>OY540837.1:18265116-20765116 GCA_961205895.1 Mythimna pallens
CAAAACACATGTGATTCCGTTCCATATTCGGTACAATGGATTCAAATAGACCGTTAATTACATATTGACAGGTTAAATGTACAATAATGTAGGTATTTGTGTGGGTAGGAGTAAACGGCTGTCGTTCATCGTAAGTGGTACCAACTTGACAAAACTGTGGGCGTAGTATAAATAAGTGGCTAAGTGGGTGCGGGGACGTTTGAGAACGCAAGGGTAAATGAAGGAACATAGGTAGGTCTTAGTCAGTAAAAGTCTGACACACCCTCTCGCTGCACCCTCGGGCGGGACAAGTGATTAAAGGGGAGTTGCATCTCGACATACATTTTCACTGTTTTTAACATAACCGCTCTTACGCGATTATGACGTTATAACACATTTTTTATTAGATTTTGGAAACACAGTATCTTGTGGGCTTCTATTGAAATCAATTTATAAATTTGTGTAAAACTAATCCAGTAAAAACCTCTGAAAATCTGTTATTTTGCATGAACTTCATAATTTACTCAAAAATTTATAAAGTCAAAAAAGGATAACAATAGGAGACACTTAAAAACAAATTTAATCAAGATATTCTAAATGACAACTTTAAAAAAAAATAAAAAATAATAAAGGTTTAAAAAAACACGTATTTCCTGGAACAAGTTTTGTAAAATATTCGAGTTAATAACGGAATTACCGAATGGCAACATAGTTTTGAGGATTGCGTTAGATGAAGTAACAAGCTTTTAAACCATGCTCGATGTTGACGATAGGCGAGTGAAAAAGAACCCTCTTAATGAATACCCATCAATAAAATATTGATTTTAAAACTTCAATTGTCAAAAAAACAAAAATTGTAATCCATTCTCGCTCCAAAAAACCATTCAAAAAGACAGATTATAGCAACTTTTCATTAAATTTTAAATTTTTCATCCATTTTAACAAATGAAGTGTCATGGCGTCTTTAGAATTTCCTGCGCTGTCACTAATTGTGTTATGTCATCATCGATGCGGAAATACGGATACTTTTACTAAAGTGTTTTTTTTTTGAGTTAAAACCTGATTATAAACTGGAAATATATGAAGGACGTCTTTGCCCAGCTGTGGGACCAAATAGTCTACGCAGGTACCTAAAAATAATAACCTTAGAATAACAAAATCGATGTGTCGTGCTACTTTCCTATACAGCATTTTCTGGCCATCATCAACGTAATTTGATAAATATTGTTTTGAAATAACCATGGTACGTTCAAGCCATTATAATGACCATTATTCTATAATCCACTAATTCCGCACACAATAGTCAAAATATTTACATCCAATCTACGGTATGCGTATAAACAAATTATACAGGGTGCCTCTTACCTCTCTCAAAATTTTTCGAACGTTCGTTTTTTTAACACAACTGAAAAGTGTAAAATTATAAAACTTTAAAAAATTATACAACCGACTTCAATGTAAAAAAAAACACTAAAAAGTACAAAATAACTTTAATTTCGGAAGGTGTTAAATAATAAACGAAGGGACAAAACTATTATAGAAACACCGACTTCCGAAATTAAAGTTATTTTGCACGTTTTAGTGTTTTTTTTTACATTGAAGTGGGTTGTATTTTTTTGTATATTTTTTTTATAATTAAAATATTTATCATACGAAAGTTACTCGTATATCATATTCTGCACTTTAAGCCTCTGAAAGATTTTTAATGAACTAAAATTCACCCTGTATAGTGTTTATAATATTTATAAATGTTTATAAACGTTCATATCGTCTTGATATCTTTTCGTTATTATAATTACGTTTCGTTCTGCATTCGCATAAGATAAGTCATGTAATGTGGACCACTGTTACCGATATTGTGAGAAAAACGATCTTGTATAATCACAATGAATTAATAGTTTCCTTCCATTTGATATATTGTGTTATGAAAATGGTCTATAATGCTATTAACTTAGCAGTATGTTTCAAAAATCAGGTAAGTACTGAATTTAATTTTACAAGTTATCACTGTATATGTTTTCTTTACTTCTGACTAGAGCAGTGGTAACGGCTCCGGTTTTAGGTCGCGGGCTCGCGAACTCAACCAAGCGTACAATGCGTTCCAAATAAGAATAGGATCGATTGACATGTTGTGACGTCACGTCATACTGTCAAATCGCAAGAAATTGACCTGTTAGTCTAGTGGTTAGAGGCCCTAAACTAAACTGCTATGCCGGAGGTCGTGGATTCAATTCCCACCCAGGACAAATGATTGTGTGATGAGCACGATCATTTTTTTTCTGTGTCTGGGTGTAATTTATCTATAATATGTATGTATTTAGAAATATATAAGCATGTTTATCAGTTGTCTAGTAGTCATAACACAAGCTCTGCTTAGTTTGGGACTAGACGACGTTGTGTGATAGTTGTGGAATATTATTATTATTATTATTGGGCAAAATTGAAGAACTCTGAGATTAGCAAAATTTAAGAACTGGATTCTGATTAAACTACTAATTATTCACAGTTCGTAAATAAATTAAATTTTAAAAATTTCTTGTTTTGTTCACCATAATAATTCTTCGATTTGACAGTATGACGTGACGTCACAACATGGCAATCGATCCTATTTTTATTTGGAACGCATTGTATTACTTTGTGTAATTTATTTCATCACCACTGCTCTCAAAACGGTGAAGAAAAACATCGTGAGGAAACCTGCATGTCCTACGAGTACAACCAAAAATTCGAATACATTCAACGCCCGAGTCCCAGCATTTGGAACATTATAATTCTGATTATGCTTATGTAAGCTTATTCAACATGTTCTTATGCTTACTTCGGACTTATAAGTCTACTCAAATCTGTGTGGGTCTTTTCTCAAAAGACCATCTCAGACACTAATCTGACTTACAAAACAACCTTAGCCAGATTCACTATGGCATTCTCTCAAGACATATTCAGTGCTTTCTTGTTTGTCAGTTTATAACTGTTATCCTCATTCGAAATTCCGAAAGACACATCAACTTACAGTAATCCTACATATAAATATAATATACAAACTTTACATACATATATTTCGCCCGGTATCTGGCTGTGAACTATGACTGTATTTGGACACGCGCCAGACCGTGGCTCCGGTCGCCACTTGCGTTTTTTGTTCGTTTTAATACTAGTACATACTGTTCTTTTTTATTATTAGAGATATCCGTAATGGTGGCTGTGTTCGAGAGATTTATTCGTAGGAATTAATTTTAAAGAGTGAATAATAATAATGAAATGTCTTGGTGAAGTCACCAATAAGTCAGTTGTTGAGTTTAATGACTATATATTCTCTTGGCGGCTTTGCCCGCGTTATAGTTGAAAATTATCTGAAGGAAACAGACTCACAGGATAAAAAAATATGGCATATCCTGAAATTAATAACTACATAGAATACTTCCAATGTAGTTAATAATTTCAAATTTTCCTTTTCAGGACATGGCCTACCCATGTGCTCACAATTTTTTTTTTTTGCAAAGGTGGCCACGTGGTAATTTACGAGGTATAGGTCGCGGGTTCAAACCCAGCCAGGCGCATTACTTTGTGTAATTTATTTCATCACCACTGCTCTCAAAACGGTGAAGGAAAACATCGTGAGAAAACCGGCATGTCCTAGAACCAAAAATTCGAAGACATGTGAAGCCATCATCCCGCACTGGGCCAGCGTGGTGGATTACGGCCCATTTCTTCTCCTAGAGAGGAGGCCTGAGTCCGAACAGTGGGAACATTATAAGGCGACTATGCTATACCATTTTTTTCTTTATTAGTGTAATTACTAATACTACAAATGTACAAGGCACTCATGAGTCAATCTACATATATTTAAAAAAGGAGTAACTGACTGACTAATACTTATATCAGCGCACAGCCGAAACTTCTCAGACTAAGAACATAAAAATTTCCACAAGACTTCCTTTTACGTAAGCGAGCACTAAGAAGAGGTTTTTGGAAATTCAACCTTAAAGGGGTGAAAAGGGGGGATTTCGTTTAGACACAAAATCTAGTTCCGTGTGCCAATTGGAATAAAAAATACTAAAACTCGATATTAATACTTTTATAACCAGCAAAACACTATGTCGAGTTGCATCCTCTTAAGTAAAGGTCACCGAGTTCAGAAAACTAAAATGGAAATACAACAACTTTAAATGTCTAAAATATTGTAACTGCGCTACGCAAAGCGAATGGCCCTAACTTGCTTTGCGTAACACGGTATTAAAGTTAGTGTCGGTAGTTAAATAAAACAGACTGCTTTGCACTTAAATTGGTGTACCGTTAAGTATATATCGTGTTGAAAGGACTATCAATCAGTTCCAGTTCCATTTTGATACAAGTGCAGAAAGTTTGTCATTGCGACCGAGGCGAAATTCGCAGGTACGTGTAAAGTAGCAACATTACGTCACGTCTAGATATCAAGGACGAGATGGGCTGTCTATCAAACTTCCTCAACCCAGTTACTGGACAATACGATACTCCTTGGATAGACTGATGGTCAAACTTTCTGGCGCCTGACTACCTTAACCATTGTCAAAGATCTACGAATGTCAATCTGGCCATCGATCAAATTAACAAATAACGCTAGAAATTTTTTAAAGAAACCCAAGACATATTTTCCTACCTCACCAAACAATGCTTAGGTATATGTAAATTTGTACCATAATAGTTTTAACAACGTGTTTTAAGTGAACCAGGTTACACTGACCCAACTGCTGGCTGGGTGCCAATGAACATTTTGTTTTTCAGTTTATCTGATCTTACCTGTTGTCGTGTGTGGCGGCCCTTAAAGTCATGTTGATAGTTTTATTTGTCAATTACTGTTAATTATTGTCGTCTAACTGAGAGTTAGGTTTTGTTTTCACAGCGTGTGTATTCTTTGTCCCATGATAATCGTGATCGCTGCAAAATGTATTTTTTTCCTGGTTTTTAATAATAAATAATTTATTTCACTCTTTACAACTGTCCATTCTTAATGAATGTAATCCTTTGTTAGGGACTGGCTTGTCAATTGTCACGCTATCACACATACTACACACACCACACACTACACACACACACTACATTGTTACTTTCATATCATTCATTCTTTTACACAAATTCATCTTATTTTTAAACAGTTTTAAAACTAATACTTTCAACCCAGTTAAAGAAGAATGGGCAAGTTACTATGACACTTAGTTGCGCATCTTTTGACACAGTATAGTAGTGAAAACTAGACACAAAAAGGGGTAGTGTCATGCTTTAAAACAATGTTAAATTCAAAATGATATAAATAGTGGGGTTTTTGAAAACCCAAAAATGTTGAGTATTAAGGTTATGTTACATCTCAAAACAATTCATTTTGAAACCCTGCCTCCGGGCCATGGTATAAGTTGCCTCTCTGAGTTGGTGGCTAGGCAGCGGATATGGTAATAAAAGAGATAATTATACAGCGTAACATATTGTTTTAAGTCTAGATCAAATCACCATGGACGTAAAAACGTTCTAACAATTCACTTCATAGTGTACACACAAAATGAGTCAAATCCCTCGATGTAGTAAATGAACTTGGAAGAATCCTAAAACTCAACTCGACACGAATTTATATTTGTAAGCAGAGAAAAGCTAAAAACAATATTCTTGGCTTGCCGGCAGTTAACACGATAAACGATTTTGTTTGACATTTCATCGAATAGTGTTGTGACACATTAATCGATTACGGTGATTACAGAGTCGGTGAACATTATCGATTATATCTTAATTGTTTTATTTTAGCCCAGAAACTGCTTTTTAATGAAAGAAATAGCAACATAATTAAAGAAAAATAATAATGACAACTCTTAATATTTTTTAGTTTGCGAATGTAGACTGTTTTGTTGTTTCACGATTTACGATAATGTTTAATCGATCGATTATAATTGAGAAAGGAGTCGCGTCACTATAATGGAACAAATTACGTATTTATTGTATTAAATACTAATTAAAATAAAAATAGGAACCCACAAATGATTTCAATTAATTTTAGTAAAAAATTAATAAAAACAATAGTTATGAATTATACAATAACTCAAATGGCCATACGATTCAAAAAGTGAATCTATAAGTGCCCAATCTCCTTTAAAATATTTTGGCCTCTTATTTTATAAAATAAGATCTAATTTTTTTTATAGATTTTCAACAATGTTTTTGTATTGTATAAACTCATATACTATATCTTGATTATCAAGGCTAGATTTAAAGGGTCATTTAAAACTATATGAGTAACATTCAGAATTAAGCCGTCCATGTATTGCGATTTGCTGACGAAACCGGACGAATGATTAATGGCTTAAATCTCCACGGAACCGTAAAGCATGTTTCATTGACATGTCTGGTACTTAAACCTCTCTTTAATTATCATCCTGAAATAAATCAAAGCACTCTGAATTTATATTTCTACCAGCAGAACTTTTACCATTCAAAACCGATCATGTGGACTGCTCTAAAGATCTTCTCACATCCTAAAGAACTTTTAAGCACGCTCTCATCAAAAATCCTTTATACTCCAACTTATTAAAACTAATAACTAAAGTGAGCTAAAAGTCAAGCAGTCGTGAAAGCGAGTGGACGTGTCTCCAAAGTTTGCCAAACTTGTTTACCCTTAATATTTCATACTCAGCAACGTGTACCGATGTTTTGAGCCAATCATACTTTTAGAATATAGCTTCAAATGTCTATGTTGCTTCTTGAATGGTGTTAAATTTTCTGTGAGGAAATTAGTAATGAACCACGTCAAGAATTTCTTCTGTACTTTTGCATGCTACGAAAGCAAAAATCTAATCCATCCATCCATTCTTGGTTTAAGGTTTCCACTATGTTGATTACTATCTTAGTAATCTTAGGGTAAGTTTTTTTAATCTTTATTTTTAGGGACTTTTGCCTCATAGAGCATGTCGCACCTATTACGATGGAACGACCTAACCTAAGTTTAATAACTATTTCTATTTCTAGAGTCTTGACATATTCCACCAAAAGATGCTGGCAGTCACCTTAGTGTTAGTTGATAGAGGCTGGTAATTTACGATTCAGGATCTAATAGACCTCCATCGTCATCATCTTCTTTTTTCTTTTTCATCATCTTGCCTCGTGTTACTTTCATTTCCCCGTCAACTGCCATAAGTTAAATAGACACGAGTAGTTTTTTGTCATCAACATTTTCATTTCATTCAAAAACTAATAACTTGACTTAACTTCGCGTGACCCAAGGGTTGGCTTTTACCTCGGTCAGAGATTGTCGTACAACGTGGCAATGCCGCCAGTCTTTTGGGTACACTTCCAGTCGACAGCTATGCGGAGGAATTTTTTGACGCCATATTTTAGGTACAAGTTATTGTGAATATGTAATTTTAATTAGTTAAGTGTTTTTATTTTTCTTGTTCTATCTATGTTGTAAGAAAACAAACTCGTGTTGTTGTATGTTGTTTTTTAAGGAAGTTAATGATAGTATGATGAATGACAGGGCAGAATGGAAGAAGAAAACGTGTTGCGCCGACCCCAAATAACACGGGACAAGGGCAGGAAGATGATGATGATGATCTATGTTGTAAGAAATAAATAAATCCTTACATTTAAAAGCTCCAATCGCGATATCTTTTGACGCCAGTGCCTTTTATTTTCAAAAAACACCTACTAAAAGTAATTACTAACGAGGAACCTAGATTCGTACTCACACAGAAACAACAGCCCCTGAAGTTAATAACTTCTAAGCGCCGACTGTAGCGACGTAACTGTAAAGTTAGCTAAACGTGATTATCCTTTTGCATTGAAAGTTTTGAATCCTTTACCATGTTGTAATGTAATTTGAGTATGTGCTGCCTTTGTATACTTACATTGTATAAGCATACTATTATCATTCTTTTGATTATATTTTAAAGTAGTGTCTGCCAGAAAGTAGAAAATTAATCTAATGAATTTACACTCCCGGGATAAAATATATCATCAAAAGTAGGTATATGCTAATTCAGGACATGATCTACCCGTCTGCCAATTTGCATCGGTAAACATCCAAATCCAAAGCTCGGGCGTGAATGAGTAACAAACACTGCTGCACTGGGGTCGGTGCTACATGTCTTTTTCTTTCAAAGTTCCAATATTGCATATAGAAAAATAGTAAATTAATAATAAGAGCTAAAGAACGCCACTGTGGCAAAGCCGTAGCACACCGCTCTAACTATTTATGGTTATGACTTTGACCTAATCGGACACTCGTCGTGTCAGAGAAGAAAAAGACAGAACTGACAATAAACTCGTTTGATGCACGTACAAATGTAGATTTTAATTGGTTTATTTTTTTTTCAAAGTTTTTTGAGGTTCCAAATTCAAATCACATTATTCCATAGGGAACGGCCGTACTATATTAGATCCCTACGAACAGAATGAGTTTCTTTAGGTGAGGTTGCATGACATAATTATAAAAGGGCATTATCGAGCAGGTGGTGTAAAAAAAATGTGATTTCAGTAGTCATAAGTAAGTCATTACTAATCATGATGTTGTCACTATTGGATCACAGGCCTCCTGTCTATAAGAGGTGCTTGGTCGTAATTGATGTCTTTGAAGTCACGCACGTCTTCCATAATCAAAATAATAATACTATTCAAAGCATCAAAAAGGAATAAAGAACTATGTCATGAATGTTGCATAATAAACACTATCTTTTATTATGTCTCTCTAAACAACAAAGAGCCCGGCTTGTTACGCATCATCTGGCAATATCACGTGCTGTCTGTTGTGCAACTTAGTCAAGTTTTGAAGCAGCATTCTATACTCTGTTCGCGATAGCATTAGACAGAAGTTAAAAAGCGTTGTTTTAGGGCACACTGTAATAAAAGTACAATATATGTATACTGTGCTTTATTACAGTTAAGATTGATGCTGGATTTATTATAAACAACTAATATACCAACTGTTATACTTAGATGAATTCATTAGAACTATCCATCTTCTCAATATATGAGGCTTTAAATAAATTACTTACTTATACTACTAGTGTTCATGTTAAAAACCCAAAAGAAGCAGGGGTTGTTACTACCTGGAACGTTTTTCGTTATACTATTTAATATTAGTTAATTCTATTTGTATGAATGTTAAAATTTTATATTGAAACCATTGTTTATTAAAATTGTTTGAATTTATTTCGAAAAATATATGTTATGCACACCTGCTTCTATGAACCTCTTTTGTCTAATGTAGAATTGAATGGAGTATACATACAGTAGACACAAAAGTTTCTACGTGACCAAATCCACATACTCTATAATATATTCGGGATTGGAAGACCAAGACAGTAAGGGAAAAATTAGATATAATTTTAAGTTTTTTTTTTGGAGAATGGAAAGTCATCGCTCTGGATTGAGCGCGACAGAGTGTCAGACTGTTACTGACAAAAACCCACATGTGTTCCTTCAGTTGACCTTTGATTTCTAAAGCCGTAGTGATTCTTCTTCTTCGTACATTATTATTTTATTAATGTAATTCAATAATGTTTCTATGGGCTAATGTATAAAAAAAAAAATTAGTCCAGAGTTATTATTTTTCAAATCGGGTCTTGATATTAATTTTTCAAGTATACACTGATTCATTATACTACATGCAATTTTTAAATAAAAGTACATACAAGAATATCTACAAGTTCTCAATATTCTATTTCGATCTATCCTTCAGGTACACTCAGCCACACTAGACGCGTTTCTAAACTCGGCTCAACATGTTTATCCCTCGTTAGTTCCCGTTTGTTATCCTCAAGCGTGATATTATTTACGACGGCACTGAATGGCCGTTTGCTCGCCGACTCATAATTTTAGGATGTATGCTTCTGCCTCAAGTTTGAGTAATCAAATAAATATAAACCTCAAAGGAATGACGTGAAAGCAAGTTTTATTAGTGGAGTATACCAAAACTATATTTATTTACTTATTTGTAAATACATCTGTGATTTCAGTAAGTTGGTAGTAGTTGGTAATGTTTTTTTATATAGTCTGAATTGTCTGTTTGATCAAAGGCCCTCCCATTTCCTCCCATTGCTCTCGGTGTTGTGTCTTTACACTCTCGAGGAAACTATCCAAAACCTTAGCTAGCTCTTTTATTTATTTTTTAATTTTCTGACGTAGTGTCCATATATTTTTTACAACAGAAAATAACTACTTATAAACTACTTACAAAGAATTTAACTAACAAATAACTTAATAGGTAGATATTATACCAACTGATAGTAATAATATGTTTAAAAGCGTATAAAAAACAATTTTGGGCATCAATAAACTCCTCCACATCGTTGTCAATTAGAAAATTGCCCATAACGTTGGCAAAATAAAAAAAGGTCAGCTCTCTGGTCAAGTAAAAAGTTCACTAGATATTAGCTGATATCCCAAACAGTGGATCTTGCTAGTCTGGTTCTTGCTCTGCCCTCCACCATAACTTGCAATAGTCATCTGCCATATTTATTTGGTAGTATTTAGAATGATATATATTATTATCTACTAAAAATATTGTTGTTGAATAAATTTTTGATTACCTCTGTCCCAGCAGTGGGAATATTACAAGGCCAATTATGTTATGTGTGAAAGCTGAAACATTTCAGCAGACATTCTGCCGTCAGCTAAAAGATTATTTTTAATGTCAAATCAAAATTGAAAGGGCTCTACAGA
This sequence comes from Mythimna pallens, assembly GCA_961205895.1. Taxonomy (NCBI): domain Eukaryota; kingdom Metazoa; phylum Arthropoda; class Insecta; order Lepidoptera; family Noctuidae; genus Mythimna; species Mythimna pallens. The sequence goes on from OY540837.1 coordinate 18,275,773, forward strand.
ATTAATCATTTCAACCAATCAATATTTCAGCCTACCTAGTCATTCCTGTTGAATATGTATGGACAATAAAACACCCGATTGACCCGATCGATTCTAAAGAATAATCGATGATACTTCCAGCAATTGTTCTCCATTACATGATGCGGTCTGATTATTATATGCTCATGAACGCACACGACGCGGGACAATAAAATTTTATATTCTTTTATGTACATAATACACCATATACCTACATACATGAAGTCATATTTTTTATTTATTGTTTTATTTTTAAAAGTATTAAGTTTTCAGTCACTTAAATTACTTTGAAATCCATTAGAACACGGATGTAACAAATTCTAATGTTTTTGCAGTAGCATAGCATAGCATAGTCGGCCTTTTTAATGTTCCCACTGTTGGGACTCAGGCCTCCTCTCTAGGAGAGGGAATGGGCCGTAATCCACCACGCAGGCCCAGTGCGGGTTGGTGGATGTCTTCGAATTTTTGGTTCTAGGACATGCCGGTTTCCTCACGATGTTTTCCTTCACCGTTTTGAGAGCAGTGGTGATGAAATAAATTACACAAAGTAATGCGCCTGGCTGGGTTTGAACCCGCAGTTTTTGCAGTATTTGGCAGCAAATGTATCGCGGCAGCCTTCTCGGTAACCTTCGCCGTAGTAGTCAATACTACAATAATTCTCAGCTCCATTTTTACCGAGATCGCGCCTGTTTCAATGATTTCACATATTGTCGAACTGTATAAACACTTAAGACGCAAAACTACACCAATTTTACATCACAATATCAAATAGGAATCAATTTGCGAATAATTAAAACAGTCACTGAACTTCAATCGAAAAAATCCCGCCAAAAACCGATCGAAGCACTATGACTTTGCTTCGTTCGGTTTTTGGCGGGATTCGAAATAATTTTAATCCGTCAACACCAACTCAGTAATCAATAATAGCTTTGCATATTTTAAACTAGAAATGAAGGTGTCGGTTATGGAATTTGAACTCTGCCTTGTATGACATAGAGTTTTGGCAAATTATGATAATTATTTTTAATTCCGACTTTAAATCTACAAAAAATGTATGCCTTATTATATTAAAAGAAGAAATTCCTTCGTCGCTTGTCGATACATTTTCCACAGGCACTTTCTCATTCCGATTTCAAAACTGTCAAACGATTGTTAGAGATCGATTCAGCATCGCAGCACGTAGATTTGAAAGCACTCGGCTTTACACTCGCGTTCAATGAAACTGCATAGCATATTTTTGCTTTCAAAGGCTAGTATTAAACCCAGTAAGGCAGATTAAGACTGGCTGTGAATAATTTTTATTGAAATAAAATATTATTTTTTTGAACACAGTTTTTCTATTTTTAAGACAAAATATCATGATGACTGGCCTCTTTTTCACAAGAATAATAAAAAATACAACATTTGAAATTAGAATTCCGGTTAATACTTCCAGGCTCCAGTTACCCTCACTTAAACCCGAAACGGCAAAACCAAACGGACCATACAGACTGCTACGCTTGAAGTAAATTCATAGAAATAAAAGACGGTACATCCGCGATTTTAATTCCAGATAATCTTTCGTTTAATCATAAAGGAAAAACGTAACATAACACAATTAATCTGCCTAGCTTTTTCCCGAATATGGTGGGATCGACTTTCAGTCTTACAACATGATAACCCTTGGTAAGACTGGTGTCAGATTTTCTGACGTCTTCCTTTCCAGGACCAACGAGTTAACATGCTTTCCAACGCATATACCTACACATTAAAATCTTTCTAATATTAAAAGCTGTTCGCCTAGTCGGCGCCGTCGATGCGTGGGTTAAAGGACGCGTAATGTCTTCGCAAACGTTGCTCATGCGTAACCAGGGCTGTCAAAGTATTGTGAAAGAGCTGACGTGTTTTGTTTTGTTGGTATTGTGAAGTTCTTTTGTTGTGGAAGACTGTAGTAGAGTCTTTGTTTCGCTGGTTTAAGTTTGACTTAGGTTTTTGTGCCTTAGGTGTTTTCTTATTATGGTTACATTCCTCATTTCTGAACGGAGGATTAAAAGTTAAAACTTTTCGAACTCTTTAAAGTTTGATCATTTTTACGTCTAAAGCATAGTTTGACCAAGTTTCAGTGATAGCCACAGTTTATTTGTTCTTGGTGTTTTATTTTTATTGGTTTTTTGCATCAAGTCCTCTTTTGTCGACCGAAATCATTTTGTTCAATAGCCACTTGAGTTTGATCACTAAGTACAATTTGTCAGACTAATGAAATATAAATTTGTAATAGTTACTTTAATAACATATTTAAAAATCAGACTTGTAAAAATAAGAAAATTTCATTTAGTTTTTGTGGAGCTTTAAAGCGTCTGACAGAAGTTTTGGTCCATGGAAAGTGTCTAACACTTATGATACTACTTTAGAATAATATTCTATAAAAAATGATAAAATACAGCCATAAAAATTTAAGTTAAGTAACTCTTAGTAGTAGTAGTAACTCTCCTCAAGCACGCAGGTATTCAAAGCACATGAGGAGCTACTAAGAACCTAAGGTTTCATCCATGTGAAAATAAGTTATGTCTTGTGAAGTTGTGATACCGTTTGTTAGTAGTACACTAGTACGGTATATTTGGTATTTATGTATATAAGTCTTCGTTCTCTTGTCTTGCCAAAGTAAAAGTATACTTTTCTTGGGTGCTCTCTAGTTTTCGACTGTCGTGTCTTTTTTTCACAATTCCAACGTTCGAACTTACCAGCCCTGCCCATCAGCTGGGCGTTGCCGCACAGCAGTTTGTCTTAATACGGCTCCTTTGACATCCCCGTCAAGATTGTGTTGATTAGAAGCATTTTAATATAAAAGGAAGCCATATTTTTTTTATTTTGTGTACCCCTCACTTTCTGGGTGTTCGTGTATGTAAGGATCCTCCCTTGTGTGTAATTTTTGTCCATAATTTATTAACAGGTGACCAATTCGCACGGTGTATGTGTCATGTTGCGTTAGGGTAACTTTGTATTTTTCTTACCTATATTTTGTTTGATCGTTAACTCTAGTGGAAGGTCTACTTCTGTCATCTATTTAGTTAAAACTATTAAAAATCGTTCTTAGACTTGGATCTGGCTTGGTTCTGCATGAAATTTGGTCTTATAAAATCGACGGATGCAAAGTGAAAAAAAAAATCTCTAATTTCACACATTATTGTTTGCACTTTTAACACGTAAAATATATATGTATATACAGCCAAATAACATTTCCCAGTCTCCACACGTCTATAGTTATAGATAATCTTGTATGTTTTTAATCCCACTCTTCAATTTCCTGTTTAACCAATCGGTTTAAAATTAATCCGATATTTACCCAATCCTGCTGAAATGTCAACTTGGCGACGTGTAACCTATTTTCCTGTGACCTTATCAGGCTACATGAGTTGACACAGTTAGTCTTCCTAGATTACATTAATCGGCTTTCGATCTTTATAGTTTTAAAATAACCAGAATTTTCCTAAGAAAATAATACATAAACTTTTCTTAAGGGAACAACTAAGCATATTAAGTAACAGCCGAATATTAAGGCAGAACTAGTCGCGGGCTCTAACTCGCTGATGGGTGAGGCCAAAATGTGCGATATCTCATCTGACATTGTGTCTGTCAGCGATAATATCAAAGTCTGTATGCACAACATAATGTTCGCACTCACACGGTTCTGAACTGAAACAACATTAGACGGTGCCTAAAATCTGAGAGTAGTTCTTTGGAAAATCGAGTTTTATGAAAAAACCACTGCATAAATGTATTACAAATAAATTGTATAGAACTCTTCGATAATGAAGCTTTGTCAGTACCGACTTTGTTTTGAAGATTTTGTACGATTTTTGTTACTTTTTTACACCTAAAGTTGCGTTAAAATCATCAAAAAACAGAAACTTTGTTGGCTCATAACTTTTTATGGCATTTTTTTTTGTTTTTCTGCTTCCGTAGAGACAAAAAAAAACTATATCATATTTTATTTTGGATGTACAAAGTCAAACTGTGAAGTAATACCCCCCCAAAATTTGTATGGAAAAAGTAGACTAGTGTAACCTTAACTCATTTACAAAATTGGCCAGATTATTTGCACCACTTAAATAATTAGGTACGTACCTATACTAGTATACCAGACAAAAGGCGAAACGACCGCACGTGAAACCACTCTAACCACTTACTGTAATGACTGTAACTCTCTTATTTTCTAGAGCATGAAAATAATTTTCAATTTTCTCACAAAGGACTTCTAACAAAATAGTTTCCTTGTTTACTTTTACATTTTCCGTTCCCTTAGTATTTCCTAGCCGCAACTTAGCACGCGCGATGCTTTTGCACAGAATAATCACAGAAGGTCGACTCCATACAACGAACAAAAAAGATCACGCACACATCTACGCGTCTACGTGTGCAAGCGCACTGGCGACTGACATTTGTTTGATATCGCCGCCCATACGTACGTGTCTACATATGTATGCGTGAGATCTCATGTTCGCTTCTTACATATTGCTGACATTCTGCAATTATTTCTTCTTTGGTTCGTGCGCCGTGAAAGGCAGTACTTTTAATTAAATTTCTCCGGTGGTCGCCCCAGGGTTGTTTACTAGATTTCCGCAAACGAAGTCTTTGTGAAACTTGACCACTCTACCAGGTGTTATTTGGTTTTAATCTAGATAGATTTTTTTCCAAGAGTATTTTTAACCTGAAGTGTACTAAGATGGATTTAATAGTAATGATGATGGTCTCAGAGTTGCTTAGGTTATAAATTGTAACTTCTAAATACTTTTCTTGTTCATTTGTAACTAACACAAGTTAAACCGTTTCTTTTCTGAAAAGTTATTTTAAAGGCTGACAATGCTATGGATATATTTAAGTAGGCATATGCGTCTTCCATCGTTTTCCCATTTCATTAACCTGGACAGTTTCCTCAGACATTAATTACTCAGCCGACGCAACGTTAATAAAATCACAAGAACAGTTTTATTTCATCAAGCTAATGGCCAAATATTTGTCCACCTTATGCCCACAATAAAACAGCATGCATTCGCAAGCCCTCACGATAAACTTATCATAAAAGCATAAAGTTCAAAGTCCTATGTCAAATATATTTCTGTATGGTTTATTAAGATCCCTTCACATGACTCAGCTCTGTTACAGAGGGTGCAACATCTACCCTACTTTTTAGGGTTGACTTTGACTCATTAATCGATATTTTTGCCCCAAATATTATAATGAGTTGGTTTTATGTGGGTCGTGGACAAAAACTAGCGCCAAGTATGATTTTGGAAATTCTCCAGAGTAACCCTGACCTTGCTTTTATGGAAATGTTGGCAGCCATTTCGTCGGAGTAGAGTAATAAATTTCTAAGCGATGCTTACGAAATCAGTTCTCTTAGTTTTGTTCCTGAAATATGGCACACTCTGTGTTATTGATTTCCACAGTCCATTTGTTCTGGAATATTATTTCGGTTCCAACCTTTTTTGAACGAGGTCCCCGTTCAAAAAAGGTTGCTTACTTTGCTTTCTTTCTTGTTAGCAGGTACCAGAAGTCAAGAAGAAAAGTTAACTATCTTAATAAAAAAAAATATATCACAACTTTAAAATTTTAAGGACACATATTCATTAGAATCAAAAGCAACGAGCATTGTCATAGAAAATATAGAAATTTTGATTGAAACTTAAAATCAATATGCATCATCAACGTAACTTTTCATTTGGAAAATTTTACTCTCTAGCCATCCATTAGTTTTGGCGATCAGCCTGAAATTGGCGATAAATTTTTCAACTTTATAATCCTTTTTGGATTTTTTAAAAATTTTCGTGGATAATTTTTAGCTCTTGCGGACCACAGGTTGAAAACTACCGGGTCAGTGATTTGTGTGAGTACCAAACAAATCCTTATTAAAGTAGAGAATATCGATCGTCCTCACTTTCAAGTTTATTTCGGTTACTAACTTTCAACATCCTAAAATATTCAGTAGTTGGGAGAAGTCTACAGTTAGATTATGGTAGTTAAATCACGTTCACAATTGCATTGGTTGTAGATTGAAATAGTTACAGCTTCGCCCCTAGCACATGGGTCTTAATTTTACCATCGGCAAAGTGTTGCATGGCATTTTACCTTTACCGTTCTAGTTTGCACTACCGTTTATTTTTATTATTTTTATCAACCCGTGTTGTCCTATAGTTAGTCCTTCTCCGTGTTTTGTCGTTACACGACTATCCTTTCATCCCGTTTCATCCTCTTTGCATTCAACTGGTCATGTCCATTGCCCATTCATTGGAACTAATCCGACTGCCCTTTATGTATCGATTCAAACACCCGCTCTCGTGTGACTAATTACGGGTTTTATTATTATTTAGTGGTTAAAATGTACCATTAATGTCTTTGATAGTTCATTATTAAGTAGTAATTAATGTTTACGGTTATGGCTCGTTAGCTGTTGGTTTACGTTTGTTTTGGCTAGTTTGAAATTTACACCTCTTAGGGACAGCCAGGTAACTTAAATATTTTGGTTGATCTCAAAAATACTACTACTATATTCATTTATGATTGTGTTTTTTTCAATATTGCTAGCCTTATTTAGTAACAAATATTAATTTAATTTACATAGAATAGCTGAAGCCCCTTACACTGTTTATTTATACACTATAGGTACATATAATATAAGACTACTAAAAATCATCTCAAAAAATTTCATACTTTCTGACAGTATCGTCTTTCATTCTTTCGCAAACATTTCAGAGTCTTGGTGTTGTCTGATGTGTTCTTGTCCAGAAAAAATTAACGCGCAGAGAGAAAGAATGGCTAAATATTTCACAACGGCTCAATAATACGAGTACCAATTTCGATAGCAAACACGACAGTCACAAAATAATTCATGCAAGCATTTTACAACATCCATAAAAATAAAAAATGCAAACTCCAAAGATTGAAATAAGCAGCATAGGTACTACATCTCGATGCATCTAAGGAAACTGTCGCAATGACGTGCTCCAGATTAGCCATTCTGGAAAGTTTCCAACAAGCAATTGATATCGACTGAAGTCTGAAATATACCTTACATCGAGGTTTTCTTTAATCTACCAACTTTGTTCCGCGATATTTTCAATTTGAGCTGTGTTGATGGAAAAGAAGAAGTTGCTGATTTTGCAATACCTCCTGAATTTGTGAGTTACAAAATTTTAAATACGAACTACAAGGAAATGATGAAGATGTTGGACAGGCTCAATTTGACAAATAAGGAATTAAAAAAAAATACTGATAAATCGACAAATTAGAACAATAGTCACATTATGAAACTGATATGAAAGAAAAGGAAGTTAGTGATAGCATGACGGTTGACAAGATAGAATGGAAGAAAAAAACGTGTTGCGCCGACCCCAAATAAGACGGGACAAAGTCAGAAAGATGATGAAGAGTCACATGATGAAACTTATCCTTCATCAGGTTAGATCAAATAGGATAAGCTGTTGTGGTGTTGCTTGCTAAGTTAGTATTTGATACGGTCTACAGATCAAAAGTTATTCTATAGTAGTTTGTATTCTAAGATCCTTCTTTGGGTAGAGCCAATAAAATATCATTCTATTAATGGGACGGTAATATTATTTGGTACATATTCTTACCGCTTGTTTTCACCTAAAATCACCGTAAATTGTTGACTAGTCTCGCCGGATACATAAAGACACAATCCCATCTAACATACTGTTACGAAACGAATAACAAATAACCTCTTCCCAATTCCATGTTTGGCACGGAAATCTATTGGTGTTTTCAAGGCATCTTTAGCCTTGAAGACTTGTCCTCGAGATTCTGGACCACATCCAAGATTCGTCATGGTGTTCCTATATAGTCTAGATTCTATAAGTTCTATAACATCTATAGTTTCCTAGACAAGTCTAGTTTTATATCCAGGATATACACTGGCGCGACGCAGTGTAATAAAAATGGTGGAACTTTTGTTGTGGCCATTGCTATGTCTTTTTTAATCTTCCTTGATTTATGATTTTGGAACGTTTAACTTATTGAGTTATGTCTTTAAGGTATGCTGTAAAGTGACTGCACTTTCTTTAAACGAGTATATTTTTTAAAATTGGAAATTCTACGGATCAAAACTAAGGAACCTGAAAGGACTGAGAAGTTTCGTTTGCTCAAAATCGTTTTCAGAGACTATCTCTAAATAGGTACTGTGTATGTGTGTGTTTTTATACCGTCTGCTATATGGTTAGACAGTGATTTATCTGTCTCCATATAATAATGGCACCCTAGCATACATGAAATTTGATTCCAATTAAGTGAAGACATGTGTAATGAATCATGTCCTTATTTACGTACTAAAGGACTGTTAAGCCAAAGACGTTGTTTATTTCACATACATAATAGGGTATTTACATAAACTGACGTGTGGAGAGTTAGCAGTTATGAAACAGCTTGTATTTTACAATTTATGATGTCATTAAAAGTGATGAAATGATAACGCTTTGTTAATGTTAATTAGCTCATTATGAGGTAACTAGGACATGTTCGTATACAATTAAAGAAGACCGATGTGGTTTTTTTAGCTGATTTTGTTCCAAAATATTACTGGTCTTGTTTATCCACTCTTTGATAACCATTTGAGAATTCTTTGATTAGCATATATGTTCTCTTTCACGAAAGTTTTCAGAATTACCATTTCTTCGATTAGGATCTGTTTCTCATCACTTACTACTTGTTTCAATTTGCCATTTCATATGCAAACTTATTATAGCTTCGATGTCCACACTTATCTTTCTGAATAACCCTTTCGCTAAATTGAAAATTATGTCTTATTTTTTTATCAAACATCATTGTCTCCGCTCATTCTACGTTCAATTTACTTCTCATCGATAACATTTGAACCCAATTGCCCACGGTCCACGTAGCCTCACCAATTTCATTCATTGTTTGAACGTCAACCAATTAGGTGGATTGTCAGTACTCAATTACTTATACCGACTGTAATTTTGTAGTACTAATTGATTTTGAAACTATCTCATTGGATTCTTTCTCTATTGCTCTTAAAATCGTCGCCTTTGTTATATTTTTGCTGTATTTGGTTAATATCATGTAAGCTTCAGGAGTTTTACGATGTTCTGCTTCGTTTGGCTTCAGCGATAAATTTAAATCGTATACACACGTGTATCTACATGCCCAAGTATATACCTGAACGAAATTGCGTTGCCGCTCGAAATCGTTCCTCTCTGATCTATGAACCGAAACATTTCAGATTTATAACTCATGTATATGCTTACATATACAATCTCTTTTGTAAATCGTAAACCTGGAACACACTATTTCGTGCGATATACGTGGAATAATATTATTCGAAATTAGAAATTCATAGGACGCGGATTACGATTCTCTGTCGGGTGTGATTGGTATGCAAGTTCGCTCGTTCCCGTCTAACTTGGGAGTTCTTTGACGGAGTTACTCACTTGATTCAGGCGAGTATTTATAAATGGCGTAAAAATAGAGCAGGACATTGATGCTTGACATTATTTGACACTGGGATCAAGTAAACAAAGGGCTAGTTAGAAAACTGAGACGTTTAAGAATTTGTACAGGAAATACTTTTTAGTTGCCGCAAGGTTTAATATGTTTCTACTATTACAAAATCGTACAATATCGTGTTATAGGTACTGAAAAATGTCTTTGCACAAAAAAATACAGTAGGTTTGATTTGATTTGTTACAAAAAATCGTAATATATTAGCACGCAATAAGAAAACTTCCTAATTAAAATTTCCATGGCACACCACACCGGATACAAAGTACATCCAATAATAATTAGTAGTTAGTTAACAACTTGACATTTGAATATTAAAAGCACTATGTAAATATCGATCCTCATAACGTAAACGCGGCACGTCCTGTAGGATATCCTCAGTTCAGTTAGTTCTCTTCCGCGCCGCACCGAGCGTGCACGTCGCGTTCCAAATTCCGATTATAAAATAAAACCGTAAATGAGCATTCCGCGCAGTCAGTCCGTATGAATGTGTACTTACCTTTATAATAAGGATTATTATTGTGCATTTGTGTGTGTGATTTTTTTAAATAATTATTTACTGTTTGTGAAGTTTTCAAGATGAAGAATTTTATCGGAATGTTGGTCGACGAATTCGTCATGCTTTGTGGTGGGTAGTGTGGTTTATTTTGATTCTTTTAAGTAAATTTTATATTGTTTTTAAAAAACTAGGTATATTTCCCATTTATTTTTTACTTTTCATTTCGTTGAAATATCTCTTTGTACTTTTTACTTACTAACCTCAGAATAAAGTTGCTCTATTATCAAGGGAAGTTGTTAATAAAATAGTTTTTTTTTATGAGAGTTGGAACAACTTTATTCAAAATTTCGGTTAAGTACTTAATAACTGGGTAACTGTCATACCGTGAAATTGAGTGGATACCGGTTTCAAAAGTTTTTATACGATTATCAGTAAAATTTTTCATTTTTCATCAGCATATAGTTTTATAAAAACCGATCTTAATAACTAACTAGCGGATACTCGGCGTGTGCTAGATGTTGGGAAAGGAAATTTGCATTTTTTTAATGCTTTGTATTAATGGTCTAAGACCATCTTCGTATTATTGTCTTTGTAAAATCGAGTTGAAAACGGTTGAATGGTTTTAAAGTCTATAACGACCTACGTGGAATAAATGTTATTGATTTTTAATGTAACTATATCCAGCGGTTTCACCCGCGTAAAAGTAGGTTTCTCCATACAAAGTTCCAACCCCCGTTTTACCTCATTAGTTTCGTAAAATCTTCTCGGATGTCTACACCCCCTACGGAACCTACCTGCCAAATTTTAAGTTTGTAGGTGTTACAGTTTCTTAGATTTCGTGATTGATCACTGAGTGGTATTTCGTTTTTAAAACCTTTTCTGGATTTTACTATGAAAAACGAAGATCTAAACACTCGTGTGTACAAAACGACAATTTAGCGTTTTTCGAGGTCACTCAATTTGTACAGACGTATGTACAGTCTGTATAGATTGAGGATACAGTTACGTCTTTACTACCTAAATGCACATCAACGCCCACTCTAATAAATAGAGTGTAAGTGATACGATTATCTACTAGCCAGCCATCTGGATGCACTATCGACATCTTTATTGCTACTAAACACCTTCTGTCTTCCTGATTGAGAGGGATAGCGAAGTGATGTGATGAGGTGATGGTGATTTAGACACCTAAACGGAAGCATCGTCTTACTTAGCGTGTCGATGGTGAATATTGTCTTAATATATTATGTTTGCCCCAGTATTCAGCCGAATACGAAATAATTTATTAAAAAGGTTTTTTTGGTAAGATAGACAGAATGTAACGAAGTTATTATATTCCATATTGTGACACCATTCACTAAAGTTGTAAGAGAATCGTTTGTATTGGTACCTACCGTTATGTATAGAGGAGAATTGAAATGCTTGATACGAGATATAATGGAAGGAGACGGACAGAGAGGATAAAACAAAGATGAATGGATTATTAGAAGCGATTTTAAAGAAAAAGGCGCTAATGATAGCGTGACGGTTGATAGGACAGAATTAGAAGAAACAAATGTAGTGCATGGAACCCAAGTTACATGGGACAAGGGCAGGAAGATAATGATGACTGTGACACTGTCGTTAACAATATACAAAAAAATCTAATTGTATGGGTGCAATGGCCGTCATATCACTGATGTCAACCAGACAGCACAAGGATGGACTGGTCGAGCCATGGGCATCAATTATTTTAATTTAATCTTATTTTATTAGAAATTTTCATCAAAAATGTCATTTGCCCATTACAAAAATACCTAAATCAGTTGTTTCAAACTTCATCATTAAATGATGATCATTTCAGCCAAAAGACGTCCGCTTCTGGACATAGGCCTCTCCTGGTAGGCTCTCACCATTACAACCGGTCCTGTGCGTCTCGCATTCATCCGATTCCCGCGACACTCATCAGAAATCAGTTAGAAGATGTCCACAGTGAACTAAAATTACCGACCTAGCCCGAAAGGCAGGGCACATTGCTCGTTCGTATTTTGCCTAAATATATTTTACAATCAGCACTGAAAAAATCTTCGAACAATCACAAAATGTCAAAAGGAATACCACCATCAAAATTTCTTCCTTTATTAATTTCCATCGCCATCTTTTTTATTATCAAATCTAACCGCCAAACAAGGAGACTGATAGCAAGTTCTAAGTCATTTCCCGGCTACTCCTAATGCAGAAAGCCTGTCATGCCTTTAAATTTATGTCGCTAGTATCGCTAATTTATTATTAGCCTGCAGTGCGGAGCCGCTAACTCCCCACGTACATATGTGCAGCTAATTAAGTGGTAACGAGACTTGAGATGCTGTGTGTAGCGCAAGATATTCCTTTAAAAGGATTTGGCGTTTGTTTTTATGAATTTTTTTTTTTTTTTTTTTTTAATTTAAAGCTTTAGTTCAGAGCCTTTAGGGTCGAAACGTTGGTTTATGGGGTCCGAGTGCGCGTCTCCTTTGCATGGAAATTTCACGCCGACTGATCGACACTGAGTGACTAGAGCTCACTGCTGGCTCATTCTTCGCCCAAAGAAGTAGCATTGCCATTCAACGTGGTAATGGCAATGCTACTTCTTTGGGCGAAGAATGCCAGCCCTGTGGGCACTTTTCCAGATGACAGCGATGTGGAGGAGTATTTCGACGCCTGAGTACCTATATTTTGTGTTTTTGTATTATGTGTAGTTACATAGTTAGGTTTAGGATAAAAACCTAAGTACTTCGACGCGGGCGAAGCCGCTGGCAGAAGCTAGTAGTTAAAATTTAAGTTTGCTATGTAGTTTTTTAAACCAATAAAATAACTAAAAGCTAGTGGTTAGAATAAAAACAACTACACGGGTCGATTGCCAAGGTCAAGCAACGCTGGCCATAGTCGGTCTGTGGATGGGTGACCATCTTAAGATACCGAGATGCTTCCGTGCAGCGGAAAGCACGTTAAATCGTTGGTTCCGGCTGTAATTTGTAGATCCTTATCAGTTTTTATTAAAAAAAAAACATTATTATTATTACTACTTAAAAACAGTGAGTGAGTTTCTCCATACAAACTTTGAACCCCCGTTTCATCCCTTTGGGGGGGTAAATTTTGGGAAATCCTCCCTTAGTGCTCACCTACTTTATGAAAGGAAGCTTTGTGCAAAATTTCACGCTCCTAGTCCCTGTAGTTTCGGCTGTGTGTTGATATGTCAGTCAGTCAGTTTCTCCTTTTATTTATATAGATAAACCATTTACAGGCAGTTTTAAAATGTCAAGAAATCAGTCAGTCAGAAAAATAATACTAATGCACATTCCAAAGCGTAGATCTCTATGAAGAAGAATGTGCAAGAAACTCCATAGACACTCTTTTCTCTTTTTAGGAGCTTTATAACGTATTGCTTAATCTCTAACTGGATAGTGACCTCAAGAAACTCCATGGACATTCTTATCAATCATGTTATGTATGTGTGTAAAATAAATCCTAAACGCCAATCAAGAGATAGATTATCCAAATTCAATGATTGAAGGGGATAACCCACTTTCACGGTTGACAGGTCTTGGAATAAAATGTACCAGACGAAACGACTGAATGAGCTTCTGTTTATTCTTTATTGTAGGTACACACAACTTTTATACAACAATAAAAATAGGATAGCTGATGTACACAGGCGACCCACAATTGGGATTTCTTACAGCAAACCTTTTAAGCCGTGTCTTTGACAACGACGCACAATGATAACGATTTTATACAGTTTAATTTAAGAAACTTTTTTTTTAATTAGGAAAAATTCGACGTAAAATTCCACCACTGGGGGGTTCAGAATCGTGTACTGGATCCATGGTATTCGTTTGTGCGTCGATGTCAAAGACACCCTGTATAAATGGGAGCACTCGAGGATAGTTATAAATGCACAACAAAAGTTAACCACATTAATTAAAACTAAAAATATACTAAACGAACATGTGTATAGCACACAATACATAAATATTATATATTTTAATAGGAAATGTACCCTACTACTGTCTTCCCCTGAAAACTTTAAACGAAGATCAGTCTCAAATTGTATGTTGACTAAAATATGATTGGTGACCGGAACACGTATTTATTTAAGGAATTATTATCACTAAAATCATCAATACAACTCTCTCAGTTCGTCTTACCCTATTGAAAGGGTATTTTAATTTTCCTCGTCTTCCTCCTTTGAGTATTAAACTCGTTAAAAATAAAAGGCCCGTTTTGACATTTGAAGCAGTCGTGTAAAAAAACCCTAAAATGTAACTTGGAACGGAACTGAAAGAAACAATAAAACTAACAATTAAGGTTCCGGTGTAGTAGTAGATACACTACACCGGACAAGCTGCTAGATAGTCAAAATACAAATGTCAAAACTGGCCTTTTATTTTTTTACAACTTTATAGTATTAGTAAATAGGTACCTACTGTTCAAACGTTCAACTAAACTATTTGTCGTGGGATGGAGATTTGCCTGCGGTGAAGGGAAGTTTTAGTTCGAAATACACAGGTGGTCACAGTTGCTTTTACCAAACGTAATGTACCTACAAATCTACCGATTCCCTATCCGACATAACTTCGTTGACAGAACCAAATCGGCCAGAGGTTAATAGAGGACTTAATAGAGGAACTATTAAGCAATCGCCTAGCGAGGGTAGCGAGAATCTGATGAATACGAGATTCAAAGAATCAGTCGTTGTGGTGACACTTGGGCGGGCTATCTCCAACAGTAGACTTCTTTCAGTTAAAATGATGATGATAAAGAAACAACGCTAATCCTCCGGGCCATTGAGCACTGTATTAACAACTTAGATGTCACTCTAATGCGAGCTTGCGGACGGCAAGCAATGTGTAGCTCGCCGTCCGACCGTCCGGTAACCGTCCATACCAAGCCCAAGTCGTCGACGGCGCGTTGTGTTCCACGCGCACCTCAAGGAGATGTCAGCAAACCTTAGGGACCCAGCAGGGTCGAAGCCTACTGGGGCCATAGGTTAGCTTTTGAACGGAAAACCCGGCCCTGGAATGTAACGAAGGAACAAGGAGTGAATTTTAGTCAGTAAAAGTTTGACGCGCCCACTCGCTCCGCCTAAGGGCGAGAGAGGTCATTGGATGATTTCACACCTAAAAAAAAGGTATCGATCTAATATTATAATTATAAAAGCTATGCTATGGATCTTTTTAAATGTGTGTGTCTATGTTTTTTCTCCTTTCATGCTTATACGACCTAACGGATTTAAATGAAATTTGGCACAAAGGTAGGCCATGTCCTAGAATAGCACGTAGGATAGTTTTAATCCCAGGAATATATTCTCTTGGGATAATTTTCTCCTTTTATACGAGTAAAACCGCTGACAGAACTTAGTATACCTTATTATTTAAGTTGCCTGATTAGCATACGGAAATACTTAATCTTGAAATGTGGTTAGAGGACGGAAATTGATGGTTGGATCACTGTAATTAAAGAAAGTGATACTTCTTACTGATTGCTCAAGGGTACAGTAAAAAGTGGCTGCTGTGAAATAGAATGAAATTGGAGTGTTTATAGTATATAAGTAGATACTAGCTTCTTTCAGCGGCTTTGCTCGCATAAAACTAGAAAATCATACCAAGGAAATATATGTGTACCTCTGGAATGAAAAGTATGCTATGTGTTATACTCGTGTGCCAAATTTTATCTAAATCCGTTCAGCTTTTTGAGCGTGTAGGAGTAACGAGCATACACACACATACCTAAATATAAAGTTTCGCCTTTGTAATATTGGTGAGACGATTGCTATGATAAGTGTGATTTTATTTTTCGTATACCTAGGTATAAATTCCGAGATGCAATTTCTGTGCTACTCTACTGAATATTGTTTTCGGAGAAGTAGGCTTCTGCACAAGTACCTTTTTTGACTGTCTCGTTGGTTTAATGGTCGCAAGCGCGTCTGCTGAGCACGGTGTACCGAGTTCGGTTCCCGGGTCGGGCAAAAAGTGCTATTGGGTTCTTCCATTACGTTGGTGGACTCCCCCGTGCCTCGGAAAGCACAAAAAGTCGTTGGTCCTGCGCCTGATCTCTATCCGGTCATGTCGGATTGCCGTCCAATCGGAGTATGTAGTAAAGGAACAGATGTGGGTTTGCGCGCACGCACTTGTGCGCTATAATATCTCCTGCATGCACTGCTAATCTCTGTTGAGATTGGCCACCACGATCGAAAATCGCTCGCGAGGATTATTTTACTTTAGTTACACTTCAACTAACGAACGGTCGACTGCTGCAGAAGGCTGGACTTACGTAGAAACACTTGTGACCTTTTTACTCGAGCAACATAAGCACTCGGCCAAGTGTCGCCAATGTCTTATTTAGGAAAAAACTAGCGGAGCAACAAAGTAAAGAGAACAAAGTTAGATTAGATCTTATTCCAGAGTGGTACCGAACGAGCTGAACTTGTCCAAGTATCTAGATTATATGTAGCTATATACGTTCTGGGAGAGATAAATTGTGGCCTACAATTTTTTTAATTTCGTTTTTACTCTGAGGTTAAAAAAAATTTATGGACCTGCTGTGCATCTTTCAATGACTTGGCCTTAGAAACGGAACTGGTTATGAGAAGAATCAATAAGTACATACAAATAAAATTGAAGTATCTTTTTGTAATATCAAAATATATTTTTTTTACTAAATAATGCATATAATAGTATAGCATACATGATTGTTATTGACAGGATTATTATTGACATTTGTGATTATTATTTTTATAAGATTTCATTTTTATATTGACATTTTTTAATTCAACAATACAATTTTAAATTTAATGGAATGGAAATGAGTGAATGATTTTAATCAATAATTAATTTAATTTCAACTACTATGTTTTATATTTGCACGCCGACATTAAAGACAGAATAAGAGATAATTTTTATTTATGTTGTCAGCCTTATGTATTATTAGGTATTCGATACCTATAGTAAAAATGCGGCTAATTTCCGAAACGGCTGCACCTATTTTGACGGGGCTTTCAAAGGTAGATCGTACTATAACTGATGTTATAACGATTAACTTAAAATTACCTTTATTGCTTTCATTTAAGGAAAAGAATAAGGGGTCTGCGCACAGTTCCGCCCAAAAAAACTTCTTGTAATGAGGGTGTTCTAAAATGACGTTGACCAGGTGGCAGCACTGAGGCGTCAGGTCCGGACACCTGTCAAAACGCTTATATAAATGACATTAGTTAGACATCAACGTCAACGTCACGTATACGTTTTGAAAGGAAAAGACCTGACGGCTAAGTGGCGCTAACTGGTGGTGAGAATTTTCTTGAACACCCTCATTGTTACCTATAGTGTTTTACGAGTTTGACGCAGACGAAGTCAAGGGCACAATTATTTTGTAAAAAAATATTTTAATATAATAAAACCACAACATTCTGTTATAATACTTACTGAAATATATTTTTTAAATTTTAATATATATTTTTTTTTAATAGCCTGTTCTGTCCCACGGCTGGGCAAAGGCCTTCCCCAACTTCTTTCAGGTGTTCTTTTCTTGAGCCACCTCGAACCAGTCCTTGCGGTAGGCATCTAGATCGTCTCGCCACCTCTTCCCAGGTCGACCTTGGCGGCGTAGTCCATCTTGAGATACCCACTTTGTGGAGACTCTTGCCCACCGGTCAGTGCATGCGGCTGATGTGACCCGCCCAATCCCAAATTCGATGAAAAGTCGGTCCTAACATGATCACCTCAAAAGCTTACTTTGGATGGACTCGTGACCATTCATAAATGCTGAATCTCAAAGACTCATCGACAAGCTAACCACTCCTTCCAAACCGAAAAAAGAAACAAACACACTATTAACACTATAACAGTCAAACTAACCTCCCACTTAGATCCCAAGCCCGAATACCAAGAAGTACGGATGTCTCACGTCCGAGTCGCGAGTGCACCCGATTACGATACGAGCACGAAACGATCTTTTTGATCTATTTTTGGCGCCAAATGGATCGCGTCAGTACCGATTGATTGCGGTAGTGAAGAAAAAAACATGTCAGTATCGTCATCGGTAATGATATTGTCTATGACCGCTTAGGAGGATAATAAGGCCGTGTGTTACAGCTTGTTAACCGAATTCAAAAAGGAGGAGGTTATATGTTCGGTTGAATGTATGTTGTTTATTTTTTTTATGTAAGTATGTTCACCGATTTCTCGGTCAATTGTGGACCGATTTTGAATTATTATTTTTTTTGGTTTTAATTTCAATGCCACAGACTATTATGAACATGACGAGAGGTTTTGGCGGGATTTCTTCGAGTGAAGTTCAGTCAGTGACTGTTCGAATTGATTCTGGATATTGTGTATAAAATTGGTGTAGTTTTACCTATATCTCAAGTGTCTATTAGCTGGACAATATATGGAATCATTGAAATAGGCGCGATTTAGGTAAAATGGAGCTTAGAATTATTGTATCTAGTATTGACTAACACAGCGAAATTTACCGAAAAGGCTGACCCAATATATATTTGCTGCTAAATAGGTACTGCAAAAACATAATGTGTTACATCCGCGTTCTAATGGAACTGAAAGTAACTCAGGGTGTTTTTAATATCAGCAATCCCGCATGCGTGATCAAAACCGCACAATATTAAAAAAAAAACTTATTAATTAGTACTTTCTAAACTTGACACTGGTTTTGGGGACAGATTTATTGTACAGCTTCTTCTTCTTCCCTTATCCCATATTACTTGGAGTCGGTGCAAAACGTTTTTTTCTTCCATTCTGTCCTGCCACCCATCACACTATCACAACTCCCTTTTCTTTCATAGCAGTTCTGACACAATCCATCCATCTTTTTTTGGCCTCCCATCTCCCTCTTCCCTCTCCATCCATCTACATTTATACTCATAACTTTTTTAGGACACTCAGAACTTTTTTAGAACAGCTAAGGAGTGAAATCCCCTGCCGTACTGTGTTTCCTGATAGCTAAAACCTAGGGATCTTTCAAGTCATGAGTGAATAGGTTACTTCTAGGCAAGCGTGCTCTATCGTCGGCCATATCATCGCTTACCATGGTGAGATCGGCTCGCATTCCATAATAGGTATAAAGAAAATAAAAAACAGTTTAGTGCAGCGGCTGTACTAAAGATCTATTGTAGCTTTTAGTTACAATACTTCTTTGGTGAAAAGTGATGTCCGTAAATATCGCAAACGATTTTTTCTCGGTTACAAACTACAAAGAAAACGTAATGTTATTAGATATATGATAGTTGTGTTGTCTATTTCGATGGATGACCTGAAACTTTGTAAACAAAGGGCCTGTGCACACCACGTTTTTTAAACGCGCCATTAAATTCGCGATTGTAGCGATACAGACGCAATACGCACGCGAGTCAGACCCAGGTTGTGTACTTTTAATAGGATAAAAGCGCGCCGTCGACGCACGTTTCTAAAACGCGCGTCAATGGCGCGTTTAAATAAAAAACATGGACTGCACAGGCCCTTCCTTAGTAGTTAGGTATTCGGTAAACTAAGTGTTCAACTGAACGGTTAGCGCAGTGGTTGAGCAACTATTGGCTGCAGGGCTGCGTATCGCGGGTCGCTGCTTTGATTCCCGCACGAATCAAATATTATATAGTTTACAAACAGTTGTTTTGGGTTTCGGTATCCTGTGTAGGTATGTGAGCTGACATGTTTTTAAACGCACCCACTAAACAGGAGTAATTCATTATATCCTCGGGCATCGTTTATTTTTTTTATAAAAGGATGATACATACCTAAGTACTTAGGTAGGTACTTACTTTTCTTTCTTTATTCAATCGCTTTAATTTCGTTTAGTCTTTTAGGTATAGGAACTGAAGTAGGTAGGTACCTCATCATCATCATCGTCATTTCAGCCGAAAGACGTCCACTGTTGGACATAGGTCTCCCCAACTATCGCCAGAACGACCGATCCTGTGCGTCTCGCATCCATCGACCACGGTTCCATCTACTTATAATAAATCATTCCAAATTGCCACCTAAATACGATTAAATAATATATCAAGTGCAATTGAAACCCGGTACGTAGGTAACGGTGCATTGCTCTAGGGAATATTGCTATCTAGCCTAGTGTCAGGTTATAAATATCCATCGGAATCCTTCATGACAAATCTACCCATTGAATTAAATTCTCATTCGAGAATCCGGGAAGCCATTTCCTACGTTGTAAATTCGTTATCCATAATTTTCTCAAGATAGCTATGGCGACGCCCTTTCGGAGATTGATTTCGTAGTCAATTTAGCTTCCAATATAAATATAATATAGGTATGCTTTATATACTAGGTAGGTTGGTATGTACTTACCGACCAATGAAAATACCTACTCTTTATTCAAGCACACAGGGTATGGGAACAAAGAGTAATGAACAGATAAAATGAGAACATAGCATTAATTTATACAGCGTGAATAGCCCGTTTGAAACTTTTTATTGCTTCAGCCTCAGCCATTTACATTTTTATTTTAGTCAGTCTACAATCTACGATCCAAATTTTTAGTTTAATAAAATGTACCTAGGTATTTGGTAAACCATCAGTAAAGGAAAGAAATAATGGTATAATTAAATATATTGTTTTAGTATTATTTGTTATCATAAAAGTCAGAAATAAAAGGTAACAAAAAAGCAATCAAATAAATGTAACAAAACTATTTCGGCTTATCCGGTGGCGCTTACCGATGCGTTCAAAGGCGACATATTTTCAAACCATAAATCACAGAGTGCCGACACTTGACTAATTATAATCGAGAAATGACGCTGTCCTTTTTTACTTTTAAGTACTACTCTTTTGCACTTTTGTATAAAATGTTTTCTTTTCGTCTCTGTGTAGACAATACCAATAAAAATTAGTAAATGCACATCAATTAACACAAATTTAACACCTGGTCTTTATTACTCGTTTCCTAACAAAGTAATTACGGAATTAACTACCTACTGGTTGAAACTGAATAAACAAGGAAGTTTGTAACTTCACAATTAATCGCTGCTAAGTTTAATTAGACAGCGCATAGTGAACAGTAACTTAGGTACTAGCAACACGTTTCCCTTTTTTGTTCACTGTTGACCGCAGATTCAATTCAAGAATTACGCGATTTTTGATAGATGACGTCTTAAAATCTCCACAATTTCGATATCAGAAAGGAATAGCGCTATTCGTCCTGTATAGCTACATCTCTGTTTCACACCAGATGTATGATAAGACACTGGGTACGAACAACAACTGTTGTTTTGATTTATTTATGATTAAAATTTCAATTTGCTTTCAAATTACTTTTTTTGGGATTTTGAAGGTCTAGTGTCATCAGTTCATCTTGTAACAATCATAAAACCTCCTTGATTTTAAAAAGCTTTTCAATCAGCATTCAGAATTCTCTTTACACGCAAGTTCTTATTTTTCATCGCACGATGTCAGAGTGTTACCCGATTTAGAAAGTTCCCGATATTTGTAGCGTCCCCTCATGTCGTGAGTCAGGCAAATTATAGCGTTTGTGATTAATGCGTGCTATTCCTGGGTGTATCCTGCACCCGACGACTCACCTTTCTTTGTTCCTCTAACGCCTATTGTAAAACTAGACATGGCAAAGATATAAACTTTTACAAGCAAAGAAAACGGTATTTTTAGGGTTCTGTGCCTCAAAAGAAAAAAAAAGGCATCCTTATAGGATCACTTTGTCGTCCATCTGTCTGTCTGTTTGTCTAGTCAAGATCCTTTATCTTGAGAAAGCGTAGAGGTATCGAGTTGAAATAAAAACTATATACTCAAGATTACAGTCCCTTGAAGCTGTGAAAAAAACAAACTTATGAGTTTACGAAAAAATAGATAAGGCTGTTTATGTCGCAAAAAACGTGTATTTCGAATTCGAGACTCTCAAAGTCTCAAGGGAATCAAAATTCATAGGATACTTCCCGTTGACCTAGAATCTTGAAATTTGGCATGAAGCAAGGTCTCATAGCACAAGTATAGGGAAAAATCTGAAAACTGTAAATTTGAAGTTATGACAAAAAAATACTTTTTTTGCGATTCGGAAAAATCTTCGTAACTCAATTCGGGAATTGAACTGTTTTCATAGATAAGTTTGTACGGAAACCCTCAGTGCGCGATTTTCGACTCGCACTTGCCCGGTTTTTAATATTTTTTGAGCTACAATGTAATCAAAGTTATCAAGCTGTTGAGTGTTGACATTTTGTGAAAAATACAAAAGTTTGTTATACAAACCAGGGACCAAAAACTTATTTATTTACTAGGTTGTAAAAAACATCTCACGTCGTGTTTTGTAACAGCGGATACGTTGTACCTTCATCGTCATGTGTTTTATGGATTATGAACTGTAAAGTGTAGTAGCTCCGATGATTCAGCGTCGGGCCATCGAAATACTGAGACGTGAAGCCATCGGTATGCTGTTTACTAATATGCTTCGACGATTTTCAGTAGGTATGTTAGTTGTGTATACCGCGTGTATATTGTTTGAGTGCCTAAATAATTATAATTACTGGGTAGATGTTCTGTTATTGCGTTTATTCGAGAGTTAAATAGTTGTTACACATACCATCTTATTAGTTTAGTATAATTCTCATGGTTTTGAACTATATAAGTCATTGTTGTGTCCTCGTGAGAGCGATCGGCTGCAACAACCTCTCGCACCGAGTCTTGGTACAAGGAGGATGTCAGCAAATCGTAGGGGCCCAGCAGGGCCGAAGTCTACTGGGGCCTTGGGTTAAGTGAAAATGAACCCCGGGGCCCTGGAACGCAAGGCAAAAGAAGGAACAAGCGAGTGGGTTTTAGTCAGTAGAAGTCCTCCGCCCAAGTTCGGGAGATGCCATTAGATGATTTACCACCTAAAAAAATAAAATGGTTTTGTACTATAGTACATTCATACCTACATACTAGAGTGATTTAAATTATGAAAGTGCATCTGCCTGTTACATGTTTAAGTCTAAAGCGCAATAACCATAATCAAGAAACTTGCCACCTCAGCAGTATGTAAGCTCTATGATAGAAATACATTATATGAGGGCAAAGCCGCGGGCAGAAGTTAGTCATCCAAAACAGCAGCTTTATTTCTATAACTTAATCAATATCAATATCGGTCGCAAGTTAAATAGGGTGGAGGTGACGATAATCCTTCCTGTATCGGATAACCGTTGTTTCCAATTCAAAGTAATACTAGTTAATCCCTACTTCGTGATTGGATTAATCTGCTCAACATGTTTGGATGCGCGTGCTTCCTAGTCTACACATTTTATAATACAAATACGAAGAGATTCACGCTCTTTGAACTCATAGTGTCCGTATCTATTTGTTTTGATTTGATTGAATTGGGTTTTGATTAAAGAGTAGTTTAGTTATAATATTGCGGTTTAGGGTAACTACGGTTTTTTGATTAGCGAGACGGCCTACGTCACTTATCAAAACCCACCTGTGTTTCTTCAGTTACCTTTTTTGTTCTAAAACTACAATAACTTTTTGAACATTCCTGCAGCTCTAGAAAGATTACCTTTACATTTAGTTGCAGGTACAAAATGGAATATAGAGTGGAGTTTATTATAACATTTTTAGCAGAAAAGAAAGACATAAACCCTTTTATTTTAAGAGTGATATCAAAAGAATGCAATTTTAAATCCTGTTTCCAGGTATTGTGCAATATTATACCAACAATACACCACAATATCAGGCATAATGTGGTTAGTCACGCATGAAACTAGCCACCACAATGCTTTGATAC
This sequence comes from Mythimna pallens, assembly GCA_961205895.1. Lineage (NCBI taxonomy): Eukaryota > Metazoa > Arthropoda > Insecta > Lepidoptera > Noctuidae > Mythimna > Mythimna pallens. Next base: position 18,299,543 of record OY540837.1, read on the forward strand.
TTATCTATCCCAACAAAACAGTTGCAACATCGTGGCTTGGTTTTAAATCTCGTGGTTTTGTGCCGGCCCTGTAGCTGCGGCATGTTACGGTCGGTTTTATTGCGACAGCTTAAACATAAGCTGCTTATTGCAGGGTTAAAATGCTATTTCGAACTGTGGTCTGGCATGTATGAATTTCACACGTCACGTTTAATAAGTCTATCAAACCGAGAGGTTAATCCTTTGAAAGTAACTGTTCTCGTGTTTGTGTAATCGGATGGCTTATAATTTTCTAAGAGTATAACATTGTGTTACATGAGGTGTTAATTTACTTATAATGTTATTTTCTTTTGTTACAGGTCCGCGCCATGGAGCAGCGGCTGTGCGATTGGCCAGCGGGCACTGATGGTGCACCCCGGGCCATTACGCGGCTAGAAGGCCAAATAGAAGAACAGGTATGACTTTATCCTGCTTAGAAAACAAGGGAAGTAGGTAATATCAAACCAGCCAAACGTAAAATATTCTGAAACACCAAACGTGACTTTCTAAAATATTCGTCAACATTTAAAGACTTTTATTGTCAAACTGGCTTATTTTTATTAAACATTTCCTAATCTCTTTGTAATCAAAGTTTAAAGGTTTATTACAAGTTATAAAACCTATGTATTTATAGAAAGCTACGAACGCGACTAAATATGTTTTTTTGCTTTGTCGTCATAACCGGTTTTTTAACTTGAAGTTGAACTGAACCATAGACTTGTACTTAGAAGTGTCATTTTGACGTAACACTACAAACAAAGCGATATATAAACAATTTCTTTTTATTAAATTAAACTAAAATAATAAATGAAACAGTGTAATTGCAAGATGTTTTTAGCGCATAGAGGTTCTAAAGTGTCACCTGGAATAACTTGTGTTGTACAAATCGAAATACGTTGTGAGAATAGACATGTATTTAGAAAGTGCTAACAGGCTAACAGTAAACAAAATGCAGGTAAATTGTGAATAGCTTTGTTTTTTGAACTATTTGTAATATATTACGTCCACCTCCATTAAAAATCAAGCTTTACGCCGAATTCTTATAACTTTCCATTATGGAAGTTGAATTTAGTCTAATAAATATTACAAATGTTTGATTTTCCTAATGTGTAGGTAGGTAAGTCTAAAAACTTATAATTTCCTTTGCTGACACTTTTGCCTTGTATATTCTGCCTTCTTACCTTCATTTTAATTTATTAAAGACTACTTAATACTATTTTTAAACTCTCGTCAATTTTCATTGAGAGTGAATATCTACTCTAGCAGCAGCTAGAGTAGATATTCACTCTCAATGAACACACTCACTCACTCACTTTCACTCTCTTTTTATAAGAAAACTAGCAAGTTTTCTTATAAAAAGTGAAAAATCACTAAGTTTTTCAAGTTATTCCAAATATTAATTTCAGTTTATAATTTATTGTATTTACTTGTTTTAATTTTTGTATTTCATATTACATACCTTTCAAATTACTACAACTTAAGGCATACTGTCGACAGAAGCAGCTAAGACTCCAGGACGCGAAGCAAGTGGAAGCAAAGGCCGCCCGGATCAAGGAGTGGGTGACCAACAAGCTTCGGGAGCTTGAACAACAGAACCAGCAACTACGGGAACAGAACGACCGCTGCAATCAGCAACTGGAATTGCTTAGGAATCATATAGCGGCTTCAGGGAGCAGGAATTGCACTGTAAGTTTTAACAATCAGTACACTACAGTAATTAATTAAAGAAAAGAAGTTTTATTTGTTTAACAGACAATCCTTTTGAAGAATTAAAGACAGACATTCTGATAAAAATATACTATCAATATAAATGAGTAGCCTGTTGGTGTAGTGGTTAGGGCCCTGACTGCTATGCTGGAGGTTGTGTGATGAGCATGATCATTTGTTCTATGTTTGGGTGTAATTTATCTATAAATGTATTTAGAAATATTTAAGTATTTTTATCAGCTGTCTAGTACTCATAACACAAACTCTGCTTAGTTTGGGACTAGACGGTGTTGTGGGAAAGTTGAATATTATATTAAAATTATGAATTATAAGTGTGGCTATTTTGCGAATACATTTATTACCTTAGGTCTATACCGGTCAAAATAATTGTATGTGATAATAAAATAAATTCTGTGGTAAATTCATTAACATTTACTCTTATAAGTAAAATAACATTATTATTACTATCATAACATCTCAAGCAATTCATTGTTTGATCTAAGCTTTATCTCCATTGTTACATAAATAGCTTGATGCTGATTAAAGCTTACAAACATCTAACATAATACATTAAAAGCTTTCTTCATTATGACAAAGAATAATATTGTTTTCAAGATACAATTAGATATATATAGAGTAGATCTCAATCAGAACTTATCATTATTTTATAAAAGTGACATATTTATTGTCAAATTAAACCAAAAACTACTTTGATGGTAACTTAACCTTTTGAGTTCCGTAATTAGAGACACAATAGAAAGGGAATGATGGAGCGAATGCTGGCGTTTGCTTGGGGTTTAATAAACAATATAATTGATACATGACATATTAAAATGTTGTGGTCTTTAATACATGATCTGTCACTATCATGATGAATCACTATCTAGTTAAAGATTAAGCAATACATTATAAAGCTCCTAAAAAGAGAAAAGAGTGTCTCTGGAGTTTCTTGCACATTCGTCTCCTTGAGATCTATGATTTGAAATGTGCAATTAGCATCATTTTTCTGACTAACTTCTTAACATTTCTAAAGTGCCTGTAAATGGTTTATTTAAAATAAAATGCTTTGAATCTTCTGAATCCTTCCATAAATAAACACTACTTATCCTAATTTGAATGGGAACAAAAATAATAAATTTCAAAGCCTTGTTTTGAGTATTCATTGAATACTTAGGGACCAAAAACTATTATCTCAAAACTTATATGAAATAAAACGTATGTGTTCTCTCAAAATCCTACTACGGATGTTGTGCAAATTTTCTTCCCCATTCCTCAGTTCTTACCAACTCGAGCGAGCCTATCTCTAGAAGTGAGGACCGATGAAGGTTCCCCTCGAGCCACATCAAGCCTCTTAGCCGCAAACAGACGACGATCAGAGAGCCTAGAGGGGCCCCAGGTAGTTTGATGTTGCCCTTAGGGCTAGATTTTGCGAGAAATTACTTTGCCATATTTCACTTTGCTGAGCTATAAATGTTTCGTTTTTAATTGCACTAATTGTTATGTGTTGTAGGTCAAATTTAAGTTTGAACCTTTTAGTTTCATAGATGCGGCAATTGCATATACAACTACGTATTTTTGTCTACCTTTTTTATTTCTTTGAAGGTATGAAATCATCAAATGACTTCTTCCACTCGGAGTGAGGCGAGAGGGAGTGTCAGACTTTTACTGACTGAAGACCTATCTTCCGTCAGTTGCCCTTTGCTTACCAGGGCCGTAGTAACTCTTACGAACAATCCAGCTGCCCTGCTGGGACAGTTCTATCTACCTGTGTGGCATATAAAGGCGTGCACACGTAAATGTTTCACTACAGAGTAAAAAGTTCCAAAGATTTTCATGTTTTTCTTTCACAAAACTTATTTACATTTACTGTCGTAATGTCATGCGGTACAGCTGCAGCTTTTCGTTATACTCATTAATGTTTAAATTAATTTTGCTATACCTAGTAGTCCACTTTGCTAGGCTGTTATTTTTTATTGCACTTCGTTGTCATGTCTCACTATTGTTACAACTTTATGAAAATTAAGAATACCTTAAAAAATGGTATAGATGTTATCTAAAGGACACTGTCAATATTTTTAAGACTACAATAAAATTATATTATTAACGAGTAAATACTTTACAAAAAAAAGTTGTTAATTTGCGAAACTGTTCATTGTGTTTGTCATCTTACATTTTCGTACCGTACCTACTAACTCAACACAACTAAGGCCACTCACTATGGCCCACATATGGATGGTGTCCATCATGGACTGAATGCAGACACCAGAACCCTAAGATAAAATAACCCAACAAAATTGAAAAGAAATAATGATAAAGAACCATGTGAAATGGTCTGTTTTTGAGTCTTTTCTACTTTTTACGTCCCCTTTACAGGCTTAAAGTTTTAAGCCTGTAAAGGGGACGTTTTTTTATTTTATTGACAATCGTTTGTCCCCTCGAAAAATAATGTAAATATCGTATTTAAGCTTGAAATGTTTTAAGTATGTAAATTGTTCTTTTTTTTTTGGTTTTCAATTAATATTTTACTCTTTTTAAATTTTGCGTGTAAATTTTAAGTGGTCGAAATACGTCACACTTTTTGTACTGATCGATATCGGAAAAAAACGTTTCAAATATTTTAATTTTAATTTCATAGTAGCTTTCAATGTCCTTTACCGTAACAACGAAACATTCTAAAATTCTTTTTTCAAACTCCACAGTTACCAATAAACTCTTCAGAACCCCACTACAGCACGCCAGTCCGACATAGAAGGAACCTGTCCATCGGTACTACCAACATAGCGAATAACGTGAACGCTGCCAACCCTCCCGCCCTAAACACCATGAACAGGACTATGGATGAGAAGACAACCGCCAGTTTAATGGCTGATGACTTGGCTGTGAGTATTTTGCTCATTATACCAATTTCTATTAGTGATTCCACGGGCGTGAATGTAGGAAATATAATGCCTGTCACTCATAGACAAAGTAGGTAGCATTCTATTGAAAGGTTTTTTTAATCTGTCTAGTAGTTTTCTAGTAGTTAAAAATATAAATCTTCATCAAAATATTAGTGCAGAAGTATAGACAAGCCTCTGCCAGTGGCTTGTCCCACGTGCAAATCGAAAATGATGTCAAGGGATCATTGTCCCCGGGAGTAAAAGCTAGTTATATGCGGTATTCCAGGACATAGTTTATCCAAATCCGTTCTGCCGTTTGAGCCTGAAGGAGCAACAAACTTACACACATACGGCATATATCGGACATATACATAAAAACTTCCGCTTGCTTTTTAGGGCTCCGTAACTCAAAAGGAAAAAACTGGATCTTTATAGGATCACTTTGTTAACCGTCTGTCTGTCTGTCAAGATCCTTTATCTCGGAAACGCGTGGAGGTATCGAGTTGAAATTAGAAATCATATACTCAGGTCCCTTGACGATGTGAAAAAAATCAAACTTCTAAGTTAACGAAAAAAAAGATACGGTTGTTTTAGTCGCAAAAAATGTATAGGTATTTCGACTCTCTCAAGGGAATCTTAATTCATAGGGTACTTCCCGTTGACTTAGAATTCTGAAATTTGGCACGACACAGGTATCATAGCACAAATATGGGAAAAAATCTGAAGACTGTAAATTCGTAGTTAAATCACAAAAAAAAAATGTTTTGTGGCCAACGAATCGAAGTAGGTAAAAAATCGTAAAAATCCGCTTTGGAGAGTAGTTCAGTAACAAACACTGTGACACGAGATTTTTATAAATTTTCTAGATGCCGCTCGCGGCACCACTCCAGTGAAATTATAAACAACCTTTCAATCAATTTTAAATTTTTCACCTGTTTTTCCCAATTTTTTCTTCTTCTAACCTTACTAATGAATACAAAATAGAAATGATTAAAATCCAATATAATGTGTGTACTAAAATGATAAAATAAATAAATAATAAAGAAATAAAATCGGTCAGGCCGTTTTTGAGTATTAGCGAGACTAAAGAACGGTAATTGATTTTTATATGTAAGAAGGAGATTAATTATATACCTTTTTGTTCCAGGCTGCCGTAGAAAACTTAGTGGTGCTACCAACAACGCCAAACACTTCTACAGATGGTGATACCACGCACGACTATGCTGAAATTTATACACCCAGCAGAGGTCAGTTACAAATTACTTCAACTATTTTGTCTAAGTAAATGCTTCTTATATTGGTTTTTCTGAAAGCTAGAAGCGAGATTTACTTTCGATTTCAAACTTTTATTATAAACTAGCTTTTGCCCGCGACTTCGTTCGCGTGGAATAGGGACTTTTGACCAATAGATGGCACTGTATGTCCGGAATAATTTTATTTTTTATTTTTTGTAATAAAACTATTCTATGTCCTTTCTCAAGTTCCAAACTATGTCTGTACCAAATTTCACACAAATCGGTTCAGTAGTTTAGGCGTGAAGAAAAGACAGACAGACAGACAGACAGAGTTACTTTCGCATTTATAATATTTGTTTGGATCTCGAAAATCGAGTGAGCAGGGGTGGCCGAGTGGTATCGGCCCCGACTTACGAGTTGTAGGTCGCGGGTTCAAACCCAGCCAGGCGCATTACTTTGTGTAATTTATTTCATCACCACTGCTCTCAAAACGGTGAAGGAAAACATCGTGAGGAAACCGGCATGTCCTAGAACCAAAAATTCGAAGACATGTGACATCCACCAACCTGCACTGGGCCCGCGTGGTGGATTACGGCCCATTCCTTCTCCTAGAGAGGAGGCCTGAGTCCCAACAGTGGGAACATTATAAGGCCGACAATGCTATGCTATGTGTTGATACTTGAGTTACAAAACTACACCAATTTCACAATATCCATTAGGAAACAATTTGTGAATAATTAAAATAGCCACTGAAATTCACTTGAAATACTTTACTTTTACTTGTAGCATAGAGAAATATTATCAATCTTATGTCCCACCGATAAATAGTTTGAGTGACGTGATGGCCCAGTGGTTAAGGCACCCGCTTTTTCTCGTTTTTTTTTTAAATTAAACAACCTCAAAAAAGGTGGAGGTTCTCCATTCGGTTGGATAATTAAAAAAGAAACGATACCAGAAACTCCGATTTCGGAAATTAAAGTTATTTTGCACTTTTTAGTTCATTTTATATGGAAGTTGATTGTATTTTTTTGTGCGTTTGCAAATCTTCATCAACGTTGTCCACCCCGGGGCAGGCGGTATGCTAACTAACAAAAAGCACACGTTGTTATTCGATAACGTTTAGCCACTCGCTGGACAACTTACGCAGTCTTCATGCATCCCTGGTCCCGTATATAATGCAGATTCTGTCATTCTTTGTAGCTATATTATGTCTCAGCCCCAGTTGTGGTACCTCTAGGAAGCAACGCTGCGCGCCGGCTCTTCGCGGATCTTGGGTTTATTTGTTATATTAAAAAAAAAAAACATGATTAGGTACTTTAAATACTGATTAGCAGACTTTTAGTTCAAAGTTTTCTATGGAGAATTTAAATTTAGGGTCCGCTAATCAATATTTAAATTAAGTAAGTATACGATTTTTTTTCTTTACCCCATTTTGCCAGGCTAATATATTTTTTGAGTTACATTAGAATGACCCGTGTTCTAATACTTTGTAGAATTTGGCAACAAATGTATCGAGCCTTATCGGCAAGCTTAGCTGAGGTAGTCAATAGTACAATAACATTTTCAGATCCATTTTGTCCAGCTCGCGTCTGTTTCAATGATTCGACATATTGTCCAATTGTGTAGACCCTTGAGATACAAAACTACATCAATTTTACATCACAATATATCCTATGAATCTATTGAAATAGCCACTGAACTTAACTCGAAGAAATCCCACCAAAAACCATTAAACAAGAAAAAAAAAGAAAAATTAGTTTAAACACAGTTCTTAATTCAAAATTTTCTATGGAGAATTTGGATTTAGAATCTGCTAATCAGTATTTAAACTAAGCATTTTTGATTGGGATATCATCAAATAACTTCTCCCTCTCTGGATGGAGTGAGAGCAACGTCAGACTTTTGCTAACCAAAACCCAACTGTGTCCTTCAGTTACCCTTGTCGTTTCAAAGCTTCAGTAACTCTTTCGAACAATCCCGCCGTATTACAACCTAGATTTTTGTACTAGAACGATTTAAAATAAATCTCAATTCTATATCTGTTTCAGAGCGTACTCCAGCGTGGCAAGGAGCGGTAAACGTGATAGTACAAGGAAACAGTCGCGGCGGTTCGTCTACCGGTGACAGTTCCACGTCGGAGCAACCGCGGCCGCCCACGCCGCCACTGCACAGGTTCCCGAGCTGGGAGGCTAAGATCTACCAGGTAATATTAACTACTACCTTCGCTAGCGGTTTCACCCGCGTGGAAGGAGAAAATTATGCCAAGGAAACTTTCTTTCGGGATAAAAAATACTCTATCCTATTCTAGGATATGGTCTACCCGTGTATCAATTTCTTTTAAATGTGTTCAGCAGTTTGAGCGTGAAGAAGTAATAAACATACAAAATACACTCATGAAATTTCGCCTTTATAATATAAGTGTGATTGTAATTTTCCCAAGCAGTACTTCCTCGTGTCCTTATTAGGACGTTCCCGCGGGATATTCTATCAAACCTTTGTTTTTTACCCCATAGTTTCTCACACAATGACTACTGAGTTTTATGCCATCAATATTTAATAACTCTTTTCACTTTCTCAGGTGGCAGACGATGGCCTCCAGCAATCAGTACAAGAAGAGTTAAGTCCCCCTCCGTGTCCACGTCCCATGCACGAGTCCACCAGCTACCAGGATATATCCGTCCCCGTCTACGCCACTGTCAAAGGGGTAAGTGTTCTAAAAGGTCTGTTGTGTATTAACGATGGATACGTAGAATCACCCCAAGTGTCGCCATAATTACCGGTTGTCTCGCATCCATTAGATTCCCATGACCCTCACAAGGTCATCAGTCCACCTTATAGGAGGCCTTCCAACGCTGCGTCTTTCGGTACGTGATCGCAGGATGAAATGAAGGCTGCTACGGTCCACGCACAATGGTCCATCAAAAGCACCGTAAAAATATTGACGTTCTTGAGACGTGGTGCTGGAGGCGTTTACTGAGGATAAAATGGACTGCTCAAAGATTCGGACATATCATCTTCAATGAAAGCTCTTTGGAACGTTTAGTGGTACAGGGAAGAATAGAGGGCCAACGTTCTCGGGGCCAATCACTTACCAGATAGACAGACGTCATTAAATCATCTTTGAAGTGTTCTATAATTGATCACACGCATTGCCGCGTATAGAGAGAGAGAACCCGCAACCTACAACTCGTAAGTCGGGGCCGTTACCACTCAGCCACCACTGCTCTCCGGTGTCTACACAATTAGACAATAATGTAGAATCTTTCAAATAAGCGCAATTTCGGTAAAAAGTAGCTAAGAATTTTATTAATAGTACTTGACTATCTCAGCGAAGCTTGCCGAGAAGCTGACACGATACATTTGCTGCCAAAACTGCAAAAATACATCTGCATTCTAATGGAACTCAAAGTAACTCATCCATACGAAGATATAGCTTGAAGGACTTAGTATCCAAACTAAAAACTTTAAGAAAAAAAAAATGATAAGACTTGGTTTCTCACATAGGCGTTGAGTATAACCTACCCGCTGTACCGAAGGCTAAAAGGCGTATCATATGAACCTTCAGAATACGGACTAAATGTATGTAGAGACATGATATAATTATTTCGTCGTTTCTGTTTTTTCCACATAATTTCTTCTTCTTAGTCGACACTCTTGGTAATACTGCGCCATTCATCGCAGACTGCAGCGTTTCGGGTAGGTACATTCGTAAACAGAGCACTTAGTTGCGGCCTTCATCTGGTCTGTCCATATCATTGGTGATCAACCACGTAGCCTGGTGCCTTCAACTTTTACGACAACTAATATTGATTTTAATTTGTATATTTTTTTTTAAATTATAATTACAATGTTTGTATTTAGGAATATATAAGAATATTTATCAGTTGTCTAGTACCCATAGCACAAGCTCTGCTTAGTTTGGGACTAGATGGCGTTGTGTGAAAGGAGTATATACTATTATTATTATTTTGTTCCAGCGTGCTAGTCAAATAAGATCGATGCCGTTTACCGGCGACTCGTCAGACGATTCATCGGACGGCGAGGAGTCCATGGGCGTCACCGTCCACAACACGCCACACCACCAGCTCATCAATGTGAACCCTATGTTCAGTAAGTGTTATTATATCACACCAATATGACCGAAGCTGTTCATTGGCGACTTTTTGGACGGAGAGTAGACCATTTACATACGTGTTACTACCTCTTATAAATAAAATAGCACATCACATCACCGACAGAAAATTACTCATACTTAACATAGATAGAATTACCCATAGAAGGGAGGTGTTCCCAAACGCAAAAAAAAAACTTAAAAAAAAATGTGAAGGAGCATTACATATTCTGCATTCTCAGTCGTATTTTTGATATATTTATTAATATACTAGCAGTCCCGACAGATGTTATCCTGTCTAAAAATAGGCTTTTCGTCAGAAAAAAAAATTGAGCACCTGATCGCAGCGCCACCTACCGGGTCCAATTGTATTTTCAAACGATCCAGGGACCCACTCAAATATTACACAAAATTCCATTAAAATCGGTCAAGCCGTTAAGGAGGAGTTAAATGACAAACACACGTACAGAAGAATTAAATATCTAAAGATTCATTGGAATTGCACATATATGTATTTTTTTAACTTATTTATGTTGTATTCTAACAGCCCTAAATCTATTTCCTCGCTTAAATCGTAAAACGAAATCTTGTGCAAAACTTCACACTCCTAGTCCCAGTAGTTTCGGCTGTGTGTTAATAAATCAGTCTGTCAGTCAGTTTCTCTTTTAATGTATATAGATAACATAAGTAACGTACTTCACTCCATCCACAGATCCGCAAACATCAACCCAAATGCCAATCAACAACGTGAACCTAACGAGCGTGCTGCCAGCATCAATACAACAGACTTCCAACGGCCTCGTACTCACCAACAGCGCCAACGGACAGTGCAGCTCGTCGGACACCAGCCTCAGCGCCAGCAGCCCCTCGAAGAGCGTCAAGACCAGTTCCAGCTTGAGTCCTGCCAAAAGATCCAGTAGTGGCTCGCCTAGTAAGCAGAGTAAGACCAGAGGTATGTGTAAGTACCTATATATGTTTTTTTTTTTATTCTTTTCTGATGAATTTGTGCTCATGCCTAACCCTTTAACGGCCTATGTCGGATATATTCGACAAATACTACGAATGGCACTCGCGCTCGCTCTGGTTCCAACCGGGCTGCGATATCGTGTCCGTGAGCGGTGTCTGTGTGTGCGTTGCTCGTACTGCGTACCTATCTATTTTGTGCTGATAGTCTGACTTTCTGGCATCTGTCACTACCTGTAACGACTGTCAAAGATCTAGGAGTGACAACTAGGACCAACGGCTTCACGGAGTGTCAGTAAATTCCTAGATAAACTTATAAAAGTACATAATGAATTGATTATTTCACATTGGTACTTGGCCGGTTTCGAAACCGCAATCTCATGCATGAGAAGCAAGTGCCTTACGACATCACGACACTGCGAAAATATATCTCTTGAATAGTTATAATTCATAAGCAACGTCTTAGATAAAGGAAGAGGGTGGATAAGAGGCATTTTTCGCCCATCTTTAATTCAAACTTTTTTTTTTGAGTGTGTTCAAAAAAAAAAGTTTCTGTTTCAGACAATTTTTAAATGCATTTTAAAGTAGTCAGAAACAGTAACTTTTATCGCACACTCAAAAAACAAGTTTTCGTTTCGGAAACAGAAATTTTTATTTATTGAGTGTGCGATAGGCGAAAAATTTCTCTTATTAACCGTCCTCCTTTCACATTGATACTTGGTTCTTTTTGAAACAAATAATTTAAAAAAAATAAGTCGGGTACCAATTTGTTTGTATAGACGCTTTAGTTCCAACTAAAAATGACAGCTTTAATATCTGTATCTCTTATTTAATAAAACTGCTTTTTCAAGCATCATTTCAGCCGAAAAACGTCCACTGTTGGCCATAACTTTTTCAATAGTTTTACTAATTTTTCGGGATTTTCTTTACACAAGCTGTCAAATTGCCGTTTATATTCCTCAGATAAGAGTTATCTGATCATTGGAAAGTTGGCTCTAAGCGAAAAAAAGATAGATAAAGATTAAATTTTGCTAGTAAACTCGGAATGCTGGCACTACAGCATCATTATTCTGAAGGCATGGATTGTGGTTAGCACTTGTAAGACTTCAAAGTCTCTTAACATAATACTGTTTTGAGTTCAATGCAGGCCAGATAAATCCTGTTTGCATTTCAAATAAAATTGTAATCTTATACATACTTACATATAAAATATTTCGTTACAAATAAATAAGTAGCGTTAAATGGGTTTAAAATAAAACAAAAATACACAATTATATGAGTGTCTGTATTGTGTTTTGATATGAGTAATTTTCTTTAATTCTTTGAATAAAATTGTTCATTGTGCACTTTAACAAGTTATAACATATGTGGATAACAGAGTTCATAATTATACATAATGGATTCAACTCAAAGTTGAGGTTTCTTCCATCAAATCATTCATTGATAGAGAGAGCCCAATAGAGTGTACGATTCTGTATACAATTTTAAAATTTACAAATAATACGAAGAAAACAATTATACACCACTAATTTTTAATTAGTACAAATATTTAAAGGGCTTATTAGAAAAGGTCTTGTTATTATTTATGTAAAGTCTCAATAAATAATATTCATGAACAGCAAAGTTATTAGCATTTGTTTATACCCCAAAAGTTCACTTTTACGCTTTTACTTTTTCACATTTATGGAAATATTGTACATGCTATTGATTATGAATGAATGAATGGCGATCAAAATGGAAAAACAGTGCACGTAGTATTTTCTAGTAGCAATTGTTATTAATGATTGATTGATTCCCAATTTGGAACCGTGCAGTAGCTTCTGACGTTTTATAAGTGCCCATGTAGGCCTATGTGAAATAAAAACTTTTGACTTTGACTTATGAATTTACCAATTATGAAAAATTTTCGTTGACAGTTTTGGAATTTCGTTTTTTTTTACTTTTGACTACACAAATATGATCAGTAACGAGTACGAGCCCTATTATTTTTGTACTTATTAAAAAGTAAGGGTGTTTGTTTACATACCTACTACATACATAAATACAAACTGCATATTTATTTCTACAACTCTGAAGAACTACACTTAAGCGTAACACACTACAAAAGCAATAAAGATATTTGTATCCTTATTGCTGATAAATTAAAGATGGAGATCTTTCATCTAAACAATAGAATGAAATCAAATCATGAAGCAAAGAAATGGTCGCCATGGCTCACGCACAATGTTTCACATATGTTTAAGTGCGGATGACACCAATAGTTAGAAGCACTTCAAATAACTATTACACAAAAAAATCACACATCACACTAATATTACAAAGGCGAAAGTTTTTGTGTAAATTTGTATATTTGTTACACTCGAACGGCCGAACGGATTTCATTGGAACTTGGTATACGAGTAGACCATGTCCTGTTAGCACATAGGATTGTTTTTATCCCGGGAGTGGTTCCTTGGAATATTTTTCTCCTATCATTCAGGTGAAGGCGCTGGTGAATATATACCATAGAAACAATAATACACAATTATCTTGTTCTAAGCATAAAATCAATATGGCCGATTTTTCGAGTTAAATTCAGTGGCTTGCCCTGTTTTCACAAATTGATAGCTAGTGGATTTGTGATGGAAAATTAATATAGTTTTGCATCTTGAAGGTCACAACTAGACAATATGTGGAATCATAATAGTAATAGTTACCTCAGCGAACCTTACCAAGAAGGCTAACTCAATAACTGCTGCCAAATACTATAAAAATTAGATTGTGTTGTGTGAAAATTATGCTATATCAAAAACTAAATACTGTCTAAACTTGACGCTGGCTAAATGCACAAATTGCATTTAACCGTGCGAAGCAAAAAGGAAAAAAATATATATTAAACAGCAACGCAAATATTCCTTTAATAACTGACTACTTTAACATCAACCCATTATCACAGACATAATCCACCCCAGTGATGCTGCTAGCCTTCTCACTAGCCAGGAACAGCACTAGATTCCCTATATCCTCAGGTTCACAAACCTTTCCTAAAGGCATGGATGGAGAAAAACACTCCCAAGGAGTCTCATCACCTGCATTCTGCAGGATCTCAGTTTTAACTGGCCCTGGACTGACAGCATTGACTCTTACTCCATACTTGGATAGTTCTAAAGCAAGTCCTTTAGTGAAATTATCGACACCAGCTTTTGAAATCCCATAAGCAACCAATCTCAAATCAGGAATGATTTTTCCAGCAATGCTTGATATGTTGATGATGTTGCCTTTATTTTCGATTAACTGAGGTGCAGCTAAGCGAGTCACATTGAAAAGCGAGCGCAGATTCGTATTGATCAACGCATCGAAAGTTTCTAATACATTCTCGTCTAGAATGCTTTCGTATCTGACTATGCCTGCGTTGTTCACTAAGACGTCAATCTTCCCGTGATGTTCGATTGTTTCTTCAATAATTCTCTTTGCGTCCTCCTCCTCGGTAATATCAGCTTTGATGACCAGTGGGTCTTCGCATTGTTTAGCCACTTCAGCTAGCTTTATCTCGTTCCTTCCCACAAGAACTACGTTAGCGCCTTCTTGAGAGAAAAGGATGGCAGTTGCCGCTCCTATACCCGAACTGGCTCCCGTTATCAAGACAACTTTGTTTGCAAAACTCATAGTGAAAATTTTCTAGATTAGGCTCTTCTCTTCTTAGGCTCTTCAAGTTCAGTTCTTTTCGGTTCTAAGCTTTACTTCGCACTGATGGCAATAAAGCACTCATCGCATATTTATATGATTTACATTTGCCTTTAGTGACCTTGAAAATATCCATATATTTGCCCTAAGTTATTAATGTATGTACATACAGGGGTGTTATTATGGCAAAAAGCATGTAATTTACCAAAGTGACCTAATGTCTTTTATTTAACTTTGAACATAGCAAGTTCAAGGGCGATCCCAGTAGCAGATATATTTTATATGGATAGCATTTTTATAGATGTCATGCTAATGTCACGATTGACATTTGAATTTACCTAGAACTTTGCGATTTTAGTAGATAGTAGTGGTACTATCTATATATCGAAATCAACAAGTAATTATGGACTAGTATCTAAATGCAAAACAATTATAAACGAATTACCTACCTAAGTTTTTAAATAAAATATTGACGCTTCATTAAAAATGTAGTACCTAAAGTATATAGAAATTCACTGATCATCAAACATTTATTTTTTTGAGGTTGAAAGTCGTCCCATTAACTTTTCCCGCTATAGGTGGAGTGACGAACAATGTTTGAAAGTTGTATACCAAGGAAATAGCTTTTTCGACTGTACATATATACGATATTCTTAAAAGGTACAATGAGAAGGTGTTAAAAATAGGGTGGTAAATATTATTGAAGTGAGCAATGATGAATTGCGGGACTGTTCGAAGGATAGGACCTTTAACGCAAAGGGCAACTGAAAGAATAGAGACGGGTTTTAGTCAGTAAAAGTCTGACACTTTCTTCCGCTCCACTCTGGAGCCGACAGCGAGCAGAAGTCATTGGACGATTTTTCAACTTCAAAAAGTAATAATATAAGTGCATACAAATTTTCGCCTTTATAATACCAGTGTAATACACATTGTTCCAATTTACATTCACACGCTAACAAAGCCAATCACATAACAATTAAAACATACGTAACACAATATCAACATATCTCAAACTGAACTCAAAATATCTTTCTTTCATAGACACGTCATTCGAGTCGGGTATGTCAGATGACTACGCCATCCCTCCGGACGCGGTGTCGTGTGACAGTACTGCTTCGCCGTCGCTTGCGTCTCTGTGTCGAGCTCCTCCAACAACGGACTCACCTAGAAGGCATGATGCCTTGGAGAAGAGTGGACATCTAGCTAAGCTGGGAGGGAAGCTGAAGACTTGGAGAAAACGATGGTGAGTGACGTTGGATAGTTTTTAAAATAATAAATGTGAAGCCTTGTTTGTTTCTTACGCAATTATAAACGGCTAAACATATTTTTTTTTACCATTAGTCTTTTTTTTTCAAAATAATTTTGATATTAATTTACATTGTAAAGTATTACATTTTGTAAATCGTTTGGTTGATGGAAGGCACATGCCTTCGAAGTGTTGGTTCTAGGACATGTCGGTTTCCTCACGGTATTGGCCTTCACCGTTTTGAGAGCATTTGTGAAGAAATAACATAAAGTAAACACCTACCTGGGCTGGAATCCAAGACTTCCAACTTGTAAGTCGGGGCCGTTACCTCTGGGCCAGCACTGCTCAACCATCGTTTAAATAGCTGTTAGGCAAACATAGAACTTCTTACCCTATCTACTAAACTATTCACTACCCCCATTTCTACCAGGTTCGTCCTCAAAAACGGTACCCTGTCCTACTGGAAGTCACAATCCGAAGTCAATCGAAAGCCTCAAGGTCAAATCGGGCTCGGCGAAGCCTGCAAGATATCCAGGAACGAAGGAGCGGCCACCTTCGAGATCTTTACCGGCAGCAGAACTTATTATTTGACGGCTGATAGCATCGCCACTATGGAAGATTGGATTAGAGTTTTACAGGTATGAAGTTTTATTGATTCAATTTAAGTCTCGAGCACGGCTCAAGGTAGCCAGCCTATCGGTATTTTACAGGTTGCATTTTGGAGAGTGTGCGCGGGAATTGCATGACTTGATTCCGCCATCTCCTTTCTACCATCGGACAACCCGACGTACGGCGAGTATCCACCCTTACGTTGTTGAAACTTCAACGGTCCGGACTAAGCGTTACGCTTCGTCGTTTATACCGCGTACATCGAAGGACTGGAATAATTTGCATGCTGCGGTCTTCACGTCCAACTATAATTTAGGTGCCTTCAAGGCTAGAGTGAATAGGCTCTTAATAAACTAGTAAGCGTCACCATCAATGATTGCATCACTGCTTACCATCAAATAGGTTCGCAGTCAAGCACTGGTTTATATCAATTAAAAAAAAAACTGTTCATTTAAGTATTGTTTGAGTGTTAAAACAATTCAGTATTTGCATGTGTTTATTTTTGTATAATATTTACTGTTGTTACTTAACAAAAAAGACCATTAAAAATACTGAAAATAGTTTTAAAATTGGTTATTATATGAAGCAGCAATCAAAATTTCAAATATTAGTAAGAGAAAGAGAGGTGGGAATATCTCGCTATCTCTATTGCACATAATAGGTAACCTTATGGTAGTGATGTCACGTATCAGTTTGTGTATCTTGATTTTGTACTCGAGAGTTCCCCTTCCACGAGACTAGAGGTTCTACTTTTTGCAGTTTGTAGCTCAGTATCGGATAGTAATAAAAATTATATTTTCGGTAATGACATGTATGTCGACTGGACTGTTGGTCTAGTAATTAGTGGCCTTACTGCTACGCTGGAGGTAGTGGGTTCGATTCCCACCCAAGACAAATGTTTGTGTGGTGAGCATGATCATGTGTCTGAGTGTAATATGTATTGAGAAATATGTAAGTATGTATATCAGTTATCTAGTACTCATAACACAAGCTCTGCTTAGTGTCGGACTAGATGATGTTGTGTGAAAGTTGTAGAATATTATATTATTATTATGTATTTACATATCTATATTCATTAAAACCATGATCGTAACTCTCTTAACTTAGAGGCAAGGTAAAACGTCAAGTTCTTATTAAAATTGTACCTTTTACCTCTTCTCTAAGTAAGGCATTTATGGTGATAGTTTTAATGAGCATAATTGTGGCAATACATACCTGTCGTTACCGCAAATCGCGTGGGCTTGCGGACGGTGAGCAATGGGTAGCTCGCCGTCCGGTAACCGTCCGGACCGAGCCCAAGTCGTTGACGACGCGTACTGTTCCACGCGCGCCTCAAGGTGATGTCAGCAACTGTAGGGGCCCAGCAGGGCCCAGCAGGGTCGAAGCCTATTGGGGCCAAGAGTCTGATTCTGAAAGGAAGACTCGGCCCTGGTACGAAAGGCAACGAAGGAACAGGGGTGGATTTTTAGTCAGTAAAAGTCTGACACTATCTCTCGCTCCGCCCAAGAGCGGGGGATATCATATGATGATTTTCCCACAGAAAAAAAAAAGAACTGCAAATAGCAAAATTTAGCATTTACCTTAATTGGAACGGTTAATCAAGTAAAAGTTACTATAAAAGTAAATAAACTAAAAATGTTATTAAAGAGACCTATGGACCTATTAGAAGGGCTTTTGTAGGTCTTAACAACACTTATTCTCTTAATAGGTTCAGGGCAAAAAGGTAATAGGGTTTAAGGTCATCAATTAATCATCGCCGACCTAATGTAATACAAGAGCGCTTGCACAGGGGTCAAGTTGTTTTAATCGTACCAATAAAGGCTACACATCTTTGACAGTAAACTTGCTTTTAACTTTTAAAAGAAAAATTAAAGAAGTTTCACGTGCAGCCTGTGGGTTTACTCTTACGTGTTTACTCTTTCGTGGGTTCACTTTATCTTATCCAGTATAACAACACGTTCAGGGCGGTGTTAAGGCTGCCCCGCTTTTGTAGTGCCTCGGGCATGTTTGCGGACGCGCGCACCGACTGTTATCACAGCAGCTTGTGGCACACCGGCAGGGTGCAGGGCAGCTCCAAAACAGATCTGGTCATGATTGCCGGGAGATTGGATTGCCCTTGTATCGGACATTGCTGTAGCAGACATGTTGCTAATAATGTCCAATAGTAATCTTACTTTATGTTTGTGTTTTGTTCTATGGTTACTGCATGAATGCTAATGGTTGCCTGAAATAAATGCTTTTTTTTAATTTAAATATTGTGATTTATTCTTCTTCCTATCTTAATTTTTAAATTTTGGCCTTATACCAGTAATTACTATTGTATCGTGCGTGCGTTCACAAACATGTGAACTTTCATACATAAGACACACAGACCCGAAACTACTATCTGTATGCCATATGAATATTTGTTCCGTGAGGGAATCTAACCCGCGACACGCGCTGCAGCAGCCAATCACTCAACTACTGCACCAGCCGTGCCTGCTAATCATACTAAAGTTTTTATGGAGGTGTGTATGTTGGTTACTCTTTCACGCTCAAACGTCTGAAGACTTGGCAAACAATTATACTTTGCACAAACATGTACTAGAATAGAACATAAGATACCTAGGTCTTTTATTACGGGAATATGTTTCCTTGGGATAATTTTCAACTTTTGCTATTATTCACGACACTAGCTCGTGGTGGAGTAAAATGAAAGTTTTAATGGACTGTTATAACATGTATAAGAAAAACAAATTACACGGTTCGATTGAAAATGTAAAACAAGAAAATAAAAACGTTAAAGAACGCTCAAGCGCAGCCGTGGGTAAAGGCGTGCAACAGCTGCTGGTGTGGTGCTCGCGAGCTGCTGTGGGCCGGCTGACTTCCCGCTGTCCCCGCTCTCCTCGTCCACTGCGCGATGTTGCGATGTCAAGAGGAGAGGTCTCAACAGCTCATGTCAGCCCCATTACTATTTTACGATTTCATTATTAATATATTTTTCCGAGACTAATTAAACCTTTTGTCTGAATCTATAACACATAATACAGTAAATTTACCATTTTCAGAATGTTCAAAGGCGAAATGCAACCAAACTCCTGCTGAGCAAAGAAGACAACAAGCCTACGATACAAGGTTGGCTCACCAAGGTCAAGAACGGGCATGCCAAGAAGAGTTGGTGTGTTCTCATTGGCAAGATGTTCCTGTACTTCAAGTCGCCTGGAGACCAGGTATTTATTGTTCCAATCATGTATTGTCAACGACACCACTGAATGACACTTGTGAGTGTGTGTGATAATGTGTATGTTTATTACTACTTTACGCTCGAACGACTCAACGGATTAGGATGATATTTGGCACACGGATATACCATGACCTGAAATAGCACATAGGATACTTTTATATCCTGAAATACCGCATAGGATACTTTTATATCCTGAAATATCGCATAGGATACTTTTATATCCTGAAATAGCGCATAGGTTACTTTTATATCCTGAAATAGCGCATAGGTTACTTTTATATCCTGAAATAGCGCATAGGATACTTTTATTTCCTGAAATATAGCATAGGATACTTTAATATCCCGAGAGTATGTTCCCTTGGGACAATATCTACTTTCAGCCAAGTAAAGCTGCTGGCAGCATTTAGTAACACAATATTTTGTTGTCAGAACCCCACTGGCCAGATCAACATGCGCGACGCTCGCGTGGAAGACGTGGAACACGTGTCAGACTCGGACTCCGAAGAGAAGAACGACGACACTCGCAACCACCTCACCGTTGCCATCTATCCGCAGCACCAGGTAACTGGGGTCAGTGGCACTTTGATTATTATGTTACTGTAGTCGTAGCAATGTATTTTTAATTAATATTAATGTAGTTTTTTTTTTTTTGTAAAAAATATAAAAATATCTCATGTACATAAAGTTGTGGCGACCTCTCGCGCCGGACCTTGGTGCAGGCCATGGTCTGCAGCGAGAGAGGTTGAGATGCGTTCGCCTCCTTATCCGTAATGCTAGCGAAGAAGATGGCTGCAGTCGTTTCAGTTTCTATTCCCTAACGAATAGAACTCCTCCTGCCCCAGCTGCCGCCACAGGAGATGCCCCGGGCGTTGGGAGTCGTAGGGCGATCCCCGGCCACCTTAGGCGCTGGCTTGCGGACGACGAGCAATATTACCAATGCTCGCCTTTCGGTAGGTCGGTAAAGACCGAGCTCGAGTAGTCGACGGCGCGTAGTGTTTCAAGCGCGTCTCAAAGAGGTCCTAGCAGAGCTGATACCCACTAGGACCACGGAGAATGTCTAAATCCCCTGATCAAAATTAAACCAACTCTCCTAAAACCCATTATAAACTCAAATACTAGTGATCTCTTCTCTCTTTTCCAGGGCCCAACATACCTTCTATTCGAAAGCAAAGCTGACAAGGATTCCTGGCTGTACCACCTCACCGTGGTCAGCGGCGGGGGACTCAGTCAGGGCACGCACTTCGAGCAGTTGGTGCAGAAGCTGATGGAGACGGACGGTGACCCTAGTGAGTAGCTTCATATTTATAAACACTCCGGTTGTATCACCTTTTTTGAACGCGAGAAGTGGCAGACTATTTTAAAGACTAATACCCACCTATGTCCTTCGGTTGCTCTTTGCTTTACAGGGCCCCGGTAACACAGTGTCCCATGTAGGCTATTTTAACGCGATCATGAATCGATGCGGTGCGAATGGAACAAACAATTTGATACTGTATTACTGTGGAGTACATGACCAACTGAACGTAGATGCGGTGCGGCGGTAAACAAAGCGAAGCGTTCGCGAGCAGTTCTTGTTTTCTTTAAAAAAAAAATTGTTGCTCCACAGTACAAATTACTCCTGTATCGTGGGTACGTTCATAGACATGTAAATTCAGCACAGGTTTTATTATACTTCGTATGGGCTATTGTCTCTCGTCTCTAAACATATTTCGACATAAACTGTACAAATGCTATTATTTGTAGAAGAAAATCGAAATCTCATTTCAATAACTCAACCACCACCCGTAGTTTAAGTTCTGAAATACATTTACTCTCTGTTACAGACTGTGTGCTATGGAGGCATCCTACGCTACTTTACTCCAAGGAAAACCTGACGTCTCCTCTCACCTCGCTCAACTCAGAGGCATTACAGGCCGAAGCTTTAAAGTTATTCAAGGTAAGAACTTTTTCCTCTTATTCCATTAAATTTAATCTAAACGATATTGTTTCCGTTTTTATCCTCTATAAGTGGATAATGGATATATACCAATATTATAAAGGACAACTGGGACGGAAGATTTCACTTGTTCAGGATAAAGTTCCACGTAATCGGTCGAACACATGCTTTTCCATTTTTATTGTTATTATAATATCTAGCCTATACTATTATAACTACACTATACTACTGCCGGACGAAGGCCTCTCTTCATTGATCCCAATATTTGATATAAAAGAAATAATTTCTAATCAGGAGAATGAGTGACAGATGCCACGGCGTCCTTACCTTCTGCTTGACGCAAGTCCTCCCCGGACAAATTAGGGAAGTTTTAGTTTCGGATTTAGTCAGAAGAAAAGGCTGGGTGTCACCATTGTGCGTATTTCTCGGAGGACACAGTGTAGCATACGGTAGAGGTGTGTCCCGGAGCACTGCTGTGACCTCGTGGAGGCATGAGGCAGCGGTGAACTCTCGTGCCGGGCCCTGGTTTAGGCCATGGTCGGGAGTGAGAGGGAATAGGAGGAGGTCGTTTCCGCGTGCGAAGTAGTAAAGTTAGCAAAGGAGAAGGCCGCAGCCGTGAAGGAAAGGACATTGTCACGCCCCAGCCGCCGTCACAGGACGCCCGGGGCATTGGGAGTCGCAGCGCCATCCCTGAGTCGTCAACGGCGCTCCTCAAAGTCTTCGAGCGGGAGAAATTATTAAATGAAATCCATCTCAAGAAAATATGCAACGAACGCTGTCTGGTGACAATAATGCAAAACACAATTATTTCATACAATTTGACGTAAATGAACGTTTATCTCGCTCTATGCCCTGTGTAAATATAGTTATTTGGTTTGTGTGCAGTGCGTGCAACTGTTCATGTCGGTGGCCGTGGAGCAGGCGGGCATCGACTACCACGTGGTGCTGGCGCAGAACGCGCTGGCGCAGTGCCTGGACGTGGGCGAGCTGCAGGACGAGCTGGCGTCCGTGCTGGCGCGCCAGACCACGCCGCACACGCACACCAAGCACGGCGTGCAGGTACTCTCACATGCGGCGCCCACGCTCACGCCCAACGCGCTCAGACGCACGCCCAAGCTAAACGTTAAGGCCGCCAAGCTTAAGAATGTAAGTTGGTTTGTTTTTAGTTGTACTTTTGTGTTAACGGTTTTTGGTTGATGGTTTGGTTAATGAAATGCGGTTAGTCTATAACCTTTCAGTTGGCAATGCTAATAACTTATGTCTTTCAGACACGTGAAATCATAAATGTACCTAGTCTCCGTTGCCCGTATGTTCGTTAAGTGGACAACGGTAAAGATATTTTATGAAGTATCATTGTCCCTATGATGGGGACAACGGGCTTACAGGGTCATCACAGTCTACTGCTCATGCAAAAGTAGTCAACTCTTCAAATATGACTTTTGTCATGATTCCTTACTTACTTACTTATAATATTTTGTCAATATTGTCCACTAGTTAATACTATCCACTTCTCCTTTAATAGTACAAAACAAACATGGACCAGTATTTAGTACAGCATACCATAATCGGCCTTATAATGTTCCCACTGCTGGGACTCAGGCCTCCTCTCTAAAAGTAGGAATAGGCGGTAATTCACCACGTAATCCACCAGTTTTTATGACTGTATAAATAAATAAGTTCATATCACCGGCACCGGTCGACATTTAACATAACCCTCTAACTAAACACATTTCATATCAATCAATGAAATATAGATAATCTCCGAAATTCGCCAAACACATCCACACAACACTGAAAACGGCAATATTATCTCATAAAAAGGCCGAACCTTCATAGACAAGGCCGATGTCGGTTACTAACACTGAAAATACGCGGTTTGACGGTCAATATCACTGTATCATGGTCAAGGTGACCATTGTAGGTCAGAGTAACGTTTTCAAAGTCATATCAACGACAATACCGCGATTATTGTTATCATGGTCGAGGTCAGTCCAAGGCAGGAATTAGATTCAGGGCCGTGTTCATGAAAAATCATGGCCGTTTATGAAGTCAGTTTTAATCGACTTTGTTGATAAATGAAGTGATAATTACGTCATGATTTAGGTATATTAGTTAATTCAAATGACGTTTATCATAAATAAATTTGTGCTAGAGTGTTAGTAGTTACACTCTAATTCCCTTCCCCTTAGTTATGATGGCACTACAATAATTGTGTATTACCATGTGCTTATTTTTGTACAATACTTTATACTAAACAACAAATTACACTAAAAATAAATCTTGTTCTGAAAACTACATTATTGGTTTATAAGAAGCAGCAATTAGCATTCCAAATATTGGTATGAGGAAGAATAGATTATAAACTATATTGTACAGCAAAATAGTAACAAAAACTTTGAAACTTTAAATCTATGGGTACAATGGCAGTCTTAGCTGTGACAGCGATAACTTTTGGATGGACTGTAAGAGGAAGAGGGGGCGCGTGATGGGAACATCTCGCTGTTTCTTTTGTACGCCCGCAACCTAATTGCTGTGACGTCACATTTTATTGGTTGTGCTTCCTTTTTCTGCTGTTTTATCCCCTTCCGCCAGATTTGAACGGTTTCTACTAACTTATTAAATTTGGAACCGATTTAAATAATTCTTTCAATTTTCGATAAAGTTAGTTTTAGCATAGTCGGCGTTATAAT
The DNA here is from genome assembly GCA_961205895.1 of Mythimna pallens. Lineage (NCBI taxonomy): Eukaryota > Metazoa > Arthropoda > Insecta > Lepidoptera > Noctuidae > Mythimna > Mythimna pallens. Next base: position 18,323,823 of record OY540837.1, read on the forward strand.
GTCTCCACTGCTGGGACTCAGGCTTCCTCTCTAGGAGAGGGAATAGGCCGTAATCCACCACGCGGGCTTCTTGCGGGTTGGTGGATGTCTTCGAATTTTTGGTTCTACGACATGCCGGTTTCCTCACGATGTTTTCCTTCACCGTTTTGAGAGCAGTGGTGATGAAATAAATTACACAAAGTAATGTGCCTGCTGACCGTAAGTCGGGACCATTACCACTCGGCCACCAGTGCTCTAGTTAGTTTTTTTTTTAAACAAATCAGTAAAGTATCCAATTATAAAATAGTGGTAAATATAGGTCGAGTGGCCAATTAAATTGAAAACGAAATTACAGACAATTTTTGTACTAATTTATTAGTTTTTCACTTCAATTTGAACTTAATTGAATCTCCTATCGAATCTAACTTACCAAGGTTTATGGAAGTTTCGGTAATAATATTTTCAATAGATTCTTATCTCACTAATCGTAAAGCCGATTTTGTATGACGCATATAATTTTCGTCATGGTCAAGGTTTGGTTATCAGACTTCCGCATTTGAAATCGTCAAACTGTTTATCAAAAATCTGACATATTAGTGGATTTAAACGGAGGGTAGGAACTACTCTTCTGCTTGAATTCCACTTTACGAGAACACCCATTTCAATTAAATCATAGAATCAATAAAATATAATGATAAAGAGTAAAATATAAGATTAAAAAATAAGGAATAGAAAAAGAAATTAACTACAAAACTGGAAAAATACCTTAATTTTTCATTCCAATGACAACATTGAAATGAAAAATTAAAAATCAGTTTTGTTAATTTAATAAGTTGAATTGTTGTTCTCATTCCAATGTACTTTTTTGGTGTACTCTGCTAGATGTGCAACAGTGTGCTAAAAATTTATTTCAACAAAAGAGTACAACAACATAATTGTTACGTTTTTGTTTGCTGTACATATGAATACTTTCCCTTATGTTTTAAAGGAAATTATTCATTCTTTTAAAACGGATTTGAGCATGGCTTTAAATGTTACGGTCATGGAAATCCAACAAATTAAAAAAAAAACTTGATAAAACAAGTTCTTACGGAATATAAAGCTTATCACAGAATTAATATTGACTTTGTGAACTTAACCATTTTGCATTTAAAACTCTGTCTTCTACTGACATCTAAAATTATTTTTAAAAAATGCTATTTTTGTTTAGAACAAAAATATAAAAAATGTTTCCAGTCAGTAAAATTCTGTTGCACCAAAAAGTAGTTCACAAATTCGAAATGGATTCTCATGAATTAACAAATCGTAGGTATGTTTATACCGCTTTATATTCGCAACGGCTTAGCTTACGGGCGACCGCTTCGATGCTTTTCTCATATGTTACCATCGTATAATCATTTACATAACAGTATGTAATACTACATATACCACTCATCGGTTATACACGAGTGTTTAAAATTATATCTCGCTTAGATATTGTGTGTAGATTCTTCTAGAATATTGTGCTCTGTTTTGTTGAATTTTGCTTTTATGGTGATCAAACAATGTGCACTTTCACATTCAACTTTTACACATAAAATCTTTAGTGTAAAATAATCAAACATGTTTTCTCACAACTACTCTTGCCATTTGAGTTTTTGTGAATTTAAGCGAGACACAAAACTATAAAAAGGTTATCTAAATAGCCCTTTTAATCAAACTATTATTGTGTACTCCTATAGAAACTAGTAATGATCTTGCACCTATAAACACACCAAGCAAAAGCAATGCACAGTAAATTATATAATACATACTATTCTCAGTTGTAAGCTTCATAGAAAAGAGCACAATGTAATATACAAAGCTTCAGAATCTTCTTCATTTGCGTTGAATACTGTAAATATACACGAACAAACCATTATTGTTATAGTATAAGCTTTGTGTGTCGCTATTATAAAAGCTTCGTCTCGTGGTTGATCAATTTGGAATTGTGTATTGTGAATACCATTATATTGGCTTCAATGGAATATATGCTAACATATGCGACAGCATATGCAACAAAATTTATAACAAGGAATTGAAACAAAAGAGTTTTTATTCCAATTTGATCCGTCCTAGTTCTGGCAACGTGTTCAAAAATATTTATGAAAAAAAAAATTGTGTTGCATTCGAATTTTGAAACACGAAAAGATGTTGCCACAACATAAAAAAAGAATGTTACGTTGCAAAATTTCAAATGGAATGTTGGTGTAATATTTTTCCCCGATTTTCATTTTTTTTTTCATCCGAGAATGTTTGCCCCCCTACTCCTATAGATTTAGGGAATGTTATATTTTTATTTCATTTATCTATCATTCATACTCTGTCATAGCTAGTGTTCTCCTTCGCACTGTTCGATCTCCTTTGTAATGAAAGGTTGATGTTGCAAGTTTGTTAGACTGTTAACTATAGCCCGTATATATTTATTTTATATATAAGTACCCTCATCTTTAGATTTGGTAAGTATCTAGGAGTAATTAGGATTAAGTTCGTATGATGTGACTGCATAATGTGTCGATATACTTAATGTTTGCTTAGCAGTGTGAGCTACATTCAATGTAAAGTTTAATCAAAATTCATGTTTTTAACATTTCAACTCGGTCTTCGCTTTACCTGTACTTATTCAGTGGATCTCATCACTATTTTATTTTCTTTAATTTATTATTTTATTATATATAAAAAATATATTATATATTTATAAAAAAAAAAACTTACACTGACATATAAGCTTTTATTGGAAAACGTAGGCTCCTTAATAAAACAAACCATTCAAGACATATTATGCAATCCATCGAAGTAAGTAAGCACACTGTACAATTTATCACAAATCTTATATCTACTGTACATAATAAATAAGACACTGGGTAACAATCACTGAAGTTATTAATTATACGGGAACTTGGTTTCTAAAAGCACAAAACACACTGGCATAACGCACTGGCACTAACTTTTAAAATTAATTCTATTATAAATCAGAAAATGCACATAGAGAAGACGCGTATCAATATGAATAAATTAATTTTGTAAAAAATAAGCACAAATATTTTAACCACATGCACTATATATATTGTTAGTTTAGTTTAGTTTAGTTTATGTTTGCATATAGTCATATGCAAATTGATGACACTCCTAAAACTCAGTTTCCAATTTTACATGAATGTCGTTGAGTTGATCATGCCTGTGTCCTTGACCTTTTTACGTAGGGTTCGGACATAAAAAAAGTTTAAACAAAATACATTAGAATCAAGCTTTTATCGCGCGGTATACAACTCATCAAGATCATTCCAAAGAGCTCAAACAAGATATGGTTCTTAAGTCGCTCAGTAGTTCCTATGGCCACTAACCGACTTTATCAGAAAGAAGGAACAGAAAGAAGTAAGGCGCTGGTCCGATACCACCTTCTTCCTTTCCTCCAGCTGCCTTTTAGCTTAATCGATTAAGGACTTGTTTCAAAATCCATTTGCAAGATCTGTCCTAAACAAACGAACAAACAAACATGCTTGTAAACTAGGACATAAATGCGTGTATTTGTAAGATTAATTCCTATGAAAGGACTTTTTAACAAATTAAAATAAATTAGAAAAAGACAATTGCACCTTTCAACATGACAGCTTCCATAACTCTGAAACTTCATATTCTTGTATTTTAAAATTCGAATTGGCGTTTATTTGTTTTATTTATAAGGTGCTATCAGTTGTAAACCATATAAAGACTCCTGATGATAAAGTCTCTGCAATATTCAAACTGCCGGTATAGCGTTCGTACTCATTAGTAAACTCTACGTACACTACTTGCAAAATTTCACCCGGCGACTGCTATTCTTCTGGACGTGTGAAGAAGTGCTTGGTCATTGACCACCAGAGGTCGTACTATGCAAATAAAAAAAAAAGAAATTAAAGGGGAGAGATTACGTACTGTATAGCAGGTTAAGACAATTGACTTTTTTGTTGCGGAGAAGTCACGTTACAAGTGATGTGACAGATAATGTCATTGCCATAAATTTTGTACTTGACGTTTGGAGGCAACCTTACATTAAATATACCTATTGCCAAAAAAGAAAAAAAAAAAAAATATATACCTATAGATGTAGCCATCTCGTGGCCGCACATGAGACAGCACTATAAAACTTCAATGAGGTTATTACGTAAACTTTTCCTTAAATATGACCACTGAAATACACTTAAAACTTAACTATTGGAGTCTATTTCTCATAAATTACTGTAATTGCCAAAATTATTCTAAAAACTTCAAAATTGACTCGAGTCGACCTCTCAGTGACAGGCCTTTGTTCGGCTAACTTTTTTAAAATTCGCCAAGCAAAATACCGGCCACGTCGAATGAGACAGAGCATGTTATGTTTTATCTCAATTTTCTTACTTATTCCGTCTATATACTTCCCACTTCCGCATTTCCCTACAGTCTTATGGCTACATCTAGAGGTATATAATTTAAGGAGGCAACGCTATCAGAAAAATCATTTGTATAAAGACCCAGAGCCGTCTCTTTCACACTGAACAATATAATATGTTTAATAAGTCATCGTACGATCCCAGGGCACTTTGCAGTGAACTCAATGTGACTCGAAAAATATGTCAGTGAGTGTGGAGGTTTTAGATTGGCACACATAGATACACACAGTGTAGAAACAACATGTAGAAACTTAAAATCAATTGGTCAATTGGTTTGATCTTCGTTTTCAGGACTTGCAAGAGCATTCACTGCAATGCTTAATGGTTACGGTTAATTCACAGCTCAAAACGCTTACAACTGCTATCTATAAGCAATAAATCTATCTATATTTAAATGTATTTAAAATAAATGCGCCACACTTCACTGCAGTGACAGCAAATGCGTTATTTTATTTATGCAATATTAATTAATAAATATCGTTTGTAGACATATTTCTGTATGTATGACGTATTTATTTTATGTATGTATGACGTTACTTACACACTAAATATAGTTACACAACGCGAGCAATATTAGACGAAAACTTCTGACAAAACTCACTATAAAATATTTTTATTTAAGACACGATACAAAACTAGACCCCAAAAACATACCCCCCAGTCACAACAACCAGATCTCACAGTACCCCCCACTGGCTAGCTATACAGCAGAAACCCCCCCCTATCGCCAACATTTCATTTGTTCAGCAACTGCTACTGTGCGCGACTCAGTCGCTGTTCACGTGCGACACGGGCGCGTCGTCCGTCGGTGGCGACAACAAGAGTGACGTACCGCCCAACGCTGCCGGATCGCCTAGCTCGATACAGGTAAACGTTGCAGGAAATGTAGGCAATGTTAAAAGTAAAAAGTAGAAAATGTGGCACTAACTAAATGAGGTTAAAATCCCCCATTTCCAAAAAAAAGTATCTTAAAGTGAAAGCTACTATTTTAAGTTATTTTTTTGTTTTAGTCAGCATAAGGAGCGTTATAATGTTCCCATTGCTAGGACTCAGGCGTCCTCTCTAAGAGAGGGGTAAATTGCACAAAGTAATACATCTGGCAACAGCCGAACTAACAAGTTTCAGGCCGTTACCACTAGACCAGCACTGCTCCTGTTTTAGGGTATGAGAGCATCCTTAAGTCAAAGAAATGGTGTCCGTTAAAATCTAACATTCTTTATTGTACTTCAAAAAATCCACATATTTCACCAGAAGTACCTAAACTAACTTCCAACTATGCTCAAGCACTATAGTTAAAGTTGGATGTTAGTCAATAAATAATTAGCCTAGGTTCAATAAAGTGAAATGTGTTAATACACAAAAAAAAATCTTGAGGTCAGCGCAATCTAGTTAGAACATATATGTACCCATGATCGGGACGGTAGCCTTCATTTTAAACAGAACCTTAATGCAATTAGTAATTAATTGTATGTATTATCTATTGTAGTTTTGCTCTTATATATAAAGACATGTTCAAAGTCAGAAACAGGTTTACATTAAATTGTAGCGCAGTTTTGTGGGATCACAATCACAGAACTTGCATTTTTTTTGTTAATCAAGAAACGAAAAAGACAAAAATGCATAATGCATTCATAGTCAAAACATTCCTGAAGCCAGTAATAATTATCACAATCTGTAGACGTATTTGTCCCGTATTTGTCTTAGGAAATCATATGAGAAAAGCAAAATAAAAATCTTTATGACAAGAAATAATTTAACAATATTCTCTAAGATACAGTCGGATACGGCTCATAGTTAGTCACAGATAATAAAACTCCAGCCCATTATTCTGTATATGGGACATCATCAAAAATCTTGTCGACTCTAGTCCAGTCTAACTAAAATCCACTTGTGTTCCTTGAGTTGCATTCCAGGGTTTTTTTAGGTGGGAAAATCATCTAATGACAAATCTCGCCCTTGGGCGCAGCGGGAGATAGTGCCAGACTTTACTGACTAAAAACCCTCTCTTGTTCCTTCTTTGCCTTCATCCCGGGGCCCCGGGCTTCGCTTTCACACTACCCGTGGTGCATTCCAGGGCTGCGGTTACTCTTTCAAAATCCCGCTACCCAATAACTAGAAGTATAGCAATAACTAGAATATGTAGAGCTTCTAAAGGCGTTCAAACATTATTGCAGAGAATTCAATGACCACATTACTAAAACAAGAGTGAATACAATTATCTTCTAAGTTATAAAGTGGTCACTGTTCTTCTGTTTGAGGTTCTTTGTTTTAAACTACGTATCAGCGTAACCATTTTCATCACAATTAGCATAGTATAACGTAGTCAGACTTATAATGTTCCCACTGCTGGGACTCAGGCGGGTCTGGAATTTTTGATTCTAGCCCATGCCGCTTTCCTCACGATATTTTCCTCCACCGTTCTGAGGGTAACAATGATGAAATAAATTCGCACCTGGCTGGGTTTGAACCCACAACTCGTAAATCGGGGTCGTTAGCACTGAACCACAACTGTTCACAATCCCGATTTCTAAAGTATAATGAGAACCAACAGATAATAAAGTTTTAAAAGTATGCGGAAAATGTTGTAAAGCCCCGCAAACTTCCGTTGAAAAGGGAGGATCCTCCCTTTTCAGCCCCGACCAGACGAGTGTTATGTCTGGTCCGGACAACTGCCCGTTAGTCGATTTCGGATTGTTGTATATGTTCTAAACCGTGATGCAGAATGTTGTAGTTTTTACTTCCTATGTAGCGGTATAAATGTCCCAATCAATTAACCTAATGAAACCTTGTGAAGAGGACAGAGGCTGAAGGCTAACTATGAGTCACATTCGACTGTAAGCTCACACTTAACCAAAGTGTACAAACTAACACTTTTTATCATTTTCTACCAACCAAGGAATGTTTCCAGGCCCCCTTGTTGTCCGTGGACTGCAAGAGCAACCCGCCCACATATAGCTTTGTGCAAGGATGGCAGCTATTAGCACTGGCCGTCAGTCTGTTTGTGCCAAGGAATAATAGGCTGCTATGGTATTTGAAGCTACATCTTAGCAGGCATGCGGATTCTAAGTGAGTATCTACTAAGCCTTTCTTTATTTTATTGATTATCATGTTGGTATAATTATGAAATATTTGTTAATTTTAAAATTGGTTTATTTCAATTTCTATTTTTTTTAATTTTTTTTTTTAATTTTTTATCTAAATTGTGCTGACAATATGTAATTAAGGTTTAAAAAAAAAACCATGGATTTTCTTGCAATTTCTTCTTCATAGAGATCTACGCTTTGGAACGTGCAATTTAGCTGCACTTTTTTGACTGACCGACTTTTGACAATTCAAAAGTGCCTGTAAATAGTCTATTTGAAATAAACGTTTCTGAATTACATTTTGAAAAAAAAAAATGGTTATTCTCGCCAATTTGATTTATTTTCCTTCCGCGTCTAGTTATAATTTGCTTTTACAAACAAATCTCTACTTATCACCAGAACGGAGTGCGGTAAATACGCAGCGTACTGTTCGCGTGCGCTCGAGCGAACTATACGCAATGGCGGGCGAGAAGACAAGCCGTCTAGAATGGAAGTGCTGTCTATACTGCTGAAGAACCCCTACCACCATTGTCTACCTCACGCTATACCTGTTCACATGCTCAATAATACTTATCAGGTATGTAATACGGTTATTGCAGCAGTTTGTCTAAAATATTGTCCTATTTTGTGTAATAAAAGTATTTAAAACAAAAATAATGAAACTTGGTCATGAAAGCTTCATATAAGTAAAAGTTTTCGGTTTTGTCAATGCAGAATCATTAGCTGATTAATCTACTTTTCAACTCGATACCTGCATGCATGCCCGAGATAAAGGGCCTTGACAGACATACGGACTGACAACAAAGTGATCCTATGAGGGTTCCGCTTTTTCCTTTTGATAACTCAAACGGAACCCTAAAAACAAAACTTAACCCCAAACTTGGAATGAAACACATACACTAATTACTCAGTTGTTGCCTCTTTCATAATCGTTGTATTATAGATACTTAACGTGATGGATGACTGACTCCATATTTTCCATCACCAGGTCATAAGCTTCGATGGCTCAACAACAGTAGAGGAGTTCCTATCAACACTAAGTACGGAGCTCGGATGTAGAGAGTCTGCCGCATCAGGGTTCGCGCTGTTCAGTGATGATCCTATTGAGAAGGACTTGGAACATCATATCAAGCCTGATAAGAAGGTATGCTTTGGAAACAGATTTTTAATCTGTCTGGTCTTTAGAGCAAGTAAGAAAGAAAACATTTATTTGAGATTCGCACAAGACAAACAACAATAAAATAAAAAGTAACTACTTAATCTATAAATACTTAACTTATAATAAAAGAAATCAATATTAAAAGATAAAAATAAAAGACCTGTGTGAGGCCAAAAAGGCCAGAGTCGCTTTTTTTTTTGGTGGTAAAATCATCTTTTGACATCCCGCATGGCGAGAGATAGTGTCAGACTTTTACTGACTAAAAACCCACTCCTGTTCCTTCGTTGCCTTTCGTAACAGGGTTGAGTCTTCCTTTTAGAATCAGACCCTTGGCCCCAATAGGCTTCGACCCTGCTAGGCCCCTACAGTTGCTGACATCTCCTTGAGGCGTGCATGTACCAGCACGCGCCGTCGACGACTTGGGCTCGGTCCGGACGGTTACCTGACGGTCGGACGGCGAGTCACGCATTGCTCGCCGTCCGCAAGCCTGCGCCTACGATGGCCGTAAATCGGGATCGGAATCCCGGCGGCGATTGGGGCGTGAGGACCGTTGCCTCACGCGATCGGCCGCCTCCTTTGCTAGCATTACTGCTACGCAGAAGGAGGCGACCGCTTGCCACTCCTCCTCGCTCCGGACCATGGCCTGTACCAAGGCCCGGCGCGAGAGATCGCCGCCGCCGATCGTCCTCACGAGGACACGGCGTTGCTCTGCCCAAGCGGGACACACCTTCACCGTGTGCTCCACCATGTCCTCCGGGCGGTCCACACAATAGTGACACCCGGGCGTTTCTTCCGCACGAATCCAGTGCAGGAACCTCCCGAACTTACCATGTCCGGTGAGGACCTGCGTCATGCGGAAGGTAAGGACGCCGTGTTGCTTTTCCAGCCACTCCTTAAAGACGGGACTTACCGCCATAATTATGGCGTGCCCAGCCAAAGAGTCGCTGAGTTTCCCTTTAGCGTTGAGAACACGCTTTTGCCTTTTCACATGGCGGTTAACTTTCGATGAAATGCTTTGAACCCTCCGTTCTTTTCACTAACGGTATTAAAATTTATGGTTGCCCTACTACGGCTCAGCGGCCAACCAACGACCTTAGAGCCACTAGACGCCTCATGATTGAACTAGCGCACCAAATCAATTATGATTGGTCGAGACATCAGATCTATAATCATAATGTGTTGATAGACATGCGTCGCCTGTTATTAGACGTCTAGTAGCTGTTAGGTCGTTGCGGCCAACGGATGGGTTATGACTATCAGAGTGTCAAATAATGTAAATGAATATTGAGTAAACATCTGAATACCGTAATAAACCGTAGAATTAGTGTGTAGACTTATCTTAAGACACAATTACTCGATCTTAAGTACATAATTAATCTTCAAACCTTTCATCACTGTAATTTTATTTTCAGCTATGCGACGTAATATCGAAATGGGAGACAGCGCTCAGAGAAAAAGGTTCGGGCAAGTTCGAGAACTCTCGGGTGATCCGATTGACGTACAGGAATAGGCTTTATTTCAAGAACTCCATCAGAACCGAGACTGATAAAGAAAGGTTGCTGCTGTGTTATCAGATCAATCAACAAGGTACGTTATCTATGAGTATATATTAAAAGGAGAAACTGATTGTCTGTTTGTGATTGTTTGTTTCTTTGTGTGAGGTCAGTAATTGTTACTGACCGCCGACGGGACTGTTCAATGATGAATGTTCTTAATATTTATGATAGAAAACTTGGTTTATTTTAATTTTGAAATGTACAATAATATATGGAAAATAGGTTTAATAAAGCGACCAGCCCGTACAACGCGATGCAGTGCCGTCCCTATCAAGCTGGCGGGCCGCGTAGTTCGCTCCCGCGCCTGCCTACAGTGTGGGTCGTGACCCACAGACATGTTCAGGCGCATACGCCGTGGCGTACGCGCCTGAACACGTCTGACATATCAACGCACAACTGAAACTACTATACTAGGACTAGGAACATGAAATTTTGCACAAGACTTCCCTTTATGACGTAGGCGAGCACTAAGAAAGGGTTTTTGGAAATTAAACTTTTAAGGTGGTGAAAAGGGGAATTTTGTTTGTATGCAAAATCACATTCCGTGTGCCAATATACTTCAAAGTTATCACAAATAGCAACCTAACTAGTGCGCCTCACCATCAATGATTGCATCACTGCTTACCATCAGGTGGGATCGCAGTCAAGCACTAGTTTATATCAAATAAAAAAAGTAAACAAATGTTGCCATTCCTTTTCTTCATAACTACCCCCAATATAATAATTTAGCAGGTTTTAAAGAATTCAATTTTTTTATGGAAACATTCCCGCGAATGAAGTCGCTACAACTGATATGTATTAAATAACTCGATTTCATGTTTGTGTCTAATCTTTGAAAAAAAAAAGAATAACAAAAAAAAAAAAAATCCGCTATTTATTTTAAAATTTGTATCTTTTGAAATGCTAGTAAATCGTCCAACTTCTTCACCTTTCTTTTTAGTGGTAGCAGGTCGATTTCCAGTAACACGCGAGCTAGCAGCCGAGCTAGGCGCTCTAATGGCTCAGCTAGACATGGGCGACTACTCGCCCGCCAACACACAACACAACCAGCCGCTCGCGCACCGCTTCTACCCGTACAGATACAGAGCTGGACTGAGCAATGATGAACTTAGGTGAGTAACGCGTGGTTTAGGCGCTCTAATGGTGCAGCTAGACATTAGCGACTACCCGCCCACCACAAAACAACCAGCCGCTCGCGCATCGCTTCTACCCGTACAGATACAGAGCTGGACTGAGCAATGATGAACTTAGGTGAGTTACGCGTGGTTTAGGGGCTCTAATGGCGCAGCTAGACATTAGCGACTACCCGCCCACCACAAAACAACCAGCCGCTCGTGCACCGCTTCTACCCGTACAGATACAGAGCTGGACTGAGCAATGATGAACTTAGGTGAGTAACGCGTGGTTTAGGCGCTCTAATGGTGCAGCTAGACATTAGCGACTACCCGCCCACCACAAAACAACCAGCCGCTCGCGCATCGCTTCTACCCGTACAGATACAGAGCTGGACTGAGCAATGATGAACTTAGGTGAGTTACGCGTGGTTTAGGGGCTCTAATGGCGCAGCTAGACATTGGCGACTACCCGCTCACCACAAAACAACCAGCCGCTCGCGCACCTCTTCTACCCGTACAGATACAGAGCTGGACTGAGCAATGATGAACTTAGGTGAGTTACGCGTGGTTTAGGGGCTCTAATGGCGCAGCTAGACATTAGCGACTACCCGCCCACCACAAAACAACCAGCCGCTCGCGCACCGCTTCTACCCGTACAGATACAGAGCTGGACTAAGCAATGTTGAACATAAGTGAGTAACACGCAAGCTAGGCGCTCTGATGGCACAGCTAGACATGGGCGACTACTCACTCGTCAACATGCAACACAACCAGCCGCTCACGCATCACTTCTATCAGTACAAACACAAAGCCCGTCTAAGTAATGATGAGGTTAGAAGGGGTCTAGCGCCTAGCTGGACGCCGGACTGGACAACTTAGAACCGAAATGTATGGCGAATGAAATTGGTCTGGCAACGAAAGGTTTGTCTTTATATGTGTGTAAAATAACAATAAAATAATCAACTACCCTGTCGCTGTATACCATTACATTCATTACCTACATTTAATAACTTCACTTGTAAATTTCCTCTACAGTAAATAAGCTCGATAGACAAGAGTTAACACTATTTATTCCACAGGGACGTCGAAGAGAAGCTGCGATCAAAGTGGGTGGCGCTAAAAGGTCGCAGCACAGCTGACTGCGTGAGGATCTACCTTAACTGTACTAGGAAGTGGCCTTTCTTTGGTGCTACGCTGTTCCAGGCTAGGGTGAGTGGACCATGTGTTAAAGAGTCGGCAGAAAAATGACAACACAGTAGTTCACAATTCAATTTTGGTGATCACAGCAGCTTTAGTTAGATTCTACTCTACCTTCCAGATAAAACAACCCGATTTATCAATGGTGTGGCTAGCGGTGTCGGAAGAGGGCGTGACGGTGTTGGAGCTAGCGTCGATGTCCGTCATAGGGCGGTACGCGCTCAGCTCCATAGGACTGTTCGGTGGACTTCAGGTAAGACACTTTAGTACTTAACTATATTCCAGGTGTAAATTTATGGGATCCAATATATATTATATCACGCGACTCATGACATGATTACTATAACATAACATTCTTTAAAGGCACACTATAAAATAAAACATATTGCTAAATCATTACTTTAACCTATTGAGTAGAGTAATTAGAGACACAATAGAAAGACAATGACCGAGCGAACGCCGGCGTTATATAAAATTGTACAAACATTAATGACGTTATCCAAACAAAATTTCCAAGACAAGTGAGCTAATTTTGTCATGTTTTGATTGTCAACAAACTATACGTTTTTAATTCGAATAATCTTTTCTTTTTCCTCAAAAAAACATAGACTAAATTCATCTACAACAAACAAATCATACAAAGAGGCTGAAAGTAGCCAGCTAATAAAGTTCTTCGAGGCGGGCGGTGAACCTCACCGAGCTCGGAGTCACCGGGGGCTTCCGGATGTGGCATACCGCAACCGGTGCCCTTATGCTGGAGGTCCCCGGGGCAAACAGCGGCCCCACCGCAGACGCCCTGGCCGAGGAGATGAGGGCGTCCTTGGATGCAGAGGAGGCCCGAGTGTCCAGGCCCACCAAGTGCATTGACATGCGTATTATGGGCTTGGACGAGTCCTTGACGGTGGATGAAGTCGTGGCTGCCGTCGTCAGGACGGGAGGGTGCCTTACTGACCAGGTCCGGGCAGGCGCCATCCGTGCTGACGGCACGGACATGGGGGCAGTGACGGTGAGTTGCCCCGTGTCAGCGGCCAGGAACATCACCGGGGAGGGCCGACGGCTTCTGGTGGGCTGGGTCTCCGCGTGGGTAAAACTGCTGGAGCCCAGACCTCTGCGTTGCTATCGCTGCCATGTGGGGCACCACGTGGGGGCCTGTTGCTCAGCAGAGGTGGATCGCAGTGACCGCTGCTTTCAGTGTGGTCAGCCCGGTCACAAGGCCGTGTCTTGCAATGCAGCGCCGCACTGCTACGCATGTGCGGCGGCAGGCAAGCCGGCCGATCATCGGGCTGGGGGCAGGTCCTGTGATCCCCCCGCCAAGGCCAAAGACAAAGTCCCGAGGCCCATCCCCGCATATGTGCTCGCCGCTGCGGCCGGTAAAATGGCCACCGCCGCCATCGCTTCCACAGATGCCGCCGCTGCAACCACCGCGGCAGGGCCCTCACGAGGGCCTCGGGAGGAGACTGTAATGGACTGTCAATAATTGCTCCATTACGTCTCCTCCAGACGAATATCAACCACTGCGCCGCCGCTCAGGATCTGTTGCTCCAGAGCATGGCGCAGTGCTCGATAAACATCGCCGTAGTCTCCGGGCCGTACTACGTCCTGCCCAGGGCCGACTGGGTGCAGGACCTGAACGGCTCGGGGACCCTAATTTCGTCTGCCGCCGCCGGTACTCCGTCCCTCGAGGCCGTCACGAGGGGACGCGGTTGCGTGGCAGCACGGTTCGGGGACATTGCAGTGGTAGACGTCTACCTGTCCCCGAACAAAACTCTCGCCGATCTTCACATCTCCTTTATGGAGCTGAATGCCGTCGTCGCTGGGTTTGGTTCCCTACCCGTTGTCGTTTGCGGGGACTTCAATGCCAAGAACTTGTCTAGGGGTTCCCGGTACACGAACCAGCGGGGTCGGATGGTAGAGGACTGGGCTCTGGAGACAGGCCTGGTCGTCCTAAACCGGGGTTCTGTCCCCACGTGTATGCGGATGCGGGGCGAGTCGGTGGTGGACATTTCGTTCGGTACATCCGGTTTGACGTCTCCACCCAGTCCTCAACCGCGCCGGTCCAACAGACCCCGTATGGTCTGCGTTGGGCGCTGAAGCAGCTGGATCGGAAGCTTCTCCTGGAAGCCACGACGGTACAGGCCTGGGTGCAAGCACCGGACAGGCCTGTCGACATCGACGTCGAGGCAGAGTGGTTCCGGGAGGCCATGTCGCAAATCTGTGACGTGGCAATGCCCCGAGTCCAGCCAGGACGTGCCCGGCACCAGGTGTACTGGTGGTCGCCAGAGATCGCTGCACTGCGTAGCGCGTGCAGTGCCGCGCGGCGCCAGTACGGCAGGCACCGCAGGCGCCGCATCCGTCCGCCGGATGCGGAGGCCTGAGAGGCGGAGCTGTACGAGGGATACAGAGTGGCGAAGCGCACCCTTCGAGCGGAGATAAAGCGGGCCAAGTTAGAGGCCCGCAACGTGTGGCTGGAGTCACTGAACAGAGACCCGTGGGGGCGCCCCTACAAAGTGGTGCGAGAAAAGCTTCGCCCCTGGGCTCCCCCGCTGACGCAGAGTCTCCGGCCCCAGCTTGTGGAGGGTGTGGTTAGCACTCTGTTCCCCTCGCGAGGGGAACACTCTCCCCCGCCTATGACTCCGCCAGTTGCGGACCACGACGGTGACGACGACATGACATTGCTCCAGAGGTGACCGAGGTAGAGATGCGAGTGGCGGTGCGTAGGCTTAGTGCCAAGAATGCCGCCCCAGGACCCGATGGCTTGCCTGGGAAGGCCTGGGTTCTGGCCATGGAGGAACTCGGGCCTCGACTAAGAGGGCTCTTTAGCGCATGTATGGAGAGGGGCCAGTTCCCACTTCGCTGGAAGACAGGGAAACTGGTCCTCATTGCGAAGCCGGGGCGCCCTGCGGACTCACCGTCCGCCTACCGATTAGCTCTTTGAAAGAATTATTGCAGACCGCCTCGTCGCGCACTTAACACGAGTGGGGCCGGATCTTTCGGACGGCCAATTCGGCTTTCGCAGGGCACGCTCTACGGTGGACGCCATCATGCGCGTGCGAGCCCTCACGACGGGGGATGCGGTGTCCCAGGGCAGGTGTGTCTTGGCGGTGTCTTTGGACATCGCCAAAGCGTTCAATTCCCTGCCCTGGAGTAGCATTAGGAGAGCACTCCGGTATCATCGGGTGCCTGACTACCTCTGTCATATTGTCGAGGCCTACCTATCAGCCAGGTACATTATCTACCCTGGTCACCTGGGAGAATGGAACCGGCGAGAGATGTCGTGCGGTATTCCGTAGGAGTCGGTACTAGGACCACCCTTGTGGAACATCGGGTACGACTACGTGCTGCGCAGCGATCTCCCTGACGGGGTCAGCGTGATCTGCTACGCAGATGATACGCTGGTCCTGGCGCGGGGAGAGTCGTACCAGGCGGCGGTCGAACTAGTGACACGCGGGGTTGTGACAGTCGTGGAGAGGATCCAAGGGTTGGGACTAGAGGTGGCATTGCACAAGTCCGAGGCCATGTGCTTCCACGGCCCTCGGAATGCGCCACCATCGGGTTCCCAACTAACGGTAGGAGGAGTTCAAATCGGCGTTGAGTCGACGATGAAGTACCTTGGACTTGTCCTCGACAGCCGATGGAATTTCGAGGAGCATTTCCGACGTCTGGCTCCCAAACTGGATCGTACTGGGGCTGCCCTCAAGCGGCTCCTGCCCAACCTAGGGGGTCCAGACGCCTCCTGCCGGAGGCTCTATGCAGGAATGGTTCGGTCCACGGCCCTTTATCGGCGGCCCATACCGGCGCCCCCGGTATGGGCGCCGTCACTTTGAAAGCGACCGGCGGCCAAGCTGAACGCAAGCCAGAGGGTCATGGCCATCCGGATGGTGCGGGGATACCGCACGATTTCCCGCGAAGCAGCATGCCTCCTTGCTAGCCAATCACCGTGGGAATTGCAGGCAAAAGACCTTGCACGCATGCATGATCTGCGCATGGAGATGCAACGCCGGGGCGAAACTCCGCTGCCGCGCCAAGTAGCGGCATGGCGGAAAAACTTCCGGCTATCTCATGGTGGAATGGCGACGGCGACTGTCGCAACCCAGTGCTGGGCACGCCTTAATTATGGCGATAAGTCCCCTCTTTGAGGAGTGGCTGGAAAGGCCTCACGGCGTCATAATTATTATTTTTTAAGTTCTCCTAATTATAATATATTTATTAGTTTATAATATTAGCATATAAAAGTATTTTATTATTGTAATTTAATTTAATTATACTAAATTCTACTTGATATAAACATAAACATGTTGCGCCGACCCCAAATAACACGGGACAAGGGCAGGAAGATGATGATGAAATTCTACTTGATATATCTGTTATTTTATTTATTGTGCACACCTACCACAATGTTGTATCTTTTAACCCAAAGGTTGACTGGTAGAGAATGTCTTGTTGCATTAAGTCCATCAATGTACCACTACTGTACATAAAGTTTAAATAAATAAATGTTCTTAATAAATAAATATGCTGGTTCCAGGATGACCTGATGATGTTAATTGATGCCGAAGACGCAGCGAGTCCAGTACACAAGATGTTGATTAGTCTCAATAAGCCTAAAGTAAATTAATCTCCAAACTTTCCTCTAAAGTTTCAGATACATTAGGGGACAAAATCTCCCTCAAAATGACGCGCAGCATATTCAAATTTTCCGTCATGTTTCAAAATGTTAGAGGATAAGTTGCGGGTCACTGAGCAACGTTGCAGTATCACGCAAATTGAGCGTTTCGCCTAATTTTGGGTGACATTATGTCCTCTAAAGTATCTGAGTACCTACTGACTTTATTTACTATTGTGATTTCTACCATTTTTTTTTATAAACATCCCAATCTTAGGCCACAGCAATTTTATAAATCTGTAAAACTGTAATCGATTAGTAAACACAAATAACAGGAAATCAATATAGTAATTGATTACTTTGACCCTATCTCTTTTTTCTATCTGTCAAAACTGTCAAACGGTATTTCTTAGATTTGACGGGCTTTAATAAGATTACTATTCCGCACAGATGGCAGAGCTAACCCATCTAATAGCGGACTACAAGAACGCGATGCTCCGGCCGGGCGGCGCGGGCACGCCGCAGAACTCGCTGCCGCGCGGCGGCAGTGCGCGCGGCGGGCGGGCGGCGCGCGCGGCGGCCGCGCACTGCAGCGCCGCCACGCTGCCGCACGCGCAGCCGCTGTCGCACTCGCACCACACGCACCACACCACGGGCCACAACACGCTCAACTCGCACGCCACCACCATGACGCTGGGCTCGGACCGCAACGCCACGCTCACTCTGAGCTCCCACACGTCGACCTTCAACCAACACGTGGAAGCGAGGGTGCTGTCACACGGACAACCGGACATTCTCAAGTCCACGCCGGATCATCACAGGACGGAGAAGAAAAGGAGTCATACGCAGGACAGTGGGGTCGCGTGATTGTAGTGCAGTGACGGACTATAGATGGATTGTTTAGTGAATGTGGTGAGGAGATTGGAGCGACCGTTTTGGTGAACATTGAAGTATGATTTGGAGTTTTTTTTTTTTAACATGTTTTGATATTTTTTTGAACTATTTGGAAGATGTTTATTGAAAAGCAAAGCTAGTCTAGTCTAGGATGTTTGATCTGAATCACGATGCAATATTTGCCTTATAACCTCGTGGTCCGAGATATTTCTATACAATGTGACTTGTCAAATATTGATGAATATACATCACATTTGCCTTTTACGTACAATTTATTATTCATTCCTCAATATCACAAAACGGTCGCGTCATTGACTCGAGGATAGAAAATGGCCCCGCACACAAAAAGTAATAGCATTCCACCAAATATATAGGACGATGGGAAATAAACGAAATAATAATATACCTCATATTTTGTAGCGAACGATTCAGCCTATTTTAATTGGCTTTTTAATGATAGATTTAAAATGAATAGTTTATAATTTATTTTTTCAGCGTAATATTATTTTTAAAATGTTGCTACGTTTAGTGGATTCGGCTTGAAGTGTATGATTTGTATGGATGTGTCGATGTTTATACGCAGTCTAAATGCCAATTTTATACATATAGTTATGTATGTATGTGTACAGGGCGTGATAAATGATAGGTACTTGGATGTTATTACCGACATTTTTGGCACTGAATAAATTTTTACACATCTTAGAAAGTGAAAATAATTCCTCCCAGATAAGCAAAAAACGGAATCCTAAAATGTATTTTCAAAGCAAGAATCCTACATTTATCAGCCCCTGTGCTAGTTAGATTGAAGTCCATTTAGCATAATAACGCGGGTTTAGGAAGACCCTTACGATTGTAATCTTTTATACTGACTGTGCTAGTTCGGGTAGATCTGTCTTTCAATCGACTGATACTAAGGTACTGTTGCACTTGCGTTTAATATAACGACGCCCGATTTTACTAAAAAATTAAAATACCAAAAGGTATAAGCCAGGGGTGGCCAACCGGTCGATCTTGACTGTCAATCTAGTCGATATTGGCAAGCACTAGCGATGGACTTTTCGGTGAAGAGACAGTGAGTGAGCAGACAGTTAACTATTCGCCCCTTTTGCATCGTGATGTGTCATGATCAGTGATCATGTGAAATTTCAACATCCTACCTAGAATCGAAGAATCGCTCGTTCTTTCATCTTTGATTAGACGGAGATAGCCTTAGTAAAAACGGTCATAGCTGTTTTGAAATATTTTGAAACTATAGTAATTTAGTTTCAAAATACCCTAAGAAGAAATACCGAAACATACTCGAGGAGCAGTTGCGTAGCTAGGCGTGGGCGAAGTGGGCCCTCGCACAAGCGAGGGTTCTTTAAGAACGAGGGTTTTTTATAATTGATAGACACGCGTTTGATGGTGAGCTACGATGTATTCTAATACTGGGTTTTGACAGACTCTGTCTCGTTTTCGAATTTATAAAAGAAAAAGCCTTTGATGAGCCTTCGCCCACGTCTAGATTAGTCCACGCTACGCCTCTGTCGGAGAGGTCACAGTCTCTTAAAGTAACACACGTTGGTTTTAGTCCGTAACAGTCTCACAATCCATCTCGCTCTGCTCAGAGCGGGAGAAATAATTTGATGACTTCTCACCGTCAAAAAAGGTGGTTTTGTTTTAGGAGTGGTATAAAACAGGGTACTTTCACCTACATACACAGAGTGAATTTTTCAAGTGGGCATATGAACAAATCTGAAATTAAGGAATAGCGCGAAACACTCAGGAATTTCAGACTGGATTTTGATGAAAACTAAATCATTGGATTTATTTAAAACAATATTTTCCTAGCCAGGTATCGAAAATATAGAATAGTGTATAAAGCGTTATTGTCTTTTGAAATCTATGAGTTGGTTTCTTAGCTAGGAAAATTGATATTTCCAGTATAGCAGTTTTAGATTTTATTATAATCAGGCTCGCTACTCCTTATAAAAATTATAATAAACGCAAGTGAAACTCCGCCTTATAAATAAAAAAAGTGTGACACGTTGTGCGCTAGTGTGAATCTCAATTTAGAAAGGACGTATGTAGTACTGGCTTTACTTATTTTATATTCATTATTTGTTTTTATTACCATGATCAAGTATTTTATATATTCGAAATAGTGCCAATGATTATGAGCTTGAATATCTATTGTTCGTTCAACCAGACTATATTTTTGAGTGATTGCTGTATTAGAATGTTTTGACAGTATCATTGTATCTTGGAAAACAAGGTTTTTAAGACGTTTTCATAGCAATGTTTACTCTTTACACCAAATTTTCTACTCAGAACCTCTTGACTCTGCTCATCAGACAAATAAGCAAAACTATGTAGATATTCTTGTATTGACATAAACTATACTACCTTTAGAAACCATAGCTGGGTTTTAGTTGGCAAAAGTATATTATGACGCCCTCTCCCTCCACCTTAGAGCGGACACAAGCTATACTGACCTCGGTACCCAAAGGAGGGTTTTAGTTGGCATAAGTATATTATGACGCCCTCTCCCTCCACCCTAGAGCGGACACAAGCTATATTGCCTTTGGTACCCAAAAGAGGGTTTTAGTTGGCAAAAGTATATTATGACGCCCTCTCCCTCCACCCTAGAGCGGACACAAGCTATCCTGCCCTCGGTACCCAAAGGAGGGTTTTAGTTGGCAAAAGTATATTATGACGCCCTCTCCCTCCACCCTAGAGCGGACACAAGCTATCCTGCCCTCGGTACCCAAAGGAGGGTTTTAGTTCGCAAAAGTATATTATGACGCCCTCTCCCTCCACCCTAGAGCGGACACAAGCTATCCTGCCCTCGGTACCCAAAGGAGGGTTTTAGTTGGCAAAAGTATATTATGACGCCCTCTCCCTCCACCCTAGAGCGGACACAAGCTATCCTGCCCTCGGTACCCAAAGGAGGGTTTTAGTTCGCAAAAGTATATTATGACGCCCTCTCCCTCCACCCTAGAGCGGACACAAGCTATCCTGCCCTCGGTACCCAAAGGAGGGTTTTAGTTCGCAAAAGTATATTATGACGCCCTCTCCCTCCACCTTAGAGCGGACACAAGCTATACTGCCCTCGGTATCCAAAGGAGGGTTTTAGTTGGTAAAAGTGTATTATGACGCCCTTTCCCTCCACCCTAGAGCGGACACAAGCTATACTGCCTTTGGTACCCAAAAGAGGGTTTTAGTTGGCAAAAGTATATTATGACGCCCTCTCCCTCCACCCTAGAGCGGACACAAGCTATACTGCCTTTGGTACCCAAAAGAGGGTTTTAGTCGGTAAAAGTATATTATGACGTCCTCTTCCTCCACCCTAGACCGAGAAAAGTCTTTTCATGATTTAACAAAAATGGGATACTCATAAAAGATTCTAATACAAAATCACTAAAATATTAATTGTTTTGTTTTAAAAGTTCTACCGTAATATAATACATAATAAGCAAAATGTCGTAATTGGTAACTCTGAATGTCTGTAAAGGTGATAAAAACTAATGGACTGAATTATATTTAAGATCTTCAACGAATCTAAACGCATTATTTATGTTTTCGATCGACCAATGAAATCAGAACGCAGTATTTTAAAATCATTTATGATAAAAACGCTAGAGTAGCCCGCAAAATTCTTTTTTTTTGCCTTTTACAGGTCAATGTCAAGTTGTCTAGGGCCGCGGGGATTTAATATAAGGAAACCCATGGTCTTAGAACGCAAAAGGCAACTTAGAGACTGGATGTGGTTTTAGTCGGTTAAAGTCTGACACGCCTCACTCCACTCAGAGCAGGTGGAAACATTGGATGGTATCCCAACTTGTGTCAAGTTATATTTTCTTTAAAATATGATTGACGGCCGTATAACACCGTATTTATTTACGGCACATAATCATTAAAATCGTCACTACAACTCTCAGTCCAGTTAATCATATTGAATGACTTTTTCATGACATGAAAAATGCAAAAAAATATATATATATTTCGCGGGTTATCCTGTCGGATCTATTTTTACGGTTCAGCCACCCTAGCCAAGTTACAACCTTTTCGTTTTGATTCTCTTTTTATTGATCGCCTCGAGTCGGCCACGCCTCCTATTCCTTTGTTCTGACCACGTGATTGAGCGTTGAAATGACGCCAGAACAAAGGAATCGAAGGCGTTGCCAACTCGAGGCGATCTACGAAAAGAGAATCGAAACGAAACGGTTGTAACTTGGCTAGGAGGGGACAAACTGACACGAGTGTAAATTAATGCCGCGCGCGATTTGCATTCGTGTTTAAAATAAGTTTTAATTTAACATTAAGATTTTATTTATAAGTAAGAATCTTGAGCAATTTGAATCTCAAAATATTCATATTTATTATTCAATTTGAATATCTTTTAACATATAATTTTAAGGTTCGTCAGTTCATAAAGGGACCTAAAATTAGTTTGGTAGGACTTGGAATCAATGTGTTCTGTTATTATTGGTCTAATAACAATATTTAATAAACCATACTTATTAGTAAATTTACATTGTCAAAATACATGATTAAACATGCCTTGTAAAAAAATACGCGTATTAAAGTGTTAACCAAAGCAATGGTTCAACTTCTGCATATATTTTGACAGTGAAATATATAAAAAGGGGTACTACCCATTCATATGTATGTAGTTACATGTTGTGGGCATTTTGAATATCACTATTTAATTGTAATTTATATAGGGTATATTTTATATATATTTTGGCATCTATTATTTCAGGGTTCCGTGCATAATAAAAACTATGATCACATTCAGAATTAGAAGTTAATAAGTGCTTTTGCAAGTAATATTTTAAATAAACAATATTGTTTTGTTAGCGGTAGGTAAAATAGTTTTACAAAGGAAACAGGGCCCCAAATATTTAGGAATAAAACTGTAGTCAGCATTAACATTTACCCTCCAAGTGCTATCGCTTCTCATCTAGTCCCTCACGGAACTCTGAAGCGATATAATTTTATACTCGATTAGCTTTCATAGATATTTCTACCAATTTTATAATAATTCAAAGATTTTTCGTTACCAGCTTATTATGTAAAAACATTGTTTGCTTTGGAATGCAATAAAGAAGATATTTTCTAGAAAGGAATTATAAAAAAATATATTTCTTTTGTTATATCACATGTAGATACTTAAAAAAACATTGTTTTCTGCTTTAATTTATTTCGTAATAATCTTCTTTATTGCAACGCCTCAAGTGATGGACGGGCTAATTGTAAACAGCTACAAAAACTAATGGCAACTAAATAGAGGTAGTTTTATAAATCGTAGACATAAATAGACCATAGAAGCTAATGACAACGGTATTCATGTAATTTTTGACCAATTCGCTTCCATGGCCAATCTATCCGAGCGGACTGAAACAGGCCAAGACTTGGAGAACTAACACTTCTGATTACATCACAAAAAAGGCCTTCAGAAGCACAAATATTCCCTATTTTGTAAAATCTCTAAAGGCCACAAGTCCTCCAAACCTTGGTTTGCCATACGCGATTATAGCCCTTATCAGTCCATAAATAGAATTTAATAATTGCATAATAAAAGGGTATCACAATAAAGGCTAAAATCGCGTGTCCCGTAGTCAGCTATTTAGTATACATATAAAATTAATAAGTAAACCAACATTTCGATTGCACTTTTTGCATAACACTTAACTGTTGATATAATTATGTATAGAATATTATAATGTATATTTTACATTAGAACCGATTTAATTTTATTATTATATGAAGAATTTGTAAGTTGTAACTTATTTTGTAAGTATTTATTCTATTTTGTTTTACAATTGGTTGTTTAATTTTTTTGAATCATTTTTGACGAATCCAGCTTTTTTGTTAGTGATGGCCTAACTCGAAGACTAATCATTTGAGGCCTAAAATTGGATTATTTGTAAATTATATTTTGAATGTATTTAGACGTTTTTTGTTTGATGATACAAGAATAAACTTGTATTACTGAATAAAGTATTTTATTTATAAAACAACCGTAAATAGTTTGCTACAAGTACAAGTACCTGTACCTGCTAGGGCTACGGTATTGTTCGAGAGTTACCGCGAACACGGGTGGGTTTTAATCAGTAAAAGTCTGACACACACCGCTCTGGGTGGAGCCAAAAGTGGAGCCTTTTGGCCAGAGCGGGATAAGTTATTTGTTGATTCCCCACCACAAAAAAAAAAATGAATTTGCAACGTAAGAAAACAAAAAAAAGCCTTAAGCACAGGCGTAGGGTAGCCAGCCTTTCGGTTGATGGAATGATTTTGGAGACTGTGCGCAGGTATTGCATGACTTGATTCCACCATGTCATTTCTATCATCGGACAAACTGACGAACAGCGAGTATCCACCCTTACGTTGTTGAAACCTCTACGGTCCGGACCAAGCGTTTCGCCTCGACGTTTATACCGCGTACATCGAGGGACTGGAACAATTTGCCTGCTGCGGTCTTCCCGTCCGATTATAATTTAGGTGTCTTCAAGGCTAGAGTGAATAGGCTCTCAATAAACTAGTGCGCCTCATCATCAACGATTGCATTACTACTTACCATCAGATGGGATTGCAGTCAAGCACCAGTTTTTATAAATAAAAAAAAAAAACAAGCTTTAAACACGCATAGTTTTTATAAAAAAAAAAATATATATATATATAAAACCCATATAAAAAACAGAAGTAAAGAACATCAAATAGCAAGCGTTATCTAAGGCTATGCGCAGACCCGAGTTGAAACTGTCGTTAGACGTTCAATAGCCGGGTACAGACTGCTGTAACGTAACATGAAAGGAGAATTTCATAAGTGTGGACGCAGTGCGCGCAAAAACCGAGCATGTACCTACTAATAGTTAAAATGCTCTGTTCGTGCGCGCAGTGTGCACGTAGGGTGACAATGTGGACGACAAATTCTTTCATTGCGTGTTACATTGCATGTTACAGTACAGCAGTCTGTACCTGGCTAAACGGGTAACAACTTGCATGCACGCACTTGTAACAACAGTCTTGCGCAGGCTAAAGTAGTTTAAAATGTATGTACTTAGTTAGTAAACAATTTGATACAACACTCTTAGTCTGTCTACAACCTGCAATATAGGACAAACTAGTTTACGTGCTCGTACACTTATTGTTGTCCCTACAATGTGTTTCAAAATATAAGAAGAATATAGATCGATTTTACGCCATGTTATGACGTTATAGCTGTCAAATTGAAAAAATTGGTTAGGGTGAGCAAAACCATTTTTTTTTTAAAGTTAAATTTATTTAGACATCATGAACGAAAAATGTTTAGTCAGAATCCTGTTCTTCAATTTTGCTCATTTCTGCGTCACTATGTGAAGTGTCTGAGTAGTGACAAATGGAAGAAGGCGAATTGTTGTTAACAAAGAAAACAAGAAAGATAACTATGTTTTTTATAAAACTAATTATATTTAGCTAATTTAGATTAAACTACAATTTTTACTTCACCTAGACTCTAAGGCTCAGTAACTTTTGTTAATACGGGCCGTATTTATAAGCGTTGCTCAACTGCGTCCTCAAGTGCGATATCATTTGATAACCGATTATACATGTTAGACGCTCAAAATCATTGTTAACCAAGATCAACTCCTCAATGCGCTGTATTCAAGCTGTGCTCACGTGTACGATTACGTTACATTGACTGAAGCTTAAAATAAAATTCCTATTATTGCGACTATATAAAACACGGAATCTTAAACAAATCTGAATCGTTTTTTGAAATATTTACTTGGAAATCCAGAAGTATTTGAGGCATACCTTATATAAATTTTTGATAATGCAAAGGCCATAAAATAGTAGGTATTTCGTTTATTAATCAGTCAACATTCGGCTGATGACGTAAACCTAAGCCGAGACTTATTTGAAACGCATTGTACAATAAAGGTTTGTGCGGGCATGTATGGGTACGGTGTAGTGGACAGGCTCATTAAAATTAAAAGGAATCTGATTAAAATTGAAATCAAGTCATAAAAATAAAACAAAAATCGAGAAAAAGAGAGGAAAAATATGAAAGCTTTATAACCTATTTAGAAAGGAGAAACTCTTCTGGCTTCACGTCCAATGCCTTCAATATTGCTTCGGTATCGTATGGCACCGCTGTCAAACAATTACATATTACTTATTAGTCACTTTTATCACAGAGAAAACACGTTTTTTTGCAAAGACTCGAGTGTGAATTTTATGATACTGAGTTTGGGTTTAGAATATCAGCCTTATAATGTTCCCACTACTGGGGCTCCGGCCTCCTATCTGCGAGAGAAAATGGGCCGTAATCCACCGCGCGGGCCTGGGGCGGATTGGTGGATATCACATTTATTTTCTAAATTTTTGGTACTAGGACTGGCCGGTTTCTTCACGATGTTTTCCTTCACCGTTTTGAGAGCAGTTGTGATGAAATAAAATACACAAAGTATTGCGCCTAGCCGGGTGTGAAACCGCGACCTACAACTCGTAACTTAGGGTCAATGGGTAATTGCCACTGGCCACCAGTTTTAGGGGTTTAATTTGCAATAATTCCCCTGTGTCTAGTCTGTGTCTAGTGTGAGATGTCTAAAACTGAATAAACAAAATCATGTACCTATTGTAAGTACAATAAATACCCTGCCGTGTATGCACACATTACAGTAGAAACACTCAGGTGAACACCATGACAATAGCTAATATTCGTTAGCTAGGTAGGTATCTATAATTATGGTTTTTATTTTGATTTTCACGTGGTTCGTACTGTCTAGCTTTAATCATAAATTCTATGCGGGTATTGCGTCTTCTTAGTAAACACCAGTGGTTTGATCAGAAAGAGTGCATCTTTGTCGTGGATAAATTACTTATAGTTTTAAAACCGTGTGTAATTGCAAACTTACTGTGTGCGTATAAGTTTCTGCTAAATAAATGAAGCTAATGCTAGTGCTATCTTGGTGGTAGTGCCGTAACCAGTGTTTTATACGCCCGGTGCGAACTTTTATAACTGCGCCCTTTGAAGTTTCAAGAGCGAACGAAGAGGGCTCGTAAATTTTATCACAAGGTGTTATACACACGATAAATAATAGTTATAGTATGTATGCTATTAACTACCACCAAGTATAATACAATACTTAGACCCTAGTTGATAATTTCTGCGCCCCTCCAGGTCCTGCGCAGTGTGCCTGGGCGCTGCTGGCACCGCCATAGTTACGGCACAGCTTGGTGGCCATACTAGTCGAACAAAAGTTGAGAAATATCAACTTGAAAAGAAGCAGAATGTCGTTTTCTTTCGAATTTTTCTATAGCAAAAGAGGAGTAAGTACTCACGTATATAAATCCATTCGTTGGGATCGTAGCCCGAGTCCTTGCGGGACTCCATGATACATTGTCGCAGCGCGTGCGTCACACTGTGAGACAACCCGACGCCCATCTCACCACAAGCTGAAATGATACAAAAAGTACTCGGAAAGTACTAAAAAAAGCCATGACTAAAGCTAGCTAGTATCTATACCTACCTTCTAAACTGCCGACAAACTGAACTGCAATTTGCCAGAAGATTTCTATAAAACTGTATATTTTTCTATTTATCTATTATTTTTTTCTTCAATGCTTAGAGTGAATAGGCTCTTAATAAAATCGTGCGCCTCACCATAAATGATTGCATCACTGCTTACCATCAGGTGGGATCGCAGTCAAGCACTGGTTTAAATCAATAAAAAAAATACAGTTTCTTGGACAAACCATTTAAATTTTGAAATTCAAATGCACAGAGGGACCTATGTACTTTGTACCTATGTACTTTTTAGCTCTACAAGGAATAATGAACTAAAACAATGTCTTCTTACCTTTAGATCCCAGAACTCCCTTTGTATTCTTGGAGTTGTGTCTCAAGTGGACATTATACTCGACCGGTGTGTCCAAGGCGAGCGGTACATGGTACTTTAGAGATCGATTCGTCTCCAGTTTGCCGGTAGCCTTGTCATACACCAGCTTTTCGCATGTGAAGTAGCCAGTACCTTGCACGTACGCACCTTGCACCTTGAAAATAAATGAGTTATTACATATTATATTACTTACATATTGTGTCACGGGGTGTAATACAAGTGTAAAAAATTGTTTAAATAAAAGGAGGAGGGTTGATAAGAAGTATTTCTTGCCTATCACACACTCAAAAATTTAAGTTTATATTTCCGACTATTCTTAAACGCATTTGTATAGTTAAAAATATATTTTTTTATTCAGTGATATTTACGCGATAAATAATATAAAAATTTTACCTTAAAATCAAATTTGTATTATGTTTCCTAAGACGTCCGAAGTCCATTATGAGAGAGTACATCGTCTTTTTCCACGTTTATTCGCTAGATAGTCCTACTTCCGCTACGTAAATCGACCTCAGCGCCACCCGTGGCCGCGCCTGGAACTAACTAACAGCGCAGAGCAAGCCACCATTCCTTTATCATTGTTCGGCTCATAATGATAATAATTGATATACACCAGGAAGAAATTATTTGGACTTCGGACGTCTTAGGAAACATAATACAAATTTTATTTTAAGGTAAAATTTTTATATTATGTGTTCCGTTTGACGTCCGAAGTCCATTATGAGAGATCTGTTTGTTATCTCCTGGTGGCTTGCTTAGTAAAACGCAACAATGTGAACAATATTCCTATAATTGTATAAGAAAGAATATAGGACACAAAAGAAATCAGCATTGCTTAGTTATCTATAGTAAAACGGATTTCGTTCTATTAATGAAATCGGCGTTTAACAAGACTGCATTGATATTTCGTAAAAGTTTGTTACTGCACAAGTTAAGAAATAGACTTTAGTTTGAATATGTACATTAACGGGCTACGTAATAGTTACGTGATGAAATTGCTGACCCACATTGCTAAGTACCGGAAACAGTGTATATTCCGGAAATAGTGTTTCATCTACTAGTAGTAGTAGTTGTTTGACGAGACTCGGTTGTAGGTAAAAAATATTTTTTCAGGGATTCTTGATATTTTGTTAACCATCTATTAATGTTCTTTACAAAAATATAGCATAGCATCTGTCTGGAAAAATAATAACGTGTAATTAAATATTTAAAGCCAAATTTCGGATGCAAGGCTGTTGGAACTTAATTGTCCACGAAATAATTTTGAGTTACAATCAAAGAGATTCGAAGTATGAAGTCTGACTCAATGCTAGCAATAATTTAGTAGCAGTACGCCACGTAGCACGTATGCACGTAGATTTGCAAATTTTCAAAGAAATTTTTTGTACAGTTAATCAGAAACTGATGCTGTAGCTTGTTTGTCAGTGAGAACAGCACACTAAGCTAAAATAATCATTTGATAAATACTGGACTATATATATATATATCAGACGGAGTGGGTGGTGGTCCCAGCCCCCATCTGCAGTTTTATTTGGATGTATAAGTGTTGAAACTTTCTCTTACACCAACCAAAACTTCCTAAACCTCACTTTACCAGTTTCCTGCTAGGGAGTCGTAACCAAATTGGTCAGGTTTCCAGGTGTAGGCCATGAACTTCACCCAGATGCGCGGTGGTGACGTAACACAAGTGGCAAAAGAGTTAGTGCAGTCTAGTCACGTCGCTCAGCAGATCTCGTTCTGTATTGTTTAGTCCCAATACATGGGGACAGATATCAGACGGCCCGTCGGTGTTACTTACAGTTTTGTCCTCAAGATTTCTTTCTCGCCAATGTAGTAGTCCGCGTAACTCGTCTGCAAACTATGTCGAATGACTTGAACCTCTCCCAAGACGATTACTGTAGCTACGCACGGCAAGCAACCTTCCCCGGAGGGTGATGAAGGTCGCAAAGTTGAGATACCCTCAGAAGCTAGGTCTGCTTGAGGGATCAACTGCCGGCTGCTAAGCGAACCGCTGTAGCTACATACGGCAAGCAACCTTCCCCGGAGGGTGATGAAGGTCGCAAGTTGAGATACCCTAAGAGGCTTGGCCTGCTTGAGGGATCAACTGCCGGCTGCTAAGCGAATCTACAAACACGGTCTTCCTTCTTCTTGATGTTGGATTGCGTGTTCTAAATTTTCTGAAAACCTACACAAGACATGTATGATAATGCAACTTTCCTGAAGGGTGATGAAGGTCACAAAGTTGACATAGGTACCTTAAAAAGTGTTGTGTTGCACCTGTTTGTGAAACTGCCAACTGCTTCGCGAATGAATAGGCTCTGATGGATAATGAGGTAAACCCTTTACAGTTAGTTCGAGTGTCACAATCTTCAGGAATTACATACAAGGTTCGATAATGCAAACTTTCCCAGGCGGTGATGAACGTCACAGAGTTGATGTACACCAAGAGGCGTTTGCTGAGCAAGTCCATAGGCAATGAAGGATAATGCAAAACCATAGTCTGGTAGCCAACACTCGGAAATGGACCATGTGTCTTATAGAAATTTCCAGAAGCTTAATGCATGATACGGCAAGCAACCTTCCCCGGTGGGTGATGAAGGTCGCAAAGTTGAGATACCTTAAGAGGCTTTGCCTGCTTGAAGGATCAACTGCCAGCTGCTAAGCAAGTGAATTGGCACTGACAGATCATGCAAAGCTAAGTCTGGAGACAAACTCTTGGAGATAAATAACGTCAATTTCCAGAAACTAAATGCAAGCTATGACAATGCAACCTTCCCCAAAGGGTGATGAAGGTCGCAAAGTTGAGATACCTTAAGAGGCTTGGCCTGCTTGAAGGATCAACTGCCAGCTGCTAAGCAAGTGAATTGGCACTGACAGATCATGCATAGCTAAGTCTGGAGACAAACTCTTGGAGATAAATAACGTCAATTTCCAGAAACTAAATGCAAGCTATGACAATGCAACCTTCCCCAAGGGGTGATGAAGGTCTCAAAGTAAAGTTACCCTAGAGGCGTTGTGCCTGCTCGAGGGTCTGACTGCCAGCTTCTAAGAAAGTCAATAGGTATTGACAGATAATATGAAGTTTTGCTGGAGGCAAATTCTTGGAGCTGGATAACGTCAATTTCCAGGAACTAAATGGAAGCTACGACAATGCAACCTTCCCCAGGGGGTGATGAAGGTCACAAAGTAAATATACCCTTTGAGGCGTTACGCCTGCTTGAGGGTCCGACTGCCAGCTACTAAGAAAGTCAATAGGTGTTGACAGATAATATAAAGTTTTGTCTGGAGGCAAATTCTTGGAGCTGGACAACGTCAATTTCCAGGAACTAAATGGAAGCTACGACAATGCAACCTTCCCCAGGGGGTGATAAAGGTCACAAAGTAAATATACCCTTTGAGGCGTTACGCCTGCTTGATGGTCCGACTGCCAGCTACTAAGAAAGTCAATAGGTGTTGACAGATAATATAAAGTTTTGTCTGGAGGCAAATTCTTGGAGCTGGACAACGTCAATTTCCAGGAACTAAATGGAAGCTACGACAATGCAACCTTCCCCAGGGGGTGATGAAGGTCACAAAGTAAATATACCCTTTGAGGCGTTACGCCTGCTTGAGGGTCCGACTGCCAGCTACTAAGAAAGTCAATAGGTATTGACAGATAATATAAAGTTTTGTATGGAGGCAAAATCTTGGAGCTGGATAACGTCAATTTCCAGGAACTAAATGCAAGCTACGACAATGCAACCTTCCCCAGGGGGTGATGAAGGTCACAAAGTAAATATACTCTTTGAGGCGTTGCGCCTGTTTGAGGGTCCGACTGTCAGCTACGAAAGTCAAAATGTCAATACAGATAATTCAAAGTTTTGTTTGGAGGCAAACTCCTGCGAACTACGGCATTGCAACCTTCCCCAAAGGATGATGAAGGTCATAAAGTAGAGATACCCTTTAATGCTTTGCGCCCGTTTGAGAATCCATCTGCTCGCTGCTAAGAAAGTCACTAAAGATTTTTAAAAACTTTGGATGCTTATATATGGCAACCAGACTTGTAGAGCTACATCGGCCCGTGCCACGCGACGCCAGCCGAGGTGACGCTACGTACCACTCAGGCGTCGCCCACGTATGCTTCGGTCCAATGTAGTTCCCGGTTTATGGTGATAACTACATGAGATTTAATTAAATTATTCGTCTTAAAATAGGACCAGGCAATGACCAGTTAGCCCAAGTACAGAGGTATTTAATGTTACGCAGCTTAAGCACTACGTTACACGTCGGCAGTCCAGTTTGGAACTGACGAAAACTCTTCCAGCGCCATGGCAATACCAAATTCTAGACATGTAATTTGTAGCAGTTGACTTTCTTAACTTATGCGAAGAAGAGATAGTGCTCTTTGTGAAATTCGCATCTCATGATAGGCTAGGATCAAGCTCCACCTCTCAGCACGTTTGTAAAAATGAGGCGTAGCTTTTTCACTGGTTTTTGTTAAAAATTAAAGTGGTGATAGTGGATAAAGCCACAGGCATAGAAATCAATTTGACATTAATTTTAGTTTGCCCGAATAAGGCTCCCTGAGCTTACTTCTGGTAAATGTACATTTTCGGCTCCCCCCTTTCTTTTGATCATCAAAAGTTGCGAGATTAGATGATCCTTTCTGGGCTATTTTTATTGCAAAAAGAAGAGTGTTTTTATGTAGTCGAGAGGTACTACAACTTCATTTTAAAAGTTTAAAGATCGAATAAAATGTCGTTTTAAAAATTTTGGCAGGTACTCCGAAAAAAAAAAAAACAATTAAAAAACTTGGTTCAAATAAATTGTCCAAATATTCAATATCCTCATCCAATTCCTGCATTGTATATGTCCAAAAGGCAAGTTTCTAACCCAAAGAGTCAACGGTTTTCATCGAGGCTATATGATGATGATATATGAACCTCAAAAATACGAATTGCTCGGCAATAACATTTGCAGGCGCCATACTCGAACAAGAAACATCCGGTCAAAATAAAGTAGTAAAATGACTTACCAGATATTGTACTTCAAACCTATTTTGTGATCGGGTCCGGCGCCGTTTAACGGAGGCTTCATCATCTTCATTCGAACTTGAATTCAAATCTGATGAACTTGACTCAATAGACGCATTCACGCGTACATTAACACTTCTACATAGCTGAGCCGAGTAGTAATTAATGATTACTGACTACTCAAACGCCCACGAAGTTGTTAACGGTCGTCCATTTTAAAAACGAACGAAATAATTTTACGTAACGGAAAAATAAAAACGGTAACTTTCTACTTTATTCTCGAAAGTTAAAACATTTTAACAAAATGGAGGTTTGTATGTTTTCTAAATTCAAAATCTAGCGACATGCGCGCGGTATGAAAAACGACGCAACAATGATAAAGGAATGGTGGCTTGCTCTGCGCTGTTAGTTAGTTCCAGGCGCGGCCACGGGTGGCGCTGAGGTCGATTTACGTAGCGGAAGTAGGACTATCTAGCGAATAAACGTGGAAAAAGACGATGTACTCTCTCATAATGGACTTCGGACGTCAAACGGAACACATAATAATAATATATACCTATAAAAAAAAAAATTATTAATTTCAGATTCTACATCCATATTTGTTAGTACAATGCGAGCTTACAAACTAGTGTTAGTAAAAAAATATTATTGTGGCCAATCCGGGTGGACCTCCCGATGATGATGGAAAATCACTGTACGACTGCATGCAGCCGTATTCAGCGAGCCAGCATCGGGGAGTCTCACCGGTCCGCCAGCGCGCGCAGGATAGTGTTGGGACTGTCACGCGTACGGCGCATGACAGAAGCGCACCGTTTGCGCATGATGGCTGCAAAGCCGTCTGTGTGGGCCGCCGCGAACATCGTGGAGGCGATGCAGTGGCGCGGCAGTACCATCAGCACCCGGAACGCGTTATTGTATTGAACGCGCAGATCGCTGTATGCCCGCTGCGTATACTTAACCCACAGGCTACAGGTGTAAAAGGACTGACAGTACGCTTTAAAAAGCGCAACTTTGACAGTCCCCGTACATCGTGAAAACCTGCGGGCCAACATGTTGCATCGGACAGACAGCGCCCTGCGCTCCCTATCAATATCCACTCTGTCCTTAAGGTCCTCGGTGACCCAGTGGCCCAAATAGTTAAATTGCTCGACATTTTTTAGAGCTGTACCACATAATGAGAAATTGGGCACGAATGTGTATCGCTTATTGTCTGGCCTGAAAATCATTATCTCACTCTTTTTTACGTTGTAATTGAGCCCATGAGTCACCGCATAGGACTCACAAATATTCAGGAGCCTCCGTAAGACACCAATCGACGGGCTCAACAGCACCATATCGTCGGCGTAGCTAATGTTATTGACGCATATTCCATCTATATGACACCCGATGCCAGTGCTGCTGAGCTCCTCGATCAGTCGGTTGACATATAGGTTGAAAAGCGTAGGAGAGGTCAGCCCCCCCTGCCTCACCCCGCATTCCATCCCGTACTCTCCCGAGATCGAGCCTGCCCATTTCACACCATTCTTCTGCTTGTTATACCAATGCATAAATAATAGCATAATTTCTCCAGGTAGACTAGTTTCAGCCCTTAATTTACCCCATAGAATATCGTACGATACAAGATCGAAAGCTTTCGATAAATCAAGGTAGCAAGCATACACTGGAGTCTTTCTACTAGTGTAATACTGAACAGTCCGCTTGAGGCACAGGATATCACTCTCGGTGGAAAGGCCGGGCCTGAAGCCGAACTGCGCGTCGTTTAACGAGACGTGTTTATCCTGGTGCTGACCAAGCAGACTGTCCAGCACTTTGGCAACTACTGTGGCAAGGGAGATTGGTCTATAGTTGTTTACATCTGATGTATCACCAGTTTTATTTTTGATGATGAGAACAGCCATAGTACGCATTAAATTATCGGGCAGATGGGAGTGGCCCAAACACAGGGTAAAAACATAGAAAGCACTCTGAGCAGGTGACCACCCGCATGCTGCAGGTGCTCGATGCTGAGGCTGTCATGACCTGGGGATTTACCTCTCACCATGCCTCTGATCACCGCACGCACTTCCTTCGTAGTAAAATAAACACTACGCTACCTTCCTCAGCATCGGGCTCCAGCCGCGCTCGCCCTAGAGGAGAGTCCACCCTGAAATGGTGGGAAAACCTAGTGGCGATATCGCTAGGCTCATGCAATCCCGCCACGCTGACGGGAAGGCCCGGCCTATGATTCATTTTATTGGTGTTTTTCCAGAACTGACCGAATTTCTTGTTTGAGTGAAGTTCCGCTATAATATCCAATTTTATTTGTCGTTGATTATTCTGACACCACTTTAACTTTGATTTAAAAGCGCACCTAGTTTCACACATATCATTATAAAGACGGCCAGCCCCGGGCACACCCCCAAACAAATAAGCCTGAAAACACAGCCGAGCCCTCTCGTGAGCGCCGCGAACGTGCTTGTTCCACCCGGTAATGCTCCACCTAACAACCAACCTCTACGCTTTTCGATAACATTATAACTATATATAGCGGCTTACGACAGTATACAAATAATCTTGTCATACATGTTATCTAACAAGATTTTATGACTTTTATTGCAACACATTTTATCTGAGCAGTTTCTTAATTCTGAAGGAAAATCAATTTCACGAAGTCTGGAGTGACATACCTACATTTTTAAATTTCGCTATTTGAGTCGAGTCTCGTTCACCCCAGACTATTCTATTTATGCAAACAGTTGCCATACAAATTTTAGGCTGAACTAAATTAAAATTACATATTATAGACACAGGGTAATGATCAGACCAATAGGTATTATATAACACAGATGCCGCGGACACAGATTGTCGCGCAGCACTAGTCACAAGACAGTGATCGAGCCAGCGCCGACAGCCGTGCGCATCACTGACGAACGTATGACTGTCCGACGGCATAAGTTCCATGTCTACACACGACCACGATTGATCCGCACAAAAAGTTAAAAATTCAAATGACTCACCAGAGTGTGTTTTACTACGAAGGAAGTGCGTGCGATGATCAGAGGCATGGTGAGAGGTAAATACCCAGGCCTAACCTAACACTTCACTACGGTTACCGTCGGGAACGTAACCTTTCTCCACAGTAGGGCAACTCCGCCGTAGGGCCTACCGCGTAAGACCCCCGCTGCGGTATCCACTGCAGAGGTACCCGTGCAGGCGAAGTCGTCGTCTATCGCGGCCAGATACCCGAGGTCGTGCGGCAGTAGCCACGTCTCCTGCAGCGCCACAACGTCAGCCGAGCGACAAAGTTTTCGCACACATTCCACTGATCTCATCACGTTTTTACAATTAAAGCTTATCAGATTGATGTTATTCATAATTTAGAACTGTCAATATTCTCGCAAGTCACACGGACATTTTCCTTATCACGTCTAACGATGTTTATAAATCGACGATAGGCTACCCCCTTTGGCCAAAAATCATCTCTCAGGAAAGTTATCAACGAATGTTTTATCAACGAATAATATAATATTTAAAGTCGAAGCAATTATTGCCTGAACAGCGAGTGTTTCAACTTTTTCTTTTACATTTTTTTTATTGTTTCTTCAATTTATGTTATTGTTTCTGAAACACGCGCTGCATGAACCATATTCATTTTGTATCAAAAAATAAATTTAGGCGTATCATCGCGTGCACCGCGATCATGAACGTGTACTATTTTTCCGTATAAGATGGAAGCGCTCTGTGAACCAAAATAAATAAGTACTCACATGAAAGTTTATTATGAGTAGGTAACATAGTAGATTCATGATTCATTCACACAGGTTCATGGTGTGCTTGTTTCTAAAATAATGACTTAAACATTGAAAAAATGGCAAAACACTCTGTTTGGGCTTACTATATTATTTATCACGTAAATGTCACTGTATAAAAAAATATAAAGGTATCTTTATACAAATGCATTTAAAATGATAATTTAAATGATCGAAAACAGAAACTTTTTTTTTGATTGTGTGATAGGCAAAAAACCCTCTTATCAACCCTTCTATAATGGATGGCGTGATATGTAACAATTTTTTTTAACTTTATCTACGTTTGAGATTTTGAAATAAAAAAATGCTGATAAGAACTAATGACAAAGTTCTTATTATTTAATACACCCCCTTAAGCGCTGGACACGCCACAATTATGGCGGTAAGTCCCTTCTTTGAGGCGTGGTTGGAAAGACCTCACGGCGTCCTCACCTTCTGCATGACGCAGGTTCTCACCGAACATGGTAAGTTCGGAAAGTTCCTGCACCGGATTCGTGCGGAAGACACGCCCGGGTGTCGCCACTGTGTGGAACGCCCGGAGGACACGGTGGAGCACACGGTGGAGGTGTGCCCCGCTTGGGCAGAGCAACGCCGTGTCCTCGTGGGGGCGATCGGCGGCGGCGATCTCTCGCGCCGGGCCTTGGTACAGGCCATGGTTCGGAGCGAGGAGGAGTTGCAGGCGGTCGCCTCCTTCTGCGAAGCAGTAATGCTAGCAAATGAGGCGGCCGATCGCGTGAGGCAACGGTCCTCACGCCTCAACCGCCGCCGGGATTCCGATCCCGATTTCCGGCCACAGTAGGCGCGGGCTTGCGGACGGCGAGCAATGGGTGGCTCGCCGTCCGATCGTCCGGTAACCATCCGGACCGAGCCTAAGTCGTCGACGGGGCGTATTGTTCCACGCGCGCCTCAGGGAGATGTCAGCAAATCGTAGGGGCCCAGCAGGGTCGAAGCCCACTGGTGCCATGGGTAGTGTGAAAGCGAAACCCGGGGCCCTGGGACAAAAGCAAAGAAGGAACAGGAGTGGGTTTTTAGTCAGTAAAAGTCTGACACTATCTCTCGCTCCGCCCAAGAGCGAGATTTGTCATAAGATGATTTTCCTACCTAAAAAAAAAACCCCTTAAGCGCAAAATAGTGGACTTAATAGGCTTCTAATTCTTTAGAAGATTACTGGAGCGAATCAACTCTCTTCTACGCGACCATGAGATGCGATTTTCTCTTCATAAGTTATAGATTTTTTTATTGTTAAATCTGAAATTTTAACAGAGAAGAAATTCTGAGTAACTAGGTAAGTATCTTCTTTTTGTAGCTTATCTTAGAATGCCATACTTTGACAATTTCATCGTCAATTGGGTACTTTTTCTTTTTTTACAATATTTTTAACACCTAAAAATATGTTTTGACATATGTCAAAACTTTAAAATATGTTTGATAACTGTATCAAAATTGGTTATAAAATAAAGCAGCAATCACTATTTTAATTATTTGTATAAGTAAGAGGGGGTGTGTGATAGAAACATCTCGCTATCTCATTTCTACGCGTGTAACCTAATGGCGGTGACGTCACAATCACAATGCAGTTTGTGCATTCTTTTTGTTACTTTAGTTGTTAATATTTCGTTTCAGAGATTTGAAAGGTTTCTAACTTGATTTTGAACAGATTTGAAAAACTCTTTCTATTTGCGAATTTTAATAAAGTTATGTTTTCTTATATTGATACAAATATTTAAAAAAACAATGAGTTAAGTACCCAATTCTGTTCCTTTTCATCGAGGTTTAACATATTCCGTATTTTATATTCAAAATCAAACCAGATAATGTTCTTAAAAAAATATGATTAGCAAACTCACCTGGCCAATGTCTATATTAGGGTTGACACTAAGACCTACGTCCTCCAAAATATCCGTACGATTAATCTGGAATCTCCCAGTCAACACGTCCAATAGCGTCTCTACAATCACCACACCGAACGCACTATACGCATGCAGATTCTTATCAAGATCATTCATCATGTATAAAGCAGTCAAATTTTCTTGGTCATCGCCTGCTTTCTTGACGATTTCTTCCCAGGTAGCGCCGGGCATACTTTCCCTAATTGGAGCAAACCTCTCTTTCAAAGTTTCGCACGCTTTTATTATTGCGTAGCAAACACTTTCAGTGGTGATACTTGACCCAGAAAATACGTTGTTTGAAGCCACGAAAGTGTAATTGGGCACAATTTTGACGTATTTGAGAGGTATCCCTAGTTCATATGCGCATACTTGGGCCGTTTTCGTGTTGATTCCTTGCCCCATTTCTACACCTCCTGTGCAGAGTGTCACTGTACCGTCACCTCTATAAATGCTGACGAGGGCTGAATAATTTCCATAAAAGATGACGGGCCAAGACATAACGTTGACGGAAATAGACTTCTTCATCCACCTGTTTGTTTTATTGAACTGTTCTATCTCTTTAACTCGCTGGTCGTAATTGACGTCGCTTTTGAGATCGTCGATCAGCTGGGGTAGGTCATTGTCATCTTTTCTCATATTTAGTAGTCGGACGCTAGTTGGATCTTTCTGAACCGCGAATGCGATATGTTGCATTATGTGTTCTATGCATGTGAGGCCCTCAACAGTGCCTGAAAGAGTAGAAAAGAAAGAACACCAAGTTAATAGTAGATTATTCACCAAGAGGATAAAGCAGTGCCTTGTGTTACGGGCACGCATATTAAAACCCGAGTCTCCCTAAGGATCCGGGGGCTATACATATATGGGTTAAGTTTTAAATAGGTGTCCAATCGAAAGTTTGATTTCAGTTTCGGTTGAGTTTCGACCAAAAAAAAAACTAGTTTCGATTTAGTTTCGGTTTTGGCGGCAAACCTGCTGAAACTATGACCGAAACATCACAACATTCGGGAGTTCTCGCGCTGTAATCAGTCATATTTGGCGCGTTAAATTCCATCCAAGAGAGTAAGCAACGAAGACATTTTCTGCGTCCACGTGCCTAATCATGTGACTGGCTTGTGTTTACAATTCGTTTTTTTTTGTGAGTTTTCGTGTGATTTATTTTGAATTCGGTAAGTTTTATTACGTGATATAGCATAAGAGTAGGTAGTAAACATAAAAAAATAATTAATTATAATAAACTAATATATTAATAATGCATCAAGTTTATCCTATTATATTTTTGGTTAATTTAACTCTCTCGCTAAACAAACATTAGTTAGTTAATTGATACTTACTATAGTTCATTAGTACTCATAAACGCCTCACCTATTTTAAGTATTTTTAAGGCACAATCTAAAATGAAATCTATTATAATAATAATTATGATCTATTCTTAAATGAAGGGTTGTTATGTTGATATCATACCAATAAGTGAAAATGTCGAAGACTGCATAGCTATGTGATGATAAAGAAATAAAGACTGACTGATTATAATAACCTTTTCTTTATTTTTTCCTCAAAATATGATCCTTGTCAGGAAGTTTCTGTTTCGGCCGAAACAGACTGTTGCCGAAATTCGATTTCGGTTTCTGTTTCGGTCGTAGAAACCATTTTCGGTCGGACACTAAAATTAAGCTAAGAATCCTAAATGTAGCGCGGGAATAATAGGGCCAGACAGTTGCATACAAGCGTTCCAACCAAGGTGACCTTGGTTTATGTGTTTGGTTTGTGTTGTGGCTACGTGGATGTAAACCACGCGCCAACACGTCCGGTGGTTGGGAAAACGCGCCTCCGAATCAAGGGCGTTGAAGGTCATGGATTACAACTGCAGTCTACACGGATTGAATCTAGCAAAGTCACCTTGGTTGGGACGTTGGTTTGCAACCATCTGGTCACCCCTTTAAGCTAGCCCAAGATGAAGGCACCTTTATCCCCGAGTAGAGTACTCTACTTTTCACATTCACTGTAACCATAGCAAAAAAAAAAAAATGAATGAATGAAAAATGTTTGAACTAACATGAAAATAAGTAGGTACTAACATAATGTGGACCAAAAGTTGTCTTAAATAAATAAATATTATTATTGTTATTATTATTATTACCGAGAGTGTTCTTTTTCTCAGCTTATTGCTGGTGTCAACTACATTTACGGGCCAAAACCAAGTAAATGCAGTGTGTATAATGTTTTCATTATGGGAGTGTATTTTCATCTTCCAACTGCATGAATTTTCTAACTATTCTACAAGTGTTTAATATTATTATTATTATTATTATTATTATAGCATACTAATAGAGTTTTAGTTAGGTAGTTGTCTTTTCAATAAAAAATAATTATTAAAAATTAAAGTTTATGATTGATGTATTGGACCAGCAATGGAAAGACAAAGTATTGTTCTTGTTTAGAATAAATTGTATTGTACTTACTTCAGGTAGAATTACTTGAATTTGTGTATTAATCTTAAGTGAAATTTCGGAAACTAGCGGTTGCTGTGTATTTTGTGAGATCGTGAAGGTATTGTACTCGCAGTTGGTGTACCTACCTAAAATGGAAGTAAACGAAATAAAGAGTGTTAAAGTCGTAGCTTGTGTTATTCTATGGTTTTTATCTATCCTCACGGGAAAAACGCGTGTAATAAGTCAAAGCATCAAATTGTTTTCTGTAACTTACCAGGTCCTCTAACCCAGGAGTTAGAAGGTGTATCAGTATTGACGACGGCAGTCTTTAGGGACCAGGTGCTGGTGTCATAGCAATTGGGGAAAGAGGAGACGACGTAAGGAAGCATATCTTCGTTGTTGGAACAGCCATTGTCTTCGATGATAGATGCGTTTAGATACTGGATTTTGCCATCGTTGTCGATTCCTACCTGAAGTTTGTAAGATATTGGTTATGTACCTGCCTACACAATGAGTTTGAAGCTCATGGTGTGTTTTAATTTAAAGCAAACAAGTGAAAAAAAAACTTTTCAAGAAAATGATCACGATAAAAAAAATAAACACTGTAATATAATGTAATGAACACACACACACCCTCACACACACACAAAATCTCACACACAAACATCCTCACACACACATAGATAGTAGTCACATTGATTATATAATTAAATTCATCTTTTGAATAGAGTTAACCTACCTAACAGCTTTTTGTGTATTTCTGACTATAATATCATGTCAACTGTTCTGTTGGGTGTATTTTACACCCAATATACTTATGTATAATATTTACGCTAGGCTTGCTATGTATAATGTTTGGTAATAATAATAATTACCTTTTGTATCTAATTAGATAGACGCCACAATACATATATTTTGAATGATTGATGTTATCAGAATATGTTTTCTCAATAACGCTTAAATAAGCTGTAGTAAACAGTCATTGAATATCATAAATAATTTGACACCGAGTTTGTATTTTAACTGTTGCTCAAATAAATATACAGCTTAAAACAATTAAAAGCTGATTTTTCAAAAATCAGATAACTTTTATTTAAAAAAACTGACTTTTTAAAAGCTTTGTGTAATCATCGATATATATGTATAGAATATAAGTCGATGTGTGTAATAATTATGTGATATAGCCACATGCAGACGTGAATAAAGCTAGTGGACCAGATGGTATGCCAGCAATAGTTCTCAAGGCATGTGCGCCCGAGATGTCTCCTGTATTGACGCGCTTGTACCGCCTCTCATTTAGGGCTGGTATAGTGCCTAACTCCTGGAAGCTTGCCAACGTGCAACCCGTGTCCAAAAAGGGCAGTGGAACCGATTCTGCCAACTATCGGACGATTTCAATAACCTCCATACTTATGGAGCGATATATAGCTAAGATTATGGAGCGTGTATTGAACTCGCGCCTCATGGCATACCTGGAAGGTAACGATCTCCTCAGTGACCGACAGTACGGGTTTCGCCACAATCGGTCTACTGGGGACCTACTAGTGTATACCACTCACATGTGGGGCGAGGCCCTCGAGAAGAATGGAGAAGCGATTGCTGTCTCCTTAGTCCTGAAGGCCTTCGACAGGGTATGGCACGACAGCCTTTTGAGTAAGCTTCCAGCGTACGGCATTCCCCTGGTCTGATTAACTGGATCAAAGACTTCCTGAGTGAACGGTCTCTCCGAGTTGTTATCGATGGATGCTCATCAGAGCCCATGACCACTAATGCCGGAGTTCCTTAGGGGTCAGTTCTCTCTGCAACTCTGTTCCTGCTGCATATGAACGATCTGCTGATGCCCGGTATCTATGGGTATGCAGATGATAGCACAGTTGTAGATACCTTCCAGGTGCTCGAGCTAGTAAGGAACTAATCCAGTCCGAACGGGAGGCTATGGTAGAGCGTACGAATGTCTCACTTCTGGCAGTCTCCAAGTGGGGCGAAACCAATCTAGTAGAATTCAACGCCGCCAAAACACAAGCGTGTCTGTTCACCGCCAAAAGGAGCCCGTTCACATTGGCTCCTATTTTTCAGAATGTATCCCCGGAGAGCACCGATCGCCTTCAGCTCTTGGGAGTTGAAATTTCCTCAGACCTCTATTTTGGGCGGTTCATTGAGTCCAAAGCCAAGGTAGCTGCTAGAAAACTAGGCATTCTTGCAAAGGTCCGACGGTACTTCACACCGGGACAGTTTCTAATGTTATACAAAGCACAGGTTCGATCGTGTGTGGAGTACTGCAGTCACATATGGGCTGGTGCTGCAAAATGCCATCTAGCAGCTTTGGACTCAGTGGAAAGGCATGCGAAGAGGCTAATTGGGGATCCTGATTTGGTTAAGTCCAATCTACAAAGCCCCGGGAAAATACCGATAGGCTGGCTACCCTAATTTAGGTGTCTTCAAGGCTAGAGTGAATAGACTCTTAATAAACTAGTGCGCCTCACCATCAATAATTGCATCACTGCTTACCATCAGGTGGGATCGCAGTCAAGCACTGGTTTATATCAATAAAAAAAAAAACTCATCAGTTCCCATCAGGTGGGATCGCAATTAAGCACTGGTTTATATCAATTTAAAAAAAAAAACTCATCAGTACCTCATATTCACACTGGGTCGGTAGCCTCCTCCCCGTTGTAATCAAATTGGTCTGTAGTGGCAAAATAAACCTGCAAGGCCGGTCCTGCTTCTTGGCCACGAGTGCACAGGCCGTAGCTGCCTGTACATTTCGGCTGACTTTGCCTCCAAACCCGCCACCTATACGACGGACCTTTATAATGACACTGGAAGAAGAAAACGTAATTCTTTAACACGTTGAGAGCGACAATCATTTTTTTTATTATTTTCATTCCTGCGGTACGGAGCGTATAAGATCTAATATAAAGTTGATACATCATTGCATTCTGATTTAATAAGGCATCTTAGATATATATTCATCTCCTTCCTAACTAAACCAAATTGATTATGTTTTTCTTAGCCGCACCCCGGCAATGGGTACCGTCCGGTAACCGCCCGGACCGAGCCCAAGTCATCCACGTGCGCCTCAAGGAGATGTCAGCAAACGTAGGGGCCAAGCAGGATCGAAGCCTACTGGGGCCAAAGTCAATTTTGAAAACCTAGCTTAATAAATCGCTCGTGCGATTTACCTTCAACGATGGCATTGC
This sequence comes from Mythimna pallens, assembly GCA_961205895.1. NCBI lineage: Eukaryota > Metazoa > Arthropoda > Insecta > Lepidoptera > Noctuidae > Mythimna > Mythimna pallens. The sequence continues at coordinate 18,368,023 of OY540837.1, forward strand.
TGCTTACTATCAGGCGGGATCGCACTCAGGCACAAGTTTTTTTTTTTTTTTTAAAGAATGATTAATAATAAACGATGATGAAATGATTAGTAGTAGTTATTATTATTTATTTATATATATATATATAGCAATTCTCTAATAGTTATTAGCGAATTACTATATTTTTTGACACTTACTCATTCTGACAGATGTTCAAAGATCTTGCAATTGCACATTGCGTTAAGTCCATCCATTGCGTTGAATCGTACACCTCCAGTTTATCATCAACAGGTACAACAACACAAGTTATAGGCTCTATATAATATGGATATTGAGCTTCCATGTCATAAACTCCTTTAATGACCTTCGATACATTGTTCCCTCTTCCTTTGCGTTCTATAGTTGGACCACCACCAACGTATCTTTTGCTATCTTTCTTTGCTTCATCAATGGTCAACACAGGAACTGCTGTGCTGACATTTTTATAAGTAACCTTGACCATTTTAGCGACCCTCTCAGCTAGTTTTTCGGTCATTGCTACTACAATGGCTATAGGTTGACCGTGGTACTTGACTTTTTCAGCGAGAATCTCTTCATCTTCAATTTGCGTGGGAAGTCCGGGAAAAATAAAAGAATTAACGCCAGGGATGTCTTTTGCTGTGTATAGTGCTACAACACCTTCAATAGCCTAAAAATATTTTAAAGTCATTATTTACTTAAACTTTATGCATCATTAAAATTAAAAAAGAGGACATAAACACAATGCTTTAGGTGTCATTATCCACGGAATGGCATCTATAGGTTATTGACCAATAGAGTAATTAGTTGTCTAGTGATTTATTTGGTCCCCTTAGAAACAGCAGTTTATAATGACACATTTATTATAGATTTATGGTTTGTGTCTAAGAAATGTTACCTAACTACGTACATATAATATACAAAATAAAAATACCCTTAGGCAACGAAATACTCCTCCACATCACTGTTATCAAGAAACGTACCCAAAAGAACATTGCAAATTTTTGGACAAAGAACGAACCAATCTTTTGGTCATGCAAAGTGTCAATCAGTTGGATAGAAATATCCTTAAAAAAACCCAAACTCGGACCCCATAACAGTCGTTGGTGATTCCAGTTACGACCCCAAACTACTCAAAACTGTTTTTTACCAATAAGGTCAAATAGTATTTACGCCACTTGAGAGCCAGCAGCCGCAGCGGCAGCACCGGCACAGCCGATCGTACTTGAAGCTTGGCTCAAAGGTGTTGACACAGGTTGCGTCGCACACCAAAGGTCTACCCACTTTCCACGCTACCTACGTCATGCCATCTGGTTACTTCCTATATTCAAGTGTCATCGGCCAGCGACGTGGAGTCACATAAAATGCACCCTAAGCGTAGACAAATGTGCGAGTCGAAACGATGCAGCATTTATCATAGTGCCTATAGTCGACGACGGGAGAGCCTGAATTCAAAAACCCGACTCCTATTTCGTCACAGCCAGCAGACGTGCTCACTCATTAGTGTTCGATATAATGTGTTATTCAGGTTATTCGGACTAACACGTTATTGGGCGCAGATATTTCTGTAGAGCGGTACGTGTACATACACACGTGAAAGGAAAGTATGGCTTGCTGCTATATGTTCGATCGTCCAAGACCACATTTGAAAAGTGTGATCCTATTGATTTGGTCCACTATTTCCAAAAGTGGGTGTTTCCAAAAATGGGTGGTTATTATGTAAAATTAGGTCAAAGCAACAGTAATAAGTGTACGTGTAGCGAAAGAAAGTTCAAAACCAACATTAAGCATGACCTTTCTAAGGAATCATATTACAAGGTTAAAAGACTACGTCGATGACACGCTTGTTTAGCAATGACTGCTTCTGCACATGTTACTTCCCTGTTAGCTCACTAACTGCATTATCGTATAAACGCCTATTAACTGCTCCATTATTGGTTTCATTTCGTTATTTATATACTTCTTTTTCTCTTTTGTGACATTGTATTGAAACATATTTTTTTATGTTATTCAAACCTTCATTAATAACACCACCACAACACTAATGAAGATAAGGTGGTATCTTCATTAGTAATTTATTATTATAAACATTTCATTTATTGATAGGTTTATTTTTACTTTTGTGTAGCCTTTTTTATAATGTTAATGTGAGAACACTGTCGACTCCGAAGATTACTATTTTTATTATGTTTTTTGGAACAAATTAGACCAGTCTACACTACCCTCTCGTACTTATTAATATTGTAATATGATAATATCGTTAAATCAATCATTATTTAAAGGAACCATGAAGTTTCTGTCCGGTTCTTCTCCATAGAAAACGACCAATTGGAACCGTGCACTAGCTTCTGACGTTTTATAAGTTATAAGTGCCCTCGTTGCACTGTGTAAAATAAAATTATTTTGAGTTTCACGCATGTTAATTTTAAACCAAAAATATTGTACCTATTCATAAATTCCAAAACAAAGAGAAGATGACTTTGCATTTATTAATTATTCAACTTAAACATTTTATAAAGTAAAATTGACAGATGTTTCCTGTATTACTTCAATTAAGTGTTTATTAAAATATCGTGCAAAACTCATTTAATGTTTATTCGAAAAATATGTTTTTCATGACTGTAATAACCATATACTCAAATTTTATCTACCTAGTGACAATAAAACACCTATGTACAAACCTATATATACGCGACTAGTATAAAACAAATATAAATGGTTTTGATAAAAATAGTACCAACAAACCGATGTGATGAAAAGGCGGAAGGTAATCTAAGAACTGGAACTCCGTAATAATATTAGATAGTCTCTTAAGGAATTTTCATGAGATGCGCTTTGCGTAGGCAGTAACACTGAACAGATCTGACGTTAAAGACGGATGGTAGGAACTTCGTGATAAGAATCCATCAATCAATCAATCAACCAATCATCAATCTCAATCAATTTCATCAATCTTAGCCATTTTTGAGTATATAGAAACTGTTCCGAGATACGCTCTGGCTATAAATAAATTTAATTGTATTATTCGATAATTACCTTAATATTGAACTTGTAAAAGGTTGTATTTAGGATTAGCTGTGCAGGGTACCACAACTTACAAATGAAAAAAATAAATAAAATAACAGACTACAAATTTAAAAAAAGAGTTCAAAATAGCATAAACTTCGAAAAAAAAAAAAATACCGCTTTTTCACTTTGGAAGCGGTGTTTTTTTTTATGGAAGTCGTACTAAGTTTACTTGACGAACACGGACCTCCTTACTAATTATAACTCTCACACACGGAAGGAGAAAGGATCAACACTCGAACAAAGAGGTTAGTAGACAGCCAACTACGTATAGGATAAATGATATTTATTTTGCAAATAAGTTAAAAAAAACGCTTTTACACGTAAATTTTTTCGTCAATTTATACTAGAAGAGGCTGGTGTTTCCTAGCTGACTACCCTGAGAAGCACCAAAACAAACTCAGGGGTCAATGTCTCTTTTAAAGTTCATACAGCAAACATATTGAGGAGTGGCTGGAAAGACCTCACTCACGGCATCCTCATCTCCCGCATGATGCAGGTTCTCACCGGACATGGTCAGTTCAGGAAGTTCCTGCCCCGGATTTGTGTGGAAGTATCGCCCGGGTTTCACCACTGTGTGGACCGCCCGGAAGATACGGTGGAGCACACGTTAGAGGTTGCCCCGCTTAGGCAGAGCACCGCGCCGTGTCCTCGTGGGAATGATCAGCGGCAACGATCTCTCGCGCCGGGCCTTGTTGGTACAGGCCATGGTTCGAAGCGAGGAGGAGTGGCAGGTAGTCGCCTCATTCTGCGAAGCAATAATGTTAGCAAAGGAGGAGGTCGCAGGTGCACGCGCGAGGGATCGGCCCTCACGCCCCAGCCACCGGGATCCCGATCCCGATTTCTGGCCACCGTAGGCGCGGGCTTGCGGACGGCGAGCATTGGGTAGCTCATCGTCCGATATCCAGTAACCGTAAAAAATATAGCAAACATGTAATGGTCAAATCTTATGAGATCCATGCAGATTGGTGTCTGAATTGGTCGGACCTGTCCAGTCAGTGCAAGCATTTGTCAGTATTCGTATAGCTCAACTCAGCACTATTATGGAGCTCAACGTATATGAACAGCAAACTACGTATCTGCTTTTAAACAATGTTATTATTGTAAGTGTTCTGAGTAATCAAATCTTTCACATCAGTCAGAAGTGTTAAACAAAGCAAACGATAACAAAATATCGGTGCAGAGAAAAAAATATTATTTTTGGTTTTGTAAAGTATACCTAATATTTTATATATCTTTTGAAAACGGAACAAGAAATGTAAGAAAAATCTCTCACCAGAACTGGATCAGCGTCGATAGTATCAACTTCTCCAATATGTATAGTAGAGAGTACGAACGCACCGAACACCTCCTTTTTCATCGGTGGTAGGTCGTTAGCATACGTAGCTTCTCCACTAGCTTGGATTAGACCTTCTAGCTTCTCTACGGGCTGATTCAAGGGGTACAGCGAGGAATCTGTCTGGTAGTCTTCCTTGCCAGTTGATAGGGGTCTGTTTATCAATTCTGCTCCTGATGAATATCTTTGCATGGCCTTGCCTGCTGGAGCTAAGTTTAGAATGAACTGCAAAACGTGGGACAGAAAAAAAAACTAGATGAGTGATTGTTGAAATTAGAAAATTTGTTAGTAACATTTCGATCGAGGGATGAACAGAAAATAAAATGTTGTTAAAGAATTAAGATAACTCCTACCTAACTAATGATGGAAAATATAAAAAGACGAAAAAAGGAAAGTATAAAAATGATTGTGATTAATAAATCATTAAATAACTAAGATACGATCAATTGAAAAAATACCAAGAAGAGCTAAAAATATTAAGAGCAAAGTTCTGTCTCACCTTGTAAAACAGTCCAAGACCCAACTTCTTTCGGCACTGTATTGAAGGTTCTCCTGGTAAATCTACTGGTAACAGTTCACTGCTCAGCACCTTGAGAGCTCCTTGCAAAGTCTCATCAGTAAAAATGTTCTTTCCAACCAGATAATTCTGAGTTTCAGAAGCATTGATAAACTTGGGACTAATATTGCCATACACTATTATTGCACGATCTACGATGTTTTTCTTGCATAATTTGATGAGAAATGCTGAGTTAACAATGGCTAGAGCGTTCTGATTACGGGGCATGATCTGAAATTTTTTAAACGTTTTTACTGTAATACTTTGAGGTGGTGTCTCGAATTCTATTTGTATTACCAAACCGAAAACTACATGTTCAGTTGTTTTGATATCCCCAAAGACATGATGCGAATATAGGGAACTTCTTCTACTATCAAAAGGTATAAGTCCATCAAAAGATCACAGTTAAGCAAAGTCGTCTTACTCCCTTTTGTACTTACCTTATAACTTCTGAAGACATAAGAATTGTTCAGGGGAGGCAATTCAATGCTAAGCATCAGCACACCCTGCATGTCATACTTTAAAAACTGAGCCGGTGTCAGCGTCTTTGTTTTGCCATTGTAATCACCTGAGAAAAAATAAACTTAGTCTATAATCAGAGGCGATGGCATGTACCTCATTCTTCTGCATTCAAGAAATTACAGTTTTAAAATAAATTAGTAAATTAAACTACATACAAACTGTAATCATGGCTCCAATACATTCGAAGATAACAAACAAATCTGACTGGTACGTTGGTACTGCTCGCTTGTACATCAAATTACCAGCTAAGGATCCGATCTAAAACAAACAGCTTGTTAGTATCTGGGCGCATTTTAGAGCCAAGTTATTTTCAAGGCGATTAGAAAAATTCTGTACTTTTCTAACAGGTATATGAGCAACCAGCTCCAAATGTTTCACGATTTCTCCTAAATACGCAAAGTCGCTCTTTTCTCTAGCTGCTTCCGTAAATATTTTGATACAGTCCTGAATTGATATGTTGGCTCCAAGGACCAGATTCTGATCAAAGCTATACTTTTTAAGACAAGTTACTTCGCTTATATCCATCAACATTCTGGGATACTCGAACTTTTCGACAATACCTGAAAAAAGGTTAAGTATAAGACAAGAGTTTTGAAGTTCAAAGGAAGCATCAAGAAGTTGTTATTCCAAAAGCATTATAGGTACATATATTTCAACATGTCATTAAAACATTGTAAGAAATCCTGATCACTTAATAAATTATGTAACTCACAATAAAAACAAAGAACTAAAAACAACTAAAACAAAACAAATGAAATAACCGTATGGACGAAATAACTTACGGTCTGACGATGTTGCTTGAAGATATATTATGTAAGTCATCGGTAATTAGCAATGTCTAACAGGCATAGCAATATATCTTGTAAAATTATAAACTCTTTCTTCTCAGTAAGACACTGATAGATAAAGTATAAAGTATCGAATTTTATTGATTTCATTGTTTTCAGAATTATCTATTAACAAAATATTAAAAGTTCTATGCATTCCAAGATTTATTAAAATCTTACGCAATTTGCAATAATTCGGTCACTTATTGAAATATAATGTTTCTTAAAAAAAAGCTGATCCGTATTTTGTAATAGGTAATTCAAGTTTAGTAAACAAATGTGTGATCAATAAAGTGCTACTATTTCAATTACAGCTTTAAAAAGATGTACCTACGGTAAAATTATACCAAAATAAGGCCAAAATAAATGCAGTCACCTTTCCCAGTGTTTCCATCAATAAGCATATATGAATCCACGCCATACTTTCTCAGGATCTCAAATATTTCTTCCTTATGGTATACTTTGAAAAACTTGGACTCTCCGAAGTTTAAACAGATAATACTATCATTAGCAACATCTTTGACGTCAGCTACTACGGTCCAATCACTGCCATCACTAAGGATCGAGCTTTTTCTCTGGCAACATCTAGTATTTTTGGAACAGATACTAAGCTCTTCAATGTCCTTGACTTTCTGGCATATATCTGGGGACGCATCAATACCAAAAGACTTGATTGCATCCAAAATAGGCCTGAATCCTGTACACCTACATGTATTACTGCCGAAAGACTTTTCTAATTCAGCCATTGTGAGATTCTTGTCAATTAAGCTGCAAGGAAACTTTATAATTATAAAAAAAAAATACATTAGCAGCATTTGTGTACGTAATCTTTACAACTAATAAAATTGATTGTAAGTAGACCATATCAAATCGAATTTTGGCAATGGATTCCAACATGGCACTGAACTAATAACTTCTGGCGAAAAAAAAACACATTCGTATTTGCGTGACTATACAAATAAAGACGAATCACGAAGTCGTTCTTATAATTGGGCTTTAAATTTTTCACTCACCTGCTCAATTGCATGACCCATCCAGGAGTACAGTATCCACACTGGGTTCCATTGAACGCCACGATTCGTTTCTGCACATCGCTGTATCCATCCAAGCGATTGCCGACACCTTCAACAGTTGTCACCTCCCAACCTTTGCAGGAGAACACTAGCACCAGACACTATAAGCAAATATTGTAGCCTAATGAAGGGGAGAAGAACAAAAAAACCAGCTCCTTGTCTTAGCTCGCCAGTTAAGTATAGTCGTGAGACTATGCTTGCATATATGAGCGAGTAATGCTAAGGCATTACATAACGTATCACCAAGCTAAGAGCTGGGTGGCCTTGGAGCTTTGCAATTTACGATGTAACACCAGAAACTTCTTTGGCAATCATTGGCAAATAAATAGCAGTAGCCCTAGAACGCTCCCCTGTGGCACGCCAGAAACAGTTGGGTCTTAACGAATTTTTAAACATTATTGCATCGTTGGATTTTCTACCCTTATCGCTAAGCCGAGCATAGTATCGTCTAATTGTAGTAAAATGGGATATTACCAACATATTGACTTACTCAGGTAGATCTCAGGACGTGAATAAGCCTTCTATTTATGGAAATAAACATCATGACGGTCCCTTGTCAATACATTTATGAAAACATTATGTATGTTCGGAAAAACATTCATTTGTTTACTAAGTTAAGTGACAGGCACAATTTTAATACTGGGAATAGGAACAAATCAGAACAACCTCGATTCAGATTGACTAAAGTACATATTTCTTTTATGAGGTACTGTGTAAAATTATAAAATAAAATACCATTTGAAATTCTACAACTAAATGAGTCCAAATTAAAAGCATGCACTAAACTCACGCTATGTAGACAAGCATATTATAAACTGGAAGATTATATCCTTAATATAATTGCTTGGCTTAATGCAGGTCCTACTCCACAGCCACAGCCACTTTTGCCTACAAATTAGTTTTTTTTATATTTTTTTTATTTTGTTTGTTTATTTACCATGAAGCATTTTATTAGATTAAAACTTGTTTGACATTACGAGCATGGCAGTTGAGAGTTTGTCATGCTCACTCAAATGTCTCGCTGATGGTGGCACGTGTTGTTTGGTGATTGGGTTTCCTTCAAAATGGTTGAGCTGAGTGGAGCTGATGCACGCGTCATGCTCGTGGACGGCTGCCGTCAGTTGAGACTGGTCATCTCTTAGCTGCTAGTGGCTTAATTAAATTTCTATTTTTTAAATAGTTTATTTTTATTTTTTATTAGTTACCGACATTGTGCTCACATAATAAAAGTGACAAGAAACATGTAATCAAGATTTATGTAATTCATAATATGATTTAACAGAGGGTCCATGGAGTTTCTTGCCGGTTCTTCTCCATAGAGATTCGATCTACGCTTTGGAACGTGCAATTCAGCTTAGTTTTTTATTGTCTGACCAACATTTTTACAATTCAAAAGTGCCTGTAATTAGTTTATTTGAAATAAACGTTTCTGATTTCTTCAGTAACACCATACTGATCATAATCTGGAAAGTGGGTCATCCTAAATGACCGCGACTTACCGAATTAACTGAGAAGGTCTCAACCTTGCCGCTGGGGAATCTCCTCGCTCGCACCATCACGATGCAGGAGCCGCAGCCTCCCTCGTGACACATAGCTTTGGTACCCGGCAGTGCAAGGACATAGCGGATGTACGCGTTCAGCGTTGTCTCTCGCGGAAGGGTTTCGTCCACTATTAAACATAGTAAGGAGTTAAGACACGTTTAAACTATGTTTTTTTTTTATCAGCCCACGTTGTTCGACTGCTGGGCAAAAGCTTCCCCATATCTTTCCAGCTCTTTGTATCTTATCTTCTCCGGTCCACTAACTATCAAAAACGAGTCCAGCCCCCCTAGTCAAGTTACGACCGTTTTGTTTCCATTGTTTTTTCGTCGATCGCCTCGAGTAGGGCACGCCTCCGATTCCTTTATTCTGACGTCATCTCAACGCTCAGTCACGTGGTCAGAACAAAGAAATAGGAATAGGAGGCGTGACCGACTCGTGGCGATCAACGAAAAGGGAATCGAAACAAAACGGTTGTGACTTGGCTAGGGGGGCAGATCGCCATGGCAGCGTTTTTGGAATACCAACCCACACTGAAAAGGAGGCCTATGTCCTGGCAGTCGGAACATTATAAGGCAGATTATTATGAGTGTACATTTTTATTGTTCTTTTCAAACATCTGCGTTGCTCGAAATGAACTTTTATATACCTAATGTTATTTTAAATTTTTAAAAAATGTTTAGAATTTAACAGAATTTTATATAACACGAAATACAAGATAGCGTAGACGAAAAAAAAACGTAGACTATAAGGAAAAATAGATTAAAGAACGCGCAGGTTTTTATTAAAAAATATAAATCCAAAAATAAAGAAATAACTTACCTGTACATTTTTTGCCGTTCACAGTAAATTCAATTTTAGTCATGATAGCGTTCCTCTCTCAATTAACACTCGAATAAGACTGTTGTGCCAGTCAGACAAGCACAGCTGTAGTTATGTATTAATTAAGTGTAAATTATACCTAACTAGCGACCCGCCCCGGCTTCGCACGGGTGCAATGTTGATATCACTTCATAGTATAAAACAAAGTCACTTCCCGCTGTTTATCCCACGTACGCTTAGATCTTTAAAACTACGCAACGGATTTTGATGCGGTCTTGATCAGCATTGCACCCGTGCAAAGCCGGGGCGGGTTGCCAGCACTAATTATACTACAGAATGTAATGAATGTAATGTAAGTTTATATACAACGTTCACAGCTTTTTTTGTCATTAGATAATACAAACATGTTTTGTTTTGAGGTTACTCTTGAAAAAGCGACATATAATTGGCCATGTGAAAAACACTCAACGATCAATAACGTTGCAACGGTAAAAGTTTGACCCTGCGATGTATTATTGGTCATTGCAAATATATCTTTACCGGAAATAGTAGGAGTTTAAATTGAAACGGTAAATCTGATGGTACCAAAATGATGGTATTTCAAATAAAACATTTACAGGCATTTTTGAAATGTCAAGAAGTCAGTTAGTCAGAAAAAATGATGCCAATTGCACATTCCAAAGCGTAGATCTCTATGGAGAAGATTGTGCAAGAAACTCCATGGACACACATCTTCTCCGGTACCTCATCCAGTGAGTATTGTGCACTCTATTATGAGTTTCTCTATTGTCAGTTTTTAGTGATTTTACCAGTAAACGCTTGCCATTGCAAAGTTTAGATGGATTCTTTTTTTAATAAAATAACAGGACAACCTACTTTCAACACCATTTTATGAGGATCCCGTCCAGACAGGTTCAAAGAATTAAGAAATTCTGTAGGAAAAGACTTTTTACAAAAAAAAAATAACCGACTTCACTACAAAAAGTGGGCAAGTACAAGCCAGATTGGCGCACTGAGGGTTCCATGCAAACTTAGGTACCCATAAACAGTTCAATTCCAAAATTGAGTTACGAAGATTTTTCCGAATAGCAAAAAAGTTTTTTTTGTGACGTAACTACAAATTTACGATTTCCAGATTTTTCCCTGTAGCTGTGCTATGAGACCTTGCTTCATACTAAATTTCAGGATTCTAGGTCAACGGGAAGTACCCTATGAATTTTGATTCCCTTGAGAGTGTCGAAATATACGTTTTTGCGACATAAACGTCTGTATCTTTTTTTTCGTTAATTCAGAAGTTTGAATTTTTTCAAAGCTTCAAGGGACTGAAAACTTAAATATATGGTTTTAATTTCAACTCGATACCTCTACGCGTTCCCAAGATCTAGGGGAGGAGACGGACAACAAAGTGATCCTACAAGGGTTCCTTTTTTCCTTTTGAGGTACGGGACCCTAAAAATATATCTAGTTCTATTAATAACTACGAAAATAAGCTTATGGTACTTAAGGTATTCTGGTGGGCTGGTAAATAAAGCGACTGTCTCTTTAAATCAAATTTATTGTCCGACTGACACATATGTTAGCAAGCGATTGCCCGTAACCGCTGACGTACCACAAGAATACATACATATGCCTAGACCCCACATAGAACCCGCTCTAAAAAAAAGGAAAATCATCATCATTTCAGCCGAAAGACGTCCACTGCTGGACATAGGCCTCCCCCAAGTGTCGCCATAATGAACGGTCCTGTGCGTCTCGCATCCATCGAACTCCCGCAACCGTTACCAAAAAAAGGAAAATACTTAAACTTTATATTGTTATACAATCCTTAAAAGCAGCCAGTCTAACTCTATTTTAAATATTTAATACACTTTGATCAACACAATTTTATATTTATTATTCTATTAACAATCATTTACATACACGGATTGGTAGGACATGTTCACTGTTTAACAACTTAAAGCAGACTTACACCCGATTTCTGAAAGGCTGATCAAAACGGGTGTGAGTGTTTATTAAAGTTTGTGGTTTTTTTTTTTTTTTTTTTTTTTTTTAAGGTGGGAAATCATCCAAATGACTTCTCGCGATCTGGGTGGAGCGCGAGGGCGTGTCAGACTTTTACTGACTAAAACCACACCTGTATCCTTCAATTACCCTTTGCGTACTAGGACTACGGGTTGCCCTTTCGGAAATTCTCCGCGGTCCTAGCTAGCGGACATCGGCCCCACTGGGCCCCCACGGTTTGCTGACATCTCTTTGAGGAGCGCGAGGATCACTACGCGCTGTTAACGACTGGGCTCGGTGCGGTTAATTACCGAACAGCCGGACGGCGAGCTACCCAGTGCTCGACGTCCGCAAGCCCGCGTCTACCGTGGCTGGTAGTCGGGGTCGGAATTACGTCGGCTAGGGCGTGAGGACCTTCGTTCCCTCACGCGTGCAGCCTCCTCCTTCGCTAACATTACTGCTTCGCAGAAGGAGGCGACCGCCTGCCATTCCTCCTCGCTCCGGACCATAGCCTGAACCAAGGCCCGACGTGAAAGGTCGCTGCCGCCAATTGCCTCCACGAGGACACGGCGGTGCTCCGCCCAAGCGGGGCACACCTCCACCGTATGCTCCACCGTGTCCTCTGGGTGGTCCACACAATGATGACACCCGGGCGTTGCTTCCGCCTGAATCCGATGCAGGAACCTCCCGAACTTGCCATGTCCGGTGAGGACCTGCGTCATGCGGTAGGTGAGGATGCCGTGTTGCCGCTCCAGCCACTCCTCAAAGAGGTGACTAACCGCCATTATTGTAGCGTGCCCAGCACTGGGTTGCGACAGTCGCCGTCGCCATTCCACCATGAGATCCCGCCGGAACTCGGTCCGCCATGCCGCGACTTGGCGCAGCAGCGGAGTTTCGCCCCGGCGTTGCATCTCCACGCGCAAATCGTGCATGCGTGCAAGGACTGTTGCCTCCAAATCCAATGGTGGCAGGCCAGCAAGAAGGCTCGCCGCCTCGCGGGAAATCGTGCGGTATCCCCGTATCATCCGAATGGTCATGACCCTCTGGCAAGCGTTCAGTATGGCCGCCGGTCGCCTTTGCAGTGACGGCGCCCACACCGGCGCCCCGTAAAGGGCCATGGACCGAACAATTCCCGCGTAGAGCCTCCGGCAGGAGGCGTCTGGACCCCCAAGGTTGGGCAGGAGCCGCTTTAGGGCAGCCGCGGTCCGTTCCAGTTTGGGAGTCAGACGTCGAAAGTGCTCCACAAAGTTCCACCGACTGTCGAGGACAAGTCCCAGGTACTTCATCGTCGACCCGACGTCGATGCGAACCCCTCCTACCGTTATTTGGGAACCCGGTGGTGGCGCGTTCCGAGGGCCATGGAAACACATGGCCTCGGACTTGTGCAGTGCCACTTCGAGTCCCAACTCCTGGATCCTATCCACGACTGTCGCAACCCCGCGTGTCGCTAGTTCGGCCGCCGCCTGGTGCGACTCCCCCTGCGCCAGGACCAGCGTGTCGTCTGCGTAACAGACCACACTGACCCCGTCGGGGAGGTCGCCGCGCAACACGTAGTCGTACCCGATGTTCCACAAAGGCGGTCCTAGTACCGATCCCTGCGGAACACCGCACGACATCTCTCGCCGTCTCCACTCTCCCTCGTGACCGGGGTAGATGATAAACCTGTCCTTCAGGTAGGCCTCGATCAAACGACGGAGGTAGTCGGGCACCTGGTGATACCGGAGTGCCCTCCTAATGCTACTCCAGGGCAGGGAGTTGAAGGCGTTGGTGATGTCCAAGGACACCACCACTACGACCTTGCCCCGGGACACTGCATCCCCCGTCGTGAGGGCTCGCACGCGCATGATGGCGTCCACCGTGGAGCGCCCCCTGCGGAAGCCAAACTGGTTGTCCGAAAGATCCGGCCCCACCCGCGCTAAATGCGCGACGAGGCGGTCTGCAATTACTCTTTCAAAGAGCTTGCCCACCTCGTCGAGCAGCACTATGGGCCGGTATGCGGACGGAGAGTCCGCAGGACGCCCCGGCTTCGCTATAAGGACCAGTTTCCCGGTCTTCCAACGCAGTGGGAACTGGCCCCTCTCCAAACATGCGCTAAACAGCCCTCTTAGTCGAGGCCCGAGTTCCTCCATGGCCAGGACCCAGGCTTTCCCAGGCAAGCCATCGGGTCCTGGGGCGGTATTTTTAGCGTTTAGCCTTCGTACCGCCACACTCATCTCTACCTCGGTCACCTCCGGAGTGTCATCGTCATCGCCGTCGTGGTCCGCGTCGGACACCGCGGGAGGCGGAGCCATTGGCGGGGAAGAATGCTCCTCGCTCGGAGGGAACAGAGCGTTCACTACGCCCTCCACGAGCTGGGGCCGGAGACTCTGTGTCAGCGGGGGAGCCCAGGCGCGGAGCTTATCCCGCACCATTTTGTAGGGGCGTCCCCATGGGTCTCCGTTCAGAGTCCCCAGCCAAACGTCGCGGGCCTGTAGTTTGGCTCGCCGTATCTCCGCTCGGAGGGTGCGCTTCGCCACTCTGTATCCCTCGTACAGCTCCGCCTCTATGGCCTCCGCATCTGGAGGGCGGATGCGGCGCCTGCGGTGTCTGGTGTACCGGCGCCGTGCGGCAACGCATGCCTTGCGCAGTTCCGCAATCTCCGGCGACCACCAGTAGACCTGGCGCCGGGCACGTCCTGGCCGGACACGGGGCATTGCCACGTCGCATATTTCCGACATGGCCTCCCGGAACCACTCCGCCTCCACATCTATGTCAACAGGCCTGTCCGGTGCTGACACCCAGGCCTGGACGATAGCGGCTTCCAGGAGGAGCTCCCGGTCCAGCTGCTTTAGTGCCCACCGCGGACCACACGGGTTCTGTCGGACCGGCGCGGTCGAGGTCTGGGCGGAGACATCAAACCGGATGTACCGGTGGTCTGAGTACGTCTCCACCCCCTCCATGACGCGCCAGTCAATGACGCGCGGAGACAGAGCGGGGCTTGCGAACGATATGTCCACCACGGACTCGCCCTGCATCCGCACGCATGTGGGGACAGAACCCCGGTTTAGGACGACCAGGCCTGACTCCAGGGCCCAGTCCTCCACCATCCGGCCCCGCTGGTTCGTGAACCGGGAACCCCAAGCCAAGTTCTTGGCGTTGAAGTCCCCGCAAACAACCACAGGGAGGGATTGAAACCCGGCGACGACGATGTTCAGCTCCATAAGGGAATTGTGGAGATCGGCGAGAGTTCGGTTCGGGGAGAGGTATACACCTACCACTGCGATGTCCCCGAACCGTGCTGCCACGCAACCCTGTCCCCTTTTGACACCCTCTAGGGACGGGGTTCCGGCGGCGGCTGACGAGATTAATGTCACCGAGCCGTTCAGATCCTGCACCCAGCCAGCCCTGGGTGGGACGTAGTACGGCTCGGTGACCACGGCGATGTTAATCGACCACTGCGCCATGCTCTGGAGCAACAGATCCTGAGCGGGGGCGCAGTGGTTGATATTCGCCTGGAGGAGCCGTAATGGAGCAATTATAGGCAGTCCATTACAGTCTCCTCCCGAGCCCCCTGTGAGGGCCCTGCCGCGGCAGTTGCGGCGGTGGCCGCAGCGGTGGCTGCGGTGGTGACGGCGGTGGTGGGGGAGGGCCTCTTGCCCTTACCCCTGACTTTGGTTGGGGGAACGCAGTTCCTGCTCCCAGCCCGGTGGTCGGCGGGCTTGCCAGCCGCTGCACACACGTAACAGTGAGGTGCAGCGTTACAGGCTACGGCCTTGTGGCCAGTCCGACCGCACTGGAAGCAGTGATCGCTTCTGTCCACCTCCGAGGTGCAGTGGACCCCAGCATGGTGGCCCACTTGGCAACGGAAGCACCTCAGAGGTTTGGGCTCCAGCAGCTTCACCTGCGCTGAAACCCAGCCCACCAAGAGCCTTCGGCCCTCCCCAGTTATGGCCTTGGCCGCCGACACGGGGCAGGTCACCGTGACGGTTCGCATGCCCGTGTTGTCGGCACGGATAGTGCCTGCCCGCACCTGGTCGCCAGGACACTTTCCCGTCCTGACGACTGCTGCCACCACCTCGTCCTCCGTCACGGAGTCATCCAGGCCCATAATACGCATATCGATGCATTTCGTGGGCCTGGATACTCGGGCCACCTCCGCGTCTAGGGACGCTCGTATCCTTTCCGCCAGAGCGTCCGCGGTGGGGCCGCTGTCCGCACCAGGGATTTCCAGCATGCGGCCTCCGGTTGCAGTGGTCCTCATTCGTAGGCCCCCGGCGATGCCTAACTCGGTGAGGTCCACCGCCCGCTTCGCCTTGGTCATCACCTCGTTGTAGGTCGCGCCCTTCTTTTCCGCACCTGGCTGTAATGTGATCACTACAGCTGCGGATGTCGGGGCGCGAAGTCTAGCAGCGAGGGCCCTCTTCTTGCGCTGCTGCCGCCTTTCGCGCTTCTTGGCCGCTCTAGCCGCCTTGCCCGCCCTTTTCTTCTCTCCGACCACTTGCCATTCGGCGTCGGCCGGAGAATCTACAGTCTGGGATAGCGAAGGAGGCCGGCTCACCGCCATAGCAGGAGCTTTTGTCGCCTTGCCTTTTTTAGGAGGGGGGGCAGGTTTCCTCTGCTGTTGCTTAGCGGCCGGGGTTGGCCTCGCGGGTTCCGACACCACCGTAGACCCGCGTTTTGCTTGCCCCGACTGGCCCGGCTTGGGCGCAGCAGCTGGGACCGCGGCGGCGGCGGCGTATGACGCCACCTTCCGTTGGCCGGAGGCCGCAAGCGGTGGGCGCAGCACGATGCCCTCCAGAACGGAGAACTGCTGCTGCACTCGCTGCTGGAACTGCTGCTGCTGCTGCTGCTGCTGCTGCCGGAAGGCAGCTAGCTCCTGCCGCAACAGGGTCAGCACCTCGCTCTCTGGCTGGGGCTGTGACCGTTTGCGTCCTCCATTTGGCGTCGTCTCGGGGCCAGCTCCTCGGAGACTAGCCAGGTCCGCCTCGAGCCGCCCAATCCTCTTATTGAGGGGCTCCAAGATAGTGCCCAGTGCCTCCGTAATTGAGGCCTTGCCTTGGGAGATAGCTTCCCTCTTCCTTGACTTCTCCCTTTTTTTAGACACGCTTGTTAAGGCGGCGACCACAACTTCGGTAAATCTGGCCATCGCCTCCTCCATGCCATCTGGCTCGCTTGCAGAAGGCTCCGAGGGACTGCCCTGACCGCTGATTGCCCCGGAGTGGCGCCCCTCCCTGGCGGTTTCCAGGGATCGCCTGGCTGCATCCTGGGCAGTGAGCCCCCTACCCCTTCCTGTCTTGCGACCCGCCCCCCGCCCAGCGGTGGAGATTTTACGGGCCGAAGCCTCATCAGAGGACGACCCCTGACCGACTCCCGACATGGGGCGCTTCCGGAGGAACTGGTTCCTCCTGGGAAGGGTGTCTGCAACCTCCCTTATCTCCGGGGTGAGCGAGGATCCGGTATCGGAATCCGACAACGCGTCTCCGCTCACCTCCCTAAGGCCGAAGCTCCTGCCGGCCTGATCGGATTAAAGTTTGTGGTGGGGAACATTGAGCTTGACCGGGTGGCAGATGAAAATTCTATTTTGATTAATTTGTAATTATAAAAAAAAAACATTATTAATTGATTATTTGTAGCATTAAAATCGATTTTAAATCGATTATTTGTTCACAACCCTAGTTTAGGTGTCTTGTGTATGTGAGTTTACATGTTTGTGAACGAACCCACGTTAGGAGTAATTCCTGTTGGCTGTGTATGATAAATAACTTGCTTGTCTTAGATAATAATAAAACAGACTCGTGCTGCCGTTAAGGGAAGGCCAAAATTATTAACAAAACAAATCACCGAACTGAAAAACCCATTTATTAGAAAATAAAACACATTAGGTACCGATCATAAGAACAATAAAATTGAAAAAATATTACCAAATATACCAGCAGAACCAGTCCCAGTGCAGTACCTTGGTTCAATTTTTTATAATAATGTGTCTGAATATATATGTGTACATAAATCTATGTATATAAAAATGAATAGCTGTTCGTTAGTCACGCTAAAACTCAAAAACGGCTGGACCGATTTGGCTAATTTTGGTCTTGAAATATTCGAGATAGTCCAGAGAAGGTTTACACGGTGAGAAAAAAAGAAATGAAAAAAATCACGAAAAAAAAAATCGATTACAACGCCATCTCTAATTAAAGTGTCATTATAAATGAATTATGCTGTTCTGGTAATGCCCGTAGATGGCGTTATCCTTACTATTAGGCAGTACGAAGTTCACCGGGTCAGCTAGTTACAAAATAAAGATATAAACATTTTAAAAAAATAGTAATAGACCACAGCATGTCTGTAGTTGGAGTTGTTTTTATTGCATGAAGGTTATAAGGCAAGAGATGCGCGACCTATACGAAAAATAAGGGAAAAGAACATAAGGGGCATAAGCATAAGCGTAATCAGCTTTACAATGTTTTCCCACTGTTGGTAATACGCCTTCTCTTTGGGAGAGGAAATGTGCTGTAATTAACCACGCGGGCCCAGTCTGGATTGGTGGATATCACATGTAAAAGATTTTTTTTTATTCTAGGATATGTCGGTGTCCTCGCGATATAATATATAATAATATAATATAATATTTCACAACTATCACACAATGCCGTCTAGTCTCAAGCTAAGCAGAGCTTGTGTTATGGTATGCGATGTTTTTCTTCACCGTACAGAAAGTAATGCGCCTGGCTGTATCGAACCCGTGACCTACAAATCGTAAGCCAGGGCCGAATGAATTTACTCCAATATACATCATTATAGAAAAAAAAAACTAACCAATCCAAATATAGAAAACTGAATACAAAATAAACAACATGAATTGATTTAACATGCATAACATGAACTATTGAGGGGTTTAAGTATGAAATTGCCATTTTTTTAAACTGGTTGCTTTGAAGTGTTATATCTTTGGATTGACTTGAATCATAAGTTCAAATAAACTTTATATTAAAGGTACATTATTCTTTTTTCAAAATTTATTGGTTTCTTTGTGTTTTGTATGAATTTTTAAACTATTTTTGGCAATTTCATAGTTAAAGACCTAATGTAAACCATCCAGTATCACAATAGAAGAAGCAACTATTTAGTAATGACGAATTCTTCTGGTTTTACATCCAGCGCCTTCAATATAGCTTCCGTATCGAATGGCAGATCTGTGAAAAAGAAAAGACAAAAATATTGAATAAAAAACTGAGCTCTCGCAATGAGGGTTCCGTACAAACTTACCTATTAAAAACAGTTCAGTTCCCGAATTGAGTTACGAAGATTATTCCGAATCGCAAAAAAAGCGTTTTTTTTTTATGTGATGTAACTTTAAATTTACATTTATCAGATTTTTTCTATACTTGTGCTATGAGACCTTGCTTCATGCCAAATTTCAGGATTCTAGGTCAACGGATACGACAACCCAGTTACTGGCCAACACGATACTCCTTTGGTACACTGAGGGTTTGGTATCTGTAACGACTGTCAAAGATCTATGAACGGGGACCAAAGGCCTTACGTGCTTTCCGAGGCACTGGGTGTGAGTAATGTCCTAGATAAACTAAGTACACATACCTACATATGAATTGATTGGTACTTGCCCGGTTTCGAACTCATAATCACAGCATGAGAGGCAAGAGCCTTAACCATACAACACTCAGTAAAAATTGATCTCTTGAAAAGTTATAGTGAACAAGAATACTCACGAATAGAAATAAATTCAGTAGGATCGTAGCCAGAGTCCTTGCGGGACTCCATGATGCATTGCCGCAGCGCGTGCGTCACCCCATGCGAAGTACAAATCCCCATCTCACCGCAAGCTGGATTGTGACGAAAATATATATATCATACATTAGGACTTCCTAAATTGCCGCGGCCGTCAAGTCAAGCCGTAAATCAAGTTCAAGATATTTGCCCATATATTCATGCTTGGCAGGTGGGTAGTTCATTTTATAGTTTATTGGACGTTGAATTTGTTAACTGGACTTGATTCTTTACCAAGACGCCACAGAAGACATTCTCGATTAAATCGATGTCCTTATAAGTATAGAAAGGGTTTCCCAATATTTTTTACTCTGCGCCTCATGTAACATGTTCAAATTCCGTCCGATGTCCTTGTAAAAGAAGATACCTACGTGCGTTTTTTTTATGTGGGAAATCATCAAATGACTTCTCGCACTTTAGGTTGAAGCCAGAGGGCGTGTCAGGCTTTTACTGACTAAAACCTACTCCCATGTTCCTTCTTTGCCTTTCGTCCCTGGAGCCCCGGAGAAGGGAACCCGGGGGGTGTTCCCTTTCGGACGAGCCATGGCCCCCGTATATGAGGGATGGAGCTTTATACGGTATATAGCTCCATACCATCCCAACTCCATCATTTCTCGCTCGCACGCTTGACATTTTAACACGTCATGACGTCATGGTAAAGCCCTTAGGCGTATCAGTTAATTTTTTTGAACATAGGGAATCATCAAATAACTCCTAAAAAGTCTGACACTCTCTCTCGCGAGGAGTCACGAGCTCAAACTTTTACTGCCTTAAAGCCACTCGTGTTCCTTCGGTTGCTTTTTGCGATCCAGGGCTGCAGTGACTCCTTCCGATATCTCAGGGACAGCATTCTGCCCCGAGGTGTCGCAATGCACAGTTTGAAAACTCCTACTATAGAAGGATACTTACTCTTAGATCCAAGTACTCCATTCGGATTCTTGTAGTTGTACCTAAACTTGACGTTGTACTCCACCGGTATGTCGAGAGCGAGGGGTACATGATACGTTAGTGATCGGTTAGTCAGCAGTTTCCCAGTCTCTTTATCATAAATCAGTTTCTCACAAGTAAAGTAACCGATTCCTTGAACGTAGGCTCCTTGCACCTTGAAATATATGAGATGGTTTTAGAGTATGGCTTTATGCTTGTTGTGAACGTAGAAACTTGGTTGTGTAAATTCTAATGTATTTTTGTAGCTAAAGAGTTCTGCTTAAAAATCACATTTCACACTAATATTATAAAGCTGAAAGTTGTATGATTGTTATTTCTTCCCGCTCGAATGGCTGAAGCAATTTCGATGAAACTTGGTACACGGGTACACCGTATCCTAAAATAGCACATGGGATTATTTTATCCCAAGAGTATATTCAATTGGGATAAGCTGCTAGCAGCCGCTAGTGAGAAAACAGACGGCAAGAATACAATCTATCCAGATCGGTCCATCTAATAAACCAATATTGATCATAAAAATAGAACGGTTCTTTTGCAGTCAACTGACCTGTCCAATATCTAGCTTAGGGTTGGCACTAACCCCGACGTCCTCTAAAATATCCGCACGAACTATTTGGAATTGCCCAGTTGTCACATCAAGCTGTGTCTCTATAATGGCTACGGCAAACGCACTATATCCCTTCAGATTTTCGTCTGTATCTTTCATCATGTACAAAGAGGTTAGTTCAACTTGGTCATCGCCTGCTTTCTTAATGATTTCTTTCCAGGTAGCACCTGGCATACTTTCTTTTATTGGAGCTAATCTTTCTTTCAAAGTTTCGCACGCTTTAATAATTGAGTAGCAAACACTTTCAGTGGTGATACTTGACCCAGAAAATACATTGTTTGCAGCCACGAAAGTATAATGAGGAAGAACATTAACATACTCGAGTGGCACCCCTAATTCGTATGCGCAAACTTGGGCGGCTTTTGTGTTGATTCCTTGTCCCATTTCTATACCTCCTGTGGAGACCGTAACTGTACCATCACCTCTATAAATGGTAACGAGAGCTGAATAGTTTCCGTAGTATATGACTGGGAAGCACATAACATTGATTGAAATAGCCTTTTTCATCCATCTGTTTGTTTTATTGAACTGATCAATCTCTTTGGCTCGTTGATCGTAGTTGGCGTCGTTTTTGAGAACATCGATCATTTCTGGAAGGTCATTGTCCTCTGATCTCATGTTAACTTTGCGGACGCTGGTTGGGTCCTTCTGAACGGCGAATGCAATGTGTTGCATTATATGTTCTATACTTGTTATACCTTCACAAGTACCTGTCAAAGAAATTGAAGTCTGGATTACTGTTAATTCGTTCGTTATTAATATACTTAAAAATCAATTTAGATTGCGAATCGTAATTTTTGTTTTAGTTTATAATTTTATAACGTTTTATAATTTGATTATAAAAAAAAAACTATAGTTTAATTATGAAACGCACGACTAGTAACACAGTACACATTTCACTACAGATATAATTGTCTTACTTTTAAAAGATTGAAAAAATGTACTACTAATTGTCGATAGCTAAAACTTTTATAACAGTAGTATAAATGTTGTTTACTATTTCACACTACAGCATGTGAGATGCAGGACCCATTGGTGCTCTCAAGAACATATTAGAACTGCGATTTCTTATAATAGCATCTCAAAAATTTGCCAAACTAATGTTCTTGGTACCATCATTGTTGGAATCACTCCTTACTCTTAATATTTTGAAACTAGTAGATAAACCGATAGTGACATTGACATCTAGATAAAATTAAAAACAAGAGAATAAAACAGATCTAACCTGGTGCTCTAGCAAAGGTATTAGAAGGTGTATCAGTAGTAACTGTTGCTGTCTTCAAGGACCAGTACTTGGTATCGTAGCAATTGGGGAAGCCATTCGCGGTGAAGTCGAGAATATTCTCGTTATTAGAACAGCCATTGTCTTCAATGATTGACGCGTTTAGATACTGGATTTTACCATCGTCGTCAACACCAACCTATTAGAACAATATTGGTTTTTAGTTAAAGAGAGTGTATACAACACGTAACATAATAGTATGTTCAGAATCAGCTACCGAATCGATTTCAGAAAATAGGTAATGCTATATTCTAAAATAATTCTTGATTATTTTAGGATAAAAAATTACCTATTTTGATAAATTCTTGACAAATTTTGATTGCGTCACTAGAGAGTTTGTGTGTACATTAGTAGATACCAAAATCGTTGCGCTACCAGTGTAGTGCTTCGATTCCCATATTAGTTATTTGCTTACAATTAGGTTAATTAATTTCGCAAAAAACACTACTGTAAGTGCATTTAATTAAAATTTCACTGCTTGAATTATAATTGTAATCTAATTTTCTTATTAGGCTATGCGTTATTCCAGTTACATGTTGTATAAAAAAATTTAGTTTACAGCTTCGTCACTTTTCCACCCTTATCCTAAATATATGTACCACTTAGAACGATATCTAAGAAAGAATACCCGCCATGGTACACGCCCAAACTTAAGCGACTTTTTAAAGAAAAAAACAAAGTCCGAATTAAGATAAAAAAATACAATAACCCCCTTGACGTTATATATTTTGAATCTCTGCGCGTCACGTGTAGCAAGCAGAGAACTGCTTGCTACAAAAGTTATATCGAGAGATTAGAAACCGCTGTTTCAGAAGATCCAAAAATATTTTGGTCTTTTATTAAAAACAAAAAGAAATCCAGCAGTGCTTACCCCGCTGTCATGAGTTATAAAGACAAAACTGCATCTACTGGTCACGATATATGTAACTTTGCTGAGAACTTCGCTAATGTCTATAATACTACAAAATCGTCCCAACTATCAAATATGAACACTAGTAACAACCCGTCGAATCTCTGTAAACTAGAACTCGATACTGGTGAAATATTTCGACGAACATAAAAGTGTAGGAGATGACGGTATTCCACCCGTCTTTATAACGAGATGCGCAAAAGCGCTAGCATTACCCCTTAAAATTATTTACAACAAATCTCTTAATGAAAGTGTCTTCCCTGAGCAATGGAAAAAAGCATTGGTGGTACCTATTTTCAAGGCTGGTGAAAGGAAATTAGTGTCTAACTATAGGCCTATTTCTATTTTGGTAATATTTGGTAAGGTGTTTGAGAAACTCATAACCGAACGCCTTGCATCGCATGTTAAACACCTCATCACTATCAACCAACATGGCTTTATTAAATCCAGATCTACAACCACCAATCTATTGTGCTATGTGTCATCCTTATTGGAGTCTGTGGATAGGCGAATTCCTGTCGATGCCATATACACAGACTTCAGTAAGGCATTCGACAAGGTAGATCACGCTCTACTTATAAAAAAACTTCAGGACATGGGTATAGGAGGATCACTACTTAAATGGTTTCAGTCTTACCTGAGTGACAGGGCATCGAGAGTGGTTATGGGTGGTTACCATTCTAATTCATTTAAAGCTACTTCCGGTGTTCCGCAAGGCTCACATTTAGGACCTATTCTTTTTAATATATTTATCAATGACATCACACAATGCTTTAAGTATTCAAATTTTTATCTTTTTGCGGATGACATGAAAATAATGAAACCAATGGTTACCGAATTTGACTCTGATTTACTGCAGGATGATCTGGACCGTCTGACAAACTGGTGCCAAAATAATCGTATGTTCCTTAATGTCTCCAAGTGTTGCTACATACAATTCAGCCGCAACAAAAACACCAAGGCACACTTCTACACCCTGAGTCAACAAAGACTAAAAGAAGTAGATCAAATACGTGATTTGGGAGTTATCCTAGACAAGCAACTGAAATTCGATAAACATGTCCTACACATGTCATCGAAGGGGTTTAAAATGCTTGGTTTCGTTTTACGGAACAGTAAAGATTTTAAAAAAGCTTCCACTAGAATAAAATTATTTACCACTTTGATTCGCCCAATACTGGAATATAGCAGTCCAGTCTGGAATCCTCACTATGACATATATATTAAACATCTAGAAAGTGTTCAGAGGCGTTTCCTATACCATCTTTGCTACAAAAATCGATTAGCCAAAACATTAATTAGCTACAGAGACAGATTAGAGTATTATAAATTGGTATCTCTTGCTGATAGACGGAAAACAGCTGACCTGGTACTACTGCAAAAAATATTCAATGGGACCATAGACTGCAGCGAACTTCTCGCTAAACTAAATATAAACGCGCCATCTCGTCTACCACGGAATAAAACTTATAGCTTATTTCACGTCCCCGGATCAAAAACCAATCTGGGACACTTCGCCACTCTTCCAAGACTCTGTAGACAGTACAACGACTTATCGAAGCGTTTCAACCTAGACATAACCCTGCCACTCTCAAAATACAAAAATATCTTGACCACCGCAAAATAACGATGTATGTATATACCTGTGTTCTTTTTTTTTCTGACTAGTCCTGTACTTATTAATTAATCATATAAATTCTAATATTATAATGTATCATTTTAATTCTAATTTTTAATTGTTATTTTATAAGTTAACATTTTATTTATCTTTAATTTATTGCCTTTTTATGTCACTCTATTGTTTAATTTAAAATTTTAATTCAAATCGTATTTTGACTCAAATTTTTCATATGTATTTTTTCACCTAGTTATATGTGCATGCTGTGGTCTCCTGTAACTGAAGGAGCACACGCTAAAGGACCCCTCGTATTATTTGTAATTTATAATGTGTTACCTGTGTAACCTTTGTTGGAGATCCTAAATAAATAAATAAATAAATAAATAAATAAATATTTGGAGTCAGCGCAGCATTCCATCTTCTATTTACAGTAATCAAAATAGTCACCTTTCTCGCCATCTTCTTCACCCAATCCATTCATCGTTTATTTGATCTCCTTCTCCCCCTATAGCCCTCCTTATTCATATGCAAAACTTTCCTTCCTTTCCGACCGGTAATCGAACAAATTATAGCATAGCATAGTCGGCCTTATAATGTTCCCACTGTTGGGACTCAGGCCTCCTCTCTAGGAGAGGGAATGGGCCGTAATCCACCACGCGGGCCCAGTGCGGGTTGGTGGATGTCACATGTCTTCGAATTTTTGGTTCTAGGACATGCCGGTTTCCTCACGATGATTTCCTTTACCGTTTTGAGAGCAGTGGTGATGAAATAAATTACACAAAGTAATGCGCCTGGCTGGGTTTGAACCTGCGACCTACAACTCCATCGAACAAATTGCTTGCAGTAAATAGTGGAGATCAAATCAATACAGATTTAATATTTACTAAATAATTACCTCATATTCACATTGGCACGGCAGTCTCTTTCCAGCTATAGTCATATTGGTTTGTATCGGCAGTATAAATCTACATGGTCGATTAAGTTTCTTGGCTACTAAAGAACACGCTGTAGCAACCTGTACGTTTCGACTGATCTTGCCTCCAAATCCTCCACCAACTCGGCGAACTTTCACCAAGACTCTGGAAGAAGAAGAAGAATTTTTCTATACTTATCTATTATAATTATATACTAAAATCCAAAATCTTCTAATAAATAAAAATCTCATATCACAGTATTTCAAGGTGGAGCACACGGTGGAGGTGTGCCCCGCTTGGGCAGAGCAACGCCGTGTCCTCGTGGGGGCGACCGGCGGCGGCGATCTCTCGCGCCAGGCCTTGGTACAGGCCATGGTCCGGAGCGAGGAGGAGTGGCAGGCGGTCGCCTCCTTCTGCGAAGCAGTAATGCTAGCAAAGGAGGCGGCCGATCGCGTGAGGCAACGGTCCTCACGCCCCAACCGCCACCGGGATTCCGATCTCGATTTCCGGCCACCGTAGGCGCGGGCTTGCGGACGGCGTGCAATGGGTGGCTCGCCGTCCGATCGTCCGGTAACGGTAACCGTCAACTCAAAATCTATTAGACCGATTTAAAAAAATATTTCACCATTAGAATGCTACTAAATCATTGAGTAACAATTATCTTAATGGACTCAATATTAGGTAACCTATTCACTCTTGACTCTAAAACCCTCAGGCTGTAGCTACCTGGAAACCCAGACTCCGGCAAGAAAATTTCACTCCTTAGCTATACGCATAATGAATGGGTTCCCCACCCATAAGCACAAAACGTTTACATGGTGTTTACCCCTATCTAGCATGTACCGGACGCGCACCGTTTAACCACGTACAGCACGTCTGGTGGTTAAATGATGGTTAGGCGGAATAAAATTATGTAATTCCGTCGCACGCTTCTTGAAATGCAGGTGTGGACACAACACTTAGTGAATGCTGTCAGGGCTAGAATTAGTCAAAATCCCCTAAAAAATCTAAAAATTTTATCTTGCGAAATAAAGGTACTCGCTTGAACGCTATCGCATATTTTTGAAAGAAAAGAAGAAAGAAAAATGAATTTAGTTGTCACAACGCAAGGCACACAAACAATATAATATGTAAACACGAAACCGTACAAAAGAGAATAAAAAAAATAGAAACACAAGAAAAAAACAAAATAATAATAATATAGATATGCAATTGTGCGCCTCACGGCTGCGCCAAAATAGGTCCAGTTCAGCATGATTGTCAAACAACTAGTGCCTGACGCTGATTTTCAACTGAACCTGAGGTTGTGACGTAACGGACGCGAAACAGTTTTGTAGTGTAATATATAGCGGTGATGCGTAGGTACTTAAATAATATAATACATCATAATAGAATGTGGAATGTGTTATCCTATGACTATTTATTCTCTAATTATTAGAGAATAAATAGTCATAAGATAATTGTATGTGTTTGTATATAGTGTGATGTGAAACAAATGAGTAATAGACGAATGATACAAAAGAAAAAATAAATAAATATATACATAGATAATAAGAAAAAAGTAAACAAATGTAACAGTAAAAAAAAGTAAACAGATAGCAATTGTTTTCATTGACGAAGCGACACATCGCGCGTAACTTGCAAACCACGTTATGCAGAGTCGAGTCAATGTTTATTTAACTACTTTATTTTCTCAAATTGAATTGACCTTTCCGGGGTACGAAAGCTCTTCACTATTGTAATCTATAAACACAATACTGTCTCCCATTGCAGCCGTGGCAGATATTTTTATAGCACCTTATATATATAATAATTATTTTTATTAGTAACAGAATTTATCATCTTAGGTATACAAAATTATCCAGATGGTGCGGAGATACCGCACGGTTTTCCGCGAAACGGCAAGCCTCCTTGCTGGCAACAGTCCTTGCACGCATGCACGATTTGCGCGTGAAGATACAACGCCGGGGCGAAACTCCGCGGCCGCGCCAAGTCGCGGTATGGCGGACAGTTCCGGCATTGTGGAATGGTGACAGTGCCTGTCGCAACCCAGTGCTGGGCACGCCACAATTAAGTCCCCTCTTTGAGGAGTGACTGGAAAGACAACACAGCATCCTCACCTTCCGCATGACGCAGGTTCTAACCGGACATGGTAAGTACGGGAGGTTCCTACACCTGATTGCGGAAGGTTTCTTCCAGCCCCGGATGTCACCATTGTGTGGACCGTCCGGAGAACACGGTGGAGTATACGGTAGAAGTGTGCCCCGCTTGGGCAGAGCACCGTCGTGCCCTCGTGGAAGCGATCGGCGGCAACGATCTCTCGCGCCGGGCCTTAGTACAGGCCATGGTCTGAAGCGAGGAAGAGTTGCAGGCAGTCGCCTTCTTCTACGAAGCAGTAATGCTAGCAAAAGAGGCGGCCGCAGGCACGAGGGAACGGCCCTCATGCCCCAGAAGCAGGGTTTCCGATCCCGATTTCCAGCCACCATAGGCGCGGGCTTGCAGACGGCGAGCAATGGGTAGCTCGCCGTCCGACCGTCCGGTAACCGTCCGAACCGAGCCCAAGTCATCAACCGCGCGTAGTGTACCACGTGCGCCTCAAGAAGATGTCAGTTAGGGGCCCAGCAGGGTCAAAGCCTACTAGAGCCATGGGTTGTGCGAAGGCCCCGGGGCCCTGGAACGAAAAAAAGAAGGACTCCTATTCCTTCTTTTTTTCGTTCCAGGTTCTAGGTTTTAATCATTAAAAGTCTGTCATGAAAGGGCGGAAGATGTTATTAGATGATTTCCCACCTAAAAAAAGTATACAAAATTAATTAATGCACTTAAGCGTCGAAGACGTACATAATCTGTCGTCTATTACGTGTCTAGAAGACAGCCAGTCATTGCTATGTTGAATAGCAATGGTAATTCTTCGAGAAAACGAGCCAGCCCTCGGAAAATTTAATTTAAGATTTTTAATATTTAAAATTCTCTCTCTGCTAAGTACAGTGTAATTTTGAAACGTAGGTTTTTAATTGAACCGAACTGTTACCTACCTATTATATAGTATAAAATGATATGATAACTTACTCGCTTTCGCTGATCCCCAAACACCTCGCAATAGTGATTTGCGTTAGGTCCATCCATTGCGACGAATCATATACTTCTAGCATCTCGTCAACAGGCACAACAACGCATGTTATGGGTTCTATATAATAATGATATTGGTGTTCCATTTCAAAAACTCCTTTTATGACCTTTTTAACATTGTCGCCTTTTCCATCTGGTTCTATAGATGGCGTTCCAGGAACGTATCTCTTACTATCTTTCTTTGCATCATCAATGGTCAGTACAGGAGCTGCTCTGCTAACATTCTTGTATGTTACTTTGACCATTTTTGCTACCTTTTCAGCCAGTTTTTCGGTTTTCGCAACCACTATGGCAATTGGCTGACCGTAGAACTTAATTTTTGTAGCTAGAATCTCTTCTTCATCTGTTTGCAGTTGAATACCCGGAAACCCAAAGGAATTGACGCCAGGGATATCTTTGGCTGTCAGCAGATCTACAACACCCTCTATTGCCTAAAATAAAATATAATCATTTAAATTAAAATGACCTTGAAAAATTGTTGTTTCATACGAAGGTAACATGTCCTATTTCACAAACTGAATAAATACGAGTATTTTATGTCAACGCTGTTACTGAGTTAGATATTATAATAATATATTAATAAGAAACCTTTATTTGTACAAATGTAGATGTTTTCAAAAGATGACTTCCACGTGTTTCTTTATGAACTGAGTTTCCAGTTAATATTTATTTATCTCCACATAAAAAAAAAATATGTTTGTCTTCTTAGTTTATTGTTAAATCAATAAATTGTAAGCACCAAAAAGCAGTTTTAAAATATAATTATTAAACTACTAAATATCACGGCTGTCTTAAAGTAAAGAATGCCTTCATTTATCGAATAGCAACATAACAGGTTACGAGGAACCAAAACAGTCTGAAACTGAACAGACGCCCAATGCAAATTAATTCTTAAAAATCTTGCAGAATATATATATTCCTGAAATATTTTCTCTCATATCAGTTATTAAGTAGTCAAAAAGTCTTACCAAAACAGCTTCAACATCAATAGTATCCACTTCTCCAATATGTACTTTAGATGGTACGAATGCACCAAACACTTCCTTTGGTAACGGAGGGATATCATTAGCGAATCTAGCTTCACCCCCCGCTTGAATCTTCGCTTCAAGCTTGTCTACGGGCTGGTTTAACGGAAACAGTGAGGGGTCAGTCTGATAGTCTTCCTTGCCCGAAGATACGGGCCTTTTTAAAAGTTCCCCACCAGAAATATATTTGGAAAGAGCTGTGCCAGCCGGACTGATGTTAAGGACGAACTGCAAGCAAATAATTGTAATATATAGCTGTTAATTTTATTTTGAGTCACGTACAAATGGACCATAATTTTAATTTCTATTGGTATACTATTTGACGGCACAATTGGCGCAGTGGTTTAAAAGCGATCGACTAATGAAAGAAAGAAAGAAAAACTGTTTATTCGCGCGAAATGACGCAATCTTAAAACTAGCAAACAAACATTATCAATTAATAGGGAAGATATGCGTCACATCCGCGCAAAACGGCCGAACGCTCAGCATAAAGCTGTGGCCTCACGCATTATGCGATGAACTCACAGCGCTGGTTTTCAGCGTGGGCCGGTGGCGGTGTCGACATAAAGACGCCCGAACGGTGCAGTGAACAACAAGATTTGGATAGAAAAAGGATATAAAAAAACATATGAATTATAAATTATAAATTAAAAGAAAATAAAATTAAACTAAATAAATAAGAATAAAAAAATAATAATAAATAACGTGATAAATACATTAATATAAAGTGGCAACACCACGACGCGCCCGAGCAACTTGTTTTTATAATCTGTGGCAATTTGCACACAGACGCTAATACGTGATGCGCTGTATGTCACATCATGCAATTATTTGTATGGCCTACAAATCTTAGTTATTAATTTAGCTTTACTTTTTTTGGACTGGCCGACATTTTAACAATTCAAAAGTGCATGTAATTGGTCTATTTGAAATAAATATTTCTGATTTCTGATTATGGGTCTGGGTGCCTTGTACATGTGAATTTACATGTTTGTGAAAGCACTCACTATACAGGAATAACTCCTAGTATGAGGAATATTAGCTTACCTTATAAAACAGCCCCAAAGCCAGCTTCTTCCGAAACTGAATAGAAGGTTCCCCAGGTATTTCTACTGGTATCAGCTCACTGCTCAATACTTTTATTGCTTCTTGTAAGTTCTTATCGTTGAATATGTTCTTTCCAATCAGATACTTTTCAGTTTTTGTGGCATGATAAAAGTTCGGATCTATATTACCGTACACGATACTTGCACATTTTATTTCGTTCTTTTTTCCCATTTTCAGGAGATAAGCTGAGTGCACGAGAGCTAGAGAGTTCTGATTCCTTGGCATAATCTGAAATTATTTTAATTTTTTCAAACATTATAGAAAGGACGATAACTCATGTTTCATCCCAATGAAATGTGGGCTAAAATTAAAATGATTGAATCTTGGATCAGCTAATTTACCTTATAACTCCGGAATATGTGTGAGCTACTCAGTGGCGGTAATTCCACGTTAATCATCAACACACCTTGCATGTCAAACTTTAAGAATTCTTGCATCGTCAGCGTCTTTGTTTTACCATCACAGAAACCTGGGACAAAACATGTTGAATTACCAAACAACTGCTTTAAATTCGTCTGAAGTTTTATCATTCCTCAGTATATAATGTTGTATTTGACTTTGTATGTGTGCGGTCATTGTACCTACAGAAAGTCTATAACGACCTTCTTGTTACCGTCACAAAAATTTGTTACTTATACTCGTACATATATTTTTTGATTTCCTTCTGATATAAGTGTGTGCTCCTGTCCCTGTGTATGCTGTCTGTATCTGTCTTAATGAATTTATCAAAAAAAAAAAAAAAATTATACGATATCTTAAGTACTTTAAACAATACCCATTTTAGGAGATAAACTGCGTTGAGAATTTGGGATTATCAACGATAACAATAATTAACAGACAAAGTACTTACGAACAGTGACCCTGGCTCCAACGCATTCAAGCAGTAAGAACATATCTGACTTGTATGTGGGTATTAGGCGCTTGTATATCAAATTACCAGCTATAGACCCAATCTAAAAGAAAATTTACATCAATGATACGGGTACACTACATAAATACGAAAAACTTTATTCCGACAGTCACAAATACGAATTTCAAAATACCGATTTTCATAATTCCAAATGTTTCCAAATTCCGAATACAACAACTCCGAATTATCATTACTCCTATCTTTATAATTCCTAAATTTCAATATTCCTAACGTTTATAATTACTATTCTCAAAATACCGAGTTTCAATAGATCGAATAACAAAATGTCCGACTTAATGATAATTCGAAATTCCGATTATTAAAATACCGATTAATACAATTCTGAAATAAAAACGCCTTCTAAAACTGTATAGCAAGACAAATAAACACATAAAGGCTCGTCAGAGAGAAGTATAATATTATGTATAGTATGAGGGGGCAGAATTAAAAAACTAATTACAGATGCATTTTCCTTGAAGTAATGAATTAGGTATCATACTGCTTTTTTTACCATATACTGTGCAACTGCAAGCAGACATGCAGCATGCAAGCAGGCATGCAGCATGCAAGCAGGCATGCAACATGCAGCAAGCATTGTTTCTGTCACGGCTCTGGCGCTGTGGGGTTTGGACGGCCCCACGCGAGCTAATCGTCGCAGATGGTTTTAACGCTCACCACCGCAGCTTCGCCTCAACCACGGCGGCGGGCCTTCAAACCACATGCTCCTCAGCTCGTAGGCCGTCCCACCCCTTCGCGCCTACGCGGGTTTAAATTACATTCTAAGGGTAGGGCAGACAAGACTGCGTGAAGTCAGTTTTGCAGCGATTCGTTTTTGTCACTAAATTTTGTAGCACAACATTTTGACTTTTAGTTTATTCGAAGTATTGCAAATCGGAATATCGTTTTTCGGACCGAGAACCCTTCGAGCATTTGATTCTTTGAACGTATGAAAATCGGAAAACTAACAAATCGTATTTACGACTTTCGCTAAAATAAATTTCGTGATTTTTAATAATAGAAATCAAAATTCTTAGGTATTATGAAATACGGACTTTTGAAAATCGGAACATCGAAATTTGGAATAAAATATTTCGGAGTATTTGGGTGTTCCCCAATGAAACATCAGTACATTGTCGTTGACAATGTAAATAAAAATTAATTTCAAACTTTCTAATTACTGCCATCCAAAAAGGGCATATCAACCATTTTATGCAATATTCAAAATCAGAAAAACAAGGTGGATCTAGTAATATTTTTAATATAATATTCTCCTGCAAGCTTCCATGCTCAGTGTTTGAGTTCACCAAACCGATGTTTAGTGATTCAGTCGATTAGAAAGGGCGCATATCGCCCTTTTCCTTTATGGTGGCAGAGTAGGTGAATCATATATTTACATAAATCTAGTCATATTTTTTCATATTCATAAATCTGAAGTCACTAATTTCTTCAGGTTCACTTAGA
The DNA here is from genome assembly GCA_961205895.1 of Mythimna pallens. NCBI lineage: Eukaryota > Metazoa > Arthropoda > Insecta > Lepidoptera > Noctuidae > Mythimna > Mythimna pallens. Next base: position 18,401,434 of record OY540837.1, read on the forward strand.
GGCCAGAGACCTTTTTATCCTATTTTTGCCGCACTGGTATATCATGAAACTTACCTTTCTAACTGATATATGAGCAATTAGTTTAAGATGTTTCACAAACTCTTTCAAATATGCGAAGTCATTCTTACTAGCAGCAGCTTCTTCGAATATCTTGATACAGTCTTCTAACGATACATTGGCCCCAAGGACCAGGTTTTGGTCGAAAACATAAGTTTTAAGAGAAGACACATCACTTATGTCTATCAAAAGTCTAGGATATGTAAATGTCTCGACAATACCTGAAATATTATAATACCCTTATCATTTACTAGCTTCTACTAGCGGCTTCACTCACGTGAAAGTAGAAAATTGTTCCAAGGGAACCTACTCCCAGAAGAAAACCTATTCTATATGCTATTCCAGAATATGGTCTACTCGTGTGCCAAATTTTATTAAAATCTGAAGGAGTATCAAACATACACATGTTTGTGTCACTCACTCAAATAGCTAAAAGGATTTGGATGAAATTTGGCATGTCTATGTCTTGGTATAGTATAGATATACACATATGTGGGCACGCCATAATTATGTCGGTAAGTCCCCTCTTTGAGGAGTGGCTGGAAAGACCTCACGGCGTCCTCACCTTTCGCATGACGCAGGTTCTCACCGAACATGGTCAGTTCGGGAAGTTCCTGCACCGGATTCGTGCGGAAGTAACGCTCGGGTGTCACCACTGTGTGCACACGGTAGAGGTGTGCTCCGCTTGGGCAGAGCGAGTCCTCGTAGGGGAGATCAGCGGCAATGACCGCCCGTGCCGGGCCTTGGTACAGGCCATGGTTTGAAGCGTGGAGAAGTGGCAGGCGGTCGCCTTCTTTTTGCGAAGCAGTAATGCTTGCGAAGGAGGAGGCTGTACGTGTACGCGCGAGGGAGCGTCCCTCACGCCCCAGCCGCCGGGATCCCGATCCCGATTTCCGGCCAAAGTTGCGGACGGCGAGCAATGGGTAGCTCGCCGTCCGACCGTCAACAGGATTGGGTTTTTAGTCAGTAAAAGTCTGACACGCTTCGCTCTTGAGCGAGGGATGTCATAAAAAATATACAAACTTTTATCTTTAAAATAATCATTCATTCATCATACATGCATCATACATTTATTGCTCATCTGTCTAAGCTTTACCCAACTGCGTTGGGGTCGGCTTCCAGTCTAACCAGATATGTAATTCTTTAATCTTCACAACCCAGTATCTGGGTAACGCGATGCCTCTTGGTAAGATCATCAACATCATCATCATCATCATTTCAGCTCAAACACGTCCACTATTGGACATAGGCCTCCCACAAATGTCGCCATAACGACCGGTCCTGTGCGTCCCGCATCCATCGGATTTCCGCGACCCTCACCAGGTCATCGGCCCACCATGTGGGAGGCCTTCCAACTAGACAAGTGTTTGCCTAGAACCTTTCGTCCCCATCGACCATCTGTTCTACGAGCAATGTGCCTTGTCTACTGCCACTTTAATTGGTATTTGGTAAGATTAGACAGCAAAATTTTAGACTTCAGATTACTTGTAAGAACTGTCAAAGATCTGAGAATTACAGCCGGGATTGGACGTTTAGAAGAGTCTTATAAAAGCTGTTTGCAAAATAAATATCATTTAATTAAGCACTTCAATACTGTTATTTTAATGTATGTTAACCGTATTGCACACATTATCGTAATTACAGTCTGGTTAAAGTTATCATTATAGATTACAAGGAAAGCATTTTTTATTTCTAGTAATGCACTGTACAATGACTTGTGATGCACTAGCGTCATACTCTATTTCCTTATCGGAAATAATTCGTGTCCTTCACATAAAACAAAAGATAATTTTTATAAAGCTAATGGTTAGTACCTAACTGCAATGACGCAAATTATTATCTAGAAACTTACATAACATGTTTTTAATTTATGTGTAACTCACCCTTTCCAGTGTTTCCATCAACTAACATATAACAATCCACACCATGCTCGTTGAACACATCAAAGATTGCATTAATTTCATAGACCTTAAAGAATTTATACTTCCCAAAATTGAAACAAAGAGTGCTTTCATTTTTAACATCAGCTACGATGCTCCAATCACTGCAGTCACTTTTTGTCGAGCACTTTCTCTGGCAGTATCTTCTGGAGGTGTTATTAGAACATGTATTGAGTTCCTCAATATCCCTAACTTTCTGGCATATATCTGGGGAGGCGTCAATGCCAAACGACTTGATCGTGTCTAAAATAGGTCTGAATCCTGTACACCTACAAGTATTGCTGCCAAAAGATTGCTCTAGTTCGGACATTGTGAGGTTCTTGTCAATTAAACTGAAAACAAATTGTGACAATCAAAATATCGAAAAATACCTTTTCGGTCAATAAATCAATACAAACTTGATATTCCTCCATACCTAGTCAGCTGCATGACCCATCCTGGAGTACAATACCCGCACTGGGAGCCGTTGAACGCCACGAGTCGTTTCTGCACATCACTGTAGCCGTCTAAGCTATTGCCGACACCTTCGACGGTCGTCACCTCCCAACCGTTGCAGGAGAACACCAGTACCAGACACTGGGAATTAAATATTTAATTGCCTAAACAGGTCGATTTTTTTTCTAGTGCGTATCACCATCAACGATTGCATCACTACTTACCACCAGGTGGTATCGCAGTCAAGCTCTAGTTCATAAGAATAAAAAAAAACTATTATTTAGTAGTGGTTGCTCTTCTGCTCACGTGTCAACACAGAGTTACAGCGGTGTATGGTAAAACAATCAAATATTTAATAATCCAGCTTGAAAACCACACTTCACAGCTGTTATAGAAGCTATATATATATAAGGCGCAATTGGACATCTTTTGTGTAAAGATTAATAAAAAATTGATTGCGTAAATACAAACTAAAGTTTGAAACTACATTACCTATGCACAAAATAAAATAAAACTAAACAATTGGTAACAACACGTAAATCGTATCATGCAGTCAGGGTTTACGAATACTTTTGGTCAGTTTGGTCAGTCAGTTTACATAGATTGTCATACGGGTACTTACGGAATTAACTGAGAAGGTTTCAACCAAGCCGCTGGGGAATCTCCTCGCTCGCACCATGACGATGCAGGAGCCGCAGCCTCCCTCGTGACACATAGCTTTGGTACCCGGCAGTGCAAGGACATAGCGGAGGTACGCATTCAGTGTTGTTTCTCGAGGGGTGCATTCGTCCACTGGAAAAGAAAAAAAATACTAAAAGGATCAAAATAACTTTAATTTCCGAAGTCGGTGTTAAATAAGAAACAAAAAATACCGAGAAACACCGACTTCTGAAATTAAAGTTATTTTGACCCTTTTAGTGTTTTTTTTTAGTAAATTCGGTAATTTATTTTTGTAATATATTTTATTTTAAAACTGTTTAGTTGCGATCATTTATACGAGTAAGCAGAGTGCCTATTTCTCATGACAATTCCAATTAACCCAAACACTGCTAGGTTACATTGTTTTATTATGAAGTTCCTGTACCTACCTTCCACCTTCCGGCTCCATCATCAGATCAGTTCGATAGTACCTTTTAGACAAAGCGCATCTCATGACAATTCTAATAAGCCCAAACACGGCTAGGATACATTGATTAATTACGGAGTTCCTGTGCCTACCTTCCGGCTCCATCATCAGATCAGTTTGATAGTACCTTATAGCCAAAGTGCATATCATGACAATTTTTATAAGTCCAAACACGGTTAGGTTACATTGATTAATTACGGAGTTCCAGTGCCTACCTTCCGGCTCCATCATCATTATCAGATCACTTCCAACCAAACCATTTTCAACGTAACTATTCAGAACCAATCATTTATTTGTATTGTCATAGTCGCTTAACTATCTTCATTGTAATATCTATGTGAGTATGAAGTTCCGTTAACCATTTTTGGTCTTCTTCATCAATTCCACTTCATCAAATGTTACTTTTTAACTGAAAATGCTTAAGTTCTCGATGAAAATACCAAAATCACTATATGGTTGCCTATAATATTTGAGGAGTTCCCTCGATTCCACGTGGATCCCATCATCAAAACTGGATTTTGAAAAAAAAAGGGACCAATCTGGAAGGATATCCTATACGGGAAAAAAAATTTTGCAAATCGCTTCATAAACTACGGAGTTCTGAGGTAACAAACATAAAAAAAATGATGATAAAAAAATACAACCGAATTGATAACCTCGTCCTTTTTTTGAAGTCGGTTAAAAACACACTTTCTTTGGTTTGTCGCAAAGGAAAAGTTTTCTTCTGCGTCGCAAACACAATTATTGTTAAAAAGACAACTCGTTTTGCAGAACCTTTGTAGATAAAATGTTTTATTCCGGTTTTGAAAGCCTAATTAAGTTGGTAATTTATTAAATAATACGAGTTTGATAGCTGTTGTCTAATCAATTTCAGTTACTCGTGAAAAATGAAGTTAATTAAAATGTTATCTATTTAAAAAAATAAACTGACTGACATATCAACGCACAGCCAAAACTACTGGGACTAGGAGCGTGAAATTTTGCGCAAGGCTTTCTTTTATAACGTAGGCGAGCACTAAGAAGGATTTTTCGAAATTCAGCCCCTAAGGGGATTAAACGGGGGTCTAAAGTTTGTATAAAGAAACTTTTCACGCGGGCGAAGCCGCTTGGCAAAAGCTAGTACTAAATTAAACGTTATCATAAAATATCAAATCTACTCATTCTTCTAGTAGGCAACATAGAAATATCTGGACATGTCGCAATGTTTACAGCGACAGAGATAACGACTATTCATTATGTCGTTATTGCCGTAGGGCCGTGTTATTATAGAGCTACTAGTTAAATAATAGTAGGAAAATTACAGTAATATAACCGTAATTTTGACATCAGTGGGCAACGAGGTTGGGGCTAAATACGTTAGACGGTCAGTACAATTTTATGAATTTATAAACCATAGAATAATCTCAGGAAACTTTGCATCAGCCGGTATTGCAACTAAATTCGGAATTCGGCGAACTGAAAGAACTAGAATAGTGTTGATGAAGTATGAATTCATTGAGAAAAACAGTTATTTTTTAAATCATCAAATGACTTCTCCCGCTGACCGAGAGGGAGTGTCAGACTCACTGACACACTAAAACCCACTCCATAGTTTTCTTTTGCGTTCTAGGGCTTTGGAGATTCTTCTGAACAATAAAAATTTATTACTCCCTATTTTACTTTTCCGGATTTATTATATAAACTAGCAAAATGTCATCCCATCTTCAGAGTAGTAAATTATGCCATCTCTTTTAGGATGTGTAAAATCTTGACTTGCATTAGGTTTATCTATGGTTTATTTAATACTATTATTCAGTACAGTCACATTACTAATATCTTAAAATAATTAAACTATTTTATTTGCATATAAATAATCCTACCTGTACATTTTTTCCCGTTCACGGCAAATTCTATTTTAGACATGACTGGAGCGTTCAGTATAAGTGCACGGTTAAGACTGTTATTTTGGAAGCGTTAGTATTATAATATGAACGCCATATCAAACCTCTACTGCGATGGGAAAATTTTATTACTCCAGTCGTCACTGTTTGTTTATTTCATGATTATTTGAACAATTGTTTTAGTACCTTAGACACAATCATGTCATGTGTAATCGTATTTCGGTCGGCTTGGTTTTAATTTAAAGAAGCCTTTATATTACCTTTATTGCTACGATGTGTATCAATAAGAGAGTCTAATAGCAATAACAGGGCTAATCCTGTCGCATTCAATCTGCCATTTAATAAACTCTCTTTAAATTTGTTTTTCAAATAAGTATGTATAATAACGTCTAGTTGACACTTCGCGTGACCCAAGAGCTGGCTTTTACCTCGGACAGAGGATAAGCATTGCCATACAGCGTGGCAATGCCGCCAGTCTTTTGGGCACATTACCAGTCGACAGCGATGTGGAAGAGTTTTTTGACGCCATATTTTAGTTTTAGTTAGTTGTAATTAGATTAGGGTTTTTATTATTATTTATTTTATTTTATTGTAATTATAGTTAGTATTTTTAAATGTAAATAATGTAATATGTTGCCTATTATAACTTAATAAATAGCTAAGAAGAATCGGATTTAATGTTATTTGTAATAAGTATGAAAGTATGGTATTTGGATAACGGAACCCTAGGAGATGACGTAGACCCGGTCTTAAAAGATTTAACGTTTTTGAAAAACGAATTTACGTCTATTGAATTACAACTTAACCTTTCAAAATGCGAAATTTTCCTCCCCCAAACGACTGACCACCAAATAACCAAATCACCGATAGAAATTCTCTTCACCTCCTGGGCTCACCAATTCTCGATGAATCTTTTCCAACATTCATAGAACAGAAAACAACAAATTTTAATGACGTCACGGAAGACTTCTCAAAATTAACATGCATTCGGCTTTCACACTCATTCAATGCTGTTGTTTTGGGCCAAAATTTACATATAGCCTTCGCTCCTCCTATCTTTGGAAACACCCACAACTTTTGGAAAAAGTCGATAAAATTATTAGGAACACACTATCTTTGATCCTAAATATGGCCTTGGCCGACCGAACATGGCAGCATGCCACTCTTCCCATCCGGCTAGGTAGCATCGGCGTTCGCAAAATTTCAAGTATAAGTTTACCAGCTTTCCTCTCCTCGGTGCACAGTACTGAAACTTTAACCAGGAATATTTTATCTTCCTCTCTGGTTGATGTTGAGGTGCCGTGCTTGTCCGATGCTTTGAACGCTTATAAAATGGCTTGTTCTAACACGGATATTCCCGACAACCTGTCCTCGCAGAGACGGAACAACCTAACGAATACGTCATCAAGTACTGCTGAGCGTGCGCGTCTGCTGGCTGTAGGGGAAAGTTAGTCGGGTTTGTGGCTTCAGGCACTCCCGTTTCGGCTCGCAATCTGTTTACCTTGTGTTGCTCCACATCGGTGCAACTGTGGCGAAGCTGTCGACAGCTTCGGACACCATGGCCTGTCCTGGAACGCAGGCCGCATAGCACGGCACGCTAGCATCAATGACATTATTCGTCGAGCTCTCGTCACCGCTGGCGTACCTGCCGTATTAGAGCGGCTTGGTACGTGACGATGGGAAGAGACCAGATGGTATGACGTTGGTTCCGTGGAAGGTGGGTAGGCCTCTGGTATGGGACGCAACTTGTGTCGACACCCTTGCGCCATCCCATGTTCTTAGTTCGGCGGGCTGTGCCGACGCTGCCGCTGCGGCTGCTGAGACCCTCAAACGGCGCAAATACTGTAACCTTATTGGTAATTACAGTTTTGAGCCGTTTGGGGTCGAAACGCTTGGATCATGGGGTCCGAATCCCTTATTACTTTTTCAGTTTTCAATTTAAGATTTGTCTGTCCACTCAGCAAACAGACAGTATTATTTGTTAGTTAAGTACAGATCCCTCTGTATTTGATAAAACCTGTCACGACGTTTTTTTTTATTCATAGCAACATCTGCCTGTAATCAGGATACTGAACTACGATACCTAATTTCAACGATGCTATCAGATTCGATAAGACCATCTGGCGAAGCACCTGTAATCATAACAATTTGATACTAAATTCTTTAATTACGTCATAGTATAGAATTTATAAAATAATTTATGTAATGTTTGTTTGAAAAATCTAAAAAGTATTCGAGCAATTGAGCAAATGACATGATGGCAATTCACCCGGTTTAAGTAAAGTAAGCCTTCAAGGCCAAATCCGAAATGCACGCGTTATTCTCGTGAACGGGTGACGTCAGTTGAGACTGGTCATCTCTATCTCTCTATTAAATTAAGGTGTCATTGTGGCTTAATTTAATTTGTTTTTTTTAATTATTATTACTTATCTACATTGTGCTCACATATTAAAAGCGACAAAAAATATGTAACCAAGATTTATTTAACTCATGATTTAAAAGAGTGTCCATGGAGTTTCTAGCACGTTCTTCTCCATAGAGAGTTACGATTTGGAACGTGCAAGTTAGCTTTACTTGTTTTTTTTGACTTACCGACATTTTGACAATTAAAAAGTGCCTGTAATTGGTCTATTTGAAATAAAGGTTCCTGATTTCTGATATTATGAGGAATAGCGAAAAACGCTGAAAGAAATCTCGGATACCCTGAACGCTCATTTGAAAATATTATTGTTTGTATAGAAATAAATCTTATGATTCAAGATTCAAAGCATTTATTTCAAATAAATCATTTACAAGCACCTTTGAACTGTCATAAAGTCAGTCAGTTAGAAAAATGATGCTAATTGTCCATTCCAAAGAGTAGATCTCTGTGGAGAAGAATGTGCAAGAAACTCCATGGAAACTCTTTTCCATCATGTTATTTTGTTAATATTAAAAATATCTCAGTTACATGTTTCTTGTCGCTATTATTATGTGAGAACAGTGTAAATAATAAAATAAAAAAAGCAAATTATAAGTATAGACATTAAAATAAGCTAAGAGACGACCAGTTTCAACTGACATGAAGCGTATATTACACCACTCAGCTCAACTATTTTGAAGAGAACCGAATGATCCGACAGGTTCTGTCGTGGCGACGCGTACCGGAAGATCCAGCATTGGAAGGTTTCTTACAAGGTGGACCGATGACCTGATAAGGGTTGCGGGAATCTAATGGATGCGAGCCGCACAGGGCCGTTCATTGTGGTGACACTTAGGGGAGGTCTATGTTCAACAGTGGACCTCTTTCAGCTGAAATGATGATGATGATGAAGGTTTTATCAACAACAATTTCACACGTTATTTGATTCTCATGGAAATTTCGTTTCTGAATTTTTCTTGAATTTCGCTAAGGTTTTATTTTTTGTTAAGTCTAAAAATTATATGTAGGTATAATTTATAGTGATAACACCATGATAGGCGATCAATTGTCGGCTTGAGATTAGAAATAATGAGGATATGTCTTATTTATTTTTGTAAGTAACTCCACAATAATTAAAATCAAGAAAACACTGTTTCTTGGTACAAAATTTTAAAAAGTGCCAAAAATATATAAATAAATAGAAATTTAAACTAAAAAGAGCATCTTTATTTATGTCTTGGTTTTCAAGTATTTGAATTTCTCTTTTCTGCCAACAACAATAAATCCAATAGGTATCATCTAATAACACCTATTCAAAAATAATAGGTATAACATGGCATCTTCGAGTAAAAAATTGCAATGAAATGAAGACCCTAACTTTTTGAAATCGGTTGATAAAAAGGTGAAAATTATGAATTGGTTATTATAAACTATTTTTAAAAGTGGTTCTTAGCCCAAAAGAAAAACGGAACCCTTATAGGATCACTTTATTGTCTGTCAAGACCTATCTCGGGAACGCATGAAGGCATTGAGTGGAATTATAACCATACACTCAGATCTACGGTCCCTTGAAGCTGTGAAAAAATACTTCTAAGATAACGAAAAAAAGATATGGCTGTTAATGTCGCATATGTATATTTCGACACTCAACGGAATCAAAATTCATAGAGTACTCCCCGTTGACCCAGAATCCGTAAATTTGGCAAGCAAGGTTTTGTAGCATAGGAATAGGAATAAATCTTAAAATAGTGAATTTATTGTAACGTAAACTTTTTTTGCGGTTCGGAAAAAGATTCTTCATAGACTGCATTTCGGGAATCGATCTATTTACATATGTATTGTACGGGACCTTCAGTGCGTAAGTTCGACACGCACTTGCTCAGTTTTTTTTTCTATATAACGCCTTTTTTTAGCCGTATCTGAAAAAAAAGCAGGTAAAATAAAAAACAGGTACTTATAGTAGTCTAATTTTATCTTGTTAAGTTATCAACTTCATTACAATAAAATATGTACTCACCAAAGATTTGTCTTATAAAAAAAATATATTATTTTAATAAAAAGTATCAATGTGTTCCATTCGCGCAAATAACTCACGAAAATAGAATAATATTTTACGCAGCGCGCGGCGACGAGAGCGACACACGTCTTACCTCTGAAAGGCCTCGGCCGGCACTGGAGCCGGGAGCGCAGACGCAATACGCGTCTATTATATAGTAATTCTAAATAATTCCTTGTAAATTAAAGAAATAGTTTATTAAAAAAATTATTATGCCATATCTTAGAACGTAAATGTGTTCGATTACTAGGTCTAAAAAAAAAAAAAAAAATGCCTCACATTTTATCCTAAACTAACATGTTTAATATCTCAAAAATGGCAAAAAATTACAGTTTTGAGTTTACTTTTCTTGAATAAAAACTTACAGCAATCATGTTTTTTTTCAGCCATGCATTAGTCAATGTTATATGTTTTTTTAAAGTAAAATTGTTGTAAGTTTATGATACACGGTTTTACTACTATCTCGTATCTGCGTAGACCATCCACCGCTAGTTTTAAAAACGGCTTGGATAAGAAATGTTCTAATGAGAAAACGATACGACTATTTGAAAATGTTTTTGAACGAACCGAACAGATTATGAAATTCCCAATAATATGTTGTCAACATCTTATATGGAAATTAAACATATTATTGTTATATTGTCCATCGGAAATCATTGATTTAGACTTCTGCGTGGTTTTAACGGATGAATGCACTGTTGAGAATGAACTAAGTATTGAATGATAAATTGTAATATCTATACTCCGTTCTGGTATCGCTTGATATTTAGATTTTTGTGTATGCGCGTCTTATTATGCCTGATGTCGTTTAGATATCTGCTACTCTTGAGACACAATCTTTGCCAGGTATCGTCCTCACGACTCGACCCAATGGCCACTTCAGTGGCGGTAAGTTTATGTCCTTGATTAAGACGAGCGTGTCTGGTTTAGGTCAGCTGTATTTTCCCTCCTTTTAATACGAGTGCAGACTCGCACTAAAAGATCTATCATTCTAAGGTTTATCATTCTGATATGTATTCTTTGGCCCAACGTGACCAAAAAAACTGTCGTAGCTGTTCCACTCTCTGATAGTGAGTTAGATGCTGCACCGGTAGTTCTCGTACATCATCGTCACAAACTGGTGCAGTAAGAGGTCGGCCGATCAAAAAATGCCCAGGGCTCAAACGTAAATCATCTCGAGGGTCCGTTGATAGTGGTAACAATGGCCGTGAATTGACCACAGCTTCAATTTGTGTTATTATCGTAGCTAACTCCTCGAAAGTAAGGTGTGCGTTGCCCACTACACGACGTAGATGATGCTTGCAGGACTTTACCCCTGCTTCCCACAAGACAAAAAAATGCGGAGAGTACGGAGGTATAAAAATAAATTTAATGTTTTGACTATTTGCGTATTCACTAATATCTTTACTACATGTAGATAAAAACTGAGCAAAGTCATTTTTAACACCTACAAAGTTACGACCATTGTCTGAATATATTTCTAACGGCTTACCACTCCGGGAAATAAAACGCTTGAGCGCTAGTACCTAAATATGCGTCAGATGAGAGGTCACTAACGAGCTCTAAACGAATTGCACGCGTAACAAAACAAACGAATAAATAAACATATGATTTACTAAGTTATGCGCCTCTGCCTTTTCGGTTTAAAATGAATACAGGCCCTGCGTAATCTACTCAGAGAGAAAGGAAAAATAGCTGTAATTATTTCGGCAGGTAAGTCACCCATGAGTGGTGTTAACGTTTAACCTGTATTGCGTTTACAGACAATACACTCGTTCATGAGTTACTTTCCGAGCGAGGTTTCTGCCCGTCAGAGGCCACCAATCCTGGCGCACCCGATAAAATAATGCTTGAGGCCCGGAGTGTAAGGATACGATGTGTTCATGCCGAAACAACAGAAGTTTAACTAAATGTATGTTTACTTGATAACAGAATTCGGTGTTTTTAATTATACTAAAATTAGGAGAGGCCTTTATTCTACTACCCACTCGTATCAGTCTTTCATCACCAAGAAACGTTTTAAAACTACATAAACTATTACTTGACTAAATGTTTTTTCGATTCACAATTAAGTCATATTCGTATTTAAATTATTCCATTTGTGACAACCTAGCGAGTCTATAACTAGCCGTTCTCAATTCAGTGACAGTGATTGCGCCTGTGATCTGACTAGATTTGTTATGAATTCTTAAATTATGTAAAAAACTAAATACGTATACAGCAACGCGATTCATAAACCTAAATTGAAAAAACCTTTCAAAAGGAAAAAATATTCAAATGTAGTTTTTGTACCTTTTGTTATAAACAAACCTAAATTAGATTTTGTCGTTCCTGACTCGTGATATTATTAGGATTTGATAATGAACTTGAATAATTATTACTAAAATCTAAGTCGTGCAAAAACGTAGGGCGTTCCCACCATAAACTAGATGAAGACAGGTCCTCAAGGCTGACGCCACGCGATATTCAGTCAGCTGGGTTCTCCTTCACACTTCGCCAGATAAAACCATTTATCAATTCTTGTATTTCAGCGACTCGATTTTGTACGAAAGTTTTAAGTAAACTAGGTGCCATACGCAATCAACCCAACACAATCGTCAAGTCCGTCCAGAACATGACGTCATCAAACCTAAGGGTCAGCGAGCCACGAATTTTATCGTAAAGTCTAGCACTTAACACTGCGCCACACAAATCCAATCTTGATATGCTACTGGTTTTAGTAGAGCTACTTTACCTTTAGAAATTAATAATCTCACTATCACCTACATCATGAACGTACAGACGCTTGTGAAAGTGCTTGGATACCTTAACGCCTATTTTCCCTTGCACGTTAAAGTTGAAGATCAAGTTTTCGAAAATTAAACTAGATGGCGTTGGTTTCTTCACAGCTAAGTGGCGACCAACTAAGGCAATCTCACAAAGTATAAACTTGACTTTTAGTTTGACAGTAAATAGACACAAGCATCATCATTGTCGTCAACAACTGATTGTAGTTCATAATTTCATCACTAAAATTAAAGTCATGATGGCCTAACGGTTAAACATGTGCAGATAGATGCGTGAATGAGTGAGTCGTGAGTTCAAATCTCACGTAGTACTGTTTGTAAGTTATGAATAACAAATGAAATCGGTAGGAATTATATCAAAGCTAAATAGTGGATATTTATTTGTAATATAATATTCAAGTCGGTAGTTACTCATCAAAAGAATAAAAGAGCAGGTAAACAGGCAAAGGCACTATTGAAAAAATATAGATGTTTATTTCTTACAGTTTATTTTTCAAATTTAACTGTCAGTTTATTAATCATCGAATAACATTATAATATTATATATAATTTATTTTTGAGGCCATAGCTTAAATATTCGTTTCCAAAATTGGAAAGAGGATTGAAGCTTATGTAACCTTAACAAAAACAAACACGAAACCTTTTGACCTTTTAGATAATTTTAACACAAAGGTCAAAAGGATTAAATATAGGCTAAAAAATACAAAATTGCACAACGAAATATCAAATGGTTAGTAGGTAACATAAAAAAAATAAAATTATGTTGTGTTTTAACTTGAAGTGTTCATAACTTTTTTAAGTTATTTTAAATATTTATAAGTATTAGGTTAAACACACATAACGAGGTCTCCAGTTAGTACAGAGAATAAGTACTGAGTAAATAATATTAATTAATTAAGTATAAATTATTAATAGCTCGTGTAACCATCATTTTGGTCAATAACAACTTGCATTCGGGAACGCATTGAATTAATCAAATTGTTACACAAATCTGAACCACGAATACTCTCCCATATTTGTAAACAATGAGCCTGTAACGCGCCTGGAGTACGCTCATTTTGATTATTCCACCATTGAACAATGACACCCCATAAATTTCCAATTGGATTTAAATCCGGTGATCTAGCAGGCCAAGGAATAGCGCAAATGTCATTATGCTGACGAAACCAAGCCTGCACACTGTGGGAATTCTGTATTGGACAATTATCCTGTACAAATTTTATATATGGTAATTCTTCTCTTGGATACACATTTCGAACTGTAGGCAACATGATCTCCTCCAGCACTTCTATATAATTTGCACTATTTGCTCAACTTGGTATTCTGACAAGTTCTCCCCCCGGATCGGCTGCACTCATTCATCCCCACGTGTTCACAATTATATAACCAGATTGCATATTGGGCACTACATGACCTACTTGTGTATCGTGTATTATCTCGACGCCACAAACATAAGCGTCCGTGTTCGCTGGACTTAAAAGTTACCATGGAACAACTGTTTTTCTCTGCAACAATAAAACAAAAATATATAATACCCAAAATTATGATTATTATAATTAAAGTGGGTTTTTTGTTATATAAGAGTATAAATAAATTTACTTACGTTTACACCGGTCTCCCTGGCTATTTCTGACAAGTTTTTACCTTGATTGTGCAAAGCAATTATTTGAGCTCTTGAAACTAAATCGATAATACAATAATTCGTAGTCATATTGATAAATCAAGTAGATAAATTCACCCGATTAAAAATAAAATGGACGAAAGGAGCTCGAACGAGGTAACCAAAATGAACTTAGCGAACAATCAATTAAGATTAGTCACAATCTTCGGTTTAAGTATTATTTAGACTACCTCCTAATTATTATTTATAAATCCATATTTAACCTACCCTCTTAAGTTTGAAAACTAAGACATAGATAATTAGATATTTATAAATTGATATTTAATTTTAATTCTTCATCTCTTTAAAATAAACTATAAATTATTTTAATGTTTGAAGAAAAAAAAAAGAAATAACAAAAATAAGCATTAGCATAAGCATTTAAAGCACAGCAACGCCATCTAGTAACAGTATAATGTGATGTTGTCGATAACAACATTTAAACCTGATTTTACGCTAGATGGCGTCATTTCTCGCTTGACACGATTTTATTTCTGTACTATCCAGGCACTTTCACAGGTCATAGTACATAAGCGCATGCGCTATATGCAGTCTGTGAGGCGTCTGTAAATTATATGCAATTCAGTACGTTCCGAGTTGTATTGAAAAGCGTATCACGGCACTCTTATACTCGTTAAGTCAACTAAGCTGATAACAAACCGGTTCTATGTACGTATGATCAATATCGATGAGAAGTGACTCGTCCCATTCTATCTTTAATAACCATAATTTTTGCAACAGTATCTTGCCGATAATAATCGACGGACTCAATAAACCCATCGGGTCGAATATTTGAGAAAGCGTAGACAGTATAATGCGTTTAGTGACTGAGTTGTTGTTTATTTGAATTGGTGTATTAAGCTCATCTGAGACGTTGCACCAACCGAGACCTAATGTTTTACACTGACTGTGACCATCTAAGTATAAATCGCGAAACGTGTGATCTGAGGTCAATTCACCGTCAAGTTTAAAATTAAAAATCCACTTTCGTAACGGAAAACAACCAGAATAAAGGACATCTTTGGTTTTCTTACAAATATTTATCAATTCGACTTTATCATCATTCGAGTACATGAGGTCATCTACGTAAAAATCGTCATTTATGACCCTTTTGACCTCGGAGTCCGTACATTTGACTGCTAGCTGCTTCATACATCTTACACTAAGATACGGCGCCGATGCTGTCCCATATGTAACAGTGTTAAGTCTATAAAACCCGAGCGGTTTCGATGGATCGTCACGCCATATGATTAGCTATAAATCGCGTTGTTCAGGGTTCACACTAACTTGGCGATACATTTTTTCACAGTCTGCAATAGCCGTGTATTTGTACTGCCTGAAGCGTAATAATACGCCTAACAAATCTCCTTGAATGGCTGGCCCTACCAATTGTATGTCATTGAATGATTTTCCGTTACTTGTGACAGCACTAGCATCGAACACTACTAGTAGGGACCATTTTGGTTACCCATTGAAAGGGTTTTCGATAGGGTATTTCTAAGCAGTTAATCAAAACCTATCCCAACCCAACCCAAGACATCGGTAACCCTTTTGAATGGCATTTTCAACTCTTTTAAAAAAGATAACAACGTAACATGCCAACTCGGAGCCATGTAATATGATCTCTCGATGGTAGGCATACGTTGCAAAATGGCATAGCACGCGTTAAGCGTCAGCGACGACGGCGGCGCCTTGTGGTTACTTACCGAAAGCTTTGCAAACAGGGATCTATGATCATTATTGCGTGTAGTATAGAGTTATTTTTAACTTTGATGGCCGGATATCGAAATGACTTATTGTTATGATTTTTTCATGTCTGTACCATCAAGCACCATCCCATTTTTTCCCGTGGGTTTCATAAGAGGCGACTAAGAGACATTTTTGAGACCGTGTATTACTGTTAAGCACTTAAGGTCACCGCGTGGGGGCGGGTATACCACCAGCAAAAGCATTCCTAAGGAGGGTTAGTGTCAGGTAGGCGGCCGACTATAAAACAATAGCCATATGTTTTACAATATGTTGGGTAAAAATGGAATGCGCGATAGGGTTAGGGCGTACACCACAGGCGACGTGCAGTGGCAGCACCCGGATCCTGTGGGAAATGGACTAGGGTTGCTGCCCATCCCGGGCGGAGGCAACGTAAGAAGCTAGCTCGAGAAATGAGATTGAGGTATGTAGGGACAATGACTGGAAGGGCCAGAGAGTTAGCGGATGTATTAAAAAGAAGAATAGTAAACGTGGCGTGCTTACCAGAAACTAAATGGAAAGGAACAAAAACGAGAGAAATTGGTGAGGGATATAAGTTTTATTACTATGGAAGAGATGGTAAAACTGTGTAGGGATAGTGTATTTAGACAGCAAATTGAAAGAAAGCGTGATGGAAGTACAAAGGATTAATGATAGGCTTATAGTTGTGACAATTATGTTAGAAAATGTAATGTTGAAAGTAGTTAGTGTGTATGCACCACAAGTAAGATGCGATGAAACGGTGAAAGAGAAGTTTTGGGAGGATTTTGATAGGGCTTTAATGGCCATCTCTGTACATGAGGAATTGATTTTTGGAGGTGATTTTAATGGACATGTGGGAAGAATGAGATGTGTTTATGAAAAAGTACATGGGGGATGGGGTTTTGAAAGTCCGAACAGTTAAGGGGAAACGCTGCTGCAATCCGCTACTGCATTTGACCTGGCAGAGGCCAATACTTGGTTCCAGAAAGGAGACGAACACCTGGTCACGTACAAAAGCGGTAGCGGTTAAAGTCTGTATAAAAAAGTGAATATGATGTTTTAAAGAAAAAGCCAAGAAAGCCGTGGCAATAGCGAAAGCAAAAGCTCAGGACAAAGTATACGACACACTAGACAGTCTGGCAGGCCAGAAAGATCTATACAGGCTTTCTAGAGCAAGAGAGAGAAATGCGATGTATAAGGGATGAAACTGGAATGATTCTATCTGAAGATGAAAAACTCAAAAAGAGGTGGAAGGACTATTTTGAAAGACTGATGAATGAAAAAAACAACTGGAATGGGATTTTAGAGAGCAAACCAGTGAATGTGGGTTTAGTGACAATAATTATGGATGAAGTCAGAATAGCTGTAAATGGAATGAAGAATGGTAAGGCAATTGGTTCAGATGGAATACTAGTTGAATTATGGAAGTTACTGCGATTGGATGGATGGACGTGTTTAGCTTTGTTCTTCAATAAGTTGTTGCGAGAAGAAGCCATACCTGATGCAACAATTCCCTGGTGCCCATCTTTAAAAACAAGGGTGATGTGCTTGAATGCAACAACTATAGAGGAATAAAGCTAATGCCATATACTATGCCTAAAGCCTGGGAGAAAGTTGTTGAAAGAAGGCTGAGAGAAATGAGGTTTTGTGGTTGGCCCTTAAGGAGAAATGTGTGCCTGGGAAGTATGTGCAGTTGATCCGAGCGATTTACAGTCAATGCAGTACCCAAGTCCAGACTACAGTGGGCAACACGGGCAACTTCAATGTGGCTGTCGGCTTACATCAAGGGTCGGCCCTCAGCCCTTACCTCTTCCTGATGATAATGGACGCTATGACGTCGAACATCCAGGAAGAGGCTCTCTAGTGTATGCCGATGACATAGTGCTGGTTGCCGAGAGTGACCTAGAAGTCCAGAGCAAATTGGAGGTGTGGTGGCACAGACTGGAGAATGTTGGCTTAAAATTGCATTTCACAGATCAAATTTTTTATTCGTCTAAATTAACAATTTAATAATGAATACAAAATAATACACAACAACAATTTATTCAGTTTATAAATTGCATGTCGAATAAAACAATAAACATAGAAAACATTACTGATCATCTTAATATAAATAAAAACTACCACCAGCATAACACAGGACCATAAAATTATAAACGAGGGAGAAAATTTTTTAGACTCTTTAAAAATAAAAGAAATCAGGAAACTAATAAGTTGATTATAAAGAAAACAGTCATTGATCAAATTATAGGTAATGCTAGATTTGTTACATTATAAAGCTAATTTTTTTTATTTAATAAAAAAATGTTTAATTACAAAATCGTTTTTTTTGTGATTAAATCTATGATTAAATCTGTTGTTGTCAACAGATTAAATCATAGATTTAATCACATTTCAAAGCACATTTCATTTATAATATTTTTTAATAGCCTATTTGTGTCCCACTGCTAGACAAAAGCTAATCTACTCTTTCTCCCTCTAAACCTCTCCATCCTCTGACTAAATTCTACTCCAAAAAGTACCAAACAACAATACACAAAAACAACTGACGGATTTTATTCGAACTTAAACCATAACACCCATTAATATGTAATGTAACCACAAGAAACAATAATAAAAGATAAAAGGTTAGAAAATATAATAATGAAGAAAAAATAAACATAATAACTACTTAGAAAGACGAAATTCTTCCAGCTTCACATCTAATGCCTTTAATATAACTTCAGCTTCGTAAGGCACCGCTAAAACAAAAACAAAAAAAATTGAACTTTAGTTTAAGACGGTCTAAAAAACTTAAATGGCCTAGCCTTTTCAAATGACAACATACCTATAAATAAAAAATAAAAAGCATTTATTCAGGCAACCAATAGCACTCCTACAATAATAATAATAAATAATAATAAATTTATTTGGAGCAACATAAGTTTACAGATTACAGAAAAAACGAAGATAGCGACAAAAGTAAAATACTGTAGCGCAGCTATCAATGCCCAATTTAAAACAGGTATACTCCTAAACATTGTTCCAGATTATCTCTACAGAAGTGAAAAAAAAAAAATTGTAAAAGAAATTTATAATACCAAATAATATACACATGGGCGTACCCAG
This sequence comes from Mythimna pallens, assembly GCA_961205895.1. Lineage (NCBI taxonomy): Eukaryota > Metazoa > Arthropoda > Insecta > Lepidoptera > Noctuidae > Mythimna > Mythimna pallens. The sequence continues at coordinate 18,420,611 of OY540837.1, forward strand.
CTTCTGGCGTAGGAGGGGGCAAGTCAGATTTTTTAGGTCGGATCGTCCGCGGCTGTTTTGTCATACACACTACACAAACACACCTACATGAAACATTAGGTATATGTAGTGTATTGTGTAGGGCAAACAGCCGCAAATGATCCTGCTTTATAGGTAGTTAAATAAATAAATAAACTTTTATAAAAAAAAATACAACCGACTTCAAAGTAAAAAAAAAAACACTGAAAGTACAAAATAACTTTAATTTCGGAAGTCGGTGTTTCTATAATAGTTTTGTCTCTTCGTTATTTAACACCGACTTCCGAAATTAAAATTATTTTGCTCTTTTCAGTGTTTTTTTTTTCTTTGAAGTCTGTTGTATTTTTTTTTTTGTAAAAGTTTTTTATTTCACATTTTTTTGTTATGGTACCACCACTAAAAAGTACCCCTCAGCCAACATAAATACCTTATAACCAGAGTGCATGACAATTCAAAACAACAAACAACAGACAAAACTTATTACAAAGAAAAAAAATAAAACAGACTTCAAAAAAAAAAAAAACTGAAAAGTGCAAAATAACATTAATTCCGGATGTCGGTGTTTCTATAATAGTTTTGTCTCTTCGTTATTTAACACTGACTTCCGTAATTAAAGTTATTTTCATTTTTTTGTTATGGTACCACCACTAAAAAGTACCCCTCAGCCAAACTTAACTACCTTATAGCCAGAGTGCATCTCATGACAATTCTAATAATCCCAAACAGGATTAGATTACATTAATTTATTACAGAGTTCCGGTGCCTAACTTCAGGCTTCATCATCAGATCAGTTCGATATATTCCCCCTCTACTTTCAGTCAGTCATCGACTACACGTATAAACAAAGCAATTTTACTTGTAACGACGGTTCTGCTGTGATCCTATGAGGAGTTCTGTTCCATATCTTCAAAGTTCATGATCAGATCATAACAATATTTCTATGGGACCAACTCGGAAGCATAACCTTTCAATCGAAAAAAAAAATCGGTCCACAATTGACCGAGAAATCGGTGAACATACATAAAAAAATACATTCAACCGAACATATAACCTCCTCCTTTTTGAAGTTGGTTAAAAAGTAAATTTGTATGTCATGTCTATGTTAAATAAAATAAATGCTTGTCGCTCGCAACATCGAAAATTACCGAATACAGCCGAGCGATCGAACGCTCGGCTGTATTCTATTCTATTATTGTTTATTGTTGATTTTTGGCAATTGCATCGTGCATTTTGCCAGTGTCTACTGTGCGGTTTATTTAAAAGTTGGAGCATAAAGCCCCGTTTGCACTTTAATTAGTAATTAGGCGAGTTCATACATGTTCTGCGAGATTTCCAAGGGGGGGCAGCTGCCCTCCCCTGCCCCCCCCTGGGTACGCCCATGAATATACACTATGTGGTTACTGGGTTGTATAATGTATAGTGGAGGTTGGGATACAGCAATTACAAAACAGAACACATACACACATAAGGAAATACATTACACTATCGGACATAGCCAGCAATAATATGTCTGCTACAGCAATGTCCAGTATAAGGGCAATCAAATCTGCCGGCAATCATCGTCAGAACTGTATTGGAGCCTATAGCTGGAAAGAGGATGCCGAATACTGCTTTTTCTATGTATAAGTATGTAAAAGGGTCTACAAAAACCTTTCAATTGTGTAAAAAAAGCAAGAATGCCATACATAACAACGCACATTTAAATAATGAGAAGAATACTCACGTATAGTAATCCATTCATTAGGATCATAGCCAGAGTCCTTGCGGGACTCCATGATACATTGTCGGAGCGCATGCGTCACCCCGTGAGACAGACAGATGCTCATCTCTCCACAAGCTGAAATATGAAAATAAAAGAAAATAATTCAGTGATAGCTCAAGTACAACCTAAAGTGAAAATCACCAAAAAGCGTCGAGATAATGAAACTCAATAAGACCCGATGCAACGATATGTGCTTATTGATCACAACTGCATCTACTTATTGATGAAAACTTCATCGCAGAAACTTCTTCGTTTATATCACAGGTTGGAATGGGCGGACAGGTTCATCGCCTATCCCGGTCACCAGGGAGAGCGGAAACGGCGAGAGATGTCGTGCGGTGTTCCGCAGGGATCGGTACTAGGACCACCCTTGTGGAACATCAGGTACGACTACGTGCTGCGCGGCGACCTCTTTGACAGGGTCAGCGTGGTCTGTTACGCAGACGACACGCTGGTCCTGACGCAGGGAGAGTCGTACCAGGTGGCGGTCGAACTAGCGACACGCGGGGTTGCGACAGTCGTAGAAAGGATCCATCAGTTGGGACTCGAGGTAGCACAGCACAAGAGTAAAGCGGCTCCTGCTTAACCTAGGGGGTCTAGACGGAGGCATGGTGGAATAGCGACAGCGACTGTCGCAACCCAGTGCTGGGCACTGCCACACAAGTCCTCTCTTTGAGGAGTGGCTGGAAAGACAATACGGTGTCCTTACCTTCCACATAACGCAGGTCCTCACCGGACATGATTAGTTCGAAAGGTTCCTGCATCGGATTTTTGCGGTAGAAACGCCCGGGTGTCACCATTGTATGGACCGCTCGGAGGACACGGTGGAGCATACGGTAGAGGTGTGCCCCGCCTAGGGAGAGCACCGCCTTGTCCTCGTGAGGACGATCGGTGGCAGCGATATCTCGCGCCGGGCCTTAGACGGAGGAGTGGCAGGCGGTCGCCTCCTTCTGCAAAGTAGTAATGCTAGCAAAGGAGGCCGCACGCGCGAGGGAACGGCCCTCACGCTCCATACCGTAGGGGCCCAGCAGAGTTGAATCCTACTGGGGCTATAGCTTGTATGAATGAGAACCCCGAGGTCATGAAACGAAGGCAAAGAAGAAACAGGAGTTTGTTTTAGTCAGTAAAAGTCTGACACGAAGGGGCAGGAGATGTCATTAGATGATTTCCCACCTACAAAAAAAAGGTTGGAATGTTAGATTGAATGAAAAAAAAAAATATTTAGAGTGCATTATTTATAATGACAGATAAAAGGATCTTTTTCATTTTTATCATTTTAGGATTTCATTTTAGTCACCATATAGGCTATTATTTGCTTTTCACTCTTTTTTACATTTCGCAATCATTCCTTATAGTTCTAAAATTTCTTAGGTTACTCACTTTTTGATCCAAGGACTCCTTTTGGATTTGAGCTGTTATACCTCAACTTGACGTTGAACTCGACTGGTATGTCCAGAGCGAGTGGTACATGGTACGTTAATGATCGGTTAGTCAGCAGTTTTCCCGTCTCTTTATCATATATCAACTTCTCACAAGTGTAGTAACCCTGGCCCATGATGTAGGCACCTTGTAACTAAAAATTATTAAAGTTTTTCTTTCAGTCATACAGCTTAACACAGATACTACGAACACGCAAGCAATAATGCTGTCGATTGAAAGAGTTATCTCAATACTCAGCAAGTTACATAGTATGCCAATTTTATTACCATCTTTCAAAAAGCAAATTGTTTTTTGTATCTACCTCTCTAGATTTTCGAAAAATTACAACCAATCTGTAAACCGAACCTTATGCCCACGTAATTTCGTCGATTAGCAGTGCCTATGAAAGCTAGGTTTTAATAAGGTGGTGGAGTGTATAAGTATGGTAGATAACATCATAACATCAGCAGTCTATGAAAAATCAATAAGCACCACTATTACAAAAGCTCCAGTTATGTAGTTTGTGAACAATATAAAGAATCGTAGATCACTCACCTGTCCAACGTCTAGCTTCGGGTTGGCACTAATACCGACATCCTCTAAAATATCCGCCCGAACAATTTGGAAAAGCCCAGTGGTCACATCTAGTTGTGTCTCTACAATGCACACACCAAACGCGCTATACCCCTGTAGATTTTCGTCAGTATCCTTCATCATGAACAAAGAAGTCAACTCAACTTGGTCATCGCCTGCTTTCTGAACAATTTCTTTCCAGGAAGCGCCTGGCATACTTTCCTTTATAGGAGCCAACCTCTCTTTCAATGTCTCACACGCTCTTATTATTGAGTAGCAAACACTTTCTGTAGTGATACTTGACCCAGAAAACACATTGTTTGCAGCCACGAAAGAGTAATGGGGAACAATATTCACATATTCGAGAGGCACACCTAACTCGTATGCACAAACTTGGGCTGCTTTAGTGTTCACCCCTTGTCCCATCTCGATGCCTCCTGTGGACACTGTAACTGTACCATCACCTCTATAAATGCTGACAAGAGCTAAATAGTTTCCGTTGTATATCACTGGGAAGCACAAAACATTGATTGAAATGGCTTTTTTCATCCATCTGTTGATTTTATTAAACTGTTCGATCTCTTTTGCTCGCTGGTCGTAGTTAACGTCGTTTTTGAGAACTTCTATCAGTTCTGGAAGGTCATTGTCCTCTGACCTCATGTTAACTTTGCGGACGCTAGTTGGATCCTTCTGAACGGCGAATGCAATGTGTTCCATTATATGTTCTATGCATGACTTGCCTTCTAAATTACCTGTCAGATTAAGGAGTTTTTACAAACATGTCACCTTATATTTTTAAAAGTTTTCAAAATAGCCAATTTAATTTTAAGGACGATCATTGTGCACAAAACTAGTGTTATATATATTAGTGTTATGTGTAATATTATAACAATGAAGAAACTAATTAAGGAAATCAAAAAAAAAATAAAGGAAATAATTCTACAGCCTTAAGATTTATTGAAAACAAATAAACTAACCCGGTGCTCTAGCAAAACTAGTAGAGGGTGTATCAGTAGTAACTGTTGCTGTCTTCAAGGACCAGTACTTAGTATCGTAGCAATTGGGAAAGCCGCCGACAGTGAACTCGAGAATATTCTCGTTTTTAGAAGAGCCACTGTCTTCAACTATTGAAGCGTTTAGATACTGGATCTCACCATCGTCATTGACCCCTACCTGTTAACCGCAAAATTGATCACATTTTATCAACAGAAAAGGTATGTTGTATAATATAATGTAAAAGATATGTCATGTTAGTATCACCTCATATTCGCACTGGCATGGTATTCTTTTTCCACCCATAGCCATGTTGGTTTGCATCGGCAAAATAAATCTACAAGTTCGATCCAGTTTCTTGGCTACTAAAGCACAAGCTGCGGCAACCTGGGCGTTACGACTTATCTTTCCTCCAAAACCGCCTCCAACTCGACGAACTTTGACTAAAACTCTAGAAGAATCATTTATAAAATAATTTGGCAGAAAAAATATTAAATTATCGACTTGCCTTAAACGTTCGATACGTTTACTATGTTAGCATAGTAGCATAGCATAGTCGGCCTTTTTTAATATTCCCACTGTTGGGACTCAGGCCTCCTCTCTAGGAGAGGGAATGGGCCGTAATCCACCACGCGGGCCCAGTGCGGGTTGGTGGATGTCACATGTCTTTGAATTTTTGGTTCTAGGACATGCCGGTTTCCTCACGATGTTTTCCTTCACCGTTTTGAGAGCAGTGGTGATGAAATAAATTACACAAAGTAATGCGCCTGGCTGGGTTTGAACCCGCGACCTACAACTCGTAAGTCGGGGCCGTTACCACTCGGCCACCACTGCTCGACCACCACTGCTTTACTATGTTAGTGCTACTAAAGTTTAGTCTTAGTAACTTATTAGTTACTTATAGTTCCATATGTTCCTTCGGGCACAAAATCCTAAAAATACTCTGATGGAAAAACCAATTAAAAAAATCCACAACAACTTTAGCTGGCTGCTGCTGCTGAAGAGTCTGAATCTTAGGAACGACTAGTTCGATTTGGAAAATTATTTTATTGTTGGGTAGAGCGTTACGACTCACGAAAGCGGAGCAGTAATAAAAAGGGAACAGCTTATAAATTATACATCTAAACTTTCCCCATAAATCACTCAGTCTATTGGTGAAAACAACATGAAAGTACGTTCTGTAGCGCGAAGAGACAGTCAGACGCAGCAGGGGATTTTGTTTTATAATATGTAGTGATAATGATAGTGATTTACGACATTAATAAACGGATCTAGGATTAAAATGGCCCATTATATAATTTATAACTTCACAATTAATGTAAACCTAACTAAAAATACATTTTATTGTTCCCACAAAGTTCTCTTTTGGGTCCAGTACTAATGCGACTTACTCGCTTTCATTTATCCCCAAAGACCTCGCAATAGCATTTTGCGTTATATCCATCCATTGCGCCGAATCATACACTTCTAGCGTCTTGTCAACAGGTACAACAATACACGACAAAGGTTCTATAAAATAGTGATATTGAGATTCGATTTCGTAAACTCCTTTTATGATCTTCGTTACATTGTCGCCCCTTCCAGTCGGTTCGATAGATGAGTTTCCTTGGAAGTATCTGTTACTATCTTTTTTAGCTTCATCAATGGTCAATACAGGAGCCGCTGTGCTAACATTTTTGTATGTTACTTTAACTAGTTTTGCAACTTTCTCGGCAAGTTTTTCAGTCACTGCCACGATTATGGCTATCGGCTGCCCATAGAACTTGATTTTAGTTGCTAGAATTTCTTCGTCATGTGATTTCATTTGCAGAACATCAGGAAAGGTAAAAGAATTGACTCCAGGGATATCCTTGGCTGTGTACAAGGCTATAACACCCTCTGTTGCCTAAAAACATAAAACAATTTTTTATTGTTTCTAAATTGAAAATAACTTTAACCATTCTCGTCATTTATTATGGCTAAAATTAAACCTGCGTGACGATTTCGGTATTTATTTTCACGCATATTAAGAACTTACGTCTTGTATTGTTTCAACTGTAAAAAATATGGTATGAGTAAGAAAAAAATAATGAAAATGTAAGTAAGTAAATATTTTTGCGGAAAAATTTTGGCATCGTCGAAATAGTACATAAAATTCTAAATACCTGTAGTTAAACTCAAAATGTACAAACTATAAATAATATTAAAAACTCTGACAAACCAACAGTTTGCTCTTGTTATTCAGATTTTTTTAGTTTAATAATTTCTCTCACCATAACTTCTTCAACATCGATACGTAACGGTAATTAAGCGTTCCCCATGCTTGGACATAATTAGCACCCGTCACCTGAATGTGTTTCAGTAAAGATGATACTGGTCTTCAAATAGTGTAATTTTTCAACTTCACTTAACGTTGGGCATTCATGAATTAATGACACAAACAAGTCTTTAAATGTAGGCCATTCTTCGTAGTTACCTGAAAACGGAGGGAGTTGTATGTTAGGTAGCATCACTTTAGGTCGTAATTTTCTATCACACGACTTATTCATCCTCATTCCACATTTCTCTAAGATCTCCTAACATGCATAGGTTCAAGTCTTCATGGAGAAGGAATTCTTCATTCACGTAGTACGGTAAATTTAAACGTTGTTCTCGAGTTGTACTTTTCAACAGATCGTGGTGTGCTTTCTTAAAAGATACCCAATATTCTTCAATATTTTGAATACGACTTCGTAAATAGGCTTCGATAACCGTTCTTTTGGGTACTTTCTAAGGTTGATTTGAGTCTTTTTGAGCGTTGACGCCAAATATTCAAGTATAGATAACGCTTTACCTGCTTCAGACGTCATTGTTTATATGTACCTAAATCACAAAAATATTCAAAATGTAGTTCAATACAATTTGCATACACACTAATTCTAAGAAATTCGTGCAACAACTCCAGGTAGTCTCTTATCGCGTAATGGGATGCGGGTCTATTGTTATCACGTCGGGCGCTCCGTCAATTCCCAATGTGGAATCCGGCTCGTAATCGACCATATATTTTGGTGATTAGGTTGACTTTAGGTTAGCACTGTTTCAATAGATTTTAAAATGAAATGAGTCTTTTCTTTAAGAGGCTTATTGGTAACTAAATCAACATAGGTCATGCTTCTCTTTCTAAATATGAAATTGACGTTAACAAATTTTATTTTTAAATCATAACTGTTTTGGATCTCGACAAGTGATAGTCGCACTAGTGAACTTACTTTGTTTTTTAAAAAAAAGAAAATGGAAGAAGTTTCACATTTTATCTCAGTTGAGCCCCTAAATGTTGCTAAGGACAATCAAACGGAGGAAAATTGCAAAGGTGAGTTAAACATTTTAATATTTGTAATTTATTTTTGACTGGCCTGTTGGTCTAGTGGTTAGTGGCCCTGACTGCTATGCTGCAGGTCGTGGGTTCGATTCCCACCCAGAGCAAATATTTGTGTGATGAGCAAAATCTTTTGATCTGTGTCTGGGTGTAATTTATCTATAATATGTATGTATTTAGAAATATATAAGTATGTTTATCAGTTGTCTAGTACTCGTAACACAAGCTCTGCTTAGCTTGGTACTACACGGCGTTGTGTGATGGTTGTGGAATATTATTATATTATTATTATTTTAAAAGAGCAGTGGTGGCCGAGTGGTAACGCGGGGCCGTTACCATTGTAGGTCGCAGGTTCAAACCCAACCAGGCGCAATACTTTGTGTAATTTATTTCATCACCACTGCTCTCAAAACGGTGAAGGAAAACATCGTGACGAGACCGGCATGACCTAGAACCAAAAATTCGAAGACATGTGACATTCACCAACCCGCACTGGGCCCGCGTGGTGAATTACGGCCCATTCCCTCTCCTAGAGAGAGGAGGCCTGAGTCCCAGCAGTGGGAACATTAAAAGGCTGATTATGCTATGCTATGCTATACTAACTATATATTTTATATTTGTCTAATAATGTCTTTCCAGAATGTTATCGAATCTTATACAATTTATATCCAATATTAATTGAATTAATTTATAAAATAATAAGTTATAAATGTGTTGTCAAATTGTATAAGGTGTGGACACCTTTAATTGACGTATTTGCACAGAATCGTATGTTTATAAAATTACCTAACAGTATAGCATGTAGTTAATATGTCGTTGGTGTTTCTCATAATAATAAATAAATATATAAACTTTACATTTCTAAAAAAATATCCGTAATTTTAAATTAGAATGGCGCCATGATTGCAGTTCATTTAATTTTATGTACAATATTGCCAAACTGATTTCAAATAGAGACTAAACAGTTTTATTATTTATTATTACTGGTTACTGGAGTAGATTTAAAGTTTTAATTGAATTGTTGTACCTACTAGTTAGTCCTGTTTTGGCATAATTTCAAAGTAGTTTTTTTTATTTCCTAAGCATAATTTTCAAAGAGTCAATAAAACTAGAAAAACATATTCATGGTTTATTTTTTCTGTTCTAGGTATAAAAGCGACACCGTACGTGAAAATGGATAACTTTATCCTTACACCAGATTCTGAAACCTTCGCCTCCACAGATCAAAAAATGAGTTCTCCTGAAAAGAATCCATCGACAGCTGTGTGTATTACTCCAAAATCACGCCACACTATAGGGATACACATCATAAACAGTAGGTGTATCAATTTCGATTTATCTGAAGATGAGGAGAAGGCTGAAGACTGATATAAATGAAGAAGTTACGATCATTGTTCACATCTATTCTAAGTATCTGTAAATAATTGTTCAAGTCCATCTGGATTTCTTTTAATAATTTATTGACGTGACAACGTCTTATAAATTGGTTTGCCGGGTGACACTTCAAGAAACTGCGTTACGCTCCGCTCACGTTATGCGCTCACAATGAGAGCGAGTGAGAGGCACGCGTCCCTTCCACTCGGGCATGGTTAGCCCGCCTAAGAGCGAGAGAGACAGAAATAAAAAGTGAAAGGCACGCGTCCTACTATACGAATGAATATTCACATTAAAATTATTTTACCACTCAAAGTCGTTGTCACGTAAAACTTTCGCCCGTATACCGACTTTACAGGCAACCAATTTTTTTATTTTAATAAACTTATGAAATACTATTTTTCGTTTCATTTTATTTTACCTTTCGAATTTATTAAAAAAAAGTAGAGGAATACGAATAAAGGCCTGCGCACACTTGAGACAAGACTGTCTTAGACAGAATTGCCTACGACGTCGCAAACGTGTCTACGACACCGCTGACTTGTCTGCGACAAGACTGTTTTGAGACTGTTTTAAGTTAATGTAATTGTTAATGTGTATCCTGCCCGTCCTAACCTACGGTGCCCAGACATGGTCGCTCACCGATTCGCAAAAGTTTCGCCTGAGGGTTTGCCAACGAGCAATGGAGCGCAGCATTCTGGGTGTCAAGACAACCGACAGAGTGAGGACCACCATGCTGCGTCAAAAGACGGGAATTATGGACGTCGGAAAAAAGGCTGTCAGGCTAAAATGGGATTGGGCGGGTCACATCAGCCGCATGCACTCTGACCGTTGGACAAGAGTCTCCACAAAGTGGGTACCGGAAGATGGACGACGCCACCGAGGTCGACCTGGGAAGAGGTGGCGAGATGACCTAGATGCCGACTGTAAGGACTGGTTCGAGGTAGCTCAGGAAAGGAATACCTGGAAGAAGTTGGGGGAGGCCTTTGCCCAGCAGTGGGACAGTATAGGCTAATAAAAATAAATAAAAGAAAGTTGTTGGCAATACTGGACGTATTGCCAGCAGTTACACTAACTTACCACTAGAGCCAACTTTTAAAACCACCATAAAACCATTTGTGGGTAAATTAATATCAGTAGGTAATTCAACATACAAAATATTCAATAACAGCTAAGTATTCATTCGTCTTTAGACGAATCATGTTTGTTTGCACCATCATCGTCCATATCTGATTGATAATTATGGATTCTATGATGCTGATTTACACCCTTTACACCCGAGTGATCGTATTTTTAGTAAGAAATTGAATTTTACTAGAGCATTAGAAAAATCCACTAGCCACTAAAACCAATACTTCGCAATTAAATGGGAGGTTAAAACTACCAGTTTTAGTGGAAAATCAACTAAGTTGGCAACACTGGCCGTACGCCGCTAGACTGTTTTGTCTTCATAGTGTGCGCCGTGACGTAGACAAAACAGCCTTGTTGCAGACGTCGTAGACAAGTCTGCGACGTCGTACGCAGGCCCTAAAGATTAATTACTTAATTAATATCAAATTATCATAACACAGGTAGTTAGTTAAAGTTGATGATCTTGGATGTGTGTAGGTAAATGGACGTTTTTAACGGAGTTTAAAAAGAGGAGGGGCGTGACTTGTGTATGTAAAAAAAAAACGTTTTATGAAAAAGAAAATAACCAACTTCACTACAAAAAAACACGATTTTTTTTTGTAATAAAAATGTATTTCACTCTTTTTAGTTGTGATACAGTTATAGCCAGAGTACCTCTATACTTCTTAAAAAAATCCCAATCAACCCACACATTGCTAGGGTACATTGTTTTATTATGGAGTTCTCGTGTCTACTTCCACCTTCCTTGTTCCTTCCACCTTCCTTGTTTTTTAGAGTCATCACGAACCGTCTCGCGCGCAGGTTTGACGACTTCCAGCCTCCCGAATAAGCCGTATTCCGAAAAGGCTACAGCACAGTAGGCCACATACATACTCTTGTTTTGTAAGCTCAATACTAATTGTCTTCAAAAGTTTTAAGCTTATAATATCTGCCTTGGAGTTTTGATGATCGTTGAATGAGAGTGATAAAATTTAAGAACCTTGACTTATGTTGACTTTGAAAACTTCTTAAGCTGCGGGTCATAATTAAATGCGATTACGGGAATATAGCTATTTAATATATACCCTCTTGGTCAGTTCAGGCTTCTAGGTTTACCCACAACGAAGTTACAGGGGGTCGAAAAGTTTCAAGAAAACGATGGTATAGCTGTGCGTTTTTACTTAACTTAGTGTGTGTACTGCTGCACCCCTGCATGCTTATGCACTTTTTACATACAAAAAAATATGCCATGAGGAGGGCATGATGAGCTCTCGTCGTGGCTTTAAAGTTGGTTAAAAAAGTGCACGTATAAAATTTACAAACACACATTCAAGATCATCGACTATAGTTTACTATCTATGTTATGATAATTTAATATTACATAATTTGTCTTTTATTATTATTTCTCTACTTTTTTTTTTAATAAAATGAAACAAAAATAGTATCTACTTAGAATTTATTACAATAAAAATATATTGATAATAAAAGAACAACTTGAACTATTATTTACAGACACTAATACCCCAAATAGATGTAATTAGTCTAGGTAAGTCTAATAACATCCCTGAGTATTTGTAAAAATAAAAGTAAAAAGAATAGATATAGAACAAACAACGTCAAGGTTAAAAAAAACACTAGTTAAATTTTAAACTGGACGTGCAATCCCAAGTTAGAAAACGTATTACATGTGATGCGTATCCCAATAGTGCGGCGTGATTTTGGATTAATCCACACAGCTTTCGATAGATTCTTATGAAGTGAACTCATTACTTGACCTGTGGAAGCGGAAGTCTCAGAATCCGGTGTAAGGATAAAATTTTCCATTTTCACGTACGGTGTCGCTTTTATACCTGGAACAAAAACATCTTCAAGAATATTTTTTTCTAGGGTTTTGTTTGACTGTTTAAAAATTATGCTTAGCTAGAAAAAATATCTACATTAAATATGCGAAAAACAGGACTTACTTTTAGGTACAACGATTTAATTAAAACTTTAAAACTACTCTATCAACCAGTAAAAATAAATAATTTAATTGTTTAGTCTCTTTTTTGAAATCAGGATGGCAATATTGACCATAAAAATAAAATGAACTGCAATCATGGCACCATTCTGAATTTAAATTTTGAATATTTTTTTACAGATATGTTATCAAAAATATTAAATAACATATTAAAATAAATTTCAAAAGCTTAACTTACTTCTGCAATTTTCCTCTGTTTGATTATCGTTAGCAATATTTAGGAGCTCAACTGAGATAAAATGTGGTACATATTCCATGTTTTTTTTAAGATATAGTAAGTTCACTACTGCGACTACCACTTGTCGAAATCCATTCAATATGTACATTGGGACCCTTTTTAAAGAAACATGTTAGGACAATTCCAATTAGATACCTAATTAAAATTATATTAAGGTGAAGGTAATTAATTATCTGCAAATTGGAGTTAGTCGTTACTGTCATACTATTAGGAACCCGCTGAGTCAATGTAGGACTGCACCTAATTACCTCGTCAGTAAATTACAGTATCGGTGAAGTAAACTCGTTTTTCTCTGTAAATAAACTACAATGATAATTAAATAATTTATACTTTTATTCTCAACACTGGAATCTGTTAATCGATATAGAACGTGAAAAAATGAGCTTTGCATTAATTTAGCCTACGGAAGTTTATTTTTTTGCAATAAATTTAAAATTGCTTGTTTCCTTACGGGTATTGGAGAAGGAATTAAAATTAAAATTTTCATATATGTTGTGAATTGTAAACATTTATGCTTAATCATATCTTGCTTCTTTATAAGTAGATTTATTTCACTCTCATTTAGCAAGTGTATTTTTAAAAGCTAAAATTTTTAGCAAATGATACTAATGCAGCTAGACCTTATATATACTAGTGCAGCTTACGGTATGAGTCTCCGTTTTCGAATGTGTATATTAATAACACCAGTTTTGTTTATGCACTGCAAATATTCGAAGCTGGATGTTTAAATTTTTCCTTGCATCTGTAGCTTAAAAACTTTTCAAAGTCAAAATGCGTCAATTCCTAAATTTTGTCACTCACTTATTCAACGACCGTCAAAACTCTAAGGTACTTCTGGAAAACATACAGGCTTGCATATTCTTAATGCGTGCGAGTGTTTGTGTTTAGTGAGTGACAAAATTTAGGAACTGGCTCATTTTGACTTTTAAAAGTTCTTAAGCTACAGGTCCAAATTGAATACTGTTCGGGAATATAGCTATTGAGCTTAAGTTATTTTATTCAGTTTGAAAACCTAGTAAACGGGACTGAAATTGCAGGATGTTTTAACTTTTTCTTGTTTTGTAAGCTCAACACTAATTGTGTTAAAAATTCAAGTTTATATTATCCTTCAGGAGTACTTACATTAGTGTTTTGATGGTCATTGAATGAGTGAGTGACAAAATTTAAGAACTTTAAGGCCGAGTACCTATTTCTCAAAATAGGTTTTCAAAACATACAGGCTTAAACATTTTAATGCAATGAGTGTTTAGGCTAACAAAGCAAGGAAAAATTTAAACATCCAGCTTCGAATTTTTGCAGCAATGAAAAAACAATAGTGGTGTTATTAATATACACATTCGAAAACAGAGACCTATACCTGTATATATAGTGTATAAATTTATCTTTACTGTGCCTATACCGTAAGCTCTAAGCTCTAGCTGCATTATTATCATTTGCTAAAAAATTTAGCTTTTAAAGACACACTTGCTAAACTGAGCGTCAAATAAACTTACTTATGGAGTAGAAGGAGATGATTAAGCATACATTGTAATTTATTTGCAGAAAAAATCAAGTTTACTTCACCAGAAATATGATTACTAAATCCCAGGAAGTAGTAGACACTCGCACGTTTTCTAGACTATTAATAACTTCGGTAGTACAATCCAGAAGAGCCTTCAGCTGTGCCGCCGTTTGTCATGTACATTTTTCTGATAGAATAATCGTTTCATTAATGCATTTACTATGATGCGCCTGTTGTCGTAACGATAGTTAAGCGTTCCCCATGCTTGGACATAATTAGCACCCGTCACCTGAATGTGTTTCAGTAAAGATGATACTGGTCTTCAAATAGTGTAATTTTTCAACTTCACTTAGCTTTGGACATTCATGAATTAATGACACAAACAAGTCTTTAAATGGAGGCCATTCTTCGTAGTTACCTGAAAACGGAGGGAGTTGTATGTTAGGTAGCATCACTTTAGTTCGTAATTTTCCATCACACGACTTATTCATCCTCATCCAACATTTCTCTAAGATCTCCTAACATGCATAGGTTCAAGTCTTCATGGAGAAGGAATTCTTCATTCACGTAGTACGGTAAATTTAAACGTTGTTCTCGAGTTGTACTATTCAACAGATCGTGGTGTGCTTTCTTAAAAGATACCCAATATTCTTCAATATTTTGAATACGACTTCGTAAATGGGCTTCGATAACCGTTCTTTTGGGCACTTTTTAAGGTTTATTTGAGTCTTTTTGACTGTTGACGCTAAATCTTCAAGTATAGATTACGCTTTACCTGCTTCAGACGTCATTGTTTATATGTACCTAAATCACAAAAATCTTCAAAATGTAGTTCAATACAATTTGCATACACACTAATTCTAAGAAATTCGTGCAAAACAACTCCAGGTAGTCCCTTATCACGTAATGGGATGCGGGTCTATTGTTCTCACGTCGGGCGCTCCGTCAATTCCCAATGTGGAATCCGGCTCGTAATCGACCATATATTTTGGTGATTAGGTTGACTTTAGGTTAGCACTGTTTCAATAGATTTTAAAATGAAATGAGTCTGTTCTTTAAGAGGCTTATTGGTAACTAAATCAACATAGGTCATGCTTCTCTTTCTAAATATGAAATTGACGTTAACAAATTTTATTTTTAAATCATAACTGTTTTGGATCTCGACAAGTGATAGTCGCATTAGTGAACTTACTTTGTTTTTTAAAAAAAAGAAAATGGAAGAAGTTTCACATTTTATCTCAGTTGAGCCCCTAAATGTTGCTAACGACAATCAAACGGAGGAAAATTGCAAAGGTGAGTTAAACATTTTAATATTTGTAATTTATTTTAAGAGAGCAGTGGTGGCCAAGTGGTAACGCGGGGCCGTTACCGTTGTAGGTCGCGGGTTCAAACCCAACCAGGCGCAAAGTAATGCGTGTGTAATTTATTTCATCACCACTGCTCTCAAAACGGTGAAGGAAAACATTGTGACGAAACCGGCATGTCCTAGAACCAAAAATTCGAAGACATGTGACACTCACCAACCCGCACTGGTGAATTTCAGCCCATTCCCTCTCCTAGAGAGAGGAGGCCTGAGTCCCAGCAGTGGGAACATTAAAAGGCTGATTATGCTATGCTATGCTATGCTAAATTATTTTAATACCTATTTACCATTTCTGATAAAACAAATGTTATCAATTAATCATCTTGAAACTAGTCATCATTTTTTTTTTAATTTAATTCTTTGTTTTAATTCTAATTCAAATTTATTGCTCACAAATTAACTTAATTTAAATATTTTGAACTATATATTTTATATTTGTCTAATAATGTCTTTCCAGAATTTTATCGAATCTTATACAATTTATATCCAATATTAATTGAATTAATTTATAAAATAATAAGTTATATGTGTTGTCAAATTGTATAAGGTGTGGACACCTTTAATTGACATATTTGCAAAGAATCGTATGTTTATAAAATTACCTAACAGTATAGCATGTAGTTAATATGTCGTGGACTCCGCGAATTCTTAGGTTACTTCCTATTACGACACACTTTTTTTTTTATATAATTATTTTTATTGTGCTTTTGGGTACAATATCGACTGGTCTTCACTGTTCTTACATAATGTCTATTAATACTGTAATATGAAAATATTGTAACCAATCACTTTTTTTAAAGAGTAACCATGGAGTTTCTTGCCGGTTCTTCTCCATAGGAAACGACCAATTTGGAACCGTGTACTAGCATCTGACGTTTTATAAGTGCCCATGTAGGCCTATGTGAAATAAAAACTTTTGACTTTGACTTTGTTGGTGCTTCTCATAATAATAAATAAATAAATATATAAAACTTTACATTTCTAAAAAAATATCCGTAATTTGAAATTAGAATGGCGCCATGATTGCATTTTTGATTTTAATTTAATTTTGTGAGTAATGTATGTATGGACTATGTTTGAAAATAAAATGATTATTATCATTTATTATTATTATTCCATTTATTTATTTTTTATACATATCTTTTACATTTTCAAATATTTCTTTAAAAAACATATAAAAAAATTATTATTATTCTTATTTAATTTTATGTAGGTACAATATTTCCAAACTGATTTCAAATAGAGACTAAACAGTTTTATTATGTATTATTTCTAGTTGCTGGAGTAGATTTAAAGTTTTAATTGAATTGTTGTACCTACTAGTTAGTCCTGTTTTGGCATATTTCAAAGTAGTTTTTTTTATTTCCTAAGCATAATTTTCAAACAGTCAATAAAACTAGAAAAACATATTCATGGTTTATTTTTTCTGTTCTAGGTATAAAAGCGACACCGTACGTGAAAATGGATAACTTTATCCTTACACCAGATTCTGAAACTTTCGCCTCCACAGATCAAAAAATGAGTTCTCCTGAAAAGAATCCATCGACAGCTGTGTGTATTACTCCAAAATCACGCCACACTATAGGGATACACATCATAAACAGTAGGTGTATCAATTTCGATTTATCTGAAGATGAGGAGAAGGCTGAAGACTGATATAAATGAAGAAGTTACGATCATTGTTCACATCTATTCTAAGTATCTGTAAATAATTGTTCAAGTCTATCTGGATTTCTTTTAATAATTTATTTTTATTTTAATAAACTTATGAAATACTATTTTTCATTTCATTTTATTTTATCTTTCGAATTTATTAAAAAAAAGTAGAAGAATACGAATAACGGCCTGCGCACACTTGAGACAAGACTGTCTTAGACAGAATTGCCTACGACGCAACGTCGCAAATGTGTCTACGACACCGCTGACTTGTCTGCGACAACACTGTTTTGAGACTGTTTTAAGTTAATATAATTGTTGGTAATACTGGACGTATTGCTATCAGAGACTAACTTACCACTAGAGCCAACTTTTAAAACCACCAAAAAACCATTTGTGGGTAAATTAATATTAGTAGGTAATTCAACATACAAATTATTCAATAACAGCTAAGTATTCATTCGTCTTCAGACGAATCATTTTTGTTTGCACCATCATCGTCCGTATCAGATTGATAATTATGGATTCTATGAGGCTGATTTACACCCTTTACACCCGAGTGATCGTATTTTTAGTAAGAAATTGAATTTTACTAGAGCATTAGAAAAATCCACTAGCCACTAAAACCAATACTTCGCAATTAAATGGGAGGTTAAAACTACCAGTTTTAGTGGAAAATCAACTAAGTTGGCAACACTGGCCGTACGCCGCTAGACTGTTTTGTCTTCATAGTGTGCGCCGTGATGTAGACAAAACAGCCTTGTTGCAGACGTCGTAGACAAGTCTGCGACGTCGTACGCACGCCCTAAAGATTAATTACTTAATTAATATCAAATTATCATAACACAGGTAGGTCGTTAAAGTTGATGATCTTGGATGTGTGTAGGTAAATTGACGTTTTTAACGGAGTTTAAAAAGAGGAGGGGCGTGACTTGTGTATGTAAAAAAAAAGTTTTATAAAAAAGAAAATAACCAACTTCACTACAAAAAAACTCGACTTTTTTTTGTAATATTTTTTTTTTATTTCACTCTTTTTAGTTGTGATACACTTATAGCCAGAGTACCTCTATACTTCTTATAAAAATCCCAATCAACCCAAACATTGCTAGGATACATTGTTTTATTATGAAGTTCTCGTGTCTACTTCCACCTTCTTTGTTCCTTCCACCTTCCTTGTTTTTCAGAGTCATCACGAACCGTCTCGCGCGCAGGTTTGACGACTTCCAGCCTCCCGAATAAGCCGTATTCCGAAATGGCTTTAGCACAGTAGGCCACATACACACTCTTGTTTTGTAAGCTCAATACTAATTGTCTTCAAAATTTTAAGCTTATAATATCTGCCTTGGAGTTTTGATGATCGTTGAATGAGAGTGATAAAATTTAAGAACCTTGACTTATGTTGACTTTGAAAAGTTCTTAAGCTGCGGGTCATAATTAAATGCGATTACGGGAATATAGCTATTTAATATATACCCTTTTAGTCAGTTCAGGCTTCTAGGTTTACCCACAACGAAGTTACAGGGGGTCGAAAAGTTTCAAGAAAATGATGGTATAGCTGTGCCTTTTAGTGTGTGTACTGCTGCACCCCTGCATGCTTATGCACTTTTTACATACAAAAAAATATGCCATGAGGAGGGCATGATGAGGTCTCGTCATGGCATTAAAGTTGGATAAAAAAGTGCACGTTTAAAATTTACATACACACATTCAAGATCATCGACTATGTTATGTTAATTTAATATTACATAATTTATCTTTTATTATTATTTCTCTACTTTTTTTTTAAATATGTTTGCAATGTAAAATAAAATGAAACAAAAAATAGTATCTACTTAGAATTTATTACAATAAAAATATATTGATAATAAAAGGACCACTTGAACTATTATTTACAGACACTAATAGCCCAAATAGATGTAATTAGTCTAGGTAAGTCTAATAACATCACTGAGTATTTGTAATAATAAAAGTAAAATGAATAGATACAGAACAAACAACTTTAAGGTTAAAAAAAACACTAGTTAAATTTTAAACTGGACGTGCAATCCCAAGTTAGAAAACGTATTACATGTGATACGTATCCCAATAGTGTGGCGTGATTTTGGAGGAATCCACACAGCTTTCGATAGATTCTTATGAAGTGAACTCATTACTTGACCTGTGGAAGCGGAAGTCTCAGAATCCGGTGTAAGGATAAAGTTTTCCATTTTCACGTACGGTGTCGCTTTTATACCTGGAACAAAAAAATCTTCAAGAATATTTTTTTCTAGGTTTTAGGATTGACTGTTTAAAAGTTATGCTAAGCTAGAAAAAATATCTACATTAAAATATGCAAAAAACAGGACTTACTTTTAGGTACAATGATGCAATTAAAACTTTAAAACTACTCGATCAACCAGTAAAAATAAATAATTTTATTGTTTAGTCTCTTTTTTGAAATCAGGATGGCAATATTAACCATAAAAATAAAATGGACTGCAATCATGGCGCCATTCTGAATTTAAATTTTGAATATTTTTTTACAGATATGTTATCAAAAATTTAAAATAACATCTATAATATAAAAATGAATCGCAAAATGTGTTGGTAAGCGCATAACTCAACAACGCCTGGACCAATTTGGCCAATTCTTTTTTTAGAATGTTCGTTGAAGTTCAAGAATGGTTTTTACGGCGAGAAAAATTAGGGTAGAGAAGGGTAGAGTAGGGTAGAGTAGGGTAGAGTAGGGTAGAGTAGGGTAGAGTAGGGTAGAGTAGGGTAGAGTAGAGTAGAGTAGGGTAGAGTAGTCAGTTGACGGGAGCGAAGCCGCGGGCAAAAGCTAGTATTAAAATAAATTTCAAAAGCTTAACTTACTTCTGCAATTTTCCTCTGTTTGATTATCGTTAGCAACATTTAGGAGCTCAACTGAGATAAGATGTGGTACCACTAGTCGAGATCCATTCAAAATGTACATTGGGACCCTTTTTAAATGAACATGTTAGGACAATTCCAATTAGATACCTAATTAAAATTATATTGAGGTAAAGGTAATTATCTGCAAATTTGAATTAGTCGTTATTGTCATACTATTAGGAACCCGCTGAGTCAATGTAGGACGTCACCTAATTACCTCGTCAGTTAATTACAGTATCGGTGAAGTAAACTCGTTTTTCTCTGTAAATAAACCACAATGATGATTAAATAATTTATACTATTATTTTCAACACTGGAATCTGTTAAACAATATAGAACGTGAAAAAATGAGCTTTGCATTAATTTAGCCTACGGAAGTTTATTTTTTTGCAGTAAATTTAAAGTTGCTTCATTCCTTACGGGTATAGGAGAAGGGAATAAAATTTAAATTTTCATATATGTTGTGAATTGTTATTTCACGCTCATTTAGCAAGTGTGTCTTTAAAAGCTAAATTTTTTAGCAAATGATAATAATGCAGCTAGAGCTTAGAGCTTACGGTATAATAGGCACAGTAAAGATACATTTATACAGTGGTATAGGTCTCTGTTTTCAAATGTGTATATTAATAACACCACTAATGTTTTTTCATTGCTGCAAAAATTCGAAGCTGGATGTTTAAACTTTTCCTTGCTTTGTTAGCCTAAACACTCATTGCATTAAATTTTTTACCCCATCGCCGTATCTCTACGTTGACGTCGTGGTGGGGCTTGCGTGATCCAATATACTCTAGGTCTATATCGGTAAAGTTTGCTTTGCCGTTATATGACTAGGGTGAGGGGCCAGACTACGAGAGATACAATCCGCAGTGCAGTTTTGTGGCGAACTGTTGGGCATTAGTGACCCCACGGACCGGATCTCCCCGGAGAATTCTTGTTCTTCATCTTTCGGTTTATTTCACGCTCAGTTTATGAGCGTGAAATAAACTTACTTATGGAGTAGAAGGATATGATTAAGTATACATTGTAATTTATTTGCGAGAAAAAATCAAGTTTACTTCACCAGAAATATGATTACTGAACCCCAGGAAGTAGTAGACACTCGCACGTTTTCTAGATTATTAATAACTTCGGTAGTACAATCCAGGAGAGCCTTCAGCTGTGCCGCCGTTTGACAGGTAATTTTTTTCTGATAGAATAATCGTTCCATTAATGCATTTACTATGATGCGCCTGTTGTCATAACGATAATTAAGCGTTCCCCATGCTTAAACATAATTAGCACCCGTCACCTGAATGTGTTTCAGTAAAGATTATACTGGTCTTCAAATAGTGTAATTTTTCAACTTCACTTAGTGTTGGACATTCATGAATTAATGACACAAACAAGTCTTTAAATGTAGGCCATTCTTCGTAGTTACCTGAAAACGGAGGGAGTTGTATGTTAGGTAGCATCACTTTAGGTTGTAATTTTCCATCACACGTCTTATTGCTGCATGAAAGTTGGTCATGGTCCGTCGTCTTCGAAGTGCATGCATCCAACATTTGTCTAAGATCTCCTAACATGCATAGGTTCTAGTCTTCATGGAGAAGGAATTCTTCATTCACGTAGTACGGTAAATTTAAACGTTGTTCTCGAGTTGTACTTTTCAACCGATCGTGGTGTGCTTTCTTAAAAGATACCCAATATTCTTCAATAGTTTGGATATGACTTCGTAAATAGGCTTCGATAATCGTTCTTTTGGGCACTTTTTAAGATTTATTTGAGTCTTTTTGAGTGTTGATGCCAAATATTCAAGTATAGGTAACGCTTTACCTGCTTCAGACGTCATTGTTTATACGTAAATCACAAAAATCTTCAAAATGTAGTTCAATACAATTTGCATACAAACTAATTGACCATTTCAAGAAATTCGTGCAAAACAACTCCAGGTAGTCCCTTATCACGTAATGGGATGCGGGTCTATTGTTCTCACGTCAGGCGCTCCGTCAATTCCCAATGTGGAATCTGGCTCGTAATCGACCATACATTTTGGTTATTAGGTTGACTTCAGGTTAGCACTGTTTCAATAGATTTTAAAATGAAATGCGTCTGTTCTATAAGAGGCTTATTGGTAACTAAATCAACATAGGTCATGCTTCTCTATCTAAATATGAAATTGACGTTAACAAAACTTATTTTTAAGTCATAACTGTTTTGGATCTCGACAAGTGATAGTCGCATTAGTGAACTGACTTTGCTTTTAAAAAAAAAAAGAAAATGGAAGAAGTTCCACATTTTATCTCAGTTGAGCCCCTAAATGTTGCTAACGACAATCAAACGGAGGAAAATTGCAGAGGTGAGTTAAACATTTTAATATTTGTAATTTATTTTAAGAGAGCAGTGGTGGCCGAGTGGTAACGCAGGGCCGTTACCACTTATGAGTTGTAGGTCGCGGGTTCAAACCCAGCCAGGCGCATTACTTTGTGTAATTTATTTCATCACCACTGCTCTCAAAACGCTGAAGAAAACATCGTGACGAAACCGGCATGTCCTAGAACCAAAAATTCGAAGACATTCACCAACCCGCACTGGGCTCGCGTGGTGAATTACGGCCCTCTCCTAGAGAGAGGAGGCCTGAGTCCCAGCAGTGGGAACATTAAAAGGCTGATTATGCTATGCTATGCTAATTTATTTTAATACTTATTTACCATTTCTGATAAAACAAATGTTATCCAATTAATCATCTTGAAACTAGACATCCTTTTAATTATTTTTTTTATTTAATTCTTGTTTTGATTCTAATTCAAATTTATTGCTCACAAATTAATTTAATTTAAATATTTTGAACTATATATTTTATATTTGTCCAATAATGTTTTTCCAGAATCTTTTCGAATCTTATATATTTATTTATATATTTTAATTGAATTAATTTATAAAATAATAATTTATATGTGTTGTCAAATTGTATAAGGTGTGGACACCTTTAATTGACATATTTGCACAGAATCGTATGTTTATAAAATTACCTAACAGTATAGCATGTAGCTAATATGTCGTTGGTGTTTCTCATAATAATAAATAAATAAATATATAAAACTTTACATTTCTAAAAAAATATCCGTAATTTGAAATTATAATGGCGCCATGATTGCGGTTCATTTAATTTTATGTACAATATTGCCAAACTGATTTCAAATAGAGACTAAACAGTTTTATTATTTATTATTACTGGTTGCTGGAGTAGATTTAAAGTTTTAATTGAATTGTTGTACCTACTAGTTAGTCCTGTTTTGGCATACCTATTTCAAAGTAGTTTTTTTTTATTTCCTAAGCATAATTTTCAAACAGTCAATAAAACTAGAAAAACATGTTCATGGTTTATTTTTTCTGTTCTAGGTATAAAAGCGACACCGTACGTGAAAATGGAAAACTTTATCCTTACACCAGATTCTGAAACTTTCGCCTCCACAGATCAAGAAATGAGTTCTCCTGAAAAGAATCCATCGACAGCTGTGTGTATTACTCCAAAATCACGGCACACTATAGGGATACACATCATAAACAGTAGGTGTATCAATTTCGATTTATCTGAAGATGAGGAGAAGGCTGAAGACTGATATAAATGAAGAAGTTACGATCATTGTTCACATCTATTCTAAGTATCTGTATATAAATGTTCAAGTCCATCTGGATTTCTTTTAATAATTTATTTTTATTTTAATAAACTTATGAAATACTATTTTTTGTTTCATTTTATTTTACCTTTCGAATTTATTAAAAAAAGTAGAGGAATACAAATAACGGCCTACGCACACTTGAGACAAGACTGTCAAACGTGTCTACGACACCCCTGACTTATCTGCGACAAGACTGTTTTAAGTTAATGTAATTGTTAGCAATACTGGACGTATTGCCAACAGTTACACTAACTTACCACTAGAGCCAACTTTTAAAACCACCAGAAAACCATTTGTGGGTAAATTAACATTAGTAGGTAATTCAACATACAAATTATTCAATAACAGCTAAGTATTCATTCGTCTTCAGACGAATCATTTTTGTTTGCACCATCATCGTCCGTATCAGAATGATAGTATACGACGTCGCAGACTTGTCTACGACGTCTGCAACAAGACTGTTTTGTCTACGTCACGGCGCACACTATGAAAATAAAACAGTCTAGCGGCGTACGGTCAGTGTTGCCAACTTAGTTGATTTTCCACTAAAACTGGTAAAACTACCAGTTTTCCCATTTAATTGCGAAGTATTGGTTTTAGTGGCTAGTGGATTTTTCTAGTGCTCTAGTAAAATTCAATTTCTTACTAAAAAATACGATCACTCGAGTGTAAAGGGTGTAAATCAGCATCATAGAATCCTTAGAAACTGTATAGAGGGTTCCCCAGGTATTTCTACTGGTATCAGCTCCCTGCTTAGAACCTTAATTGCTTCTTGCAAGTTCTTATCATTGAATATATTCTTTCCGATCAGATACTTTTCCGTTTCGGAGGCGTGATAAATGTTCGGATTTATATTACCGTACGCTATACTTGCATGTTCTATTTCGTTGTTTTTTCCTATTTAAAGAAGATATGCTGAGTGCACGAGAGCTAGTGAGTTCTGGCTCCTTGGCATAATCTGAAATAATTAAGACTTTAAAATAAGGATTTTTAAATATTTTAGCCATGTGACAGAAGCTTATCTGATCCGTGAGAGTTTATGGACTTGGTATTAAACTCTTACTGTGAACAAACGTACGTGAAGTAATAAAAATATATTATCAACTGTCTTATAGAATTTCATGATATTTTTACCTTCTAACTTCTGAACACATATGCGCTGCTCAGCGGTGGTAATTCTACGTTGACCAATAACACACCTTGCATGTCAAACTTTAGGAATTCCGATATTCTCAGTGTCTGGGTTCGGCCATCTCGAAAACCTAAGGACCAATGTCGTGTCGCATCACTAAATGACCACCGAAATGTAATAGAAGAAAAATTCATATATCGCGTTTACAAGTTGTGCTTTGATAAAATCCATTGATTTGTTTTGGGAACATATTCATTGTGCTTAGAGCTCTATATGGGATTCATAAGGAATCGAGCTTAGGGAACTCCTCAAATATTACAGGCAACCGTATGGTGATTTTAGTATTTTCATTGAGAACTTAAGCATTTACAGTCAAAAAGTAACATTTGATGAAGTGGATCTGGTGAAAAAAAACAGAAATAGCCAACGGAACTTCACCTTCACTTACCTAGATATAACAATGAAGATAGAGCGACTATGACAATACAAATAACTAAATTGTTTTAAATACTCATGTTGAAATTGGTATCATCGAAGTGATCTAATGATGATGATGGAGCCGGAAGGTAGGCACAGGAAATCTGTAAGTAATCAATGTATCCTAGCCGTGTTAGAATTGTAATAATATGTACTTTATAAAGTACTATAGAACTGATCTGATTATGAATCCGGAAGGTGGAAAATAGACACGGGAATTTAATAATAAAACAAATGTATCCTAATAGTGTTTTGATTAATTGGAATTTTCGTGAGAAATAGGTACTCGGGCTAAAGTTCTTAAATTTCAAAGTCAAAGTCAAAGTCAAAAAATTTTTATTTCACATATGCCTACATGGGCACTTATAAAACGTCAGAAGCTAGTGCACGGTCCCAAATTGGTCGTTTCCTATGGAGAAGAACCGGCAAGAATGCTCTGAATGGCTCCATGGTTACTCTTTTAAAAAAAATATTGTTTACAATATTTTCATATTACAGTATTAATAGACATTATGTAAGAACAGTGTAGACCCGTCGATATTGTTGCACAATAAAAATAATAATAGTAACCTAAGAATTCGCGAAGTCCACGGTGTTCTCACATTCAAATTAAAAAAAAAAAAGAAGCTATATAAAAAAAAACAAGAACAATAAGTAATTACAATTATCAATAAATGACGTCAACAAAAAGAAAATTACTAACGAATTTATGGTGGTTGGCGTCTAATAATATAAAAAATATTGCAAAAGCAATGTGTAGGAAGAAAAGAAAAAAGAAAATGTATATATTACAACAAATGTGGAGCAGTTAATAGATAGATGTACACAATATTATGAGTTACCAGGGGGCCACATGTGCAGAAGCAGTCATTAATAATAATAATAATAATCTTTATTGATCATTTATAAATATTGCAGTACATGGGTGTTTGATTTTTATTTGGTAGAATTACAAATTTGCTACAATTGCTTTGGGTGCAGTTCTGATCTCCTAACTAGGTTACAGTATAACCTGTATGTAGGAGTGACAGTTCCGATCCCCGTGGCTTACAACAATGATGTATTTTCACTGATTATGTACATTATGTGTTTAACTGCCTTCAAAAATTTGGTATACTTAACTAAAAAAAGAGAGAAAAATAAAAATAATCTTGAGAAAAAAATAAAAAAAAATAAAATAAAAGAAAGATTTGTCTGCAAACCATTTCGTGTGTGTTGATTGTATTAATAATTATGTTATGTATTTTACTTACCTTTAAATAAGCAACTTTTCTGTTTCTTCATATGTATAGTCTAG
Organism: Mythimna pallens; assembly: GCA_961205895.1. NCBI lineage: Eukaryota > Metazoa > Arthropoda > Insecta > Lepidoptera > Noctuidae > Mythimna > Mythimna pallens. Next base: position 18,447,429 of record OY540837.1, read on the forward strand.
AAGAAACGAGTAGACCCTTTTTTTACAGTTAAAGAGTGTTAACCCGTAAACTGGACAAAGTCTATTTATTTTATTATATAAAGAAGGGCCAAGAAAATAAAAGAATCTTTTAACGAAAGCGGAGCGCGTACGAGGGAGAGTACAAATTATATCTTTTCTACGTTTATCAATTTTCCTATATGGTGTTTTTTGGTGTTGTAAAAGAATAGCTTGCATGATAAACTGTTGTCTTACGTTAAGAATATTCCACTTACGGTATAATTCAGTTGTAGGGAACATGATAGGACGGAAGGTAGCAACTTTCAATACTGCTCTATGAGCTATCTCTAATGGTTTTATAGTTGTTTTAGCAGCACCACCCCAACATGAAATGCAATACGTGACAATAGATTGGCATAAGGCGAAATAAACCTTACGAGTTATAGTTTGATTAGCGATTTGCCGAAGTGTTTTAAATATGAAGATAAGTTTACGGACCCTGCCAGTGAGAATATTTATGTGGGACTTAAAATTAAGAGTTTTGTCCAACGTCACGCCCAAATATTTTATTTGGTCTGCAGAGGTTAATGACGGGCAGTTACAAGGAGTTTGGGGTTGATTATTACAGGAGTGAGCTATTAAATTTATTGGGATACGTGGTTGGGAGGCTGTACTGATTGAGTAAGTAAGAAAGTTGGTTTTTGAAGTATTAAGAGTAAGGGTGTGATCATTGAGCCAGTTTAGTGCGGCGTTGAATGCGAGTTGCGCTTCTATTTCTAATTGAGACCAAGTTTCAGCTACAACAGTTATCGCAGTATCATCTGCGAAAGATATTATGTTGCCATTTTGGATATTAAGGTTGCATAACTCATTGATGAAGACAAGAAAAAGGGTCGGTCCAAGTATACTGCCCTGGGGCACACCGTAATAAATGGGAAGTTCGTTACTATTGATGTTATTTATGCTGACATACTGTGATCGATTTGTTAGGTAGCTCTTGAACAGATCTAATTGAACACCTCGGACACCCATTCCTTCAAGTTTCGTTAAGAGAGTAGAGACGGGGACCGTGTCGAACGCTTTTGCGAGGTCCAAGAATATTGTTAGGACTTTTTTATTACTGTTAATACTACGAATCACATGATTAGTTAATTCGTGGACAGCGTCACATGTTGATAAGTTTTTGCGAAAGCCGAATTGATGAGATGAAATTAGCTTATAGTGTTCCAAGTAATTAACCAATCTCTTATTAATTAAACGTTCGAGTACCTTAGATAACGCACTTAGGACTGCTATGGGTCGGTAATTGTTAGGTAAAGTCCCGTCTCCTCCCTTGAAAATTGGATGGATAATTGCCTTTTTAAACGAAGTAGGAAAGACACCGGTGTCGAAACAGAGATTAAATATATGGCATAGGATGGGTGCCAGTAGAATGGAGTATTTTTTTAGGATATAGGGCGATATACCATCCCATCCAGTAGCAGCGTTGGTCCGTAGGGAGTTTATAGTGGAAATGATTTCGTCACTATCGCTACGTTCTAGAACGAAAGATGAGATGGGTACAGTTTTAGGTACAATATAAGTTGCCATCTGTTGTAGAGGAGTTATTTTGATATTATCGGCAAGGTATTTGCCCACATTGACAAAAAAGGAGTTTACTTTGTCACAGCATTCTACTGGGGAAGATGAGGTGGTTAATAGTTGAGTAGAAGTATTATTAGGTTTTTTAGTATAGGTGACTCGCTTTATCGTTTCCCAGAGTAATTTAGGGTTTTGACCAGCTTTTTTCAGTTCTCCCGTGTCATAAAGACGTTTCGCTTTCTTTAGAATCTTACTGCAGAAATTTCTGTAGCGTTTATAACTTAATGTCAGTATTTCGTTTTCTGGGTCTTTTTTTGCCTTTTTATGTAACGCATCCCTATTTCTGATGCAACGCAAGAGACCAGTCGTGATCCAGGGTTTCAGAATTTTCTTTCTTGCAGGTATTTTCTTGGTCAAGGTGTGTTTTGCAATGGCAGTAGTCACTAATCCCAAAAGTTGATTTGTAGCAGCATCAGCATTAGTCACAGAGAGAATTGGGCTAAAGTCTAGCTGAGACATTCAGTTATCGCCTCTGGTTGGAACGGTATGTGCTGCGAGAAGGCCATGAAAAGCTAGGAAATTTAAATATTCGTGTGAACGTATATCCGAGGTAGTAGGTTTAATGTCTAGGTTTATGTCACCTGTTAAGATTACCGTTTTAAATTTTTTTAAAGATGGAAGTACAACATTAAGGGCTGTTAAAAAGCCCTGAATATTATCAATAGATGGAGACCGGTAAATGCAAATTATAGCGACCTCAGATTTTATTTTAATAATAAGCCCAGAAGCTGATTGATGTAGGTCGGGTTCCTCACATGTAGCTGGTAACTCTGAGTTCACATATACTACCACACCGTCGCTTTGGTTCAGATGTTTCGTGGTTTTAAATGTGGTGTAATCTTTTAGTTGAGGAATAGTGCCATTGCTAGAACAGGGTAGCCAGCATTCTGTTAGAATCACTAGATCACATTCAAATGAGAGACGTTGCAAGAGAGTCTGTAGGTTTAAGAAATTACAGTTTATTGATCGAATATTTTGTGTCAGCAGCTTTAGGTAATTGTTAGGATGGTTAATAACAGACTGTGTCTGTTCTGGGGAGCACGTCTGAGGGACTGATAGAGAAAACTGGTCAAGATTTTCTATAAAACTGTCAATGTTATTGGTCATTTTTCAAAATAAGTAAACTTAAAGGGGAGGGGCGTCTCGGTCGGTAGAAAAGAAAATTACAATTGGGAAACAGGCTAAAGTTTATCATTTGAGTATTTGGCAACTGTTTATAATTAGTAGGATAAGTGTTCATTGCTGACTGACAGGAGGGTTTACAGTGTTTGTGTTTTTGACTATAAAGATGTGTATAGTTTGCTAGACAAATATGTGGAGACATAATCAAATCTAATATTTGATGAAAATAGTAATAACTAAAAGGCATATCATTAAATAAGTTACAAGTTAGAGTAAAATAACATAATATTAAAAAATTATACGTGCGAAGTCATGCAGAGGTGGTTTGAGACAGTAGTTTCAGCTGTTGTTCATTCTTCACCAAAATCGATTGGCTATCAGTATCCTTTTTCAGAAAGACTCGTCCATTTGATGTCCAACAGTAGTCATATTGATTGAATTTGGCATGGGTTCTTGCAAGATAAAACAGTCTCTTGGTGAGGGTTGTCAATTGTTCGGCAACGTATATAGGCGTTTGGGATGTAATTGGGATGCCTAGAGAAATTGAGCTTAATTTATTGTTTGGGTTTTTTTTATTGTATTCTTTAGCAGCCTCTAAGAACTTTGTTTTCATTAGTGTGTTTGCGAATTCAACCGTAACATTAGATGTCTTATTTTCCTTCTTTGACGGTTGTCGAATTATGTCACGGACGCAGGTGGGCTCTGTAGAGATATCCAGTTGCTTTGACAAGCACTGTATCATGTCATACAACATAGTTTTTGATTCCTTCTCCTGCTTAGGAACATTTCTAATTTCAATAGAAGTTTTGATGCTGTTCCGATCGTACGTTTCTAGTTTTTCCTCAAGAACAGACAATTTGAGCACCATGCCATTTCGCTCCTTTTCCAAAGATGTTATTTTATTCTCAAGTGATGACAGTTTATCGGAGACAAAGGTCATAGACTTTTCTAATTCGCTAGTTGTAGCTTTTATATCGGTATAGTGTTTTTTTATTTCCATCATGTGTCCTTCTAACTTGTCGAGTCGAGTGTTATGGGTGGACATCATTTCTCTCATCATATCCTTGATCTCTGTTTTAAGGGACTTTAAGTCATCACTAGTGACATCGCTTGATGAGTATTTTCGTTTGTTGCTCTGAGTAATATTTAACTGCAGGGCTTCCTCTTCATAAAGTCTCCGAAGGTCGGACTCGGAACGTGAAGGTACATTCTGGTTTGGCGGTGTTCTCATTAAATTGCTTGACACTGCTTCAGTTTGTGGAGATTTAGGCGGTGTTTTGAACATTGTATACACTATAATTGCTCTAATATAATTTGTAGAATAAATGTGGTCCCTGAAGATCTTGATAAAAATGTACTTTGGGCCAAACACAAAAATTATCCGCTATACGCTTACGCTCGTGAATTGTGGCAAGCGACGATAGTGACGTGTTGAGTCAACTTGACGTGCAAGCGCTCTGTAGCTGTGTTAACTATTGTCTTCTCCGCTGTTGCTGTCTTGTTTCAACAGGTACTCCGCACTCATCAGTGTTATGCGAGCCTAGTACTTCGCTTGATTTATTTTGAGATAGCCGAAAAAAACTTGATTTAATAAACTATTAACTAAATTAAATAATAAAAAATAAAAATAAAAAAAATGTACAGGTTGCACGTCTGTTCGCTTTCGCGGTCCGAGGGGAAGGGGTCATTGCCAAACAAGCGTGTCTTCGACATAGTCTTTAACCTTGTAATACGCTTTTTTAGTTAGGACACGCTGAATATGGGTTTTGAACTTGCCCTCGCTAAGTTCAGTCACCGCCTTTGGTAGCTTGTTATAAAAGCGTATGCTGTTTACTAAAAATGACTTGCTGGTCTTAGCTAATCTCCATTTGGGTAATACAATTTCGTGTTTACTGCGCGTATTTATGTTATGAAAATCGCTTCTAATTTTGAAAAGTCCTAGGTTTTTACGAACGTACAAAATACTTTCCAAGATATAAAGAGAAGGCAGAGTAAGTATATCGATTTCTTTGAATTTATTTCTGAGGGACTCGCGAGGACCCATTTTATAAATAGCCCGAATTGCTCTCTTTTGCAATATGAAAATTGAGTCCACATCAGCTGCAGATCCCCACAGTGAAATGCCATAAGACATAATACTGTGGAAATAAGCATAGTAAACTAACCTAGCGGTGGCTACATCTGTCAATTGCCTTATTTTTCGTACTGCATATGCGGCTGAGCTTAATCTACCTGAAAGAGTTCTAATATGAGCGCCCCACTGCAGTTTAGAATCGATAGTTATACCTAAAAACACAGTTTCCGTAGTAACATCAAGTTTGTTGCCGTCTAGAATTAAATTGACGCCAACTTGAGGGACATTTGGTAAGGAAAATTTCATACATTTAGTTTTATTCGCATTTAATAAGAGATTATTAGCTGCGAACCATTTCGAAAGAACAGTCAGACTTTCATTGACTTGCAAGACATCCCTATCTTTTCTATCCACTTTAAAAATAAGGGTCACTCACTCATTCAATGATCATCAAAACCCTAATATAGGTACTTCTTCTAATATAAACTTAAATTTTTTAACAGAATTAGTGTTGAGCTTACAAAACAAGAAAACAATAAAACATCCTGCAATGTCAATCCCGTTTTCGAGGTATACAAACTGCATAAAATAACATAAACTAACTAGCTATATTCCCGAATAGTATTTAATTTGCACCTGTAGCTTAAGATCTTTTCAAAGTCAAAATAATTCAGTTCCTTAATTTTATTACTCACTCATTCACCGGTCATCAAAACTTTATGGTACTTCTGGAAAACACACAAGCTTGAAATTTTTAATGCAATGAGGGTTTAACCTACAAAGCAAGGAAAAATTTAAACATCCAGCTTTGAATTTTTGCAGCAGTGCAAAAACAATAGTGGTGTTATTAATATACACATTCGAAAACAGAGACCTATATACCGCAAGCTTGAAGCTCTAGCTGCATTATTATCATTTGTTAAAAATTTTAGCTTTAAAAACAGACTTGCTAAATGAGCGTGAAATAAACTTACATGGAGTAGAAGGAGATGACTAAGCATACATTATAATATATTTGCAGAGAAAATCAAATTACTTCACCGAAACGGTAGTTTACTAACGAGTTAATTAGGTGACGTCCTGTATTGACTTAGCAGGTTCCTAATGGTGTGGCAATAAGTACTATTAAATAATTGGATTTTGCAGATAATTAACTATAGCTTAATATAATTTATAATTATCGAATTAATTAGAATTTATCCTAATAAGTTCCTTTAAAAAGGGTTGCAATTTTCGGTCGAGATCCAAAAAGGTTATTGTAATCATAACCTTTTTGGATCTCGACCAGTGATAGTCACAGTAGTGAACTTACTTTGTCTTAAAAAAAACGAAAATGGAAGAAGGTCTACATTTTATCTCAGTTAAGCTCCTAAATGTTGCTAGCGGCAATCAAACGGAGGAAAACCGCAGAGGTGAGTTAAACATTATAATACGAGTATTTGTAATTTATTTTAATAATACATGCTATTTACCATTTCTGACAAAACTTTTACATTTTTATAAAAAATATCTGTAATTTGAAATTAGAATGGCGCCATTATTGCAGTTCATTTAATTTTATGGACAATATTGCCAAACTGATTTGAAATAGACACAAAACAGTTTTATTATTTATATTTATTAGCTGGAGTAGATTTTAAGGTTTTAATTGAATTGATGTACCTACTAGTTAGTCCTGTTTTGGCATATTTCAAAGTATATTTGTTTTTTTATATCCTAAGCATAATTTTCTAACAATCAATAAATTTAGAAAAACATATTCATGATTTATTTTTCTGTTCTAGGTATAAAAGCGACACCGTACGTGAAAATGGATAACTTTATCCTTACACCGGATTCTGAGACTTCCGCCTCCACAGATCAAGAAATGAGTTCTCCTGAAAAGAATCCATCGTCAGCTGTGTGTATTACTCCAAAATCCCGCCACACTATAGGGATACACATCATAAACAGTAGGCGTATCAATTTCGATTTACCTGAAGATGAGGAGAAGGCTAAAGATTGAAATAAGTGAAGAAATTATTAGCCTTACCTAGACTAATCACATCTATTCTAAATAAGGTCTATTGGTGTCTCTAAACTATTATTGAAGTCTGTCTGAATGTTCTTTATTTTATTTGTTTTTACTTTAAATAAACTCTAAGTAAATACTATGTTTTGTTAAATTTTATGTATTTACCTTGCAAACATATTTTCTGAAAAGTAGGTTAATTATTTAATATCAACTTTTTATACAATAGTTAGGTAGTTATAGAAGATGATCTTGGAAGACTATGTGGGTAAAAGTTCAGTTTTTAACCGAAAGAGAGTAGGTTTATTTTAAAGTTTTATTAGCGTTCATAAGCACGGAGTGTCTCGGCAGTGCCCCCGCCAAGTTCAGCAAGACACAGTCATACCATTACTCAAAGCCATTCAGCACATTTTTGACCGCCTGTAACATCGTTGTGGGTAAATCTAAAAGCCTGAGTTTCACTGATCGAAAGGAAATAAAAGTAGCTCTTTTATATTCCCGTAATCACATTTAATTTGGACCAGTAGTTTAAGAATTTTTCAAAATCAAAATAAGTAAAGTTCATCAATTTTGTCACTCATTCAACGATCATCAAAACACTAAAGTGGATACTTGAGGAAGACTGACGCTTTGTTTCTGAAACGTATTAATTGATAAATGCATGATTTGTCACCTGTCACAATGTCGTAAATGCGCCAAAACGGGCCTCCTTCAATTTTATTAATCATAACACGGCACCACTCCACACGGGCCTACTTCTGAGCTTCGATGAGGTTATCCGTCACCCAGTGGCAAACTATCCTCCTCACGCAAAGGTGCTCGTGTAGAATCTTGTGAACGCTTTCCGAACCAATCTGCAGTGTATGCTGAATCCCTACGTATGTAATTTGCCTGTTTTCTTGAATTAAATTTTTTACTGTCAGCAAACTTTCTTCCATGACAGCCGTCGTAGGACGATCACTCTATTGTTCATCCCCCAAAGTAAGGCGACCGCGCTTGAAGTCGCTATACCAGCGGTAGATGGTTGCTTTTGAAAGTCCCTCATCCATAAAAGCAATTTGATGTCGATCAAATGACTTATCAGGTTTTAGTCCACATTTTAAATCTTAGAAAATCATCGTACGAAAGTGTTCTCAATTCAGATCCATTTTTAAATGAGACACGACAATTTGATTAGGCTCTCGAAAAAATGTGAAGGCAAATTCAAAATTCGAACAATGGTATTTTAACCGACTTCAAAAAGGAGGAGGTTCTATGTTCGGCTGAATGTATTGTTATTACTTTTTTAATAACCAAAGTTTTCGAAATAATTACTAGTGGGCAGTGCCATATACATAAAAACTTTTTTTGCAAAACATTCTGAGTGGCCTGGTATATTTTAGGAATCGGACCAGCTATTCTCTAAGAAAACAGCCTTGAGCGCAGCGCTGGCCGCAGTGACGAAATCCAAATAGGTACATTACTTTGTTCCTAAATCAATGTACCTATTTGGATTTCATCGACCTTGCTTCATGCCAAATTTCAGGATTGTAGGTCAACGGGAAGTACCCTATGAATTTTGATTCCCTTGAGAGAGTCGAAATATACGTTTCTTATGACCTAAATGGCCGTATTCTTTTTGTCGTTAACTCAGAAGTTTGATTTTATCAGTTTTAGGGTACCGCAGACGGACCAGTTTATGGTTTTAATTTCAACTCGATACGTCCATGCGTTCCCGAGATAAAGGGTCTTGACAGACGGACAACAAAGTGATCCTTTCTTTTGAGGTACGGAACCCTATAAAACGGACGAAACACTTCACAGAACAAAGTTTTTATTATTATAAAATAACAACAATTTAACAATGAATACAAAATAGTACAAAACAGGAAGCAATTCAATACAAACCACATTTAATTGTATGAAGAATGAAAAAGAAAAGATTATATTGATCATCATAACATAAATAAAAACTACCACTAGTATTACACAGGACCATATAATTATAATGAGGAAGAACTTTTGTAAGACTAGCGAAAATTGCAGCAAAAAAAGACCAACAAAACAAAAGAAAACGATAAAGAGAATAACAATTAATTAAATGAAATAATGACAAATTAATTAAATTATAAATCAAAATGTTTAATTCAATGAAAAAGTGGTAACAACAATGGGATTAGCCAAGTTGATAATTTACAATCGTTCATGCTAGTAGAAAACTTCAAATGTATGAGAATGACATCATCTCAACTTTAAGTCGCGTGGTCAGAACAAAGGAATCGGAGACGTTACGGACTGTAGAAAGAGATTCGTAACGAAACGGTCTTAACTTGGCTAGATCTGGAGGAATGAATTTGATTACAAATTACCTACACTGCACCTAGTTTTACAAATCACACTACTATTTGTGTTCCACTGTTGGACCTCTCCTCCAAACCTATCTATCTTGGACGGTATCTGAACAAATTCGCCTCCAAAAAACACCAGATTGATATAACTTTTTCAGACCTAAGCCACAGCACCCAGTAATGTGTAATGTAAACATAACACAATAATAAAATATAATGAAATAACAAAACTATTTCGAAAGAAGGAATTCTTCAGGCTTCACATCTAAAGCCTTCAATATGACTTCAGCTTCGAAAGGCTCCGCTGAAATAAAAAATGAAAACAACTTTAGTTTAAGACGGTATAAAAAATCAATTGGTTCAAAAACGGATACTGGTACTGCTTTTTATATTTTTACTGAGACTCTTAAGGAGATTCAACTCGACATACACTTTCACTGTTTTTTATATTATGACGTTATTACACATTTTTCATGAGATATTTTGGAAACACAGTATTTGTGGATATTATCTAAGCTTCTATTGAAATCAATTTATAAATTTGTGTAAAACTAATCCAGTAAAGACCTCCGAAAATCTGCTATTTTGTAAGAACTTTGACACTTCATAATTTACTCAAAAAGCCAATAAAGTATAACAATAGAAGCCTTGCAAATTTAATCAAGATTCTGAATGACGACAATTTTTTTCAAATTCTTTTAAGGGTTTAAAAAAAAACACGCTAGAACCAGTTTTGTAAAATATTCGAGTAAATCACGGAATTACCGAATGCTAAAAGAGTTTTCAAGAGTTATCTCTTTTTTCGCGTTGCCTTTTCCTCAATCATCGCGTTGGATGGCGTTAGATGAAGTAACAAGCTTTTAAACTATGCTCAATGTTGACGATAGGCGAGTGAAAAAGGATCTCTTAAGGATAGACCCAAATAAGTAGGCTAGAGGCTTTACAAAATCCTTTCAACTGCGTAAATAAAATAAGAATGCCATGCATAAAAAACATTTAAACAATGAGAAAAATACGCACGTATATTAATCCATTCATTAGGGTCATAGCCAGAGTCCTTGCGGGACTCCATGATACATTGTCGCAGTGCGTGCGTCACCCCGTGAGACATACAGATGCCCATCTCTCCACAAGCTGGAATTTGACAACAATGGGAAATCATTCAGTATCTGATAGCCTCAGTACAATCTAAAGTGTTTACCAGAATAACGTAATGAAATTCAATGATTCCCGGAGAAACGACTTGTTCTCCTTATTGGTGCTCCTCGTTTATCTAATTGGTTGTAAAGGGAGAATTGAAGCGAAAAAGATTTTGTGTTAACCCTAAGTGGCATGACTATGAAAAAAGAGATTATATTCTCTTGTTTCTTACTCTATGCTAATTATTATCTACTATATAAAAATAAGTCGGGTTTTCCTTCCTGACGCTATAACTCCATAACGCACGAACCGATTTCCACGGTTTTGCATTCGTTGGAAAGGTCTCGGACTCCGTGTGGTTTATAGCAAAGAAAAGAGTAGGGTAGAGTAGGGTAGAGTAGGGTAGAGTAGGGTAGAGTAGGGTAGAGTAGGGTAGAGTAGGGTAGAGTAGGGTAGAGTAGGGTAGAGTAGGGTAGAGTAGGGTAGAGTAGGGTAGAGTAGGGTAGAGTAGGGTAGAGTAGGGTAGAGTAGGGTAGAGTAGGGTAGAGTAGGGTAGAGTAGGGTAGAGTAGGGTAGAGTAGGGTAGAGTAGGGTAGAGTAGGGTAGAGTAGGGTAGAGTAGGGTAGAGTAGGGTAGAGTAGGGTAGAGTAGGGTAGAGTAGGGTAGAGTAGGGTAGAATAGGGTTATTTTTTTTTTTACTAAATCCCGCTTTTGGGCAGAACAACGTCTGCCGGGACCGCTAGTTAATTATAAAAAAGTCCTAAAAATTCCCTTTGGTGAAATTAGGACGCTATAAATATCTACAATAAACGTATAAATTGCTGAAACACCAAGCGGATATACCCCGTGTATTATTTGTAATAAAAGAAAAAAATATGTTTAGTCTTTATAAATTTTTGATTTTATTTTAGTCGCAAGATAGACTAATATTACTTTGCTTTCCACACTTTTTTACATTTCGCAATCGTTACAACCTTAACGTTCTAAAATTTCTTAGGCTACTCACCTTTCGCTCCAAGGACTCCATTTAAATTTTTGCTGTTGTACCTCAACTTGACGTTGAACTCAACCGGTATGTCCAGAGCGAGTGGTACATGGTACATCAGTGATCGGTTATTCAGCAGTTTTCCTGTCTCCTTATCATAAATAAGCTTCTCACAAGTGTGGTAACCCAGCCCCATGATGTAGGCACCTTGCATCTTGAAATTATAAAAGTTTTTGTTTTTGACCTTTCAGCTTAACACAGACTATTTTTTTTTTATTGATATAAACTAGTGCTTGACTACGATCCCACCTGATGGTAAGCAGTGATGCAATCGTTTATGGTGAGGCGTACTAATTTATTGAGAGCCTATTCACTCTAGCCTTGAAGATACCTAAATTATAATCGGACGGAAAAACCGTAGCAGGCAGATTATTACAGTCCCTCGATGTACGCGGTATAAACGACGAGGCGAAACGCTTGGTCCGGACCGTAGAGGTTTCAACAACGTAAGGGTGGATACTCGCCGTTCGTCGGCTTGTCCGACGGTAGAAATGAGATGGTGGAATCAAGTCATGCAATTCCTGCGCACACTCTCCAAAATGCATCCTGTAAAACACCGAAAGGTTGGCCACCCTACGCCTGTGCTCAAGGCTTTGTAGATTGCACTTAACCAGATCTGGATCATCAATTAGCCTCTTTGCACGCCTTTCCACCGAGTCCAAAGCTGCCAGGTGGCATTTTGCAGCACCAGCCCATATGTAGCTTTTTTTTTTTCGGTGGGAAAATCATCTTATGACATCCCCCACTCTTGGGCGGGGCGGGAGATAGTGTCAGACTTTTACTGACTAAAAACCCACTCCTGTTCCTTCGTTGCCTTTCGTACCAGGGCCGAGTCTTCCTTTCAGAATCAGACCCTTGGCCCCAGTAGGCTTCGACCCTGCTGGGCCCCTACAGTTGCTGACATCTCCTTGAGGCGCGCGTGGAACAGCACGCGCCGTTGACGACTTGGGCTTGGTCCGGACGGTTACCGGACGGTCGGACGGCAAGCCACCCATTGGTCGCCGTAGCCCATATGTAGCTGCAGTACTCCACACACGAACGGACCTGTGCTTTGTATAACATTAAAAGCTGTCCTGAGCCTCTCTTTCGGACCGGATTAGCTCCTAACTAGCTCGAGCACCTGGCAGGTATCTCCCTACAACTGTGCTATCATCTGCATACCCATAGATACCGGGCATCAGCAAATCGTTGATATGCAGCAGGAAGAGAGTTGCAGAGAGAATAGACCCCTGAGGAACTCCGGCATTAGTCATCATGGGCTCTGATGAGCATCCATCGACAACAACTCGGAGAGACCGTTCACTCAGGAAGTCTTTTACCCAGTTAATCAGACCAGGGCAAATGCCGTACGCTGGAAGCTTACTCAAAAGACTAGCGTGCCATACCCTGTCGAAGGCCTTCGAGACGTCTAAGGAAACAGCAATCGCTTCCCCATTCTGCTCGAGGGTGTCGCCCCACAAGTGGGTGGCATAAACTAGTAGATCCCCAGTAGATCGATTGCGACGAAACCCGTACTGTCGGTTACTGAGGAGATCGTTACTTTCTAGGTATGCCATGAGGCGCGAGTTCAATACACGCTCCATAATCTTGCAGAGTATGGAGGTTATTGAAATCGGCCGGTAGTTGGTAAGATCGGCACGACTGCCCTTTTTGGGCACGGGTTGCACGTTGGCAAGCTTCTAGGACTTGGGCACTATACCAGTCCCAAATGAGAGGCGGAAGAAATACAGGAGACAACTCGGGTCATTACAGGAGACAACTGTATTTGAAGCATCAATGCTACAAGCAGTAATGTAGTCGGGTCGAAAGGTTATTTGGATACCGGACAAGTTACTCACTATGACAATTGTACTGTCATCCACCATGATGGCAATTTTTTGAAAATATACCGCCCAGTTGAAGAACCTACCAATCAATCGATAAACAGGACCCTACATTACACTACAGAAATACAGACATAATATCTTGGATCAGCTATGCTTAACTTTCATGGTGTGTGTATGGTAGGTATATTTTTACACAATGTAATGAGCAAGCTACCAGTCGCCTATGTTAAGTTGAGAACCATCACTATAGCAAAATACAAAGGTAAAGAATAATAGAGCACTTACCTGTCCAACGTCTAGCTTCGGGTTGGCACTAATACCGACATCCTCTAAAATATCCGCACGAACTATTTGGAAAAGCCCAGTGGTCACATCTAGTTGCGTTTCAATAATGCACACGCCGAAGGCGCTATATCCCTTCAGATTTTCATCTGTATCCTTCATCATGAACAAAGAAGTCAGCTCGACTTGATCCTCGCCTGCTTTCTGGACGATTTCTTTCCAAGTAGCACCTGGCATTGTTTCTTTTATTGGAGCCAACCTCGCTTTCAAAGGTTCACACGCTCTCATTATAGAATAACAAACACTTTCTGTAGTGATACTTGACCCGGATAGCACATTGTTTGCAGCCACAAAAGAGTAATTGGGAACAATATTTACATATTCGAGAGGTATACCTAACTCGTATGCGCAAACTTGGGCTGCTTTAGTGTTGATCCCTTGTCCCATTTCGATGCCTCCTGTGGACACTGTAACTGTACCATCACCCCTATAAATGCTGACGAGAGCCGAATAGTTTCCATAATATCCGACTTGATAGCACATAACATTGATTGAAATAGCCTTTTTCATCCATCTGTTTGTTTTATTAAACTGTTCGATCTCTTTGGCTCGTTGGTCGTAATTGACGTCATTTTTGAGAACGTCAATCAGCTCTGGTAGATCATTGTCCTCTGTCCTCATATTAACTTTGCGGACACTAGTTGGGTCCTTCTGAACGGTGAATGCAATATGTTGCATTATGTGTTCTATGCACGACTTGCCTTCTAAATGACCTGTCACATTAAGAAGTTTACAAACAATTTAATGAATGATCATAGTGCTCAAGTAATAGAGGATTACATAATATTTATAATATTATAGGTAAGCGTGAAAAAACGGACATAATTCTACAACCTTATTTTTTTTGTGTTTTATAACTATTATGCAAAGTGTATAATTTCTAGGCACTTCGTTTTACTTTATATTATTTGTTATCCTAAAAATTAGGACATAGCAAGCTAATAGCTGCGAGAGGGCCCTAGTGACTTGTAATACAGGTTCTTATTAACCTTTATTAGTTAATTCTATGTTAGTGCTCCTCTGTAACCCTAACATTAAGTACCTTGTGTAGAGAAAATAAATTATTATTATTATACAAAACAAAGAAACTAACCCGGTGCTCTAATAAAAGTATTAGAAGGTGTATCAGTGGTAACTGTAGCTGTCTTCAAGGACCAGTACTTAGTACTGTAGCCATTGGGGAAGTTACTGACGATGAATACAAGAAGATTCTCGTTGTTAGAACAGCCATTGTCTTCAATTATTGAAGCGTTTAAATACTGGATTTCACCATCATCGTTGACTCCTACCTATTAACAGTTTTTATCATCAGAGATTAAAGGTCTGTTGTGTAATATAATGTAAGAGATATATCCTGTATTTATTACCTCATATTCACACTGGAATGGCAATCTTTTTCCTCCCATAGCCATGTTAGTTTGCATGGGCAAAATGAATCTACAAGTTCGATCAAGTTTCTTAGCTACTAAAGCACAAGCTGCAGCGACCTGGGCGTTACGACTTATCTTTCCTCCAAAACCACCTCCGACTCGACGAACTTTTACCAAAACTCTAAAAAAATCATTTATAAAGTAATTTTGTAGAAAAAAATAGTAAACAGGGTCAAAAGTTCGATATAGTAACAATGTCGTGGTTTCTAAAAATATTCGTCATGCTCGTGAACGGATGCCGTCAGTTGAGACTGGTCATCTCTGAACTGCCAGTGGCTTATTTCAATTTATATTTTTTAATTACTTTTTTTTTCATTATTTATTGACATTGTGCCCACATAATAGAAGCGACAAAAAATATGTAACCAAGATATTTGTAACTCATAGCATGATTTGAATAAGAATGTCCTTGGAGTTTCTTGCACGTTCTTCTCCATAGAGATCTACGCTTTGGAACGTGCAACTTAGCTTCACTTTTTTTTTCGGCTGACCGACATTTTGACAATTCAAAAGGGCCTGTTATTGGTCTATTTTAAATAAAGTTTCTGATTTCTATTCAATATTCAACACTGATAAACGTATTAGGGATAAAATTACCCATTATTAAATTTTTAGATTCACTGCAATTAATTTATATCTAATAACAAAGACATTTTATGGGTTCGGCAAAGTTTATTTTTAGATCCCGTATTAAGAGGACTTACTCGCTTTCACTGATCCCTAAAGACCTTGCAATAGCATTTTGCGTACTATCCATCCATTGCGTTGAATCATACACCTCTAGTGTCTTATCAACAGGTACAACAACACACGACAAAGGTTCTATAAAATAGTGATATTGAGATTCGACTTCATAAACTCCATTTATGATTTTTGTTATGTTGTCGCCCCTTCCAGTCGGTTCTATAGATTGGTTTCCTGGTACGTATCTCTTGCTATCTTTCTTTGCTTCATCAATGGTCAGTACCGGAGCCGTTCTGCTAACATTTTTATATGTAACTTTTACCAGTTTCGCAACTTTCTCAGCAAGTTTTTCAGTTACTGCCACGACTATAGCTATCGGTTGCCCATAAAACTTGATTTTAGTTGCGAGAATCTCTTCGTCATGTGTTTGCATTTGCAAAACGCCAGGGAAGGTAAAAGAATTGACGCCGGGGATGTCCTTGGCTGTGTACAAGGCTACAACACCCTCTATGGTCTGTGAACATGAAACAATTTTTAACTGTGAGTAAGAAAACATAATGAAAAATGAAGTTGTTGTTTTTGCGGAAAATACTTGATATCGTCGTAATAATACACGAAAATTTCTATGATTAATTTTAAATATCTATAACGTTTAATATCAAAACAGTTACCATTATTTTTCAGTTTTGTTTTTTTTAGATAAATCAATCTCTCACCATAACTTCTTCAACATCGATGGTATCTACTTCTCCATTATGTACTTTAGAAAGCACGAAATTACCAAAAACTTCTCCTGGAGATGGAGGCAGATCGTTAGCATACTTAGCTTCCCCACCAACTTGTATTAATGCTTCCAGCTTATCAACAGGCTGGTTTAACGGAAATAGCGAAGAGTCAGCCTGATAATCTTCTTTGCCAGAGGATACGGGTCTTTTCAGAAGTTCTCCACCAGAAGCATATTTGGAGAGTGCTGTGCCAGCTGGACTGATGTTTAGGATGAACTGCAAGTAAATTGTGCGATTATTAAATAATATTAGATATTCCTATTTATATAGATTGATGCTTTAAATGACCAGCGTCTAAACTAAATGATTAAAACCTGTAAAATTCGCTTCGGCTTTAATTCCCTGCATTATTCGAGTGTATATGCAAGGACTGTTACATCCAGATCCCATGGTGACAGGTCGGCGAGGAGGCTCACCCCCTCATAGGAGACTGTGCGGTGTTCAATGACATCCGATTGTCCCTTTGGAACATGTTCAGCTGGAGAGCCAGTCGACAGTGCTCATGTATAGGTGCGCTGTAAAGGTCCATAAACCACACAATGTCTATGTAGATCTTTCAGCAGGAAGCATCGGACCCCCTTGATTGGAAAAGAACCGCTTGAAGGCAACCCCGGCCCGCTCCAGTCTGGGAGCTAAACTGCTGGATCCATTCAACTACAACCACGCGTGTAGCTAATTTGGACTCCGCCTGGTATGGTTCTTCTGTACCAGGACCAGTATGTCGTCAGCGTATCATACTTGGGAGGTTGACGCGCAGCACCCAGTCGTACCCGATGTCCCACTGAATCGGCAAAAGAACGGATCCCTCCAGGACACCGCACAACATCTCTTACCAGTACTACTCTTCCCGGCCCTGTTGGTCCGATAAGTTTTGACCACGCGACTGAGAATTGTCAGCATCAGGTAATACTGGAGTGCCTCCTGATGCAACAATATAGACTACATTGGCGTCATCAAGAGACACCGCCGGGACGACCTCGCCCCAGAAAACAGAATCCTCCTTTGTGATAGTTGGCACGCGCATAGCGTCCACTGTTGAAGGCCCCTTGCGGAAACCAAACTGGCTCTCCGTTAGATCCTGCCCCGACCGCACCAGCCCGCCGACGAGACAGTCTGCAATGACTCTTTCAAAGATTTTTACCACGTTGCCAAACCTCACTTATACCCCCTAACATGCCAAACTTAACTAGAGTTTATGAGGAAACCCTTTTCATACCTTATAAAACAGCCCTAGAGCCAATTTCTTGCGAAACTGTATAGAGGGTTCCCCAGGTATTTCTACTGGTATCAGCTCCCTGCTTAGAACCTTAATTGCTTCTTGCAAGTTCTTATCATTGAATATATTCTTTCCGATCAGATACTTTTCCGTTTCGGAGGCGTGATAAATGTTCGGATTTATATTACCGTACACTATACTTGCACGTTCTATTTCGTTGTTTTTTCCTATTTTCAGAAGAAATGCTGAGTGCACGAGAGCTAGTGAGTTCTGGCTCCTTGGCATAATCTGAAATGATTAAGACTTCAAAATAAGGATTTTTAAGTATTTTAGCCATGTGACAGAAGCTTATCTGATCCGTGAGAGTTTATGGACTTGATATTAAACTCTTACTGTGAACAAACGTGCGTGAACTAATAAAAATATATTATCAACTGTCTTATAGAATTTCATGATATTTTTACCTTATAACTTCTGAACACATATGAGCTGCTCAGCGGTGGTAACTCTACGTTGACCAATAACACACCTTGCATGTCAAACTTTAGGAATTCCGATATTCTCAGCGTCTGTGTTCGGCCATCTCGAAAACCTAAGGACCAATGTCGTGTCGCATCACTAATCGACCACCGAAATGTAATAGAAGACAAATTCATATATTGCGTTTACAAGTTGTGCTTTGATAAAATCCATTGATTTGTTTTGGGAACATATTCATTGTGCTTATAGCTAGGAAATGGAATTCCCGGAGCCTATGTTTCCTGATAAATAAAACCTAGGGGTATTCCAGTCAATAATAAATAGGCTACTTCTGAATAAGTGTGCTCTATTATCAACCATATTATTAGCTTACCATCATTTTAGTTAGTGATCAAACGCGAGCCTAACAATAAAAACTAAAAAAACCTCAATAATTTAGTAACCTTCATGGAATGAAATATTTTTGTGTGGTGGTCTGGATACTGATATCGTTTCAATCGTCAATATTTCCATCACCTTTTCAAACTCTCATTAATGATAAATGAAATTTATTCTGCAAATAGGTTTAAAAAACACTTTTACACGTCAATTTTTTTTTCGTCATTTTAAACCAGATGAGGCCGGTGTTTCCTAGCTGACAACCCTGAGAAGAAACACCGAAACAAACTCAGGGGTCAAAGTCTCTTTTAAAGTCCATACAATAATATGTAATGGTCCAATCACATGAGAACCATGCAGATTTGTCTGAGATGGTCTTTTGAAGAAAGAACCATACAGATTTGAGTGGACCTGTCCAGCATTTGTCAGTATTCGCAAAGCTCAACTCAGAACTACCAAGGAGCTCAACGACTTGACGAACAATACCAAGGAAAGGATATTTGGGTAGGCCGCAGAAAATACTCAAATTGCCAGACATACGTTAAAATTACTGAAAAAAGCAAGCAACATAGTCATCACGTACACTCAATGAACGAACCCTCCTTTAATGCCAAAGTTGCACAAATTTTCAAATCAAAGTTGTGATTCACAAAAACTCAACTTTAAACACCCTATTCAGCAATCGAAGGAAAGACTTTAGTGGATGTTTAAAATAGAAGATACTTACGAACAGTGACCCTGGCTCCAACGCATTCAAAAAGTATGTGCATGTCTGACTTGAAGGTGGGTATCTGTCGTTTGTACATTAAATTGCCAGCTATAGACCCAATCTAAAAAAAAAAATAAGAAAAGCATTTGGTGGCAATTCTACAAGATATATCTAATTCCAAAGTTTAAAAATATTGTACAACTCCTAAGGAGGAAAATTTACTTGGATTAATATTTATAACTACGTACAGCAGCTAATGCTTTAGATCATTTAAACTTACATTCCTAACGGATATATGAGCAATAAGTTCAAGATGTTTCACAAACTCTTCCAAATATGCAAAGCCGTTTTCATTAATAGCAGCTTCTTTGAATATCTTGATACAGTCCGCTAACGACGTGTTGGCTCCAAGGATCAGATTCTGATCGAACTTACACGTTTTAAGTGAAAACACTTCGCTTATGTCTATCAAAACTCTAGAATAGTCAAATGTTTCAACAATACCTGAAATTTTAAATTAAATTTATCTGAAATCTATGAATCAATAGCCATTCAATTTAAGAAGGCAGATGCAAGTTAGCAAACTGAGAAAGTGTCAGTAAAACTGGTGCATTTTCTACATAATAATTTAAAATCTTTTCATTTTCAACTTCGAATTAATGAAAAATCTAAAACTCACCTTTTCCAGTATTTCCATCAACAAGCATATACGAATCCACGCCATGTTCGTTGAGGATATCAAAAATTGCATTTACTTCGTATACCTTAAAGAACTTGTACTTTCCAAAGTTAAAAGAAAGAGTGCTTTCGCTCTTAACGTCTGCTATGACGGTCCAATCGCTGCAATCACTATTTGTCGAGCTTTGTCTCTGGCAGCATCTAGGGTTTTGAAGCAATGTATTAAGTTCCTCAATATCTCTGACTTTCTGGCATACCTCTGGGGACGCATCAATAGCGAATGACTTAATAGTTTCCATGATCGGCCTGAATCCAGTACATCTGCACGTATTGCTACCAAACGACTGCTCTAGTTCTGCCATCGTGAGGTTCTTGTCAAGTAAACTAGAAAAAAAGTGCTGTTACATTCAGAATTACGAGATTTCTAACCTCCTATTTTCGCATGTGCATAATATACATATCACTTACCTGGTTAACTGCATGACCCATCCTGGTGTACAGTACCCACACTGGGTACCATTGAATGCGGCCAGTCGTTTCTGCACATCGCTGTAGCCGTCCAAGCGATTGCCGACACCTTCAACAGTCGTCACCTCCCAACCGTTGCAGGAGAAAACCAGCACCAGACACTGAAGACGAAACATAATAAAAAATATATAAATAAATACAACTCCCTGCACTGCATAATAAATTCATCGATTAATAATATGTCCCCAGAAGCCAGATTTAATGCCAATAATCATCGTTTGTAATGCATCATCCTCAAATATAATTAATTAGTTAATGAATGTCAAATATTGTATAATACCACTTTTATTTCGAAACATGTCTTAAGGAGTGTTCTTGTCCGTTTTCTCTATATGAATTTAATTATGCGAATGGAAAACTAGAGCCCCTTTTTTATTTTAATTATAAAGCATAACTCTCACTAGAACGCCAATAGTGGCCAGTCGCCTTGCTGACTGATCTATTAGTTTTTTACATCTAGAGCACAGCAAGTACCCTGAAGTACCCTCTATAGTGACGAATACGTTTTGTTTGTTATGATAATGAATTAAAATAAATGATTTGACTTTGACAATAGTCACTTACGGAGTTAACAGAAAAAGTCTCGACCAAGCCACTGGGGAACCGCCTCGCTCGCACCATTACGATGCAGGAGCCGCAGCCGCCCTCGTGACACATGGACTTGGTGCCAGACAAGGCGAGCACATAACGAAGGTACGCGTTCAGCGTCGTTTCCCGAGGGGTGCTTTCATCCACTGTGGAATGATATGCATGAATATAACTCGCAGCCTATATCGGGTGATGTTAATAACACGTTAAAAATAAAACGAGGATGACTATTTCGATTGCTGGGTGTTTAATGTAGGGTATTATTATCTATGCGTTGGTTACAAACGCAAAGCTCAGCTCAGCGTATTCTGTACTTTTCTTCTCATCTGGAAGAAAAGTACAGAATGCGCTGAGCCTAAATTAGGGGCTTAATTCGGTAAACAGTTTGGCCTGATAACTAAACGGCGCCGTTCGAGTGGCCTGTAAGATATTCAGCCGATGCTTCAACATTGCATATAACATAAAATAAACCTGCCTGTTAGCAGATTCATGCTTTGGCTATTCGGCAGGCACAACAGTGGACCATGTGACGAATATATAGTAAAACTCAGGACACCCCGCCACGGACAGATAGATTAAGGGTTAGAGTGAGCGAACAACGTGCCCACCGTCATCTCCTTCATGTTAGGTTTTCTTAAACCCTGCAGACCGAAATAGGATACCCGCGCAGAAGGACACCGTCAGCATATCTAATTTAAAATACGAACTTGCACACTGTTTACAGAGTGCAAGTGGGGCACTTAGGCTGGCCTCATACATCCGGAATGGCTCTCTGGATTCATATTATTAATTCAGAGAGACCGAAATACCATACAATATGCTCAGTAAGCTCCACACACATTCTGATTTTTTCTGATTATGAATTTCTCAGAACGATCTGTAAGAATGATACTGACGTGCGTTCTGAATTCCGGATCGAAATATTTAAGATTATGATTTCATAACGCGCGTATTCCTATAGATACCTACCTACATTGCAATAGAGCGGCACACACTTAATGGAATCTGATTATAAATTATTTCAGTTGACACTGCCAAAAGCAATGCGATTAATTCCTCTTCATTAAAGACGTTTGCATGTTCCGGGAATCACGAGACTACTGATAAATCTGATTTTTTTTTATTTGTGTGAGATAAGTTATGAATCCAGAGAGCCATTCTGGATGTATGAGGCCAGCCTTAATTGTCTTTATATCTGGATACGTGGCATATTTTGTCAAGGATGCATATGCGAGAATATCTGTGGAAAAGAGCTACTCACTTGAATTGCATATTATTAATATATTTGATTAACGACAGGTGCAGTAAGAATCAATATAAATCGTCTTATCAATATAAAGCAAAATCATTACAAAAGTAATTAAAAATTTGGTAAAAACACTGTCTTCTTACCTGTACATATTTTCCCGTTCACCGTAAATTCAATTTTAGACATGACTGTTGTGTTCCTTATAGACTCACGAATATGAATATTGTCTTATGTTATATCGAATATATATTGTCTTTATGTTATATCTATGAACATCTCCTGTGCAGATATGTTTTCATACATTCGTCACAGTGAATTCATTTAAATAAGGCACGAGTCAGACATAACGGAGCTCATCGAACTGAAATTGGAAACGGTGCACGGTGATTGAAAAATTGTGTGGAAATGATGTCTTTACAAGGGTGATGCGGAGAGATGGGACGTGTCATGAATGTTTTTTTTTAATTTGAACGTGAATGAGGAGAGGAAGACCAAAGAAACGGCGGGTTGAAAGATGATGATAAAACTGAGAACGGGGTGAATAGGTACTAGAATAACGATAAAGGCTAAACAAACCACGTCACGCTAATTGGTGAACTAAACAATTGAAAATGTGCCCCTATGCTGTTCGACACAACGAAGTGTTCCGTACTGAACATCGAAGAATATTTTTTTCTGTCTGGTCTTTTATTTGGTGGGAAATCATCCTATGAGTTCTTCCTTTGTAGGTTGGAACCAGAGGGCGTGTCAGACTTTTACTGACTAAATTAACCCACTCCTATGTTCCTTGTTTGCTTTCGTTTTAGGGTTCTCTTTAGCACAATCTATGGCCCGAGTAGGCTTCGACCCTGCTGGGCCCCTACGGTTTTGCTGACATCTCCTTGAGCGCGCGTGGAACTACGTGCCATCGACGATTTGGGCGCGGTCCGGATGGTAACTGGATGGCCGGGCGGCAAGCTACCCATTGCTCGCCGTCCGCAAGCCCTCGCCTAAGATGTCTGGAACTCGGGGTCTGGATGTCGGCTGCTGGGGCGTAAAGAAGTCCTTTCCCTCACGCGTGCGGCCGCCTCCTTCGCTAGCATTACTATTATGCAGAAGGAGGCCACCACCTGCCATTCCTCCTCGCTCTGGGCCATGGCCTGTACCACGGCCCAGCGTGATAGGTCGCACTTCCACCGTATGCCCCAACGTGTCCTCCGGGTGGTCCACACAATGGTAACACCCGAGCGTTTCTTCCGCACGCATCCGGTGCTGGAAACTACAGAACTTACCATGTCCGGTGAGGACCTGCGTCATGCGGAAGGTAAGGACACTGTGTGTGTGCTTTTCAGTCACTCCTCAAAGAGGGGCTTACCGCCATAATTGTGGCATGCCCATTTCTGTTTAGTCTGAATCATACTTAAAACTTTTACCTTTTTCTCGGATTAACCAGCGGAACATTCACCGAATTCAAACTGTACAAACATGCACCTAGACTTAAATTTTTGTCAAGTCATGGCACGTCATATACCTACCCATGTAGGTACCTATAATAATTATATATCTAATATATTTTTTACAATATTTTTATAATGAAATATTTAAAAATATAGATAATGTATGTGAAAATATTAATGAATAAACTCCACTCCTTAAAGAGGGGACTTACTGCCGCAATTGTAGTGTGCACAGCACTAGCGTACGAACTTACGACAGTCGATGTACATATTAAGTATAAATTCGCCATGAGATCCCACCGAAACTCTGTCTACCATGCCGCAATTTGTCACGACAGCTGAGTTTTGTCCAGGCGTTGTATCTCCGTGCACAAGTTATGCACGTATCCAAAGACTGATATCTAATGTCATGGTTTCCGTCGCTATCCCACCGCCCATTGTTCATCATCATCATCATCATTTCAGCCGAAAGACGTCCACTGCTGGACATAGGCCTCCCCCAAGTGTCGCCACAATGAACGGTCCTGTGCGTCTCGCATCCATCTGTCTCCCGCAACCGTTACCAAGTCATCGGTCCACCTTTAAGGAGGCCTTCCAACGCTACGTCTTCTGGAACGTGGCCGCCATTCCAGAACCTTTTGGCCCCAACGGCCATCTGTTCTGCGAGCAATGTGCCCTGCCCATTGCCACTTTAGTTTAGCGATTCTTCGTGCTATGTCGGTAAACTTGGTTCTCTTGCGGATATTCTCATTCCTGATTCGATCCGATCTTGATAGGAGCGGGTGCTACATGGCTGTTTACCATGACTTTGGTTTTGTCCATGTTCATTTTAAGTCCCACTCTTTCGGAAGCTCTACTGAGGTCACCGAGCATTGTACTGAGCCATTGTTACTCTCTATTAATATTAAGCTAATATTTTAATTCTTTATGATTTGGTTTACAATAAAAAGTACCTACATATATCCATTTATCTAGGTATCTTTCTTTCCGCCTGTTGAAGGTCCTTAGCGGACATGGTGAGTTCGGGAGTTTACATCTATAACGACTATAGGCCGACATATCAGGCCAATAGTTGCTAATAAACAACAATAGTCCTCTCAGTGATGACAGATTGATCCCAATACAAGTGATACTGCTATTCTCGAGAAAGGGATCGGGCACATACCTATAGTACAGTACTTCCGATTTCACAGGATTGTATTTAAGAGCAAGTTGCTGGAAGATGATTCAGGCTAAAAGGGATGTGTCTGCAAAAATTCTCCAAAGCTAGACGAGAACACTTAGAAATTATGTATCGGATTAATTCCCCAGGCCGGTGGTAGATATGCTCGACATATTATGTCAACTGTACCATCCTTACAATGTATGTCCGATAGACACGTCTACATCGGGCCCATGTAAGGCCTGGTAAAAGGGCCAGTGAAGCTCCTTGGTCTGCCATACATTCCTATGGTCATTAGTATCCAGTGCAATAGGCTTGCACCAGTTCTCGTTGACCAAGGAGAGCGGGGTGAGGCCCTTGACCGCTGCCACAACACCTCAGTGCAACTCTACGTCGGCTTCTAGGAAGTTTTCCCTGAGACTACATACCTCACGGTTGTGTAGTGTCATAGCATTTAAGATGCCCCTGCACAGTTCAGCCTAAGTCCATCCTTATCACCGACGACCGTGGGTGATGCGTCCGATTTGCGGTAGCTATGTGCGGTCCCTCCTATTCAGAGCGTCAAGTTCCGTTTGAGTATCTATGCCGAAAAAGTATATCAAAACCGCCATGAGCCAACCGTTGAAGGCCTAATAAAAGACTAAGTATTCAGTACTGTATTCAGTTGGCCAAGGAAGCACTCCCTCAATGATTGTTTCACGTCAGCAGCATCGATGCCTAATGGTCCGGACTAAACGTTTCGCTTCGTCGTTTATATCCCGTACATCGAAGGACTGGAACAATTTGCCTGCTGCGGTCTTCCCATATATGGTCTATAATTTTGGTGTCGTCAAGGCTAGAGTAAATAGGCTCTTAATATACTAGTGCGCCTCACCATTAATGATTGCATAACTGCTTACCATCAGGTGGGATCGCAGTCAAGCACTGGTTTATATCAATTAAAAAAATATATATGTACTTGTCAGTTGAGTAAGAGGGAATCAGAGAGTTGGGTTCCCACAGATTCCATAATCTCTCCTCGTGTGGCGAGGATGCTTGACTACACATGTGTCCACATCAAATTTCATCCTGATGGCACTAAGTACTGAAGGTTCCAGTTACCTACTTTCAGTAGCTCGATAACCGCTTTTAGTGGTTCAGTGGCTCGACTTTTTGTCTCACGGCACAACTCGCAACTGATGAGTTGCAATTTGCTGGGGACAAAAAGCTTAATTTTTATTATTATGAAATATTAAACTTATGCTTATGTTCATTGAAATTAATCAAAATTGAGCGCCCAGAAAAATATGGAACAAACTGAGATACAAGCGAACAGTTTGTTTTAAAAAAACCTCCCATTTTAGAAGTCGGATAAAAAAGCGTACGTTACCTACACATATCTAAGATCATCGACTATATGTACATATCTATGTACCAATGTTATGTTATTTTGATTATAACAAACTTTGTTTGATGTTCCTCTACCTTTTAAAATATATTGTATTTGGTAAGTTGTTAGGGTAAAATAAAACGAAACAAATGATAGTATTTGGGTACTTAAGAGTTTAATAAAATTAATCTAAATTATGAATAGAACAAAGATTACACTTACTAGCATCAGTCAATATTAAAAGTAGAATGAATAGATACCTACAAGACCAAATTAATTACATATAAAACCCTTTCATTTTCGTTACTTAAATTAATTAGTAAGATTAGAAATAATTTAATAAAACGTAGGGCTCTATAAAAATAAAACAGCTCAAGCACAAAGATCGTAACTCATTTCAATCTGTAGCCTTCTCCTCATCTTCAGGTAAATCAAAATTGATACGCCTACTATTTATGAAATCCATCCCTATAGTGCGACGTGCTTTTGGGGTAAACCACACAGCTTTCGATGGATTATTTTCAGGAGAACTCATTTCTTGATCTGTAGAGGCGGAAGTCTCAGAGTCCGGTGTAAGGGTAAAGTTTTCCATTTTCACGTACGGTGTCCCTTTGTAACCTGGAAAAGAGCAAAAGATCATGAACATTTTTCCTAGATTTATTTATTGGCTACGAAAAACATCCTTGGGAAATTGCAAAATGCCTACGTTGAAGTATTCAAAAATATGTAAAAAAAGAACTAGGTACTGATTCAATTAAAACTTTAAATCTAGGTACCTACCTATTCCAGCAACTAGAAATAATAAATTAATTAAATTGTTGAGTTCTTTTTGATAAGTTTCAGAATGGTACCTAACCTATCATAAGATAAAATGCAATGCAGTCATGGCGCCATTTTGATTTCAAATTTCGAATATTTTTACAATAGAATATTACATAAAAAAATATAATATAATTTTTTTATATAATATTACCTAACAATTATTTTTTATCTAAAGTGGTATTCAACATATACTTAGGTAAAATAAATTAAAAATATTAAAAAGTTGAACTTACCTCTGCGATTTCCCCTCGTTTGATTGCCGTTATCAATATTTAGTAGCTTAACTGAGATAAAATACAAAACTTCTTCCATTTTTTTTTATGACCAAGTACTTAAGTTCACTACTACGACTTCGTTTGTCGAGATCCAAAAGGATTATGATTAAAAGTTAAAATTGAAACCATTTTTAAAGGGGCATGTTGTGACAAATTAAATTAGGGATCGTTAGTTAATTAAATTAATAATGAATGAGACGTAATTAAAAACTAAATTGTTCTGCAAATTCCAAATCATTAGTTACCTATTACAATACTTTTAGGTAGGTACATGAGCTGCTAGGTTAATGTTGTACAGCACTTAATTAACTCGTTAGCAAACTACCTCATCGGTGAGGTAAACATGGTTTTCACTGTAAATGAATTACAATGATGATTAAGTAGGTAATTAATGTACCTAATAGTTTTGTTTCACACTCATTTAGCAACTGTGTATTTGTTTTTTAATAGGTAGTTAACATTTTTAACTGTGAGTCATATAATGAAGCTAGAATTTCGAGCTTACGGCATAGGTATCTATTTTCAAATGTGTATATCCGTTTGTTCTGCTGTGGCGAATATTCAATAGTAAAGAGCACGATGTTTTTGTAATAGTTACGAATTTACGACTAAGGCCTATGCCTCTATGGATTGAGGCGCAAGGAGGCTTTATAGTCTTTGGACAGACAGTAGGCTTAAAAAGTTTGTGTACTTTGTTAAATGATACCTACACATAAGTGACCCTAGGCTTTAAAACAAGGGGAGGGGGGGGGGGGGGTGATTCGAAAGTTACCGCGGCCCTGGAACGCTAGGGCAACTGAAGGTGAATTGATGATGTCCCAATTTGAACAAAAAAACTGAAAAGTGCGAGTTGGACTCGCGCACTGAGGGTTCCGTACAAACTTACCTATGAAAACAGTTTAATTCCCGAATTAACTTCTTCGCAAAAAAATCTTTTTTTGTGACGTAATTCTACAAATTTACAGTTTTCAGATTTTTTCCTATACTCGTGTTATGAGACATTGCTTGATGCCAAATTTCAGAATTCTAGGTCAACAAGTACCTATCCTATGAATTTTGTTTCCCTTGAATGATATACGTTTTTTGCAACATAACGGCCGTATCTTTTTTTCCGTTAACTCAGATATTTGATTTTTTCACAGTTCCAAGCCCATATTCAATTAACTAAAAAAACGACACAAATTACAAAAATGTGATTTATTTAGGCTTAAAAAATACGTAAAATAACAATATCGTGTGATATTTGGTCAATCACTTGCGAGAACAAGGCACAATAACAAACTTTTGTTTACCCAAAACATAGATATTTAGTCAAGACTATTATTACTTAGTACCTAGCTTATAAAAAAAACAGTTTTATTCTAAAACATATTAAGCAGCTGTAATTTTAATGTCCATATTCCACCGAAAATAAATGCAGGTAAATTTAGCTCCAATTTATTCCAGTTAATTCGAAATAAATGCAGGTTTTAGCCCCGATTTATTCCAGTTAATTCGGAATTACAGGACATAATATTACAAGTAGAAATATCCAAACTTACAAAAGTATGCTCATTTAACTACACAGCAATCAAACTTTGGTATTCTCACAGCTTTGTTGAAATGAATCAAAATAAATCATCCATAAAAATATGGAAGACAAACTTGTTTAAAATATCATTTAAAAATATTTTTGATTCCTTTCAACTCTACCAAAGTCAACTCATTACACTTATACTAACTAATAATAATAAAAAGTTACAAAGAATTTCATACAGAGAAAAATATTTGATATTAAAAATATTATCATTTTTTAAATGCAATTAAAGGCACATTTTTATTTACTGGGAATACATTAGACATTGATTTATTATAACATAATTAAAATTAATTCAATTAATAGATTAATTGAATTTTTAATCAAATGAAATGATTTCATTGTGAAATGACAACACATATTTTGCAAAAATCGTGAGTTACTGTAATGCCATGACGATGGACTATCATTGTATAATTGGTTCCAGCGTGCTTTTTCTAGGAAATATTTATTCTAGCACGTCCATCGTATCTTAAAGATTAGGAAGGGTACAAAATTGTATAATAATTGTACAAAATTATACACATTTTAAACCAATTTGTATTATCTCTATGTATTGTGTTTTCTGGAGTACAATAAAGATAAATAAAAATACATAATTCTATAGTCGTGTTAAAGAGTACCATCATATAAAAAATCAGCCGTATTACGTAATAATTATGATACCTTAGCACTTTCAAGGCTGTCTAAAGTATGGAGCAAATTTTTTGAGAATTTTTCATGTAAGTATCCTCAAGATATTGGACAAGATATGAGATATGAGAAGAATAATTTGTAATAGCGATTTTAAAGGCACACATTAAATAAAACAATGAAAAGAACATAAAAAAGACTGCATCAACAATCTTAATTTGAGGTAATAATGAACTAAAATAAAGCAGATTCTATAATTGTTTTAAAACATTGATTTGAAAAAAAAATTACGAAGAAAAAGCATATTTTATATCTACCCACATCAATAAAAAAACAGTCATTAATGTATTAGTGGAAAATCAAAACTTGAAATTAAACCATTATTTTTATTTATCATATATTGTGTCAATTTGAATCTAGATTATGTACCTGACAATTTTGCACCATTACATTTTTTAATTCATTTTTATTTTAAGAAAATCAAAACATATAAGTAGGTATCATTATCAGTACCAATTAATGATTTGCTTATTGATATGGAAGTATCTTTATCAGTCTTATTTATTAACAATTATAGAATCTGTTACAACGCCACTCCAAACTTATAAAAACGTCGCAAAGAATTGAAATTACAAGAAATCTTGTAATTGACCTTGGACAAATTTCAAGCACGATGATATTTCCTCACTATCTGCGACCATACCTTGCAGTTTGTCTTGCACGTCAGTCAGCATTTCTTTATGCATACAACCCTTTTTGAGCGCCGTCATGCAAAAAGTCGTAAGTGCCTTGAAACATTGCTTCCTATGAGCATTGTGTGGCTGGTTGTCCCAAACAGGAGTAGCTTTCACATAGCTCCAAGCGAGAAAAACATACTGGATCACTGACTCCCAATGTTGAGATTCAACCAACACCTTCCCTTGTTCAACAACACACTTTTTGAAAGCAGCCAAATGCGTCGAAACTCGTGAATATGCTGGAGAATCAGTTTTAGAAGTAAGACGAGATGTAGGGAGACTTTTGAAGATATTGCTCTTTAAATAACTCAGTCGCTCTTCAAAAGGCGACAGGTCAGGCACAGGCATTTCACTCCTGATCTCCTGTTCAATTTCAGGATGTTTGTATGTAATGGTTTTGATCATATGAATGAGCTGGGTAGGGCTCAATCCCTTTAGGGCAGTATCAATAGGTCCTTTAAACTCAGTATTCAACGTTCTTTCCAGTCTACACCTTTTTATTGGCGGGGTGCTTTTGATGGGACTATTGATCTTGAATTTCTGAGGAGTGCTTATGTCTGTAAAGTCTATTTTCTCGGGAGTGAGTGGTATGCGTTCGGTGTCGAGTAAGAGACGCTTGCGTGGTGTAGAACGGAGGGTTACACCGAGTTTCAGCGGTGATAAGTGGTTGTCTTTCGGTGGTGTACGTACGGTGGAGTGGAATGAGGAGTTGCGTTTCAGTTCGATGTCCGGCGACCATGTCACTGGCAGACGTTTGCGACCTGCAAATGAAAGGTGAATGTGAAAACCACAATGTAGATCAAAATAGGTACTCCTGTCGTATTCGGATTAAGTACAACTAAGAAACAAATCCTCTTGTGAACTATCAATAGCTAGCTACAACCTAGGGGTCATTCAGTCAAGAATGAATAGGTTACTTCTAGGCAAGCGTGCTCCATCGTCGGCCACATCAACGCTTACCATCAGGTGAGATAGTGATCAAACGCGAGCCTATCAATAATAATAAAAAAAAATATGGTCAGATGTGTAAAAAGTGGCATGGAAATGTGTAATGATATTTATTTATTCAACAATTAATGTTAGTGTGAGCACTATGGTTCTATGGAAATAAAAAAATGATTATGTGCAGTAGCACCACAATAATTACAGAGTAGATGTTTAACATCATTGATTACGCATTTTTTTCAGTCCATCTTTCAGTTTAGTAAGGCGTCCATTACACGGTCATGCAAGCGTCAATCAATTCCATCAATCATGAATGTTTGAATGACGGAATTTTATCGTCATGCAAACGTCAAACATCACATTAGACGGTAGGTTTTTCGTCAATCGAAATATTTGACTGTGGCAAAACTGACCGGAAAACCTATCGTGTAATGGACGCCTTAAGTGTCTTCAAACTTGTCAAATTTAATTTAAAAGTAGTGGTTCCAATATTCCAAGTATGTAAGCAGTGATCTTCAGCGTTGTTGAAGCATGTGTTCCAATCAACCCAGCTCAGTGGGTCAATGTTTTTTTTTAATCTTTATTTAAAGAGTTTTTTCGCTAGTACGAATATGTCACTCTGCTGGTATACAAATATATAATAGGTAAACAATAAAATTAAAAAAATACAGTTAGGTTTTGGGTCAGTTTTTCAGAGCGCAGTTAACCATATTAATGATAGGGATTATTTTATCTGAAACAGGACTTGATAAATTAATATTGTGCGCACCAATTTGTGTTCTGAGCGATTGATTTCGGACACATCTCATTAAAATATGATATGTGTCATCGTCTTCGTTATATGTACTGGAAACAGGTGAAGTTAACTTTTTCATCACGAAACCGAATTTATTGAGAGGTGGTAACAGTCTATTAGAGAAAGCTTCTTCCTTACATAATAATAAAACAAAATCCGCAACCGTGATTGTCTGTCTGTTCACGATAAAATCAATAAGTTATTACTAAGCCACGAGCTTCTCTTCGAAAACAAATCCATCATTAATTTATAATTGTTTTTTTTTTTCAGAAAAATACCTAATTTAATACTAATCAACACACATTTATGTGAAAACGAAACAAGTGAAAGGATAAAAAATTAAGAAGTAAATTTGTTATACCTCTCTGCTGAATCAGCAGTTCGTCAGGCGATGGTGCCGGACTCAGATACCCAGCGGGCAGAGCCGGGGAGCGCTCCCTGATGTTAGTGACAGGCTGCAGTGGGGTGACACGCAGGCGATCGAGTCGGACCGGGATCTCGGCGAGAGCCGTGCGCGTGCGGCGCCCTCCATCTGGTGTCACCGCGCCCTCCATTGGCGCTAGAACGCAAATATTTATAATAAAAATGTATGATATTAAGGAACGGTGGACAAATGCTGCGTAAACTAGCGCGCGTGCGTCCGTTTCGTTCGATATCCACCACAGCAATGTTGGAAAATAACAGATTCTACAGTAATTTGTGCTTGAATATGAACAAATAAACAAAGCAATTAGGAAATGTAAATAAAAGTAATGAAGTAATTAATTAATACGAGACTGTGTGAAGTGGAATATTGATGAATAGTGGTGCCTTTTGGCATTATTATTATTATCTTTATCTAAATAATTCTTCTATATGTGTGTTTGTCACCCAACTCCTAAACGCCTTGACCGATTTGCATAAAATTTTGTGTGTATATTTGAATGGCCCCTGGATGGTTTGATAATGCAGTTAGAAAAAGGTGACGCTGCGATTAGGTTCTCAAATTCTTATTCTGACCAAAAGTCAGCTTTCGGGAAGGACCGTCTGGCGAGACCTAGTTTATTTATATTATATGTCAGGTCTGTGTGTCCTGTGAAATATCCAGAACACCAGTTGTTCTGGATATTTCACTAGACACAAACACTTTTGGAAGGCATACGAGGGGCCGTAGTTAAGTCACAGAGGCCCCTTAGACACTTTATGGAACATGGAAGCTTGATTCGACGATTATCCTTGTATCTGCTATGCAAGTGCAACATAGGGAAATTAAAAAAACAAAGATAAAACAAAGATATGTAGGGCTATACTTTTGAGGTACTTAGGTAGACTGGTTACCAAGACTGGCCTTAAACAGTAGATTGATAAAAACTTATTAACAGTTCCATCATTATTTTAATTTAATTATTTATATACACTTTTTCCTCTTTTGTGTATTTTTATATTATTTAAACCACAGTAACTTCATTAGTAATTTATTATTTTATAAATCTCATTTATTGATAGGTTTATTTTTATTTTAACATAGCCTCTTTTTGAATGTGAGAACACTATGAATTTTTATAGAGCCTTTGGGTAAAAAGTTGACTGGTCTACACTGTCCTCTCATACCTTTAATAGGTATGAGAGGACAGTGTAGACAGTGTAGAGTTTAGTACATTGAAATATTGGAGAATCATTAATTTATTTTAAGAGTAACCATGAACTTTCTCTTGATTCTTCTCCATAGGAAACAAGTAATTGTTACCATGCGCTAACTTCTGAAGTTTTATAAGTGCCCATGTAGGTCTATGTAAAATAAAATTATTTTGAGTTTATAGTTTGAAAAATATATTATTATGACCCTGTTGTGTCCCACAGCAGGGCAAAGGCCTCCTTTCCATTCTTCCACCTTTCTCTGTCCCTAGCTACATTTGTCCAATCAACGTTCAACTTGTCAAGCCATCTTTTTCCTCTCTTCATTATAATAATCACTACATAGTATAAAACAAAGTCGCTTTTCGTGTCTGTCTGTCCCTATGTATGCTTAGATCTTTAAAACTACGCAACGGATTTTGATGCAGTTTTTTTAATAGATAAAGTGATTCAAGAGGAAGGTTTAGAAGTATAATACACACACATTATAGTAGAGGAACACTGATAATTTTAGAGGTTTCTAAAGTGATGTCGTAAATAAAAATTATTTTTTTTGCGTTTACATTGCAAGCGCTGGCTGAACCCAAAGAGATAGATCAAAATAATGTACTATAGTATTGTACACCTTAAAAAGATCTACAAAAAAGTCCACAATGGTATATGTCTATCTTTTAAGTATAACCGACAATAATCATTTTTTATCTTTTACTTTCACGAGAAAAAATGGCTTATTTACGAAACTATTTTAAGCAATACAGCATTAATCTTCATCCAATTAATTACCTTAAATACATTGTGCATTTAATATAAATTACTATGGCCCTTTACAGCGTGTAATTCAAGTGAATATTTTCGAAGATATTACAGATTTAAAATGCAGGGACATAGCGGTTGCGGTAAATAACTTGATTCTTTCAAAGATTGATGCGCCGACGCAATTATACTACTCGGTTACTTCCAGATTGGACCCATTTTTTTCAAATCCAGTTCTGATAATGGAATCCATGAGGAATCGAGGGAACTCCTCAATTATTCTAGGCACTATATAGTGATTTTGGTATTTTAATGGAGAACTAAAGCATTTACAGTCAAAAAGTAACATTTGATGAAGTGGAACTGATGAAGAAGACCAGGAATGGCCTACGGAACTTCATACTCACATAGATATCAGAATGAAGACAGTTAAGCGGCTATGACAATACAAATAAAGAAATGGTTCTGAACAGTTATGTTGAAAATGGTATCATCGTAGTGACCTGATGATGATGTTGGAGCCAGAAGATAGGCACCGAAACTCTGTAATTAATCAATGTATCCTAGCCGCGTTTGAGCTTATTAGAATTGTCATGAGATGCACTTTAGCTATAAGGTAGTATCGAACTAATCTGATGATGGAGGAAGGTGGAACGTAGACACAGGAACTTAATAATATAACAATGTAACATAGCAGTGTTTGGGTTAAGTAATTGAAATAGAATTCGAATACCATCGAGTTTACTGTTCTAATATAAACGCCTACAATTCCCGCTAAAGATCTTTTACAATGACCATCAATAAATCGCAGGGTCAAACTTTCAAAGTTGCAGGCTTAGATTGTAGCGTTGAATGTTTTGCACATAGCCAATTATTTATTTATTTAATCAATTAATTACAACGGTTAAACAACCAATTACAGTAACTAAACAAAAGTTTTAAGTTATAAACGACATTTACTTTCATCAATTCCTCTCACAGTACTTCTGACATACCAATAAAATCATCTTCCATTCATCCGCAAACAAATTGTTTGTTGGATAAGAATCCAAGAGATCATTTAGTGCAGCCAAAGTGCGAGGTATTGGAGACTGCGCACGGGCAACAGTGCGACATTGAGGTACAGCAAACATTCTGTGCTTTTTGCCGCGGCAGTATTATATGTCGATTAACCTAAAAAGAAAACATGATTGTATTGTCTAATGACAAAAAATCTGTGAACGTTGTGTATAAAGACATTCTGGTATATTTAGTACTAGCGACCAGCCCTGGTGCATTGCTGGACAAAATTGCATCAAAATTCGTTGCGTAGTTTTAAAGATCTAAGCTTACATAGAGACAGACAGCGGGAAGCGACTTTGTTTTATACTATGAAGTGATCAGCATTGCACCCGTGTGAGTGTGCTTTAAGAACTAAGACAGCGCCCAGTGGAATCAGTTTTTGGTGAATTTCTCCACAATGGTTGCGTGCACAAATTTTTTTTTACCATACACAATTATACGACGTCATACACTAAATATCTGCATAATTAAAATCTTTAAATTCAACAACATTCCGCTGCGCGTACGCACACCCCGTGTGAAGCCGGGGCGGATCGCTAGTATAATATAAAAAAATTGTGCTGGTCTTGATATTATCTTCAATATAATTTTAAAATTTCTACGCAATGATAGTGTATGTGATACATTTTAATATTAAGATCATGTATGTACCATATACTGAGAAATAAATGAATTATTATTATTATCTCTCTCTTCTGAACCTGACGTCTCACCGGTCAATGTTGTTCAGGATCTAATCAGTGGTTGCCTTCGCCTAATTTTGTTGCAACATGCGTCAGATATATCGCCTGCCTTGTTCCATTTTAGTTTAGCGGCTAAGTTGCCTGTTTGCGATTTATGTTTAAGAATTAAGTCGAATCTAAAAAATACAATTTTGTATGAGTAAACAAATATTTTAGTTGAATTGTATCTAAAATTCAATCCAAATTTAAAAAACAAATGTATGAAGAACAAGATCTGTTTAATGATACAAGTGCACATATCATGAGGGTGGCGAGGGCAGAAGAGGAGCAGCACACTTTTTTTTTGTTTTTAAAATGTGAAATCATTTAATCAACTCTCCAGCTCTATTCGTGTCTTAAACAGAGAGACTTTTACTAACTACAACCACATCTATTTTCCTTAGTCGCAATGAACACAGGTGTGGATTGACCACCGGTTTCCCTTTCAGAAGTCAAGCCATTGCCTGACCATGTAGGCTTCGACCCTGCTGAGCCCATACCGTTTTGCTGAAATTTCTTTGAAGAAGGCGTGAGGAAACACTACGCGTCGGCGACAACTCGGGCTCGGCTCGGACGGTTACCAGAAGGCTGAACAAACTGGCACGTTTTATAGCATCTGGCAATGCATTTATCCAAGAAAATTGTGGAATGCAATGGCATCCTATATTCCTTCTTTGCCCTTTGCAATCGAGGACCACAGGTTTTCCTTTCAAAAGTTAACCCATGGCCCCAGTAGGCTTCGGCCCTGCTGGGCCCCTACGGTTTTATCGACATTTCTTTAAGAAAGGCGCGTGGAACAATACGCGCCATCGATGACTCGGGCTCGGCGCGGGCAGTCACCGTAAGGCCTGACGGCGAGCTACCCATTGTTCGTCGTCCAAAACCTACGCCTACGGTGGCTGGAAATCGAGGTCCGGGTCCCGGTGGCGCTCGTTCCCTCACCCGTGCTGATGAAGTTTAGTAAAAGCTGGTTATTTTTCTAACACTTTTATTTGCACAATTTATATTATTTGTGACGGTGGGATGTGCCGCTCTGCAGTATTATACGTAACAAATTTATCAATACGTCTTCAATTACTGCAGAGCGTGCGCGTCTGCTGGCTGTGGGGGAATGGGAGTCGGGCTTATGGCTTCAGACACTCCCGGCATCCACCATAGGCACTATCCGGAGGACACGGTGGAGCATACGGTGGAGGTGTGCCCCGCTTGGGAATAGCAACGCCGTGTCCTCGTGGGGGTAATTGGCGGCGGCGATCTCTCGCGCCGGGCCTTGGTACAGGCCATGGTCCGAGGCGAGGAGGAGTGGCAGGCGGTCGCCTCCTTCTGCGAAGCAGTAATGCTTGCAAAGGAGGCGGCCGATCGCGTGAGGCAGCGGTCCTCACGCCCCAACCGCCGCCGGGATTCCGATCCCGATTTCCGGCCACCGTAGGCGCGGGCTTGCGGACGGCGAGCAATGGGTGGCTTGCCGTCCGACCGTCCGGTAACCGTCCGGACCAAGCCCAAGTCGTCAACGGCGCGTGCTGTTCCACGCGCGCCTCAAGGAGATGTCAGCAACTGTAGGGGCCCAGCAGGGTCGAAGCCTACTGGGGCCAAGGGTCTGATTCTGAAAGGAAGACTCGGCCCTGGTACGAAAGGCAACGAAGGAACAGGAGTGGGTTATTAGTCAGTAAAAGTCTGACACTATCTCCCGCCCCGCCCAAGAGCGGGGGATGTCATAAGATGATTTTCCCACCGAAAAAAAAAAAAAAAAAAACCATAGGCACTATGATAGATGACCTATCGTTTCGGCTAGCAACCTGTTTACGCTTAGGCGCATCTTATGTTGCTCCACATTGGTGCCACTGTGGCGAAGCTGTCGACAGCCTCGGACACCATGTCTCTGTCATGCTGCAGGAGCGCAGGCCGCATAACAGGGCACGCTAGCATCAACGATATTATTCGTCGAGCTCTTGTCACCTCTTGTCGCCGGCGTACCTGCCGTATTAGATTAGAACCTAATGGCTTGGTACGTGACGATGGGACGGCCTCTGGTATGGGACGCAACCTGTGTTGACACCCTTGCGCCATCCCATGTTCCAAGTACGGCGGGCTGTGCTGGCGCTGCCGCTGCGGCTGCTGAGACCCTTAAACGGCGCAAATACCTTATTGGTAATTACAGTTTTGAGCCATAGTCATGGGGTCCAAGTGTGCATCTCCTTTTTAAGGAAATTTCAAGCCGACTGATCAAAACTTTGCGTGACCAGAGGGCTGGCTCATTCTTCGCCCAAAGAATTAGAATTGCCATTCAACATGGCAATGCTGCCAGTCTTCTGGGCACATTTCCAGATGACAGCGATGTGGAGGAGTACTTCAACGCCTGAGTGTTTTTGTATTATTTTCTAGTATAGTTTTAGTGTGGTTTTAGTATAGTTTAGTTAATATTAAGGTTTTTTTATGTAGCTCTCTTACATAAAAGATAAATTGTACTTCCAATAATTTTTAATTAAAAAATATTCATATTTCTTTTGGTGAGGGGTATAATTGGACTTGTGGCATTTAACACATATATTTCAAAAGACATTTCTTTTGCAAACTGATACAATGAATTCAAAATTCAGTTTGGTTCTGAATTTAGTTTATTTTGAACGTAGGGACTGATAAGTAAAAATATCTAATCTTTGGGTTAATATGTTTATCATTAGTTTAACCTTTTGAGTAGCGTAATTAGAGACACAATGGAAAGACAATGACTGAGCGAACGCCGGCTTTTGTAAACGTCTTTCTATTATAGGTTTAATGAATTAAGCAACATTGCTCTTGTATATCATTTTTTTTTTTGCTTCAGTTATATCAGTTTACACAAAGACAACTTTAGATGCAACATAATTTAACTGTACTCGTATAATGTATCACGTAATTTTAGCACACATTAGAAATAAAAAAAGGTACAACTCACAGGTTTTTCTTGGATTACTATAAAACTATAATATTAACCATAAATTTTACTATGAAAGTGAATGTTTTTATCTACAAAAAAGGTACTCAAGTTTAACTTACCACCACTTAGTTCACAAACTAAGATTTTTTTAAACTTGTTTTTGTCTTCCTGGAAAGTTGAGATTTACTTATCACTTATATCATTCTTCACAGAAGGCACAGAAGTGTACTGCTCCTTAAGCGGTCTGTGATTTTGACCTAATTGTACTCAATATAACAGGTCAAGTTGGATTCTGATATATTTTGAATGAGGTCAGAATTACCTACTGATTTACTTGATCAATATGAATTTTTAAATTAAAAACTTGTGATATCGAGAGTACGTTAATAAATGAGTATTTATGTGCCATTTGTGATACATACGCAAAAAATAAACAGTTTGTAGAGCCGCCTGAGTTTGAGTTTAGGAACGCTAATGTATTAGCTACAAATTACTGAATCTTACAGCTACACTCCTGAAATTACTATACTGTCTAAATTTTCGTAGCAGGTACCAGTATAAACTTTCAAATCTGCAGGATATCCAAAGTTAATAAGAAAAAACAATGTTTGAAAATAGCGTTCATAATGCCGTCAGTAATAACGGTATATCGTAAAAATCTCAAAAATAAATTCGTTTTCAATACATTACCTCGGATTATTATCAATAGATGATGTCTTTAAACAAAAAATCACGTGCAAAACAGAGAGTGAGAGTAAATTAAACAATTAAAAATAATAGTAGAATTGGCGCAAAAATTGACAACTAACTTCTACAAAGCACAACGGTTTTTTTTTTACTTAACGTTCCAGGTTAACCATAACAATGTTGGGTTATCAAGCATAGTTCTAGCCACAGAGTAACTTTTTGGTTCTAGCGCATAGATCCGTAATTTTGTATGAAAATTGATCCGCAGAATCTGGCAGAATCGTACTCTGGCTTTTGTTATAATATTAATTATGCAATATAGCAGTAAATAGTTTTCCATTGTAATGACATGTGTCTGAATCAGAACCTTCCCTCTGCGTATTGCTGAATATGTTAGCACTACGTGTTATTCAGACAGTATTAGTCTATATATATCTATGTATCTCGGCGTTTTGTTTCATTCCTTTACATAACGTTGGCGTAAGTTGCTTTCTTTCTTGTGTGACGCTACATTGACTAAGACTGTCTGAATAACGTGTAGGCCCTATAAGCACATGTATACATAGCACTGCGAAATAAAATTTGCGCGTTTTGCTCTGTCCATTCTAGACGTGTGTCTCGGTTTCTCAGCCGGGAAAAGCATTGAACTGACAAAAATCGTATGATTTTATTTTTATTCGGTGTGCGTACTAGTTTAATTCCGATCGCGGAATATAATACGCAAGAATAAAAACCTCGCGGTGCAAAATTGCTGTGCGGACAGGCCCTTACAGTACAGGTGGATTTTTGTATGACGCTAGAGGCTGGTTGCGATTATTTGACTATCAAAATCTGAGCAATGGACGTAAGAATTTAGATCGACAATGAGTTGTCAGCGACTTAAGTAGCTGTGAATACTTAGCATTAGAATAGAAATAAAAAATCCTGCGTTCTACTAGATTCATTTTTTTTTTTGCTTATATGTGGTCAGTCATTAGACATGCGTCCGTTATATGAAATCGTATTCAAAATCCGATGCCAGTCATAAATCGATACGTATCGATATCACAAACTTGATAACCGATTTCACGAAAACCAAACCAAACGCAAAACTAAAATCTAAAATCTAGCCGAAATCGAGATATATTCGCCTTGTCCTTTTTATTTCCCCAATGTTCCGCTTAGTTTGAAAGAGAGGAGGCGAATTTCGTATCGCATCAGTCAGTTTGCGTTTGGATATCCACACAAATAGTTTTGTACAGATACGATTTGGATTTTTGTAGTTTTCGTTTTTTGAAGTTTGCGTTTGGATTTCCACACAAATCGTTTTATGATATCCAGATATTTTTTGTTGGTTTGAATTTTTGGATTCGTTTGGCTATCGGTTTGTTTGTTTCCGAAATCCAACCAAAATTTATTGCACATTATGCGATCAATGTCACCCTTATTTTTAGATGTAGTAAAGATTAGTTTTCCGTGATTATGCGTTGATTTATTTTGGTTTTAATTTAGTGTTTATCTAATGTTTTGTTCAGAGATGCAAATTTGACCTTGGTGACAAGTGCATGCGTCTTTTTATCACCATATCAGTGAATAGAATTTGCCGACTTTTTGTACGTGTTAGTTAAGAGTGGAATAGACTTTAGTAAGATAGATAGTAAATTAATGTAATTAGTTAAGTAATTATTAGTGAAGACTTTATAGTTTAGACTTTATTTTAATAGATTTTATATAAATAAGCGAGTATTCTGTTTTAATTTTTTTTTCCAGTATAGAACATCGCGCAAATCTTTATCTTCTTGTCTTAATGGTACCAATGTTTGTGTTTTTCGATAGCTAATAAAACCAAATCGAAGTTTTTGGCGATATTTTTCCGAGTGAATTCAGTGATTGTTGTACATATTCGCAAATTGATTTCTAGTGAATATTGAAATTTAAAGTTGGTGTTTTTTCGTATCTGACTACTGAGAAGGCTGACTCGAAATATTTGCTGCCAAATACTGCAAAAACATTAGGACGTGTTACAACTATATTCTAATGAAATTCATATACAGGGCAAAGCAAAATAAAAAAGTTACAAGTATACTACGCGGCAAATAAGTTGAACCAAAATGGCCGTCGTTGCTATGGTTACGTACAGGCCCGAAAACCAGTTTCTTACTACGATTTAAAGTTTGATCGCCATTTTGGTTCAACTTATATGCCGCGTATTGTAAGGAACCAATTGGTGAAACTAAGTGCTACAGAAATCGGATATCTAAAATCGGATATTGAAATAGATTTCAAAGTTTAAAATCGGATATATATCCGTTTGCGTTCGGAACCAAAAACGCCCATGTCTATCAGTCAGTTTCCATT
Organism: Mythimna pallens; assembly: GCA_961205895.1. Taxonomy (NCBI): domain Eukaryota; kingdom Metazoa; phylum Arthropoda; class Insecta; order Lepidoptera; family Noctuidae; genus Mythimna; species Mythimna pallens. Next base: position 18,489,504 of record OY540837.1, read on the forward strand.
CTGACTATGTTATTATCTGTGTCACAGAGTACTTTGTAAGTTTGTAATAATTATCTGTGTTCCATTCATTTGCATTCATTCATCGAATGTCGTGATCTGATGTGATATTTATTATTTTTTGTCAAAATCATGCACGGCAAAATTTCGATAAAAGAAAGTAGCTGTTAATAATTTTCATTGACTGAATTTCTATTTTTCATAGAAAGACTGTAGAAAGTAATCTTGATTATCGTACATAATATTGAAAATAAACATTCCGTTAGATTCGTGAAGGACTTATGAAATGTTTAGTTTTGTTGTGATCCCGTGTGAAATGTTTCTGTTTTGATTGTGATAATTTGCTTTGAGTTGGTGTCATTTCCTCTAGGAATTTGTGAAAGGGCAGGTGGGAAGTAGGTCATAAAAGTCGAGGTGGCGTAAACAAAGTGTGCCGGTGCATCGTATGTTCTAGATTTTAATGGCACGATATGGGTTTGCTTGAGGGTCATTAGGGACAATGGAGAGGTTGTCTCATGACCTTAACCTGGCTCTGGAGGAGAGTAACTGCGGTCGACAAGAGCGGAGGAAGCTAGGCCTCCGCCGACGGACAAGATCTGCCGGAAACCTACGTAAGTGTAAACCTTGTTGATAATATTCATTCAAGGTTTACTGTTTGATGTTTTTTTTATCTGTTCTATTCTTTGCACCTGGTATTTTTATCAGTTGTATTATTTGCACCTGAATTGTAAGTATTATTGGTTGCCAGACAAAAGTGTATATTTTAATATCACCTTATAATTGCAAACATCATATTTTATGAAAAATCACGTAAAATTTTCACTGTTTTTTTTTTTTCTTTCATTATGTGATTCTTTGTAAATTATCAAATTTGTTGATTAAATCCCCTCAAGATTTTACAATCTCACAGTGTTAGGAATTATCTGGTGATAACAACAGGTAAATAAATATTATAAACTCATTTTCTAAATTAAATGACATTTTGAATAATAACATTAAAACTAACACTTTTCACTGAAACAATTTATGCTAAGCATTTAAATTCTTGCCAAGCTATTGTACCAATTCTTACTTTTGCATTGTATTAATAAGCACTATGGAACTATCACAAGCTTTGTAAAACACTTTTTGCCTTTAAAAAGCTTAATGTATTGTTGATATTAATTAAAATATATGTTATGTAAACTTTCTTATCTATACTTATAAGCTAATAGTTAGAGAAAAGATTTGAATTTTTGTGTTTTTGTTTGTAATTAATAAACTCAAGAACTACTGGACTGATTTTCAAAATTCTTTCACTAGTACAATGCTACTTTATCACTGAGTAACATAGGCCTATTTCACTTCCTATTTTCACTTGGGTTAAAAGCCACTGGTAAAAGCTAGTTATATATTATGATTTATGCTTGTATAACATGATCTATGGTATCTATGGTGCACAGACTTGGTCTTTGACTAACATCCAGAAAGTCCAAACTCAAGGTTTGCCAGCATGCTATGGAGTGCAGCATAATATGTGTTAATTAACAGACCGTGTTTGAACACAACACTGCGCTCCAAAACGCAAATTATTGATGTGGCTCAAAAGGCTGCCCAACTTAAATGGGACTGGGCAGGACATGTCGCATTTCTGACGAGCTGTGGGCATATAAAAAGCAAGATCGGTGCCCAGGCACAGTGACGCGAGGGTGCAGCAGAGCACGAAGGCGATGGTGGGACAGCCTGGATGGCTTTCTTGAGAATTGGAATGACAAAGCGAATAACCATGATCGTTTATAAGAACGGAGGCCTTTGCCCAGCAGTGGGACACTACGGGCTAGCAAAATAAAAAACATGATTTTTGTGAAGCCTTTAGTTTTGTGGAAATGGTAAAAAAAAGTTTTAGTCGTCCAAAATCTTATTGATGTATATATGTGCTTATTTATTTCTAATATTAGTTTCTATGTGAGCAATTAAATATAACTTGTTAATGATCACTTAATTGAGTTACTGCATTTAGTCATTTCCAATACCCAGAGTTCTACTGACAGACTGGCCAAATCACTTACAACAGGTAAGTGATTTGGCCAGTCTGGGTCTAATATTAATTTATCATTTTCCCGTCAACTTTTGAAATTGAAATACCTATTGATGTCATAATATTTGGATTTTTTATAGTTATTAAATTTGTAGTCCTGTAAGCAATAAAAATTTTAGTGCCATTCTTCTGCTTTCGTGTCGATCTGATCAGATCTGTTCCAACCAATGTTTAGCCATCTGGACAGCTCTGTTGTTGGCCTTGTATAAATGCTAATATAATCTAATTGAAAAAAACAGTAGCTAGATAAATAATTATGATTGCTTGAACAATAACATAATTCCTTTTATTACACATAAAAATGATATTCAGTCCTTAGCTCCACATAACCTTTACAGCAGCTGCAGTTACAGTGAGTCTCGTTGAAGATGGTAGCTCCAGCAGTCCTCCGCAGGCCCCACTCATCACCCAGCCTCTATCAGACTCCGATGATCCCCACCTCAGTTTGCACAAATCCAGCCAAAAATCCAGACATTACTGTCAGATTGGGAACTTTGAGTCCGATTCCTTCAACGAGAACTTCTCACCGACCAGACCAGCTAATGCTCGAAGAAAACGGAAGTATAAGAAGATGCCTGTAGAGTATACAGATGGGAAGAGGTCACCGCCTGTTGAGATTTTAAGTGTGACTACTGAGGTGAGTGCATGGGCTTTTTGTTTGTGAATTTAAACAGAACTTTCCTTATATTCATGAAGAGAACATATTCAAGGGACTTTATTAGTGTCTTATTGTTGCTGCAACTACTTGATGAAAAATTAAATTGACACAATGGTATATACAATTTATATAAAATAATGTACAGTTTATATTATAATTATAACAGTTGCTATGAGGAACTGTGGTGAGTCTTCCTCATAGCAACTCAATATTTGTTTTGAATTTCAGTGTTATATTTTCTCACTGTGTTTATTGACAACCAGAAATGAAAATTGCACGACTGTGTGCATATCTCAGCTAAAAGATATATTTCATGATGAAAATTTGACATGTTAGCCACTCAGTCAAACAGATTGCTAAGTGGTAGAATATAAAAAAAGTTTGCTTTGTGACTTCCACAGTTCATGTAGTGTTCTTAAAATAGATGAAGTGATTTTAGTGTCAAAATGTCTAAATAAATGCTTGTTTTCAGCCAAATACACTGCCTGCTACAATAATTCTCCCGAACCAAGTGTTGTCTGCGACAATACATGTCAATAAGCACAAGACACTCACAAAACCCGAAAGGTTGGTTCTTTACCCTTAACCACTAAAATATAAACCATTTTATTTTTAAAATTACAACCTATTTTAGTCCCGTAACTACTTACCATTGGTTTGTGAAATACTAGCAAAATATTAGCATAGCATAGTCGGCCTTATAATGTACCCACTGTTGGGACTCAGGCCTCCTCTCTCTAGGAGAGGGAATGGGCCGTAATCCACCACGCGGGCCCAGTGTGGGTTGGTGAATGTCACATGTCTTCGAATTTTTGGTTCTAGGGCATGCCGGTTATCTTTGGCAAGTGATTGGGTTTTTAAACAAGAGTGCCTCACCATCAACGATTGCATTAGTTTTAAACCATCAGACGGGATCGCAGTCAAGCACTAAAAATAGTTGCAATATATCTATCGGCTGTTCCTAGGTAAACTATCGGAATAGAAAAAGCTTACTTTGCAGGAGAGCGATTTGAAGTTTATTTTATGATAGTATACGTCACTTAAAATTCCACGTACATAATCGGAAACGGTATTTTCGGTATTATTTCGCGACGAAAAATATAGAAACTACCAGATCCGATTTATTATCTAACAAAGACTTCGAAAAAAGACCGAAACAATATTTTTAATGCCATAACTTATTGCAGCGGTATGCGTCGGTGAGCGGTGAACACTCTCAAAACCGGTAGTTCCGTCTCATTCGAGCCACTCGCCACTACCGCGTATGCACGCGATACTTAACTTTCGTTCATATACGACGGCTTAACTGTTGCGTTCCAATATTATTCGATTTCAAAAAAGCAATAAGCACTGATAATTATCGTTTTTTTAGTACGCACATTAAAAAAATACCTTTAATTTAAAACAGAAATAAAAGTTTAAAGCAAATTTTCAGATTCGAGAGTTTACCGGACAGTCGATATACTTATTATATATTATTATAGCCTTCTTTCTTTGAAAAGGAATAGAGGAAATTAGAAATGCTAACAAATTTTTAGTAGTCGTAAATTACTAATTAAAAAAAAAAAAAAAAAAATTACTAAAACTAACATGTTTTAGTAATTTAATTAGTAAAGTAATTTTAAATAAATTACTTATTAAAGTAAAATTTAAACTATCTTATAGCAAATTTTAAAGCCGTGCGTTGTATGGATTGTGAGAAAACTATTCCGTTTTTCTTTTAAGGGTAAATATCTAGTTGTTGACGATCATTTATTCTGTAGAATTAAACATTGTAATTTACTGCTTGAGGCAATTCATTATTGTTTAATAACCACTCTCTCCATAATTACTTTTAAGTCATCACAAGATTAACCAATGCGAATAATGGGTTTGTCTTTAGATTTCACTTACCATGATTACAAATCCACTGCAACATCGAAAATGCTATAGAGTTCAAATTGGTTCCCAGTCAGTGACTATTGCATCACTGTTTTGTTATATTGTCTTTGTTTTGTTTCGTATTTACAATCATAACTGTTATTACAAACGAAAAGATATCACTAATCCTCAGTGTGTTGGCTTCTTAGCTGTTTTTTCAGAAACGCGTTCTGTGGCAAGAGGAAATGGTCTCATCGGGACAAAGGGGATGTATGCGAAATGAGGGAAAGGTCGTTCAGTGGCGGGTGCTCATCCAAATCCGCATACTTCTCTAAAACCGACTTCAAATCAAGAAAATACGACACAGATCTCCCTAAAAAGGACCTCGTACTTCAGCCAGGCAAAATTGTACTCAAATCTCAGAATACAGAAGGCACAAAACCGACTACATTCACAAATACTCCTTCATTACCAGGTAGCTCAAGTTTCAACTTCGTATATAAGAATTCTTCTAAAAATGGGACCCCAACTCTGTCTAAACTGACGGGGTACAAGATAGCGACGGACTTACCACCTTTTTTTAATCCTACAACTAGCACAGGAAAGAACAGTTTTGATGGGAAATTCCATCGAAAATTTAAGATGATGAACAAAACTCATCCTCCTTCCCTAAGGAATCCTTTGATGTTTGATGATTCTATTAGTGGAATGGATTGCGCGGGGAACGAATCAAGCTCACTCAGTAGCAGTGATTCTGATGGAGTTGTAACAAATGATAGCGATAGGGAAGGAGACGACGAACTCACCGACTGGCCAGGCATTGAAGAACTGAAAGTCTTCAACAAAAGCCTCACGTTCAAATCTTCGAAGTCGGTCAACAACAATTCTCCTAAATCAGCCAGTAACATGCCACCGCCAAAAAGGTTGAAAAAAGAGAAATTGCTCGTCAAGAGCGGGTGGGCTAGTTGCAAGAATAGGTTCAAAAAGAAACGGGCTAAAGTTGATTCGGGAAACGATGATGATGCAATGATGTCAGACTCCAAAACTGTAGTCGATTTAGAAGACGAGGCTATCTCAAAGGACACACGGGATATACTACAGCCGCATTCCTCATTCAGCAGTTTTAGTGATATCAAAAATGCTGGTGTGTCTGGCCAAAACGCGAACGAGACGTTTTTTCAGTCCTTTCAGGCCTTTCAGGCGAAATCGGGCCAGCAGGATGAATCGTTTAGCCAGACGCCACGCACGAATTTTTCGCTACAGAAAACATCGTCGAGCGACTTGAATCTGAGTGAGAAATCTCCGCAAAGTGATCATTATTATAGTGAGCATTCAATGGGGAATGCTGTTGTGACTGAAGTGAGGGAAATAAGAGCTGGTTGTCGCAGAATAAGGGATGAAAGACCTGGTTTCCTGATCCTGAGCGCTGCGAATGAACAGCTTTCAAAGTTCCTTCAGGATTCATGTCAAACTGAACTGAAGTTGCCAAGTGTCAATGATCCGGAGGAGAAGGAGAAACTGGAATCGCTAGCTAAGCTGTACTCCTTGGAACTTCAAGTGGAAATGGGGCGACCTGTTCTTCGGAAAACCAGGTGACTATAATTCGTCTGTTTGTAAAAAATTATATATTTGTTTTCTAATGAAAAGTTAGTTTTAAGTTAAACTCAAGACTTAATAATAGTTTTACAAAATCTCTCAGTCTTGATGCCGACTATATAGTTTTACAATAATCTTTTAGCCTTGATACCATTTATTATGTTATGTCATTGAAAGATAAGATAATGCAAACTTAAGTGCCGGTAAATCAGAATATGTAATAAGTAGGCAAACAAGATTCTACATTTTAGATCAGAAAGAACTTCAACTTATCAACACAAGAATACTGAAACATGATTTTCTCTTTACAGCAACACAATGCAAGCGATTCGCGTCGAACATTCCTACCACAACTTTCCATCAGATCACAAGCGTCGTTGTTATGGCGACGACACAGACACGAGCCTGTCTCTAAGCGATCAGAACTCTGTCAACTCCATCAATGACCTCGAGGACACACAGGACATACCGCAGAGACTCTGCGACATGACCCCACAAGATTTGGTAGATACATTCTCACATACTATTGATAAATCACTTCTGCACCCCGGCGAGATAGATTGAGTTGACGCGACGTTTTAAGGAATTATGCGCAGTTGAAATTGAATCAACTATATTTCAGCGGGTTGAAATTGCTTTTACGCGTTCATAATCGAATTGTAGCTTCAAGGAATTTAAGGCTCCCACAGACGGTACGCCGCGACGTCGCCCTTTCATGAAATTGTTTTGAGTTCGGGTCATCGTGGTGGCAGAATTTATCAGCGAGACTGCGTTACTAAGTACCAGCTATCCAGGATGCGCCGGGCGTTTAGAATCACTGTACGATATTTTTAACTCCACTCAGAGAGGCTCCTTTCATGCACCAAAGTGTTTAAACATATTAGTAACCAAAAAGGAAATTTAAAAAATACAAAAAATCTTCGCCTTGTTTTTTTTTTACTACGTAGAGAAAGGCAAAATAAATATTATAAACGGAGTATATAATCACTTATTTACTACATGTCACACGAGTTCGCTGTGCCCTGAACTAATTTCCCGATCGAAAAAAATATTTCAATGGTACCACGCGGGACACACTTTCGGGCACACTCGTGTTTTTGACACCCTACTCTTTTTGTTATGTGATGCATGAGACCAATCACCTGCAAACGTAAAGTTAACGTAAAAATAAAGTCCAATTAGGGGCTTCGTGTTGGGTACCATTGTCCGACGTGGTCTGTGTAGGTTATTTACTGGCGGTCACCATTGTCCGACATGGCGTTTAACGAGTTAAAATTACAGATGTCTGTCAGTGGGAGCTTTATGTGCCTAAGCTTAATTTATCGTAGGTATTTTTAAATGCAAGAGTTTCATCATGCAAGTAACAGTGTTCGTTCCTGTGCCAAAACAGGTTAGAACATTTAAAACTAATACGTAAAGTTTGTTTCAATTCATGTAATCAATGTCGGTCTTACTATGGTTATTAGAAAGCGTATTTTTTGACATTATATTGTAGGTATATAATATATCAAGAGTAATAATGTCAAAGTGTTATAAAATCTAATTCGAAAGGTCATTGCCAATTGGCAATTTACGTATAATGCTATGAAATTAGAATGGTACTATAGTGACAGAGATTTTGTTCAATTTTTAAGTGTTTGTATCAATTCTGAGCTAGATATAAACGATAACGAATTTATGTCACGCTTTATTCTCTTAGTTTTGTGACTGTTTATTTAAGGCTGGTTCTTTTCTGATAGTTTCTTGAATTATTTTGTTTATTAATTTAGTCACGGGACTGCTACATGTGGGACGTTCTTCAATTTTACCGACAATCGGTTGTATATTTAAAATTAATGTGAATATCTTATTTACGCTTGAAATTTTTAAGTTCCTAATTTTTTTTATCGTAAGTTTATTAGTAAAATAATAATAATAATTTCGATGATTTAATAGGCTAATAATTTATTGAGATTATTATTATTGAATATATTATTAATATTTACGTGTCAGAGTGGACGCATTACGCCTCTGTCACACATTTCGCCTCTGTCACACATTTTTTGTACTGGTCGATGGTCGGTAAAATAGTAGAGGATCGTACCATGAGAAACACAAAAAGGGTTTTTGCGAAATATCACTTGTGACGCACAAAAAAACTCAAACAATGTAGCTAGCTAAACAAAAGCCTTTTGGAACTGTGGCCAGTAAAGTTAACTGGTTTTGACTTTGGCTCACCAAGAAGCCTTATTTTACTCCAAGTAAAAAACAATACATCACTTGTGTGTATAGCAACAACATAACTTCAGGAAACTTTTGATCATAAAAACAAAAGAAGTTTTTAGAAGAAAGTTCTCGCAATCCCTTGTTTTCACAAACACTGTCACGTGATCCAACCAGGTCCTTGAAATTCACGTGTAACGAATTACACAAGTCTTAGGTAAAAGTTTTACTTCTTTTGAAGGATTTTTTTCATTTCAAATTGTCAGCTGTTATTTTGTGACATATCTTTCTTATTTGCTCATTCCTTTTGTCTGTAATTTAGTTTTATGGCTTTAATATTTCCTGTCTCTAATAATTTAGGATTATTTTCTCTGACTTATAGTTTTTAATCTTAGTTTAGGATCTCTATACTGTATGTTTGTTTGTAATATTTTTTATGAAAGTCTCCAATCAGTCAGTTCTAAGTTAAAACAGCTTCAATTACTTATATAGTGTTAACATCATTGGATTAATAACTTTAAACTATTTCAATTATGAATCTGTGGTTAATTTCCTACAAGATTAGCTAAGAGTTTTGGGCAGGATTTATTTGAGTGAGGTTCAGTGTCTGTTTTAATTATTCGCAAATTGATTCCTGGTGGAAATTGTGATGTAAAATAGGTGTAGTTTTGTATCTCATGTGTATCGCAACTGGAGAATATGTGGAATCATTGAAACAGGCGCGTACTCGGTAAAACGGAGCTAAGAATTTTATTGTAGTGTTGACTACCTCAGCGAAGTTTGCCGAGAATGTTGACTTGATACATTTGCTGCCCAACACTACAAAAACATAAGAATTTGTACATCCATATTCTAATGGTAAACAAATTTAATTAATTATTCATATAAAGACATGGCTTGAAGGACTTAGTATCCAAGCCAAAAATATTAACAAAATAAAAAAAAAGATTACCTAAGTTATCTATGCACACGATATTAGTCTTTATGTTCAAAGAGTTACTGTATATTTTGGTATGATAATGAATTTCGCTATGATTATGTAAGGAGGTTGACTAGGAAGAGAGGCAAAAATTAATAATTTCTTGCCTATTATCTGGGATAGGGCTTGATTCGCCCCAATTAGGCTAAAATGGCGTATTCTATTGATGCTGATGATATTCATATATGGATTTTAAAGTTTTATAAAGAGATTTCGATTATATTTAAAATACATGTGTGAATATTATCAGCTTTTCCATTGTAGATTTTCGTGAGAGCCTAGTATTTCCTTTATTCAGTGACTTATTTTGTTGTCTTCCGACTTATACTCGTAATGAGATTGCAATATTGTGCGCTATTCAAACGTCAATATGTCTAAAATTAGTCATTTTATTAAGGACATATTAAGGGTCAGTTCACATCACACCGAAACGCGACGTGACGCGACGCAACGCGAAGAGCGACTCAAAATATAACTTGATAAACATTTCAGATCGAGTTTCACGTAGTAAATAAAGTTAATTTTGAGTCCCTCTTCACGCTTCGTCGCATCACTCCGCATCTCAGTGTGAACTGAACCTAAATGTATAGATGGTTTATTTTTCAAAATTCCCCCGCTGGCACGGGGTTAGCTCTATGAGTACAAATTGATTCCTAGAGCGTTTTCGATTTATAGTCTATTTTATAATTAGGACATTAAGGGGTGTTTCCATTGATGCGAGGAAAAATGGTGTAATCTACATTTAAGGTTTTTTGATTGAATATCGTTCGTGGCGAGTAATCCCAGCTCAGACTTGCCTTCTACGCTGAAGATATTACGTATGGTACACAAGTGTGTGCGCAAACACAGGCGCACTTTTCTTTCCTTCTTTCACATAGTCTAAGTAATATTATAAAGGCGAAAGTTTGTGTTTGTGTATATTTGTATGTTTGTTACTCCTTTACGCTGAAACTGTTAATGGGATTTGGATGAAATTAGGTACACGCGTAGACCATGTCCTGGAATAGCACAATGGATACTTTTTTGTCCCAGGAGTCTGTTCCCTTGGGATAATTTTCCACTTTCTCGCTGGCAAATCTCTGGCAGAAGCTAGTTTCTAAAATAACGAACGTCCAAGCGATCCTATTAGTTCTTTTTTAGCACCTCTCGCTCAATGGAAACGCATTCTTATTATGTATGAGAAATTAAATGTTGTAATTCTTTGCGCTTTTTGGTCATCCGATTTATAATAATAGTATATATAGCATGTTATTGATGTCCTAGATTCTATTGTGATACATTTCAGAGATATAAATATCGTTGAAAAATATTGTGGTCTTATCCCACGATAAGTGAGTAGATAAGTGGTTTTCTACACTGTAAAATATACTCAAAAATATTAAACCGAATTCGACTAGGTAACTGCTCTATAAGCCAACTAAATTCTATAGCGTAAGTAAGAAAATAGTGACCATCGTTGTCACTCAGCTTAGCCATGCCCCTTGACCAATTAGATTATGGTAAAATAGAAAACCGTGTTCCCATTGACCAGTAAGCCCTTCAGATATTAAACGTCTTTCATAAATTTTAAAAATGTATAGGTACCTCAAATGGTCGAAGCCTACTGGGGCTTGTGCGAAATTGTACCCCGGGGTCTGGAACGAAGGCAAAGTTAATATTTAAAAATAAAAGAAAATATTTCGCAATAAAAAGCTTTAATAATATTAATGATTTAATTTTTAGCCCAGTATAAATATACCTTTACTTTACAGTTGCACTGATGAGTCACTATTTCCTTGACGCGTATAGACTATAAGTGCTGAATTACGACAACTATAAAAATATTTAAAATGTAACTTGTTTGTCTACAATTTTTATCAGTTTAAATGTAAAGGAAGCAACTGTGACAAATATTAGCAATAAAACATGAATATAACTGTTGAATACGATTTCTACTTTATAATACTATATTAAACCCAGATTTTCTGGCTAAGCTTAGCGAATCACTGTAGATGTTTAGACTCCTATATTAATGTTAGTACAACATCCGCGTGTACAACCGCAAAAGTTCTTGGTTGACCACTCTTCACCCTTATATTCTTAGTTATTACTAAGAATATAAGGGTTAACTACTAGTCAACCGCGAACTTTTGCCTACGTACAACCTTCTTTAAAAAAGGGGGTAGTGGGGTAACCAAGAAAGGAGGCTTATTAACTTATGACCTTTTCACTAAAAATGTACTTAGTATTTTCACAGTTTGTAACTTGAATAACCGAGAATCGGATGCCAAACGCGCAAGATATAATATGATGTGTCGATGCCATAAGAATGTTATATTTACGACTTACTAACGAAAGAACTTAGACTTACTGTAAATAGAATCTGCGATAGAAAGGTGTAAGAATCAAGAAAAATCAAGTTAGTCGTTATATCATAGGTACGCCATATTTTTTATTAGGAATTTGCAATCAAGTGTTTCTTAAGTTTGACATTAGCCTGGAAATCTGTCATAAGGCAATCAAATTCAAAGCATTTATTTCAAATAAACCATTTACAGGCACTTTTGAAATGTCAAGAAGTCAGTCAGTCAGAAAAAATGATGCTGATTGCACATTCCAAAGCGTAGATCTCTATGGAGAAGAATGTGCAAGAAACTCCATGGACACCACCATCAGTGAGATATTTGAGTGAGCATGACAAACTCTCAACAACAATCTAGGGTTTTACGCGATCGAAACTCAAAATTTTCAATTCAAGAGTCAGCCTAGACCGAAATACCCATGCTTGTACGTTGCACAAATTATGCAAGTAGGTATCTTGCGTTTGTGTCATAACAACTTTTAATTGGTGATACCACATGCAAGGTACTTGCATATTTTTTTAATCAAGAAATAATATATACATAAATAAGTATTACTAAATTAAAGTTAGTGACAGCGTGACTCCTGCCAAACTGAAGTACAGTTGGGTTTGAAGAGTATCTTTAGCTCATTTACGAGCCCGCTAGGGCCACGGCAACGCAAAGGGCAACTGAAAGAGACACAGGTGTGGTTTTCACAATTAGTCAACCGCGAACTTTCCCCTACGTACAACCTTCATTAAAAAAGCGGGTGTTACAGGTGCGGTTTTAGTCAGTAAAAGTCTAACACACCGTCCCGTTCCACCCTAGAGCGCGAGAAGTCATTGGATGATGTCAAGTGAAAAAAAAGAGCGACCCGTCAGTATTGGTTAATAACCATGAGTCAAAGTTGTATTCCAGGGCCAAAGTACCCCGACTTTACTGTAATAGGTACTCAATTTTAATCAGTTTACAAGGTTCAAAATTGTATGAACAACGACGTAGACATCAAAAGACTTAATGCTTTAAATGACAGAAAATAAGCTTTATTATTGAATGCCATGAAAATCATCTGCGTGACTTGTAAATTGTTTTAATGCTCGGTTCTTTCGTCAGTAAGTCAGGCCTGTGTGTATATTAATGGCGGTTCAGTCGCCCAAAACGTAATTTAATCGAAGTTTAAAGACTATTTAGTTGTAATCTGTATTTTTTTTTTGTCGTATGTAAATGTTTTAACAATTCATATACATTGGTTTACACTAACATTGTATCAAATATTTGTAGTTGTATACGAATCAATGTTATGATTGAGATGGAAAATAAGAAATATACTTTTGAATTATAACTTTAGTGTTTTATTTACTACACTACTACAACACACTGGATACTGTAGTGCAACGACCTTTCAGCCAATAAACGTCTAATAACAGGCGCCGCATGTCTGTCAACACATATGACTTATAGTTCTGATGTAGGTCGCCACAAAATAATTTTCAAATAGTCTCTGAGCCGTAAACACGTCCGCGATAGTTAATAAAAATATTAGAAAATAAATGTAACAATAGCCTCTTGTTTAATACTTGTGGTGTGGTTAACAGCCAGCCTTCGCGTATTCGAAAAGATGGGATAACATTTTATCGGTAAGTTAATCACAATTATATTGATTTTCTGATATTATTTATCGGAGTTCAACTTATACTGGTCATAACTGTAGGTTTGAGCAAAACTAGTGATGTACCAATTCTTATGACTACATATGTTATCGACAAAGTAAAAAACCTATTTACTATTTATGGGCATTTTCACTTTTAAGTGTACCCGCCGTTGTAATGCTGTGTCAAGTATTCAAAGTTTTATATCGAGATGAAAAAAGAAAGACCCGACTTGAACTGCTGCCGCTAAAGCTGTCGTATTGTGCCTATTGGCCTAGCTCTGTTTTATGTTCCTTATGGCCTAGCTCAGTTTTATCCTTATGACCTAGCTCTCGTGTAAGGTATTCTCTTACCCCTCGTTTTTGACGAATAATTTCGTTGTGGGATTCCACAATAATTGAATAGTTAATGATTAATGAGGATTTTCAGGTTAATTCCCGCCACCAGTTGACATCACTTGTGCGTCAGGTCGTCCATTATGTATACGTGACTTATGTCAACATGTCCTTGACGTAAACTTATTTCATGAAATAAGTTTACGTCGTTAATTCGGTTGTTTCTGGCTTTCAGAAGCTACAGTAATAAAACAGGAATTATTTGGGCGGCTTATCGATGCTTGCTATAGTTACTCGCTAGATGGCGCTTTACTCAAATTTTTTAGTTTATTTTGTTTTAGTGTCTATGGGAGTATTGTACCATCACACAACAACAATTTTTTTGCTGCGGTCTTCCCGTCCGATTATAATTCAGGTGTCTTCAAGGCTAGAGTAAATAGGTTCTTAATGAACTAGTGCGCTTCACCATCAACGATTGCTTCAATGCTTACCATCAAGTGGGATCGCAGTCAAGCGCTAGTTTATATCAATTAAAAAAAAACATCAGCATAGCGCGGACGTGGCCACGCTCGGAGTCATAGATTCCAATAAGTAATAAATAAAACATAATATCATTAATAAAAAATCATTTTATTAAATAACAGTGATGTTAGGAATTTAAACAAATAATTAATAACAAATGAGCACCGGAACTCGAATCGTTTTACGATAATCAAATAAAAACAATAACTTAATAAGTACAGAGAGGTCACAGATTACAACCAATAGGAATTAAAGTATTGTGACTTGTCTATACTCTTCTAATGCCTCACAGACTGAATTCTGAGGTTCTTGTATCAAAATTTTACTTTTGGGTAAATTGTATAAATAATAGGTTGAATGCTCTCAGAAATTCAACCTTTAACTCTTGTTAGAGCGTCGTCAGAAACAGTGAATCAGAATACAATCACTTTGTTTTTCATAAGAATGCGGATGTAACATATGCTTATCTAAAGTAAAATTATCTCAATGTTCTTTTTATAAACCCCTCAAGCACCTATCTCCTTATACCAAACGCAAAAAAGACAAGGTATTTTGAACCTTCTACCTATGAAGTTAACGGTGTTTGCTAATACTACGTTTACAGTTTAGACATTCGTAATCGCCATTCGTCTCGCCACTCGCCTCGTCGTTCGATGAAACATTTGTATACTTACTGTGGAATAGCGCGCTGTTTACACTCGCGCGAATGTGTAAATGCAGCATAATATTTTTAACGCTGCCTTTTATGAACCTAAGCGGTATCATGCGAGATTCGAGGGGTTAATTTATTGAATTCAGTCTGTGAGGCGCCTAACATTACACCCTGGTTACGCGTTCCATGTTCCACTACTGGCTTATACATTTCATTCCTAACAATACCTATTCGATTTTCCAAGATATTATCCATTTTATATTAAAAACTAATTTCCATTCACTTTTGTACTGTGATGCTTTTAAGTCACTGTAAATTGACACTATTCAATAGTGTGATAATATCACATTTATTTACAAAATGTTTACCCATTCATGATCATTCTATGTAATATAAAAATGTCTTTTTCAATAAAATTCTAAAAATCGATTCAACGGAACATTCATAATATAAAAACACTCTTAAACTTAATTATTAAAATGCTAAATATTTCTATGTAAAACCATTTTTCACTTTTTTTTTGTAAAAATGATTTTGTGCCGGATTAAGTCTTATCACAATGTTGTCATTCAAAATTGGACTTTATGTTTAGTCATCGATGGTGCAGATTAGGTCATCTCCTTCTAGTTTCTGTCCATTAGTGATGGATACTGTTTTAATTGTTCCCGCCTTGGGTGCTTGGACTATCATCTCCATTTTCATGGCGGAGAGGACTGCGATGGGTTGACCTTTCTCTACCTTATCTCCTTCCTTCACCTTGATTGCTGTGGATAAAAATTTGTATGACAAATCTTTACCATAAAGTATCAAAAATAAGAACTTGTTTGAAAATTGAAATGGTCTCTTCGAACAGACACAAATAACACGCACATTAAAAAAGGCGCGCGTGCCTAGTTCGAATCACTGTTCTGTTTAACAATTATATTGGTTTTTACAATTTTTATTGTATATATTAAGTCAATTACCTAACTGTAATTCCAATTTTATAATATGCTATGGTTTCAATGCCATTGGTTTTTTATTTTCTCACAGAAGATGTGAAAATTAGAGTACTTTAGAGATAAAGCTGTCTTCGTCTTGGACTAGCTTGATTCCCTTGCTACACTCAGGATTCTTAGCTTAAATCCCTCGCTACGCTCAGTTTTTAACCACCAGAATCCTTCGTGACACTGGTTAATATGCCCGTGACATAAGGCATAGCTTTATCCACTGGGTGAATAATCAACTATTGTAGCGATATACTTACTGAGTACTGTCCCTGGCATGGGCGCTCCAACTTGGTTCTTGTCTCCCTTGATTGCCTTAGGGTGGATTTTCATTTCCTGATGAGAAAAGAAACATAATAGTTAAGTACTAGCATTAGCTATCTATGGTAGGTAATGCATTATAGCTGGTCATAAATAAGCCACAGATATGTTTTATATTCTTGAGGATTTGACATCTGACAAAGTGGGGATATGATGACTGCAATAACGCAAAGCGGAGGGGGTGACAGCATGAGCGGTGTGCGCACGCACTTCGTTGGTTCGTTCACTTTTGCTTAAGAACTCTGAACCAACCGACGTGTTTTATGGTCCATAATTTTGCATTACATCGTTATATTATGTGTTTGTGATTGTTCTGCTAGTTTAATTAATTGCAAATTTGTACGTAGTTTTTTTTTTTAGTTTTAAAAGTTAAATGACCTTCTGATCCATAAGAATATATTTAAATATTTGTTTTTAAACCGTTGCCCCACCCTAGGATTTTCACCTGCATCGTATGTGCGTTCAGTAATATGTAAACTCACATACACTAGATAGTCCAAGCAGTTAGGTTTTTGTTTTCTGCCATCCAAAATATCAGCACCCTAGCCAAGTTACGACCGTTTTGTTTCGATTCTCTTGCGTCGAACGCCTCGAGTAAGCCACACTTCCGATTTCTTTGTTCTGACCACGTGACTGAGCGTTGAGATGACGTCAGTACAAAGGAATCGGAGGCGTGGCCTACTCGAGGTGTTCGACACAAGAGAATCGAAACGAAACGGTCTTAACTTGGCTACCCCGGGGGGCTGGTTTAAG
Organism: Mythimna pallens; assembly: GCA_961205895.1. Lineage (NCBI taxonomy): Eukaryota > Metazoa > Arthropoda > Insecta > Lepidoptera > Noctuidae > Mythimna > Mythimna pallens. The sequence continues at coordinate 18,506,412 of OY540837.1, forward strand.
AAAGCTTGATATCTTGAGTAATTTGACGGCACGATTGGCGCAGTGGTTGAGCGATTGGCTGCTGCGCTGCGGGACGCAGGTTCGATTCCCGCTAGGAACAAATATATGTATGGCCAACAGATAGGTCTTCCGGGTCTGCGTGTCTTGTGTATGTAAGTTTACATGTTTGTGAGCGCAGCCGCACATGTATCGTACACGAGTAATCCCGAGAGGGAAGTCTTTCGAAAAAATAAAATATATGTCCAGGATCTTGGGAGTCGGTGAACAGTTGCCGTGTTACCTTGCTAGCATTCTCGTCTCTGATGAACACGGAGCGCAGTTGTCCGTTGAGCTCGAAGAAGACCTCCCTCTCTCCGGCCGCCGTCATCTCGTCAGACACGGCGACTGTCTTAATGTCCAATGTCTTTCCGCGCTCGATCTTGACTTCTATCGTTTCACCGACCTGGGGATAAGAGAAAACGTTTAATAATATACCACAACTATCACACAACGCCGTCTAGTCCCAAGCTAAGCAGAGCTTGTGTTATGAGTACTAGACAACTTATAAACATACTTATATATTTCTGAATACATACTGATAAATTACACCCAGTCACAAAACAAATGATCTTGCTCATCACACAAACATTTGTCCTGGGTGAGAATCGAACCCACGACCTCCGGCATAGCAGTCAGGGCCACTAACCACTAGACCAACAGGCCAGTCAAAAAATTTTCCTAGAGATACTTACAGTAGGTCCAGTCAAGAAGGTCTTGGTGTCCAAATGCTTGACGGGTCCGTACTTGTCACGGATGCGGAAGAAATCGTTGGCTACTTGCGGGTACATGGCCGCGGACATCACGTCTGCGTCGGTCACCTGAAAGTTATTGAACGATTAAATAATTTTCATCTTCGTCCTTCTGTCTGGAGCTTTTGGCTAAGAATAAACAGCAGCAAGTACTGATCTTCAAAGTTAAGCAACGCTTGCAGAGGTCAGTTCGTGGATAAGTGACCATCTTAACAGATTAGAGCTTTCTGCTGTTTAAGTTTATTAAAAACTTGGCAGAGGTGCTGCCAAGGAGGTTGTAGTGGTACTTCTAAGTGGAGTCATTACTTTGAAAAATCTTCTTTGGAAAAATCGGAACCCTTATAGGATCACTTTGTTGTCCGTTCGTCTATCTGTCTGTCAAGACACTTTATCTCAAGAACGCGTGGAGGTATCGAGTTGAAATTAAAACCATATACTCAAGTCTGCGATCGAAAACGTTATAATAAATATTTCGAACTCTCAAAAGAATCAAATTTTTAATTTTTTTTAATTTATTTTTTACAAAATTTTTTTTAGTTTACTTCCCGTTGATCCAGAATCCTGAAATTTGGTATATAGCAAGGTCTTTTAACACAGGAATAAATCTGAAAACAATAAATTTGTTTTACCTACGTCACAACAAAAAACTTTTTTGCAAATCGGAAAAATCTTCGAGACTCCGTTCGGGAATTGAGGTTTGTACGGAACCCTCAGTGCGTGAGTCCGACTCACACTTGCCCAGTTTTTTTTAAAGTGCTGATTTAGATTGCTTACCTCTGGATACGTTTCCTTGAGTTCTGCTTTCAGTTTGTCAAAGTCCAGAGGTTCTAGCTCCTTGCCAGGCCTGTCAGCAATCCTTGGCATGTCCTTCAGCACTTGTGATCTAGAAAAATCAGTCGAGGTTTAGCCAATCCTATTCCTTCTTTGCCTTCATCCCGGGGCCCTGGGTTTTGCTTTCACACTTCCCGTGGCCCCGCCAGTAGGCTTCGACCTTGCTGGGCCCCTACGATTTGCTGACATACCCCTGAGGCGAAGTCGAGATGTACAATCGACAACGGATAGCTATTAAACTGGGTCACAATATCGGAGGGATTTCATTGAACTTTCAGGTCTTACTCCCGCTTGTGGCCGTAAGCTAGGTGGGTAAGAACAATTGCAATTTAATTACAGACATATCGTTAGTATACCTAATAAGTTTGAAGAAATGCCACAAAAAAGAAAGAAACCAGGGTAAGCCTATGTTTGATATGCATCTATTGTCCGATCAAAACTAGTTTTTTACGGCTGAAATCGAATTTCGGCTTCGATCTTAATTTCGGCCAAAACCAAAACTGAAACTGCCATATAAGTGTAAGTTCTCGTGGTGAAAAAATAAGAAATCTTAATCAGTTTGTCCTTCTTTACTTTTAAATCACATATTTATTACCTGTTTCGAAATAATGTTTTTAATTACCTAATCGTAATTTCACAACAAAACCGACTATTGCAAAGCTTGTGTTACAAACACAAACTGAAATAAATAAAACAGTCACGATATGACTATGAGTGCGGATGCGGCAAAATGACACTTCGTCGCTCGCAATTCTGTGCACCGAACTTGTCAGATCGCAGCACGAAACCTCTCAAATTCAGGTTCGGTTTCGGACGCAAGAAAAGAAAAAGAAAAGACGGTGGCAACTTCGAAAGGCTCATCGTGACCGGTAAAGTATATGGGAAAAGGCCTCGTGGGCGCAGCCCAATACGACGCAGCGACGTAGCGGAGAGTACGACGCAAGGAGGAGAAAGTTCGGACATAGTTTCGGTGATAGCAGTCGAAACCGCAGTTTCGACTTCTATCACAGAAACTGTTTCCGAACACCGAAACTAAGCCGAAAGTCGCTGTTTGGCAGAAAATTAAAATTTGGTCGCACTTATTCATTACATCTCCGGAAAAAAAACGGATAAATAAAAGGAAGTTAAGAATAATTTTCGACTACAAGTAAAATTTTTCCTTATCCTGGTTAGAATTACCTATACCTACAGGGACAGAAAGGGGCTCCAAAACTTCCTTAATTCTTAATTCTAATTATATATTCAAACATACCTGAGTGGTTCAGGGAATCCTCCATACGGGATACCGATGGCTCCCTGTAGGTACTCCACAACGGACTTGGGGAACGACAACTCCTCAGCCTTCTCTCTGATCTCGTCAGCTGTGAGCTTGTTCTGAACCATGAACTGAGCCAGGTCTCCCACGACCTTCGATGAGGGAGTGACCTTGATGATGTCGCCGAGGAGGAGATTGGCTTCCCTGGAAAGTGAAAGTTAGGGATAAAATTAGATTGTGGAAGTTTTAGGAGTCGACAACAAGGTACAATAAAATGTGACTCTGTTTTGGTGGTAAAGGAGTTTATACGAATAAGTAAAACAGCAAAGACTAAGTCTGTTAATAAAAAAACCCGTCCAAACGGATTTTGACGGCTTCGTCAGCCATGAGTCATGACCAATGACTCCTCTCTTCTCGCGGTTTAGAGCGGTGCGGGAGGCCGGGCGTGTCGGATTTTTACGGATTAAAACCACACCTATGTTCCTTTTTTGCCTTGCGTTCCAGTGCCCCGGGGTTCCCTTTCAGACTACCCATGGATGATCCATGGGCTGGAATGGCATGGGATTTATAAGCATAAGAAGTACATAAGTTACTACAGCATCTAAGGTGCTGCAAAACTTATAAGCAGATTTGCTAGCCGTTTAACGAAAGTGGTTACTTTTAAAAAAGAACCTTTTTTTCACTGCTAAAGGCCTTATATATAGTGACCTTTGAAAATTCAAATTATCACCAATAAAAACCTTCAGCATCTCACCTATAAGCCTTCTTAACCTCTTCAAACTGACTTCCCAGCCCGAGCGAGAAGGCCTGGAACTGCAGGTTGGTGTATTGTCCTCCAGGAATCTCATTGAGGTAGACGTCGGCGTTGCCAGACTTCATGGTGGCGGTGGCTTCGAAGGGGCCGTACAGCGTGCGGGCTTGCTCCCAATATGCTGAGTATTCGGAGACGGTTTGGAGGGCGATGTCTGTGGGGGAGAAGTATTCATTGTTATATGGGGGAAATACGATGTCCTGTTTTCCAACACCACAGACTATAAATCCCGAGGTACACTTTCTTACAACCGCGCTTACGTAATATTGACGTTATTACATATCTTTGTCCAGATATTTTGGAAACGCACATCTTGTGAATATTATCTACGTCTCTATTAAACCTTTAGGTACTTTTTTATTACAAAAGTGTATACAATTGTTATTCTCATCAACCCCAATGATATATTTAATTAATAGTAATTAATTAATTATCTTTTTTCACTTCAGCATCTTGAGTTCAGCTGAGCAGATAGCTCCTTTTAGTTTTATTTACATTGTATTTTTGAATTTAAAATTGAGTTATTTTTAAATTAAAAATTTAATTGGGTTTGATTAGAATAACGATTTTATATAGTTTTCTCAGAATCATGTATGGGATCCATCACACATTTTTGTCTGTCGATGTCCGTGACAAGGTGTATTAAGTCCTTCGATAGGAAATTGAAAGACGCAGCGTTCTTCACGAGGATCTCAATCAAAAGTTGGTGGATTTGAGGTGAAAGTCTGATACCGTGGTTCAAGACCTGAACAGCCATTTTCCATGGTTTATTCGATATTAATGGAGTCGTATCAAAAAACTCATCATCATCATCATTTCAACCGAAAAGCATCCACTGTTGGACATAGGCCTCTTCCAAGTGTCGTCATAACGACCGATCCTGTGCGTCTCGCATCCATCGGATTCCCGCGACCCTGAACAGGTCATCGGGTTCATCTACCTTGTGGGAGACCTTCCAACGCTGCATCTTCCGGTACGTGGTCGTCACTCCAGAACTCAACAGACTCCGCCTTCGTCCCCATCGACTATCTGTTCTGCGTGCAATGTACCAGGGTACATTGGCATGGGCAGGCCCATTGCCACTTAAGTTTGGCGATTCTTCGAGCTATTTCGGTAACCTTGCCTTGGTAAAAAACTCACTGGTATCCAATTTAGTTCCCTGCAGTGAAGCCACGAGGGCTCCCATGCTGGGCTGGCTGGTGAGGCCGGACATGGAGTCCACGGCCACGTCCACGACGTCGGCGCCCGCCTCGGCGCACGCCAGCATGGACGCCACGCCGGCGCCCGACGTGTCGTGCGTGTGCACGTGGATCGGCACGTCCGGGTGCTTGTCGCGGATCGCGCCGATCAACATCCTGGACAAGGAAAAGTGCAAAGAAATCTTTTATATCTCATACACACGAGCGGCGGTTTACGATGGCCGTCGACATTCAACAAATGAAGATCAGCAGCAGCCATCGTGTGTCAAGTATCACTATAGGTCGACAGCTGCAGTTATATCTGCCGTTAGCAGCATGCCGCTTGTGTGTATGAGCTCTAAGTTAATCATTTATGGTGTTCGTGCCAAACTTTTTAACCACTCTATTTATGACTTGAGAGCGACTAAAAGGTTAAGAGCGAGCGAGCATACGATAGACCATACTACAGGCAACGAATTTATGTAGAAGGAAGTTTGAAATTGATCCACAAATTTCAATAAATTTTATTTAACTCATTACAGCAGATCATCAATTTAGATAGATTGTATGCATCCATTTTCAAAACTGTTTCAGTTGGTTTCATGATTTTTCGTTCAGCGAATCATTTCAGAACGTACTCCGGCACGCTGCCGCTGCATCTATCATTTATTAGCTGGGTATTGCACGATTGACACGATCTGCATGTTTTGTTGAATAGAGAAACCAGACACGACGACCAATTTTTAAACCACTATACATAATAATGGTTTAAAAATTAAAGTCTTAAATTAGAAAAAAAAAATTATATCGATACACAGCAAAATTACCTCAAAATGCGCGCGCGTTGCATCACTGTCTTCCCTTACCGTAGGTACCGAATTCTTTGATTCTTTAGCTATTCAGTGGTGTAATTAATTTTGGATCGAGATGATAAATATGTTAGGTACTATAGCACCAAACTGTATTCCCCGATTCTGTTATCATTGGTTTTTCTGATTTGAATCCCACTATGGAAGTAATTTTAAAAATGTTTTCACGTCAAAAAACACTTACTTAGCAGCTTGAGGCTTCAACAAGCCAGCCATGTCCTTAATCGCCAGCACATGAGTACCCGCCTTCACCAGCTCGTCAGCCAAGTTTGTGTAATACTTGAGGTCGTATTTCTTTTTGTTGGGGTCTGATACGTCACCGGTGTAGGAGATGGCGGCTTCGACCACTCCACCAGCTTTGCCAGCGGCATCCATGCCGAGGATCAAGTTGGGTAAGTAGTTCAAAGAATCGAACACTCTGAAGACGTCCATGCCGTTTTTGACCTAGGGATTTGAAAAAGGAAGTTAGGTACTTGTTGTGTTTTTTAGGGGTTACATTAAAAAAAGAGCCTCCAGCACACTTCAGTAAGCTTTCTGGATACTTTTTTTGGTGTAGAATAAAGTTTATTCCTATTATGTTCTTCTACAGTCTTGAAAGTAGCCTAGTGATCTGTGGGGGTCAAGGATATTCTTAACAAAAAGAAAAGGAAAAATACTTCGGTAAGTAACCTCTTTTTTAAACCAACCAAAAATATTTAATTTCGGAAAAAACTGTTGGTTTACCATTTTTTTAAAATTTTCACTAAGTTTCTTTGGCATTTTGAATGCAATTTTACATGTATAAGTTGACTAGTTTATTCTTTGTCCAATCTCTCTACAAATAACTAATAACCAAGCAAAAATCAAGTAATATAAACTTACAGCCATTTCACAGAACTTGAATACAACATTATCAGGATAGTTGGTGTAGCCGACTGCGTTGGCGCCACGCAACAACATCTGGAAGGGGATGTTGGGGATCAGCTGCCGCATGTCGCGGAGTCGCTCCCACGGGCACTCGTGTAAGAACCTGCAGGTCAAATAAAAAACGTTGTGTTTGAGACCACACGACAGAAATGAAAATTCCATCAAAACAAGGTTATAATCAACGTTTTTAATGGTCCCACTGCTGGGACTCAGGCCTCCTCTCTAGGAGAGGGAATGGGCCGTAATCCACCACGCGGGCCCAGTGCGGGTTGGTGAATGTCACACGTCTTCGAATTTTTGGTTCTAGGACATGCTGGATTTCTCACGATGTTTTCCTTCACCGTTTTGAGACCAGTGGTGATGAAATAAATTACACAAAGTAATGCGCCTTGATGGGTTTGAACCCGCGACCTACAACTCGTAAGTCGGGGCCGTTACCACTGCTCCTCACTCGGCCACCACTGCTCCTGCAAAACGAGGTTAATAATACGAAATCGTAATCGTTCGATTCAGTGCCGTAACTAACCATTTGTACGCCCGGTGCGTGCTTCTATAATACTGCGCCCCCTTGAAAAAATGTTTTAATGCCACCTAACTTTAAATTCTTTCACCTGTACAAGAGTGAACGAAGCGAGCTCGAAAATTTCAACACCCTGCCTAGGATAGGTTACACGACAAATAATATTTATAGTATGTATGCTATAACTACCAAGCATAATACAAAACTTTGGCCGTGGTTTGGTAATTTCTGAGTTAAAATATTATTATTAAATAAACTCACCTCAAAGCGACATCAAAGGTAGCTCCACCCCAGTTCTCAAGCGAGTACAGGTTGCTAAAGTTATGGGCCACATACGGGGACACAGCCAGAAGGTCATGTGTCCTCACGCGAGTGGCCAGGAGGGACTGATGAGCGTCCCTGTAGGTTGTATCCATGAGAAGTAGACCCTTGTTCTGACGGACGGCCTTGGCGAAGGCTTCGGGACCTCCTTCGTTCAGGATCTGCTTGAAACCTTTCGGTGGTTGGACGGCTGGAAGGTTTTGGTAAGGTGTGTTTAGTAAGGTTTCGTAATAGAGGTCTAAATTTATTTTTTCTTGGTCAGGCTTCCGTGACAGATCCGCCTTTGGTTTAGCTTAAGAATATATCTTATGCACGGACGGATCAATGGACTTCATTCGGCTTCGGGCTATCCAGAACGGGACCTGCTATTGTTTAAAACAGTCAATTAAACGAGGATGTATCTAAAAGCATTTTGAATATTTTTTTTATCGCTTTCTAACGGTCACAAAATGTTGTGTTAAGACACCCTGATTTTGTAATGATTTTTAATTCTATTTCTTCTATAGTATTGCCATGCGATATTATGGTAAACTCTATCAAACTCTATTAAAACACTACATTTTTAAACATGCGAATGTAGGGAAAATCTATTTCGCCTATTTTTCATATTCGAATATACCGTTACAAAACATAAAGTTTAGTTTTTTAATCGCAAATAAAATTAAAATATCATAAATTAAAAAAGCAAGATAAATAAATTAAATAAAGAAAATATTTATAATATTAATCACAGGGCACATTCCATTCTGGAACATGTAGATATAAAGCTTAAACACCACAACCAAGAAAATGATCGGGCGAAGCTTGAACGTAATAATAATAACCTGAAAAGGGGTTCGAAGTAGTAATGGACTTTATTGCTGTAAGTACTTTCAAAAACCTTGATAAAAATCCGATGAAATAAAGCTACGTTGTATGTTATTTTCGTGTTTTTATTTTGCTATATTTCGGAAAAAAATCTAATAAGAACAAAAAAACTATGGTACTCCTTTTGAGTCAATTAAGAAACCTTTCTATGGGACGTTCTTCTTTTCTATCGACAATCGATCACTACAAAAAAAAGTGACGGAGGCGTATTTCGTACACTATGCCAAGCAAATTAATAAAAAAAATATGTCCAATTGATTAATAAACAGTAGGTACGTATTTTACCAATGACCTCAAAACAAAAGAGAATTGAGAAACTTAAATTAAAAAAAATAAGCGTAATTACAATATTTACATTATTTTCTGCGGGGTCAAGCTATTGTAGATAGAAAAAGAACTACTACTATTTTGAAAGTCAGCTTTTATCATAGGGATTTCTTTTTAGTAATAACTGAATGTAGCAGCTACAAAAAGTAACCGCTTTTTTCCATCACTAGTCCGAAGCTAAATTTAGAATATAAAGTAGGCTCACCTGTATTCTCCCCTGTTAGTTCTTGTCTTTTAATAGCCTCAGGGGATAGGTCTGAAAAACATGTTAACTGAAATAATGGCTGTGCGGGAATGCGTGACGTGCAGAATTAAAAAAAAAAAATGGCTATGAATTCGAGTACAGAAATACAACATCAATTATACACGGTGTCTTTGTCATCGACTCACAAACGAATACCACGGATCCAGTACATGATTCTGGACCCCCCAGTGGTGGAATATTTCGTCGGCTTTTTCATAATTTAAAAAAAAGCTGTACTTTTTTAAAATTTAAACTGTTTAAAATCGTTATTCTAATCAACCACGATGATATTTTAAGTAAAAAAATAAAAATTAGTTTATTAAAAAGTCATCGGGGTAGATGAAATCGTCAATGTAATCAATCCCGATGACATACTTAATTTTAAAAGTAATTCATTCATTTTTTCACTAAAAATGTTAGAATAACGATTTTAAAGGTTAAATTAAAAAACGTAAAGATTTTTTTTTAAATTGGAAAATACTGACGACGTATTCCACCACTGGGGGGGTCCAGGATCATGTTCTGTATCGACGACTGGTATTCGTTTGTGCATCGATTTCAAAGACACCCTGTATGTTTTCGTTTTCGAAGTTTCGTAGCACTTATAAAATAGCAGTGGCAATAGGCTTGGTGTTGTAGTGCCCTAGGTACAGACCACCTTTATATATATTTCTTCATATACCCAAATACAAGACCGTACTCCACGGGGAATTTCTGAAAGGGAAACCGTGGCCCTAGAAAGAAAAGGGCAACCGTAGGACACAGTTGGGTTTTAGTCAATAAAAGTCTGACACGCAGTGTGGTTTTTTTTTTCGGGGTTACCCCTCCTAAAAAAAATTACTCTGCCACCCATAAGCTATAATGTCGTTATCTGACAAAATCTCACGAAAAAAAGCTGCGTTAGACAACATGCATAGAAATCAAGAGAACTTCATCGTGATTTTATTGTTTATCTCGGGATCTATTGGTAGAAAAAAATACTGCTGGGTGGGAAATCATCAAATGACTCCTCCCGCCCTAGGATAAATCGAGAGAGCGTGTCAGATTTTTACTGATTAAAATCCACCTATTTCCTTCAGTTCTCGACACGACGATTCAGACAGTTGATGATTTTATGACTGAAAAATTTACCTAAATATTTGAAATTTTTATCTATGAATCATACTTGTATATATAATCACATAATCTCCTTGACTTAATTTTTACTTATCTCTCTTATCACTATTATTTAATTAATTTCAATTATTTGTAATTCTAATGTTAAATAATATAATTTTAATGTATTGAACCCATTATTTTAAAACCATATTTGTACGTCGGAAACGGCAGAATATTATGATTATAATATATAATGCACATAACAATTTTGTTCAATATTCTGACAAATAAATGCATTTGATTCTATTCTATTCTATTGCCTTTTGCGTTCCAAGACCACGGTACCTCTTTTAGAAATTCCTGTGGACGGCTGATTACCGTGGCATTAAAAAAACTGAACTTTACGGTCTTGTAGTTGTTAGAATATATGAAAAAAGAAACGGGTGATGTTGGTATATTTTGATTTCAAAAAAAATACAACATGTGAAAAGCAAGCTATTTTATAAGTAATACAAAACTTAATAATCAGCGCACATAATCTCCTGTGAGTTCACAAACAGGATAAAAAAATTAATAACAATAAAAAATAATTCATAATATTTATTATTAAAAATATAATAAATGAAGCATGAAATTTTAGTCATAAAAATGTATAGAACATAAAATAAAAGTTCTTATTAATAGCCCGTGCTCCAATGGGATGACTTGTGTCCCAAATATAATAATTATAATTATTTTGCTAAATAAATAGGCAAAGCTTTAGGTTATACATTGCTCATATAAAAGTATAATGTCGCAAAATAGCTATATAATAGCTTATTTATAAAATTCAACTAGAAACCTACCATACCCATTGCGTAAAACTGGAAACAAAAGTTCAAAAAAATATTTAAATATTTTTTTATCTTTATAAAAGTTCATCCTCCATTGATACCAATTAATTTTGATAATGGGGGTAACACAGTTAAATTTTGTGTTTAGTGTTGCATGATGTTAATAATCGCCAGTTTTATTAATAGCAATTTTTTTGTTTTTTTTTTTATTGCTCATGCAAAATCCAAGTTAATATTCCAATTTATGGTTTAAAATGAATTTTGTTGAATTTGGGGCTTTTTTACAAAAATATTTAATTTAAAAACGATTCCCATTTATTAGAAATGTGACACCCAACTACGCCACTGAACATCAAACATACATTAATTTTTATGACACCTTTGTAAGTCTCACCTTTGTAATGATTCATCTGGGGCACCTAAAATGGAGCACGTTGGATTTTATTTACACTCTACCTTTTGTTGGTAACTTACCCAGCGGTACCGTTGGAATGTATGGTTTTACAACTGCAGGCGGTATCTTAGTGGCTAGAGGAGTTGCAGGGCCGTTGACAATGACTTGTCCGAGATAGTTCAGGAGCTTCTGAGCTCTGTTCTGTGATGTCTTGAACATGAAGAGTTGGGGGTTCTCGTCGATAAAGTATGTGTCGAGGGCGCCTGAGGAGGAAATGTTTTTTTAAATGTAGATTATGTTTCTGTAACTGAGAAATTCGGAAAACTGTGTAGGTTTCATGACATCTCCTAAAATACTCTTACAGGTTGATTTTTAGGGTTCAGTACTTCAAAAGGGAAAACGGAACCCTTATAGGATCACTTTGTTGTCCGTTTGTCTGTCTGTCTGTCTGTCAAGACTCTTTATCTCGTGGAGATATGGAGTTGAAATTGTTAAAACCATATACCCAGGTCTGCGGTCCCTTGAAGCTGTGAAAAAGTCAAATTTTAGAGTTAACGAAAAAAAAAGATATCGCTATAAACGTGTATTTGACACTCTCAAGGGAATTAAACTTCAAAGGGTACAGGTATCGGCAGGGATCTTGAGCGCTCGGCGAAAGAGTGGGGATCGCTTTGCGTACAGGTTTTTTTTTTAATGTAAACCTATTTTTATTTATTTTTTACCTAGTATCTAGTAGGTAAAAGAAAAAATAAGATAAAATAGGTGTAGGTATATTTAGAAATATATAAGTATTTTTATAAGACAGCTTGGGACTAAACAGCATTATGTGATAGTTGTGAAATATTATTATTATTATTATAGATAAGCGAATGTGATTACTTACCATTAAGGAACTTCTGGTTTTCTATTACGTTGAGTAGGAAAGGGATGTTGGTCTTGACGCCTCGGATTCGGAACTCACGGAGAGCACGACTCATCTTAGCGGCTGATGATGGAAGATCGTGTGCGTGGGAGATTACCTGGAGTAGGGAATATTCCCTCGTTAATCTGAAAATCTCTTCTGTTCATGTTTCAGTCTCTTGATCGGAAAGTAAAACGCGTAAATCATAGAATAATTCCAGTCTGAGTGGAGCAAGAGTGGAGAATCAGAATTTACTGGCAAATTATACATTAGAGAATAACAATAGTTAGTGTCAGAAGAATTTGTAATGAATGTGTTGGGGTACCTACCCAAGGAAAGATTTAACTTGAATCATACGTTACAACAGAAGGTAGAATTACACCAGAAGATAGAAATGTAATCAATCAAAAGTGAAAAATAACTTAAAAGATCGAAAATTTCTTGAGATTAAGATACAACAAAATTACAGGCCTATTCGAGTTTTTAATAGGTAGCAGGCTTTAAAATACTTGCCTTGACAAGAAGAGAGTCGTAGTAGGGAGAGATGACAGCACCTGCGTATGTGGAAGCGGAGTCCAGACGGATACCCATACCCTCGCCAGACCTAAGGAAGAAATAAACTTTATTAGAAGGTGTTAAAGCTTAAAATTGTGCCACAATTTCTACCTCACAAACGGATACACACCAAAATCATCTTCGTATTGCAATGGCCGCAAAATTCATCCGTTCAGATCTTTCCTTTCCACTCAAATCTAAACATTATGCAAAAGATACAAAGTACAATTTTCTTTAACATTATAATTTTTCATTCATTGAAATAACAACCATATTTACTTTAGTTGTAAAATTGAACTTACTTAAACACCTCAATTCTGCCAATGAGCGGCGATCTTGTCGTTACATTCAAACATCATTAGCAATAGATTCGAACTCGTCTGAACAGCTATTCTAAGACACAAGGTTCAATTTATCTTAACATAATTTTTTTTTCTTTACATTCTAAAAAGCCTTAGATCTCCAAAAACAAAGTTCAATTTTCCTTAACACCACAGCATTTCTCTTCCACTCAAACCTAAACCTTATCCCACTAAACACAAGGTCTAATTTCCTTTCACATAATATTTTTTCTTTCATTGGAAAATCAACCTTATTTACTTGAACTTACCTAAAGACCTCAATCCTGCCGGTACTCGGTTGGAAGTTATTCGCGGGGTCCTCGGTAGTCACTCTGCACTGTATGGCGTACCCCTGAGTACTTATTTTGTCCTGTGTCAGTCCCATCTCAGGGAGAGTCATTCCTTCTGCGACCCTGATCTGAGATTGTACTAAATCTATCCCTGTTACTTCTTCTGTGATTGTGTGTTCTACTTGTAACCTGAGGACAAATTTGTTAAAAATGATTATTTTGATGATCATAAAGCTGCTGTTTCCTTTTCCCAGTGGGTAAGGATTTACTTCTGGAAGATGGGCAATTTTTTTTCAAAATAACGGAACCAATAATTGGATGCGGTTTTTTTTAAGGTTCCCCATATAATGACTTCTCCCACACTATTGTGAAGCGGATGAGCGTGTCAGACTTTTACTGACTAAAACCACACCACATGTTACTTCACTTGCCCTTTGTGTTCTAACTTTGAAAGGGAAACCCATGGATCCAGTAGTCTCCGGCCCTGCTAGGCCTCTACGGTTTTGCTGACTCTTTGAGGAGCGCGTGAAACAACGCTCCGTCGACGTCTCGGGTTGGGTCCTTACCAGTCGGCCAGACGGCGATCTACCCATTGCTCGTCGTCGTAGGAGCCCAGCAGGGTCCAACCCTATTGGGGCCATGGGTGATGCGAAAGAGAACCCCGGGGCCCTGGAACGAAGGCCAGGAAGGAAGGCAAAGTCAGTAAAAGTCTGACACGCCCTCTCACCCCACCCAAGGGCGGGAGATGTCATTAGATGATTTGCCACCTAAGAAAAAAAACCCATTGCTAGCCGTCTGCATCTCTTTCGGGTTTCGGGTGGATAAGGATTTGCTTTTCAAAATTATGTGATCAAAAATAAATTAGAATCTATTGTTATGTTTTTAAAGTACATACCTAGCGTTGACCTCAATAAAGTAGAAATTGCCCTTGTCATCGAGTAGGAACTCCACGGTACCAGCGTTTTCGTAGCCGACGGAGCGAGCCAAGTGAGTGGCACAGTCCGTCATTTTATTCCTTGTCTGAAAACAAATTCATAATATGTGTTGTTATACGAAGATAGAAACAGCTATTAGCTATTATTAGCAACCTTACTTAGGAGCATTTTAGAGGCTAATATCAGACAGTCATCATCGCTGTTTTGTATCTAGTAATTATTAAAAAATCTAATTGGATAATCAAGATATCTATAGTGTCGTGATAGCCCAGTGGTTAAGGCCACCTCTTATACAATGCGTTCCAAATAAGAATAGGATCGATTGCCATGTTGTGACGTCACGTCATACTGTCAAGTCTAAGAATTATTATGGTGAGCAAAATGGTTTTTTTTTTAAATTTAATTCATTAACGAACTGTAAACGAAAAAAGTTTAATCACAATCCAGTTCTTCAATTTCGCTTATCTCTGAGTTCTTCAATTTTGCCCAATTTCTTGCGATTTTACAGTATCACGTGACGTCACAAGATGGCAATCAATCCTATTCTTATTTGGAACTCATTGTACATAAAGTTGCGGGTTCGTAACCAGGCAAGTACCAATGTGATTTTTAAATTCTTTTGTAATTTTCAAGTTTACCTAGGATATTACTGATTTCTTGGTCTTATTATATAGCATGTAAGTATTATTACTTTGTACGCCATAGAGGCAAAACATAGCGCCCTCAATGTATTAAATAAGAACTTGTAATGTACCTACCTATGTTTTACAATGAATAATCTGAATCTGATTACTGACGTATGACACCCCGTGCCTCGGAAAAAAAACCTTTGACAGTCGTAGTGGTCAAACGCGAGCCTATCAATAATAATAAGAAAAAAAAGTCGTTACAGGTAGTGAAATGCTAGAAAGTCTGACCATCAGTCTATCCTAGGAGTATCATGTTGTCTAATCTAAGCTACTTCAAGTGCCACGCAAAAATAACTTTTATGGCAGGCTTACAGCTTCTTACTCAATACCCAATCTATTAAACCAGATACCTGTATATATCAGATGCTCATTTAATGACAGAAACATAAAGCGTAAGTTAAAGGAGTACTTTCAGTTTATAGCGCGTTGACCAATTGTCCGGTTGTGGCACGCTGAGACAGACCCCAGGGTCTAATTGTGTGTCAAGTCAAAGTCAAAGGTTTTTATTTCACATAGGCCTACATGGGCACTTATAAAACGTCAGAAGCTAGTGCGCTGTCTTTTCTAAACCTAAGAAAAACCCTTGTTTTTATAAAAAAATAAAAAAAATAACTGTGTTGTGTCTGTAGACAGTCGCACCATGTATACCATGGAAGTCATTCTATGGAAGCCGACCCCAATCTAGTTGGGAAAAGGGTAGGGAGATGATTCAAAAAATCTATACTAATGAAATTAACTCAAAAACTACTATAATCCATTCGCGGTAAGATCAGACATTTAAACTAAACTTTTTTACTGTATGATAAATGGCGGCTGCAGTAAATAATTGGAATTGTATAGATACCGGCACGGATCTTGAGCGCTGACTCCTACAGTTTTACTTGCGCAGAAGCAGCCAGAAGTGAAATATCGGGTCTCTTTAGTGGTATGAAAAGAGATGCGGGGGCGGGGAATGTAATCCTTGTACAGTGATTGGCTCGCCGAGATTGTACGATGCGCAAAGCGATTCCCGCTCTTTCGCCGAGCGCTCAAGATTCGTGCCGCTACCTATAACTACTTTTTTCTTTTAATGCCATCATTATGCTTTAAAAAAACGGATGGTAACATAGGTTTGTTTAAATGTCTAATCTTAACGCGAATGGAGTATAGACAAATTAAAAAAAAAAAAAAAAACAAGAAAAATGTACTGTTCCTTACCTCGGGGTCCAATCCAGGCGCGGGTGCAATTTCCACAACTTTCTGATGTCTTCTCTGTACGGAACAATCACGCTCGTATAGATGGACTACGTTGCCTGCCTTGTCACCTAGAAATTAAAAAAAAATCGAGTTAAAGATATGTTTTTGTTAATAATGAGTTTTTTTTATCTTAGTTTAGTAGACAAGATGAAGAGACAAGAGACAAGTGCAGAAAAGGTGGGATGACGACATCAGATAGTGGAGCCACCTAGCCGTTACCGAAGAGCTAGGTAGATGTAGTGGAAGATCTTCCTATTTTAGAGTAGCTTAAACGTGATACGGATGTTACCGAGGTTCGGTTCCGAATCCGAAAGTTCGGAACTGTCGATTGATGTCAACTCCGAATCCGATTTCGGTTCCAATAAATATTAATCCGTAGTTATATCATGGCAAAACCATGTTTGCCTATGCGTAGATATTTATAACAAACTACCGTCGACCATTAAAAATATAAGCTCCTATAATATATTCAAAGTACAACTAGCCCGACAGGTAGTTGAAAAATATAAATCATACTCCACTAGCAGCCAACTAGGTACCTACTATTAAAATTATTATTACTAAAAATATATATATATTTACTAGCTTCTGCCAGCGGCTTCACCCGCGTAAAAGTAGGTTTTTCCATACAAACTTTGGACCCCTGTTTCATCACTTTAGGAGGCGACCATGTTTCTCATGTAAGTGACTGCAGTCTTATATGATTAATTGCTTTAAACACATATCGATATTTGTATATCACAAACAATTATTTATTCTTGTCGTGCAGGGAACTTCCCCCGACCTGTCGATTACTTTTTCACGTGTTATTTTATTTCGTATTTGGCATGTTGTGAGTTCGTTCGCGCTTCATCTGTTCCTACTTAACCGAGGTTTTTTATTAGTTTTAGTAGTGTTTCATTTGATGCTTCAGCCTCCACCTCTAATTTCGGTTCCAATTCCGATAAACCGAATTTAACCTTTTATCCGCTTATGTTTGTTTCGACAGGGTAGAACATCCACGACCAAATACTGCATCTAACGAGATGACAGGAAAGCTGACGAGCTTTTCTGTCACCTATGAGGATTGAAGAGCTAAACGAGATGGAGTACCCAGTCGCAAACACACGACCAGGCGAATAGGTCGCGAAAACACTCGTCGGACCAATTCGAAGCAAACGATTAAAGGGTTAAAAACTCCGGTTCCGAATTCGGTTCCGATATAACCACCTCCGTGACATCTCTGCTCTGTATTTGAGTGTATCCTCACCCATCAGTTGCACTTCAATATGTCGGGGCCTCTCGATGAACCGCTCGATAAACATGGAGCCATTTCCGAAGGCTCCCAGTGCTTCAGACGAGGCTCGCTCGAACGACGACGCCACTTCGTTCATCTCTTTGACTACACGCATGCCTCGGCCGCCTCCACCATATGCAGCCTGAAAGATAAGTTGAAATCAGATTTAAAAAAAAACTGTTTTTGAGATGGAAAGTCATCAAATAAATCCTCTTTTTCTAGGTGGATCATGGACCTATGAGTACGTCAGAAGATAGTACACTCATCATCATCATCATTTCAGCCGAATGACGTCCACTGTTGGACGTGGGCCTCCAAAAGTATAGCCACAATGAATCAATCAATATTATTTATTGGTCCTGAGCGTCTCGCATTCATCGGATTCCCGCAACTCTTACCAGGTCATCGGTCCCCCTTTTAGGAGGCCTTCCAACGCTACGTTTTCTGACACGTGGTCGCCATTCCAGAACCTTTCGGCCCCAACGGCCATCCGTTCCGCGAGCAAAGTACCCTGTCCATTGCCACTTAAGTTTGGCGATTCTTTGCGCTATGTCGGTAACCTTGGTTCTCCTGCGGATATCCTCATTCCTGATTCGATCGCGCAAGGAAACCCGAGCATAGCCTATTCCATTGGTCTTTGGGTGATTTTTAAGTCTTCTGACGTACTTAATTAACATGTCTTATCAAAACTAATCCTTATCGGAAATGATTACAAAAAAAAAGGCTTTTAATTAATTTATCTGGCAATTTAGTATCAGAACAAAATGGACACACCCACTAAATAATCACATAATCGTTTGTAATGACGTTGACGGCGCCTCTCTGCCGACCATGGCTCATCATTCAACTTGAGCCTCATGTACAGTCAGAGGGTCCAAAGTACAGTTACATTCTACCAACGTTAAAGTGTCTAAAACTTCTTCGTAGAAAAGAGTCAATGATTCCTGACTGATTTCATTTGTAGCATAGAATCTAAAGTATTGAATAAACTACTTAGTGGTGGACCATTGAACTGCTACTACAAAAAAATAGACACTTTAGCATTGGTAGAATACAGTGCAACTGCACATATGACCCCTGACTGTACTGAGACCAGCCCCCCTAGCTAAGTTACGACCGTTTCGTTTCGATTCTCTTGACCACGTGACTGAGCGTTGAGATGACGTCAGAACAAAGGAATCGGAGGCGTGGCCTACTCGAGGCATTCGACGCAAGAGAATCGAAACGAAACGGTCGTAACTTGGCTAGGGGGGCTGTTTACGAGAGGACCTATTGTCAGTGAACAGAGATGCCGTAATCGAATACTAGAATAGTTTAGGGATAGTCAACGGAACTATTAGAAAGAGTCACTGCGGCTATGGAACGAAAATAGCAAGGGAAGGAACACCGGTTGGTTTTAATCGGTAATAGAAAAACCTGACACTCCCCATCACTCCACCTAGAGCGAGATTTCTCACCCCGAACAAAGGAAAGGGATTTAGCTAATAATAATAAATAAAATAATAGTATTCCATAACTTTCACATAACGCCATCTAGTCCCAAACTAAGCAGAGCTTGTGATATGAGTACTAGACAACTGGTAAACATACTTATATATTTCTAAATACATACAATTATAGATAAATTACATTCAGACAGAACAAATGATCGTGCTCATCACACAAACATTTGTCCTGGAGACCAACAGGCCTGTCAAAAGCTAAGAAGAAACTATGTCATCGACACATTACGAAGATTTCGTTAAAAAAACATTTAAAATAATCAATGTTAAAGTACCTTGAATATAACTGGAAGACCATGCTGTTGGCAGAACTCCAAAGCCTCTTCCTTTGTGGTTATTGGACCATCAGTACCGGGGACGATTGGGACCTCTGAGAAAAGAAAAAAAAGATTTATATTTTCTAGAAAGGTTTACTCTACATAGGCCGGGTTCCCACTATACAATATAGGTGGCTGTACAATTTATATGAAGCTATTCACATTATCCCGGATCATCCCGAGCATTTTTACCGAGCGTTTTGACACTATGAAGTGCCGGTAGAGATACCGGACCGGAGTAATCTGAACGAGTTTGTGCGGGATCGCTCACCCCGCTTGTGCTCCCCTTACGTCATACGGCTCGCATTTTCGATGAAAATTATATATCGAAGTAGACGTGTCATGGACCACATGGATGGAGTAGAAACTTTAATTTCGCATGTCCAAGAGAGACCTGTTCTGTGGGATAAGACCGAAGAAGTGTATTTGACTTGACTGTCCGGGATCAGGTGTAATGTGAACACTCTGTTCCGGCATACGGCTTCCGGTATTTGCCGGTCCGGCATAGTGGACACGGCCATACATATGCATACCCTGAACGAACGGCTACAAGACCTAAAAAAATGTGTCAAAAACATAATATCGAGAGACCGTTGAAACTTGAAACGTTAGTACATATGCGTTGGCTGCAGTAACTCCTTCGAATCAGCAGCCAGCATGCAGAAATTAAGGCACTTATTATTATTATTATTATTCTATAGCCTTTGAGGATTTTGTACTCAAAGGGTTTTTTTTCGGTGGGAAAATCATCTTATGACATCTCCCGCACTTGGGCGGAGCGCGAGATAGTGTCAGACTTTTACTGACTAAAAACCCACTCCTGTACCATCGTTGCCTTTAATACCAGGGCCGAGTCTTCTTTTCAGAAGCAGACCCTTGGCCCCAGTAGGCGGCGTCGATCCTGCTGGGCCCCTACGGTTTGCTGACATCTCCTTGAAACACGCTTGGAACAATACGCGCCGTCGACGATTTGGGCTCGGTCCGGATGGTTACCGGACGATCGGACGCGAGCTACCCATTGGTCGCCGTCCGCAAGCCCGCGCATATGGTGGCCGGAATCGGGATCGGGATCCCGTCGGCTGGGGCGTAAGTGCCTCGCCCGGCCCTGTGCCTAAGATAATCTTTCTAGGAGTCTTTCTATAGTCTTTTTAGGGTTTTGTACTCAAAGGGTCCAAACAGAGCCCTATAGAATAGAATATATATAATATAATATAATAATAATAATTTCTTTATTCTTCCAAAAAGTACACAAAACACAATGACTAGATAACCTTACATTACACTGGTTAGTTCCAAAAGTGAGTCAACGACTCCCAAACTGAGCACTGCCCGTATCTTGGGTAGTCAGCGGTCCACCGTTTTATTAGTGCAGTCTGTTTTAGAAGGTATTATCCTATTCTGTTGGTGCATAATATGTAGGTATTTCCATATTAGGTATGTCTTCTATGTTAGTGCATTTTTTTAAATAATTAGGCCGAAAAAATAAAGAAGAAGATAACAAAGAATAATAATTAAGATAAAAATAAAATAAAAATTAAGCTTTGTCACTTAACGACTTCGATGAGTGAGTAGAATATAAAAGATAAGAATAAAATAAACCTTATTTTACACCAAAATTCATAGCTTTATTGTACTATTGTACACTAAAAAAGTAACAATTTTACAACCCCCCCCCCCCCTCTATGTTCTCGCTCACCCAGCGTCACAAACTTTCAAGGTCGAAACATGAACACACACACGCACAAAGCTTCTCCTTTGTTATATACTGTGATTGTTTACCACCGGATGTCAGGATGGTATATCGGTATATCCGGGCTTACAATTTCTACACTCGTGTAATTCATTTATAAGAAAATTAATAAACACGAACTCACTGGCATCAATGGCAGCTTTCCTGGCGGCGACTTTGTCACCCATCTGCTGCACCACGGAAGGGGAGGGTCCGATGAACCGCAGACCAGCGTCCAGGATGGCTTGCGCAAAGTCTGCCCTATAGTACAATAGAGAATATACCAGATATCTTCATATCATATTGCTTCCAATACATAGTTATATAGCTTCAGCTTCTGCTAATTAGAAAGAGAAGTCCGATGTCGTGTAACTTTGAAGTTCATCGTACGGTCGCCATGGAAAACGGCGTGTTGGCGAAAGGTACGGAACGAAAAGTAATCGAACACGCGAAACGCAGCGCCAACTGTGTTGTTACCGTGTTGAAAAAAACTCGGCAAGTGCGAGTCGGATTCGCTCACTGAGGGTTCTGTGCAAACTTACTTATGTAAATAGTTCAATTCTCGAATGGAGTCTCAAAGATTTTTACGAATCGCATTTTTTTTGTGACGTAACAACAATTTTCAGATTTATTTCTGTATTTGTGCTATAAGATCTTATTTCATGCCAAATTTCAGGGTTCTAGGTTAACGGGAATTAACCTATGAATTTTGATTCCCTTGAAAGTTTCGAAATGCACGTGTTTTTTTTTTTCGTAAACTTAGAAGTTTGATTTTTTTTACAGCTTCGAGGGACTGCAGACCTGAGTATATGGGTTTTATTTCAACTCGATACCTCCACGCGTTTCCGAGATAAAAGGTCTTGACAGACAGACAGACAGATAGACGGACATCAAAGTGATCCTATAAGGGTTCGGTTTTTTCCTTGAGGTACGGTAAAAGTAATTTTTTTCTTACCTCTCAGATAACAATCCATAACCGGGATGTACCGCATCGACGTCATTTTCTTTAGCTACCCTGATGATCTCTGGAATACTGAGGTAGGCTTCCACGGGCGGCAAACCTTTACCAACGATGTATGACTCGTCGGCTTTTTGTCTGTAAGGATTGTAAGGAAATATTAGTTACAGTTTTGTAATAGAGTAAAATTAATGGTTTACAAGAGAACTAGCTTATAAGAGCGGCTTCGCCCGTGTAGAAATTGTACTTCCCTCCATTATAAATCTTAGCATATGTATGTTAATCCAGCATATACTCTATCCTGATAACAAACTTTATCTAAATCTGTTCTGCTGTTAATTTAGGTGAGAAAACACAGATATTACAGATAGATACCTATTTGTCTGGGAATCAGGAGGACCTGAAAATACTATTAGGGATATTAACAAAAAAAAAAATTTCAGGATTTTTCATTTATTTGAGACTTTAAAGAAAAGCGAGTATTGCCTGGAGGCAACACTGAGCCATATGACCAAAAAAACAATCAAACAAAAAAAAAAAAAAAAAGATTTCAAATTAAAAAAATATGAAAAGTGGAAGTTTCTAAAACCTCAAAAACGGTGAAAAACTTTTTTATTAATTCTGATTCAAAATATATTACAACTAAGCTACGATTTGCGATCTGGTAACTCTATCTAGTTTGAATTTTTGATACTATAGTTCGTAATTTCGTTTTGTATTGTAAACATTAAGAGCACACATACAGTGCTTTAAAAAGTTTAAAAGTAAATAGCTTCAAACCGACTTGGAATAAAAAAGTATAGCTTCAATTAATTATTATTTCACACAGGTTTGTACTTAATGAAATTGCCATATTAAAATTCCGCGAAGCTAGCGTTAATTACTACCGACCGACGCGAACGCGAGTAGGTAGGTATTTAATCGTTTATGAGGATATTCGCACTAATTAATAACTCTACGAGTTTAAAAAACCGACACAACGTAGATGTCTATTGTATTAGTCACTGGTCAATGTTTACGTTTATATCACAGGATAATAGATTCAAGATTCAAAGTATTTGTTTCAAATAAACCATTTACTGGCACTTTTAGATTGTCAAAAAGTCCGTCAGTCAGAAAAATGATGCTAATTGTACGTTCCAAAGCGTAGATCTGGAGAGGAGGAGAAGAATGTGCAAGAAACTTCATGGACACTTTTAAATAATGCAATGTATTACAAATATCTCGGTTAATTGTTTCTTGTCGTACTATTTTGTGAGAACAATGAAAATAAAGTTTAAAAAAAAAAGAAATTAAAATAAGCCACTGGCAACAAAGAGATATCAGTCTCGACTCAACTGACAGCGCCCGTTCACGGACATGACGCGTATATCAGTACTAATCAGCTCAACCATTTTTCAGCGCAATAATTAAACTGCAGTAATTATTTTTCGACTTGATATGACAGAAAGGCCATTACGCATAAAGAGCCAGGGTATTTGTGATGCAAACGCTTTCGTTAAGTAGCGTACCAGGGCCTCATCTATCAAGCGGTAGATCAGTTTTAAGCTACTCTTGAGTTAGCTAAGGGGAGCTAAACTTTGTTCTAGCGATTTTGTATGTAAGATATTGATTATTATTCTTGATTAGCAATCGGCAGTTAAATTAGGTACTGCGCCTGACCAATCGGTACGTTTGTGTTAAACTTGGGGTTAAAAGCTTTTAGTGGTCTTAAACAAATATTTTATTGGTGTCGTAGTAACTCCCAGGCTTAAGCAGTAAAGAAAGAAAACATGTTTATTCTGCCCAAATAGACGCACAATAAAATACAGCAATCTGTCGGACCATGTGTAAACTGGGCATAACTGTGCTGCACCATAGAAACTAGACAAAACACACTTGTCTGATGTCTACCGCTTAGTCTGTGGTTGTCTATTGTCTATTGCACCTGGCCGGGACCGACAGAGACTAACATAACATGTATATAAACAATACTATAAGAAAAACAAATACAATATATAAATCCAAGTAGTGCGTCGCATCTAGGTAAAAATAGGTTGTTGCTTAGCTTATACCATGACGCTGGGCAAATCCAGCAATCTACGATGCTGATTTTCAGCAACCACCGGTTCCGGTTCCTTCCAGTAGGCACCTATACATTCCTACACACCTATCGGTAAATACCTGCCTAGCTGCCTACTCAGTGATTAACTCCATCCTAGGTGCCTACAATACGTAGTACAGTCAATGACAACCTGACCACTCTAAAACTCTACTACATTCTAAGAATTAGAGGCAGTTGCTGCGTTGAACGGACTGTTCCTACATCTAGGTCCTTACCTGTGCATTTGCAGTTTATCCTGTTCGCTGTAAATGGCGACAGAGCGGATGCCCAGCTCGGTACATGCTCGGAACACTCGGATGGCGATCTCTCCTCTGTTGGCCACCAGGACGCTTCTGATTGGTTTGTATTCCACAGTCTTCGCATCCTGGAAGAAGGAGGCATTGGTATGGATTATAATTGGTCAAAATTGCAAATTGTCATGTAGATTTTGGAAAAGGCCACTAATATTCTTATTAAAATACAATAGAAGGTGATATATACTAAAGGAAACAATAGTTAAGTTAGTAAATACCATATAATTTATTTATTGATTTAATTCTTTATGTACACAAGTGTCAAAGGCGACCTTTGGGTGATTCAAAGAGAGACAAATTGTAGTATAGGCAAAATTGTAGCATAGGCAAAATTGTAGTATAGGCAAAATTGTAGCATAGGCAAAATTGTAGTATAGGCAAAATTGAATATTTTATTAAATACCTATGTTTATAAATTATAAATACAATACAATTATATAATGTATTTATAGTTAAATGAATGATCTAAATACATTATACTTAAACAATATTAAGTAGTACAAAAAGATAATAATAAGCTTTCATTTCCATTTTCTCTATCCCTAACTTACACTTGGCACTTGACATATAAAGCGACGTATATGTCGTGGCCAGATCATAGAAATTGATCACTTCATGAAATGGCCAAGTAAAACTGGCCAGATCGTTATAAACGTTAAAGTTTGATGATATGTTAATCCTCGTTAGGCCTACTTTCTTTAGACCTTTTATTATCATAGAAATCCTTCATCAATGTTATGGCCAAACGAGGATTGACATATCATCAAATGTTAAGGTTTCAATGAACTGGCCAGTTTTACTTGGCCATTTCATGAAGTGATCAATTTCTATGATCTGGCCGCGACATAATTATATATATATAGCATTAGGGCTGAAACTGTGTAAAGCGACGCGCGTGACGTGTACACGCGCGTGTTCACGCGGACGGTCTCCGTCGACGGATGCCCGCGCGGGTCCACTTTACTCAGTATTAGCCCTTTATGGAATTGAGCGCCTCTCATCGTTTATCATCGTCACCTAAAAGTAGTTCATTGTTGGACAGAGACCTCTTCAATCGCAGCTGGATAAGAGTTGCTAAGAATCGTCTTTTATACTAGACGATTCTTTTACAATAAGAATCGTCTTTTATAAATAACAGTATACATTAATCTAAACTTTATTTTCTGTTTAGGACAATTATCTAATCTTCTAAATTATAAAGCTGAAAAGTTTGTTTGTTTGGTTGAACACGCTAATCTCAATAAGAATTCCTTCGAATTGTGAAATTATTTTTGTGTTGAATAGCCCATTCATCAAAGAAGGTCAATAGGAGCGGAGGAAAAAGACACGG
Source organism: Mythimna pallens (assembly GCA_961205895.1). Lineage (NCBI taxonomy): Eukaryota > Metazoa > Arthropoda > Insecta > Lepidoptera > Noctuidae > Mythimna > Mythimna pallens. The sequence continues at coordinate 18,532,110 of OY540837.1, forward strand.
GTGAAGCCACGCGGGACAGCTACCAAGCTGATACCGATGACTTCAAACAGGGGCGCCGGCTTTTTGGAAACCTCATGGGTGCTCGTGCTCATTTTATGTACTCGAAAAAGTGGCGAAGTGTGAGAAGAGAAATGCACACTGATCGACCGACAAATAAATAAATGTCCTGCTACTTAATACTGCGTACTTAATTACTAATTATGTTTGATAAAAATATAAAATGAAACCATTAGATAAAAATGAAACTAGGTTTTATTATCAAGAAATATTATAATTTATACGTAACCTAAAAGGCGATTACTGATCTGTTTCTTGATGTTTATTCTCAGGGGTGCTCGGCACCCATTGTTTATTTGTCATGGGTGCTCGAGCCCCCGATCAGCCACGGAGTCGGCGCTCCTGACTTCAAATCCGTATGAAGTCAATAGTAAATTCTTTCGTTAGGTAGCAGGGCCTCGTCTATCAAGCGGTAGATCAATTTTAAGCTACTTTTGAATTAGCTACGGGAGCTAAACTTTGTTCCACTTGTCGGGTCCACATACCCAGTGATTTAGTCTTCTGTTGTTGTTTAACCTGATGCTAAATATACAGATGGTTCTTAATCGGATTGGTTGACGGATGTTTTGGAGCTAACCGTACCGGGCTTGCCTTTGTTCTTCGTAATCTGGCTTGTTGATGTGTTTATGAAATACATAACTGTCTAGGTGCCTAATGGGAATATGGAAGATCTAAGTGACGAAATGGCAGCCAAGATCAGGCATGATTGGGATTATTTGAAAGAGTTACTGCAATCCCGGAATGCATTGGACAACGGAAGGAACAAAGCACTTCTATGTTCCTTTTGTTGTCTATTGCATTCAGCCCTGTAACGCAAAAAGCAATGGTAGGAATACAAGTGGCTTTTAGTCAGTAAAAGTTTGACATTCCCTCACACTTCACCCAGGAGGAGTTATATGATGATTTCCCGAACAAAAAACAAATAACAAGATCTGGCATGAAGTGTACGAAAAGATAGCTAGCTATAGGTAGGTATAGGATAAGAAAGAAAGAGGATACAGAGAAAGGATCCCGGTCGGGCGGCCCTGTGTGTTAACCATGGAAAATATCAACAATTTCGATAAATAAACTTATCATGTTGACAAAAGCTGAGTTAACATCAACGTCATTTAAAAATTAAACAAAAACAACGTTCCTATCGAAGTCCAGTAGGTAAAATAATTCAACAGACAGCTGATGCAACGTAACTACCACCAATATAAATGTTATTTACTTTGCAAATAGGTTTAAAAAACACTTTTACACGACATTTTTTTCGTCAGTTTAAACTAGATGAGACCGGTGCTTCCTAGCTGACTACCCTGAGTAGAAACACCGAAACAAAGTCAGGGGTACAAATCTCTTTTAAAGTTCATACAGCAAATATGTAATGGTCAAAATCACATGAGAACCATGTAGATTAGTGTTTGAGATGATCTTTTGAAGAAAGTCGCACGTGTATGCGCGAGGGAAGGACCCTCACGCCCCAGCCGGGATCCCGATCCGGATTTCCAACCAGCGTAGGCGCGGGCTTGCAAACGGCGAGCAATGGGTAGCTCGCCGTCCGATCTTCAGGTAACCGTCCGGACCGAGCCCAAGTCGTCGACGGCGCGTACCAAGAGCATCTCAAGGAGATGTCAGCAAACCGTAGGGGTCCAGCAGGGTTGAAGCCTACTGGGGCCAAGAGTTGACCCTGGTATGAAAGGCAACAAAGGAACAGGAGTGGGTTTTTAGTCAGTAAAAGTCTGACACACCCTCGCGCTCCGCCCAAGAGTGGGGGATGTCATTGGACGATATTTCCACCTAAAAAAAAAGGACTACTAAGACTACTAATAAGTTTCATAAGAAATGAATAATGAGATCTCCTACATCATTGAAACATACTTCTTTCTCAATGCGCGGCGTCATAAACATAATCGACCCAAAACAAATCCTTATCAAAATGTAAATACAACAAAATCTTTTTATTTACGGGTATTGTAAATTCGTGGTCGTAAGCATAACCTTATAGCCGCTGATAAAGATATGAGTGCAATAAACACATAAACTTCACGATTAACTGCTATTGATAGCGATAGTGAACAGCTAGTGATTGTCATGGCAGCTAGCCGTGGGATTAGTATCGTAAAGGTTATGGATGAAAGATGCATTCATGAATGCATAAATGTTGGAGAATGTTTTTAATGACAGTTACTGAACAGATCTACAAGAAGAAAAAGGATATAAGTGAGAAGTTAATAACTAAAGGGGTGACCTATACCAAGCAGTGGACCATTCCGACAAAAATGATGATGATGATGAAATATTTAAAGCAATAGAACTAGAGCTAACAGAGTGAATTATAGCCATGATAGATGGAGAACAATCTGCCATCTCACCTATAGCACCACAACTACCTATGTGTATTGATTTATTGCTAGGCACGGAAGCAGGACGATAAAATATGATTAGGTACAGCTATGCCAACTGAGGATTTAGAAAATTCGATTAAATAAATGTTGCAGGCGCTACGAGGTACTAAAGTAAGTAGGTTTTATAATATCGATAGAAATCAATTATTGAAGAATTTACACGCTTCATAAGAAAAGTCGCGATAGTAATAATAATTACTGTTTTTATAGTCGTGGGACAGTTAATAACGAGGGGGGGGGGGAGATTGAGGGGTCCAGTAGTTAGGAAGCAAACGTGCCGTGGTAGATGATACTAAGGGTACAATTTAAATAAGAGCAAGAAGGCCATTGATGAGAATAAAATAAAAACCATTCTATGGCAGGAAGTTTTGAACTCCATAAACGCGAAAGAGAAGAGGTAAATGGCAGGAGAAAAATCTACGCCCAGAAAAGTTTATTACACGGCTTACTTATATAATTTATTTTAGTTTGCAATTTTGATATGTTTTTAGATGCATCTAAGTTATATATGGTACGTTATTATCGTAAAAGGGTCAAATGATCGCGAGCTTTCCGAAAAAACACTTGCGAACTTTTGCGAGCTTCTCATGAGTTTATTAAATTTTCTTGCGTAAAATTTATAATTATAATATATCTTCCAGCTTTTATTCTAATGCGACGAATTGAACGGCCGATAACTAAACCAATAGTGTAAGGTATAAAAATGTTTAAGCATGATTAATTACGGAATAAGTATGATTGATCAAGCAGCCAGCAATAGTAACTAAACTAAGTTAATCGTATTTTAGAAGTAGAAAAAGACAATGAAATAGATAAAGAAAAAGAAGCATTCAAAAAGCATGATGAAACATTTGCGTATGGTACAGTCAATCATTATTGAGACAACTGCACTAAACAAGAAATAACAGATGAAGATTGGCACATCTAATATTATTATTTTGATAAGATAAGTGTATCAAACTATCTAAAGACGGCAACGCAAATAAAACGTAAATTTTATCTATATTTTCATTAAAGTTAAGAGATGGCATTCTACATTGCCGTAATGATGTTTTAATGGCATAATCTGATGGAATTTAGATAGAACAACAGACAATGATATGAAGTTACTCTGATGGTTATTTCATTATTTTTCATGGTGGAGATATAAACATATACTTACCATGTCTTATTTGTTAGATTTTTTTTTTTTCATCTAGTTATATGTACCTACATGCTGTGGTCTCCTGTAACTTGAGGAGTTACGTTAAAGGACCCAATGCGTAGTTGTGATTTATATCTGTGTCCTTTGTTGGAGATCCAAATAAATAATTATATTTGCTTGTAAATCTCGTAAATCCATTATATAATATGAATTAACTGGCTGTTGTATGTGTCCTCTACGGTATTGTTCGAAAGAGTTACCACGGCCATGGTACGCAAAGGTTAACTGAAGGAACACGAGTAGGATTTAGTGAGTAAAAGTCTGTCATAAATATCTTCTGCTCTAAGTGGGCGAAAGGGATTTCGCCCACTTAGAGCAGAAGATATTTATGACTAACCACCCAAAAAAAATGTGTTCAAGATTTCGAATAGCATCATCATTCTCTTGCCCTCACTTCTGCCTACATTCTCATTTCTCTGGGCTGTATACTTCTTCCAAATGTCTCATTCAGCATCTTTATGTAGATTATATATTATATCATACCTAATTGTGGATTAGTCGTTCCTAATAACTAGGTTTGTAGGGTTCTGGTTGCGTATTTTCTGCCAAATAAATTGTTTCTTTTTCTTTTCTTTCATTTTAAGACAAACATACCTATATAGGTATACCAATTCTTTTGTTACTGCCGCAACAAGGATTTTTTTTTTCTCCGATATCTTTATCTGTTTAGGTAAGTGTTGGTACAATATCAGTAAGCATAGTTATTAGGTAATTTAAGCCTGAATTACATTACATCACAAAACGAAGTCATAAGAAGATAAATGTATTGTTTTTGAATGTAAAGAAGAAGACACATTATATCTACATGAACATAAACATAAAGTAATTTTCAACACAGTTGCTCAGAAAGTGACTCTTATTGCACTGCACTTAGGTATATAATGGCACTCGTTAGTCGTTACCAAACTGTGACATTTTGATTACCATTACGCACTAGTGCTATAATGTAGTTAAAACCTTTTTGTTCAACCTCTTTGTTCGCAAAACAAATTTTGAATTCGAATATAATTCCCATTAAGTTATTGCGTTCAATAGTATATAAATTAGTGTCTTACTTACTTATTTCATCCAATTTACAAGTTAAAATGGACAAATTCAACTTGTACAAACGATTTATTTAATAAAAAACATTTAGTAAATAAATCGTACATTCATTTAAAATTGGTTTTGTTATTGTGGTCTATGGCCGGCACTTTAAGATTCGCGCGGTTTTTGGCGTGATTTTTTTTTATTCCAGTGAAGTTCAGTGGCTGTATAATTTAAATAAAATTAAATACTACAAAATCATTAGAAAATGTTACATCCGTATACTATTGTCACTACGAAAGACATAATCGTAAAAACTTTTCACGCAAGAAAACATAAACCTAAGACTAGGCCGTATGATCAAAATGTCTTAGCCTTCATCTAGGGGAAAATAAAAAAAAATAATGCGCACGCTTATGAAAACAGATTTTTACCGCCATGTCACAGAAAATTTTAGTAGTTTTCTTCACAAGTGTATTGAAAAACGTCGTATGACACACGTGAGTAATTAATGCTTACCGTTCTTGGCTCTCTTAAGACCCTCGCCACGGCTCGGGTCTAAATACCGCCTCGACGGTAATCACTAACATTACACATTTATATCATAATGTACTATTTCTTATAAACAAGAAGCATGACGGATTCATAGTAGTTTTCTTAATGATTTTTAAAACCGATGGGAGGTCTGAGATGAAATCAAATAATAGAATGTAAAAAAAATAGCAGCTAGAACAATAGAAGAAAGCAGAAAAATCTTACACCTGTATTCTAAGTACCTACTTTTGAAGGGACCTACCTCTACTTAACCCAACTCAGTTGCTATGACAGTGGAAAAGATCACTCAATTAATGCCAAAAAGACAAGCTATAAATGCCAATTTCTTAGAGAGACAGAGTCCAGAAGGAGACAGAGTCCGGAGGAAGAAATGATCCCATATAGAGGGATATTAAATAAGAGAACAAATTATATCAGTTGTTTTATGGAAGTAGTAGTTAAATCTGAGCACAGATTTGACGGTACTCGAGGTGACATTGTTCTGAAAAATGTTAACAATGTTTCCAAAACAAATGAACACACAACTGCGAATTCCGTCGTTACTACTAATGCGATAAATACGATACTGGTTAAGCCATGTAATTTTCTCGATAAGATAACAGAAGCGTGGACTTTATTGACACAAACAACAACGGAATCTAATCAACCTAACTTAACAAAGGACGAAGGTCCAAGATATTACCCAGAATAAACGATAATCTGAATTAGATATTATGTATATCGGAATAAACATCAAATACGGATTGGTAGTTTTCTGCATTTCACGTTCTAGAAGTCATTGGTGAGGTTATACGGGCAAATATTTTAATATTTGCCCGTATAACCGTGGACCGTGGACCGATAAAGCAATCAGCAAGACGTCGTAATGGTTGCTGAGCCGAGATATATAAATAGGTAGTGATATTTTACAAAAATCTCACCGTAAGAAGTGCTCTCTACCTTTTCTTTAGAATGATAGTTTATTTACTTTACGCTCTTCTATATTTCGATAGTGAGATCATTACAAAATATTTATATATTAATAATATTTTGGAATGGTAAAGAAGTTAACTTGAGACTTAAAATGCCATTGCATGCCACTATTTTTCTGGGTAAGTCTTTTAATGTCTGAAGAATACATTGCCAGTGACAATTAAACGCGCGCTTCCAGTATTTAAAAGATTCATGAAACAACATAACTTGTCACGGTGAACACTAATAATGTTGTGGTTTTTAGTATTTATTTATGTATCTATTTTATTTGTGGTATACAAAGGACTGCTTTGAGACAAAGGAAATGTAGCGACATATATGTAGCCAAATAGGAATTTAAATTGAAAATCAGAGTCTCAAGGCAATTAGAATATTCTACAACAGGCCAAAATCAACTATCGGGCAGTTGCCCGGGCCAGACACAACACCCGTCTGGTCGGACGAACCTCACTTTTCAATGGAGCTTTGTTGGACCTTACATTCTGTTATACATACTTCTAAAGAAGTATGGATACAACAATGGAACATAAGCTATCAATAATGCAGACTTCTCATTTATTGACTTTTTATTAACTGAATAAACCATTTTTATGCGATTCATAAAGATGTAAGTTGCCAAAAACGCTATCGTCACAGAAAAAATAAAAATTCGTGTACAGGAGGTCCCAAAAACAGCTCGCACTTGACCACTATCTCATCTGATCACCTTTTATGTCAGCACTAAAATCCAAAAAGAAAATAAAAAACAAAGTTGTGGGTCAGTGTAATCATATGTGCAATTTTGATCATCATTTCGGTGGAAAGACGTCCACTCTTGGATACCAGGCCTTTCCCAACCGTATCGCGTCGCCATAGCGGCAGTGAATGAGAAGGGGCGCCAACTCCGTGGGTGCTCGAGCATCCATGAGAAATAAACAGTGGGTGCCGAGCACCCCTGAGAATAGATATCAAGAAACAGATCAGTAATCGCCTTTTAGGTTACGTATAAATTATAATATTTCTTGATACTAAAAACTAGTTTCATTTTTATACCTATAATGGTTTCATTTTATATTTTTATCAAACATAATTAGTAATTAAGTACGCAGTATGTAAGTAGGACATTTATTTATTTGTCGGTCGATCAGTGTGCATTTCGCTTGTCACACTTCGCCACTTTTTCCAGTCCATCATCAATTGATGGACTCGAAATGAGCATCATGAGCACTCATGAGGTTTTCTAAAAGCCGGCGCCCCTGGTTATGAGAGTTTAATAATAGGTACGTACCTATTTGTCGATCTGTAGATCTGTCTACATGTCTGTAAATATTTACTGCGCAAGCGTCTTGTTGCTACATTTTTATTATTTACTATTGTCTGCCGTGATGATTTACATTGTTTGAATTTTGATAAGACTCGTGCACGAGGCACATATCTACATAATTACTTATTTCATTTTGAACTGTTATTAAAAAAATAGAGGCGAAGTGAAATAAACTAATTAACCGGAACTGACGGATGAATGGACCTGTTACAATTTCTGGGAGATTGTTTTACTTTTTAGGGTTCCGTAACCATAGGGTAAAAACGGGACCCTATTACTAAGACTCTGCTGTCCGTCCGTCTGTCTGTCCGTCTGTCACCAGTCTGCTGCTCATGAGCCGTGATGGTTAGACAGTTGAAATTTTTATAGATGGTGTATTTCTGTTGCCGCAATAACAATAAATACTAACACATAGAATAACATAAATATTTAAGTGGGGCTCCCATTCCACAGACATGATTTTTTGCCGTTTTTTGCTACGGACGGTACAGATAGCGGCACGATTCTTGAGCGCTCGGCGAAAGAGCGGGGATCGCTTTGCGCATCGTACAATATCGGCGAGCCAATCATTGTACAAGGATTTCACTCCCCGCCCTCGCATTTCTCTTCATACCACTAAAGAGACCCGATATTTCACTTGTGCGTGCTTCTGCGCAAGTAGAACTGTAGAAATCAGCGCTCAAGATCCGTGCCGGTATCTATACGGAACCCTTTGTGCGCGAGTCCGACTCGCACTTGGCGGGTTGTTTTTAATTTCCTGTCCGAATGATAAATAGATCAAAAACTAAGAATCCTACATCGATACAGAATTACGAGTAGCTCAACATCTTTTGAGACGGCGGAATTTAAGAACGAAACTTAAGTCCCTTCTACCTATTTGAGTTGAAATGAAAAATGTGAAGTGTAAACCAACAATAGCCTCATTTTATAGTTTCCCGCTAGAAGATAAGTAAAAAAGAAAACAAAAAAAGTAACAAAGAAAGTGAAGTAGAACTCACCGAAGAAGCAGTCCTTCCTTTGGCTGAACTCCATGCCTGGAACTGTGAAGCAGTCGCTCTCAGAGCGAAACGTGCTTTCAAAATCTGCATGTTTACACTTATAAACAAAAGTACTACTTAATCAATTAATATAAGTACAAATCTTAATCTACTTTTAATAAAAGTTTTTATTTATATCATTTTTATAATTTTGTAAAAAAAAATTGTAAATTTATTTATGACTAGATTTTATTTTTAATTTCGTTCGAGTCGTGCCTTTGGCGTGTTTCGGTTTCAAATCTGGAACAAGACAAAAATAAATTTGATTTGCGAGTCATCAGACACAAGTACACACAGTTATCGCCATTCAGCCTAAAGTTATTGATCATACGTAACCATACATGGCTTTACCTGCCTATAATTATGTACCTACATACGTATCTTGTCTTACTATCGACGAACAGTTGGAAAAAATACTTTTGCATTTTCCTTAGGTTTAGATGACACAACACGGAATGTATTACCACAAGCGTTTCATGCATTGGTGCTTCAAAGAAGAGCTTGGATGGTCCACTTTTCGCAGACAACTTGGCGAGACAACGCATAGCAAAAACAAGCATATTATTTAGGTACCATTGCTATCCAATAAATATTGTACTACATCAGCAGCAATGTCAACTTGTTCAACAAGAGTTAATTGGCTTTAACGCTATAAATTTACACTGATACGCGTGTACAATGAAGTATCTATTTACATACTAGGTACTATGTATAAGTATTCGAAAAAATATTTTAAGTACCCGTGCCATAGAACCAGTCGTACGTATTTTTTTTAAAGTTGTTCTGGTCATGGTCACATAAAAAATGGTGTTCTAGTTTTACTTTTTTTAGGTTCGGTACCTGACAGGTTATCAACAGAATTCTATTACCAAACCTCTGCTGTCAGTCTGTTCGTCCTTTAGTCTGTCTGACAGCAGGCTTTAGCTCATGAACCGTAAATGGTTGATAATTGAAATTTTTACGTACGCACTTGCCTGGTTTTCATTTGATCCTTCAACGATTATTTTTCTCTTTCTTTTCTACAGTCCAAAGAAGAAAGTTTATAATTTTATTCAATACAACATGTACGGTTGAGTGTTCTACATTTTACTGTCCTAGACTAGATTATGCGTCATATAATTATCATATCTGTCAGTATCTGCTTATCTTGTAGTTATATCTATCTCGATATTTGCATCACATAGATTTTAGGTTCAGTATGCAGGACGCCATCGATTTTTCCTGAATAGGGCATCCTATAACGAGTAAATTAGGTCATTGGTTCTCCTCATACTTCTCTCATCATTGAACGTTGCATGAATGAAATACCTATTAAATTTAATGGGCTTAGTAGAATTCAAGATAGTCACTGATTTCATATCTCTTAAATCTGATTGTTTCAAATTAGTTCCTCAAATGTCCAAATTTATTTCCGGTCATCAACTGGGATTAGGAACATGAAAATTTGCTCAAGGTTTCCTTTTACGACGGATCTGTATGGAGAAACCTACTTTTAAGCGGGCGAAACAAATGGCAGAAGCTAGTTAAATTATAAAATAGAATAATTACTTTTTCAAACGAGGATTCCAAGCATATACGCAGTACTCCACATTTTATTACACAAAGTATATATTTTAAATAAATTTTCTGTAAAATATTACATGAGATAATAGTTTTAAATCTGTAATAATTAAGTTTAACCTATTGCTTACAAGTTCCGACTATTGGCGACACAAATGACCGAAACGCCCTGAATGACATTGCGATGTGCAAATCACCTTTGGATAACGTTCTGTTAAGTTTATTTTATTCTATTATAAACAAGTTGATCTTGCACTCTAGTACTGATCAGTAGGGTTTCCCCACATTTGATCTTAATAGAAATAAGACAATCTATATTCAAACTTAATAAAACATATATCTTTTTAAATTTTAATACATATACTACGAGGACGTATTAGAATATTTAGAGACGCTAATTTTGAAGTTAAAGACATTGTACATTTTTTTTTAAATATTGTAAAATCTTTCATTAAGTATATCGACTGGGCCAAGTTTAATTTTTTTTTTCTTAAATTTTAAGAACCTATAACTAAAAATCCTAAAAGACGTGGAACAGAACGGCAGTTTACTGATGATGTAATTAAAGCGTACGATAAAGTATAAATGAAAGGTAGCAAACAACACAGGTGATCTGCATAATCAAATTATTATAAGCTCTATATCAGTTGACGCAGATGTGTTGATAGTAATTAAAAAATTACGTTAGATACCTAGGTATGTTGATAGCAATTAAAAAATAACGATAGAGAAAGAAACAAACAACTAGATAGTGGTGCTAAGGTGCATGAACTAAACAAATTCCACATAGATGCGTTATGATACTGAAAAAATTTTTTTAGCTCCGAAGATTTGTGTGACCATGGCGATAATTTAATATTTGCATAAATTAGAGCTAAGTTTAAATGCAAACATGGTTTCAACATCTTTTCGCACCTGTCATATTTGGAAATATAGATGAGTGCCTAAGTATTATAAATTAACATCTCGTGTAACATTGATTAAAATGTAAAAGTCACCATATCTAATTTTTTCTAATTAATTCAACTTGGATTATGCAGTTGCTATTTCTGACCTTATAGCGTGACTGCAGGACTTAGTGGCGCTATACACTGACGTATTTACTTTGGCTAATCATGCACTAGTGCAGCTGGAGCCATGAACGTGATTGGTGGCTGCATGCGATGCTTGTATAGAGAATGCCGCAGGGCACTATACTCGATCCAGTCTACTAAACGACGGCGCATGATGTTTTAATGTATTCTTTAGAACATCCTTGAGAATTATTAAAGCTATGCAGTATATTAGACCATATGTATTTCCATGACACGCAGATGTGGTTTAGTTTTTTTTTAAATGAGCCTAAGAGATTACGGTCTATCCATCGATTACTAATAAATAATTATTAGTGATCGGTGGGTTTACTTAAAAAAATACCAATAAGTATAAGTGTAAGTATACAATATACCTGCTCAGAAGAGCGTAACAAACAACAACAAACAAAACAACATTTTAAAACACAAACATTTTGGTAAAAAAAAAGCATTAGGGGACAGTTTTATTTAAGATTCTAGTAGGGACAAAAAGAAAATAGAAAAGAATGCCGTAACTGGTCGTTTTGGTCGTACTGATTTTAGGCATGACCAACAGCCAGCCGTTGAGTGTTAATCATGGTCACATGACTAAAGTAGACTTTGCCAGTAAGCATTTATCCCAAGTACCTAAGTATACCGTAAAATAACACTATTATACACAAGTTCAAAATGGCAGACAGAACACAGTGATCAAAACGTGATGGAAATTGAGCAGTTTACGCCTAATGACGGAAACAAAAATGACCTTCAATGTAAATATTATTTTACTTCAGTAACAAGTCCGACATTCAGCTAAGTGCTGAATATTGGTTCAATAGGATACGTAGACCACTTGCAATAGAATCTAATCTATACATATAATAATTCTGTAGAAGTTTTTAGATGTGCGCTTATCACGTAAAATGTACGAAACTAAGTAAGTAGATAACTTTTAGACATTGAAATTGCGTGTAATTGGATAACTTAGGCTTTGTTTCATCGCAATCGGTTGACTATATCGAAAGACTATAATAGTACATTCATTGACTGTTAGGCGGCACGAAGTTCGCTTCGCCGGTTCAGCTATGATAGAATACATATGATATAAAAAATTAAAAACAAAGTGTGATAAAGTTCTATGAAACGTCCTCCTGCTTAGAAGTATTGAAGCTCTACTAAAAATTCAGAACAAGTAGTAATTCAATTAATTATATTTTTGTTAATTATTTTGTCTCAGAAGTAACGGTAATTTGGAGTAAAACCGTATCACGACTGTCACGGTCCAAAAAAATCGCACAAAGGTTCTTGAACTGAAGTTCAAGGTTTTGGCGCCATTTCTATGTTTTATATCTGTCACTCACTAGAGTGGCGCTGAAAAAAACCGTAACTCACCAGTGTACATGTTTATTAGAGGGTATTTACATTTCAATGGGTGTTCGCTATGTATCTGAGTCACGTTTACGTAGACAGCAGACTTCGATAATGTTTGTATTGTATTTGCGCATAATTATGCAAATTAACGACGTTACAAACGTATTACTTATTTGATTATAACCGAAGTACATAGATGGCTTACGTATAATGACGACGTCCCTAATAGTTTTGTGTGAGTCTTAATAATATAACATGTTTTCTTACAGGAATTATTTTAAAGTAAGTAGGTAGGTACTTAACTTGAAGTATATTATATTACCTAACGTTATAGCTGAAGATATCGCAAAACATATTCTGCAAAAACATTTTGGTTTGTTTTAAATAAACTCATTGACAGCTGTCAGTGTTAATTCTGAGCTTTCAGCCCAAGAGAAAAGTGCAGCATAAACGTAGGACTGTACTCTATACATATACTATTGCAGTCTTTGCTTTGGACCAGGGTATAGTCACGTACATTCCGGACAATAGGGAGTTATTGCTCTGATGTGTAGAATTGTAGATACTGATAGACTAAGTACCTATATCATTATAAAGTCAGCGGGATAAAGGCTGATACAAACATCCGATAAGTACGTATGAGATTACAACTTTTTGTTGTCAACTGTACCTACTTACGATTTATGGGTCGGTACTTAAAGTGAAAGCGCACTCGACTTAATCATAAAATCATAAGTAGATAATTATGTCATAATTTTGTGACGTAGGTTATCAAAAGACTGCTGAATAAGTGAATCATGTAACATTTATTACTTGAGTGTTAATTTAATGAGTTGTTGGATATCCCAGGTGAGACGAAAATGGACGGTTTAGTTGCGTTGCGTGCAAAAAATCTTTGGAAGACGAAATTAAGCTTTTTAGGGGAACATAAGTCCTAAAAAGCATTATTCCATACACATCATTCTGCATTTTGGAACTTCTAATCTACTTGATTATTAAGGATTTTTAGGTATATTCCGTATTGCATCTCCATTATTGCGTACCTATGCTTTATTCCTATAAAACAGTATCGAATACACGTATTCGATGCGATTGGTTCACGAAGCGAGCCATAAAAATACAAATCTGTGTTTAAATGAAACACCAAATAGCAGAAACCGGATAATTCGATGACATTCCAGTATGGTTGTTTATTTTGTAGAGATCAAGCAAAAAATGTAGTAGACTCCAATTAGTTATTTGGTTAACACACGATAAAACAAAAACAACACAAAAGTGGATAAAAAGTAGTCTTAGTCTGCTATTAAGAATGTGCTTGAATATTATTTTTGACTGGCCTGTTGGTTTAGTGGTTGGTTGCCCTGACTGCTATGCCGGAGGTCGTGGGTTCGATTCCCACCCAGGACAAATGTTTGTGTGATGAGCACGATCATTTGTTCTGTGTCTGGGTGTACATAATTTATCTATAATATGTATGTACTTAGAAATATATAAGTATGTTTATCAGTTGTCTGGTACCTATAACACAAGCTCTGCTTAGCTTGGGACTAGACGGCGTTGTGTGATAGTTGTGGAATATTATTATTTGAAATATCATTTATCTCTTTTCGACAGGCGCTCGTAAATCGAGATATATTAAATGATACCTTAAATGGCGGATTGGTAGAAGAGCTAAGCTGGGTTAGATGAGTTTATGTCAGGGTTCAACTTAGCAGGTTTCAAGTTCACATTTCTTGTCAATATTTTGTCGACTTTAAAACAATCCTGCAGCAGAAAAGAGAAGCACCGTAGCTTCTCCTTAACCCAATTTATTTCGGCTCGGGGTACAATTTCCCCATCGTAAGCATCAACAGTTATTTCGGAATTCTTTACTCTAGAATTGTCTCAATTCATGTCTCTTATTTCTAGCAATCAAATGCTTACGAATACCTACCAGGAAAATCGATTTCAATACAACTTCTCGGTCACTGCACCTGCGCTACTTACAGACTGCAGTTTAAGAATGATGAAAGCTCTAGCAGTATGATTGCCCTATGCTGATAGGTATGCTACTGACTATTCGTTCTTATTTGTGGAGTCTGATAAACTCCGAAAATTCTCGAGCTCACCAAATTTTTCAATTCTTCGAAGGGGTAGCAATGTTTACCTTAGCCTACAGAGGTCACTATAAAACTCCGAGCTGCTACTTTGTGAATGCACCTATGATACAAGAGTAATCCCTAGTGTGGGACAATTTTTTTTTTAAATCAACACTGTGCACCAAGGGTTAAAACGATTACTTACTAAGTAGATTACATTATGATTACTTGTAGATGTTCAAGGCAGTAGGTAGATACAGAAACCTCACGGTTTTTAAGTTTAGCATGCTTAAAATTATAAAATGATGGATGGATATAATATATGTATGTATGGATTTTATGTGCAATTATGTCTAAGTCTCACATACGTTTCAACATTGTTCAGGCTTCTGATTGTTTCAGCGGAGAAACAAATCAATCGACAGTCATTGATACAAGGATTCTTTCGCATTGCTTTAATTAATTGCCATTTCGTAGTCCCCATATCTATTTGTTTTGTATTGTTTGTGCCTATTTCAGTGTGTGAGAGACTTGGAGCTGTCTAGACAGATTAATTTCTGGCAGACTGCCGTTTAAACAAATGAATTACATTTGAAAAGGAGCAGTAATCAATGTCTGGTATCAATAGGTAGGTAGTAATGTTTGAAGGTTTTTGTTCGTGACAATTTAATTAGGTAAGGTACGGCAGTACAGGCGATTCGAGCACATGAAATATTCCGTTATTAGTTACCTATTCATTAAATGGGTTGACTGAAATGGTTGGTTGTATTGTTTAAAGGTAGTATAAATAAAAAAATAAATAGCATAATGCTTTTCCACAATGAAGCCGCAATGCAGCTAGCGATCAATATCAAAACAGTGATGTATATGACAGGATTACCATGTATTTTTTCTTTGAGGAAAAATCAATTGGATGGCATAAAAATAATTTGCATCGGAGAAAGGTTCCCAACTCTGTATGTTTAGATCGGCTCCCAGATTAACGAGGTGAAGCTGAATACAAGTATTTTAAAGGGAAAAACTGCTTATCTGCCACAATTGCGTAACACGATCTTTAGGATGTCTGAGCTTGCAATGCAATGCAATAAATAATAATAATAATAATAATAATAATAATAATAATAAATTTATTGTCTCCAAAAAATACAAAACAAAATTATTGTAGACGTTATTGATTTTCTACTTAAGATACACATGTTAGTGAAATGCAATGCAATGCATTGCAAGCTCAGCAATTTTTTTTGCAATGCGTGCACAAAAATCTTAACATATTGTAAAACGACGTCCCCACCACGACTGTCTTTCAGTGTGATCGCGATAAACTCAAAACTACTGAACGGATTTTAATACGGTTTTCACCAATAATCAAAGTGATTCATGATGCACGCATAATATAGTAATGCCGAGAATTCCAAAGATTTATTACTCCCGTGCAAAGCTAGGGCGAGTCGCTAGTATCAAGATAAACGTCAAAAAACTGAGTTATTGCGCCATTTACTTATTGATAAATATTTGGTGACATAACCACGCCCGTAGGCAGAGTACACAAATCTTAGTGATTTATGTACCCGTTGTGTACATAAGGCTCGGTCAATCGATACTACTTACCACAAATCATAAGTCTGTAAGTATGGTTTTCCTCTAATAAGGTTAACGCCTAGTCTAGACATAAGTTGCTAAACTCAAGGACGATTAGAGACCCTAATCGGTTTAAAGGCACGGTATTAGATACATAATTATGACGTAACTTTGACAGCTTCGTAAAAAATAAGTTATAGGAACGTAATTATTTATTTTTCCTTGTAGTTACATTTACACAGGTTTGCACGTCTCACTTAATTTACATGCAATAAGTCAATAACATACATAAATGCAAGTTAAAAAGTACTTAAATAAATATACGACCTAAACGAATGAATTAATTTGGTATCAATTTAGTTTTCAGCAAAAAAGTGCAATAAGTACGTCATTATTTTTATTTCATCAGTATAAGATGCAAAAGAAGAGAGATTCCGTCTGGAACCCGTAAGGGGAAAAGTGAATGAAAAAAACGAAGATAAGATCTATTTACCTATACCTATGTACTTACATGATACTTACATATGTGCATCACTAGTAAAGTAAGTGCTAAACCCTACTTTAATTTTTTTTAAGAAATTGGTACCTACAAGAAAAATAATTATATAAAGACTGTAATAGCGATAATGATTTATATCTTAATATACCTAGATATCGTTGAACAGTTAAACTTTTGAAGAATGCCTTCAAAATAGAAAGTTATTTTTTATTTTTATTGTCATTAATTATTTTGTACTCGACGTTAGTTTACGTAAGTAAGTAGGTAATGGTTTTCTTTTCTTAATTAGAAGCCCAAAACCTCATGCAATTCCTTTTGCAAAGGTATTATATACCTAGAGCTATTAAATTCTTTTTTCAACTGAGAAATAAGTCTAAGATGTCTTTTAGTACCTCTATCTCTTGATGCTTTACTCGCAACAGTCGGAACCACAACTTCTGCTCGCAACGTACAGTTGTTTGGCAACACACTCGAGTGCCAATGCCGGTCATCGACCCCATACCTGTTTGTTGTCGTTATGCAAATAAAGATTAACGAACAAGTCACATGACTGGGTCATATTTTTTTTTTACTAGTTGATCTGCACTCAAAACTTTTTAAATATAGATTAAATATTTCAATAATCAAAATTGGCATCAAAATGAACGTTTCAATAAATATATATATTTATTATTTTATTTACCTACTCGATTAATATTTTCATAAATATTTAATACAAATAAATTCGTATAATGAACTAAAAAATGCTAATTTAACAACGTGGTATATCTATTATTTACATAAACAAGGGATTTAATATTATTCAGAATAAATTAATCTTCAGTTTTATCATATTTTATTTAAAAAACCGTAATTTCTCTTAAAACCGGTTATTTCGGACTTTGACCTCTCTAGGCATTGACACGCTAAGGCAGCTAAATAAGTATTATCAAATTGTAATAAATACTACAATTGACAGTAATCTTCATTATATTGACATTAATTCTTGTAATTATCACAATACATAAACAAATACTTGAATAAAGTTTAGAGGGTCCAAGGGACAACGATGACCCTTGATTAGTTGATCTAGAAATAAACTGTTTAGATATGTAGTACTGTGGTACATACCTATGTACCTAACTGTAGCCATGTGGCTATGTCCAAGTTAATAGATGAATTATGTACCTACATTGTGTAGTTTGATGTACAATTGCAAGTTTTTAGAAAAATTGTGATAGTGCATAAATCTCTATTAAGTTGCGGCGCCAATTTTTGTCAGTTTTTATCATGATTAGATTTACTAGCAGCTATAGATACCTCAGCAAGATATACTTATTACGTGTCGATCAAAGGTTGTACTTGAACTTGTAAAGTGTATTTCTGTTAAAAATTCAATAATAATCCGTGTCATTGCGACAAAAAACCTTCAGACAAATTGAATTCTGTGCAGTATTATTCAAAGATTTTCTAATTTCATCTCCAATTTAGTTTGGACTTGAAACCTTACAATGATACATATAATTAGAAGAGCAATTACTATGTCTCGACTCTCGTGTATAAGATAACTTTGAATGATAAACGTCACTAATAAGCGAAGGTCGTAAACATGTAGGTGCTGTTAACAACATATGGTTTTTCCTTCTCACAAAATTTCAATTTAAATCCGAAAATTTTCGCGGTGTCAGAAAAGTCAGAAAAACTTAATTTACCTTAAAAAACTCGCTCCCGAATATAAACAAAAGATGGCGAAAACAAAACACGTCCACACGCTCCGGCTGCCGGCACGCAACTAAAGATTTGTGGGGTTTTATGAAACTATACACTATGCAGGTCACAGCGACCTCTAATGAGGCTTATCAGCTAGGTTCAATGGCAATAAACGGTTGGTGATATCTGTTACGTAATTAGGATATTGGAAACGTGATGTGCTGTAGCTCAGTCAATGAATATGTCATATCTAGTCTGGACTCTGGATAATGCAGCACTAAAAGTAATGATCAATGTGCGTTATAATGAAAATGTGAGCAATTATTCCCATAGAACATTCTAATTTAATAAAAAAAAACATAATTATCTATTATTTTTTTCTAATTTAGTAAGATTTATACGACCACTATTGCAGTTTTGACTTGATGACAAAACAATAACATTATATTTCAAAACAATAAACTCTTATGTTTTATTTTGATGTTGCTAGAAGTTAGCCAGCAAGCATACAATATAGAATAGCTACACCGTGATTTCAAAAGGTTATAAATAAAAACCATAATAATGAAAACATTACACACAATCATAACCGTTACATTCGTTATTAAAGAACATTTCATTCAGAAGATAATAAAGGACCATTAAAACTTCTATTATGCGAGAAGACCGTGCCAAGAGAACGTTGTACAGAAATAGAATAACGTACGCGTAGGGGACACATGGGAATGCACGAATATATTTTTGTGCGGACATGTGTAAACGTTGGCACTGGAACTTTCTTTAATAGTACAACAATTAGTTCCATATAATGTATCTTTGCATAGCAGCTTTTGCTAGTGCCAAGGTCTTCCAATGTTTGCACGTGTAAGACTAAAACATCTGTCATATTTAACAAATAACCAAATAGAGATACAATTTTAAAAATGGGTTGTATTAGATTGTGTATTTAAGTAGATATATTTTGCTCTTCGCCCACTTTGAAGTCAAGGCCCAAGGATGCCTTTCGTCATTCACCATGAAATCATCAAATAACTTCTCGCACTTTGGTTGGAGCAAGGGAATTTTACTGTCTACAACCAATCTGTGTCACTGAAGGACTCTTTGTGTTCCAGTACTACAGTAACTCTTTGGAACCATCCTGCAGCCCTAGCAGGCACCTGCTCTACATGCGAACCAAATGTCGCGGTTAAGATTAGGCAATGTGCTTTCGGAGCTCCAGGACACATGTTAGTCCTGGAGCTCCGAGCTCCGCGGCTAACCAGCCTAAGGTGAAGTGTTCTGTTGATTATGTCTTTTAGAGGCATCTAAATCAACTATGGCTTGGAATTTTTGCCCTAATTATATTGTCGATCACCATATTCAACAAGGCTGAACTACAGTCTCATAGTGACTTGGATGGATGATGGTTCGATGTTCGGCCAATAAATAAATAGTAAACCTTACCAAGAGTTTTCAAGAAGATTAGATAAAAATCAGGAATAGAAAAACTTTACTCAAGTATCAATTTGATTCAGTTAGGAAACAACATACCAACGTTATCAATTAACGAATCTTGCGTGAATTGAGCAGAAGTTAGTTTTAATTATCATAATCTGGCGTTGTGCCTAAAATAGATCACGAGAAAAGGCGGTGTCACGCGCTTGGCGCTAGAATTTCAGTCTGGCATGGTGAAAGCATGTGTAATTGTATAGGTAGGTTGTATGTGCATTTCAATAAATAATATATTTTCCTACATCCGCGCGTTGGTTTGCGAGACCCACGACCATTTTATTTTCAATTATGTTTATCAATGATGCCATTTTGAATATTCCGTTAGCAGCTGGATTCGTTGCTACGATCATTTTAGGGCACGAAGTGCGTTTGTGCTAGTAGGACGTATTTGGAGACAGTTTACGTGTCCCCACACTTAACGATACGTACGACACGTCGGTGTCACGATTACGATTTTGTGAGATTTCGTACTGAAATTAATATATCAAAAAAGTCCCATTTTTTGTGTTTAAACTTTAAAGTTCTTTATGTACGTAGTTATATTTCAGATTTAAGAGTTAGTTTTAATCTATTCGACGAAAAAAATGCATTTGCTTCTCGTTATTTTTCAGATTATAGGATACTTTTACTCAGTAAATCAATGGTTTAGGGTTTATCTTGTTCTCATTATTCCCTAATTTCAGAAAACATTATTTTCACAAAAATCCCCGTGGGTATTGGAAGGTTAAGTAACCTAAAGATTATTATGTTAATATTTAGCCCACTAACTTCTAACTGTGCTTCACCCGTGTGAAAGTAGGTTTCTCGATACAAACTTAGGACTTAAAGTACATGGTGATTTAAAGTAGATAGTGTCCTGCAATCAAAAAATAAATAACAACATTGAGAAATAAGAAGTACTTTTGCAGTTGTGTGACGTAAAATATGCAAATTTACATCAGTTACTGCATTAATTAGTGATTGAATAGTCTATGTTTACACAATTAGATTACATTAATTGTTATGTATGTCTAATGCGTTTGCAAACGCATAGGTACCTAAACAAATTATGTGCGATCCCGCAGAGATGTTGCTTAAATCTGAACATACGAGTATCTTCTAAATTAAAATAAAATATTCGAAAAGCGCGAATAACGTAACAAAAAAAAAACAACCAAATCATATTATTATTATTTTTTTTATGTAAGTAACGTGGTTTATTGAATATTTTGTACATATTTAATTAACCTGTAATTAGGTACCAAACTGCCTAATGTAAGGGAATGTTAGCTGGGATTTATTTTAGTTAAAAGAGTAATTTTCATAATTACGTTTTTCTACCGTTCTATCTAGATATTAATTAAAACACTTTCAAAACTCAAGTATTTTCATTTGGTATTGGCTAAATGACCCACTTAAATATTGGATTATCTTTTATAGGTATATTATATTTCTACCCACTTAAAATTGGCATAAAATTATTTATTTGGATATGGAAACTACATTCAAGTTAGCTACTGACGATAATGACAGGATAGTTTAGAAAATACCTAATGAAGCAAGTAAATAAGTACCTACCACCGAACAATAATAAACACTAAACAACATATGTAGTCAAGTATTAAATGCATTACTAGGTAAGAGGTTGAAAAAACCAATATGTAAAACTTACAGACCTTGATCTGCATTTGTGGAATAAAAAAAGTTGGTGCATACATGTTACATGTGAACTTCACTCATGTTTGAATTTAAACCATGCTCACATTAATGGTTAAGCTAGTACACTTGGAAACTAAACTTTATGTTATCACCTTAAGGTTGGAATTTGGGTGCAGTCAAATTGAGGTTTAGATTTTGAAGGGTGTATGCTAAATACATTAAAGGGCACTGAACAGTGAATAAGTTTTCTTTTCTTTTTATCAGAAGGTCGTCGGTAAGTATAAGGCTATCCCATTGTTTTTAACAGATGAATAGACCTTAGAAGCACTGAACGAAGAGTCCAGTTCTGAAAAATAGGAATATGTAGAATATTTTAAAAATTAGAGGTGTACCTGCAGTGAGAATAAAAAACCGTAAAAAATATATTCAATAAAATAAAATAAAATAAATCTAAGCTTTTTTAAATAAAAAAAAAAAAAATGAAATTGGTAATTATTGTTATAGGTAAAACAATCAAAAAAATATAATTGAAAAAATTAGCTTATTATTGCGCAGGTATTAAATTACACAGCTCATTTTAATTTAAATATTTGACACGCACACTGTGAAAACACAAGATAAAATAATTACTTTCAACTTACCGGTAAAGTAGAAAACAATCGTAATATTGAGATTTATTTCGTGTTTTTAATTTTTTAAAGTATGCACGCCTGATTTTTTAAATGATTACACAAGTTGTTGAATGGTTGAACTTGATGAAGTGACAGCCCAACTGATTGAAAGGTTTAGTAGTGATGTGCTAATTTCAAATTAATGGTAATCGACTCAGTGCCGTTTCGTAATCATAAGATAATTTCGATCTGAGGTACTATGATTATTTACGACTTTTATTTAAAAAAAAAATGCATGGCTGTCTTTTTTTAAAAAAGATGAAGAGAAAATCTGTACTATAAGAAAGCTGTTTTAAATTGAGTACTTTTAACGACCAAGAGACTGACCATTATAAGAGAGTCAAGTAAATTGGCATTAATAATAAGTTTCATGAGTTCCCACAGTTCTATTCACATGATAGTATGATTTTTAATAGTCATAATGACTGATGTCAATAAAATTGTGAAGTGCTTACTTTACTTACTTTATGTCACACTATTTATAATATTTTACCAAAAACAAATCAGTTGTAAAAATGGTTAGCACCACTCACTGTTATTAAATAATAAAAAATCCAATTTAATCAAATTCTTATATATTCGTCCAACAACATTAGAATCGAGTAACTTTCAATATAGTAAGATCACTTAATCACTTCACTGTTACTTACTGTCAATTTTGACATTACGGGAAAATAAGTCTGAATACTCTTTGGTCTGAAATCAAACAAAGTTCTGCCCAAGTTTATTGTTTGCAAAATAAATAAATTGCTTATTATTACTTATTATTTTATGTATATATTACTTAAAGGATAAGTTTATCCTCAATCTTCTGTGTATATTGTGGTATTTCCAGTTCAACGACAATGAATTTAAATTTAAAAGACTTTGAAGAGTGTTGTCGAACTTGTTTACGAGATGTTTCCACTGAAATGTATGAAATATTTCAAAAACGATCAGATATAAATATTGCTGAATTAATCACGTTATATACCTCAATACAGGTAAGATGAGATAAAGATTAATATCGAATATTTCTCCTTTATTCTGCACGAAGTAAAAGGCGAACCAATTTATGAATATTGTGCTTCTAAAATGTTATGTTTTTACTGTTGTATTTTCAGGTGGACATGGAAGACACATTACCAAAGAACATATGCAATAGCTGCTTCAGTTGTTTAATAAACTTTCACGAATTTAAGACCACTGCAGTAAATGCTGACACTGAATTGAGGGAGCATCTTGCCCAAATGAATGATGACTATAAAAAAAATGTAGCAAAAAATAATAATAATATGCTTATTGAAATTAAAATTGAAGATGAATATAATCAATATCAAATGGAAAACAATTGCTTAGATGATAGTGTTGATTCTGATATGGAAGTCAAAGAAGAAATTAATCCATATAATCTAACACCATTGTATTCTGATATATCAGATGCTAGTCAACGGGAAGAACAGTCAACAAATCGGCTTAATATAGAATTAAGATGTGAAGTTTGTAGTAAACAGTTTAAGTCTCAAACAAAACTAAACAGTCATAAACGAAAACATAAACACAAACAATATGTCTGTAACATCTGTTCAAAAACTTTTATGTTCCATTATAAATATGTTGAACATTTGCTTACACACAGATCTGATTCCAAAGATAAATCTTACATTACCGAAATTAACCCTGATACAACCCAAAAAATACAATGTGACATTTGTTCAGCAAATTTCAAATCAACAAACTCTTTAGCTGCTCATAAAAGAAAACATGTATCGAAAGACAGAGTTTTATCATGTTCAGTGTGTAGCAAAGTATTTAAAAAAACATCCCATCTGAAAAGACATGAATTATCTCATGAAAACAACCGCCCGTTCAAATGTTCTGCATGTCCGAAGTCATTCACAACCAAAGCTATGTTAACAGAACATGAAAATAGGCACAATGGAATAAAACCTCATTCCTGTCCATTATGTCCAAAGGCTTTTGCTCATCTATCTACGTTAACAAATCATTTGAAGATCCATACGAGAGGGAAGCCTTACTTATGTCCTACTTGTGGCAAGAGGTTTGATTCAAGCACGAATTTGAACCAGCATACCAAGCGGCATTTAGGATTAAAATTGTTTGCCTGTAACTTGTGTCCTAGAAAGTTTGTCAGTAAAGGTAAGCCTAAATTAATGTTCTTTAAAGTTAAACAGTGGAGGTATTGGCATATAATATTTCAGGAATCATAGGCTCAGTTCCTGTAAGATGGGCTATGAAAGCGATACTGCGGAGTAGGGCTATAAGCGTTTTAGATGAGGAGGAGTGCCAGGCGGTCGCCCCCTTTCGCGAAGCAGTAATGCTAGCAAAGAAGGCGGCCGCACGCGTGATCGGTCCTCAAGCCCAGCCGCCGGGATCCCGTTCCCGATTTGCGGACGGCGAGCAATGGGTAGCTTTCCGTCCGACCGTCCGGTAACTGTCCGGACCGAGCCCAAGTAGTCGACGGCGCGTAGTGTTCCACGCGCGCTTCAAGGAGATGTCAGCAAGACTGCAGAGGCCCAGCAGAGTCAAAGCCTACTGGGGCCATGGATGATCTGAAAGAGAACCCCTGGAACGAAGGCAAAGAAGGAACAGGGGTGGGTTTTAGTCAGTAAAAGTCTGCCACACCCTTCTGGTCTGCCTTGGAGTGTGAGAGGTCAACTTAAAAAAAAACCATCCAATACAAGTGTTATCTCTAATTGAAATAATGGTCATTTGGCTTCCATTTAACTGTAACATTACAATAATTTCAGGTGAACTAAAATCCCATGGCGTAACTCATACTGGTATAAAATCATATGCATGTGATGAATGTAATGCAACATTCACTAAGTGCAGTTCTTTGAAGAAACACAAGCTACGGCACCTGGGTATCAAGCCTTTCCAATGTGATACCTGTCATATGAAGTGAGTAAAGTAAATAATAATAAATGATTTGACAGGTGTGTTGGTCTAGCGGTTAGTGGCCCTGACTGCTATGCTGGAGGCTGTAGGTTCGATTCCTACCCGGAGGACCGGAGGGCATCTTCCTCTTACTAATAACACTAATATATTATTCTGGAGTAAAATCTAAATAATTTTTAACTCTTATGTCATGTTCGTCTGGGAGTATAGACTATAACAAGTAAATTGATTAAATCTTGTGGTATCTCATCAAAGATCTCCTTGACTTGTTGTAGGGTGATCAAAATCGGCCCTAGTACGAAAGGCAACGTAGGAACAGGTGTGGGTTTTTAGTCATTAAAAGTCTGACACTATCTCACTACGCCCATGAGTGTGGGATGTCATAAGATAATTTTCCCAATGGAAAAAAATAACCAGGACAAATGTTTGTGTAATGAGCACAATCATTAATGTTCTGTGTCTGGGTGTAATTTATCTATAATATGTATGTATTTAGAAATATTTAAGTATGCTTACCAGTCGTCTAGTACTCATAACACAAGCTCTGCTTAGCTTGGTACTAGAGGGCGTTGTGTGATAGTTGTGTGAATTTAAAAAAAAAGTAAAGAAATGAAATAATGTTGACTTAAGTCAACATTATTATCATTATTTTGTTGTTTTCGATCATGGTGGCCAATCTCAATAGAGATTAGCCAAGTACAAAGAGATTTTATAGTGCACAAGCAGGTGCACTCTCTGTTCCCTTACTCTGATAGAATGATGGGACGGCAATTGGACATGGCCAAAGAGAAATCAAGCGCAGGACGAACGGCTTTGTGCTTTCCAAGACACACCACATACTTCCAAACCCCGGGCTGCTACAGAGTAATTCGTAATTAAAAAACCCAATAGCTCTTTTTGCCTGACTCGGGAATCGAACCCAGGACCCCACGTTCAGCAGTCGCGCTTGTAACCACGAGACCAGCGAGGCTGTTAGCAGAGGTGTAGCTTGTATAGCTTTGTCAGTAGCTTCATTTTTTATTGTGGAAGGTGTAGGTGGTTCTGCTTGCTGGGCAGGGAAGGAGGTGACGCATGTCCTGTGAAAGAGGTCCACACTTATTTCTAACGTAACAATTTAAACAACCATTTTATTGTTTTGCTTTGCAGATTTTCATCCAAGGACCACCTAAAGCGGCATACTAGAATACACACGGGAGAGAGACCCTACAAGTGCGACCTTTGTGATCGAAGCTTTACACAAAGCGGCGACTTGATGAAACATACGCGCTCACACTTAGGAAATACTCCTTATAAGTAAGTATATAAGTAAGTATATTTCGAGGTTAAACTACGTTTGCCGAGTTACCCCCGCGCTACGTTATTCCTTTGGTCCCGGCTTTCATTTGAATAACTTTGACCGTATTTGACAGTATTTTCTGGTATCTGACTCGGATAGTCAGATACCAGAAAATCTGACACCAGTCTTACCAAAGGGTATCGTATTACCCTGGACTGTGGAGGTCAGATAAGCATTTGTTCCATGTAAAATACTGGTATTCAGCTGCATTTGATTAGCCTGAAAACCGACTCCAACATAGTTGGGAAATGGTTAAGCTGATTGAGTAGTCATTATTTACCACGCGTTCCGAGTCACGATAATATAGATGTTATCGTGCCACCAGTCGTTCCGAGTGACCGAAGTGCGTTCATCTGCGATTTGTTGTCGCTCTAACAGCGATGTTATCGTGACTCAGAATGCGGGGATTATATACTTGAGACTTGTAGCTAAGTGGTTTTTGACGATTCGCCTTGGTTCCAAATCGATGGTAGTGATATTATTTCGCTGTTACCTATACAAAAATTATGAGAAGAGCCTGTAGCTGAATAAAAACGGCCGCATGAGTCGATCGTAGCTAAATTGTACACCAAAGGCAAGTCGGGCCCTGGATGGGTGACTATGTTGCATGAGATCCCTAGTTACCCTCGTTATCCTTAGTAACTGGAGCCAGATGGGCTGTCGTTCCACCTAAAATACTGGAATTTAGCTGCATTTAATAAGGCTAGTCCTTTTTCTTATATGGTTAACTGCAAAATGCCACCTGCTACCTACCATCTGTGTTATGTATAAAACACTCGGAAACCATAACCCTTATGCGGTTGAGTAAAAAATCTGACGATGCCAAAAATCTCGACCGCATATTTTAATTTATTTTTACATATTTCCTATATTTTAGTGTATTTGATGCACTCAGTTTCATTTTCACTACTAAAACAAATCAAACACCTTTCAAGCTAATATGCAACAAGCCGTTTAGGCTCTAAGGCGTGCTAAATATACACTCGAAGCCGGGTAAAAAGAGAGGGTCTGACTCACTTCTTCGTTGATACCCAGCCTAAAAAGAGAGGGCCTGACTCACTTCTTCGTTGATACCCAGCCTAAAAAGAGAGGGCCTGACTCACTTCTTCGTTGATACCCAGCCTAAAAAGAGAGGGTCTGACTCGAAAATTTTAGGCTGGGTATCAACGAAGAACGTTGATACCCAGCCTAAAATTTTCGTAGGTGTTGTCGTAGACGAGGAATAAGTACGAATTTTTCGAAATTCAACCCCCAAGGGGGGTGAAAAGTTGTTTTATACGAGTGTAGCCATGAGTTACTCTTAACATTTTGATTTGACTGGCCAATTGTTCTATTGTATAGTTAGCCCTGACTGTTATGCCGGAGGTCGTGGGTTCGATGTCCATCCAAGACATGTTTGTGTGCTGAGCACGATCATTTGTTCTGTGTCTGGGTGTAATTTATCTATAATATGTATGTGTGTGTTTTTTTTTTTTTTTTTTTTTTTTTTTCGGTGGGAAAATCATCTTATGACATCCCCCGCCCTTGGGCGGGGCGGGAGATAGTGTCAGACTTTTACTGACTAAAAACCCACTCCTGTTCCTTCGTTGCCTTTCGTGCCAGGGCCGAGTCTTCCTTTCAGAATCAGACCCTTGGCCCCAGTAGGCTTCGACCCTGCTGGGCCCCTACGATTTGCTGACATCTCCCCGAGGCGCGCGTGGAACAATACGCGCCGTCGACGACTTAGACTCGGTCCGGACGGTTACCGGACGGTCGGACGGCGGGCTACCCATTGCTCGCCGTCCGCAAGCCCGCGCCTACGGTGGCCGGAAATCGGGATCGGAATCCCGGCGGCGACTTGGGCGTGAGGAGCGTTGCCTCACGCGATCGGCCGCCTCCTTTGCTAGCATTACTGCTTCGCAGAAGGAAGCGACCGCCTGCCACTCCTCCTCGCTACGGACCATGGCCTGTACCAAGGCCCGACGCGAGAGATCGCCGCCGCCGATCGCCCCCACGAGGACACGGCGTTGCTCTGCCCAAGCGGGGCACACCTCCACCGTATGCTCCACCGTGTCCTCCGGGCGGTCCACACAGTGGCGACACCCGGGCGTCGCTTCCGCACGAATCCGGTGCAGGAACTTCCCGAACTTACCGTGTTCGGTGAGAACCTGCGTCATGCGGAAGGTGAGGACGCCGTGAGGTCTTTCCAACCACGCCTCAAAGAGGGGACTTATCGCCATAATTGTGGCGTGCCCAGCGCTGGGTCGCGACAGTCGCTGTCGCCATTTCACCATGAGAACCCGCCGGAGCTCCGTCCGCCATGCTTCGATTTGTCGCGGCAGCGGAGTTTCGCCCCGGCGTTATGTATGTGTGTGTAGCGATATCTATGGCGTCACATTAATCCTGCATCGCGCAATCAAAGTTTTCCGCGCGATTGGAACATATAGAACAGCCCGAAATCATCTATCGTGCAGTAGCCCACCAGACATAACACACGTCTGGTCGGAGGATCCTCCCTTTTCAACGGAGTTTTGCGGGACTTTACTCTCTGTTCCGCCTACCTCCAAATGTGAAAAATATATATGTCTGTTTATTAGTTGTCTAGTACTCATAGCACAAGGTCTGCTTAGTTTGGGACTAGATGGTTTTGTTTGATGTAACTTGTGGAATATTTATATTATTTTTGATGATATTCTTAAATAATAATACAATTTGTTTCCAGATGCAACCAGTGCAGCCAAAGCTTCAGACTAAAAACAGAACTCCGCACGCATATATCGGAACACTACATTTCTTCACAACTCGAAGCGTTGAAAATGACCAGCACTGACAAACCTCAAGTTATTGATAGTAATGATTCCATAGTAAGGGTACCTACGGAAAGTGGAATAGTTCAACCCAGTAATGATAAGAAGATAGAATAAAGGTAGAACGACACTGCGCACACGTGTGCCACACGCCGATCTGGGCGCGTAGGTCTCCATACATTTTATATGGAAACTAGACTTGTAGAGCTACACTTGATACACGTCACGCGACGCCACGCGACGTCGTTCTACCTACAAATCAGGCGTGTTACACGTGAGCATCGGTCTTATGTAGTCCTAGCTTTACAACTCGTTTAATACGAAAACAAACTACTTGTACCTTGGATAGAAGAAGTAATAAGATTATTATGGTTAAGAGATCAGTTTTCAAAGCAAGACGGAAAAGTCAACTTGTGGGCCCTCTCCTCCGATCCTCATCTTTTTTAAATAATGATAATTGATACATGGTTCATTTACTCGCGTTGCTTCTAAAGTATATCAGGAGAAAAGCAAAACTATACAGCTCTGATATTGAGGTTTCTAATATCATTTATTTATATACTGAATAGTTTGCGCGAGAGACACTTCCAAAGTGGTAAAATGTGTCCCCCCCCCCCGTAACTTCTAAAATAAGAGAAAATAAAACTAAAAAAAAATATATGATGTACATTACCTTATAAACTTCCACCGAAAATTGGTTTGAACGAGATCTAGTAAGTAGTTTTTTTTAATACGTCATAAATCGTAAATCGCAATTTACCTTTTAAGTTTGTACGGAACCCAGAACCTTTTAAGTTTTTTATTTACACTTTTTGAAGCTTATTATAATTGTTTGTATGTTTTATTTTATTTAAGTTAAGTAGGTATTTATATATTAAGTAGTTACTTATTTTTTATTTTTTTTGTTGTTTGTCCTGTGCGGGTCTCAAATAATTTTTTCTTTCTTTCTTTCATAAGCCTTCGGAGTAGAAGTCAAAATCGATTGAACGAACAGCATTAGATTTGTTTAAATGCGAATGGAGAAATAGGTCGTTTGTACCTGAAACAGAATACACTATCAGATAGGCTGTAAAAAGAGCAGCTACTAGGTACCAATATTTTGTAAAATAATGTTATACTTATTGCATTTATTCGTCAATAAAGTAAGTTCACATTATTACACAGTGGTTTTACTTTCACACTTTTTTTCGGTGGGAAAATCATTCAATGTCATCCCCCGCTCTTGGGCGGATCGGGAGGGTGAGTCAGACTTTTACTGACTAAAAACCTACTCCTGTTCCTTTGTTGCCTTTCATACCAGGGCCGAGTCTTCCTTTCAGAAGCAGACCGTTGGCCCCAGTAGACTTCGACTGGGCCCCTACGGTTTTCTGACATCTCCTTGAGGCGCGCGTGGAACAGTAAGCGCTGTCGACGATTTAGGCTCGGTCCGGACTGTTACCGGATGATCGGACGGCGAGCTACCTATTGCTCGCCGTCCGCAAGCCCGCGCCTACTGTGGCCGGAAATCGGGATCGGGATCCGCCGGCTTTACTTTCACACTAATATTATAATGGAAGAAGCTTGTATGCATGTGTTTGTGTATCACTCCTTCATGCTCAATTAATGGATTTGGATCAAATCGTGAATTGAGTCATGTCCTAGAATAGAACGCTAATGGTAAAGGTTATCTCATTTGGTTGGGATAGTTTTAACTTTTGCAGCTGTCATCGTTATACATTGCTCTCTCTGTCTGTATTTTGTTTTTGTTCCAATTAAACTATTTTTATTATTATTACACATTGGCTGCATTATCTGCAGGTATTGGCCAGTGACGCCATCGAGATTTAAGGTAGGTATCAAAAATTCATAAAATAATAATACAGGTATGTAAAAGAAAAAATAAAATAAAATAGGTAAATAAAACGCGTACGCAGAGCGATCCCCACTCTTTCGCCGAGCGCTCAAGATCAGTGCCGATACCTGTACCTACCTACTTTAAAAATAGTGGTGGCGGTATTCGGTAGCCGATTCTGAACATAGTAGCTAGCTACTTTTAAAATGTGCGTTTATTGTGTTGCATTACAAAATTGCATCACAACACCAATATAAAATCAACCATAAACGAAAAGGAAAGCTTGAAGTTTGCTACAGTTGTGGTGAAATCGAGAAGAAATTGCACAGTGAAACATGAGTACGGGCGGGCAACATCTACCTGCAATCTGCATGGTTGACTTGCGACCTACCGGTAACACGTAGGTAATGTTGCGGTGGAGACATCTTGCGAGACGGTTGTTGGACGCACTAGTGATCTAATTTTGGTACGTTTGTGCTCCAATGTTCTTAATTATTTATTTATTTACCCATAAGGGAAGACCGACCATACTGCCAAGTCTAACGTACAATGCGTTCCAAAAAAGCATAGGATTGATTGCCATGTTGTGACGTCACGTCATACTGTCAAATCGCAAGAAATTGGCCAAAATTGAACACCTCTGGGATGAGCAAAATTGAAGAACTGGATTCTGATAAAACATTTTTCATTCACAGTTCGTAAATAAATTAAATTAAAAAAAAATATTGTTTTGCTCACCATAATAATTCTTCGATTTGACAGTATGACGTGACGTCACAACATGGCAATCGATCCTATTCTTATTTGGAACGCATGGTAGGTACTTATTATCTTTTTGAGTTATTTTTAGTTCCGTTAGAATGCGAGTGCAACACATTCTAATGTTTTTGAAGTATTTAGCACCAATGTATCGAGTCAGCCTTCTCGCAAACTTCGCTGAAGTCAATACTAAGTAAGTACAATAAAACTTTCAGCTCCATTTTACCGAGAAAGGGGTGGAGTCACCCGCGTCCATAGGAGAATACCCGAAGCAAGTCCCTACACGGGGTCCCCGGGTGGTGTTAATCAGCTGATAGTGGTAGGTTTCGACCGTTGGCTTGCGACCACCCACTGAGCAAAGACATACCGCCAAGCGTCCTTTTTTATGGTGGGAAATCATCCAATGACATCTTCTGCCCTTGGGCGGGGCGGGAGTGCGTGTCAGACTTTTACTGACTAAAACCCACTCCTGTTCCTTTTTGCCCTCGTTCCAGGGCCCCGGGGTTCTCTTTCGCATCACCCATGGCCGCAGTAGGCTTCGACCCTGCTTGGCCCCTACGGTTGCCGACATCTCCTTGAGGCGTGCGTGAAACACTACGCGCCGTCGGCGAATTGGGCTCGGTCCGGACAATTACCGGACGGTCGGACGGCGAGCTACCCATTGCTCGCCGTCTGCAAGCCCGCGCCTACGGTGGCGAATACCCGAAGCTTGTCCCTATACGTGGCCCCCGAGTGGTGTTAATCAGGTGGTACTAGTAGGTTTCGACCGTTGACTTGCGACCACCCACTGAGCAGATTTTTTGCTCAGTGTAGCCAGTCTAGAAAAGTTGGGTCGAAATAGGTGTTCCAACGCAAGCAGACCAACCTGGCTCGTGTTGATATGAATATATCGGATGTTTGTGACAAACCTTACGAACATCAATCATCAATCGGTCATGAGTCCGCATGAGGCAACGCATTAAGAAACCACAGACGGGCTCAACGTATTAAAGATGATATACTTACATGTTTTCATTCATAAATTCTTAGGTAAATATGAACCAACGTAAGTGCAATCATTGTGAACTTGCGGTCACAGCTTGATGACTCGGTTATGACTGATGGACTGCATACGGGTGAATGACTTGTTGAAATCGAATGCAACTGACATACTGAATAACGCAACAGAAGAAGATAGCGGAATGATGAAGTACCAACTCTTCTCAGATATTCTTCCACTTCTTGTACATTGCAGCTTAGCCCTGGCAGGCGCGCCAAGCCTGCTGGCTGAAGGATTGCCCGAAAGAGATACCGTGGCCTTGGAACACAAAGGGCTACTGAAGAAACACGGGTGGGTTTTAGCTAATATAAATGTCAGACACTTCATGCTCCGCCCAGAGCAAGAAAAGTTTTTTGACGAGTTCCCACCCTCAAAAAAAGGAGTCGTTGACCCAATACTCCGTTGCTTCCATACTAACGTCATCTACTACATTTAGACAAGAGCGAGAATGTGGTGTGAAACAGTCTGCGATGCAATTCTGCACGGGACACTCTTCGGCCGCTTGTTCGACATATCTACAGTTTACCAAATTAGTGTTACACTGCTTCCCTGGGTTCACAGTCGGTTCAGAGACTACTAAAATAGACCTCGGGAGATTTATACATAAGGAAAGATACTGGAACACCAAAAGAAATTCTATATTCGCCAATTCGTCTATTGCAGTGGTCTCCAACATTTTTCGATGTGGGACCACTTTGGTTTCTTGTTATCAGTCAGGAAATCAAAACTCGGAAGAAAATTCACTATGTTAATCTAAAAAGTCTTTAAACATAACCAGAGGCCCTACCCGGAGCTCTTAACATGACCCATTGGATGAACTAAACTGAACTTTTAAATTGATAGAGCTATATAGGGTATGTAGCTCCATTCCACTTTCTCGCTTGTACGCCTGACAGTTTAACATACAATGTCGAGGTAAGACCCCAGTGGCAGAGGCGCCAACTCCGTGGGTGCTCAGGGGCTCGAGCACCCATGAGAAACAGTGGGTGCCCAGCAACCCTGAGAATAGACATCAAGAAACAGATCAGTCTCGAATCGCCTTTTAGGGATAGGTGGTTTTTCATTACTCGACGACCCGTTTAGCGCAGTGGTTCAGAGCGCCGGTTGAGACGCAAGGGTCGCAGGTTCTATTCCCGCACCAACACAAATGTTTGTTTGTAAAACAGATATTTGTGTTGA
This sequence comes from Mythimna pallens, assembly GCA_961205895.1. Lineage (NCBI taxonomy): Eukaryota > Metazoa > Arthropoda > Insecta > Lepidoptera > Noctuidae > Mythimna > Mythimna pallens. The sequence continues at coordinate 18,566,112 of OY540837.1, forward strand.
GTCTGGGTGTTTGTGGTACCTTCGTTGTTTCTGGTTTCCATAGTGGACCAGGACAATGTATGTGATGTTGTCTCAATTTATTATTTATTAACGATGCGGGCAACGGATGCCAGTTACTGATGCCGTTATCAAAATGTCGATCAGTGTGCATTTCTCTTCTCACACTTCGTCAATTTTTCGAGTCATCAAATGATCATGAGCACCCATGAGGTTTTCTAAAAGCCGGCGCCCCTGTCCAGTGGTCCGCGGACCTCAGTTTAGGCACCACTGGTTTAAAGGCTAGTAAAATATTGCTTCTCGATGGACATAGAATACGAATATAAGTAGTTAGTTGCACACATTCCACATTTCCTCACCCACATGTTACGAACCACGCGGAAAACATAAAGAAACTCTATACTGTGTAGTTTTCCACTTATGTGTGCATTAGGCAATAATCATAGTAATGCAACCGTCAACTTAACAACTGCGCAAACACAGGCTTTCTTACCGAAGGAGTCAAATCTATTTCCGCGGCTGTGCAGGTCAATATCTTGTACCAATATGCAGGTACATACTTGCCTTTATACAGGATTAGCTTCTGCCTGCGGCTTTGGCTGCGTGATAGTAGGATTCTCCATACAAACTTTGGATCCCTTTTTCACCCTCTAAGAGGATGAATTTTGAAAATCCTCTCTTATTGCTCGCCTACGTCATAAAAGGAAACCTTGTGCAGAATATCACGTTCCTAGTCCCAGTAGGTTCGGCTGTGCGTTGATATGTCAGTCAGTCAGTTTCTCCTTTTAATAACTAGCTTTTGCCCGCGACTTCGTCCGCGTAGAAGTCGAAAATAGTGCTAATTGGATTATTTATTGTTTTTTTTTTATACGTTTATTATTTATTTATTATTTAAGGACAAACATAATTAAAAATAAGCGCACAGGGCAATTTCTTACAGACAACCTTTGGATGGACTGAAAGAGAGGAGATGGATTTAGGGCTGTCAGTGTTCAACAACAGAAAAATACTAATAAGACAGAATAACACAAATACATACATACAATATAAGGAAAAAAAAATACTAATAAATATTAAATATATAATTAAGCCAGGAGAATAAAAAATCAAAGTGAAAGGTAATGCTCCTTCACCATTTTTTAAACGTAGGTAGCGTTTGAGCAGGCCTCACTTCTAAGGGTAACGCATTCCACAAACGAGCTGCTTGAATTGTGATAAGATACGTTATTAATTTTGTAATCTTCTATCTTCTTCTACTTCATATTGAGTTTTCAAACTTGTCGAAATAAAATGTAATTTAAATCAAAAACACTAAGGAGTATTGATATCATCTTCGAATCAAATTACCCCCAAAATAGCTTTCTACCCATTTATAACCCCGTTAGTAAAATTTGAAGTAGATTGGACCAAGGAATCACGTTGTCCCATACAAACTTCGCTCCCCTTTTTTCACCCCCGTAGGGGCAGAATTTCGAAAATTCCTTTCTTATCGGATGAGCTTACCCTCCAAGTTTCAGGTCTTTACAATCAGCGGTTTAGGCTGTGCGTTGATCCGTCAGTCATTCAGGACAAAGCATTTTATAAGTATAGATATAATTATAAATAAATATAAATTAATTCTAGATTAATGTAATAATAATTATTATTTCTATATATTATATATAGAAGATAATATAGATTGAAACGTTGTACAAGTATCTAAGTTAAGGTCAAAAGGATTTCTAGGTTTAACCTTTATATCTAAGTACTAGTGATTAAATTATGTAATTTACTTAGTTGATACTGCTAACTAAATTAGTATGTCATTGCATGTAGGTCTGTGGTAAAGTTGAGTCATAGCTTATAGCAATTAAATCATTTAAATAGCCCTATAAATATTTATCACGCAATTAAAAACACTTAAGTTTGAAATTATGTAAAATTTGCTATGTATCGTAAGGTAGGTAATATAACAGCCCCCCTAGCCAACACAACACTGGACAATCCCATAACTGCCCTCCTAGTCAAGTTACGACTGTTTCGTTTCGATTCTCTTGTGTCGAACGCCTCGAGTAGGCCACGCCTCCGATTCCTTTGTTCTGACCACGTGATTGAGCGTTGAGATGACGGCAGAACAAAGGAATCGGAGGCGTGGCCTACTCGAGGCGTTCGACACTAGAGAATCGAAACGAAAAGGTCGTAACTTGACTAGGAGAGCAGGTATGGGATTATCCGAAAGTGTTACCAAGGCCTTGGAACGCAAAGGGCAACTGAATAAAGTAACGTAACTGGGTTTTAGTCGGTAAGTCTGAAATTTCCTCTCACTCCATCCAGTGGGGGGAAGAAAAAAAAGGTAGTTAATAGGGCTACAACCTGCTGGTCTTTAAGTTGAGAGCGAACAGGTTACTTCTAGGCAAGCGTGCTCATTTGTCGACCACATCATCGCTTACCATCAGGAGAGATAGTGATCAAACGCGAGCCTATACATAATAAATAATATATAATATCTCATTTACAAAACTGAAGTTTTGTTTGAATAGATACCATTATGTACAGTCAGGGGTCAAAAGTAATAATATTCTATAATAATAATATTCTATAACTTTCACACAACGCCATCTAGTCCCAAACTAAGCAGAGCTTGTGCTATGAGTACTAGACAACTGATACACATATTTATATATTTTTAAACACATACATACTATAGATAAATTACACCGAGACACAGAACAAATGATCGTGCTCATCACACGAACATAGCAGTCAGGTCCACTGACCACGAGATCAACAGGCCAGTCAAGAAAAGTGCATTGCACTTCCATCAATGTTAAAGGGTCTAAAATATCTTTGTAGAAGAAGGTCAATAGTTCATGCCTGATTTGTTTTGTAGCATAGAATCTATAGTATTGATTAAACTAGTTGCGGGCTATGAAACTTCTACTTCAAAGAAATTTTAGACACTTTAGCATTGGTAGAGTGCAACTGCACTTTTGACCCCGGACTTTAGGTAGGTACATAGATGTTATTTCAAACGTAGGTTTTATGGGGTTTCGTCATTTGGAAGTGCGTTATTCGTAGACCAGTCAGGGCTGCTGCGTAACCAATAAATAAAAAAATAAATTAAAAAAAAAAGCCTTTTATTCCATGCAAATCAAATAAATAATTCATCATGCAATTTTAATAAAACTAATAAAACTATGAAATTAATTCAGTGACGGCCTTTTCTAATCGCTTGATTGGCTAATGGCTAACCCGGGTAAAATTCAGGCTGCTACTAAGAATTTCCAGACTTAATAAAAATGTTGTTAATACTTTACCCGACTTGGGTATCGAACCCAGATCGTCATGTTCAGCAGTAGAGCTTATGACCATAAGCAATAGGTAGCTCGCTGTTCCGCTGTCTGATAAGGAATGAGACCGAGTCGTCAACGGTGCATAGTATTCCACGTCAGCCTCAAAGAGATGTCAGCAAAACCGTAGGGGCCCTGTAGGAAGACTCGCAAGAGATACGGGAATTTTCGAAAGAGATATCGTGGCATTGGAACACAAAGGGCAACTGAATGACACAGGAGGGTTTTAGTCAGTAAAAATCATACCGCCCTGGAGCGAAAGAAGTTATTGGATGATTTCCCATGTAAAAAAAACTGGGCAAGTGCGAGTCGGACTCGCACACTGAGGGTTCCGTACAAACTTACCTATGTAAATAGTTTAATTCCGGAATGAAGACTCGGAAGATTATTCCGAATCTAAAAAAAAAAATGGGACGTACCTAACAAAAAATTTACAGTTTTCAGATTTATTCCTATACCTGTGCAATAAGATCTTGCTTTATGCAAAATTTCAGGATTCTGGGTCAACGGGTTAACCCTATGAATTTTGATTTCCTCGAGAGTGTCGAAATATACGCTTTTTGAGACATAAACGGCCGTATCTTTTGTTATCGTTAACTTTGATATTTGATTTTTTTCACAGCTTCAAGAGTGCGCTAACCTGAGTACATGGTTTTAATTTCAGTTCGATACCTCCCCGCGTTCCCGAGATAAAGGGTCTTGACAGACGGACGGACAATAAAGTGATCCTATAAGGGTTCCGTTTTTTCCTCTTGAGGTACGGAACCCTAAAAATAAGGAAAACTGGCGCAAATTTGATTTTATTATAAGGAAAACTTTTATTCTTAAGAATTAATCTATAGGATGACAAGCGAAGGTTTAGTAATATACGACCTAGTGTGCACGTGATCTTAAGGTTGATAGTTGATGGATCTACGAGTGTTGGATGCAAGTGTGGAGACTTCTTTATTTATGTCCGTCTTCTGTCCAAGGAAGTTGTCGCCGCGTGTCGTCGCTATGTTTATTGAAGTTCTAAAAAAAATATTCTGCCTACCGAAGCTTATGTTTTTTTTTTAAGTGGGCCTTGATAAGAGCTGGGCCATCTTCAGGCACAGTACCTTAGCTTCTGACGTTTTATAAGTGCCCATACCAATGTACGCCTATGTAAAATAAAACGAATTTGACTTTGAATTTGAACTGCAGTCAGTGTTGATGATAACTACTGACTAACCATTTTGAATATTAGTTAAGTGTGGAGAACACTGAACGTTGAACGAAGAATGTCGCTGAGAAACTTTCTACATCACTCATAACTTTTTAAATTTTATTCCATACGTATTTACTTTTAATTCTTCTCTACATTTTGAATTTAAGTAAAACCTCTCTTAATTAGGAAATACAAGTTAACAAAGACAGCCCTGGTTCCGTATATTCACAGTTAGAATTCTCTCATTAGAGAGGTAGGCCATCATTAGCACAGCATTTGCTCACGCTGGACTTGCGTATTGTAAACGAATCTTTGTTACAAAATTATTTACAAGCTTTTGACCGCGGCTTCGCCAGCGCATATAAAATCTAGCCTATATGTCATTCAGGAATAAAGCAGCTTTCTTTTTGTGAAATTTTTTTATCAATCGATACTTTCAGAGATTACCTCCTACAAACAAAAAAATAAAAAAAACAAAACCTCTTTATAAATATCCTCTCTTTCTCTTTTTTTCCCTTTTTATGTATAATATAATATGTAACCTGTTTAAATAAAAGGAGAAACTGACTGACTGACATATCAACGCACAGACGAATCTACTAGGACTAGGAGCGTGAAAGTTTGCACAAGGTTTCCTTTTATGACGTAGGCGAGCACTAAGAGAGGATTTTCTAAAATTCGCTCCCTAAGGGGTTGAAATGGGGGTCCAAATTATGAATGGAAAAACCTAATTTCACGCGAGCAAAGCCGCTGGTAGAAGCTAGTATATATATATTAGTGTAGCATATGTTGGTAAACGTGGAGAACGGCTGACGGTACTATTATATGTTAGTTTTATTATATGTTAGTTTTTAGATCAGTTTCACAGATAAAATAAAACAGTAATCAGGTAGGTATATGTCAAAACTATAGGATTCCTTCAGATCAATTTGATAATGATGGATGATTAGGAGCCTACATTTTTCCTGACTTGGCTAGTTTTCATTTTCGTGATTAAGCTATCACCAAAATTCCGTATATTAATTTGTATTTTTAATTGACCTAAGGCTTGTCAAGGACTAAGATACCACAGCGTCACTACAATGTCTGAAAATGTTTGATTAATTAATTTTCTAGGTACCACTGTTTGTTATTATTTCGTACTAGCTTTTGCCAGCGGCTCCGCCCGCGAGAACATAGGTTTCTCTATACAAACTTTGGGATCCTGTTTCATAACCTTGGTGGCGATTTTTTTTTTCTTTTTTTTCTTTTTTTTTTTATTCGATATAAACCAGTGCATGGCTGCGATCCCATCTGATGGTAAGCAGTGATGCAATCATTGATGGTGAGGCGTACTAGTTTATTAAGAGCTTATTCACTCTAGCCTTGAAGGCACCTAAATTATAGTTATACGGGAAGACCGCAGCAGGCAAATTGTTTCAGTATCGTGCAATTCCTTCGTTGTACGATACGAGGTTTAAATGACGAAGCCAAACGCTTAGCCCGGACCGTTAACAATGCCGATGATAATGTAGAGGTGTTAACAATGTTAGGGCGGATACTCGCCGTACGTCGGGTGGTCCGATAATTAGAAAGGCGATGGCGAAATCAAGTCATGTAACTCTACAAAATGCATCCTGTAAAATATTGAAATGCGGGCTACCCTATATGCCTGTACTCCAGGCTTTGTAGATTCATTTTAACTAAATCTGGATCACCAATTGGCCTATTTGCACGCCTTTCTACTGAGTTCAAAGTTACTAGATGGCATTTCGCAGCACCAGCCTATATGTGGCTACAGTACTCCACACACGATCGGACACGGTATTTAATGAAACAATATTATTTTGATGTTACAAACAGACACTCCAATCATATTTACATGTATAGATGTATAAATAGCCCCAGACTAAAGTGGAAATGTCAATTAATTTTGCCAAATTGATCAATTCTTTAATTAGACTTTCGGTACGAGACCCCAAATTAAGAAATAATAATTAACAGATGCTGTGGAAATTTTGACATAAGACATGATTAATTGTTACCACATTTAATTGAAAAGGTTGGAAGTGCACTGCCCTAAATTATTTTGCACTTAAAATGGTTACAAGCGTTCTAGATATTAATGTTTTTTAGGGTTACCGTACCTCAAAAGGAAAAAACGGAACCCTTATAGGATCACTTTGTTATCCGTCCCTCTGTCTGTCTGTCAATACCCTTTATATCAGAAACGCGTGGAGGCATCGAGTTAAAATTAAAATCGTATACTCAAGTCTGCGGTCCCTTGAAGCTGTGAAAATAAAAAGCTTTTTACAAAAAAAAAAAAAAAAAAATACAACCGACTTCAATTTAAAAAAAACACTGAAAAGTGCAAAATAATTTTAATTTCGGAAGTCGGTGTTTCTATAATAGTTTTGTCTATTCGTTATTTAACGTTTCGTTTTCTTTTTTTAAATTGAAGTCGGTTGTATTTTTTTTTTGTAATAAGTTTTTAAAAAAATGCTTTACTTATGGCACCACCACCAAAAAGTACCCCTCAGCCATCTTATCTTATAGTGGGGCTGGCCTTAAACCAAAGCACTTCGACCCTTCTGGATCTTTTGTGCTAACCCCTCAGCCATACTTAAATTATATATATATATAGCCAGAGTGCATCTCATGACAATTCTAATAAAACCAAACACGGTTAGATTAAAATAATTTATTACAGAGTTCCGGTGCCTAACTTCAGGCTTCATCATCAGATCAGTTCGATATATTACCCCTCTTCTTTCAGTCAGTCATCGACTACACGTATAAACAAAGCAATTTTACTTGTTACGACAGTTCTGCTGTGATCCCATGAGGAGTTCAGTTCCATATCTACGAATTTCATGATCAGATCGTAACAATATTTCTATGGGACCAACTTGAAAGCATAACCTTTCAATCTAAAAAAAAATTTTCAAAATCGGTCTATAATTGACCGAGAAATCGGTGAACATACATAAAAAATAAAAATAAAAAACATTCATTCAGCCGAACATATAACCTCCTCCTTTTTAAAGTCGGTTAAACATCAAATTTCTAAGTTAATGGAAAAAAAGATACTGCCGCTTATGTCTGTGCTGAATGCTTACAATAGTATAAAATAGTATAAGTAGATAATTATAATATAAAACTAACACTAGCTTTAAGGCAATTGTTTACTAACACTATGGATCTTTTGTTGTCTGTGGAATAAATAAATTATTATTATTATGTAACAAAAAACGTACATTTCAACACTCTCAAAGAAATCAAAATTCATAGGGTACTTTCCCGTTGACCCAAAATCCAGAAATTTGGCATAAAGCAAGGTTTTATAGTATAGATCCTATATCTATACTAAATAATAAACTTTTTTTACTAATCTTCCTATCTCAATTCGGGGATCGAACTGTTTTAATAGGTAAATTTGTGCGGAACCCTCAGTCTCGCACTTGCCCTGTTTTTTTTATTATTACCCCTACCTATATTATGTGCCACTGCTTGGTTTCCCCGTATACTTGATGCCTTATAATTTTTTATTATTCTTAGGCTCACCCTTGAACGCTATTTCGCCTGATGGAAAGCGATGATGTGGTCGACGATGGAGCACGCTTGCCTAGAAGTAACCTATTCGCTCTTGACTTAAATACCCCCAGTTTGTAGCTGTCAGGTAACAGACTCCAGTGGGATTTCCATTTCTAAGTTGTACATACAATTGGAAAAGAATACATAGATTTTAATGTAATGTGTCTGAAATTTGGAGGTGGATCTAGTAGTATTTATTTTATTTTCATTTATTTAAGTAAAATTTCGTGAAAAATATTGCAAATTAAATTATCATTTGTATGATATTCTTTTTCTTCTTCATTGTTTTCATCACTTTATGTTAAGGATCGTCACCATAAAGTTTTGCAGTCTTCTACTACAGAAAACTCAAGTAATATGGTGAGATTCACCATCATCATCATCATTTCAGCCGGAAGGCGGCCACTGCCTCCCTTAAGTTTCGTCACTACAAACGGTACTATACGTTTCGCATCCTTCAGATTATCGCGATTTGTGATTCGATTGGCTGTTGATAATTCATTATATTGCTCTGTGATTGGCACAGAGCCCATAACACGCACCTGACAACTTAAAGTAACATCAAGTTGTTACATTATTTCGCGAATCATCATCGTAACGAGCCGTAGACGCAGTACAGTAGGTACTAGGCATAGATCTCTCTCAAGTTACCTTAACATCCGACTCCCCATCATCCACTTCCAGCCTGTCCGATCAAGAACTCCACACAACAAACAACGTTGTTTATACCTATAAAAATGATTTCTATGTATAAACTTGAGACCATAAATCCTTTAACTACTGACCATACAGCTGTATTGACTCCTTCAAACTATAGTATCCAACACTCACGCAAAGCGATTGTAGTACTTACCCGTAGTAGGGGCAACCCTGTGTTTCACGAATGCCGTGGTAGGGCACTGTTAGTTGTGGTAACGCGCGTTCGACGCACGCGCATCGAATAGTTATCGTTAATTTTTGAAGTTCGAACGAATTGGTTTACGTCGGAACTTTTTTGTTTATTGAATTTGGATTTTTTGGTTCTCTTTTTGTTTGACAGGTAAGTTGGAGCGCTTTTTTTTATTAAAAAAAATAATATTTATATATTTTAAATTAATCTTATGTTGTTTTTTTGGTTGTTGCGAGCGTTTCCCTACCTAACAAATTAAAAATACAGTCAAAAATTTCACGTAAATTAAATTATTAATATAAATATTTTACTTTATAATAAAAGAAGAATGTCTGGAAGGACTTGTGGGAAGCCTTTGCCCAGCAGTGAGACAGTAATGGCTGGTAAAAAAAATAAATAAAAGAAAAAATATTTAATCCCAATTATAAAGTTCAAGAGACACAGTTGTCGCAATATAACACGCTTTTAGATTTGTTCCGTATTAACAATTAAATAAAGCGAAAGTATAAACTTTTAGGTACCTAAAGAGTTAAGACCTGGGTAAATCTGAGCTAGTTCTAACCTTGGATTTGGTTAGGAAATTTCTTGCCAAATAATTCATTCGAAATGTTACTTGGTAAGTAACATTTAATTGCAAAATAATTTATTTACAATGTTACTTTCAATTGTATCCTTTCGTCAGATGGATTATTTCCTAACTCCAGTTAATTAATTATGTTTTAATTTGTTAAAAATTAGTTGTGACTTAGTGTTCTGTTTGATTGTCAAATAACGTATAATTTTTGAAAACGGAAAAGTTTTTAGATGTTTAAATCTAATTAAGCAAACCATATTCAATATACTAAGTCTCAGAAGATAAAAACTTCGCATCCCCTACCCGGGAGGGATGCGTAGTTTTAGAATTATTTACAAAAAACCTACAGAAATCACATACATAGGCGAAGCAAATACACAGCTTGGCTCCTGATCTAACTATACCAATATTATACCAATCGTGGACGGCGCGTACTGTTCCACGCGCGCCTCAAGGAGATGTCAGCAAACCATAGGGGCCCAGAAGGTTCGAAGCCTACTGGAGCCAAGGGTCTGCTTCTGCAAGGAAGACTCTGCCCTAGTAAGAAAGGCAACAAAGGAACAGGAGTGGGTTTTTAGTCAGTAAGAGTCTGACACTATCTCCCGCTCCGCCCAAGAGCATGGGATGTCATAAGATGATTTTCCCAACGAAAAAAAAAGTCGATGAGTTTGTTTGTTTGTTAAATTCCTTTAGTGTTGGATAGCCCATTTAACGAGGTAGGCTATATACTATATACCTAACTATGGCGACGGCTACGTAACTAAAGACAATTAAAATAGTAGGTATTGGTACCTACTTACTTTGTATTTTTTTTTATTTCAACGTTAAATAAATAATATCAAAGTGTTATTGGTCCACTGTGAATTTCTCTTCTTTCCAAAATATAGTCCAAGTTAACAACAGACCAAATTTATAATCCAGCATACAAAAAACATAACAACATACATGACATAGCATAATCAGTCTAAAAATGTTTTTAATGCTGGAACTCAAGCCTTTTCTCCAGGAGTAGTAGGCCGACAGCTACCACGCAAGAGAATAAAAAAAGCATAACAACTTAAACAAATCTCCGTGCCTAGGAACTAGGGTTGTTACCTTTTTTGGGAAAAATATGTACAGTATTTTTCACAAATAATATAGGCAGTACCTAATTTTGGCCAATCTGGAAAAAAATTGTACACATTAATTTATAATTTTTCGTTATTTATTTAAAACCATTGAATATTAACCAATAGTGGACGCAGCTGGTAGTGACTCTGCAGCTGTTACAACGATAAATACTAGAGCGAGTGGAGTGAGCCTAAAATTTCTACTCTAATAGTGGTTCCATTTTTTAAATTTTCACACAGAAATAGGAACTAAGTTGTGATAAGTTGACAACTTGATTCCTATTTCTGTTCGGCAGAGAAGTTTGAACATTATGAGATACGACTGTATAATGCTTGAGATCGCTCTACAAGCGAACTCAAACATTTTAGCCCTCAAACTGTGATTTACTAACGTAATTTAGTCTTTTATGGAATTCTAGTAAATTGTCGTCGATATTTGAATTACCGACAAAAATATAGTATATTTGCGTATTATTTGTTTGCCTATAATATTAAGTACTGTTCAATGCATGAACATACACCTTATGGTTACTAATTTAGTGATGTGACTTTAACTGTAAACGATTTAGTTTTAGAGTCATATCACTAAATTTCTAAGGCGGACAACAATTTCCGTTTCCTTTTTTACTTGGATTTTTATCTTTGTCATGGTGTATTTTGTGCTGTTTTTTTATTGTTATTTTCAACAATACAAGTATGATTTAGCATCTCTCACGCTGTTTTATTTAATGCGTTGTTTGCATGTACAACTAACAAAAATATAGTACGATACTATATAATACAGTACGAGTGACAACCCTAGTAGGTACATTTGTTTACACATTTTCATCACTCCACCGACAGTTACATCATTTAAACACATTTGTTCATACTTAGATCTCTATTCAGTGATATACTGCTGCTTGCTTGCAGACACGCGAATTTAGCAATTATTTCTTAATGATCTCGTAATGTATACTACTGAAATTAAATAAGGACTAACATAATTGTGTTCATGTTCTTGAAACTCGAAAGTGCGTATCCGCTTATGAGAGCTGAATAAAGGTAGAATTACACTGCGCACACGTGTGCAACACACGCCGATCTGGGCGCGTCGGTCGCTATTCATTTTATACGGAGACTAGACTTGTAGAGCTACACTTGATCCACGCCACGCGACGCCACGTGTGCGTCGAACTAATGTAGTTTTAGCTTAAGGTGACATTTAAATTATCTGACATTTATAACATCGAGTCTATAGAGGATCAGTTAAATATATAATTTATATTAGCAATATACTTGTATGTATTTGGGGGTCGGTGCAATATTTTACACGCAACATGGTTGAAACATGCACGTATAGTGCGCGCGCTATGCACGCAGAGTGCATGCAATATGCACGCAAAGTGCAAGCAATATGCACGCAAAATACATCTTCTTGTTACATCTCTATTAGACAGTGGTCATAGTTTTCTACCTATATCATCTTTCATCACAGCTCGGATCTTGGTTTATTGATTATTGCCCAACCATTGCACTAAAATGGTTAGGCAATAATCAATAAATCAATCAATAATATTGGGCGTTCCAGCGAGAGCTAAAGGCACTGGATTGTAGAGACTGCCGAAATCGCAGAACAAGTATTCCTAATTTAATGGAAAGTTTGGAAACAAAGACCTTGTCCGATTCTTATGCATGAATTCCTATATCGCTATAATTTTCACATTTAATAGTCATGATCAACGACCCTCTTCTCATACGAAACAATAATTATTACTGCAAAGGTAATCACCATACCTGCAGTTACGAGAACCTGACTTCCTGCTCATTGGGTGGCGGCATTACCAAAACATTTTTGCGTATAATCAATAGATTTAAAAGATTTGTGTTTCATCCTAACTGTCTCACAGCTAGCTAAAGGTCTACTCCTACCTTTCCCTCTTACTTGTGTATTACCTTCTCCGGATTATTTCCCGTAAACGCTTAGGTTAAGTTAGGTTAGGTTAGACGGTAGTCATTTGCCATGAGTGGCCTTTCTTCAGCCACCTATGGCGAACGACTACCGTCGTCTGACTTCCAGTGCATAATTTCAGAGATCAAATAGTATTGCCATTAATAAATTATATTATTAATACAAAATGAAGTACTTATACGGGTATATAAGAGGAAGTTTAAAAGTGGCAGCAGTGACTGAAAAGTTATGCATGTTTCTAAAAGAGTAATGAGTATACATGTGGATGGATGAAGTGGGAGGGAGAGACCAAAAAAATGAATGGATTGTATAAAAAGTGATTTGAAAGAACAAGGAGTCGGTGAAAGCGTGACTAGTTGCGCCGATCTCAACCAAAATAGAATAAGGGTATATAGTTAGAACAAGCAATTGTGTTAAATAACAAACACATTTCCTCTTGTCAGGTTCTAACACAAGTTCCCGTGCTTGAGGAACGGTCCTTAAGAGCATCCAACCTGTTATACATTTACAAAGTTTTTCATACAACTGTTCTTATACGATTATGACGTTATTAAACATTTTTCATTAGATATTTTGGAAACACAGATATCTTGAGGATCTTAGCTGCTATTGAAATCAATTTTATAAATTTATGTGAAACTAATCCAGTAATGACCTCTGAAAATCTGTTATTTTGCATGAACTTTGACCCTTCAAAATATACTCAAAAATATACTCAAATTTTTAATAAATAATTTACCTTGCAAATTTAATCAAAATTCTGAATGATGAAATTTTTTCTAAAAAATTTACAGTTAAAAAAAAACGCAAAATTAAGTAGAATTGCGTTGGATGAACCGGCAAGCTTTTAAATAGCTTAGGTTGACGACGACGAGACAAGTGGGCAAGGGCCCTCTTAAACTTCCAAGCCATTATGTCATTTTAATCCAAGAGATATGGTACCTGTCGTGGTGGCATTCGATTATGCAGACCGATTAGATTGTGCTCAAGCTCAACCGGGGCGTAGCGCGCTAGGAATGCATTTCTGTCCGTTGTAAGCAGGCTAGAACTCAATAATAATAGAATAGGTAGACCGCTGTGAGCCTTTATCTTTCAAACACCATTCGCTTTCATAATTACAGATATGTATTAGAGATCTATATTAAAATTACTATACGGTTTTGTCGAAATACCGTCGTTTATACCGTCTACATCGAAGGATTCAAAGGTGTGTTCGAGGCTAGAGTAAATATGATCTTAATAAACTGGTGTGCACTACTTTGTGTAATTTATTTCATCACCACTGTTCTCAAAACGGTGAAGGAAAACATCGTGAGGAAACTGGCATGTCCTAGAACCAAAAATTCGAAGACATGTGACATTCACCAATCCGCACTGGGCCCACGTGGTGGATTACGGCCCATTTCCTCTCCTAGAGAGGAGGCCTGAGTCCCAAAAGTGGGAACATTAAAAAGGCTGTATAAGCTAAACTAGTGCGATTCACCACCAACAATTGCATCACTGTTTATCATCATGTTTTTTTTTTCCAAAAAAATCTTTGATTCCCATTCGAGAATTTAACTGTTTACATAGGTAAGTTTGTACGGAACCCTCAGGACGCGAGTTCGACTCGCACTTGCCTAGTTTTCATATTTTTTATAAATTGGCTAGGTATCTAAAATCTAATAAAAACGAATAGTTTTTTGTTTTAATAATAAGCTAGAATTATTTCTATTTTCAGGAAAGTGCTTTTATTGGCGTCTTGGTAAACATTCGGTTTCTATCCTTTGACTTTTTTAACGATTACCCGAGCCCTTTAACCCTGAGATACTTTCTTGTCTGGTATGTAAATTTAATAAACTTCGAAGGCGATCCGTCTGAAATAATGAGAAACAAATTCGTAAAAACTCTCCAATACATTGGAGAAATATGTCAATCAATTGTGTAATATGATGAAGAACCTGAATTAGGTTCATCTATTTCCCCTTTACTAACTGTATTTTGTATTAATTATAATTCCGTAACTTGAAAATGTAAATTATTGTTTATGCAAATATTAAAATTATTTTGATGTTGTAGAATAGCACCATACTTAAAATTAACATATGCACTAAATCTACAAAAAACCGACCAAGTGCAAGTTTGACTCGCATACGAAAGTTTCCGTACCGTCCGTAGCAAAAAACGGCAAAAGAATCACGTGTGTTGCATGGGAGTCCTACTATATTTTTATTTTATTCTTAGTATTTGTTGTTATAATGGCAACAGAAATACATCATCTGTAAAATTTTCAACAATCTAGCTATCACGGTTCATGAGATACCTACAGCCTGGTGACAGACGTACAGACACACAGACAGACGGACGGACAGCGGAGCCTTACTAATAGGGTCCCTTTTTATCCTTTGGGTACAGAACTCTAAAAATCGAACAATAAACATAGAAGTAATAGAGAACAGAAAATAGTCGAAGGGATAAGATAATAAGAGGTATGAGTGTACATGTGGATGGATGGAGAGGGAGGCCAAAGATGGATGGACTGTGCGAGAGTTAGTGATAGCTAGATGAGTGACAGAACAGAATGGAATAAAAAACGTGTTTCACTGACCCCAAATACGAGTAACACGGGACAGCGGCAGGAAGATGATGATAACTATACTAGGGTCAAATTCAAACGGAGAATTAGCTTATCAGTAAACTGTTACAATCAGCCTATCAGCAAGCTGTTAGAATCATCCTTTCAGCAAGCTGTTCTCTAAATAAGAATAAAGAATCGCATATTACTCAAGTGTGCTGGATCTCAATTCATAGATGCTTAGACCGGCTTTTAGATGTCACGTTTTATAGGCTTGTATGATTACTAAGTTTGAACCACAAAACCACACTAGTTGTGATCACAAAATTATGTTAGTAAGAAAATCAAATATATCGACTACATTGAGGACTGCCAGTAAAACAAAATAATGCAATTTTAGTAACTGTCGCTCTAACACTACCAACGTGAGGATTTATGACCTAATCTTCAAAGTTAAAGCCATTGTTTTGAAGACATTGAAATGGTCAAGTACAAAAGATGAAGTTGATGAACTGTTGATCATAAATCTTTAGCTACAATATTTGTTACTAGCACTTAATAAAATACGGTTCTAAGAATTTTCTTGTAAAAATATTATCTTGTTCATACCTACGTCCGCTTGTTTGTCGTCATGTGCGTTGTCTTCGACGTAATCTACTATGTAAGTTTCGTAGAAATTCATATGTTTTTCTGTTTCTAATATTGTTTCTTTTGTTACTTACTTTAAATTCGGTTATGTTTTTGCCCACACACACAAATTACCAATTACTCTAGTTAAAGATCCACTATTCTTTGAAATGCTCTTGATCTTTCATCATATTAAAAACAAGCTTTTACTCTTTCGCAAACACAGGTATACTCTCGGTTTCTTTACTTAGAGCGATGGGACAGCAAGCCACGGTAGAGATCAGGGGCAGGGCTAATGGCTTTATTTATTTAAACTTCATGTACAGTATTGGTACATAGGCGGACTTAATGCAACAAGGCATTCTCTACCAGTCAACCATTCGGTTAAAAAAGACAATACTGTGGCAGGTTTGCACAATAAATAAATAACAGATACTTCAAATAGAAAAAAATAAATAAAAAATAAGTTATTTATAATAATAAAATACATACATATGCTAAAATTAAATCGTTAAGAGAACGTACGTACGTAGTTTACGTGCTGAGGCATTTCATCAACTAGTGTGTAGCGTGTAAAGATTTGTTAACCAGTTGCCAACATGTTGATCGCTGGACATTCAGTTCGTAATAGTAATTACTAATCACATTATTAGGACGGTATCCTAACTCCGCTACGCTTGTCTTCTAAAACCCGTTTCGCCACTCACTGATAAGGTTCTGATATCTTAATCAGAGCTTATCGTACAGAAAGGTAATAATATCCTGTATTAAAATAACATTTTGTCTGTCAGTAGCAAGCAGATTGTTATCAGAAACTATGATTTGAAAGTGGTCAAACGGCCTGTTTCATGCCCTTTGCTTCATTCACATCTTGATTGAGGCGATAACGTTAACGCATATTATGAGACAGACAACAAAGCTTACTAACTAGCAGAAGTTATGGAAATAACTAAGCGATTAAGTTTTTGTCGTGAGTAAAAATCAGTGGCTGTTTTTTTTTTAAATAAAATATAAATTTGTACTTGACTGCGATCCCACCTGATGGTAAGTAGTGATGCAATCGTTGATGGTGAGGCGCACTAGTTTATTAAGAGCCTATTCTCTCTAGCCTCGGAGACACCTAAATTATAATATAATCGGACCGCAGCAGGTAAATCGCTCCAGTCCTTTGTTGTACGCGGTATAAATGACGAGGCGAAACGCTTAGTCCAGACAGTAGAGATGCTAACACTGTAAGGCTGCATTTACATTATTCGAAAATTGATTCCTAGTGGATATTGGTTTGTAAAATTGATGTAGTTTTAATCTCAAGTGTCTACACTGGCTACTAGCTGGACAATGTGGAATCATTCAATCATATTCGATCGCGATTACTTTGCCGAGAAGGCTGACGATACATTTACTGCCGAATACTGCAATAACATTACAATATGTTACATTGCATTCTAATGTTTTTGGCCCTGGAGAATATTAGCTATTGTTAGCGGTAACGATTGTCCAATGTGTTTGAAATTTCTGCCAGGGTTACCGCAGCCCTGGAACGCGAAAGACAACTGACGGAACACAGGTGGGTTTTATTCAAGTAAAAGTTTGACACTCCCTCTCGCCCAATCAGAGTAGGAGTCATTTGAGAATTGAGCATGTTATACACCACTAATTTTTAATTAGTACAGATACTTAAAGGGCTTATAAGAAAAGGTCTTGTTATTATTTATGTAAAGTTTCAGTAAATTATATTCATAAACAACAAAGTTATTAGCGTTTGTTTATATCTCAAAATGTCACTCAATTTATGGAAATATTGTATAGCCTATTGATTGATTATGAATGATTAAATGATGATCAAAATAGAAAAAAACACTGCGCGTAGTATTTTCTTGTAGCAATTATTATGAATGATTGATTCTATTATGAATTTACCACTTATGATAAATTTTCTTGGATAATTTTGGAATTTCGTTTTTTTTTTTACTTTTGACTACAAAAATATAATCAGTAACGGGTACAGACAGAGCCCAATTTTTTTTTCGGTAGTGCACAACGTTATACTGGACCTTTCAGCAATGTTACCGCGACAGAATGTCAGGACCATAAGATTCGGGAAACTACCCCTCGAAACACCGTCAAGGCTCTACTCAAAAAAAAAATTCAACTAACTTTTGTTCTCGGGTTTTAGTGATGAGCCACTAACCTTGTAGCTTAGCTCATCTATGACAATCACTTTATCACACTAATATTATAAAGACGAAAGATTGTGTATAATTTACTATTTATTTATACTTAATATACAATTGGCTGCCTTATCGAATTCCACGATCTATTTCTTCAAGCTCAAATGGTTGAACGGATTTAGATAAAATTTTAGCACACGGATAACCCCCTCTCGCGCTGATTGTACATCCGGTTGTTCAACTTGAAAAATGCTCCAAGCGCCGTTCGTACATACGTCTGTACAATATCGATCGATCGATATTGGTCGCTCTATATCTGACGTTAATTTGCTCGTGGTAACACGTTCTACGTATTTTTAAACCATGGTCTGGAATAGCACATAGGAATTAGGATACTTTTTTAGTCCGGGAGTATGTTTCCTTGGGACAATTTTTTCCTATCACGCGGGCGAAGACGCTGGCAGCAGTTATTATAGCCATAAACTGAGAAAAAAACAACGTAGAACGAAGGAAACTGTGTTAAAACGTATTGTCTCCGTGTATTTTAATGCATCATTGACGCAGTGAGAAATATCTTCTTACAACTAACTGCATGAACAGTTTGACAAAGCTATGATGACCGAGGACAACAAAGTGCCATTCTTATTTTATTTTATAGGGATAACAAACAGTAGCATACAATACAATAATATCGGCACTTACTGATCCTATAGACAAGAATCAAAGAACTAATAGGTTTTCAAATAGTACAAACTTATACCTTTGAGATAAAACGAATCGAAATATTCTACGAGAGAAGCAATAGTCGTAGATATTGTAGTGCTCCGGTTTCTGCTTCAAATACTACAGATTCTAGATTTAAAAATCTGGGTTGCCAGTTATACCTTCGTAGCTTTGTGTAATTTTATGATCGTAGTTTCGTAGTAAGTCAATTTACCTACGTATTTCATGGGAAGCGGTCTATATAATATGTAAATGTTTATCTTACTGTGATGGTTACTTTTACTTTTGGTTGGCTTACGAGTTGTAGGTCGCGGGTTCAAACCCAGCCAGGCGTATTACTTTGTGTAATTTATTTCATCACCACTGCTCTCAAAACGGTGAAGGAAAACATCGTGAGGAAACCGACATGTCCTAGAACCTAAAATTCGATCACATGTGACATCCACCAAACCGTACTGGGCCCGCGTGGTGGATAAACGGCCCATTCCCTCTCCTAGAGAGGAGGCCTGAGTCCTAACAGTGGGAACATTATAAAGCCGATGATGGTTTTTGTATATTTTTTTTATTAAATTTATTTTGCTATATATTTTGCCAATTTATTTTAAATTGGTACTGGGAAAAGGTCTAATAGTATTCTGCATATCTGACCAATTTACGCGAACACTCAGTACATTTTTTTTTACAATTTTCAGCGGATCTTCAAATCAAAAGCAGGCAACACAGTTTAAACGTTCCAATATTAAAATGTCGGTAATATCTCTGCATTATTTCCGTTCCGTCCGCGTTTCGATCCAGTCCGCATCAGCTGTTTTCCTCAATAAGGAAATATTTGTCAGCGATTTACAATGCTTGATATTTCTCTTCCTTCTACCTGGTAGTGGTGGTGGAAATTAAATTTAAAGTAAGATTAAATTGCTGCGTTACATGGCAGTAGAGTGGGATTTGTATCAAGTGCAACCTTGCTATTACCAAGCTACATAATGCTTTTGCCAAGCTATGTGTTCTTGGATTACTCTTCGGAAGTCAAATATATTCCGTAAAGAAAATTCAGTGAAGTATTTTCAGTGGAGATGCTTTTAAATGGCTTATCGACTGTGGTTGTAAATTAGACTGGTCGGCATAAAAAAAAAACAGCAAAAGAATGTTGATGGGGACCTAATATATTTGAACATGGTGAATCAAAATATATAGTCATATATTATCTAGCATGTATCGATGCAATTCCCACATACAAGTAAGACGAAATAAAAGAAGGCCATATTTTGGCCATCAAAAGAGAAATTGTAAACATCTAGATATAATATTCATGTATACTTTTCAACATCACGGTGAAATAGAGCAAAAATAAAGGGACGAGCTTAGCGCTCAGGCAAGATTTGTACATGAAGTTTAAATAAATAAATAAATAAATAAAATCAACATGTTTGGAAGATAGAAAGAGATACCTTTTCCAGCAGTGGGACATAGACTGAAATTTTATTGCAAACTTATCCAAACTTTTTTTTTCAAAAGTAGTATCTACTCTTAATATGCCAATATTAGTTATTAAAACAGCAGTATTCCAAGAAAAGGACATTGTGACAGATTTATTCTGAGAACTTTGGATTCAGTAAAACCTAGCCTGTAATAATCTTAAACCAAAGCGAAACCCGAGCCCTGGGACGAAGGCAACGAGGGAACAGGAGTGGGTTTTTAGTCAGTAAAAGTCTGACACTATCTCCCGCTTCGCCCAAGAGCAAGAATTGTCATAAGATGATTTTCCCACCTAAAAAAAAAAACAAACTCCTTCATTCCGAATTTTTTAAATTTTCGATCTGTTTTATTAATGACGATCTTAACCGTAATTTTTTAAAACACTTGTTCTCACCTGGTAAAAATTATATGAGAAGATAGAATATATACTTTTGTAGCGACATCTACGGCGTCACATAAGAACTAAACTACGAAATCCTGCATCGCGCAGTTCCGCGCGATTTGAACATAATATAATTTACAACAGTCCGAATTTATCTATTGGGCAGTTGCCCAAACCGGAGATAACACCTGTCTGGTCGGAGGATCCTCCCTTTCCAACGGAGGTTTGCAGGACTTTACACTTTGTTCCGCATACTTCAAACTTTATTGGCACCCAAATTGTGACACAACTTTTTTTAGTAGTTCAACTTACAATACACAGTGGCGTAATCTCATTAATTTTAATTTGAGTATTAAATATTTGCATTATCGTCTAAAAATAGGCAGATACTTATGTACATAGAGGCTGTGGTTTCTTTTTCCATTCTAGATTGTCTTCAAAATGACCTTGCAACATTTTTGAACGTGGCTCTAATGATAATAATTTGGTAGTTCTAATAAAATTTATGCAAAAACTGGCAATGTCAATATTTTAACAATTTCTGTCTATGATCACAATGAAAGAGAGAAGAGAAGACCCATTCAGTTTGCTGGAAAACCATATTATATTTGGGTGTTACAGCGGCAGGTCGTGAGATCGTATAATAATAATCCTCCCGATCGAATTTCGACCACGGTGGCCAACCTCCATGTATATTAACCAAGTACGCATGAGATATATTAGTGCACAATTATGTGTGCTAGCACAGGAGCAGCCTTTGTTCTTTTAAGCTAGAACTACATTAAACCTTCGCACACATGGACTACACCTGATTTGTACGTAGAACGACGTCGCGAGGCGTCGCGTTCAAGTCTAGTTCCCATATAAAATTTATGGAGACTGACGCGTCCAGAACGGCGTCGGCGGCGGCGACACTGCGCACACGTGTACACGAGGCACACGTGACGTGACACGCGGGCGTACGTGGTAAATCTACCTTTAATGCCGGGCCACATGAGCGACGCCGCCGCCCCGCTCGTACAGCCCGCCGATTCGTCAAAAGCGTTGCGGTGCAGCGCCGCAACGCATCGTGTGGTCCGGCTCTTACTCTCATAGACCGATATGACAGAATTGTTTTTACGTCAACGCGATTCGCGTTTACCGCGCTTGGCTCTCTGATTGGTTAAGAGCTTGGAGCGGGCCAATCGGAGCGTCGAGCGTCATAAACGTGTCGATAACGTAAACTAAAAACAATTCGCACCAAGCACTCGGGGTAACGAATCAACACTGCTTTACGTACTCTCCGTATTTCCAAACTCCAGGCTGCTACTGAGGAATGCCGAATGAAAAAATCTAGTGTGTTAACAAACCAAGAAAATTGAATTTAATCAGAGAGGTATAAATGGGCCTTTTGGTAATTTTGTGCTGAATTCACTACTAACCGTCTTCTTTCTTTCGGGTAATAATTATTATGTAAATATTATAAAAAGTCAATAAGCTTATGTCTACTTAATATTTGTTGTATAATATTATTTTTAATTTTGCCTGTGCAAACTGCCTCGTTCTAATAACATAATTCGATGAAAATTAGCGAGCTCTAGATACATGAATAATAATAATTATAGGTTTATTGAAACGTTCGTGTTATTTATGGCTAACACCATCAGAATATTATAATCTTGACCTGGAACACGAGGTTCTTAACATACCATTACTTATAATACCTACATATTGTAAAACAGTCGTCTACGGTAGTCTACAGCTTCTGTATGTTATTAAAAAAAAACATGCATTGATGAAAAATCAATCATCATCATCATCATCATTTCAGCACGTCGCACGAAAGACGTCCACTGTTGGACATAAGCCTCCCCCAAATGTCGCCACAATGACCGGTCCTGTGCGTCTCGCATGTATTGGATTCCCGCGACCCTCAACAGGTCATCGGTCCATCTTGTGGAAGGTCTTTCAACGCTGCGTCTTCCTGTACGTGGTCGCCATTCCAGAACCTTTCGTCCCCATCGACCAATGCTCAATCCCTGCAATGCAATGCCAATGCTAATGCCTGCGAGCAATGTGCCTTGCCCACTGCCACTTAAGTTTGGCGATTCTTCGGGCTATGTTTTTAACCCTGGTTCTTCTGTGGATATCTTCATTTCTGACGCGATCACGCAAGGAAACTCCGAGTATAGCCCTTTCCATTGCCCTTTGAGTGACTTTAAGCCTTCTGATGAGGCCCATTGTTAGCGAAAAAAAATCATGCATTTATGAAAACATCAATAGAGAGTAATTAATTAAAAAAGGTACTTATTACTAGATGTATTATTATGCGGACCACCCAGAGGACACGGTGGAGCATACGGTGGAGGTGTGCCCCGCTTGGGCGGAGCACCGCCGTGTCCTCGTGGAGGCAATTGGTGGCAGCGACCTTTCGCGTCGGGCCCTGGTTCAGGCTATGGTCCGGAGCGAGGAGGAATGGCAGGCAGTCGCCTCCTTCTGCGAAGCAGTAATGCTAGCGAAGGAGGAGGCTGCACGCGTGAGGGAACGAAGGTCCTCACGCCCTAGCCGCCGTAATTCCGACCCCGACTACCAGCCACGGTAGACGCGGGCTTGCGGACGTTGAGCACTGGGTAGCTCGCCGTCCGGCTGTTCGGTAACTAACCGGACCGAGCCCAGTCGTCGACCGCGCGTAGTGATCCTCGCGCTCCTCAAAGAGATGTCAGCAAACCGTAGGGGCCCAACAGGGCCGATGCTCGCTAGCTAGAACCGCGGAGAATTTCTGAAAGGGAAACCCGTAGTCCTAGAACGCAAAGGGTAATTGAAGGACACAGGTGTGGTTTTAGTCAGTAAAAGTCTGACACGCCCTCCCGCCCCACCCAGAGCGCGAGAAGTCATTTGGATGATTTCCCACCTTAAAAAAAAAAAGATGTATTATTATCATGAATACTAATAGTAGAAACAAGCTGAGAATTCCAAAGGTTAATAAATAATATACCTATATAATCTCTGCTTAGTTTGGGACTAGATGGCGTTGTGTGAAGTTGTAGAATATTGTTTTATAAAAAAAGTTTCCAAATCCTGTACGAAGCTGGGGCGGGTCGCATTATAAACTAGCAGCTGCGAAATGCTTTGCCCGTTTGATAGTAGAAAATTATCCCAAGGGAACATATCCCCGGGATGACTGACAACTATGGCGTCACATAAGAATTAATGCTGCATCGCTCAATTAAAGTTCTCCGCGCGATTTGAACATTATAGAACAAACCGAAATCATCTATCGGGCAGTTGCCCACCAGACATAACACCCGTCTGGTTGGAAGATCCTCCCTTTTCAACGTGGGCTTGCGTGATTTTATTCTCCGTTCCGCATACCCTCCAAAAAAGTATCTCATGTGCTATTCCAGAACATGGTCTATCCATGTACCAAATTTTATTATAATAAATTACAAGTAACAAATATACAGACTAAGTAGCGTCTAAGTGGACGAAATACGACACACATTTTTGTACTGATCGATTGTTCGGTAAAAAAGGAGAACATCCCATAACCAGTACGTCTAGAGATGAACTTTTTAATACGAATAAGGATAGGAGGATCATTACTTCTCCATAGAGATCTACGCTTTGGAATGTGCAATTAGCATCATTTTTTTTTCTGACTGACTGACTTCTTGACATTTCAAAAGTGCCTGTAAATGGTTTATTTGAAATAAGTGCTTTTGAATCTTTGAATCTTTATTTTATAACTTGCCGTACATACTTAAAAATGGTAACGCCAACCACCTCTTAAAATATAAGTAAGTATAGCATTAAGAATTCATATGCCGTGACCTTATCAAGTCGCGCCCTATCACGTCTGTTCTGTGAACTTTACATTTTGGAGCCATATTCGGCCATTTACTTTGTAATAAGTCTGAAGGGTTTATATATCGAGTCCACAATTCACTTGATTGTTTGGATAACTTCAAGAGCAAGAGATGTCATTGGATGATTTTCCCACCTAAAAAAAAAAAAACACAGGAAAAGGTTAGGCAGCGTTGCTGGCATAGTGTTCGTCAGTGCAGCGAGTGAGACGACGACGACGACGACGACGACGTTACGTTGACGCAAGCGTTTACCGCGTCCGGCTCTCTGAATGGTTAAGAGCCTGGAGCGGGCCAATCGGAGCGCCGCACGTCATAAACGTGTCGATCGCATTAACGTAAAACAACTCGGACTAGGCACTCTGCCCCCCTAGCCAAGTTACAACCGTTTCGTTTCGATTCTCTTTTCGTCGATCGCCTCGAGTAGGCCACGCCTCCGATTCTTTTATTCTGACATCATCTCAACGTTCAGTCCCGTGGTCAGAACAAAGGAATAGGAGGCGTGGCTGACTCGAGGCGATCAACGAAAAGAGAATCGAAACGAAACGGTTGTAACTTGGTTAGAGGGGCTGTTCTCTTTACACATCATTGCCACTCAATGCGACATACTGACCCGAAGCCGAGAATTACGTATATCTGCGAAATATGAAACAATAATAAATTATGCGCTGTTGATATAATCTTTTGACGTAATATTTAGTAGTTCACGACTG
Source organism: Mythimna pallens (assembly GCA_961205895.1). Taxonomy (NCBI): domain Eukaryota; kingdom Metazoa; phylum Arthropoda; class Insecta; order Lepidoptera; family Noctuidae; genus Mythimna; species Mythimna pallens. Next base: position 18,591,205 of record OY540837.1, read on the forward strand.
TCAAAAGTCCTTTCACCTTTTCAAGTTTAATTACTCGATTCTTGTTGCTGTAGCGATGACGTCATGTCAGTATTCATCATTATGCTCCATCGAAGCTGCCGAATTATACGAGAGTCATTGCAGCCCTGGAACGAAAAAGGCAGCTGAAAGAACACAGGTGCGTTTAAATCAGTGAAAGTCTGGCATGCGCTCTCGCTCCAACGTAAAGCGAGAGAAGTCATTGAATGATTTCTAACCCCTAAAAAAACCATTGGAGGTTCTAGGACCACAGGTATTTCATTTAACTGCGAGCTATGGTAGCTCACTGTCCGGTAGGGACCATACCCGGATCGATAGCCCATGGGTTGTGTGAAAGTGAACCCCGGGCACCTGGAATGAAGGCAAATAAGGAACTGGAGTGGGTTTTAGTTAGTAAAAGCCTGACGGGCAGGTTATGTCATTAGATGATATCTTATCTAAAAAAAAACCCGGAACGATGGCGCTTTGTGCTCCACGAGCGCTTCAAAGAAATGTCAGCAAAATTGTAGGGGCCAATTAGGGCAGACGCCAAAAACATTAACTATACTCTGTAGTTGTTGTTAAAAGTTTTTATCAAGTGCAATCCAATACAGTACTGAAACTTACAAAAAGAGGCTAGCAAATCATCCTAATGATCTGGTAGTCCAGCTAATACGTACCAGGCATAAAACCCGCTTGAAACGGCGCTTGATCCTGGGACCAGACCAGGGGCCCAGTTCGTGTTGGAATGATGAATTTTTATAAATTCATCATTCCAACACGATCCCATTGACATTTTGCTAAAAGTTCGTAATCTGCTAATTCATAATGATCGATCATTGATTCGCCAATGGTCTTGTGGTAGAATGACAATATCGAGCTTACTAAAAGCAATGATTGCACAATGACGTTCTAATGGTAGGTCACTGATCAAAGAAACTGTCAAAATTTTAGCAGATTACCGCATGCGCTAGATATTCATTTATCATTACGTGTACGTCATGTACGAGATTACCATTCTATGCAATTTCTTTCAATGGAGTGTCAGTGGTTGACTTGTGGAAAGTCATAATGACGCCATTATATTAGTAGATTGTCAAAATCAACAATTATGAAATCAATGATAGACCATTCTGACAATATTGTAATAGCAGACTTGAGACCCAGGTCTAGCCATTTATATTGAGTAGATGTCACCACGCACTTCACAAAGGTTATAGTCAACGACTGATTGAAATAAACACAGAGAAGAAGAAAAAAGGTCACCTGTCCACAGCTTTCTTAGGTTATATGTGTCGAACCTACCCATGAATTCACAAAAGCGATGAATCGTATATCGAAGGCCTCAACGAGGTTCTATTACAATTTCATGAAGGCACCTAGGGATGAACATCAATTTCTCGTCGCACCTTCGGACCTCTCATGGGAGTAACTCAACAGAGTTATTGGACCCGTCAGTAATGTATATATTACCTCAACATGTTTGATAGGCGTTTGGTGTTTTTAACCGACTTCAAAAAGAAGGAGGTTCTATGTTCGGCTGAATGTATTTTTTTTATGTATGTTCACCGATATCTCAGTCAATTGTGGACCGATTTTGAAAATTATTTTTTTGATTGAAAGTTTATGCTTCCAAGTTGGTTCCCATAGAAATATTGTTATGATCTGATAAGGATCTTCGAAATTATGGAACGGAATTCCTCATAGGATCATAGCAGAACTGTCGTAACAAGTAAAATAGCTTTGTTTATACGTGTAGTCGATGACTGACTGAAAGATGGGGGGGGGGGATATATCGAACTGATCTGATGATGAAGCTGGGTGTTTGGGATTATTTCAATTGTGTAAATGCACTCTGGCTATAAGGTACCATCGAGCTAATCTGATGATGATTAGCTGAGGGGTACTTTTTAGTTGTGCTACCACTACTACAAAGTGTAAAAAAAAAAAAAATACTACCGTCTTCAATGTAAAAAAACACTAAAAAAGTACAAAATAACATTGAAGTCGGTTGTATTTTTTTATTGTATTTCTGTTCCAAAGATTTGTTAGAAAATATGGTGAGAAAACAAATGAAAGTTGATATTAGTTTGCGGTTGATATGCCAAATAAGGCCTGGTACCTTGTTGTGGATATTGGATACTAGGTATATTGGCTAGTCTACACTATCCTTTCATACCTATTAATATAACATTGTAACAATCTATAACTTTTGGGTTTCGTACCTCAAAAATAAAAAAACAAACCCTTAAAGGATCACTTGTTGTCCGTCTGTCTTGACAGACAGACGAAGGTCTTGTCAAGACCCTGGAGGTATCGAATTGAAATTAAAAGTATAATATGCTTTTAATTTCAATTCGATACCTCCAGCTTCAAGGGATCGCAGACCTAAGTATAATATACTTAGGTAAAATTCAAACTTATAAGTTAAGGATTAAATAAAGATACGGCCATTTAAGTCGCAAAAAAAGTATTTTTCGACACTCTCAAGAGAATCAAAATTACTTACGGTTACTTGCCGTTGACCTAGAACTATGAAATTTGTCAAGTAATATTGTCTTATACTACAAGTTCAGGGAAAAATATGAAAACTATACATACTTAATTAAATCACAAAAAAACAGGGTCTTCTTTTCCAAATTTTGAAGTGAGTTATCCGTATCATGTGGGGTATCGCATTAGATGATATCTAAAAAATGCCGCCAGAAAAAAATCCCGGATCCGTACCTGGCTGTACGCATGAGTGTGTTTCGAACAAGTTTTTAATGATAAAAAAATATTATACGAGAAATTCTCAAATAATTTTGATAGAAGCACTAAGGAAGTATTCTAAGCTCACATTTCCACTATTTTTTATGGTCACTGCCAAAAACCAGTATGTCACCACCGAGTAAAGTAAACACCATCTGAAGTAAGAAAGTATATTTTTAACAACTTTACAAACATTCGCTGAGCGGTTAGCATACCCGGTTAGCCAGGTGTCAAGGTTTGTAGTTAAACGATTAACACGTCGTTTAACTCATAGTTAAGTCATAGTTATGTAAAGATTTTTATTTGTATTGAGGAACGCTTCTGATTTGAACATTTGAGAGGTGGTGTTGACATTACAAGATTTAAAGGGCCTATTATACTACGCGATATTCAGACTGTCTTATTTTTTGTTCCAAGTAAGACCGGTCTAACCCTTATTACGCTCCGCGACATAAACTAAGACTGTCTGAATATCGAGTGGTGTAATAGGCCCTTTACTTAGAATGGTTCTTTTGCACAGCGATGATATTCATTTTGTTTAATTAGTCGGTACCGTATTTTGACAAGGAGCAGTGGTAACGGCCCCAACCTACGAGTTGTAGTTCACGGGTTCAAACCCAGGCGCATTACTTTGTGTAATTCATTTCATCACCACTGCTCTCGAAACGGCGAAGGAAAAAATACATCGTAAGGAAACTGTCATGTCGTAGAATATAAAATTCGAAGATATGTGACACCTACCAACTCGCACCGTGCCCGCTTGGTAGATTAGGGGCGACGCTGCGTTATGCGGTTGCCCGAGCGGTCCCATACAAAAGTGTTCCGTCGTGGCAGTCGCGCCTCGCACCTGTTTTGCTACATATTAATAGATTAAAGTTCTCCATCGAGGCGAATACATGCACACTGTTAAAGTTGAACTAGCGACACTGTGTAGGTAATAATCCGGTTTCCGCTACGGGGATCGCCGTACACTACACACGCGCATAGTCACGCGACAAGTACCCGCGAGGGCGCCCGCTCGTAGGCGTGGGAAAAGTGTGTCTGTCATCTTCGCGATTGGAACATTTGCATCTAAATCACTGAAATGTTCCGAAACAGAGATATTATGTATCATTTGGAACATCGGCTAAACAGATACAAACGGAATATTTGAAACATCGGCTCACAAGATACAAACGGAACATTTAGAACATCGCCTCAAAAGATACAAACGGATCATTTGAAACATCGGCTCACAAGATACAAAGGGAGAATTTAAAACAACGGCCCAAAAGATACAAACGGAACATTTGGAACAATGACTCAAAAGATACAAACGGAACATTTGGAACAATGACTCAAAAGATACATACAGACACTGACTGTTATGAATCGTGATCTGTTAAGTTGCGTCATATACACTAAAAGTTTTATTTAATTGAATTTTGATTTGAGAATAATTTAAAGCAGACGTTTTTAGTTCAAGTCATTAGTTTTCGTTCAGGTCATATTTACACTATTTACGTTATAATTTGAATTTTAAAAAGACTGCTGGTCACTTAAAGTAAAGAGTGTTTCAGTGTTCCAATTGTCCCAAATGATGCATTTAAAACATTACCGATGTTTCAATCTTTCGGAACACTAAAATGTTTCGGAACAGTGAGTCGGTTCAGTAAAGAGTTACACACGCAGTAGCATTAGGAGGGCACTCCTAATGCTACTCTAGGGCAGGGAATCGTATCACCAGGTGCCCGACTACATCACGCATCGAAATCCGTTGCGTGGTTTAGGAGGAGTTAGCGGATATACAGACATGCGAAAAGTAATTTTTTTATAGGTGTGGCTGCTGCCAGGGACTCTGCCCTCGTGAAATTAGTATTACCTCAAGAGTACCTACTCCCGGCATAAAGTAAGACATGGTCTACCCATGTGCCAAATTTCATCCAAAACTGTTCAGCCGTTCGAGCCTACAGAAGTATCAAATACACACAAACACTCACAAACTTTCGCCTTTATCTAGATTTTAAATTTTTATCAATAAACATAATATTATCAACATTTTCCTACCGTACGATATTTTGCCTACATTAAAGGCATTTAATTCATCAAGGCAACGTTTATAAAGACGGTCAAGGAACGAATCATATATTTTGCTGGATTATAAACATTCGATTAAGGCAAGCTACTTGTGCAGTCGGCAGCCAAAAAGTAGCATTAAATAATTGGGGACAAGGTACCTTGATTGAGAATAAGATTAAAATTTTAAGCTGTATGAAATTAAGACATTTTAATTTGGTTATTGATGCTTATTTCGTAAATTTGTTAAAGATAATGTTTGTTATCTTATTTGACAATTATAATTAGATAAGGCCGATGCTCCATATTGATTTTTTTGTTTTATTTTTTTTGTAAATAGGTTTAAAAATACACTTACATTTTCGACATTTTTATACTAGATGAGGCCGGTGTTTCCTAGCTGACTACCCTGAGAAGAAACACCGATACAAACTCAGGGGTCAAAGTCTCTTTTAAAGTCCATACAGTAAATATGTAATGGTCAAATCAAATGAGAACCATGCAAATTTGTCTGAAATGGTCTTTTGAAGAAATAACCATACAAATATGAGTGGACCTGTCCAGTCAGTGCAAGCATTTGTCAGTATTCGTAAAGCTCAACTCAGGACTACTAAGGAGATACTCAAATTGCCAGACATACGTTAAAATTAAGCAATCAACATAGTCCTCACGTTCACAATAATAAAAGGAAAAATATAGTTTACAAAATGTAATACTTAGCAAAGTAAACATTGATGTCAAAAATTAATAGAGAAAATTCATTTACTATTGGGTTTCCTAAAGCTTATAAAAATGAGATGTTGTGAATGTTTACAAGGCTTCCCCTCTTTTTATACATCTCATGATAATTAATTGATTCAAGAATCAATTTCTTTTCTCGAACAGGGTAGAATATAAACACAGTATAATTGACTGCTTTACAAATTAAATTATACGGATGTTTATTCGCAAATTGTTGATGTTTACTTATTTATCTTTAGCTATGTGTATTGATATTTCATAAGATTTAATAAAATGAAGATATTCGCAGGAGAACCAAGGTACATAGCACAAAGAATCGCCAAACTTAAGCGGCAATAGCCAGGGCACATTGCTCGCAGAACAGATAGCCGTTGGGGCCGAAAGGTTCTGGAATGGCGACAACGTAACGGAAGACGTAGCGTTGGAAGGCCTCCTACAAGGTGGACCGATGACTTGGTAACGGTTGCGGGAGTCCGATGGATGCAAGACGCCGTTCATTGTGGCGACACTAAGGGGAAGCATTTGTCCAGCAGTGGACGTCTTTCGGCTGAAATGATGATGATGATTGATATTTCATAAGATGTAATAAAGTTTCTACCATGAACTATTCTAGAGGAGCCGTAGGTTTTTAGGGATTGTTGTATCTTGTTTATTCCTCTCCTGCCACTTAAAATCACTGGCTCGTTAATGCACGCGTACACAATCACACTACGTCTACACACGGCTCTGGTGACACACGGAGAGACAGTGTACATAATATATGTATCATGTCATTTCAAATACACTATAGAGATGAAGCACAATGATATATAAACGCTTTTTTACTATGCCCATACCGAGAAACTTTTAAATATTATTATTTGATATCACGCGTGGGTATACGAACTTAATCAAACACACACATACGCCATCACACACACACACTCACTCATAAACGCTTCTTTAATTTTTTTGACTAGCTAACTTTTTTGCATTTATTAATTAATTTGTAAATTTACGGAAGGGACTGCACTTCATGACACAGTGTATCCTAGGCCAGAGCTATATTGTTTATAAGGCAACTGATGTACCTAATTTTGTATATCTTGTACTAACGTTTTGAACAAATAAAGTTAATATATTATTAATTTTTTTTCTAATGGGACATCATCATAACTTCTGCCACTCTGGATTTAGCGAGAGATAGTGACAGACTTTTACTGACTAAAAGCCACCCATTCAGAAATTCCCCGTGGCCCTAGCGCGTTATCGGCCCTACTGGGTCCGTACCTACGGTATTGTTGAAACCTCTTTGAGGCACGTGTGGAATACTGCGTACCATTGACGATTCGGATTCGGTCTTTACCGGACGGTCAGACGGCGAACTGCTTCTTGGTCGTCGTCAGTCTTTCGAACAGTCCCGCAGCACACTGGCATATATCAGCCTAGGCAGGCCAGGTGGGCTTTGCGGTTTGTTTATTGTCCCCATATAATTAATTACTCATCATAATACGTTGTTATAGCTTTGAAGTTTAATTAAATATGAATTCTTTAATTTGCTAATCGATTATTTAGTTAAATAAAACTTTAAATACTTAAGTATATTTGTTTCGCAGTTGAAAAGGTACTGTTAGGTAGTAAATAGGAACCTAAGTAAACGAACAGAACAATAGATGGCCTATAATTATTGCTAACCAGTTTAAGAATTACGTCGAACAGAGATAGTGGCAACACAAGTTCCATAACAGTGCTATTAATCTATACATATGAATAAAATGGAAGTGTCTGTTTGTTATGAGTTTACAGTTGGATGGATGGAGAGGGAGTTAGTGATAGCGTGACGAGTGACAGGACAGAATGGAAGAAAAAAACGTGCTGCGCCGACCCCAAATAAAACGGGACAAGGGCAGATAAATGATAATGAAGTATGTCTGTTTGTAATATCAAAATAACATTATTTTAATAAAAGGATGTTAATTTATATTTGATACTAAAAAAACAATTAAAAAAAATTGTCCGTCTGTCTGTGTGTTTGTTCCGAATATCTCCGAAACGGCTGGGCCAATTTCGAGTGTCGTCGAAATTGGCCCTGGCTTCACTGGTAGATAACTGATAAGGAGTAACTTAGGTTACTTTTATTTTAGAAAAATAAAATTAGGGTTCTTAAAATTGTGATCAAATGGCCTTGTGATGTTTTACGTGTCTGACGTGCTCAAAGCCACGGGCACCTACTAGTGTTACTATAAAGTTCTAGAGAAATTCGACCGTGCGTAAATAATGCAAATTTTTACGCATCTTATTATGCAGTTTTGTATCAGTTTGAATTTTTTGAAAACTTGTTTTTTTATACGTAACGTGACCTAATGGTTTTTTGTGTAATTTAAAAGTTTAGGCGTGTCTACGATTTCTAAAGTTGATGTTGTGATCCTCAGCGAATCTAAAGTCAATGAAAAAAATATTGACTTTGAAAATACTTTTAAAGTCAATAGTTTTTTTTTTGTTATCTAGATATAACTAGCTTGTGCCAGCGGCTTTGCTCGCGTAAAGTTAGGTTTTTCTGTACAAACTTTGGAACCCCGATTCACCCCTTAGGGGGTGAATTTTTGAAAATCCTCTCTTAGTGCTCACCTACGTCATAAAAGGAAACCTCGTGCCAAATTTCACGCTCCTACTCTCAGTACTTTCGGCTGTACGTTGATACGTCGGTCAGTCAGTTTCTCCTTTTATATATATAGAGATAAACGAAGATTCTCTTTAAATCTATCAATAGTTAATATATCAATGTTCGGGAGAGTTATCCTGGCCCTCGTAAAGGGCCACTGAAGGAACAATGTCGGTTTTAGTCAATAACAGTCTCTCCCTCTCTTTGCTAACTAATACCCTTCCTTCAGTTACCCTTTATGCAACGGCTACGGTATCTCCTTGGAACAACCCGAGCCCTGGCTGGCGTCGACCCTAACTAGCCCGGTCAATTTTGCTAACATCTTTTTGAGGCGCGCGTGGAACAACAATTTGGATATGTCGTGGCTAGATCTTAGAAATTGATCACTTCATGATATGGCCAAGTAAAACTGGCCAGATCATTTTAAACGTTAAAGTTTGATGATATTTCAATCTGCGTGTGGCCTACTTTCTTTAAACCTTTGATTATCATTGAAATCCTACATCAATGATATGGCCAAACAAGGATTGACATATCAACAAATGTTGGCCATATCATGAGGTGATCAATTCTAAGATCTGGCCATGACAGATACATCCCGAATTAATTTAGAGTTAGATTGTTGCCCACTTTGTTATTTTCATTTTCAATCAACTCATCGTAGGTTCTTCAATCAATTCATCGTAGTTATCTACTGCTCCCCCAAGTAATACCACAGCATACTTTTCCATACAGTCTTTCTAAGCAAGCAAACATTATAGGTCCATCTTCCGTAAGGAAATGTTTAACATAATGTAATTACATATAATTATCTATCAATAAAGAAAGATGACAGCAAATATAACCTTGAATGATAAATTAAGTGCCTATCAACAGTTCTTTCCTTATTTATGTGGAGATGGCAATGGTAAGAGTTAGGTTAGGTTAGGTCATCATCATCATTTTAGCCGAAGGACGTCCACTGTTGGACATAGGCCTCCCCAAAGTGTCGCCACAACGAACTGTCCTGTGCATCTCGCATCCATCGCATTTCTGCGACTCTTACCAGGTCCCCCAGTATTTCCAGGAACAAGTTTTGTGAAATATCTGAGTAAATCATGGAATTACCGAATGCCAACAAAGTTTTCAGGCGTTATCTCTCTGATGTAGCAACAATCTTTTAAACCATGCTCGACGTTGATGATAGAGCGAGTTGATAAGGGCCCTCTAGAACGATCGCACAATTTTTCAAAACCGCTTCTGATAAGACGGTGACTTGAATTGTGAATGTTTTTTGATTAGAGGAACACAATAGCTACCACTTAGGGGTCTTTAAATCAACGGTAGGGTCACCCAGGCAGGCCGCTGCAAATACAACTTGGCGAAATGGGGTTTTATAGACTCACGGGATACTCAATGTGAGTACGGTACTCCAGCTCAAAACTAGAGCCACACTTGGAGTGTCCCAAGTGCCCATACCTTGAAGAATTTAATAAGTGCCATCGATGCTGCAGTTGACGTAGGCTACTGGGCTCAAACCATTCAATGAATTCACCATCGATTCGAAAAGAAGAAGAAGTCGAGAGTGAATAGATTACTTCTAAGGAAGCGTGCTCCATGGTCGACCACATCATCGCTTACCATCAAGTGATAATGTGGTCAAACACGAGCCTATCAATAATAATAATAAACAAAAAACACAAAAATGTCACCAGATTCTTTAGAACAGAGAAAATGATCCCTCAAAAAATATCTCCGTAAGAAATAAAATGACAGCATAAAGTTTACGGCAGTAGTTAAAAGACATTACGCAAACCAACAAGGATGACGCAGCTTGACATCACAACTTTTAAAAGTAATAAAATATACTTGCGAAACTGCAATAATGTTTTATCCTTAACTTTTAGGAAGTTTTCTAAAAGGGGCACAGTTTGTCGAAATCTTTTTCGCTAAAGTTAAGAGGGAAACTATCTTAGGGTCGAACACGTCGCATCATTACTTGAAGGGTTCTTTGAAAAAAAGCTGCGAAATTTTATTAATGGAAACTGTGTAATCTACACTCCCTCAAGCGGCTCCTGCCCAACCTGGGGGTCCAGACCTCACAGCGTCCTCACCTTCTAAAACTCGGCCCTGGTATGAAAGACAACGAAGGAATAGGTGTGGGTTTTTAGTCAGTAAAAGTCTGACTCACCCTCACGCTCCGCCCAAGGGCGAGAGATGTCATTAGATTATTTTCCAACTAAAAAAAAAAGCGAAATACACTAATATTATAAAGAGGTAAAGTTTGATTTTTTGTTTGTAGGAGGTAATCTCTGAAATTACTGGTCCGATTGCTAAAATTTTTTCACCGATAAAAAGCTGCTTTATTCCAGAGTGACATGGGCTATATTTTATGTGAATACGCAGGCAATAAAAATTTAGAAGCGCTATTAAAAATATTTTTAGTCGAAAAAAGAATAAAAAACCAGGTTTAAGACAGAACACTAATTGCTGATTTTCATTCTAGTCACTACGTGTAAAAAAAAAACTTTACAAAAGTACTGCAGCGGCTTTTTATACAATCTAATAAATGGTCCGAGTTAGTGCGAATCTTGGCTGAAAGGAATGTTCAAAAAAATAGTCAAAAACCGAAACGCTGCTTTCTGACAAGGTGTGCTGAAACTGAAAGTTAGCGCAATGTTGGTTCTTTTACAGTCAAGAGACGTTCAAAATAAATTAATAAGCCTTAACACCCGTTTCATACTTTCACGTAATTCTGTGATGATAAAGCATGCACATTTTTGCATTTATTCAACATAGATTTTACTAATAAATATTTGTTACACAAAGTAATGCACCCATATAAGTCGAGGTATTTACCACTGGGCCATCACTGTTCCAGTACACTAATAGTTTAAAAAAATCTCTGATTAGACCGTATAAATTCCACTCGTTTATATTTAAAACCAGCTTTTGCCCGCAGTTTCGTCCGTGGTCATAAAATCTAGCATAAGTCACTTAGGAATAAAGCAGCTTTCTATCGGTGAAAAAATTTTCGCAATCGGACCAGTTCTTTCAGAGATTACCTTCTACAAAAAAAAAAAAAAAAAATTTACCTCTTTGTAATATTAGTGTACTTTTGCTCATCCTGTTGTCTTTGGCTAAATGGATAAACCATGCAAAGTTACTACTTAATCAACGTTATTAATCGATCCCATTACTTTTGATGGATTCCCCATGTGCAAATATAACAATGGCCCATGTCGTACCGATGATACATAGTCCCCATACTCACCATACTATATTAGTGAGCCATCATAAGAGCTCTGCCTTTTCCGCAAGTATGGTGGGGTTGGGTACCATAGCTAAGTCTTAGTCGCTATTAAATTGGACAGCAGTAGGTGGTGTACTATTCGGAACGGCTCCCAAAAAGTTGTCGTTCGAAAAGTAACTTAAAACGTTGAAAGAGATTCTTATGTAAGTCAAAAATAAACAGTGTTTTTTTTTTACAATAGCACGGAAGCGTTAAAAAATAAACTATTAGTTTCCAATTCATTAAGATTCAGATAACGCGCGAAAAAATCATGGTTACTTACATACATTTACGCAGTAAAACCAAACGATGCATAAAACTACCGTTTAACATTGTATTTTTTTAAAACAAAAAAAAAAAACACAAAATATTATTTGTTGTTTGTTTTTACTTTCATAAACTGCGACTGGGAAACCTCATTGCCAACCACAATCTGAACCACGGTTGCAAAACATTTACATAATGGCGCTCAATGGACCGTCACCTTAATCATTTACCAATAACCTACCAAAACTATCGGTTGGTATCGAGACCATCTCAGAGCGAAGCAAAAACCATCAGAATCAGACGCTCACTTTCACTAGCTCACTATTTTATTCTTTTTTTCCAGGTGTCAAAGCCGAGGAAGTGGTAGCAAACGGTGTTTTCGATTCAGACAGTGCTGTGAATTAAAGTGAATGACTGTTGATTTAGTGCGTTTTATGTGATAAGTGTTAATATTATTTTGTGTGTGAAAATCGACTACGAAAATGGTGAGTTGTATTTTTTTTTTCTAAATCGATTAGTTTATGTTCGCGCCTTTGACAGTTGATTGTACCTACGTAAATAAAGATGGCGGATTTTCCCGCGATCTATCGAAGTGTTTGTCTTTGACTGTCATAATAAATTTAATAGAAAAGTTGTAATGAAATAATTTACAGTAGGTATAATAATCGACTTATGGTCTTAAAAGCTTTGTTCATGTTTAAAGTTAACAGTAATACAGTTATACTTTGAATACGATTATTTCCAACTTCTATAAAGTGGGACAGTCTGAAAGTTAATTACGGAGTAAAATTATGAATAAATTATAAAAAATGGCGAATAAATTTTTAGTTTTGATAATAAATTAAAATAATTATAATAACATTAATAAGTTCAGGCATTAGAATAGAAATTGAATATTTATTAATGCCCAATGCAGTAACCAACTTCTGCAAAAATAAATTGGAATTTCACTACTTTATTTTATAAAGATTCTTCAGTCTAAAATAAATGAACTCGATTTTAAGTTTAAAATAAACAGTTTATTGATCAGGAATTTCATTGAGTTACCAATGACCCACGACATTTATCGATCATTCAGTTAGATTTAAGTGTCAATAGACGTCGACTGATTAATTCTGCTATCGATCTATGGCACCAATCGATTGATTTCGTAATATCCTTACAGATGTAGGTAAATTATTTGGCCTATCGATGTAAACAGTCTAAAAAAAACTGCATCAAATTAATTTTAGTAAAATATTTAAAAACAAAAATTCGTATGATATGAGAGCTGTAGGCATAATTTTATAATTACGTTTATATCGCGTGTTTGGCAACGGAAATTGAACTCATAACAAGCAATTATTATTCCTAAGTTATTTAGGTGGGCATCTAAACGTTTTAGATTGTTAGTGATTTATTCATTGTAATATTAATAAGTTAAGTATCGTATTAAACAACGAGGCAAAGCAGGATCCCCCTTTTAATGTAATTCCTTGGTCAGTAAGTGAGTACACCTAGGCCTAACTATGTGTTCTAACTCATAACTCCTACGTTAGGATATAGCACATTCAGTACTTATATCAACAGAGGCACAAAAATAAATCTACCAATTAAAATTTACAATTGGTTGAAATACCTTAAAAATTAACCGACAAGACGAGATGCTAATAAAGAACTTGTAGGCATGATTTTGACTCACGGCCACGGCTGTGCGTGTTTTTTTATCTGCGCAGGCGGCTGCACTACGTACCTTCTGACTTAGCGAGGTTCAGAAGAGACCCCCTTTACAGTCTCACCAGGGATATGTCCAAACAGGCGTTGTACAGAGGGGGTTCCGAGGTAGTCTTCTTAGTCGTTTTAAGAGGTCACAGGACCTTCCATGTGCTGGTGATCACGGGGTGGTTTCAGTGAAGTAAAAATCGCACACTCCCTGGCCTCACGAGCCTTTTGAAATTTCCAAAAACTTTTGGCCTTCGTTTGATAAAGATTACTTTCTTCAAAATCAACAGTCGTCCCCACACAACATTGACCTTAAGTCCTCTAAAACATTCGTAAAACATCATCAGCAACGCTTCCTTGTCGTAAAGCCATATATTGTCAAAATGGCTCATTATTCTATTATTTATCAAGACCACAATGGGTAGTTAAGAGTCCTCCGTTTAGGAGCAATAACGATCGATGGCGAGGAAGACATAAGGATAAAATTAAGGCACTGTTTCTGATTGCAAATGATTTTTAATTAGATTATCCTGTTATAAATCTAAGAGGCTAAAGCAAACCGGATATTTCCGTGTCTAAAACCTGAAAAAAGATGACGGAACTTGTGAAAATCGTAGCGAAAAGCTTGTACATATGTGTTTTTCAATATTGAAAACCAATGCTTCGGCATTTTGTTGAATTGAAACCTATTTGGCGCAGCCGTGAAGTAGACAATGCTTGCATGCACGAATGCCCATATTTTAAATTTAAGTTTCTTCATATTTATTCCTACATTGTATGTATCTGTGTGCCAACATATTTTCTTTCTTTTTTTAGTTACAATATAGCTCGTAAAATGTGTTTGCAAGCGGCAGCCTTAACCGTTTCGAGGCCCTGGGCGGTAGATCTTTGCGAAACTCTTAAGGCAGAACTACATTAGGCACACGTGGGCCACGTACGTCGATCTGGGCGCGTCGGTCTCCATAGATTTTATATGGCAACTAGACTTGTAGAGCTAAATTAGATCCACGCTTATGCGACGCGGTTCTACGTACAAATCAAGCGTGGCCCACGTGTACATCGGTCTATTGTAGTTCCCGCTTTATCGTTTTTGTAAATTATATTTATTAAATTAATATAATCGAGTGGTTGCGTAAGGCAGAGTAGGCCCCTTATAAGAGTGAGAACCCAAGCAGTTACCGTGTTCGCTATCCCCTAATGCCACCGCTGTATACTAAAATCCTTCAGGGAATAAAATCTGTAATATTGTTTATATGTTAAGTTAGTCATCGATTAAAAGGAATCAAATCAATAGTGATGACAAAATGATTTAAGACTAATTATTTCTATTTGCATACAAAAGGTAGTTAGTGCTTATGGATCGGTGGTTAACACTATTGAGGCTTGGGTTTTTAGGCCCTCTGATTTAAACAACATACTGAAATTTAATGGTGTACTCTATTATTTGTAATCATATGATGAGCAATATAAGATTTTTTATATTGTGTCTGACTGTTCATACACCTAGGATTTGTAAAGCAGTTTATTAAAAAAATGAAGTCATACAGTACATTTTACGGGTATGTTCGCATATACTTATTGACCAAATATTCCCAGGTATTATCTGATTAATTTTCGACTCTTTGAGGGCCAACCCTCTCTAATAGATATCAATCATTTTAGTATGGGATCAATCCTATACTAAAATTATTCATATCTATTAGCCCCTTTTTACGTATGAAATCATCAAATTACTTCTCTCGCTCTGGGTTGAGCATGTAGGAGTGGCAGGCTGATTAAAAGCCACAGTGTTTCTTTAATTGCCCTTTGCGAGGCTCGCGGTAACTCTTTCGAAAACACCAGAACTGGCAGCGATTGGCCCTAACTGGCCCTGTCAACCAGCTGACATATATCTGAGGCGAACGTGGAACAAAACGCACCGTCTGCGTCGATCTGGCTTTGGTCCTCACGAGCTACATATTGCACGCTGTCGGTAAACCTAAGCCTACGGTGCGGTGGCTGGGCATCGCCCTGGGACTCCCAACGCACGGGGCATTTTGGGGGTACTTTTAAGTCGTCGACGGCGCGTACTGTTTCACGTGCGCCTCAAGAAGATATCAGCAACCGTTGGCACCCAGCAGGGTCGAACCCTACTGGGGCCAAGGGTCTGATTTTGAACGCAAGACTAGGCCCTGGTATGAAAGGCAACGAAGAAACAGGAGTGGAGTTTTTGAGTCTGACACTATCTCCCGCACCGCCTAACAGCGGAGGATGTAATTGGATGATTTTCCCACCGAAAAAAAAACCCTAAAAGGCACCCTGTATATTTTAAATCTTCTAAATATGTACTTCATAACCCCTTTCAACTAGGTAAAGTTGCGTCATTTGTTTGGACTACTAATACTCAAAAACTGTTACATTCTCAGAAAATAGGTATGGTAAAGTACATAAATTAGATAACATGAGAGTGTTCACGCCTGTAAGTTCACCACGATATTTATATTCATTACTCTAGTTAAAACAAAACTTTATTAAGTTCAATATTTATTTTAAGTTGCTAAACGCTTAGGCGCTAGATTAGAGGCCTGTTATGTAGAACTTTTGCGAGTCGTGAACTTGTGAAACCAAAATATATATATTTTCCTGGTAGGCTTTGGTAAACACGTTATGAAACTATTGAGATTTTGCATTGATTTCACAATTTAGGTTACGTCTTGAGATTTCTTAGAAATTACGTGGGTAGGTGAATTTACACCCAAATCGGCTTTTAATTTTCCGTAGTTTTGATTCAATTATAAAATATAGCGACTGACGCCATTATAGATTGATAAGACCAATTACTGTTCTCTAAAATAAGCTTTACTAAAATGTCTTATATGCGAAAGTACATTTTAAACCTTTTGGTCTTATTGAGCACTTACGTAAGGTAACTACTTGCAGCCATTTAATGAATTTAGGGTTCCTTTTAAAACTATGACATAGTTCCTTAAACATTTGGCCGGAATTAAAAGCACACATAACAACTAAATGAAAAATTAAAATTAAATGCAGACATTTAAATCCATTTTCTTTGCGAAATGTTGATTGATTTACTTATGCTATGTACATTCTGAAGAACACTTAACACCAGCAATTTTTTTGTGTACCTAAACAAATTTCTAAAGATCAAAGCCGTTAGAAATGAGTAGAGAAAACCAGCGAGAAAATATGTGGATAATTTTTTTTTTTGAAAAAATTATATGTTGTTAATATTATATAATAAACATCTTTTTTTTCAAATCTACTGACTTAGTCGTTATCGGAGGGCTTCAGAAAGTCACTGTTTTATAGCACTGCTCGGGAGTTAGGGTCTTAATGAGGACTGTGAAGTATGCTGTACGCATGCAGTACCAACCCCTTGATCTCGCTGTCATTATGAACTCGCTAGTATAATATGCAGCGCCTGGAGCGCTTCAAGCCGCAATTACGTTTGATTTCTATACTTTCCAGGGTAACCCGCGAAACTCAACATGATTTTATTCCTTTTAAGCAGGTCAGTATAAAGTTCTCAGTTCTTAATGAAATCACCCTAGTGAATGACTTTTCATAAAAATAGTCTTTCAAAAGGGTTAAACAAACTGAGAGGATTGTATTGATGATTTTAATGATAATAATTCCTGACATTAACCTGCAAACTGCAAAAAACGTATGATAATTTTAATTACGCGGGTTATTCTTTTTTATTTTTTTATCATTCGGATACTGGCAGCAAAAAAACGCAGCCTTAAAAAAAGTTTAAATAAGGAAGTTAACCATCTAACTTTGCTTGAAAACACTTAATTTTAAAACTAATATAAATAGTATTATATTTATACATATACAAAATTATATTTATACAAAAACACATAACTAATTAAAACTAAATAATAAAATATACACTAAAGGCTACTCCTAACTAAAATATGGCGTCATAAAACTCCTCCGCATCGCTGTCGACTGGAAGTTATTATATAAATATAAATCAGTTATTTTACTAAATGAGTTTAGTTTCGCCTGGTTTCGCCACTTGATGTCAATTTTAATTAATTCCAGAGACTTTATTAACTATAGGCGTAAAAACTTAACAGCTTCCAAGTTCTGCGGCAAAAGTTTTAGGATAGGATTGCGGTCATTCTGACTTGCTTATAAATTAACGTGGCCCTAGAACGCAAAGAGCAAATGTGGAAGCATGGGTGGGTTTTTAATCAGTAAAAGTCTGACACGCTCTCTCACTCCACTACAGAGTGAGAGAAGTCAGATGATGATTTTTTACCACAAAGAATTAAAATAAAAACCATTAGAAGCCTTGTAGATTCGGCCGCTTCATAATCCGTCTACATCTTCTTTTGAGCCGCTTTGTAAACCGTGGTGAAAAGAAGATAGGCCAATTGCTAGCTTAGTTTATTGCCAAGGTTTCTATCCTTTTGATGAAAATATTTCATGACACACAGATGAAAACTATATATATACTATTATTATAGTCAAGTATAATTTACTTGACTATAATAATAAATCTAATTTATGTTTACAATTTTATTTTATGTAGGTACAGTGATACTTATTTTAGAAGAAAGTGGTGTCAGTAAAATTTTATTTTAATATTTTACTATGAGTGAGTTCTATTCACACGTGACTAACCAGCTGAGTTTACGATCAAGATGTTTGCGAACTTTTATCTGTTATTGTGATTATAATAGAAACGGTTATGTTAGTATTTTCTCATGGGAGAATTTTAGGAATGTTAAATCGCTTATGAAATTGAGATTTTATTATTTTTTGCCAGTCCAAAATTGAAAGGAAAATCTGCGGCTCCTATAAAAGTAGACTGCTTAAATATGTAATTCGAAAATGCCCGTATTTATTTATTTATTAAAACTTTATGCACTAGTAATAAACACTGCACAAAGGCGGACTTAATGCTTCAGGCATTTTCTACCAGTCGACCTTCGGGTGGTGCAGAAACATAACATGTTAGGTGCAGCTTAATGGTAAATAAATAGAAAAGAAATACAAAACAAATATATACTTAGATACATACATACAAATTAACAATATAATTATGAGAAACGAATCCAACAAATCAACGTTGCGATGATTACACCAACTTCCTGCGAATGTTTTTCAAAATGCAACAATATCGGAGTATCCATTAACCAAATTGACAAATTAAGTTATAATAAAGAAATCGACCGATAACCCGGTTCGATGACCATTGCGAACATCGCGTGATATAACTTGAGCATAAACATAATTTTTAATATCGTTAAGATCAGACAACTGGATCGGTTATACAATACGGACATCCTGTTCCACAAAAATGTATCTAATACTACTATATTTAAGGTATAATTTAGGAAAGACTTTATAGGATATCCGCATGTTTTGAGGCCAAGGGATTTTAATCTTTAATTATAGTGTTATAACGTTAGGATTACGTTGAGGTGTGGGAAGGTGGCGAAAGTGTTTCGCGTACACTGGCTCATATATTTTTTTACTCTCACTGTTAGTCTCGGTCACGGTCGATGTCTTCGGCGTACTAAGGACGGAGGTACGTGACACTCGGTGGTTTTGGCGCGATAGTGATGGTGACTCAAATATGAAATTGCGAGGAAGTTGGGATTATTTTTGGCAGCAAGTGTAACATAATTATATGGTACATGGTTACTTGTAGATATGTATGCATTCTGCCAATGTCGTTGGATGGGACAGCAATTGAAAAAAATACTTCTAAGTCCTACTGCCTGAAGTATCCTATGAATTTTGATTCCCTCGAGAGTGTCGAAATACACGTTTTTTGCAACATAAACGGTCGTATCTTTTTTTTCGTAAACTCAGAAGTTTATTTTTTTCACAGCTTCAAGGGACCGCAAACCTGAGTATATGGTTTTAATTTCAACTCGATACCTCCACGCGTTCCCTTGAGGTGCGGAACCCTAAAAAGGATGAGTGGATAAATTCAGAGAGGTATGAGAAACATCGAGGTAGACGATTATTTGTGGACCGAAGATGTTTATTGTGCGCAAAGAAGAGAGAAAATATTGTAAACTGACTTTTCCTTTGGTAATGTCATAGGTTAAAAGCAATTAACCTTGACTTTCAAAAGTACTTCCTAGTAATTTTGTTGGATCCTTTAAATAGCCA
Source organism: Mythimna pallens (assembly GCA_961205895.1). Taxonomy (NCBI): domain Eukaryota; kingdom Metazoa; phylum Arthropoda; class Insecta; order Lepidoptera; family Noctuidae; genus Mythimna; species Mythimna pallens. The sequence continues at coordinate 18,610,767 of OY540837.1, forward strand.
ATTTAAACTAATAAGCTTAAATATCAGGAAAGGTTTCGGCTATATAATAAGACGTCTTAATTGAGCTATAAAATACTAAAATTAATAACTTAATTACAAATCTTTAGAATCTTATTACATTGAATTCGCAGTACCTGTCCTAATTGACCCTTAAATTAGAAGTTGATAAACCTATACCTGTCTCTTTCCTTCCATAACATTATCAATTGGATACTTAACTCAATTTTCATTTATTGTTTGTGTCTAAAAGTAACTTAATGCAAAATCGCAAAAAGAAAGAAATTTTGAAATTGGTTCAATATTAATCAAGATAGAAACCCTTCAAATCTGGTGGAAGGGAAAACTGTCATCAAATAACATAATGTCGTGGCCAGATAATATAAATTAATCACTTCATGATATGGCCAAGTAAAACTGCTCCGCTAGCCAAGTTACGATCGTTTCGCTTGCGTCGAACGCCGCGTGTAGGCCACGCCTCCGATTCCTTTGTTCTGCCGTCATCTCAACGCTCAGTCACGTGGTCAGAACAAAGGAATTGGAGGGCAAAAGTTTGATGTTTTTACCCAATTGTTTTGGTCTTCACTAGTTTCATGTTCTAGGGCAGTCCCTATCTGCCAAGGTTGCCAAATTGTTTGAAAGAGCTACCGTGGCGCTGGAACGCAAAGGGCAACTGAAGGAACACGATTGAGTTTTAGTCAGTAAACACCTGAAACTCTCTCTCTTTACACCATAATTTCCGACCGGAAAAAAAGGGCAGTCCCCATAACCATAGGCTAAGTGACACGTTTCATAAATTAGCTGTGGGTAATTAAATACTTTCACTGGACGCTACCTGTGGTTAAAACCATAGAACTGCTTCCTGGTGGCAGTATGGCGTTGTTTTAAAGGAAGTCAGTGAATTTGCTCTAATAAAATTTTATTCAGTTACGAAAAGTGTTCTTGAGACTAATTAATGAAATTATATCGTCGTCTTAGAAATTAAATATACAGAGAAAAAACCACAGCACGTAGGTCCTATTTTCCAACAAAATCAAAAGAAAGACAGAAATAAATAAAGAAAAAAAAGAGAGAACGAAATAAACAAAGAAAGAATAAAAGAAAAGTATTTGTTTGGCAGAACACAAGTCACGCTAACACTAGTTAAAAAGTAAATAGTTAACCTTTTTTTGAGGTTGTTCAAAAATCTAATGTTGCTAGGCTCGCGTTTGACCACTATGTCCTCTCGTGGAAAGCAACGATGTGGTCAACGATGGAGCACGCTTGCCTAGAAGTAACCTATCCACTCTTGATTTAAGGCCCTAACTCCCGAGCAGTGCTATAAAACAGTGACTTTCTGATGCCTCAGTAACGGCTAGGTCAATAGGTTTGAAAAAAATATATGTTTATTATAGATTCATGTACTACATATCAACATGTGATTTTTTCGTAAGACTTTTGCCAAAAAAAAAATATTCTAACAACATAATATTTTTTTTTTATTGCTTGTTTCCCCTACTCCTTTTAGACGGCTTTGATCTTTAGAAATATGTTTACACAAAAAAATTGCTAGTTAAGTGTTCAGAATATACATAGTATATGTAAATCAATCAATATTTCGCTAAGAAAATGGGTTTGAAGGTCAGCGGCGCTCTATATCTATATCTATTTATACGTCATCACAACGCGCAGTCACGTGGTCAGAACAAAGGAAAAGGAGGCGTGGCCTACTCGAGGCGTTCGACGCAAACGAAACGATGGTAACTTGGCTAGGCGGCCAGGAAACACAGAATTCGGCTGAGGATTCCCACTCGTTAGCTGTACGCACAATGTTCTTCACTCTTTACTTATTTATTTAACAGTTTATGTACAGTCGGGGTTCAAAAGTGCAGTTCCACCTTACTAATGCTAAAATGTTTAAATTTTCTTTGCAGAAGAGGGTCAATGGTTCATGACTGATTTAATTGGTAGCATAGAATCTAAAGTATTGAATAAACTAGTTGTGGACTATTGAAATTTTATAACAAAGAAATTTTAGACACTAGCATTGGTAGTCTGCAACTGCACTTTTGATCCCTTACTGTATGTATATCTTTGAACAATCCTGCACCATTTTGCTACCCTATCATCGACAATAGAAAGTAATTGTTAATTTTAACTCGGCATGGCAAGGAACCAATTAAATTGCAGTAATTACCTACAATTTAACATAAGACAAGACTAGGAACGCTATTATTAGTACTTTCTATTTTACTAAATTAGAATCTAGACTTTGAAGAGTCATGCTATCTATATAGCAGTGGGAAGTTTGCGTTAGTTATGTCATGTTTGTGTATCATAGCGTAACTGAGCGAAAGTCTTAAATTTTTCTAGATTTTAAAGTCTACAAATGGGTACCTATTTTAATGATTAAGCATTTTTTGAATGGGTTTAATATTTTTGTGTTCATTTAAAACTAACTCAGCCTGCTCACGGGCCGTGTTGGACTACGGAGAGGATGCCAGAGTCCCAGCAGTGAAAAAACTTTTATTTGAGGTTCGCACAGGATAAACAACAATAAAAAAGATGTTAACTAATGGCTATCGAATACATAAAAAAAAAAAAAATACAACATTAAAAAAAGAGACTTTCAGCCGACTTGCAGCGATATTAAAAAAATAATAGTGGGAACATCACGAGGCTGATTATGTCTATATGCATATAACTGCATATCATCATTATCTCAAGACAATGGGGTCCTGGACCTTTGGAAGGCATATGGCCCCTCATATGCCTTCCAGAGGTCTGAAGCCAACTCGCAAAGTCCCTTTAGACAATTTTCATGGAACTGTAAATTATTATTATGACATCTAAAACTCTCTTCATCTTTGAAGGACCAGCCACCCTAGCCAAGTTACGATCGTTTCGTTTACGTCGAAAGTCTCGAGTAGGCCACGCCTCCGATACCGTTGTTGAGACGTCATCTCATCGCTCAGTCACGTGGTCAGAAAAAAGGAATCGGAGGCGTGGCCTACTCGAGGCGTTCGATGCAAACGAAACGATTGTAACTTGGCTAGGGGTGCAGGTCCAGTAAAAACACTAGTACTACTTACGGTACTTTAAAATAATAAATTCGCGCCGTTTCAGCGTAAAGAAGTAACAAACATACACTCACACAATCACAAACATTCGCCTTTGTAATATATGTATTAGTGTGATGCATGATAATTTATTGAGGTTCAAGCAATTTTAGTATCAGTTCGGTATTCGGTCAAAGTTTATGTGATCTAGTGTTGTTTACCTAACCACTAATTACGATAACGTCCTGATGCGTTCTAATAAATCAATCACCCCTAACTTATAAAATTAATCCAAGGGTGGTCCAGAAACTTCCAACGCATGCAGTAGATACTTAAATTATTTATTACACATAATTTATCAAACGCTTTGACTGTTTCTGTATTTTCTCTTATCTTTGAATTAAAAATAAAAACTAAAGTACTGGATTAATAATTTTATAAACTTCTCGTTCGTTCGTTTTCATTCTTTCTTCTTTTGTTTTCTTTATCTTTTTTTTAAAATTTGTAATAATTTTTGTATTTGCCATTCAAATGATAAGAAGAAGTAACTTTGGAAGGTCTCCGAAGACTATAATTATACAAAAGAAACGCAACGCACGACCCTAAGACTATCGCAGTCTATCTAGTCGCAGAAACTGATAAATTGCTGGTTTTCTAAAATTATTTAGTCGAATTCTAGTATTAAGTTTGAATCTACTTAAAAATTAATATGTTAATCTTGATTATGTTTTTAACAAATTGATATTTTCTGAAAAACATTAAAGAAATCTCAAACTTATCTCTAATTTTGACCTTTTAAACTTTTTGCCACCCAACATACATTGGTAAAATTGATAACAAATTATGAACCCAATCTTAATGCAATAATTGGTTGCTTTATATTTTTTTTTATCTTTACTCATTTTTTAATAAATCGATAAAACGTTTCTTATCTATATAAAAAAGGAGAAACTGACTGACTGACATATCAATGCACAGCCAAAAATGCATTAAAAAAAACATTTATTTTTATTTCACATAGGCCTACATGGGCACTTATTAAGCGTCAGAAGCTAGTGCACGGTTCCAAATTGGTCGTTTCCTATGGAGAAGAACCGGCAAGAAACTCCATGGATACTCTTTTAAAAAAGTGGTTGATGTTACTGGGACTAGAAGAGTGAAAATTTGCTCGAGGTTTAATCTTATGATGTAGGCGAGCGTTTAATTTTCCATAATTCACCCCCTAAAGATATGAAACGGGGGCTTAAAGTTTATATGGAGAAACCTACTTTCACGCGAGCCAAGCCGCTGGCAGAAGCTAGTTTATAAATTGCAAGCATTACATCATCACGCATCTCTTTCTTTCCTATGCAGTCTGACAGTGATCGCGCTTAAGGTCATGTCACGGCCTTAAGTTCCCCTGAGGCGGTGCAACACTTTCCAGCTGAGAAATTAGACACAAGCTGTGTTATGTAAAAAGTCTATTCCGATATACTCCTAAGGACCGGTCCAATCGCTGCTCTAGACGAAAACAATGACTTGTTCATCAAGGAGGTACAAGTTTCTAATGAAATGCAAACAGGAATCAGATGACAAGAGTTGAACGCCCATTTAGAAAATTTAATTGACAGATTTTGTTTATGACCTAGATTTATATCCATACATAATTCTGAATATATTTGTTTTATTATTAATTTCTGAATATATTATTATATTATTAATATTAATCTGAATATATTATTACTAATTTATTAAATGAAAAATATCTATGACTAATATCAATAATGAACTTATGAAGTGTCAAAGTTCATAATCTTAGAAAGGGAAGTCTTACATGGACTCTGAAGTCCACCATTGAAAACGGTTTTTTCGCGAATATAATAATATCATATATATAAAATTGCTATATTTTGTTTCTTTTCTTTCTTTAATTTTGATTCTGTTTTCCCTTGTAGAATTCTTTTTTTGAATACTTATAAACTGTTTAAAAAACAAATATTCTTTTATGCGTGTTTTGATAAAATACCTCAAAGGAAATCCAAATAATTAGTAGCTAAAGCTTTTCTTTTTTGGTGGGAAAATAACCCAATGACATCCCCTGCTATTGGGCAGAGCGGGAGGGTGTGTCAGACTTTTACTAACTATAAACCCACTCCTGTTCCTTCGTTGCCTTTCATACCAGGGCTGAGTCTTCCTTTAAGAAGCAGACCCTAGTCGGCAGCTGAAGCTAATATATTTTTTAAGCGATAGGCTCGCGTTTGACCACTATTTCATATATTATTTACACTAGGCTGCAAAGGACAAAATGTCCCCCAACATGACGCGCAACGCCATCAAATTGTCTAACAACATGTCCCGCGTTCCGAGAATGCATCGTAATATATTGGGGAGCAAGATGTGGGACACTGGGCAATGTTGCAGCGTTACCTACGTAGATTGCATGAGCGTTGCGCCTTATGTTGGAGAATATTTTGTCCCCTAATGTATATGAGGCGAAAAAAAATATACTGATGACAGAAAATTGACACGGTTTGGACAATTTCTCATGCCTAGTATTATATAGTTTACCACACATTTTTTCATAGTAAGTAAATACTTATAGCTTAATAAAGCTTTATAATATTTTCAATACTGGCCTTATCTTTGAATGTCGCTGGACGCGGACCTAGTGTAGATTGGTGGATGTCACAAATGTCTTTGAGTTTCTGGTTAATCAACGTTTTCTTTCACTATTTTAATAGCAGTGGTGTCGAAATAAATTACGTGTCTGGGTTTGAACTCGCAACGTACAGCTTGAAAGACAGCGCCGTTAGCTCTGTGCCACCACTGCCTTCAGGGTTTTAAAGGAATTCAAAGTGCGCCTCTCACGGCTTTGAGTTCAATTACTAAAGTTTTAAGCTGGCATACATTCAACTTCTAGAATCAAAGGATAGGGGTAAGGATGAAATTAAAGAACTAAGCTCTATATGGACTAGACTCGCTATGAAGAATGATGGCATGAATACTTGGTCTTTATTAGTTTTCCCGATGTTTGTCTGCATTGAAAAGTAGGTCCAGGTTACATTTTTATTTATAGGTGCTTACTGTGAAATTGTTTGCAAGATTCATCGAGGGTCGGGAACGCAAAGGGTAATTAAGAGAACATAGTGGTCAGTATAGCATAATAGCTTAATCCGCCTTTTAATGTTCCCACTGCTGGGAGTCAGGCTTCCTCTCTAGGACAGGAAATGGGCCGTAATCCACCACGCGGGCCCAGTGCGGATTAGTGAATGTAATTATGTAACATGTCTTCGAATTTTTGGTTCTAGGACATTCCGTTTTCCGCACAATGTTTTCCTTCACCGTTTTTGCGAGCAGTGGTGATGAAATAAATTACACAATGTAATGTGCCTGGCTTGGTTTGAACCCGTGACCTACAACTCGTAAGTCGGGGCCGTTACCACTCGGCCATCACTGCTCCCCGGTGGTCAGTAAATGTCTGAAACTCTTGCCCACTCCGCTCAGAGGAGATGTTCTTTCATGTTGTACCATCCAAAGAAGAAAGATTATATTTTTATCAACATCAATGTCGTAAAAGTAACTTTATTTCAGCAAAAAAACTTCCGGTGCTTTATAAAAGTTTTCTCCGATCATGGCCACATATACGGCTAGTACGATTTTCACACTTAACGGGTTACAGGGGTTAGCTTGAGTTTTGGTAATAATTACGAAGATTTCGAATTAAAAAAATATAAAGAGAACAGAGATTATTATACTTTTCGCTTTTCTGTTAATTTAATAGATCTGTCAGTGTTTTAAATTCAACCAGTTTAGAAAAATACCCTATAGAGCACGTTTTTAATTACCTACATGAATTTGATATTTTCATGCAAGAATATAATTACAGAAAAAAAAAAACATGACCACCCACAGCCAATTAAAATGTGAACCAATAGTACCAATTATAATAAAATGAAAATAACTTCTTCATTCGGGTTCACTTTACAATATAATTGCTGCAGTAAATATCCGTCCAATGTCAGTGAAAAAAATAGATACCAACTTTACTAACAAAAGTGATTAAAGTAAGAAGCCTAAAGTTAGTATTTTCGGTTTTTTTTTAGATATTTAGATATGTTTGAAGGAAAAATAAAAATTATTAATTTGTAATTAAATCTAATTCAAGCTATCAAACACAATGGTCGAATAACAACATATTTACATAACAAAAAGAGACATTACTAGATTAGTGATTATATAAAATACGGTAGAAACGAAATTATCGCTTTTTAGGGTTCCGTACTACAAAAGGAAAAAACGGAACCCTTATAGGATTACTTTGTTATCTGTCTGTCTGTCAAGGCCCTTTATTTCGGAAATGCGTGGAGGTATCGAGTTGAAGTCTACGATAAGCTGTGAAAATACTAAACTTCTAAGTTACGAAAAAAAGATACGGCCGTTTATGTCGCAAAAAACGTGTATTTCGACACTCTAAAGGGAATTAAAATTCATAGGGTACTTCCCGTTGACCTAAAATCCTAAAATTTGGCATGAAGCAAGGTCTTATAGCACAAGTATAGGAAAAAATCTGAAAACTGTAAATTTGTAGTAACGTCACTAAAACATTTTTCTTGCGATTCGAAAAATTTTCGTAATACAATTCGGGAATTGAACTGTTTTCATAGGTAAGTTTGTAAGGAACCCTCAGCGCGAGTCTAACTCGCATTTGCCCAGGTTTTTTCGAGTAATATGTTTGTATACAATCTCGTAATTGACGCAGAAATAAGGTGGAACATCAAAGCTATTCTTCAATAATGATAGTCATGTCAGCACTTTTATCAAATTCTCTTCAAAATACTACATGAAGCAAGAATACTACTGCAGTCGCATAAAGGTACAAGTTGGTAGCCGACTGCACGCAGCAGCAGTAGACGACATGTCGTCGCTTCATGTCGTCACGACACGTTGTAGCGTCATGTCGCTGCAGTCATGATTTCGAACCTGACTGCAGACGGCAACAGCAGATGGCATCCAGTTGGTTCCGACTGCTCCGTGAAACAGGATGCCTGACGTGTTCGAGAATAATCGACGTGTCGTTGCTCCGGCGTCAGCGGCACTACTGATCTGCGGTCGGACGACACTGCCGTCTGCCGCTCGACGACGCGTCCCTAGCTTCATGTCGCTAACTACGGAGGGAATTTCATAGAAATATGTAGAAACCAGTAGTGTCGCTGCGACACGTCGTCTGCTGCTGCTGCGTGCATTCGGCTACCAACTTGTACCTTAACCCTGCGTTCCGAATTGCGACAAAAGCGATAATATCGCGAATCCGGCCAACGCGCAACGTCACGATAATTACTCAATAGCTCTTATATTTTGTGACTATTAAATTTGGCCGGATTCGCGACATAATCACTTTTATCGCAATTCGGAACGCTGGGTAAATAATTCTTTCAGACTCAAGGACCTGCCTACCTAAAAATATTAGCGAATAATGCTGTGAAACTAATATGAGGACTTTAGATGAAAATTATGAATGTTTAAGTCGAGAGTGAATAGGTTACTTCTAGGTAAGCGCGCTCCATCGTCGACCGCATCGTCGCTTTTCATCAGGTGAGATAGTGGTCAAGCTCAAACCTATCAAGAATACAAAAAAAAAACATAGAAAATAGTTCTTTATTTATAGATAAAAAAAGAAATGACACGAAAACCTATAAGAAGTCTATGTTTTTTAAAAATATGATACATTCGGAACTCATTGCAATTGAACAGGACCCGCACTTCATCATCATCATCATTTCAGCCGAAAGACGTCCACTGTTGGACATAGGCCTCCCCCAAATGTCGCCACAATGAACAGTCCTGTGCGTCTCGCATCCATCAGATTCCCGCAACCCTTACCAGGTCATCGGTCCACCTTGTAGGAGGCCTTCCAACACTACGTCTTCCGGTATGTCGTCGCCATTGCCGCACTTAATACTTACTTGTTGTTTTTTTTTTTTAAGCAAACAGTAACCCTTATACTACTTAAAAACATATCGGCTTACCCTATTTCTAAAACCATTACGGTCTAGGCTCAAGAGTAAAAGTTGTACCATCAGCTTTCTACGACTATCATCCAAAATCTCCGACCATTTTGCGTGTCAAAATACTATCAGCGAACTCAGTTTCTTTTGCCTACTTACGATTAATCAGAAGAAAGTTGATACATTTAAAAATGTCTTGTAATAAATCAAAATGTAGCCGTAACGTACTATTATTTTGATCTTTGTTACTGGAAGAAACGAACTAAGTGCAAGACGGACTCTTGCATGAAGGGTTCCGTACAATTATCTACGAAACTTTAGATACTATATTATAATTATTATTAAAACGGAGCCAAAAACGGCAAAACAACACGTTTGTTGTATGAAAGCTCCACTTAAATATTTATTTTATTCTTTTTTTACCGGGAACGATCAGGGGCGGGTTATTTATTGACATTTGACATTTTATATATTGTAAAGTTATTATTATATTGTTATGACTATCTGTAATTTGATTATTAATAATTACAATATTAATATCATGTCAATTTTATTTTATTTTATTTATTTGGTTTATTTCTATTAGGTAAATAGAAATAAACCAAATAAATAAAATAAAGTCAATAAAATAAAAAAAAATCTTTTTTTAGTATTTGTTGTTACAGCGGTAATAGAAATACATTATCTGTGGAAATTTCGACTGTCTAGCTATCACGGTTCATGAGATACAGCCTGGTGACAGATAGGCAGCGGATTAAAAAACGGGAACCTTTTACTAAAATAGCTATCGCTTTCCATCAGGTGAGATAGCCGTCAAGCGGAAACCTATCAAGAATAAAAAAACGGGTCCCATTTTTACCTTTTGGGTATGAAACCCTAAAAATAAAAATGTTACATAACGTGTCGTAAGTACTGGTCTTTTGATCCGCAAATTCATAGACAATCGGGGCGCCAGTTAGTCCATTTGGCTTAAATTGTGACAATTTAAAAACAAACACTGACCACATTATAAGCTTTTGTTTTTGAGGTGTGATTCATAAAACAACTTTTTTGAGCAACTGGAAATTTTACTCTTTTACTGGCTAAAACTCACTGTGTTCCTTCAGTTGCCATTTACGTTCCAGGGCTGTAGTATCTCTTTCGAATAATGTGGCAGCCTAAGGAAAGGTATCTAAGGCCAATGAAAGCGTCTATGCTACAGAATACTAATAGTTTATTGTCACATTTAAGACGCCTTCAAATTAGCCGCAAAATTAAATTTTGCAAAAAAAGTAAAATAAATAAAAAACGCGCGACTGACGCGCTACACCCGTGCTGCAGTCTCGCTGCACGCTACTTTGTTCTTTACATGGAATAACAAAGCAGCGCGGCGGCAGTGCTACAGCCGAGCTGCCGGTACTTTGCGGCTAATTTGAAGCTTTATATAATCATATTTACAAGTACTTGGAGCCTTCTTTTAAGCAAAACAGCGCCTATATTAGCCTTTACATACATACATACATATTCAGCCTGTTAATGTTCCCACTGCTGGGACCCAGGCCTCCTCTCTCTAGGAGAGGGAATGGGCCGTAATCCACCACATGTCTTCGAATTTTTGATTCTAGGACATGTCGGTTTCCTCACGATGTTTTCCTTCACCGCTTTGAGAGCAGTGGTGATGAAATAAATTACACAAAGTAATGCGCCTGGCTGGTTTTGAATCCGCGACCTATATTTCGTAAGTCGGGGCCGTTACCACTCGGCCACCACTGCTCCTGTATTAGCCTTTGCAGCGTTTTAATTCAACTGGTAAAAATTATGACGTTCTTATACTTTCATTAGAGGAAGTAGTTTGAACTTCGTAAAGGTCAAAGGCCGAATTGCCAGGACAAATACTATTTCAAGAATATTTCGTAGTCCATTGCAATATGTAGTAAAGCACACAAAAGAAAAAAAAAACAACTTCATTGAATTTTAGTACCCAGTTAACCCAAAAAGTATGTTGTAATAACTATCGTTAGATGTTATCTTTTCTCATTACAAAACTGGTACGGTAAGAGAGTGATGTATGACTGTATTTTTTTAATGATATTAACTAGTGCTTGACTGCGATCTCGTCTGATGGTAAGCAGTGATGCAATCGCACTAGCAGCCTTGAAGACACCTAAATTATAATTGAACGGGAGGAACGCTTTTTTTTTTCGGTGTGAAATCATCTTATGACATCCCCCGCTCTTGGGCGGGGCGGGAGATAGTGTCAGACTTTTACTGACTAAAAACCCACTCCTGTTCCTTCGTTGCCTTTTGTACCAGGGCCGAGTCTTCCTTTCAGAATCAGACCCTTGTACCCAGTAGACTTCGACCCTGCTAGGCCCCTACAGTTGCTGACATCTCTTTGACGCGCGCGTGGAACAGCTAGCGCCGTCGACGACTTGGGCTCGGTCCGGACGGTTACCGGATGGTCGGACGGCGAGCCACCCATTGCTCGCCGTCCGCAAGCCCGCGCTTACGATGCCCGGAAATCGGGTTCGGAATCCCGGCGGCGGTTGGGGCGTGAGGACCGTTGCCTCACGCGATCGGCCGCCTCCTTTGCTAGCATTACTGCTTCGCAGAAGGAGGCGACCGCCTGCCACCCCTCCTCGCTCCGGACCATGGCCTGTAACAAGGCCCGGCGCGAGGGATCGCCCCCACGAGGACACGGCGTTGCTCTGCCCAAGCGGGGCACACCTCCACCGTGTGCTCCACAGTGTCCTCCGGGCGGTCCACACAATGGTGGCACCCGGGCGTTTCTTCCGCACGAATCCGGTGCAGGAACCTCCCGAACTTACCATGTCCGGTGAGGACCTGCGTCATGCGGAAAGTAAGGACGCCATGTTGCCTTTCCAGCCACTCCCCAAAGAGCGGACTTACCGACGTAAACGGGAAGACCGCTGCAGTTAAATTGTTCTAATCCTTCGATGTACGCGGTATAAACGACTAGGCGAAACACTTAGTTCGGACCATAGAGGCGTTAACGATGTATAAAGTTATGTCATTTCTTGTCTTGCCAAAATTCCGAGTTGTTATAACATGTTACTACTCGATTTGTAAAGACAAATCGTGTCAGCATGACGAATCAACTCGCGTCACTAAAAGCATAGAGAATGTATTTTTTTCTTTTATATAATTCATTCATTACTTGATATGGGATTCGTGACTAACATTCGTAACTAACGTAATAACAGTCGCACGCGCCGAATTTCGTGGTTACACTTGCCGCGGTCGGTTTTTGGATGGGTGATCACCCATTGCATACCAAGCTTCCTCTACGCCTTGGAGAGCATGTTAAAGCGAGAACTACACTAGACCAAGCTTGTTTTGTACGTAGAAGCGCGTTGCGTGGCGACGCGTGGCGTGGATCTAATGTAGCTCTGCAAGTCTAGTTGCCATATAAAATGTATGAAGACCGACGAGCCCAGATCGGCGTACGTGGCCCCCGTGTGCGCTGTGTAGTTCTACCTTAAGTCGTTGATCTCTGTCATTTTTACATCTTTGACAATCTTTAGAGATAGTAAGAAGCCAGCCAATCTGACGCCAATTTTGCCATTGTCATTTTACAATATTTGCATAGATTGAGTGACATTTTCGGATATAAACAAACGCTCATAACTTTGCTGTTTGTAAATATTATTTATCGAGACTTTACTTAAATAATAACAAACCTTTTCTAATAAGCCTTTTAAATATTTGTACTAATTTGAAAATTGTGCTGTATAAAGATATGTGAGAACGAGGAAAGAGATATATCCTCAACAGCAAGAAAATCTACTCTACAAATACTCACAAAATTCTGTTCATATTTTGCAATACACAAAAGACTGTCCACTCTTAGTAATAAGACCTTAACAATATTCTTGAAAGGTTAATTTGAGCCTTTTTGTGCTCATTTGTTAGCAATTTACCAACAGTTTCGAATGGCACAGATTGTTTGGGATCTCATTATATTTTTGGCTAGCTTCTGCCAGCAGCATTGCCCGCATGAAAGTAAGCTTCTCCATACAAACTTTGGACCCCCGTTTCATTCCTTTAGGAAGTGAATTTTGGAAAATCCACTCTTAGTGCTCGCCTACGTAATAAAAGGAAACCTTGAAAAAAATTTTACGTTCGTAGTCCTAATAGCTTCAGCTGTGCATTGATATATGTCAGTCAATCAGCTTCTGTTATTTATCTATATATACAAAAGGAAAAACTGACTGACTGACATATCAACGCAAAACCGAAACTACTGAAACTAGAGTGTGAAATTTTGCACAAGACTTTCTTTTAGGACGTAGGCAAGCACTAAGAGAGGATTTTCCAAAATTTGCCTTCTAAAAGGATGAAACGGGGGTCCAATTTTTGTATGGAGAAACCTATTTTCACGCGGGTGAAGCCACTGGCAAAAGCTAGTACATTTATATAGATTCAATATCAAATTAAGTACATGAGTTTCTTTTGTTCTATGTGGATGTGAAATGGATAAGATGATTTGCTAGTCCAATCATATATCTATACTAATATTATAAAAAATCGCAATCGGACCACACATCCAGTACAATAGTAAAAAAAAACGTAAAAAACAAAAAACAAGCTAAAGTTGTTGTTTTTTTATGTTTTTTTGTTTGTAGGAGGTAATCTCTGAAAGTATTGGTCCCATTGCATTTTTTTTTCACCGATAGAAAGCTGCTTTATTCCTGAGTGACATAGGTTATATTTTATGTATGCGGGCAAAGCCGCGGACAAATGCTAGTCATAATGATAATCATTTATAAAGAGAAAATATTTGTGTTTTTGGATTTTTGTTTGTAACTAAAGAATTAGTGGGCCGATTTTCAAAATTCTTTCGCCAGTACAATGTTACTTTGTCACTGAGTAACAAAAGCTATATTTTCTGATTATCACGTAGACGAAGCCTTTAGCAAAAACAAGTTGTTATATAGAATTAATAAAAAGAATTTCACAGAAGAAAATCGAAACTTATTCCGTTATTTTTTTTTCTCGGTCTTTATTAAGTGTTAGTGAAACAAACCATTCGTAAATTTTTTCGTTGATTATTTCTATAAGCCTAACTTGGTAAGTCGGAAACGCTAAGTTAAAAAAGAAGACCGGCGAGTGTATGAATTACCACGCAGCGCAGTGTAACTAATGATTGTACGTAACCGCAAAAACGGCCTACATGGACTAGTTTATCGACCTTGCGATGCGTAGCTTGGCTGGTGGCCTGTTACCAATTGTAAAGTCATCTCTGTGCTGAGTACGAGTTATTTTTATGTTAACGCGATCAAAACGATTATCGCATTCGCTCTGATTGGTTAAAAGCTTGGAGCGAACCAATCGGAGCGCCGAATGTCAAAAACGTCACTAAGCTCTCCGGTCCACTCACACACACAAACACACAGACGTCCACTGTTGGACATAGGCGTCCACCAAGTGTTACCATAACATTCATCGGATTCCCGCGACCCTCACCAGGTCATCGGTCCAACTTGTGGGAGGCCTTCTAACGCTGCGTCTTCCGAAACGTGGTCACTACTCCAAAACCTTTCGGCTCCATCGACTATTTGTTCTGCAAAAACACTCAGTGGCAATTAGAGTGACTATTACTACGCTTGTTAATTGCATAATTCATGTTTTACAAATACCATTAATTGTATTAAATTATTATAAACGGGCCATAACTTAAATAGGAACTAGGTGGTTAATGATTCATAATATTTTTTTTATTATTAGATGTAACTTTTTTATTCTTTCAATAACACAAATCAATAAAAAATATTTAGAAGGATGTCCTATATTCTCTTATATCGATATAAAAGGAGAAACTGACTGACTGACATATCAACGCACAGCCGAACCTACTTGAACTAGGAGCGTGAAATTTTGCACAAGGTTTCTTTTTATGACGTAGGCGAGCACTAAGAAAGGATTTTACAAAATCGGGGATGAAACAGGGGTCCAAACTTTGTATGGAGAAACCTACTTTCACATGAGCAAAGCCGATGGCATAAGCTAGTTTAAATAATATATAAAAAAGAGAGATCTGTGCTAATGCCTACGATTTTGACTAAAAAGGGCATTAAAATCTGCGAAACGCATTATAAAGCGCTATTTGGAAAGCTGTCTCTTGTTTTTTTTTGTTGACCATTTAGACAATTTGTATTTTGAGTTTTTTACCTATTATGGTATGACGGTATATTATAACCGTAATACCATTTGGAGATTGCATTGAATGAAGAATGTGTTGGAAGTTATAAACTTATTGCTATTGTAACAATATGAAAGATTTGATAGATAAATCGAAACTTTAATTATTTTTATAGCTACTTAAATTCTAAATAAAATTAATTTAATTTTTGTAATCAGTAATTAGTTAAGGTTATAACCTGAATGAGTCACTATCACTACTTATATATATCGATTATACTTTTTGAGGTACAATTGTTTGTTTCTTTGTAGTATTACCAGCTACAGAGTTGGTAAAGCTGTATAATTTTACCAAATAAGTGGGTACTAAGCCTGTCACATGTCAGGGTTAATACTTATTTGGTAAAATTATTTTTCAGTAAATACACTTACTCGAGAACCTGTTCTTATTGATACACGTTGATTTTTTTACTGCAGTACTTATCTTCATAACACCCTCGCCTGCGGTTCGGGCGAATTCTGCCTCGATCGCAATGAAAAAGTTTCTCCACTTTTATCAAAATGACTTTATTTATTGACTTGTAAACTAAAAATTACAAATACTTTGACTGGTCTACGCTGTCATAAGTAATTTATTTAAGAACAAAATGCATTATGTTTTTTTAATATCATCTATATAATTATTATTTTTTAAAGAGTACCTAACCGTCAAGGTTTTTAGCGGTTCTTCTCCATAGAAAACGACTGGTTGGAACCGTGCACCACCATAACCGTGCACTTAACGTTTTATAAGTGTACATGTAGGTAGGACTATGTGAAATAATTCATCTAGAATCTTTGAAGTGTATGACTTGTTCCAAATCCGAATAGGAAAAAGAAAGGTAAACAGTGTCTGCGCACGCCACGCGTGTAAGTGTTCCTAGTAACCGACTGTTGAGTTACGTAACACACGCAATAATAATTACACTATTAGAATTGGCAGTCGGAATTCCACCTACTTTTCATTATTTACTACTTACACTTATTTTTTTTTCTTTCTCTCAAAGCTCAGCAATGTCGCCGGTGGAGCGCGAGGGAGTGACAAATTTTTACTGACTAATACTCTCAGTGTTACCCCAGTTGCCTTTTATTGTGAGGGCTGCGTTAACTTTTTCGAACAATCCGCAGCATCAGCGCTACTGATCTCATCAATGTTGCTGACATCTCTTTGAGGTGCACGTGGAACAAAAAGCGCCATCGGCCCCGGCTTGATTCTTACCGGACGGCCGGACGGCGAGTTACCCATAGTTCAAAAATCACCCACCACCCTAAGGTCCATGGGTAAAGTTTTAATACACAAATATCTATCCTATAATGTTCCCACTGTTGGGACACAGCGATCCTCCACTCTGTGAGAGGTTGCCTTCATCATTTCAGCCGAAAGATGCCCACTGATGGTAATTTGATATTATTTGCATATTTTGTCTCTGGCCCTTAGTTGTCTGAAAATAAAGATCTATTTTTATCATTATTAATATAGGCCTTCCCCAAGTGTCGCCACAACAACCAGCCCTGTGCGTTTAGCATCCATCGCATTCTCGTGACCAGGTGATCGGTTTACTTTGTCATAGGGCTTTCAACGCTGCGTCTTCCGGTATGCCGTCGCCACTCCAAAACCTTTCGGCCCCATTGACCACCTATTCTGTGAGAGATATTGGGCCACCACGCGGACCCTGTACGGATTAGTAGATTGTTGAAATGGCTTTTTATTTTACTCCACGATGTAATCCATCAGTGTTTTACAAGCAATTTATCACCACGATAAAAATAAATTCTGATTTCTTTGAAAACATTTCATGCTGTGTAGACTAATATTACAAAATCAAAATTAATTGCCGAAACTTCATAGCCCACTCACGATCAAAGTCAAAAGTCAAAAGTTTTTTATTTCACATAGGCCCATGTACCTAGTCCATGGGCACTTATAAAACGTCAGAAACTAGTGCACGGTTCCAAAATGGTCGTTTCCTATGGAAAAGAACCGGCAAGAAACTACATGGTAACTCTTTTAAAAAATTTGTTGTTCATACAATATTTCCATATTACAGTATAAGTAGATATTAAGTAAGGACAGAGTAGACCGGTCAATATTGTACTAAAAAGAAAGTACAATAAAAATAATCACAATAAAAAGTGAGTCATAATAGAAAGTAACCTAAGAATTCGCGGAGTCTACAGTGTTCTTACATTCATAATAAAAAATTACATTACAAATAAAGAGGCATAAAAAAAAAACAAGAAAAATAAATAATAGATTTAATCTCTAATCTAACCAGTCCATTATATCCCACAGCTGGGCAAAGGTCTGACTTCTGCCATTCATGTCAGTCCCTTCAGTAAGAGTCAAGACCATCACTCCACCTTCGTCTTGATCTATAGCGAAGTCGCCTTGCGTTTATTAGGACCCAATAAGTGGCTCTTTTAGCCCACTGCTTAACTGACATGAGACATATATATGTCCGGCCCAATCCCATTTAAGAATAGCAGCTTTTCGGGTAGCATCTGTGATCTTAGTTTTGATGTGATTGAGTTTCTTACACGGTTCGAAATCATACAAACATGATCATACAAATTCATTCCTACACAACTTATTACTCCCGGGCATTGACCTATCGCGTGATGTGATGTTGGTCATTTGTATGGTGATGATAATGAAGGTCTAGGCTGTTTTTATAATATTTGGATTGCAAATAGATTATAGAAAGAAAGATGGTTGTGTTTTCAACAAAGAATTAATATTATCTAAGATAAAAACGACAAAAGAAAAACGAGCCAAATACGTTTCTTTATTCAGTAATACTTTTCCTATTTATTCGAGAATTTAGTTTAAATTGAATTGAACTTTGGCCTTCGTTCACCGAAAAGTCATTCCTAGTAATTTGACATATCTTATAACTTTTCAAAGAACGTTTAGAGCTGTTGATATAACTCTGCAGATATCGAGGATTGTATTTCTTTCGGTCCATTTGAGAAAATCATTTTCTTCGCATAGATTCTCTGAATTCTGCATAAAGTTTTTGAACTTAAAGAACCACAAACCGTTTGACTAACATTGTTTGAAGTTTTGTAACTGCCTGATTTATTTAACTTTGTAGTTCAGTCGTTTGTTTAAAAAAAATATTAAGGCAGTCTTTGCTTTTTTTAACAGCTTATTTTTGTAAGGTGACGCCTATTCTCTTTGCATTCAAAGTTGCAGTATACTTTTTTTATTACTGTGTAAGGGGTAGTGGGACTGACATTAATATATGTTCAATGAGCAAGACACTCAAGAGTTGTTAATTTTATAATTTTTGGGTCAAAATAGACAATCCCGGTGAAGTACCACGAGACCTTTGCAAAAACGCCGATTTTACTAGAGGACTCAATGAACCGCCCAAAGTTTAGGTTTGAGGAAATTTCAACTTCCAAGATCTGAAGGCTGGGTCGCCGGGTAGGGTGTCAAATGTCAGATAGTCAATGAAAAGTTTAGACGTGACAGTCTTATTACTTACAGCCCCAAGCGCGAGTTGATACATTAATTATTATATGCTCTAACAGTAAAGATGAGTATAATTATAAATTTAGATAATCAATGTTATTAAACACATCAATACGAGCATTATAATGAGTATAAAATTAATGTCAATAGCTTTAGCAATCAACAAATTAATTTAAAATCACTGGTACATGCACTGGCATCTAAAAGAGTAATAGTTACGAAACTTTATTCATAGAATTTTATAGCTTTTAACATGTTGCAGTAATTTGTTTTGCAGTCCTAAATTTATACTCTTGCTACTCTTGAAATTACGACAGTTCTTTAATAACTGACTTGAGCATTTGCACGTACAGGTTTTTGCCTATATTATGTTGATCAGGATCAATGTTCTTTTGTAATACATTGATTGCTGATCTGTAATAATTATAGCTATTAAATGTGCTTATTTAAATTTTTGTATGATTAAAGAATTGTACCAAGAGTTGCGTTTCATCTAATACTTTCTCAATATTTTTTATTTTGATTATTTCTTCGCTAGGCATTTTGTCTTTACTTTTCATTTTGTTTATTTTTTTTGCTCGGTTATTACTTCTTGAATGGTGTTATTTTTCTTTCACTTATTTCATTTTATACATTCTACATTTTTCACAAGTAGCGCTACTTTTATTTGTTATTTTTTTGTATATTAATATTCCTTTTTTTAAACCTACGTAATATGTGCTCCGACTTTAAGAGCATGTCTTAAAGTCTTTGCAACATAGGTAAGGGTCTCACGTGTTATTTCGTCAAACATAGGCATCTCGATTGATTTCGCCAATACAAAATTAATTTAACATTGCTCAATGATTTCGTTTGCCTGCCTTATTACACGACCAGATCAAAAAAAAAAAAATGTAGTCTATTTGTGTGTTTAATGACTGTTCTGTTGTAACTATTTTGACTAGAGCAATGTGTCCGATAGATGAAGCAAACAAGTCATTGATTTGGAGTGAAGTTAATTAAAACATTGGCATTTATATGTCACCGGATACTAGCAAACATTTTTAGTTTTTCAATTTTATCAGTTAGTGGTTTTTCTTCTCCTTATCCTTGTGGAATCAATATGCTTAGTTTACTGTTATACATGTTTTTCTTATTTAACTTTCAAAAGTTAATTTATTTCGTGCAAATGGAAAATAACGAAATAGCAAATGATAGAAATGGTTGTAATAAGCCATTATTTCACATCGAATCGTGAATTCTATTTTGTGTGCAATCACAGTCATATTTTACGTTTCGTAATGTTTCGAGACAGTGAGAAATTGCCTGTTTTTTTCGTTGTATTGACCTAACTAGAATCCAGTAATATCTACGGTCGAACAATAATCAACGATTATCGATAATTTATAATCGGGTATTTTCTAAGCATTGCTTCGAAACTCGAATATGAACTCTGAAAAATTTAAAATTTAAATTTTCATAATCGTGTTTCTTCTCTTGAGTGTGTTTCGAAGTGAACGTTACGGAAAAATACCTGGTTTCATATTCCTATGAAAAATTAAATTTTATACCCAACATTTATTTGGTTCACTTCCGTAAAGCATTTATGTTTTGAATATAGTCAATTTAAAATAACAAAAATGCAAAATTGAGACAAAAAGTTAACGGACCAGCACCGTTGGTCATGAACTTCGATATTAAATTCACTTTCGGAAAGTATTTAGCACTTCCTATTAATTAAACCATAAATATCCCAGTTACCGGTGTCCACATGTTAACCCGTTTCTCTTGAATTGCTGCGACCTTACAGAAACAATTAAGGCCCTTCCTTGGGCCTATAAAAATAAATTGTTACGAGTTTCTGCTTGGCATTGAATTTCTTGATAAGTTTGTATTGCATTTATCAGCGATTTTGCTTGCGATGCTGAGTTATTAAAAGTTACTTTGGTACTAACATTTTCAAAATTATTTATTATAATTATAGATCATATTATTTAATGCTGGGCAAAGACCTCCCCTCCATTCTTTTGAACGATCACGATTTCTCACTTTCTTTTTCCAATTCTTAAGGAATACATCCAGGTCGTACCACCGTCTCTTCGTGGCCTGCCGCGGCCCCGCCCCATGTCGCTGGGTTTAGGCACCAATTTTCCTCCTTCTCCTTGCCTCGTTTATCCTCAATGCTCAGGGTCGTGACCTCGACGAATAACTTTCTTGTGGACTATATTTCGCCATGTTGTCCTGTCTTCGGCTATGTGAATGGTGTCACAAACTGTGGTCTCCAGTGTAGCACGGATTTGGTAAGACCAACGTATGGGACTCCTGCCTCTGGGTCTTTTCCCATTTACTTTTCCTGCTAGTAGCAACTTTTTCAGGTTATCACCTCTTTTTTTGGCAGCAGACATGTCCTGCCCAATCCTATTTAACTTGGGCATTATGATCATAATTAACCTTCATTTATTTGAGTATTTTTCTGTCGGTTGTGTTTTCTTCTATACTTCTTTATTCACCATTGAGTAGTCGACCTTTTCCAAGCTATATTATCGTTCATGCAGTCTATGCATCGTTCCATCGCCATCTTCATAACAAATTAAATCCTTACATAAAACAAAATCCCTCACGACTGTCTGTACGCGATCTAAAACTACTGAATGGACTTTTATGTGATTGCCATCAATAGACGGAGTGATTCATGAAGAAATATTTATAGTTGAAAAAAGTCGAAAATTTCAATGATTTCACCTCCGCGTGAAGCTGGAGCAGGTTGCGAGTTATAGATACTTATAAGAACTTATAATATTAATATTTGACGAGATAAGACCTTTTACTACGTGCACTAGCTTCTGACGTTTTATAAGTGCCCATGCATAGGCCTACCTATGTGAAATAAAAATATTTTTGATTGATTTTGATTGATATGATTATAAGAAAAACTTACATCTTTATAAAATGTATTTCTTTTTACTGTGTCCTTCCATAACCAAAGAGCCTTGACGATTCATATTTCGTGAAATGTTTAATCTTGTTAGGTCGGTTACATAGGATCATATATAGCGGACTACCTCTACAGTTTGCAACCGGGATGCCCAGATGTACCAAGTGATGAATAGTCTGTCTTATGGCTGCGGATAAACACGTATGATTAGGTAACGGTTAGATAACTAGTTGGAGTTTTCCACCATCTCTGAACCTATACGGATATTATAATCAGCATGTGATATTCTTATGCAAGTAAAGGTTAAAAGGGTATCCAGAAAATAATATCTAAGTGAAACTTAGCGTGAACAATATATGTAATGCCAATGTTAGAAAGAGAAGAATTCATAAAATTATTTGATTATATTTATATATTTGTCTGGACAGAGTATCAGACCAATGACTCCGTAATTGCCGAACTCAAGTCACCCATGATGGTACACTGGAGACCACAGTCTGCGACGCCATTCACATCGCCAAAGATGGCAAAATATAGTCCCTAGGAAAGTTATTCGTCGAGGTCACGACCCTCAGTATTGAGTATAAACGACGCAAGGGGGAGGATATATTTGTAAAAGGAAATTTTTAAAAGTAGGTATTATTCAAAACACTGAAATTTTAGCAATAGAAAGTTATAGGTACTGTCACAAAGGCTTTATCTCAGTATAAATGCTTGTTACAAGTGAAATAGGCCACTGGAGCAGAACCGCAACTAAAATTAGTCTCTACATAAAACATTTCTATATAATGTGGTAACGCTGTCAGTTTTTTGGGTATACTTACTAGTCTAGACTACTTTTTAGTCGACAGCGATGCGAAGGGATTTTTTTTTTGATGCCATACTTAGTTAGGGATTTCTGTTTTAAGTGTATGTATGTAAAGGAGGCGGCCGCACGCGTGAGCCAACGGCCCTCACGCCCCAGTCGCCGGAATTCCGATCCCGATTTCCGGCAACCGTAGGCGTGAGCTTGCGGAGCAATGGGTTGCTCACCGCTAACCGCCCGGTCCGAGCCCAAGTCGTCGACGACGGCGCGTAGTGTTCCACGCGCGCCTCAAGGAGATGTCAGCAACTGTAGGGCCCAGCAGGGTCGAAGCCTACTGGTGCCATGGGTGATGCGAAAGAGAACCCCGGGACCGTGGAACGAAGGCAAAGAAGGAACAGGGGTGTTTTTCGTCAGTAAAAGTCTGACACGAAAGAGCAGGAGATATCATTAGATGATTCCCCACCTTTATAGTATAGTTAGTGGTTTTAATAATGTTTAGTTGTTTATATCGTGTTGTAAATAAAACAATAAATATCATTAAAAAAAAAAGTACCATATCTTACCAGTTTGGACACACCACAATTATGGCGGTAAGTCCTAGTCTTTGAGGTAACTAATCTTTGTGGCGTGGTTGGAAAGACCTCACGGCGTCCTCACCTTCGGATGACGCAGGTTCTCACCGAACACGGTAAGTTCGGAAGTTCCTGCACCGGATTCGTGCGGAAGCGACGCCCGGGTGTCGTCACTGTGTGGACCGCCCGGAGGACACGGTGAAGCACACAGTGGAGGTGTGCCCCCCTTGGGCAGAGCTACGCCGTGTCCTCGTGGGGGCGATTGGCGGCGGCGATCTCTCGCGCCGGGCCTTGGTACAGGCCATGGTCCGGAGCGCGGAGGAGTGGCCGGCGGTCTCCTCCTTCTGCAAAGCAGTAATGCTAGCAAAGGAGGCGGCCGATCGCATGAGGCAACGGTCTCACGCCCCAACCGCCGCCGGGATTCCGATCCCGATATTTCCGGCCACCGTAGGCGCAGGCTTGCGGACGGCGAGCAATGGGTGGCTCGCCGTCCGATCGTCCGGTAACCGTCCGGACCGAGCCCAAGTCGTCGACGGCGCGTACTGTTCCACCCGCGCCTCAAGGAGATGTCAGCACATCGTGCCAACAGGCACTATTTCTCGCTCCGCCCTAGAGCGGGATTTGCCATAAGATCCCAACTAAAAAAAAGATGTTACCAGTTGAGAGGTGCGATACGATGCAATCCAACGGTAAACAAACGCCACTAAGGAAATACCGTAACATTTTAATAACACAAACAATAATAAAAAATATCAACATAACCACTAAAGTAGTCCAAGAGAGCGCTCACGTAATAACAACATAGTTGTAGAGGAAGATAGTCTAGGAGACCGGTTTGTTATCTAATCGATAAATGTAGGAAACACTAAACGAACTCTTGGTATGACTTGATCGCCTAGATTTGTTTGGATACCGGGGGGCCTAGAAATCAGAAATCAGAACGTTTATTTCAAATATACCAATTACAGACACTTCTGAATTAGTCAAAATGTCGGTCAGTCAAAAAAAAAAGTGAAGCTAAATTACACGTTCCAAAGCGTAGATCTCTATGGAGATGAATGTGCAAGAAACTCCATAGACTCTCTTTTAAGTAATAGAACAAATAGAAGCGAATTACGGAAGCTGCAGACGGAGGACTCAAGAAATCCCAAAATTATTTAAAATAATTTAATTATCACAGTAAATAACACAAAGTAATGCGCCTGGCTGAGTTTGAATCCGCGACCTACAACTCGTTAGTCGGGGCCGTTACCACTCAGCCACCACTGCTCTCAAAACGGTGAAGGAAAACATCGTGCGGAAACCAGCATGTCCTAGAACCAAAAATTCGAAGATGTGTGACATCCACCAACCCGCACAGGTCTCACGTGGTGGATTGCGGCCCATTCCCTCTCCTACAGAGGAGGCCTGAGTCCCAATAGTGGGAACATTATAAGGCCGACTATACTAATTATCACAGTTAAAATTATCCTAGTTATAAGTATCGAATCCGTTCGACGTTCGATTCGATGGCGCGATGATTGGTAGCATGTTGCAGTATCTCGTGTCCAGCATTACGATTGTCGAAAAGTATCTATACAAAAGATTCAAAGTATTTTATTTCAAATAAACCATTTACAGGCACTTTTGAAATGCTAGATGTCAGTCAGTCAGAAAAAAGGATTGCACATTCCAAAGCGTAGATATCTATGGAGAAGAATGTGCAAGAAACTCTATGGACACTTTTCAATCATGTTTTGTAATTACAAAGAGCTCTGTTACATGTTTCATGTCGCTATCATGTGAGAACAATGTAAATACAGTAAAAATAAAAAGTAAATATAGATATTAAAATAGCAACTGGCAGCTCAGAGATGACCAGTCTCAACTGACAGCGCCCGTTCACGGACCTGACGCGAATATTAGCACCAGTCAGCTCAACCATTTTGAAAGGATCCGAATGATCCAACACACGCGCCACCATCAGTGAGACATTTGAGTGAGCATGTCAAAATAAAACAATAAAACGGGATTGCCATTAGTGTGATTTGAAATACAATGTGTTTGTTTTCAGCGACAAACCATTATTGTTGGTTGACAGTCGTTATCGCCGACAGTATGTCCCTTTATCTAGACGGTTTGGGTCCCTATCATAATGTTTTAAAATCATAATAAATCCGATGTGAGAAAGTAACAATGCTATACGGCCTGTATAGCTCCATATTTCTCACACACTGAAATTATGATGATTTTAAGACGTCATGGTTTTTTTTTCGGTGGGTAAGTCATTCAATGACATCCCCCGGAGCGGGAGATAGTGTCAGACTTTTACTGACCCACTCCTGTTCCTTCGTTGCCTTTCGTACCAGGGCCGAGTCTTCCTTTCAGAGGCAGACCCTTGACCTCAGTAGACTTCGACCCTGCTGGGCCCCTACGGTTTGCTGACATCTCCTTGAGGCGCGCGTGGAACAGTACGCGCTGTCGACGACTTGAGCTCGGTTCGGACGGTTTCAGGACGGTCGGACGGCGAGCTACCCACTGCTCGCCGACCGCAAGTCCGCGCCCACGGAGACGTCATGGTAAGGATCCGGTTTGTGAGACACTATTGAAATTTGTAAAGTCGAAATTCTGGTTCACTTTAGCCTTTTTAAATGTAGCAGCTAAATAGAGTAGATATAAAAGTGAATCATTTGCACTATTGATGCAGTGGTTGATAGTAGTCGATGGTGAGGGATAGGCCGCTGTGCTGCGTGTCGTGGGTTCTATTCCTGCACGGATCAAATATTTGTATGTCTATCAGATGTTATTTTTGATTCAATCCTCCCGTCTTGTGTATGTGAGGTTATATGTTTGTAAATGCACCTACGGTACTGGAGTCGTTCTTCATCATCATCATCATCATCATCATTTCAGCCGAAAGACGTCCACTGTTGGACATAGGCCTCCCCCAAATGTCGCCACAATGACTGGTCCTGTGCGTCTCGCATCCATCGGATTCCCGCGACCCTCACCAGGTCATCGGTCCACCTTGTGGGAGGCCTTCCAACGCTGCGTCTTCTGGTACGTGGTCGCCATTCCAGAACCTTTTATCCCCATAGACCATCTGTCGAGTAGTTCTTAGTGTAATGTTATTAAAATAAACAAAAATATTCTATCTCGGTCACGCCCGTCATTCCTGGATCTTTCAATCAAAGTCAAGCAATTTCGTTAACCCAATAAACCCGTAATAATGACAAATTACCGAATCGGTGAAATGTTGTTGTCCTACTTTGTTATATGATGACCGACAGAGATGACATCGTTTCGAGTTACATGTGTTTTATAAGACACTGGGTGTCGATTGCCTCAATGCTATGTTTTATCGAAGCTTAGTTTACCTGTTTTTATGGTTCCGTACCTCGAAAGGAAAAAACCAAAACCCTTATAGGATCACTTTGTTGTCCGTCCGTCTGTCTGTCTGTCTGTCCAGACCCTTTATTTCGGGAACGCGTAGAGCTAACGAGTTGAAATTGAAACTATATACTCTAGTCTGCGGTCCCTTGAAACTGTGAAAAAAAAAACAAACTTATAAGTTAACGAAAAAAAAAAGATACGACCATATCTTCGCTTTCCATCAAATTGGATAGTGGTCAAGCCCGGCCATATCAACAGTAAAAAAAGCCGCCGGCAGAAGCTAGTGTTATATATCTTTTGACATAGAAGATATACATATAACTTTTCTAATATAGAAGCTAACACTTTGTCTAACTACTGTATCTAGGTAGTCTTAAGTCGTTCGTTCGTTTTAGTGACGTCGCATACGGACCATCGGCCACAACCACAAAACGCCGCCACCGGCATATTTCCTGTAGTTTTCATACATTTTATACGTATTCGCCGCACACAGTTGACGCCGGTGGCCATCACACGCTACAAATTGCCGCTGCTTGCTTCTTGTGGCTCGCACCGGCCACTTCTTCGTCAGAGTTCATTATTTATTTATTTATTTAAACTTCATGTACAGTAGTGGTACATAGGCGGACTTAATGCAACAAGGCATTCTGTACCAGTCAACCTTTGGGTTAAAAAAAAAATAATGTGGTAACTTTTCACAATAAATAAATAACAAAAAAAACACACATTATGATACTGTGCGTATGGGTTTAAAAAAAGTAGTAGCTCAAGTGGCTGCCGCGCGCTTCTGCTGTCTTTGTGGCCGTTTCTAGCTTCTCGTGGCGGCGTTTGAGGCTGTGGCATGTGGCCCGTTCGCCCGGTACGGCGACCCTTAGTGCTCTCTTAGGAGGTTGAAGTTCAGCTGTTGACGTTAATGACTTTTAAGAATTTATGTGCCCTAGCTAACTAGATAATTAAGTACTCAGTACGTATTAGTGCACTTTATGTTCCTGACCTCATTTAAAATGGGACAAGGACAGGGAGATGATGAAGAATTGCTGGTCTTCTACATATACAACATTAATTTTAGTATATGCGAAACCCGAAACACGTGTCTAGTATTATTATGCAAAAAATCTATGTACAAAATTTCATTACTGTATAATGAAACATCACAAAGATATAAGCTTGTTATGTTACTTGGTTGTCCGCACAAATACATGGTCACCGGGCCATCTGGGCGACTAAATAGTTGTTTTGCTTCCGCACCCAGCTGTGCACTGGCCCCTAATGCCCGCTATGACCTGCCGTGACCTTTGATGACCTTAGTGTCGGCGGTGTCCAACTTATGACCTTTTATAAATATTTTTGGGGAAAAATATAACACGGCGTAAAAATTACTGATTCTGAACAAAATATTAGATAAGTTTCGCATATTCTAAAAATAATGTTGTATAAAAGGAGAAATTGACTGATTTACATACAGACCGCACAGCTAACTGGGGCTAAGAGTATGAAATTTTGCACAAGAGTAACTAAGGAAGAATTCTCCAAAATTTAGCTCCTAAGGTCATGAAACGAGGGTCTGAATTTTTTTATAGAGAAACCTACTGCCACGCGGATGAAGTTGCTAGCACAAGTTAGTTCTTTATTTAAACTAACTAGCTTTTTCCCGTGGCTTCGCTCACGTACATAAATTATAGCCGAGTTCACTCAGGAATAAAGCAACTTTCTATGGTTGAAGAAAATTTCGCAATCGATTCCCAGAAACAGCAAACAGTCGGTGCCTAATATGTAAGGATAGTATAGATAAATAACATATTTATGATATATGTAAAAATATGACTATCGTTTTGTCGTTTAAATCGAACATGCAACGTACAGTATCCATATTACATGTAGCATCGCATACTATGCATCGAAGAGTCCTATCACGTACGGACTATCATTTTACGAAATGTGCAAAAGCTACTTGTGTTTCAGCTGTTTTGAAACTGCTGGTAAATGTTCCCATATTTTCAACAAGATACTTTTAGTGGAATCAAGTCACGTGAAAATAACAAAAATAGTATTACAGCTATCGTGTCGCGTCTTCGTTCCTATAAATATGGATAAATAACTATGTGCTTCATCACTTCTAACAATTATTTTTTGGATGGGATGTCATCAAATAACTTCTCCCACTTTGGGTGCAGCGAGAAGGAGTGTCAGACTTTTACTGCCCTTAGAATAATGATGGCGCCTTACAAAAACTGCTTGGGCGGAAATATAAAATTGTTTGCGATTATCCCAGCCCCCCTTGCCAAGTTACAACCGTTTCGTTTCGATTCTCTTTTCGTTGATCGCCTCGAGTCGACCGACCACGCCTCCGATTCCTTTGTTCTGAGGTCATCTCAACGCTTAGTCACGTGGTCAAAATAAAGGAATAGGAGGCGTGGCCGACTTGAGGTGATCAAAGAAAAGAGAATCGAAACGAAATGGTTGTAACTTGGCTAGGGGGGCAGATGTAGGGAGTTGGTTAAAAATGAATAGTGGACTGTGTGGATGAGGGTTTGAAAAGTACGTAGGTAGACATGATAATAGGTACGTGATGTCTTGTTACACGGGTAGTGTGAAAGTGAAACCCGGAGCCCTGAGACGAAGGCAAAGAAGGAACAGGAGTGGGTTTTTAGTCAGTAAAAGTCTGACAATAATTCACCGCCCAAGAGCGGGATTTGTCATGAGATGATTTTCCCACCTAAAAAAACCCTGTTACTTCAGATAATGATTTCCCACATCAAAAAAAACGACTCTAGTTGGGATAACAGCATCACGATATCAAGTCATCTTCACGTCATTTTCGTCATCTTCTTATCTTGATCTCATTTACATCGCAATTAATATTTTATATAAAAAACCCAATAACACAATTTTATGCAACCACTTACCCAATGTCCTTGATAAGTACGTAATTTTTAGGGTTCCGTACCCAAAAGGCAAAAACGGGACAAGGCTGTATCTCATGAACCGTGAGAGCTAGAAATTGGCATTTTCACAGATGATGTATTTCTGTTGCTGCTCTATAACAACAAAAAAAATATGTCTATATAATTTTTTTTAGTTCATAGATTGTTGGTTTGTTGGCTTGCTATACACTTTGGTGCATACTATAAGTATAGCAAGTTGTTGAAACTTCAACGGTCCGGACTAAGCGTTTCGCTTCGTCGTTTATACCGCGTACATCGAAGGACTGGAACAATTTGCCTGCTGCGGTCTTCCCGTCCAACTATAATTTAGGTGTCTTCAAGGCTAGAGTGAATAGGCTCTTAATAAACTAGTGCGCCTCACCATCAATGATTGCATTTCTGCTTACCATCAGGTGGGATCGTAGTCAAGCACTGGTTTATAAGAATTAAAAAAAAAATGCAATGGATGGATAAATAAATAAAAACCGAATAAAATAATTATTTTAATGGTCTTCCCATACAGCAAACATGATTTTTTTTGCCGTTTTTTTGCTACGGACCGCACGGAACACTTCGTTTGCTCGCGCCATATATTGCGTTCACTTGGCCTTCGGAATCTGGTGCATGGATTCAAAACAACATAAAAATAAGGCATATGTAAGTAAATAAAAGTGAAACTGGTTTACATTTACAATCTATTTTTAAGATTTGAATGTAATGTGAGTGCAATAATTGGTATGCGGACGTTACGCCTGTTTTTAATTACTGTAGCGTAAGAATGGGAATTTTATTTTTTGAGTTCTGTATAATTATTATTGTTGGGTGTTTTTTATAAACACAGATTATTTGAAATACAAATTAACTGCTTACACAATACTAGCTTATGCCAGCGGCTTCGCCCGCGTGAAAGTATATTATGTCGTATGGGTTTAGTTGTGTTTAAGTTTTTGGACTCGTTGATTTTGGGAAAAAGATTTACATTTTTCTCATACTCAATGAAATATTCTATTATTGTGTATATGATAAATCTAAAAGTATTCAATTGAGATAGCTAAGGCAATCATCAGTCGGTTAATGGTAATTTTATTAGTTCATAAAATAATAAAATTCATTTATTTCAAAGTTTTTACTTTTTAATCTATTTTTTAGTAACCGTAGTAGCGGCTACTGTTTCGGCATAGCGGCCCGCTATGCTATTACGTCTTAAGATCATGTAAATTAAAAAGTGTCAAGTGTCGACTTCACGCCGGAACAGCTGCTCAAACTTTATCAAGCGCAAGTTCGATCGTGTATGGAGTACAGCTCTCATCTTTGGGACGGATCCGCCCGATACCAGCTTGATGCACTTGAGGCAATTGAGAGGCGAGCCAGGAGGACCATTGGCAACGATGCACTCGTTGAGTCGAGGCTTCAAAGTCTTAAGCATCGACGCCGAGTTGCTAGCCTGTCGGTTTTCTACCGGTTGCATTTCGGGGAGTTTGCGTCGGAATTGCATAACCTAATTCCGCCTAGCCCGTTCCATCATCGGACCACCAGGCGTACGGCTATGCGCCACCGGTACATGGTGGACATCCCACCTATAAGCACAAAACCTTTTGGGAACACATTCATAGTGCGTACAGCTAAGGAGTGGAATTCCTTGCCGGAATCTGTGTTTCCTGATGGCTACAACCCGGGAATCTTTAAGTCAAGAGTGAATAGGTTACTTCTAGGTAAGCGCGTTCCATCGTCGACCGCATCGTCGCTTTTCATCAGGTGAGATAGCGGTCAAGCGCGAACCTATCAACAATAAAAAAAGACTGATGAACTGACGTTTATTTTTATGTCACTTTGAATTCTAATGTCAGCGCATTTGTCTACATGGCTAACTAACTGACATTATGACCATGGATCTACATGGCGTCCAGCGTTTTCGTCAAATCTTCTTCTTCTTCGTTCATGTCGATCTGAATCAAATTTGTTCCGACGATATTTAGCCACCTAGACCGTTCTGTCGTTGGCCTCGCATAAGTCGTGGAA
The DNA here is from genome assembly GCA_961205895.1 of Mythimna pallens. NCBI lineage: Eukaryota > Metazoa > Arthropoda > Insecta > Lepidoptera > Noctuidae > Mythimna > Mythimna pallens. Next base: position 18,642,050 of record OY540837.1, read on the forward strand.
GGCGTAGGTAGTTGTGCAAATTGAGCAGGAAAGAAGGTGATGCATATCTTGGGAAGGGGCTCCACACTGGCGCTGTATTTGCGATGGGTCAAGGATACCCTGTTTGGCCTAATTATCTTTGCAGCGGCGAACCTGAGCCCGCAGTTGTTTCAGAGATTTCCAGATTGGCCACTGCAGTTCGTGACTCGGTGGCTGATGTCCTGCCGGAGAGATGAAATTTGGGGAAATGGGATATCTTTTCCTCCACAGTTCGCGTCTCTGGTCCGAAGCACTGTTCTCCGAAGAGGTCGTAATTTTTACTGCTCTTCAATCGCGCAGGTGGGAGTTGGTGCCCGTATAGTAGTTGACGGCTGTCTCGTTCCTGTTTTGCTTTTTCGTTAAATTACGCGCAAAAATATAAAATGTAATTTTTTCTTTGCCACATTTGGGAAAGTTAAGGTCTTACAATGCATTCCAAATGACAATAGGATCGATTGCCATATTGTGACGTCACGTCATACTGTCAAATCGAAGAATTGTTATGTTAAGCAAAACAAAAACCTTTTAAAATTTAATTTATTTACGAACTGTGAACGAAAATAGTTTAACCAGAATCCATTTCTTCAATTTTACTCATCTCTGGGTTCTTCAATTTCGCCCAATTTCTAGCGATTTGACAGTATGACGTGACGTCACAACATGGCCATTGATCCTATTCATATTTGGAACGCATTGTAGATCATACCGCCTTGTCGTCAGTAATAAATATATAATTATCTCTTTGAGTGTTGCACCCGTATTATAAGAATACGGGTGCAACACATTCTAATGTTTTTGTAGTATTTGGCAGTACCTATATATATCGAGTCAGCCATCTTGACAAGCTTCGCTGAGATAGTAAATACTACAATAAAATTCTCATCACAATTTTACCGAGATCGCACCTGTTTCAATGATTCCACATATTGCGTAGACTATTGTAAAAGAAAGCAAGAAACGAACACCAATATCCACTAGGAATCAATTTGCGAATAATTCAAACAGCCACTGAACTTCACTCGAAGAAATCCCGCCAAAAACTCCAAAAATTTAATGGGTTTTTATCGTGTTTTTTTATTTATTATTGATAGGCTTGCGTTTGACTACTATTTCACCTGAGGGTAAGCGATGATGTGGCCGACGATGGAGTACACTTGCCTAGAAGTAACCTATTCACTCTTGACTTAAAGACCCCTAGGTTGTTAGCTATCAGGGAACACAGACTCCGGCAGGGAATTCCACTCCTTAGCTGTACGCATTATGAATGTGTTTCCAAAACGCTTTGTACGTATGGGTGGGATGTCCATCATGTCCGATGTCGCAACGCCGCACCTCTAGTGGTCCGATGATGGCCCGATTTTATTAGCCCCCTAAGAGTGAATTGTGACACTTTTCATAAATAGTATAATAACCTATAAATTACATCCGATAAGTCGGTATTTAGGATACAGTTCTGGGAACGAATGACATAACAATTATGTTGTTATAAGTTTAACTTCGAGCACTAGGTAACATATAAATTAAAAAACAGGAATACAAATGTTGGTAACAAGTAATCAAAAGGCAAAGGTTGTAAAATGCGAGTCAACCACGTAGACCTCCGTAGGGAATTGAGGTTGTTTCGCATAAAAATAAATTGTATTTTTTTCTACAGCCCGTTTATATGACTGTCTGATAAAACAGAAACATTTCAGAACTTAATCCCGCGTGAGAAAAAAATCTCAATTTGTTTTAGTGTAGTTATAGTAGATGTTTTTTTGCTGTCAACTTTAGATGTCTCTGTTATTTGTCATTTGTTTTTAAAGGTCAAACGGAATAAAAATTTTGTTTTATCATAATCATAATTTGAACGTGACGTGGACTTAGACATGGATTGCTGGACATAAAGGCTTATGTCCAGCAATGCAATGTTTGGGGGAGGCCCCCCAAGTGTCGCCACAACGATCGGTCCTGTGTATCTTGCATCCATCGGATTCCCGCGACTCCCACCTGGTTATCGGTTGGTTTACGATTGTGGAAAACACATTTAAGGAGTCATCGTCGGCCACATCGTGGCTTTCCATCAGGTGATATAGTGGTCAGGCAAAAAAAACTGGGCAAGTGCGAGTCGGACTCGCGCACTTAGGGTTCCGTACAAATCTACCGATATGAACAGTTCAATTCCTGAAAGGAGTTTTGAAGATTTTTCCGACAGGCAATTTTTTTTTGTGAAGTACAACAAATTTACTGTTTTCAGATTAATTATTAGATTTATTCCTATATATATCACATAGGAACCTGCTTTATGCCAAATTTCAGAATTCTGGGTCAACGGTAAGTACCCTATGAATTTTGATTCCCTTGAAAGTGTCCGAAATATGTAACGTTTTTTTGCGATATAAACGCCCATATCTTTTTTCTTTCGTTATCTTAGAAGTTTGATTTTTCACAGCATCAAGGGACCGCAGACAGTATGTGGTTTTAATTTCAACTCGATACCTCCACGTGTTCTCGAGATAAAGGGTCTTGACAGATAGACAGACAGACGGACAACGAAGTGATAGTATAAGGGTTCCATTTTTCCTTTTGAGGTACGGAACCCTAAAAAGATTAGGCAGAGGTAGTTGTGGAAAGTACAATGTGCTACTTTCATATTTAAGTATTATTATATATTCAATTTAAGGGCCGGTTGTAGTCACTGAGTATTTTGTATGAACTCCGCTCGGTGTCGATTTCGCGGCCCCGTACAGCGGTTTTATTTTTATATATACATATAAAAAAAAAACAATAACTATTCAAGATTTTTGTTATTGCATAAAAATTAAGCTTGTTTTTTAAAAGGGCCTCCCTTTTAAAAAACAAGCTTAATTATTTTTTTGTAACTTTAAAATATTTCCGTGTCGTAATCTCGTAGACATGCATGTTTGAAATCGCAAGTTAGGGTCAGAAACGCGATTTTTTTTATCGAGCCAACTAATTTATATTTTAATTTTTGCCTGGCAATTGTTCATGTAGTCAATTTTAATAAAATATTTTTTCATGATGTTCTCTTTTATATTTCTGGATTTCCAGAGGTTTACAAAAGTTCTGAACTTTTTTAAACCTCTGGCCTGGCTTTTTTAAACCTAGCCTTAAGGAAGGTAAATAATTGAAGGTAATAAAATGTGAATTATGTATCTATTGAATAGAAAATAAAAGATAAACATCACCCCTTTTATGAGAAAAGCACTAAAAGTTATTGAAAGATGCCACTCCTTCGTTTTATGGCGAAGTGATCGGTTTGGATCAACGGACCCGTTCTTCGGTTATTGCACGGGTACTTGGTGTAAAATTTAACGCCTTACCTAAATTTACATAATCAACGTATGGTCACTACTGGGACAAAGACGTTTACGTCGCGAACCGTCAAATCCAAAAACCAAACTTTCGAAGATATGTGGCTTCCACCAGCATTACCTACACTGGACCGGTCATATTATAAATTAAGCCAGTCAAATCATCATCATCATCATTTCAGCCAAAAGATGTCCACTGTTGGACCTAGACCTCCTTCAAATGTCGCCATAACGACCGGTTCTGTGCGTCTCGCATCTATCGGGTTCCTGCGAGGATCACTAGGTCATCGGTCCACCTTGTACGAGGCCTTTCAACGCTGGCCCCCGACGGGCGCCACCGCCGGGATCACACATCGTGGTCGGGGGGGTCCAAATCGCTGTCGAGTCTACCATGAAGTACCTAGGATTGGTTCTCGACAGCCGGTGGGACTTTGGCCCTCACTTTCGGCAGCTGACGCCCAAGTTGATGGGCGCAGCAGGCGCGCTCGCAACGCTGTTTCCCAATCTAGGGGGCCCGAGCACTGCCTGTAGACGGCTGTATTTGGGGATCGTGCGATCCATGGCCCTGTATGGGGCCCCGGTATGGGCTTCTGACCTGACGGCCGGCAGCATTGCAATCCTGCGAAGACCGCAGAGGGCGATGGCCGTCAGGGCTATCAGGGGATATCGTACGATCTCCTACGAGGCGGGTTGTGCACTGGCCGGATCTCCGCCCTGGGAACTGCAGGCGAGAGTCCTCGCCTCACTGTACCGGTGGCGCGAGGAGATGAGGACGCGGGGTGTTGAACCGATGCAGCGCGAGGTCGAGCTGCGTCGGTCTCAGCTCCAAGAGGTCATGGTGGCGGAATGGCGGGACAGGCTTCTGCGCCCTACCGCCGGCCTCGCCACCGTCGATGCGATCCAACCAGTGCTCGACGAATGGCTCGGGAGGAAGCACGGCTCCCTGTCGTTTAGGGCGACGCAGGTGCTCTCGGGGCATGGCTGCTTCGGGAAGTACTTGTGTCGCATAAACAGGGAGCCGGACGCTCGGTGCCATCACTGCACCGACTGTCGGGAGGACACGGCGCAACACACACTGGCAGAGTGTGCCGCATGGGAGGAGCAGCGCCGTGTCCTTGTATCTGAAGTGGGCCCCGACTTGTCGCTGCCGGCCGTCGTTTGTTCGATGGTCGGAGGCGTCGAGTCGTGGGATGCGGTGATCTCCTTCTGTGAAGCCGTAATTTCGCAGAAGGAGGCTGCGGAGAGGGAGAGAGAGGCCGTGGCCACTCTTCCGTGCCGCAGCAGGCGAACCGGGTGTCGGCGGAGGGCAGACAACGCCCTCTTCCAGCCCCCATAAAGAGGTCCGGAGGGATGGTGGACTCGGGGTCGTCCGCCGTCCCCCATCCAGCAAGACCCGAGGCGGCGGCGCGTAGTGTTCCACGCGCGCCCCTATTGGACGTCGCGGGGGGAGGACACCTCACACTCCCCGCAGGCTTGAGGTGGCCCGCGTAGGCGGGCCGGCACTAGCCGAGGATCATGGATGGCGCATCAGCTCCCACAATCTCCGGTCCAAGTGTGGGAGGGAACACCGAGGTGGTTTTTAGTCAGTAAGAGTCTGACAGACCCCTTCGTCTGCCCCAGGCGAAGGACATCCATGAGGATTTTCCACCCCGGCAACAAAAAAAAAAAAAAAAGGCCTTTCAACGCTGCGTCTTCCAGTACTTGGTCGCCACTCCAGAGCCTTTCGTCCCCATTGACCATCTGTTCTGCGAGCAATGTGCCCTGCCCACTGCCGTTTTAATTAAGTTCTCGGAGTTTGCGAGATCACAACAGAAATGAAGATATCTGGTAGAGAACCAAGGTTGCTAGACAAATAGTACGATCTGAATAACATTTTCTAAACATTACCTAAAAAAATATTTTATTCGTTTTTTATTTAATAAGATTTTATTTAATTAAGCTCCAACTACGAATGTGCAATTAAGTCACACTCAATTTAAATTCAGCTATCTAAATAAGTCGCCGACAAATCTAAGCATTAGTCAAATTGATCATACAAATAGCTCATAAGAAGTACGGGTCAAATATTAAACACAGAAGAGTAAATATACGGAGTGATGACGTGCGGACAAACAGTGCGAGCGTGAAGACTATCACGCCACGTGACCGTCGACAAAAACGTGACCAATTAATGATGCTTTGAGCTAACCTTAGAGGTTTAAATTAAATCATTTTTGTCAACAGTCTCTGTGTTTTATCAATGTAGCTGTTTGTTTGTTTTTTCACACCATGCGCAAGCAGTACGCGCCTTTGATGCGTAGGGTGCGGGGCAGCTCCAATACAGTTCTGGCGACGATTGCCGGGAGATTGGATTGCCCTTATATTGGACATTGTTGTAGCAGACATGTTGCTGGCTGTGTCCGATAGTATAATGTATTTCTTTATGTGTACTCGTATGTCCTGTTTTGTGGTTACTGTATGGGTGCTATTGGTTGCCTGAAATAAATGTTTTTTATTTTATTATTATTTTAGGAGTGATCGCGTTCTTGGGCACGTTTAAAACACAATAATGCAGTCATATCCATATAGTGTGAATAAGCGAGAAGCGTAGATAATGATTTACACTGATTTACATCATTGGATTGGTGAATGTGATTAAAACTACGGAATGTGTTAATTCAGTGATAGGTAGCTAGTTGAGTTACGAGAAAGAGTAAGAGCAGTAGGTGGAGCAGTAGGTAGGGCTTAATTCCAATAATTGATCTAAAATTAGTTGATTTTAGTTGACGGAACGTTTCAACAAAATAAAATTATATCTATTCTTGTAAAAAATCGATGTTTGTAAAAAATTAAAAACAGTGAAGTTATTTGGTAAAAAACACGATGAATGATAGGCTAACGCTTTTGTGTAGTGTAGGATTCGTTGGACGCGTACCACGTAGACACTCCATTACTCGCTACTCCGTGTCCCCCTTATAAGTTACCTACACACATGTTTGTAAACAACTGATTAGCATCACAATAAGCCGCATGCGGCACCTTTACGGAATGGGACATCGTTAGAGCTTGTATGGGATACCACCATCGCAAAGGCATTGTTTAAGAAAGGAATTCGTAATACTTCCTAATAAATTTTTTGATGTAGTGGAAAATTTTGAAAAATTGATTGTGCATTGCGATCTTTCATGTCCTATTTGACACCTACACCTAGACCTAGTTTTTTTTTTACAAATTAATGAATTTAAGATTTAAATAAAGTACTCAGTTAACTTTGGGAAATTATAAGAATTAATTATAGCCGAGGATAAATTACTTATATCGACCTTTATTAATATTTTTCGTAGCGTTGGAAGGCCGCGGTCGCGGGAATCTGAAGGATGCGAGACGCACAGGACCAGTCATTGTGGCGACACTTGGGGGAGGCCTATGTCCAACAGAGGACGTCTTTCGGCTGAAATGCTGATGATCAATTTTTCTGTATCGGTGCCTTCGTCTCCATATGCGTGGATGTCGAACGAACAACTGACATAATAAAAAGTGGATGGGTGGTGTAGATGACTGTAGGAATCTCGCTGGGATCATAATAAATAGAAGGCGTATATATTGGAGAAAAAAAAAAATCTGAAACGGGGTTTCTAAACAACGGGGCTTATCGTCAGATCATAGCCCATTTAGGATATGGAATACATTTAACCCCGTAGATATTACGTCCAATAACTTGTTAAACATACGTACTATAATTTTATACTGAAAGAAAGAAAAGGGGTTTATTTACGACAAACATGGCACGTGACTTAAAAAATAAAATAAATACATATATAACGAATCTATACAAAAGAGTGAAGTTAAGCGACTCATCCGCGCAAAACGGCCAGCGCTCAGCAAAATGCTGGGGCTTTTGTACTGAACATAGCCACAGCGCAGCGCAGCTGTTACTTCCTACGACTATTGGATTATTTAAATTCGCTATCACCCAGTATTGTTACTGTTATTATCAATATCATTTACCTAATCAAACCAAGACGAGTTTGCAAATAAGCTACTGCTTGCTATAAAATTAGCAAGCGTATCATATTCAAAGTTCACCGACCCTAGGAATAATTGTTAAATATTGTCATTGTAAGGTGTGGTTGCTTATATGTAAATGATGTGCCAATAGTTTACATACTTACATAGTTACTTTTATATTGCGCCATATTTTTGGTTATCCAAATGTTTGGTACGAAAGCCCTTGATGTTATTGAGTGACTCTAAGAAGCTTATGTAACTGTTTGTTGAATTGTAAGGTCTGGATGAGCTTTCTATATTAAAACTTTTTAACAACTTCATGCAAACGTACAAAGATGGCCAAACACTCCAGTGTACATCTCCCGCTTCCATCACGCCACAAGGGTGAAATACATCGTGGAGTAAGTACGTCAAAAGACGAAGTTCGCACTGAAGGTTTTTTTTTTCGGTAAGAAAATCATATTATGACATCCCCCGGTCTTGCGCAGAGCGGGAGATAGTGTCAGACTTTTACTGACTAAAAACACAATCCTGTTCCTTCGTTGCCTTTCGTACCAGGGCCGAGTCTTCCTTTCAGAATCAGACCCTTGGCCCCAGTAGGCTTCGACCCTGCTGGGCCCCTACAGTTGCTGACATCTCGTCGTCGACTACTTGGGCTCGGTCCGAACGGCGAGCCATGCATTCCAGGGCTATGGAAATACTTTCGAACATTCCCGCAGTTAGGTCTTTAGGTATTTTTTGAAGAAAACACCGAAACTAAAAGCATCAAAGGTGCGGAAAGTTAAGTTAATCATTCTCCTAGCGTACCAAAGTAAGAACTAAGTTCCAAAGTTACTTCGTTTTGCAATGAAATGCAAAGTTATGAGGTTCCAGTTGAATTCATAATACTTTATCAAAGACAGAGCTATGTTTATTAAAATAAATAAAGGCTTACTTATATCAATGTTTAAATAAGACTGGGCGACTGGTTTACTATCTATAAAAAACTGGGCAAGTGCGAGTCGGTCTCGCGCAGTGAGGGTTCCGTACAAACTACATTTCTCGAATGGGGTCTCGAAGATTTTTCCGAATGCAAAAAAGTTATTTTTTTTGTGACTTAATAACAACAAATTTACTGTCTTCAAATTTATTCCTGAAATCAGCCAAATTTCAGGATTCTGAGTCAACGGGAAGTACGCTATGAGTTTTGATTCTTTTGATTATCGAAATATACGTTTTTTGCGACGTAAACGGCCGTTTCTTTTTTATTCGTTAACTTAGAAGTTTCATTTTTCACAGCTGCAAGAGTCCGCATATTTAAGTATATGGTTTAAATTTCAACTCGATACCTCCACGCGTTCCCGAGATAAAGGGTCTTGACAGACAGACGAACGGACAACAAAGTGATCCTATAAGGGTACCGCTTTTTCCTTTTGAGGTACGGAACCCTAAAAATAAATAAATGATTGTCTCACACCGAAAATTCTGGGACTAGGAGCGTGAAATGCACAAGGTTTCCTTTTATGATGTAGGCGAGCACTAAGAGAGGATTTTCCAAAATTCACTTCTAAAGCGATGAAACGGTGGTCCGAAGTTTGTATGGAGAGACCAACTATGACGTGGGTATAGCCACTGGCAAAAGCTAGTATTTCTATAATTATGTGAGCGTTTTCTCTATTAGATACGGTCTTCTAAATATATCAGCGTATGGGTTTTTCATTAACAATCCAGTTTGCATTTGTATCAGGGTTGTAGGATAGTTCGAAAGAGTTACCACGGCCCTTTTTTTAAAATTGGTATAAATCAGTGCTTGACTGTGATCCCACCTGATAGCAAGCAGTGATGCAAGCATTGATGGTGAGGCTATTCACTCTAAGCCTTAAAGACAACTTAATTATAGTTTGTCGGGAAGACTGCAGTAGGCAAATTGACCTAGATCGCAAAGAGCAACTAAAGGAACACAGGTGGGTTTTAGTCAGTAAAATTCTGATATTCGTTCTCGTTCCACACAGAAAAATTGATTTTTAATAATAACTAGGTGTAGTACGAGTTTTAAACTTTTGTTAAATATATATTTTATAGGTTTAATAAAATAATACAGATTTTGAATGCGATCCCACCTGATGATAAGCACAAGCAGTGATGCAGTCGTTGATGGTGAGGTGTACTAGTTTATTGAGAGCCTATTCACTATAGCCTTGAAGGCACCTAAATTATAATCGGACGGGAAGACCGCAGCAAGCAAATTAGTCCTTCAATGTAAGCGGTATAAACGTCACGTCGAAACAAAGTGCTTAGTCCGTAGCAAGTACTTTTCTTTTGAACTTCCAGTCCTTGCTAACAAAAAGGAAACCAAAATGGTACCTGGTCAAAAAACATGTATTAGGGGGCTCGGGAGTGCCCCGCCAAGACGAGCAAAAAAGCGGCACGGCCGTGCCATCCTTTTCTCGAAATAGTTCAGGCCATTTTCGTTTTAACATTTAAATTAGTAGAAATAATATTTCCTTTCGCTACTAAAACATAGTCAAGAGCAAGTAAAGAGAGCTCAAATATTTGGAAAATAGACATCGGATAGGAAAATTTGATTTATGACTATCAAAGTCAAAGTCAAATGTTTTTATTTCACATAGGCCTAAATTGGCACTTATAGAACGTCAGAAGCTAGTGCACGCTTCCAAATTGCAATAATTCGTATAGAAAGCTTAAAAGCTATTTTGTTGAAATACCCATAAGCTCTTATTTTCCGAAGTTGTCCTACCTTTAAACTCCGGGAAAGTTCTTACGGGTAGGAGTCTTATATCAAGTTCATAATCTTCCTGCCCTTGTCCCGTGTTATTTGGGGTCAAGGACAGGAAGATGAGATGATGAAGCTATTTTTTATATCCCGGGATGATAAGGTCTACCATCACGCGGGCTTTAGCCCGCTGGCAGCAGTTACTGTATATATAATATAGTATACATATATTATTACGTGTATGTCTACTTAACATACTTTTTAGTAGTAAGCCCGACAATACCATGAGATTACAAGTTAGTTTATAGGACAACTTGATATAGGTAATACGTGCCTCCACATAGCTACGCGGTCTTGCCACTTGGCAAATGTTATGTCAACTAAGGAAGTGTACACACGAACTCTACCTACTTTCTAATATCAACCTTGTGTTGCGTAACGTATGGTATGGTTTGCTTTGACCGGGTTGCGTGGACGGAGATAAAGGTGTTTATGCTTGGCCTGGATTATGACTAATGGATTAATGTTAATGGATAAAATTATAATGGTTAAAGTTAATGGATCGAATGTTTAAGGTGTAAGTTAAGTTAAGGTTTCTAGTATTATAAATAAAAATGCATGGATGAATTTTTAAAACAAACAAATTCGCATATTTTTCTTCTCATTGTAATTGATTACTGATTATATATGTATTAATATGGTCAGTAATCAATTAGGCTACTACTCTCGAACCGTCCGGACCGAGCCCAAGCCGTCGACGGCGCGTAGTGTCCCACGCGCGCCTCAAGGAGATATCAGCAACCGTAGGGGCCCAGCAGGGTCGAAGCCTACTAGGGCCATGGGTGATGCGAAAAAGATCCCCTGGGCCCCTGGAACAATGGGAAAGCAGGAACAGAAGTTGGTTTTTAGTCAGTAAAAGTCTTAACACCCTCTTGCTCCGCCCAAGAGCGAGGATGTCATTAAATGATTTTCCCACCTAAAAATAAAAAAAACTAATATTACGATGCAGGTTTTTATAATTTTTAGTAGCTAAAATAGAAAGTGCTGCTTTAAATGTGGCAAATTAAAGAATAACTTAATAAAAATAATAATTCATTAGTTGTTGTTTCTTCACATGGAGTCGACAGAAGTCTTAGTCTGGTTGGCGCAATGCTTGAGCGATGGGCTGTGAGTTGCGTGTCGTGGGTTGGATCCCGCTCGGAACAATTGTTTGTAGAATATAATATATTCCACAACTATCACACAACGCCGTTTAGTCTCAAACTAAGCTGAGCTTGTGTTATGAGTACTAGTCAACTGATAAACATACTTATATATTTCTTAATACGTACATATTATAGATAAATTACACCCAGACACAGAACAAATGATCGTGCTCATCACGCAAACATTTGTCCTGGGTGGGAATCGAACCCACGACCTCCGGCATATCAGTCAGGGCCACTAACCAGCAAGCATTTCAAGGCTAATAAATACCAAACATCTAATCTCCTTAAATGTTAAATGAATCTATGCCGTCTACTTTCACTTGCACACATCACGATAATTTGTGAGCAAGTATGTGACTTAACTGATTCTATTTTAACAACTTCTGAATGGGTTTTTGATGTGAATTTTCACATGGTTAATGTGCCTTGGAATGACATTATAATCACAATTATGGGTGTCTGAGATTGACATGCCTTGCGTTGATTTGAGAAAAGAGCAAAAGAAATGGGTGCACTTCGAATAACAAAAGCGTTACCGATGCTTAGAGTAATCGATTTGTTTTAATGTTTCCCAACAAAGTTTGAAATAAGTTTCCAGTTTAACCAGATGCAGTTGAATCCCTGCATTTTACATAGAGATTCCGTTTACCTGCCCCCCAAGCCAAGTTACAACCGTTTCGTTTCGATTCTCTTTTCGTTGATCGGCTCGAGTCGGCCACTAATCGCCGTTAATCTTGCCGACAGCTCTTTGGGCCGCGCGTGGAATACAACGCGCTGTCGATTCGAGCTTGGTCCTTATCAGACGGCAAGCTACCATTGCACGCCGTCCCCAAGCCCACATCTACGGTGACCAGGAATCGCTCTGTGACTCCCGACACACAGGGCGTCTTCGGCGGGGGCCGAGACGCGAGGTTTTTCTCCGCCTCACGGTTTCGGCCGTTTCGGTTGCTCGCATTACTGCGTCACAAGCTAGAAGAAGTCGGGTTTTGTTATGGATGGTCATCCATCCAGGGATCAATCGACCAGCCAATGCTTAACTTTGAAGATCGATTTGTTCAACTGTTATTGCTTCGAAACTAGCAGCTCCATTTTCTCAAGAGAAGTTCTGGGAATTTGTTTAAAAAGTGTTGGAATTAGTTGGGAATTTTTGAATTAAAATAGCCAAATTTTATTTGACATACTACTTGGCAGGTATTTCAGTTCAAAAGTATAATAAGAATAATAATGATTCAGAAAACCTTTCACTATTTTTGGACACGGCTCACATTGTTAGGAGGTTCTATTTTCTGGAGCTTTGACCACCGGTAGCTGAACCCTGTTCCCGATACCGGTGCGATTCTGTTTTTTTTTTACCATTTGTTATTGAAATATTTAAAAATATAATTTAAATAACAATGAATACAGAGATAATAATAATAACAACCATTTTTTTTACAACGCGTTCACGTGTATAAGCGCGCGCATTTCTGTGTCAAACGAGGTCCGCTTTATGCAACGCCTCTTCCAGATTTTACGCTCCACGCTCAAGCTTTTCTGATTACGCCATTTATTGAGTTGAACATTCTTGTGTGGGTTTGTTTTGTCCTCAAGTTTGCAAGTGTCACCAGGTCATGCTTATTGTTGTTATAGTAATTGATACTAAATTTTCTTACTTATTGCATATTGTTTTGCTTAGACTTCGTGCGTACTTCCTTAATAAGAACTAGGGATGTAAGTAACGAAAGTGGTTACATCGATACCTTTTTCGGAACTGGAGTTTTTAAATTGGGTTTATCGGAATCGGTACCGAAATAGGAGGTGGATACCGAGGCAGAAGTGTTAAATGAAACATAAGTAAAACCTTAAATAAAACAAACTATAATCAAAAACTCGGATAAGTGTAAATGAAGAGCGAATTCACAACGTTCCAAATATGAAACAAAACAATAAGTGAAAGAGTCATCGACAGAAGACGCAAGTTAGAGGGATGGTCTCCGTGCGACCAGTATAAACTTGCTTGTACCTCCGATATAAGTTCCGATTAAAATTTTTCGGAAACGAAATCAGAATCGGAGGAGCAAAATTAATCAGAAGTTCCGAGCTTACGGAACCGAAACTGAACCTTCGTAATATCTCTGCTAAGAAAAGCGAGAATGCCTACATACTAATTGGCAAATATGTGAGTATTTCGAAGTAGCTATATTTATTTTATTGTTTGATTCCGGTAGGTTTACGTGCATACTTGTGCAACTAGGGTTAACGTGTGCATAGGTATTTTTGCGTATGGCGATGCCGTGGGAATATAATTGTTAGGACCGCTGACATAATTAATTAATTATCGGCGTGTAGTACTTTAACTTACAAGTCAGATATGTAGTTATTTTCTAACATTTACATCATTAAATATTACTAGCAAGTAGTTATCAGCAACTTTCAGTTTAATATTTGTTTGGCATAAACAAAGGAAGATCCAGCCCAAAAAGGTTGTGGTCATGGCCCAAAAATCGGTTAAATTTCTCAAAAAGAGACGCCTGCAAAATTTATAATACCTCAGCTAATACTTTGCAGTGTTAGTTTACGCAGGTACAGTCGCAAATCGAAATAAGCACCTTAGCCCCCCTAGCCAAGTTACAACCGTTTCGTTTCGATTCTCTTTTTGTTGATCACCTCGAGTCGGCCACGCCTCCTATTCCTTTGTTGATGAAATGGTGATGATGATGATGATTGTTCCTTTGGGACAATTTTCTACTTTCTCGCGGCTGAAGCCAATGGCAGCAGCTAGCTAGATCGAATTATTATCGATTGGGTGCAGTCATGTGTATGAAAATAGACAAAGGTTACGTTCAAACAGTAGAATTCTAAGAAGGCCATTATCTGTTGTTATTGTTAGTAAGATCGATAAAACTCTGAGAAAGCTGAAGTTTGGTTTGATTCATAGGATTATTTCTTACGATCTAATACGAGCTCTTAACACGATCCAATTGACGACCTAAACTGAACTGTTAAAGGGATGGAGCTATATAGGTTGTATAGCTCCATCCCTATTTCTCACTCGCATGCTTGACATTTTAATACGTCTTGGTAAGGCCCTTGGACTACTAACTCTATATGGAGTTAAGCTAGCGTTACATTACTGTATTGTGACGTGTCGTGGTACCTTTTTGGATTGGCTACAAAACTCGTTATGATGTCGGCTTGAACAGATTCGTTTGATTGGTGTATCCTAAGCCACGAAATGGCTACACATCCCGACACAGTAATGTAACCCTAGCTTTATTCATAGACTATATTTTATATCATTACTGTTTGCGTGAAACTATGTTAAAGTTATCAATAATAATTGTCGATTTTGCTTAATTAATGTAGCAAACAAATCTAGCACGTGTGAGCCAAATTACATCAAAGTGAAAACGCATTATACACAAAATCAACTCCAAGTCTCAACCTTCAAGTTTATACTTGATGGAATAAAATTAATTAAAACTTATATGTGTTGACTTCAAGACCTGAACTCCAACTAGTTCTGCAGTTGGTACTATTGTTGTGTTCCGGGAATTAAGGGTCTTGTCATAATAACGGATTGCGAGCGTCCTCAAAGCGGAGCGATCTGGTAACGAGTTGCGGGTCTCCGGTGTCTTTGAAGTAACAAAGCCAACAGCAGTGTCTCCTCCTCGGAATCCATTTTGTAACCAAGTGTATTGCAAGTATTGTACGTTAACTTGCTACAAACACGCGGTGAACACGTTGCGTTTGCCACGCGTCCGCGACGTCTTTGCTGTGCAGTTACGGCGTGTTCGCGACGCATTCGCTGCGCGCCCGCCCCGCTCCGCAGCCGCTCTCAAACCGCTAGTGTGATAAAGCCCTAAGGAATGTGTGCCAGTGACGATGACATGCATACAAAGCTCTACGAGATTGCACGAAAGAGTTACCGTGGCAAAGTGGGTAGGTATTTGTCAGTAAAAGTCTGACTCACCCTCGTCCAAAAAACCCACCTTTGTTCCTTCAGTTGCCCTTAGCATTCAAGGGCCGCGGTGGCAGGTAAAAAATTAGCATCAAAACAACTTTAAAGGTTTTGGTAAAAAAAAAAACAATCGAGCTTAGCGTCCACCCGCGTCGGAATCGGAGCGCACGCAGTGTACGAGCCGTCGGTATTTTAAAAACGATAGGGTGCGTCTACTGCATTCGGATGTTGCATCGGCAATTTCCGATCCAGTGCACGCTGTACCATACAAATCAATACAAAGCAACGAATCCGTCGGCTCTTTAGACAAGGATTACATATTATTTACCAAAAACTTCTTTCTCTTGTCCTCAGCATAGGTCGCGATGGCCGTTCCTTTGCCTGCCAATACTTCTGGCTGCGTCGGCGTGTGGCAGCGATATCCTGATGATCACCATGGGCGGCACCAAGTCACATAAGATGCCTTTCTGGGAACTGGCTAGAGGACTTATTAGGAGGTCAGTATTGGCAAGCTTTGTTTCTTTTGAATTTTCAAGGTCGGTAAATCACAGAAAGAAAAATGAAGCTATTTACATGTTTCAAAGCGTAGATTTCTACAGAAAAAACATGCTAGAGGCATTAATTAATTAATTGTGTAAATTACTTAATTTGATTTATTTTAATCAGATTCATTTTAATCGTGATTAAATGAATCACGTACATATTATCATTCATTGTTAATTCTAAAGTTTATTTATTTCCTACCATCATTTTTTTTCCTAGTTCGCAGATAGGAGTTATTATGAAATCTAATTTAACTCATTTACAAAAAATAAATTATCTTACAAAAATTAAAAATAAACTTTGTGTTTGACAAATTCTGATTCCTGTGATTTTTTATATTAATATTCCAATAAAAAAAAATTATAAAATCTTTTTTTTTAATTTATTGAAATAACAATAACATATTTTTAAATCATGATTAACGATTAATGATTACGATTAATAATCATAATCACAAAAATATCGGTGACAATTAAATTAATTATAATCCTTAATCATGATTAACACTTTAATATATTAATGTGATTAACAACGTCTCCTAAACAAAACACGACTGATTGTTTATACAAAAAAATTGGAGGAATCTTTGGGTTATATTGATAGTTACCCACGATGGTCTCCTTTACGTTAAATCTAAATACTACTAAGTTACTTTCCATAGTTCCCAGCTAAGCTTTAAATTTTTTATTTTCAGAGGCCACAACATCACCTTCATAAGTGCGTTCCCAGCTGACTTTCATATCAGCGGCCTGGAGGAGATTGCTCCTGAAGGTTTGGTCACCTATGTTAGGAACTACATGTCCTTTGATCTGGTGGGGGCCAGGATGAGAGGCGAGGATCAGATGCCAGTCAAGGATATACTTCGATATGGATATGAGGTACAAATCAATATATACAGGGTTATTTGTAAAACACTGGCAACCTTTCAGGACCAGTTACTAACATCATAAACAACAACTTTTGTTCTAAGACTTTTAAAAAATTTACATATTTTAGTTCATCAGATTTTCTTACAAAAATAAAAATATTTAAATTGAACGTTCTAAATATTATGAAGTCTATGCGAAGCAAGCGAAAGTACAATAGCGGAAAGGAGCGAGGATCGGGCGGCGCCGGCGCGGGAGTGCTTGATGCGCTTGCGTCGCGTCATACAGACGTAGGTAGATATAGCAAAATACAGAGTTGAAATGATAGAACAACGAAATCTTGAAGGTTTTTTTGGTAAATGAATTATGTTTTGTAAAAAGTCATATAACAAAAGTTGTTGTTTATGATGTCAGTGATACAGTCCTGCAAGGTTGTTAGTGTTTTACAAATAACCCTGTATATTAGGCAATCCTAATGACTGAAATTGTTATTACTATGAGTCTGTTTCCCACTGCAAGGCAAAGGCCACCCTTCCACTCTTCTCCTACTCTTCTCTGCCCTTAGCTAAGTAGCTAGCCAGAAGTCTGGCCAATCCTTTATCCCAATTAATCCTTAATCCCAAATTATTTATTTTGTTTTATTTTTTACTAGTGACCTGTCCCAGTTTTGCACGAAAGCAACTTATACTTAGTTAAAAATGTTCCTCGTTTGTTGTTCTTTATATTAGTGAAAACCTAATCAAAATCCTTTGCGTGGATTACTTCTCCTAGAAGTAAAAAGTTAGCTCTCTCATAGTTTCCTCTCTTCCTGGTGCGTTGCCATGACGGACCGAACAAATCAAACGAAAATACTTGCATACACAAATGATATTGATTAGGAAGCTGTTCTTTATTATCATTTATTGTTTAGTTGGTGAGATAGTGGTTAAACACGACTCTATACATAATACAAAATAATAATTTAAAATTAACAAAATCACACTCTCCTGTTAATAGATTAGTTCACTAAAATAATACAGTTGTTAGTTCAGTCTAAGAATTAATGTCACTAACTGTCCGGAGTGCTTGAAAAGTGATCGTGTTTTTTTTTGTAATATTTTTGTTAGCATGTTTAGTTTGGACATACCTATTTAATATTTTTTAGACTCGTCTTATTGAGTCCGTTATTTTGGTAGTAATACTTGAAAATGTGAGAAAATGTAAATATAAATATAAAAATGAAAAATAAAAAAATCTGGTGAGATGGTGGTCAAACGCGAGCCTATTATTATTAATAATAAAAAAATGTATCATAAGCATATGACCTCACTAGGGGAGTGACAAATAATAAAAAAAAGCGAGCGCCATTTAGTAGGTGTTAATGGCGCCCACCATGTTATTTTACTTTTTCAAACTTCATGCCTACGGCTTAATATTAGTAAGTGATGTCAAGACGAATCTAATGATACCTCATTTGTCAAAATCCATCAGGCCGTTCTGAGTACAGGGCGTGACAAAGAAATAATCATTGCATTTTGCATGCAATTTTATTTCTACCTATACATATGCAGTTCACAAATTAACTATCTTTTTTAGGAGTAACACGGGTCAAAAATCGGCAATCAAAAACTTACACTCGACTGTAAGTCACAACAATAAAAAAATAAGTAAAGATAGTTTCATATTCTTTAGCAACTCCATACAAATAGCAACTACTCTAGATCAATATTCAAGGTCAAAGTGATTCACAGTTCCACACATGAGACAGATGTGCGATCGCTATCTTAGATTAATTAGTTATACAGAGAGAAAAAAGACTGATCATATAAGAATAGATCAAAGTCTCCCTACTCCCCACTCGATCAAAGTTTCCGACGACCCTTATTGCTCAGATGTAACGAAACCATAGCGCGATTCAGAAACGGCGTCTGGAGGCACAACGCCATCTATCGAGCTACAAGGTAACTACAGAACGTGCGATGAAATGGGAACAAGATACAACTGGCATTGAAGAATTCCCCATTTTAGTAACATCAAACCGGTTATTTGTTGACGAATCATGCTTTTGTATATAAAAAAATATGTCGATGTTGTCTGTAGCTTTAATAAGGAGGATTGTGCACATAAACAATTGACTCTTATGTTTATTTACAACTAGCTTTTGCCAACGGCTTCGTCCGCGTGAACGTAAAAATATATATCAAGGGAACATATTCCTGAGATAAAAGGTATCCTATGTTCTATTCCAAAAAATGGTGTACTGCACTCATTTGTCAAATTAAATCTTTAATACATTCAGCCGTTTGAGTGTGAAGGAGTAAATAGATAATAGTGCGTCCAAATGGTATTTAGTAGAATTTTGCCTGAGCAATATGTTGCTGTGGCGACAATTGCCTATCCTGTGTTCACTTGTATAGCTACGTTTGTATAACATAGCGCTCTGTTCATTAAATTTAAGATCTGTATTTATATGTACCTGTGTTAACAAATAAAAGCGATTTGATTTGATTTGATTTACGTTGCACGGACAGCATTTTATAGAAATCTACGTAAGTCTGTACAAAATCTGTACCGTACAGACACACCATAGTAAACATACATATACTATTAGTGTGATCTTTAATACTATAAAGAAAAAAAAGGTACGTAACAAATACAAAAGTTTTGGAAGTACTGTCCAACCAATTATGAAGTATATTTGAATTTACAATTTAACTAACAATTCAATTTAATTCTATATTATATCTGTAGACAAAATTATATTCGTAAAAAATTATTAATATCGCGTATATTAATATTTTTTTACGTATCCTTATACTTTTACGTCATATTATATAAAATAAAGTCAAAGCGTCAGTCTGTCTGTTCGCGATAAAATCAAGAACTACAGAACAGATTTTCATACAGTTTTCACTAAAAGACAGAGTGATTCGTGAGAAAGATTGAATACATGCATAATATACTCGTACATAGCAGAGAAAAACCGAGAATTCCAAAGATTTGTAAATCCTGTGCAAACCTGGACCGGATCGCTCAGGGTCACCAGTATGAAATGCTAACGAAGGCTTAAAATAATCTCTGGCCCTTTGCTAATGAGCCGTAAAACTTTAGGCAGATATGTAGATCGAAATGGAAGAAACGGAATTACTGAAAAGGCATAATAATTTCGGTAGCAAATTGACCTAATAGAAGTAACTGTTAGGGAAATCTTTGTGGCAATAACAATTATCGTTTTGTTCATTTTATTTTGGTTTTCTCTGAAGTGTTTAAAACGATTTAGTCGTTAATCAAATTTCGTTTTGGGTTTAGTAAATGTATCTATTTAATTTATATAAATTGTTAAGAGAATAATTTTGTTAGCGCGAATATAAATAGGCCTTTTGGAGGTAACCTTCGAAATCCAATTATGAATGCACAAAAAGGAACTTAGAAAAATTTGAAACGTTTTATAAGGCCGGATTCTAATTAATCATTCAGCGTGGTTTTCACCATAACGCCTAATTCTGTGTTATTTAAGAAACCTTTTACTAACTAATACATTATAACCTTTTTTTAATTTCTGTTATTAATTAACTACTACCTACTTTCTTTTTGTCCCAGGCCTGTGACGCTTTCCTCAGCGACCCTGAGACGAGGTCCTTCCTCAGATCAGGAAGGACTTTCGATCTCGTCATCCTGGACGGTACCTACCCCGAGTGCGCTCTAGGAGTCGTCTACAAACTCAAAGTGCCTTTCATGTACATCAACACAGTGGGTTTCTACACAATGCCTTTGAGTAACTCCGGTAGCCCTGCTCCTTACTCCGTCACTCCATTCTTCGGTAAAGGCTTCACTGATAACATGGGAATCATCGACAGAGCCCTAAATGCAGCCTTCCATGCAACAATCCTCCCATTCCACGCCTTCAGTATGCAGATACTCCAAGGCGTTCTACGAAGAAACTTTGGCCAGCAGATGCCGCATGTGTACGATATGGCAAAGAATGTGAGCTTCATACTTCAGAATGGACACTATTCAGTGTCTTATCCAAGACCTTACCTGCCAAATGTTGCTGAAGTAGCCTGCATCCATTGTAAAGAGTCGAAGATATTGGATCCGGTAAGTTATTCTGATTGTTATTAAAACTTTCTGAATATCACTTGATGATCATGTACAATAATTATAGTCCACAATAGACTAATTGTGGAAAGTCAAACTCTAATAGACAGATGTATAAATTGTTATAGTCGCATCATTGGGGTATTGTCGCGTTGAATCTATAATATCAAGACTTGAATATCTTAATATGTAACGTAGCATGTATTAAATCAACAGTCCTAAATATCCTAGTCCTATTGTCAATCGAATATTATTATACGAGTACTTTTACGTCTAGGAATGTTATAACCTGGAA
Source organism: Mythimna pallens (assembly GCA_961205895.1). NCBI lineage: Eukaryota > Metazoa > Arthropoda > Insecta > Lepidoptera > Noctuidae > Mythimna > Mythimna pallens. Next base: position 18,663,011 of record OY540837.1, read on the forward strand.
GTCCGTAAGTAGAAGACCCCTAAACCCGAACTTGACTTAGTTAATGCAAAGTTATTGGATTGGACATGGCAGTCACATTGCTTGCAGAACAGATGGTTAATGGAGTCGTAAGAGTGGCGTTCCGGAAGACGCAACGTTAGAACGGCTCTTGGGTGTTTGTCAGTGGACATCTTTCGGCTATAATGATGATGATGGTGATTGGATTGGAGTAAATAGTATGTACTTCTTTGAAAGCAAACTCGTCTAGCTTAGCACCCACACTTAGATATGTGCGGGTGAGCGCCATCTAACTTTAACATAAAGTATTCCCAACATTAATTACATTCTAGATTCCTTAGATAAACTGAAGACGTATGTGACCCCGTGCCTAGTTCTTGGTTTAGAACTCAATTAGAAGTAGTGGTAGCATACTTTGACTGCCATTCGCAATTTTGGTTTCCGAGAGTGCTTTAGATTGACTTCTGAACCGTAATTTAGATTACAGATAAAAGTTTTTCTAGTCCGTACAAAGTGGACCGTTGTTGTTTTTTGAACTATTTATTATGCTTTATCTAAATACCTAAATACTTACACTACTTCATTTTGGGGTGTCATCGTGGCTACATTTTTATAGTAAAGTTTTCAACATTTTCTTGCAACGAACTTACTTTAGAAGCCTAATGTAGAGCTCCCAAGGCTTTAGAGGATACAATTATTTGATGTAGGTCCATTCGTGAAATCTTGAACATTTTATCCTTTTGTTCAAAGTATCTTAAAAGTTTGTGTGTGTTTCTGTCCGTCACACTTTGGGTTCCGAAGTCCCGTCGGTGTTGCCAAAGAAGTATTTCTTTGGAGTTAGTAAAGCATCTGATACTTTAACATTAAGGTGTACTATTGTGCAGGGATTTCGATGAATGGTATACTCGAATCTTCAAAAGTACTAAATATTCCTACAAAGATGATTTTAGTACCAGCTATTAAAATAAATAATTTATTTTCTATGTCGTTATCCGAATATCACACGAGAATATTTATTCTGCAAGATCTATTTAGTTTATGCAATCAGGCTGTTTTCAGCTAATAGATTTATTTTACTGTTATTTTGATTTCCGATGGATACAGCTTTGGCAACTTTTCTGATATCCTATGGTGGCGACACTTTGGGGAGGCTATATCCAACAGTGCATATCTTTTAGCTGAAACGATGATGATAATTAACCTGTGTGTTATTACCGATCCCATATATATCTTCTATCTTCACTTTAATGACAGATTTAATTCCCTCAGGAAATCGAAGAATGGATATCCGGAGCTGGTGAAACAGGCTTCGTGTACGTGTCAATGGGATCTTCAGTCAGGACAACGAAGATGCCACTCTCAGCACATCGTCTACTAGTGGAGGCCTTAGGAAGACTGCCGCAGAGGGTGCTGTGGAAGCAGGACGCGGCACAGAACATGACTGATATACCTTCAAATATAAGACTATACAAATGGCTGCCTCAGCAGGATTTGCTTGGTAAGTTGAATTGGATAAATTTCTTAATATCTGTTTAGAAAACCAATAAATTTTGAATTATTTTGTACACCACTAGTTTTTAATTAGTACAAATACTTAGCTTATTAGAAAAGGTCTTAGTATTATTTAAGTCTCAATAAATAATATTCATAAACAGCAAAGTTATTAGCGTTTGATTATATCCCAAAATGTCACTCAATTTATGGAAATAATAATATTTATTATCAAGTACATATTTGACATCAAATGTGAAGTACTAAAAATACAAGTAATACAACAGTCAATTTAATTTAAATACCCTGAGTCCTAAATTAGGAAGATCCTGTATCTTAGGAGGCAGTGTCTTCGCATAAATAGTGGACGAACAAATTATGAGCGTACAGCGTAGATATTATTATTGAAACGTTGTACTGGCTATTGATTATGAATGAAAAACAATGGAAAAACACTGCGCGTAGTATTTTCTAATATCAGTTGTTACGAATAATTATTTAAATTATGAATTTACCAATTAGGACAAATTATCGTGGACAATTTTGGGATTACGTTTTTTCACATAAGTATAATTAGTAACGGGTACAGATAGAGCCCAATTTTTTTTTACTATTTAAAAATTAGGGGTGTATTTTAGTTATTACAAGTTTGGGAGAGAAAAGTATAATTTTACCCAAGACACGTACCTTCAGACTGTAATAGGTAAAATATTATTAAAATAACAGAAAATTGAAATATTGCTGTAGTTTAATAATACTTTTATGAGGCTTTTATGTTCCAATCACGTTTCATTATTGTAAAGCGATGGAAGGAGAAAATTAAGTGGCTTTGTAATTTGAAAATTATATTTGCAAAATAATTTTCGGTGCAAAATTAACTTGTTATAACTGAGTGAACGAACGGGACATGACAGGTATGAATGCCCTTTTGTGCATAAGTCTAGACATTAGGTTGAATGCGCTTATTATAATTGTTCCAGTTAGCATGAATTTAGCGTCTGACCTGACGGGTGTGGTGTCTGATCCGGGCAAATGCCCAATAGTTGATTTCGATTTGTTGTATACAGGGGCGCCTGCTTTTAGAAAACCTCATGGCTGCTAAAATTTTCATTTGATGACTCGAACGAAGTTTGAGAAGAAAATTGCACAGTGATCGACCGACAAATAAATAAATGTCCTACTTACATACTGCGGAACAACGAATGTACCACAAACACCCAGACCCAACACAAATATCATATTACATCGACAAACATTTGTGTTGGTGCGGGAATTGAACCCGCGACCCTTGTGTCTCAACCGGCGCTATAAACCACTGCGCTAAACGGGTCATCGGGTAATGAAAAAATGCCCATCTCTAAAAGACGATTATTGATCTGTTTCTTGATGTCTATTCTTAGGGGTGCTCGGCACCCACTGTTTATTTCTCATGGGTGCCCGAGCCCCCGAGCACCCACGGAGTCGGCGCACCTGGTTGTATATGTTCTAATTGCGCGGAGAACTCTAATACCACGATGTGGAGATTTGGAATTTTAGTTCCTATGGGGCGTTATAGATGTCGTTACTGGTCTACCCAGTAGGGTCGAAGCCAAGGGTCTGCTTCTGAAAAGAAGACTCGGCCCTGGTATGAAAGGTAACGAAGGAACAGGAATGGGTTTTTAGCCAGTAAAAGTCTGGCACACTCTCTCGCCCCACCCAAGAGCTGAGAGGATGTCATTGGATGATTTTCCCACCTACAAATAAAAACTGGTCTATTATCAGTGATGATGATGAAGACTGGAGGTAAATTACCCGTGCAGGAATTTGTTAAATAATCAAGCTATAAGTCACTATGCCCTCTGACTAGACCTTTCACCTTTAAGTACTACCTAGATAATTTTAAGACATAAACCATGGCGAAGCATTTTAGATGCCGGTTACGTCTTCATTCTGCATTTAATCTTCGTTTTGAATATAGGAGTACTCAAATAATGCGGAAAGTGAGGATGCCGTGTTGCCGCTCCAGCCACTCCTCAAAGAGAGGCCTTACTGCCGCAATTATGGCGTGCCCAAAACAGGATTAATCTAATTTCTTGACTTTGAGGGTTAATCGTTTAAGTATTAAAAATAAAAAAAAAACTTGAATTAAGGTTGGTTATTTTGCAACACATGTTGGTACTTTCGATTAGTTTCGAATACCTAGAATTACTGAAATAAGTGGTTATGATTTTGAAAACTGTTTAAAACAAAGAGATTTAAAGAAATATTTAATGTGTTTTATTCAAAACTAAATTGAAACTCTTTAACTAAAAACTGAACCACCACCAAACTACAGCAAAAATTGGCTTCAAATCGAAATAAATGCTGGTATTTTTTTTAACATTATCGGTGGTCGTTTTTTAATCTAATATCATCACCATGATCATCATCATCATTTCAGCCGAAAGACGTCCACTGTTGGACATAGACCTCCCACAATGGTTGCTACAACGACCGGTCCTGTGCCTCTTGCATCCATCGGATTCCCACGACCCTCACTAGGTCATCGGTCCACCTTGTGGGAGGCCTTCTAATGCCGCGTCTTCTGGTACGCGGTCGCCACTCGAGAACCTTTCGGTTCCATCGACCATCTGTTCTGCGTGCAATGTGGCTGCTGCTGCTGCTCATTGCCACATAAATTTGGCGTTTCTTCGAGCTATGTCGGTAACCTTGGTTCTCCTGCGGTTAACTTCATTTCTGATGAAATAACGCAAGAAAACTCCGAGCATAGCAGTGGCCGTGAACAGTGACGGAGAAATGACTTCTTCCTGCCTCACAGCCCGCTACAAGAGGATAGGTTTCGAGGTCTGGTCCTGAAGTCGGACTGACATGGTGGCTTTTTGTACAAACACTTCAGCAGTTCGAGGTGCCGATATTTCAAGTCAATTTGGCACCATTGAAGGGACTGCAGTACAGCCCAGGTCTCGATCGAATCAAAGGTTATCTCGTAGTCCACAAACGCTAAGCAGAGAGGCTAATTTTACTCCTCAGTCTTCTGTATAATCTGCCGTAGCGTATGTATGTGGTCCACGGTGCTGAAGCCTTTTCGGAATCCGGCTTGTTTGGGAGGTTGGAAGTCGTTGAACCTGCGCGCGAGACGATTCGTGATGACTCTGGAAAATAGTTTGTAGACATGGCTCAGAAGTGAGATGAGCCTGTAATTCTTAAGCAGGGCATTGTCACCCTTCTTAAAGACGAGTACTACCACACCTCTGCTCCATGCCCGTGGCGTTTTTCCCTCGAGTATGACGGAACCAAACACATTATGAAGGGCCTTATGGACCGGTTTTTCAACTGCCTTCAGGAGTTCGGCTGTAATTCCGTCCTCACCCGATGCCTTGTTGTTTTTCAGCTGCTTCAGAGTCATCCTAATCTCATACAGGCTGACGTCCGGAATATCTTCGGTATAGTGTCGAGTTAATCTAGCTCTTGGGTCATTTGCTCGATTTACAGCGGATTTAGTAATAGACGTGTATAACTGTCCGATTGAAAATCAACTATATGTAATCAAAACATGTGTAAAATCCATCTTATACACATTCGTACTACCGCGTAATGACGTGAAGCATGGAAGAAAATTCAGACTTAAGTGGCAGCCTAAGAGTAAATACAGTCCATAATTAGTGGCATAGTTTGCGCAGTGGTTAAACGATTGGCTGCTAAACCGCGTATCGCGAATTCATTTTCTACACGCAACAAATATTTTATCGTCTACAGATAGTTGTTTCGGATCTGTGGGTCTTGTTTATGTGAGTTTACATGTTTGTAAACGCACCCACGACTAGTGTGGGGCAAGGATAAAAAAATATAATTATAATCCACCATAAATTCAATAATAAAATGCAATAAAACCATGCCAGGTATAGTCCAGATATCTTAAAATTCATATCCTCAAGTTTTGTCACGTGGCGAACTGAAATTCAAGTCAAAACAAACCAAACTTCGCTAATGCTTTCTCAGAGTTTACCGTTTGTGCATAGCTAATACGCAATTTCAGAAGACTTCCAAGATAGTTACTATGCTACTAACAACGCTAGGGTTCTTTAAAAGAGGTTCCTTGACTTGTAATTACGTTGGCTATATTTTCGAGAAGGTATTAATTTGACGCTCTAGTTGGATTTGTGTCTCAAATTTGTTTCACTGAGGTACAATTTAATTTAGTTTCTAGCTACATTTTTGTAATAATATTTTTGTCTGGTAGAAATGTATTGTTTTATATTTATTTATCTGTTTTTCATTACAGGCCATCCCAAAATTAAAGCTTTCGTCACACACGGTGGTCTACTCAGTATGTTTGAAACGGTGTACCACGGAGTTCCCATCGTCACCATCCCCATCTTCTGTGACCACGACGCCAACGCTGCCAAAGCCGAAGTAGATGGCTATGCCAAGAAACTCGATCTGCAATACCTCACACCCGAAAAATTATACAAGGCTATCTTAGAAGTAATCACAGAACCTAAATACAAAATAGAGGTTAAGAAAAGGCAAGTTTTACTAAGAGATCAGAAAGAAACTCCATTAGAAAGAGCAATTTATTGGACTGAATATGTAATAAGGCATAAAGGTGCTTACCATTTACAGTCTCCGGCAAAAGATATGTCTTTCATCCAATACTATTCTCTAGATGTTTTCTTCCTAATAATTTCAGTATTGGTGACTCTATATGCACTTGTATCATACGCGTTAAGGTTAAGTTTCAATAGATTAATAAATTATGTACAGAGGAAGCAAATGCACAAGCTCTTGGGAAAATCAAACGGTTTGTTGACGACGTCGAAGCTATTAAGACAGGCAACGGTAGCGAAAAAGAAATTGTGATTAAGTAAAAATTTAATTATTTTGATAGGTGTATTTTTTTGAACTGAAAGAGGAAAGAAAAAAGATTGAGATTTTCTTAAATAAGTGTGTATGGTGTAAAATTTTAAAAAATATTTTATTTTGTGATTTATGTGAGGAATTAAATAAATATGAGTATTTCTCACATTGTTTAATATAATAATGTAAATATACCAGTGATATTAAAGTTAGTCTTGTTTCCCAATCAGATTGTTGGGTAGAACGATAAAGATTAAATAAATATATGAAAGTAGAACGTATTAAGGCAATATGTATATCAATTATGAAACATTATGAATTTTCAGCTAAAAATAATATCTGTTACAGATTCATTCATAGCAATTGTATAATTTAATACCTACTCAAATTGATTAAAATTTGAAACGTTCGTTTAGCGATATTTTGCTTTTCTTTTGTCTATGTGGGTTTTGTTTAAATATATTCAAAAGTTAGACTATTATTGCTTTTGATTTGCAGAAATTTTCTTCTGTTTTGAAGTTACCAACCAGAGTTACCATTAGTATAATAAGCCCTTTCGTGAAAGATTGTAAATATAAATAAAGTTTAAGTCCTTAATATTATATTCCGTGTAAATTAATTAAGTATAAATATTTGCTCATCGGTGTAACTTATGATTTATTTTAATTTAAAATAAATAATGTTTAATTGTTTAGAGCGTGTTTTTTATCCTTATAATAACCAAGATAGTGGAATATGTTAGTAGTGATTAACTTGGCGTTTTTATAATAATTATGTACCTCAGTGTTATCTTTATACACAAAAAAAATATGATTGATTTGTAATTAATAATATTTATTTTTTAATTTGCTATAAATTAAAATGAGTCTACATCGTGAAATTTTTATCTCTAAATTCTTATCTATTCTAATCATATATTCTATATTCTATCTAAAAGTCTGCAAGCTCAAAAGTAAAGCAAGAGTATAATGTTAGGAGTTGATAAAATACAAAAGGAATAATAAAAAATACAATTATTATAAACTGGTAACAAAAATGACTAGAGTAATTAAACAAATATTTACCAGAAAGTGCAACAACTCATTGTATTCAACAAATACAATTAGAACAATAAACTAAGCGAGTCAAATTCAGTTCCTACTATTATACATTTGAACAAATACAACATTAGGTACTTAAAATTTAATATTTAAGCCCTTCTTTGCCTAACAAGATATCTAAAGGTCTGATGCCATATTTGTCTCTGCCCCATCCCGTAGCGACGACTCCATACGATTGCTAAACTCAGGAGTCGTCCAAAGGTGGATTATATGTTGATTTTGGCTGGCTCTTGCGCCTGTGCTCCAATAACACTGATATCCTTCTGCTCAGGCGCTTCTTCAGGTGTCACTTTCGATACTTTCGTGTCCCCAGAAACTGCAAGACGCATTATGTGATCTGAGACAGAATAAGGCTTTATTTGGTATGGTAAATGGAATGTTTTATGTGCTACTCAAATTCTGAGTAAAAATGTATTTACATATATTTAAATGCCAAATCTATTATAAATAAATTTTATTTCCATCAGAGAAATCTATCCTAGAAAACTTTAAATTTCGACGATAATTATTGTTTTACAATAGCGATGGAATTGAAATAAATTTTGTTTAAAAGTTTATGAAGTACAAACAAAAGTAGAAACTAATCATTAAGTTGTATACGTGAAAATGAAATAAAGCGAACTAGGTACATAGGCGGTCTAGGTTCTAGAGTGGCGACCACGCACTGGAAAACGCAGGGTTGGAAGGCCTTCCACAAGGTGGACCGACGACCTGGTGAGAGTTGCGGGAGGACGGTGGATGCGAGATACACAGAATCGGTCGTTGTGGCGACGTTTGGGGGAGGCCTATGTCCAACAATGGACGTCTTTCGGGTGAAATGATGATGATGATGATAAGGTACAAAGGAAGTTAGATATACTTACCTCTGAAATGGTACACAATGCCTATGACAGCCCCAAGGCTGCCAAATGAGACCATCCACCAGCGAAGCACGCCAACCGCACGTTTAGGTATAAACAGCTGATGTTTAAGCATGTTCACAAACGTCTTGTTCAGAGCCAGACCCTGAGGGATGCCAACATTTGCCATTAGTATTTTTACAATCTTTAAAATGCTTGAGTGAGTATACGTACAGATGTAACAGAAATATGAACGTTTGAAATAACTTTGCAGATTAAGATATTTTTTTTTGTAGGTGGGCAAATCATCCAATGACATCCCTCGCCCTTGGGTGGAGCGAGAGGGATTGTCAGAATTTTACTGACTAAATACCCACTCCTGTTCCTTCTTTGCCTTAGTCCCAGGGCTGAGTTTTCCTTTCAGAAACAAACCCTTGGCCCTAGTAGGTTTCGACCCTGCTGGGCTCCTACGGTTTGCTGACATGTCCTTGAGGCGCGCGTGGAACAGTACGCGCCGTCGACGACTTGGGCTCGGGCCGGACGGTTACCGAACGATCGGATGGCTAGCTACCGTCCACAAGCCCGCACCTTCGTTGGTCGAAAATCGGGATCCCGGCGACTGAGGCTTGAGAGCCGCGCCCTCGCGCGTGTACGTGCAGCCTCCTCCTATGCTAGCATTACTGCTTCGCAGCAGAGGCAGATTAAGACTAGAACCGGTATTTTTGAGAAGTTTGAAACTAGCTTTTCGTTTTGAAGACATCAAAGTTAAAGATAATGAACATGACTAGTGTAATATCTTTTACTTGCTCGAAGATAGAAATCCTACGATGGCAACGAAAGAATTAGATTCTAATATACCTACGCAAGTATTGGTTATTTCAAGTGGTCGTGAATGCAGTAGTAGCGTAGTAACTTAGTAACTAGTTGTAGCAAACATGCAAACAATGCGAATAATATGTATTTACCTCTTCAATCCAGAAGACAGGTACAATATCTCCGGACAGATCCTTGAAGAGGTCTATTTTGTCAGTTTTTAGTAGTTGCAGATTAAATTGAATCCTTTGTTTAGCCACCATAGGGGTCCCACTTATCTGAAACAATTTTGATTTATAATAATAATAATATTCCACAACTATCACACAACGCCGTCTAGTCTCAAGCTTAGCAGAGCTTGTGTTATGAGTACTAGACAACTGATAAACAAACTTATATATTTCTAAATAGATACATATTATAGATAAACACCCAGACACAGAACAAATGATCGTGCTCATCACACAAACATTTGTCCTGGGCGGGAATCGAACCCACGACCTCCGGCATAGCAGTCAGGGCCACTAACCACTAGACCAACGGGCTAGTCAAAATTTATGCACTATTGTGATTACAACACTATCATAAAATTCATGCTACATGATTACAATATTATAGATTTTGCATATTTCTCGAAGTGGTGAACATAAAGGTTTATTATCCACGTGGGCGTGTCTTTAAGCTAACTAATTACCCAAATTAAATTTAGTAACGATGCCTTAAATTGGGAGCATCGATACAAAGCTGCGAGATAATATTAAAATAATTAAGAAAACTACTTTTTAGAAATTGGCGAGTGAAAAATATATTTGGATTTTGACAATTCTCGTTCTTTTTTTTGGAAAATGGATTTCGTTTTACAAAATTCTGAAATACAAAAATAGAATTCACTAATTGGTTTAGTATTTTTATGTGATTTTATAAGTATCTAATATTAACCCGCTTTTATTATCGGCAGGAATCCTTAGTACCCAACATCTTTTGAAAGATTTTTGTCGAATCTTTTTTGGACTTAGAAGTACCCTAAAATAATCTTTCATTATACTTATACATGATTCTTTTAACTAAATGGCCAGAAAAAGAAGACATGTATAGAAATTATGAAACAAAGCACTCACTGGTTCAAAATCAATCTCGATCCCATGTTGATTGACGTCTGGATTCAGTCCTTTTACATTATTTAGCAACGCAGGATCACTTTCCAAGAAATGAGGCATAGAGGCGTACATAGGAGCCTTTATGCAAGGAGCCAGATCCATAAGACCTTTAGGAGGGCATTTGTCAGGCTCAGGACAAAAGCACTGGAGTTCTGGATCTTCAGCGAAGTTTCCGATGTTGGCTATGTAGCGGTTGGTCTTGATGCCTCGGTAGGACGTCTTCTTTTGATACCAAGGTTTGAAAGACCTGGAGATATTGAAAATGTAACATTCTACTGGTGGAATATTACAATATTCTTTCTTAAATTTGCTTACTCCGAAGGTACAAGGGGAATTTTTAAATTCAGCATTTGTTATCTCCTATTTATTTAGACTTAGATATTTTAAAATAGTTTACACTCGAAATGTAATATACTCTTAAGATTCCAGATTTTCATTAATCTTATTCGCAGTACTGATTAGCTTAAGGTCCTTAATGCTTAAGATAAGTAAATGAGAGAAATAACGAATGTGCCGTAACAAAAAGAATCGTGTTCGCTAAGCTAGGATAATCGCCCCGAAGGACCAGATAAGATCATTTATTTAAATGTGCGTAGAAAAGGACCAAGGTAGAGAAATTTATTTCCTCTACCGGAAATATAAATACATATGTCGTTTTTTAGGCATTTAGGGCAAACTCTAATAAAAAAAGGTAGCATAGAAATGATAAAAAAATTAAATTTGATTATTTTTTTATTTTATTGGTGTTCATTAAAATGAACACAATACAAGGAATCTAATATTTAAATGACTTTAAATTAATAAAAGCCGTATGTTTTTGTAACGTTTTCTTAAAACTCGGATATGTTTTTGGAGAAATGAGTTTATTTTAGTTATGATATATTTATGTTAATATACAGAGCAGGTTTGTAATTGCTATATAAATATACTAGCTTCTGCCAGTGGCTTCGCCCACGTCAAAGTAAGTTTCTTCATACAAATTTTGGACCCCATTTGATCACCTCAGGGGGTGAATTTTGGAAAACCCTTTCTTAGTGCTTGCCTACGTCATAAAAGAAAACCTTTTAGTCCCAGTAGTTTCAGCTGTGCGTTTTTATATACACCCCTTTTTTTATTAGTACCTACAAAAAAGTGGGGCCCTATCCGTACCCGTTATTGATCATATTTTTGTAGTCAAATGAAAAAAAAAAAGACGGGTTGCACTCCGGGAGTGCCGGCAGAAGTGAAAACTTGATTATTAACGTTGAGCATGTTTGATATTTTGGAATGGTTAGGGAATAATTTTGCACCAATTGCTTTATCAGTATAAAAGTACTATCATTTATGTGGTAGAATACAATATTCATTTATTGCGCTATCGTACACAAACATGACAATTTATATTACATTAAAAATTTAACACTTTAAAACTATTACAATTATTTTACATTAAAAAGTTTATCTCTCCGACCATCCGTCTTACGCTTTTTCGATCAGGTCACGTGTCCTGACGCGAGTTTAAGATTTTATACCCATTACAGAAAAAGTGCTCAACGCCGCTAAAGAAGTTTTCACTTCAAAAAAAAACGAAATCCCAAAATTGACCACGAAAATTTGTCATAATTGGTAAATTCATAATAGAATCAATCATTCATAACAATTGCTAATAGAAAATACTTCGCGCAGTGTTTTTCCATTTTGATCGTCATTTATTCATTCATACACCCTGTAGGTACAATAATTCCATAAATTGAGTGACATTTTGGGATATTAACAAACGCTAATAACTATGCTGTTTATGAATATTATTTATTGATACTTTACTTAAATAATAACAAGACCTTTTCTAATAAGCCCTTTAAGTATTTGTACTAATTTAAAATTAGACGTGTATATAGATTTTTCGGTTTTGAGATATAATAAAACAAAAAATCGAAGCTAAATTACTTAGTAGCGACATGCTATTATTTTTAGAATAGGCGTTGGAACTAATCGTTGCGCATTTTCATTTTGTTTCTTATATAATCTTCTGCTCTCTCTCTCTGTATCTCTTCCTGCCGTTTCCTGCCTCATATTACTTGGGGTCAGCGCAATACGTTTTTTTCTTCCATTCATGTCCTGTCACCCGTCACACTATCACTAACTTCCCTTTTCTTTCATATCACTCCTCACACAATCCATCCATATTTTCTTTGGCCTCCCTCTCCCTCGCCATCCATCTACATGTATACTAAGCTTTTTTTAGTAACATGCGTTTCATCTCTCCTCTTCACATGACCTTACCAAGATAAACGATTTCCATTCAACTTTTCAGTCACTGGCGCCAATTTCAAACTTCCTCTAATATACTCATTATTAATTTTATCCTTTCTCGTCATACCACACATCCATCTCAACATTCTCATCTCATATTTCATATATAATACTAATAAGTAGTAGTTCTGAACACACAATAACAATTAAATAATAATTTCAAAATACGTCTTAATTTTTTTTATTCTGTTTTATTTTTTCTTGTAATAAAGATTTATTATTTTATATTTACCTATATTGCTTGCGTTTATCGATCAAATTAATCCATTAATTAGATGGTGTACATAGATTTTTTTTAATAACTTTACCTGCATAAATCAGTAGAGAAAGACTCGATTCGGTCAGTCTCCTTCAAGAAGGGCGGGAACACGGTTCCGTCTGTTCCCTGGTACTCATTGCAAGCGCCCTTCCACATCGTCTGCTCCGACTTGCCATCTATTGCCACAACTTGGCCAACATCCATGACGTTCTGAATGCCTCGCTTTACTGTTATAATGTGTGGATCTATCGTGTTGTTCCGCTATGAAAGAAAATAGAATTTAATTTACGAAATTATTCCCTCAGGGCCCCGATTACCGAGAGCCCCGTACTGGAGGCAACCGAATACCCGAAAAAGCGATAAATATGATCATATGTTTTTTTTTCTGTGTATCAATTTTATGACGATTTTTACAATATTGACGATTTTGTATGTTTTTTTAAACTGATTGAAAACTTTTACTTTTATTATTACTGCTGATTGATTATATTAATAGTTGATTTTTGCATGTTTTGAATATATTTGTTTAGCTGGGAAAATCGTCCAATGACATCTCCTTGAGGTGTGCGTCGACGACTTGGGCTCGGTCCGGACGGTTGCCGGAAGGCCGGACGGCAAGCCACTCATTGCTCGCCGTCTGCAAGCCTGCGCCTACGGTGACCGGAAATCGGGATCGGGATCCCGGCGACTAGGGCGTGAGGGCCATTACCTCGCGCGTGCACGTACGTCCTCCTCCTTTGCTAGCATTACTGCTTCACAGAAGAAGCCGACTGCTTGTCACTCCTCCTCGCTTCGGACCATGGCCTGTACCAAGGCCCGGCGCGAGAGATCGTTGCCGCCGATCGCCCCAACGAGGACACGGCGGTGCTCTGCCCAAGCGGGGAACACCTCTACCGTATGCTCCACCGTATCCTCCGGGTGGTCCACACAGTGGTGACACCCGGGCGTTAATTCCGCACGAATCCGGTGCAGGAACTTCCCAAACTGACCATGCTCGTTGAGAACCTGCATCATGCGGAAGGTGAGGACGCCGTGAGGTTACTCCTCAAAGAGGGGACTTACCGCCATAATTGTGGCGTACTCAGCACTGGATTGCGACAGTCGCTGTCGCCATTTCACCATGAGAACCCGCCGAAACTCTGTCCGCCATGCCACGACTTGTCGCGGCAGCAGAGTTTCACCCCGGCGTTGCAACTCCACGCGCAAATCGTGCATGCGTGCAAGAATTGTTGCCTCCAGATCCCATGGTGGCAGGCCAGCAAGGAGGCTCGCCGCTTCGCGGAAAATCCGTATCCGTATGGCCATGACCGTCTGGCATGCGTTCAGCTGGGCTGCAGGTCTCTTTCGCAGCGACGGCACCTACACCGGCACTACATAAGGGGCCATGGATCGAACGATGCCTGCGTAGAGCCTCCAGCAGAAGGCGTCTGGACCCTCTAGGTTTTTTAGGCAGCCCCAGTCCGATTCAGTTTGGAAGCCAGACGTTGGAAATGCTCCTCGAAATTTCACCGGGTGTCGAGGACGAGTTTCAGGTACTTCATCGTCAATCCGACGCCGATGTGAACTCCTCCTACCGTTAATTTGGAACGCCGTGGCGGCGCGCTCCGAGGGCCGTGAAAACTCATGGCCTCGGACTTACACAGCAGCACCTCGAGTCCCAACTAATATAATCCTTTAATTAGCATTTTTGATTTATATATATGTGATGTAAAAAAAGTGAAACTAATTTTGCACGTTAACGTTTATTTTTGAGTTGTCTATTTAATATGCTACATTAAAAAAAATACTTAAAAGAAATATTCCAAGTAGAGTAGGTATTTTGATTTTCTGTATTGAAAGAGGATTTAAAATAATTAAAACCTTAGTCTACATTGTATTTTCTAATTAAAATATTTATCTTAACTAAGCAAAACTATATTTTTCCTAATTCTTTTTAAGTATAATAATTTTTGTAAATTAGTAATAAAGTTTTGTTTAACATCTTCTGCTGATGGTAAGGCTAAATTGCAAACTTTTATTTTGATTGGTCGCGACAGCGAAATTTTGCGACGGTGTTGCCTCTCTGCGCGCCACTCGTGCCTATAAGCAAGGAATATTTCCTCCAGATTCCACAGTGGCAGGCTGGTTAAGGAACTCGCCGCCTTACACCGTGCATTGAAAGACATGCGGTATCGCAGCATCATTCGCATGGCCGTACAGTCGGCGGGTTAGTCGCTTCCGCAGCGACACGCTGTCGTTAAGACCACACCAGAGCCGTAGAATGAAGGGTTCGGACCGCACGATTTTGCTCCAGTTTGGGAGCCAGAGGCCGAAAATGTTTCTACGAAGTTCTACAAGCTGTCGAGGAAAAGTTTCAGGTACTTCGTGTTCGAATCGAACCCGATGTGAACTTTTCCTGTCTTTATTTGGGATCCCTAGTGGCGTGAACGAAAAGCTATGAAAATATCAGACCTCAGACTTGTGCAGGGCCACATTGAGTCCTAACTGCTGGATCCACTTAACTAGTGACGCAACCCCTCGTGTCGCAATTTTATAAGTAAGAATTTATACAAAGCTTTAGCGTATTATAAGAATTCATCAAAAATTGTATTTTCGTTTTCAAGATTATCTTTAAAAATTAAATATTAAACAGGTTATAAATACTCGTAGGATAAAGTAGCAAAGTATTCACCGTCCCAAAAAGGGAGAACCGAAACTGATTATTAGGTTCCAAAATCAGTCCACTGACACCTTCTTTCTTTAGGGCCGTACAAGTGGCCTTTGGGGCGAACTCAGTCCTCGCACAGTTGATGATGATGCCTCGGAACAAGATGTCTAGGGCTTTGACCCTCATGAAAATGTCCGGGGGGCTGTCGAAGATCCCGTTCATGGCTTTCCCCACCATGTTTAACATTGCTGGCTTGTCCCGATTTACAGTTAAAGCCATACCCTGGAAAAAAAAGATAATTAGAAAATTATGTTTTGTTCCTATTCTTGTTTAAATAATTTCATCTTTTGAAACGGTTTTAACTTATTTTATTCTAATGTCGTTCTTATATTGATCAAAATTATGACTGATGACAGCAGCGCTATTTTCTAAGAAAACAGCCTAGAGCGCAGCGCTGGCCGCAGCGACGAAATCATTACAAAATGCGCTCAAGGCTGTTTTCTTAGAGAATAGCAGTACAGCTCGGTAATAAGCTTCATTATTCAATTTATTTGGTTTTCCTATACATTAAGTTTAAAACTCATTTAAAAAATGTAATCAGTCTTACCAGCATAAAAATATGCGGCATGACAACGATCTCCTCTCCCGTCAGCCCAGGTGCAGACATTTCGGGATTGAAGTAAAATGTGTCCCGTTTCTTGTAAGTGATCGTGTCATCTTCTTCGTGGTCTTCAATTTCCACCTTCTCTTTCCACTCACTGAGAAAAATTGTCTTAGATTAGAAATTTTCCAAGAAGAAAAAAAATAATGCAGTTAAAATCATATTCAAAGGCTGAAACAAAAGCGTATCATAGGACCAAATTCAGCACTACAATTCCACAAAAATATAATAAATTCAACAAGATAAAATGAATTGTCGGCAGAAACAATAAATGCTAACACTTTATCGCTTATACCAAGCGCCAAAACGGATCGTAGTACCAAATTGCCAATACAGCCTTTAATAAAAAATAAAAAAAAACACTAAACCAGCTCTTTTAGAAATGTTAACATAAATAAAAATTGCTAACAATATATAGCGCCAGCGTCTTCATACGCTTGATAGTCGATAAAGTATTCTTTGTCTAAATTCATGACATCATTTTAACTGTCCTAAGAGACGGTTTAGGCGCATTAGGGCTAATTCTCATTTTGGCAACCGACTCGCTAATGGACTACTTCTCATTATGGCCACTTCTCATTTTGGCTACTTCTGATTAGGGCTACTTCTCACTCGGGCTACTTGTCATTTGGGCTACTTCTCACTAGGGCTATTACTCATTAGGGCTACTTCTCAAAATTTGGGAATGTTTATTGAAATAAGTACTGTCTTTATGTATATAAACATATAAATATAATGTAATTGATCTCTTATGAATGAATAAACATGT
Organism: Mythimna pallens; assembly: GCA_961205895.1. Taxonomy (NCBI): domain Eukaryota; kingdom Metazoa; phylum Arthropoda; class Insecta; order Lepidoptera; family Noctuidae; genus Mythimna; species Mythimna pallens. The sequence continues at coordinate 18,679,872 of OY540837.1, forward strand.
TTATATACATAAAGACAGTACTTATTTCAATAAACATTCCCAAATTTTGAGAAGTAGCCCTAATGAGTAATAGCCCTAATGAGAAGTAGCCCTAGTGAGAAGTAGCCCGAGTGACAAGTAGCCCGAGTGAGAAGTAGCCCAAGTGAGAAGTAGCCCTAATCAGAAGTAGCCAAAATGAGAAGTGGCCATAATGAGAAGTAGTCCATTAGCGAGTCGGTTGCCAAAATGAGAATTAGCCCTAATGCGCCTAAACCGTTTTATCTTAATCTATACAGACGTTAAAAAGTGAAGAGGTACAGACAGACTGAGTTATTTTCATATACATAACATCGGTATGGAAATTTCATATTATGCTCTTTCATATCCTAGATTTTGCACATGTGTAAGTATCGATCGGCATAAAAATATTCACAATACAAAACAAAATTGCCACCTCGTGCCTTATGATTTACTAATAATGACACAGTGTTGTAAAACACTGAAAATTATTACCTTCACTTTTCAAGGTGAATAAGTTGGCAAGAATTATATTTTTTTTCTAGATAGCCATGGGAATCATAGCACCGTGAATTGCGTATTAGCAGCTGGCTTGGGATTAGTCATTCGGACACGTAGTTTCGAGGTTCCACTTGGTTTCTTTAAAAACTGCTTTTGATGTAGACTGCTTTTGAAGTAGAGTAAAATAGACGACAATTTATGTTATAAGATTATTTAAACCTACCTGATATCATCTTGCTAGGTATTTAACCGCAGGTTAACTGTCGTAAATCGAGTTATTTTCATTCTAACAAACACAACCTATACGTAGGTTTTTAGGCTGCTCGATTATGTACTCTATATTGTTATTTTGAAATTATGGTAACTGCTAACTACTAATAAAACTCGCGTCAGGAATGATGATGTCCGCAAGAGAACCAACGTTACAGACATAGCCCGAAGAATCGCCAACTCAAGTGGCAGTGGGCAGGGCACATTGCTCGCAGAACAGATGGTCGATGGGGACGAAAGGTTCTGGAATGGCGACCACGTACCGGAAGACGCAGCATTGGAAGGCCTCCCACAAGGTGGAACTATGACCTGGTGAGGGTCGCGGGAATCCGATGGATGCGAGACGGATAGGACCAGTCATTGTGGTGACATTTGGGGGAGGCCTATGTCCAACAGTGGACGTCTTTCGGCTGTAATGATGATGAATTACTAATAATAACTAATAAGCTCTACTTTACTAAAAATAACTGACAAATTTTGCTTATAGGTGAAACAGTAATTATTGCTGATATTTTTGGAATTGTGGGCGAATATAACAAAATTACATCTATATTTAGGTTAAAAAAATGTTACTGATAAATATCTTTTTAATTTAATTAAATTTAATTTGCAGTACACCGCAATCTACCCACGTTTTTATGTTAAGTTCTTACAGTCCATCCTAAGGTTGTCTGGTAGATATCGCTGTTAGCGATAAGACCGCCATTGTACCCATAGATTAAGTTAGTTTTAATTTTTATTGTTACTATTTTGGTGTACAATAAAGTTTTATTCTATTCTATTTTATTCTGATGTTTTAGGGTTGTGGGCGAAATGCTAAAGTCAAACAGATAAAGTGAATACAAAACATTGCCACTAGTACTGTGGATAATGGATACCCAGAAGGGTTTTAGAAAGTTAAATAAGAATTGAAAGAGCTAACAATATAAAAAAGGGATTTAAAGAAAAGCTTTTTATTTAAGTAATTCTGTTAATTCAATCTTAAATAAATTACAAAAAGAATAAAATGAGAACCTATGTTACCGTTAAAGTACAGAATGCGTTAATATGCGCATTAACTAGGTAATCTGCAAATTAATGGGTGCTATCCGTTAAAGTGTGAAATTTGACTTAAAATAACAGATATCTATCTAACATTTTAATTGTAAAGCTACAGTTATGTATTGCTTTCTTTATACTATGTAAAAGTACCTTATATTGTGGTGAGAAAATAAATCTTATTATTATTATATTATTATTATCTCCACTTTACATTATGAATCTGAAAATTAACGGATATTAAATTGTTAAATCACGGAACACAGTGAGCGAAACACTTTTGTTCCCTGGACGGGGTCCCACTCTACAGGGCTCCTACTTCTGGGTGGTTATTAAAAAAATAACCACGAAGGCTAAGTCTAACCTAACCGGTCTGTGTCGGGGTGCCCTAAAATATGTTAATTCTTCATGCGTTAAATGTCATCAAACTTGAGATTGTTATTAGAAATTAAATTATTACAATAAATTCGAATGTTACATTCAAGCAAATAACCTGTTTTATAACTTAATCGTATGCTTGGCCTTAGTCTGCAGATTACCTAGGAAAACTACAGATAATCTAGTTAATAAAAGAACTTAAACATTTTTTCCACTTTAACGGACTCAATCAGAAAATCTGCAGATTAACAAGTTAATCTGCACTCTAACTGATTTACTTACATTAGCCGTAACACATAAACTAACATTTTATAATAATTAAATTATAAATAATTAAAATTAAATAATTTGAGTAAGTGAAATTTTATTCAAAGATGAGCGAAATTACGTTTTAATAAAATATACGCGCCGAATTGCAAACGTCCTGCTTTTTGAAATTTAATAGTTGATTTATCAAATATTGATGTTATGTCTATGCTATATGGTGCTATTAAGATTGGAAGACAGGATATGGGTATCACGCCGACGCTAAATCTGCAGCTTCTTCAATCTGATTATAACGATTGTAAAAAGTTAATAATACATGAGATAGACCATAATAATTTATGATATTTAATTTATGAAAGCGTTTACAAGTACATTCTAAATATTTCGGGCTTTAGGCAACCAATATTACTGATAAAGGGACGTTTTATTTATTTATTTTATTATACAACTGAGGCTTATTATTTTTATATATATAAAAAGTAAAGCTGACAGACTGTCATAACAATGTTCAACCGAAACTACTAGGACAGGGAGTGTGAAATTTTGCACAAGGTTTCCTTTTATGACGTAGGCGAACACTAAGAGGGGATTTTCCATAATTCACCCACTAAAGGGATGAAACAGGGGTCCAAAGTTTATATGGAAAAACCTACTTTCATGCGGGCGAAACTGCTGGCAGAAGCTGGTATAGCTATACAACCATGTAGCGTGGATATAATAACCTCTTACAGAGATACTGTCGTTTTTCATAATGGTATTATTAACAAACCTACACTTGTCTTTGCCATGTCAATGAAATACTATATCATTAAACGGTGAATTTCCTTTATAGATAATAATTTAATTGTAAGTATTCACTTTTGAATTGCATGCCTTGCTGTAATGTGACCATTTGCTTAAACGTTTTTGATTACGTGCTAAACGTTATGCATTTGTGCAACGTGGATTATGCCATTATAAGCCATTACATATTGTTTTATTTTGTAATGGTAAATTTATGTCATCATCATCATCATTTCAGCCCATAGATGTCCACTGCTGGAAGGGAGGCCTTCCCTCAAATGTCGCCACAATGAACGCATCTGCGCGTCTCGCATCCATCGGATTCCCGCAACCTTCACCAGGTTATCTGTCCATCTTGTGCCTTTCAACACTGTTTGTTCCGGTACGCGGTCGCCACTCCAGAACCTCTAGGCCCCAACGGCCAGCTGTTCTGCGAGCAATGTGCCCTGCCCATTGCCACTTAAGTTTGGCGATTCTTCGTGCTATATCGGCAACCTTGGTTCTCCTGCTGATGTCCTCATATCTGATTCGATCACGCAAGGAAACTCCGAGCATAGTCTTTTCCATTGCCTTTGGGCGACTTTGAGCCTTCTGATGAGGCCCATCTTTATGTGGAGGATCTATCTTTATGTGTATGGTCATAACTGGGAAAATGATTACAGCAACCTTTTTTCTTTTGCTAACTGATAACTGTCTTCCGGTTGGAAGTGGAAGTCTTTGCTAATAACAGCCAAGAGCCTCGACCAATATCTAAGGACGTTCTCGTTGGGCAGTAATTTTTTTTTGTGATACCTAGATTGATGAGAAGAGTGGTGTGTTGACGAGTGTTTAAGAACCTACCAAAATATTTTGTACATTATCTACATCTTTATTATCTGTATTTTCAATATAAAACCGGTTAACTTAAAAACTTAACCTAAGTTTTAGATATATTACAAATCTATTTTTTATTGAAATTCGGCTTATTTTTCATACTAATATAGACAGCCTGTGTTAAATGGAATAAAATCAATAATATATATATTTTTTTATGTTACTGCTATTAAATTAACAAAAATTGTTAACACACACAATACGCAATCACGCCGGATCAGCCAGCGGCCGGCGAACTTATTTGATGATGGCGGGTGACTAACGAGCTATAAAATTTCCTGAAGCCAGCAGAATGACGTCCGATTATTCACGAATGCAGAGTTTCGAGGCGGCAGAAACCGAAACCGAACCTTATTTTTGAGTACTTGTATTTATATTAGTTTATTAAATTGTGTATATATTTTTTTTAGAATAGAAACTTAATTTGTTTCAATTACATTTAAATAATTAATTAAACAAAATATGCTTAACTTATTAAAACTAACTTACAAAATAAAAATAAAAGCCCTAAAGTACTAAAAAGCAATTTAAAGTACGGCGTCGAAAAACTCCTCCGCATCGCTGTCGACTGGTAATGTACCCAAAAGACTGGCGGCATTGCCACGCTGAATGGCAATGCTTATCCTTTGTCCGAAGTAAAAGCCAGCCCTTAGGTCACGCGAAGTATCAAAAAGGCGTTTTGAAAGTTCTCTAAATAATTTGTGAGCATTCGGACCCCACGATCCTAGAGTTTCAAACCCAAACGGCTCGAAAATATAACTACCAACAAGGTTATTATTTTTATAGGTGGAGGTTGGGACCGCGGCCCCGGTCCAAATGTCCCCACGGCCCCCATCAATAACATAAAACAAACAGAAAATACTCACTCAAAGTGGTAAGGTCCAACCTCCTTGAGGATAGGCTTGGCACCCTTTTGCACTTCCTCAGCATTGGTGTAATTAAACAAATACACTTTGAACTCCAAAGCAAAGGGAATCGTTTCCCACATTTTACGGACGTCAGTCTTCTTTGATAGCGCCATTTCCTGCGAGAGAACAAGTATTTAGTGATTTTCCTGTCTCCTTCTTATTTGGAATTGGCTTAGCCTGAGTTGTACTAAAATATAATTTGCTAGTCCGCCAAATGGTGTGTATGAAATGTAAGCAAAATTAGTGCTAGATTTTTTTTTTCGGTGGGTTTATCATCCAATAACATCCCCGCTCTTAGGAGGAGCGAGAGGGTGTGTCAGACTTTTACTGACTAAAAGCGCACTCCTGTTCCTTCGTTGCCTTTCATACCAGGGCCGATTCTTCCTTTCAGAAGTAGACCCTTGGCTTCAGTTGCCATTTGCGTTTTAAGATTATGGGTTTCCTGTTTGGAAATTTCCTGTGGCCATAATTTAGACATAATAAGTCTGTAAACAATCTTTTGTAAAACATATTATAAACGACTTAACATTTCTTATTATTTTATTTTTTAGTAATTCATTAAGGATTTTGGATCCTTGACGTGGTTTATTCCGTTCTAATACCAAAAACTAATATGATTTGTATTTTTTTGAAATCATATTTATTTTCCATTCCAAACGAATACCAATAACTTGATTTTGGTACAGTCAACTCTGTCAAAACTAATCAAAATCAATTTTAAATATGAGTCCAAACAGATACCAGTGGTATTATTAGTTGTTGGTATTAAAATAGCATAAATCCTTGACGTGTACGAGAAATAGACTAAACTTAAACTAAACTATTCAAAAGAAAACTACAATTAATATATTAAACATTGATACAGATTGGTTCTAATATTTACCCTGCTCTTAATAACAAAGGGTCGGTAGGTAGAAACAAAAACAAAGAAAATAAAATGTGTTATTCTCTGACCTTAACCCGTCAGATTTATTGCGTATTCTTCGAATTCTGATCAAATTAAAGCCTTTACTGAAATCCCGAAGAGGAGAGAAGGCCTGGCCCGTTGACAGATAACGATACATTAAGGAATAAACAAGGCCCTTACAATAAAAAGATGGCTGACCTTGACCCATACTCGACTTCTGGGGTCCTATCACAAGCTCTTAAAGCGATCCATTTTACGACCTAAATTAAATTGTTAAAGGGATAAAGGTATATATTTTTTTGCAAATAGGTTTAAAAAAGATACTTTTACATGTTATTTTTTTTTCTGTCATTTTAAAACAGACGAGGCCGGTGTTTCCTAGCTGAATACCCTGAGAAGAAACACCGAGACAAACTTAGGGGTCAAAGTCTCCTTTAAAGTCCATACAGTAAATATGTAATGGTTAAATCACATGAGAACCATGCAGATTTGTATGAGATAGCCTTTTGAAGATAGAACCATACAGATTTGAGTGGACCTGTCCAGTCAGTGCAAGCATTTGTCAATATTCGCAAAGCTCAAATCAGGTTTACTAAGGAGCTCAACGACGTTACGAACAATACCAAGAAAAGGACATTTGAGTAGGCCGCAGAAAATACTCAAATTGCCAGACATACGTTAAGATATTATAGGGTGTATACCTCCATCCTACTTTTTCGCTCACACGACTGACATATTAACACATCACAGTAAGGCCCCAGTACAATCCTCGACCGAGGTCGAGACTCAAAAGCTTACGATGTTTCTTTGTATTGTTTTATCCTAACCACGTTTACTAGGCGCCCTGTTTAACTACGATACAGTTCTATTGACTTGTATTTTTGTTGGAGAGAAAATTGATTCGAAAAAATCCAAACAATGATTCTTTCGCTAGGCAGTAAGTCTTCTGCAATCATTATCCGATTACGTCTCTTAAAACTTACACTTAACATCACGCTTGTATTTCCTGAAGAGTTAAGCAGAGAGGTCTACGCTAAGGTTTACTGTCCACGGATGTGTACGAAACGCCAGGCAGCTTGGGTAGCACAGCGTTCTGGCTCCAAATTCAAGATATTAAGAGAGATTCATTACCTTCTTAAGCTGTCCCTTGAGTATGACAGGAAACAGGACCCATCCAAAGATGAGCCCGAACACTGCCACTCCGCCCGCGATTGCAGAGTACTTTAGCTCTTTAGGAAGCTGCATTTTAGGTGCGCACTTTTCTGTAAAAAAATTAACTATTGAATGACTGGATGTTACCACCACATCAACGGTTGATTTGTCAAAAGTACATCATTGCTAAATTCATTATACGTATAAGTCCGAAAAAAATTAAAGTTGATATTGGTGCAGCCTGGTGTGTAACGTTATGTAAAGAAAAGAAAAGATCTTTTCCTTTCGTTCGGGCCATCCAAAGGTTGTCTGTAAGAAATTGTCTGTAGACCGCCTATTGTACACTTATTTCACTATAAATGTTTGTCCTGTGTTAAGGCGTGGATATCTAATAAAATATTTTTTTATGATCTTTTTTTTTAATATTAAAAAATATAATTTATTCATGTAGGTATAAAAAGAAAATAATAATCTATTACCCACTTAAATACTTAATTTATTGGATCAGTATAACAGTCATTCCTAACTTATGTACTTACGCGCCAATATTATTCATTCGTCATCTTAGCAAAAATCATTTCACCATCGACATCGATGGTGAAAATGATTTTTTCTAAATCTCTTGCTTGGCTCAGTATTCAGCCACTACAAAGTCATCGGCTGTCATTAGATCCCTACGTGAACAGGTAAACTACTAACGTATAGGCGAGAGGCTCTCCGACGGAAAGCCATTAGATTAGCATTAGGCTAGCATGTGACTTTTTTTTTTTAAGCTGGGTAATCATCCAAATGACTTCTCGCGCACTGGGTGGAGCGGGAGGGCGTGTCAGACTTTTACTGACTAAAACCACACCTGTATCCTTCAATTACCCTTTGCGTCCTAGGACTACGGGTTTCCCTTTCAGAAATTCTCCACGGTCCTAGTTAGGCTTGCATGTGACTAGGTGTCTCACTTTGAAACTATAAAAATACTTTAAATATTATCAATACGAAAGACTCATGAATATTCTAAGCAATGTCGCTAGGCATTTGTACATTCCCCGGATAGACTTGCAAAGGAAGCTCTAAGATGTTTTTGTTGTAGTTTTTTATCTTAAATTATGTAATAAATACATAATTTAGAATAAAATTGTATTATAAGACGATTTAATGTAGTTTATTACTCTTCTAAAGTGAAGGTTTTCTTTATTAGGTGCAGAAGTCAATCTACATACTATGTATATATATATAATAATTTAATTCAGGAAATTGTTCCCATATAAGTTACAAATTACATACAAATTTAGATTCAGTACAAAAAAAAATACATCACTCAATAATACATTAAATACAATCCTCATTACAATCATTGCATCAAAACAATTAAAACAAAGTCAATCAATTAAATAAATTAGAATAACATAAAATAATTTAATTTAATTTTTCTATGCCCTGTATTACTACAAATATCCACTCTCGAATAATTATGGCGAGCATGCAAAAATATAATAATATTACAGTTGTAAGACTGATTGCGACTGAATTCATAATAATGGCGTCCCACAGGGGACAGTGTACATGACAGGCTTATTTGCTGAAGTGAACATTTTCGAGCCGACGTTGATGGATGTATAATCTGAATAGAGGGTATATGAGGTTATGCAGTGACTGTGTTTTCTTTTATGACTAGTCGCTTCTCTAGTAAGAGACTTTGGAAAAATGTTTATTAAAGTTTACATAGTAAAGGCTAGGCAGATAGAGTTACACATAGTACAATTTAAGCAGTATTCTAATAATGTCCAGAGCTAGATATGACCATGTATTGTAAGAGACAGTCACTCAAGTATGAATGACGACGCCCTTCTAAGCAAAATTTTTTCTATAGCTAGGAGAACCTGTCAATCTGTCACTTCTACTGAACTTAAGATGGCCCTTCCCTACTTGTCTATCGTCATCGTGAGCATGGTTTAAAAGGTAGTGGTTTCATCAGTGTTTGATGAAGAGGCAAATCGGAAAAAGAGCGACACGCCTAAAATCTTTGTTGGCATTCGGTAATTCTGTCATTAACTCGAATATTTAACAAAACTTTTTGTAGGAAATACGTACTTTTTAAAAACTTGTTTTTGAAAAAAAAAAGTCATTCTAATAGGTAAGGTGTCTATAGATATATATTTTTAATTTTTGAGTTGATTGTAAAGGTTCAAAATTTCACAAAGTAGCATTTTTAGAGGTCTTTACTGGATTAGATGATTTAGATTGTATGTTTTTTTTTCGGTAGGAACTCATCAAATAAATTCTCTCGCTCTGAGTGGATTAAGAGGGACTCACACTCAGACTTTTGATCACTAAAACCCACCTGCCCCCCTAGTCAAGTTACGACCGTTTTGTTTCGATTCTTTTGCGTCGAACACCTCAAGTAGGCCACGCCTCCAATTCCTTTGTTATGACCACGTGGCTGACCGTTGAGAAGACGTCAGAACAAAGGAATCGAAGGCGTAGCCTACTCGAGGCGTTCGACTTAAGAGAATCGAAACGAAACGGTTGTAACTTGGCTAAGGGGGCTGTTTCTTTTATTAGCTCTTTGCATTCCAGGGCCAAGGTGACTAGTTCAAACCATCCGGTAGCCCTGGCAAGTATCAACTTTAGCGGGCCAAATAATTTATGTTGACATCTCTTTGAGATGCGTGTGGAAAACAATGCGCTATCGACCCGAGCTTGGTTTGCTCACCGTCTTGCTGACGGCCCGCCTAAAAAGACGAGCCAATTTGAGGACCTAAATAGAAGCCATCTAAAAAGATACGCAGAGAAGATGAAGAATACAAAAATACACGAGACACTGATCAAAGATTTAAATGATAAACAGGGCTGTCTAAAGTCGCTGAGTGCTGCGAAGATGGCTGACACGGAGACGCAGATGTCCACAGTAAAAGTCAGGATGGGGGCTCTTCAGATGGCACAACGGAATGGGTTAAAAAAGTTAAGAGTGCTCTGATATATATAATAATACATTAGAACACTCTTAACCTTTTTCTGTCCTTGACCAACAATCGTTCAATTAACCACTCCTTAGAACTGCCCATTAAGTAATGATATCAATCAATCAAGCTGTTGCTGATAGCTTATAATATCATTTTTTTTTTGTGTGGGAATCTAATCACCGTATATGAAATGTGTCTTGGTTCACATGCACTTTCCTTGACTATGCTTACTTCAAGCTCATGACATTGACGATGAGAATTCTTGATGTGAAAATTACCGTGCCATTGATTGCAGCTTGTTAGAGAAAATTGATTTATGGTGTAAGTGCGTTTGTTGAAGGCAGCTTTTCATATGGCGCTTTTAGTATAAGTATCAAGGTTTATAAGGAATCTATTGTTTCGAATAATTATATCGTTGCATATTTATTATGATGATTAAAAACCTTATAAGGACCATCAAGAACAGAGACAGTTGGTCAAGTATTCAGAAGTTTTAGGATCAAACCAGTATTAGCCATTCTGGTTTTATCGTGAACCGCAAAATTTTATAAAATGCATAGTCTCCCATATGGTATAGTCGTAGGTAACTACTATGGTATTTTTCTTTTTTTTTCGGTGTGAAATTCATCTTATGACATCCCCCGCTCTTGAGCGGGGCGGGAGATAGTGTCAGACTTTTACTGAGTAAAAACCCACTCCTGTTCCTTCGTTGCCTTTCGTATCAGGGCTGAGTCTTCCTTTCAGAATCAGAGCCACCCATTGCTCGCCGTCCGCAAACCCGCGCCTACGATGGCCGGAAATCGGGATCGGAATCCCGGCGGCGGTTATAGGGCGTGAGGACCGTTGCCTCACGCGATCGGCCGCCACCTTTGCTAGCATTACTGCTTCGCAAAAGGAGGCGACCGCCTGCTACTCCTCCTCGCTCCGTACCATGGCCTGTACCAAGGCCCGGTGCGAGAGATCGCCGCCGCTGATCGCTCCCACGAGGATACGGTGTTGCTCTGCCCAAGCGGGGCACACCACCACCGTGTGCTTCACCGTGTCCTCCGGGCGGTCCAAACCACCACCGTGTGCTTCACCGTGTCCTCCGGGCGGTCCACACAATGGTAACACCCGAGCGTTCTTCCGCACGAATCCGGTGCAGGAACTTTCCGAACTTACCATGTCCGGTGAGGACCTGCGTCATGCGGAAGGTAAGGACGTCGTGTTGCCTTTCCAGCGACTCCTCAAAGAGGGGACTTACCGCCATAATTATGGCGTGCCCAAACTACTATGGTATGGTATGGTCTTTTGATTTTTATTTGTAACTGTCGACATGCCAGTATTTGAACATGAAACTAATTCATCAATAGAGTCAAGTTAAAGTTTCAGACATAAATAACAGCTGTAAAAATGTTTATCCCCGATTTTTTTTTTTAAAGTAACCCGACATTTCCCAGGGACATTGCCACTGGAAATGTTCCCGAACTTGAAAATACAGTTAGGAAAACTTCCTCAACCGATGTCATTATTCATTTGACTCCATTTCCGATATAGTTAGAAAATATTCCACGTACGCAAAAATCGTTCCACAATGTGACCCACGGGACCGCTTTGTCAAATCAGATTTGTAGAACAATATTGTAACTGCCCCTATAATTTATATGCTCCATAAAGAGACTATTATAAAACATGACATACTTTGAGTAAGGATGGAGTAGAATTGTAATTTTTGGAAGGAGGTCAAATGTACCTACTAAAATTGTCATATTCCTGTTTATACCTGACATCATTGACACCTAGAATTAAAAACAATAACTTGGAAAAAAATTATTATAGGTTTTCGGTTTATAAGTTCTGGAACTTTCATTTCTGGGGCCATTATAACCAATATTATAATACCATAGATATTGTATGTAGATGATGGAGGCCAAAGAAAAGTTGGATGGATTGTGTGAGAAGTGATATGAAAGAAAAGGGAGTTAGTGATAGCGTGTCGAGTGTCAGGACAGAATGGAAGAAAAAAAACGTGTTGCGCCGACCCCAAATAAAACGGGACAAGGGTAGGAAGATGATGATGATGATGGATATTGTATTATGTTTAAGGTTGTCTATACATAATATCCGACTGCCTCATCATTCTTTGGTGGTTGTGGATTAGCGCACACACTTGTACGCTATAATATCTCCTGCGTGTTTGGCTAATCTCTTTTGAAATATCACTATAATCGAAATTTGGTCGGAAATATTATTGTATCCATAGTTTTTTTTTATAAACCAGTGCTTGACTGCGATGCTTACTGGGGCCAAGGGTCTGAAAGGAAGACTCGGCCCTGGTACGAAAGGCAACGAAGGAACAGGAGTGGGTTTTTAGTCAGTAAAAGTCTGACACTATCTCCCGCCCCGCCCAAGAGATGTCATAAGATGATTTACCCACCGAAAAAGAAAAAAAAAGTGCTTGACTGCGATCCCACCTGATGGTAAGCAGTGATGCAATCATGGTGAGGCGCACTAGTTTATTAAGAGCCTATTCACTCTAGCCTTGAAGACACCTAAATTATTAAGATGGCAATCAATTTGTTAGTATTAAAAAAGTTTTAACGTGCCTCATAGTTCATACGCCTTACTTATTTTGCCGATTTTCGTAAACCCGTCATGGCTGATTCGATTGCTTTAAAAGTAGCCGTAATTATGGGGCTATATTTCATCCCTGTAACTCGATTCCTTCTGGTTTGCCTATTAAAAATGATTTATAGTCCAGTTGCTCACTCAAAATAATCTATTTACCGTACTAATGTACTATGTAATGTACCTGCATTTTCAAAATAGTTAATCCACCGGTGTTCGAAGTAATTAATAAGATTTATTTTGCTATACCTAAGATTAAACAAATGAGGATGCTAATTCTGGGCCGTCCTTCTAATAGCTATGTGTCTTACATCGTTGTATAGGTACCTACCCCTCCAACAAAATACCTATTTTGAGCTTTATAAAAGTGATATATAATAATAAAAAATCTTTTATTCTCAGGCATCGAAGGCCCATAGGGTGTTACTATTACCAAAACAACTTAAAAAAAAAAACTATGTTAGTATTTAGTAGAACTTAGGCACAAATAAGTATAAAACAAAAACAAAATAAAATAAAAGCTCTTCTAAGCTAAAGTAAAAGAGCACTATCTTTCCTCTCGTGTGATAATTATATATGTCTATATATATTATTTGTTTATTTATAGTTTAAGGTATATATAGTTATAAAAGTATTTATTAGTTTAAGATTTCACAAACTCTTCTTTTCTTCTACACACTATTGACTACATTTCTTTTTATTATGTACATCCTTTCGCAGGTCTGCTTGAAGAAATTTATTTTAGAAATAAACAGTTCCTTTGTACATTTTGTTTTTATTACTGTATCTTCTTCCAATATAATGTATGTACAAAAATTATAAAATAAATAAATAAAAAACACAGCTTTCAATTTGAGGATGATTTATCAAGCGGCCTGTCTGACATGTAGCTTGATAAACTTATCCATTGTAGGCCCGTATACTATGGCACCAAGTTCCAAATCTTATTTCGTTCAGAGTTATTCAAATGCTTCTTTTCTCCAAATAAAACAATGATACTGTATTTTTGATTAAATGACTTGTATTTTCACTCGCTTTTTTATAAGGGCAGGAAAGAGACTGCGTTCTACAAACACAGAACAGTGAAAGTCTTTAATTGTATGGTTTACCCAGAACCAAAAAAAAGTAACTTTGTTACACGCACGTTAGAGATGTTTCATCCGCATCACCTGCACAGAGAGCAACGCCGTGTCCTCGTAGGAGCGATCGGCGGTAGCGATCTCTCGCGCCAGGCTTTGGTATAGGCCATGGTCCGAAGCGAGGAGGAGGGGCAAGCCTTCTGCAAAGCAATAATGCTAGCAAAGGAGGAGCGTGAGGCATCGGTCCTCACGCCTTAGCCGCCGGGATTCCGATCCCGATTTCCGGCCACCGTGGGCGTAGGCTTGCGGACGGCGAGCAATGGGCAGCCCAAGTCGTCAATGGCGCGTATTGTTCCACGCGCGCCTCAGGGAGATGTCAGAAAACCGTAGGTGCCCAGCAGGGTCGAAGCCTACTGGGGCTGTGTGGGTAGTGTGAAAGTGAATCCCGGGGCCCTGAGACGAAGGCAATGAAGGAACAGTAGTGGGTTAATACGAGTAGTCAGTAAAAGTCTGACACTGTCTCCCGGTCCGCTCAAGAGTGGGGGACGTAATTGGATGATTTTCTCACATTAAAAAAAAAACACCTGCACAGAATTAACAAGATGAACCAGTTCAAAATTACCTATCCAATGATATAACACACATATTGTTATTGGATGGTGGGCCCAGACTTCATAGAAACCCTGGCATCATTCTTTAATACTAAAGAAGCGCGTAAGAAATATCCAAGATGGGCGTTGGATAATATAATCGTTTTATTTTTGCGTAATCCTAGCTTATTTCTTTTTCTTTCTGTTCAACCACTATATTTTTTACACATTTTTTAATTCAACTCTTATCATAGACAGTCAAACTTTCCTTTTCATAGTTCTCAAAATTCGTCGCCTTTTCGATTCCTACATTAAAAACGTAAATGTTGACAGGGGATAATCGAAGATGAAAACGTGTTGTGTTGACCCCAAATAATATTGGATCAGGTCAGGAAGACAATGATGATTTCAGACGTTGAAAATACAAAAGAAAGTCGAGGTCGAAAGTGGGTCCACCAGAAATAAAAAAATATTAGGGTAAATTCTTATTCTTATAAAGGGAAGAGGAAAGTATTCTTCAAGTATATTAAATAAAGTATAAGTACGTACGTGCTGATGTCCGTGTGTCAAGAAGGTCGAGAAGCGACTTGCGATAGTGCACTGGTTTTAATCAATGGGCGGTCTGAAGTACACGCGAATGACATACTGTCCTTAGGTGAACTTTCTTTTAATGGTGAGTAATTCTGATTTGTTGGTGAAGATAATAATATTATTTATTGAGAGTAATAACGAGTCTCGTATAGTGTTAGTAAAAAAAAAATTACAACAATGTTAATGACAAAATTACGACAATAAATTACACAGACTACCAAGAAAAAAGGAAAAGAAACGTTTATATAACATACAGAGAAACACAATGAAGAAACAAGTGTATAGAAAGGTGAAAAAAAAAACATTGTGTATCCCAAGGCTGCGCCAAACAAATTCAGTGCCAGATAACAACATAGTAGTTACATGACGCTGCTTTAGATTTATACCTCATAAGCTTAAAGTTACAACGTAAATCTCACTAATGGGACTTAGCGGATGAATAGCACATACGTTCATTTGATTCAGAGAACCCATTCAATATTTTAAAGGGATGATAATCCCGTCATTACATAAAGCAAGTAATTAATGATCATAATAGACGCGATAAGCAGCTGTATAGAGTTTCCTTCCCGAAACTAATTAATACAGAAATATACGATAGTCAGTGAGAGGTTACGGTATATTGATGGTTTGATAATTCGAGCTTACTAGCTTGTATAACCCGTGTCACGTGCAATAAGTACGCGGTATATACCTCATTTCCTTAATATACTGAGCATGCTTTTTAAGTTCTGACGTTTCCATATTTCCCGGCATTTTTGAATTTGGAACTGTTCTATAATAAATTGAATGTGTTAAATTTTGAATCTCAAAACAGTTGAAAGTATTCGGATTAATGCCATTGTTTAGTCACAGCGTCGATTGGAATCTGTCAAGTTACGTACGAAAATGAATCTTTCTAAGGAAAATGTTCGTGCAATAATTTTCTATAACTTTAGAAAGGGCCTGACACGGCTTCCTGAAGAGCTAACATCTGTGTTCAGTGATGAAGCCCCATGTCTGCGGACTGTCATACGCTGGTATTTAGAATTCCAGCGTGGACATACTAGTGTTAGTGACAAATCTCACGAAGGACGCCCTAAATCCGCCTTCACTGAAGATAACATCATTGCTGTGAGACAACTAATACTCGAAGACCGTCATGTGACGTATCGAGAGATAGAGGCTCTATTAGGCATCTCAAGGGCAACCATTCAGAAGATATTGCATGAAGCGCTTGGTGTGAGAAAGCTAGTTTGCCGTTGGATACCGCATCTGCTTTCCGACGATCACAATGCGGCCCGCGTCAGATGGTGTAAAAAAAATCTGCAAAGGTTCAACCGAGGAGAACCAAATCACGTCTATCAGTGGTAACGAATCTTGGATCTACACAACTTTAAATAGTTGAAACTAACATTCGGAATTATATTCCACAGTGTTAGTTTCAACTAACACTGGAAAGTCAATAAAATACAGATTTAAAAAGTACCTTCAATATTTGGCTGACGTCCAGTTTACTGTGAAGGTGTACTAACAACGACCCATTCAAACTGTGGGACATGCGGCACGCGTCATGGTTAAGGGGTGGTTCTGAAGTGGTTGTATTGTCTTGACTTTCTTTTGTTTTCTATGAAATACTGACCATTTGTTTTTTTATTTTTTTATTTACTTATTTAGGTTCATCCACAGCACATATATACACACACATAAAAACAGATCAAAGGTACAGTTCTTATATACATGCCAATTACAGAGAAACACAACATTTATAGTACACATTCCAGTTTACCATTTAGAAGCTAACTTAAATTATTTGTACAATTGTGACACAAAACGAAAAACAGAGGACAATAGAGGAAACAGGTTACGAGAGAAAAATAAAATAAAATAAAAAACAGATAAAAATAAAACAAAACAAACAGAGTAAGAATGGACTCGATTACTTGTCCCTGGCGTGTAGGGAGGCCAAAACTCTTGCCTTGAACTTCGCTTCAGAATCGTCATATACATCAGCTTCGGGTACGGACTTATAAAATGAATTTAGGTTGTTACACATTTTGATGAATGGTGAGTTGAGACCTATGTTTGTAGAGGTGGTAGGGCGTTGTAGCAGTGTGGTCATAGGAAAGCGTGGAATTTTGTGCGGAACTTTTAACAAGATACGCGATAAAAGTTCACTACAGTCTATGCGACCGTTCACTAATTTGTGCAGGAACATAAGACTATGCATAGTTCTCCGTTGACGTAGTGAGGTCATCTTGAAAAAGCTCAAACGCTGATGATAAGGACACCTATGATTTATGCCAGGGGAGATAAATGCAAGGTGTCTGGTGAAAGCCCTTTGGATGCTCTCCAGGCGCTGAGAATGTATTGCCTAAAAAGGCTCCCAGACAACGCAGGCATACTCCAACCTGCTGCGCACTAAAGCATTGTATAGGACCATTTGTGTTATTACTTTTGCACCCTAGTTTTCTTAATAATCTTTATTTTATGCACCTACCATGTTGTCTCTTCACCACCCTTTTGTTTTTGCAGAATTTTAATTAAATAATGTAATAATAATGTAGGAATTTCTGGTCTCGTTATTCCGTTTTTTTTTTTTTGAGAAAACGTTTAATTTTGTGATGCGATTTAATGTGAAAGTGGTGTAACATAAAAATAAATCAATCTTCAGTAAATAAAAGAACTATGTTTCTTCTTCCTGTATTTTTTTGAAAGTAGAATATTAGTCTATATCAAAGAAGTAATTTAACATATTTTGAAGAAATTACAGCATTCGAATCTCAGCCACATTCGGTCAGAATCATAACCACCTCTAACTTACTCACATTATGATAAATAATTTAACCGACTTCCAAAACAAGACCAGGTAATCAGGTCGCCTCAATTTTTTTTGTCATTGATGGTCAATGAAATGAGATTTCGAGTTATATTTGAACGATTTTTAAGTTCATAAGTTGACCTTCAGTTGATATAGAGCTACCTGGCTTATATTTATACAGTTATAAGCTTGTTATGTTACCTGGTTGTACGCACAAATACATGGTCGCCGGGCCATCTGAGTGACTGAGGGGTTGTTTTGCTTCCGCCTCCTGTGTTGTACTTAGTTTTGGTGGTATCCAACTTGTGACGTTTATTAAATATTTTTCGGAAAAATTAACATAGGTAGTGTAAAAAATATTGGAATTGTTTCAGTTACTGATTCTGAACTAACTATATTCAGGTTTTGCATATACTAAAAATAATGTTGTATAAAAATCGCATCAACAGAACCCCTATTTTATTGGAAAAAAAGTAAGTTGTGAGGTATGAAATTATTCTGTCATTGTTAACGATCAATGGCAACCTCTCAATCTGAAACGTGGAAGCCTGTGATTTATTTTCTTTGAAGTATTGCTTGATTAATACACCCATTTCCACTTACTGCTGTCCATATTTTATAACCCATTCGTATTGGCTGTATTTTTTCCTATTCGTGGGTGTATTTTTAAAGACATGACGTGGAATGTCACGTCGTCATCGTTTTATATTACAACTAGCTGACTTGTCAGACGTCGTTCCGTCAAAGCTTTTGTTATTGACAGCTAACCCTAATAATGACAGTTAGAAGTAGTTTGAATGTAATACAGAAAAATGAGTTTCTTAAAGCTAGAATTACATTAGACCGACGCACACGTGTAACACGCCTGATTTGTACGTAGAAAGACCTCGAATGGCGTCGCGTGGCGTGGATCAAGTGTAGCTCTACAAGTCTAGTTTCCATATAAAATGTATGGAGATCGACGCACCCAGATCGGCGTACGTGGCCCACGTGTGTGCAATGTAGTTCTACCTTTAGGACCACTATCGACGAAGCGGCAACGTTGTGCCACCATGTCGTTGCTGTGTGCTGTATGTAAGCTGTGACCACCAAGCGTACAATGACGAATACGCGACTATGAAGATACGTGTGACCGTAGGCCTTACGGTTTTCATGATTTTTTTCCAATGTTCTCATAATAAGAATCTTCCTGAGACGTCACCAAATAGTTTTGAAGGTTCATCTAAATTGGTCCAGTCATTTTAGAATTTTGTGATTAACAACATATCTAACCATAAATTTTTATTTCATTATTATCATCATCATTTCAACCGAAGGACGTCCACTGTGGGATTTAGGCCTCCTTAAGTATTTTTATTTATATCGATAAAATTACGCCCTCCTCCTATAGGTAAAGATATTTTTCTAATAGAAAAATATTTATATTTAAATTTGCGTGTCTGAGTGGGCAGCAAATTAATTTGAGAGTTATATTAAACCAACAGAACTTTTTTGTGTTCGTCCTTTTTACGATTAAGGCCTTTGCTTCCATTTAGTGCCATAAAACGGTGATTTTCTGAAACCTACTCCTCGGTAATGGCTGGCTCAAAAGATTTGAAAAAAAAAAATTATAGAAAAATTCATAATATAACAGTATCAACATAATTTTGATTTTTTCTTACTTTTACTATATACTTTTGCCAACATATTTTTTTTAAAACATGATATTTTTTCGCTTGTTTTACCTATTCCTTTCAAACAGCTTTGATATTTAGAAATATGTTTACGTAAAAAAATTGGTGGTTCAAAATGTACCTACCTAACATACATGTATGTAAATCAATAAATATTTCGCAAAGAAAATGGTCTTATAGGTCAGCGTGGCTCATGCCTACGGGTGCAGGCAGTACGAGTATGTGTGCATTAAGCTCCGCCCAGAAGTTCAAGGGACTATACACCTTAAATGGAATAAGTTTAATTTGCCGCGGATTCGAGAAATATGACAGAAAAATGGGAGGCTCATTTTTAGAATTCTAATCTTGAAAATCTCAGTCCGAAATTAAGGCGGGCTTAGTTTATTTTTGTACTTTAAAAAATAAATAAACTTCTTTGTTTTCCCTCTACTTACAAGGTGGTAAAACAAAAGAATAGAGGCCAAACTCTAATAACATGTTATCATACCGCCCCTCGACCACTAAATACTCTTTAGTCGGGAAATTACACAGTACACCGTTCATTTTGTCTTTCTTTCAAGTAAAGGGTGAAAACTTTCTTTAAATGTTTTAGTATTCTAAGTTTACGAATTGTTTTTATAATGTCTGTATTTTTTGTGAACCATTTTTATAAAACATATTAAACAAAGGTGCTTTTGCGAAATGTTTAATATTTATATTTTAATAAAATAAATAATTATCGACCAAAGGAAATGAATTCTAGACACAAAAAGTAGTTTGGCCACGCATGTGTTGTTTTTTTGGTGGGAACATCATTGAATGACATCCCTCGCTCTTGGGCGGAGCGAGAGGGTGTGTCAGACTTTTACTGACTAAAAACCCACTCCGGTTCCTTCGTAGTCTTTCATAACAGGGCCGAGTCTTGGCCCCAGTAGGCTTCGACCCTGCTGGGACCCTACAGTTTGCTGACTTCTCCTTGAGGCGTGCGTGGACCAGTACGCGTCGTCGACGACTTTGGCTTGACCCGATCGTCCGGTAACCGTCTGGCGGTTACCGGACGATCGGGCGGCGAGCTACCTATTGCTCGCCGTCCGCAAGCCTGCGCTTACGGGCCACGCATGTGCTAAATTTCATCCAAATCTGTGCAGTTGTTAAGGTGTAAAAGATTTGACATGCAAACATTCAAGGAGTAGAAATAATCTAAAGTAGGTAAAATAGGATAAGGTTATCGGAAAAAAAATGCGAGGTTATTTTGTAAGATACCCATTTTATTATTGACAAAATAATACTAAGCCAATGTGTTTGAAATCAAACATTGTTAATTATAATTAACTTAAAGTTTCATATAATTAAAATGACTAAAAACCAATAAAACCTTTCCCTTGTATGTAAAAATACAAAAATATCATTTATTTAATACGGACAAAGACAGTAAGGTGATTATTTGCCCTTTTAGTAACTGAGCTTTTAGTAATTTTGCCGGTGTCCTGAGGTGACATATTTGTGGGTCATGGGTTACATAAAAAAGTGAGCTGCATATAAACATTAAAAAAATATATCATGGGTTACATAAAAAAGTGAGCTGCATATAAACATTAAAAAAAATTATCACATTTAAATGTGACTTGCATGCCCGTTATAAGAGGTAGGTACTACTCGTATTTAGAAATATATAAGTATGTTTATCAGTTGTCTAGTACCCATAACACAAGCTCTGCTTAGCTTGGGACTAGACGGCGTTGTGTGATAGTTGGAATATCATTATTCTATTCGTTCCTTGCGCGTTCGCTCTCTCATTGTGTCTCTAATTACGGTATTCGAAAGGTTAAAATACGTATCAAAATTAAATAGGTATTTAACAACTAAAAATAGCGTACCTATAATAATAATTTACCCTTTACCGTTCTTAAACAAACGTTCAAAATCTACGCATTTTTTTTTGATTCCCGGAAATTTTCCTTTTAAAATTAACGAAATGATATTTATTTAACAACTGCTTTCTATGGAAAACGAGTTGAAATTCAATAAGGGTTTTCTCACCAAACCGTCATTATCATTTTAGAATGAAATGTTCCAATTTATGATCCACAGCCATGAAGATATTTTCCACTGTGTAGGGATTTGCTGAAAGGAAAATGCAATTGTGAAATATAACATGTACTAACTAATTAAAGGAACATAACACTAGATTTTATGAATGATATTTTAGTGTCTTCTTGTAACTGTATAATGGTGTGTCCAGATCTAGCGAATGTATTATATAATATCATGTTCGTACGAAACCCCTGTGCCGCTGGCGCGCAAGCTACGCGCTGTACTCGAGCGGCGCAGCCCCCCTGGCCAAGTTACAATAGTTTCGTTGGCGCTTAACGCCTCGAGTAGGTCACGCCTCCGATTCCTTTGTTCTGACCACATGACTGAGCGTTGAGATGACGTCAGAACAAAGGAATCGGAGGCGTGGCCTACTCGAGGCGTTCGGCGCGAACGACACGATTGTAACTTGGCTAGGGGGGCAGGGGGTGCGCGCGTGCCACTCTTGGTACACATACATAGTTCAAACTGCATAGTCCGCTGCACGCGCGCCTCTCTTGAGTCTTGCCGGAGCTGTACTAGAGCAGCGCATTGTAACCGCACGCGAGCAGCACGCGCGCCGATCGCAAGCATCTCGCGAACTGTTCGCAAGCGGCTCAGAAGCGGCTCGCAAACGGTGCATTCGCCAGATCTGGACGCACCATAACGCAAAATAACAACTGCAAGAAATAAACAAGAAACCAATTGTTGTAATTGGTTTCATTTTTTGTTGGGTTTTATTTTTTTATAGTGTTTTTACTTATGTCTCTACGCTGTGCTATTAAGAAAACTTATTTTAGTAGCTAAACAAAATAAAATAAAAAATACACAATCTTCAAACTAGAAAAAGACTACAGATTCTTGAAATTACAATAAATTCTGAAGTAATGACAAATACGTACGTATATCAAGCCACTGATCTTCATAACCAGCTTCCAAACGAGCAGCTCTAATTGCTTCTCTTAAAGCATGGGTTAAAACTGAAGCAAGGCATAGGGCTGGTTCACCGGTGGCTAAAAACAACATATTTTATTGAAATCTTTCCAACAATTCAATCTTTGATGCCTCATGGAATAGGTTATACCTTTAGACTGTAGCACACCGTATGTATTCTTTGAGTTTCTTCGGAAGTAAATTCTAAAATCAGCAGGTATGTCTTTGATGCCTGGAGGTTTGTAAGTCCATGTACGGTCAGTGAGCATCTTACCACTATCAGGGTCATAAATTATTTTTTCTGACGTCCAGTAACCAAGACCCATGACGAAGGCTCCTTCAATCTAAAAAAATTTAGATTAATTAAAATTTAGTTACATTATTGTAAATAAGAATCACTTATGTCTACAGTTAAGTTACTTTTTTTACCTGACCAACATCTATCATTGGACTCAAACTTCTTCCAGTGTCTTCCAGCAAATCTACTCTTCTCACATCATGATTTCCTGACAAAATATCTACTTCAACTTCCAAAGCACAAACTCCATAAATGTCATAAGGTTTCACACCGCTGGCGCTTGAATACATGTAAGAGGCTTGTAAATCAACTCCGATTTCATAAGCCTTTTGAACGAGATCTTCCCATGAAGGCTTACCCATCGTTTCCCTTACTGGAGCTAATCTTTCTAAAAGTATCTCACAAGCTTTCATAGTAGCATATGATACGCATTCGCTGCCAATACTGGCTCCTGTAGCTATAGCATTTGGAGAGGTAAAGCTAGAACTAGGCTTAATGCTGATCTTCTCCAAAGGTATCCCAAACACGTACGCACAGACTTGAGCAACTTTAGTGTTGATGCCTTGACCCATTTCAATTCCTCCATGAGTGATCACTACTGAACCATCTGCGTGGTAAATGGATATTAGTGAATTGTAAGGCCCAATGTAAAATAAATCGTAAGTCATTGGTATTAGTTTCAATGCGCGTTTTCTCCACCGATTGTTATTGTTAAAGATTTTTACTTCTTCAAGCCGTTCATTGTAGTTTGAATCTTTTTTTAGATGGTCTATAAGGTCTGGTATAGGATTGTCTTCTGTCGTCATGTTTAATAATTTGACTTGTAACGAATCTTTTCCGGTTTTGTGAGCAATTCTTTCCATGATGTTTTCAATCATTGCTAAGCCTTCAGTCGAAGCTAAAAAATTAATAGCGTTGTATTATTTTACATACAGTGAACAATTATGCCACCTAAAATATAGTAGCAATGTTTCAATTTTCAATTATGTTTGCACAATTTTTATCTTACTTTGTAGCTTTTATAAAATAAAATATTTATTTTAAAATATTTAAATTAAGTTCACATTACTATTAAGTATGATTTACATAATATAAAGTTTTGAATTCCTCATATATAGCTTCCCGTTCATTCTTCTCTAGTTTAAAGAGTCAAATGATTTAAAAAATCTTATTACCACCAGAATTTTTAATTATTTGCGCGATAAGTTCATTGTCATGTATAATATGCTCATTTGGTAATGTATTTCCTTGTAGGTATATAATATGTATGCATTGTACAGTGTCAATAATGAGAGTACTACCAATTCCAATGTGACAGTCTTCATTGTCCAATTTCCAAAATTGGACAGTGAAACGGAAATACTAATGAATATAATTTATACTTTTGATACTTACAGGGTGCTCTACACCATGTATTGGATGGTGTATCCGTAGCCACACTGTTAGCTTCAACATACCACCGTTGAGTATCATAGCAGTTGAAGAAATGGTTTACAGTGATAGGGCTTATAGTCTCGTTGGGTGCACACCCGTTATCCTGGTAGAACATGTTCTTCAGGTATTGGATTTTTCCTTCTTCGTTGACTCCAACCTGATTGGAACAATTTAGTTTAATAAATGTAAACCGCTTTTCAATCAATCTGCTTAACTTTTGCCCAAAAGTTTTGGCATAAGGTAAGTCTTTTTTTATTTGATATATACTAGTGCTTGACTGCGATCCCACTTGATGGTAAGAGCCTATTCACTCTAGCCTTGAAGACACCCAAATTATAATCGGATTGGAAGACAGGCTAATTGTCTCAGTCCTTCGATGTACGCGGTTTTAACGACGAGGCGAAACGCTTAGTCCGGAACGTAGAGGTTTCAACAACGTAAGGTTGGATACTCGCCGTACATCGGGTTGTCCGATGGTAGTAATGAGATGGCGGAATCAAGTCACGCAATTCCCACGCACACTCTCCAAAAATGCAACCTGTAAAACCGAACCGAACTGAAAGGCTGGCTACCCTACGCCTGGGCTAAAGGTTTTACATTTACCAGCATTTTACATAAAACGACTACCTATCTGACCTCTATAACTCATTAATTGGGTAACACGATAACCTCAGTAAGACTGGTGTTAGTCTGATTATCCTTGACGAATTGTGGATCTACCATAACAGTAGAAACCAACGGCTTAATATGCTTTCCGAGGCACGGAGGTCTACAGCCTGAACTTCGCAAGCATAGCTTGATGATCGATCCGTGCGGTTGTTAATTTTTGAGTCACGAGCAAAATAAACCTCTATTCAATGGGTAAATAAGACTGGGTTAAAATAACCCAAGGGGATTCTAGAAATTACCATCTATTGTAAAAAAAGGAAAATACGCTTCGTTCGTATCATTATGTAGATATATTTATTTTAGACCCTCATTATAGCGATTCTGTTTTGATGTAAGAAATTAAATACCTTAGTATTTTTAAGAAATTCTACACACGTAATATGAAGAGAAATAGCAAAAGCAGTGTCGCTGAAATAAATTAAGATTCACAACTTGTAGTTGTAAGTGTTGTCGTAATAAATTGTAGTCTTAGTGCTCATTTCACCAAAGTTATCAAAATTTTAAGGATATCCTTTGCCAAGTAAGTTTGACCCTTAACATTATTTTTGTTTTCATCAACAGTTACGGATCTCTTAAGGGCCTTTAAAAATTAGGTGCCTGATAGAAAAATTATTCGATTTTGAGAGTTGAGTAGTGTTGTGAGTAGTGATTTTGAGTTTTAGCATATTTATTACTGTATATAACTTATTTTTTATTTTATTTGTTCTGTTTGAAGTATCTGTTATTTATTTATTGTGCAAACCTACCACATTATTGTCTTTTTAACCCAAAGGTTGACTGATAGAGAATGCCTTGTTGCATTAAGTCCGCCTATGTACCACTACTGTACATAAACTTTAAATAAATAAAATTATAACATAATCAGCCTTATAAAAAAGTTCTCATTGCTGTCTTCTTCTCTTGGAAAATAAATAATCCACAGGCCGTAATCCACAACGTGGCTCTGGTGCGGGTTTGTCATCAAAATTTTGTTTTAGGGCATGCCACGACGATTTCCTTCGTAATTTTGAAAGCAATAGTGATGAAATAAAACAACACATAGTAAAACGCCTGTCTGGGATTGAGTCCACGACCAACTGGATATTTTTCCTAATTTATGTTCGTTCCTTAATCGAGTGTTATTCTTTAGTTGTTTTTGCGCATAAATAAATATTTTGGACATTTTTATATAAAACCATTGAAAAAAAAAGATTTTAATATCATTACTGATGAAATGATTTTTAAAAAAATGTTAAGAAAAGACACTGTCAGGAATAATATCGATAAAAACAGTTTAAGAAATCACTTAAATGTAATTGTCCTAAAGTGTTCCTAAGGTTGGGAGATTTAAATTAGGTAAGGGCAGTATTCGAAGACCACCTAACCTAAGCTAAGGGTAAGGTGAAGATGTAGGGATAGTAGGTGAAAACGGGCATAAGAAGCACTAAATAAGGATCTCAACTTTAATGATTAAACAGAACTTAACCTTTTACCTACTTATATAAGGATATAAAATCCTAGAACTAAGTAATTCTGTAAAAGGTATTATTTAAGACTTACCTCAAAGTTTGAAGTAGTGGGTATTCGTTTCCCCACAATGCTCATATTTAATTCTAGAGGTAAGATGAATCTGCATGTTTTTCCAAGGTGATAAGTTACTAAGGCGGCAGCACAAGCAATTTGGCTTGATCGTGTTATTTTACCTCCGTAGCTACCACCCACTCTTCGTACGATAACTTGAATGCTGAAAGCAAGGTACTAATTGATTTATATGTTTCTTGGATTTTTAAACGTTCAAGCTTGACTCGTGAAAATATAGTATTTTTCATATATTTTACATACATACCTGTTTGTGGGCTTATTCAAACATTGAGCAATAGCAACATTTGTCAAATCAAGCCACTGTGTCGAAGCTATGACCTCCAATCCGTCTTCAGTAGGACGAACAATGCAAGTCTGTGGCTCCATATAAAAATGAAATTGAGATTCTAATTTGTAATCGCCTTTGATAACATGTTTCACGTCATTACCAATATCTTTTGGGTTTACAGTTCTGTCAATAGTAATTCTTTTGTCTTTTTCAGGTGATTTCAAAACATCATCAATGGTAATTAAAGGTTTGTGGTTGCTGATTGATTTATATTTTATTTTCACGAGTTTTGCAGCTTTGTTTGCGGTCTTTTCTCTGTCAGCAACTATAATTCCTACTGGATCACCGTAAAACTTTATTTGACTCGAGCATAGAATTTCTTCGTTAACACTTACGAGAGTACAACTGGTTGCTGTGAATGAATTAAGTCCAGGTATATCTTTAGCTGTGTAGAATGCTATGACACCTGGCAGTTTCTGAAATAAATTTTAATTTTGCTTATTATTTTATATCGGGCAAATCTATTATTTCGTTTAATTTAAAAATATATACGAGAAATTTACTATCTGTTACAAGGAAAATTCTGATATTTACTGAAAGAAATTAAAATCAATGCTTACAAATGCCTCAGTAGTATCAAAATCATTAATGATACTCCCTGGTCTCACATCAGCGGTGACAAACGCTGCATATACTTCATTAGGTTGCTTTGGTAGATCATTGGCAAATATAGCCTCACCACTACACTGAACTAGCCCTTCCAACTTAGGTACAGGCTGATTCAAAGGCCAGACACTTTTATCTGTATCATAAACTTGAGTTCCATGGGATGTGTGCCTTTTTATGGCATCTCCTCCTGATTTTAGTTTTGGATCTATTCTATCATCTGGACATAAGTTAAGAATCGCCTGTAAATAAAATGATATATGAAGAAAACATAAGTAGGGAAAAACATATTTCACTGGGTTATTGTAAAAATGGTTTATCATATTTAATCGCGTAAAAATATGAAACTCTTTATTTTTAATACACGGACCCGGATATATCGATTTATACACTATTTAATTTGAACTTTTTACAATAATTCGAGAGTTTATTATCTCGCAAGATTTATTACAATACGGCTTATGCAGTAATCTAGTGATAACATAAAAAGCAAACTATCATAGCACTTAGATAAACTAATTTATTCATTCTAAGTATACCTACTTTGTAATATAAAGAAATTGCCAACATTTTTCTAAAATTTGCTGATGGTTCAGGTGGCGCTTCTTCTGGCATAATCTCATTACTCAAAGACTTCAGAGCTAGTTGCAGAGTTTCATTTGTAAACGGGTCTTTTCCAGCTAAAATCGCTTCTGTTTTTGCAGCATGAACAAAATTCGGAGATATACTTCCGTACACTATTGTAGCTCCTTCTAATAGTTTTGAATTGGTCTTGAATTTGAATAAAAATCCAGCGTTAACTACGGCATGAGCGTTTTGAGATCTAGGCATTATCTAAAATAGATTATGACGTATATTAGTAATTTTGAATATTTCTATCCTGAAAATATTGAAAAGTATATTTTTACCTTGTATGTTTTAAGTTTGCTATTAGAGGAAAGGGGCGGTAACATTACGTTGACAATTAATTTTCGTTTCATGTCTATTTTCAAGAAATCTGTTAAAGACACCACTTTCATCACGCTGACACCTTCGGCTGAAAATTAAACGTTTTATGAAAAAATAAAAATATTTTTTTAAATCAATTACCATGAGAATTTCGCTTACCAATTGTTATCATAGCTCCAACAGTTTCGAAAAGCAGAAATAAATCTGATTGAAAATCATTGTTGAGGTATTTTAAATACAAATTACCACCAATAGTGCCAATCTGAAATAAAACTGAGGTTTTAAACTGAATATTTAAGAAGAAACAATATCAGTTACAACCTTTATTTACTTACATTACGAACAGGGATATGAGCAATAAGATCCATATGATCATAGAACACTTTTAAATAACAAAAATCTTCATTAGTTTGTGATATTTCTAGAAATAGTTCCATCATTTCAGAAAGTGGCATTCCTGCTCCAATGATCAGATTTACGTCTATTGTATGAGCTTTAAGTTCCACAACATTAAATATATCTATCAAGGTGGGAGGATAATCAGTGACGTGGTAAACTCCTAAAAGAAAAATATTAAAGTTAAACCAAAATCTACATCCATAATAACTTTTGAATAAAAATAAAAAAAAATACCTTGTCCTGTATTCCCAGCAATCAGTTTATAATAACTATTTCTGCCTATGACTTTGAAAACATCATCTAATGAATAGGTTTTGAACCATTTAGTTATACCACAATCAACTACAATCATTTGGTTGCTACTCTTTTCTATGACACACCAATCTTCATCTGTCTTTGCCTCATGAGCTTTACCATTGTCATTTATATCTTCACGATCGCCATTTTTATTTTTGTGGATGCAACTTTTAGTACATTTCTGACGACAACATTGAACGTTAGCTAATTCCTCTAAATCTATAAGCTTGTTCATAAGATCTTTATCTGCATTGTTGGCAAATGTTTTAAATGCGTCTGCAATGGGTCTGTATCCAGTACATCTACAAATGTTGCTTGCAAAGGAATTTTCTACTTGTCTCATTGTTAGATTTTTCTTTTTCGCTTCGTATATGCTGTTAGAATAAAAGGAACGCATAATTTGGTAATTATTTGGACATGTACAGTTGTTTCATTTCTTTGGTTAATAATATGTTATACCAATTCTAATTTGGTTCGATTTGGAAGACAACTCTTGACATAAAATATGACCGACTAAAATAGTATTTTACTCCATGGTTACTTGGCAAACATTACTTACAAATTTCTTTCAAGACTGAAAAGTGTTACATTAATATGATCGGATAGGTTACCAACACGATTTATCATCTCATAAAAACCATGTAATATATGTAAATGTTCTACTTTTTCACAAAATAATATCCAAGACTATTAATATAAGCAAATAGCCCCCTTACCCTAAAAGTAATGTTTAAATACCCTCATCTTTTAAGGCAATATCAAAATTTCATTTTAACAGCGAAATCTTTAAAAGGACATTTTGGTCCCGACTATATTGCTGATAGAATTTACTTCGTCTAGGATTTTAACTGGACAGAGTTATATAAAACTAGCTTCAGCCAGCAATTTTGCCCTTGTGAATATAAAAAATTATACCAAAAGAATATTAAAAGTTTTATAAAGTTTACATAAGTTCTATTCAAGAACATGCTCTACCCATGTGCTCAAGTTGTTGAAGTGCGAAGAAATAACAAACATTTACACATATACACATATACATACATACATACAAATTTGCGCCTTGAAAATGAATAAGAGCAAAAAACACAAAAAAAAAATGCCATTTAAGTTGTGTGTTTAAAAACAGTTCCTACCTATACATATTCATGACCCAGCCGGGAGTGCAGTATCCACACTGCGTCCCATTAAACTTCGCCAACCTGCTCTGTATATCATGATAACTAGTCATCTTGCTTCCGATGCCTTCAACTGTCATCACCTCCCAGCCATGGCAAGATAGAACTGATACTAGACACTGAAAGTAAAGTTATTGATAAGGAACTTGGAAACTTATTGATTAGTTTTTTTATGCTGGTGTGCAAACGCGTAGTAGACGATAAAAATGTGTTGTACATTTCGGAAAAAAAGGAATCAAGTTTTAAAAAAGACTATAGAAGAGAAAATCTTTTTTTATTGATCAGGCTTGTATATTTGTATTGAATTCTTATTGGATATTTGGATGTGGGATACGTGAAGTGAAGTATTCAGTTAAATTGCTTTTTCGAAAAAATTTAAATGGCTTACAGAATTAACAGAGAAAAGCTTGACTTCATTTGTAGGTGGTAAGGCAGCGCGTACGGCGACGATGCAGGCACCACATCCGCCCTCGTGGCACATCGCCTTGGTGCCACGTAGCTCCGCTACCGTACGGATGTACTCATTCAGAGATACATCCGGACCAAATTTGCCGTTTGCTAAGAAAAATAACGATTTTAATATTAGCCTTGCTTTTTTAAATGATCTAAAAGAAAACTTTATATGTCAAGGTTGTGATTTTATAGAGCTTTTGCTAAAGTTGTGTTTCTGTATAAAGGGTATTAAATATATTAAAGGGTGAAATATTAGTTACAGGAAATCTACATCAACACGAAAAATATATAGAAAGGTAGTTAGGTTTAGTATGAACAAAAAGAACTATATCTTGTGATACAAAAGCTAGTTAAGCTGTTGGTCTACATTATAGATCTTTGATAATAATGATGGTCGTATAGTATACCGATACTCTGAAGCAAAAAAAAATAAACATCAGTCTTGTTAGGCAAGTACTGAGTTAAGGAGATCAGACAAATAGTCGAACATGTAAAACACTGGAACTCAATTGCATTTAATTAGAGGTATTCCATTATTGGGCATCCGCTTATACGTCTAGCTTGGAAGCCGATGCAACAGAGTTGGAAAAAGGCTGGGTGAACTGATATTAAAGATATGTGAATTTTAATTATGCGGAATCTATACAAAAAGGTGTGTAATAGCAAATTAACATTCTCCTCTTAAGCTTATGAAATAAAAAGAAATAAAAGCTTTTTCCTACCTTCATATTGTTTCCCATTAATTTTGAATACAATTTTACCCATGTTAGCTTCCCGTCTATCACCAAACCAATTTGTGACTCCGCCGTTTGGAGTACCAACCTCTTAATCATCTCCAATAATACTGGCAAAATATGGCCAACTTATTGTTAAAATTAATGTTGCTAGCGGAAATAATGATACAATTGGTAACCTGTGGCCTAATGAACAGTTTGCTTTTAATTTGCTTGAACAGTTGCCCCTTAGTGTATAATAAAAAGAATTGTTTAATGTATACACTGTAATTTTTATAATGGTTGGTGCGTATGTCGTTATTGTTGGGTGATGATTGTCATGTAAGGTTTTGGACTTAGAGTACCCGTGACTTCACTCTTACAATATTATTTTTTATTTTCAGGGTTTTATTGAATCTCATAGGGTGTCGAAATATTTTGCTGTTCATATACCAATTTATAGAAAAATCTAAAACGGACGTAGAAAAAACTACTGAGGCTTACTGGACTATCATTATTATAGCTAAATAATAGATAGAAATTATCTCAGAGAAACCATAAATCATTAGCAAGTAGGCATACTTCTTAAATTTTTGATCTGACACAATAAAGAATTGTAAGTGCCTTCTTAACAGCGTAGCGGACATCTTCATAGTGAATAGTTTCATGTAAATATTTATCAGCAAAATAAAAAAATATTCTTTTAATATTTATAGGTTTTGCTTCAGCTGAAAGTACTTCTTTATTATCATGTGTTATGTGAGATTTTGTCACTGTATAATTTTACTATATGCTATAGAAAATGACATGTCATGAAAAATCATCAGTTACTGTCACATGTGTGACAGTAACTGATGATTTTTAAAATGGTCCATGTTAGAATTTGTGCGTTTAACACACTTCTAGCACCACTTTTTTTTTTAGTAGGGAAGTCAACAAATAACTTCTTCCATTCTGGTTGAGTGGAAGGGCGTGTAGACTTTTATTGACTATAATGCAGTCATGTTCTTTCAGTTACTTTCAGTGTTCTAGGGTCACCGTAACTCTTTCGAATATTCCTGTGGCCTTAAAAAGCTTCGGCCTTATTTCTTCAGTTTTGATGACATCTTTTTGAGGCGTACGTGGAACACTACGCGCTCTCGACTCAAGCTTGGTCGTTTCAATAAAATTCATGATGTTTAAAGAGTCCGGTATTGCGAGTGTGGCGATTACATACGTTATAGTTTATTCTCTAAAACATGATGTATTGAGGTGTGAATCCGTTAAATAACTTTGAAAACAAGTGAGTTCTATTCAAATTATGGCCTGTCCTGCTACATAACACTGCAGGCTGATTAGCACTGTAAGCCAGCATCAACGATGTTATTGATTGAGCTTCATCGCCAGCGTACTTACCGTATTAGAACCTAGCGGCTTGCTATGTGACGATGGGAAGAGACCGGATGACATGTCATTGGTGCCGTGGAAGGTAAGCCCCTGATGTAGGACGCATTGTTAAAGTCTAAAATATTTGCCATTGACCACGCGACATATCGCTGCCGATAGTGATAATTCTCGTTTGTCGTTCACCTTCAATTGGCGATTTATGGCAATTGTTGTCACTAACGGAAGTTTGTTAGTTTAGACCCTCAGTTTCATCATTCTTAAGGTCAAAAAAACGGCTCTTGTGAAAGATGCGAATAGGCATATGAAAAGAACAAAGAAATCATTATATATTTAATAATAACAATTTATATTATACATCATCATACATACAACCTAATAATAGAAGCTCAAAAGTAAGATAGTTTACAGAACAATTTAAGTAATTATTTGTAAATAAAGTAGTTTGTAATAAGACCACTAATATCAACTTCGTAATTAGTGGAAGGCCATAATTAAATTGTTTGCCTATTGATTATAAAATTATATTACAAAGACGGCTTATTTTGGTAGGCTTCAATTACCTTGTTGGAAAATTATAATTGAAATGATCATATTTATAAGTTTGTTCGAAATGATCGTAATTATAATCAATCTGCCCAGCCTTTCCCCAATTCTATTGGGGTCAACTTCCAGTATTTTACATGGAGCGACTGCCTGCCTGAAGACTGAGGATTATAAACTGTCTCTCTGCTTAGCATTTGTAGACTCCGAGAAAGCCTTTGATTCAATCGAGACTTGGGCTGTACTGCTGTCTCTTTAGCGGTGTCAGATTGACTGTCGACACATCGAGGTACTGAATTGATTTTAAGAGGATGCCACAATGTCAATCCAACTTCTGGACCAGACCTCGAAACCTATTCTTCTGCAGCGCGGTGTGCGGCAGGGAAACGTTATTTTCCCGAAACTGTTTCCGGCGCAAAGGAGAATTTCTTCAAGGTTTTGGACTGGAGAGGGCTAAGCATTGTCAATGGCGAGTACATCTCTCATTTTTGTTTTGTCGACGACTTAGTAGTCATGGTTGAGTCTACGGAGGATTCCAGTACAAGGCTCGATGAACTCAGTACAGCTCCCGAAAGAGTGGGTCATAAAATGAACATGGACAATACCAAAGTCATGGTAAACAATCATGTAGCACCCACTTCTATCAAGATCGGAGACTCTTGAAGTTGTGGACAATTACGTTTATCCGTGACAGACGGTCTAGTTAGGTAGATCTAACTTCGAGAACAAGGTTAATCGTCGAATCCGACTTGGCTGGCAGCATCCAGGAGGCTGTGCAGTATCTTCTCGTTTAACATACCACAGTGTCCTCAAGTAGAATGGCTATGACCAGTCCGTGTTGCCGGTGACGACATATGGCTCTAAAACGTGTTCACTTACAATGGGCCTCATCAGAAGGCTAAGTTAACCAAAAGACAGGGGAAAGAGCTATGCTCAGAGTTTCCTTGCGTGATCGCATCAGAAATGAAAATATCCGTAGGAGAACAACCTAGGTTGCCGATATAGCCCGAAGAATCGCTTAACTTAAGTGGCAGTGGGCTGGGCATATTGCTCGCAGAGCAGATGGTCGACGTGATCGAAACGTTCTGGAGTGGCGATCGTGCACCGGAAGCCATAGCGTTGTTAGGGCTATCACAAGGTGGACCGATGACCTGGTGAAGGTTGTATGAATCACAGGACCGTTCGTTGTAGCGACACTTGAGAAAGGCCAGGTCCAGCAGTGGACGTCTTTCGGCTGAAATAATTAATGCCTATCTATTCTTCACAATCCAGTAACACGGTACTCCTTGACAATACGAGTGTCAGGTTTTCTGGTTACTGAATATCCGTAACAACAAAAACAAACACAAACAAAACAAAAAAAAAAAAAAAAAAAACAATCAACAAATCACAAATGACAGTGAAAACCAACAGCATACCGTGTTTTGCCAGAGGCATAAAGACCCCTTCGGTATGTTACTTCCTGATCGATTGATTAATTACTTGTCCAAAGTCTCCACAAGCGTTGCTTAGCCTCGAGGATTGATTCGTGCGATAATTATTTTAACTTATTTTGATTATTTTTCGAAATCATTTTGTAAAACAACAAATACTTAGTTATGAATTGTGTGAATGATAATTTCACTTCATTATTAAAATATTATTTTATACTTGACCTTTCCTCATTTCATGAATTAATTATCTACCTATTCTAGTTTCATTTTTCATATTGGGTATTTTCCATATTCCGTAAGATCCTTCAGAATAGCTAACTACAGGGTTTGAGCAGAAAAACAGCCATTGTTTTAGAGTAATGAGTGCCTAAAAGCACCAACAGTATTTTTCTGCTAATGGGTTACCATAAGCATTGTGAAGCATATTTTGTTTAAGAATTACGTATTCCTTCGCTTTTCTTCATTTTTCTCTCTTCATGCCTCTTGCTTCTTTTTTGTTCTTCTTGGTTTATGAATGTTAAATTTGCAATCAACACAGGTCAAAGATTGTTGGGGCTGCGTAATTG
Source organism: Mythimna pallens (assembly GCA_961205895.1). Classification (NCBI taxonomy): domain Eukaryota; kingdom Metazoa; phylum Arthropoda; class Insecta; order Lepidoptera; family Noctuidae; genus Mythimna; species Mythimna pallens. The sequence goes on from OY540837.1 coordinate 18,715,051, forward strand.
TTCAAAAGGGTTACCATGGCCCTGGACTGTAAAGGGTAACTGAAGGAACACAAGTGAGTTTGAGCCAGCAAAAAAAAAACTGACACTCCCTCTCGCTCCACCTTGTGTGGGAGGAGTCATTTGATGATTTCCCACGTTAAAAAAGGTCAATGATTCTGAAGTTCAGTAGCGTTTCCTGTATGACAGATAGTTAAACTATTAATTTGGCCAGAATGATAATATGTTTCAATGAGTATCTACCGCGAAAAATTGTACTATGATATACTAATTGAAATTGTATGTCAGTCATGAGAACTTCCATTTGTTTTTGTAATTTTAAAATGTTTGTGGTCTAAATATTGAATAAAATATAGAAAATTGTTCCTTCTACCATGAGGTCTTACTCCAAGTATTAATTTTATTCACCACGACAGATCTCAATAACATATATTCAGCAATTTTTGTCTTCAACTCGGTACTCATAATATTTAGTTACCACAACAACGGGTCAGGTTTAAAATAAATATAGTAGATAGAATATTCAACAACCATCTGTGTTTGTGTATTCACCATCGCGAATCTGTGTCGCACTTGGCTTGTTTTATAACGAATATTGAAAGTCAATGTTATGTATAAAAACTTTGGACACGCCTTGAGGAGTGGCCACAGAGGTGCCAAGGTGACCTCGCCTTCGTTCTGACGCAGGTCCTCACTGGAGATGGCTAGTTCGGGAGCTTTCTGTTTTGGCAAGATCAGGCGGAAGAAACACCCGGGTGTCACCATTGTGCGGGTAGAAGTTTGTCTCGCTTGGGCGGAGCACTACCGTGTCCTCGTGGAGGTGATCGGTGGCGGCTCTGGTTCAAGTCATGATCTGGGACAAAAGGGAACGGAAAGCGGTCGCCTCTTTTTGCGAAGCAGTAATGCGAGCAAAGGGATTTTTTTTTATTAATGATAGGCCAGCGTTTGACCACCATCTTACCTGACGGTAAGCGATGATGTGGTCGACAATGAGTAATAAGTTGCTCGTTATCCAGCCGTCCAGTAAGGACCGAGTCTGTGTCAACGGCTTCACCTTCAATTTACAGGATAAGTAAGAGACATGTCTTTCTTTATGTGGAATATGGCGCAGTAACATAGTAGTTGAATGCATGTAGCCTTATTTTTAGACGTGAGAGCTTGCAGGTGTACCGATGGTCAGCTTCAACATTTTTATTTTATTATTGCGATTTGTGTCATTGAAAAGTTTCTTTCGATTTCTATGAAAAACATATAATAAATAACTACTTTTCATGGACATCGAAGGTAGAATTTTATGTAGATTACATCGAGGTACTTTGCAGTAAATTACCATAAACAGTACATGGCCCGGCTTTATTTGACTGACCTGTTGGTCTAGTGGTTAGTGGCCCTGACTGCTATGCCGGAGGTCGTGGGTTCGATTCCCACCCAGGACAAATGTTTGTGTGATGAGCACGATCGTTTGTTCTGTGTCTGGGTGTTATTTATTTATATATTTATATATTTAGAAATATATAAGTATGTTTATCAGTTGTCTAGTACCCATAACACAAGCTCTGCTTAGCTTGGGACTAGACGGCGTTGTGTGATAGTTGTGGAATATTATATTATTATATTATTATTATTATTATTTAACAATTTAACAATTATGACGAAGACCGAACTTAGTTCGGTCTTTGTCATAATTGTTATTTGTTTTGTTAAGAGGACTTCAAGTAGTAGTTCCAAATTTTACACTTGTAAAATTTACTTCCTTTTTGTACTTTTATAAATGCCTAGCGCTTTTTAATACTAATGATAATCTAAGATCAAATCTACTGGAATATTTATGTGTTATTTTTAAAAACTCATCTACCTAAATCATTTTACGTTGTATGAGGTCAGGTTTAAAATTATATCATATTTTTTATAATTCCCCCGCTTCACTTAACAAATCAGTATAATTTACAGATTTCACAGGGAAAGTATTGTTCAATTCATGTTGTGTTTTCTTGATAATCTATATTTACGACGGAACTTAATCTTCTTAACTTGTTACTAAGATTACAAAAAAAGAAAGGAAAATATTTTCTAAAATGAATGAAAAGTATGAAAGCGCTATTTATTATATTATTATTTTTTCCTGAGAAGATTATTTTATTGTTGATCTGAATGAATGATTATTTGAATGTTGTTGTTCCGTAGGTACTTAGTTTTGCAAGGTTTATGAGAAAATTAGCTTCTTCTAGTGCCTTCGTCCACGTGAAAGTATAAAATTATTCCAAGGAAACATACTCGCAGAATGGCAAAGCACGCCCTCCAAGCGGAGATAAAGCAGGCCAAGTTGGAGGCTCTTAACGTGGGTCGAGACTCTGAACAGCAACCTGTGGGGACGCCGCTACCAAGTGATGATGCAGAGTATCTAGCTCCAGATTGTGGAGAGTGTGGTGAGCGCTCTGTACCCCGCGCGAGGAGAATACTCTCCCTCGTCCATGGCTCCGCCAACTGCGGTGTCCGACGCGGACCACGAAAGTGATGACGACGACAATGCTCCAGAGGTAACCGAGGTAGAGATAAGAGTGGCAGTACGAAAGCAAAATGCCAAAAATACCGCCCCAGGACCCAACAGCTTGCCTGGGAAAGCCTGGGTCTTGGCCATGGAGGAAATCGAGCCTGGACTAAGAGAGTTCTTCAGTGCATGCATGGAGAGGGGGCAGTTCCCACTTCACTGGAAGACGGGGAAACTGGTTCTCATCGCGAAGCCGGGGCGCTCTACGAACTCTCCGTCTGCTTACCGGTCCATCGTGCTGCTCGACGAGGTGGGCAAGCTCTTTGAAAGAATAATTGCATAGGTGGGGCCGGATCTTGCGGACGGCCAGTTTGGCTTTCACAGGGGGCACTCCACGGTGGACGCCATCATGCGCATGCGAGCCCTCGCGACGGGGGATGCGATGTCCCGGGGCAGGGTCGTCTTGGCGGTGTCTTTGGACATCGTCAACGCCTTCAATTCCCAGCCCTGGAGTAGCATTAGGGGGCACTCTGGTATCACTAGGTGCTCGATTACCTCCGTCGTGTGATTGAGGCCTACCTGACGGAAAGGTTTATCATCTACCCCGGTCACCAGGGAGAGCGGAAACGGTAGGAGATGTCGTGCGGTGTTCCGCAGGGATCGGTACTAAGACCTTTGTGTTCCACAATCAGCTACAACTACGTGCTACGCGGTGACCTCCCTGACGGGGTTTGTTACGCATACGACATGCTGGTCCTGGTGCAGGGAGGGGTCCCGCTAGCTACTCTCCTTATAAATCCAGCTACTACTCCTACTCTTTCTCTGCTCATGCAGTAAGGTTGTGGAACTATCTACAGCCCAGCATTCGTGATTTCAAATATTTTTCACTGTTCATAATACTAGTAGATGAGTAGTGAGATAGAAATATACGCGTTTATTTAGTACATAGACACGCACCATAAAGAAAAAAGTGGGTACTTAGAAACACAAATTAAAATAGTAATAATAAAAAACAATAACATTGTGGAGCACTACATTTCCTTTCTAGTGTGATAACTATTATAATATAATTATGTATTTATTTTTAGTATATTAATAAGGTATATAATTATATACGTTATTTAATACTTGATTTTAAGTTTTTGCAAACTCTTCATTTCGTGTTTCTACGTGTACATACTATTTGTCTACATTTCTTTTAATCTCTCCTTTCGCAGGTCTGCTGAAACATTTTTTTTAATTAAGCAGTAGCTTTTTAAAATTTTTTTATAATAATCTGTCTTCTTCCGTTATATGTGTGTATATAAATTATAAGATAAATATTTAAAAAATCTTACACATATATAATGTTCTCGCTTCGACCAATAAACATACCGTAATATAACATTCTTTATCTTATTCATTTCATACCGTTATTTAGATACATTCTTCTATACTTCTCTTTCTTTCCTATCCTTCTCCTTTCAATTATCTCTTCCAGCTTAGGTAGCCTCCTGGATGACTCACTTCTTATTAGTCTGTGATTAATCGCGTTGTATAAATTTAATATTTTATTAGTCTTGCCTATTCAAAATGGCTATTATACTCAAGAGTTGGTTCAAAAAGTGTCCTTTGTTTCTCTGCATCACATGCTCTGCGAGTATAGCCAAGACAGTCTCTTTTTTTGGATTGGAAACCATCTAATAACTTCTGTCCACTTCTGTCGTTCTAGAAAAGCGAGAAGGAGTGCTAGACTTTTACTGACTAAAACCACATGTGTTCCTTCAGTTAGCTTTTGCAGACCAGGGCTACGGTGATTCTTTAGCTCAATGATGGTCCAGCTCCACTGCCACTAGGGTGTACAAATTGATTAGCTTGAATTTTTTTTGGAGGATGGAGTTTTTTGCACATTCTTCTCCATAGAGATATACGCTTTGGAATGGGCAATTAGCATCATTTTTTATTCTTACTGACTGACTGACTTCTTAACGTTTCAATAGTGCCTGTAAATGGTTTATTTGAAATAAAATGCTTTTGATTTTGATTTTCTTTTCGCAGCAGCCATAATAGTCTAGTCTTAAATTGAGGACATTGAAAGCCGATATATGTGACTAGATCGTATCGGTATCGTCTCGATTCATCTAAAAGCCAGTCTCCAATGTCTCAATGATCTGTACTGATGGCCATATTTCTGTGTTACGTGTACACTTGTATAGGTCCAAACTCGTAAAGTTGCGAAAATTCAGTGACCTTGTTTGTCCCTTCAAGATATTTTTGGTTGCACGGGAGGCGAAAACTTTTCTATATTTTACTCGCCTAGAGATCGAATTCGTTTCATAGTATAATGGCGATGTAATGTGTCTTTCAGAAGTTCGTTCTATTTCTGAATTTTGTTTGCTATGTTTTAAAAGCTTCCGTTGACAACTAGAAAGATGTCATGCGAAGGTGTCACATGTGGTGTTTTGGAGAAAATTGTTCGATAGTCGAAATGTGGTAGTACCCATTATAAGTACATCACTACTAAACCCTTGTGAGGATGTAAGTGTCATGTTTTGATACGGTTTATAGTGTAAACTAGCTTTTGCCAGCGGCTTCGCCCGCGTGAAATAAGGTTTTCATCAAACAAACTTTGGACACCCGCATCCCCTTAGGGTGTGAATTTTGAAAAATCCTCTCTTAGTGCTTGCCTACGTTATAAAATGAAGCTTTGTGCAATATTTCCCGCTCCTAGTCTTAGTAGTTTAGGCTGTGCGTTGATATGTCAGTCAGTCAGTTTCTCCTTATATATAAATAGAAAGATAATTGAATGTGCATCACAAGATATTGTATGGCGTACTAAGTTTAGTTTAGTTTTTGGGAGCAGTCGTGGCCGAGTGGTAACGGCCCCGACTTACGAATTGTAGGTCGCGGGTTCAAACCCAGCCAGGCGCATTACTTTATATAATTTATTTCATCACCACTGCTCTCAAAACGGTGAAGAAAAACATCGTGAGGAAACCGGGATGTCCTAGAACCAAAAATTCGAAGAAATGTGACACTCACCAACTGGGTCCGCGTGGTAGATTATGGCCCATTCCCTCTCCTAGAGAGGAGGCTTGAGTCCCAGCAGGAACATTAAAAGGTTGATTATGCTTATGCTTATGTACTAAGTATATATTCTGATTAACAGTGGTAATTGTTGATAATCCTTAAATCATCTCATATATGAATAGTGTACCACTAGCTCTGCAGCTTTATCCGTGTAGTACAGAAAACTATCCCAAGAGAACATATTCTCGGTATAAAAGTATTCTATGTGCTATTCCAGAACATGGTCTACTCGGTTGCCAAATTTTATCCAAACCCATTAAGTCGTTTGAGCATAAAGTACTAACAAACATACATACAAACTTCCCCTTTACAATATTAATGTGATTCTCCTGGATCACTAGACATTAATTATCACCGTAGGAGGGGGCTTACGGACGGCGAGTAATGGGTAGCACGCCGTTCGATCGTCCGGTAACCGTCCGGACCGAGCCCAAGTCGTCGACGGTGCGTACTGTTCCACGCGTGCCTCAAGGATATGTCAGTAAACCGTAGGGGCCCAGCAGGGTCGAAGCCTACTGGGCCAAGGTTCTGCTTATGAAAGGAAGACTCGGCCCTGGTTTGAAAGGCAACGTATGAACTGGAGTGGGTTTTTAGTCAGTAAAAGTAATCTCTCCTGCTCCGCCAAAGAGCGAGGGATGTTATTGAATGATTTTCCCACCGAAAAAAAAGACACTCATTTAAAAATAGCTTTTACTGATAGCTATTTTTCGTGGGCAGTCAACAAAAAACTCCTTTCGCTGTAGGTGGAGCAAGAGAGAGTGTCAGATTTTTACTTACTTAAACCTACCTATGTTCCTTTTACTAACTGAAACCCACCTGTATTTCTTCAGTTGCCCTGAGCGTTCCAGGGCCGTGGTAACTCCTTTAAACAATACTCCACCCCTTGCCTTTCTGACCCCTGAAGTTAAACAAACAACGTGGAAGACATGACATTATAAGGGTTAGTTTCTACAGAAGTGGATCGAAGCAGAGCGGGGCGGAGTGGAGTTAAGCTAATCTCCGCTTCGCGCCCTCCACTCGGCACTAGACATGTGACTCGAGTCAAATTTTGCCGCTCAATTCATTCGAGTCACTCGAGTAAAAATCGATTCGAGCCTGCTTTACTCCGTTCTGTCCGGCTCAGGGTCGCGTTTTTATGTTTTATTTGAAAGTCCTCTCAGCTGCACTTTGCTCCACTTTATTTTCTTTGACACAGAGTAAAGATTTCGAGCACTGTGATTGGCCGATTCACGGTCCGCTGCTCTTTACTCTACCCAGCTTCGCGTCAGTGGAAACACACTCTTATAGTTGTTGAAATGTAGGTACCGAAATAAATTGTGGTCTATATACTGATTGAGTTTATATAAACTACAATTTATTTTGGATATTCTACATTTTCTAGTAACTTACAGTTATGCAACGTTGAGGAATGTTGAATCGTGAGGTCAGTGATGAAACTATTATTTACAGTTCAATATCAATAAATTCTGTTGGACCTAAGTCAACAATCTGGTTTGCTTACCAACAAAGAAATACTGACAAAACATTTTAGCAAACTGCTAATAGGTTTAGAAATTTGATCAAAATTTGTGATTGAGATTCTACTGGCGACCCATCCCAGCTTCGCACTGGTGCAATGCTTATACTGCCGCAACCGCTATGTCCCAGCATTTTAAATCTGTAATATGTTTGTAAATATTCATTTTAATTACATGCTTTAAAGGGATGTACTGATCTATATTGAATGCACAATGTATTTAAGGTACTTAATTGTATAAGAATTAAAGTTGTATTGCTTAAAATCGCTTCGTAAATAAGTCATTATTTCTCGTAAAAAGTAAAGGATAAAAAATGGTTATTGTGGGTTTTTCCTAAGAGATAAACATATATCTTTGCAATTTTTTTGTAGATCTTTTTAAGGTGTTCAATATTGTAGTACATTATTTTGATCTATCTCGTAGGGTTCAGCCAGCGTTTGCAATGTAAGCGCAAAAAGTTGTGTTTATTTACATCACATTTAAAGTTCTGAAATTATCAGTGTTTCTCTAATATATTATACATGTACTATACATATATACCTTTACACAAAACTCTAATCATATGATAGAAACATAGAGAAGTTAACATATAGACGTTTAAAAAGTACTATATTTAAATGGCTGCATTCCAAAAATTATGACCAAACAGAAGACCTCTTGCACATACAGTCGTAAAATGTTTTTGATAACAATAAGTAAAAAAATAAACAAGCAAGCATCCATCTATACACTCTACATTCATCCCTACATACTCCAGACTGTGTCTGTGGAGTAAGAGTTGTGTAATTGTGTGTGTATATGTGGATATACACACACAATTACACATACACACAAACTCATTCAAAGCACTATCCTTCCTTTTTTTTCATTAGACTTATATATTTTAAATAATTTTCAATTCAAAAATACATAGATAATCTTGTAACTATTTAATGCATTTTAATCCAATTCCATTTTTAAATTTTATTTTGGTGGTTCCTAAATGTATGTTTGCCAAACTTGGGAAGAGCATGGATCCCACGACACAGGGAATCCTAGTGTGGGATCCAGGGAATTTGTAGAAAAACCCTAGCACTTAAGGCTTTTATGTAATGTAAGATGATCTAAATATTGTACTGATCAAGTGAACTGAATAAAGTTATTATTATTATTATTATAAACCTTCCTCTTGAATCACTCTATCCACTAAACAAAATCGCATCAAAATCTGTTGTGTAGTTTCAAAGATCCTAAGTATACATAGGGACAGACAGCGGGAAGCGACTTTGTTTTATACTATCTAGTGATGAACTTGAATTATAGGAGCAAGTATGAGTTATATATTATGTAAAATACATATATAACTTATAGTTGCTCCTATGCGCAAAGGCGAATACCCAATAAACTCCTGCCTATTTTAGCCAAGTTGCGGGATACTGGGCAACGTTACAAGGTCACGTAGTTTTTTTTTTAAACTTTCACGCATCGTCATCTAGTCCCAAACTAAGCAGAGCTTGTGCTATGAGTACTAGACTACATATAAACATGCTTATATTATTTCTAAATACATACATAATATGTATATATTTATCTTCAATATTATCTATATATATAAAAGAAAGTCGTGTTAGTTACACTGTTTATAACTCAAGAACGGCTGAACCGATTTGGCTGACAATTGGTGGGGAGGTAGCTTAGAACCAGGAGACGGACATAGGGTACTTTTTATCGAGTAGGGTAAAGTGGGGTAGAGTAGGGTAGAGTAGGGTTGAGTAGGGTAGAGTAGGGTAGAGTAGGGTAGAGTAGGGTAGAGTAGGGTAGAGTAGGGTAGAGTAGGGTAGAGTAGGGTAGAGTAGGGTAGAGTAGTCAGTTGACGGGAGCGAAGCCGCGGGCAAAAGCTAGTTATTGATAAATTACATCCAGACTCAGAACAAATGATCGAGCTCATCACACAAACATTTGTCCTGGGTGGGAATCGAACCCACGACATCCAGCGTAGCAGTCAGGGCCACTGACCACTAGACCAACAGGCCAGTCAAAGATTGAACGTTGAGCGTCATGTTAGGGGAAATTTTGGCCCTAATGTATCTAAGGCTTTGCAGTTTCGAAAAAAAAACAGCGTGAATTACATAGAAATCAAGGGAATGTTCGGTGAACGGTGATTTTATTTTTCACTCGGAATCTAGTGATAGTAGAAAAATGCTGCTCAAACGGATCGATGGAGAATTTTTTGATTACCGAGACGTCAAAAATAGGAAACTGTCATATGTCACTTAAGAGCACGTTAGTTTTAGGACAGTAGTAAAAGAGAGTATCGTACTTACATCTTTTTAATTTCATTCTAAAATGAAATTAATGAGATTAATGACAGTCAGCGCACACTAGCCACCTAGATACTGCGACACTCCAGCACCTTGCCATGGTATACCGCGTCACGTAGAAGTTTGCCACGCCAGCTTCTACTGCCCGATACATATTTCAATCATAAGTAGCGTTTGACAGAGTGTTGGCGGGCGCTTGCGTCCTTCGGTATGCCGTCCCCTACCGCAGCGCTACACGGCATCCTGCCGCGGGAGCCCGTGACGCGTCTTTCTATGTCATGCGATTTTATCTCTTTCGACGCCACGGGATCATTTTAAAGCATAGGAATTTATGTCTTATTTCTATTTTGATACGGTTGAATGTCAACTGGTAAAAATTTAAATCCTTTGCCATGCCTTTCCGGTCTGCGTAGGCCTTAAAAGACTTGCTAATATTTCACGGATTCAATTATTATTAATTATATTAAGGTGATCAGGATACAATGTTTTGACGGCACGGTTGGCACAGTGGTTCAGCGATTGGCTACTCCGCTGCGGGGCACGGGTTCGATCCCCGCACGAAACAAATATTTGTATAGACTACAGGTTTTGCGTATGTGAGTGGTCTGGGTGTCTTGAGTATGTAAGTTTGTATGTTTGTAAACTACACCCACGATACAGGAGTAATTTCTAGTGTGGAGCAACGTTACCTATTGATTGACAGACCTGTTGGTTTAGTGGTCAGTGGCCAGAGGTCGGATCGATTCCCATCCAGGATTCCCATCCAGGTGTGATGAGCACGATCATTTGTTCTGTGTCTGGGTGTAATTTTTATATAATATGTATGTTTATCAGTTCTCTAGTACTCATACCACAAGCTCTGCTTAGTTAGGGACTAGATGGCGTTGTGTGATAGTTGTGTAATATTATTATTAAAAAAAAAAGATCTCTGTGACAGTTCTTCTCTGTCATTTTAAGTAAGAGTGGGTTTAAACATAAAACAATAAATACACTTATAACACCAGTTCCACCAATAATTATATAAAATCATTAAAAGATAACGTGAACTTGAAACATTATTTTTACTTCAATTTGAAATTTTCCAACTTGTGTCCAACAGCCATGAAGATATTTTCCACTGTGCAAGGAATTCCTGAAACAAGCAGAAATCAATTTAATATGTAAAATAAAATAAGTTTAGGTGAAAGCTGCTTGGCCAAGATCTCGCTAGATGGCGCTGAGCTCAACGTTTATCAACACTGTTCATGTCTCTGCTCAAGATATATTTTCAATCAACCGCTTTTACGTGATTTTGACGTCATTACACATCTTTCTCCAGATATTTTGGAAACACATATTTTGCGTAAACATTGGTCCTTCATAATTACTCATATTTATCTTTACCTATGAAATTACCGTTCTGCCGAACTGGTTATTTCAAGTCCATTTTTTTTACTTTTTGCGCTAAGAATTCTAAGTTCAAATTATTTTTATTTTTAAAATATGGAATTATTTTTTGAAAATTAGTTATTTGTATTTTTTTTTGTTTCTGTGGGAAAATCATCTTATGACATTCCGCGCTCTTAGGTGGAGCGCGAGATAGTGTCACACTTTTACGGAAAAACCCACCCCTGTTCCTTCGTTGCCTTTCGTACCAGGGCCGAGTTTTCATTTCAGAATCAGACCCTTGGCCCCAGTAGGCTTCGACCCTGCTGGGCCCCTACAGTTGCTGACATCACCTTGAGGCGCACGTGAAACAGACGACTTGGGCTCGGTCCGGACACTTACCGGACGGTCGGACGATATAGGCAGCCTTTCTATATATTCAAGAGAAAATTCATTTGTTTCTAAAATAATGTTCAAATAATCCTTTTCTCTTCGTATTTCATAGAAACAGTTTTTTTCTTCCAAGATTCCATTTAATTTTCGTGGAAACTATGTATTACCTTTTATTGTTGATTCTAGAAACTAGCAAGTGTGTTCTTCTATTTCTACCTTATTTAGGTTATTAGGTACTTAATTATAACGGTCTATTTATTTTAACCGTCTGTACCTGCAGGCTATTTATACAGTATCTACCCAAATTATTATCACATGTAATGTGTTAATCGTAATTATGGTTTTCTATGGGTTAAACAAAATCTAACATTGTTTTATTAAAATACTAGCGACCTTACACAGATTTGCACGGGTGTTGAAATTTAGGAACTTTTGGGTTTTTATTTATATACTAGCTTTTGCCCGCGATTTTGTCCGCTTAGAAGTCGAAAATATTTCTATTAGGCTTTTTGATTGATTTAGTTTTATTATAATCAATAGCTCTCGCTCGCGTAGAAGTTGGTAATATTTGTAGTCTAAGTACTTTAGAAGACTTTTTTAGGTGCATCACGTTATTATAAGTAAGAGTGGAACTACTGGGTGAAAGTACTAGGTCTTATAATATTATCAATGGAAATATAGGTGATGCTATCTCCTGGAGGTTTAGGTACCCAAAATTAACTGTTATTGATTTTGAAGACACTACTATTTCTAGCCGGCAATATTGCCTTTGAGACTTCCACTGGTAGTCTTAATTTTCTATTTTGAATACATCTGGGTAGACTTTGGAGATTAGGCCAATTCATAATAATCACGATCAATTTCGATTTTGTTTTTACATTAAGGTACAGTCCTTCCTCCTTTTATAAGTAACTTTGAAGGACAATTTTGACTACATATGCTGAAATGTGTACTCATATTAGTTGATAGTTTAAGGGGGTGGGTGAATTTACATAGCGAAAAAGTTTTTAAGCAAAACTTCACAATGTCAGGTCTAGTTCTTTTAACTATCACTGTCAATCTCTGGCGAAAATCACCAGCTAACTTGAAAGTGATTTCATCCATGATTTTGTTACAGCTTCTTATGTGCCTAAGGATATTGCCTCTATATGAGCTCTATTAATCATAGTGCATTCATCCGATATGATTATACCGACATCTTGCAAAACTTTTCCTAAAGGGGCCATTTTTACACGATTCGAGCACACGCTACCTTTCTGCAAAGTCTGCGTATCATTATTTTGTTGTAGCGTTATTTTAAAACTATGATATCTCCTAAGATATTTATCGATCGGATGTAGAGGCCATATCGAGCCATTAGTGAAAACCACATGAAAAATGATAAGCAGAATTTCGAGTTTATCGCAAACAGGGAGGGACAAACACGGTGGGGGATTTAGTTTCATAAAATAGTAAGGATAGGCGAAAAAAATAACAGTTATACAAAAATAACGTATCATATCGTAAATATGGAATGGTTAATGTTAACATGTGAATCTTGAATTTAGTCTACAACTAGCTCCTGCCAACGGCTTCGCCTGCATGATAGTAGAAAATTTACCATGCTCCAATTACTCCAGGGGTAAAAAGTATTCCATATGCTATTTCAGGACATGGTCTACCCTTAGACAAAGTTTTACAAAATTCGCTTAACCGTCCAAGCGTGAAGATGTAACAAACATACACACACACTCACTCACAAACTTTCCCCTTTATAATATTAGTATGAAGTGATTTCACCACAATCAATAGCATAGCATATAGCATAGTCGGCCTTTTAATGTTCCCACTGTTGGGACTCAGGCCTCCTCTCTAGGAGAGGGAATGGGCCGTAATCCACCACGCGGGCCCAGTGCGGGTTGGTGGATGTCACATGTCTTCGAATTTTTGGTTCTAGGACATGCCGGTTTCCTCACGATGTTTTCCTTCACCGTTTTGAGAGCAGTGGTGATGAAATAAATTACACAAAGTAATGCGCCTGGCTGGGTTTGAACCCGCGACCTACAACTCGTAAGTGGGGGCCGTTACCACTCGGCCACCACTGCTTGCTTTTGCCACAATCAATACTTATAATAAATCTGTGAAACTTTTTTTAGTTGAGCGCGCATCACGTAGAATGTACGAAATCGATGTAGATAGCTTTTATACATTAAAATTGTGAGTAACTTGATATATTATTTAGGCTATGTTTCATCGGAATCGGTTGACTATATCGAAAGATTTATTCTACATTCATTGACTGTCAGCAGGTTTTTTTTTTTTTTTTTTTAAGGTGGGAAAATCATTTAATGACAAATCGCGCTCTTGGGCAGAGCGCGAGATAGTGTCAGACTTTTACTGACTAAAAACCCACTCCTGTTCCTTCGTTGCCTTCGTCCCAGGGCCCCGGGTTTCGTTTTCACACTACTCATGGCCCCAGTGGGCTTCGACCCTGCTGGGTACGATTTGCTGACATCATCCTGAGGCGCGTGTGGAACAATACGCGCCTTCGACGACTTGGACTCGGTCCGGACAGTTACCGGACGGTCGGACGGCGAGCCACCCATTGCTCGCCGTCCGACTGTTAGCCGGTACGAAATTCGCGGAGTCAGCTAGTCAGAAATATAAACACACAAAGAACCACTTTTAAACAAAAAAAGTCTGACCCCAAACGTTGTCAAGTTTCCAGTTTTTTCCCTAATTAGAAATAGTCAAGTGTTTTCATACCTATTTCAAACCACACATCTTCATAGCCAGCATCCAAGCGAGCGGATTGAACAGCTGCGTGAACCGCGTGGAGGAACACTGTGGCGAGGCAGAAAGACGGCTCACCGGTTGCTGTGGACAAACAAAAAACAAAATTAGCAGGAGTTTTTGGCGAGATTTCTTCAAGTGAAGTTTAGTTGCTGTTTTAATTATTCACAATTTGATTCCTTGTAGATATTGTGGTGTAAAACTGGTGTGTGGAATCATTGAAACAGGTATGACCTCGATAAAATGGAGCTGAGAATATTGTTGTAGTTTTGGCTACCTCGGCAAAGTTTGCCGAGAAGGTTGATTCGATATGTTTGCTGCCAAATACTACAAAATCATTAGAATGTGTTGCGCTCGCATTATAATGGTAAACTAATGAACTATTCATATGTAAATTAATGAAATATTTATATGTAAACTAATTAAATAATCATATGAAGACATGGCTTAAATGACTTAGTATCCAAGTCAAAAACGTTAACAAAAAAAAACAAAATTAACAAGACATTATACCGTACATGGTAAACATCTCACCCATAGGTACAAAGCGTTTTGGGAACACATTCATTATGCCTACAGCTAAGCAGTGGAATTCCCTGCCGGAGTCTTTTTTTTAAAGTGGAAAATCATCCAATGACATCTCTAATTTCATTGACAATTTTGATTTAGACGATTGATAAGTATTGACCCAATATCACATCTGGAAGTGTTACTATGTTTTCAATACTAACACTAACTCGAAAATACCGCTCTTACCCCCACCGTTTTTAGGCACACAATTTGCTATTTTTCGCACTAGTGTGAAAAAGTGCACGTGTTCGCCCCGCCACAATTTATTGTATTTATCATATCAGGCTGAGAGCTAAGCGATTTCCAAGATCTCCTCGCACGTCTACCCTTGCTTATTTATATTTTCGTAAGTGTATTGAATTCCCTCTTCTGGAGAGGAGGCTCGAGTCGTGTATTGAAAAAATTTTCACTTAACAAATTTGCAGAACTCGGCTCCATTACACCCTCGCCTATGGCTCGGGCGAATTTTTCCTCGCTCACAATGACTTTCTCAACTTGTATTAAAATGTAGGTACTATTTAAATTTAGCGAAAAAGTGTTCTTGGAAACCGTTTGGTTAACATTCTTGAACTACAATAACTTTCGACCTCTATTAATAGTGATATAATATCTGGAATATTGATTATTAGTGTTACAAAGTAATACAACATTGTTTTTAGTATATAATATGCAAAACCTGAATAGTTTGTTCAGAATCAGTAACTGAATCGATTCCAATAATTTTTATACCACCACAAGTTGGACACCACCGCCACTAAGTACAATTACACGGGTCACGGCAGTTCATAGCGGGCATTCGGCGCCGGCGCAATTAACCCCTCAGACAGACCCGGTGGCCATGTATTTACCTGGCCGACCAGGTAACATAACAAGCTTAATAACTTTGTGATTTTTCATGTTACAGTTATGAAATTTAGTACGTAGATTCTTTACATAAAAATACTAGACACAGGTTTCGGGTTTCGCAAATACTAAAAATAATGTTGTATAACAGGTTTTTTTTTTTTAATGTGGGAGAATCATCTAATGACAAATCACGCTCTTGGGCGGAGCGGGAGATAGTGTCAGACTTTTACTGACTAAAAACCCACTTCTGTTCCTTCGTTGCCTTCGTCCCCGGGCCCCGGGTTTCGTTTTCACACTACCCATGGCCCCAGTAGGCTTCGACCCTGCTGGGCCCCTACGATTTGCTGACATCACCCTGAGGCGCGCGTGGAACAATACGCGCCGTCGACGACTTGGGCTCGGTCCGGACAGTTACCGGACGGTCGGACGGCGAGCCACCCATTGCTCGCCTTTCGCAAGCCTGCGCCTACGGTGGCTGGAAATCGGGATCGGAATCCCGGCGGCGGTTAGGGCGTGAGGACCGTTGCCGTTGCCTCACGCGATCGGCCGCCTCCTTTGCTAGCATTACTGCTTCGCAGAAGGAGGCGACCGCCTGCCACTCCTCCTCGCTCCGGATCATGCCTGTACCAAGGCCCGGCGCGAGAGATCGCCGCCGTCGATCGCCCCCACGAGGACACGGCGTTGCTCTTCCCAAGCGGGACACACCTCCACCGTGTGCTCCACCGTGTCCTCCGGGCGGTCCACACAGTGGCGACACCCGGGCGTCACTTCACCACGAATTCGGTGCAGGAACTTCCCGAACTTCCCGTGTTCGGTGAGAACCTGCGTCATGCGGAAGGTGAGGACGCCGTGAGGTCTTTCCAACCACGCCTCAAAGAGGGGACTTATCGCCATAATTGTGGCGTGCCCATTGTATAACAGGTAAGTAATACCTGAACAACAAAATATAGCTACGGGTTTTTGTGTGAGTGATACCTAAATAATATTTCATAATTTCCTCATAGTATTATTAAGAATAAGACAATAAGGTTTCATAGTCTTACGTAATATTGTTTTGTTTTAACACAGAATAGTGGTCTAACGTTGCCAGCTTCTCTTATTACATTCGTTAGCTCTATTCACATTGTAACGTCTATAATACAATTATAACAACAATGGTTATTGTCCTTAATATTACGTGAATATTTACATTGGTTTTATATACTAACTGTGGTCCGTTAATCAGGTTTGGTTACTGCTCAACCCCTATTGGATGTAGCGTGATGTTACCTTAATCGACAAATGGGCTATTCAAAACTAAAATATTTTTTTAAATCGTACAGTTCCATAGATTAGAGCTTTCAGATGAACGAACTCTAGCTAATTCTGTACTTGTAGTACACAAGTACCCACTGTGTTCCCCCAGGAACCCTCCTGGAGGGTTTGAAAATACAATTGAACCCGATAGGTGATGCTGCAACCGGGATTTCATTTTTTTTTCTGGCAAGATCTATCTTTTGGCCAGGAAAACATCTGTTGGAACCGCTATCGCTAGTATTAGTATAGATGGTTACTAAAATATAACCAAACTCAAAACTAAGCAAAATCAAAACTGATTCATTTATTACAAGTTGATCATTTGAAGCCCTTTTGAACGTCAAAAACGACTGTCTACGATTGAAAGACCATTTCTTTTTTTTATTATTGATAGGCTCGCGTTTGACCACTATCTCACCTGATGGTAGGAGATGATGTGGTCGACGATGGAGTACGTTTGCATAGAAGTAACCTATTCACTCTTGACTTAGAGACCCCTGTAGGTTGTAGCTATCAGGAAATACAGATTCCGGCAGGAAATTCCACTCCTTAGCTGTAGGCACAATTAATGTGTTCCCAAAACGCTTTGCAGGTGGTTGGGATGTCCACCATATACCGATGGCGCAACGCTGTACGTCTAGTAGTCTGATGATTGAACGGACTTGGTGAAATCAAATTGTGCAATTCCAACGCACACTCCCCGAAATGTAATCCAAATAATAATAATAATATTTATAAACCAAAGTTGAAAAAATATAGTTATAATATAATATAAAATTCCACAACTAACACAGAACGCCATTTAGTCCCAAACTAAGCAGAGCTTGTGCTATGAGTACTAGACAATGAATAAACATACTTATATATTTCTAAATACATAAATATTATAGATAAATTACACCCATATACAGAATAAATGTTTGTATTCATCATATCAACATTTATCCCCACAACCTCCGACAAAGCCGTTAGGGCCACTACTAGACCAACAGGCCTGTCGAAAGGCCAGTTTATCTACGTAACGTAGGTACAGTTCGCATTCTTCGTTATCGTTTCTGTTGCAGAAAGAAGGAAGAAAAATGGCGAAAAGGATTCCTCAATATCCTAAAACAAAGACCCTCGTTGCGACTAGGTTTTATCTTTTCGACCCATATGAGTGTCCAATGCGATAAGTAAAAAAAGTATCGAATACCAATAATGAGGTGAAAATCGAAGTGTAAGATTGGTTGCTCGGGGGTTGTGGGTTCCTAATGTTAGTAAATTTTACCCAGAGAATAATATTTAAAATATATAAGATTGATGAATAAAATGAAAGGTAACAATAACAACCCGAAATCATAAATATGGGTACACTGTGTGCTGAAAATAAAAATGTTGATCGGAAACGTAATTGCGCCACAATCAATCCAAATCCATACATAATTTTATAAATGTGAAAGTCACGCTTTCACGGTTAAATTACTGAACCAATTTTGATGAAATTTGGTACGGAGGAATCTTGAACTTCAAGGATGGGCATAAGCTACTTTTTACCCGTCTTCAACTTTGACTTCGCGTCCGCAATAACCAACATTGACGCAGACGAAGCCGTTGGCAGAATTTAGTAATTTATAAGTAGGGGCACAAAATACACCAATTTAAATTAAAAAGTTCCTCTAAAACCAATTACCTTTAGAATTCAGCACCCCAAGTTCATTCTTGCCATTACGACGGAAATATATCCTCATGTCCGATGGAATATCTTTGATTCCAGGGATCTTGTACGTCCACGTTCTGTCCGTGAGCAACTTTCCAGTATCACCATCATAAGCTATTTTCTCTGCAGTCCAGTATCCAAGACCCATTATGAAGGCACCTTCAATCTGTAAAGTGAATTTATAGAAAGTGTGATAAAATAAACATATCGTCTTTAATTTAGTTCAGCCAGAAGCTAATTTAAGAGGATACATATTTACTACTTGGTCAACATATGAGACTTACTTGAGCCACATCAATTTCTGGACTCAAACTCCTTCCAGTATCTTCCAAAATATCAACCCTTATAACATCATGATTTCCTGTCAAAATATCAACTTCTAATTCCAATATTCCAACGGCATATACGTCATAGGGTTTCCCATCATTTATATTGAACATGTAAGAAGCTTGAAGGTCTACATTACTACCATAAGCTGCAACGATCAGTTCTTCCCAAGTAGGTGTACCCATTTTTTCTCTAATAGGTTTAAGTCTATCATTTATCATTTCACAAGCTTTCTTAGCGGCATATACAACACACTCACTTCCTATGCTTCCTCCTGTGACGATTGCATTGGGAGAAGTAAAACTTGTGCTAGGTTTAACACTAATCTTTTCCAACGGTATACCAAGTATATAGGCACAAACTTGAGCTGCTTTAGTATTTATACCTTGTCCCATCTCTATTCCTCCATGGGTAACCACAACTGACCCATCAGCGTGATAGATCGATATGATGGCATTAAAATTCCCTGTATAAAATATATCGGCAGTCAATGGTATCAGTTTAATGGCACGTTTCCTCCAACGATTATTTTTATTAAATTCGTCGACTTCTTTCTTTCTGTCATCGTAGTTTGCGTCTATTTTTAATTGGTTTATTAACTCTGGGATTGGATTGTTTTCTGTTGACATGTTAAGAAGCCTCACTTCAATGGGATCTAGTTTTAGGCTGAAAGCTATCCGCTCCATCATATATTCTATCATAGCAACACCTTCAGCTGAACCTGTATTAAAAAAAAATATCGAAAACCAATCACAATAGTATTATAAATATTTATAAGGTGAAAGTTTTTATTTACGCATGAAATTTAGCAGACGGGTAGCAGGAAAAGGTATTTTATTCTAATATCTTCTTTCTCCTTTATCCATTATCCTTTGTCCTATATCAGAATTTAGGATAAAGAATAACTTTATGTCCCAAGAATATGTTTATTAAGAAATTCTGAAATTTTGGGCAGATTCAAAACTGAACCTTGTATAAACCTTTTTTTGTGTGTGGGAAATCATCAAATTAGCTTAATCTTTTCCCGTTCTGTGTGGAGCGAGAGGGAATGGCCGATTTATACTGACTAAAACCAACTCGTGTTTCTTCAATTATCGTTTGCGTTCCAGAGCCGCGTTGACTTTTTCGAATCATTCTGCAGTCCTGGCAGCTCTCGGCCTTATGGGAGCCCCGTCAATTATGCAAACAGTTTTTTTTTGAGGCACGCATGACCGCATGAGTAAACGTTTATGGTAAACATTTATAAAACAATACTCGATTTTCTTTACTTACATGGTGCTCTACACGAAGTGTTAGGAGCTTTGTCGGTCAAGACACTGAAAGGGTTGATAGACCATCTTTTGTAATTGTAGCAGTTGTGGAAATGCATGGTGGTAAGACCTGTGAGGATCTCGTTGTAATTACAACCACCATCTTGGTAGAATGTATTCTTCAGATACTGAATTTCACCTTCGCCGTTAACGCCAAGCTGGAAGTACCAAGTGCAAATAACAGTTTAAATAATGATTTCATTTACAGGATTTTCAACTTATGTAAGCTATAAACAATAAAAAAAATAGTTTTCTACGTCACAGATTTAAAAAAGAGACAATATGAATCCTTGAACTAAGTTTTATTCTAAATCCTTTTAGAGGAAATTTCCTCCACTCTAATTAAATCGGTTGCTATGACTACGGAAACACCCCTCGATTAATAACGATCAAAATAAAACTGTCTATTGGATTGATTAGATACGAGGACATTATGTAGAATATAGAAAAAAAAATTATTGTCAGCTTAAAATTGTTACCTCAAAGTTGCACTTAGTTGGAGTTCGTTTGCCAATAGACTTCATATTTATCTGTAAAGGCAAAACCATTCTGCAGGTTTTGTTTGAAAGATGGGTGACCAATGCTGCAGCGCATGCAATTTGAGTAGCACGGGTAATTTTGCCACCGTAGGCGCCTCCTACTCGTCGAACGATGACGTTTATGCTAAAATAATTTGAATGGTTGTCTTATTTATGAATTAAAAGTCAAAATTTATTATTTTGCTTCGCTAAACGGGATAAGGAATAAGATGCATAATAATTTTCTTAGCAAATTGACTTATAGTCTTACCTGTTCACAGGGACTTTCAATGACTGCGCGATAGCAACGTTGACTAGGTCCAGCCATTGAGTAGACGAGATCACTTCCATCCCGTCTTCAGTAGGCCTAGCCACACACGTTTGGGGCTCCATATAATAATGATACTGTTCTTCCAGTTCCAATTCACCATTAATTACAGTTTTTACGTCATGACCAGCATCGGTCGCTTCTACGGCTTGGTCTGCTCTCACTCTTTTATCCTTTTCTGGAGATTTTAATACCTGGTCAATGTTTAACAAAGGTTTATTCTTGCTTATAGAAGAGTAGTGTATCTTTACAAGTCGTGCTGCATTGTTTGCAATTTTTTCTCTATCTGCTACTATTATAGCTGCTGGCTGTCCATAAAATTTGACTTCTTTGGAGCATAGTATTTCTTCTGGATCCGTCATAAATGGTATATTAGAAGGGGTAGAAATATTATCCCCTGGGATATCTTTTGCTGTGTAGAAGGCAACTATTCCGGGTAGTTTCTGGAATAAATTGTGATGATCATAATTATGTGTTTCCCTCGAACTGCTCAATTAAGATTTCAATGCAATTTATGTATATAAAGCAATGGCATTTATACTCACAAACGCTTCAGTGGTATCGAAATCTTCAATCACACTGCCAGGAACTACATCAGCAGTAACGAAAGCTGCAAACACTTCACCGGCTTGCCCTGGCAGGTCATTTGCAAATGTAGCTTCACCACTGCACTGCACCAGTGCTTCTATTTTTGGTATAGGTTGGTTTAATGGCCATATGCTCTTGTCAGTTTCAAAGGATTGCATTCCTTTAGATTTATGACGTTTTATAGCTTCGCCTCCTGATTTGTACAATGGATTTATTTTGTCACTTGGACATAAGCTGATAATTGCCTACAAATGTACAATATTGTTTAAAAAATACTTGTTACTTTAATCGCTGTCTTTTGTATTGCTTATGAAATGTGGATATACAGGTTTCAAACCTACCTTATAATACAAAGACAGAGCTAACATCTTTCTGTAAGCTACTGAAGGTTCAGGCGGTGCTTCTTCAGGTTTTATTTCTTCTTCCAATGATTTTAAAGCCAATTGTAAAGATTCATCTGTATAAAGATCTTTCCCAGCTAATACTTCTTCAGTTTTTGTCGCATGTACGAATGTTGCTGAAATACTTCCGTAGACGATTGAAGCTTTTTCTATTATGTTTGAATCTTTTTTAAATTTGAATAGGAATCCCGCGTTAACAACTGCGTGAGCGTTTTGGGATCGAGGCATAATCTAAAAATTATAAAAAAAAAATTGAGATGTATCAAAAATATTTTTGATAAAGTGTCATAAATTCTGTAACTTAAAGTCACTTAAAGCATATTATTCATACAGGTTGTAATGGAAAGGTTTGGTCATATTTATTTAAAAATTGATGTGTAAAAGTTGTGAAATATTATTATTAACTATTGAAATAACCAACTTTCTTCAATGAGTTTTAATCAATACCTTATTAGAGTTGTGAAAAGTTGTGAAATATTATTATTAACTATTGAAATAACCAACTTTCTTCAATGAGTTTTAATCAATACCAATTAATCAAATACCTTATTAGTTGTGATGTTGAAAGTAGTCAGTGTGTATGCACTGCAAATATGATGTGACGAAATGGTGAAAGAGAATTTTTAGGAGGATTTTGATACGGTTTTATGCCTGGTCGGGGTACAACAGAAGCCATTTTCGCTATATGCCAACTGTGCGAGAAATACAGAGGTGCGCGTAAAAACTTGCACATTGAATTCATTGACTTCGAAAAGACATACGACCGGGTACCTCGTAAGGTTCTGTGGTGAGCCTTTAAGGAGAAAGGTTTGCCTGGGAAGTATGTACAGTTGATCCGAGCGATGTATTGTCGATGCAGTACCCAAGGAGACATAAGACATCGGATCAACGCAGGGTGGATGAAATGGCGACAGGTCACGGGAATAACTTGCGATCTCGATATGAAGGGTAGAATTTACAAATCCGTGATAAGACGTGTCATACTGTATGGATCAGAAAGTGGGGCTGTGAAAAAGATGGATGAAAAAAGATTGCATGTAGCGGAGATGAGAGTGTTGACATGGATGTGTGGTGTGACGAGAATGGATAAAGTGAGAAATGAGTATATTAGAGGAAGTTTGAAAGTGACTGAAAAGTTGAAAGGAAATCGGCTGTCTTGGTTTGGTCGTATGAAGAAGAGGGATGAAGCGCATATTACTAAAAGAGTACTGAGTATACATGTAGATGGATGGAGAGGGAGAGGGAGGCCAAAAAAATGATGGATGGATTGTGTGAGGAGTGATACGAAAGAAAAGGGAGTTAGTGATAGTTTGACGGGTGTCAGGACAGAAAGGAAGAAAAAAACGTGTTGCGCCGACCCAAAGTAATATGGGATAAGGGCAGAAAGAAGAAGAAATACCTTATAAGTTTTTACCGCACAGCAGTGCGAAAGCGGTGGCAGCAATATGTTTTTAATTATTTTGCCTTGCATTGGTGTTTTGAGAAACTCTGTCATTTTCATCTTAACTTCCTTGCTAGCGGTTTCAGCTGTAATAATTTATAAAACAACATAATTATAAGGATCAAAGTGCGGTGCAAATTTTGATCAGTTAGCAAATGAACAAACTTAACAACTGTTTTTCAGTGCACAGTACGTATTTAAAGTTAAATGAACAATAACTTAAAGGTAATCGTAGGCACAGTTTTTCTTACCAATTGTTATCATTGCTCCAACAGTTTCAAAAAGTAAGAACACATCTGATTGGAAGTCATTATTAACATGTTTTAAAAACAGGTTGCCGCCTATTGTGCCGATCTGCAACATACACGTTTAAAAGTCAGTTACCTGTTACAGGCGTTAGCAAAATGCGGTAAAGGGATAATGTACGATTAAACTTACATTTCTGACAGGGATATGTGCCACTAGATCCATGTGATCGTAAAATTGTTTCAAATACGAAAACTCTTCTTTTTCAGCTGCCAATTTTAGGAAAAGTTCCATCATCTCTGACAATGGCATGCCAGCGCCTAGTATTAGATTAACATCAATCGTGTGCCCTTTCAGTTCAGCTACGTTAAATATGTCTATCACGATGTCTGGGTACTCTGTGACGTGGTATACACCTGCAAAATTTTCATCAAAATTACATTCGCTGGTTCTTTTTCATAAATATTTTAGGGTGGCCAAATCGGATATAATACAATTTTGTTTTGTTACTATTTAATTTTGCCGTTGTTTGATATTCATTTTTAGTTAGTAAGCCGAAATTTTGTTTGAGATAAATTTTAAGACCATAATACTACTACGTTAATTTCAGTAATTGTGTTTCAAAGTTATAAATAGGATTGGAAGTAGACCAAATTTAAAACGGTTTTCTCAACTATCAATCCTGTTTAGAATTTTAGCTTTAGCATCCAACCCGACACATAATATGATGACATTACATGATGATATGGCCAACCCGCACTGGGCCCGCGTGGTGGATTACGGCCCATTCCCTCTCCTAGAGAGGAGGCCTGAGTCCCAGCAGTGGGAACATTAAAAGACTGATTATGCTTATGCTTATGCTTATCCAACCCGACATACATTTTCACTGTTTTTCATACAACTGCTTTTTCGCGATCATGACGTTATTACACATTTTTCAGTCGATATTTTGGAAACACAGATATTTTGTGGATGTTGTCTAGGTTTTTATTGAAAATTTGTGTAAAACTAATCCAGTAAAGACCTCTGAAAATCAGCTATTTTGCATAAACTTTGACACTTCCTAATGTACACAAAAATTAAAATAGCCAAAACAAAATATAACAATGGAATCCTTGCAAATTTAATCAAATTTCTGAATGACGAAAATTTATCCCAAAAACTTTTAGTTTTAAAAAAAAACACATAGGTATTTCCTAGAAGAAGTTTTGTGAAATATTCGAGTGAATGACGGTATTAACGACTTCCAGCAAGCTTTCAGCTATTATCTACCTGTTGCATTGCTTTTTTATTAAAAATTGTGTTAAATTGCGTTGGATGAAGCGGCAAGCTTTTAAACCATGCTCAGGTTGACGATAGTCGAGTGGGGAAGGGCCCTTTAAAATATACTTACTAGTACAGGTTATGTAGTGTGACAAAACTTAAATATTAAGAACATTGTAAATGAGTTTTATGCAGCAGTAAAGGCTTATTTTATTTTAATTTAGCATTTACTATTGCAATGCTTATTTAATATACCTAATCATAGAAAATTTAGTAGTATTAAAAAAAAAAACTTAACTCAAATTTGTATATTATGTCGTGGCCAGATCTTAGACTTGATCACTTCATGATATAAAACTGGCCTTGATGATGTGTGAATCCTCGTTTGGCCATATCAGTGATGTAGGATTTCAATGATATTAAAAGGTCTAAAGAAAGTAGGCCAAACGAAGATTGAAATATCATCAAACTTTAACGTTTAAAACGATCTAGCCAGTTTTACTTGGCCATATCATGAAGTGATCAATTTCTAAGATCTGGCCACGACATATACATTTATATACATCAGATTTAGTCACCTATACAATTTATAAGTCATGTAAATAGTGTATCGCTAAGATAAAAATAAATAATTATTTTTGATTATTTCGTTGGTTGCAAGTCACTGTGATTTTCTACACACCAAGTAGATATAACCAAGTACATGCAGGTTAGTACCAGTTACATAAAACATCTTTAAAACTAATAAACCATACCAAATGGGTCACAAAAAACTTGGACCTCATACAAAAACAAGTATATATAGAAACCTTGTATTTTTTACTGCATTCAACTTTTCGTTACCTTGACCAGTGTTCCCAGCAATCAGCTTGTAATCTCCCATACTCATCGTTTTGAAAACGTCACTCAAGTTGTAAGCTTTGAACCATTTATGTTTTCCAGCATCTACTACCATCAGTTTGTCATCAGGTTTATGAATAAATTTGAATTCTTTTTCATCTCTTCCAATTTCATCGTTAGCTTTTATAAGTCCTTTAGAGCATTTGTCTTTGTGAGAACATTTTTGGGTACATTTAAGTGCACAGGGACTTATAAAGTCCAAGTCTTCAAGGTCACATAGTTTATCTAAAAGTGCTTGATCAGCATCTTTAGCAAAGCTTTTGAAAGCATCAGCAATGGGTCTGTATCCAGTACACCTGCACATGTTACCAGCGAAAGAGTTCTCAATTTCTACTGAAGTTAGGTTTTTATTTTTTGATTCATATAAACTGAAAAAAAAAAACATATTAAAAGTAGGTACGTTTGGCACACACTGAGGCAGTTAGCCTTGCCAACAGTCTGACTAACAGCTGATATATGCAGATTCAATCATCTCATATTCACAACTGAGTGTCTTTACGGCATCGTAAAATATAAGTATTTTTTTAAGTAGGAATAGGATAGGATAGTAATAATAGTAATAGTATAGTGTAGTGTAGTGTGTGGTGTGTGTAGTGTAGTAGTAGTAGTAATAGTAGTAGTAGGAGTAGGTTTTTTAGTAGGAGTAGGAGTTTTTTTTTAGTAGGAATTAGTGGGTAAGCGGTTTAAATTTGCTGAAGTTTCACAAAATCGTTTGTTATTCAATATTGGATTATTATACAAATAGAGCATTTTTTTTTGAGGTAGGAAATCATACTATGTCTTTTCTCAATCTAGGGTGGGGCGAGAGGGCGTGTTAGACTTTTACTGGTTAAAAGCACACCTGTGATCTTCAGTTGCCCTTTGCGTTCTAGGTTCACGAGTTTCCTTTTCACAAAATATACATGGCCCTAGCTGGCATTGGCCCTACGGCTTACTGACATCTCCTTGAGGAGCGCGTGGAATTCTACGCCCTGTCGACGACTTGGGCTTGATCCGGTTATAAAAAACTGGGCAAGTGCAAATCGGACTCGCGTACTGAGGGTTCCGTATAAACTTATGTAAATAGTTTAATTCCCGAAGTTTTTTCCGAATCGCAAAAAAGTTTTCTTTTGTGACGTAAAAACACATTTACTGTTTTCAGATTTATTCCTTTAAGACCTTACTTTATGCCAAATTTCAGGATTCTGGTTCAACGGGAAACCTATGAATTTTGATTCCTTGAGAGTGTCGAAATATGCATTTTTTGCGACATAAACGGCCGTATCTTTTTTTTACGTTAACTTTGATTTTTGCACAGTTTTAAGGGATCGCAGACTTGAGTTAGTTTTAATTTCAATTCAATACTTTCACGAGTTCCCGAGATATGTATGATATGTCTTGACAGATAGCCAGACAAACAGACAGACAGACGGACAACGAAGCGATCCTATAAGGAGTTCTGTTTTTCCCTTTTGAGGAACAGAATTCTAAAAAAGAGTATAGTGTAGTTTAAATATGACTTGACGACACAAAGTGTTTGATCCTTTGAATAAAGTTTCGAGTGTTCGATAGATATTCATGCATGTTATGATTTAAATAATGTTATTATTATATAAAACAAATTGATCCATAGTTTAATATTGCTCGAAAAGCACTGAATATTAATATATTATTACAATGTTTGCTTCAATTACAAACTATCTTAGTTTACAATTCATGCTTGCTAACATTAACTTCATACCTGTACATATTCATAACCCATCCCGGAGTACAGTACCCACATTGAGTTCCATTAAACTTGGCAAGTCTAGTCTGTATATCATGGTAGCCTTTGATTCTGTTCCCGATACCTTCTACAGTGGTAACCTCCCAGCCATGACAGGATAATGCAGATACAAGACACTGAAAAATAAAATTTAAAAAATTTAATCCAAAAAGACTTATCTAAGGCGTTTAGAGCATTGATCATCAATCTAAGGAATAAATTCGATGTTATTAAGTTCTGGACTATTTTTGTAGATAGACCTATGATCATTGAAGCATTTAACTCTAGGATAAAGACTACGAATCGGCAAAAATAGTGGCGTGAGCTATTCCTCAGCTAAGTGCACCAATGACTTGGGCAAAGTTTATGTGGTAAAAGACGGAAAAACAAGTGTTGTGGTGCAGATTGGAAAAGGCCTATCGAGAGACCGATCTATGGACAACTATATTTTTTTGATATTAAAATATTTTTTATAACCTTAGTAGTGCGTTATTTCTTCTAAATTACTCTTAATATTTGAAAATAGTCTGAACTTTACAAAATAGGCCAGTAAATATTGTGTAAACATTTAGTGTTTACATATCTTCTATTTATAACATAAGACCACGTAGGCGTTAATCTTCAATAAGAAGTCTGCAATAATAACACCTACTTTTTACATCAAGGCTGTTATAAAAAATAATAAACACGCCGTCCTTTTGTGTCCGTCCCATGTCAGATGTCTGTCATTAAGTATTTCAAAGAAGCGTAAAAACGTTTTAATAAAATGCTTATTATAAAGGTTCACTGTTAAATGTAGTATTTTTTCTAAAACTCCTATAATAATAAATATAGAGTAAATAGAGTGGAATAATACTTTAAATAACTCAAGCTCAAATCAACCGAGGCGTGTCATAAATACTCTAAACAGACATATCGCAAACTGCAGTGGCTAATCTAGAAATCTCTTACAGACTCCGCAAACTGCAGACTTTCAATCGGCCGATAGTTTGCAGCTTCATAATTATAGCTTAATCAGCATGAAGCTGTATGGAAGTGCAAACATAAAACGATTCAGAATCGGCCAACCAAAAAGTTTATCTTCATACTGATTAAGCAACCAACCAAACTATCAGGCGATAGAAAGTCTGCAGTTTGCGGGGACTCGGTCGGACGGACCCAGGTTGGCCGCTGCAAAAACAATTTGGCCAAATTAGGCTTCCTCGACCCATCGCTAACATAGTGCCAGCGTAGAGCCATTGTACAGGATATGCATCACCTGCTATGCTGTCCATCCAGCACTTTTCAGGATTTATACGTGGCCAATAACAAACCTGTACAGAGTGGGTTGCCAAATACTGGTAAAAAAAAATTGTTTGAGTTCATTGACACGAAAAGAAGAAGCTTAAACATATCGTCCCGCATGATGAAAATCACGTGAAAAATAAGCAAATCAAGCTTATTGACATGGTTTGCAAAGTTGTCGACATCCGGGATTTGCACGGGGTGATCATTGTACCAATAGTCGTGTCAGATATAGGCTTAATAGCCACGAACTTCGACCAACAATTCAGGAGGCTCTCGTTAGGCGTCTGGCTCAAGGACTTCATTCAGTCAACGATACTCCTGGTCACGGCTCGTCCTATGAGGTGGTTTCTCTCCTACAAGAACTCAAACGCAACGTCTTTTTACAGCACAACCTACAGATCTCGACATTTTATGTATTTTTTTTTAAATAATATAAACTAGAGCTTGACTGCGATCCCACCTGATAGTAAGCAGTAATGCAATCGTTGATGGTGAAGCGCACTAGTTTATTAGGAACCTAATCACTCTAGTCTTGAAGACACCACAATTTATAATCAGACGGGAAGCCCGCAGCAGGCAAATTGCTCCAGTCCTTCGATGTATGCGACAAAAACGACGAGGCGAAACGCTTAGTCATATGTAGTAGACGAATGGATTGGTAAGTAAATCAGTTACTACGGATAAAACAAAAGAAATCATCTGTTATCTTTGCTTCATCATCAGCTTCATGGTATAATAGTGTACCAATTACCTCACATTTTTTTTTATGTTACGAGAAATAATCGTAGTTTAAAAGTACTTAACCTTATAATAATATCCATCTATCGTAAAAAATGCAAAAGACTTATGAGGAAGTTAAGAATTTTTTGTTTTTATACACTCGCTTCAATGGCGAAGGATCAAAGGTTGGAGTAGATAACCTTGACTTGAGCTCGCAAAAAATCAAATGTAGCGATTACAAGAACAACAAGCTTTTGTGTGTTTTATTTTTTTATTGGACTGCTGGAAAAAAATAGCCAACTATATATTATACATACGAGTATGTATATGTCACAGCACACGTACTCCGGCCATACATCAGATAGGCCTCTATCAGCGGAGCTCCGCTGATAGAGGCTTTAAATTCATTTTATTTGCAAAGTATTGATCGATTTATATATGCTATATTAATTCTGAAGAACACTTAACCAGCAATTTTATTGTGTAAAAATATTTCTAAAGCTCAAAGCCGTTTGAAAAGGAGTAGGGATAACAAGCCAAAAATATCATGTTGTTTTATAAAAAATCATATGTTGATAATGTTGTACAGGAATCTATAACATACATATATTTTTTTCAAACCATTGACCTAGCCGTTACCGAAGAGTAGGCTTCAGAAAGTTACTGTTTTATAACACTGCTGGGAGTTAGGGCCTTAATGAAGTTTTTGACTGATCCCAGTCAAAACTAGTTTTGATCACTTAACAGTATTGACTGAAAAATATTTCAAACCTACATTTAAAACAAAAACTTTAGCTAAATATATTAAAATATAGCATCAAAAAATTTCTAAGCTTCGCTGTCGACAAGAAGTGTACCCAAAAGACTGGCGGTATTGCTACGTTGTATGGCAGCTAGCCCTAGCGTCACGTCTTCACGTGACCCAAGGTCAAGCAGACGTTTGGGTAGATTTTAAAATGCTGGTTACTTTGCTCCGTTTAGTAGGTTTAAATCGTTTGACTCGGTTGTCATACTACACCGTCGCAAAATAATAAATATAATTAATTAATTAATTGGCAGTCTGTCGGTAATGATCTAGGGTCTTACTTAAAAATGTCAGACCTGTGAACGAGAAATAGGGATGGAGCTATACATCCTACATATCTCCATCCCTTTAACAGTTCAGTATAGGTCGTAAAATGGATCGCGTTAAGAGTTCTTGGTAGGGCCTCAGAGATCGGGATGGGTAAAATATATTTACCTATGGTTCGTAGAATGGAAGAAGAAAACGTGTTGCGCCGACCCCAAATAACACGGGACAAGGGCAGGAAGATGATGACGATGGTTCGTAGAAGTAACTAACATAGAGATGATAATAACCTCCTCTAAAATCCCGGAACCATAATTATCACGACTAAATAATGAGATTTATGAATTTTTAAAACTAAATTATAACGTTGAAGAATCTTATTATGTTTAAGAGTTGTGTACTAAAACTAACAATTCATAAGCGTGATTCGCAGTAATGCGTTATTTTTTTTATAGTGATTTAAAATACGTAGAATCTTTTCAAAGAAGAAGAAGAAAACTCTTGTAAAAAATTTATAATATAGATAAAAGCCAGTAAGATTAAGTCCTGCAAGCTAATTTTAAATTACTTTTTCTTAACCTATCTCGATTAAAAATTGTTTTTGTTATACATAATAATTAATTGTTTCTATTTATTTATTTTTATTTTTAATGAACCAAATCTGACATTTTATTATTTATCGAACTGAGTCTGACATTCTATTATCTATTGAACTGAATCTGACTTTGCATTATTATTGTTAATTTTTATTTTTTCAAATTGTATTGTAATTGTAATATTACTATGGGTATTCCAAGCCTGTAATAAATGAATTTATTTATTTATTTATAAATATCTTATGTCACCTGTAATTTATGTTTATTTAGATGCAATTTTAGTTATAATCAACCAAAAATAACTGGCATTTAACTCATTCAACTTGTATGTATGGAGAAACATATTTTAAATCAACCAAATTTTACGCAAAATTGACCATTTCTGTGGTGGAAAACCATTCAATAATTCTTCCAGAGGAGTGGAAGACTTTTATTGAAATTAACGCACATGTGTTCTTGAAAAAACTGTATCCGGTTAGGGCCCGACTCAGGTGGAACGTGAGTATAACATGGTGTCTCAGAGGGTGGAGCACACGGTAGAGGTTTGCCCCGCTTGAGCGTTTAGGTTAGGCAATAGGTAGCTTGCCGTCCGGTCGTCCGGTAACCGTGGCTTTACTTCCGAAAGGGTAACCCGTGGTCCTGGAACGCAAAAGGCAAAGAACACAGTTGTGGTTTAAGTCAGTAAAACTCTGAACGCCCTCGTGTGTGCTCCACCCTAGAGTGTGAGATGTCATTGGATAATATCCAACCTTAAAAAAACTACCGTGGCGCTTCTCTAGCCATTCCTCAAAGGGGAATTTAACGCTGCGATTATGGCGTGCCTATACAAAATTGACCTTTACAAATGAATTATTAATAATACTCGTAACAGCTTGTTTTTATAACTTTTTGTTTCGTACCTACTTATATCTCCTAAATGTGTATAGAATAAAAACTATTTGATAAATTGTTGCTTAATGTTAATTACGTTGCCTTGAAGATCTCCTGCTCTCTGTTCGAAACACTATTTGTCTTGTCACTATGTCTAAGCTTGTACATACACTGATCAATATGTTCTTTCCCTGTGTGTTCGGTTGGTCCATTAAGCGTAATTATTTATTGACCTCTGGGAGTGCGTAAGATAGTGGCTCTTTCAAAGTGGTCTCACGGAATGCGGGTTATCTTTGTCGCTTGTATAACTTTGTTGATCTAAGACAACTGGATTTATTGTTTTTGCTTCCTTCTGTGGATATCATGCAAATCATAATTTCGATTAAAATTTGCGTGATTGTTTGTGCCGTCATTAGGTGTACGATTTTTTTACACTGTTTCGCATTCTTCATAGCACCTTTCTAATAGTCTACTGTTATACGTTGGTTATTATGCGTTGATTAGTTCAATCACCATTTAAACTTTTAGAATTTAAAATCGTAAGTTTTTTTTTTCTATTTTAAACTATTCCACCAAAGCGTAAATGAAGAAACACATGTGGATTGTAGTTAACAGTTAAGGTTTGACACTGCATCTCGATCTATCACGAGCGTGAAAAGTTATTTGATGTTGAGTGACAAAAAAAAAAATCCTTTTTGACCTATGTCCAACAGTGGACGTCTTTTGACAGAAATGATGATGAAAAAAGGTGGCCAAAGACATTCAACTTTCATAGTTTAGCAAATTGATGTCCAACTCAAACCCCGCAGTTTAAGCCTTCGGGCGCCCCGAGGTATTATTATAATGTAATTGCACGTGTTTACGTAAATTAACTTTTCTAAGAAAAACAAAGATATAGAAAACAAAATTTTCGGCCAAAAAAAATTCGTACAAACGTATGTACAAAACGACAATTAAGCGTTTTTCAAGTCAGTCAACTTGTAATCGGCGCTCGAGGGGTAACAAAAAATGAAAATATTGCCTTACTTTTTCGACCATTGCTACAGTGGTAACCGCTGGAAGAGCGTCGAGGCAAAGATAGTCGTCGAGTCTAAGAGAAACTATTGGGCATTGAATTACCTCAAACACAAAATAACAAAATATAATGATTTTTCAGGTACTTACAGAGTTAACAGCAAAGGTCTTGACTTCATTGGTAGGTGGGAAGGCAGCGCGTACAGCGACAATGCATGCACCACATCCGCCCTCGTGACACATCGCCTTTGTACCGCGCAGCTCGGCCACCGTGCGGATGAACTCATTCAGAGATACATCCGGACCATAATTACCGTTCACTAGAAATATTTGCAAAGTCTGATTAGCTTAGGAAATCTTGATATATGGTAAAATATGAAATATTAGGGTCAATTATTAAACTATCGTAGGCCTTTGTTGGACATTGGTTTTTTCCAAACTCTCGTTTTCTTTCTTAAAGTCGTCGGTCCACTCGGCTAGTATTCCAGGCTACGTTGGCCAATTAATGGATGAATGATGAAGAATGATTCAACGGATGATAGGACTATGGGTTCTTCGACAAAAATGGTCGGCCCACTGCCTCTTCAACTTGTTAACCCGACAAGCTATAATATCTCTAGATCCGGTTCTTTTCTGGACAATGTTATAATCCTTTAAAGAAACCTAGACCTTTTTTTTATAGGTGGGAAATCATCCAATGACATCTCCCACTTTAGGGCAGAGCAAGAGAGAGTGTCAGACTTTTACTGACTAAAACCACCATTCTGTTTCTTCAGTTTTCCTTTGCGTTCTACTCGAAGGATCTAGTAGGCTTCGGCCCTGCTAGGCCGCTACGGTTTCGCTGAAATCTCTTTGAGGCGGGCGTGTAACATTACGCGCTGGCGACGACTCGGTGGTTAGTAGTCGGGGTCCGGGTCTCGGCGGCTGGGGCGAGAGGGTGTCCGTTCCCTCACGCGTGTAGCCGTCTCCGTCGCTAGCATTACTGCTTCGCAGAAAGAGGCGAAAGCCGCCCGTTCCCCCTCGCTCTGGACCATAGCCTGAACCAGGGCCTGGCGCGACAGGTCGCCGCTACCGAAGACACCTTTAGCGTAGCTGACAATTATATGGTATGAAGTAGTAGTAATTAGCCTATAATATTCCACTGCTGGGTGAAAGCCTATCTCCCTTTTCTACACACGTCTGCCTTTGGCCATTGCGGGCCAGTTCCTCCGGTAATTATCAAGCTCTAATAGGAATAGAAAATATTAGACATGAAAGTGTAATTCTTACCTTCGTATTCTTTATCGTTGATCTTGAATTTTATTGAAGCCATTTTTTATATTACAACTGCCCCTAAAAATGTTCAAAATCCTATGTTATTTTTATGATATAAACATTTATATAGTAATAGATATAAACATGTATAGAAATCATATCGCATAACTTTCACACAATTACATCTAGTTCTAAACAACTACAATGTTATAGATAAATTACACAGAACAAATGATTGTGCTCATCACACAATCATTTGTCTTGGGTGGATATCGAACCCACGACCTCCGGCATAGCAGTCAGGGCCTCTAACAATTATACCAATAGGCCAGTCAAAACACTATAGTAACTCAGTCTCAAAGGAAGTTGTTCTAGATAGTGATGATAAATAAAATAAAATATTTTTTTATAACTTTTTCTTTGAAGCTTGATCTTGTTTGTAATGTATTGTATCGTATTTTTGTTTCTTCTCTTCTCTTCTATTTCTACGTTTAACGCTCACGCTATGTATGCCATTTTATTAATTTCATTTATATATAAGTGGAAACTTGTAATTGGCTTTCTTCTGCTTTTAAGCAGTAGCTGTAAGTTTTCTTAAAATTAATAAAATAAAATAATGAAATAGTGGTCAAGCGTGAAGCTATCAATAATAACATGGCTATAAAAGTCTATGTAAACCGGTTGGCCTTAGCACTCCTTTTGCGACTTAGAAGAGTGAGGTCATACATTATTAATTCCATATATACTTTTTTAGGGTTCCGTACCTTAAAAGGAAAAATGGAACCCTTATAGGACCACTTTGTTGTCCGTCTATCTGTCTGTCAAAACCCTTTATGTCGAGAACGCGTGGAGGTGTCGAGTTAAATTAAAACCATATACTTAGGTCTACGATCCTTTGAAGTTGTGAAAAAAATTAACTTCTAAGTGTACGAATAAAAAAGATACGGCCGTATGTCGTAAAAAAACGTATATTTCGACACTCTCAAAGGAAGCAAAATTCAAAGGGTAGTTCTCTTTGACCTAGAATCCTAAAAATTGGCATAAAGCAAGGTCTTATAACACAGGTATAGGAATAAATCTGAAAAAAGTGAATTTGTTGTTACCCGACTCACAAAAAAAAAACATTTTTGCAATTCGGAAAAATGTTTGAGACTCCTTTTCGGAATTGTAGTAGGTATGTACGGAACCCTCAGTGCGCGAGTCCGACTCGCACTTGCCCAGTTTTTTTCTTATAGTTTATTTTTGAGCTCAGGCTAAAGGAAAATAAGTGCAAAAGTCTACTTTTAGATTTATCTCAAGGCTATGACATCATAAAATTCACAATCATACTAGCAAAACATTATTTCTGTTTATTTTAAAGGGGTTCATATAATTTATATTATGTTTATTTATATATATAGGTTTTATTTATTTTTAAAACTTAAAAAAAGCACTGTTCAAAGGCGTTAATGCCTGAGGTATTTTCTACCAGTAAATAATAGGGGTTAAAGTATGAAATAGCCGTTTTTATAACGGGTTGCTTTGAAGTGATCTTTAGATCTTTGGATTGACTTGGAATTATAAGTTTAAATAAACTTTATATTAAAGGTACGTTATTCTTTTTCAAAATTAGGTATTTATTGGTTTCTTTGTGTTTTGTATTTTCTGCAATATTGCAGTACATAAAACCATGAAAGTTACGTTTTTTTCGTATTACTGAGTTCCAACATAGAAACTATGCGTTTCAAAGGGCGAGCAATATCAATGACGTATACCTACGACTTTCTTGTAACCAATAAATTCTGTGTTCTTGGTTTAATAGCTTTCGTTTTGGAAATTTTGTCTTGTAGCCGCCCATGAGAAGAAAAATTATTCGTGAGATAAAATTTCCTACGTGAAAGTGATTGAAACAAAAATAGACATCTCATCCATTAGCACTTTTAAGTTTTTAACACAACAATATTGCATATCGCTTGAGGCAAATAGTCATTGACATCCACAGTAGAACTGATATTACAAAATAATGCGAGTTTTCTTAGATTTCATACAAAAATGGTTATAAGTACTGCGCAAAAAAAAAAAAAACAAAGAAACTAATAAATATCTAATTTCGAAAAAAGAATATTATACCATAAATATAAAGTTTATTTGAACTTATCATTTCAAGTCAATCCAAAGATATAACACTTCAAACCAACCCGTTTTAAAAAACGTCAATTTCATTGGTTTACCTATTAATAAGGTGAAACAGAAACATAATATGGCAGATGCAACTTAATAGAAAGACAAACAGAAAGGAAATAAGTAAGTACAATAAATACATACATTTTTATTTGCTTGTTGTATCTGCAATCAGCATTAGCTTTATGCAGATGCGTTGTAGGTAATGGCGGTTCGAGTGAGCCCTTCAGTGAGGACATCTCCTCTTAAGAATACAAAATAATCATTTTTATTGTGTAAAATAAAATCCAACCAACGTTTTGTATGCGTCATCGCTTTAATAACACAACATGGATGAAAGTTGCTTAGTAAGTTTTGAAAAAAAAAGGAAATAATAAATAGCAGAAAGTAGTCTTGAAAACAATTGCTTGCTTTGGGATTGTTATAATCCCACAAAGCATCAATCACCGTAAACATTTTCTGTTAGTATTTGAAAAGTTTCCTAGTGTATCTTCGAAGTTTTAAATTAATTTAATATTGACCTATACTAAACCCAACGCAACAATAAACAACAAAATTGGTTCATAAATAAGGACATTATGCTCAAATAAATATATTTAAAAAAAAAAACAAAGATAGTTAGAGTCGAATTAAGAACTTCCTTCTTTTTGAAAAAAAGTCCATTAAAAAATTGAACTTGTCTCAAATCACTTTCCTTATGGTAGTACCGTCTTACTCGCACAAATCCATTAGAATGCGTATCGTAAATTCCACGAAGTGGCATAGGCCGTTAAATAAAAATCCGCCGTGTCTGACAAAAACAGGGCGGATATTTTCGCATTCACAGATTATAAAAAGCCAGCAAAAAATGAATTATCTACATAAAAATTATTTTGGAGACTAACTTAAAGCACTAGAAAAACCGTAGAAATCGTAGAAAAAAGTTCTCTATAATAATATCTTTCGTAACATATGTACCTATAAATTAAAGACCAAGTTGAATGGACGGAAAACCTCGAAATCAATCAGCGTACTCCTATATCACAACTCTACCTTTCCCAATTTCTGAGTAGTAATACGAACTTACTTCATACATAGAAATATTTTGTATCGAGGTAATCTGTCCATTCCAGGTGGCCTGAAAGATACCGTAAAACCTTGTTTCCTTTTGGTAAATTATAATAAATAATATTAATTTTAATAGGTTTTCATGGTGGTAAGTTTTTTAATTCTAGTGGTGTTCCTCTTAAACCAGCACCAGATGCTGTCGATTATCAGTATTATAATATAAATAATATATGGAGTGGAGTATTTCTAATCGAGAAAGGGTTATAGAGAACTGATAGGCAGTTGCTAGGTATTAAGATAATTATAGTCGAAGATCTACAAAAGAGAGCCGGTTCCAAAGGCCTAACGTGCTTTTTGAGGCACAGAGGACTCTTGCCATGTTAGGTTAATCAATTTATGGATCAATCTCGATAAACGTTGACAGAAAAAAACAATTATTTTATATAGAAACCATTTTTTTCCATAAGTACATTTTTTGCGTAGAAAATAAAAACATAAAATTATATGAGTGTGAATGAGCGGGTTTATCACTGCAAAATTTTAGGGAATAGTTTGTTTGCATTTTGTGGCTTCTGTACGTAGTGTTCAAACTAAATTTGATGCTATATATTTTTTGATACTTATTAGACAAAGAATCGATTGTTATTAAGAAAAAAAAATGTGAAACTTCTTTCGAATTCGCCTATTTTTTGCGGACTGTACTTGAGTATTTTTTTTTAATCTGTGATTGCTGTTAGCAATTACTAGAAACTTGTTAGGACAGCCTAATTAGCATTACGTGGCCTTACTGTCCCAATTTAAAAATCCACCCTGAATAAAACAATAACCGTGGCTTTTCTTAGCTCTATGTCCATAGCTTTGTAGGAATCAGTACCTACGTAAACGTATTTCTAGGTAGCAATATCTATACGCGGCTGTTGGAGCAAATTAATTTCTATCTATTAAATAAATATATGTGAACGAATTATAGAAAAAAAAACGCCCTGTATTTTGAGAAGATACCCAAAATATATGCATCATTACATAATTAGTAAAATGATAATCTGTTACATAATAAAAATGTATTTTTTATTCTTAAAATTAAAAAAAATAAATTAAAATTACTCACATGCAATATTGAAGAACAATTTAAATACAATTCTATCTCATTCCATTTTAAAAATGGAGCCAACTAATATTAAAAAAAAAAACTGTTTCTATCACAACTTGCGATATGCGATCGTAAAACACGTTTATGTTCCGAAGCCTATACTATTGTACTGACAACAGGCTGGCACCATAAAACTCAAACAGATATATACATAACGCAATGAGTTATGTAAAGAACGTGTTCCTTCTTAAACTCGAGACTTTAAAAAACTAGATAAATAATAATAAAGAATCCGTGCAAAAGAAATATAAAAAGAAGTTAAAACAAGTTGGACGCAGAAAGGAAAAAAAACAAGGAAAAGAATTTCTTCTCCGCTACTTTAATTAAATTAAATGATCTTATACCCATGTTAATTAACATTAAAAAGCATAAAAAGGTAAAAAGGTACCGATTCTTTATTGTTCGAAAGAGTATTTTCCCAAAGTATTTCTGGTGAATATTTGATAAAGAATTTTAGACTGCGAAGCTCGTCAAAGTGGCCACGATTTTCTCAAGATTGCTGCAATTTTTAATCATTGTTTACACAATGTATTTAAATAAAAGCGAAAGAGCTCAGGTGGGCTTTAATCAATAAAAGTCTGATACTCCCTCTTGATCCATCCAGAGCGGCAAGAGTTATCTTACCTCAAAAAAAGGTGCAACGATATCTATTTTTGTATCGAATATTCCCATTGTAGAATAAAGGTCAACCTTTCTTCTCTCCATTCGATGATAGGTTATTACTCGTATTTAAAAAAAACGGACAAGTGCAAGTGGGATTCGCGCGCTGAGGATTCCGTACAAACTTACTTATGAAAACAGTTCCATCCCCGAATTGAGTTACGAAGATTTTTCCGAATGGCAAAAAAAGTTTTTTTTGGTGACGTTACTATAAATTTACAGTTTTCAGATTTTTCCTATACTTGTGCTGTGAGACCTTGCTTTATGCCAAATTTCAGGATTCTAGGTCAACGGGAAGCACCCTATGAATTTTGATTCCGGAATTGAATGTCGGGCGTAAACGGCCGTATCTTTTTTTTTTCGTTAACTCAGAAGTTTGTATTATTTAGATTGCGTTGACATAAACATTTCATTTTTTCACTGCTGCTTGGAGTAGCAGACCTGAATATTTGATATTAGTTTCAGCTTCATACCTCCACGCGTTCCTGAAAAAGCGGACAAGGGTCTTGACAGACGGGCAACAAAGAAAAAAGAAACTGATCCTAAAAGGGTTCCGTTTTTGCCGATTTAGGTACGGAACCCTAAAAAGAAACAAAAATGTTGCCGATAAATGGTTCGTCAACAGGGTTTCTAAGTTTGATAAATTATGTAGTTGGCAAAATAATTGCCTTGTCAGTTATAGATAGTCGATAGATTAAGACACATTCATCATCATCATTTCAGCCGAAAGACGTCCACTGTTGGACATAGGCCTCCCCCAAATGTCGCCATAATGACCAGTGTAGTGCGTCTCGTATCCATCGGATTCCCGCGACCCTCACCAGGTAATCGGTCCACCTTGTGGGAGGCCTTCCAACGCTGCGTCTTCCGTTACGTGGTCGCCATTCCAGAACCTTTCATCCCCATCGACCATCTGTTCTGTGAGCAATGTGTCCTGCTTACTGCCACTGAAGTTTGGCGATTCTTCGGGCTATGTCTGTAGCCTT
Organism: Mythimna pallens; assembly: GCA_961205895.1. Taxonomy (NCBI): domain Eukaryota; kingdom Metazoa; phylum Arthropoda; class Insecta; order Lepidoptera; family Noctuidae; genus Mythimna; species Mythimna pallens. The sequence continues at coordinate 18,755,239 of OY540837.1, forward strand.
AGTTCTCCTGCGGATATCTTCATTTCTGACTCGATCACGGAAGGAAACTCCGAACATAGCCCTTTCTATTGCCCTTTGAGTGACTTTAAGCCTTCTCATGAGCCCCATTGTAAGCAATCACGATTTGGAGCTATATGTCATCACTGGCAACACGCACTGGTCACAGACTTTCGTTTTGAGACACTGTGGTATATTGGACGAGAAGATACCGCGCAGCTTCCGGAACACTGCCCAGCCGAGTCACAAGTAAGGTTAGGTAAGTACACATTACCTACTGTAATACATCCTTATCCTTGAATTCTATATGACCGTCTTTAACATATCATCATCTCAAGTATCATTATATTATAATTGTCTGCGATTGTAATATTTATGGGAAAATGCTGTATTTATAAACTGTTACAAGTTATGGTTCATTTAAATCATAAAGAATATCGTTTTATGAGTCGCGTAGTAATTATCGTATGACTCTGGTGAGAGCCGGTTACGATTATTTTGGTACAAATATTTATTAACTTAAAGGAGTTTTCCCTTTGCGTCAAGGAGACCCCGGTAGGGCGTGTGCAACTTAAGTCCCCTCTTTGAGGAGTGGCTGGAAAGACCTCATGGTGTCCTTACCTTCCACATGACACAGGTCTTTCTTATTAATGAAGTCTAAATAAAATATGAAAGAAGGAAAGAAGAAGGAAAAACATTTATTTAAGACTCGCACAGGAAAAATAACAATAAAAAAAACAACATCAAAAAGATTGAAAAAAGACCTGTGCGAGGCCAAAAAGGCTCCTATCTCAGCATTTTACTGAGATATTTAAAAACAAACATATTTACACAGTATAAATATTATACTGTGATACTGAGATGCCGATTGTTTCTATTTTGTGGGTGATGTGTGAGAAGCGAGCAATAAACAAAATATTCTAGATCACTCAACTGATTTATTATGACGTAGGCTTTAGGTATTCAATTCACAATGAGCCGTGAGACAGTTCCTAGGCAATGTTTACAATGAAATGTATAGTTTTAATCGACGAGGCGGACTTCACCACAACAATCGACTCCATCAACCTGATACTACCCATAACATAATCATTACAAACAGCGCAACACACTAATGTTATTTTATGCATTTAAGCGCTAAAGTTACGCGAATATATGTATAAAGGGAGAATTGAAAATTTTAACAACCTTCTGTATCTTGATATTGTTATGTTATGAATTTGACCTTTGTGTATAGGTACACAATGTACCTCATTATAATAATAATAACTATAAAAAAAAAATAATAAAATAAAATAAAAAAAAATTAATAATATTACATATATATATATAAATATTACATAATAATATTATTATTATTATTTTTTATTTAATTTAATTTTATTATTATTATTATATTATTATTATTATTATTTTATTATTATTTTTATTTTTTTATTTTATTTTATTATTATTTATTATATATATATTTTTATTTGTTTATTTTTTTTATTATTATATCTTTTTATAATATTATTAATTCATAATATTATAAAAAGTTATAACTGTTTGGTTGTTTACTTGGTAATGTTAGTAAGTACTTCTTGACTACAAACATTATCTCATTGAGGAACATATTAATACAAATATATTTTATCTTGAAACCCGAAAAAATCATGGCACCTGTGGTTCCACAGTAGGCCGCTAGATCGAGAAGATTTTTGAAATAGTTGGTTAAACAAATTACTTAAAATAAGTTACTTCAAATTATTACACTCTTATCTCATCCCTATTATAACAAGTAAGTTAAATAGAGAAATCTACATCGTTAAATATATGAATAAGTCGGTTACATGTAGAACAAACAATACTGGACTCAGAATTCTACCCTGTGGAACCCATTATTATGTGAATTATCGGAACAAAGAGCCTGTGCTTGGTGGTAGACATAAAATAGGTATCTTCTAGTTTAAGTATTTAAATTTCTTTATTATAATTGTTATCTCATTGTGTGTACCTGTGTGCCAAATAAACGTGTTTTCTTTCTTTATTTTCTTTTCTTTCTTTCTTTAGTACCTCCTCAATGGAAAGAGCTAAGCTCGGAGATTCCTTACGTGAAAATATCCGCAGGAGAATTGCCAAACTTATGTGTCTATGGGCAGGGCACATTGCTCTCTTAGGTGCCTTCAAGGCTAGAGTGAATAGGCTCTTAGCAAACTAGTGCGCCTCACCATCAACGATTGCATCACTACTTACCATCAGGTTTTTTTTTTTTTTTTTTTTTTTTTTAAGGTGGGAAAATCATCTAATGACAAATCCCGCTCTTGGGCGGAGCGAGAGATAGTGTCAGACTTTTACTGACTAAAAACCCACTCCTGTTCCTTCGTTGCCTTCGTCCCAGGGCCCCGGGTTTCGTTTTCACACTACCCATGGCCCCAGTAGGCTTCGACCCTGCTGGGCCCCTACGATTTGCTGACGTCACCCTGAGGCGCGCGTGGAACAATAACCATCAGGTGGGATCGCAGTCAAGCACTAGTTTATAACAAATAAAAAAAAAGAACAGATGGTCGATGGGGGGGAAAGGTTCTAGAGTGGCGACCATGTAACGGAAGACACAGCGTTGGAAGGCCTCCCACAAGGTGGACCGAAGACCTGTTGAGGATCATGAGAATCCGATGGATTTGAGACGGACAGGACCGGTCGTTATGGTAAGGCTCGGGGAGGCCTATGTCCAACAGTGGATGTCTTTCGGCTGAAATGGTTCCTCGATGGTGAAATCCTACTCATCATCATATGATGAGTAGGATTTCACCATCGATAACTGAGTTGAAAGATTAAAAAAGACTTTTTTAAAAAAATACAACCGACTTCAATGTAAAAAAAAAACACTGAAAAGTGCACAATAATTTAATTTCGAAAGTCGTTGTTTCTGTAATAGTTTTGTATTTTCATTATTTAACACTAAATTATTTTTCATCAGATCAGTTCGATATATTCCCCTTCTTTTTTCAGTCAGTTATGATGAGGTGCAACGTATAAACAAAGCAATTTTACTTGTTAAGGCAGTTCTGCTGTGATCTTATAAGGAGTTCTGTTCCATATCTTCGAAGTTCATGATCAGATCATAACAATATTTCTAAAGGACTAACTTGGAAGTATAACCTTTTAATAAAAATGAAAAAATCCAATATGTCCTCAATTGACCGAGAAATCGGTGAATATACATAAAAAATAAAACTAAAAAATAGGTACATTCAACCAAACATAGAACCTCCTTCTTTTTGAAGTCGGTTAAAAAGTATATTACTTTTTTCAACACACTTATTTGCTAAGCTGGCATTCTATTGATACCCCGTATAACTTATGTAAACCAGATAATTATGGTACAGAATGTTAACAAAGATGTGAGGCCTACTATTTGCATTAGAATAAAATATCAAGCTATTTGATGACAACACGCTCCAAATATTTCAAAAAATATAATACAACAATAACAATGTATGTATATTTTGTTGATTTATCACTAAATTATATCCGGAAGTACCAACCTTTTGCAAGAATTTGTATGAAGGGCTCATTAAAATCACATCAAGAGGCAAATTACTACACAATATAGAATTGTGTTCTCTTGTGCACTAATAAGGTGTAATTGTATTGCGGTGATGATGCATAGAGTATACAGATGATAGAAACGGTTTCTTCAAATTTTCTAAGCAGATCCAACGTATCAGAGAGTATCAATATTCACTTACAAATTTGACGTGTTCGTTGCTAAAATGGTAACGGGCCTTCAATTTCCAATCTTGTGTTTAGTGTACTTTGTGAAGGGTTGCAAGATTTTCCAAAAGAGTTATTGTGGCCCTGAAATGGGCGCAACTGAAGGAACACAGGTGGGTTTAGTTAGTGAAAGTCTGACATATCCCCTCATTTCACCCATAGTAAGAAAACTTATTTGATGATTTAACATCTCAAAAAAGTGTATTTTAGGAGGGCACGAATATCTACACTAATATTATAAAGAGGTAAAGTTTGTTTTTTTGTCTGTATCTCTGAAAGTACTGGTATCGGACCAGAACTTTCAGGAAAGAGTTTTTAAAGGACAAAAAAAATGTATCCGGGCAATGTGTGGAGCTCACTTTTTAGATAGCTGTAAACCGCTGTTCCAAAACTTTAAAATACTGCCTTTACCATGTCATATTTGAAACATGCATGTTTGTAAGAAAAAATTATAATTTATTTGAAAAAAGTTAATACAATTCCAATTTTTATTACAATAATATTTATATTTTGTTAATTGACTCATACTTAATAATTAATAGGTTAACATATGAGCCTTCATTTGTTAATAAATATTTGTACGCCATAGTATGGCAGGATATGCTGGAACCAAAATTGTAATATCTATTGTACCATATTCTGACAAATAAACTAAATTATATGATTGATTGGTTGATACAAAATGAATGAATGCCACAATTTTTTCACCGATAGGAAGCTGCTAATAAAGCAGCTTCCTATCTTCTGAGTAACATAGGCTATATTTTATGTACGCGGGCGAAGCTGCGGGCAAAAGCTAGTTATTTAATATAATAAATACAATCTTCTTAACCGAATTTCGGCCGTGCTGTTCAAATTCAACGAAGATTACCAAACTACGCAGGAGATATTATCGAGCACAAGTGTGTGCGCAAACTCAGGTACACTCTCTGTTCCTTTACTGTCGTAGTCCGAAGGGTTGGCAATCTGATACGACCGGGATGATATACGGCTTTCCGAGGCACAGTGGAAAAACCCCATAACACTGCTTGAACCGGGATTTGAACCTAGGGTCTCGCAGTCAGCAGTTGCTGCTGCACAACATAATGGGTGTCACAAACGGCGACCCTGGTCGTAATTGTATTTACGTTTTTTTTTTTGTTGTTTTTATTCTTTTTTCCACCCTTAAATAAATTGTTTTTATGTGAGAAATCATAAAATTACTTTTCCCACTCTGGATAGAGCGAGAGGAAGTGTCAGATTTTTACCGTCTAAAAACCACAGTTTCTTCAGTTACCCTTTGCGAGGGCCACGGTAACTCCTTCAAACAATAAGCAGCCATCTAGTCGTAGCTGGTGTAACGATTCCTTGCTCTGTGATGACGTAATCACAGTTTTTTCTGCGCGTGAGCATGTAGAATCAGTGTCAGGTTCTTATTGCGATGGCTCTACAAGTAATATGTTATTAAAGTAATTAAAGGTAAGGTCGCGTAGCTGACGTGTAAAGTAACTATTGAAAGAACCTACGACCTACTTAAAAACCTGCTTTTAATTATTCGAAGACGTGTGACATCTACATCAACCCGCACTGATTACGGCCTATCTCCCAGAAAGGAGGCAAACATTATAAGGCCGACTATGCTATGCTATGCTAATTTCACCTTTCATATTCAATAGGTATGGTTTTAGTCAGTAACACGCTCTCTGGCTTCACCTTAGAGTGGGAGAAGTCATTGGATGATTTCCGAACTTAAAATAGTTGTTTAGCATAGGTAGGCCTTCCAAACTACTATCACTATATTTTCTGAAGCATTATCATTTTACGAAGCTAGCACAAAAAAAACTTTTAACCCGACATTTATATTCTCTATAATTATGTATTATATTTTATCAAGACTTAGTACTTCAGATTCTATAAAATACGCTCGCCATAGTATCTTATTAATTGTTTTTACTTCAACTTAAAATGTTCCAGCTTGTGTTCAACTGCCATGAAAATATTTTCCACCGTGCAGGGTATGTCTGAAAAATATAAAGTTAATCTGATTATCATCGTTTGTTTGTCAAGATTACATATTTGTTGACTTCTAACATAAAGCAGCGATATAAAAAAATAAGTTTTGTAGCAATTGAACAATTTAGAGTCTTGTATATTATCTATGGGCTGGCCATATTGCGCGTAAGAGAGTAACCACTTGGGAAGGACCAACAAACAAAAAGAAAAGAGGTAGACCAAAAGAAAAATAGGTTGATGAACTAATTAGAAATGCTGGTGAAAATCGGATCTTAAAAGCAACGGACCGACAGATTTGGAGCAAAATGGAGGATGCCTTTACTCGCTAAATTACAAAAAACATTCTATATGGACCCCTCCATATAGAATGTTTTTTGTAATTTGAAAAATTGAAATTTATTTATGATATTTATTTATTTATTATCTAAACATTTTATATTAATTTTGAATTTTATATTTATTTGGAAATTGTTATGTAAATGTTAATTATGAATTCTAATATTTGTTATTTTATCCTGCATGATAATTTATAAATAATTTTATGAAATGTAAAAGTCATTCTCTATGGAAATAAAGAGGCTATATTATTATTATATTATCTAAGAAATCTACTAATGCTTTACTTTGTTCATTTTAATTCATATATAAAACTAAATTTAAAAAAGTGCCTATTGCAAACGTTGCCTATGGAGAGTAAACAAAGCAAGAAACTCCATGGTAACTCTTTTAAATATTAATTGTGCATTTCCGATTATTAACAGATTAATTGAGAACACCTAACGGAGGACAGTCTAGACCAGTCAATTAAAAGCAGAATAAAAAAAAAAACTATAAAGATCAGATTAATTTGTTGCCTTTTTATTTATTGTCAGCGATTAATACGGAAAAAAAAACTAGCAAAATATTTAGAGTTAATTACCAGCTTTTGAACTCATAAAGTCGACAGTAATGCGCAGAAGATTTTCAATGCCATATTTTATATGTCTTTTATTAGTTTTAACTACTTAATTAAGCGGTAGTAATTGCTAAATTAATTCTTAATTAAGTTTAAATGTAATGAAAAACTACTGGAAGACAGATTTTTATTCTAAATTCAGAAGTTTCTGTTAAATAATATGACCTAACACCTAAGGCGTAAGCGACAGCGAGACGGCCCACGGAATAATGGCGGGAAGTTGATGATGAGAAAGATAAGATAAAGATGATAGAATAAAGGCTCAAAATATATGCATATCATTATATCATTGGCCTAGTTTATTTGAGGCCAAGAAATATGCTATCCTACTTCTCTAATAATTATCACCAGTAGCACAATTATACCATTTATTAGACGCACCTATATCAACCCATACATCTTCATATCCAGCATCCAAGCGAGCGGAGCGAACCGCTTCGCGAGTTGCGTGGAGGAATGCTGTGGCTAGACACACAGATGGCTCCCCGGTTGCTATGGACAAAATGTAAGAATTCATTTCAATAACTTAACATAATATGCCAGATTAAGTAGAGGTACAGCTATAGTAAGATTACATATCATACACTATTTAGAATAGTAATATAAAGAGATATCAGTAGATATCTCTTTTAGATAGATATATTCTTTATTGTACACCAAAAATATAAATTACATTGGGAGAATAAAATTTATAAGGTGTCACAATAGACAGTCTTATCGCTAAAAGCGATTTTTTGTAGTGTTTCACGCGCGCCTCAAGGAGATGTCAGCAACCGTAGGGGCCCAGCAGGGTCGAGGCCTACTGGGGCCATGGGTGATGCGAAAGTAACCCCCGGGGCCCTGGAAAAATGGCAAAGAAGGAACAGGAGTGGGTTTTTAGTCAGTAAATACTGACACTATCTCGTGCTCCGCCCAAGAGCGGGGGTTGTCATTAGATGATTTTCCCCACCCGAAAAAAAAACAATTTTTAAAAATGGAGGAGTTTCTCAATTCGGATGTTTGTATTTTTTTTTTATTTTTGTTCGCGCATAACTTCGTCGCTTGCCAACCGATTTAAAAAAATCTTTTAGCATTTTTTTTTTTTTTTTTTTTTTCGGTGGGAAAATCATCTTATGACATCTCCCGCCCTTGGGTGGGGCGGGAGATAGTGTCAGACTTTTACTGACTAAAAACCCACTCCTGTTCCTTCGTTGCCTTCGTCCCAGGACCCCGGGTTTCGTTTTCACACTACCCATGGCCCCAGTAGGCTTCGACCCTGCTGGGCCCCTACGATTTGCTGACATCTCCCTGAGGCGCGCGTGGAACAATACGCGCCGTCGACGACTTGGGCTCGGTCCGGACGGTTACCGGACGGTCGGACGGCGGGCTACCCATTGCTCGCCGTCCGCAAGCCCGCGCCTACGTTGGCCGGAAATCGGGATCGGAATCCCGGCGGCGATTTGGGCGTGAGGACCGTTGCCTCACGCGATCAGCCGCCTCCTTTGCTAGCATTACTGCTTCGCAGAAGGAAGCGACCGCCTGCCACTCCTCCTCGCTACGGACCATGGCCTGTACCAAGGCCCGACGCGAGAGATCGCCGCCGCCGATCGCCCCCACGAGGACACGGCGTTGCTCTGCCCAAGCGGGGCACACCTCCACCGTATGCTCCACCGTGTCCTCCGGGCGGTCCACACAGTGGCGACACCCGGGCGTCGCTTCCGCACGAATCCGGTGCAGGAACTTCCCGAACTTACCGTGTTCGGTGAGAACCTGCGTCATACGGTAGGTGAGGACGCCGTGAGGTCTTTCCAACCACGCCTCAAAGAGGGGACTTACCGCCATAATTGTGGCGTGCCCAGCACTGGGTCGCGACAGTCGCTGCCGCCATTTAGCCATGAGAACCCGCCGGAGCTCTGTCCTCCATGCTGCGATTTGTCGCGGCAGCGGAGTTTCGCCCCGGCGTTGCATCTCCATGCGCAGATCGTGCATGTGAGCAAGGTCTGTTGCCACCAGATCCCATGGTGGCTGGCAAGCAAGGAGGCACGCCGCTTCGCGGGAAATCGTCCGGTATCCTCGCACCATCCGTATGGCCATGACCCTCTGGCATGCGTTCAGCCGGGCCGCCGGCTGCTTCCGCAGCGCCGGCGCCCATACCGGTGCGCCATAAAGGGCCATGGACCGAACGATTCCCGCGTAGAGCCTTCGGCAGGAGGCGTCTGGACCCCCCAGGTTAGGCAGGAGCCGCCCGAGGGCAGCCCCAGCCCGGTTTAGTTTGGGAGCCAGACGTCGGAAGTGCTCCTCGATATCCCATCGGCTGTCGAGAACGAGTCCCAGGTACTTCATCGTCGACCCGACGCCGATGTGGACTCCTCCTACCGTTAGTTGGGAACCCGGTGGTGGCGCGTTCCGAGGTCCGTGAAAGCACATGGCCTCGGACTTGTGCAATGCCACCTCGAGTCCCAACTCCTGGATCCTGCCCACGACTGTCGCAACCCCGCGTGTCGCTAGTTCGACCGCCGCCTGGTACGACTCTCCCCGCGCCAGGACCAGCGTGTCATCTGCGTAGCAGACCACGCTGATCCCGTCAGGGAGGTCGCCGCGCAGCACGTAGTCGTATCCGATGTTCCACAAGGGCGGCCCTAGTACCGATCCCTGCGGAACACCGCACGACATCTCTCGACGTTCCCACTCTCCTTGGTGACCAGGGTAGATAATGTACCTGTCTGATAGGTACGCCTCGACCACACGACAGAGGTAGTCGGGCGTCCGGTGATACCGGAGTGCCCTCCTAATGCTGCTCCAAGGCAGAGAGTTGAAGGCGTTGGCGATGTCCAGAGACACCGCCACGACACACCTGCCCTGGGCCACTGCATCCCCCGTCGTGAGAGCTCGCACGCGCATGATGGCGTCCACCGTGGACCGCCTCCTGCGAAAGCCGAACTGGCCGTCCGCCAGATCCGGCCCCACCCGTGTTAGGTGCGCGACGAGGCGGTCTGCAATTACTCTTTCAAAGAGCTTGCCCACCTCGTCAAGCAGCACAATGGGCCGGTACGCGGACGGAGAGTCCGCAGGGCGCCCCGGCTTCGCGATGAGGACCAGTTTCCCCGTCTTCCAGCGAAGTGGGAACTGGCCCCTCTCCATGCATGCGCTGAAGAGCCCTCTTAGTCGAAGCCCGAGAGCCTCCATGGCCAGGACCCAGGCCTTACCAGGCAAGCCGTCGGGTCCTGGGGCGGTATTTTTAGCACTCAGCCTTCGTACCGCCACTCTCATCTCTACCTCGGTCACCTCTGGAGCATTGTCGTCGTCGTCGCCATCGTGGTCCGCGTCAGACACCGCTGGTGGCGGAGCCATGGGTGGGGGAGAGTGTTCCCCTCGCTCAGGAAACAGAGTGCTCACCACACCCTCCACAAGCTGTGGCCGGAGACTCTGCGTCAGCGGGGGAGCCCAGGGGCGGAGTTTGTCCCGCACCACCTTGTAGGGGCGTCCCCATGGGTCCCCATTCAGAGTCCCTAGCCACACGTTGCGGGCCTCGAGCTTGGCCCGTCTTATCTCCGCTCGGAGGGTGCGCTTTGCTTCTCTGTATCCCTCGTACAGCTCCGCCTCTCTGGCCTCCGCATCCGGTGGACGGATGCGGCGCCTGCGGTATCTGGCATACTGGCGTCGCGCGGCATTGCACGCGTTGCGCAGTGCCGCAATCTCCGGCGACCACCAGTATACCTGGCGCTGAGCACGTCCTGGACGGACTCGGGGCATTGCCGCGTCGCAGATTTGCGACATGGCCTCCCGGAACCACTCTGCCTCGACGTCGATATCGACAGGCCTGTCCGGTGCTTGCACCCAGGCCTGTACCATCGCGGCTTCCAGGAGGAGCTCCCGGTCCATCTGCCTCAGCGCCCATCGCGGACCACAAGGGTTCTGTCGGACCGGCGCGGTCGAGGTTTGGGCGGAGACGTCAAACCGAATGTACCGGTGATCTGAGTACGTCTCCACCCCCTCCATGACGCGCCAGTCGACGACACGCGGCGACAGAGCGGGGCTGGCGAACGAGATATCCACCACAGAGTCACCCCGCATCCGCACACACGTGGGGACAGAACCCCGGTTTAGGACGACCAGGCCTGTTTCTAGAGCCCAGTCCTCCACCATCCGACCCCGCTGGTTCGTGAACCGAGAACCCCAAGCCAAGTTCTTGGCATTGAAGTCCCCGCACACGACCACGGGGAGGGAACCAAACCCAGCGACGACGGCTTTCAGCTCCATTAGGGAGATGTGGAGATCGCCGAGAGATCTGTTCGGGGACAGGTATACGCCTACCACTGCAATATCCCCGAACCGTGCTGCCACGCAACCCCATCCCCTCGTGACAGCCTCGAGGGTCGGGGTACCAGCGGCGGCCGACGAAATTAGAGTCACCGAGCCGTTCAGATCCTGAACCCAGTCTCCTCTGGGCAGGACATAGTACGGCTCGGAGACCACGGCGATATTGATCGACCACTGCGCCATGCTTTGGAGCAACAGATCCTGAGCGGGGGCGCAGTGGTTGATATTCGCCTGAAGGAGACGTAATGGACCCGTATTAACAGTCCATTACAGTCTCCTCCCGAGCCCCACGTGAGGGCCCTGCCGCGGTGGTTGCGGCGGCGACAGCAGCGGTAGCCAGAGAGGAGGCTGCGGCGGAGAGGACGTCGGGGTGGGCTTGCCTTGGGACCTTGCCCTTGGCCTTGGCAGGGGGGTCGCAGGACCTGCTCCCAGCCCGGTGATCAGCCGGCTTGCCTGCCGCCGCACATGCGTAGCAGTGCGGTGTAGCACGGCATTCTGCAGCCTTGTGACCGGGCTGACCGCACTGGAAGCAGCGGTCACTGCGGTCCACCTCCGCGGCGCAATAGGCACCCACGTGGTGCCCCACGTGGCAGCGGTAGCACCGCAGAGGTCTGGGCTCCAGCAGTTTTGATAAACTAGAGAATTTATGAGGGAGTTGGAAGAATCCGGTCGCTTTTGTTTTTTTATATCGCCAAGTAAATAGCTGTAACATGGACATGGACAGTTTTAATTCAAATCCATAACTTTGCAATTAAATTTTTAAAAAAAACTAGATAGCTAATGTCACTAATTTTACATCGAAATAAAATTATAATTCAGAGTCTACGCCTTATATATTTTTTTAAACTTGTATTTGAATGAAAAATTTGGGCTTTATTTTCATAAAACAATAAAAAGTCGATGAAAAAAAATCAAGAAGGCATGAGAAGTTTTTAGGGGTCTGAAAGGATAGCAGATGACCCCTCCCGTCGACAATTTCAATTTGGCACACGATGCACCAAACACCCTGTATATTTATAAACATATCTAAAAGCAAAACAACATATATTATACCAAATTGTTCACTTTTTCAACATACATATCTAGGCCGAGTACTTAATATTACAAGATATTATTATAGCTAAAATCCACAAAAAAGAAATACCTAAAAGAGACGCATCATCGTTAACATAATCTAGATGTTACTATGTTACCTTTAGACTGAAGGACACCAAACTCATTCTTAGCATTTCGTCGTAAGTAAATCCTCATGTCAGATGGAATGTCTTTAATTCCCGGAATCTTGTAGTTCCACGTTCTGTTAGTAAGTAGCTTTCCATTGGAACTGTCGTACACTGTTTTCTCTGCAGTCCAGTATCCCAGACCCATAATGAGAGCACCTTCTATCTGAAAAGCAGATGTTGCTTGACCGTTATAAAGTGAGTAATGGTGATTACTATTATTACGATATTTTATACTAACCTGACCTATATCTATTTCAGGACTCAAACTCCTTCCAGTATCCTGTAATACGTCAACTCTCCTGACATCATGATTACCAGTCAATATATCCACTTCTATTTCCATTATAATAACAGCATACAGATTGTAATTTTTTACATCATTAGGGTCAAATGCATAAGAAACTTGTAGATTTACATTATCTCTATAAGCTTCAGCTATCAGGTCTTCCCACGAAGGGTTATTCATCCTATCTTTAATAGGTTGAAGCCTTTCTTTAATAATTTCACAGGCTTTCTTAGTAGCGAATACAACAGCGTCGCTACCGAAGCTTGAACCGGTATAATAAGAATTTGGTGCAGAAAAACTGGTACTTGGTTTGACGCTGATTTTTTTCAATGGTATGCCGAGTACATACGCACACACTTGAGTAGTTTTTGTATTAATACCTTGCCCCATCTCAATTCCTCCATGGGTTACTGTTACTGATCCATCGTTATGGTAAATTGATACTAGAGAATTAAAATTCCCAGCATAGACTATAAAAAAATTTAAAGGTATTAATTTTATAGCACGTTTTCTCCATCGATTGTTGTTATTAAATTCTTTAATTTGTAATTCTCTGTCATCGAAATCGGAGTCTTTTTTCAATTGGTTCATCATTTCTGGGATTGGATTATTTTCTTTTGCCATATTAAGAAGTCTTACTTCTATGGGATCTAGTTTTAAACTGAATGCTATTTTCTCCATCATATATTCAACCATGGCAACGGCTTCAGTCGACCCTGTAATTGAAATTAAATATTTTATTACAATAAGATATGGCTTACTAGCACTTTGCCCATGTCTTCATTCATATAGTTATCGCATTTTATCCCAAAAAGGACACGGTTGAAAAAAAAAACAGTTGATTCATTTGTTTTGTGCTAGTTTTGTTTAGTCTCGCTGTCTATAATGCTTAGTTTAAATACTGATTAGCAGAATCATAAGCCAATTTGTTCTCCTAATCAAATGGTTATTTTAGAGTTCCGTATCCTAACTAAGAACCATTATAGTTTTACCATGTCTGTCTGTCTGTCCATCCGCGATTTACCTCAGTAGTATAGCTATAAGCTATAATTTTGAATGGATATAATAAAGTATGTGCAATAAAGTTTAATCTTTAAAATTTTCATCTTTATTCATAACCTCATGGCTCGCATTACTGATCGAGTTCTTCAGTGGTTGTTCGTGTTCAGGGGCTGGACGATAAGTCATAGGCGAAACGTAGATTTTTCTCGAAACCTCTTTCCCTTCAATCGGCTGGCAACATATAGAAAATTTCGTAGACTCTGGATCAAGTCGTTTTGAGAGATTCTATTTTTTGTTTTTACCTGTGGTGTCTAGTTTTAATTTAGTTGTACTATTTCTGTAACATAATGAAGTTACGTAAAGGGAATCATTATTTAGATTTTTTCTAAGTCAAAAATGGTGGTTTGTGAAATATGATTGAAAGGCATGGAGATGGTAATAAAAGTGATGTATAGTGGGATGTTTAATTCCCTGTATTTTTTCTATAAAATAATGATAAAATAATTATATTTATGATGGTTGAATAATAGATCTTGATAATGCATAAGTCGATGCATGCTTATACTTATAAGACAAGTGTTACTTACCTGGCGCTCTACAAAACGTACTACCAGCTCTGTCCGTCAATACACTATTACCAGATATGTACCATCGCTTGGAATCATAGCAGTTGGGAAAAAATGCGATTGTTCCTGGTGTGTACGTCTCGTTGTAAGAAAAGCCTGCATTTTGGTAGAAGGTATTCCTCAGGTACTGAATTTCTCCTTTTTCATTTACACCAATCTGCATTAATATTAATAAATTTGTTAATAGTTTTATTAAAACATCCTTTATGAATAATGTTCATCAATCGTTGTTCGTATGTTTGAATAGGTTTTATTAAAGTTGAATTATTTTACTTCAAAGTTGCACATGGCAGGAGAGCGTTTGCCCATTGCCTGCATATTTATCGGCAGGGGCATAATCATTCTGCAGGTTTTGTTCAAAACATGGGTGACGAGTGCTGCAGAGCAAGCAATTTGAGAAGCACGTGTAAGTTTAGCACCGAAAGCGCCTCCGAGACGACGAACGATTACGTTTATACTGAAATCAGAGATATTAATTAAGAAAGGTCAGTAAGTTCATTATTATATTATTTAAAACAAATAAAAATGTAGTGGACGTAGTTGACCCTAAAATTATAATAACATAATTGGGTCGAATTACTTCAACAAATACAACATTAGTTTTAGTATATGTGAAACACGAAACACTTGCCTAGTATTATGTACATAATTTTATAACTGTATCATTAAAAAATCACAAAGTTATAAGCTTGTTATGCTACCTGATTGTTCGAAAAAATACATGGTCACCGGGCCATCCGGGCGACAGACGGGTTGTTTTGCTCCCGCACTGAGCTACGCGCTGGGGCCTAATGCCCGCTATGACCTGCCGTAATACTTAGTGTTGGTGGTGTCTAACTTGAGAACTTTTTTAAATATTTTTGGGTGAAAATATAAAGTGGTGTAAAAATTTTTAAAACAACAACAAATTATATTCAGGTTTCGCATATACTCAAAATGATGTTGTATAACCATGAAACACGAGATTAGATTAATTTTCTTAAAAAATAAATACAAGTTGTTTTAAGTACTGTCAAATATTCTAATATTACCTGTTAACAGAAACTTTCAGAACACGTGCAACAGCAACATTGGTGACGTCAAGCCATTGTGTAGATGAAATTACTTCCATTCCATCTTCAGTGGACCTCGTGACACAAGTTTGAGTTTCCATATGGTAATGGTACTGTTCACCTATTCGCATTTCTCCACAAATAACAGTTTTAACATCGTATCCGACTTCAGTCGGTTCTAATGTTTGGTCATTTCTCACTCTTTTATTCCTTTCTGGAGATTTTAATACTTGGTCTATTGTTAATAAGGGTCTATTTTTGCTTATTGAACTGTATCGTACTTTGACTAGTCCAGCTGCTTTATTTGCTGTTTTTTCTCTGTCAGCTACTATAATTGCTGCTGGTTGCCCGTAAAACTTGACATGTTTATCGCACAATAACTCTTCTTTTTCTATTAAGCCATAAAAGTTTTCAGGGGTGAACGTATTTTCTCCTGGAATATCTTTAGCCGTAAAGAAGGCAATGACACCTGGTAGCTTCTGAAACCACATGATATTCGAAATGGGTTAGTTTAAAAATTAACCAACGCCACCCTGGCTTTGAGCGGTTGTAATTTATGCACACAGAATTTCCTCGTTTATCGTTCTTTTATACTCATAAGTGGAATCCGCGTCAATATTAGTTGCAAATGCACAAAGCAATTTTTGTTTGGTACTATGTAGAAATTATAACTATATCTCCCTTAAGAAATAAACTTTATATTTAATGAAAAATAGAATACTTAAACTATTACTAACAAATGCTTCAGTGGTGTCAAAATCATGAATCACGCTGCCTGGAACCTCATCAGTAGTAACAAAGGCAGCAAAAACTTCATTTCCTTGCTTTGGCATATCATTAGCAAATATTGCCTCACCACTGCATTGTACCAGTGCCTCCACCTTTGGTATAGGCTGGTTTATTGGCCAAACACTTTTGTCGGTTTCAAAAGATTGCATGCCTTTAGATTTCAGGCGTTTCATAGCTTCCCCTCCTGATTTGAACGACGGATTCATTCTATTAATTGGACAGAGGCTAAGAATTGCCTGAAAATAAATATCATCTATACAAAATTCAATTAACGTGATTTTAAGAAACTAAATTTGAAGCTTACATTAAAAATATACGAAGAAAACAGAATAAATATAGCGCCAGCTTTAAGTTGCTTTTCAAACTCTTACCTTATAATACAAAGTTACTGCCAACATCTTTCTGTAGGCTGCTGATGGCTCAGGTGGTATTTCTACAGGATGTATCTCTTCATTTAGAGATTTTAAAGCCATCTGTAGGATTTCATCTATATATGGATCTTTTCCTACTAAAACTCTTTCAGTTTTCGAAGCATGTATGAATGTTGGTGAAATAGCTCCGTAAACAATCGAAGATCGTTCTAATAGACTTGAATTTTGTCTGAACTCAAATAAAAACCCTGCGTGGACAATTGCATGTGCATTTTGAGCTCGAGACATAATCTAGAAAACATAATGAACGTTTTGTATACAATTAACTATCACAAAAGTACATTTCAAAATTGACAATATTATTTTAAATTACACAATGGAATTAAGAAGAAAAGAGAAATAAAAAGCAATTCTTGTTTTTGCAAATAAAATGATAAATGTAAGCATACTTACCTTAAAAGTTTTAACGAAAGTGTTATTTGATAGGGGTGGCAGCATAATGTTTTTAATAATCTTGCCACTCATATGCGTTTTGAGAAACTCTGGCAATTTTAACTTCACTTCCCTGTTTATGTCTTGAACTGTAAAGAATTTAAAGATCTTTTCATCATCGTTCTTCTGTCCCTAAGAATTTCTTCTTCTATATTTTAATGTTGTATGACTTTATTAAAATGATGTAATTATGTAAATAACTATTAAACGACTAAATAGTGGTTTATAATATTGTCATAAGTAACAAAGGTTATTAAAATATGAGAAAGAATTTTTAAACTGAACCGTTTCACACGAATGTTTTAATTCCTAATTATGTGCAGTTTCATACACTATTTTGTCTAATCTTATCGAAAACACAATTTCAAATATCGTGAAAATGACGCCAAAAAATTGTTCCGTGAATGAAGTACTACCAAGTTATAAAGAGTGTTCTTCCACACATAAGGTAGAAATGAAGCTAGACTGAAACTTTTGTGCATTAATTTGATTTATATTGGACCAATTTTGGATTACTTTAAACAAATTTTGAAATATTTTTTTTTGGAAAGGTGTCAAAAAATAACTGTTTATTTTATTAAAATTGTTTGTGGATAGTCTGTATGTAAGATAATAATATAAGGGAAGATGAATACAATTATGTTCACTTACCTATAGTTATTATTGCTCCAACAGTTTCAAAAAGTAGAAAAACATCTGACTGGAATTCATTGTGAGAATATTTCAAAAATAGATTGCCGCCAATTGTTCCGATCTAAGAAATTCCAGCAATAATATGAAATTTTATAATAGAACTAAGCATATCAAATACAGTCTAGTCAATATTCTAATTAGTAAAAAAATATATATAAGTGTTCCTTTTGATATTCCATTTCTAGGAGAACCAATATAATCTCATAAATATTTATGAGATCATATTGGTTCTCCCAATGTACAGCCGCAGTCAAGGTGACGCTTTTTAAAGCATATTGCACGTCACTGTGGTTGAGAGGCCTGTGGTTCAATTACACCTAAAAGTCTTACAATGCTTTTCGAAACCAGTGCAACAATGCCGAAGCAGATGCAACAGCTCCATTTAAAATGACTGCCTGGCTGCCCCAACAGCATTCTATATTTTGTGGCCGAAAGACAAGAGAGGCCCGATTTATAATGAAGTATAGAATATTGTTACTAACTTAATAGATCTTTGTTATCTGTATGAAATAAATTATTATTATATAGATGAATAAACTGGTTTTTTAATTTTTCATACTAATCAATTCTATAAAGTTATAATTATTTATGTAAAACACCCTTACGTGGAATATGACAACATCATATTATTTTATTAGTTTTAAACATGAATTATTTATTGGTTTGAATAAAAACTGGGCTAGTGCTAGTCAGACTCGCACACTGAGGGTTCCGTACAAACTTGAAAGGTAAATTGCGGTTTACGATTTATGACGTATTAAAAAAAAAAAACTACTCACTAGATTTCGTTGAAACCAATTTTCGGTGGAAGTTTGCATGTACATCATATATTTTTTTTTTAGTTTTATCATTCTCTTATTTTAGAAGTAACAGGGGGGGGACACATTTTACCACTTTGGAAGTGTCTCTCGCGCAAACTATTCAGTTTAGAAAAAAATTAAATTAGAAACCAAAATATAATTTTTGGAAACATATCCATAGATACTCCACACGTATGGGTTCGATGAAAGAATAACGCTGATTTCCTCCACAAGGACACAGTGGTGCTCCGCCTAAGCGGGGCACACTTCCATCGTATGCTCCACTATGTCCTCCGGGCGGTCCACAAAATGGAAGAATGCATCATGCGGAAGGTGAGGACGCCGTGTTGCCGTTCCAGCCACTCCTCAAAGAGGGGACTTATCGCCGAGATTATGGTGTGCCCAGCACTGGGTTACGACAGTCGCTGTCGCCATTTCACCATGAGATCTGGTACTCTGTCCACCATGGCGAGACTTGTCGCGGCAGTGGAGATTCGCCCCAGCGTTGCATCTCCATGCGTAAATTGTGCATGCTACTGTTGCCTCCAGAATCCCACGGTGGCAGGCCAGGAAGGAGGCTCGCGCTTCGCGGGAGACCGTGGGGTATCCCCGCACCATCCGGATGCCTATGACCCTCTGGCAAGCGTTCAACATGGCCGCCGGTCGCTTTTGCAGCGACGCTGCCTACACCGGCGCCCTGTAAAGGGCCATTGGACCGAACGATCTCGCGTAGAGCCTCCGGCAAGAGGCGTCTGAACCCCCGAGGATGGGCAGGAGTCGCTTGAGGGCAGCCCCGATCCGTTCCAGTTTGGGAGTCAGACGTCGAAAGTGTTCCACGAAGGTTCATCGACTGTCGAGAATGAGTCCTAGGTACTTCATCGTCGACCCAACGTCGATGTGAAACCCTCCTACCGTCATTTGGGAACCCGCTGGTGGCGCGTTCCGAGGTCCATGAAAACACATCGCCTTGGACTTGTGCGGTGCCATCTCGTGTCCCAACTTCTGGATACTCTCAATGACTGTAGCAAACCCGCGTGTCGCTAGTTCGGCCGCCGCCTGGTGCGAATCCCCCTGCGCCAGGACCGGCATATCGTCTGCGTAACAGACCACGCTGACCCCGTCGAGGAGGTCGCCGCACAGCACGTAGTCGTGCCCGATGTTCCACAAGGGCGGTCTTAGTACCGATCTCTGCAGGACAATGCACTACATCTCTTGGCGTTCCCACTCTCCCTGGTGACCAGGGTAGATGATAAACCTGTCCGACAGGTAGAGCTCGATCGCACGACGGCAGTAGTCGTGCAAAGTTAGACACATACATACATCGAGAGTCTAGTGTCAATTAAGTACACACGGTGACTTTGATAGCGTAGCAGGGCACACTAACATGATAAATGTGTGCGTAAACGCTAGCGCGTGAAACACAACAGGTATTATCGTTGTGTGATACAAAGTAACTCGTTTCTACACTCACACTCTTAAAAAAAAAAACGAAAGTGGCCGTCTAAGTTACACGACTATGAAAATACAGCCAAAATTGGCTACTGCTATTAATGGCGCTGTGGCGCAATGCGTATGATACTTAACTGACGAGTAAGAGGTCCCAAGTTCGATTCCAATCGTCTGATGTAACAAAAACTTTGCTTGTTTTTATTTTCTTTTTGATTTACCCCTGTTTTTTTTTTAATAGTAATGTTATAGTTACTCTCATAATAATTAAAATATTTTGAAAATATTGTGACAAAGAATACTGCGATAACGATCCAACTATGTTTATTACAACTTATTAATTACATACATTAAACGAAATGGTCACAATTAACGAATCTGTTCATGATTATCTTTAATACAATATATAAAGTGAAAATATTCTAAGTCAGACAAGGATGGACGTCACTTTTTTAAGTTTTTTATTAGTGACATAAATCAACATGTTATCAAGAATGAATTATGATAGATATCGCAACTCTTGATCTCAATAACAATAACATCATGTCACATAATAACAACAACAGTATAATTACCTACAGCTTACTTCTTAGTCTTTTTTTTTTACTTATAACATATCAATCAACATGTTTTAAAAAATGAACTATGATAGGTATCGTAACTCTTGATTTCAATAACAATAACATGATAAAAACAACAACAACAAAAACAGCATACAGTAATACAGCTTTTTAAAAATATTTATAATTGGATTCAATTTAAATCAAAATTAATATCTAATTGGTGCACCTTCATTGTCGATTACTTCTTGTAACCTCGTTCTCATGCTAGCCACGAAATTTTCACACAGGTCAATGCCGCGAAACGATTCCCACATGGATGACACTAAATTATCTAAATTACGTTTAGATCTCACATCAGATGAATCCCAGTTGAGCACCATGTGACCCCATAGATTTTCTATGGGGTTCAAATCGGGACTTTTAGAGGGCCATTCAATAACAGTCAAGTTTTCTTGGACACTTAACCAGTCTTGCACCATTCGTGCGCGGTGCACCGAGCAGTTATCGTGCACGAAGTAAATATGCTCGTCCGGGTATGCCACGCGCACGGTAGGCAACATAACATTTTGCAAGATGTCCAAGTAACCTTGACTGGTATTGCGACCCCCTACCTCCACTAACTCACCGGGACCCATCGATGACATCCAGCCCCAATAACCTAACGTAATGCGACCACTAGACCTGCATGGGAGAATATTTTTCTGATGGTAACGTTCTCCATCTTTTCTCCATAATATTTTACGCCCATCCTTATCTGACTTAAAACACTTTTCATCACTAAATATAACTATGTTATTGCACCAATCAAAATCTATAAATTTTCTTGCAAACCGCATCCTTTCTTCCTTATGCAACGCCGTCAGTAAAATTTTTTTCGCAGGCTTGCGACATTTAATTTTTGCTGCTCGTAAGTGGCGTCGAACAATTGTCATAGACACGTCGTGCATAATCGCAGTGTTTCTTGTTGTAGCAAAGCCGTCAGCGCTATACGTAGCAACAATATTTCGATGCAGTGGGTTGGCATCCGTATATGCAATTGCTTTTGGACCCGGACGTTTGGCATCGATTGTCCCTTCAGCTGTATATCTATGCACCCAAAACTGCACAGTTTTCCTCTGTAAACAATCACAAAATTACGTTAAAACCTAACAAATATCAACAATGTTAAATTATTTCGCATTATGTTAAGTTTGGATTTGTTACTTACCGGTAGCATTAGTCTCCTCGAAATTTCACTTATGGATACATTTTGTTTATATAATACTACTATCTCAGCCCTCAAAAGTGTAGACAAATGAGACATGTTAATTATTACTTGTAAAAAGTATCACTTTCCACAACGATTAATTATTTTTTGTCTCGGAGTAAGTTGTAGAACACACGATCGTGATAGGCAAAAGCGTTATGCCAGGTTAACTTATTATCCGACTCATTTCTTAGTAAATAACTAATAAAGTGGGTAGATGATAATATTCATACACTTAGTTTTTAAAGCAAATATTCTAAGTTTTAGCTTTAATAAACTTCGTTATCATTATACTACAATAAAATAGAAAATAATGTTTTGTCAATGTCAAACCGTGGATAACACCGGGTCTTCTAAAATGTATGAAAAACCGTGATAAACTTCATAATAAGTCCAAAAAAGCACCCGATAATCTAATACTTAAGTTAACCTACACTCGATATAGAAACTTTTGTAACTCCTTACTTCGCAAGTTGAAAATTTCATATGAAAAAAGTGAACTGGAGAGAACGAAAAACAATCCTAGAGAGTTGTGGAAAACCATTAAGAATATTACAAACACATCTAAAACTCGAACTATACCTGAAGAGCTTCTAAATTTATGTGATAATCCCCATTCTTCCGTTAACAAAGTATGCCATTTCTTTGCTAACGTTGGCAAAAACCTGGCGACAAATATCCAATCCGGTGCACAACCCCCCTTGCTCCCGATCGTCCTCTTGTAATATCTCCAACCCCACTATCAACTCATTGGCTCTGCTAGATGTAGATGAAGCCGAAGTAGAGTCACTTATACTTCAATTAAATAATGACAGTGCTGTTGGCTGGGACGGAATATCACCCTTACTATTAAAGAACTGTAAAAATGTGTTAGTTCCTCACATAACTTACCTTTTTAACTGCTGTTTGCAAAATGGTGTCTTTCCTGATGCCTTAAAAAAGGCATTAGTGCATCCTATTCATAAGGGGGGAGACAGAAACTGTGTCAATAACTATAGACCCATATCGGTGTTACCTGTACTTTCTAAAATTCTGGAAAGAATACTCAACAACCGCCTTAAAGATTTCTTGGATAGGTTCAATATAATCGCTGAGAATCAGTACGGCTTCCGGAAAAGTATATCAACAGAACACGCAGTACTTGACTTGACGCAACATGTAGTGAAGAACCTGGATAGCAAAACTAAATGCCTAGGCATATTTCTGGACCTGTCCAAGGCATTTGACACAGTTTCTGTTCCCCTACTGATCTCTAAGCTGGAGTTGCTTGGTACACCAAGCAACTCCAGCTTAGAGATTAATGCTTCGAGGAATTGCCCTTGAAATATTTAAAGACTACCTGAGAAACCGCACTCAACGTGTTAAAATCAGTACTCACCTTAGTGATGAAGAAGTTGTCTCCTTCGGCGTCCCGCAGGGTAGCATTCTGGGGCCCAGTTTATTCCAAATTTACATAAATGACCTATGCAATTTAAAGTTACCACAATGCAAAATTTTTACTTACTCTGACGACACAGCGATAATAGTACATGGACCTACTTGGGATAGCGTCAAAACAGCAGCAGAGTCTGCATTAAGTGCCATAATGACATGGCTAAACTTGAATCTACTTACACTCAATCTACTAAAATCCACCTACATGCCATTTGCTATAAGACGTAATAACTCACCATCAGACACGTTCTCGATTACTGCTCACTCATGCCAGGTCCCTTCTAGTACGCTCATATCATGCAACTGTCCTAAACTTACCAGAACAATCAGCGTTAAATATCTAGGTGTACAAATAGATAGTGAACTAAGATGGGATAAACAAATTGAGGCTCTCACCACCAGAACCCTCCGTTTCTTACATATTTTTAAGTCCTTGAGAGAATCTGCTAATCTCGACACTTTAAAAATGGTGTACTTTGGCCTGTGTCAATCGGTACTAGGATATTGTATTACGGTGTGGGGAGGGGCATGTAAAACACTGCTTCTCATACTAGAGAGAGCACAGAGAGCTATACTTAAAGTTATGATCAGAAAACCCTACAGATACCCAACAACTCAACTGTATTCCGACTGTAAAGTTCTTACAGTTCGTCAACTCTTTGTGCTCTACTCGGTCCTTAAAAAACATTCATCCCTGCCCCCTCCCAACCAGAAAAAACGTACCTTTATCCCTCCAAGTACTCCTCATAGTACAACCTTTGCCAAACATCAATATCATATTCTCAGCTCTCTCATTTACAGAAAAATTCATAAACATCTTAATATACTTGATCTGACAAAATGGGAAGTTAAACAGAAACTCACTGAGTGGCTACTCCAACAAGATTATGATCACACAGAATCACTTTTAGCTTATTTAACCTAGCATTTGCACGCTCATGCACATACGCACACACATATACACACGCACTCACATACACACGCACACACATGCATACACATTACACACGCACTCACATACACACGCACACACATGCATACACATTACACACTCACAACACTATCAACAATTTAACTGTTTAATTTTATTCTTTTTTATCATTTTCTGATAATTGTTTAATTGTGGATGGATAGATCGACAGTGTCCTCACTTATAAAATATGTAATATAAGAACTTAGCCTTTTGGCCGTCAACTGTCTCTTAAGATACAGGTATACCCTAGTTTAAGAGACAGGGAAACGTATATTGTCAACAGATGTACCATGTACTGCATATTGCTCTATCATATAATATAGTTCATAAACTTGTAAACTATCTTGCTGTTACTAGTTTAAGTTCTTTTTCGCACCATCTGTACCTTCTTGAACAATAAACAATTATTATTATTATTATTATTATTATTATTATTAATGGCTAGGATCGAACTCGATACACCTTTAACGGCAAGCAAGCACTTGATAATCAGTGCTAATTTTCCATCTAATGAACGAAGCGAATTTTTTTATCTAATTCGTAGCAAACACATATACAAATATGTGTGTGTGTATATCGAGTAGTAAACGAGTTATATTTTGTTTGCGAGTTGAGCTGGAGACATATTATTTGAATAGGTGAATTATTGTGGGATGGCACGCTCGGTTTTACTTCTGTTTGTATTGATACCCACCGCTAATTGATTATTGTGAACATTATTGCTGATTACCTACCCATATCATCAAAATTACTTTCCAAAGATTAAGTGTAAGTGTTTGATGCTAATTTAAATAACTATAATAATTTCATAAGTGAATGTTTGCGAAAATAAAAAGAAAAAGTTGACAATGAAAGGATTGTCAACTATTAATAATAACGTATTGTTATATTACGTAAATGATATATATATATATTATAAAATTATTTATATTACAAGTTATATACAAAAATTTCGTTAATTAATTTCGTAAATATACATAGTTTATATGTATAAAATTACAAAAATATATTTCGAATATTTTAATTATTACGAGAATAACCATAACATTACTATTCAAAAAAAACATGAGTAAAACAAAAAGAAAATAACAGATAATTGGAATCGAACTTGGGACCTCTTACTCGTTAGTTATGTATCATACGCATTGCGCCACAGCGCCATTAATAACAGTGGCCAATTTTGGCTGTATTTTCATAGTCGTGTAACTTATACGGCTACTATTTTTTTTTTGCAAGAGTGTGAGTGTAGAAACGAGTTACTTTATATCACACAACGATAATACCTGTTGTGTTTCACGCGCTAGCGTTTACGCACACATTTATCATGTTAGTGTGCCCTGCTACGCTATTAAAGTCACCGTGTGTACAACCAGGACAACTCTATGATTACAATAGATTTAAATTCTATTATTAAAACTAAAATACTCATTATTTGACATGATCTCATAAATACCCTTGAACTACGCGATATCAAAAGGAACACGTAGTACATACAACATACAAACTACAATCATACATAAATTAAATACGTAGCCAGACAGACTATCAGTTTTATTCGTATTTGTTTAATCTGTTTTCTTGAAAACTAGATTGTAAATAAGAAATGATGTAAACTCAAGCATGTTTTGATTAAGTAGTAAGGTTTATTAATGTATCCACATTTAAGACCCAGTGGCTCCTTGCACGGAACGTTAAAATAAACCACAAAATAGAAATGGACATTAAAATGGAATTTATCCTCAGACATCTAAAACAATGTCTCATTTATAAAAGCTCTTACATTTCTCACTGGGATATGTGCCACTAGATCCATATGCTCGTGGAATTGTTTCAAATACGCAAACTCTTCTTTCTCTGCTGAAAGTTTTAGAAAAAGTTCCATCATGTCAGACAACGTCATGCCAGCGCCTAGTATAAGATTGACATCAATCGTGTAACTTTTTATTTCAAATACGTTGAATATATCTATTACATTTGTGGGATAATCCGCCACAGGGTATACACCTGGAAAAATAAAACAGTTTTTTGCAGACAGTGAAACTACTGCTTTTAACAACCAGTCCTGACTTTCAGTTACCTTGACCAGTATTTCCAGCAATTAGTTTATAGTCTCCAAGACTCATAGTTTTGAAAATATCTGTTAAATTATAAGCTCTGTACCATTTATGAGTTTGAGTGTGTACCATCGTCATTATTTCCTCGTCATGTATGTGAACGAAATCATTGTCGTCTTCATCTGAATACTTTTCTTCATATTTTTCTGTATCATTGTTTTTGATATCATTATTTTCAAAACACTTTTCTCTGTGAGTACACTTTTGAGCGCATTCTAGTCCACAAGGTTTGACAATATCTAGGTCTTCTAGATCACATAGTTTGTCTAAAAGTTTTTGATCCGCATCCTTAGCAAAACTTTTAAAAGCATCAGCTATGGGTCTATAACCGGTGCATCTGCACATGTTACCAGCAAAAGAGTTTTCGATTTCTTCTGACGTTAAGTTGCCATTTTTAGCTTCAAACAAACTAAACAAATTTAGAATTTTGGTTTTATTTGTTATTTCTATTATTAATGCATTTCATTTTTAGTAATTGTTTATTATATAAATTCTTTAAGATCTTACCTATACATATTCATGACCCATCCAGGAGTACAGTACCCACATTGAGTTCCATTAAACTTAGCAAGTCTAGTCTGTATGTCATGGTAGCCTTTGATTCTATTTCCGATTCCTTCAACAGTGGTCACCTCCCAGTCATGACAGGACAATACTGACACTAAGCACTTAAAAGGAATAAAATCATAAGACAATGATATTGTGAATAAATACCACTTTTTGTTGTGACATATAAGCTAAAGAGATTATTGTCATAGGTACTAAAACACATCAAAGTGAATCGTTATATTTTAAGCGTATTTAAAATTATATAAATCCATTCGAGAATGGTTAATTTTCATAACAAGAATAGTTATTATCCTGAACAGTCAACAGGTTATGCAAAATCTTAGGAAAATCTACACTTCGCTGCTAATTGCGTTAATCATAGTACTGGAACGAGGTCACTGGCAATCGCAGTGCTAACCACTTTATTCCGCGTAATTACTACGAAAGTTACCACCCTTTTAAGGGTTCTGTCAAAGACTGGAAATTCTTGGAAGTTAGTCCTTTTATTTAGAGTAGGTATTTGAACATTGATTCAATCGAGATTAAAGTAAATCTCAGATTAACACCTGAATTACATTCAAACTAAACAACTTTCGTATCTCATATAAATATGAAAATTCGGACTTACAGATAATAATAATAATATAATAATAAATAATAATAATATCTCACAACTAACACACAACGCCGTCTAGTCTCAAGCTAAGCAGACCTTGTGTTATGAGTACTAGACAACTGATAAACATACATATATATTTCTAAATACATTCATATTATAGATAAATTACACCCAGACACAGAACTAATGATCGTGCTCATCACACAAACATTTGTCCTGGGTGGGAATCGAACCCACGACCTCCGGCATAGCAGTCAGGGCCACTAACCACTTGACCAACAGGCCAGTCATTTTACACTTTTTACATATTTCTCGGATTCGAATTTCAAAAGGTCTAATTAGTGGTTCATAATAAAGTGGCATTTTATCAGCAGCCGTGATTGCCAAATAGTCATAGTGGCATTTCGGCCCGTTTGACAGTTATTATCTGTGATAGAATTATTTATTTGGAGATCAAGGACTAATTATACCTATTAATGATGTTCTTAACATCAAGTTCAAACACAGGATTAAGAAGGCAGATAAAAGTTTGCATAGAAAAATGTATTGTGTGTTCACGCACAGAATTTACAGCGAAGGTCTTGGAAACATTATCAGGAGGGAATGCCGCGCGTACGGCGACGATGCAGGAGCCACATCCACCCTCGTTACACATCACTTTTGTACCACGCAGTTCTGCTACCGTTCGGATGTACTCGTTCAGAGAAACATCGGGACCAAATTTACAGGACACTGGAAAGAAAGCTCATTGATTGTGCTGGTCTGTTGCTTGAGAGGAATTAATCTCAGTTTCATCATCTTCTGCCCTTGTCCCATATTACTTAGGGTCAACACAACACGTTTTCTCCTTCAATTCTAAGTCGTACATTATTACATTTTCAGTCATTCTATCCAGTGGCGGATTTACCAGCAGGCTGAGTAGGCTTAAGCCTAGGGCAGATTTGGGGAACAAATTTTCTTTTTATTGCTTCCTCATAGAAATCAAAAAGATTTTTGCATGACGGTTTTATGATGTCTCACAGATAGAAGTCTGCAACAAATTTTGCTGATGACTTTCCTCTCTCACTTGTCATTGCACATTCCGAGAGTAGAAAAAATCAATTGGAATTCTAATAAACACTTAAAAAACCTTAAACAGTGACAGTGAGGTAGTCAGTCAAAAAAATATTTTTCCTCGAATGTGGTATTTCCGAAATTTTTGGATTGTAAAAATAATGCAGGAGATGACAATTGTAGAGGCAAGGGCGGCAAAAACTATGTAGCCTATGCCTTGAAAATTTGTAAATCCGCCACTGATTCTATGCAATGGTTTTAATACAGATTCAAAATGTTATGCTTACCTTTATACGGTTTCCCGTTGATACAGAATTTTATTTTTTCCATTTCTCATTGACCTACCTAATAAACAAAAAATATTATCATTATTATTTCAGTTGTAGATAATAATTACTATAAATCTAACTTAATTTTAATAGCAAGGTCGAATAATGGCATTCAAATCTTTTGACATAAATTTTCAGCTGTGTACACTCTGACTGACTCAATTATACTAAACTAGCTTCTGCCCGTGGTTTCGCTCGCGTGAATGTAGGTTTCTCTATACAAACTTAGGACCCCTGCTTCATCCCCTTAGGGAGTGAATTTTGGAAAATCCTTTCTTAGTGCTCGCCTACGTCATAAAAGGAAACCTTGAGCAAAATTTCGCGCTCCTAATCCCAGTAGTTTCGGCTGTGCGTTGATATGTTAGTCAGTCAGTTTCCCCTTTTATATATATAGATATATAAGTTCACTGAGCCAGGTTTTGAACCACACTGGATTGTTCGTAAATATTATTTTTCAGCTGTTTACATATTTATTCGATTGTAATAGTATTTTTCAATGTTTGTATAGTTGAGATTTAAGGAGTTACGTTTGCGATCATCACTACATACATCACTGTCAACTTTTATTACGATATTTTTATTGACGTCAATCATTATTTAGCTAGAATGTTTTATTAATATTAATTTACTATTACCTATCCTGTCAGCAGTCATTCTATCACTTCCCTTTTCTTTCATATCACTCTTCACCCAATCCATCTTTTCTTTAACCTTCCTCTCCATCCATCCATATGTATATTCACAACTCTTTTAGTAACATACGTTTCATCTCTCCTTTCACATGCCCATACCAAGATAAAGGATTCATTTTCAACTTTTCAATCATTGAAAATTCTTCACATAAAGGGCTATATTACAAAATTAAGAAAGTCATATACTTAGATTCTTTCCCGGTTTGCAGCCCCCTATCAGTTATGATACATAACAGAACAGCGTTTACAAAATAAAATGACAACGGTCCGAAAGTGTCACAATAATCCATTTCATTTGTTTGAAAACTTGACGAAAAGCGGCGAACACACTATATCCTGTTACTCACAAACTATTTCGATAATATTATACTTGTAGCCTATTAATACGCTTTACTAATCTATTGTTTAGTAACAATGACGGCCCATATCGTTGTTTAATAACTGGGTACGATTAAAATAGTTGTTTCACTTAAATTCATGTTGACTGCCACAAAATCGAGAAGGCCTATTAACGCTCAGCAATGTGTGGAAGAAGGCTGCCAACAATGCTATACGATGATGATGGACTACATATCTAGGGTGCAGAGCAATGTGAGAGAATCCCATGCTGCCCATTCGCCGTAGTGGTAAGAATACGGTGCCATTTCGGACTAGAAGACCAATATAATGCTCGTTTCTCGGAAGGTTTCCATGAAAATTTATCCATTAAAAAGAATCTGACGTAACCGTCTATCTTTTTAAGATGATGCCTATCCATGGAAGTGTCACCTAAAGAAAAAATATTTTTGGTGAGAAAAAGAAAACTATGTTGAATTTGTAATGGTGGCACGTGTTGTTGGATCATCCAGTTCCTTTCAAAATGATTGAGCTGAATGGGGCTGATGCACGCTTCATGTTCGGCTCTCAGTTGAGACTGGTGATCTCTTAGCTGCCAATGGCGTATTTTAATTTCTATTTCTTAATTACCTTTGTTTTCATTATTTATTTGCAATGTGCTCACATAATTTAGAAGCGACCATAAATATGTAACCAGGATTTTTGTAATACACAATATATTATGATTTAAATAGTGTCCATGGAGTTTCTTGCATGTTCTTCTCCATAGAGATCTACGCTTTGCAACGTGCAATTTAGCTTCACTTATTTGAGCCTGTAAATGGTTTATTTGAAAATTATGTTTTTTATTTATTGGTTTCAGTTTCGTGAATTTTAGAAATAAATTGACATTTAGAAAAAAACAACAATTTGACTAAGAAAGAAAACATCTAGGTACTCACCTAAATGACTAACCTGCAAATTCACGATTCTTTTGTACTATGTTCATTGGAACACGTCACTTTTTAAACGGCAATGATAGTAGGCAAAAAAAACTGGGCAATTGCGAGTCGGAGTCGTGCACTGATGGATCCGTACAAATTTACGTATGTAAATAGTTCAATACCCGAATGGAGTCTCGAAGATTTTTCCGAAACACCATTTTTTTTTTAATTTATTCCTATATCTATACCTCCTACCTAAAGTAAGGTCTATAAGACCTTACTTTATGCAAAATTTCACGGTTCTGAGTCAACAGGAAGTATCCTATGAATTTTGATTCATTTGAGAGTGTCGAAACTTAGAAGTTTGACTTTTTTACAGCTTCATGAGACCGCAGACCTGAATATTTTATTTAAATATATTATTATAATAATAATTTCAACCTGAATAAAGTTTTATAATAAAAATTTCAACGCGATACCTTGACGCGTTTCTGAGATAAAGGGTCTTGACAGAAAGACCGACAGACGGACAACAAAGTGATGCTATTAGGGTTCCGTTTTTTCCTTTTGAGGTAACCCTAAAAGAAACGAAAATAAAGTTGTGAAAAGATAAGAATTTTGTTACAATCCGCTGAACTCAATTAGGGTTCCTTATGCACAGAACCATAACATATCTGGCAATTCTTTTGCTGTAGGTGAATAAATACCCTTTTTTTAACAATATAAACTAGTTTACTCAAGTTGCAATCAAGCTAGTGAAACACTAGCTTGACTAAAATCTCACCTAAAGTGAGTTTTTTCATTGATTTTTTCGTTTTTATTAACATGGAAACATAACACAGCACAGTGGCACAGTTATGCCCGGTTCACACATGGCCCGAAAGATTGCTGTATTTGATTGTGCGTCTATTTGGGCAGAATAAACATGACAAGTTTTCTTTCTTTACTTTTTTTCTTTATACGTAAAATATTTAATATTTCATGTTTTTACATGTACTTATTCAATATAACGAGAATATTAATAAAAAGGTACAATAAAGCACTATATAATACAACACACATGTATAGGTATTTTTTTTTTCGGTGGGAAAATAATCTTATGACATCCCCCGCTCTTGGGCGGGGCGGGAGATAGTGTCAGACTTTTACTGAATAAAAACCCACTCCTGTTCCTTCGTTGCCTTTGGTACCAGGGCCGAGTCTTCCATTCAAAATCAGACCCTTGGCCCCAGTAGGCTTCGACCCTGCTGGGCCCCTACAGTTGCTAACATCTCTTTGAGGCGCGCGTGGAACAGCACGCGTCGTCGACGACTTGGGCTCGGTCCCGACGGTTACCGGACGATGGCCTACGATGGCCGGAAATCGGGGTCGGAAACCCGGCGGTGGTTGGGGCATGAGGACCGTTGCCTCACGCGATCGGCCGCCTTCTTTTCTAGCATTACTGCTTCGTAGAAGGAGGCGACCGCCTGCCACTCCTCCTCGCTCCGGACCATGGCCGGATCGCCGCCGCCGATCGCCCCCGCGAGGACACGGCGTTGCTCTGCCCAAGCGGGGCACACCTCCACCGTGTGCTCCACCGTTTCCTCCGGGCAGTCCACACCATGGTGACACCCGGGCGTTTATTCCCCACGAATCCGGTGCAGGAACCTTCCGAACTTACCATGTCCGGTGAGGACCTGCGTCATGCGGAAAGTAAGGACGCCGTGTTGCCTCTCCAGCCACTCCTCAAAGAGGCACGTATAGGTAGTACGGAATCCTTAATATGCAGGGCCGATAAGCACTTAGCTAGTTTTTTCAAATTTACTGTAAAACCATGTACAGAGTAAGTTAATCCTTAAATGAATCCAATAAGGTACTAAATGCAAAAGCAATCAATAGTAATAGATAACTGGATTAATCTATTTTTTTGTAGCACGTGTATAATATTTCTTAAACTTTAGGAGTAATTAGTTGCGAGTCGACTAAAAGATAAATAATAACAGGTTTACAATTTAATAGGTACGTGTACATTCTATTAGAAACGATCCATAACTACATTAAAATTAATTTCTGGGGAATAATTACCAAAAATTCTCGAATCGTATACCAAGGCTCTGTCTTTATTCGTTATAAAATCGAACATGTGTGGGTTGAGCCACAAGTAGTGTAGGTTCTGTAGTAGAAACAGTGGAGCATATGGTAGAGGTCTGTCCCGTTTAGGCGGAGCACCCCATCGTGACTTTGTGGAGGGAAACCATAGCGAGGACCTTTCGCGTTCAGGCCTAGTTCAGAACATAGTACGCGGTGAAAGGAAATGTGAGGCGGTCATCACTTTCTGTGAAGCAGTAATGCAAGCAGGAGAGCTGCCAAAATATTATGCTATACGTTTCTTAAGACATTATATTGTGAAGGGCCAAAGGTCTACAATTTTCATGTCATGCACATCCGTTGTAAAAAAGATCAAATGGCCTTTTCCCGACAAGACAATAACAATTTACGTTATTGCGAGTTAAGTAGATAGACCTACCGTAGGTTTACAGTAATTTTCATTGACGTAGCACTCATTGCCGTATTTGCTTCTCAAATATGAATTACAAGATGACTGTATAACAACAAAACCAGCCAAGTACGAGTCTAGCCAAGCACAGAATAGGGTCCGTAGTTACATATAGTATCCCCGAAAAGCACGAAAATACCTCCGAGACAGAAATGACATAACTAGTCTTAAAATTGCTAAATACTTATCCCGAACGCAGTGAGGGATTAATATTTGATGTTATTATATAATATAGTGTTATATTATATGTAGTATTATGTTAAGTGAATTAAAATGTAAGTACGTGCATCACGTATATTTTAATTCACTTAATAAGTTTTTTTTTAATGGTTTTGACGTTCCAAATTCAAATCACATTATTCCCTAGGGCACGCACATACTACATTAGGTCCTGATTTGCTTTAGGTGAGGATTGTGTGAAATATAAAAGGGCAAGGTTTTTTTTACAGCTCCAAGAGTTTACAGGTATTTGATGTCCTTTTTCCCTGTGAAGTACGGAACTCCAACAATAGGAAAATGTTATAAATACCCTGGTGTTTTCACTTATAGACGTGCTTGAATGCGTTTGCTGTATTATGTTTTTATCGGTTTGTTTCTCACTAGAGCCGTTTTTCAAGTTACATACATATGAGCATCTTAACGTGAGAGAACTTCTTGCAAATAACTAAATAGGATAATTCAAAAACATAAAAAAAAAAAATAACTAGAAAACAAAGTGAGTTTTAGAGATTTGACCAGTTTAGTACTAAAAAACACACATGTGTTTTTTACTGAACGCAGTACCTAAATAAGTAAACATTTACTTATTTTACTGCGTTCAGTTGCTATAACAGTTTAGCAAGGCATTTATTACCAAACTGTCAAAAGAAGTGTTACGAATCTTTTAGACTGTTTTTAGAGTAAGATCCCAGAGCTATCTGTCATAACTGATTTTCACATGGAGGATCTTGGACAAAGGATTTTGGACTATTTCATTTTAGATAGGTATTTAAAATACTGATTACATCTTGCTGCATGCTGATGAAAGAAAATTTACCAAGCGCAAGTTTGATTGTTTATGGGGTACCTACTGCTCTCATCTTTGGGATGGGTCTGCCAACTACCAGCTTGAAGCACAAGAGTCGATAGAGAAGCGAGCCAAGTAGACCATCGGCAATGATGGATTTATCGAGTTAAAACTCTAAAATTTTTAGCATCGACGAGTACGAGTTGCTAGTCCGTCAGTTTTCTATCATGTTCATTTCGGGGCGTATGCACTGGAATCGCACCATTTGATTTCGTCTAGTCTTCGGACCACTAGACGTACGGCGTTGCGCCACCTGCACCGGTGTAGATCAACGTGATTACATGGAGAATATCCCCACCATACACACAAAAAGTCATAAGTGAATCAGTTACTTCTAAATAAGCGTGTTCCACCGTCGACCATATCATCACTTAGTATCTGGTGAGATAGTGGTCAAGTGCGAGCTTATCTATAATAAAAAAAAAAACTGGGCAAATGTGAGTCGGACTCGCGCACTGAGGGTTCCGTAAAAACTTACATATGAAAACAGTTCAATTCCCGAATTGAGTTACGAAGATTTTTCCGAATCGCAAAAAGGTTTTTTTTTTTGTGACGTAATTACAAATTTTCAGTTTTCAGGTTTTTTCTTATCTATCTTGTGCTATGAGACCTTGATTTATGCAAAATTTCACGATTATGGGTCAACGGGAAATACCCTATGAATTTCGATTCCCTTGAGAGTGTCGAAATATATGATTTTTGCGACATAAACAGCCGTATCTTTTTTTTCGTTAACTTGGAAGTTTGATTTTTTTCACAGCTTCAAGGGACCGCAGACTTGAGAATAATATATGGTTTTAATTTCAACTCGATACCTTCACGCGTTCCCGAGATAAAGAGTCTTGACAGACAGACAGACAACAAAGTGATCCTATAAGGGTTCTGAGTTTTCCTTTTAAAGTACGGAATCCTAAAAAGTCACGAGTTTGTTAGTGCAAGTCAATAAATGTGTACTAATGAAGATAAAGTGATGCCAATGAGCAAGCAGAAATAGCAGAATGCTGCACTGACGCAATAATTAAACTAATATATCGTTCTCCATTAGCTGTCTGCCAATTTGATAAAGACATTACCATAATCACATCGCCGTGAAGCCATGTTGCGTAACACTATCCATTAGTTAATTACATATTATAGGGAATTATGATGTGCTTTTCCTACTGTAAGCATTTTCTACAGCTATAGTGTATTTGCTATTTACAATTACTGATCTTATTCGCGAAGGAGATAAAAGGGTATCTTATTTCGCAGGTGCTGTATTGAACCCCAAGAGTGATGAAGGTTGTTAACTCTAAAGCAAAGAAGTTTTATCGTAGGGGCCCAGCAGGGTCGAAGCCTACTGGGGCCATGGGTAGCGTGAAAACGAAACCCGGGGTCCTGGGACGAAGGCAACGAAGAAACAGGAGTGGGTTTTTAGTCAGTAAAAGTCTGACACTATCTCCCGCCCCACCCAAGGGCGGGGGATGTCATAAGATGATTTTCCCACCGAAAAAAAAAAAAAACAAAAAGCAAAGAAGTTTTGAGTTAACTAAGGAGCAAAGCAAGGGAGCAAATACTAGAATCCCGATTGTAGAGAGGGAAGGCAATGATAACTTTATATACTTATCAAGTAATCATTATCATGGCACTAAGCTATGTCTAGTAGTTTAAGTACTTTAGGTGGCTAAACTTTTCTTTGGATCCTATCCTTAATTTGTGCTACGTAAATACTGACAAATGATTCCACTGACTGGATAAAGATGATTCCACTCAAATCTGTGTGTTTCTTACCTCAAAAGACCACCTGAGATACTAAGATTTTCTAGTGGTCAGTCTTTAAATTTTTCAATCAGTGCTATTTTTCATTTTTTTCGTTCCGCTCTTGTCATGCTTACCAAATGTACCTCTTCACATTCTCATCTTATCTGCATGTAGCTTTTTTTTTAATTTGGGGGTTTTTATCCACATGGATACGCCAACCCCGTATCTGCATGCAGCTGTCTTTCATTTATCTCATTAGTTCCCATCCATGTAAAAACAAACCTATCTAAGCAGGTTTATTATGACAATACAGGAGCTCCAGATACACAAAACTCTTCAATTGTTTTCTCTTTCATCTCTCTCTTTCTCTCATTCAAAGACATCGACACTCAATAAAAATTCACTCCAAGGTCATAGAAGGAAATTCCATGAGAGTCCATGTAAACATTCAACACGCATGTTATTTTCATATGCATGCTTTTCAACCGTTTCGTTACAATATTGAGATACGATCACTGAGTAGCGGAACAAAACACAGTATAAATAGCCCTGATAATAATCTGATCGTCGAGTTACAGGACAACCGCGGAGTATATGGACTTGGTTACCGTTTTTTTAACGGTGGGATATCATTTAATGTCGTCTCTGGCTCTGGGGTGGAACGGGAGAGCGAACACACCTTTTTCCCTTCAGTTGCCCTAAGCATCCCAGGACCACGAGTATTGAGTAACCCTTTAAGAAGTCGTAGCCCCAGTAGGCTTTACTGACATCTCGTAGAGGCGCGCGTGAAACACTACGATCCGTTAAGAACTCGTGCTTGGTCCATTGTTACCAGATAGCTGGACGGCGAGCTGGCCATTGCTCATTGTCCACCCACGCCTACGGTGGCTGGTAGTCTGGGTAGGCGCTTTCACTCAGGCGTGTCTTTGCAGAAGGAGACGACCGCCGCCCATTCCCCCTCGCTCCGGAACATGGCCAGTACCAGGGCCCGGCGCGAGAGGTCACCACCACCGATCGCTCCACGAAGATACGACTTTGTTGCCTTAAGAATATTTTAATAAACGGGAACGAATATTGCTTATTCACACTTCTTGGGAACCGCAATTTCGCAGAAAATTATGAAGTAATATCCAGATATTAACTCATATTTTTATTATTAAAGGATTTCTTGCCACAGCAAATAGACTCAATGTCTTTTTGATGGTAAGTTAATGGCAGTCAAAGATCAAAGAAAGCCTGCCAACTTACTAATTTTTACCAGCGGCTTTATCTGCGTGAATTTAGAAAATATATAACCTACATAAATATGTCATGTCATGTCATATGATTTTTAAAATCGGTCTAGTAATTTTGGAGTTTATTCATAACAAATATAAAAATACACATTTTTCCTCTATAAAATATTTGTTACTGGGACAAAGGCTGAGGCCTTTAAAGGTGAGCCGTTGCAAGAAGGATTCATACAGATACAAGTGTTTAATACACCACGCATGCTTAGAGTGGGTTGATATAGATCACATGTTTTTGAGATTTTGGTCCCAACATTTCCTCGTAAGGTTTACTTTCAACGCGACAAACGCCAGCAATGCGTCTAGTCAAGGACTTACACGAAAAGACATTGTCCTTTTGGGGACCATTGTCCATGGGAAAATCATCTCATGACATCCCCCGCTCTTGGGCGGAGCGCGAGATAGTGTCAGATTTTTACTGACTAAAAACCCACTCCTGTTCCTTCTTTGCCATTTGTTTTCCAGGGCCCCGGGGATCTCTTTCGCATCACCCATGGCCCCAGTAGGCTTCGACCCTGTTGGGCCCCTACGGTTGCTGACATCTCCTTGAGGCGTGCGTGGAACACTACGCGCCGTCGACGACTTGGGCTCGGTCCGGACGGTTACCGGACGATCGGACGGCGAGCCACCCATTGCTCGCCGTCCGCAAGCCCGCGCCTACGGTGGCCGGAAATCGGGATCGGAATCCCGGCGGCGGTTGGGGCGTAAGGACCGTTGCCGTTGCCTCACGCGATCGGCCGCCTCCTTTGCTAGCATTACTGCTTCGCAGAAGGAGGCGACCGCCTGCCACTCCTCCTCGCTCCGGACCATGGCCTGTACCAAGGCCCGGCGGTCATTGTCCTTTTGTGCAAGCCAAAAAAATACTGTAATAGTAATAGTCTTATATTTATCACGTACCTAATTTATTTTTCTCCGGAAACTCCTGAACATCCTCACAAAAATGTAAAAGACAAAAAAAGTTTTTGATTAGTCTCCAGCAACAGAATTTTAATTCGGGACAAAAGATGCAGTTGCACGATTTCATCATTATATAAATTACTTGTGCTGATTTTTCTAAATCATCATATTTAAAGAGGCTTAGTAATAACTTTCTTACGGTTACTCTAGTGGGACGCGGTGACCAAATGATTAAGGCGCCCTACTTCGTTCGGTTACAACCGGGCAAGTACGAGTACCATTGTGAATTTTTCAATTCACATGTAGTTTTCTAAGTTTAACGAAAACAACTGAGGATTACCGACTATTACCAAGGATTACTAATACCCTGTGCCTCGGAAATCACGTAAAGCCCCGGTTGTCATTCATAGACATTCAATACAGGTAGACAGAAATCAGAAAGCTTCAGTTATCATTTAATGATGTTAAAATTTCTTTAGGCTCACTGAGTACTTTAATATGAAGATATCGAATGAGATTGGACACTCGGCCATGTAACGCTCGTTCGGGCGTGGCATGTGGTTTGTGTAAGTTCGACTTGAGTTGGCTAACCTTACCCGAGCAATGAGAGTTTTCAGGATAATTAATACCACTACTTGGCGCCACTTAGCCAAGAGGTCTACTTTTGAAAACGTACATGACATTGACTTTGATGTCTAACTAATTTCATCAACATTTATGTTTTTAACAGGTGCCTGACACATTAGTGCTGCCACCTGGTGAACTTCAATTAATTTAGAAAACCCTCATTTCAATTTTACCTTACGTTGATGAAGTTTTCACTTTTGACGTGTAGTACACCCCGTTTTTTTTGAAATTTAATCTTCAATAATCATTTTTTGTTTTGGATGGCGGAGGTCCGGTGTTAAGCAAGTTTATTTGTAAATACTGATTAATCTTTTAGAGAGTGAAAGTACCCACTCACGATTATGAACAACTTTTACTACGGAATCAACTAGACGAACCCTGAAGTATCGTGAATAATATTAGCTGTTTCAGACCAAATGCTATATTTACCTATGCGATAAACTATACAAAACATAGTGAATGAAGGGTTACAGTAATGTGACATAATTATTATTTATTTAAATTATAATTTATTTTGCACATTTATATAAACTGACTTACATTACAATTACCTGATGCTATCATTGTCTTCCTAAATCACAATTATAATTAATTTAACTAGCATTTTGCTCGCTGCTTCGCTTACTTATAACTATATTAGTAGCCCTGGGTGACTGTTAAGCTGGAGGTCGTGGGTTCGATCCCCACCCAGGACAAATGTGTGATGAGCACGATCATTTGTTTTGTGTCTGGGTATAATTTATCTATAAAATGTATGAATTTAGAAATATATAAGTATATTATGTTTATCGGTTGCCTGGTACTCCTAACTCAAGCTCTGCTTAGTTTGGGACTAGACGGCGTTGTGTGATAGTTGTGGAATATTATATACTTGCTTTTAAAGACACGTGGTGCCCTCTAGCGTCCTAATTATGATCATCGAAAGTTATTGTTCTTTTTCTCGAGAACAGTACTTCTTACTGGATGAAAAGTACCTTATGTCTTTTTATGTACCCCTTTTTTTAGAAGGGAAATCATCAAAAACTAGACTTGCTCTATACTCCAATGGCTATATCAAAACATTTCAACAAACCATTTTTACAGTCTGTTCAAGCGATTTTGACTTTTATTGCGTTGGTGTCATTACAAATGGCGGCTGCAGTACCTAAATAGATGGTATTGTCAGCACTTTTATTGCGTTTGGGCACGCCACAATTATGGCGGTAAGTCCCCTCTTTGAGGAATGGCTGGAAAGACCACATGGCGTCCTTACCTACCGCATCACTCAGGTCCTCACCGGACATGGTAAGTTCGGGAGGTTCCTACACCGAATTCGTGCGGAAGACACGCCCGGGTGTCGCCACTGTGTGGAACGCCCGGAGGAAACGGTGGAGCATACGGTGGAGGTGTGCCCCGCTTGGGCAGAGCAACGCCGTGTCCTCGTGGGGGCGATCGGCGGCAGTGATCTCTCGCGTCGGGCATTGGTACAGGCCATGGTCCGGAGTGAGGAGGAGTGGCAGGCGGTCGCCTCCTTCTGCGAAGCAGTAATGCTAGCAAAGGAGGCGGCCGATCGCGTGAGGCAACAGCAACGGTCCTCACGCCCTAACCGCCGCCGGGATTCCGATCCCGATTTCCGGCCACCGTAGGCGCAGGCTTGCGGACGGCGAGCAATAGGTGGCTCACCGTCCGACCGTCCGGTAACTGTCCGGACCGAGCCCAAGTCATCGACGGCGCGTATTTTTCCACGCGCGCCTCAGGGTGATGTCAGCGAATCGTAGGGGCCCAGCAGGGTCGAAGCCTACTGGGGCCACGGGTAGTGTGAAAGCGAAGCCCGGGGTCCCGGGATGAAGGCAAAGAGGGAACAGGAGTGGGTTTTTAGTCAGTAAAAGTCTGACACTATCTCTCGCTCCACCAAAGAGCGGGATTTGTCATTAGATGATTTTCCCACCTTAAAAAAAAAAACACTTTTATTGCGTTGGTGTCATGACAAATGGCGGCTGCAGTACCTATATAGATGGTATTGTCAGCACGTTTTTGCTTTTTAGGGTCGCCACACACGGGCCACCGGCCACGACCACAAAACGCCGCCAACGGAATATTTCCTGGAGGTTTCATACATTTTATATAGATTCACCGCATACGGTTGACGCTGGTGGCCGCCACACGCTAAAAATCGCCGCTGCTCGTTCCTGTGGCCCGAGCCGGCCACTAAACGCCGATAGAAAACGCCGCCGCGCGTCATTCGCGCATTTGAACCTTATTTGACAGAGTCCGTTATGATATTGCGCGCATAGGTTAAAAAAAATAGCAGCCATCGGCCACAAGTGGCTGTTGCACGCTTCAGATTCTTTTGTAGCCACTTCTAGCTCCTCGTGGCGGCATTTGTGGCTGTGGCATGTGGCCCATGTGCGGCGACACTAATGCCGTCTACGGACTAGAAGTTAAAATCGGTTGAACGAACAGTAAAAAATGTTTGTTTAGATTTTTAATGTTATTGCGACTGGAGTGTTGCAAACGTTACAGCCTTTTACTGACTACTGTAGGCGCGGGCTTGCGGATGGCGAGCAATGGGTAGCTCGCCGTCAGATCGTCCAATAACTGTCCGGACCGAGCCCAAGTCGTCGATGGCGCGTAGTGTTCCATAAGCGCCTCAAGGAGATGTCAGCAACCGTGGGGGCCCAGCAGGGTCGAACCCTACTGGGGCCATGGGTGACGCGAAAGAGATCCCGGAAAGAACAGTGGCAAAGAAGGAACAGGACTGGGTTTTTGTCAGTAAAAGTCTGACACCCTCGCGCTCAGTCCAAGATCGGGGATCTCATTAGATGACTTTCCCACCCCAAAAAAATAGCCTTCTACTAAATAAAACCCATCTGTAGCTCTATAGTTTTGCTGACATCTCTACGAGGCGAGCGAGTTTTTATGTCGTCAACACTGACACCACAAACAAAGGTAACAATCACAAACAAAAAAACAAACTTACTTTCGCATTTATAACATTAGCTAGGATTACGCCTATAAGCAATGTTTCATTTCTATAAAAGTTACCAGATCACACAGTTTGGTGTTGTCATTCATATTAGTAATATTTACGTGGCCATCATATTTTTATTTTATTGTTTACAACCTTTGTCTGTAAGATGAATAGTTGTGAGTACAAATTTTTAAACTTTTTCAAACCATGCCCGTATACTAAGAAACCATTTCATTGAAATCTGTTCAGTCGTTCGAACGTGAAGTAATAACAAATGTTTTATCATAACATTAACCAAAAACATACTTAAACTAACACCTTTTCCATAGAAGGGTAGGTTTCTGCCTAGCCCTAAGGTTCTCCTTAGAACACCAACTAAACTGCCACCTCAACCTGTCTGTTTCTGTTTATTGACGTTCATAAGTTTATTTGATGTATATATCATTTACGTGTATTCTATTAATGGTGTGCCAAATAAATAAAATAAAATAAATACCTATATCTGGATATAAGAAATACATTTTACATAACATATTTACTGAAGGTAATTTCCATTTTGACCTGTAAAAGTAAAACAAATGAATTAGATGCTTTCGGCATGAGTCAGCCCATAATTATTAGTTACGTTTGTGCATTTTTACACTCACAAACTTTCGCCTTTATTATATTGGTGTGATAGTAGTTTAATAGTTTCAGCGCAACACCTCGTTTTGATATATATTTTAAAGCATCTCATCCTTCCGGGATTGTATGCTGCAAGTGTACCTCAGACTAATCCAGCCAAGTACTCAATGAGTGAAATTTATGATTCCATGATGCATCCAATGGTTGCCGCAACATTTAGTCAATGTAAGTATACATTATATTATTAATCCCTGTAGAAAATTTAAAATGAATATTGAATGACTTACTAAATTGTGTGAATCGTCCGTAAGACACAGTGGAGTATACGGTGGATGTGTGGTTCGCTTGGACGGAGCACCACCTTATCTTCGCGGAGGCGATCGGCGGCAGTAACCTCTCGCACTGTGCCCTGGTTTAGGCCTTGGTTCGGAGTGGGAAGAAATGGCAGGCTGATTCCGACTACGGTAGACGCGGGCTTGCGGACGGCGAGTTATGCGTAGCTCGACCGCAAGCCCGCGTCTACCGTCCGTCGGCCATCCGGTAACCAAGTGGACCGAGCCCAAGTCGTTGATAGCGCGTAGTGTTCCATGCGCTCCTCAAAGAGATGTCAGCAATCCGTAGGTGCTTTGCAGGGCCGATGCTTTCAGGCATTTTCTGAGATCCGTGGTCTAAGAACGCAAAGGGAAACTGAAGGACACAGTGTGCAGCAGTGTGGTTTTAGTCAGTAAAAGTTTTAACACGAACTTCCTCTCCACCCAAAACGGAAGCAATCCTACACACACCTAATTAACTAATACTACCACACACTTATTTTAGTAAATATTTATCCTGATTTTTTTTAGGGTTCCGTACTTCAAAAGGAAAATTTGTTATTGGGTAAAAAAAAAAACGATTCAAAAAAATCTTCGTAACTCAATTCAGGAATTGAACTGTTTTCATAGGTAAGTTTGTACGGAACCCTCAGTGCGCGACTTCGACTCGCACTTGTCTGGTTATTTTCTTATGTGGTTTACAAAAAAGAATATAATAAATATATAATAATACTTTCATAGATATATCCCCTTATGACAATTGTCTACTTTCACGTGAGCAAAGCCTAATACGTATATGTAATTTAGAAGAAAATATATCGGATATTTTTCGGAGACATTCACAGAAAGTTTTTGCCGTTTTCACCAAAGTTGAATTCGATTCTAGATAAGTTCGACAGAAAACGAGAAAAAAGTAGTTAATCTTCTTCTTTAATCCCCAAATACCTCGATGATCGAATTTAAAACTACGATCATAACATGAAATTCTAGCCGAAAATGAATTGAAAAAGTAAATATTGGCTAATTCCCTCAG
This sequence comes from Mythimna pallens, assembly GCA_961205895.1. NCBI lineage: Eukaryota > Metazoa > Arthropoda > Insecta > Lepidoptera > Noctuidae > Mythimna > Mythimna pallens. Next base: position 18,798,922 of record OY540837.1, read on the forward strand.
GACCGAAAGTTTCTCAATTGTAATCATAAAGTTCGATACAACTATACCAAATATTTTTTTAGTGCTTTGTTGAAAACAAGAAGTCGTATAGAATGAGTTTTTTTTTATTTTTATTGATAGGCGTTTGACCAATATCTCACCTGATGGTAAGCGATGATGTGGCCGACGATGGAGCACGCTTGCCTAGAAGTAACCTATTCACTCTTGAGTTAAAGACTCCTAGGTTCTAGCTATCAGGAAACACAGACTCCGGCAGGGAATTCCACTCCTTAGCTGTACGCATTATAAATGTGTTCCCAAAACACTTTGTACGTATGGGTGGGATGTCCACCATGTACCGATGGCGCAACGCCGTACGTCTAGTTGGTGAGTCCTACAAAAAATATTCATCATCATCATCATCATTTCAGCCAAAAGACCTCCACTGTTGGACATAGGCCTCCCCCAAGCTTCGCCACAATGACCGATCCTGTGCTTCTCGCATCCACCGCACTCCCGCGACCCTCACCAGGTCGTCGGTCCACCTTGTGGGAGGCCTTCCAACGCTGCGTCTTCCGGTGCGCGGTCGCCACTCTAGAACCTTTCGGCCCCATCGGCCATCCGTTCTACGAGCAATGTGCCCTGGCCACTGCCACTTAAGTTTGGCGATTCTTCGGGCTATGTCGGCGACCTTGGTTCTCCTGCGGATATCTTCATTCTTTATGCGATCACGCAAGGAAACTCCGAGCATAGCCCTTTCCATTGCTCTTTGGGTGACTGTAAGCCTTCTGATGAGGCCCATTGTAAGCGACCATGTTTCAGAGCCATATGTCATCACTGGCAACACGCACTGGTCATAGACTTTCGTCTTGAGACACTGTGGAAAAAATATTATGATCGGTGAAATATGAATGTTGATGTAATGTTGATAAGCATTAGGAAGTAAGCGAATGGCATAGAATATGAAATTATTATTGAAATCTTTCTCGTATGCACTGTGACTATTAGACATTATAATCAAATAACCAATTTAATTTGACCTAACAATTTGATATACAACCTGACAATGCCGCCAGCATTTTGGGCGCACTTCCAGTCGACAGCGCTGTGGAGGAGTTTTATGACGCCATATTTTAGCTAGTAGTTTTTGCCTTTAATGTATATATATAGTTTTAAATATTTAAGTGTTTTTATTGAATTAAATAAAATAAAGTCACAATTTGAACTATAATATTTTATTTTTATTTATTTATTAAAACTTTATGCACTAGTAATAAACACTGTACAAAGGCGGACTTAATGTCTTAACCATTTTCCACCAGTTGACCTAAGGGTGGTGCAGAAACATAACATGGTAGATATATTTTGTTCCCTGTGCCTGTTTTTATTAATTTTAATCTTTTTTTTAATTCTGAAATTTTTGCATGTTTTAACAAATTTTCTTTACGTTCAATATTATTGAATATCAAATTGTACCATCGCATTGGTGTACTTGTAATTGAAATATTTGCACAGTTCTAAACTACTGTATAATTTAGTAAATGTAAAATCTCTTATAAATAAAGAAAATTTAAAATTTATAATTTTGAAATTCATCTTACAAATAGGTATTGTAAAATATCTTGATATTTTTTTCACAGTAAATAGTAAAATGCTTACCCGTTTATTATTGTTGATTTCAATGATTTGATTATTATATTATTGATTTGAGTAATAGATTCCAAACGTGGTTCTACCTGCGTGGTAGTGTTTTACTATCCATAAGAGACATAAAAACTAGATATATAAGTATGTGTATTCTAATTCGTGTTATATGGTCTATCAGTATGCTAAATATAATCCAAATCTGTTCAGCTGTTAAGGTATAATCTACACTTATAAAATTGTTGGTATGAGGTAATCTCTGAATTTACAAGTCCGATTGCGAAATTTTTTTCACCGATAGAAAGCTGCTTTATTCTTGAGTGACATAGGCTATATTTTATGTATGCGGGCCAAGCTACGGTCAAAAACTAGTCGACTTATAAATATAAATCTTTGCCACCCCCCCCCTTCTCTTCTTCAGTCATTTTTTAAAGATCAGAAAACGTTGAAATTGGTGTTTGTTTAATTACAAAGTGAAGAAGACCAAGTTCAAGTAAATCAGACCACATATTTATTAATTTCTCATTTTTTTCAGGCGCCTCTGTTAAAACCATCTTAGGATTATCATACGAGCAAATGCAAGAGAAGAATAAAAATGACGTTCTAGATCGGCTAGAAATAGATCTAGTAACCATGAACGGGAATGAGAAGTTCAATATGACAGCAACGAAGATTAAACAGTTGATGGTTGATGCACCAACTGTATTCATATATATTCATGGCTTTACAGACAGTTCTGAAGGCAAGTTGGCCAAAGCCGTTACTACTGCGCTCCTGAAGAAACCAGATTTAAAAGTATTTGCTCTTGATGGAAGGAAGATCATCGATTCGGAGTATTACAGTTCCACAACTAATGTGAGGATCATGGGAGAGCTGCTCGGAAGTTTGTTGGCTGATGTTGTTGAGAGTGAGTGCAATCCATCATTATGCTCACATGATTTTAACGTACAATTAAGTAATTTATTACAATTTATTTTTTGTCACAAAAGTAATACGTATACTTTGGATAAATTTTATGTCCCAATTATAATTTAGTTGGCCTCAGCGTAGTTCACTTTTTCTGCCACTGGAATCACATCACTGTTGGCCGTCATCTCAATATCTCCTGTATTGAGATGGCTGATGAGATCAATAAATATATGTTCTTCTACCCATATGTTTTTGCATACAAAATGTCTATCGTTTTTTGTTCTTCTTCCATTATTATCCTTGGAAAATAAATATACAGCAGAAAACCGGAACATAAATTTAGGAGTCACACAAGGATGTGTATTTGGGCCGCTGTGAATTTTTAAACGAGTATTGCATAATAATAATGTTTTTACCGTAAAAATATAATTTTACTTTACTTTAATCGTACATTTATCAGAACAACATCTAATGATGATAATATTTGCAAAATAATTAATTTTGAATTTAAGTTATGTTTATCGTGTCAAATTAATCTAGGTGGCGAAGACCCACCCATGTTCCACATAGCAGGACACAGCCTGGGATCCCACATTGCAGGAGCAGCAGGAAAGAAATTCCACGAGCTGACTGGCAAGCTTATTGGTCGCATCACCGGTTTGGATCCAGCAGGCCCCTGCTTTAGCAATGTCAGCATTGATGAGAGACTTGACACGACTGATGCGGAATACGTTGACGTTATACATTCTGATGACGGTGCTTTTGGTCTTAAAGAGTCAATAGGTAAATGACGATTTTTCTTTTAAATTATATCTTTATATTTTCATTTCTTATTTACCTTATTGAAACTTCCAGTGGTTTCTTTAGAAGCCTTTGGTAGAGTAAATGATTGAGCATCTAACACAGAGTCTACCAAATCGTTGGTTTAATTCATGCAGGATCCAGGCCATAATTTTTTCATTTTAGGACATTGTCTTTCTGAAGGCCAGTCTTGCGGATGTACAGGTGAAGATAGATGCATCCCAGATAACCGTCGCCGATTTACGCCAAGAGTTTGGTGAATTTCGCAATACAGTGGCGGTAGCTGGATCATCAGCCGATGCGTCTAATATAAACACGCGTCAGAGAGCTAGCCTTGATTTATTGTTGCCAAACTCTGTGTCAGAAGTTTCGTCGCCAGTACGTACGTTGATTGCTGAGATTGCAGAGTGCCCACCTCTGGCGCCAAGCAGCTCCATGCTGGTCATCGCAGCTTCTCCATGTGCCGCCGCCCGACCCCGAACCCTCTGCCCCGCCCCGCTGCCTGTACATGTAGCCTCAGCGAATTTGCTTCATCGTGATTTTGCTAGCGTCACTGCGAGGGCCTCTGCCGCTCCTATATCGAAGCCTTTGCTTAATAAGGCAATGAATAAGCCTGATAATGAAGATGGTTTCGTTACGGTGCAAAGAAGAAAACGCCGAAGGCAAGCCAACCGAAATCTGTGCGGCAAAAAACCAGAATCGCCGAACCACTCAGCCGAGCACATCGGTATACATCTCCTACCTGCATTACACCACAAAAGTGGAGGACATCGTCGAATATGTGTGCCCAAAGTTGAAGGACACACTGAGAATTCAGTTGCTGGAGTCGCGCCGGAATGTCAATTTTAAGGCGTTTGTGGTGCGAGTACCGAATTGTTCTGCACCTTGTTATGAAAGAAGACTTTTGGTCACTGGCCGTTTTTTTTTTTTTTTTTTTAAGGTCGGAAATCATCCAAATGACTTCTCGCGCTCTGGGTGGAGCGCGAGGGCGTGTCAGACTTTTACTGACTAAAACCACACCTGTGTCCTTCAATTACCCTTTGCGTATTAGGACTACGGGTTGCTCTTTCAGAAATTCTCCGCGGTCCTAGCTAGCGGGCATCGGCCCCACTGGGCCCCTACGGTTTGCTGACATCTCTTTGAGGAGCGCGAGGATCACTACGCGCTGTTAACGACTGGGCTCGGTGCGGTTAATTACCGAACAGCCGGACGGCGAGCTACCCAGTGCTCGACGTCCGCAAGCCCGCGTCTACCGTGGCTGGTAGTCGGGGTCGGAATTACGTCGGCTAGGGCGTGAGGACCCTCGTTCCCTCACGCGTGCAGCCTCCTCCTTCGCTAACATTACTGCTTCGCAGAAGGAGGCGACCGCCTGCCATTCCTCCTCGCTCCGGACCATAGCCTGAACCAAGGCCAGACGTGAAAGGTCGCTGCCGCCAATTGCCTCCACGAGGACACGGCGGTGCTCCGCCCAAGCGGGGCACACCTCCACCGTATGCTCCACCGTGTCTTCTGGGTGGTCCACACAATGATGACACTCGGGCGTTGCTTCCGCCTGAATGCGATGCAGGAACCTCCCGAACTTGCCATGTCCGGTGAGGACCTGCGTCATGCGGTAGGTGAGGATGCCGTGTTGCCGCTCCAGCCACTCCTCAAAGAGGTGACTAACCGCCATTATTGTAGCGTGCCCAGCACTGGGTTGCGACAGTCGCCGTCGCCATTCCACCATTAGATCCCGCCGGAACTCTGTCCGCCATGCCGTGACTTGGCGCGGCAGCGGAGTTTCGCCCCGGCGTTGCATCTCCACGCGCAAATCGTGCATGCGTGCAAGGACTGTTGCCCCCAAATCCAATGGTGGCTGGCCAGCAAGAAGGCTCGCCGCCTCGCGGGAAATCGTGCGGTATCCCCGTATCATCCGGATGGCCATGACCCTCTGGCAAGCGTTCAGTATGACCGCCGGTCGCCTTTGCAGTGACGGCGCCCACACCGGCGCCCCGTAAAGGGCCATGGACCGAACAATTCCCGCGTAGAGCCTACGGCAGGAGGCGTCTGGACCCCCAAGGTTGGGTAGGAGCCGCTTTAGGGCAGCCCCGGTCCGTTCTAGTTTGGGAGTCAGACGTCGAAAGTGCTCCACAAAGTTCCACCGACTGTCGAGGACAAGTCCCAGGTACTTCATCGTCGACCCGACGTCGATGCGAACCCCTCCTACCGTTATTTGGGAACCCGGTGGTGGCGCGTTCCGAGGACCATGAAAACACATGGCCTCGGACTTGTGCAGTGCCACTTCGAGTCCCAATTCTTGGATCCTATCCGCGACTGTCGCAACCCCACGTGTCGCTAGTTCGACCGCCGCCTGGTGTGACTCCCCCTGCGCCAGGACCAGCGTGTCGTCTGCGTAACAGACCACGCTGACCCCGTCGGGGAGGTCACCGCGCAACACGTAGTCGTACCCGATGTTCCACAAGGGCGGTCCTAGTACCGATCCCTGCGGAACACCGCACGACATCTCTCGCCGTCTCCACTCCCCCTCGTGACCAGGGTAGATGATAGACCTGTCCTTCAGGTAGGCCTCGATCAGACGACGGAGGTAGTCGGGCACCTGGTGATACCGAAGTGCCCTCGTAATGCTACTCCAGGGCAGGGAGTTGAAGGCGTTGGTGATGTCCAAGGACACCACCACTACGACCTTGCCCCGGGACACCGCATCCCCCGTCGTGAGGGCCCGCACGCGCATGATGGCGTCCACCGTGGTTGGTCACTGGCCGTGGTGTTCCGTCGCTTCCGCAGACAATGTTTAGCGATAGTCATTGTTATGATGTAGAAAATGTATTCAGGCTTGTTAGTCAATATTAAATTTTTGTTTTGATAATAACCAAAAAATTTTGTTTGAAGTATTAACCTATTTACGATTCATTCATATTTTGTTTCTTAGGTCACAAAGACTTTTACCCTAACGGAGGTAGTTCGCAACCAGGTTGCTCCGTTGACATTTGCGAACACTGTCGAGCAGTTTTATTTTTTGCTGAGTCTATCTCATCGCCAACAAACTTTCCAGGTATGTAAATGAAAAGTTCATTTTAGAATGACTATTTATCTAAAAGGTTGGTTGCTGGCCTGATGTCAAGAGGAAGCACATTCCAGATTGGAATGGAATAAAAGGAAGAATAAACAAAATCAGAAGAATGACAAAGAGAAAGGAAAAGAATTTTAGAAGTACACAATTACCTAGGGTATGAATAATCGAAATATTGAAAGTGAGATAAAAGAAACGAAACAGGGATAGAAGAGTGAGTAAGTAAGTGAGTATAGAGAAAAAGCGTTACGAAAACGCTTTTTCTTGCGCAAAAAGAACTTAAACATGATTTGGATGCAGTTATGAATGAACCTATCATGACTAGACCAGGTTTAGGTCTAAGTGACATATGTCTCAACTATGTCGTCGTCATCGCGTCGTCATAGTCGAACTATTTATTATTTAGGTAAAATATTAATCTACACAAGCGTAGTCTTTGCCTTTCCAAACTAAGTCTCTTTGAGTCTTCGACTTAAACTAGAAATCTGGCTTTTCCAACCAAACTTCGAATCAAATTATACACTAAGATCAATTGCACTAGAGCTAATAGGAATGATCTCGCCACTGAAAAAAGCAAGAGAAAATTCTCCAATCTGCCACTCTATCCATCATGCGCACGTTTTCAATCCCAACGGCATATTATTTTGTGGGTTATACGGACACCCCTAAATTTGGCATTACAGTTTTCTTCATTTCGATACCCATATAAGGAAAAAAGGCCATTTAGAAGGTAGAAAGATGACATAGTCAAAGTAGCTCGTGATGGATGGAAGCATTTGGAGGAAGCAGCGGTCATTACATTGAAAACGAGAGCAATTAAGATATTAACTACACTGATACTGTAACACACAACACTAACAAATTAATATAGTAATAATAAGTCATTTTTTAACCAGACTTCAAAAAAAGGAGAGGGTTATCAATTCACTTGTATGTTTTTTTTTTTATTTATTTATTTTTGTTTGTTAACTCAGAAGTCTGTTGTATGGACCGATTTGAATTTTTTTTTTCCCCTTAAGGGTTATGCTTTCAGATTTGTCCCATTTTTTCCGGAATCCAGTTCTGATGATGGGATCGAAACACCGAATTCCGAAATTAAAGTTATTTTGATCCTTTTAATATTGTTTTTTGTGATATTTTTTTTTTGTAAAAAGTTTTTTTTTGTATTAATCAGGCGTCGATTTTAAAAACTGTTTAATTATAATTAAACCTTTTTTAACCAACTTCAAAAAAGGAGGAGGTTCTCAATTCCGTTGTATTTTTTATATTTGTTTTTTTTTTTATTTATTTAATTAACACACTAACCTTAATTACTTATTTTAATTTTTTTGCAGCCCGAAAATGTGAAGGCTGGCCGATGTTTGGCGATGGTATCTGCTCACAGAACGAGATATCCTACATGGGTTTTGAATCTGACACCAACAGTCCTGGACTCTACTTCCTTTACACTAAAGACCGTGCGCCTTTTGGTATGGGTTCTGCAGGTATTGAAGTGGATTACTGAAATAAACTCTTTTGATCAATGTTGTGGTTTTTACTTTTACCCATTACTGGGTTTTGGAATAAGAAAGGCAGACTAGCTTATAAAAAAAAAAAATAAGGAATCGGTCATAGTATGACTATGTTATTGTAAGGACTGTAACTGAGCACGAGTGTAGGCTCCAAGGATTATGTGTGTATTTTAATAGTAATAATAATGTTTATTTTACCCAAAAAGATTGTACAAAAGAAACTTAAAATTTAGTATAAGCTATTACAAATATAATACAGTATAATAGGTGCATCTGTAACCGAACTAGGTAAAAACCTGTATCTCGATATACAGCGCCAAACCTCTCGGAAAATTATTTGCATACAAAAATTAAGCTAGCAAGTACAGCATTATTTGGATTCAACAATAAAAAAAAAACAATAATAATAAAAATAAAGTTAGATAAGCTAAACTAAGAGTTGGAGTGTATGCATGATGAGAAGTGAGCCTGAGTGTATTAAAGTTGTATTAAAACAAACTACGGCAACTGTTTTTTAATCTATACCAATATTGTAAAGAGAAAATATAAACTCAAGAACTATTCGGCCGATTTGGGTCATTCTTTCATCAGTAGAATGTTCCGTTATCACTGAGCGACATTTCTATATATTTTCTATTCTCATGCGGGCGATGCCGCTGGCAAAACCTAGAACTTTATATTTTGGGCTCTACTGTTATATGGTCTAGTAACCCTCGGATATTTAGAGAACAAATGTCCCCCAACATGACGCATAACGCTGTCAAATAGTCTAACATGAAGCGCAGCACCCAATCTACGTGATGTTGCAACATTGCCCAGTGTCCCAAACAAACTCCCTAACATTTTACAATGCATTCACGTGACGCGAAACAATTATTGTTAGCGTCAAAATGGCTGGTTGTCCATGGCAAGCGGCTCTGAAAGTATATTCAAGAATTGCTACCCAATTGCTTACATTTGCTACATTTCTTCAATAATTGCTACATATGACACATTCAGAGAAATATAAATATTTTTTTGACCAGCCGTTCTGACGTCAGGATGGATGATGGCCTCCGTGTTCAGCATGAAGGACCCTGAATTTCTCAAAGTTTGTTGTATCAATAGTTGCTTGCTAATTGCTACTTTCACGAATTTTAGTTTGATGTTCGTACTTAAATTAGGTAAAAAATATAGATTTTATTAATATTTGTACGAAGAAGCGCCTAATCATTTAGAAAGGCAACTGCCCCCCCTAGCCAAATTACGATCGTTTTGTTTGCGTCGAACGCCTTGAGTGGGCCGTTCTTAATTCTTTATTGTACACAAAAACAAAACATAATAAATTGACATACAGACAGTTCATGTACAAAGGCGAGCTTAACTCAGCAATGAGTTTTCTCCCAGCAAATCTTTGAAATATAGAGAGAGAACATATTTTAGGGTAGGATCCAGTGCACAATATAAACCTACATACTAAGTCTAATATATAATTATATTATACATACTATATATACTAATATTATGTCAATAATGTCATGCCTCCGATTCCTTTGTTCTGATCACATGACTGAGCGTTGAGGCGACGTCAGAACAAAAGAATCGGAGGCGTGGCGTACTCGAGGCGTTCCACGCAAACGAAACGATCGTAACTTGGCTAAGGGGGCAGTTCTTTTTACGTTAACCAATTGTTAGACTATTTGACAGCGTTATGCGTCATGTTGGGGTACATTTTGTCCTTTAATATATCTGAGGCTTACTAGACCATATAACAGTAGTGCCCAAAATATAAAGTACTTGCTTTTGACAGCGGCATCGCATTGTTTTGTCCCCCTAATCTTTTAAAGGTTTAACTCACCTAAAAAATTTAGTGGTTTTCCTATGAAATACAAATTTTACACAAAATTTTTACACCCAGCCCGCAAGCTAACTAGGTACGTTTTTCATGCGATCTCCTACGATAACACAATAAGCTCATACCATCATCATCTTCCTGCCTTTGTCCCGTTTTTTGGGGTCGGCGCAACACGTTTATTTCTTCCATTCTGCTTACAATATGTTCATACCATTACCATTAATTTTTAAACTTAGCACACACGTAAAAATAAAATTGGACATTGGTTCAATTGAATCCGATACTACACCGCTTACTATGTAATTTTGACGAACATTAAAAAAAAATTTCATCATCATCATAATTTCAACCGAAGGACTTTGGACACACTGTTGGACATAGGCCTCCCCCAAGTGTCACCACACGCCGGTCCTGTGCGTCATAAGAGATTTAAATAAACTAAATAAAACATGTCTTCGTGGAGAGAAATTTTAAGAGAAGTGGTCAAATAAAAAATTTACGACAAAATATTTTTCGCTTGTTTTCCCAACTTCTTTCAAACGACTTTGATCTTTAGAAATATGTTTACACATAAAAAATGGCTGGTTAAGTGTTCTATAGAATGTACATAGCATAATGTAAATCAATCATTATTTCGCAAAGAAAATGGTTTAAAGGTCAGCGATGCTCTATGCAGGCGCAGGAGGCAGTACGAGTATGTGTATATTTAACTCCGGTCAGATGTTCAAGGGACTATACGCCTTAAATAATAATAAATAATAATCCATCATAATAGAGTTTTGATAACATTACTTTACAATATATTTTTATATATTTATTCATAAATAAAACCAATGAAAATCGGTAGAATAATTAACCCTTATTTGGATATTGAAGTGAAAAAAAGAGGACGTCTTTTACAAATACATATTTATTTATATTATTTTGTTTAAATTTTTTACATATATTTAAAACCTTAAAAAAACATAATTGGCATCAAGTGCTTTTTCTTTTATACTAATATGTGTCAATTTCTCTTTAGTACTCCAATAGTAATCGGCTAACATATTTTTATCCCTGGAACCTTGATACCTTTCTTCATAGGACTTTAAATCATGAAGAAAACATTCGCAATGTTCATCACTCACGCTTTCCAGGTTTTCAGGAAAAATATTTAAGCGTGAATGTAAAAATAATTTTTCAATAACATGTTTACTCCCATTTTGACATATTAAAACTTAACCAATAAATTGGATACAATTCCATCATAATCCTCAGTTTTAATGTTGGTCAAGAAATTCGCAATTACTGGATTACATATTTTTCAACACTAGATAAGCGGTGATCAAAATTGTTATTGTTCAGTATATTTTTAATTTGATGACCTACAAAGATTCTTTAAGTTTAGCATCAGAGAGTTTGGGATATACGGTTTTTAAATATGCAAAAGTCCATGTAAGTGTCCATGTGCTTTGATTTATTTTCTGTACTTGAACTGCAAGGAAATGTTTTTTTTTTTAAATTGATATAAAACAGTGCTTGACTGCGATCCCACCTGATGGTAAGCAGTGATGCAATCATTGATGGTGAGGCGCACTAGTTTATTAAGAGCCTATTTACTCTAGCTTTGCATAAGCATAATCAGCCTTTTAATGTTCCCACTGCTGGGACTCAGGCCTCCTCTCTAGGAGAGGAAATGGGCCGTAATCCACCACGCGGGCCCAGTACGGTCTTCGATTTTTTGGTTCTAGGACATGCCGGTTTCCTCACGATGTTTTCCTTCACCATTTTGAGAGTAGTGGTGATGAAATAAATTACACAAAGTAGTGCGCCTGGCTGTGTTTGAACCCGCGACCTACAACTCGTAAGTCGGGGCAGTTACCACTCGGCCACCACTGCTCTCTAGCCTTGAAGACACCTAAATTATAGTTGGACGGGAAGACCGCACCAGGCAAATTGTTCTGTAATTAACTATATTAATTAAATACTACAATAACAATTGAAACACTCGATACCCCGAATAAGATTGTATCAAAACTTTTCGTACAATTAAACAAGTTGATGTCAGAAAAAAAAATTACATACAATTTAGGTAGAAATTTGTGTATAAGCAATGTTTTTTTTTTTTTGTAAAGTAATGGATCTACCGAAAAGTCGTCGAAAACGTTTGTGTCTCTTTCAATGACTAGTATCATCCAGTTTTTACCTACCTCACGCATACCTATGGCGAGTGTAAGGTGCTATGAAATGAATTATTTGATGACGCGTGAGCGTTTCCAATGTCGCCATGGCTGCTATGACAAACTACACCCACATGTTTCAAAATATACTGTTAACATGCATGTTTGGGAAACATTTCGTAACAATGATGAGATACGATCACTGGGTAGTGGAACAAAACACAGCATTACAGCCTTGATAAACATCCAATAGTCGTGTTCAGGTACAACTACAGAGTATTTGGACTTGAGCACTTTGGAGAATATTTACTATGAACGAATATCGTAGATATACATAAAAATCACCGTTGGATCCGTTTGATCTGGTGGTTCTCGTATTATATTTTTTAGGTGATGTGTTGGCAAACAGGCCAAATGCCTCTTGATTTTTTCTTCTATCAGGTTATCTAATAATTTTGTTAGTTTTTTATAATGTGTTACAAAAAAATAAAGTATTAAATACGAAAATCATCGTGTTAAAGCTCTTTTTTAAGAATAATAATAATTTCAAATATTCACAAAAACTATTAAACAGGTAATTTATTATTTCAAAGAAGTGGGTCGTGGTAGCTTAAAAAAATAATACATGGAAGCATTTGGGAGAGGCTTTTATCCAGCAGCGTGACATGTACAACTGGATTCACAAAATCTCATTAATGTGTTTGGCGATTCCAGCCATGTTTATTTGTGTCGTAAAAGTGAACCAGTATGTATTGAAGCGCTATTAATAATAAAAATACAATCTAATGCTATCGCCTTTTTAGACAGTAAAACAGGTGAAGATACGGCAGATGCTGTAATCAACACAAAATCCGAAACACGAACAATATAATAACGAAAAATAACAAGTTATGACAAAAATATCTTAATCAAAAGTAGTAAATACACCCTGAATAATAATTACCTGATTTCAAACACTTTGTGGTTAACATTAACATCAGTACACACAATAGTACCTACTTACGTGACTATAATATTTTTTTTTTTATAATAGTCGACCACCTGTGACTGTGACATGATTAGTTGTGAGTACGAATATAATAGAATAAAATATTATTGTACACTAAAAAAGTAAGACAAATTTTTATACAAACTTAAATATATGGATGCAATAGCAATCTTATTACTGACAGTAAAATTCAGACAACCTTTGGATAAAAAAAGGGATAGAAGTGGTGTACAGCTTAAGAACATATATACATAAATTAAATACTATTTAAAAATAATGTATAGTAATACAGTATAGTAGAGTAGAAAATGCCTTGTTGCATTAAATCCGCCCATGTACCACTAGTGTACATGAAGTTTAAATAAATATAGTATTTAAATAGGTAGGTATAACAATAACGCGGAAGAGAAAAAAAAATTGAGTAGAGAGAGACATAATAGAATTACTAGGATAGAAAATGAAAGATGTTAGTAATTTACCTTGTCCAACTGGGAAGCGAAATTATGCATTCAATAATTGTACAACCAAGACTGTGAGCGATTTAATTTGTTAGAATTGGCGACGCCATCTAAAATCTTAAATTCTTCGATAATCTCAATTGTCCAGTATAATATGTGTCATGAAGGAACTTGAAAAGTAAAACGATTTTCAATTGTATATTTTGATGATGTATATGATAGTCGAAAAGTCCAAATATTTGGATATAAGACAGATCTGTTTGTGCTGTTGACATGTCACGAGGTCAATTCATTTCACGCTAATTGTTTTCATGCACTTTTTCTAGAAGCTTTGATATTTTTCATTCCACCACTTTTTATTTCGCATTACCTTTGGTAAGGGACGCTAGAGAGTTATGTATTTTCCTCGAGTGTATACCGATTTATAATTAATTGCTGATATTACTATTACAGTTTCAGCTCATCACCTCAAATTGATATCTATCTTTAAATATATATTCCTTGTGGGACTGTATGCTGCAAGTATACCTCACACCGGTCCAGCCAAGTTTTCAATGAGCTCGATTTATGATTCCATGATACACCCTGTGGTTGCCGCTGGATCTAATCGATGTAAGTATTCAATTTTTAATCCAATAAATATAATAAATTCTCACTAATTGTGTTGGTCACCTTTATGTGGAGGCCCTTCACAGGATTCACATAATCTCTTTTGTTACCTGTCCTACACAGTAGTGCAAGGCAGGTAGGTTTCGACTTAATCCTGGTGGGTGCAGATAGTAATCTGCACCCACCAGGATTTAGTCGAAACCATTTTACCGAAAAAATATAAAACCATTATTCAAATATGCTGCACGAGTCAGACAAAACATACATACATACTAGTCAGACAAAATTTTATTTGAGTTAGTTGTATAGGTATATAGGTCTATAGGTGTCTATAGGTCGATATATATATAAAAAAAAAAATATGCCATGCCTAAAAACACATAAATACTAGAAGGAAGGCCTTGAGAGCTTGAGCACCCATGAGAAATAAACAGTCAGTGCCGAGCACCTCTGAGAATTGACATCAAGAAACAGATCAGTAATCGCATTTTAGGTTACCTATAAATTATAATATTTCTTGATAATAAAAATTAGTTTAATTTTTATATAATGGTTTCATTTTATATTTATAATAAACATGATCAGTAATTAAGTACGCAGTATGTAAGTAGGACATTTATTTATTTATCGGTCAATCAGTGTACATTTCTCTCGGTCTCACACTTCTACACTTTTTCGAGTCATCAAATGAACATGAGCACCCATGAGGTTTTCTAAAAACCGGCGCCCCCGAGGAAGGCTTTCCATAACTGATTGAACAATATACTCAACCGATTAATACATTAGATTTTACCAACTGTTGAATAAACAATAAACAAGTTACTTAGGCAAGCGTGCTCCATCGTCGGCCACATCATCGCTTACTATTAGGTGAGATGGTGATCAAACGCGAGCCAAACATTTGAAAACTCAAATGAAACTACATCGAAAAACTGAAATTATTTACGATCACTATTTGATTAGATATGAAGAATTTATGCAATCATTTCTCAATTATATGTAAGATTGCACGAATTTTAAACACAATATTTAGATCATCATCATATTATGATATTTGGTTTATGAGAACACCATTTTTCATTTAATATTTCAGGTGAGGCTTTTAAAAGCATCTTTGGATTAACATACGAGCAAATGCAAGAGAAGAATAAAACCAACTTTCATGAAGTATTGGACATAGATCTGATTACCAACAACGGGAATGTCAAAAACAATTTGACTGCAACGAAGAGGATCAAACGGTTGATGGCTCGTGCACAAACTATAGTAATACTAATCCATGGTTTCACTGAGAGTTCCGAAGGCATGATGGTCAACACCATAGCTTCTGAGCTTTTGAAGAAACCTGATTTGAAGATATTTGCCCTGGATGGGAGGAAGATAATCAATTTGGAGTATTTTAGTTCCTCGACCAACGTAAGGTTTATGGGAGAGGTGCTCGGAAGATTTTTGGCTGATGTTGTGAAAGGTCAGTATGTTTCAGCATAACACTTGCATCTTACACCATTTTTACATACCTATGTTTGCTTTTGTCTCAATGTGTTTGATTGCGACGCGCAGCAAGTCTATTTCTTTCAGTGGATACTCGTTTATCTTTATTTTCTATCATCTCATTAGTAATCTCTTTTCTAGCAATATCATCTTTATTTATTTATTTAGCATTATAATAAATACTCAAAACGTGTGTTTAAACTTTGAATTTATTATTAGTAGTTCAATTCGTACTGTTGCAATTATAAATTATAATACATTTTAAATTTAACTAGGTGGCCAGGATCCGTCTACTATCTACATCGTAGGACACAGTCTTGGATCCCATATTGCAGGAGTAGCAGGAAAAAAGTTCCGTGAATTGACTGGCAAGCTCATTGGCCGCATAACTGCTTTGGACCCAGCTGGTCCTTGCTTCAGCAATATCAGTAACGATGGGAGACTTGACAAGACTGATGCGGAATTCGTTGATGTTATACATACCAATGAAGGCTTTTTGGGTCTTAAAGAGCCAGTAGGTAAATTATGTCTTTCAATATATTTTGTTTCCTATCCATAAGTATTTCCAGTGATTATTTTGAAAGCCTTTGCTGTATAGGTAAACTCAACGGCAATAAATATGACTTTAGCTCTAAACAAGATCAAAGGTTTATCATAATCTAACAGACAATGAGTGTCTTTGGTATTTATTTATTTATTTATTTATTTATATATACTTTATTGTACACCAAGATAATAAATGTTACATATAAGCCTTATATCAAAAAACATACAATTGGCGGCCTTATCGCATTCCGCGATCTCTTCCAGGCAACCTGGTATGGAAAGAGATTGTCTGGACATTACATGGGGTTGCACTTGGTGCATTACAAAAAAAGATAAAAAAAAAAAAATTGGAGAGAAATAAAGTACAAACTTAACACTAAAATACATACTTAAATACATATATACTAAATAATTATATAGGCGAGGAAACAAGTGACAACTACAATGAATACAGCTAAAAACGAAACAAAATTACAAGGACAAGTAATATTCCTTCACAAGTATTTTAAATATATGTAGTGATTGCGCGCGTTTTATTGACACTGGCAGTGCATTCCACAGACGAGTGGCCTGGACAGTAAAGGATTTATCCAGAAACGTAGTGGAATGCATCGGCATTTTGAGTCTCAAGTTATCTGATGACCTAAGAGATTTCGTATGCGAATCACAAAGAAATTCAAACCGTTTCTTGAGATAAAGAGGGGTAAAAGGGGAAAATAGCACATTATACAAAAGGGAAAGAATACGAGCATTCCGGCGAAGGCGAATTGGCAACCACTTAAGCTTAACACGGAACTCGGAAACATGATCATATTTGCGTAAACCAAATATGAACCTTATGCAAAAATTTTGAAGTCGCTCAAGTTTATCCAGTTGTACTTCAGTGAGGTCAAGATAGCTGGCATCAGCATAATCAAGGATGGGAAGAAGAAGAGATTGAGCAAGCGCAATCTTGGTGGCAGTCGGTAGAAAATTACGCAGTCTTCTCAAAGATGCAGCAGATGCGAATAATTTACGACTAACTTCCTGTAGCTGGGCAGTCCACGAGAAATTCGCATCGATAAATATCCCCAAGTTCTTAACTTTCTCACTGATGGGAATTATGGAATTATCAAAAGAAACTTGGGGAAGAGTCGTCCAGTCGATCCTTGAGATCGTCCTAGAACTGCCCACCACAATAACCTGCGTCTTTAGTGGATTCACCGTAAGTCCGTACCTCTTGCTCCAGTCACATATACGGGCCAGATCACGGTTTAAGGTCATGATGGCCTCAGATAAATTTCCGAGAGGAGCTCGAGAATAAATTTGTAGATCATCAGCATAAAGGTGGTAGGAAGAAATTAATTCGTTGGAGATTGAGTTAATAAAAACTGCGAAGAGTAAAGGAGATAAAACGCCACCCTGTGGTACCCCGGCAGAAGTACTACACCAGGAAGACATGGTCTCTCCGATGCAAATACGTTGCCGACGACCGAACAGATAACTACGAAACCAGTCAATTACCGATGGAGATATGTTAAGAGAGGAAAGAATGCCAAGCAAAATATCGAAATTCACAGTATTAAACGCATTACTGAAATCAAGTAGAGCCAAAACCGTTAGATTTCCCATTTCCATGGCTGATCTTATATCTTCAGTAATGTTAAGAAGCGCTGTAGTGGTGCTATGACCAGAACGGAAGCCGGACTGGAAAGGGTTAAGGAGATTGTTTTTGTATTATGTATTGATTCTGATTTATAAAAAAGTTGAGTGGATTGTCCACTCAAAAAATATGATAGAACATTATATCTAGTTAGGCAAACAAAAATGTACTGAACATCTGCTTTTTGATGCTACTCATAGAATTATACACATTAAGAATCATTTTGAAAATGGAATGAGTATTTAAATAGAAAATGTTTTGCAATGTGACAGACTCCACTGTGGTTGCAAATTCCAATGCGGCAACCTAGTTGTAAAATACGAGTATGAATTGAAAACTACTTGCCTTGATACCGATCCGTTCAATTCTAAAAATCATAACTACTACAATTATTTAGTTCAGTTCAGACTATTTATATTGTGCGAAATTTGAAACGTTTGCGGCAGGTAGTTGTGTTTTACGAATTTTTTTGTCAAGCATTTCAAAATTCTTAGAAAGAATCATTTTAACTTCTTTTGGGGAGAAGGGAGAATTGTTATGAACTTGGTGGTGATTACGTAGAAATATAAATTATATTAACTGGCTTCTTTCGGCCAGCGGTTTTGCCTGCGTGATGTAGGAAAAGTTCCTAAGGGAACATACTCCCGGGATAAAAAGTAGCCTATACGCAATCCCTGGTCTTCTCCATAGTCTTCTTCTTCTTCCGTGCAACAGTTTGAATGTAAAGAGTTTACAAAAATACACGCGCGCAAATAAACACACCAACTTTCGTCTTTGTAAAATTACTTTGATTTTACACGATAGTAATTTCTTGCTTAGGCGGAATAAAAAGAATTGATAATTAAAGGGAAGTCACTCGGAATTTAAACACAGTATTTACTTGCGCAGTTGCGAAAAAAAAACATATACAAAACTTCTATTTTAGCTACTTTATTTGAGATATAGTACAAAAGTAGTTTTCACCAAAACTAGACAAAAATATTACCAACTTCCAAATAAAAACACAAACAAATTATTATTATATACCTTATTGTTTATCTAAATATGACAAATATTTATAAAAATGAGTGTACGCCAACACATCGCACATTCAAATTTCTTACAGACAATCTTTGGATGAACTGAACGAAAGGAAAAGATTTAGGGATGTCAGTGTACAACAACATAAATAATGTAAAAAAATACAATATATCTACATAGGTATATAAAAATAAATAGCTGTTCGTTAGTCTCGCTAAAACTCGAGAATGGATGGACCGATTTGGCTAATTTTGGTCTTGAAATATTCGTGATAGTCCAGGGAAGGTTTAAACGGTGAGAAAAATGGAAAAAAAACGAAAAAAAAACCAAATACAACGCCATCTCTAATTAAAATGTCATTATAAAATGAATTATGCTGTTCTCATAATGCCAGTAGATGGCGTTATCCTAACTATGAGGCAGTACGAAGTTCGCTGGGTCAGCTAGTATTATATAAATAAAATATCAAATAAATATCATGAATATACAATTGACAAACCTGTTTTAAAAAAATAAAGCTTTCAGTCGAATTGAGAACCTCCTCCTTTCTTCGAAGTTGGTTAATAATAATACCTTCCACAAATCTTTTGCAAGCAAAGAAGTACCTCTGGTGGAAAGTGGAGGACTATTGTAAGTGCCTACTCAAGACATCAGTAAACAACTCTAATACTTCTTTAGAACAATGGTCTTCGCTCGTAATACCTTTGTCAATAAAGGCTGCTTGCTCAAGGTACATAGTGACATGGGTTTGAAAGTGTCTGTGAATGCTAGCTACACGCTAACGAACCTTTATTTATTTTGTGTAAAATAGCGCTAATTCTTATTGACTATTAATACATTGCTGGTATATTTGTAACACCTGATCCTGCATTAATCATAGCTTTACTTACGCATTTGTTTTGTTTTTGAGGTGGGATACTACCCAATGTCTGAAAAGTAGGAACGAGAGGAGTGTGAGACTGATTTATATACACCTTTGTATTTCAATTTTTTTACGTTCTAGGGCCTTGGTCACTCTTTCAAATATTCCCGCAGCTCTAGCAGCGTTTAGGCCTGCTGGGCCCCATCAGATTTACTGACATCTCTGTGATGTGTACATGAAGCACAAAAATGCCCTCGATTCGGGCTTGGTCCTTACCGATCGGGTAGATGATAAGCTACCCATTGCTTGTCGTCCTCAGATTCGTGCTTACGGTGGCCGGAAATTGCCCTGCAACTCCCAATGCCTGGGGCGTCTCCTTCGGCCGTGGTTGATACGTGAGGACGTCCGTTCCTTCACGGTTGTGGCCAACTCTCTCCTTTGCAGTTTTGCTTATGCATAGCAATCAAAACCAACACGTCATGAACAAATTCCGTATGACTTCCCGAATTGCTTACCGTATATTCTTTGTTAATATATTTGTGTATTGTTTTTTCTTTATAATCAACCTGTTACCAATACATATTTTTTTTGTTTTCCAGGTCATAAAGATTTTTATCCCAATGGGGGAAGTTCACAATCAGGTTGCTACATTTCTATCTGCGACCACAGCAGGGCTTGGGAGTACTTTGCCGAGTCTGTCGCGTCGCCAAAACATTTTCCAGGTAAATTCCAGTTTCAGAACGAGTATTGGTGTGCCTCTATCTCAGTACATATGTCGTGGCCAGATCTTAGAATTGATCACTTCGTGATATGGCCAATTATAACTGGCCAGATCGTTTAAACGTTAACATTTGATGATATGTTATTCCTTGTTTGGCCATATCATTGATGTAGGATTTTAATGATAATAAAAAGTCTAAAGAAAGTAGACCAATTAAATATCATCAAACTTTAAAGTTTAAAACGAACTGGCCAGTTTTACTTGGCCATATCACGAAGTAATCAATTTCTAAGATCTGGCCACGACACATATACCTATGTGAATTCCTAACAAAATATGTAAAAGGTGTAAAAGTGTAAAATTGGAAAAAAAAATTAATACTGTGCAATTTCTTCAAATCTTCTTCCAATAACTTCCTTGTATCTTCGATGAGTATAACTGTCACAATATAATAGTTTTAATTGACTATTTTCCATTAAATAGTATCTACCTTTACTAGACATATTTGATTAGAAGAAATATAACGGCTTTTTTCCTCCTTTGCATTTAAGGCGATGATGTCGATCTTGTGGTAGATCTAAGAAGTTAGATCTTTTTCTTACAACCATGTAAGAAAAATATAGTTTTTTATTAGCCAACAAGTTACACTATTCTCTATTTTATCAACGACCCTATATAGCTCACCCGGCGAACTTCGTACCGCCTAATAGTAAGGATAACGCCACCTACGGGCATTACCAGAAAAGCATAATTCATTTTATAATGAAATTTTCATTAGAGAGGGCGTTGTATTCGGATTTCTTTTCGTTATTTTTTTCCATTTTTTCTCACCGTTTAAACCTTCCTTGGACTATCTCGAATATTTCCAGACCAAAATTAGCCAAATCGGTCTAGCCGTTCTCGAGTTTTAGCGAGACTAACGACCAGCTATTCATTTTTATATAGTCATTGTTATATAGAAGATAGTAAAGACTTGAAAAGTTAAAAATGTTTTTGTGTGACATGTCTATCTACTACAAAATCCCATGATTGATTACAAACATTTTGGCATTTCGATAATCTCGTGATTAACATTTTTCACTTCGTGGTGAGTTTCTTGCTCGCCCTACCCGTACATCTTGTAATCCGGTTCATCTCCACTCTGATTCAGATTCACATTCGTTTATTGTGTGTCACAGATGAAAATTCAGTTCTTAAAATTATTATTGTAACAAGTATTACTGTAAACTAGCGGTGTACAATTTTTAAATTTACAATTACAATATTTCAAAATGAAAAGAAAATCTTCAAAGTACAAAAAATAACCAAGGCAACATAATATTAAGTACCACTTGGAAAAATAGATAGAAATTACACTACGGAGATAATCTATTTGATATACCGTCTTCCATAAGCTAAAGTGCCTTTAAGTGACATTCGGCACTTTTTCGTTTTTTGATAAAATCAACCAAAAAATCTTTATCGTTCTGTCTACTCTGTATTTTTCTACTATGAATAAATTCTTATATATCGAAAATAATTATCTTCTGCCGCGATTCGCCCGCGTGATAAAAGAAAATACCTACTATATGTGTACCAAGTGGAAGTGTATAAAAGGCGTCGCGCACGTGGGACGAGTTTCATTTTGCTCGATCCAGCCCGTCCCTTGCTGTCCCCCCCCAGCGACGCCCTAAGCTGAGGTCCGTACCCCACAGGGGGTGCCCTTAGCGTGTAGTCGCTTAGTTTTTAAGTTTTAGTTAAGTAAGCCCTGGCTGGAGGCTTTGATTCTCGAATTGAGGCCGCCACAGGCAAGTCCGGTTAAGCAGCCGACAACCTCCTAGGTTGACCTGCGAGAGGCCACACACAAAAAAAAAAAGGGACGAGTTTCATTCTTTGCTTGGCTTTCGGATGCAACGGACGTTTCGCTGTATCATTTTGTGTCGGTTTATGTACTTTAGCAGTAGTTTAAGAGTAGTTTGTGTAATAGAGTTAAGTGATTGTTGCTTTGTTACTTTCTTTATTAAAATTAAATCGTTTTGTAAGAAATTAAAACTCGTGTTACTAGTTCTTTTTTTTTAAATTAATACCGCCTCTGATCCATAAGACTATTTTATATTGCCCATGCCACTCAGTAATAAAGTAACATTAACAACAACAACATAGCAACAACAGCAACATAGAACAACATGTTCATAACATTCACCGTGTTTATAGTAACATTTTGCCTACTGCGGTCTTCCCGTCCGATTTTATTTTAAGTGTCTTCAAGGCTAGAGTGAATAGGGTCTTATTAAACTAGTGCTCCTCATCATCAACGATTGCATCACTACTTACGATCAGGTGGGATCGCACTCAAGCACTAGTTAATAACAATTTAAAAAAAATCTACAAGTGAAAGAAGTTTTGAATTTAGTCTAGTAGTTTTTAAGTTTATTCATTACAAACAAAACTTCTAAATCTCTGTGTATAATATTAGTAAAGATAAAAGCGCCCTTACGTTCCATTGATTGCTATGTCATTAAACGTTTTTTTTTGTACCTACATAGGTACCTCAAAATGTGATTTTGTCCGATATCGGCATCAGGTACCTATGGGTCGTGCATAACAACGAAGTACTACACCTATGTATAGTATAGCAAACCGTAGGGGCCCAACAGGGCCGATGCCCGCTAGCTAGGACCGCGGAGAATTTCTGAAAGGGAAACCCGTAGTCCTAGAATGCAAAGGGTAATTGAAGGATACAGGTGTGGTTTAGTCAGTAAAAGTCTGACACGCCCTCCCGCTCCACCCAGAGCCCGATAAGTCATTTTGATAATTTCCCACCTAAAAAAAAAATGCCTATGTATAGTAATCTGATATACTATAGCACTGAGGGTTCCGTACAAACTTACCTATGAAAACAGTTTAATTCCCGAATTGAGTTACGAAGATTTCTCCGAAACGACCATAACTAGGTGCAAATTTTCAGTTTTCAGAATTTTTCTTATACTTGTTCTATGAGACCTTGCTTCATGCCAAATTTCAGGATTCTGGGTCAACTTCACGCGTTCCCGAGATAAACGGTCTTGACAGACAGATGGACAGACGGAAGGACAACAAAGTGTTCCTATAAGGGTTCCGTTTTTTCCTTTTGGGGTACAAAACTCTAAAAAGAAGAACTCACGTCTCCCTTTAAGAACCGTTAAAAATTGTATAAATATAGTATTTATGTCGTACCGTATTTTAAACGCGGGCTTACGGATGATGAGCAATGGGTTGCTCGCCGTCAGATCGAATAACGATAAAATGGAAGAGCGTCCCAAATAAGATGATGAACCATTATAAGATTAATCTATTAAACATTTTGATTTCAGCCCGAAGATGTAAAAACTGGACGATGTTCGGAGAAGGCCTCTGTTCCAAGAACGAAATATCCTACATGGGTTTTCCATCTGACAGCAACAACCCTGGTCTCTACTTTCTCAGCACTAAAAAGTCTGCACCGTTTGGTATGGGTTCTGCAGGTAGTGGGTGAGAGGTATAATAAAATAAATTTTATAACAAAAAAAAACTTTTTTTAATACTGATTTCTGACATTATCATATTTAATATTTTTTGCATTGTGACCTCACAATGCTTACCTAGAGTCAAGTTAACTCAACTGAGTTAATTGTGGCCGACAAGCTTGTGTCCCTAAAGCTTGGGAAAAAAAAACGTATACAATGCATATACCTACTTGCTTTTTAAAAGTTGGTTTGATAGGTAAATATTTAAGGAGAAATTGACTGACTGACATATCAACACGCAGCCGAAATTACAGAGCCTAGGATTGTGAAATTTTGCACAAGGCTTCCTTTTATGACGGTAAGCAAGCCTTAAGAGAGAATTTTCTAAAATTCACCCCATATAGGTATGAAACGGGGGTCTAAAGTTAGTATAGAGAAACTATACTACGTAACTATTTTTACACGGGTGAACCCGCTGGCAGAATCTAGTTGGGTATAATAATAATAATATTCCACAATTTTCACACAACGCCATCTAGTCTCAACCTAAGCAGAGCTTGTGGTATGAGTACTGAAGAGAGAGAAATATATAAGTCTGCTTATCAGCTGTCTGCTGATAAGCATACTTATATATTTCTAAATACATACTTATTATAGATAAATTACACCCAGACACAAAACAAATGATCGTGCTCATCACACAAACATTTGTCTTGGGTGGGAATCGAACCCACATAGCAGTCAGGGCCACTGACAACTAGACCAACAGGCCAGTCAGTAATAACCTAACTACGCTAACCCGTTACTAACAAAAGGCTGCGACAAATACAAGTTGATTAAATATCAACTTGTATTTGTCGCAGCCTTTTGTCTATTTCAGTCAAACAAAAGCCTCTTTCTTTTTTCTTTCATTATAAAACTTTCAAGTGCTTCACAAAGTTCTAACATTAACAAATTAAAATACAGAAAGTGACCCAACATCCAAACAGGCGGGGTCCTTAGTCACGCGCCACAACAATGTGAGTTAAATTAATGACCACGTGACAATTGAAATGAACGTTGTGGACAACGCTCACGTGGCAAGCTTCCTAACCCCCCGATTCCCGCGTTCCAAGTTTTTATTTTTTAACAATGAGCCGAAAAACTCCTTATTGGCTACAAAAGGAAATCATTAAAAGTTTCCCCGTAAGTTTTGAAGTTAGATGTAAAATGTTGGTTGTCTAAAGATTTTCCTTCTCGTTGTTGACAAACTGTGTAGAAAAATCAACTAATTAAACTTTTCAATCGCTCGTTTTGTTAGTGGAACAAGGAGAAGGGGTTGATATTTAAAAACCGTTTATTTTTTGATGTTTTGATTAATTGTACCTACTTTCTATTTTGTTATTTAAAAGACTTGACTGCGTTGAGCACGACTACGTTGATGGTCTCACGTGGAGGTTAAATGGTGCATCGCTCTGATAAATTACATATTGTAAAAAGGTTAAATAGACACTTCATCTTTTTCTTAGACTGTCTATGACAAAAATACTAAATTTTCTTAGTTATATCACTTGTCTGACTTAGTATTCGGTCACGGAAATGCCATCTGCTGTCGCTGTCATCAGATGATGCGTAAATAGGTAACAAAGCACGCGTTGCCATAGCAACAGCAAACACAATCACCACCGGTAGGGGTTCTCGGACAGTTCCTATTTTCAGTGTTGGTGCGCCGTCTCTTTGCAGACTACATAATATGACACCCCTTCCATCCGGCGCCACATACCCTGTTATTTGGAAATACTGGTTCAATGATAAAAATATTTCAATAATAGAAAATCCCTATATGTATTAAGACTTAATATGATGATAGAATTGAACTATTTAGTTCAATTCTTGAATGGATTCTCGATGATTTTTCCGAACACAAAAATGTAAGCAATAGATTTACTGTTTTCAGATTTATTCCTATATTTGTGTTATAATACCAATACCATGCTTTATGCCAAATTTCAGGATTCTAGGTCAACGGGACTCTGTGAATTTAGGTTCCCTTGAGAGTGTCGAAATATACGTTTTTTGCTACATAAACGGCCGTATATTTTTTTTTTCGTTAATCTAAAAGTTTCATTTTTTCACAGCTTTAGGGGGCCGCAGATTTGAGTATATTATTTTAATTTCAACCTGATACCTCAACGCGTTCTTGAAATAAAGAGTCTTGACAGACAGACAGACTGACAACAAAGGGATCCTATAAGGGTTCCGTTGTTTACTTTTGTGGTTTTAGAAAATTTGTAGATACTTCTATAATTTTAATCTCAATTCAAATTGTAGATTAAACAAACAATGTGGTAATGAAAATAAGTCCTATTTTAAGATCTTTACTCTCTCCTCTTAATATAATATAAACTATACAGATTGAAGTGTTTTGATGAAGTCTAAAGAACTCCTTAAACAGTTTTCTTAAAAGTGTTTCATCAAGTTCGTTTGATCAATATCATGAACGTGCCATCATTTTTTTTATTCTTGATAGGTTCGCGCTTGAACACTATCTCACCTGATGGAAAGCGACGATGCCGTCGACGATAGCGCGCGCTTACCTAGAAATAACCTATTCACTTACGACTTAAAGATCTAATCAAATAATGTTCAATTTGATTTGATTTAGTGATAATTTTTTAAAGTTCTAAAAAAGGTTAATTTTTACAAAATATCACGGTCTTACAGAATGACTACTTATTACGGAATTGTATGTAGATTTTATTCTTCAACTTGAGAGATATCCGTGGGTCACAAGTTGTTTCAGTAACCTGTCGATATATCGTCCATCCTAAATTGATCCGATATGTTACGTCTCGGTCTACCTCTCCATCTCCTTGAGTGAACCGAGGTTACCTAAATTCGGAGCCGATCGTCATTCCAGCGAGAGCTAAGGACACAGGACTGGAGAGACCGCTAAAATCGCTCTCTCTCAAGAATTCGGTTTAGGTTCTGCTCAATTTTAAACCAACACTAAAAAAGCTAAAATTTATAAATAAATAATTTCCAAAATTTATTGTACGGAAAGATATAACTGTGTATTTAGATAATTAAATCCACACACGCGTGGACTGGGTTAGTCTTTCAGACCAAATAATAATAATATTTTGCCAAAATTATTACTACAGATTGCACTGTACTTAATAGACAAGCACTTGAACGAGGATGAGTCTTGTATCTTGGTGTACAACCAGACTCAAGCAACATTAAATTCCTTTTTGGATAAGAACATCATATTCCTTTAATATTTTCATACACACAAAAAGACAACTGTTTTGCGTGTAATTATTTTCCTTTTACTCCTACACACGATGTCTACATCTGTTTTCTTTCTAACTCTCCTTTCGCAAGTATGCTATAAGGGATTTCTGTAGAATTAATAGGCATCATCTTTAAACTATTTTTCTGTTTCCTTATTCTTGTCTTTTATTTTATGTGTGTACAGTCAGAGGTCAAAAGTGCAGTTGCACGCTACCGATGCTAAAGTGTCTAAAATTTCTTTGTAGTATACGTTCAATGGTGTACAACTGGTTTAATCAGTACTTTAGGCTCTATACTACAAATTAAATCAATCATAAACCATTGACCCTCTTCTACAAACAAATTTTAGACTCTTTAGCATCGACTGAGTGCAACTGCACTTTTAGGCCCCAACTGTACATGAATAGTTAAATAAATATTTAAATATTGAATACTCAACTTTTTATAGTATTATAAGCCACAAAAGTGTGTTTTATATTATATCTAATAAAAATCTATACCTAAACCACAACAACTGACTTACTGACAAAAACCCTTTCTTCATCTAACAAAATCCTTTTGCGTTATCCTTCGAGGTGGTGATGCTTTCTAACCATCAGCATCGGCATCCCTGGCCCTGTCTCTCACGCTAATAGCTCCTTAATGTGTGCCTACCCTTCCCTGCTTGCCATGGGTGTATCTATATATTGGAGTATGGTTTCCACACTTAGTTCTATGAGGACTATCGTGCGTGGTAGCTATCCTTTGGCCGGCTCATCCTCCACCTCTGTCCAAAAATAGATTAGGCCACCCAGGTTTTTCAGGGCATCTGGAAGGGAATTTCGGAACCGTAGGGTGTATGTTATATGTGTCTACGTGTATCATAATTGGCATCTGAGTAGTCAAGGCAGGTCAACCCACGCAGGTTTGACTCTATTCTCTATTCACTAATATTTACAAAAGGCCTCATTATTGGGAACGAAGTATATTCGATAATAATTATGCTTAGGCACAATCAAACTTCCAGAAACTCTGTTACGTGATATGTCGAAAAAGAAATAATACAAGGCCTATAGTTTCAGTTTTTTTTAAATAATAATATTCCACAACTATCACACACTGCCGTCTAGTCCCAAGCTAAGCAGAACTTGTGTTATGAGTACTAGACAACTGATAAACATACTTATTATATTTCTAAATACATACATATTGCAGATAAATTTCCCCCAGACACTGAACAAATGATCGTGCTCATCACACAAACATTTGTAGTGGGTGGGAATTGAACCCACGACCTCCGGCATAGCAGTCAGGGCCACTAACCACTAGACCAACAGGCCAGTCTGAAGTTGAGTTTCTTGACTAGACAGTGGTACTACTGTTTTTTTTGAATCATCGAAAATCTGCTCCCGCACTCTGGGTACTCCATAAGACTTTTATTGACCCACCCAATAATCATTCAATTGCCATTCTATGGTCACGGTGACTCTTTGAAACCGTCGCAGCCTATTGTCTTAATCATCATCATCATTTTAACCGAAAGACGTACACTGCTGGATGTAGGCCTCTGCCATGTATCACCACAATGACCGGTCCTGTGCGTCTCGCATCCATCGGATTCCCGCGACCGTCACTTAAACTAGGTCATCGACCTTGTAGGAGGCTGTCGAACGCTACGTTTTTCGGTATGCGGTCGATACTTAAGAACCTTTCGACCCCATCAACCATCTGTTCTGCGAGCAACGTGCCCTGCCCACTGCCACTTAAGGGCCTACGCACACTTGAGTCAAGAATGTCTTAGACAGACTTGGCTACGACATCGCAGACTTGTCTACGACACCGCAGACTTGTCTGCGACAAGACTGTTTTAAGACGTCCAGTATTGTAAACAGTTACAATAACTTACCATTAGAGTCAACTTTTAAAACCACCAGAAAACCACTAACAAAAAATAAACCCACACACAAAATCGCAAAGTTCCCCCTAAAAATGTGTGTTGTACGAAATAAAATAAGTAGGCATATAGGTTATTAGTTTCCTTTAATAATAAGTGATATAAATTAACAATCAGTTGATGAAAATGCCATTTGTGGGTAAATTAACATTAGTAGGTAAATCAACATACAAATTATTCAATAACAGCTATGAATTAATTCGTCTTCAGACGAATCATTTTTGTTTACACTATCATCGTTGGTATCAGATTGATAATTATGGATTCTATAGTGCTGATTTACATCCGAGTGATCGCATTTTAGTAAGAAATTGAATTTTACTAAAGCACTAGAAAAAGCCAACTAAAACCAATATTTCGCAACTAAATGGGGGGTTAAAACCACCAGTATTAGTGGAAAATCCACTAAGTTGGCAACACGGGCCGTACGCCGCTTGACTGTTTTGTCTTGATGGTGTGCGCCGTGTCGTAGACAAAACAGTCTTGTCGCAGTGAAGTCTGCGACGTCGTAGTCCGTCTACGACAGTTTTGTCTCAAGTGTGCGCAGGCCCTAAGTTTCAATCCTCTTCGTCTCCGTCAGATTAAATTATTGCTTGAAAGTAAACAGTTAAGTATTCTTGAAAATAAAAACACTAAGGAACCTGAATGCGTGATGAGCTTTCTAAGTTATTTTCTTATCAGTTTACCCTGGACTAAAGTGCTTCGGAAAAATGCGATAAAACAATTCGGGCTGTGGGATGTTTCTAAAATGCTTTCAGCAAGATTGGTTTTTCTAGCAACTAGATATAACATTATAGAGAGAAGATGGGATATAAATGAATATAAATCATTCTGAATCTGATATGATAAAATTTCATTTTTATACTGCAATATCTTCACCAAACATACACAATGCTTTTTTCGATTTTTATTTACATTGGAATTATTGTATTGGAACTACTTGATTGAAAGTTCAGAAGCAAAGATACCTTTCTGAACCGGAACCTCGGAACCTTTCTGTAGATTTCCATCCCACACATAGTATTAGGTCTTTACCTACAAAACTGTATGCTTTAGACTGCGATAAAGTCATTGATATTGCTTGCCTAATCATTCTTGATCATGGCGAAAAAATAGATAAAAACAAAACGCAAAGAAAAAAATAAATAACTCATTTTGTAAAAGGAATAAATTGCACAAATATAAAGTTTATTTGAACTTGCAATTCAAAGTCATTCCGAGTTATCATAGCATAGTTTCTCGTTTTATAAAACAGCAACATTATAGGTAATATGTTTAACATCTTCCTAACTACAGGTTAAATGATCTTCTATTTAACTAAGTTTTGTATAGTCAGTAATAACGCACACCGTTGTTTCTGAAAATAACTTAAATAAATCAGTAAAGCCTATCATAATTCCATTAAAGTTATTTAGAATAATGTGCTTTATAAGTACTCAAAGTAAATCTGAATCAATTTGAAAAATATCGTGCAAAATCTAAACGTTCACATTCGTGCTTCCCAAGAAAATGTATTTATATTTATTTTCCTTAAGTGATACAAAGCATACGTTCCTGGAAACTAGGAAATAAGGTAAGTCCTCCTTAATCCACGTAGGGCCACACTACATTCCTCTTGAAGTAAATCCTTTCGGCGACAAGTATCAACAAAGATACGACGTAAGTACACACCAGAATAGCGACAGGTATCGAAATATGCGACATACGTATTTGTATAAGATGAGATTTCGTGCATTTCGGTTCTTCGAATTCTGTTGATACTATCCGATTTAGAATTCCAGATTCTTTGATGCGTAGCATTCTGAAAGAATAAGGTAACACAATAAGTCCTACAAATGTGGCACTTTTAAATAAAACTGGAGATCAGCCAATCAGCCGCAATTATAATAATAGGTTTTGCCTTACCTATGAAATTGCCGTTTTTTAAAATGGGCTACTTTGAACTGTGATATCTTCGGTTTGATTTGGAATCATAAGTTACGTCATTTTCTTTTCAAAATTATTTACTTGTTAGTTTCTTTGTGTTTTGTATTTTATGTAGTATCGCAGTTTTTATAACTATTTTTGTATAAAATCTAAGAAAACTCGTATTAAGTATTTTGGAATGTGAGTTCTACCGTGGAAACAATGTATCTCAAACTGTGTTTTATATTGAATTCAAAGTAACCCGTTTTAAAAAACGGATTTTTTTATGGGTAAGGAACTAATAAATTAATCTTTTTTAATTAATCTTTGAAGCAAAAGGCTACTGGCAATTATCAACTCATAGATTTATGTAAGGAGATACATACCCAATTTTAAATTGTTCCTTGTATTTGAAATTCTTCTTAGTAAAGAAGTATTTCTTGATATTCGAGGCCAGGTGAGTTGAAACCAACTTACAGATGTCATCATTGTCGAAAGCTAAAAGTGAGCGTTTCTGCAGTGTCGATTAATTTTTATTGGGTAGTTCTGCATAATGTTTTGTGTCTTTTATAAACTTACTTTTTCGAATATATGGATAAATGGTGGTATAATCAGATAGAAGAGCGACGTGACCCATCTTTACTGCATCCATTCCATCTTTGACAGTCACAGACTTTAACCTCAGCAGCTTTCCCAACACTAAACTGAAGTTACGATTGTAGACTTGGAACTGTTAAAAATACACTATTAAAATATTCAGAATATAATTTATCATATATTATTTAAAAATATTGAAGAACAACTAACATAGTTGGCTCTCGAACCAGAATACGGCGTAATTTGCGACTGTTCTGATGCTTGCGCTCCCATTTGATTCCACTCAAACAAAAAAATAAATATTTTAAATCGATAATATGGAGTTTAAACTTCAATTAGAACCTAAAATCTTATATATGGCATGCATTAATTATCCGTTTAGCTCCACCGGGGTGCCAGCTGTTTGTGAACCCTATGATTTGGCATGTAACGATGGGAAAAGGCCAGACGGGATGACCATAATGTCTTGGATATTGGGTAGGCCTTTGGTGTAGGATGCAGCATGTGACGTCATCCCAGCTTCTGAGCACGGTGGGCTGTCCTGAGGCGGATGCTGCAGATGCAGAAAACCTCAAACAGCGCAAATAAAACAGCCTTATCGGAAGTTATATGTTTAAGCCGTTTAGGGCACTGAGGCAGTTGCGTTAAAGTGTTCATCGATTTGTTCGGGACACCAGCAAACCGCTGGTCGACTCTTCGCGTGACCAGATAGCTGATCTTGTCTTTGTTCAACGAATCTGCATTGCTATTGAACGTGGCAATGCTGCCAGTGTTCTGAACACTTTTCCCATTGACAGCGATGTGCATAAATTTTTTGATGCCCAATGAGATATTTTTATACCCGCTTATACATACTCGTACTATTATTTTCAGTTTGTATACATATCTATTAAGTCATAATATTTATTAGTATAATTATCTAGTAGTATGTATAATAATTAATTATTATGTGTGTAGTTAAATTATTAAAACATAAAATACAAAAAAAAACACTAACATGCATGTAAATACACTAACTACTACAAGTACAAAGGATTCTTTTTCAATGTAGTTATTAATGACCCAAGTAATTGTAATAATAAATTGTACAGCAATATGTATATATTTTTTAGAAAGTATTTGGTGGTACATGTACCTGCCAAGTTACAATCGTATCGTTCGCGCTGTACGCTTCGAGTAGGCCACGCCTCCGATTCCTTTGTTCTGACGTCATCTTAACGTTCAGTCACGTGGTCCGAACAAAGGAATTGGAGGCGTGGCCTACTCGAAGCGTTTGGCGTGAACGATACGATTGTAACTTGGCTAGGGGGGCTGTGCTTGTTAAATTTAAATGGGTAGATATACCTTGATTTACGACGACCGACAAAATATAGTATCAAAAGTTTTTGTATGCTCATGTGAAATCAATGATTTAATCATGTAAAATAAACAGTAAGTAAATACTTACTCGCTCAGCGATAGCCAATTTCATGTAGTCAAGAATGACAAATTCATAGTCACTTTCTGCCAGGGTATCCAAGTCAATATCATGTTCCTTATCATTCACCAAATTGGAGAGCAGGTTCGAAGTATAGAAAGTGTACACTATGTAGGCAAATACGAAGAAAATGAAGTAAGCAATCCTTCGAGATTGCAGTTTTGGGTCTATTGGTGGTACTGTGGAACAAAAATCAAGTATTGTGTGGAGTAAATTGAATAATATAATCTACGTTAGGAGTAGGTCACATGGATTTTCAGCAAACAGTCTGATTTAATTTAAATGTCACCATGGTGAAGTAAACTGTCTTTCCACTTGAGGCTATATACTGATTGATAGCTTAATCCAAGCTGAGGTATTTACAGAATTGTACAATAATACTGTAATAGCTAATCCATATAAATTTAGAATTCTGTTAACAAGTGGCATAGAGCACCAAACTTAACAGAGACTCCTTGAGATGACATTCAATACAAGCTTTTACTTACAAACCAAGCAAGTATCCCCGTAATTGAAGTTGATATCTAACAGAAATCGAGAGTGCATGGTGATTCTGACTTTGATTCAGACGTAACTGTACGACGCAAGCTTGAATATTATTTAGTATTGACGTCTCTAGGCGCTGTGATGGCATTGTTTTTTTTTTTATTATTGATAGGTTCGCGCTTGACCGCTATCTCACCTGATGGAAAGCGACGATGCGGTTGACGATGGAGCGCGCTTTCCTAGAAGTAACCTATTCACTCTTGACTTAAAGATTCCCGGGTTGTAGCCATCAGGAAAGACAGATTCCGGCCAATTCCACTCCTTAACTGTACGCACAATGAATGTATTCCCAAAACGTTTTGTGCGTATAGGTGGGATGCCCACCATGTACATGCATAGCTAATAAAAGCTTTTGAAGCTTTAAGCCGTAAATAAGAAAGAGAAGTCCGATACAAACTTTGACATCAAACATCACGCCCGTACGGGCGCAATAGAAAAGGCATCTTGGCGAGAGATACAAATATATTTCGTTATAATTGTTATATCTCGTTTGCTATTCTACGTATTTTGATATTATTTTCACAGTTAGTATTCTATTTTTGAATGTTTATTCACAAACTGGTTAGATATCAAATATTTTCTCATGCATATTCCTTATTGCACCAATAAAAATTTAAACACAAATTGTTATTTTTTTAATACGAATATATGCATAAAAAAATCACAGTTAATTTGTGTCATTGTTTCAGGATTTCACAAAATGAGCCTTAACACCGAATAAACGCTACAAAGCTACTAAATGAGAATCTCTAAAATCGAATTCGTATTCTGAGAAGATTTAAATAAATGGCTGCCGAAGCTTTTAGGGCGCGAACCTTTTTTGGACTCAGTACACTCAATTAGATTATTTGCTCATGTTATTTATTTTGAATTGATATTTTAAGGATTTAGTTGAATGACAGGATATTCATTTCTAGACGTCTTTTCCTTTTAAACTGTCATTATTTTCACTTAAATAGACTACTTTAGTAATCCTTCTAGCATATCATTTTTTTTTTTTTACTTTTAATTAATATATTATTTTTCTTCCTATATAGCTGCGTTTCGGTGACCTCTTTGGGGAAACCGAAGGTTTTGTCTGTGCAGTTATGGACGAATTTATCATGACGAATAACTACCGGAGATTTACTGTGAAGGACGGCACGGTTGACATCTATCGGGCATGTCACCGTCCGCGAGAATTAATTCGTCACACTATCTCTGGTTGTTTTCGTTTGGCTAACGCAGAGTACTTGCATAGACACAACCTTGTAGCCAGGATTATCCATCAGCAACTTGCTCTGAAATACTCTCTTGTGGAATCGGAAGTGCCGTACTATAGGTACGAGCCCGATCCAGTTCTTGATAATGGTCATATCACTTTGTACTGGGATCGGTCCATCATCACTGACAGGACTATTGTAGCTAATAAGCCTGATATAGTGGTGGTGGACCGAAGCGAGAGGCGTTCAATGATTGTTGACATATCCGTTCCGCATGACTAAAACCTCGTGAAAGCCGAAAAAGATAAACAAATCAAGTATATTGACTTGGCTCTCGAGGCTGTCGACATGTGGGATGTGGACTCGGCGATTGTTGTACCGATAGTCATGTCGGGCAATGGCTTACTAGCCAAGAGCCTCGACCAACACCTCAGGAGGCTCGCGTTAGGCGACTGGACCAATGGCTTGATTCAGAAAGCGGTACTCCTGGACACGGCTCGCATTGTTGGGAGGTTCCTTTCTCTAGAGCCCTGACTGCCGGTAGCTTGGACCCTGTTCCCGATACCGGTGGAGTACTGTCTTTTATATTTTTAAATGTGTTTTTTGTATGATTTTGTTTAAAAAAATATTTAAAAACGTAATTTATATATGTTAACAATGAATAAAGGAAATAATAAAAACATTTATTTCGGACGAGGTCCATATGTTATTAGTAACAATATCGGAGGTCGGTTGGGTTGGGTTAGTTGTTGTGTCTTTTAGTAAAAACAAAGACATTAAATATATACTACCAATAGACAGGACATAGCGAACAAAATCTTAATCCGATACTTATTACCTAGTGGTCATAAGTCGCTCAGTCTATTATGACACTCCTACACGTCAAGACGTGTTTGTATCCGCTTTATGCATCAAAAGAAAATGATTTTCTGAGAAAGCATGCCGAGCTGCGCATTACTCTATTGCAAATCTTGTTATGGTAAAATGACTGGACTTAACTTCCGTTTATTTTCGTAAATATTTTTGGTATTTACGCGGTAATTAATTAGAATTAAACATTTATTATAAATAGTTCCAGAACATATGCTGATTTTGTGATAACGCCATCTGTTGCTGAAAAACTTAACCTTCCTTTATCCCACACTGAGGCTCTACAACGAGCTCAAAACGTGATCCATTTTACGACCTAAACCGAACTTTTAAAAGGGATGGAGCTATATAGGGTGTATAGCTCCATCACTCTTTTTCGCTCGTACTGCTGACATTTTAACATATATCATGGTAAGGCCCCTGGCCACCTATGGAGCGATAGTTGAATTTATATACATTTTGACAAATTTAATTCGCGTGTTTGCTATTCAAAACCAGATGGCGTCACCGAGGCATAGGATGACAGTTTTTCTAAGACATTTTCTTCTGTTAGCCGCTCTATTGTATCTTTTTAATCTCTTTGAGTAAAAACAAAATAATCGTCCCAATCGGATTTCGGTCATGCAGGCTAATCTCAACGGAGACTGGCAGAGTACGTAAATATATTATAGTACACAAAAAACATAAGTGAGCTCTGTTCATTTACTCTTATAGTCCGAAAAGACGGCAAATTTTGGAATCGAACCCAGGTTCCAGTTCTTGACAGTTGCACTTGTGATAAAGAAAATTGGTAAAAAGCTTACACTATCGGCCGCGGTTCTTATAGGATGGACCACAGCGATGAAACCTGGGGAACCAAGATTTTCATAAAAGTAACAAAGTTTTAGGTATCGCTGTACAGATTTTTTTTAAACCCACGTTTGTATTTTCAGCAAATCTTTTTATTTGATACCCTTAAAGCATAAAAAAAATTGTCTGTCATCTTTAGAAGTCCGCCATATTAGATTTAGAGTGACGTAACTTTATAAAAAAAAACATTTATTTCGGTTAAAAACCCATATAAGATCATTCACACACTAATAATTCCAAAAAATACAATAAGTTAAATCCAATAAAAAATCAATAAATTAAAATACAATAAATTTTATTTTTGGATTATTGTGATTTTAATGTATTGAACATTAAAATCACAATAATCCAAAAATAAAATAAAATAATAATAATAATCACACCAAAAAAAAATTAATAGTCTTTCCCAAATAATTCTTAGCAAGCCCTTTTATTTGATAACCATATTGTAGAAATGCATTAAAAATAACTAATCCGCCATCCTGGGTAATTTGCTATGTTATATGTAGAATGATATCATACAAGCTAACCATGGATTGTCATCAAAACTAAACGTATATAGAAAATTTTAGCTCAAACAGTTGAAGATATCTGCTTTAAAATTGAGTAGCAAGATTCCACCCGAACAAACATAGTAATGTACATATGTTACTACATATAAATGCAATTTATTACATACTTATGTATGTATTGCAAATGAAATAAAAGCTTGTAATAAAATACAGAGGTTCTTTAAAAATACTTACTATGCTGACAATAAGCACCGATGACCATGAGAGATTCATAAGCGTAGCTAGCCTGTGAACCACCTATCACACTGAACTCCCACTGTTTGAGGATATAGAAAATAAAGCTGATGAGGAAAGCCATGGCGTAAAGGCAATTCCAGGCTGGCCGGGAGAAGGGTTTGCTGTAGAATGTGGTGAAAAACTCGGTGTGGATACGGTTAAAAACGAAGCCAAATCTGAAAAAGAATATGATCATAATGAAACAGTTAAGGAAAATAAAGAAGATGTTAACTATTGAATGCAAAAATGTATAAATTATTTATTTTATGTGTACACCTACGGTTGGTGGTGCGATGAGTATGGATAAAGTGAGAGATAAATATATTAGAGGAAGTTCGAAAGTAGCACCAGTAACTGAAAAAATTAAAGTAGACTCATTTATGTTGGAATGGTCATGTGAATAAGAGAGATGAAATGATGGTTACTAAAAGAGTTATGTGTATACATGTGGATTAATGAAGAGGGAGGCCAAAGAAAAGATGGATGGATTGTATAAGGAGTGATATTAAAGAAAAGGGATTAAGAGACAGCGTTGCAGGTAACAGGACACAATGAAAGAAAAAGATGTGTTGTGTTGCCCCTAGCAATAAGGACAAGGGAAGAAAGATGATGGTGTGCACACCTACCTAGTCTTTTTTAACCCTAAGGTTGATTGGTAGAAAATGCTTTATGGCATTAAGTCTGCCTATTAACGACAACTATACATAAGGTTGAATATACAAATAAATGCAGTAGACTTTTTGGTCTCAGGACAAAACATGAACCTAAGTAGCTTTTCGGAGTCTAGGCATTTTGATTATAATGTGGCTGGGACATACATTACTCTTACCCAGATTAACGATTTGGTGTATGTCCCTCAGTTTTTTAGACCAAGCTTGGTAAATTTTTGGACGGTAGAGAGACTACTTATGGTCAATTAGGTGTTTTTTCTACATGAGGTAAGTTAAGTAAGTTTTGAGGCCACGGTAGAAAAGTAAAGGACATAGTGTCCGGAGATTCCCAGAGTCAGTTTACGTTAGCATTGCAGGCGAAAAAGGAGAGCACTGAGCTGATGTGCGATGTCAGTGTTCCTTTTTACCTGTCACTTGGCTCCCGAAGAGCTTGCGCTTCATTTGACAGATTGTTCCAGATCTGAGTATAAGTAGCTTAAATACAGATGATCGCTAGAAACGAAAGCTTCTAGAGTGGCGAATGGTGGCGACCACGTAGCGGAAGATTTGGAAGGCTTCCCACAAGGTAGACCGAGAACCTGGTGACCGTTGTGGGAATTCAATGGATGCGTGACACACAGGACCGGTCGTTATGGTGACACTTGGGGGAGGCCAGTGAACGCCTTTCGACTGAAATGATGATGATGATGAGAATACATAATAAATTGTGAATTCACCCAATGTACGGGAGTATTTTTGAGTGAGGGGTGAATTGTATTTTATAAAAAAAATGGTTTTATGAGTTCTATTGTGAATTTGAAAATTATTAAATAAATTTGATACAGACCTCCAAGTATTAACGGCAAATACAGGATAAACATGGTCCAATAGATCTCTTGTCAAGCTCATAGATCTTGCAAACACATCAACATGGTCATCACAAGTCACATTGATAGGCTGTCCTACCATTGTCACATGTTTTGGTGGGTTGTCGCGTACGTAAGATACCCTGTAAAAATTAGAAAAATTAGAAAAACTTGATCATTTTCATTTATCGGATTATAATTAAGGTGTTTTCAAGGCTTGAGTGAATAGGCTCTTAATAAACTAGTGCGCTTCACCATCAAAGATTGACAACCACTGTTTATCATCAGGTGAGATCGCAATTAATCACAAGTTGGTCATTAAAAAATAAATTATCTTCTCACACAAAAAAAAAAAACAATCCGCATGAAATGAATAAAAACATCCGAAGCATGTTCAAATGACACAGAAAAAAAAATACAGCGAAGAAACTCAAGATTCTCTTCAGACAAGACATAATTGTAAAATAACAAAATAGCGACCGAAAACGATTTTTAATAAATTGGGCTTATTTACAATTTGTGAATTGGGAATCTTTAGCATACCTAATCCGCTTATAATTTTCCTATTGCTGAATCACAGGCCTCTGCTCAGCGAGATGAAATGGGCCTTAAATAATGACGCGGGCTTTGTGTGGGTTGGGAATGTTTCTAAATCAAAACTGACATAAAATTTTTGTTACTTATCATTTGAGTCATCACCATGTGAGTCTTTATAATCGTCTGTTGTGAAAGACACCACTAGACCACACCATTAGGGTGGCTATACATATTTTTTTTTGTTTCCTAAACCACCGTAATGAAGTTCAATAAACTTTCAATCATTTATCATTGATAAGAGTGATCTTAGATCTCCCAGAACCTTTCGGTCCAATTGACTATCTGTTCAGTGAGCAATGTGCTCTACCCATTGCGATTTTTCAGACTATGTCGATAACCTTGTTTAAAACGGTAAACGTCAATTTGTATTGAAAGAGGCTAAGTGCAGTCTGCTGACAATATCAGAAATCAGAAATATTTTATTTGTGATACATAGGTAGGTACAGTGGTTGGACATGTTTAAGGTTAATGTGCGTTATGATCAGCCTATTGTAGCCATACAAAAAGAATTAATTACAATTTTATATAGTGAAACAATCATTCCATACGACTCGACACAAGCAAAGGTTTACGATAGCGCGATCGAGTATGTACAGAAACTTGCACTAGGCCCTCAGATATCTGCAGAAGAACCAATCTCCTGCGGATATATTCTTATGTTACTCGTTTGTTATAATTCTATGATCTATTTTGTAGGCACTTACTTGAATTTATATATATCCTTTAGCAGTCCCAAAATTGTGCAGCCAGTGACTGTTTGCCTCCACACCGGATCATACGAATCGATGGATTTAAGGTGCTCATTGAGGGTCTCGCATTCGTTTATAGATGACACAATGACTGTCACGTTCTTCATGTCAAAAGACGTCATTATTTTATGATGAAACTATCTTGCTGCACTTAAAGTTACCATTAGGTCGAAGAAGCATTGATAGGTAGCTACCTTACTTAGCACCTAGAACTTAGCTAGTCGTTCATCATGTATCAGTGCGTCATTTGTACAATATTATCCACAAAAAGCCAAGGCTATAAATTGTAAGGAAACGATTTTTTATTACACTGAAAATATAACAGACCATAGTTAATTATAGTTGAAGTTAAAATAAATATTGAAAAATGAGAAAGACTTTTAACCATTAGTCGCTACAATACAGAAATATTCAATCTAACAAATGGATACTGTGTTTGACCACGGATCTGAAAACTCACTCAAAGTTTGATAAATAGTAATTTAGTCGATGTAAAAGTCTGATTGTGTGACGTAAGTAAGTGCAGTTACGTCACAAAATCAGAATTTTTTTAAATTTATATTTTTATTTGAAATAAATGTATTTCACACTTTTTTCACTTGTCCTATAAAACCTTGCTTCTTGCCAAATTTCAAAGGTCTAGGTAGACGGCAATATCATAACATTGGGAATATTTAGAAGTTTAATTTTTTCAATACTATAAGGAGTAGCAGACTAAATTAAGTATTTGTATCTAGTATTTGACATAAATTTCAGCTTTAGCCTCCACAGGTTTTTGAGAAAAAGTATCTTTGTGTTTGGACAACAAAGAGATCCAATGAGGGTTCCATTTTTGCCAACGAAACATAATCCTAAGAATGCTCAAGCTATAGTAACAGTAATAATATCAAAATTATTTTTTTGGAATTGCTACGCTTTCTTAGATCACGCTTTCGCTAGACTCTACTTACAGTCGACTGGGAATCTGGTTAAGCACGTCCACTTGCCAAAATTTTATCTGAAACTGAAGTAATATACTTGTAATATTACTTACTCAATACAAATTTTGTACCAGTAACAAATAAAAATTAATAATTATCAATAATCGAAATTTATCCAAACACTAGCTTCCGCCAACGGCTTAGCGTGAAAGTAGGTTTCTCCATACAAACTTTGGTCCCCCGTTTCATCCCCTTAGGGGGTAAATTTTGAATAATCCTCTCTTAGTGCATGCTTACGTTATAAAAGGGAACCTTGCACAAAATTTCACGCTCCTAGGCCTTTTAGTTTCGACTGTGCGTTGATATGTCAGTCACTCAGTTTCTCCTTTTATATATTTATAGATTAGGAATAAACCAACTGCTGCCAGCGTCTTTGCCCTCATGTAAGTAAAAGTTGTTCCAAGGGACACATACTCACAAAATAAAAAGTATTCTATGTACTATTCCAGGTCAATGTTTACCCGTATATGTACTGAATTTCAGACACTCACAAACATTCACGTTTTTAATATTACTGTGATACCAGGATAAAACATTAGAGTTAGAATTATAAACGTTTACACCCATAATTAACAGAACATTTCAAATGATAAATAAGGGTTCGAATAAATATACTAAAACAACCAACCGTAGGCAACCACGGAACAACATTAAATGGATTGAAACATTATATGATGTTAAGCAAACAAATTTAATGAGGTATGCATATTTTAGACGTTGTTTTTACTTCAAACAACATGTTAAGGGTTTGTTTTGTACCCTGAAGTTACTTAATTTTCAACATTCAGAAAGTACTCTTTAAGGAGTATTAATAACCGTGTATTGTCAATGACCCCACTGGACCACACCATTGGTACATCCATTGTTCACAATTGTTTTTAGTTCCCACACCAATGTAATAAAGTTAGAACTTCAACATTGATAAATCATACTTTTTCGACAATGTCATAAGCGTACTTTTTCAACATTTATCGATATCGATAAAATACGCTTATGAAAACGTATGCTACACGTTTTGTAGTTAGAGTTTAACAGCTGTTTCAAAATTCCCTTTCACGGTTTCATTACAGTCTGGGGGAAAATTAAGATAAGGCAGGGTTAAGATAGCAAGCTATGAACATTTACCTTGAATTTTTCTTTCACACTTCGCAAGGTACGTTTCAAAACAAACCCCCAAGATAATCGTATTTTACCATTCTACTTGCTTATCTTCTACTTATAACCGTTAGCGTCACGATACAGGAATACAAGAAGGCTTACTTATACTTACTCCACTACTCATAAAACCAAAATGCCAAGACAGAGGTTGCGACAGTCGTTGAAAGAATCGAATTAGATTTGGAGGTAGCGCTGCACAAGTTCGGGGCTATCTGCTTTCATGGCTCTTAGAACGCGACACCACCGGGTTACCAAATAACGGTAAGAGGGTTTCACATCGGCATCGGGTCGTCGATGAAGTACCTGAGTCTTGTACTCAATAACCGGAGGAACTGCGTTTCCAACGTCTAAGTATGGAGTGGGCAGGGGCTGCAGGCGTGGGTGCGCTTGCTGCGGAAGGGACCGGGCTAGTTGGCTGAACGCGTCCTAGATGTTCATTGTCATCCGGATGGTGCGAGGTAACCGCATGGTCTTCCTCGAAGCGGTGAGCCTTCTTACCGCGGGATTTGGAGTCAATAGAATACGCATGAATGACTTGCGTATGGTGGTGCAACGCCGGGATGAATTTCCGCTGCCGCAACAAATCTCAACATGGCGAATAGTGGGTGGGATTATCGGAGACAGCGACTATCGCAACCCGTATCTACAGCCGCTGGGCACGTCACAATCGTGGTAGTAAGTTCCTTCTTTGAGGAGTGGCTAAAGAGAAGCTGCAGCATCCTCATTTTCCGAACGACGCAGATCCTCACCTGACATGGCAATTTCAGGAGGTTCCTGTTTTAGATTCATACGGAAGAAACGCATGGGTTTCACTATTATGCGGATTACCCAGAGAAACCGACGGAGGCTTGGATAGAAGTAGGACACCGCCGTATATTCGTGAAGGTGATGGCAACCCGCGAGGTCAGTAATTTAAAACATCTTAGGCACATCTGAGGTAACTGTAAAGGAGTATCCCTAGGGCCTTACTATACATGGACAGTACCAACCTTTTCCCTGGAATCACCCGGTGGGCATTAAGAGATTTCACTGTGAACATCTGTGATTCCGCTGGCCTTCTGCATTAATTGATGCAGGTGGGGTTTCGACGAGGTAGGCATCCCTCCCCGAAGTCAGCAAAAGCATTACTAGCCTAGTCCGAAAATGAAAGAGCTGAATTTCAAAAGAAATGAATTTGTGAAACTTCTTTGAATTAGGTATTATCATCGATATATATGTACTACGCACGGTATTATATTCTACAAGAGGTAAAGGTATTCAAAATATTAGTTTTGTTATTGAAAGAAAATTCCGTAACTTTTATTAAAAGCTGTTCTTGGTACGAAAACGTGCATGTTCCTGAGGGTAGCTAGATACTGGATATTTTCAAAAAGGGTTTTTTTTTTGTGGGAAAATCATCTTATGCCATCCCCCGCACTTGGGCGGAGCGGGAAATGGTGTCAGACTTTTACTGACTTAAAACTCACTCCTGTTCTTTCGTTGCCTTTCCTATCAGGGCCGAGTCTTCCTTTCAGAATCAGACACTTGGCCCCAGTAGGCTTCGACCCTGATGGGCCCGTAAAGTTGCTGACGTCTCCTTGAGGCGCGCATTAAACAGTACACGCCATCGACAACTTGGGCTCGGTCCGGACGGTTACCGGACGGTCGGACGGCGAGCCACCTATTGCTCGCCATCCGCAAGCCTGCGCCTACGGTGGCCGGAAATCGGGATCGGAATCCCGGCGGTGGTTGGGGCGTGAGGACCGTTGCCGTTGCCTCACGGGATCGGCCGCCTCCTTTGCTAGCATTACTGCTTCGCAGAAGGAGGCGACCGCCTGCCACTCCTCCTCGCTCCGGACCATGGCTTGTACCAAGGCCCGGCGCGAGAGATCGCCGCCGCCGATCGCCCCCACGAGGACACGGCGTTGCTCTTCCCAAGCGGGACACACCTCCACCATGTGCTCCACCGTGTCCTCCGGGCGGTCCACATAGTGGCGACACCCGGGCGTCGCTTCTGCACGAATTCGGTGCAGGAACTTCCCGAACTTCCCGTGTTCGGTGAGAACCTGCGTCATGCGGAAGGTGAGGACGCCGTGAGGTCTTTCAGACCACGCCTCAAAGAGGGGACTTATAGCCATAATTGTGGCGTGCCCAGCGCTGGGTCGCGACAGTCGCTGTCGCCATTTTTTCATGAGAACCCGCCGGAACTCCGTCCGCCATGCTGCGACTTGTCGCGGCAGCGCAGTTTCGTCCCGGCGTTGCATCTCCATGCGGAGATCGTGCATGAGAGCAAGGCCTGTTGCTTCCAGATCCCATGGTGGCTGGCAGGCAAGGAGGCTAGCCACTTCGCGGGAAATCGTCCGGTATCCTCGCACCATCCGTATGGTCATGACCCTCTGGCATGCGTTCAGCCGGGTCGCCCGCTGCTTCCGCAGCGCCGGCGCCCATACCGGTGCGCCATAAAGGGCCATGGACCGAACGATTCCCGCTTAGAGCCTTCGGCAGAAGGCGTCTGGACCCCCCCGGTTGGGCAGGAGCCGCCAGAGGGCAGCCCCAGTCCGATTTAGTTTGGGCGCCAGACGTCGGAAGTGCTCCTCGAAATCCCACCGGCTGTCGAGAACGAGTCCTAGGTACTTCATCGTCGACCCGACGCCGATGTGGACTCCTCCTACCGTTAGTTGGGAACCCGGTGGTGGCGCGTTCCGAGATCCGTGAAAGCACATGGCCTCGGACTTGTGATATAGGGCGAGAAGATACGAGTATCCGCAGGAGAACTAAGATTACCAATATAGTGTGATGAACCACGCGCGCCTCA
The DNA here is from genome assembly GCA_961205895.1 of Mythimna pallens. NCBI lineage: Eukaryota > Metazoa > Arthropoda > Insecta > Lepidoptera > Noctuidae > Mythimna > Mythimna pallens. Next base: position 18,843,867 of record OY540837.1, read on the forward strand.
AAAATATGTCAACAAATCGTAGGGGCCCAGCTGGGTCAAAGCCTACTGAGGCCATAGGTTCGCTTCTGAAAGGAAAACATGGTCCTGGTATGAAAGGCAAAAAAGGAACAGGAATGAGTTTTTAGACAGTAAAAGTCTGACACACCCTTTCGCTCCGCCCAAAAGCGGGAGATGTCATTGGTTGAATTTCCCACCTAAAAAAAGGACTAGATCGTTGTAGCAAGAAACACTTCGGGGATGCAGTAGTGGGCATCTTTGGGCTAAAATGATGATGATGATGATGATGATTGTGAATCAATCATCATCATTCATCATTTCATCGCTTCAGCTGAAGATGCATTGCATCTAAGAAAGTTTTTATTTCTTCTGAAATATTAACGTTTGCTGTAAAGAAATAATATCTTCTACATTTTTGTGAAAGTGAAACTGGCTAGGTTAAAATAATTAATTTTGTACTTGCCTGTAACAAATACGGTCTGTTACGAGTAGACCAATAAAGTTATGATTGGAAGTCATAAATAACTTTATTCAGCCGTCAATCAACGCGCACGAATTCACGAAAAATAAGGCCAGTACTAGTAAATATACAATAAATAAAAGGTTGGAGTTCCGGTACACCTTTGACAGACAAGGACGCTAGAAGGTACTGTAGCATCATTTCTGATTATTTTACCAATAAACCGAATGGATTTAAGGTCCGTGCTTTCGTCTTCCTTACATTTATTTGTTTAATACTGTACGCGCAGCTTGCATGGTTAAAAATCTTGTTAAGATTGTTGAGTAGAACAAAATATACTCAATCACACCACACACACACATCTTAAGATGTCAGCGAAACCGTAGGGGCCCAGCAGGGTCGAAGCCTACTGGGGCTACGGGTAGTGTGAAAGCGAAGCCCGGGGCCTCGGGATGAAGGCAAAGGGCAGAGGGTACAGGAGTGGGTTTTTAGTCAGTAAAAGTCTGACACTATCTCTCGCTCCACCCAAGAGCGGGATTTGTCATTAGATGATTTTCCCACCTAAAAAACAAAAACCACACACACTGATATATTGCATACATTAACATGCATGTTTATTATAAATTCTAATTTAATTTGATTTTATATTCATTTCATTTTTACAGGTATTTTTTGTTTACTGATTCTGATTATAATTTAGATAATATTCTCATAAAGGTACGTTGTAACAGAAATTTATTTATCAATTTTGCCTGAAGACTAAAACCTTTGTGAGAGCTGGAGTCTGAACCAGGTTCGAGACCTGTATGACACATCTCCAGGATCACATCCTATTAAATATAATCTCATTTTGCGGCACATAAACATTAATCTTATTTTTGTAAGATTATGAGTGGAAGAGATTTGTAAAATTACATGTTAAGTGTACCTAAAGGAAAAGTGATATTTTTATTGAAATGTGTGTGTAGTGTGCACATACATTATGTGTGTGTGTGTGTTTATAATGAATGTGATTAAAATTACTTATGATTTGGATGATACTTTCTGTGTCTTCACATTGACTAAAATTTTAAAATTGTATAACTTTCCATTGTTTATCTTGTTTTTGCTATTGTATTTAAAATGGCGCATTTACACTTAAGGGAATGCACTGGCTCCTGTTGCTAACTAACTGAGGAGCCAGGAAATTTAATGTAATGTGTGTGCTTGACTGCGATCCCACCTGATGGTAAGCAGTAATATAATTGTTAATGCAAAAAAAAATATATTATTATGCACACAAAAGTAGAAAAAAGATGGTAAATACAACAGACCAACATACTAACATAGTTGTCATGTATGAGAGAACGCATGGAAGCATGTTTTTGTGATAGATTCACAAAAATATGTTTCCAAAAGATTGAACATCATAATTAATTATCCTCATATGAGTAACATCATCTTAATAGCAAACGAAAAAAATAATCTTACGCAAGCTCCGGATTATAGTTTTCGAAAGCCGATGGTTGCGAGACGCACAAGAACAGTCGTTATGGCTACAATTAGGGGAGGCCTATGTCTAACAGTGGACGTCTTTCCGCTGAAATTGTGATGAGCTCATGGCTAAAATCATAACAGTCGCATAAGTCGATCTCCAAGGTCAAGCAATTTTTCCTGAGGTTGTTCTGTGGGTGGGCATAATGCCCGTGTATTACATTGAGCGACTGCCTATCGAACCTCCACAACCCAGTTACTGGGCAACACCTTACTCTTTGTATTGACTGATGGTCAGACTTTCTTGCATCTGACTACCTGTAACAACTGTCAAAGACCTACGAATGACGAGAAAGTCACAGTAGATAAACTTTTTTTTTAGGTTGGAAATCATCCAATAACTTCTTCCGATCTGTGCGGAGCGAGAGGGCGTGTCAGACTTTTACTGACTAAAACCACACCTGTGCCCCTCAGTTGCCCTTGGCTTCTAGGACTAAGGGTTTCCTTTTCAGAAATTCCCTGCGGTTCTAGCTAGCGGGCATCGACCCTGCTGGGCCCCTACGGTTTGCTGACATCTCTTTGAGGAGCGCTTGTATCACTACGCGCTGTTAACGACTGGGCTCGGTCCGGTTACTTACCGGACAGCTGGACGGCGAGCTACCCGTTGCTACAGATTACGAATTGGGTTGGCTTAACCACCGGATCAATCAATTGGTGAGGTTATTCTGTAACGGGAGCCTTAGGTAATTCTGTAAAGACAGTTGTAAATTGAAAACAAAATGAAATAAAAAATAACGCTGACATCTTAATTTGATACGAAAACATAACAAAAATAAGAGCATCTCCTATTTTGACACACTTCGCAAAAGGTCGTCGGGATAACGAATTCTATGACAACAGCGCTCCACAATATTGTGTACATTGTCACTTCTTTGTTAGAATCCTTACGAGGCGATTGTCACTTTATTCTGAAGATCCGCCACGGTACTATTTGAGACTATTTTAATGAAATGTTAAGTTTTTCCAGTTGAGGATCTATACTTAGAATGAATGGCGCTGTTTGTAGGCATTCGTTTCTATAAAGCTAAGGAAGTAAAGATTTCTGTCTGATCTTCAAAAGTATTAGAGAAAAAATATATTTTCATTTATTTATTTATTTAAACTTCATGTACAGTAGTGGTACATAGGCGGACTTAATGCAACAAGGCATTCTCTACCAGTTAACCTTTGGGTTAAAAAGACAATAATGTGGTAGGTTTGCACAATAAATAAATAACAGATATTTCAAACAGAACAAATAAAATAAAAAATAAGTTATTTATAATAATAAAATACATATAATATGCTAAAATTATGAACTTATAAATACTATGAAAAATATCAAATTATTAAGAAAACTCAATAATACAACTATAAAATACAACCAACAACTACAACAACAACTACAACAACAAACAACTACAACTATATAACAACTACAACAACAACAACTCAACTAACAACTCAACTATATACTCTTTTGGTTTTTTTCACTTAATCATCATCATGCTTCACGCACTACCATCGTCGATGCACCTTGCTCGATGATGGTAGTAGTATAATACTTTCCGCTTCGCTGCTTTCTTACGTCTAGGCGCTCCCTGTTGTTCTCATCGCTGCCACTGTGGTGAATTCGTCAACAGCCTCGGACACCACGGTCTGTCATGCAGCCGAAGTGCGGGTCGCATAGCACGACACGCGAATATCAACGACATCATCAGACGCGCTCTTGTCTCCGTCGGCGTTCCAGCCGTATTGGAACCCCATGGCCTAGCACGCGACGATGGCAAGAGACCGGACGGCATGCCGTTATTTCCATGGAAGATGGGTAGGCCTTTAGTATGGGACGCTACTTGTGTCGATACTCTTGCGCCTTCCCATCTTCCTAACTCGTCATGTTGTGCTGGTGCTGCCGCTGCGGCTGCGGAGAACCTCAAGCAGCGAAAATATAATAACTTTGTTGGAAGTTATATTTTCGAACCGTTTGGGGTTGAAACTCTCGGTTCGTGGGGTCCGAGTGCTCAGAAGTTGTATAAAGATCTGTCAAAACGTCTAGTTGACACTTTGCGTGACCCAAGGGCTGGCTTTTACCTCGGGCCAGAGGATAAGCATTGCCATACAGCGTGGCAATGCCGCCAGTCTTTTGGGCACATTACCAGTCGACAGCGATGTGGAAGAGTTTTTTGGCGCCATATTTTAGTTTTAGTTAGTTGTAATTAGTGTAGGGTTTTTATTATTATTTTATTGTAATTATGGTTAGTATTTTAAAACGTAAATTCAATTAAAAAAACTTTTGGTGTAAAAATAGAAATAGGAACCATAATCACCATTGGATATAGAAAATGTTCCCTTTTTTAATTATAATTAAACTAGTGCTTGACCACGATCCCACCTGATGGTAAGCTGTGATGCAATCGTTGATGGTGGATCGCACTCGTTTAAGAGCTTATTCATTTTAGCCTTGAAGACACCTGTTCATAATTTTAAGTGTTTAATTTTTTAAATTTTATTATAAACATACACAGCCACCAGTGCAGAAATCCAATACGATAGTGTAGACCACAAATATAAGTTACAATTACAAGTATAAGATTAAGTTCAATTACAAATTAAATACTAAAAACTAATAACAATACAATAATAAACTAATAACAATACAATAATAATACTAAAATCAAAAAGTTTTATCATTTTTCATAACATAATACAATCCTAAACCTATTCTATTGTTTATCTTCTTAAATTCAAATCGTCGACCGCATCGTCGCTGTCCATCAGGTGAGATAGCGGTCAAGCACGAACCTATAAAGAAAAAAAGTTCAAGGCGCGAAAATGAGACAGAAAAACCTATCGAGTTTAAGGTGTCGCGACACATACTCAGAACGTACGGCGCCGAACTTTCGGTTGAATACTTATGCTCGCAATGACTTTTTTTGTCGCGCCCAAAAGTTCGGCGGCGCGTTAAGCGAACGAAAGTTGAGTGCCTGTTGCATTTTCCTTCTTCTAAGCTCTTTATAATATCCACAAAAAACGTTTGACGCCGTACGTTTCGCAGGTGTGTCGCGACCCTTATGGGGTCTGACTACCGGGAATTGCGTTGAGAATCTTCAAGAAAGAGAAACTGACACCCGACGATATTACGTTCAGTGTAAGTGAGTTATTCCTTATTTTGTATTCCGGATGCTTTGAAATGAGAAATATTAGTTCCGACATTACATTTCCGCATATAACTAGAAAAGTTCTGATTCTTATTCCCGCCTTCGGCTTCAGTAGAAAATTTCTGAAGTAAATACAAAAAATTACAGAAAGTTTATGTTATAAGAGATGACTCTTATAACATAAAACTTTCTGCAATTTTTGCTTATAATATGAAATTATTATAAGTCATGAATCATGATAATACTGAAGAATTGTTGTTTTTTTTAGGAGGGTACCTAATCATTCAATGACTTATCCCGCTCTAGGGTGGAAGCGCTAGGGCGTGTCCAACTTTTGCTAAAACCCACCTGTGTCGTTTAGTTGCTTTTTGCATTCTAGGACCAAGGTTTCTTTTCCTGCGGTTTGCTGACATAGACGTGTGTGAAACTACGCGCCGCCGAGAAGTTGGACGCGATCCTAACCGGACGGTCGGACGGGTTAGAGCTACAGATTTCCCGCGTCTACTAAGGTCGGTGATCACCCTGTGATTCCCGATGCATGGGGCATCTTCTGTTGCGGCTGTCTATCCTCGGCTAGCTTTCCTTATTTTATTTTTAACTTGCAATGTATAATACTACCGGCTTCATCAAGTTTAAATTGACAAATAAAAAAAATACGTGTAAAAGTGTTTTTAAAAAACTTATTTGCAAAATAAATATCATTTATCATTTATAACTATGTTTGTTCGGGTGGGATCTTGCTACTAAGTTTTGAAGCAGATATCTTCAATCGATTGAGCTGTAATTTTGTATAAACGTTTAATTTGGATGACAATGCATGGTTAGCTGTTATTCTACATCCAACATCAACATCATGGGTTCCACCACCCAAGATGGCGGATTAGTTATTTTTGTTGCACTCCTGCAATGTGGAAATCAAATTAAAGAGTTTACTGAATATGAAGAGACGTAATTCTAAATCTCATATCTTTTAATGGTATCAGAATAAATTATTTATGCTTTCCTGTATCAAATGAAAAGACTTGCTGAAAAAAGGAATGCAATTCAAAAAAAAAAAATCAAAAGCAAAAAAAAACTGTTTTGAAAATAAGCTTCTTGTTAAGTGCGCTATTTGTATTTTTGGTTTACAATAAAGAATATATCTATCTATCTAAAAACAATAAAATAAACTTGTCCTATGAAATTTTCAATATCAACTTATAACGTCTTTATACAATTTAAATAAAAAAAAGGTCGCGAGATTACCAGTAAAAAAAAACAAGCAAGTTAGTAACTCATGCTATACCTACTATAAATTTCAATTAACGTTACTATGACGTTCCAATCAGGATGGCTAAGCTTAAAGATACTTTTTTGAGTTTACTACAAAATATTGAGCAAAAAATTAATTCTACAATTATGTGGTTCACCAAGTTAGCTCCTAAAACGTTCTTAGGCCGATTTCCTTTGCAGCAAGGTGCATTTTGCGTCGGCATTTTTATATTAGTATGTAGCACACTACTTACTAAATACTATTAAGTTTCATATGCAGTATATCTCGAAGGCTACTTCTTCCCTACCTTTATTCTTCTCTGTACGAACTTTAAGATAGTTGAAAATGCTGTGATTTGATGATTAGACCCAGTACTCGGCCAAAAGAAGCCATTCAACTTTTGATTATGATATTTTATGAAAAACTATTTTATTATTCCAGTAGTGGTTTGAAGTAGTCGTTCTATGACAGTCAACTGCAAAAAATAGTAGAAGATAATACTCTAACTAGGAAAAGATCTATGCTATGATATAACGCCACTGCGTTATCTACGCAAAGTTTCTCTGAGGAATGATATTTTGATTTTCTAACCAAAAAGACTTTGTTTCAACTTCCAGGCAATCAGCATAATCTGCGTGATAAGCCTCGCCATCGAGATTATGTTCTACAAACAATGCAAGGACTGCACAGGGCTGGTCATGCACAACGTGTACAGTTTCAGCATCAACGCTATTATATACTGCATGTGCATGATATTCGTCAATATATGGTTCATTTGGGGGGTTAAATATGTTAGTTTTTTTAGATCCATACTAATCAATCTGCCAATTTTTTTTTCTTAACTAAGCTGAATCCAGCTAGCACGATATTTCTTGGAAAAACTGTTGTTAATTTATTTTTTTGGCCGAAGACGCAAAGACAGAAGCTACTTGCCTAGCTAGAGTCCATAACTATACTGGATTCCTGCAAATAAAAAGCACTTTTGAGATTGGTCCAAAAAGAGGTGGTAAGATGATATGGATGCGTATCAATGAGGACTGGTTCGAGATGCGCGTGGGAAAAAATGTCTAGAAGGACTTAAAAAGACTTTTACCATCCAGCAGTGGAACCAGAACAGCTAGAAAAAAAAAGTATCATCATAATTGAGTGTCTAATTTTTCCGTCCAGTTTTATATGGGCTCGGCGTCCACAATAAAATTATGCCTCAAGTCCAAGCGTTGACCCTTGACATACTTATCTCTTTTCAGGAAAAGTCTTCAGTAGTGTTAAGTTGGGTGGTGATCACTGCCATGTGGTGGGCACAGTCTTTCGCACTGGTGTGCGTACTGATGGGCTTGTACATCACGGACTCCAGTCTAGGCTGGATTGTGGCCCTCGCCTGCGCTATAATTGCTTTCAGTAAGTTTGTTAATAGTACGTTGTTTGTTTTGTTAATAGTTGGATATTTGTTTGTTTGTTGTTCGGCAGTAGCCAAGTGAGAGTTGTCGTGTGAGAGATAAATGGCGTGTGTTTAGGGAGGCCTATGTCACTCGGACTACTAGAGTAGGCTTATTTATTCAATTAAAACTTTAATACTAACAAGAAACACTGCACGTACGTGATCTTAATGCCTGATCTATATACAATATAAAAGGAGAAACTAACTGACTGACATATCAACGCACAGCCGAAACTACTGGGACTAGGAGCGTGAAATTTTGCACGAGGTTTCCTTTCATGACATAGGCGATCATTACTCGTGTGTAGTAACAGTATAGTAAAAGAACTTGCTGATAGAGTGTGCGCTACCAGAACTTTTAAACGATGGCTGGAAATAGCGGCTTAAATGTTTGATGTCCTGTATTTGTTTTTGTCTTTTTTTTATAATTTTTGTGCCTAATTTATTAAATCAATTTAATTTAATATAAACTTAATTTATTGCATGCTTACTTGACTGTACCTTTTTATTTTATTTTTCAATTCGTTAAAAAAAAAATAACTTTTTGATTTTTTTTTGTTTTTTGATTGAAATTTGATTAATATATTTTTTTTATGTAATCAGGACTTTATACAATGTAATGGATCTAAGTGGTCTGAAATTAAATACATTATTATTATTATTAAGAGAGGATTTTTCAAAATTCTCTCTCTAAGGGGATGAAACAGGGGTTCAAAGTTTGTATGGAGAAACTTACTTAGACGCGGGCGAACCGCTGGCAAAAGTTAGTTAGATGATAAAGTTCTAATTTAGTCTTTTGTGCCTCCTGAAAAGTTCCGTATTTCGCAGTTACGAGTTATTTATTATAAGCCATCGATTTGTAGTTATAGTTTCAGTGATATCAGGATTTTATAATACGTTGTTGAGAATCGTTGAACCCAATTTAGTTGAGAAAAGGTTAATTGATCAATGTTGAAGTTGAAAAGCCGTGTGTTTTACTCGTAGTAAAAATATTATTTTGTTCATTGTTTCAGTGATATTCCTCTACTGTATATTAGTTGGCTACGGATACTGGCTGGAGATTCGAAAAACATCACAGATCGATCCCGCTAGTCTGCGGAATTGAAGTAAACAAACACGCGGGTTTCGCGGGATTTGCGGGATTGGGTTTTTTTTAAAGGGGTATGCTCAAAGGCAGCCCGCGAAACTAAATTTTTCTTAAGTTTTTTGCAAAGATTAACTAAAGACAAGTTAATTTGAAAATATGTTGTATTATTAACAAGATTTTATTATATATTATATATTAATTAAAAATTAAATATAATGTTTTTTTGGATGTATAAATAATCAGGAACGATAAAACGGTACGGTACGGTATTTTAATGTACCATTTTTAAGATATAAGAAGATAGAGTATTTTAACTGGCATAGATTACGTTTTGTTCTACTTCCGGTTTAGGACTCGCACAACACAAAGTAGAAATTCAAAGTTTATTTAGCTGTAAAAAAAAATATAAGTTCTTCAAAAAAGTACAGAAGTTCCATGGAAAAATTTTAAATCACTTGTAAATGGGTCTAATATATAGGTAATCAGAACACAACCTCGTCAAAACCCATTCATCTCAGAAAAAAATTCAATCCCGTAAGCATGCGGGATTCCGCAATAAGGGTGCGGGATTGGATTCCCTAATCACAACCTCCTGTCGAACAGACCTAGACAATATGATTAATAAATAAAGTTACTTGAAATAAAAATATTTGGAATTTTTTTATTGGCTTTAAATCTGAGATACAAAATCTTCCCCAGCATGCAGAACCCAACAATCGCCCCTTAGCTAACACACTGCATAAGTAATTTTTACCAACTTTACAGAAAACTAAAAAAGCTGTGCGGTGTTGAGAGGTCAGTCGACTTGCACGCTATCACTACTTTTCAAATTATGGCTACTGATTGGCTGAAATCTATATCATGTGACCAATGGTTAGACGCGCAATGAGCAGCTCCATGTAAAAGCATTCAAATATGAAAACCGGCAATTTTCGACTTAAGCGGTGTTGTAAGCTAAGGGACGCAATGCTCAATTGTGCCGTTCAACGTCTGTGCCACGTTGTAGCGTGCTGTGACACACATTATTCACAACCCTACCGGTTTCCGCCGCCGGGATTCTGATCCCGATTTCCGGCCACCGTAGGCACGGGCTTGCGGACGGCGAGCCACCCATTGCTCGTCCGGTAACCGTCCGGACCAAGCCCAAGTCGTCGACGGCGCGTACTGTTCCACGCGCGCCTCAAGGAGATGTCAGCAAATCGTAGGGGCCCAACAGGGTCGAAGCCTACTGGGGCCACGGGTAGTGTGAAAGTGAAACCCGGGGCCCTGGGACGAAGGCAAAGAAGGAACGGGAGTGGGTTTTTAGTCAGTAAAAGTCTGACACTATCTCCCGCTCCGCCCAAGGGCGGGATTTGTCATAAGATGATTTTCCCACCTAAAAAAAAATCACTACCGGTTTTGCGACGCAACTTCAAAGTCAGGTTTAGCCTAGTTTGGGACGCGACTGCTTCCGAAAATTGCCGAACGCTCCCATTTCGAACCTTAAAAACGTGCAGTCAGTATGGCTAACACTGTCTTGCCTACCATTACGAATTTTTATTTTGATAACTCGAAAATTTAGTCGCATACTTGTCGCCAAACATCAGAATTTGTGGGGCACTGGTTCAAAAGTTATAAGGGTTTACAGGTGGCCGATTCAGGGAGTGTCCTCGATTTGCCCACATTTGAATTTCAAAAATTACACCTAGGGCACCTAGCGAAGATTTATGTTTTCATCCAGATTTAGTTGCTAATTAGTCAAAATCCGTCGCCAAATATCAGAATTTGTCGGTCACTAGTTAAAAAGTTATAGGTTGTTGACAATAAAATATACCGGCTTAATATCCCAAAAACTATGCCGTAGTTCTTGAGAATTAAGCCGGGAAATTTCCTAGCGAAGAACTGCTTTCGTCCTAATTTAGTCGCAAATTAATCACAATTTATCACCAAGTTACTGATTTCTTCGGATCTTAGTTTAGAATATGATACCTGGATTCTGGAACCCCCCCCCCTCCCCCAGTGGTAGAATTTTTCGTCGGTCTTTTCATATTTTTTTTTATTTAAATCTTTGCGTTTTTTTTATTTACACTGTATAAAATCGTTATTCCAATATTTTAAGTGAAAAAAAATGAATAATAAATTACTTTTAAAATTAAAAATGTCATCGGGGTTGATTAGAATAACGATTTTATCTACCCTGATGACTTTTAAATTAATTAATTTTTAATTCAAAGAATGTCTTTTAAATACCAACGGGGTTAGTTAGAATAACGATTTTACACAGTTTAAATTAAAAAAAAAAATACAGATTCTTTTTTAAAAATTAGGAAAAAGCCTATGAAAAATTCCACCTCTCGGTCCAGAATCATGTACAGGATCCGTGGTATTCGTATGTCCGTCGATGTCAGACACCGTGTATTTTTAGCTTAAATTTACTAAACAACTCACAATCTTTGATATCTCTAGGTAGATTATTATAGAGTTGTGCATCTTCAAACAAAAAAGTTTATGTTGCCATAAGTTTTTGTTCCGGCTTTCCTTAGTTTAATGTTGCTAATATTTCTGAGATTATATAATATAAAAGCTTGTCGCAAGATTTAACTACATAAAATAAACAAGTGACTTACTCATGCAATACAAATTTCACCAAAAAGTTACTATGACGTTTCAATCAGGATGGCTAAGCTAAAAGATATTTTTTTTTGAGTTTACTACAAAATAGTGAGAAGAATATTAATTCCAAAATTATGTGGTTCGACAAGTTTACTCCTAAAAAGTTCTTAGGTTGTTTTTCTTTGCAGAAAGGTGCTTTTTCCGTCGGCGTTTTTATATTGGTATGTAACACACTACTTACTAAACGCTACTTCTTCCTTATCTTTATTTATTTATGTACACACAAACACTTAAAATCGAAACGATCAAATACAGATAAACAACGTACAAAGGTCCTGCTTATTTCTAACGAAATTTCTTCCAGCAGACCTGTGACAGGAGTGTTGGATGAGAGATGTAGACGCAGTGTTTATAAATAATATAGAGAAGAATTAAATATGGTCATATTATCTAAATTTAATCATATAATGCATACATATATATCAATAACAGTAAATAAATGTACACATAAATAGATAATATAATAAATAATTAATTAATAATAAATATAAACATAAACTAAATTATAAAAATACATTTAACTATAATAATATATATAATTTACGAGATGGCAGAGAGGTAATGTTCTTTGACTAGCTTTTTGAAGATCTTTATTCTTATTGGTGCGCACTATTAATAAAGTAGAAAATGCTGTGATTTGATGCTTGTACCCGGCACACAGATGGCCGTTGGGGCCGAAAGGTTCTGGAGTGGCGACCGCGTACCGGAAGACGCAGTGCTGGAAGTCCCCCTACAAGGTGGACCAATGACCTGGTAAAGGTTGCGGGAATCCGATGGATACGAGACTCACAGGACCGTACGTTGTGGCGACATTTGGAGGAGGCCTATGTCCAGCAGTGGACGGCTATCGGCTGAAATGATGATGACGATGATGATGATGAAGAGGAGAATGTTAATTTGCTATTACACACCTTTTTGTATAGATTCCGCATAATTAAAATTCGTATATCGGCCAGAAGATATTGCCTAAATTTTAATAATAATATTTTATGAAAAACCTGTTTTATATATAGTCAAAAGTAGGTGCTGTAGGTGTTACAGAATTAATGATAGATAATTACTCGAACTATGAAAAGATCCCTGACTGCAATGGCATAACATCACTACGTTCATGTAAATTTCTCTAAGAGATCGAATCCAGAAAACATGATCCAACAGAATAACAAAAAACTTGTTGGCTGAGCTCATTAAATAGACGTGATCTCTTATGAAAACCACAAGTCAACAAACGCTAAATGGGAAGCTTTCTTTTTCTTTGGCTGGAGGAGTTGTAACAACGATCTTCAGCGGATGGCCAGTAGTAACTTTTTTTCTTTTTTTTTCGGGTGGGAAGATTATCTAATGACATCCCCCGCTCTTGGGCGAAGCGGGAGATAGTGTCAGACTTTTACTGACTAAAAACCTACTCCTGTTCCTTCTATGCCATTTATCCACGGCACCGGAGAGCTCTTTCGCATCACCCATGACGTCAGTAGGCTTCGACCCTGCTAGGCCCCTACGGTTGCTGAGATCTTCTTGAGGCCCCCTTGAACCCGTCTACGGCAACGGCGCGTACGCCGTCGATGACTTGGGCTCCGTCCGGACGGTTACCGGATCGAAGGTCGGCGAGCTACCGATTGCTCGCCGGCGGGCACCTTGCTCTCAGAACATATGGACAATGAGGCCGAAAGGTTCTAGAGTGGCGACCACTGATCGGGAGACGCAGTGTTAGAAGGCCTCCGACAGGGTTAACCGACGATCTGGGTCATCGACGACGGTCGCGGGAATCGGATGGATGCGAGACGCACAAAACCAGTCATTGTGGTGACACTTGGGCAAGGGCCTCTTTCGGCTAAAATGGTGATGATGATAACGTTTTTCTTCAAATATCTTGATTTTCTAACCAAAAAACTTTGTTTCAACCTTCAGGTAATCAGCATAATCTGCGTGATAACCCTCGCCATCGAGGTCTTGTACTACAAAAATTGCAAGGACTGCACATCGCTGGTCATGCACAACGCCTACAGATTCAGCATCAACACTATTGTCTACTGCATCTCCATGATATTCGTCAATATGTGGTTCATTTGGGGGGTTAAATATGTAAGTTTTTTTTAGATCCATATTATATCATGTACCCAGCCTTTCCCCAGCTAAGCTGAATACTAATGTTTAATCTAATAACTGGTTAGCATGGTACTCCTTGGAAAAACTGGTGTCAGAATTTTGTGGGTGAAGATGCAAAGGGCAGAAGATGCTTATAAATGCGGTTGTGTTTCAGCCGCATTCATAGTGACCGCTGGGCTAGAGTCCAGCACGGGGTTTCGGCTGAAATAAAGCGCCGTCGAGATCGGCCTAGAAAGAGGTGGTCAGATGATATGGACGCGTACTACGAGGACTGGTTCGAGATAGGCGTGGAAAAAATGGCTGGAAGGACTTTGGTAGGCTTTTACCCCTCAGCAGTGCGACAATAATGACTTGAAAAAAAAACCACAAAAGTATCATGAAAATTAGGGGATATTTAGTAGTTAGAGGGACCTACTGGGGCCAAGGGTCTGATTCTGAAAGGAAGACTCGGCCCTGGTACGAAAGGCAACGAAGGAACAAGAGTGGGTTAATAGTCAGTAAAAGTCTGACACTATCTCCCGCCTCGCCCATGAGCGGGGGATGCCATAAGATGATTATCCACCGAAAAAAAAAGTAGTTAGAGAGAAAGAAAATTTTGTTTTATAAGATGAGTAATCGTTATTAGTAAAAAGGTCACATAAGATGAATCAGCAATTTTCCGCTTTAGTTACCTAACATACCTAATTATGGTTAATTATCGTATGTTTTTGCATTGCTGCCAGTGCAAGAGTTAAATGGCCCAAATTAGGTCTTATTGGGGAACGTAATTGCCAAAGTTTTTATGCCTTTCTTATAAAAACTTGAATCTAAGTTTTTTAAACGGTTTTATTTATTTTTATACCTGTTTGTTTGGATCAAATATAGTGATTGAAATTTTACCTTCTCCCTGTTTTTTATTTATTGGATTAAGAAGCCCTTAAAAGTAAGATAGGTGCAGAGTGCATGAAGGACGCACAAAATTGAAGAAAGCAGGAAAGAAAGTTTAAGCCCAGGAGTGATTCATTCTAGGCAGATATGTTGATGATGATGACATAAGCCATTTTTTGATGGTGGAATATCATCAAATAAATTTTCCTACACTGGTTGGAGCGAAAGAGAGTGTCAGACTTGGTCAGACTTTTATTGTCTAAAACCTATTCTATTTCCTTTAGTTGCCCTTTGCACTATAAAACAATCCTATTGCACACATCGACCCTATAAGTTTCCATCAAACATGCTGACATCTAAGGCGTAGAATTCTCTTCCAGAGTCTGTGTTTCCTGATAGCTACAACACAGAGTCTTTAAGTCAGAAGTAAATAAGTTATTTCTAGGCAAGCGTGCTCCATGCTCACCTTCAGGTGAGTTAGTGGTCAAACGCGAGCCTATCAATAATAATTGAGGCACGCGTGATCATTGTGCCGTCGGCCCGGGCCTAGTTCTTATCGGACAGCGAGGTACCCATTGCTCGCCGTCCACAAGTAAACCTCAGGTCCAAGCGTTGATCCTTGACATACTTATCTCTTTTCAGGAAAAGAGTTCAGTGGTGCTAAGTTGGGTTGTGATTACGGCCATGTGGTGGGCTCAGTCATTTGCACTGATGTGCGTACTGATGGGCATGTACGTCACGGACCCCAGTGCTGGCTGGATTGTGGCCCTCGTCTGCACTGTAATTGCTTTCAGTAAGTTTGTCAATAGTAGGTACTTACCATTGGCTTAATTTAATTTCTATTTTTTACTTCCTTTTTTTTAATATATTTAATTATTATTACTTATCTACATTGTGCTCACATATTAAAAGCGACAAAAAATATGTAACCAAGATTTATGTAACTCATAATATGATTTAAAAGAGTTGCACGTTCTTCTCCATAGAGATCTACGCTTTGGAACGAGCAAATTAGCTTCATTTGTTTTTTTTTTACTGACCGACATTTTGACAATTCAAAAGTGCCTGTAATTGGTTTATTTGAAATAAACATTTCTGATTTCTGTACTTTTATGATTTTGTTAATAGTTTGATGTTTGTTTGTTTGTTGTTTGGTAGCAGCCGGGTGAAAGTAATCGGAAATCAAGATAAATAGCGTGAATTTGGGGAGGCCTGCATCATACACACCAGTTTCTGACGATCCGGATACAATATATTCGGAAAGTGTCTTTTTTCTCTGGCGATTCGGACATCACCTATATTTATTAACCCCTCGGACGCCCCGGGGTATTATTATTACGTAATTGCGCGTTTTTACGTAAATCACTAAAAAAGAATTAAAAAAAAAACTTTTTCTGGTTGTTTCTAGGAAAAGCAAAGATATATGTAGAAACCAAAATTTTTGGCCTAAAAAATTTCGTACAGACGTGTGTATGAAACGACAATTAAGCATATTTCAAGGTCATTCAAGTTGTACAGACGTATTTAGGTACAATCGGTTCTTAACAGGGCATTGGTATACCTATACCTTGGGGGGAGGCCTTCCAATACTGCGTCTTCCGGTACGCGGTTACTTCAGAACCTTTCGGCCCCAACGACCATCTGTTCTGCGAGCAATGTGCCCTACCCATTGCTACTTAAGTTTGGCGATTATTCGTGCTATATCGGCTACCTTGGTTCTCTTGCGGGTATATTCATTTCTGATTCGATCACGCAAAGAAACTCCAAGCCCTTTCCATTGCCCTTTGGGTGACTTTAAGCCTTCTTATGAGGCCCAACAACATATATATGGTGACTGGTAATTAGTGTACGATACTTAAACACATGATTGTGCTCATGATAACCAACAATTTTTAATGTGGGACAAACTTGAAATCGCGAAAAAAAATCAGCTGTTCTGTACATTTATGTTTGCCTAATGTACTGAACAGCTGATATTTTTTTCACAATTTCGGCTTTGCTCCCATAGTAAAAATTGTTTGTTATCATGAGCACAATCACGTGTTTAAGTATCGTACACTAATTGCCAGTCAGCCTATATAATAAATAGTTATAAGTCTTCAGCTGTTACTCATGACTGATAAATTTCTTAAAGAACCACTGTAATGGAATGTAAGAGGAAACATTCATGAAAATACAATACCTATATATTTATAATAAAAATTTTACCTCCTGTTGTAAAAACACGTTCATCACTCTAGGCTGAAATAAACGATAAACTCATATTGTACTTGCTATAAAATAACCTATTCAATATTTTCCCTGCACGCCTTCTGAAAATGTGATTCGTACACGCAAATCAAATGCGCATCTCTAAGAGTACTTACCAGGAAATCTCAACGTGAAAAGTTTGCAATATCGAGCAGAAGCGGAAACCACTTGAGTCTTGCCTATAAATATTTGCGCTAACAAGGTTTTCATTCAAATACGAGAAAATATCTTCATCTGACACTGGAGACTCGTAAAGTTGCATAACGATATCCAACACTTCGTAACAAACCATCATTAGATACGTATCTATTGAAATTATGGCATCATCGTCATCATCATCATCATTTCAGGCTATAGACGTCCACTGCTAGACATAGGCCTCCTCCAAATATCGCCACAAAGAACGGTCCTGTGCATCTCGCATCCATCGAATTCTCGCAACCTTCACCAGGTCATCGGTCCACCTTGTAGGGGGCTTTCCAACACAGCGTCTTCCGTTACGTGGTCGCCACTCCAGAACCTTTAAGCTCCAACGGCCATCTGTTCTGCGAGCAATATGCTCTGCCCATTGAAATTATGAAAATGGCGCAAATTATGAAGCAATTTTAAAAGTCAAAATTTTTGTTTATCCCGTAGAATAAATTTGTAATTCGAAATGGCTAGTAATACCCAGTGTTCCACATTATTCAGTTCTCCATCGTGCATCGTATCTGTATTCCCCATCGCTTTTTTCTCAAACTTCAATCTATACTCAATACTCAATACTCAATATTTTATTGCATTCCATATTATGTAGATACATAGGTGGTATAAAATATAGTCAAGATCAATATGGACCCTGTCGGGCACAGCATAGTTAGGAGAGAGGATGAAGGCCGAGTAACAATTCATGGAATTAATAATTGTAGGTAGATCTAATAGATGTATATTATTATGTATGTGTATAAGTATTGGTAGATTGTGTCCGATTATTTAATTTTTGGTTTTGTCATCTTTATTATTAAATTATGTATGTATATATTTAAATTAGATTGTATATGCATATTATTATTATTATGTCTATTGTATAAGTAATTGTAGATTATGTCAAATATTTTATTTATTTTTATCGTCATTATTAGTAAATTGTTATTATTAAAATTAATTTATTTATGTATATTATTATTATGTTTGTATAAATAAGTTAGGTGAATTTTGTCAGGTTTTTTTATTTATTTTTATTGTCGTCATTATGAAATTATATATTAATTTAAGTCAATTATGTATATTTATTATTATTATGTCCATGTGTAAGAATTGATAAATTATGTCAGGTACTTTTATTTATTTTTCATCGTCATTATTATTAAATTATTTTATTGTTTATCTGGGAATTTATATTTAATTAAATTTTCTATTTTTCATACTATATTATAATAACTATATTTAATAAATGTCATTACAGAATCTTTGGTGAATAATAATACAAAGAAAAGAAAAATATTATTTTCCGATCGACTTATCATCTAAAAATTCCTTCACTGAGTAGTATGACTTAGCTTCTAGAAATTCTTTCAATTTATTGATAAATATATTTGTTTTCCTTACTTCTCTAATTTCATTTGGCAGTTTGTTATAAATTTTAGCGGACATTACTAAAGGACTGGTTGAGTGCATTTTTAATCGGGATCGAGGTATGTTTACTTTGTTTTTATTGTGTCGAGAAGTGTATCTTCTTTGTGTTTCTTCACAATTTGTGTAAAAATCTGGGTGTTTTCTGACAAATTTACATAACTCTAAGATGTATAAACAGGGAAGTGTGAGTATTTTGTGTTTTTGGAAGTGTGGTTGACAACTTTCTGTTTGTTCTATATTGGTTATTATTCGTATTAACTTTTTTTGCAAAATAAATATGGTCTGCGAACCAGTACTGTTACCCCACAGCATGACCCCATAGCTAAGCCATGCTTGGGCATATGCATAGTAAGTAGTAAGTGCAGTTTGCAGGTTGGTAGTTTTTTTTATTTCGCGAAGGGCGTATGAAAATTTTGATAATTTTGCTCTTATTTTCTGTATATGGGATTTCCAGTTTACATGGGTATCTATAGATAAACCAAGGAGAGTAAACTCGTTTACTTGTTCTAATTTTGTATTATTATACATAAAATTTAATTTTAGTGGTGGTTTTTGATGGGGATGGAAAGTAATTAATTTTGTTTTTGTAAAGTTGATTTCTAGGTTATGGTTATTCATCCAGTTTACAGTTGTAGAGAGAAGGGAATTTAATTTGCAATTTATATTGTCATCATTTTGGCATGATGTGAGTAGAGATATATCGTCCGCGAATAAAACACATGGGCTTTTTATAATTTTAGGAAGGTCATTAATATAGATAAGGAATAATAAACAGCCTATAACACTCCCTTGGGGGATTGATGCATTAACTGCTTTTCTGTCAGACCTTATTTTTATTATTTCATTTGAGTTTTTATCGAAATATTCTATTTCTACTAACTGAATCCTATCCTTCAGGTATGATGCAAACCATTCATGGGCTTTTCCTCGTATTCCTATCCCATAAAGTTTATCTAATAAGATTTTAAATTGTACTTTATCATAGGCTTTAGACATATCAAGGAGCATACCTACGGCATATTTTTTGTTATTAATAATAGATAGAGCCTCTTGTACGTATTTGTAGACTGCTAACGTTGTAGATCTATTTTTACGGAAGCCGTTCTGGCAGTCGTCAAATATTTTATTTTTTTCACAGAAAGAGTATACGCGGTTGCACATAGCCTTTTCAAAGATTTTAGACGCAGTTGGTAACAACGCGATTGGTCGATAGTTACTAGGGTCAGTTTTAGAATTTTTCTTGTGTATGGGTTTTATGAGTGCGTTTTTAAGTTGATTTGGAAAACTTCCCTCATCAAACGATTGGTTAATTAGTTTATAAAATGGTAGGGTTAGTTCATCTGCACATTGCTTTAGTAGAAATGGGGGAAGTTCGTCTACTCCAAAACTCTTTTTATTTTTTAAATTTTTTATTATTCGATTTACTTCATGAGGATCAACAGGGCTGAGAAATATGGAGTTTTCTGTGGGGTACATCACAGGGACTCCTGTTGCTGGTGAGATATTATTCCCGATAGAAGCAAAAAAGTCATTAAAAATATTAGCTATTTGCTTAGGTTCTGTTATCAAGTTATCATTTTTATGTAATTTTATATTATTTTTTTCCCTTTCCATTGGTTTATTTGTTCTTTCGTTTATTAAATTCCACATAGTTTTTACTCTATTTGTTGACTTTTTCATTCTATTTATATATTGTAGTCTTTTTGCTGTCGTTACAGATTGCTTTAGGGTTTTTTCGTATTTTTTATAATATTTCAATAATATGGGATTTTTTGTTTTAGTGGTAAGTATTTTAAGTAGTCTTTTGTTTTTGCAAGATAATTTGATACCCTTTGTAAGCCAATACTTTTTAAGTGTTGTTTTTATTTTTATCTAACACGACATATAAAGCCATATTATTGCTCTTCAAAATAAAACAGTGATTTTTGGCGGCACTCCTTCGAGTGAAGTTCAGTGGCTGAACTTCTCTTCCCAAGAAGTGCAGAAGCAAAGAAGATACAAGCCATAATATAGCTACTAATGAGATTAATCTGCAAACGACTCTACATTAAGTCGTTTTATGCAAATTATTAAACATCGCAAAGCTTGTAATGGTAATTTGTTAAGCTGAGGTTAATCAGAACTGTGGAAAATGCAAGCAGACTTTTTAGGCACAGTGTAACTTGAATGTTTCGGAAGTCAAGCCCATTTTTATAATAAAAATAATTTTTGTATGCTCATTTTTATACACAAGTGGCATTGTAGTCTAATGTTCTTTATTTCTACTATTATGTGCTCAGTCTTTCTTGTATTTTCCTAACCTTTTAGAGCATAATAATCACTCAAACAATCCATTCATCATCATCATCATTATTTCAGCCGAAAGACGTCCACTGTTGAACATAGGCCTCCCCCAAGAGTCGCCTCAACGACCGGTCCTGTGCGTCTCACATCCATCGGTTTCCCGTGACCCTCACCAGGTCATCGGTCTACCTCCAACAAATACGCAATCCATTAATTACTCTTAAATAATAATCCTTCTAACCAAATTTTAATTAAATGTAGTCAATATCAACAGAGATTAGCCAAGTTAGATACTTGGCTAGTAGCTTTAGCTTTGGCGCAGGAGATATTTTAGTGCACATGTGTGTGTTTAAATATACCTGCAGTCTCTATTCCTTTACTCTCGTACTCCGATACAACGGCAACCCGACGCGATCGGGAAACGATTAGGCGCAGGACCATCGGCGTACGTGCTTTCTGAGGCATAACACCACCGATTTCCAAACTTCGGGCTACTCATAATCTTCCTACCCTTGTCCCGTTTTAATTGGGGTCGGCGCAACACGTTTTTTTCTTCCAGTCTGTCACTCGTCACGCTATCACTAACTCCCCTTTCTTTCATATCACTTCTCACACAATCCATCCATCTTTTCTTTGGTCTCTCTCTCCCTCTCCATCCATCCACATGTAAACTCATAACTCTTTTAGTAACATGCGTTTCATCTCTCCTCTCTTTTCCAAACTTTGGGCTATTGCAAAGTATAATTTGCAATGGATTTAATTTATGGGTTTTATTTTATTGTGATTTTATTTTATTCTATTTTATTGTGTGGCATCGTGATATTTTTAAATGAAAATGGCAATGGGTGAATTTGACCTAAATAAAAATTATTATTATTATTACTTAATAAAAACCCATTAGCATTTTTTGCACGACGAGAGAATTGAAACTTGAACTTCACGCTCAACACTCAGTCATGCTTGCGCCCACGAGACCAACGAGGCAGTGGGCAATGATGCCGTCCAAACAACAAGATTAGGGTACCATTTACGAAAAGAACTAAAAAGGTAGTCGCACACCAGTGCGTCTATTCTCGCTCTACTGATTATTATGAATGGTACAATAGATAGTATATTTACTTCAAGATAGAAATATTCGGAAGTATTATTAGCTCTGACAACGGTTGTGCCATCTGGGAAGAATATACAAAGATCTTTGCGATTCTGAGATTCAATGATGTTGGAGCGGAAGGCTTTGTTTGTTTAAATATACATATTCTTTATCAAATTGTTTGACTTCTTATAAGTCTTCTTGTAACTTAATATATAACATGTATTGTGTTATATTATGTAACCAATATTTGTTCACCTCTAAATGTAGGTTATGGTCGAAAGTACCTACGACTGTTTTATTTTATCACCTCATATATTATACTCAAACAAATAAATGATTTGTATTTATCAAAATACAAATCATTTATTTATATAGAGAGCAGTGGTGGCCGAGTGGTAACGGCCCCGACTTACGAGTTGTAGGTCGCGGGTTCAAACCCAGCCAGGCGCATTACTTAATTTATTTCATCACCACTGCTCTCAAAACGGTGAAGGAAAACATCGTGAGGAAACCGGCATGTCCTAGAACCAAAAATTCAAAGACATGTGACATCCACCAACCCGCACTGGGCCCGCGTGGTGGATTACGGCCCATTCCCTCTCCTAGAGAGGAGGCCTGAGTCCCAACAGTGGGAACATTAAAAGGCCGACTATGCTATGCTATGCTAATCATTTATTTAAATAAAAATAAAAACACCCAACTAAACCCAAGGTATTTAAATTTAGGTAATTTTATTTTATTATATTTCTTCAAAGAGTAGTTCCAAACGACCAATCTTTGAAGTAAAATTTTGATTTGATACTTGTAGCGCCATCTGTGATGTTGAATACATGCCTCGCATGAGTCAGTTTTATGTGATAACCTCATAACGGCGCGTCAAAACTTGTCGAAAAAAAAATGAGTGTTTGAAATAAATCCATATGATTTTTAAATATTTGAATAAAACACGTAGAAGTACATTTAAATTGAATAATAATAAAGGATTAATATTAT
Source organism: Mythimna pallens (assembly GCA_961205895.1). Taxonomy (NCBI): domain Eukaryota; kingdom Metazoa; phylum Arthropoda; class Insecta; order Lepidoptera; family Noctuidae; genus Mythimna; species Mythimna pallens. Next base: position 18,866,629 of record OY540837.1, read on the forward strand.
GTTTTGTGCCTCCTGAAAAGTAACGTACCTAATTCACTAGAAGCAATCAATTTGTACATATTTGTAATTTAAGTAATTAAATCAAGATTTTACGACATTAGTTGGGAAAAGGTTAGGGAGATTAATTTATCACTATATTATTATATAAATATATTGTTTTTTAATGATATAAAACAGTGCTTGACTGCTTCCACCCGATGATAAGCAGTGATACAATCACACTATACCTACATTAAGAGCCTATTCACTCTAATTTTGAAGACATGTAAATTATAATTAGTGATGCAACGGAAGTATCTTAACAGAAGCGGAAACGGATACAGATGTCAAAAATAAATCTTTGCGGATGCGGGAGCGAAAACGGAAGCGGATGTGTTACTATGAAGAAAGAGCACAATTTTATTTTTTTAAAACAACAGAAGGTTTACGTTGTAATCACTTAACGGCGCGGTGATACGCAGAATGAACCAAAAAAATATACATGATAAAGAAACTCGTTGCGACACGTTTGTGTCCAGTCGTCCACGCGCCACCCACCCCCGCGTTTCTCTCTGTATTCTTCCGTTTAGAGTTTTGTTATAAATTTTGCGGAAGCAGAAGCGAAAGCAGAGGCGATCGAGAGAAGAGTTCTGTTGCAACACTAATTATATCGGATGGGAACCGTAGCAGGCAAATTTTTCTAATCCTTGGTCTTACGCGGTATAAACAACGAGGCGGAACGCTTAGTCCAGGCCATAAAGGTGTTAACAACGTAAGGGTCGACACTCGCCGTACGTCGGCTTCAGTTGCAAAACCGTGTGCTTTAATAATAATATTGTTTCGTTCATTGTTTCAGTGGTATTCTTCTACTGTATATTAGTTGGTTTCGGATACTGGCTGGAGATTCGAAAAACATCAGAAAATCATGTCGAACAGAACCAAACCATATGATTTATAAAATAAAGTTGCTTAAAATATTAATCTTACGATATTTTTTGTTGACTTTATTTGCGCCCGAGCTTCGGCTTACTGCAAGAACTCGTTAACTGACAAATACAAAACTTTGAATACAGCCAAGTAACTTAAAGTCAAAGTTTCACATATATATCGTCGGCCGACACTTACTTATTAATTGACAAATACAAATCTTAGTAACCAAAAACCACTTTTAATACCTAACTAAAAGTGGATTTATTTAAAGTTTTGTATGAACAACATAATAATAATAATCGTTTATTCACAAAGCCAAAATACAATTTGTCCATCTACAATTAGTTCCACAACAGCTGTAGGAACTCATTAACTGACAGTTAATCATGTCGTCGGCTGTAAAAACTCATTAACACGCAGTTAATGAGTTCTTACAGCCGACGATATAAAAATGTAAATATTTTTTGGAATACTGCTTACATGTTTTTTTTACTTGTTCCACCCTACACTGAAATTGTAATATAAATGGAAGAAGTTACTGACTTCTGAAATACACAGGCATCTAAACTAGATTAGGGCGCAAGTTTGCGCAGTACCATTTGGTTCGAGAGAATGATGTGAGTCAAAGAACTCTTCTCCACTTTTACTTATACACGTTCATCATACAAGAAACACTGGTATCACTTGTATAACACGCATCAATAAATTACCAACGCGCTGCTTTAAACTTTAAAGCGTGGCTTTGCCTGGTTGTCTTTGGTACACGACTGCTTCCGAAGATTGCCGACCGCTTTCGAAGATTGCTGACCGCTTTCATTGTTAGGCTGGTTTTTTAGAGTCGCGCTGACCGCACGCTGACCGTTGGCGCTGACAGTCGAAACGTATGAACTTCTAGGAAGAGTTTTAGAAAAACGCGTAGCTAACAGCGCGTGCGTTGGTCAGTGCTGACGGGTCAGCGGCCGTACGCGTCGCGATTCGGCGCCGCGTAGCCGTCGGCGCTGACCAACACACACGCGCCTCTGTCTTCAGTGAGAATTCTAGTGTCGAGCTGAGCAGACGATTCAATTATTAATACCCTTCGCATTTTTGTTCGTCTATACTCCACAGTGATCAGCACGATACTGAAACGTCAAATACGCGGTCTTGTCTGCTATCCTCTCCCCAATAACGTTCTTACTTTATAGTATGTTATTATATAGTTTAACTTAAGTTTTTTGACGGGGTAAACGTATTTATAAATTAAAACACTGTTAAACTTACATCTTTAATACCTCTCAGGCACCAGTGTACCGAATACGGTACACCTAATACCAGCTAACTTAAACTTTATTACGTAAAAATAAGGTTTAAGTTAGCTGGTACCGAGGTGTACCGAATTCGGTACACTGGGGCCTGGGGACTGTACGATGGGTACAATAAATTACTACTACAATTAATACATAAATTTGATACACGTGTACTTGGACAACTGATTACGCATGTTTCAAAGTATATATATGAAGATATGGTTTGAGATCGAGCTTTTCAAAACGTTTATTTATTAAGTGGCTCATAAAAAATATTCTTGCTCATAATAAAATAAATCTTCTGAGCATCCTCTTTATTCATCATTTCTTTCTTGAGCAATTTGTAATCATGGGATCAAGCCGTGGCTCCTAAATTTTTGAACTTCTGGGGCCATAGATGAACAGTCAAACTCAGGTAGGTCCCCTCCATCGGCCGACTCAGTTTCCGCCGTTCGACGGAACCAAACTTGGCTCATTGTGACTTGGTCAGCCTGTGGAGCCGGTATCATAGAGTGAATAAAAAAAAAGTCGTATGATAAAAGCTACGTTCTGCGGTTATTTATTCCACTGGCCTTTCGAAACGCCTTTAACCTGTCCTTAACCGTTTCTTTTTCATCTTCTGGATTTGAGGCGTCTATAACATTATTAGAAGGATCTAGCTCTGTCTTTGGATCATTTGGTGACGGTAGGTCTCCATCATTTGGTAATGGTTTTGACGTGTCTGGTGATTGCGTAGAGTTCGGTAATTCAGTTTTGGTGATTGAAACCGCTTCCATGAGTACCCTGCGATGACTGTTCACCACCAATATGAAGTAGATAGTTACTGAAAAAAACATTAAAAAAATATCACTTTGAGCTTTGACCTGGTTTCCAAATACTTTTTTTTTTAGTTGGGGAATCATCTAATGATTTCTCTCGCTCGAGGACGGTTCGAGAAGGCGTGTCAGACTTTTACTGACTAAAACCCGCTCCCATGTTCCTCCTTTGCCTTTGTTTCAAGGACCGTGGGGTTCTCTTTTGCACAACCCATGGCCCCAGTAGGCTTCGATCCTGCTGGACCCTTACGATTTTGCTAACACCCCAGTGAGGCGCGCGTGGAACACTACGCGCCGTCGATGACTCAGGCTCGATCCGGACGGTTACCGGACGGCCGGACGGCGAGTTACCCATTGCTCGCCATTCGCAAACCCACTTCTACGGTGGTTGGAAATTAGGGTCGGGATCGACTGGAGCGTGAGAAAGGCCGTTCCCTCACGCGTGCGGCCGCCTCCTTTGCTAGCATTACTGCTTCCCAGAAGGAGGCGACTCGTTGTCGCCGATCACCCCTACGAGAACACGATGGTGTTTTGCCCAAACGGGGCACCCCTCTACCGTAAACGACTTGTAATATAACATTCGTAGCCATATCCACTTGAATCAAAGCCTTTTGGCTGTCAATTTCTATGAGTAAGTATATGGAAGAGGCATAGCTACTACCGAATAAGCCATATTAATGATATGTGGCTTCAGGAGCCCCGGCTTATGGAAGCATAAAATCATAAATTGTTGACCAAAAATTCAAATTCTTAATATATATATAGAGGAGGCATTATCTAAACATATACTTAAACGCGGCGTTCTACGTGGGCAATTCACGCGTGCGCGTGAAGTCGCCGCTTCAGCAGCCATTTGTATAAAACAAGATATACACCGCACCGCATGAGTCACCCAAGAAAATCAAAGCAATTGATGGCGTCCGCTTCGCTTCGCTTTTTGCCGCACTTCACTCACATGCGACCGCATGTCACCTACGTGACCGACCGGTCACGTAGGCCACCGCGGTAGATTATCAAGTTTGTTCCATTCGCACCGCAACGCTTCGCGTTTGCCATCATTTCACCATTTCAGCCAAAGGATGGCCACTGTTGGACATAGGGCTTCCCCCTCGTATCCATCGCATTCCCGCGACTCTCACCAGGTCATCGTTCCACATTGTGCGCGGTCGTCACTCTAGAATCTTTCGGCCCCATCGACCATCCATTCTACGAGCAATATCTAGTCTACTGCTACTTAAGTTTGGTGATTCTTCGGGCAATGTCGGTGACCTTGGTTGGCCTGCAGATATCTTTATTTCTCATGCGATCACGCAAGAAAACTCCGAGCGTAGCCCTTTCCATTGCCCTTTGGGTGACTGTAAGCCTTTTGATGAGGCCGGCGTTCGCGTTCGCATTCACACTGGATCTGAGGTGACAGCTAGTGCCGCGAAAGCTTCTCGATGCATTGCATCGTGGACTAGGATAGTAATATATACTAAAGTATACTCACACATATACCAAAGTATTCCTAAAAATACGACGAAAGCCTTGACCTTCTCTTGCTTTGAGATGAAGAACAGAGCCAGCAGGAACATCAACAAAAACATGGTCGCTACGAATAACAGTGTGTACCAGATCCATGTGCTGATGAGTAGAATATCATTCTGGAGAGTAAATCAAAACTTAGACGCAAGTATAGTCATGTACAGTCAACAAGTTATTTGGTATGCACGCTGCCTACTAGGCAATCTATAAAAGTATGCTTAGGGTTATGAACGACTTTCAATATAATCCTATATTGAAAATCGTTCATAACCCTAAGCTATTATTGATTAATAAAATCGCAAATAGCGGTTTTCTACATTTTGCTGGTTTTTTTTTTTATTTTCATTCATAAATAAAAATCGACTACATTCATAACTATGGCTTTTTTATTTTTTAGGTGGGAAATCATCCAATGACTGTTCTCACTCCTAGGTTTCTTCGGAACCCGGATTTATTGGAAGTCAAGTGATTGTATACCAAATACCTTGTTTGACTGTCTAACAAGTATTTATTTTTGTTACATTATCCTGCATACATTGGTAAGTCCATAAAATAAGAGGACGCTAGCAGTGAAGAACAACGCCAGCAGAAACCAGATTGTGAGGAGAAGATAACTCATGGGCATGAAGAACGTGCAACCGTATATTGTAGGGTGAAGCTGAAACAAACAAAACGATCGTAAAAGACATACCTACTGGCTGCGGTTGCCCAATAGATGTGCTGAGTTGCGAATCTGATAGCCGTATGTCCCTGATTTATAGGATGGTTAAATTTTCGCAGACTAGCTAACGTGGCGATGCTGCACATTTCCGGATGACAGCGACGTGGAGTACACTCCACACCTTTGACGCCTGAGTGTACTTTATGTTTTTGTACTATATTTAGTTATATAAGTTAATACTTAAGTTTTTTTTATAATAATAATAATAATTTTTTATTTCGGACAATCAAGAGTCCATAAAACATTGCACATACAGAAACAAATTACACACACAGAAACAAATTACACACACAGAAAACAAATTACAAATACAGAAACAAAAATTACACATACAGAAACAAATTACGAATACAGAAATAAAATGCAATTACACAAACGTATTACATTTAGTGAGAGAGTGTAAAAGATAAAATAACAATAATAAAGTTGAAAAACCTATGGATATCTATTTATAGGGAAATGGCTCTGTGCCAGCGGCTTCGCCCGCGTAAAAGTAGGTTTCTCCATACAAACGTCCAATCCTAATTTTACCCCTTTAGGGGTGGAGTTACGTAAAATTCTTATCGGATGTCTACACCGTATAAGGAACCTGCCTGCAAACCTTTCTGAGATTTCGTGATTAATCAGTGAATGGTATTTCGCTTTTTTATTTATAGAAGATAACGGAAAGGTTTGCTTTTTTTCGATATTTACAGACTACTTTATGAAGAACTTCTTATTTACGTTCTTGGATAAACACCCTATAAATAAAACGCTCAATATTTTATAATCTATGCGGACGCCGGCGTTCTCTTGGTTTCTAACCGAAATGGCGCGAAATCACGCGCGAACGCCGGCGCTCGGCGTTGGCTTGGTAGCTTGGTACCGCTCCGAAGCGACAAACTGCTATGTTCTCGCTGAAGAAACGTACTATAATGTAACTCCAGTTCCAGTAAAATAGAGATATACTTAGACATTAGAAATTGATCACTGACTGTTCACACTGCAAGCTCGCAAGATTTTCCTCTATCCATATCATTTAAACATATATAGTTTCATTATAAGATTTCTTAATGAAAAGAATCACTCAGGCATCGTCGCTTGGCGGGAGAACACTCGGTACTCGTTGCCAATTCGTGTTGCTAGGTCTACACGCATTTTGTTAATTTTTCGACTGTAAGACTAATGGCTAAAAGTGCGTCTATGCTTGACAAACCAAGGAAAAGTGGAGCAGAAATTCCTAGGATAGCATAAAATTACAGCCTCAGCTTCCTCGCCGATACGAAATCGGGTTCCACTTATGCTCTTGACGGTCTTAGCCCACCTATCTTAGACGTTACTTAAAACAAGGAACCACATAAAACATTTTACATACCACACATAAAGCAGAGATTATCATAGCACCAGTTTTTAAATCTAACATTCCTAGAAACGAATCCACTTCGGGCAGTTTATTCAATAATACCATCGAATTATTTAAAATATTAAAGTTAATTTCATTTCCAACCTCCATTTTGATCTTATTTATGATTGTAAATAGAATTTGTGTATGATCAAAAAAACTAAAATTTCTACAAAAAAAAAGAGTTTTTGTAAATTACTTTGCCGTGATTGTCAAATGTAATGTCACGACGACGATGACGTTCGGACCACAGATCATATAGCGGGTTAACCTAAAGAGGATTTATGTATTGTTTGAAGTTTTGGTATGTAGGTTAAAAAAAGCTACAGTATACACAAACACAGTAATTTGATGAAGCCATTGGTGACAGTTGGCGCTGATGCATACATTTTAGAGGTCACTGGAGAATACATTAATCGAACTTCCACTATCATGCGAAAGATGTTAGTCGATTATAATGGCCACAACATGAAAATCTCTAAGATAGTTTGTTAAAGAAGATGACGCAATGCTTTTAGACCGGGAGTTTAGTGACAATCTTTCTTACAATGATTTTGATTCATTGCCCACTGTCACTGAGCATAAATGGGTTCCTGCAGCTGGAAAGCGCCGTCAAAATGAGGTGATGAGATGATTTAAGGCTCTCACGCTAAACTGCAATTCAATGCGATACGACACCGCATCGCAGAAAACTGCGATGCGATTTCGTGCAATGTCAATCAATTATCAAGTTCTTGCGATGTATCGTGCGAGCGAGTAGTCTTTTATGAAGCGGCGAAAATTTATTAATTAATATTGTATCTAATACAATAATACTAAACGTTTAATTAAGACAAATAGGATCCAATTTGTTAGTAGTATTATTTAACATATAACTATTGTTAGTAATACAACTTTAAACTACTAGCCCCCTGCTTGACCCATGCATTGAGGTATCAATACTCATCATTCCGACAGTCCAATTTACTGGCAATCATACTTGAAACGATGTTTAGACTAGCCCGCTCTCTGCTCAGCATTGAAGTGCATCGGTTGCGCAGAGTGGCGTAGAACAATAACATCTTATTAATATTTTGGAGGAAATCTCATTTTGGGAAAGACTTGAAAATAATTAATGAAAATATATTTTTTTCAAGTCTTCTTCATATGTCTTTTAATCTTAAAATAAACAAAAAATAGGTATTTAAAGTTGCTAGAGGCGTTTATAACATCTTAAATTATAGAGAAGAACAAGATACAGGATTTCCATCAAAATGTAATAGGTAGAAAGGAAATTTTTAATTTTAAGACAATGAAACCCACCGTTAATTACGTTAATTAGTTACTACAAGCATCTTATTACGGTTTTCTGAAAATAATTAACTTTCAATGTCGGACATCCCACAGAAATGCAAAATGGGAAAATAATAAACTAGTTTCTTAGAATTAGCGGTCGAAATTCAAACCCATATTTAAAGTGAGTTGGAAGGATTTCCATTCGAATCAGTTGCCATGAGATTGGAAAAAGTCCATCGATTGTTAAGATAATATCAAGCTTGAAGTGAAGTCAAATTGATAATAATAATATTCCTCAATTTTCACATAACGCCATCTAGTCCCAAACTACGCAAAGCTTGTGATATGAGTACTAGACAACTGATAAATATACATATTATATATAAATTACTCCCAGACACAGAACAAATCATCGTGTTCATCGCACAAATATTTGTGGGTGGAAATCAAACCCACGACCTCCGGTATAGCAGTCAGGGCCACTGATCACTAGACCAACTGGCCTGTCGAATGTCGAAAACATAGATCTCAACCTAAAACATTGCTATGACGTACCTAGTACATTGGAAGGTGGCGCGTCTGTATTGAGAGCAGTGGTGGCCGAGTGGTAACGGCCCCGACTTACGAATCGTAGGTCACGGGTTCAAACCCAGCCAGGCGCATTACTTTGTTTAATTTATTTCATCACCTCTGCTCTCAAAATGGTGAAGGAAAACATCGTAAGGAAACCGACATGTCCTAGAACCAAAAAACCATGTGACCTTTACCAATCCGCACTGGGCCCGCGTGGTGGATTACAGCCCATTCCCTCTCCAAGAGAGAGAAGGCCTGAGTCCCAGCAGTGGGAACATTAAAAGGCTGATTATGCAAGCTTATACTTCTGTATTGTAATTTCCACTCTGAGCCCTCTAAGGAGCGGCTGAGAGGTGCCACAGCATTATACTCATCTTCCGCATGACACCGTACATGGCAAGTTTGGGAGGTTTTACCGGTGACCTCTCGCGCCGGGCCATTATTCAAGTTATGGTCCGGGCAGGGAGTGGAATGTGGTCACCTCCTTCTCTGAAGCAGTAATGCGAAGGAGGTGGCGTCAACCATGCGGGAACGGTCATCCATACGCCCCAGCTGTCTCGACAGATGACGCCTTGGGCGTCGGGGGTCACAAGGCGATCCCCGGTCCCCATGACGTGGACTTGCTTGGGTAGCTCGCCGTCTGATCGTCCGGACCGAACCCGAGTCGTCGATAGCGCGTATTGTTCCCAGCGCGCTTCAAAGAGATGTCAGCAAAACCATAGGGGCCGTAAATAGCAGGGCAGATGCCCCCTAAGGCCACGGAGAATTTCTGAAAGGGAAAGCATATCCTAGAACCCAAGAGGCAACTGAAGGACATGACGTGTGTTTTAGTCAGTAAAATTTTGACACGCCATGTCACTCCTTCCTAGAGCGGAAGAAGGAAAGGTTATTCAAGTAGTAGCTGCACGTGACTGTATTACTGTCGCACTGTATTTTTTTAGGCTTGTTAGGTAGAGTTACAAATCCTACCTAAGCCTGAAAATAATAATGAGAGAAGTTACCTCGTTAAAAATAGTGAAATGACCTTTCATCAATGTTATGCAATCCACGTTCGAATATTGTCTACAAAAATAGAAGCTTATCAATTTTCCGAATTTTTAAGCTACGCAAATTGACTTATATCTGAAATCCAGTTTAATCCAGATTTATTCGCCTTTCAGCTCTAAAACGTTTGTCAAAGAAGCGTAGGATTTAAAAATGTAAAAGTTCCAGCAAAAAACCGGTTTAATCTAGAATAATCCAATTAGAACTAGAAGGGGATATGTTGCGTCAGTAGTTAGTGTGTCTGTATTTAGCTTTGAACTGTAACTTTTCAAAGGAATTTAGTTACATATGTATTATTTGAAGAATTTTCGTGAATTCAGACTAATTGCAAAGTACATCGTAATTGCTGCAACTTCAATAAACACCTTATTATTAGCAAGGGTCGGAATAAGGTAGAGTTATTCATGTACTTGCATCGAAATGTTGATATTAATATGGATCTTCCCGGGATTGCTAATGAAAAATCCCGTGTGGCCAACAATATTACAAATAAATAATAATAAAAACCTCAGAGATAGATAAGACATATAAAACAAAAATAATTAACATACAATTTTCATTAGTATTTTTCATTGAAAAAGATCTCTCTATGTCAACTGAGGTAAGGTTAACAAATTTATACATTTCCTCCTACTCGTCATTAATGAAGGAAGACTTTTTTTCTGTTATAGGAGTACACATGATCTTGAATGTTCAAGGTAGTTTATCACCATCATTATCTCATCCGAAAGACGTCCCCTATTAGACATAGGCCTCCCCCAAGTATCGCCAAATCGACCAGTCCAGTAGGTACTTTTCGTCCATCTTGTGAGCGGCGTTCCAACAAGCGTCTTCCTGTACGCCGTCGCCACTCCAGAACATTTCGGCCCCATCGACCATCTGTTCTACGAGCAATAAGTGCCCTGCCCAGTGCCACTTAATTTTGGCGATTCTTCGGATAATATGGTTCTTTTTTAGGTGGGAAGTCATCCAATGACTTCTCCTGCTTTTGGGCGGAGCGGGTTAACACACGCTGTTAGACTTTTACTGAATAAATCCCACTCTTGTTCCTTCTTTGCCTTCGTTTCTGACCCCGGGATTCTATTTCGCACAATCCATGGCCTCAGTAGGCTTCAACCTTGCTAGGCCCCTACGGTTTGCTGACATTTCTTTAAGGCGCGCGTGGTACACACTACGCGGCGTCGATGACGTCGACCTCGGTCCAGACGCTTATCGAACGGCCGAACGGCGAGGTACCCATTGCTCGCAATCTCGGGTTATATGGGTAACATTGGTTTTCCTACGGATATAATCATAATCAATCAAGGAGTTTCTTGCACGTTCTTCTCCATAGAGTTCTACACTTTGGCATGTACAAATAGCTGATATTTTTCTGACTGATCGATTTTTGACTGGAAATTTAGGTTAAATTCATTCACAGAGCGAAAACTCATCATCATCATCCTTTCAGCCGATAGATGTCCACTGCTGGACATAGGCCTCCACCAAATGTCGCCACATCAAACGGTCCTGTGCGTGTCGCATCCATCGGATTCCCGCAACCTTCACCAGGTCATCGGTCCACCTTGTAGGGGGCGTTGCATCTCCATGCGCAGATCGTGCATGCGCGCAAGGTCTTTTGCCTCCAAATCCCACGGTGGTTGGCTAGCAAGGAGGCTCGCTGCTTCGCGGGAAATCGTGCGGTATCCCCGCACCAACGGCGCGTAGTGTTCCACGCGCGCCTCAAGGAGATGTCAGCAACCGTAGGGGCCCAAGAGGGTCGAAGCCTACTGGGGCCATGGGTGATGCGAAAGGGATGGCAAAGAAGGAACAGGAGTGGGTTTTTAGTCAGTAAAAGTCTGACACTATCTCGCGCTCCGCCCAAGAGCGGGGGATGTCATGAGATGACTTTCCAACCCGAAAAAAAAAAAAAACCCTGGGGCCTTCCAACACTGAACCTTTTTCGGCCGCAACGGCTATCAAAAACTAGGTTGAAGTTATTTAGGTAATTACAAAATGTTCTAAATTATAGCTGATACTTTTAGAAAGAACAGATTTTTGGTTTTGCACATTCTAACTTTGAAAATGATTTATGTAAATACGTCATCAAGATCGCATTCCCCTGTCTCTTCTAGGTAACCTGTAGTGAACAGAGATTGCTAGAACACAAAAAATATATTAAATTTTTATCCAAATTCTAGCATTGTCTCAGGACAACGCTAGAATCAGCTTGTGGTCAGCCACAAGCTGATTTTTGGGCAGACAAAAAAGTTGAGAACCCGATTAAAGCGCCACCAATACAATATTAAATTTTGTTTTCAAACCATCCAGGGACCAATTCAAATGTGAACACAAAATTTCATCCAAATCGTTCAAGCCGTTTAGGAGGAGTTAGGTGACAAACACACGTACAGAAGAATTTAAATTAAAAATAAAGTTTTAATTACATACTACTACGTTAGGTTTTAAACTATAAATGCTTAAAAAAGGCAAACAAAAACTAAAGGGTGAATGAAAGTGCGCCTTTACAACGACCGACTGCAAACTAAGGAAGCTCTGTTCCTGACTGAGTACAGCGGAAATGAGCTCGTAATGCAAATAACAAGGCAGACACAGGACAACTTAAATCATTTAACTTACTGCACAATACTAGAGTAAAAGATAAAGAGCCTGTAGCGACATCTATGGCGACACAAAAGAACTACAAAACAATACGAAATCCTGCATCGGCATATAAAATAGGTATATTAAATTATATTTTTATTATGTGTCAATTTTCATTTAGCATAGCATAGCATAGTCGGCCTTATAATGTTCCCACTGATGGGACTCGGTGCGGGTTGGTGGATGTCACATGTCTTCGAATTTTTGTTTCTAGGACATGCCGGTTTCCTCAAGATGTTTTCCTTCACCGTTTTGAGAGCAGTGGTGAAATAAATTACACAAAGTAATGCGCCTGGCTGAGTTCGAACCCGCGACCTACAACTCGTAAGTCACTCACACACACAAGTAAGAGACGTGATTGATAAACATACATCCAAATTTTCACAGATATACGGTACAACCAATTTCATTGAAGAACGTTATTCTGAAAAAAAAAAATGCCATTTCCTCACATAACATACTAAACATGACACGCACGCTACTTCAATCTAAAATTGATTTCTAAGTAAACTCGTAAGTGATATAGGTAAATATAATACCCCGGAGGCCTACAAAGAGATGGCTTATTAAATTTCATTGTTTTATCGTATCTGTACACGCAACGCCAAAGTCATTGTACTTAAGCACTTCTTGTTATTAAGTGCGGCCAACTCGAGGTACATTTTCATACAACCGTGATTATGATGTTAATACACATATTTCTTCAAATATTTTGGATATACAGATATTTTGTGGATATTATCTAGGCTTAAAATCCCAAATGAAAATCGAAATATATTTAAAGACCTCTGAATTTACGTGAAATATTTTACGTGAACTTTGGCCCTCCTTAATGTACTCATATATTAAAAATAAAGGTACATCCATAGAAGGCTTGCAAATTTAATCGAGATTCTGAATGACGACAATTTTTTTTAGAAACTTAAGAGTTTTGTGAAATATTCGAGTAAATCACGAAATTACCGAATGCTAACGGAGTTTTCAGGCGTTATCTCTCTTTTTTCGCGTGGCATCTTCGTCAAACATCGCATTGGATTGCGTTAGATGAAGCAACAAGCTTTTAAACCATGCTCGATGTTGACGATAGGCGAGTGGAAAAGGACCCTCTTAAACTAAGTTCCTGGCTTTACCTTCTGTAGATAGGGATACCTATAGAGAATGTAACTGAAACCGAGCATTTGATGAAAAAGGGAACAGTGCACTCATTCTTAAGTACAATTTTTACTAAGGGACTAAAACCGACCTCGCGTAAAAAGAAAAGTAGCAATTTCTCCGTACACGTATGTTTGTATAGGTTGATTAAATGTATTAAACAGCTGATTTTGGCATGGTAGAAGTTGTTCATAATGTTTAGTGCAATGACAAGGAATCGTTACTCTGTATTTGCGTTGTTTCAGTTACATTTGCTTTATAGACTTTTAAAGGTATATGAAGTACTTGATTACGATGTAAAAGGACTCGTAAGGTAACCTAAGCTTCTCCAGTCACCAGGGCTTGAAGACGACGAGCAGTAGGTTAGAGCTCGCTGTCTGCCCGTCTTATGAGGACCGAACTGAAGTCGTCAACGGCACGTAGTGTTTAACGCGCGCCTCAAAGAGATGTCAGCAATACCTTAGGGGCCCAGCAAGGCCGATGGCCGCTAGCTAGGACCGCGAAGAATTCCTGAAAAGGAAACCCGTAGTCCTAGAATGCAAAAGGCAACTTAAGGACACAGGTGTGGTTTTAGTCAGTAAAAGTCTGACACGTCCTCCGCCCAGGGTGGGAGAAGTCATTGGATGATTTCCAATCTTAAAAAACAAAAGGGTCATGGGAAAACGTATGAAAGATATACTCGTGGTTCTAGAAAGCAAAATCTAAAGGTAACTAAAGGAACACAAGTGTAGTTTAAGTCAGTAAAAGTTTTTAATTGACATTGTTAATTTGGGTTATTTTACCACAATTAGCAAAAACTCCATTTGTTAATTATTCTACCGCGCTTGAAAGGTCGTAAGAGTTTCCTAAGACTTACGAACTCATCGGAGAACAACGCTTCGGACCGCTTCGGACCACTTCGGCGCGCGACTCTCGACGAACAGATATCCCACTTCTCCAAACTTCATCTCTCCGGCAGAACATCTGCAACCTGGACACGAACTGCAGTGGCCATTTTGGAAACCTTTGAACCGATTGCGGGGTCAAGTTGACCGCTGCAAATGTAATCTGGCCAAATGGGGTATCCTTGACTTATCGCAAACACAGTGCCAATGTGGGGCCCCTTCAAAGGATGCGTGGCACTTCTTTTCCTGCTCGGCATGCATAACCACCGTCATCTTTCACGACTTAAACAATACCATCGACCGAGCTATTCAGGTGGTTACATATTAATAGGACTTTGAGTCCAATCGACACGAAAGCAGAAGTGAAGAAAGAAAGAAGAAAGAAAGAAAAACAGTTTATTCACGTCAAACATGGCGCATACCTTAAAAATAAATACAAATTATAACAACGACTTATATTATAAGTGGTAGGGTATGCGTCACATCCGCGCAAAACGCCCAGCGCTCAGCAAAATGCCGGGGCTCGTGTACTAAAGACAGAGCCTCAGCGCTGATTTTCAGCACCAGCCGTCGTCGACGGTGAGACGTTGAAGATTGATTAGATAATGTTTAATTACAAAAACAAAATTACTCGATCCCAAAACACTTTTGGTGAATGTTGTAGAATTGATACTGTTGAAATAAAACTTATTGCAATAATTTTCTAATGGTAAACTTGAAACTTACACACAACATCCTCAGGGAAATCAAATTCAGTAGTCCTCGCTCAAAATTCGTTCTGTGACCACTAGATCAACAAAACAGTATTGTTAATTGGTTTTGGTTTTTATTATATTGTTTTTCATTATTTAAAAATATAAGTTATAGTACAGAACCAAAACACTATTTTCTGTGACAGTGATAACAAAAAACTGGGCAAGTGCTTACTTAATATAGTTATATGATAATATATAAAAGATACTTTATATATTTCGATTTCCAAATGGAGTCTCGAAGATTTTTCCGAATCGCAAAAAAAAGTTTTTTTTTTCGATAAAACATCAAATTTACAGTTTTCAGATTTTTTCCTGTACTTCTGCTATAAGACCTTGCTTTTTGTCAAAATTCAGGATTCTAGGCCAACGGGAAGTATACGGCCGTATTTTTTCTTTTAGTTAACTCAGAAATTTGATTTTTTCACAGCTTCAAGGGACTACAGACCTGAGTATATGGTTTTAATTTCAACTCGATACCTTTACGCGTTCCCGAGATAAAGAGTCTTGACAGACAGAGAGACAGACAAGCGGACAAAAAAGTGATCCTTTAAAAGTTACTGTTTTTCCTTTTGAGGTTTCCGTACCTCAAAAGGAAAAACAGTAACCCTAAAAAGATGAGTTCTAGACTGTCTACAATCGTCTTTAAAAGATATCGAAACGTCGTCAACATATTGTTTTAGAATGGCGCTTCCGTTATTGCGTATCTGCAGTCGACGTTCTTTTTAATTAAAAACTATTCAGCTTTGTCAAAGAGTAAGTTTTTGTAGATCAGACATTTAGTTTCACTCTCTTTGATGTTTGGTTTTGAACAAGGCCTTACCAAGACGTGATAAAATGTTAGTCGTGCAAGCGAAAAATATAAAATATACACCCTATATAGCTCTATCCCTTTAATAGTTCAGATTAGGTCGTAAAATGCATCGCGTTAAGAGTTCTCGGTAGGGCCTCTGAACCTCTAAATGTTCTGATGGTGATAGGCGCTCGGAAAGAGCCCTCTTAAGCTGCATTTAATTCATTAAACCCCGAGCGAACGCCGGCGTTCGAACGTCATTGTCTTTCTATTGTGTCTCTAATTACGCTTCTCAATAGGTTAAACACATTGAAGTGTTTTTTTTTTAATTTATTTATTTTTTTGAGTTGCAGTCTTGAGTTGGACTGTAATAACAAGTTCCTTTTTCAAAATAATTATTAAAAAAATACAAAATCACGTTTCGCTATTTTTAATTTGTTTACATAGAAAATTAATTACTGAACTTCAAAGAATGCTCTTTGTAGCATATTTTCTACACCAATTTTTACAAGTTCTTGTAGCTGCATTACTTTAAAACTATCTTGGTCTGTTTTGTCTTATTTCATTTTAATTATTAATTCCTTTGCTGTAAACTGCACAAAGCACGTTATAAAATCCGAATGTTTTTTAAAAAAGATAAATTCTCTTTGATAAATAAATATTCATCTTTCCGAGTGTATAAATTTTTACTTTTTTAACCGACTTCAAAAAGGAGGAGGTTATATGTTCGGTTGAATGTATGTTTTTTTTTCATGTATGTTCACCGATTTCTCGGTCAATTGTGGACCGATTTTGCAATTTTTTTTTTTTATTTAATCATTATGCTTTCGAGTTGGTCCCATAAAAATATTGTTATGATCTGATCATGAAGTTCGAAGATATGGAACAGAACTCCTCATAGGATCACAGCAGAACCGTCGTAACAAGTAAAATTGCTTTGTTTATACGTGTAGTCGATGACTGACTGAAAGTAGAGGGGGAATATATCGAACTGATCTGATGTTGAAGCCTGAAGTTAGGCACCGGAACTCTGTAAAAAATTAATGTAATCTAACCATGTTTGGGATTATTAGAATTATAATATCTGGCTATAAGGTATTTAAATTTGGCTGAGGAGTACTTTTTAGTGGTGGTACATAACGAAGAGACAAAACTATTATAGAAACACCGACTTCCGAAAGTAAAGTTATTTTGCACTATTCAGTGTTTTTTTTTACTTTGAAGTCGATTGTATTTTTTTTTTTGTAAAAGTTTTTTATTTTACACTTTTTAGTTATGGTAACCGTCCAGACCAAGCCCAAGTGGTCGACAGCGCGTAGTTTCCCACGCGGCCTCAGGGAAATGTCAGCAAAACCATAGGGGCCCACCAGGGTCGAAGCCTTCTGGGGCCATGGGTGATACGAAAGTGATGCGAACCCCGGGGCCCTGGAACGAAGGCAAAGAAGGAACAGGAGTGGGTTTTTAGTCAGTAAAAGTTTGACACTATCTCACGCTGGATGATTTTCTTACCGTGAAAAAAACGTAGTTGAAAACTTTGGCAGAAGCTAGTTTAATACATAATGTGATATATAAGTTTGCATGTTAGTGTTAGATGGCAACTTCAACATAACGTTTCACACAAATCACGTTTTATTTCCCTGACTTTCTCGTTACACGGCTGTCTGAATAGATGCAAGATGCACAGGACCGTTCATTGTGGCGACATTTGGGGGTGGCCTTTGTCCAACAGTGGACGTCCTTCATCTGAAATGATGATGATGACGGAATAAATGATCGTGCTTATTACACAAATATTTTTCTTGGGTGGAAACCGAACCCATGCCCTATGGCATAGAAGCCAGGGCCACTAACCACTAGATCAACAAGCCAGTCAATATTCTTCAAAAAGAGAAACCTGACCTTTTCATAAGTATTGAAATTATGAGGTAATGAGATACCTCTATTGTTAATATTACACACGTATTTCGAATTTCATGGAAACCCTTGAGCCATGGTTCAATAATGACTTTGCGTTACACACCTTCTGTAATACATTGTTTTTATCTCTTGGGAAATATGGAGGCCAAGTACTTTTGACTGTTGATATCTCTTGAGATAGACCTTTTTTGCGGAAGTGTGTTGTTCATAGTCAAAATTAATAGTACATTTTGAGAGTACTTTTGGAGATACTAACCTGATATGATAAATAAAATAAATTGTGGTGGGGTCGATTGAAAACAGTAAATTGCATCGCGTGTTTTCGAGTAAGTCTTAAAAAATAATATGTTTCAATAATGCCTGTATATATTTGGTACTTTTGAATGTCTTTAATTAGAAAAAAAATTGATTCAAGTAAATTTTTACTTTAAACTGACGTATAGATAAGAAAGGAAGTCATCGGGTTCGAGATCAGTTTCGGATTTGCTTCTCATTTTTCATCAATGTAGAAAATCATCATCATCATTTCAGGCGAAAAATAACTTTAAATTGGAAGTTGGTGTTTCTCGGTATTGTTTGTTTTTTATTTAACATCGACTTCCGAAAATAAAGTTATTTTGATCCTTCTAGAATTTTTTTTAGTGAAGTTGGTTATTTTTTTTTAAGTGTATCGCAACTAAAAAGTTTTTTATTTCACACTTTTTAGTTGCGATGACTTATAGCCAAAGTGCATCTCATGAGAATTCTAATAAGCTCAAACACGGCTAGGATACATTGATTAATTACAGAGTTCCGATGCTTATTTTCCGGATCCATAATCGTCAAGTCACTTCGATGATACCATTTTCAACAAAACTATTCAGAACCATTTAAATTTATTTGTATTGTCATAGTTGCTTAACTGTCTTCATTATGATATTCATGTGAGTATGAAGATCCGTTGGCCATTTCTGGTCTTCTTCATCAGTTCCACTTCATCAAATATTACTTTTTGACTGTAAATGCTTAAGTTCTCGATGAAAATACCAAAATCATTTTATGGTTGCTTATAATATTAGAGGAGTTCTCTCGATTCCTCGTGGATTTCGTCATCAGAACTGGATTTTGAAACAAATGGGACCAATCTGAAAGCATATCCTTTATGAGGAAAAAAATGTTGCAAATCGGTCCTTAAATGACGAAGTTCTACACAGATATTTTTTTTTAAAATACAACCGAATTGATAACCTCCTCCATTTTTGGAGTCGGTTAAAAACAATTTGTATGCCTATCCCGGGTTCTCGGCTCTTTCTATAAAGTACTCTTCTTGGCAAAATTGTTTTCCGTGAGGAAATAATTCTGGGATTCAATAGCTGATTTAATTATGTCGAGCCTTCACAACCAACAGGTTTTGGTTCAGGAATCGAGGTAAGTAACGTGAGGAACTGAAAATAGAGATATTTTCTTTATTTACGTTTGAAAGTTTGTTGGCGTTGATACAAATGATTTTTTTTTTCATTTATTTTGTCTATTTATCGAGCAGTTTACGTTTATTTTTTTTTGCAGAAAGGACCTAACCTATTAAAAAAATGTAAGGGACTATTCTAATGAATCAGTAGTAGGAAATTGTATAAACAATAAGTAATATTTGTTTTAAAAAGATAACATTACAAAATACTTTTTAATTAGGAAAGAAAAAATACCCCTACCAGTAATAAAACTCTCTCATCTTTTCCACATATGTTTGGGTTCAACATTAACGTTGTAATGATAATTTTATAACAATTAAAACACAACAACACACATAACAAAGAACATAACATTAACATTAAAAACATAGGTACATAACAACAGCAGTGGAGTTTCTTGCATGATCTTCTACATAGACATCGATATACGTTTTACACCAGCAAAGATTTAAATTATTTTTTATAACCTTACCAATTTAAAAGTACCTGTAAATTGTTAATTAAATTAAATTTTTTGAGTCTACATCCCTATTTTTTTTTAGTACATAAAAGTGGGGCCCTATCCGTACCCGTTACAGATCATATTTTTGAAGTCAAATGAAAAAAAAAAACGAAATCCCAAAATTGTCCGTGTAAATTTGTCATAATTGGTAAATTCATAATAGAATCAATCATTCATAACAATTGCTACTAGAAAATACTTCGCGCAGTGTTTTTCCATTTTGATCGTCATTTATGAATTCATAATAGCCTGTACAATATTTCCACAAATTGTGTGACATAACTTGCTGTTGAGGTGGGCACGCCACAATTATGGCGGTAAGTCCCCTCTTTGAGGAATGGCTAGAGAGACCACATGGCGTCCTTACCTACCGCATGACGCAGATCCTTACCGGACATGGTAAGTTCGGGAGGTTCCTGCACCGAATTCGTGCGGAGGACACGCCCGGGTGTCGCCACTGTGTGGAACGCCCGGAGGACACGGTGGAGCATACGGTGGAGGTGTGCCCCGCTTGGGCAGAGCAACGCCGTGTCCTCGTGGGGGCGATCGGCGGCAGTGATCTCTCGCGCCGGGCATTGGTACAGGCCATGGTCCGGAGTGAGGAGGAGTGGCAGGCGGTCGCCTCCTTCTGCGAAGCAGTAATGCTAGCAAAGGAGGCGGCCGATCGCGTGAGGCAACAGCAACGGTCCTCACGCCCCAACCGCCGCCGGGATTCCGATCCCGATTTCCGGCCACCGTAGGCGCAGGCTTGCGGACGGCGAGCAATGGGTGGCTCGCCGTCCGACCGTCCGGTAACTGTCCGGACCGAGCCCAAGCCGTCGACGGCGCGTATTGTTCCACGCGCGCCTCAGGGTGATGTCAGCAAATCGTAGGGGGCCCAGCAGGGTCGAAGCCTACTAGGGCCACGGGTAGTGTGAAAGCGAAGCCCGGGGCCCCGGGATGAAGGCAAAGAGGGAACAGGAGTGGGTTTTTAGTCAGTAAAAGTCTGACACTATCTCTCGCTCCACCCAAGAGCGAGATTTGTCATTAGATGATTTTCCCACCTTAAAAAAAAAAAAAAAAAAAAACTTGCTGTTGAGGAATATTATTTATTGGGACTTTGCTTAAATAATAACGAGACCTTTTCTAATAAGCCCTTAAAGTATTTGAATTAATTAAAAATTAGTGGTGCATAATGAAAAAGGTAAGAATTTTTTACTGTAGCACAGCCATTTTTCTTCAATCAATGAAGACAAAATTCGAACAGTTTGAGTCGCAAAAACAAGAAACGAGTAAAACCAGCAATAATCATAATTTCCCATAGTTACTTCTCAAATGATTATATTATTATTTACTAAAGCTCTTGAAACTACTTTTTCCATTGGGCAATTTTCTTAGAGCGGTGCAAACACGGATCATTTCTAATCGATTTACAATGATTGTTACAATATCTTACCTTTAACTCTCGCAATTAAAAAATAAGTTCTTTATTGTGACATAAAACATATCACAATAAGTCAAGATATAGTCTATGACCAGTGCGCGTTGCCATACATGGCTCTGAAACATGGTCGCTCGCAATGTGCCTCATCAGAAAGCTTAAAGTCATATCCGCAAGAGAACTAATGTTATCGACATAGCCCGAAGAATCGCCAAACTTAAGTGGTAGTTGGCACATTGCTCGCAGAACAGATGGTCGTTGGGGTCGAAAGGTTCTGGAGTGACGATCGCGTACTGGAAGACGCAACGGTGGAAGACGTCCCATAAGATTTCTTTATTAATTGCTTTATTTTTCCAAAAAGCACACAATACACAATGACTAGATAACATCACATTACACTGAGATGGGCCGATAACCTGGAGAGGATCGTGGGAATCCAGTGGATGCGAGATGCATAGGACCGTTAATTGTGGTGATACTTGGGGTAGGCCTATGTCCAAAAGTGGACGTCTTTCGGCAGTAATGATGATGTATATGACATAAAACTAGTTAATATATCGCTGATGGGAAAATCGAGCTAGGAATCCAGAGGCACTAGATGTATGTTGGACCAAATATTAATTATGCACTTCTGCGAAAGTGCCTACATATTCTTTGGACTTGACTACTGGCAGGTGAAACAATCTTTTCAAACGTGGAATGTAAATGATCTTTCTTATTTCAAACATTTGAAACAAATATAGAAATGACGTCATTATCGTTTTATCTCATGGCATTCTAGGGCCCTACCACGAGCTCTTAACGCAATCCATATGACGACCTAAACTGAACTGTTAAAAGGATGGAGTTGTACAGGGTTACTGGTAACTCGATGTATTCTTTGCAGGAAGTCATGGTAGGACTAAAATGCAACAAATTAAGCCACCAAATGTTCTACCGATATTCAGTAGTATTTGAGTTAGTAAGATTTTTAGATTTTTTATGCAAAATCCTAATCATAATATCATTTGAAGGCAATTTGAAAACTATTTACGGCGCGACTGTATTGAAATTTAAGTTATTATAATAATTAATAATAATTAATTCTACAACTATCACACAACGCCGTCTAGTCCCAAGCTACGCAGAGCTTGTGTTATGAGTACTAGGCAACTGAGGTACTTATATATTTCTAAATACATACATATAATAGATAAATTACACCCAGACACAGAACAAATTGATGCCTTTGGCAAATTTCCCTAATCAAAGATTTAATTTTTTGTAACTTTTGCTTATTCAAAATGTTGTTTGTGCAAAAAAAATATACTACGTCGTCTGATGTACGAATTACTAGAAAAATATCCTTTATAACTATTCATGCAAAGCAATGTAATTGTAAGCAATGTCGTGTTAAAATGTCTGGCTTGCGAGCGAAAAAGAGACACAGACATACAGACAGACAGAGATACAGGGTATGTAGCTCCGATCTTATAACAATTCAGTTTAGGTCGCCAGTGGAAAAATCATCGTATGACATCCCCCGCTCTTGGGTGGAGCGAGAGATAGTGTAAGACTTTTAGTGACTACAAACCCAATCCTGTTCCTTCGTTGCCTTTCGTAATAGGGCCGAGTCTTCCTTTTAGAAGCAGACCCTTGGCCCCAGTAGCCTTCGACCCTGCTGGGCCCCTACGGTTTGCTGACATCTCCTTGAGGCGCGCGTAGAACAGTACGCGCCGTGGACGACTTGGGCTCGATCCGGACGGTTACCGGATGGTCGGACGGCGAGCTAGCTCATGGTAGGACCTCTGAACTGCGTTCTAGTTCAATTTCTACGATCTTTTGAATGGATATAAATACGAATGGATTTGTTTGGTAGATGTCTGTTGAAAAAATAGCGATCGTAAAATGATAGTAGGCCTCGATTTTGATCGTAAAAAAAATTGAATAGCATTTGCGTGTGCAAAAACAACTATCGGTAGATTTTTAGCGCCATTATTGTCAGCGTGTTACGATGTGAATTATCTATCTTAAATCCGTTGATTCTGTTGAGAGTAGTAGTAGAGTGAGGGCAGTGGTGGCCGAGTGGTAACGGCACTGACTTACGAGTTGTAGGTCGCGGGTTCAAACCCATCCAGGCGCATTACTTTGTGTAATTTATTTCATCACCACCGCTCTCAAAACGGTGAAGGAAAACCTCGTGAGGAAACTGGCATGTCCTAGAACCAAAAATTCGAAGACATGTGACATCCACCAACCCGCATAGGGCCCGCTTGGTGGATTACGGCCCATTCCCTCTCCTAGAGAGGAGGCCTGAGTCCCAGCAGTGGGAACATTATAAGGCCGACTATGCTAGTGGTAGCCCAAGAGAAAATCTTTAAAATTTATTTATCACTAGCAAATCGCCCTGGCTTCGTCCTGGTTAATTTTTCTTTTAACAGTTTTTCTAAAAAATATCGTTTATTGTTTCAGGAAAATTAGGAGTTGTTATTTAAATAAAATGACGTGGTGTCCGGTTAAACGACGTAATGTCGAATGCAAAAAAAAAAGAACAAAGAACAGCCCTTATTAATTTTGAAAAAATGTACATACATAGGTCTTGATGCTGGTCGCAAGATTATTATAATGATGATGATGTGTTACGGTTGCATCGTTTTTTTTTAAATTATTGATAGGCTCGTGTTTGACTTTTTTTTGAATTATCATCTGATGGTAAGCGATGATGTGGCCGACGATGGAACACGCTTGCTTAGAAGTAAACTATTCACTCTTGACTGAAAGACCCCTAGGTTGTAGCTATCAGGAAACACAGAATCTTGACAGGCGTTTACAAATTTGAACAATTATACCAGCCTCATCATTATAGTTTAAAATGACGGAAAAAAAAATGACGTATATAACTGTTTTTTTTTTTAAACCTATTTGCAAAATAAATATCATTTATTACGAATACAAAAATAAACAGTCCAATCAATCGAGTAGACTTTGGCCCGGTAATTATTATTTTCTTACAAATAATTGCTCAAATTATAATAATGTTATTAAGCTAATATTTGCAAAAAAACATCTTCATTTTTTTAAATTGTTTTCCTATGTGTATTTTTTATTCTACGTTATATTAAATTTTTGTTTATTAGCAACAAGTAATGAAATTTAGATGTTTGTTAAGTCGTTATATATCAAAGTAAAATTTCAGTTTTAGCCCCTAGGGACGTAATATATCGCGTAATTAACAAGTATTATGAATTACCTACTCTGTTATCAAAATTGTTATTTTGGTTTATTATACAATTATAGCTTTTTTCATATATTTATACCTATATCTCAAAACTTTAAGGTCCTGAACCTTTGGAAGGCGTACGAGGGGTCAGGGTTATCTTGAAGAGGCCCTCAGATAATTCATGGAAGGTATCAATCGACCATTTATTATCCCAGTACAGACCTTTGGAAGGGTACGAGGCTATCTTGCAGATTAGGAGCCTTCAGATACTTCAGTACCCTATCCCAGTCGTTGAGGACGGAAGGAAGGAAAGACTAAAGGTTTTGGATTAGCGACTATGTGCGGGAAGACGCAGCGTTGGAAGGCCTAGGCTCCCGCAAGGTAGACCTATGACTTGGTGAGCGTCACGGGAATCTGATGGATTCGATACGCCCAGAACCAGTCGTTATGGAGACACTTGGAGGAGGTCTATGCCCAACAATGGATGGCTTTCGGCTAAAATGATGATGATGATGATGGCGCGCTATGCAAGAGCACCTAAATAAACCACCGATTGGTGGAATTTCAGACTCCAAGTACCCTATCTCCCGGAAAAAATCTTGTTTCTCATCTCCTTTTTGCCTTTATTGGCCGGCCGTAGTGAATGCTACCGAGTTTGTTAAAATATAGGTAGGACTTTCTTCTTTTTAATCAACAATCGTACAATTCAAAGGGACAGCTCTCGAATAATAATAATATGGTGTAAATATCGTATTTACGCTTGAAAAGGGAATGAAACTTTTCCCATACATTGCTGGCATGTATTTCTTTTCGCCAAAAGTGAAACTTAGGCTATATCTTAAAGGACTGTATGATAAATCAATAGCAAAAAGAATTATGTCTACCAATCGTAACCAAACGAAGTTAGACACTATTTTTTATTAGTTTACTATAGTTTGTTATCAGGCGTTATTTTTGATATGAAAAGAAAAAGTAAATCATGCCAATAGTTTGCATTGGCCTTTGTAAGCTTCTTAATTTTCTTTTTTAGTTTAATATAACAAGCAAGCAAAGAAAAGAAAGAAAACGGAACGGACGTCCTCACGCCACAGTCACCGTGACCCCGACCTCGGCTTCCAGCCGACGTAGACGTGAGCTTGGAGACCCGTGGTCTTAGATCGTAAGTTAACTGAAGGAACATGGAAAGGTGTGGTTTTAGTTAGTAAAAATCTGATACGCATCCACCTGCTCCATCCTAGAGCGCGAGAAGTATTCAGAATACTTTTCACCTCAAAAAAAATTCGACATTGGGATTCATCGAAAGAGCTATAATCAAACGGGATGAATAAAAACGCAGGGGTGAATAGGAATAAAAGTTTGAAGGGGATCTTCGCGTTAATTAAAACATTTTCCCAGCATTTAAGTTCTCCTATTTATTTATTAATTGTAATAAAAACGGACGCTTTGATAGAAATCAATAATATAAATATATACCAATGTGAAAAACCTAACCAACGTTTTGTTCCTATTCACCCCTGCGTTCGTATTCACTCCGTTTGACGGTACCGTGGCTTTGTAACGCAAAGTGCAAGTGAAGGAACACAAGTGTGTTTTAATCAGTAAAACTCTAACATTCCCTCGCTCCACCCAGAGAGGGAGAAGTTATTTTATGATTTCCCATCAAAAAAGGGGGTCTACGATACAGAAAAGTTTGGTGACCTCTGACTTAGACTAAGTATATAAAATCATATTAGACAATCAAATTTATGTACAATAATTTCTTGGAAAACAAAATTTCTCAAACTTAAATACTTCTTATTACCCAAATTGATATCACGAGAGCTGTTTGCAGATTTGTTTATATTTAGACTTACCTTTGAAGTTTAAGACGTGTTTTATGAAGGAGGCTTTATTAAGGCATACAATGGCTTTGAATTTTGTTGCCACAAGTACTTATTTGAGATACAAAAGGAACTGGGTAGACACATAGGTAAGGCTGTGCTTTAAGTTTAAAAAGGATGTTTTTTTATTAAACGGCGTGTTTTTTTTGAGGATTAAGAATTAAGTATTATTTAATTAGTTCGTTATAGAGTAAATGTGGTTTGATGAAAGTTTAGTGTGGTAGATAATCCGTCTTAAGTTTCACTAATATTTTTAACAAAGGCCTGTCTTCCTGTATCTTTAAAGCATAATCAGCGTTTTTAATGTTCCCACTGCTGGGACTCAGGCCTCCTCTCTAGGAGAGGAAATGGGCCATAATCCACCACGCGGGCCCAGTGCGGGTTGGCGAATGTCACATGTCTTCGAATTTTTGGGTCTAGGACATGCATTTCCTCACGATGTTTTCCTTTTCCGTTGTGAGAGCAGTGGTGAAGAAATAAATTACACAAAGTAATGCGCCTGGTTGGATTTGAACCCGCGAAATACAACACGTAAGTCGGGGCCGTTATCACTCGGCCACCAGTGCTCACACACTGACAAACACATGTACAGAAGAAATATATATATAACGATAATTACATAAACAATTTCTTAAAAAAAAAAAAAAAATGATATAAACTAGTGCTTGACTTTTTTTTTGGTAAGAAAATCATCCAATGACACTCCACATAAAAACCCACTCCTGTTTCTTCGTTGCCTTTCATACCAGGTTCGAGTCTTCCTTTCAGAAGCAGACCCTTGACTCCAGTAGGCTTCGACCCTGCTGGGCCCCTACGGTTTGCTAACATCTTGGGGAGCGCGTGGAACAGTAAGCGCCGTCGACGACTTGGGCTCGGTCGAACCAGATAGTCGGACGGCGAACTAGCTCATGGTAGGACCTCTGAACTGCGTTCTAGTTCAATTTCTACGACCTTTTGAATGGAAATAAAAGTAAATGGATTTGTTTGTTTTTTTTTTTTTCTCTTTGCTAACATTACTGCTTCGCAGAAAGAGGCGACCGCCTGCCACTCCTCCTCGCCTCGGACCATGGCCTGTACTAAGGCCCGGTGAAAGAGATCGTTGCTGCCGATCTCCTTCACGAGGAGCCTTCACTGCTCTGCCCAAGCGGAGCACACCTCTAACGTATGCTCTACCATGTCCTCCGGGCGGTCCACAAAGTTTTGGCATCCGGGCAAACTATCCTTGACTGACTACCGGCTTGACTGCGATTCCACTGACCGATTGTAACTTAATTTTCTAATTGTGGTGTATATTAAACTAACATGTTATGTATAACCTTTCTTGTTAATCGTTCTTTTTATAGTAAACCCTTATCAAAATCCGTCGCGTGATTAAGTAGCGTGTGAGCATGCCTCACTTTCATAGTTTCCATTCCGCAAACGAGCTTGTGGTATTTTTTTAAAATTATTATTGCTACTGGTCGCCACTCCAGAACCGTACGTCCTCATCGTTCTGCGAGCAATGTACCCTGCCCACTAACACTTAAGTTTGGCGATTTTTGGGCTGTGTCGTTAACAATGATTCTACTGCGAAAATCTTCATTTCTGATGTGATCACGCGAGCATAGCTCTTTCCATTGCTCTTTACCTACCTTTAAGCCTTCTGATGAGGCCCATTGTAAGCATCTACGTTTTGGAGCCATATTTCATCACTGGCAACATGCACTAGTATATTGTACAATATAGTACAAACTAATAAAAAACAATAAATTAAAAAAAAAACACGACTGCCATGTCAAAAAAATAAGCTAAAAATCAAAAACAAGACGTTTATTAATTTATCGAAAGTGCAGAAAGTAGTCACTAATTGACTATACACAGAATCTCGAAAACTACTTGATCTACAAAACTGAAATTTTCATTGCAGTCAGGAGACCATTCTGTAAAATACTTTCTTATGATATAAGAAGTCCCCAGAGTAGTGATTGAAAATAAAAACAAACAGAAACAAAAAAGTTCGCTACTCACAGATTCCAGAGAAACCTATAGGTTCCTACAAGTTAGGTTAGGTACTTCTTAATAAAAGTCTATACTATGGTCTTGGAACAACATGGTAAATCCTTTAATATTTAATATTTCTTATTTTGGTAAAATAGTGGTCAAATTTGAGCAAAGATTCAGATTCAAAAGATTCAAAAGCATTTATTTCAAATAAACCATTTACAGGCACTTTTGAAATGTCAAGAAGTTAGTCAGTCAGAAAAAATGATGCTAATTGCATATTCTAAAGCGTAGATCTCTATGGAGAAGAATGTGCAAGAAACTCCATGGACACTCTTTTCAATCATGTTTTGCAATTACAAATATCTCTGTTACATGTTTCTTGTCGCTATCATTTGAGAACAGTGTCAATAAAGTAAAAAATAAAAACTAAATATAGATATTAAAATAGCAACTGGCAGCTAAGAGATGACCAGTCTCAACTGACAGCGCCCGTTCACGGACCTGACGCGAATATTAGCACCACTCAGCTTTTTTTTATTCTTGATAGGTTTGCGCTTGACCGCTATCTCACCTGATGGAAAGTGACGATGCGGTCGACGATGGAGCGCGCTTACCTAGAAGTAACCTATTCATTCTTGACTTAAAGATTCCCGGTTTGTAGCCATCAGGAAAGACAGATTCCGGCAAGGAATTCCACTCCTTAGCTGTACGCACAGTGAAAGTGTTCCCAAAACGTTTTGTGCGTATAGGTGGGATGTCCACCATGTACCGGTGACGCATTGCCGTACGCCTGGTAGTCCGATGATGGAACGGGCTAGGCGGACTTAGGTTATGCAAATGCGTAAAAACTTAGGTACATTACAGTTTTGTTGTATGGGAAAATATGTTTTTTTTAATTACGGTGTTATTAATAAGTTGGTTTTTGTCTGCATGTAATGTATACAATGGTATGGTAACTCTTCGTTTGCACGTTTGACTCTCAATTGGCTGATTTTTGATATTAATAATATTAGTTGGGATTTTGTTACCAACAAGCAAAAATTATTTTTATTTTTGCTCGACAGTTTCGATTAAAAGTGTAACATATTTATATTTTTGGAATCTACTCGTCAAATATTAGACGATAATCAAATAACTTAACAGATAAAAAAAAAATGGGTGGGTGTTCATTTATTTATCATACCTACCATATTAGATTTTTAAAATTTTTTTTTGATAACCTATGTAACCCGGGACGATGCAACGATTTTAACGATACCTCATACATGTAAATCATTCCAGTCGTTTAGAAGTTATGATAGAATAAAGAAAGCATAACTAATTTTTTGGACAGTCGTGTAAAAATAAAAAATCTAGAACTAAATTAATTTTCTTCCTGGATGAGAACTGCATTGACTATACATCGCTCGAATCAACTGCACATACTTCCCAGGCACACCCTTCTTTTTGAGGGCCCACTATGGAGCCACGAGTAGTGTGAAAGTGAAACCCGGGGCTGGACGAGGGCAACGAAGGAACAGGAGTGAGTTTTTAGTCAGTAAAAGTCTGACACTATCTCTTGCTCCGCCCAAGAGCGGGGATGTCATTGGATGATTTTCTGACCGAAAAAATAAGTACGTTTGTGTTCAACTTCTTTGTTTTTATATTACCACCCTCAACACGTTTTAACCCCCTGAAATCGTATAAACTCCATTAAAACTTTCTGAGTCACGTTTCCTAACCATACGTTTTAAAAAAACAACTGCCGCCTTTTTAACCAAAGGAGTTTACAAACAACCAGTGTCGAAGCCGTAAAAAGTTTTAGAACCCTTTATTCCGCTTTTTCCTACAGGTGGTTGCAACACAGTATTTCAGCGGTATATAATAAGATTCGCAACCCCTCAGGATCAGTTTCGCGTTGCGCGCCGACACTGACGGACGTTCCGCGTTCCTTGTGCTAACAAATCGTACTTTGATTCTCGAAATATTTTCTCAACTTAGAGTTTGTTTCGGAACGTTTGTTTTGAAGTGTTTGTTCTGGTTTTAAGTGGATTATAATGCTTTAGGTAAGTTTTAGAAGTTATTTTCTTTAGAAATATGAAAGTTTTCTGTTCTTAGAACTTTGTACGTTTTGATGAATTTCATGTTAAGAATCCGAAGTAGGAAATAATTTGTACCAAGAAAAATATTACATAAGAATAGGAAGGTATATAATCTGTAATATTGGGTGTCTCAGAAATATTTCATTTTCATAGATGCATAAAAAAATAATAAACACATTTTGCTATTTATTCGTGTTAAATTACAAAACAAAAACTGAAGACGTGGGAAAATTTGTTTTAAAAATAACATTATTATTTATATAGTTATTCATCAACTATATCTGAATTGATGGAAAATATTTTTGAGATAGCCAGTACAATGTTGAGTTGTTGACCCAATAAATGCAAAACATTAAACTACCTTAAGTGCCCTTTGAGAAACCGAAATTATTTTTCTGAACCTTTATATACCTACAACACATTATTTGAGTTCTAACCATTTCCAAAATCTTAAAAAAAAAACTTGCGAATGACTTGTAAATACAATTTTTTTTTGGATACACATAGTGTAATTTAATAAAAGACAAACAAAAGTTCTGTTAAATCTGTTAGACATTTACATAAGATAGAATAGAATAAAACTTACACACACACACCTACTTATACCACTACTTACTTACATAGATCTCCCATAACCACGATTGACCACAGGCTTAATAGGTACATCCTAATGCACTGTTCTATGCGACATGAAAACCAGATCATCTCTTCTTAAATTAATTTGATATAATTTCATTGGATTTATTTTAATATGAGTGTACATATTGAGATTTTAACTATTTATTTTTATCGATTTTAATTGTGACTTGTTATCATTTATTGTTTATGAGTCAATGATACATGAAAATAAAAGTTTTATTAAGTATATCCTTCTTTTTGCTAATGTTAATTCTAGGAAGTATAAAATGAATTCCTTTTAATGTGATTCCTGGAACAATAAACTCCAGTAACCATTATGGTGGATTTTGTTTTTATCATTTCATTTTGTGTTTAACTTCAAAAAGCACTTCTGTGAGAATTACTCTCATTTATCAAGTGTCTATAAGCAAAAGAAAACATTTCTATCTTTGTACCAATATTTTAGATGTCGTAATGCAAGTCTTCTTTTCCATACTTCTTTGTCAGCCATTGTTTCAGTAGGTAATCAACCTATTTCTACCTCCAGTTTTATTCAAAGAAATCTAAACAAATTAATCACTGCTAAGCAGATTTTTAATTCAAATTCTCTGTGAATAAAACTTTTTTAAATAATTCACTTAAAGAGTGAATTCAGTGTTAAAAAGAAAAAAAAATATGCATTAAGAATTCGAATTAAGAAAGCCGTCTAAAATAAAAAAAATAAAAATAGAGATTATTATAAAAGGGTCATCACATAATACATTCTTTATTCTTTATTGTACACACAATTTTATACAGACAATATAAATAGGACAGTTGATGTTCATAGGCGAGCTTAACCCACAACTGGGTTTTCTTACAGCAAACCATATGAGTGCGAAAGAAATTTTTTTTTGTGCGAAAGAACTTTAAATGTAAGTACAACAAAAAATTAAACACATTAAATCTCACTTAAACCTAAAAATATACTAAACAGATACATGTACAGCACACTATACATTCGTAGTTACTTGAATTTTCCTCTACTCATAAAGATAAATAAAAAGTTGTTCTAAATTTAAATACACGATCCAAAACACCGCCAATACAAAAGAGCAGTGAACGCTCACGTGTCTGAAAGTATGTCATTTTAGAATCGTTTTTTTTTCACGTGCTGTATAAAACTGAACGTGATTACCATTAATTTTGTTTCACAAAGATGACCTAGTAATGATACTGATTTACCTACTGTTTAAGTTAATTCAGTGGCTATACCAAAATGAGAACTTGTAAACAAACTTAATATTCTATTTTTATTCTAAGTATGTATTTCACAATATTATCACATTTACTTTTTCAATTCACTTGGTAAAAAATTATGCCAGGGCAGCTATAACAGTTTTCCAGAAATATTAATTAATATAATAATAATATTCCACAACTATCACACAATGCCGTTTAGTCCCAAACTAAGCAGAGCTTGTGTTATGAGTACTAGATAACGGATAAACATACTTATATATTTCTAAATACATCATCATCATCATTTCAGCCGAAAGACGTCCACTGTTGGACATAGGCCTCCCCCAAGCGTCACCACAATGACCGATCCTGTGCTTCTCGCATCCACCGCACTCCCGCGACCCTCACGAGGTCGTCGGTCCACCTTGTGGGAGGCCTTCCAACGCTGCGTCTTCCGGTGCGGTTCTGGTGCTAAATACATATCTACATATAATAGATAAATTACACCCAGACACAGAACAAATGATCGTGCTCATCACACAAACATTTGCCCTGGATGGAAATCGAACCCACGAACTCCGGCATAGCAATCAGGGCCACTAACCACTAGACCAACAGGCCAGTCAATATTAGGTCCTTACCATATTCCGTAAGAATAACACCTTTAATATAAAGTTTTTTTTTATTTATTTTTATTAGCCTATACTGTCCCACTGCTGGGCAAAGGCCTCCCCCAACTTTTTCCAGGTATTCCTTTCCTGAGCTACCTCGAACCAGTCCTTACGGTCGGCATCTAGGTCGTCTCGCCACCTCTTCCCAGGTCGACCTCGGCGGCGTCGTCCATCTTCCGGTACCCACTTTGTGGAGACTCTTGCCCAACGATCAGAGTGCATGCGGCTGATGTGACCCGCCCAATCCCATTTTAGCCTGGCAGCCTTTTTTCCGACGTCCATAATTCCCGTCTTTGTTTATCTGAAGTTATATTTCCTATTCGATCCGTCAAAGTAACCCGTTTTAAAAATGCTAATTCCATAAGTTGGTCTGTAATATAAAGTCATTATCATCATCATCATTATCATCATCATTTCAGCTGTAAGACGTCCACTGTTGGACATAGGCCTCCTCAAGTATCGCCACAACGAAAGGGCGACGCATCCATCACATTCCAGCAACTCTCACCAGGTCATCGGTAGACCGATGACCTGGTGAGAGTGGGAGCCTTGTGGGAGGCAAAACAAGCTAAAGTAAATCTCTCTATTTTTACTTGTTATTAATTTGTAGGTTAGTATCATCACAGAAAAAAATCGAGGATGCCACATTGTGCTGTTCACCGTCGTATGACAATTACTTGGTAAATTGGATGGATTTGATTTGATTACTGAAAAAGGATGGCAAAATTCATTTTTATAAGTGCCAACCAAAATATGGTAGAGTGTGCTGCACCAGCGCCCCTTGACGATTACTTCATCAAAATGGCTGTTTTAAAAACACCGTTTTTCACTGTTGTTGAGATTTGTCAGAAACTCCAAATGGAATGAAATTTTCTGTGGTCGTTCACTTTTAGGGCCTGGGCTACATATGTTGCCGATGAGCGTAGTCAGGGGCGCCGAGTTTTAAAAAACCTCATGGGTGCTCATGCTCATTTGATTGACTCGAAAAAGTGGCGAAGTGTGAGAAGAGAAATGCGCACTGATCGACCGACAAATAAATAAATGTCCTAATTACATAATGCGTACTTAATTACTAATTATGTTTGTTAAAAATATAAAATGAAACCATTATATAGTGGTTTCATTTTATATTTTCTTACTTAACTTAAACTAGTCTTTATTATAAAGAAATATTATAATTTATACGTAATCTAAAAGGCGATTACTGATCTGTTTCTTGATGTCTATTCTCAGGGGTGGTCGGCACCCAATGTTTATTTCTCATGGGTGCTGAAGCCCCCGAGCACCCACGGAGTCGGCAACCCTGTGCGTAGTAATGAATTTCATAGTCGACAAAGCCGCTGATTGCAATTTTGGCGTCTATGTGTGGGGATCCATTAAGTGTTATTGTTGTTTCATAGCTATTACTACGCCACAAAATGCTCTTTCATAAATGAACAAGCAAAGTGTTTCTATAGTAGGTACATTTTGATACAAATGGAGAAAGTTTGTCATTGTGACCGAGGCAAAATTCGCCTGAGCCGTGGGCGAGGATGTTATGAGGAGCATTATTATGAGGAGTCGAATGCTGCAGTGACAATGATGTTTTTTTCGATTTTGTTGCGTAATTGAACTAACCACAATACGAAATAAAATTTACAACAGAATTATAACTACAATAAACTTATAAATAACTAAACATTGTTAAAAAATTAACTAAATATACTATACCCTTAAAACAACAAAAAATCAGACTAAAATATAGCGTAAAAAAATACCTCCGCTACACTGCTGACTGGTAGTGTGTCCAAAAGGCTGACTTAGCGAAGGTAAACTAGGCGGAATTTATTTTGGATAAATCATTAAACAGTGTATTCTATAAGCATAATTATATTTCTTTTGCACACAAATTCCATAATTATCTTGGTCCTAACCTTAACAACACATTAAGTAAAAATCTAAAATGGAAGAATCTTGATAGCCAAACATGTAATAAAAGAGACTTTGGAAAAATATTTAAAAACACTAGACAACAACACTGAAAATATAAATTTTATTTTATTTAAAAATTAAATATGAAAGCGCACTTAATTGCATACATACAGAAATGTTTCTGTATACACATGCAGGCTTTGACATAGGCTATATTTTATGTGCGCGGGCAAAGCCGCGGGCAAAAGCTAGATGTGAATAAAGTTTATTATTTTTGATGTAGTGTAGTGAGGATCTGGCCCCCCTAGCCAAGTTACAACCGTTTCGTTTGGATTTTCTATTAGTTGATCACCTCGAGTAGACTGCTTCCGATTCCTTTATTCTGACGTCATCTCAACGCTCAGTCACGTGGTCAGAATAAAGGAATAGGAGGCGTGGCCGACTCGAGGCGATCAACGAAAAGAGAATCGAAACGAAAAGGTTGTAACTTGGCTTGGGCTGGATTCCACGGCCCAAAAGTTCAAAACTGAACATGCACATTGCACATTGTTTTGTTTTAAGTTTTTTTTTCTCGCCTTGCCTGCCTGCAATTAAAGAGTTTTTTTTTTAATGTTTATTCAATGAACACTATCAGTCACAGTACTTCAAAATAGTTGCAATGTTTGTTCCTATACACGCAACTCGTGGAGTGAATTTTTATTTTAATTTTAACCTACATTTGGTAGTACATTAATTTTGCTTCTATAACAGTCTAGACAGGTCTTATTGTTTTGTACTTACCTTATATAGTATGTAATAAATAGGCCCTAGCTGTGACATCAAAATGACTTAGAGTAAATAAAAAACCGTTAAT
This sequence comes from Mythimna pallens, assembly GCA_961205895.1. Classification (NCBI taxonomy): domain Eukaryota; kingdom Metazoa; phylum Arthropoda; class Insecta; order Lepidoptera; family Noctuidae; genus Mythimna; species Mythimna pallens. Next base: position 18,902,085 of record OY540837.1, read on the forward strand.
GTTTCCTTTATCCGAATATCGTTAATGTTTTATTTGGTTGAGAAATTATAATAATAATTTTAATAATCTTATAATTATAATTTGAAGCCTGAATTTGGAGGCCTGAGTCCCAACAGTGGGAACATTAAAAAGGCCGACTATGCTATGCTATGCTAATATAAATTATTCTTATTTTTAGGGTTCCGTACCTCAAAAGGAAAAAACGGAACCCTTTTAGGATCACTTTGTTGTTCGTCTGTCTGTCTGTCAAGATCCTTTAACTCGGGAATGCGTGGAGGTATCGAGTGAGAATTACATCCATATACTCAGGTCTGCCATCCCTTGAAGCTGTGAAAATCAAACTTCTGAGTTAACGATAAAAAAGATACGGCCATTTATGTTGCAAAAAACGTATATTTCGACACTCTCAAAGGAATCAAAATTTGGCATGAAGCAAGGTTTCATAGCACAAGTATAGCAAAAATCTGAAAACTGTAAATTTGTAATTACGTCACTAAAAAAATCCTTTTTTGCGATTGGGGAAAATCTTCGTAACTCAATTCGGGAATTGAACTGTTTTATAGGTAAGTTTGTAGGGAACCCTCAGTGACTGAGTCTGACTCGCACTTGCCCGGTTTTTTATAAATTATTTTTTAAATTATTAATTATTTTATGAAATTATTAAAACATGGAATTATAATTATAAAAAATAAGAAGGATCTCCTCCCGGTCTAGGTAAAGCGAAAAGGAATATCCGAAACCTCTAGTTATTGAGAAAGTAGTATGTTTATATTTATAAATTGTATTTATATAAATGTATACAGGAGCAAAGCCGCAAGAAAAAAGCTAGTTCTTCATGAGGTTATTCATAATTTTATTTGTATTGTGTATCGCTGCGTGAATCACTTATTCAGGTTTTGCGATACCCGTCACTGGCGTATGTAACATGAACATGACGTTTTTCTGTATCTGACAACTCTTTGGATTTTTCCAGGGAAATTTATGTTTTTTTGTTCACTCTGTGGATTTATGGAGCGTTCCATTTTATTGTTTATTTTTTATTTTTTTGCTTCTCTGATAATGTGTTAGAGGTTGTTCCTCATTATTTATTTGTATTTTATATAACATTGTTTGTAAATAAAAAGGATTCTGTTTTTTTTTTATTGATATAAACCAGTGCTTGACTGCGATCCCACTTGATGGAATAATCTGAAAAGTTGATTATGTTGCTGATCTGAATAGTTGTGGTCTCGAAAAAGCTGGCTAATTGATTTTGACTGTTTCATCGAATAAGCTATGCAAAACTAACTTCACTCAATATTCACGATTTTGCAAAACTAAGTTATGCAAAATCATGAGTGAAACACAACTAAAATACTAAAATTTCTCCGTATATTAAAACTATAGTATTTATCAATCGACTGCCACTTAAATTTGGTGATTCTTCGGGCTATTTCGGCGACCTTGGTTCTCCTTTGGATATTCTCATTCATACATACACACAAACAAAGGTACATTGCTCGTAGAACGGATGGTCGATGGGACCAAAAGTTTCTAGACTGGCGACCGCGCACCGAAAGACGCAGCGTTGGAAGGCCTCCCACATGGTGGACCGATGCTAGTGAGAATCGCGGAAATGCGATGGATGTGAGACGAACAGGACCGTTTGTTGTGGCGGCACTTGGGGGAGGCCTATGTCCAACAGTGGACGTCCTTCGACTGAAATGATGATGATGATTTATCAATCTGCCAAGCCTTTTTACAACACTTGGTCACCCATCTTTAAATCAACTTTGGTAAGCGTAGCTGGTCAGTGGATCATATTAGGGGAGGATTTGGAGTATACGCTTAATGACACTAAATAATAAGCAGAATAGAAATAATAAAAAAAAATGGGACTTAGCCACAATGGTGTAAATACTCGAGAAAAAAAAAATATTTTATTAGTGAATTTTTCTTTTTCATATCACATGGTTTTCTACCATGGCAACAATATATTTTCAGAAAAAGATTTTTACCCAAGCTACCATTTTGGAAAAAAGGGCGTAGGTAATAGATATTGAAAAAAAAACCGAGGGCCCATAACTCAGAAAGCATGCGTCGTCATAGGGATATGCTCCGTAGAACTTCAATGGTTTCTATGATCAAAAAACTAACTTAACTTTACGTTTAGTCTTAATAATTATTGCTTTGATTGTTTCTTTTTTTTAAGCAGTTATAAAACGAAATTAGTTATGAATCATACTAATTCTTAATAACTTTACTATTATCTAGTAATTCTTCATTCAAATCAGTCATAATCACAAAGTTCTTTCATAATTACGAGTAAATAATCTAGATACAAATAATAAAACAGACTTATAAATCAGTCTTTTAAATAATAAATTAACACATTAATTAGACTTTTTTGCTAATTTAATAAAATAGGCCTTTAAAAAATCAGAGCGTCAATAGCTTTGTCCGACAATCTGTTTCTGATTTTTGTAATAATGCCACCGGACAAGGAGATCCCTCTCCGGTTTCAACCGATGTCAGTTTAATTATTGTGTTTAAGACATTATACAGTACTTCCAAACTTTCTATACGTATTCCGGTTGCTTCTTTTTAGGGTTCCGTACCTCAACTAGCTTCTGACGTTTTATAAGTGCCCATGTAGGCCTATGTGAAATAAAAATTTTTGACTTTGACTTTGACTTTGAAAGGGAAAAAATGGAACCCTCGTCAAGACCCTTTATCTCGGGAGAAGGTATCGAGTTGAAATTAAAACCATATAATCAAGTCTGCGGTCCCTTGAAGCTGTGAAAAAACGAAACTTCCGAGTTAACGAAAGAAAATGATACGGCCGTTTATGTCTCAAAAAACGTGTATTTCGACCCTCTTAAGGGAATTAAAATTCATAGGGTACTTTCCGTTGACCTAGAATTCTGAAATGTGGCATAAAGCAAGGCCTCATAGCATAAGCATAGGGAAAAATCTGAAAACTAAATATAATACAAAAAAACACAAAGTACACTCAGGCGTCTAAATACTACTCCACATCGCTGTCATCAGGAAAAATGTACATTTGTGGTTACGTCACAAAAAAAATGCGATTCGAAAAAATCTTCGTAACGGGAATTGAACTCTTTTCATAGGTAAGTTTGTACGAAACCCTCAGTGCGCGAGTCCGAGTCGCACTTGCCCAGTTTTTTAATGTTGCTCTTATTTTTTTATTCCAGAATCTCGTGTACATTTTCTTGGATAATTTTATTACATTGTTCATTACATGATTTACCAAAGACTCTTCAGTAACAATTTCGACAATCTTGCATGTCTCGTCTCGAATCTCAAGCCGAAAGTCCCGGGACACGAGACAACTAAAATTACGAAAAGTCCCGGAACTTGGAGTCACGAGACCTCGCGGAAACCAAACCCTACCTTACGTTCAGAAAAAAAGCTTTATACTTACTTTTAGATGGTTATATTTTCTTTATGTGGCTAGGTGACTCTACGTATCTTTCGAATTCAATATTCACCGGACCGCAAACATATTAAAAACTGCTATATCTTCTTCTAACGTAGCATATACAATTCCGTATAGGTATTTACAGCATAAGTGTGCTTCACCTATTGCACTATTTTACTCATTTTAAATTTTAAGCCCTAATAACGTATTAAGTTTATTTAAACTAGTATACTTCCCTGTACATTAATAAAGATATTATCATCTTATTACAGTCTAATGCCAAAGCATAGCATAATCAGCTTATTAAAGTTCCCATTGCTGAAACTCAGACCTCCTCTCTAGGAGAGGGAATAGGCCGTAATCCACCACACGGTCCCAGTGTGGGTTTGTGATGTCGCATGTTTTTGAATTTTTACTTCTAGGACATGCCGGTTTCCTCACGATGTTTTCCTTCACCGTTTTGCGAGCAGTGGTGATGAAATAAATTACACAAAGTAATGCTCCTGGCTGGGTTTGAACCCGCGACCTACAACTTGTAAGTCGGGGCCGTTACCACTCAGCCACCACTGCTCTCACAGTCTAATGAAACTAAAACAAATATACTGAAGGTTCCGGATTCAGGGGAAGCCAGGGAACCGTGAGTAACGACATATCTCGGGACTAACCTAAGTAAACAAATAAACATATTCTGAATACAACATATACATATGTACCTAAAACATAAAGTATATAGTACGGGTAAACTCTCCCGAGATTGCAGAGATAACAATCCTGTGTAGATTGGCTGCACTGTAACTACACTACACTCGGTAAGCTAATAGAGCATAGCAAAATAGAGTTAAGGCACTAGTTCCCGAGCAGTGCCATAAAACAGCCATCATTTATTTCAGCCGACGGATGCCTACTGCTGGACATAGGCCTCCCCCAAATGTCACCACAACGAACGGTCCTGTGCATCTCGCATCCATCGGATTCCCGGCAATCTTCACCAGGTCATCGGTCCACCTTGTAGGGGGCCTTCCAACACTGCGTCTTCCGGTACGTGGTCGCCACTCCAGAACCTTTCGGCACCAATGGCCATCCGTTCTGAGAGCAATGTGTCCTGCCCATTGCCACTTAAGTTGGGCGATTCTTCGTGCTATGTTGGCAACCTTGGTTCTCCTGCGGATATCTTGATTTCTGATTCGATCAAATTCAAATTCAAATTCAAAGCATTTATTTCAAATAAACCATTTACAGGCACTTTTGAAATGTTAAGAAGTCAGTCAGTCAGAAAAAAATGATGCTAATTGCACATTCCAAAGCGTAGATCTCTATGGAGAAGAATGTGCAAGAAACTCCATGGACACTCTTTTCAATCGTGTTTTGCAATTACAAATATCTCTGTTACATGTTTCTTGTCGCTATCATGTGAGAACAATGTCAATAAAGTAAAAATAAAAACTAAATATAGATATTAAAATAGCAACTAGCAGCTAAGAGATGACCAGTCTCAACTGACAGCGCCCGTTCACAGACCTGAAGCGAATATTAGCACCACTCAGCTCAACTATTTTGGAGGGAACCGAATGATCCAACACACGCGCCACCATCAGTGCGACATTTGAGTGAGCATGACACACTCTCAACTGCCATGATCACACAAGGAAACTCCGAACATAGCCCTTTCCATTGCCCTTTGGGTGACTTTGGGCCTGATGAGGCCCATTATGAGCGTCCACGTTTCGGAACCATATGTCATCACTGGCAACACGCACTGGTCATAGACTTTCGTCTTGAGACACTGTGGTATATTGGATTCATAAAACAGTGACTTTCTGAAACCTACTCCTCGGTAACGTCTAGATTAATAGGTTTGAAAAAAAAATGTTTTTTGTAGATTTATGTACAACGTTATCAACATGTGATTTTCACGTATGACTAATACTTCTGCCGAAAAAAAATAATAATAATAACATGATATTTTTTGGCTTGTTTTCTCAACTCCTTTCAAATGTCTTTGATCTTTAGTAATATGTTTACATAAAAAAATAGCTGTAAATCAAACCATATTTCTCAAATCTCTATGCGGGCGCAGGCGGCGCCTTAACATACGCTCGAATTTGTACGTCGGACCAAATTCACTCTTGCAATAGACGGATCGTTGCTTCACGTACGACATCAAGTGTAGGGATGGCAATTTCTACACTTGATGAGAAGTGATTCATGGGCCTGGATTTTTTTTTTAAGTAAAGACATGTAGCTGCTATCCATCTGCACACTGATACTTCATGCCAAGACTTGGTTGTGAGGCTCGTTTGACTTTCTGTAATGACTGAACAGCCCTCAAATGTCAGCAGGATTTAAATGCCTGTGACATTTGAGAATGACATGTTTCGCCAGGCTCGAGTTGGTCGGGGTGCGGATTGGTTCGAAATGTTTGTGTGATGAGCACGATCTGTGTATGGGTGTAATTAATCTATAATATGTATGTAATTAGAAATATATAAGTATGTTTATGACTTTTTTTCGGGCAGGAATTGAAATCCTCATGGATGCCCAGGCTGATACTATGATTAATATTTACTTACTAGCTGACCCGGCGAACTTCGTAACTTCGCTTAATATTAAGGATAACGCCATCTACTGGTATTACCAGAACAGCACAATTCATTTTATAATGATATTTTAATTAGAGATGGCGTTGTATAATGCGTTTTTTCGTTTATTTTCCATTTTTCTCACCGGTTAAACCTTCCCTGGAATATCTTGAATATTTCAAGACCAAAATTAGCCAAATCGGTCCAGCCGTTTTTGAGTTTTAGCGAGACTAACGAACAGCTATTCAATTTTATATATATATAGATTAGTACTCTCTCCTCAGTCGCGGATTATCCACCTCAAGGCAGGTCGCTATTTCCCGTCTTACCCAATTGTTATCAGTTATTGTTATTTCAATCTTCGTTTAGCCTACTTTCTTTAGACCTTTTATTACCTTTAAAATCCTACATCAATGATATGGTCAAACGAGGATTGACATATCATCAAACTTGAATGTTTAAAACGATCTGGCCAGTTTTACATGGCCATGTCACGAAGTGATCAATTTCTAAGATCTGACCTCGACATAATTACACATACAGATGGATTGTCACTATTTCACGAACCGCAAAGGTTCATTGGCCTCAAAGGTCGGCCGCCCGGCTGTAATTGGGTAGTTGACTTATTTAAGTTGTTGTTTGTATCAAAAAGTAGCTTTATCCAAAATAACAGTAAAAAAAGTACTATAAGTAGTATTTTTCAAATCCGTTCAAAATTAAGTTAGAAACTTTTCTAATCTAGCGGAAAGGGAAACGGACAAGTGATAGAAAAAGGATGCACAGACTACAATGGTCACATTTTTTTTTTTTTTTTTTAAACTATCACACAACGCCGTCTAGTCTCAAGCTAAGCAGAGCTTGTGTTATGAGTACTAGACAACTGATAAACATACTTAAATATTTCTAAATACATACATATTATAGGTAAATTACACCCAGACACAGAACAAATGATTGTGCTCATCACACAAACATTTGTCCTGGGTGGGAATTGAACCCACGACCTCCGGCATAGCAGTCAGGGCCACTAACCACTAGACCGACAGGCCAGTCGATGAATGAGGCCCATCTTAAGTGACCACGTTTTGGAGCCATATGTCATCATTGGCAACATGCACTGGTCATAGACTTTCGTCTTGAGACTGGTATATTGGACGAGAAGACACCGTGCAGCTTCCAGAACGCTGCCCGACATGTGTGAAACATTGTCAAAGAGGTAGCGAGATATCCCCAACACAACACCGACGTCCTCATACAATTAATTTAAATGCTAATTTCTGTTCCATTTACTAACCCATTTTGGTGCAGTTTTCAGAAATAGATTTTTTTCTTATATATATATATATATATTTAGCGATCTTTGGCAAGTACACTAGTGTAATTGTCTACCCACGAGCAACTTATATTTTTACACTATACTCCATTTCTTTAGGTAGTTAACTAAACGTAAACAATCTTGATATGTCTTTCTATTTTAAAAAATCGTATAAAAGACATACAAATATTATTTAAATTTAGTTAATTACTAAACCTCCGTATAGGTAAATAACAAACTGTAAACGTTGTTAGATAAAATTTTAAGACAACTTTTACATTTAGTTAATTACCAAACTAAACAGATGGAGTTCAACGGCTTCTAAGAAAGGACTAAATTATGCCTATGTTAATCAGTGATAAAGCAGCCACCCACACGTAAAAATAAAACGCTCCAGTAATTTTTAAGTTTATTCATTAAAAACAAAACTACAAAAACACAAACGTACAAATCGTTTATTTTTATAATATCAAGTATCAAAACAACAAGTCCAACTTCAACCTAAAATAAACTGATTAAGTACAACTAGTTCGCTCAAAAATTCCTACGTTCTATTTCAAAACAAACGGAGTAAGTAGGCAGCTAGCTTGTTCAAAAATTCTTGCGTGCTACGTTGCCCGTAACATAAAATTTATATGCATGCTCGTAGGTACAATAGTAACAAGAAATAAGTGCTCTCTAACATTACGTTTATGCCCGCAAAATCTATTAGGTATTCAGTAGTAAGAAAAAACTTCAGATAACACTCAAAAAATTTCTTTTACAAATACTATAATAAAAATATAGAGTGAACTCTATAAAAGTATTTTAGTAACAATCTTCAGAACAAAATCTAATCTATAAAGTGAAGATTAGATTGAAAATATTGAAGTATGATTTCAGTTGACTGTTTCGTAAGTTTCAAGTATAACTGCTGTGCTTGAAGTTCTGTGTTCGATCCGATGTGTACTGATTAGCAAAGTATTAATAGGTTTTCTTGCCAAAATTTTTCGGTACCATTAATGGGAGTTGACTCACCTCAACTAACATGGAATAAGTATAAGCATAATCAGCTTTGCAGTTTTGATGCAGGCCTCCTTTCGGGGAGAATAAATGTGCCGTAATCCAACACGCGGGCCCAGTGAAGTAAATTCACGCTATTATCAATGTCATGTATTTTTTATTTTTTCAATCCGTGTAGACAGCAGTTGTAATCCATGACCTTCAACGCCCTTGGTAGGGAAACGCGTTTTCCCAAACACCGAACGTGTTGACGTGTGGTTTACATCCATGTAGCCGCAACACAAACTAAACACATAAACCAATCACCTTAGTTGGAACGCTGGTTTGCAACCGTCTGTACACCCTTTTATGTGCAATTAGTATCATTTGACTGACTGACTTCTTGACAATTCAGGGGTAATTTGGTTTATTTGAAACAAATATATCTTTTTGTACTGAAGTGAGCTGTTTTATTACAAAAGTATGTGAAATAGTATATTGTGAAACCTCGTTTATATCACTTATGGGATCAATAACCCCTTCAGTACTCACACTGAAAAACTTTTACGATCGACGACAAAGCTAGGCTGCTAATCGTTCATGTATGTCAAATAATTGGTTAAAACCACGGATATCTATGGTTAAAAGTGTTGGTTGAGGTTTTGTTGCTATAGTCATTTAGAATTGGAAAGCAATTGGACTCATCCAGGTTCACTAGGCCGGTCTTTATAGAAAAGGAACAAAGGAGTCGCGATTGGCGTTGTGGTTGAGCAATTGGCGCGGGTCCAATTCCCGCAAGGAACAAATAATAACCTAGGTTTTATCTGTTTTTGTTTAGGTGAGAAATCATCCAATGACTTCTCTCGCTCCAGGGTGAAGCGTCTGATTGAGTGTCTTACTTTTACTGACTAAAAACCACTCCTATGTTCCTTATTTGCCTTCCGTTCCAGGAAACCCTGATGTTTTTTCTCTTTCGGAAGCCAGTCCATGATCCCATTAAGTTTCGTCTTCAGCTGAGCCCGTACTATTTTGCTGACATATCTTTGAGGCTTGTGTGGAACACTACGCACCGCTGACGGCTCGAACTCGGTCCGGACGGTTATCGGACGGCGAGCTACCCATTGCTCGTCGTCCGCAAGCCTACGACTATCGTGGCTGAGAATAGGGGTCGAGAGCCTCCTTGGGCGTTAGGAAGTCCGTTTTCTCAAGCACGCGCCGTCCGTCGCTAGCATAACTGCTTTACAGAAGGAGGCAACCGCCTGCCATTTTTCCATCTGAGTAACTTCATGATCAGATGTTACGGAGATTCAATTCCGATTTCGAAAGTTCGGACCTTCCGATTGATTTTGCACCTTAAATTTCGATTTCAGTTCTATTTATTTATTCTTATTTATTTATTACGGCACTCCAACGACTATTCGTCGCTAAAACATTTACAAAAGAATAATCTTATCAATAAACAATTATCACAGCGAATTCTTTACATAAAGGCGTGCACAGCACTTACAGAATATTTTATCAAACTAATATTATTTATATTTTGATTGAATTGTTCCTTCACATTTAATAAATAATAACAAGGTACAAAACGAAAACAAAGATAATAATAGAATCAATAAAATAAGGAATTATTATAAATCAATCAATTCAAAACACAAAGAAACCAATAAATAGCTAATTTTGAAAAAAGAATAACGTACCTTTAATATAAAGTTTATTTGAACTTATAATTCCAAGTCAATCCAAAGATTTCAAAGCAAACCGTTTTAAAAAACGGCAATTTCATACTTTAACCTCTAATATTTAAGTTATGTTATTCTCGTTTTAAAATTAGGTAATCGTTTGATTCTTTGAGTTTTAATTGTTCTGTAATATCGTAAGACTACTATTTGTATGGTACCTACACATTTTTTTCTTCCGGTCTAGATGATCATGTGTAAGCAAATTTACATGTTTATTAATTGAATTTGGCATAGGGGTAGACTATAGCCTTGATTAGAATCGGATGCTTTAAACAATTATCAACTTCAAAAAATAAGGAAGTTTTATGTTCCTCTTGACGTAACCCTTATCGCGATTCTCTGCATTCATAATTTTGATCTAGACTGGTTTTCTTTGAAAACGAAACAAAACACCGACTCGTAAACAATGAAGCTAATCCTAACATTTCAGCCATAAAACCGGCTTAAGATCCACGGGTTTTCTCATCTAAGAATGTTTCGAATTATAATAAACCCTTATAAAGGAATATGTCAAATCAATCACTCAACATTGTTCTAATAATATAATATAAAAGCCAACAACGTGTGGCGTAACCTTCAACTTACAAGTGACACGTGCTCAAAGTTCACGCAACTAGTTAAAACTTAGGAAAGCAAGGCAAATCTATTCCATCCCTGTTATTTTAATTGATTTCCGAGAGAGAAGTTCATCTTCAGTCACGACTAAAGTCATCGAAACTCGCGAAAACTTTTTCATCTAAATAATTAATTGACGGTTGGTTTTCTTCTATTTAACCACAAAAAGAATTGATTAGTTATATGAAAAAATGTGATTAATTCGTTTGAGAATTGATTGAATTGCGTTATTACTTCTTACATCATTCACAATTTATAAGAAAACTAAACTAATCACAGTAAGATTATATTGCACTCAAGCAACTTGTGTCTCTACTCTCAGAGTAATCCATAGAGTGGCGTGAGTGATGGACATAGGCCTACCCCAAATGTCGTTTCTCGCGACCCTCACCAGGTCATCGGTCCACCTTGTGGGAGGCCTTCCAGCAAACGTCTTCCGGTGGTCGCCATTCCAGAACCTTTCAAAAATTAAAGTGTTTATTAAATTCTTATATACTTAGTTTATTTAAACACTTTATTTATTTCGTATTTTAAGTAGGAGATACTGGTTTGCACAAAGGTGTGACAAATACAGAATAAGTTGCTCATGGGCGACTCCCTGATATTATAAAAGCCGAAACTAGGTTAGTATGTTTGTCACGCTCAAACCGCAGAACGGATTTATAAGAAATTTGGTATATGGGTAAAATTTGAATAGGGTAGAGGATAGTTTTTATTCCAGGAGTGTGTTCTCTTCGAGCGAAGCCACTGGTAAAAGTTAGTTTTACAGAAGGTGCAGTTTTGAATCTGCATAATTACAATACCACAAGGTTGTTACTAACAGTCGTAAATAATCAATACTTGGTCAATAATATTGTTATTTTAGTTTTATTATTATTCTGAGTGTTATTCACAACAATAATTCTCATAATAACCCTTTTCTTAAAAAAAAACAGAATCACCCGTTACGATTTATCTCTCAGCATGTCACTGGGTCTACCTTTTATAGCAGAACTTTTTATGTCATAATATTATTTTGCATAACAACGGATAGCATAAACTTCATTTCGCAGAACATCGTTTCGCATACACTCATAACTCATAATTTTGTAATTCAGAATCATCTTTAGACATAAATTTCATATCCATAATAATTAAAAAGCAGAACCATCACGTCGCAGGAAATTCACAGTCAGAATTGTCTTTTGGCATAAATATTATAAATCGATAGTCATTAGTTGGGGTGAAAGTAATATCAAAACGTTAACCTAAAGTTAATTACAAAACACTGTTCGTTTACATAGGATCGACGGAGGACCCCGCGGGACCTCCTATTTCAGGGTGGTTTTTTAAAAAAAAACATCGAAATAACTTCTAACCTAACCTGTTCGTGTCGGGGTGCCCTAAAATTCCGAGCTCGCTACGCTCGCTTGTGACCATGTATATGCAAATAAAAATACACTATGATATTAATATTAATATCAAAACGGTAACCTAATTACAAATCACTGTAGGCTTGAATAGGGTCGACGGAGGTCCCTTGCAGGGCCTCCTATTTCTGGGTGGTTTAAAAAAGTAAAAATGGTGACTAAGGCGGGAGCGGAGCGGAGCTCCCACAATCAAACAGGATGCATGCAGGCATGCAGTATGCAATCAGGCATGCAGCATGGAAGCAGGCATGCAGCATGCAAACAGGCATGCAGCAAGCAAGCAGGCATGCAGAATGAAAGCCGGCATGCAACATGCAGCAGGCGCGCAGCATGCATGCAGGCATGCAGAATGCAATCAGGCATGCAGTATGCAAGCAGGCATGCAGCATGGAAGCAGGCATGCTTCCATTCTGTCACGGCTCTTGTTTCTGTCACGGCTTCGGCGCTGTGGGGTTAGGGCGGCCCCACGCGAGCTTACCCCTCCGCGCCTACGCGGGCTTAAATTAAACTCTAGGGATAGGACTATGTGAAGTCGGTTTTGCAGCGATTCGTTTCTATCACTAAATTTTGTAGCGCAATATATTGACTTTTTATGACACTATTTTAATTTAATATTGAAAATGCTACCAAGTACCCGTCTATATATTTGTACCAAAATTCCGTAAAATGTTGTTTCGATGTGGTAAAAATATCGCAAATAAACCATTTAGCAAATGAAAAAAGTTTAAAATAGGCTTCGGTCAATAGCAAAAAGTTATTTTGTATATCGGCGAAATATATATCAGTAAAATAATACACAGTGTGTATACTCACACATGTGTATGTGTATACACACACATGATACTTCGATGATCTAAAAATATGTCAAATAAAGTATAAAGCAAAAAAGAAGTCGGTCAATAGGTTTCGGTACAATGAAATTCGAACAAAAAAAATTCGGCAAAGGTATCGGTTCCCCAAATAATTGTCTCTCTAAATAAATGTTATGCTAAATGAAATTATGCGTAATATTAATTATGGCAAAGGTAATTATGCCAATTAAAATTCTACCATATTAAAAGTATGCCATTGTAAATTCGGACACGTAAACATTCTGCCATACAATAGTTATGCTAATTAATTTTTATGCTTTAAAAATATTCGATTAAAGAAGATTATGCCAAATGTGTTATGCCAAATAAATTTTGGAGTATCAAGATTCTACCAAATAGAAGGAACCCCAAGTCACTGTGTGCTTGAGTGCAACAGTCTGTACGGAAAAACCCCGCTCTACGAAACGCTTGTACCAATTTTCGTAATTAAGTATAAAAAAATAAAAAATACATACCTATTTTATTGTTGAGTCGGGTCGTGGATCATTAAACTAATTGACACCTAAATTTTTTGTTGATTCATAATTGCACCTTGTATAAATATGTAAATGCGGGATAATTTGTTCCAGCAATCCTTTGCTTCAATATACTCACATTTCATGGACGAAAACATAAAGTTTTATATCAATTGCTCCTTCACAAATCCAATGATCGCTGTAAATGTTTTTGGGCCTTATCGTTTCACATGAAAGCAGTTCTCACCCGAACTCGGTTTGGGTCTATGTCTTTGCCGAAATCCTCGGCTTAACATTTTATTGCAACAGATATCTAGTGTTCGCAGGTTCTGTGACACTTAGGACTAAAAGATTTCGATGTCTGAATCGATGAACTGAAACAAAAGTGTACGGAAAAGGATAGTTTGGTTCACTCTTCTATTGACCTTCGAGATTCATCTGAACCTTTTCGTTGATAGAATTTTGACTTTGTAGATACTTACGTGTTACTTTTTTAGGCTTCCGTACCTTAAAAGGAAAAAACGGATTCCTTATAGGATTACTTTGTTGTCCGACCGTCGGTCTGTCTATTTGCCTATCTTTCTGTCTGTTTCGAAATTGAGGCTCGCCTGGAACACTAAACACCGTCACAACTCCGTTATAGGTAAAGTTACTGGATGACCGGACGGTGAACTACCCATTGCTCGACATCCGCAGTCTCGCGGCTATGGTGGCCAGGGATAGCCCTGCGACTCCCAGGACCCGGCACGCCCGGGGTGTCTCCTTGCCTTTTAATAAAATAAGTATCTTTAGCTTTTTAGTGTGCCGTACTCAAATGGTAAAAACTGTTTGTCTGTCTGTCACCAGGCTGTATCTCACGAACCGTGATAGCTAGACAGTTGAAATTTTCACTAATAATGTATTTTAGTTGCCGCTAAAAAAACAAATACTAAAAACAGAATAAAACAAATATTTCAGGGGTGTCCCGTACAACAATATTAATACTGTAGAACGGAACCCTTTCTACAAACCCTGTCATTTGATCATAATTGATCCGCATCTTAAGTAGTCCCCCACATCCCTGTTGATGAATGACGTCACTTAGCTATCTGTTCATTGCCAATCTAAGTCAAACTTGTAATTGAATTTCACCCTGTTTAAATTACAACCGTTTCGTGTCGAATTCCGTTCTCCATTCGGTAACGCCTCGGTGCCAGCAATTGTAGAAAACGATAAGTTGGTAGCCATGTTGACGCGCCTGAGTCGGGCGCTCGTTCTACAATGTCGTTCTACAATATCAAAGGATGTAGCGTTGAACATAGTAGAAACGATAACAATTCATTCTATCATATCATTTTGAACGATGTGATACTGGCTACGATTTTTCTATTCGTTTGTTCTGACCACATGACTTAACGTTGAGGTGATGACATTCCCATAAATTTGATTAGTTTCTACTAGCGTTAACGATTGGAGATTATCAACTTGGCTAGGGGTTTTTTGAGTGGAAAAATCATCTTATGACAAATCCCGCTCGATAGCTTTAGGTACGTATAATTCAGTTAGTATCAATATACATGTATTTTTATTAACTGGTAAACAAAATACTATCACCTCTTTTAAACGTATCTGTCTATCTATACCATCATCATCATTTCAGCCGCAATACGTCCACTGCTGGACATAGTCCTCCCTCAAATGTCGCCACATCGAACGGCCCTGCATCTCGCATCCATAGGATTCTCGCGACCCTCATCAGGTTATCGCTCCACCTTTTGGGAGGCCTATAAAAG
This sequence comes from Mythimna pallens, assembly GCA_961205895.1. Lineage (NCBI taxonomy): Eukaryota > Metazoa > Arthropoda > Insecta > Lepidoptera > Noctuidae > Mythimna > Mythimna pallens. Next base: position 18,917,249 of record OY540837.1, read on the forward strand.
CTGTGTCTTTCGGTACGCGGTCGCCAATCCAGAACTTTATAACCCTATCGAACATCTGTCACGTAAGTTTGGTGATACTTCGGGCTTTGTCGGCAACTTTGGTTTTTGATAGGTATACATCACTAATTTTTAATTAGTACAAATACTTAAAGAGCTTAATAGAAAAGGTCTTGTTATTATTTACTTAAAATCTCATATAGCATAGCATAGTCGGCCTTACAATGTTCCCACTGTTGGGACTCAGGCCTCCTTCCTAGGAGAGGGTATGGGTCATAGTCCACCACGCGGGCCCACTGCAGGTTGGTGGATGTCACATGTCTTCGAATTTTTGGTTCTAGGACATGCCGGTTTCCTCACGATGTTTTCCTTTACCGTTTTGAGAACAGTGGTGATGAAATAAGTTACACAAAGTAATGCGCCTGGCTGGGTTTGAAACCGCAACCTACAACTCGTAAGTCGAGGCCGTTACCACTCGGCAACCACTGCTCTCTTAAAATCTCAATAAATAATATTCATAAACAGCAAAGTTATGAGCGTTTGTATAAATCCCAAAATTTCACTCAATAAAAACTCTGCGCGTAGTATTTTCTAGTAGCAATTGCTATGAATGATTGATTCAATAATGAATTTACCAATTATGACAAATTTTCGTGGCCAATTTTGAGATTTCGTTGTATACTTTTGACTACACAATTACGGGTACGGCGAGAGCCCCATTATTTTTTGTATTAATTAAAAAATAGGGGTGTATACCGCGGAAGGGGCAACTGAAGGACACAGGTGTGGTTTTAGTCAACCAACCTAAAAAAAAAAAGCGTAATTTATATTATTATTGTATACATAAAATAAGTACGTCCTTGTATAAATATATACGTACAACACACGGCCATACCCTATTTTACGTCTTTTATAATAAATTGCTTCTAAGTTGAGAAGCAACCGTTTCGTAGCAAGGAAACATCAATAAAATAAAATCATTTTAATGTTCGTACATTATTTTTACTGACGAATGTTTTTATAGCATTTCACATTCGGTTCCGATATCACAAATATTTTTGCCTTTTATAGCCATTATCAGTATCCTATTACATCGAGTGAGCGAATTCATGTTTTGTTGACACAGAATAAAAAATGGCGGCGATTTCGAGGTCGTTAGTCGGTTAGGGGATGTTTTGTGGCTCTGTGAAAATATATTTATGTTTTCACCGTAGCCACAAAATACATAGGTATAGAAGTCAATCTACATACAAAGCGCGCTCGAGCCACGCACACATAGACATAGTGATGGTCGACTCGAGTAACTAACTCGAGTTGGCTCGAGTTGGGCTTAACTCGAACCAACTCGAGTTGAATTTTCTCTGACTCGAGTTTGAAAACCGAATGAAGCCGACATGGAGCGAAGTTTGCCGATCATTTGAGACTATATTCATTCATAACAAACAAGTGTCACATTTATGTAGATTTGAGGTTAACTTTAAAGTGCCGGTTATTGTTGTAGTTTTTCGTGTTTTAAATTCTGTTTTTGAAAAATTCTGGGTCCTAAACGAAAATCTTTGGTTTGGGATGTATTCGAATCGCCAGTGAGTGGACGTGTTACGTGTAAACAGTGTTCAGATTCTTTCAAATATAATGGAAATACGACCACATTATTTTTTTTTACTATTAATGTAAAGGTGAGGAAATAAATTGGTAAAATTTAAAAAAAAAAACATTAACTCTTTCATCTAATTAACTCGAGTTACATAACTCGAGTTCAACCCGAGTTACGTGAATTTTAACTCGTTTTAAATCGATTTTTGTTTTTTCCGAGTTGGCACATCACTATAGACACCGCTCACAGACACGATATCTCGACTCAATTCAGTTCAATGCTAGCTCGAGTGCTATACGTTTGAGACACCTTATTCTAACTGTTCAGTGGACGGTTGTTTAAATTCAACATTAAAATGGGAATTTACGTATTTAGACTACCAGTTGTTTCAGAGAGGTAAGTATATAGGTATTTACTTGTATTTTGATTGTTTGTTTAACGTAACACAGAAAAAGAGAAGATAATTTTGTGGCCACGTAATATTTTTACAATTCAGATTAGGTAGGCGTAGGTGTTAAATACACCGCGCCCGGTCGCACTCGGAGAGTTCGGCGCCACGCGCTGACTATAGCGCAATAGCCGAGCGTAGGTATGAAAAGTGAAGTACATACCTGAGACTCTGACTTCTGTACCTACCTATTTTGTGTCGTAGCTGTGTGAAAAAATTGCCCAGTGCGGCTATGCTTAGCAAAGCCATTAAACGGTTTGTGGGTTAGCGATGTGAGGATGCGTAGCAAACTATTTTTGACTGTGTGGGCAACATTCTTTGCCCGCATCCCTGTCTTACATTTCCCACTCGCCTCCTTCCTTCCTCGAAACTTTGCACAAATCTTCACAATCTTGATTAAATATTAAAATTCTGAATGACAGTTTTTGAAATCCTGCACAAACCTTCAGAATCTTAATTTATTATCAGGATTCTGAATGTCATTTTTTTTTTCCAAAAACTTTAAAAATGTTTAAAAAATCACGTAATTTCTTGGAACAAGTTTTGTGAAATATCCGAGTGAATGACGGAATTTCCAAATACTAGTAGAGCTTTCAGGTATTATCTTTCTTTTTTCGCGTACTCTCTTTACAAAAATTGCGTTGGAGATGAACCAATAAGTTTTTAAACCATGTTCAGGTTGACGATAGCCGGGTTGAGAAGAGGCCTCTTAAGCTGCCAGTATGCACATTAAAGTGTAACTTTTTAATAAAAAAAACACAGCCCTTATTTTAACAGCTCTTAGATAAATATTTTTCAAAATAATAATTTAGACAAAGTCACCTTTTATTATTTTTATTTTGTTTACATAGAATACTCAAATAATAACTGAACTTCAAAGAATTCTCACCGTAGCATAGGTACCCGGGGCCCTGGGAAGAAGGCAACGAAGGAACAGGAGTGGGTTTTTAGTCAGTAAAAGTCTGACACTATCTCCCGCTCCGCCCAAGAGCGGGATTTGTCATTAGATGATGTTCCCAACTTGACAAAAAAAAAACCGTAGCATAGGTACCAACATATTTTTTCCTTCCATACCACCGAACATTTCTGATAGCGAGCTCCCTTAAAGTTTTCCAGACCCTTTATTACAACAATAAGATCATAATAGAGACTTTGTAACAAAAATGTTATATGTTTTGTTATTAAGTCGATAAAGTTTTATGTAAATACACATCTAATATTTTGTTTTGTCTGTCGAAAACTTTATGAACAACATTTTCTCTATTCAGGAAAAACACGGCATTTTCAATCATTTTGCTAACAATATCACGCTCCTGTTTTTTCTTTTGTTGTAGTTTTTTTCTTAAAAAACGTGTGTATACTCGTACTAACAAACTTATAACAATGCAGCTATTAAAACTCAAAGAATTGCCGAGAAATAAAAAAACGGCCTTGGGGAGTTTACAACTGCAGATGTGGAAGCCGTGATTAGATTTACCTCATCTTATAAAAATTAGAATTACGAGTATAATACTGCAACATTACAGAAAAGACAAAACACAAAGAAACCAATAAATACCTAATTTCGAAAAAAATATAATAACAACAAACCAGTAACTAGTGAAAAATTTATTTGAACTTATAATTTCAAGTCAATCCAAAATGCCAATTTCATACCTAAAGATCTATTATATATAAATGAATCCCTATTTCCCTTGTTTACATCATCACACGTGATCAACTGGACTAATTGTTTCCTGTTTTTGTTGTTCGTTCGCCTAACAATAACAAATTGTTATGAGAAGGTTCTTACGTGAAGAAAAATTAAGGGAAATATGCAGAGAATTAGAAAATTATAGAAAACTACGACTAATTAACCTTTGAGCGTTTGACAGTTCGCGCGATGGACAGTTCACTGTTAAGACGTCTGTCCGTTCAGATAGTAGTATAATTAATAAATTAATAATAAACAATAAAATAATAAATATATTATAAGAAACTTTTTTAAGCGGTTCCACGATTACATCGTATCATGAAAGCGTTGACGAACATGTGAACTTCTACATTAGACAGTTGTTCCACAAGATAGATAGGTACAGAAGTCAATCTCATGTGTGTACTTCACTTTTCATACCTACCAGCGCGTGGCGCCGAACTGTCTGAATTGTAAAAATATTACATGGCCACAAAATCATCTTCTCTTTGCTGGCGCGGGGCACGTTCTGTGTTACGTTATAACATACCATCAAAATACAACTAAATATCTACTTACCTCTCTGAAACAACTGGTAACCTGAAAAACGTCAATTCATCGTTTAATGTTGAATTTAAACAACCGTTCACTGAACAGTTAGAAAAAGTTTTTTTTTTTTTTTTGTTGGTGTCATTTTTCCACAAAAAAGTTCACAGACGCGTGTCTCAAATGGATGGCACTTGAGCTCACATTGAGCTGAATTGAGCCGAGATATCGTGTCCATGAGCGGTGTCTATGTGTGCGTTGCTCGACCGCACTTTGTATGTAGATTGACTTCTGTACCTATCTATTTTGTGGTTGTTCCTAGAGTCTTTCTTAATCTTTCTTACCTAATCCACATAACTATCCGTTGTCTTATGTTGTGTTGTTCTGGATCTATCTGTAGGCGATGCAAACATTTGTTTCATGTAAGGATCAAACCCGCAGCACATAATGCAGCTGTCAATCCCTCAACCAATGCACGAACCATGATGTCAAATCTTCTATTCCTCTGAGCACTTCATTTCATATTTCCATAACTTTTCTATCGCACGCAACTGTATTAAGATCACTTTTTTTTTGAGGTGAAAAATCATCTAATGACAAATCCCGCTCCTGGGCGGAACGAGAGATATTGTCAGACTTTTACAGACTAAAAACCCACTCCTGTTTCTTCCTTGCCTTCGTCCCAGGGCCCCGCGTTTCGCTTTCACACTACCCGTAGCCCCAGTAGGCTTCGACCCTGCAGGGTCCTTACGATTTGCTGTCACCTTCCTGAGGCGTGCGTGGAACAATACGCGCCGTCGACGACTTGGGCTCGGTCCGGACGGTTACCGGACGGTCGGACAGTGAGCTACGCATTGCTCGCTGTCAGCAAACCTACGCCTACGGTGGCCGGTAATCGGGATTGCAATCCCGGCGGCGGGGGCGAGAGGACCGTTGTCTCGCGCGGTCGGCCTCCTCCTTTGCTAGCATTACTGCTTCGCTGAAGGAAACGACCGCCTACCACTCCTCCTCGCTTCGAACCATGGCATGTACCAAGACAAGCGCGAGAGATCGCCGCCGATAATAACATCACATCCTGAAACTCTGAGTTTTTAAATCTGATTTTAAGACCGAATTATATCGTGTTAAAATCAACATAGACCCTACGGGATAGAGAAAGATCTATAAAAACGAATAGCTGTATCCCTTTTCCTCAATACAACGACTGCTTTGTTACTTTCAAAAATGGTTCGAAACCTAAAACGATGAGTCGGTAAAATACTGATATTTCCTAATTTTAAGACTATTTTCAAAGGAACAGACAATATCAACACAAAATCATTAAAGTTGTCGAATACACAAAGGCATGAGAAGCTTTTACTGTTCACGCAGTGGAATAAATTATATTTGGAAATTTTGTTGAAAGTTAAAAATATTCGCTTAGAGCTCTTTGACCCGCCGTTTAAAGCAGTGGTGGCCGGCGGGCCGCGGGTTCAAACCCAACCAGGCGCATATCTTTGTGTAATTTATTTCTGCTCTCAAAACGGTGAAGAAAAACTCTTAATTAAACCGGCATGTCCTAGAACCAAAAATTCTAAGACATGTGACATTCACCGCCCGCGTGGGTTTTTTTTAACGTTGGTAATCATTCAATGACTTCTTCTTCTCTGGGCGAATCGGGAGGGCGTGTCAGACTTTTACTGACTAAAACCACACCTGTGTCCTTCAGTTGCCCTTTGCGTTCTAGGACTGCAGGTTTCCTTTTCAGAAATTCCCCGCGATCCTAGCTAGCGGGGAATTGGCTCTGCCGGCCCCTACGGTTTGCTGACATCTCTTTGAGGAGCGCGTGGATCACTACGCGCTGTTGACGACTGGACTCTGTCTGGTCAATTAACGGACGGCTGGACGGCGAGCTAAACATTGCTCGACGTCCGCAAGCCCGCGTCTACCGTGGCTGGTAGTTGGGGTCAGAGGCTCGGCGGCTGGATCGTGAGGACGTTCGTTCCCTCACGCGTGCGGCCTCCTCCTTCGCTAGCATAACTGCTTCCCAGAAGGAGGCCCGCGTGGTGGATTATGGGTATTATCCCACTTTGACCAAGGGCGAGAGAAGTCATTGGATGATAACTCACCTAAAAAAAAAATGTATGCTACGCATTAACACATCTAGACACTAGAAATTTCTTGAAAACAGATGACGGAGAAACCATAGACACTTGGCCTACGTAACGCTCTCACACGCGTCCCACTCAGCATCAGGGACCTTCCCATGATGTGTTAAAATGTCAGGCGTGCGAACGAGAAAGAGTGATGGAGCTATACATCCTATATCTAAAGCTCCATATCTTCCATTTCTTAAAGGCGTCAATTAAAACCATCAATCATGAATGATGTTTGAATGACGGAATTTTATCGCCATTATGTTTTCGTAATGCAAACGTCAGCCATCGCAGACACGGTAGGTTTTTCGTCAGTCAAAATATTTGACTGTGGCAAAACTGACAACAAAACCTATCGTGTAAAGGACGCCTAACAGTTCAGTTTAAGTCGTCAATTGGATCGGGTTAAGAGCTTGTGGCACTCTAATCTGTCGATCCAGATCGTAGTTTGAGAACTAACGTAAGACTAGTGTGTTTTAAACTTTATTCGATGCTCAAAATATGTATAAGGCAATCGAGAGTTGAAACTATCGACTGCATTTTTTTAATACTATTTGCTGTTGTCTTTCAATCACTAACAAACTTCCGACTCCTCAAAAATCTATCACAATTTTATCAAATCATTTCAGCTTCCTGTAATCTGTTATTTTATGGTAAGCATACGGTGATTACTCCCTTCCCTATCTTTCAAGTGTATCGAACTTAAAATATGCGCTTAGTTACAAAACTTCACAAATCACTAGATCCAATTCAGACGCGTCTTCCCAATTTAAGAACCCCAGTTTATCAGGACTATCTTCGATCCAATATCAACTTCTAATCTGTTTCAAGAAGTGCTTACGAATACTTGAAAATCTTCATTCAACAAATACCTAATAACTTTCAAGTACAAGTACTTGATCCCTAAAATATCGCTAAACCAGATCTAAAGAAAAATTTCGGTTTAAGAGGTACTGACGCATTTATTTTCGGTAAGTACCGTTTAGAAAACCTACGTCCTGCGGCTGCGACAAATAAAAGATGTAGAGACGAGTACACTAAATAAATAAGATATTAGCATTTATTTTTTATTTGTCTTTATTAGATGAAGATTATTATAATATAAATTGGATAGTATTTCTTAACCATTGGTAGTATAATTGACTCCATTGAATACGGATGATAAACTAACAATTTAATACTTAACTAACTTCTGCCCGCGGCTTCACTCGCGTGGATGTAGGTTTCTCCATACAAACCTTGGACCCCGCTTTATCCCCTTAGGGAGCGAATTTTGGAAAATCCTTTCTTAGTGCTCGCCTACGTCATAAAAGGAAACCTTGTGCAAAATTTCACACTCCTAATCTTAGTAGTTTTGGCTGTGCGTTGATATGTCAGTCAGTCAGTTTCCCCTTTTATATAGATTACGCCATCTTGTAAAGGCACATTTTTTTTACGTTATATTTATCAAATAATTTTTCCCGCTCAGGGTTGGGCATCATTTGCAATTTGCGTTCCAAGGTAGGGAAACTCTTTCACAGAATTCATCATCATCATTTCAGCCGAAAGACGTCTACTGTTGGACATAGGCCTCCACCAAGCGTCGCCACAATGAACGGTCGCATCTATCATCTATGTGCGTCTCGCATCTATCGGAATCCCGTAACCCTTGCTAGGTCATCGGACCACCTTGTAGGAGGCCTTCCTACGCTACGTCTTCCGGTACGTGGTCGCCATTCTAGAACTTTTTGGCCCCAACGCCCAACCGTTCTGCGAGCAATGTGCCCTGCCCATTGCCACTTAAGTTTGGTGATTCTTCGTGCTATGTTTGTAACCTTGGTTGTCCTGCCATCTCGAGGAAACTCCGAGCATAGCCCTTTCTATTGCCCTTTAAGTGACTTTAAGTCTTCTGATGAGGCCCATTGTAAGCGTCTACGTTTACGAAACGTAACGTCGAAACGTTTGTATGGTATGACATATATGTGTCATCACTGCAACACGCACTGGTCATAGACTTTCGTCTTGAGACGCTGTGGTATATTGGACGAAAAGATACCGTGCAGCTTCCCGAACGCTGCCCAGCCGAGTCGGATTCGACTATTGATATCTTTTTCGAAATTAGACCTACCAAACGGGACCGTTTGTCCTAGATACGTAGGACGTAGTCGTCCACAACTTCGATCTTGATAGGAATGGTGCTACATGGCTGTTTACTATGATTTTGGTTTAATCCATGTTCATTTTAAGTCCCACTCTTTCTACTGAGGTCACTTGTATTGTGAAAGAATTACGTAGCCTAATTAATGTGGTTGGCCTCGCAGTAAATACTCTTCTTACTTTAAGTGTGAAGTGTATGAACCCCGGGGCCCAGGAATGCAAAGCAAAGAAGGGACATAGGAGTAGGTTTTGGTCAGTAAAAGTCTGACACGCCCTAACACTCCGCCAATGGGCGGGAGAAGTCATGGGATGAATTCTCACCTTAAATAAAAGTGTAGTATCTGTACTTCAAATTTCTGCAAGTTCGTACGGCTGACGTTAATAACTAAAAGGGGGTAACCTCTGCTCCATAGAAAAAGAGCTGTGACTAATTGATGACGCTGTTAATATTCCTTTATTTTAATGTAAGAGGAGTACCCAATTGATGCAGCTATCTGTACTGTCTCGGCTCTGCTCGTACATTTTACGAATGAAGCCTTGTTTAATCTTCTCTTTGACGAACAAAAAGTTACTTTACCTAAGACCAACTTCCTGAATTTCAGTTTGTAAGTCTAATCACAGTTAAATAACTCAGCTTTGCATAATGCAGGATTAATTTAAGATTTGTGTGCGTTGTCGGTTGTATACAGTTCATAAGTTGAGCAATATTTTAAAATATACCATACCCACACGCACAAAACGTTTTGGGAAGTAATTAATTGAGCGTACAGCTTTTTTTTTAAAGTGGAAGTCTACGCACTATCGACAACCCGAGCTCGGTCCTTATAGGACGAGCGGACGGCGAACTACCCATTGCTCGTCGTCCACAAGCCCGCGCTTACAGTGCCCGGAGACTGCTCTGCGATTCCCGACTCCCGGGATTGTGCGTACAGCTAAGGAATAGAATTCTCCAGAAGGGAATCTGTGTTTCGTGATTGAACTTTTAAGTGGAAATTTTGTAACTTTACATCTTCTTCCGCATTCCAATATATATATATATATATCTACCCTTGATAATGAACATCCGTGTAGCTACTATATCATGATGTCATCGTCATCACTTCCTCAGAATTTCAAACATCAAGCCATATAGCCAGCCACTAACCACGAGCATACTTACCTGTCCATACCTGGTCGTCACCCTCAGCCCCATCAGTAACCTTGGTTAAGCACTCTGCACTTTTAACCAGTCACATCAAAAGCTTTTCAACCCTCCATATCCGACGTTCTGACACAAAAATACAGTACTGCACCACATCCGACTCACTACTTGTAGCTTAACCCATCGAATTGTGCTTCATGCTAAAAATGGGACACGCCAACCTCACATGGATCGACTCATCATAAACCATTGCTCTCCGATCTTCGAAGCGACCTTTTGGACTTCGTACGTAGGTAAGTACGAAGTCCAAAAGCTTGCTTCGGTAGGTAGGTACCTACTTGATTTTGTTATGAAGGTCTTTTAAGTCAGACGACGATTACAGTTAGTAACTTTACGCGTCTCTGTTTCCAATTTAATTTAGTATTGCCTGAGGTCACACATTAGAGTTACAATTTAACATTTAGACAGCACCTTTATTTTATTATTTATTTATTTCAGACACAAGATCCATAATATTTTGTGAGTAGATTACTTAAATTATGTAATGTAATAACAACACATATATATTACACTACAAATACAATCATCATCATTTATAAATTGAATATTGTTCAATATCGCAGCGTTGGAAGGCCTCCCACAAGGTTGACCGATGATTTGGTGTTGGTCGCGGGAAACCCGATAACCAATGGATGCGAGACGCACAGGACTGGTCATTATGGTAACACTTGGGGGAGGTCTATGTCCAACAGTGAACGTTTTTCGGCTGAAATGATGATGATGATGATAAAATTAATTAACCAATCTAACTATGAATGTAAATAAAAATTAAGTAAATTATAAAGAAAGGCGTCTTAAATTAATAAAAAAAAAAAAATTACAAAAATAATTATCAAAATAATTAAAAACTAACATTAATTTCATTTAAATTAAATTAATTCCGGTTTTATTATGTAATTTATTAATTAAGATGATACGTTTCCCTCAAGACATCTAATTGAATACAATGCCACAATATTGGAGTATCCACAAGTTACGTCGTAGCTATAAGGACAACTTAATTCCACCAAGTCTGTTCCGTCATCGGATCACCGGACGTACTACGAAGCGCAACGGGTACATGGTAGACCAGCCATACGTACAAATATTTTGGGAACACATTCATTCCCTGCCGGAGCCTGTCGACAGTGAATAGGTTAGTCTCTAGGCGAGCATGCTCCATCGTCGACCACATCAACATAAATATCATCAGGTGAGATAGTGGTTAAGCGCAACTCTATCAACAATAACATTGTTCAGGCAGGGGCCACAGTCTTACATATTTCTTGGTAAAAAATTTTCACTTAAAGCTCGCAAAACCTCCATATATCAGAATATTTTCTCACCAATTGGGGGTTGTCCTTGAGTGCGGTAGAACAGCGCGTACAGGTATTATCGTCCAGTGGTGCTGCGTTTCATGAAAAGTGCCTAAGGAGGCTCTGCAAGTAGGCTTCGGGCTCCTCGAATGCCTTCCAAAGATGTTCTTACCAGACTCTTACAGGGTCAAAAAACAAAATAAAAATTAGTTTTTAGTGCTACGTAGCACTATAAACTAATTTTTATTTTGTTGCAACGAAGGAACAGGAGTGGGTTTTTAGTCAGTAAAAGTCCGACACTATCTCTCGCTCCGCCCAAGAGCGAGATTTGTCATAAGATGATTTTCCCACCTAAAAAAAAAACAAACTACGCACGTACGGTGGACTGCTCATAATTAAAATTCTTCTTGGAATTCGCTGTTCGCCTCTCATCCCTCAAAGGGTCGTAGATCACTACTGATGTGGCTCTTACAAGTTATGTCACATCACTCCGTTTAAGCCGGTAATTGGCGGAAAATTGCGCAAATTGAAGAGTTCTCGTTCAGAAGTCAGGACTCACTTCAGAGCAAGGGTTGGTTTGATTTCGTTTGAAGTATCGCTTTCCTTAAGTTTTCCTTTATTGTCGTAAATCGGTATTTACATACAAACATAAATGATGTCACGCGTATATTCCTGTTTAGGGTTTTGTACCTGAAAAGGAAAAAACGGAACCCTTATAAGACCTCTTTGTTGTCCGTCCGTCTGTCTGTCTGTCTGTCTGTCTGTCTGTCAAAACCCTTTATCTCGAAAACGCGTGGAGGTATCGAGTTGAAATTAAAACATTATACTCAGATCTGTGAACTCTTGAAGCTGTAAAAAAAATCAAACTAGTCAGTGAAAAAAAAGATACACTCTCGAGGAAATCAAAATTCACTGGGTACTTCCCGTTGACCCGGAATCCTGAAATTTGGCATAAAGTAAGGTCTTATAGCACAAGTATAGGAATAAATCTGAAAACTGTTTTGTTGTTACGTCATTTTTTTCTAAATTTTCCGAGACTCCATTCCGGAAGTGAACTATTTGCATAGGTAAGTTTGTACGGAACCCTAAGGGCTCGAGTCCGACTCGCACTCCTTGCCCAGTTTTTTTAGCTTGAAAATCATTGAAAAACCTCTCCTATGTCTCAACCTCTGGGCGGAGCGAGAGGGAGTATCAGATTTTTACTGACTATAACCCACCTGTATTCCTTTAGTTACACTTTGCGTTCAAGCGCCGCGGTAAGTCAGTAAAAATCTGACATTCCTTCTCGCATCACTCAGATGTAGACCAATTAATTGATTTTAAATGTTCAAAAAAACTATAAAAAAGGTCTATCCTTTATAATCCCAGAAATAGTCTTAATTAGAAGATACCTCAATTTAGAATTAATTGCCCCCGGGAGCAGTAACTCGATACGGGAGAACTAGCGCGAAATGATCCGAATTCAATCACGAATCATTATCGATATCCAGTAATTGTTTTATGCACAAATAGCTGACTCGATATAACTTTTTCTGTCATATAAATAACCAAAGAAATAAAGGAGGTGGGGGTAAGAGGGTTACAATAGCCTATTGTCAGACCTACCAAATAACATACACAAAAGAAAATCATATAAATTGGCCAAAACGGTTCGAAAGTGTTCGATAACAAGACGAGATTTTAATATATTAGATGTAGCATCATAATAATATTGTTGATATGGTAATCGATATGCAAAGAGTTACGATAATCTTCCGTCAAACAGGGTGAAGGGGACGCAGGTGACAAAAATTTTATGGGTATTTTCTTGTTATTTTTATATTGTTTGCGGCATTTAACTATGTGAAACAACAAAGGCGAGGTAATTATTGATGAAATTATTAAATGTCTATACACCCCTATTTTGTAGATAATTAAAACTAAACTGGAATATCTTTAATACAAAGAGTTAATGTCTAACATAAAATTGTTTATAATTAAATCTTAATACTTTGATATATTTTTTATAATAAAATATGTATACGCTAAAAAATATGCCAGCAAAATTTTATTTGAGAATCTGCCATCACTCATAAAATACTCATAAACACTCATAAAGCTTAAAATAAATCGAGACTTTTTTTTTATTGGATATAAACCAGTGCTTGACTGATGGTAAGCAGTGATGCAATCATTGATGGTGAGGTGCACTAGTTTTTTAAGAGCCTAATCACTCTAGCCTTGAAGGGACCTAAATTATAGCGGGAAGACCGCAGCAGGCAAATTGTTCCAGTCCCTCGATGTACGCGGTATAAACGACGAAGCAAATCGCTTAGTTCGGACCGTTGAAGTTTCAACAACGTAAGGGTGGATACTCACCGTACGTCGGGTTGTCCGATGGTAGAAAGGAGATGGCGGAATCAATCAAGACTTTCTTAAAAAATTACTATCTGGTATCGAAGCGAAAAATCTCATCAAATTTTTGCTCCTATTCACCCTTGCATTTCTATTCAAAGCGTTCAACAGCACAATACCACTATTGACGTTCTACTAAGGTTTTATAGTAAAACTAGGTTCTACCAATAGCTCTTCCAATGGAACATACTGCCGGGATAAAAGTATGCGATATCCCAGGAATGGCCAACCGGTTCGAAGTCAAAGTCTAAAGTCAAAGCACTTTTGTATAGTCAAATGTAGGTCAGTCCAAAAAAAAAGTGAAGCTAAATTGCACGTTCGGTTGATTGCAATCAACCGAGCAATTTCATCTGTTAAGGTTGATGCTCCAGGGTAGCCCGCTGGCCACGCCATAATTATGACAGTAGGTCCCATTTTTGAGGAGTGACCGGAAAGACGTCATGGCGTCCTCTCCTTTCGCATGACGAAGTCCTCACCAGACATGGTAACTTCGGGAGGTTCCTACACACGATTGGTGTGGAAGAAACACCCGGGTCTCATCATTGTGCGTTTCTTCTGCTTGAATCAGGTGCAGGAAGCTCCCAAACTTTCCATGTCCGGTGAGGACCTGCGTCATGCGGAAGGTGACGACGCTTTGATGTCTTCCAACCACTCCTCAAAGAGGGGACTTACCACCATGATAATGGCGTGCCCAAGTGGGAACAATAAAAGGCTGTTTTTTTTTTAGATGTGGAAGATGGCTTTTTAGTTATTATGTTCTCTTAACGTCGATAAAACAAATTTAACTATATACTAACTAGCTTCTCCCAGCGACATCGCCCGCAAAACTCACGACATAATATTTTTTTTTGTCTATAGCACTCAAAGATTAGTTCAGTTACACAATGGTGAAAGAATTTTTAGAATCAGTTTAATAATTTACATATTTGACCATTTTATAACATTAGTTTAGATCAGGGTTGTTGCTGATGCAGGTTTTTACTGTATCAGCGGATGCTGATGCTGATGCTGATATTATTTAATTACTTAAATAAAATATATCTTACAATAAAATTGTTCATAAATATTATATATTTTGATATTTAGTTTCATGTTTCCTGGTTTTCAATTGTATAACTTAAAAAACAGGCTCATGGTGTGGATGGTTCTGGATGTTAAAACATTAAGTCATTTTTTACTGAAGTACCAACCTATTTGTACGTCCTTTGTGAGAAGTCTTTTTACAAATATGTACTACACTGTGCGGTATCCTTGTTTATTAACGTGAAATATTTTCATATTGCACTTTTCATTGGAGGAGGCAATGTGAATTTGAGTATGGATTATTACTTATTTGTTTTACAACTCACAAGCGTCTAACCAATTTATGTTAACAAAAGAAACGGCTGAGGGGACAAGTGACAGCGTTTTTTGTATAACTAACTATGATTGGTTAGAAGTCCACGTGGATTGTGCTAAGTCCTGCCTTCAACGAACATGTCACAACGAGAATGTCAGCATTAAAAATCAGCATCGATTGTTTGTTGATGCTGATGCAGATGATAATCCACGGATGCTGATGCTGATATTCGCAACAACCCTGGTTTAGATAGGACCTGAAGCTGCTATACATTCACAGACCCGAGTCCCAAACTAAGACACTAGATAGGTATCAGATCGTAGAACAGCTGATTTAATCAGCTATTTATCATATCCCACAAACTCAAGGTAAAATGGGTCAGTAGCCAGTTGTAAGCGACAGCAATTTGTTACAATTATGGAAATTTGAAAGCGGTGTGTGATAAAAGGGGATAATGGAAGATTTTATCCAACAACGGGATTTGGAAGACACGTTTTTTTATTGACATCGTATGGTTTATGTTTTTGCCAATATCAAATTTAGAACGATGTAGTGTTTAGTACAGATATTGTAATTATGCCAGTAATTTATATGGAGTAACTGCCTATGAGGTTAGATAGGCAGACGCTCTAGCAACCAGTAATTGGGTTGCAGAACCCATTGGAAATACAGCATCCAGGGGAACCAAGTTGCCGATTTAGAAAAGAAAAGAAAAAGCATATAAAAAGCATTTTTTCAAAAACTTTTAAGATGTAAAAAAACGTATTTCCTGGAACAAGTTTTGTAAAATATTCGAGTAAATCATGGAATCACTGAATGCCAACACAGTTGTCAGGCCTTATCTCTCTTTTTTCGTATTGCCTTTTCGTCAAATATCGCGTTGGATTGCGTTAGATAAAGTAACAAGCTTTTAAACCATGTTCGATTTTGACGATAGGCGAGTGAAAAAGGACCCTATTAAGACGCAATACTTGCAAATAGGAAACATTGTAGCGATTTACTAAAAATCTTCAGATTTTATTAAAAAAATAAAACTTCATAACGGCAAAACATTGCTTGTTAGATAATCTGGCAAATAGAATGACTAATTTATATTCGTCCGGTTTTTAATCGATAAAAGTCCAGCCACCGTAGGCGCTTGCTTGCGGACGGCGAGCAATAGGTAGCTCGCCGTCCGACCGTCCGGTAACCGTCCAGACCAACCAAGTCGTCGACGGAGCGTAGTGTTCCACGAGCGCCTCAAGGAGATGTCAGCAAATTGTAGGGGCCCAGCAGGGTCGAAGCCTACTGGGGCCATGGATTGTGCGAAAGTGAACTCCGGGGCCCTGGAATGAAGGCAAAGAAGGAACAGGAATGGCTTTCAGTCAATAAAAGTCTGACACGAAAGGGCGGGAGATGTCATTAGATGATTTCCCACCTAAAAAAAGGAGGCATGTTCGTGATTTTTTTCTATCGTACTAAATTATCTGTATTATGTTTTGAACACACTGTCTATCTAGCATTTATCCTGAAGAATAACATATATATTTCTGATCCTGTTTACTGCAGTGCATCATATACTTGTGCGCATTATAAAACTTGCGACTAGATCCTGTAGTCCTCTAAGAGTTCATACACACGAGCGACATGTTGCCAATGGCAGAGGTAACTGCCACCGCCGTCGACCTATAGTGTAATTTGACACACACGACGGTTGCCGCTAATATTCAAAGTTGGAATGTCGACGGACGCCGTCGACGCCTCAACAGCTGTCGCCGACGTGTCGAATGTCGACGGCTGCAGTTACCTTTGCCGTTGGCAAGATGTTGCTCGTATGTAATGAGCTCCGGTAAAAATAATAATTTAACTTACTCGCTCGAACGAAACCGATAAGCGATTTGCCGTGTGAAGTGTTTGGGTGACCCATATTGAAAAATATACTTCCCGACATATAATTTTATATTTAACCATTTTTATTATTTTATTTTTACTAAACCCTCGCGCGTGTATGGGTATTATTATTACGTAATTGCGCGTTTTTACGTAACATCACGAAAACAAATAAAACAACCTTTTTGGATTTTTCTACGAAAAACGAAGATATAGACCAACATTTTCGGTCGAATAATACACCCGTGTGTACAAAACGACAATCAAACGTTTTTTAAGGTCACTCAAGTTATATAGACGTATGCACAAGCAGCGCTCGAGGGGAAGGAGCACTCGACCACAACGTTTAAACCACGTTAATGACATTGTGGAAAAAATTCCGATACGGAATCTTTAATATCCGGTAGGAATTAAATTCTATCTCCGTTTAATGCTTGGGATATCATCCGCTAAAATACGTTTTTGTACCCGATTGCTCCAGAAAGAGGGTTATGTTTTTTGAGTGTGTGTCTGTGTCACCGGAAAATTGCAGACTTCGTGTAATTGTAATAAATCTTTCATCATCATCATCATTTCAGCCGATAGACGTCCACTGCTGGACATAGGCCTCCCCCAAATTCCCCGGAAGACGCAGTGTTGGAAGGCCCCCCTACAAGGTGGACCGATGACCTGGTGAAGGTTGCGGGAATCCGATTGATGCGAGACGCACAGGACCGTTAATTGTGGAGATTATAATTTCTCGAATTAATATTTTTTAAAAAACCACATACGATAAATCACATCCAAATTCATTAGTTTCCAACATAACTGTGTTCAGTTTCTCGCAATATTTTATAATCTAACGGCGTTTGCAATTTTCCCGTGACATTAATATACATATACCCGTAAATTTCTTTGACACGCCCTAGAGTCTAAACGGCTTGTTGCATTTTAGCTTGAGAGGTTTCGTTAGTTTCGTCTTAGTTGAGAGAGTGACACTAGGTAAGTCTTAGTAGAGAGCGTGACACAAAAATAAAAAATAAAACTAGCTTTTGTTAGCACCTTCGCCCGAATGAAATTAGGAACATATCTCAAGGGAACATACTCCCGGGATAACCAGTTCTATGCTATTCCAGGGTATGGTTTATCCGTGAGCCAAACAGCCAAATCCGTTTAGCCGTTCGAGCGTAAAGGAGTAACAAAGTTACACACACACTCACTATAATATTAGTGTGATACGTCTACTATCATTTTTAATGTTTTGGTAATCATCCAGTTGAATTATTTTGTTGTAGAAACAAAGGGAAGCCACGTAGGTAAATACGAAAGTTTCTAAACAAACCCGATATTTTTCCGGGAATACTTAATAGCAATTTGAAATTTAATATCGAACGAGAAGGGTTCTACTCAGATTCTTATTAAATAAATGTTGTTTTTAATAGCATCCTTAAAATGAAGGACGATGCTGGATTTTTCGAAGGAGTTACCGCGGGCTTGGAACGCAAAGGGCAACTGAAGAAACACAGGTGGGCTTTAGTCAGTAAAAGTCTGATATGCCCCTTCATTCCACTCTAGAGTGGAAGAAGTGATTAGATGATTACTCACCTTGAAAAAAAAAAATTTCATACAAACTGCGTCAAATTAGGTAGTGATATACTACAGTAATATTGTCGATCATAATAATACACCCCTATTTTTGAAATAGTACAATAAATATGAGAGCAGTGATTGCCGAGTGGTAACAGCCCCGACTTACGAGTTGTAGCCAGGCGCATTACTTTGTGTAATTTATTTCGTCACCACTGCTCTTAAAACGGTGAAGGAAAACATCGTGAGGGAACCGGCATGTCCTAGAACCGAAAATTCGAACACATATGACATTCACCAATCCGCAATAGTTCCGCGCGCGTGGATTACGGCTCATTCCCTCTCCTAGAGAGAGGAGGCCTGAGTCCCAGCAGTGGGAACATTAAAAGACTGATTATGCTAAGCTTACGCTACAAAAAATGGGCCGTAGCCGTTACTGATCATATTTGTGTAGTCAACAGTAAAAAAAAACGAAATCCCAAAATTGTCCACGAAAATTGGTCATAATTGGTAAATACATAATAGAATCAATCATTCATAAACATTGCTACTAGAAAATACTACGCTCAGTGTTTTTCCATTTTGATCGTTATTTATTCATTCATAATCAATTAGCCTGTACAATATTTCCATAAATTGACTGACATTACACAAATAAACGCTAATAACTTTGTTGTTTATGAATATTACTTATTGAGACTTGTACCTAGATAATAACAAGATCTTTTCTAATAAGCCCTTCAAGTATTTGTACTAAATTTATATAAATATGTGCTAGTAACTCGTTCATACTCAAACAACCGAACGGATTCGGGTGCAATTTAGTACCAGAATAGCATATCTTGGATTAAAAATATGCTATAATTTATAAATTGAAGTACTTATGCAACGCGGGCAGAGCCGTAGGTAGCAGCTAGTTAACAATAGAATGAAACTGAACTATTAATCTAATATCATCTGTGGTTACTTGAAATAAAGCCTCTTTTGTGTTATAGTAATAAGATGCTCATACTAATCGCGTCTAACGACGAGTAATGGGTAGCTCGCCGTCTGGCCGTTCGATAACCGTTCGGACCGAGTCCGAAACTTCGACAGCGGAAAACTGTAGGGGCCCAGCAGGGACGAAGCCTACCGACTTTTGAAAGAGAAGCCCTAGATCGCAAGGCAACTGAAGATACATAGGTGTAGTTTTAGTCAGTAAAACTCTGTCGCACCGTCACGATCCACGAGGCGAGAGCGAGCGAAAGCGGGAGAAATCCTTATTTACCTCCCCAGAATAAAAAAAAAACAATCACACGTCTCTAAAGTTTCGTATAGCGAAATTAATTTAATAGACAACACTATGCTTCATGCAATGACGTGTTATATGCAATCTTCATAACAACATCCGAATTTGAACATCACAAAATTTGAGCGGCACCTTTAACAGGAAGCCATCATTATCATCAGAAACAATGACGCGGATATCATTATTTAAATGATTAGCTAACCGTTTATGTTATCAATGATTGTATCGAAGCCAAAATATAATGTTAATTTTATTTACATCGTAAATTCGGCTTCGGTTTCAGTCTGGAAGCAAAAACACACTGGGTGGTCCTATAGTTTGACCGCGATCGATATTTTGTTTGGAAGTCAATATTTGACAGACTATGAAGTTAAGTTTGTTTGTAAGGATGCCAAACTTGTGGCAGGCGTACCTACTAGTGGTGGGAAATCATCCAAATGACTTCTCGCGCTCTGGGTGAAGCGCGAGGGCGTGTCAGACTTTTACTGACTAAAACCACACCTGTATCCTTCAATTACCCTTTGCGTCCTAGGACTACGGGTTTCCCTTTCAGAAATTCGCCGCGGTCCTAGTTAGCGGGCATCGGCCCTGCTGGGCCCCTACGGTTTGCTGACATCTCTTTGAGGAGCGCGAGGATCTCAACGCGCTATTGACGACTGGGCTCGGTCCGGTTAATTACCGAACAGCCAGACGGCGGTCCGCAAGCACGCGTCTACCGTGGCTGGTAGTCGGGGTCAGAATTACGGAGGCTTGGGCGACGTCCTTTTTTGGTTCTAGAACGCAAAAGGTAACTGAAAAATACAGTTGGGTTTTAGTCAGTAAGGACGCTTTTAATTTATGCGTTTTGTGACGGCCTGCTAGTCGTGTCTATGCGGTGCGTTAGTCGTATTGCGAATGGAAGATCGTTTTTACGCTTCCGTACATCAAAAGGAACCCTTATATGATCACTTTGTTGTCCGTCTGTCTGTCCGTCTGTCAAGATCCTTTATCTCGGGAACTCGTGGAAGTATCGAGTTGAAATTAAAATCATATACTCAAGTCTTCGGTCCCTTGAAGCTGTGAAAAAATCAAACTTCTGAGTTAACGAACTCGATACCTCCACGCGTTTCCGAGATAAAAGGCCTTGACAGACGGACAGACAGACGGACAATAAAGTGTTCCTATAAGGGTTCCTTTTGAGGTACGGAACCCTAAAAATTACTAGGATCGTGTTTTAACTTAGGATTATGGAAATCACCAGAATTCAATGTTAATGAAAACGTCGGTGCTACTCTTACGGAGGCGTCGTTTTAGTTTATCTTTGATGATTTTCAACAAGAGCACTAACAGTATGTTTCTTCGTCAGAATCCATAGCTTGACTGATGTCACATCACTGGTATACAAACACAGTCAGATACGCTTTCAATGTAGGCGTTTGGTGTCGGACTACAAACGTACGGCAACCAGCCGGTTGCGGGATATAACCAGCAGCACGGTAAACGTGCGGCACCGGTGTGACATGAAACGTCTAAATTGAAAGCGCCCTAAAAGTCTGATACGCCCTCTCGCTCCACCCAGAACAGAAAAAAATACAACATTTCTTGTCCCATTCCTTTAGTCTTATAACCTTCTATGACGAAATGATTATGTTGGTCATGGGACCGAGAAAATTCTTCAGAGCGAATATATTTGCCCCGAGGCTTATGTGATCAAAAATATGTTTTAGATAAAAAATATTGTTAGTGACATAAATTGCCGATCCATAAATTGTTCAAAAGGTATTTACTTACCTTTGATTTTCCATTTTATGAAATGTACAGGTATCTAAATTGTGCGGTTGAGCTCACTGAGAAAAAGAATATTGCGTTTGTTGGCATAGCAATAAATTAAAACGAAGAGAATTAAACCAACACATAGGAAAAATAGTACAAACCTATTATTAAGGCGTATAGTCTCTTCGAACATCTGGCCGGGTTAAATACACACATACTTGTACTGCCGTCTGCGCCCGCACAAATCCCCACCTACTTTTAAAATACTTTTTTTTTGCAAAGTATCGTTTGATTTACATAGGTATGCTATGTACATTCTGAAGAACACTTAACCAGCTTTTTTGTGAAATGTTTTTAAAGATCAAAGCCAAAATAAAGGGTATGGAAAACCAGCGCAAAATATCATGTTGTGAAATTTTATTTTTGGCAAAAGTCTTAGTCGTACGAAAAATTCAATGTTGATAATGTTGTACATGAATCTATAATAAACATATATTTTTTTCAAACCTATATAGACTTAGCCGTTACTGAGGAATAGGCTTCAGAAAGTCACTGTTTTATTGCACTAGGGCCTTAATAGGAATTAAATAATCGTTCCTAAAAATCTATCAGTAAACGCCTTTCCCATCAACGTAAAGCTAAAAATGGTGCGCGGGCGATATTTTAAGTGCGCTTAATGCATTAAGATTTTTATAGCATGTCATCAGAAGGGATTTAGGTCAAGAGGGAGCAAAAGAAGCTCTATTTTTAAATGGGCTGCTTACATTTTTTTTTCGAGCAAAATCATCGACAACGCTTCCCGCTCAAGGTGAAGCAAGCTTTTACTTACTAAAACTGTGAGAAATCTTTCAATGACTTCTCCTACTCTAGGGTGGAGCGTGCGGGCGTGTCATACTTTTACTGACTAAAACCCACTCCTTCTTTGCCTAGCAATCCAGGGTTTCCCTTTCGGAAGCCTTCGGAAACTTTCCCCAGTAGGCTTCAGCCCTAAAAGGCCCCCACAGTGTTGCTGATATCTCTTTAAGATACACTACGCGCCGTAAACGACTCAGGCTGGGTTCCAACGGTTACTAGACAGCCGGATGGCGAGCTACCTATTGATCGTCGTCTTAAAGCCCACGCCTACGAAGGATCCTTGCGGCTGGGGCGTGAGGAAGTCCATTCCCTCACGCGTGCAGCCGCAACCTGTGTTCTTTTAGTAACCCTTTGCATTTCAGGGTCACAGTATAATTGATCAATTCCGCAGAAATAAACTTCATACCATCGAAACCGCTTTTACCGCTCGAGGCTAAATGATAGCGAACATAGGTTCGATTCAATTGTTCGTTTGCGCCAAACCATGTAGACAAAGGATAGGACATCAAAACATCTGGTACTAACCAAAATCCCGATGCTATAAAGCTGCATACGTGTTTGGCAAATATATGCTTTGCAGATAGCTGTTTGCCTTGTTAGTACCGTATAATACTAGTTATGCGTTCTGAAATATGCTTTTAAATTGTTTTTTTCATAACAATTTCAACTACAATACATACTACGTATTCTATGTTGAAATTAGGTTTTAAAACACAAAAAGAAAGAAAGAAAGAAAAACTGTTTATTCACGCGAAATGACGCAATCATAAAACTAGCAAACAAACATTGTCAATTGATAGGGAAGATATGCGTCACATCCGCGCAAATCGGCCAAACGCTCAGCATAAAGCTGTGGCCTCACGCATTATGCGATGAGCTCACAGCGCTGGTTTTCAGCGTGGGCCGGTGGCGGTGTCGACATAAAGACGCCCGAACGGTAAACGGTAAACTTTTGAAGTAATTTCTTCGTAACGGTACGAAGAAAATAGTCCAAAAGTTTTCGATAACTAATAGACCATTATTATTATTATTATTTCGGTGGGAAAATCATCTTATGACATCCCCCGCCCTTGGGCGGGGCGGGAGATACTGTCAGACTTTTACTGACTAAAAACTCACTCCTGTTTCTTCGTTGCCTTCATCCCAGGACCCCGGGTTTCGTTTTCACACTACCCATGGCCCCAGTAGGCTTCGACCCTGCAGGGCCCCTACGATTTGCTGACATCTCCCTAAGACGCGCGTGGAACAATACGCGCCGTCAACGACTCGGGCTCGGCCCGGACGATCGGACGGCGGGCTACCCATTGCTCGCATGCGTACAGTGGCCGGAAATCGGGATCGGAATCCCGGCGGCGGTTTGGCTGTGAGGACCGTTGCCTCACGAGATCGGCCACCTCGTTTGCTAGCATTACTGCTTCGCAAAAGGAAGCGACCGCCTGCCCAAGGCCCGACGCAAGAGATCGCCGCCGCCGATCGCCCCCACGAGGACACGGAATGCTCTGCCCAAGCGGGGCACACAACCACCGTATGCTCCACCGTGTCCTCCGGGCGGTCCACACCGAATCCGGTGCAGGAACTTCCCGAACTTACCGTGTTCGGTGAGAACCTCGTCATGCGGAAGGTAAGGACGCCGTGAGGTCTTTCCAACCACGCCTCCAAAGAGGTGACTTACCGCCATAATTGTGGCGTGGCCAAACTAATAGACCATCAAAATACTACAGTGACTCGTACGCAGTATTAAAAGTTAATGATAATTGACAAATAAGGTTTATTTTATTACTCGTAATCATTAATGCTTATCACATTTTTTTTTAGAATTTTATTAACAATTACAAGAATTTTACTAAAATACAGGTTTGTTAATTTTTAACTTTTGAATGATAGTAATTTGAGTTTTGTACTTATATGACTTGATTAAATTTCACGGTTACTCTTTTCTCAAATAAATTGTCCAACTTTTTGTACGACCTACGTAAAACATAGTTGCGAAGGTAAACATTCTATCAACTCAATGACCTTACAGCCACTAGACGCCTCATGCTTGAACTAGCGCACCAAAACAATTCTGTCAACTAGCCGAGGTACGAGGAGCGAGGTTCTACGTTCTGATTGGTGCTGGGGAGCGGGTTACTGCTTTCTGATTGGTCGAGCGATCAGATCTATAATCATATGTGTTGACAGACATGCGTCGCCTGTTACTAGACGTCTAGTGGCTGTAAGGTCGTTGTATCAACTGAACGTGGTTCTAACCATGCCGTATTCCGGTAAGGCATGGCTAGTAACACGCTAGTAACCATCCATATCATCAAATTGATGAAAATCGATGAATATTTATTTTTCGATTACGATTAGTTATGAGTTGTTATTTGTTTAATCACTATGTACGAGTAAGTTAATTTGATTAAAACTAATCAAATTAAATAATCAATCAAAAATTGTTCAATTAATACCAACAGGTTCACGTGGAGAGTGATTTTATGTTGACAAGAGTCTATACTTTGTATTTTTTGGGATAGAGTAATTTTTTTTTTCAGTTGGTAAATATTCTAACGCCGCTTTTCAATAGTATATATTTTGAACCTTTTGACAATTATGTTAGTTGGTAGAATGAGCGGATACAATTTGGAACTCTTTTAATGTCTCCAACATTTATATAATAAAATTATATCTTTTGTACATTTATGACAACAGTAGCACTGAAGTGTCAACTGTCTATCAATTTGTAAGAGTCAAACTAAACGACAAAAATAAAAACATACCTCCAATGTGTTTGCTCCATCGAAAACGTATACTTATTTCAACGTACCTTCCTACTACTTCGTCAACTAGCGTATATCTGACAAACAGTCCAACCCACAGGTTTTATCTTCTAACCTGCCTGTATAATATATACCAGATCAGAATAACTTAACAATGGTCATGCGGGTTATAAAACTCTGCATCGCCGATTAAAGCTATAGTGGTTCTATTTATCACAGACGAGTCTTTATACACTTTTTATTCTGTGTGTGGCAAACCCAGAGCTGGTCATAAAATCGTGTCAATCTTAGAATTGTGTCATAAGTGTCATTTTGATACAAGTGGAGAAACTGTCATTGCGACCGTGGCGAAATTCATCCGAGCTGCAAATGTGGGTGTTATGGGCCCTAGTGCTGCAGTGACCCACATGAAGCAAATGACGTTTTACCAAGCGGGGAAAGTTCGAAGAAAGAAAGTTTCGTTAAATGATTGAAACTTAAAAATAAAAAGCATATTATGCTATAAGATATTAGTAATCTGTCAAAATGTGTGTTTTTTGTAATATCGCTTGTCTTAATATTGAAGGCGAATTCTCCGTAGATGAAAAGGTCTGTAGTTAAAAGAGTCTTATCGTCCTGTCGGGCAAACATTCAGTAGCTGAAAAGACATGACGGCGAAAGTATGGAAGATGAAATTTCCTATTGGCGAAATGTCCATAGGTGAAAGATTCTGCTGAGGAAACGGAAATAAATGAATCATCCTGTCGACGATCAGTCCAATGATAAATTGGTCTTAGGAGAATGGTTGCCGAATCCTGTTTTGCACTAAAAGCGGTAGGAGCGAGTTCTCGAGTACCTAAATGTATTGAAAAATATTTTACGAACATACAAATGATGTGCACGCTTCGGAAAGCACGTAAAGTTGTTGGCCCCGGTTGTCATTCGTAGATCTTCGACAGTCGTTACAGGTAGTTAGATGTAGAAAGTCTAACCATCAGTCTATCCAAGGAGTATCATGTTGCCTAGTTACTGGGTTGTGGAGGTCTAGGGATGTTGATGATGACAAACTATGCGCACGTGAATCTACGTTCAAAACCAACCCACTTTTGTGAAACATGAATATTTACCCTTACATCGCGGAAATCATCAAATAATTTCTCCTCTCTCTCTAGAAGGAGAGCCAGCCTTTTTCTGACTAAAACCCATTTATGTTCCTTTAGTTGCTTTTTGCGATTCAGGGCTACACTACCTCTTTTGCACAATCCCTTAACCCTGTCAAATATCGGCCCTTGCGGGCCTTCAAGGCCTCAATTCTGCTGATTCAAAAGGAGGTGACTGCTGCATTCTTCCTCGCTCCGAACCATGGCCTGTACCAGGACTCGTCGCGATAGGTCGTTGCCACCGATCGCCTCGATGAGGCGAGCACCTCCACGTAATGTTCTACCATGTCCTTCGGGCGGTCCACACAATGGTGACACCCGAGCGTTTCTTCCACACGAATCCAGCGCAGGAACCTCGACAATTTACCATACCCCGTGACGTGCCATCGATCTGGGTTTGAATCGCTTTGATTTCTTAGGAACATAATTCGTGATCGTATTTACCGAATAACAAATTACAGTCAGCCACTTTCAACTGTCGAATTTAAACGGTTATCGATAATATTGAAGAGCATTTAACCTTTCATTGTGTATAACCTTTTTCCTTGTCGTTGCGTGTCAACGTCAATGGCAAATGATATATTTCGGGTAGAATAAATGCTGTGGTAATGCTTTTGGTGGTAGATATCTACCACCAAAAGATATCTTTTGATATGTATGTGGCTGCGGGATTGTTCGAAAGAGTTTGTCGTGACTCTTAAAAGCAAAGGGCAACTGAAAAAGCAACAATGTAAGGAGATCATAGCAGATTCTATTCTGCAATTTATAACTAGCTGCTGCCAGTGGTTTTGCCCGCGTGAAAGTAGGACAGTTCTATCTGTGTTTACCCATCCAAATCCGTTCGAGCGTGAAGAATTAACAAACATATACATACACCGTTACAAACACCATCACACACAAACACACCATCACCAGGGGTCAGACTTAGGTAGAGTTATTCATATACTTATACTAATGAGGATATGCCTCAAATCCCGAGATTAATTTTAAAGAGCAGAATTTTTTATGACTCTATAAGAAATATAGCAAAAAAAAAATCTTCCTGCATTAATGACGAGGAGGAGGAAGTGTACAAATTTGTTAACCTTACCTTAGTTGACGTAGAGAGATCTTTTTCAATGAAAAATACTATACTGAATAACTCAAATTGCTCTCCCTGACCATCACAAACAAGCTTTCTATGTTATACACGTGTGTGTGTGTGTTTCGTCAACAATAATAGGTATAACGTGATGCTAGTGGGCAAACTATATCACTGCAACCAAGGTAAATAGACGTTCGAGCCAAAGGGGTAACTGTCATCGAATGGAGAAACTACGATGACAATAGACCACGTTTTCAACACATTAAAAATTTTTTATTAAAATATGATATTTTGCGTCTCTAAATAATATTTTTAACAATATTTTGATATGGGATATAACGGCTTTATAATACGCAGATTTTAATTACGTGTACCGTATTTGTTTTTAACCCACTATGGAAAAGAGGGGTGTTATAAGTTTGACGTGTCTGTGTATGTATCCGTGGCATCGTAGCTCTTAAACGAATGGACTGAACATTTGTTTGAAAGCTGATTTACTCGAGATGGATCTTAGGTACAATTTATACAGATCTGTTCAGGTGTTCAAGGTCATCAGCACGTTTATTAGCTGCGGTAGATACAAAACACGTAATGGGTACTTTATTTTCAAACATATGCACGACTTAAAATTTGATATCTTCATGAACATGCTAGTGTCATAGAGCTGGTCTGATGATGGAGCTCGAAGGTAAGAGACGTAACCTTAAATTACCTATTAGTTAACCCATCTCGCTTGGGCGCGTAAGATTTGTCTTAACCAGTTCTAAAAAATTTTCATGATGACAAGGACCTGGTGCTAGAACTGGGAGATGGCTGATGGAACCCTGAAATGCTTACTGGTAAACCCATCGAGTTTGGGCTCATTAGATTCATATTAAACAGTTCTATACATTTCTCGTGATGACGAGGACTTGACGCTAGAACTGGGAGGCGGGTGATGGAACCCTGGAATGCCTACTAGTAAATCCATAGAGTTTGGGCTCCCGACGCAAAAAAATCTATAAAAAACTACTCTTTCAGCCGTTTTAACTTCATAAAAAGAATCTATACCTAAATATTTTAAAGATAAGCGTTGCTGAGTCGGGGGACAATGGGCAATGTGAAGAATTTTATTTAGCTTTAGCGACGCTCATTTTTTTTTTTTTTTATAGAGGTTTAGGTAGGGAGTTCGGTTTTCGTATTCAGAACACAGATAAATATTAACTTGTTGGTAAAAGTAAATAATTTGATGAAGTACAGGTAATATTTACTTATGATAATCAATTTCATATAATTATAATAAAAGGTAAAACCACTTGTGTGAAATAGACTGGATTCTAAACCTAACTGAAGGAGCAATATGAGCCAGTTTTCAAGCGTGCTGATGAAGTGTACTACATATTTTTCACAAAATCTACACCATATTGCCTTTTTATATGTCATTCAGCCCTAACCTAAAGCGAGTTATTCTGTCCCTAGGAATCAAACGTAGTATGGGTGTTTCCTAAGAAATTATGTGATTTGAATTTGGAACGTCACAACCATTTAAAAAAATTAAACTTATTTAGACAATTAAAATGTATATAGTGCATCAAACGAGTTTACACAAAAATCAAACTGGCAACTAAAAAAAGAAAAAAGAAAATATGTTTACAGTTGTGTCTCTAAAAAAACATAAAAGAGTGTAGGGTTAGAGAAAATTGTTTTTTTTTTTTTTTTTTGTGTGTGGCCTCTCGCAGGTCAACCTAGGAGGTTGTCGGCTGCTTAACCGGACTTGCCTGTGGCGGCCTCAATTCGAGAATCAAAGCCTCCAGCCAGGGCTTATTTAACTAACCTTAAAAACTAAGCGACTACACGCTAAGGGCACCCCCTGTGGGGTACGGACCTCGGCTTAGGGCGTCGCTGGGGGGGGACAGCAAGGGACGGGCTGGATCGAACAAAGATTTTATTATTATTATCGGGGAATTTTAAAACTACGGCTCAGCGACGCGGGCTGGCTCGAGCAAGGGACGGGGAGGACGTTTACGGGAGTGTCGCGGCGGGCCTCGGCGGCGAGGATGGAAGGACGGCGGTCTGTATTGTCTGCGAACTGTACTTGTTTCCTTACGGCTCTCTTGGAGCAGGGTAGTGGGGTCATCGGGGGTAACGAGAGTATGCCTAGGACGGCGAACCTTAGAGATGCGGGAGGGTTCGTATCGGGCTGCCGATACTATGAGGGGGTTGCGGTGTTTCACAGCAGTATCGAAGAAACGCTTGCAAAGGCGTTTCATGAACTGCTGGATGGTGGGGATTTTGAGATCTAGATGTAGATTCTCATTACGGACATAATATGGGGCACCGAGAATTTTACGGAGGGTCCTATTTTGAAGGGTCTGCATCCTATGGAGGAAGCGGGGCTTGGCGTGTGCGAAGATTGCACATGCATACGTCATGATCGGGCGGATTACTGCAGTATAGAGGCGCAGCTTGCACTTAAGTGACAGTTTGCTGCGGGCAGTCATGAGATAATGGAGCCTACCTTGAGCGAAAGCGGCTCGCGAGCGAGCCTGCTTTATGTGCTCGGCGAAGGACAAGTGCTGATCGAGGATCACTCCGAGGTACTTGGCTTGCTTCTCCCAGGGGATTGGCTTACCGTACATGGTGATCGGAGGGGGAGGGGGAACGGACTTCCGCTGTTTCGAGTAGAGAACAGCTTGACTCTTATCAGGGTTAACCTCGATCCTCCATTTCCGGAACCATTTGCCCAAAATGTTTGCGGAGGTTTGGAGATTGCGAGCGATAACTCTGGGGTCACGACCGGTGTAGTAAATTGCCGTGTCGTCGGCGAATAGAGCCAACTGGGCCTTTTTACTTTTGGGAATGTCGCTGGTGAATAGCGTGAAAGCTAGGGGGGACACTACCGAGCCTTGAGGGACTCCAGCTCGAATGGGGTGGGGGGAGGAGAGGGCTCCCTCGATTCGATAGCGGAAGGTGCGATTCGACAGAAAGTCTCGCATGATGAGCACGAGACGGTCTGGCACACCGAGTTGATATAGCTTATATAATAAGCCATTGTGCCAGACCTTGTCGAATGCTTTCGCTATATCGAAATACAAGACACCCGTCATCGCATTACGCTGGAAGCCAGCGCTTAGGTGCTCTACGATGCGGTGGACTTGGTGGACGCATGAGTGTTCGGTACGGAACCCGAACTGCTCATCAGGAATGAGACCCTTGGATTCGGCAAAATCTTTGAGTCGCTTATAAATAAGCCTCTCGTAGATCTTACCGAGAACATTGAGGAGACTGATGGGGCGGTAACTGGTGGGGTCAGACTTGGGCTTGCCTGGTTTGGGGATACCGATAACGGTGGCCTGTTTCCACGCTTGGGGGAAGATATTATTGCTTAATGCGCCATTGAAGATAGCGGTCATTAGCATTATAAGTTGGGGGGGGAAGAGTTTGAACACTCTGTTCGTGATACCGTCGGCGCCGGGGGCTTTCCTTGGTTGAAGTTTTTTAATGATATCCTCCACCTCGTCGGGAGTGACGGGGGCCAGAGGGTTATCAGGGTCTTCAACGGGAGGGAGGGAGGCTCTACGTTCGACTTCAGCGTCCACCATGTCAATGTGGGCTTGGTCTACTAGTTGAGAGCTAGGCGAGCATTGGGCTTCGAGGCTGTCGGCTAGGCATTCCGCTTTTTCAGAGTTGTCGAAAGCGACACTCTTATCAGGGCGGGTGAGCGGAGGCATAGAGGACTCTTCAGTGGAACGTAATTTCCTCTGAAGTTGCCAGAAGGCGAGATGGGTAGGCTCGAGTTCGCTGAGCGTCTTGTCCCAGCGGGCGGAACGCAGCTCGGTCATGCGTTTCTTTACAGCACGCTGTAATCTACGCATGTGAGCCTTGTTAGCGTCGCAAGGAAAAGCGCTGTATGCACGGACGGCTGCGTTCTTCTCGGTCATCAGAGCCCGTACATCGTCCGGGATTTTCCAGCGAAGGTCCTCCTTCGCAGGAATCTCCCTTGAACATTCGTTCAGGACGGATTGTACGTGGTCTGTGAGCGAGTCGATTGCCACCGTCGTGTCAGCGACTGAGACTATGTGGTCGGGAATAGAATCCAATTGAGGTGACGTGGTAGATTTCAGTCTTTCGCTTACTTTCTTCCAGTCAGTGATCAATTGGGAAGCGGGGGGCTGGCCCGGGTCGAGATTGCCCGAGCGGGAGCCTAGGTGCATAATCACGGGTCGGTGATCGGAGTTAAGCTCGTGTATTGCTTCTATAGATTGCAACCGGAGGTTAACATTCTTAAGGAGCGCTACATCGAGGACGTCGGGGCTATGGTTGGGATCATGGGGGAAGTGAGTGTGACACATCGGGGCGATGATGTCAAAGTTAAGGGATGCACCAAGGTTGAACACGACCTTTCCCCTAGGGTTGGTCGTACTACTGTTCCAGGCGGGGTGTTTAGCATTGAGATCGCCCGCTATGATAACGGAGTCACTCAAGCCAAAGAGGGCAGTGAGGTCGCTAGTAAGCGCGATGGACTCGTCTGGCATACGAGACGAGGAAGTCGGAGGGGGATAGTAGGCAGAGACGACGGTGATCGGTTGATGACCAGTCATGCCTACTCGGCAGGCCGAGTATTCTAAGAAAGATTGGGGCGCGGGAGGAGCTAGAGGGATACAGTACAGTTCCTTTCTATAATAGATAAGGGTGCCACCACCGTGACAACGAGATCTATCGTTGCGAACTAGACGATAGTTGGCAATTCTAGGATCTTTACGGTGGGGTTTGAGGAATGTTTCCTGGATGAGGAGAAGGTCTAACTGATGGTCGCGGAGGAACGTGGCGATCTCATCTCTCTGATTGATAATGCCGTTGGCATTGAAGAAGCCTAACTTTAGGGATCGCGGTTTGGTACAACAAATTTTTTGTTGTCTATCCATTTAGGGGTACGGCAGGTAATTTGTCGAGTTCGACTGTGACCGACTCATACTTAGTGAATAGCGCAGCGCGCTTGGCTAAGTCGAGTTGGCCAGTGACTTCCGCTAGGGTTAGCTCGTCAGCTAAGTCCCTAGCGTCCTGCGTCATAAAAATGCGATAGTTGTCCAGGATAATCTGGCCAACTGATCTGCGTGGGAACGCAGCTGAAACTTGGGGCGCGTTTCGGGGAGGTTTAGCGGCCACGGGGGCCACAGAAGCCGGGGGAGGCGCTGGGATGGGCTTAGCCATTAGCGCTGGAATTGGCTGGGAAGCCACCAAAGCCGGGAAGGCTTTCTGATGGTTTAGCTGATTCCAGGGGGATGGTCTCTGGGGTGCGAGACGTTCGGGGGGCTGGGAAGAGGGGACTTTCCCGGAGGGTGCTTCCCTCTGCTGGCGAGCGGCAGCACGCTTTGCCAGCTTGGGAGGGATTTTGGGGGCTTTGGGGCAGCCCCGGTAGTTAGCCGGGTGCCCGGCTTGGCCGCACAGCACACAGCTGGGAGGCTCTGTGCAAAGAGTGCGATCCTTGGGACGGGGGCAGTCAGAAGTGCCGTGCTCACCCAGACACTTAACGCATCTGGGTGTAGCGTAGCAGTTCTTCTGAGAGTGACCGTATAGTTGGCAGCGGTGACACTGCCCAACTATCGTGGGTCTGTAGGGCTTCTCGATGGAGATGCCGGAGAGGGAACAGATCGACTTGATCTTGAAGATGGGGTGGTGCCCGTCGGTCGGGTCGCACACGACAAGGATCATGTCGTATACTTCGCTACCTCTCGCCTTGTGAAGGCGATGGACAGCGGAAACGGGGATATTTTGGGCCAGGAGGTCGGCCTTAATGTCCTCGGCGGGGATTTCCTTCGGGACACGTCTAATGACCACTCGGGTCGGCGTGTCCTCAGGGAGGGAGTAGGTGTGAAAGGAGATTTTCCTTTCACGAAGGACTTTGGTAAGTTCCCGATAGTCAGTTGACGTCGGGACTTGGACTTTTATGCCTTGTTGGCAGGAGCGGGCGTTTGTATAGTTGATCTTGCGATCACTACACATTTTGGACACGTCGGTCCATTTACCCTTGTCCTGGATGTACAAGGGCGGAGGGGGGCGCTGCTTCTTCGTCTGAGTGACAGAAGCGGAAACGGAGGGGGAACAACTAGCCTGCGAGGCGGGGGTGGGCTGGGCAACAGGGGCGGGCTGGATAGCGGGGGCGGGAGAAGACGCAACGGTCTTCTTAGCTTTGGTGGCCTGAGCGGCCTTCCTGGCTTTCCTCTTGCCCCCTAGGACGACTTGGAAGTCGTCCTCGGAGGAGGAGGATTCAGGGGACTGTTCATAGTCCGATGATGCTTGCGACGCTGAGTCGCTGGCGGGGACGGTGGTGTCCATTGCCTCATTGGCGAAGTGGGCTACCAATAGGGGAGGCATATCCGGGGGAGGGCGGGGGCAGGGGGTCGGACCGGAGTCCGGAAATGACAATACGTCACTGAAGTCAGTGACGCTTGATGGGACGGTGGGGGGGGGGGGGCTCTAATTGAAGCGATTTTCTCGCCATACTTGGCGAGGAAATCGGGGTCCTTGAATAGGACCTTTTTGACGAACGCTAATATGATAGCGTCCGTCATGGTTAAAAGGGGACTTGGGATTAGGTCACATGAGTTGGAAAAAACTCATGTGAAAAACTCCTATCGGTCCCTACGTCCCCGGGTGGACGGGCCCGGGGGTGTGTGACCCTCCCAGTAAGGGTTGTGTACACTGGGAGGTGAGTACCTATTGGTGTGCCCTAAGCTTGTAAACCGATCGCCAGTCTTATTGTGCGATCGGGCCCTACCAGGGTCTGGTGCGAAGGGATAGACACCCCAACCGACACCAGGTGTGTAGCTGGAAGAGAACTCGGAGTATTAGATTTGACTAGGAGATCCCCCAAGGCCAAAATCTAGCTCCCGACTCCAAATGACTGCCTAGCCCTGAAGGGGTTCGGCGGGTGTATTGGGGCAACACCCCCTTGGTT
The DNA here is from genome assembly GCA_961205895.1 of Mythimna pallens. Taxonomy (NCBI): domain Eukaryota; kingdom Metazoa; phylum Arthropoda; class Insecta; order Lepidoptera; family Noctuidae; genus Mythimna; species Mythimna pallens. Next base: position 18,951,255 of record OY540837.1, read on the forward strand.
TTGTTGGCACCGTGAGGTTTCCCACCAAGGACCACGAAACTGTGGCTTTTCCCTGAAGGGGCACAACGTTATTCGACTATTTCCCGTTAAGGAAACGTATATCCTCCACTGCCTTGAGAAAGGCGGCTTCGGATCGCTGGTGCGGTCGGGGACCACTGATGACGTCACGGGGTGACGTAACGACACGGAGCACGGAGCGGGCGCGGAGCACAGAGCGGCACGACCGTTCGGGGCGAGCGTCGGGCGGAGAGTCTAGAGAAAATTGAAACTATTGTTCAATTTAGTAGTGAATTTTGCTTGTTTCAAATCTTAAAACATGTCTATAAATGTAAATAATGCTCATATTTCTCAAATATGTAATTTGTTTCAGTATATTATATTTTAATTATCTTACAGAAGGTGTAAAAAGTAGAGTAACCCACAAGGAAATAAAGCTGCCTTTGTCTAGGGTGGCTTGAACTCCCCACTTACTAAGGTTTTTTTATTAACTCCCTCGCAGTTCTCGGGAGTTAATTATATAAATCATTCACTGTGCTCGGGATTAAAATTTAACAACCTTCGTTTCGTTCGAAATTCAACATGCCGCCCACGACTTCAAGACATTCTTTTATCCCCTTGTCACATAATCTACTATTATGTAACAGTTTCTTATTGATGTCGATTGACGTCAAATATAGTTACAGCAAAAGACGTCACGAGACGAGAACAGATTAGAAATGGATGTAAAATAAAATACAATGCAGCAATATAATCTGATCACGATATAATTTTACTTACAAAAAAAAACGGAGAGTTAAGTCGTTTATACTTTCGTAAGTCTTTCAATTAATTTGAAGACCACGAAAGAAAGAAAAAAAGCAAGAAATATATTTTTTAAATTGGTTTGCCGGGTGACACTTCAAGAAACTGCGTTACGCTCCGCTCACGTTATGCGCTCACAATGAGAGCGAGTGAGAGGCACGCGTCCCTTCCACTCGGGCATGGTTAGCCCGCCTAAGAGCGAGAGAGACAGACATAATTACTATTATTTCATCCTTCTTCCTACTATACGAATGAATATTCACATTAAAATTATTTTACCACTCAAAGTCGTTGTCACGTAAAACTTTCGCCCGTATACCGACTTTACAGGCAACCAATTTTTTTATTTGTTTTTAGGGTTCCGTATCTCAAAAGGAAAAGAAAACAGAACCCTTATAGGATCACTTTGTTGTCCGTCTTTCTGTTTGTCAAGACCCTTTATATCAAGAACGCGTGGAGATATCGAGTTGAAATTAAAACCATAATATATATACTCAGGTCTAAAAATCAAACTTCTGAGTTAGCGGTCAAGCGCGAACCTATCAAGATTAAAAAAAAAAAACGAAAAAAAAAGGATACGGCCGTTTATGTTGCAAAAAACGTGTATTGCAACACTCTCAAGGGAATCAAAATTCATAGGGAGCAAGGACTCATAGCACAAGTATAGGAAAAAATCTGAAAATTTAAAATTTGAAGTTACGTCACAAATTAAACATTTTTGGCGATCTTAGAAATCGAACTGTTTTTAGGTAAGTTTGTACGTAAACCTCAGCATGCGAGTCCGACTCGCACTTGGCAGGTTTTTTTTCTTTCTTTCTTTACTGTACACATACACTCGTAGACACATTATACATAGAGAAGCTACGATATCAAACAGATTACTGCATAGAAAACTATAAAAACTTGATCACTATAAAGCATAGTTCAAATAGTAGGAGCTTTTTTTTAAGACTGGAAATCATCCAATGATTTCTTAAGCTCTAGGCGGAGCGGGAGGGCGTGTCAGACTTTTACTGACTATAACTACACCCGTGTCCTTCAGTTGCCCTTTGCTTTCTAGGACTACGGGTCTCCTTTTCAGAAATTCCCCGCGGTCCTAGCTAGGGGGCATTGGCCCTGCTCGACCCGGTGTGCTGACATCTCTTTGAGGTGCGCGTGGGTCACTACGCTCTGTTGCTTCAAGTTTGGAACAAAAATTTGAAAGAATAATAAAAATAAAAAATAAGAATACTTGTGATAATGCATTCTCTTTACCCATAGGTACCCTGTTTTTCTTCCAAAACACAAATTATCTTGTAATTATATTTTTTCTTGCCAGTAGGCTATTACAAAATCTATGGTAATGACATTACCTGCGGAGATGTCACGAGACAAGTGACGTGATAGGTAATGTAACTGCTATACATTTTATACTTAGAGTTTTGAGGGAACGCCAGCCGAAAAAACATTCTGTAAGTCTGTGGTTGGTCTATTTACCTCTCCCATAGTTTATACAATACGGCCGACGTAATTTGGCGAGCCTGAACATAGGCTCTGCGAATGTTAGCGCATGTACACTCCTAAAAAAAACTGTTATTGAAATTACTATTTTCAAACCAAATTAGGAATAAAAATTTACTAATACAGGGACCAAGAACAAATGAAACAAATATTAAAACACTTTGATACAGAAAGCTACAAAAATAACTTATAAACTAAAGAAACAAACCTAACACAAAAAACTTAACAATATAATAATAACAACCAACGAAAACTTTTGTCACCGCCTGTGCTCAAGACAGAGACAGCGACACGAAAATAACACCAATGCTAACGTGTGAGTGAGACATATTACTACGTACCGAACATTGCCGAATAAGTACGAAGCTTTACGAAGTTACCGAAGAGAGATGTCCAATACGGGTGTCTGAGGATGTTGTTTAATCGATTTTTTTTTTCAAATTGATTTAAATTAAATTATAAAAATATATTTATATTCAATTTTCTATGGAGGTTTAAAATATTCTCAAACAATCGTTATTCTAGTAGTTGTTTATAAATAACTGATATTTAACTAAAACATGTCTTTCAACCAAGAAAATAAATAATTAACGACAACATTCACTATGTTTGTAAATCTATTTCGTTCAATATCTCATAAAAACAAAACATTAAATAATTCCAAATCGATAAAAATCGATTGCGATATTTGATTGAATACAGGATCGATTGTGTTTACATAGAGTCTTATCTCTAGCCTAAACCTCCGCCCCGCGCACGTCGCCTCATGCCACCATTTTATTCCTAAGAAACGTTCGTGCGCAGCCTTCTGCGCGAAGTTCGGACTCGCCAAAATACATCGGCCGTATTGTACCTGTGTTAAGAGTAAGTAGCTGTGAAGGTAAAAGCTAAAGTTGGTTACGTAGATAGATATACTCTTTATTGTAGACCAAAAATAAAATTATAATAGGAACTATAAATTAATCCCAATTAATTTATAATTTTATCATTATAATTTTATCACCAACCATTGCGACACACTTGTCACAATGGTTGGTGTTATCGCTCAAAGCGATTTTTTACAGAAAACCTTTGGATAGTTTTGACAGGCAAGGAGAAAAAGATATTAACACAGAGAAAGAAATAAAAGAAAGCAAGAAAGAAAGAAAAATGTTAACCAAACTATAAATAACTTAAAACAAAATATGTAACATTAAAACGTATAAATAGAAAGGCAATCTTAGCATATTATGTTGCCATATTTAAACAAAAAAATTAATTAACGCAGCAAGAGAGCAGATAGACTAGGATAACATACTCAAGATTTATTTTATTGATGTGCTGACATGACAACTGTTCTTGATCGACTACTGACATCTTTTTAATATAAAACAGACAAACCGTGGTAAGGCTCCTAGTTAAATAATTCCAAGTTCTGTTTGCGGCCAGTATGAATGTTACATTATAAACTATTTCAATATTTATGTACCATATAGGCAATTTTTTATCTTATACAAAGGCATGATGCATATGAATTAATTACAAACCGGGAGCGAAACGGAGGACAGAATCCGAAACTCAAACTCAAATAACTTATTTTAATTAAATCATTTACAGGCACATTCAAAGTCTCAAGGTCAGTCAGTAACAAAAAAGAAGAAAAAGATGAAGCAATTTGCACGTTTCAAAGCGTAGCCGTAGATCTCCATGGAGACGAACGTGCAAAAAACATCCCAAGAACGCTGTTAAATCGATAAACGTTACTAAATTATGGTTACGTCGTTAATGTTGACATATATATATATATATACATATTACGTGAGGACAATAAAGAAAGACGTGCACGTCGAAAGCGTCTAAAGTAAAGAATAAAAATGTACTTAACGTTTTGGAAACACATTTATTGTACCAGGCTAAAATGAGATTGGGCGGGCACATCAGCCGCATGCACTCTGACCGGTGGGCAAGAGTCTCCACAAAGTGAGTACCTGAAGATGAACAACGCCGCCGAGGTCGACCTGGGAAGAGGTAGCGAGACGACCTAGATGCCTACCGCAAGGGCTGGTTCGAGGTGGCTCGAGAAAAGAATATCTGGAAGAAGTTGGGAGAGGCCTTTGCCCAGCAGTGGGACAGTATAAGCTATGAAAAAAAAATTTCTACGTACAGCTAAGAAGTGGAATTCTTTACCGGAGTTTGCGAATCCTGATAGTTACAACCTAGGGGTCTTTAAATCAAGAGTGAATAGGTTACCTAAAAAGAAAAGAAAAAGAAAGAAAAGATTTTTATTTGGCGGAACAAGGTGCAAATTTAGAACTAACAAATTATAAGTACATTATGTGAAAGAAATATGCGCCACATCCGCGCAAAACGGCCAAACGCTCAGCATAACCACTACAATACACACACTACACACACACACTACACACACACACACAACTACATTATACTCACTACACTATACTTCTAGGCAAGCGTTCTATATCGTCAACTATTTCATCGTTTAACATCAAGTGAGATAGTTAAAAGATAGTTCATAGTTCTTCAAAAACCATAGCCCTATATCTTATTTTCCATATCTACGTCGCAATAGTTTCCCACCAAATGGGCGTTCTCCTTGGGCACAGCGCGAACAGGCATAGTCGTCGGTGGGTACCATGTTCCATGAAAAGTGTTTAAGGGGCCTCGGCGAGTTGGTTTTGGCCCCTCATACGCCACCTTTGGATGGCGTAGGTTTCCAAAATGAATAAATAATAATAAATTAAAAAAACAAATATAAGTTGAACAATATGAAGATTCAAATTAAATAAATGCTTTAGAGAACTGACCCTTGCTGGGGCTACTCTGGTAAGGGGACAGTTGAACGGTGCAATTTGCATATCCTTTTTGCAACTGGTTATTTATTGTCTTAAATTGGATAATAATTCTGATGCATGTAGCGTAGAACCATAAATCAAAATGAATAAATAGGGCGTCCCATGACTTTGCCACATAGAGGGGAAAGTCTTTAATACTGTAGATACCCAAATTTACTGAATTTAAGGTAAGGAAGTGTAGTTACGCTTCGCTGGTATTCAATGCTATAATACGAGTACAATTCTCAGCTTCATTTTGCAGAGATTGAGCCTGTTTCAATGATTTTAATTATGATGATATTTTCCAGTTGTGCAAATGAGATAAAAATGAGCCAATTTTACAAATCAATCAATTTGTGATTAATTGAAAGTGTGATTCTGAGAACTAATATCCTGACCTGTATATGTCATGAGAGAAGGAAATAAAATCAGCTTTAAGGCGACAAACCTATCAGCATTGTGTGTCGCAAAGCAATTCACCAGCCACCATAGGAGCGGAAGGCAGGCAATGGTAGACTCAAGAATGGTAGCTCACCGTCTCATAAGAACCAGGCCCGGATTCGAACACAAAAGGCCACTGAAGGAACACAGATCGGTTTAAAAGTCTGACACTCTCTCTCACTCCACACAGAGCGGTGATTTTTAGGGCACTGTACCTAAAGGGTAAAAACGGGACCCTATTACTAAGACTTCACTGTCCGTTTATCTGTCACCAAGCTGTATCTCATGAACCGCAATAGCTAGATAGTTGGAAATTTTCACAGATGATATATATCTGTTGCCGCTATAACAACAAATACTAAAAACCGAAAAAAAAATAGTTTTGTAAAAATTAAGTTGTATAGATAATTTTATGGAACCCTTCGTGCTTGTGGCCGATTCGCGCTTGGTCGTTTTTTTTTTTAATTTTTGATTTAATACCATCGACAAAAAAAATACTGTTGAACCAAACCTATGTGTCTACTCATAGATAGTATTATATCACTCTGGGTCATAACCACAGGTATTTCTAATCATTACAAAGATCATTTATCTTGTTCATGACATCATATATGAACACCTTGGATAGGAAAACGTCAATCTCGAATGTCAGGAGTGATCAAAGTTCTCCATTTTATCAATTTTATACAGTTTTTATTATTTCTCAGCTGACCCTATAGACGCCGTTTTGCGCACATTGAGTTTAACGGGTGCCGTCAGTTGAGACTGGTCATTTCTTAGCTGCCAGTGACTTAATTCAATTTCTATTTTTCTTTTTTAATAGTTTTTTTTATTTTTTTTAATTATTATTACTTATCTACATTGTGCTCACATATTAGAAGCGACAAGAAATATGTAACCAAGATTTATGTAACTCATAATATGATTTAAAAGAGTGTCCATGGAGTTTCATGCACGTTCTTCTCCATAGAGATCTACGCTTTGGAACGTGCAATTTAGCTTCACTTGTATTTTTTTTGACTGACCAATATTTTGACAATTTAAAAGTGCCTGTAATTGGTCTATTTGAAATAAACTTTTTTGATTTCTATCTATTTATTTGTATAAAAGGAGAAACTAACTGACATATCAACGTACAGCCGAAACAACTTTTTATTTTTATTTATTTAACAATTCATGTCCTTTGGTATTTATCCAGTTCATCTCTCCACCTTCGTATTGGTCCGCCACGGTGTCGCCATGCGTTTAGTGGGACCCACTGGCCCGCAATGGCCGAAGACAGACTTGTGTGGAAAAGGGAAGGGAGGCTCAGCAGTTGGACATAAATGGGCCATAAAAAAAAAAAAAACGATTCATGTACACACATATTATAATAAAACAAAAGAAGAACGGTGGTGTGTTTATACAGAAATCTCTTCCAGCATACTTGCGAAAGGAAAGTTGGACAAAAAAAGATGTAGAGACTGTGTTTAAGAGTAGGTAATAGAAAAAAAGAAAAGTACAAAAAAAAACAGTTATTATTGAAATATACAATATAAAGATATACTATCATAAATATATACCTACATCGTAGAATAAATATCGCAATAATACATACTTATAAGCAACTACGACGAAATAGAAAGATAGTGCTTTTCACTCTTTTTTTTGAAAACTGCAAGGGTTTGGCAGCCCCTAGTTGTGAATTCGACAGCCGTACTGCGTGCGCAGTGAATGAATAGGAATAGAAATCAGTGGAATGGGAGGCTAACTACTGGGACTATAAATGTAAAATTTTGCACAAAGGATCGTTTTGCTCATTGCTCGCTCGCTCGGGCTCGGGATGTAGGCGATTAGTGTTCGCCTAATCGTGCTAGGTGCCATTCAAACCGCAGCTGCAGGTTGCGGATGCAGGCTACGAATACAGGTAACACACGCATGACACGGAGCCGTTGCTTGCATCCGCAGCTGGGAGTGATTCCAAGGCTGGCTGCACGTGCTGCCAGTCGTATGACATCTCCTTGTGGCGCGCGTGGAACACTACGCGCCGTCGACGACTTGGGCTTAGTCCGGACAGTTACCGGACGGTCGGACGGCGAGCTACCCATTGCTCGCCGTCTGCAAGCCCGCGCCTACGGTGGCCGAAAATCGGAATCGGGATCCCTGTGGCTGGGGCATGAGGGCCGCTCCCTCGCGTGTGCGCTTGCGCTCTCCTCCTTTGCAAGCATTACTGCTTCGAAGAAGGAGGCGACTGCCTGCCACTCCTCCTCGCTTCGGATCATGGCCTGTACCAAGGCCCAGCGCGAGAGATCATTGGCGCTGATTGCGCCCACGAGGACACGGCGGTGCTCTGCCCAAGCGGGGCACACCTCTACCGTATGCTCCACCGTGTCCTCCGGGCGATCCACACAGTGGTGACACCCGGGCGTTACTTCCGCACAAATCCAGTGCAGGAACTTCCCGAACGCGCGTCATGCGGAAGGTGACGACGCCTTGAGGTCTTTCCAGCCACTCCTCAAAGAGGGGACTTACGGCCATAATTATGGCGTACCCATTTCAAAGGTTACCTAGTTTTAAATCTAGGTCACATACTCCAGATTCTACTCTCTATTTACCGGTAATATCAAAGTGCTGCGGGGCAAAATCCTTTGATTAAATTTTATACCTTTGACATTATTCTAGTGTCAAAGGTATAAAGGTATGTAGATACAAATTGTGTTAATAGTTAATACAGTAGGAAGACATTGCAATGGTAAATTCTTACGAAAATACTTTTGTTATTTGCTGTTTCAGACTTGGTGTTTTGTCTAAGTGTCTAAACACACTATGTCGAAGGTACGCGACCGAAGTTCCGCGGCTGATTTTACGTTCCGACGTATTCAGCCATGACAGACACACCGAACTTACGCGGCAGAAATTCAGTTGTGCAACTTTGTGTGTATTCAGTGTCTCGAGCGCTGTCGTGGCGTCGCGTTTTATAAACAGCCGGACAGACAGACGCAAAACAAAGTGATTCTGTTAGGGTTCCGTGATTATTTTAATAAACACAACGTCGGACACGCGGGGCGCGCGCATTCCTGCCTCGCGCTGCTCCCCGCCCCGGATCTTCATTGGCAATTGAAACGAAATTCGGTCACGTATAATGTGTGCTCTACAGAATTCGTTGCCGCCGAATTGTCGCTGAACTTACGCCGGACCGAAGTTCGGCTGTATGCTATAACGCAACGTAATTTCGGCATATTGTTTGTCAGTAATTCAAATAGCATTGCAGCGTAATCATGCCGAACTTCGGTCACGTACCTTCGGCATAGTGTGTTTAGAAACTTAGGTGTCTGAGTTGATAATTTTAAGTCTAACGCGTCAAACTCTACGTTAATTCCAAAGTTCAACAGGTGTTCGAACGGCTAACGAATGTCGATGAAACTTGATACACGAGTGAACCATGTTCTGGAACAGAGGCGTGAACTAATTTAGACTTGGGCGAAGGCGCATTAGCGATCCCTTTTTCTTTTCTAAATTCGCAAACGAGACAGCGACTGTTGCAACCCAGTGTTCGACCACATTGTCACTTACCATCGGGTGAAATTGAGGTCAAGCGCGATCCTATAAGTTATAAAACAAAACCCTTGTCGTTAATGAGCCCTCGCACACGCAAGGCCCCTTTGGGTCTTTGGTCTTTGGTGGGCCGTAGGCGAGGGCCCATTTTGCCCACGCCTAGCTACACTACAGTCCTGGTATAACGCATAGGACACTTTTTTATTCCTGAGTTCCCTAGTGATAAATTTTTAACTTCTAGGGTCACGGTAAATGTTTTGAACAATCCCTCAACACTGGCAGGGATCGGCATGATGGCGATCTACCTTTTGCTCGTCGTCCACCAGCAACAGGACTCCTGTATGCCACTAGGATCATTAAACTCTCCCATACTTTCTACTCCCGACAAAAAATAAAATAAAACCAACCAAAAAAGTTGAAAACTAATTTAAAATGTAGAACAACTTTTTCATATAACTTACCAAGTTTACGGTGTAACTTGGATAATGATAATAAGGTCAAGTTTCAACGAAACTTCTTGAATTTGACCGAGTTTTACATTACTAGACATAGAAAAATATTGCACAATGTAGTATTTAAAATGTAGGGACGCAAAAAATACCTGTATTTTCGATAAAATCGTTAAAAACTAAATTAATTAATAAGTTACAAGCACTTACAGCTCCTGTCAGCGACGGAAACAATCATGTTTTTTTTCTGAGTTAGGAAGAATAAAAGTTTAACATTCTCTCCCGCTGCTTTATGATGCAGCGGGAGAGAATGTTAAACTTTTATTGACTAAAACCCACCTGTGTCTTTGGGTCCACGGTTAGGCCGCGTTCCCACTTTATCGTGAGGACAGATAATCGTGTAGTTTTAAGTGTAGTGGTGTATTTAAATGCAGGTGTTCACAGACGATGGAAACCTCAAAAGACTAATCGTGACTGATAAAGTAGACGGAAAAAGGCCTCGCAAGAGCAGCCCAATACGCTGGTCTGACTAAATCCGCACCGCTCTTGACTCCACGGTATACAAGAGAGACAGGAATAGGTGGAGGAATATCATAAAAATGAAAGTGATGAAGCAGGGAGGTCACGACCCTCAGCATTGAGAAATATGACTAATCGTATCGTCCTATATGTGAACCCGGAGGGGGTTCACATATAGGCTTTTTTTGCGGTGACAACAGATTAACAAATAGTGGGAACGGCTAGAATGGCAGTCGTAAAACGACAAAAAAAAACATTTCATCGTGAAGGTAAGTCAGGTATCGCTGTTGCCACTATCTGTCGTGGCCAAGACAAACTGTGGTTATAATTGGAACAGCTAAAGACGATAGTCGTCCGACGACAAATTACTCGTTATGACATAGTGGGAACGCGGCCTTAATCTTTATCTATTAGTATAGAGTATGAATTTAATCTAAAACAGATGTCAAGTCAAATCAGTATTCTTTATTTTCATTTCTTTTGGAATAGCATAAGTAAATAGTCAGTATTTCGGTTTACTTGTTCAGTCGGAGATAATAAAGCTTTCATTATGAAGGAATTTAACAAAATAAGAACAAAGAAAATAAGTTAAACTGACACGTGATTTAATAAGAGAAGTCTTTTGGAAAATCAGTCAAAAAACAGAATCTTTGATCTTTCAAATTTTCTTTCGCAAAGTTTTCTCGAAATATTATTTAAGTAGGTACTGGCTTCCGAGCTGCGGGATTTTTTGGTAGAGTTATCCTGGTCTTAGAACGCAAAGAGCTACTGAGAATACAGGTTGGTTTTGGTTCGTAAAAGTGTTACACTCCCTTTCCCTCTACCCAGAACAGAATGGGCTGCTTAATGAGTTCCCATTGAATAAACAACAAACTACTGGCTTCTGCTCGTTTATTTAATATAGTAGTTAATATATACTTTTGTTGCCAACATCTTTAGTGTAGAGATTCCAAATAAAATCTGCCAATCTTGATCAGTCTTGATTTATTCTTGATTCACAAAAAAGAAGCGCACGGGATCGAAGACGACCGGAGACAACCACGGCCCTCACAAACATGCTTACTTACATTCTACGTAACTTTACCATAACGAGAACCACAATTTTTAGGTACAATTTGAACTGAAGTTTTATTAGACGTTAAATTCTACAGTTTTGACATAATTTCTCTAACTTAAATACAATGTTGCAACTAGGTTTTGTTTTAATGTGATTATACATGTCTAAGGCTATATTTGAGTATATAAACAAAGTCTCCCTCTCCATCCATCCATATGTAAACTCATAAATCTTTTAGTAACATGCGTTTCATTCCTCCTCTTCACATGGCCATACCAAGACAAACAATTCTCTTTCAACTTTTCAGTCACTGGCGTCATTTTCAAACTTCCCCTTATATACTCATTTCTCACTTTATTAATTATCGTCACACCATACATCCATCTTAACATTCTTATATCCGCTACGTGCGATCTGTTTTCATCTGACTTTTTCACAGCCCAACATTCTGATCCATACAGTATGATAGGCCTTATCACGGACTTGTAGATTTTACCCAACAACTTGAGGGGCATCCGTGGGTCACATGTTGTTTCCGTGACCTGTCGCCATTTCATCCATTCTTTATAGTTATTAGTTAATAAAGTATGCCTAAAATACAACTTGTTCATGGGCAAAGTTGCTTCTATGGGAATATTTCGAATGGCTATAGAGGCAAATCGAATTGGAAAGTCATTATGAATCTGGTTAACTAACAATTTTGTTTGGACAAAATTGTTAGATTGAATTGACACTTACAATTTTTAGTCTTATTAAGGCAAGTAATTAACTAATATTTACAATATTAAATTACAGCCAAAGTACTTACAAATGTTTGATTCACTCACACATACACAATTCACTTACATGTCCGTGTCTCTAATTTCTAGTTGGACGATGATTCTCACTATTTGACTGGTTGTTTTAATCACTCGTTTTGATTGGTTTGACTATTTAAACACTCGATTTACTTTATTCACTGATTGTGCTGTACAATTTCACTCGTCCCCAACAACTAGCATTGGGAATTTTAAGTTCGACTTATATTCAGATTTTGATAGTGGCGACCGTGTGCGCAAGAAGGCGCGTTGTTGGAAGGCGCGTTTTGCAAAGCACGATTGAAAAGAGTGTCCATGGAGTTTCTTGCACTTTCTTCTCCATAGAGATCTATGCTTTGGAATGTGCAATTAGACTTCTTGACATTTCAAAAGTGCCTGTAAATAGTTTATTTAAATAAATGCTTTGAATTTGAATTTGCTACCCACAAGATGGACTGATGACGTAGTGAGGATCGCGAAAATGCGATAAATGCAAGTCGCGCAGGACAAGTGATTGTGGTGAAATTTCGACAAAGCCTACAGAGGACGTCTTTCAACTGAAATGATGACAGGAATTTTAAGCGATCCTTTGTATATTTCATTACAATGGAATCTAAACTTTGTTATGTACGACATAAAGCTTAGCTTTCTTTCTATCAGATAATATATATTACGTTTTAGAAGTTTCCTTCCCAGAAATGATTTGTTATCACACTAATATTATAAAGGCCAAAGTTTGTGTTTGTCTTTTGTCACTCTTTCACGCTGAAACTGATTTGTATAAAATTTGGCACACGGGTAGGAAATATTCTGGAATAATAACACGTAGAATACTTTTTACCCTATGATCAATGTGCCCTAAAGATTATTTTCGGGCAAAGTCACTGGCAGAAGCTAGTAGGCCAATTATTTTAAGTCATCATGGTATTTCTCTACTTAGTCTACGACATACTAAAGTATCAGTTGGGTAAAGACTTCCTCCATATCTTTCTAGCCATTTTTTAGTCTGGTCTTCTCCGGTCAAACTGTCAACAGCCGGTTAGCTTGATCTGTCATGTATTCGACAGATCAGGCATACCAACTGAATCCATAATACGATCCAAGACAGGTATCCTTGATGTTGGAGACAAATATGCAAGACTAGTGTGGAACAAGGTTGGTCACACTTTCAGGGTGGATGAGGACAAATGGGCCAAGGTATCCACGCGGTAGGTACCTAAAGACGGGTGTCTTCACCAAAGTAGCCCTAAAAATACTAATTTTATCATTTGCATAAAGGTAGAGGTGGTTCCTTCCTGGAATAATAAAACTGGCAAAGATAACACAAAAAATACATTCACAAAAACATTTATTTTGAAATCGGTGAATAATTTAATGTTGCGCTTATATTTCCATATAATTTAACCTTAAAAGTATACATTTGTACAAAAATACATATATTGTCCCAAGTTATGCCATATGTTCCAAGAATTTCAATATAAGGTAATAAATTGTTTCTCAAAGCTGTTTCTGTTAATATACAAAGAATGCTGAAACAACTAGCCCCAGGCCAAGGGTGAGAACAAACAAGCTATTACTTGAACAAATTGCTACAAAACAAATAATAAATAATATCGAGTACCGCTTGTATACGGTTATACAACTTGAATGAGTTTGAAAATCGATTAATTGTCGTACTGTACTTAGACACGGGTTTACGCAATTTATTTGGCGGAAAATTTTAGTCTCCGTTTTTCCTGGAAAAAAACCGTGATTTTACAAAAAAACGCGAAATTACGTAATAATAACACCCCCGCGCGCGCGAGGGTTTAAATTAATAGCCAACTGTGTAAAAATTATGTAGTTAAACGTTATTTTATCTCTGTCAAGCAATTTTAAAAGAATTTATGCAGCAAGTAAACTTAGAACTAAGCGCATACGGACGACTTCTTTGCGATCATACGAAAAAAATCCACTTCACCACCACGCCTAATGCGGAACAGCGACAGCATTTTTCTGAGCATTGTGGTTAGCAAGACTTAGGGCCACCTACAGTCCATCAAATCTAAGAAGTACCGTTTGAGAGTTCTGACAGATTAAAGAATAAGGATATGTCCTTAACTTAGGTTCAAACTCTCAAAAAAATTGATTAGAACACTATCGATTAAGAGGGCCCATCATCAACGTGAACATAGTTTAAAAGCTTGTCGTTTTTTTCCAAAGCAATCCAATGCAATAAGATAACGCTTGAACGCTCTGTTGGCATTCAGTAATTTCGTCATTCACTCGAACATTTCACAAGACTTGTTCCAGGAAATAAGTGATTTTTAAATACCTTATTTTTTTTGGAAAAATATTTCTTAATTCAAAATCTAGATTAAATGCGTAAGGTTTCTATAGATATATTTTCTTTATTTTTATTTATATATATTATGAAGAGCCTTTCACACAAAATATCAGATTTTCAGAAGTTTTTTGTAGATTAATTAGCTTTACACACATGTTTGTGTTTTGATTTCAATATAATAATAATAATATTCCACAACTATCACATAGCGCCGTCTAGTCCCAAGCAGAGCTTGTGTTATGAGTACTAGACAACTGATAAACATACTTATATATTTCTAAATACATACATATTATAGATAAATAAATAAATAAGAAAAACCTAGATAATATCCAAAAGAAACCTTTGTTTCCAAAATATCTGGAGAAAGATGTAATAACGTCATAATGACAACGAACAACGTCATAACGTCATAGTGATGTTTTGAGTCTTGTTGCTCGTAATAAAGAAATTATTATTATTATAAATACGTAAGAGCAGTTGGATGGAAATGTATCTCGGGTTGGCAGCTCTTAAGAGATATTGATTTCTTTTCTTTGTATTTACAAATCGATTACATTTTTATAGATATTTTTATATATATAAGAATTGTTAAAATGTTTGGGGTTCACTAAGAGCCCGTTTTTTAGGGTCCCGTACCTCAAAAAGAAAAAATCATTTTGTTATCCGTCCATCTGTCTGTCTGTCTGTCTGTCAAGACACTTTATCTCGGAAACGCGTGGACTTATCTGATTGAAATTAAAACCATATATTCAAGTCTGCGGCCCCTTGAAGTTGTGAAAAATTCAAACATCTGAGTTAACGGAAAAAAAAAGATACGGCCGTTTATGTCGCAAAAAAACGTGTATTTTGACACTCTCAAGGGAATCAAAATTCATAGGGTACTTGCCGTTGACCAAGAATCCTGAAATTTGGCATGAATCAAGGTCTCATAACACAAGTACAGGAAAAAATCTGAATACTGTAAATTTATAGTTCCGTCACAAAAAAAAACTTTTTGCGATTCGTAAAAACCTTCGTAACTCAATTCGGGAATTGAACTGTTTTCATAGGCAAGTTTGTACGTAACCCTCAGTGCGCGAGTCCGACTCGCACTTGCCCAGTTTTTATCTGTCGTTTTACTCAAGTAATAGTTAAAGTTTGTAACTAATTGATACTTAGTTAAACTAGTTTTGACTAAGTCAGTTAAGTCAAGTTTTAGCTGGCTATAAGTGTACCTACCTAGTACCTAGAATCACTAATAAAATGGTAACAATAAAAACCTATTAACCTTAGGTACATGAAATTTATTCAATGGATTTTGCCCCACAACGATTTTAATAATGTTAGCGATACATAGAAGCTAGAGTATGTTAGTGACAGTGGAGAGGTAAAATCACTTAACCGCCATTTTGGTCGAAAAAAAGTTAAGTAGAACAAACAAGTAAGAGCATGTATACACAAGCTTATAAGCTACTTATAAATAGCAACTTAATATTGCAATCAATTGTGTCTAACAGGTAGCATCTGCTGCCGAACTAGGTTTCTGGCCTGTATTTCAGCAAGCAGCGCCTCAAGCCCTCGAGTAAGGTGAAACTTGAAAAATTGTGGTGAAAAATTCATAATGCGTACAGCTAAGGA
The DNA here is from genome assembly GCA_961205895.1 of Mythimna pallens. Classification (NCBI taxonomy): domain Eukaryota; kingdom Metazoa; phylum Arthropoda; class Insecta; order Lepidoptera; family Noctuidae; genus Mythimna; species Mythimna pallens. The sequence continues at coordinate 18,967,130 of OY540837.1, forward strand.
GTGGAATTCCCTGCCGGAGTCTGTGTTTTCTGATAGCTACAACCTAGGGGTCTTTAAGTCAAGAGTGAATAGGTTACTTCTAGGCAAGCATGCTCCATCGTCGGCCATATCATCCCTTAACATCAGGTGAGATAGTGGTCAAACGCGAGCCTATCAATAATAAAAAATAAAAAAAAAACTTGTAAGCACGAGGACACGACTGTACTCCGACCAAGAGGGGTACACCTCCACATCATGTCATGATGCACGAGGACACGACTGTACTCCACTGTATCCTCCAGGCGGTCCGTACATGGTGGCACCCAATCATTTCTTTTACTTGAATCTAAACTTCCCCGGAACTTACAATGTCCAGTGAGGACCTGTGTCAGGCGGAAGGTGAGTACGCCATTACGTCTTTACAGTTACTCCTCTAAGAGAAGACCGCTGCGATTGCCCCTTACTTTGACGATATAAATCTGGTGTAAGAAAGAGATAATGCTATTCGACCTGTATAGTGTCGTCTCCATCCCACATCGGCGTGTTTCAAGGCGTCATGTTAGGATCCTGGGGGTTGGCAGGTTGATACACATAATCAATCTTTTTTTTTTTGTCATAAATCGTCAGTTACGTTACTGATGCAACTCATATCAACAAACCCTACCCAATATCTAAGAAAGACAATCAGATTGTAATAAATCAAACAACCCAACCTAAATGTAAAGTTTGCTTAGTAACCATAAAATCTATCAACAAAACCCTAGCTTTACATAATTCCCTCTCAAAGTTTGACCACTGTTATCGCAACTCGTCTAGATGGACTAGATCACTTCACAAGTATCGATAACAAGGTCAATATGTGGTTAGGTTACTCTATTACGTAATGGTTACCTTTAAATATTTCATTACTGAGAAGAGAACGCTTTTTTATGTTAAGGAGAGAGGGAGTGTTAGACTTTTATTGACTAAAATCCAGCTGTTTCCCTTCAGTTCCCCTTTACTTTCTAAGGTCGTAATAACTTGGGTACGCCACAACCATGGTGGTAAGGCCCCTCTTTGAGTAGCGGTTGGAGAGAGGTAGCTCGCCGTCCGACCGAGCCCGAGTCATCGACGACGGCTCGTAGTGTTCCATGCACGCCTCAACGAGAGGTCAGCATAACCGTAGGGGCCCAGCAGGACCGATGCATACTGGGGCCATGGGTTTACTTCAGTAAAAGGTTGACAGGCCCTCTCTCTCCGCTCCAGAGCGCTAGAAGTCATTGGATGATGTCCCACCTTAAAAAAAGGGTCGTAATAACTTTTTCGAGTCATTCTGCAGGAGAAGAGAATTCTTAATTATTCATTATTAGAGTCATTAATAACGTAATGTTATGACGACGTCAGCTATAATTAGATTATAGATGGAGAGATGAAATGCATTTTACTAAAAGAGTTATGAGTATACATGTGGATGGGTGGAGAGGGAGAGGTAGGCCAAAGAAAATATGGATGGATTGTGTGAACAGTGATATGAAAAAAAAGGAAGTTAGTGATAGCATGACGGCTGACAAGATAGAATGGAAGAAAAAAACGTGTTGCGCCGACCCCGAATACCTCGGGACAAGGGCAGGAAGATGATGATGATGTCAGCTATAATTAAATCTCTGTTAGATACAACTCCTTGACGATGAGGTTCGTGGTTAAATAAAAACCGGCTTCTGGCCGTAACGTAAGGGTTCTATGCCGTCGAATGAAATGATACATTTATATAATTTTGTCATAAAATTTCGATGGAACCTACTGGATTAGAGGGGAAAGTGGTCACGGTTAATTCTCTAACTGTAAAAAGTTTGCAATCGCAAAAAAAAAAGAAAGAATTATATTGTAAAAATAGAAAATAAGAATATTCGATCGATCCTTTTACGAAAAAACGTTTTTTTCCTCCATTCTGCCCAGTCACTGGTCATGCTATCACTAACTTCCTTTTCTTTCATATCACTCTTCACACAATCGACCTATCTTTTCTTTGGCCTCTCTCTCCCTCTCTATCCATCCACATGTATACTAATAACTCTTTTAGTAACATGCGTTTCATCCCTTCTCTTCACATGACCATAACAAGATCAACGATTCCCCTTCAACTTTTCAGTCACTGGCGCCACTTTCAAACTTCCTCTAATATACTTATTTCACGTACGTGTTCCGAACATAATACAGTTAATTTATTACAATAAAACAAAATCACGAAGATGCCTTTAAATTTTACTTTTATCGATTAAAATCTGGTCTAATATACAAGCAATCATTTTGATTATTTGTGAGATTTTTCTGCAAGCAACGTTTTACTGTTATAGTGTTGTAATTGTATATTCAATTTTGTAGATTTTTATTATATTTGGCCTTTTAATGTTCCCACTGCTCAGACTACCTCTCTCTAGGAGAGGGAATGGGCCGTAATCCACCACGTGGGCCCAGTGCGGATTGATGAATGTCACATGTCTTCAAATTTTTGGTTCTAGGACATGCCGGTTTCCTCACGATGTTTTCCTTTACCGTTTTGAGAGCAGTGGTGATGAAATAAATTACACAATGTAATGCGCCTGGCTGGATTCGAACTCGTAAGTCGGGGCCGTTACCACTCGGCCACCACTGATTATAGGTTTATATTAAATCGCTTTAATCCTTTTATGTTGTAAGCACTCTGTCTTTGTCCATCTCTTTCTTTTATATGCAATTCGAGAGTGAACGCGCATTAGGAGCCGTAGTTCTCTTCAATTACAAAACCCTATAACCGATCGAACGAAGTGTACACTACACTTGGTAAATTCAGTCTGTTGACGAGTGATCCTCAATTAGGTACCTACTTATCAAGAGACGTACGGGCGTCTCACCGTTGGCCTTGGAAAGCACTTAAGGCCAATGATCCCTTGGTGGCCTTCAGATCAGTGACAGTTAATCTTTACGTACAGGTACTGCCTGAAATAATGAAAACTTGGTTTACCGTGGAGTAAAGTAATAGGTAACCAGTTATGGAAAACAAATAGGCAGTGCGCTCCATATTTAAATTTAGTATTCTGGAGCATTTAGAACTGGAACTCAGTCCCATAATAGTAGGTAAAAACTAGATAAACAATTGTGTGTTTAATCATTTTGTCATAATAATAATTAATAGATTAACGTAAAAACTGGGAAAGTGCGAGTCGGACTCGTGCCTGAGGGTTCCGTACAAACTTACCTGTATAAAGAGTTCAATTTCTGATTATAGTCTCAAAGCTTTTTTTTTTTTTTTTTTTTTTATTTGTCGTAACAACAAATTTTCGGTTTTTAGATTTATTTCTACACCTGTATTATAAGGGTTCCATTTTTTCCTTTACGGAACCCTAAAAAATAGGATTCGTTTCTTAGGGAAAGAAATAAAAGAATGAAAAAAATAAGATTCAATACATACTCACACGACAGCTTTTTTTTCCAGTTGGGAATTCAACCAATGACTTCTAGCTCTAGGGAGGAGCTGGGAGGGAGTTTCAGATTTTAATGTCTAAATTCTGTATAAATAAAAATTACACCGTAGTGTGTTTCGAATATCATATTCTTTTTTTTAATTGATATAAAGCAGTGCTTGACTGCGATCCCACCTGATGGTAAGCAGTAATGCAATCATTGATGGTGAAGCGCACTTGTTTATTAACCCCTTAGAGAATGCGGAATTCAAAGAAACACGAAATTTAATTTTAAAAACTATATTGTTGCTATTTTCAGACCTCTTTTTTTTGATAAAAAAATTTAAACAACTTTCCCTGCTTGCTCGCTCGCACGTTTTTCTGATTAAAACCCTCCCCTGCTCCTTCAATTACTTCAACAAACCCGCAGTCCAGTTTCAATGACCTCTGACATATTAAGAGCCTATTCACTCTAGCCTTGAAGGCACCTAAATTACAGTTGGACGGGAAGACAGCAGCAGGCAAATTGTTTCAGTCCTTCGATGTACGTGATATAAACGACGCATGGAAACGCTTAGTCCAGACCGTTGAAGTTTCAACAACGTAAGGGTGGATACTCGCCGTACGTCCATATTCTACTAGATATTACGTATTCATATATTTTGTGTTGTGTCTCACCAAGTCACACCCATGAGCGATCTTCGACATGAAACACTATTTACTGTTGCATGAATGTTTCGACAGGTTGTCTGTCTGTAAGAGCGTCTAGCTTTTCCATTTTTTTGTACCGTGTAGAGCAAAATTAGTGAGTATTTTTTATTTATAAGTAATGCTGTTCAATTTTGAACTATGCGACCCAAATATAAATTTGTTGATGAAATGAATAAACAATCGAACATAGGGGACAATGAGGTTACCCCGGATACTTGAATAAATTGCAAATAGAAAACAATTGAACGAATTTTTTGTCTTAATTTTGTATTTAAAACAAAATTAGGAACTTCTTTATGTATACACCACTAATTTTTAATTAGTACAAATATTTAAAGGGCTTATTAGAAAAGGTCTTGTTATTATTTTAGTAAAGCCTAAAATACTGCGCTATTACAGAAAATACAAAACACAAAAAAAACCTAATTTCAAAAAAAGAATAACGTCTTTTTAATATAAAGTTTATTTGAACTTATAATTCCAAGTCAATCCAAAGATCACTTCAAAGTCCAAAGTCACTTCAAAGCAACCCGTTTTAAAAAACGGCAACTTCATAGGTAAAGACTTATTATTTTGTATGGTATATGTTAGGAGTTCTAAGTCTGAGTATCTTGTACTTATGTGAATTAACATATTTGCAAACGCACCCAGAATGCAGGAGTATAAGAGACAAAGTTTTATTTAAAAAAAGGGAAGCAATGCCCTTTTACTTTGCCAAGCAAAATTACCAAAAGACTTATTATTTATTTCTTCTCACTATAGATAAGCTAGGCACTAAATCGGCTCATGAATAAAGGTCCAGTGTTATCTCAAACAAGTCTGGCAGTAATCGAATAATTGTATTGTAAGCCCCGAAACGATAATAAGCACTTATTTTGGACAGATCCATCACGTACTTGCGAATTAACCAACGTATTACATAGCTGACCCTTATCACGAAATAGATAGGTATAGAAATAACAAGTCAATCTACATAAATACAAAGCGAGTTCGAGCAACGCACACATAGACACCGCTCACGGACACGATTTCTCATGGTGCGTTTACTTGTGGACCCAGCCTCGGATTATCGCCATCTCTGGCCATTGACGCACCATCAGACTAGTTAGAACCAGGACCTGTACCATGACGTTTAAAGTATGATTGTTTCATTCTTATTTCCAGTGTGGGTAAGAGATGGTGCTAGACAACCTGTATAGCTCTGTCTCTTACCCACACTAAAATAAGAATGAAACAATCTTACTTTGAACGTCATGGTTACCCCGCAGTGTGAGCTTGCGAACCGCGTTTGTGAACTTTTTTGTGTAATAGTGGAGCATCAAAAAAATAATTATTACTGTTCAGTGGACGTATATTTAAATTCAACATTAAATGTTAAATTGTCGTTTTTTAAGCTGCCAGTTGTTTTAGAAAGGTAAGTAGCTATTTGCTTTGTATTTTGATGGTTTAATATAATAATAATATAATATTCCACAACTATCACACAACGCCGTCTAGTTTCTAGCTAAGCAGAGCTTGTTTTATGAGTACTAGACAATTGATAAACATACATATTATATATTTCTAAATACATAAATATTATAGATAAATTACACCGAGACACAGAACAAATGATCGTGCTCATCACACAAACATTTGTCCTGGGTGGGAATCGAACCCACGACCTCCAGCATAGCAGTCAGGGCCACTAACCACTAGACCAACAGGCCAGTCAAAGCCAGGTTTGTTTTAACGTAACGCAGAACAGTTAGGTAGGTAGGAAGTACCCACGCGCCGAAAAAGCGAACATGACTTTGCGGCCATGTAATATTTTTACAATTTATATTAGGTATTTATCGCCACACTCGAACGCTCTCGGAAAGAGCGGCACCGACCCTAGCGCGACCGTCGGGTGTAGGTATGAAAAGTGAAGTACCTACATTTATGAGATTAACTTCTATACCTATCCATTTGGTGCCCATATTATCTAGAATCTCCATTTTGGGCCCAAATAATTTAATAAAGGTCGTTTGGGTAAAGGGCCGCTTTATTCTATGTAAGTATTCGTTTTCTGTTGGGATTCTGTCTATGTTTACAAATAAATTAGAAGGTACGGACGGCGCAGTGGTTGAGCGACTAGCTGCTGCTCTGTGTGTCGCGGGTTTGATCCCTGCACGGAACAAATATTTGTACGGCATACAGATATTTGATCTGGATCTGGGTGTCTTGTGTATGTGAATTTACAACTTTGTGTAAATTCACATACACAAGACACCCAGATCACCCGGATCAAACCCGCGACACACAGAGCAGCAGCTAGTCGCTCAACCACTGCGCCGTCCGTGCCTTCTAATTTATTTGTAAACATAGACAGAATCCAACAATAATATTCCACAACTTTCACACAACGCCGTCTAGTCCCAAGCTAAGCAGAGCTTGTGTTATGGGTACTAGACAACTGATAAACATACTTATATATTTCTAAATACATACATATACATATTATAGATAAATTACACCCAGACAAAGAACAAATGATCGTGCTCATCACGCAAACATTTGTCCTGGGTGGGAATTGAACCCACAACCTCCGGTATAGCAGTCAGGGTCACTAACCACTAGACCAACAGGCCAGTCGAGTAATACCTAGTGTAAGGAAATTTTTGTTTAATAATGTCAATCTGTCGCTTTTACAGCTTGGGTGTGCCCATAATTCTTAGTTTTCTAAGAACAACTTATTAAAAGAAAAACTGTTAAATTACTTAGTGTTTTTCCCCAGTTTCCAAGTTTCGGTCTATCGAATCGTTTAGCGACAAAAATCTATCAAATAATTATACAACATTGAGTATTTAATGACTTACGCACAACCTTTTGTTAATAAGTAATAATAGATAAAAAGTAATACTAGTACTGCCAGCGGTTACACCAGCGTATCATTATCATTTCAGCGGAAAGACGTCCACTGTTGGACATAGACCTTCACTACAATGACCGGTCTTGTGCGTCTCGTGTCCATTAAATTCCCGCAACCCTCATCAGGTTCTAACGCTGCGTCTTTCAGAACCTTTCAGCCCTATCGACCATCTGTTCTGCTCTGTACTCTGCTCATTGCAACTTAAGTTTGACGATTCTTCGGGCTATGTTGGTAACCTTGATAGTTCTGTGTCTTGGTTTAAAGTAATACCCTAAATTAAACTGCATGCTGTTCCAGGATATAATACCCACGATGCAGGAGTCATTCCTAGTGAAGGGCAACGTTTAAAAAAAGAAAACTAAAACTAGATTTTAGTTTGTCCCGGGATCCGGAGGGAGCACATAGTTACCACGCTTGTATAGTGCAACGCCCAGCAAATGTGAAGTCAACCCTTTCGGCATGGACACGTTCAGGGGCCTTACCATAACATGTTGTTCGTCCGTCGTGCTAGCGAGAAAGAGGAATAGAGCTCTACACCCTATATAGCTCTATCCCTTTAACAAATCAGTTAAGGGGGGTTACCATCACGTTCAAAGTAAGATTGTTTCATTCTTATTTCAATGTGGGTAAGAGACAGAGCTATACAGGTTATCTAGCGCCATCTCTTACCCACACTGGAAATAAGAATGAAACAATCTTACTTTAAACGTCATGGTTCAGGTCCTGATCGAAAAATGGATCGTGTTAAGAAAGTAAGTAGTTGGAATTTCTTGCCAGTTCTTCTCCATAAGGAACGACCAATTTGGAACCATGCACTAGCTTCTGACGTTTTATAAGTGCCCATGTAGGCCGATGTGAAATAAAAATATTTTTGGTTTTGATTTTTTTTATTGTGAAATCGTGGTAGGGCTTTAGGGCAATTTTCATTTTATCTCGTTCCTTTCTATGCTTCTTTTGAACTTTGTGAGTGTTGCTAATTGAGTTATAACTGTGTTGAATAAAGATATTCGGATACGGTTCGCCGCCGCAGTCTCCGAGTTATACCTAAGATAATTATCTCGAAGATACAGATTAATTATTTACCTCACTTCAAAGAGGACTTCACGAGTGTGATATTACCGGAAAACACCTGATTGATGGAGAAACGCGTATTCAATGTGCGCATTTAATTCGTACGACCTTGATCACACGTTTAGCACCCCTAGCCAAGTTGATAATCTGCAATCGTTAACGCTAGTTGAAAACTAATCAAATGTATGGGAATGACATAATTTCAACGTTAAGTCACGGGGTCAGAACAAACTAATAGAAAATTCGTAGCCAAGTTCAAAATGATAGAATTAATTGTTATCGTTTCTACACTGTTCAACGCTCCTTTTTTATTGTAGAACGAGCGGCCGATTCAGGCGCGTCAACTTGGCTACCAACTTGTCGTTTTCTACGATTGCTGACACCAAGGCGTTACCCATTGGAGAACGGAATTCGACATGAAACGGTTGTAACTTGGCTAGGGGGTTAGGTTCGTATAACACCAATTCGTGCCCAAAATGCGCCCGGCTTTATATAAACTGAAATTGAAACGATATAGAGAAGATTAGCATGGCCCGTGTGCAAGGATGAAAAGCAAAATCGTGAAGCGTTCTACATTTTCCCACAGATTCCGTCGGTAAAGCCAGAAAGCATATTATAGTATCACTCGCTGACTCGGCAAACGTTGTTCTAACATATAAATTATCAAAGAAAAGAATGGGTGTATAGGAAGGTGAAAATAGCCTACGACCGGGAATAGGTCGTAGGATATTTTTGGAGTTACTATAAACATGCACAATCGGTCAAGTCGTTTTGGAAGAGCTCGATAACATACATATACTATGTACTACATTAAATTTAGAAGATTTGGAAGAAAAAATATAAATGCATATTCGGTGATGTATAGTAGCAGCCTGCAGCTTCGTATTCTTGCTTTATTAATATAATAATATAATATTCCACAACTATCACACAACGCCGTCTAGTCTCAAGCTAAGCAGAGCTTGTGTTAGTGAGTACTAGACAACTGATAAACATACTTATATATTTCTAAATACATACATATTATAGATAAATTACACCCAGACACTGAACAAATGATCGTGCTCATTACAAACACTTGAGTCTTAGACAGACTTGTCTACGACACCGCAGTTTTGTCTGCAACAAGACTGTTTTGAGACGTCCAGTATTGCCAACAGTTACACTAACTTACCACTAGAGTCAACTTTTAAAACCACTATAGAAAGCCACTAACAAAAAATTATCCCATACACAAAATCGCAAAATTTCCCACTAAAAAATGTGTTTTGTACGAAATAAAATAAGTAGGTATATAGATTATTTAGTTTCCTTTAATAATAAGTGATAAAAATTAACAATCAGTTGATCAAAAGTTCCGCACCTCAAAAGGGAAAAACGGAACCCTTATAGGATAACTTTTTTGTCCGGTTGCCTGTCTACCAAGACCCTTTATCTCGGTAACGCGTGGAGGTATCGAGTTAAAATTTAAACCCCTCGGACTATGGTCTCTTAAAGCCGTGAAAAATCAACCTTCTAAGTTAACGATAAAAAAGATACGGCCGTTTATGTCGCAAAAAACGTATATTTCGACACTCGCGCAGGAATCAAAATTCATAAGGTTCCCGTTGAGCCAGAATCCTAAAATTTGGAATAAAGGAAGGTTTTATAGTAAAGGTATAGAAAAAAAAAACTGAGAACAGTAAATATGTTGTTACATCACATAAAAAATACTTAATATACTAATATAATACTTTTTTTTTGCGATTCGGAAAGATCTTCGAGACTCCTTTCGGGAATTGAACTATCTCCATAGGTATGTTTGTACGGAACCTTCAGTTCGTGAGTCCAACCCGCACTTGCCCAGTTTTTCCTGGTAAGATAAATAACTCAAATTTTCTTGTGCTCTGAACGTTGTCAACATAATGTTATTTAGTTGTTTCTTGAGATTCAGGGAAGTCTTCGGGGACAAGATTTTCAGAAGATTCTAGACAGCGTCTCGTCTTGATGGTTTTTAGGTGGGAAATTATTAATGTCCAGGGCTGTCAGACTAAACCACACCTATGCGGAACATAGGTGTTGCCACAGGACCACAACTTTTTCTGGTACACATGCCTTACATTTCTATTAATATTGTAATAAGGAAATATTATAAAAACAACAATTTTTTTTTAAAGAATAACCGGAACTTTTTGCCGGTTCTTCTTCATAGGAAACGACCAATTGGAATCGTGCGTTAGCTTCTGACGTTTTATGGGTCCCAAGTAGGCTTATGCGAAATAAATACATTTTGAATTTAGAAGTAGACCTGAGCTTCAGCCCAACTGGGCCGGCGGCTACCGGACAGCCGTACGGCGAGCTACCCATTGCTCGTCGTCCTGGTAGTTAGGGTCGGGGTTTCGGTGGCTGGGGCGTGAGAATTTCCCTTCCCTTATGGTTGCGGCCGCCTCCTTCACTAGCATTACTGATGCTTCGTAGAAGGAAGCAACCACCGCCCATTCCCCCCTCGCTCCAGACCATGATCTTTACCAGGGCCCGGCGCGAGAGTTTGCCTCCACCGCTTTGAACGTAAGTACTTATTTCTTAAAGTAATGTAACACGTTTAGAAGAAACGTTCCCAGTAACTTTAATATGTTGTCTAAAACTAGCTTCTGCCAGCGAATTCGCCCGCGTGAAAGTAGGCACCGCCTTAGGGTAGGGTAAGGTAGGGTAAATGCGGAGTGCATTTTAGAAAAAGGGTTTTCTAAAATGCACCCCGCATTTTAGAAAACCCTTTTTTTTGTGACCGCTGATTTCCAAAAGATTTTGAAGAAACAGCTTTTCCCCAGATGGATGACATTTTTTTTCTCCTTTGCCGCTGCTGAGAAAAGGCCTCGTCCAAATCCTTCCAGATATTTTTCTCCCGAGCCGTCTCAAATTAGAACCCGATCCTCTCGCCACCTCTTTCTACTTCATAGCGGCTCTTAAGGTAGAACTACACTGCGCACACATGTGCCACGTACGCCGATCTGGGAACGTCGGTCTCCATACATTTTACATGGCAGCTAGACTTGTAGAGCTACATTAGATCCACGCTAAGCGACGTTGTTCTACGTACAAATCAGGCGTGTTCCACAAGTGCGTCGGTCTAATGTAGTTCTAGCTTTACCCATTGGTCACTGTGCATGCGGCTTACTCGACCCGCCCAATCCCATTTGATCCTGGCAACCTTTGTGCCTTCAAAATAAAATAGCTTAATATTTTCAAAATGTAAGACGTATTAATTTTGTATTGCGTCAGCCGTCTGGAAATCTTGAATGAATTAAATATGGTGGGCGCGGCAAGGGAGCCTCCGAAGGACTTGACAACTTTGTATAGAAAGTTTTAAGAGATTTTCTAAATTTCATACACGGAGCGGATTAGTTTTGGGTAAAAACGTAATTGAAATATGCTATATTTTGCATTAGCTTTTCGAAAATATATAATACCTGCTGTCTCCGAGGTTTTACCCGCATCTTTAGTTGCTGCTCTGCTCTCGTAGATCCACTCTAAGGCAGAGCGAGAGGGCTCCTGCTCTGCCCTAGAGTGCAAGAAGTCATTGGACGATTTATCCACGTTAAAAAAAAGTTGTGTGCTCAATATTACTTGCTCATTAGAATTTTACCTCCCTTACGGGCTGAATACATCAAAGTGATCAGCATCTTTGACCACCTTGGTGACTAGTTAGGTAGTAGTCAGAAAAATAAATGGTGCCCCCTTTTACTTAGCTCGCCGTCCGACCGTCCGGTAACCGACCGAACCGAGCCCAACTCGTCGACGGCGTAACAACGTACTGTTCCACGCGCGGCTCCAGGAGATGTCGTCAGCAAAACCGTAGAGGCCCAGCAGGATCGAAGCCTACTGGGGCCATGGGTTGTGCGAAGGAGAACCTGCGCCCTGGAATGAAGGCAGAGAGGGAACAGGAGTGATTTCCCACCTAAAAAAAAACTTTTACTTACTAAGACCCAGTGTGTTCCTTCGGTTGTCTTTTTGCGTTCTAGGGCCGCTAACTCTTGTGAACCATCCTACAGTCCTATTACTGGTTATCCTTGAGTTTATAGACCCAACAAGTGATAAAATCAATCCTCGGACAGACTTCGACTAGCACGACTTAATCAATGTACAATTATTTTTTTCACAACTGTCACACAACGCCATCTAGTTTCAAACTAAGCAGAGCTTGTGCTATGAGTACTACATACATACATAATATTATAGTCTAATTACACCCAGACACAAAATAAATGATTGTGGCCATCACGCAAACATTTGTCTTGGCTGGGAGTTTACCTACGATCTCCGGTATAGCATTCAGGACAACTAACCATTAGACCAACAGGACTTTTATTTAAAAAAAAATTGGCCCGTTTCACTGTGTTTTTTATTCAGCAACGACCACCTCAAAAGTTTAATGTATAAGAATATAAGAAAAGAAATATATAGAAAAAATATTAAGTATTATGTAAGTAAAAAAGTTATAACAATGAAATTGCTCAGTGAACGTAAAAGAGCCTCAAAAACTCAAGAGACTGGACACCGCCGATCAAATATCCAAAACACGTGCTGAAAACTTTGTACTTACATAGGTACCTATTTGTAAAGTTTCGAGTATAAACGTGTCCGAACAAGACCGATCAAATATGACTCGACAAGTTTAAGCCAAACTCCGGAATTTTCAGTAATTTCTTCCAAACTCGATTCATCATCGTCATCATCCACAGCGTCTGGCTGTTTTCATCTACAGCTTCACCATCATCATCATTTTAGCCGAAAGACGTCCACTGCTGGACATAGGCCTCCCCCAAGTGTCGCCACAATGAACGGTCCTGTGCGTCTCGCATCCATCGGACTCCCGCAACCGTTACTAAGTCATCGGTCCACCTTGTAGGACAGCTTATCTTTATAGAAATCTTATAAAAATGATTACTTTTTTACTTTTTCAAAAACTTTATAGGCACTTGTTTCTACACAATCAATGTGTGTCAGTATGCCATATAGCATAGCATAATAGTCCTAATAATACCCTTTTAATGTTCCCACTGCTGGGACTCAGGCCATCTCTCTTTAGGAGTGAATGAGCCGTAATCCACCACGCGGGCCCAGTGTGGTTTGGTGAATATCACATGTCTTTGAATTTTTTGGTTCTAGGACATGCCGGTTTCCTCACGATGTTTTTCTTCACCGTTTTGAGAGCAGTGGTGATGAAATAAATTACACAAAGTAATTCACCTGGCTGTTACCACTCCATATAACCACCTTTGATTGATCATTATCATCATTCACAATCTCTCTTCGTCCACAGCTGGACATACACATTTTTTTATTTTCTTAGACCACACCATCTCGTCATCGTTAATAAATATCTTTTTTGATTTATTTGGCGGCAAATGTATCGAGTCAGCCTTCTCGGCAAGCTTCGCTGAGGTAGCCAATACTGCAATAAAATTCTCATCTCCATTTTGCCGAGCTCGACATAGACCTCTCATAGATGTTATTGTTTTTTTTTTATTATTTAAGTTTCTACCTACTTGTTTCTTCACTGTGTGTAAATGCCTGAAATGTGTCAAATAGAAATGTTTTCTTTTATTTTCTATTTTTTTGTGCCAATCCCACGTTGCTGAGTCACTTTCATCCAGGTTCTATCTTTTTTTTTTTCGGTGGGAAAATCATCTTATGACATCCCCCGCTCTTGAGCAGAGCGCGTGTTACGCGCGGTTACCGGAAGGTCGGACGGCGAGCCATCCATTGCTCGTCGTTCGCAAGCCCGCGCCTACGGTGGCCGGAAATCGGAATCGGAATCCCGGCGGCAGTTGAGGCGTGAGGACCGTTGCCTTACGCGATCGGCCGCCTCCTTTGCTAGCATTACTGCTTCGCAGAAGGAGGCGACCGCCAGCCACTCCTCCTCGCTCCGGACCATGGCCTGTACCAAGGCCCGGTGCCAGAGTTTGCCCCTTCGAGGAATCCAGGTTCTATCTGCGATTTGTAACAGTATAATTTGTGCACCTCACTGGCGAACGAAAAACATTCCTTCTACAAATCTTTGGACGCCACTAGGTAACAACCTACTCCTCCTCGAATTTAAATTAATCCTTGTGAATTTCAATCTAAGATATTCTTTATTTAAATTTGTCTTTAGAACTTGATACCAAATGAAATGTCTATCTAAATCCTTTTATTGAATACTCGATTTTTTTAAATTGCTTTTAAAGGAGACTAACCCTATTTCAAACTATTCAGTCGCTATGACGACGAAAAAAAAAACCCGCGATTAAAATATCAATACCTACCTAAAACACTACATTAGACCGACGCACACGTGTAACATGCCTGATTGGCGCCTAGAACGACGTGGCGTGACATCGCGTGGCGTGGATCAAGTGTAGTTCTACAATTCTAGTTTCCATAGAAAATTTATGGAGACCGACGCGCCGAATGGCGTGTGTGGCGCCCAGATTTTCGTGTGCGCAGTGTAATTCTAGCTTTTTAAGGTACAACTACACTGCGCACACGTGTGCCACACACGCCGATATGGTCGCGTCGGTCTACATACATTTTATATGGAAACTGGACTTGAAGAGCTACACTTGATCCACGCCACGCACCATCGTTCTATGTACAAATAAGGCGTATTACACGTGTGCGTCGGTCTAATGTAGTTCTAGCTTTAACCCCTCGTGCGTATAGGGGTATTATTATTACGTAATAGCGCGTTTGACGTAAAATAAATAAAAAAAACTTTTCTAGATTTTTCTAGGATAAACGGAGATATAGGGACCATAATTTTCTACCGAATAAATTTCGTACACCCGTGTGTATAAAACGACAACTAAGCGTTTTTCAAGGTCACTCAAGTTGTACAGACGTATGTACTTATAATCGGCGCTCGAGGATAAATACTCAATACTTTATTGCAATTCATATGTATACATAGATGGTGTCAAAAAATTTTCACAGACCAATGGACCCTGTCGGGCACAGCAAAGTTAGGAGAGAGGAAGAAAGTTAGGTAGTAATTTACGGAATTCAATAGAATTTTATTTAGAATGTGATGTGTTTAATTATGCATGTTCATTATTATAATAATTATGTCTGTGTATAAGTATGAGTAAATTATGTCAGGTATGTTTATTTATCTTGTAACGTCATTATTATTAAATTATTCAAATAAAATTATGTATGCATATTATTTTATTATGTTTGTGGATAAGAAATAGGTTTACGTCAGATATTTTTATTAATTATTTAACGTCATTATTATTAAATTATGTTCATATATCAATTAAATTATGTATGTGTATTATTATTATGTCTGTGTATATGTATAGATAAATGATGTCAGATATTTTGTTTATTTTTATCATCATTATTATTAAATTATGTTTTTATTTAAGTCAAATTTAAAAATAATACTTAGATGCCATTGAGTCGAATGGAGGAATTAACTATAGGATACAGTGCAAGATTATGCGATTTTCCTCATTCATAACAGTTCTAAGTAAACGCTTTAAGAAGCCGAGAATTACATGTTCTTTTCGCCATTTTGATCATGTTTTTGTATCAGATCATCATCAAACCTTTATCGGACCATCTGGCCACAGAAGATTGAAGATCAAAATTTCAATTTTTTGTGTCGTTTTTCTTCAATGTTTCTTATCACGAGTTTTATAATACGGAAAAAGTATATGGTCCACTGCAGTAAACAGAATCAGAAAAAATATACGCTATTCTTCAGGATAAATGCTGCATAGTGTGTTCTAAATATAATACAGCTTAGGACAGCAAAAATCGTGAAGATGACTTTAAAAATTATTATCGATTAAAAATCGGAATATTATACATGTAATCATTGTGATTGTTTACAACATTTTACCGATAAAGAGGTTTTAATTTTATAATAAAATCTACATGTATATAATAGATTTTTAGTAAATCACTTAAATTTCTCGTTTATTGTCTAATATTCACCATTTTCCTGTATGCGTTGGAGACATGGACTCTTTGTGAAACCGAGATGAAGCAAGTTGATGTGTTGGAGTTGTGGTGCTGGAGACGGATGCTGGGAGTCTTCTGGACAGAGTTTCGTACAAATAATTCCATATTAAAAGAACTTGGCATCAATGCAATCGCGCATTTTGACCTTCTTCGGCTATGTATCTCGTCGTGGTAATGACTCCATAGAGCGTCTCGTAGTGCAAGGCGAAAATAAGGGCACCAGGCCATGTGGTAGATCACCAATGATGTAGACAGACCAGCAGGCTTACTCTTGAGTTCAATTCCGATCGGTCGATTTTGGGATTGTGACGTTTCGTACTCGTGAATTCGATGCTAGCGCCAAATTGGTTTAAAATTGCGAGACTATTTTGAGGAACTAACTAATTTCAATCCAATATTGACAATATTGTTTTCAAGTACCAAATCAAGTAACTACAAAATTGACATTGGAATCGTATTGGCTTGAGATTGAAATTGAAATTAGTTTGGAGAGTAACCCTGCTAATCAAGGCCGCAACTAAGTGTTCGGTTTACGAATGTACCCGGAAATCTGCAGTTCACGATGAATGGCGCCGTATCACCAGGATGATCACTCATCGTGATTCTCAGTGATGACCACGACCACTCTGGCAAGAGTGTACCGACTGAGAAGAAGAAAATGCTTCATATTTGCAAGCATTATGTCTGCGCTTCTCTTACTTTTGTGCAATCCGATATCGATAGTGACCGCGCTTTACGTCGTGTAGTCCTCTCGTAGTAGGTAAATATTTAACCCCACGGCGCTGGTACTGTCATATGCACAAGATTATACTTGAACATTGCGTGTTACAGATGTAAACAATTTTTTTTGTACAAATGATAATACATTTTTAATCTGACAGTACGTTCCGCGTTCCCATAATATAATTTTTAACTAACGGGTTGGCAAAGCCGCAGACAAAGGCTACTGTGTGTTCCTTTTTTTGAAAAAAAAACGGAACCCTTTTAGGATCACTTTGTTGTTTATTTGTCTGTTTATCTGTCTGTCTGTGTGTCTGTCAACACCCTTTATCTCGAAAACGCGTAGAGGTATCGAGTTGAAATTAGAACCATATAAGTACTCAGGTCTGCGGTCCCTCTTGAAACTGTAAAAAATCAAACTTCTGAGCTAACGAAAAAAAAAGATACGGCCGTTTATGTCACCAAAAACGTATATTTCAACACTCTCCCGTTGATCTAGAATCCTGAAATTTTGCATGAAGCAAGGTCTTATAGCACAATAGTGGAAAAAATCTTGAAAACTATAAATTAGTAGTTACGTCACAAAAAAAACTTCTTTTGCGATTTGGATAAATCTTCGTAACTCAATTCTCAGATTGTACGGAACCCTCAGTGCGCGGTTTCTTTGTACAAGTTATGCCTTTGACAAATCTGTTTGTTGGAACGGCAATCACTAATCACTGCTGACAGCAAAAAGGGGAAATTCAAAACACTGGGGGATGATTTATATCACCTACCATTCTATAGCCTGTGAAAACAATACCTATAAACTTCTATCTACGGCTTTACTTGCGTGAAAGTAGAAAATATTATAGCTTATAGCACTTAGAGATAGTGTAGATACATATTTATGAAAGAAATATCAGAATCGGTTCAGTAGTTTCATTAATATATTAGTATAGCTCAGGGATGGCCAACCTATATTGGAGAACGTGCCCCTAAAAATATACTGAAAAAAAAAAACGAGTGTGCTTATGACCACCCGACTGAAGTGAAACTTCTTTCGCCTATAAGAGAAAAAGAGAAAGAAAATGTGCGCGCGCACTGCTGTCTCTTGCTTATATCCCCCACTTAACTTCCGTTCGCCTTGCCCGATTACACTTTTCGTAACGCTTACGTCACGCGTTCGCCAGCTTACTCCCCAAGTCAAGCGTGCGTAAAGAAGTTTCACTTCAAAAAATATCATGACATGCCGCGAAAGAATCTTGATTTCTAAATCAGAAAAATTTAACAGCCAAAACAAACTAGATGCTAGTAATTCTTAATTTGCAACGGGAAAATCATATATTGTAATGTTTGCAGTTCTCTATTATTTACTTTTATGATTACTACTGTTTCAAATTAACTAGATATTAATCATCTTACATTGCGCGTGCCATTGTCGTTCCTAAGACACGGTGGAGCAAACGGTAGAGGTGCACCCCGCTTGGGCAGAGCACCGCCGTGTCCTCGTGGGGAAGATGGGCGGCAACGATTTCTCGCGCCGGGCCTTGGTACAGGCCAAGGCCTGAAGCGAGGAGTAGTGGCAGTTGGTCGCCTCCTTCTGCTAACAAAGGGGAAGGCCGCACGTGCACGCGCGAGGGAATGGCCCTCACGACCCAGCCGCCGGGATCCCGGTCCCGATTTCCAGCGTCCGTAGACGTGGGCTTGCGGACGGTGAGCAATGGGTAGCTCACCGTCCGACCGTCCGGTAACCGTCCGGACCCAAGTCCCAAGTCGTTGACGGCACGTACTATTCCACGTGCGCCTCAAGGAGATGCCAGTAAACCGTAGGAGCCCAGTAGGGTCGAAGCCTACTAGGGCCAAGGCCAAGGGTCTGCTTCTGAAAGGAAGACTCGACCCTGGTATGAATGGCTACGAAGGAACAGGTGTGGGTTTTTAGACACCCTCTCGCTCCGCCCAAGAGCGCGGAATGTCATTGAATTAGCCCAATACTAACCTCTGCTGACTATTTCACCCCAGTTCAATCAGTTGTTTTCCCCCTGTTAAAAATTATAGCCTGTATTTTAGTCCGATATAAATGCTATACTACTGTAATGTTTTATCAAAATTGGATAAACATACACACATACTCGTACATGCCTACATACATCTCTACACACACATGCAAATAGGTACTGAACAACCTTATAGTATTAGTATAGGTAATGAACCATGCCCAAAAAAAGTATTACTGGAATAAAAATAATTTCTCTTCCTCATTTCGACACAATCGAAAAGAAAATGAACCATAAGTATCATATAATATTCCTTCCCACTTGTTACTTGGATCTTCCGTTACCTATTATGTGATATTGTGTCAATATAATATCACTAAGGGCTGTGTCGTGTCATGACACACTCGAGGTTATGTGTTTACTTACCAGATGTATGTCATTAAGCGGTTTGGTAGATACTGCCTTTGTTTTGGGTTCTCTTGCTTTGAGTAGAGTGAGAGGGAGTGAGTTCATGTCTATCTCTCAAATATAATTTATCATAATCTTACAAACATAAGATTCATGTTTATGTGCCGCAAATTGCGATAATGTTTAATTAAAAGGGTGTGATACTGGAGATCTGTCTTACAGGTCTCGAACCTAGTTCAGACTCCAGCTCTCACAAAGGTTTTTTAGACTTTAGGCAAAAATTTTAAAATAAACTTGTTACAATGTACCTTTATGAGAGAAATAAATGATATTTATTATTATTATATTATTTTGGTGTACTGGTCACAAGCGTTATAGGGCCGAACTATGATCTGCTAGGTTTGAACCCGCCATAATCGCGGCAGTAAGTCGTCTCACGGTGTCCTCATCTTCTGCCTAACGGAGGTCCTCATCGGATATGGCCAATTTGGGGAGATTTCGTTTTCAAATCGATCATTTAGCAAATGGCCCGGAGGACACGGTAGAACATACAGTGAAAATCTGCCGAACACTGCCGTGTTCTCGTGGAGACAATGGGCGGTGGCTAAGGTCCGGAGCGAGAAAGAATGGAAAACGGTCCCCTTCTTCTGCGATATCGTCACGCCCTAGCCGCCGTCAGAGGAGACAGACCGGGCGCGAACGTCGAATCGGGAGTTGCAGCGATTTTGGCCATTGTTAGCACAGGCTTACAAACGACGAGCAATGGGTAGCTCACTATCAGATAAGGACTGAGCCCAAGTCAATGACAACGTTTTCCACATGCATCTCAAAGAGGTGCCAGCAAAACCATAAAATTTTCATGTTGCCACGGGTATGTTTTTAAAAAGTTAGCGTGGCCCGGGAATACGAAACTTCACAGGTGGATTTCTCCAATAGACAAAGTGATGCATACAAATTGTGTACGTATTATGGTCGCGGGTTCAAACCCAGCCAGGCGCATTACTTTATGTAATTTATTTCATCACCACTGCTCTCAAAACGGTGAAGGAAAACATTGTGTGAGGAAACCGGCATGTCCTAGAACCAAAAATTCGAAGACATGTGACATTCACCAACCCGCACTGGGTCCGCGTGGTGGATTACGATTGCCCATCCCCTCTCCTGGAGAAGAGGCCTGAGTCCCAGCAGTGGGAACATTAAAAGGCTCATTATGCTATGTGTATGCAATTTATAGTAGAGAGAAATGCCAAGAATTACAAAGTTTGTAACATCAATTCAAAGTTAGTGGGGGACGCTAGTAGTGTTCATATAAATTCTGTGGCAAAACTAAATTGAACTATTTACGGACTTGAAATTTTATGTAAACGAGGTACCTAAGTTAAATTTAATCCACTTTAACGGTTTGTTTTACTGAAGTACTAAGCTTATTAATTACGTACTTACTTAATTTTGAGTGCTTCCTCCTTTAAGTAACTTGGTTAAAATATTCTCCACGTGTACAAATATAAGTAGTTAATAAGAATAGACGTCTAGTTCGTTAATTAGCCTATTATATCCCACTGTTGGGCGAAGGCCTCCCTCTTCCTTTTCCACACACTTCTGTCCTCAACCATTGCGGGCCAGTCTTTCCGGTAGTTGTCAAGCTCATCTCTTCACCTTCGCCTTCGCCTTCGCCAAGGTGAAGGCGAAGACATCTAGTACACTTTGGTTATTATTTAAATTCAGAAAGAATTCTTGATTGATAATTATAACAAATGGAAAATGGAAAATAAAAACAATAACTCTATGTTGAATTGTGTGCTTCCCCTTGACATCAAAAGCTGAAAGTATATTTTCCTTTAAGCGTAAAATTCGGAACTACTACTTGAATTCCTCTCAACCTTAGTTCGGTCTTCGTCAGAATTATTATTAAGTTCTCATAATGGTTTGATATTTTTTATTGTATTTATTAGTTTGTAATTTTAGTATTTTATTATTATAAATAACTTATTTTTTATTTTTTCTGTTTGGATTATCTGTTATTTGTTTATTGTGCAAACCTACCACGTTGTTGTGTTTTTAACCCAAAGGTTGACTGGTAGAGAATGCCTCGTTGCATAAATAGAATTGGAACAAATTAAGTTAAATGGAAATGAATTATTTTTTTATTCATTACCTAAATAAAACTCTGTATTCTGTAAGCTCTTACAACAATCCTATACTTCTGTTCTCGTTTGTTACGACGTGAACATTACCCATTCCAGGGTTACATAATGTGCATTTCTAGTTTATTTTAGCCCTTGCGAAACACAAGTGATGGGCGAATCACAGATTGGGAACCAATGACCTATATACTAATTATTCTGATAATTAACCGAGTCTGCCGTTCGACCTCCGTTATCTGCAGGGAAATCAAGTTTGGCATCTGACAGGAACAACTTCTAAACTATTAAATTGCTATCAGTAATCACGTGTTAAACGAACTCTAGTCATCTGTTCCAATCGGAACTGCGTATTGGCAAACATATCTTAGTAAATCTCGCCCAGGGTTGCCATACCCAGCATCGGAATTTTCCGATATTATCTTCGGTAATACAGGGACTTTGTTCGGAATGCGAGGGAAATTCAAAATCGTCCGGAATTTCAGTACTGTAGAAAAAACAAATTAGGTAATAATCAAAAGATAGTAATAAACAACCATAGGTATTATATACACTATATACACTTGGTGCTATTTATTTCATCACCACTGCTCCCAAAACGATGAAGGAAAACATCGTGAGGAAATCGGTATGTCGTAGAACCAAAAAGTCAAAGACTTGTGACATCCACCAACCCGCATTGGGCCCGTGTGGTGGATTACGGCTCATTCCCTCTCCTAGAGAGGATGCCTGAATCCCAGCAGTGGGGACATTAAAAGGCATATTATGTTTAGCTATATGTATGGGATCTAATTTTCTAGTCTAGTCCAAGTACGTTTAGTTACCCTTGTAGTTTAAAACCAACTTTATAATTATTTGCTTACATACTTATGGCGCTTGAAATGTCTCAAACAACATTTCATTATATAAATGCAAAAGTATCTCTTATCTATCTATATGTTTTGATCGACAATTTCATAGGTAAGACCTATTATATATTTGTAACTGCACACACCAATGGCATTATTACACAAATCGTTGAATTAAACAGTTCTCTTTTATTTTGCCTACATAACTCCATTGCATAACTTACTTTTGTTTTACTTTTGTTTTTAACTTACTTTTTTTTATGACAAGTTCTTACAGTCCCTCCTAAGGTTGTCTGGTAGATATCGCTGTTAGCGATAAGACCACCATTGTACCCATAGATTAAGTTAGTTTGTAAGTTTTTGTTACTATTTTGGTATACAATAAAGTTTTATTCTATTCTATTCTATTCTAACTTCTCTTGCTCTGGATGAAGCGAGAGGGAGTGACAGACTGACTAAAACTCAACTGTGTTCTTTCAGTTGCCTTTTACGTTTCAAACCTACGGCAACGCTTTCTATCGATCTCCATCTATGTATTTTGCTGACATCTTTTTATTCTCTGTTTGAGCGTCAAGCTACCCATTGCTTGCCATTTACAAGCCCAGGCTTACGGTGGCCGGGCATCGCTCTGAAACTCCCGATGCCCGGTTGTTTCTTGCGTATACTTTATCACCCTTCTAATAATACATAGGCGAAGCCACGGGCAGAAACTAGGTAGATAGGTACATAATTATTATGTTATTAGACAACGCTCACAGCTGGACATCCTATCATTAAATCTAATTACGAAATAAGAATTCAGTACAAAAGCTTATAAAATATTTAATTACGAAATCCATTTAGAACCTAGAATACTTCAAAGAAACTTTTTAATCACAATATCCGCACGCGGTGGACAACTAAGTGTCTCGTGAAATTCGTTATTTCAAATCCTTTGTTTCGAAAAGGACTTTATTTTTATTGGACGTAGCTGGTAATTAGGTATCACAAAGGAATATTCGTATTCGGTACCGGTACTTCTAGAAATTATCTCATACGAACTTATAGACAAACAAGACATTTTGATACATGTGCAGAAAGTTTGTCATTGCGACCGAGGCGGAATTCTAACGAGCCGTAGGCGAGTGTGTTATGGAGCCAAGGGCTGCAGTGACAAATTTGCACGTGTATGAAACGACTTTTTTCAATGCACTTACAAAAAGAGGAATAAACGAGGGGTTGACCGGCGACTCGTGGGAGTCGACGTGCACCCAGCCTGATACGATACATGTAACAACATTGTGGCGGGGAAGAGCACGCGCACTTTTCTGCACTAGTGCGGAAAACAGTCTATTGCATGCCTAAAAGCGGTGGGGTAAGAGCGCGTTTTCGAGTGACTGTTTTGAAAAGACAATTTTAGTTCTCTATTTAGTATTTTTTAATTCTTTAAATACACACAAACTCAGAGGCGGATTTTTTGTATTAGGCATTTTGAAATTATGAAGGTCCACACTTTATTTATATACAAAAACAAAGATATACATGTACTTAATTTCAATATAATTATCGAATATATTAGCGGACTGCCCCAGCTACGCACATGTGTTAGAAATCTTTGAAATTATGGGTTTTTTCTCTACTATAGTATGGATGTTTTATACACCTGAACTTTTCTTATAAATCACTATTAGTGCAAACTGATAGTGATTTATAAGATATCGATAGTTTTTAAGTTTATCCCGTTCATAGAGACAGACATACGCGGTGGGGGAATTTGTTTTGTAATACCTGTCGCTCATTTAGAATTATAGAGACCTATTCCAAAATTTTGACTTTGAGTTGCAGAGTGACTTAAAACGATCATGTCTACCGACTTGAAATAAGACATAGATATAGGCTTAATAAAACATATTTATTGTTAAAGCTATATCCAAAACTGACATCAATTTTCTTTAAAAAATGTCTTGATTTACGAATCTTTAATCGCAGTTTTCATAAACCTAAACTTTTTGCATTCTCTATAACACTGAAAGTGCGATATGCATACTTAAATGAATAAACTAAATACACGAATATACTTAAACAATTCGTACAAAAATTAATAATAGTAAAATAAATTAGCGCTGTGACGATACCTACTGCTGCCAACTTTTTATGAATGTGCTCAAGAACCTAAAGCTAGAACTACATTAGACCGACGCACACGTATAACGCGCCTAATTTGTACGTAGAACGACGTCGCGTGGCGTGGATCAAGTGTAGCTCTACAAGTCTAGTTTCCATATAAAATGTATGTAGCCGATCTGGGCACATCAGTGCGCCCAGATCGGCGTGTGTGGCACACATGTGCGCAATGTAGTTCTACCTTCATTCGGTTCACTGCTGTCGTGATTTTCTGCGGGTGTATATATATATATTCCATAGAGAAATAGACTGAACGTAGAGAACGTCTACAATATTACATCATATTTAGATCTTCATCAAGTCTTTAGGCCGACCTTTGAATAGGTCATCATTTCAGCTATAAACCTCTCCTATGCGTCGCCACAATGACCAGTCTTGTATGTCTCGCATCTATACGGATTTCCGCGATCCTCACCAGGTCATTGATCCATCTTGTGAGAGGACTACCAATGCTACGTTTTGCGGTAGGTACACGATCGCCATTCTAAAACATTTCGTATCCATTTTTATTTTTATGTATATGTCGGCTGAGAATGCCGATCATCATTGAAGCTCTGTCCAGGGACTCTGTTTTGTGGGCGATGGCTGGGTATCGAGCAATAAACAAACTATTCCAGACTATACGACTGATTTATTATGATGCAAGCTTTAGGTATTCACTTCACACAACGAGCCGTGAGACAGTCGCCGAGACTAGATGACGTTTGCCGACAGAGAAAAGAGCACCGGACCTCTGCGGTCGGCACTTTTATCGACTCGGTTCGTGCAAACGTCAGCGCGGATTCAGTCAAAGTGACATTTGTCACTTCTCACTTAGCTCGTTCATTCGTTCTCAAGCTTCCGTACTATTGACTTCACCGACATATTATAACCTATTTCAATTTGTTTAACATAGAGAGCACAAGAGAAATAAAAACACTTAACTAATTAAAACTATATATACACTAAAGTCAACAACTCCTGGCTAAAATATGGCGTCACAAAATTTCTCCGCATCGTTGTCAACTGGAATTGTGCCCAAAAGATAGATATTAGCCTAACATCTAGTCAAAGCTATGAAAACTACGTTTGATATTGGCTGAAAGCTACCACAATCGATCAATTTTGGATTCGATACAGTAGACAGTCTATCAGACAATGAGAATCAATTAAACGCTGTTACAATTGTTTGTTTTGTGTCGATAACTTGCTTCTAATTTTATAAAGAATGTCGCTAATTCCAAAGCTAGCTTTCAAGATAAACATTACTTTTATGGCTCCTTATTGATCGATGGGTCTGTCATAAAATGTGGGCATCATGGCCCATTTGTCACAAAGGCTATTAAAGTCAATTACGTCAGAGACGCCGGCTTTTAGAAAACTTCATGGGTGCTCATGCTCATTTGATAACTTGAAAAAGTGACGAAGTATGAGAAGAGAAATGCACACTGATCGACCGACAAATAAATAAATGTCCTACTACTACTACTACTACATACTGCGTACTTGATTACTAATTATGATTGATAAAAATATAAACATTATATAAAAATGAGACTAGTTTTTATTATCAAGAAATATTATAATTTACCTATACGTAAACAAAAAATTGATTACTGATCCGTTTTATTGATGTCTATTTTCAGGAGTGCTCGGTACCCACTGTTTATTTCTCATGGGTTCTCGAGCTCCCGAGCACCCACGGTGTCGGCGCCCCTGAACTACGTAAAAATAGCACTTATCTTGATATCACTGTGCTGGTCTTGAAAGCCAGCCTAAGTCCTCGACTTTACAAGAAATATTATTTTTGAAAGATTTGTTCATTTAATTCTTTCTTCATCGTCACCTTTCTTTTTACATTTTTTTATTGTTATTAACTAGTGCTTGAATGCGATCCCATCTGACGGTAAGTAGTAGTATGTTTATCAGCTAGATGTCTAGTACTCATAACACAAGCACTGCTTAGCTTGGGACTAAACGGCGTTGTGTGATATTTATTGAATACTATTATATTATATATTGTTATATAATAAACCAAGCCACAGCTAGCATGCATTGTTTTATTACGAAGTTTTTGTGCCTACCTTCCATCATCAGATCAGCTCGATGGTACTTTATAACCAGAGTGCATCTTATGACAATTCTAATAATCTTAAACATGACTAGGATACGTTGATTTATTACAGAGTTCTGGGGTCTACCTTCCGGCTTCATCGTCAGATGTATCCCCTCTCCTTCTGCCTTCATTCAGTCATCGACAACATGTATAAACAAAACAATTTTACTTGTTACTACAATTCTTGTAATGGACGCCGAGCCTGCGGACCTAATATGTGTCAAAGTGACAATAGACTGATAGGACAGTGAGTGATTATGTGAATAATTAGTGTTTTCTAAATGAACCTAATTAGTTTTTAGTAAGGAACTCATAAAATGAGCCCTAATTGTGTTGTGATAACGTGTAATCATATTACGTAGTGATAAGGACTAAGGTTTTCTGATGGTGACTTTTTAATGTTTTTATATTTTTGTAGAATAGATAAGTGAATTCCGAGTAGAATGATATAAGGTTTCATATGTGAAATATTGATATTTCTATGTAAAAAGCCTGTTTAAAGTGTAAAGGCTCTCGTTAAGGTAAAGTTTCGCGATACTAAAGGTTATTGCATGAAATTTCGAGATTATTCCGGGCTTGATTCTGATTGGTTGAAATATTCGTGAGCATTCCGGAATGTTCCTTAATGGCTGAAAAGCTCCACCTTCTGACCGTTCGACCAATCAGCGATCAGCTGCGTAATGTATAAATTAGAACCGGTTTGTTTCCGGACACAGTCGTTTGCCGAATATTCTAATAAGAATACCTGAGAAGAAATAAACCTGGAAGAAAGAAGCCTTGTTTTATTTCAAGTTCAAGAGGAACACACCTACGAAGGAGAGAAATATATATACAGTCCACTATAGCCTGGTCCATCGAGCCGGATTCAGATCGGAAGAATCAGCGACGAAGTACTTACAGCCTGGTCCTTCGTTCGCCGGATTAAGATCGGAAGAATCTGCGACGACGTACCTACGGAAACGACGTGTCAACAACGAGTCTGCGTAACGAAGATTGAACCAACGTTTCAAGATCACGCCAAGTGAGTGAAGAAAAATCAGGATCTGCTAGTCTCGCTTAGAAGAGGGCTCCGTTGAAGTGGAGACGAAGAATTCACCGGTTCCTAACGTGTTGGAGGGACCCCGTTGAGGTGATATTCGTTAACCACTGGTCCTAGAAGAAGAGGGACATTTGATCAAGGGTGGATCCAGATTATTCAGGGGCGGATCAAGAAGAGGATCGTTGGGCTCGGGACTCGTCAGGGGCGGATCAAGTGAGCCGCTAATAGTGAACATTTGGGAACGATTCCACATACATTCCACAGTGAAAATGGTGGTCACCCGAAGCCAGGGGGATGCAGTGGAAGTGGAAGAACAGCGACGCGCCCAGCTACAGGAAGCAGCGCGTATTGAGAAGGAGCGACTACGAAGACTGTCAATGGAGCCGCCGGCAAGGGGAGCGGACGCTAGCACGGCAGGACCTTCTGGGGTCGCCACAAGAACCGAAGATCTACAGAGACCAAGGTCGCCTACAAGATCAGTAAGGTCGATACGCTCAAACACCAGCGTCACGACACGACTACGAGTGGCGGAACTGGAGGCAGCAGAAAAGTTGGCCACCATAAGAAGAAGGGAATTAGAGTTGGAAGCAGACTTGATCAAGAAGAGGTTAGCAGTGGAAGTGTCGGTTATCAATGACGAAGAGAGCGTGCATGAAGAGCAGCTAGCAGAAGCCCTCCCACGGGAAGAACCTCTACGTAAAGTGGACGACTGGCTAATGAAGAACCCGCTCACTTCACGGGGGGAGGAAGCACCCAGAAGAGAGGAAGCGAAGCAGCTCCGGTTCGACACATCGCGAGGAAGATCACCGACACCCACCAGGACCAGGAACAGCATAGAACACCTGGCAGCTACCTTAGAGAAGATGGCAAGACCAAGACTGCGACACACGGACCTCCCGACTTTCTCCGGCGCGGCCAACGAGTGGCTTCCATTCAAAGCATCGTATCGGGACTCGACACAGATGTACCAGATTTCGGCGGCAGAGAACATCCAGAGATTGAGGAGCTGCCTGAAGGGAGAAGCTAGAGACGCAGTAGCCGCCCTACTCCATACGGCCACGGATCCGAACGTCATAATGAAGACATTGGAGCAGTGTTTCGGAAGACCAGAAGTCATTATCGACAAGGCAATAGAAGACCTGAAGAAACTTCCGAGACTGGGGGCCTCAGCGACGGAGCTAAATAGCTTCGCTATCAGGCTACAAAATATAACCTGCGTTCTCAAGACTATCGACCAGAGAGGGTACTTGTACAATCCGATGCTGAGCAGAGAGGTGCTAGAGAAAATGAGCCCGCACCTAAAGGCAAGATGGTGTGACTACGCGTACGACCACGAAGGCACCGGGGACCCAGAGATCATTGTGATGTCTCAGTTTTTGATGCGGGAAGCGGACAGGGCGTTACGATACACATACGCCCCTGCATCGTGCGCCTCTAGTGTAAAGAGAGAGGCGAGACCTGCTGTGACACTTAAGAAGAAAGCGACGGTGTACGCCACAGTAGAAGACGCAGAAGAGAAAAAGGACTTGTGCCCAAAGTGTGATCAAGATCACTTGCTAACAGCGTGTCCCAAATATAAGGCGCTTTCGGTTGACCAGAGATGGCGTCTGATTCGCGACAAGGGAGTCTGCTTCAAGTGCGCCCAGAGAAGACATCGACGCATAGTATGCAAGGCGAAGCCGTGCGGCGTAAACGACTGCCGCCGCCCACATCACTCTTCTCTGCACAATGACGAGAAGACAGAAGCCAGGAAACCCGAAGACGCGAAGACCGACGAGTCACCGAAGCAAGAAGCAGTACTATCGGTAGCAACGAGACCTGCTCCCGGACCCAAGACAGTGCTGCTGAAGATGTGCCCTATCATTGTGACGGGACCACGTGGGGAGGCAAAGACCTACGCGCTGCTGGATGAGGGAGCGACGATCACCCTCATTGATAAAGAACTAGCAGCTAGTATCGGGGCGGAAGGACCGTCACAACCGCTTCATCTGAACGGAGTGAACATGTCACAGCAGGAGATGGAAAGTCAGCTCGTATCCATCAAGGTTAAGGGGATTAAGGAAACGGATGGACATCGGATCAGAGCAAGAACGATAAAAGATCTAAAGCTGTACCAGCAGGCCATTCCGGAGACCTTATTGGACTACGAGCACCTGAGGGACTTGGACCGAGACGAGGTGTGCTATGGAACGGCGCGCCCTGGACTCCTGGTAGGAACTGATCATTGGGAGGGTATCGTTTCAAGAGAGTTGCGAGTCGGCAGCCCGAACCAGCCAGCTGCTTCAAGGACTCAACTCGGATGGGTGGTGCATGGGACCGCGCCACGCGGCGCCATCTATCGAGAGGGAAACGTGCTACACTTATACGAGCCTACCAGACCCACCAGTGCGGGCGATCAGGAGCTCCACAACTTAGTGGAAGCCCACTTCAAGATCGAGTCTCTTGGTATACAGAAGAAGCCAAGAGTCAGCGAAGCGGACAAGCGAGCCATCTCTATAGTCGAGAGAACGACAAAGAAGATTGACGGAGGCTACGAGGTGGGATTGCCATGGCGACGGGACGACACCGCCATGCCCTCTAGCTACAATCAAACGTTTCGTCGACTGAAGAAGATTGAGGAGAAGATGGACTCGGACCCCGCTTTTGAGAAGAACTACTCCAGCCAAATCGAGAACTTGTTGGCGAAGGGGTATGCAGCTCCGTGCGACGGCTCTGAGGACGCAAGTGCCATTAGCTGGTACCTGCCACACTTCGCGGTACAGAACCCCAACAAACCGGGGAAATACCGTTTGGTGTTCGACGCGGCTGCTAGGAGCAACGGAGTGTGCCTCAACGACGAGTTGCTGGAGGGACCAGATCTGCTGTTGTCGCTGCAAGAGATGTTCCTGCGGGTGAAGATAAGACCTCAAGATCAACCGGCTCAGCAATTCTTGTGGAGAGGAAAGGAACGAGAGAAGCCTCCACAGAAGTACAAGATGACCAGTATGATCTTCGGCGCCGCTAGCTCCCCGTATATGGCCCACTATATTCGCAACCACAACGCGGAAGTGTATGGGCAGGAGTTCCCGCGCGCACTGGAGGCAATCAGGAACAATCATTACATGGATGATTGGGTGGCGAGCTACGAAGATGTAGAGGAGGCACGGAAGGCGGTTGAAGAAACACGGACCGTACACGCACGCGCCGGGTTCACCCTACGAGGATGGAGTGCCAGCGATAAGGCGGTGCTGAACGACGTGCCCTCGGAGCTACACGCCACTACCCCTACGTCACTGGGGGGAGAACAGCCAGAGAGTAAGATCCTGGGGCTGTTCTGGAACCACGAAAAGGATGAGCTCGGGTTCAACACATCAATGAACCGGGTCCCAGAAGAAGTGAGGTCAAGAGCACGTGCACCGACCAAGCGGGAAGCACTCAGCGCAGTGATGTCGATCTACGACCCACTGGGACTGCTGAGCCACTACACGATCCGTTCTAAAATTATCCTGCAGAACTTGTGGCGCCTACAGATAGCCTGGGATGAACAGATACCGGAAGACGAGAACGAACTCTTTGCGTCCTGGCTCGCGCGCCTTCCAGAAATAGCCATGCTGAGATTGCCGCGCTGCTACATTCTGGGAAAGTACGAACGAATCGATCTCCACGTGCTATGTGACGCCAGCGAGCAGGCCTATGCGACCACGGCATACTGGCGCATCAAGAGGAGCGACGGGAGTATCACAGTCGTGTTGGTAGCAGCAAAGGCAAAGGTGGCGCCGAGGAAGACACAAACCATACCTCGGCTGGAACTCCAAGCGGCGGTCATCGGAGCAAGACTCGCCGACACGATCAAAAGGGAACATCGAGTGGAAATCGGCCAGACAACATACTGGACTGACTCCTCGACGGTCGTGCACTGGATACGACATGACATGCGACGCTACACACCGTTCGTAGCACATAGACTTGGGGAGATCGCCGAGTTAACGCAAAGAGAAGAGTGGCGATGGCTCCCTACTGACCTGAACGTGGCTGACGATGCCACACGTCTGACTGACGCGCCGATCAGCTCAACAGATCGGTGGTTTCAGGGGCCGAATTTTCTGTACTTGCCAGAAGATCAGTGGCCCGGGACGTCGACAGATGAAGAGACAGAAGAGGAAGTCCTGCACGTGGGCGAGACATCGGGGCGAGAAAGTCGGCTACCATCGACGGGGCCCTGCGACGAGGCTGATCGACGAGTGTGGCGAGCAAGCATGGCGCTCGCGGACCACTTCTGGAGGCGCTGGCTCCGGGAGTACCTTCCTAAGTTGGTACCCCGAGGCGAGCCACAGAATGACGTGCGTCCTCTGCAAGTTGGTGACGTGGTCCTCGTGGTCGACAGCACACTGCCCAGAAACACGTGGCCGATGGGACGAGTCGAGTGCACGCATCCAGGACCGGACGGCGGCGTCAGGATCGTCGAGGTGAGGACCAGGACCGGCGTCTTCCGGCGGCCAGTTAGCAAGCTCGTCGTCGTGCTGAGAAAGGAAGCTACGCAAGCTGCACTGGGGGGAGAGATGTAATGGACGCCGAGCCTGCGGACCTAATATGTGTCAAAGTGACAATAGACTGATAGGACAGTGAGTGATTATGTGAATAATTAGTGTTTTCTAAATGAACCTAATTAGTTTTTAGTAAGGAACTCATAAAATGAGCCCTAATTGTGTTGTGATAACGTGTAATCATATTACGTAGTGATAAGGACTAAGGTTTTCTGATGGTGACTTTTTAATGTTTTTATATTTTTGTAGAATAGATAAGTGAATTCCGAGTAGAATGATATAAGGTTTCATATGTGAAATATTGATATTTCTATGTAAAAAGCCTGTTTAAAGTGTAAAGGCTCTCGTTAAGGTAAAGTTTCGCGATACTAAAGGTTATTGCATGAAATTTCGAGATTATTCCGGGCTTGATTCTGATTGGTTGAAATATTCGTGAGCATTCCGGAATGTTCCTTAATGGCTGAAAAGCTCCACCTTCTGACCGTTCGACCAATCAGCGATCAGCTGCGTAATGTATAAATTAGAACCGGTTTGTTTCCGGACACAGTCGTTTGCCGAATATTCTAATAAGAATACCTGAGAAGAAATAAACCTGGAAGAAAGAAGCCTTGTTTTATTTCAAGTTCAAGAGGAACACACCTACGAAGGAGAAAAATATATATACAGTCCACTAAAATTCTGCTGTGACTCTATAAGGAGTTCCGTTCCATGTCTTCGAAGTTCATCATTAGATCATAACAATATTTCTATGGGACCGATTCGGGAGTATAATTTTTCAATAATAAAAAAAAAAACATATTCGAAGTCGGGCTATAATTGATTGAGAAATCAGTGACAATAACTACATTTTAAAAACGATACATGCAGCTGAACATAATATAACCTCTTCTTTTTGATGTCGATAAAAAAGTTTTTTTTGCGATAAATTTACGTTTTTTTTTTTGTCAAAACACATCTCTCGTCTCGTTACTTTGACTAACCCAAAAAAGTCACTGCCGCTCCTAGTACAAACATTTTCCTTTCGCGACGTTTCCAAAAATGTCATTTACCAAATCCTTGAAAGATGTTTCAATTCGATAAATCTGTACACTGATGACATATTGTATATAAATCGATTTGAAATGTTATTTCGCACGTGGCCCCAACTATATTGCAGAGTAAATCTATTCTTAGAGTACTCTGACTTTTATTTAAATTGCTTCTAAAATAGATTATCTATACAGATGCAGATGGGATTATCGTTCGTCTTAATTCACCCTGATGTAGATGACGTCGATCCATTCAAATAGAGTTCGCCTTTAAGGAAGGTACACACGGAGTTAAATTTTAATGGAACATTTGGGATTACGTTTGCTGTTAGCGAAAAGAAAAAAAAATGGACGTTGTTAATAAAATAATAACTGCACAAAATATCAACGGTTTTAAAACGGTTTTAATATATATACGTTAAGAGTTATGCGAAATGAAATTATGCGGTCACGGTAGCGGTTAAGAAACGCGTAATTCTGATCAAATCTCTAAATCTAGTATAAGAAATCTATGTGTCGGTATAGAATTATCCAAACGCCTTGTTGTCACTTCGCGTAACCCAACGGTTGTGTTTTACCTCGGCCAGAGATTTTTAGGCATTGCTATGGGACGTAGCAATGCTGTATGTCTTTTGAGCACACTTCCAGTCGACAGTACCTTAACAACATTTAAAAGAAAAACCTGAAAACGACAGCAAAAATCAATATGACGTATTTACAATTTATTTAAAAAACTTTTTTACTTAAAAAAATACAACCGACTTCAAATACAAACTAAAAAATGCAAAATAACTTTAATTTAAATACAAAAGTATTTATAGTTAATATTTAAGTTTGCTACGTAGCTAGTTAAACCAATAAAATAAAAAAATCAGAAGTCAATGTTTACCTACTGGTTTTGTTTCTTAGTTTTATGTTACGCTGAAAAATACAAAAAAAAAACAGACAACTTGAGAACATGCTTACTTTTTTGGAAATCGTTTAAAAAAAATAGTAATACTAGTGCTGTGACTCAGCGTTAACGATACTATCTTTTGCAACAGTATCGACGATAAAATGTACGTTCGATAAACCAGGAGATGGACAAGAGTGCAGTACTTTAGAGATCAGATTCAAGACACACACACACGAGAGAAAGTCTAATATTTACCGTCTTTTTTTGATACAAAGTTAATCTATTATCTATTCTACTTGCTTTGCTTGCATTGGCAATATGGCTCAAAAAGTACTTGAAAGAAAATTGAATTAGTTCTTAAATGTGACTAGAAGTCAAGTGAATTCGATTTTCAAACCAATTTATCTTTTAATTTCACGAATGAAAAATGAAGAATCTTATCTATGCGAGCACTAGATACTTACGTTACTACATTAAAAAAAAAACTGGCCAAGTGTGAGTTGTATTCACGCACGAAGAGTTCCGTACCACTGTTTATACAGATTTTTTTTTATTTTATTCTGTTTTTAGTACTTGATGTTATAGCAGCAACAAAACTACATTATCTGTGAAAATTTCAACTCTCTAGATATCACGGTTCATGAGATACAGCCTGGTGACAGATAGACGGACAGTGTAGTCTTAATAATAGGGTCTCGTTAAACCTTTTGGGTAAGGAACCCTAACTAAGTAAGTGAAGTATGAGATTAAGTAGGAAAGTCATTTAGGTACAATAGCAGTTTATTCAGTTAGAGCTTAAGCCTCTGTGAAAGGTGACTTTTCCGTAATCTTACATAATCTTCTTTTTTTTTGCAGGTACATGAAAAGTTTGCCCAGTTTGAAAAGCGATGTGTTACAAAAATGAAGTGTTTAGTGTTCTAGACTACAATCCGTGAAGAGTGAGTGAGTTAGTGAATAAGTGAGTGAGTGACAATGACGTCCTACCCGGAGCATTTCAACGACACCGTTGTTAGGGTGGTCGATGAGGGTTTCCCTTTATTGATGCCCCGATGGGGGTATGTGGTGTCAGCTTTTGTGCTGTTCCTGATCGGATTTTTTGGGTTCTTTCTGAATCTGATGGTGATATTACTCATGTTTAAAGACCGACAGGTGAGTTTATTGTTTTTTTTTTTTTATCAATAGTTGTTAATTAGAAAAATAATGTTTTCGATAACTATTTATTTTATTTTAGAGTGTGTAGATTATTTGGATCAAAAGTAAGTAAAACCAAAAAGATTTAACATATTAATAAAGTATTAACTATTGGTCACTTTTAAACTATTAACTTAGTTACGTTAAGGCCTGAAAGCAAAACGAACTGACAGCAAAAAACAAAAAAAAAAAGATTCTTATTCTAAATATTTAATATTTATATATAAATACTTTTTACTTATTTTTTACTTACATCAAGATTACAAGTAACAAAAAGGAAACCTTATAATAAATTTAAAAAAAAATATACTTAAATTCTAAATTTTGTCCCACTAACACAGGTGTTACAAGTGTATGGTTGAAGAGGGAGAGGGAGGCCAAAGAAAAGTCGGATGTATTGTGTGAAGAGTGATTTGAAAGAAAAGGAAGTTAGTGATAGTATGACGGGTGACAGGATGGTAGAAAAAAATGTGTTGCCCAAATAAGACGGGACAAAGACAGAAAGATGATGACGACTAGGATTAATTCCTATATCGATGCATGCACACATGTAAAATCTCACATACACAATACACACAGACCCGTAACCACCATTTGTAGTCCGTACAATTTTTTTTTGTATGTTGTAAAATTATTCAATGACATCCCACGCTCTTGGGCGAAGCACGAGGGTGGGTATGTCAGATTTTTACTGACTAAAAGCCCTTCATACCAGAGCCGAGTCTTCCTTTCCGAATCAGACCCTTGGCCCCAGTAGGCTTCGACCCTGCGGGGTCCCTACGAGCCTGTACAAATATGGAATGGGGCCTGCGACACGCAGCACAGCAAAAAATCACCACTGCGACAGCCGTACTGTCTAGTCGTACCATTATAGACAAACAGTTCTGCTGAGCGTTGTCCTTTTCTAAGTGACACTTTCGAAAGGGTCGCGCCATAATCACGTACTTCAGTCAGCAGATAGTAAAAATTGCTCAACCAGATGAGACTACAAATATTATACGGCCGAATCTGAATATAGTTACAAGTTTATCGGTTGGAAAAAATTACATTAGCCGAACGGTTTTGGATAACCGAGCGAGAGTTTCCGAGTTTAGAAGTCGTCATCCTCTTGCATTTATTTCAATTTAGGTCAGCGAAGCAAGAATTCTTTTTTTCAGGCAATTTACATAGATTTTTAGTGTTCCGTACCTCAAAAGGAAAAAACGGAACCCTTGTAGGATCACTTTGTTGTCCGACCGTCTGTCTGTCTTTCTGACTGTCTATCAATACCCTTTATCTCGGGAATGCATGGAGGTATTGAGTTGAAATTAAAATTTTATACTCAGGTCGGCGGTCTCTTGAAGCAGTGAAAAATCAAACTTCTGAAGTTAACGAAAAAAAAAGATGCGGTCGTTTATTTCGCAAAAAACGTGTATTTTGACAGTCAAGGGAATCAAAATTCATAGAGTACTTCCCTTTGACCTAGAATCCTGAAACTTGGCATAAAGCAAGGTCTTATAGCATAGATATAGGAATAAGTCTGAAAACAGTAAATTTGTTGATAAGTCAAAAAAAAAAACACTTTTTTTGCGATGCGAAAAAATCTTTGAGGTTGCATTCGGGAATCAAACTATTTACATAGGTAAGTCTGTACGGAACCCTTAGTGCTTGAGTCCGACTCGCACTTGCCCAGATTTTTCTTTATTGAGTCCCCAAGTGTCACGACAATGACCGATTCTGTGTGTCTCGCATTCATCGGGTTTCCGCGACCCTCACCAGCTCGACGGTCCATTTTGTGGGAGGCCTTCCAGCGCTCCGTCTTACGGTGTGTCGTCACCATTCCAAAACGTTTTGGCCCTCATCGACCATCTGTTTTGTGCTCAATATGGCACTTAAGTTTGGCGATTCTTCATTTGAAGTTAATATATAATTCAAAAATGATTTCTCTTCATACATTCTATTATCCGGATGTTTGTTTATCCGAGTGACTTACGAACACATATTAGATGTAAATACATAGTTATTATATACATAAGAGGAAGCTTATTACTGACATATACCTCGTAATTTCTATCTTACCTTTGTTCCAATTAATTTGGGGCCGGCACAATATGTATTATTCCTTCATTCTTGTCTTACAATTAATTTATTGGGATAACTACTATGATAACGATTTTATTCACATCATTTTTTGCCAGGAAAAAGGGATTGATCGAAAGATAAAGGGCAAATGAAAGTTGCTGAACTGAAAATACTAGCTGTGTATAGTATTAGTCGGTAATAGTCTTACACGCTCTCTTGCTCCACCTTGAGTGGAATAAGATAATTGATGATTTCCCCACTTCAAAAAAAGCTGTATCATTTTTCACACACTCCATTCAAAAATATGACAGATGACAAAAAAATATCTATTTGTCATGTCAGTTAAATTAGCATAAAAAGACCATACAATGCGTTTCAAATAAGAATAGGATCGATTGCCATGTCGTGACGTCACGTCATACTGTCAAATCGCAAGAAATTGGGTAAAACTGAAGAACTCAAAGATGAGCGAAATTGAAGAACTGGATTCTTATTAAACTTGTTTCGTTCACAGTTCGTAAATAAACAGAATTTTAAAAATTTCTTGTTTTGCTCCCCATAATAATTCTTCGATTTGACAATATGACGTGGCGTCACAACATGGAAATCGATCCTTTTCTTATTTGGAACGCATTGTACAATGTCTTAAAATTTAACGTTTCACATTTACTTAAACATTGTAAACACCACTTTTTACCTAACAGTATCGTAACAAGAGTAACTCTTGAACTTCAATGCGTTTTGTTTTTGTAAACTTTTTATTGTTCTTTTTTTTTAATAGCTTTCTGTATGTACCGCTGCTAACAAAGGCTTCCCTTTTCTCCTTCCAACCCTCTCTGGCTAAGGAGATATGTGCCCAAATTTGCCCAGCGAACATGATCAGACCGTCATACCACCTTCGCTGCCATCGACGTCCCTCAAGCGTCCAGTGAGTGGCAATGCTCGCCCATCTGTCCATCTTAGTGATCTTTTATAGCAAAAAATATGTGTTAATTATTTTTAGATAATCAACTGATGAACTAAATAATCATCCTGCCCTTGTTCCATTTGCGTGTGTGTGTGTGTGTGTGTGTGTGTCATTTGAAGTATCAAATAGATTTTTTTTACCCAGGCATCATCCTTATTGTCGTAACATTTTTTTCCTAACTTAATTAAACAATAGTTACGAGTACCTACACACCCGCAAAGGTATCCTTAGATTTGCTCGGTACGGTAAGTACTGAGCAAATCTAAGAACACTTTTTTCCATTTCCTTATCTGTGACCTAATTTTACCCGCTCAGTGCTCCTGATTGGCTGTCGTAGGCAGATACAGCCGTAGACGTTTTGACTGAGACAATATACGGATTGGTTGAATCTTGTGCCATTTAGGGGATCTTGCTGGTGCCTTCCAATTATTTTTTCTACTTGAATAGAATTTTGTGGCAGTGATTTTTGGAGGAGTTCATGGATAAGTATTAGCAGCCAGAACGGTCTACCTTTAAGATTTAGGAATACTCGAGCAGGCTTACACTTGAGTTCAATCCCGATCGGTCGACGTTTCGTATTCGTGAATTCGATGCTAGCGCCAAATTGGTTTAAAATTGCGTGACTATTTTGAGGAACTAACTAATTTTAATCCAATATTGACAATATTGTTTTCAAGTACCAAATCACGTAACTACAAAATTGATATTGGAATCGTATTGGCTTGAGATTGAAATTGAAATTAGTTTAGAGAGTAAACCTGCAGAATAGTCAGCGAAATTAATATGTTCTATAGTTTTTTTCAATGGGCAGCTCAGTATCGAATAGTACAGTCACAAAAATTACTTGCCATGTATTTATTTACACTACTATACTCATTAAAACTATTATCATAGTTCTCTAACTTAGCGACAAGGTAAAACGTCAAGCTTTTATTAAAATAGCGTATTAACTCTTCTCTGAACTGTACAGTTTGTCAATTTATTAAAATTTCTCTAATAAATTGTGTAAATACATTTCTTTACCGCAAATATTATATAATATTATGTAAGCCAAACAAATTTGTGTGTATGGTTTAACTTTTCATTTTGAACTAACGTAATTATAATTTTAGTTGAATGTATAAATTAAATTTTCGCCATAGCTACATACTAGGTACACCTACTAAATTGATTTGCGTAAACACCGATAGGTAGTGAACTGCAAATAGCAAAAAAGTGTGAAAATTGTATTTCGAGGAATACCCTTGAGCGATACCTTAAGTGACAGTTGCCGAGGTCATATATCATACAAAGCCTCTGTAAGCACTTTATGCCTTTGGTCCCGGCTGTCATGTATATCTTTGACAGTCAATACGGATAGTAAGCTAGAAAATCTAACTTGTTGTTACTCTGTTGTTGTTGAAGGGTTGTGAAAGTCATAGTACTATAATACAACACAATATTACTTATACGACTTAATCTGTTATTTATTTGTTTATTAGATTTGATATCTTTTCAAATCTTTTATTTTTAAATTAATATTGGTATTTGAATTTTTGTCTTTTTAATGTAATTGATTCATATCTTTTAAGTAATTTAATTTTAATTTAAACATAATAATTATGTGATTTGTAATTTTAAACAACCAATGTAATGCAATGCAATGCCTTTAATTTTAATTGATTTGTTGATACGGAAACATCTTCTGAACATGTAATGTAGAATATTTTGTAAACAAGTTGTTGGTGTGCCATATTAATAAAAATAAAATAGAGGCAGTCGTTCCATGTCTTTTAACTGCATCTGGTTAGGCTATAATGATCCCACGGCTGGGACTCAAGCCTCCTCCGAGAAGGAATGAGTCTTAAACCACCACGTGGATCCAGTGCGGATTGATGGACGTCACATGTTTTCGAATTTTTTCTAGGACATGTCGGTTTCCTCACGATGTCTTCACCGTTTTTAGAGCAGTGGTGATGATAAATTATAGAAAGTAATACCCCTGGGTTTGGAAGCATTACCTACTCGTATGTTGGGGTCGCTTCCAAAGGACCACCACTACTTTAGACTAGGCTGGCACTGGGTAAGATTAGAAGCCAACCAACTATGGAAAATGCTATCCAGATTAATTTGATAGAAATTTGTAAGTGGTCACTCGTTTTCTCCTTCTTCTTGACTTTTACGATGATAAGCATGATCGTTTAAGCATGAAATTAACAGACATAGTCTTTTCCCCAGTCATCATCATCATATCAGCCGATAGACGTCCACTGCTGGACATAGGCCTCCCCCAAATGTCGCCACAACGTCGTTTGGTCGTTTTTCTTTAATATCTCTTCGTAAAAACTTTAAGAGTAAATTATTAAAAAATGTTGAGGACCTGGATAAATTTCGATTCAGGAAACTTTTCATATTTAACTAGAGGCCTCGTCCATCTATTTTGTTAAGAACTACGAAGTTACTGAAAACATCAACAAGTTTGAGCGAGGTTAAGGCTGCGGTTTCACTAACAATGTGCTGCGTAAGTAAGAGCTGTTTGATTTTCACCAGTAGGATTACTCGATATTCAAAGTTTAACTTAGCGTAGCTCTAGTGAAACAGAGTTCAGCGAAGCGAAGATTTTTCATAGAATGGATGTATCCTAAGGATTTGAATTATAGATGCAAGCAAGAATTTATGTTAGAGATGTAAGCTAAGGGTTCGAGAATGTTGTAGCTAGTTTAATATGGTACGGAGCAGAGGTTTAACAAGTAGGTACACTTATGAGAGAGTAGTCATGTCATCGTTGAAGCAGAATAATGTTTAATATCTCTTGCGAGATAATAAATATTTTACCACAATCCAGCTATGCAAAGTATCATATGTTATTCATACAGCTACGCAGCTCAGTTCCAGCGTTCCCGGACATGTGTCCGGGCGCAAATAGTCGACAGAACTATATAGTTCTGTCTACTCTTAGTGCCCGAAAAATAGTTGCCCGTCAGAATTGAGTTGACGTCACTATTTGTTAGAACTGTTGCCAAAGTGGAATCTCTCGTGTGTCGACTCTTAAGGCCCTAGCGCCCGAGCAGTCCTATAAAACAGTGATTTTCTGAAGCCTACTCCTCGGTAACGGCTAAGAGTTCAGTTCAAGACTCGGCCCTGGTACGAAAGGCAACGAAGGAACAGGAGTGGGTTTTTAGTCAGTAAAAGTTTGACACTATCTCCCGCTCCGCCCAAGAGGGGGGATGTCATGAGATGATATTCCCACCGAAAAAAAAGTACCTATTATTATAAACTAACTTTGTCATTATTTTATATAATGTTTGACCTCTCCAGCAATGTCAATAATGTTATGTTATAATTTTATTCTCGTAAATATTC
Organism: Mythimna pallens; assembly: GCA_961205895.1. Taxonomy (NCBI): domain Eukaryota; kingdom Metazoa; phylum Arthropoda; class Insecta; order Lepidoptera; family Noctuidae; genus Mythimna; species Mythimna pallens. The sequence goes on from OY540837.1 coordinate 19,008,589, forward strand.
ACATATGAATATACCTACGACAAGAGTAAGTATAATTTTTTTCTGGATATTTATATGAAACTATATTATGATAATTAACCTTTATTTATTTTAGCATCATTTTTTTTAATGCCCCCTCGAGCACCGATTGTACATACGTCTGTACAACTTGAATGCCCTTGAAAAACGCTTAATTGTCGTACTTTACACACGTTTGTACGAAATTTATTTTGTTTTCTATCTTTGTTTTTCCTACAAAAAAACAGTTAAAGTTTTTTTGTGGTGATTTTACATAAAAACACGCAATTACGTAATGGTAATACCCCCGCGCGCGAGGGGTTAAAATAATGACTGAAATGTTACATGGAAATATGTTTTATTTCCATGTAACATACATAATAAAATGATTTGATATTCCCAAATATAAAAATAAAAAACAATATTTTCCAAACTTAAATCATTTGTTCAAACATAACACAATAAAATCATCTACAAAAATCAGTCTTTACTTAGATAATTCTTAATTTATTGAAATAAATGAATAATATGGCACCCACATCATCGAACCATGAGCTTTATCACATCAATATGGTGTGTAGGGATGCACTATGCCACCATGTTCATGATTTTGTTGAAAACGGTGATCAAGCTAAAGTCTGGATATTTCCTAAATCCATGGGAGTTGGAAAATCACGCCAAGAATCGATTCTCAAAAACTTGACTATGACGGGACTACGAAGGCAGAAACATTAAACAATCTTTCAAACCTTCCAACTCCGGATCTTTCACCATTTAATTTTAGAAAATTCTCTGATTGTGATGTTAAGAAGAGCATAGTTTCAACAACGACTAACGCAGTTGTTTAGTTTCTCTCACTACTCATTCTCGCAGCAAAATTTCAAACTTAACATTGTTTGTTTTTTTGAATCCCAATATTTATCAATTTGGGCTGCGGGATTGTCCGAAATAGTCATCGCATCTCTGCCCCCCTAGCCAAGTTACAACCGTAACGTTCCGATTCTCTTTTCGTCGCTCGCCTCGAGTAGGCCACCCCTCCGAATCCTTTATTCTGACGTCATCTCAACGCTCAGTCACGTGGTCAGAACAAAGGAATTGGAGGCATGGCCGACTCGAGGGGATCAACAAAAAGAGAATTGAAACGAAACGGTTGTAACTTGGCTAGGGGGGCTGAAACGCATAAGAAAACTGTAGGAGCACGGCAAACCTACCCGTTTAAAAAAAAAAAATATTTATCGATTTACATGATTTTGAATGATTGAATATGCATCGACCTCATTAATAATAATTTAAATTACATCTTTATGCATGTGGTTACTGAAAGAACCAAAGATAAAGGAAAGCCTTATGCACGTTAAACTACAATGACTATATTTTTATTACTTTAGAACAGAGTCTAAAATCCTGCAAACCTATACTATAATTTTTGTAGTTCTTATATGGCGATAAATGTCGCTACATTACTATTTTGCTTTAATATGCTTCTGCCAGTGGTTCCGCTCATATCAAAGTAGAAAATATATAGAACAGCCTAGATGTCACTAGTCGATGGGGTCAAAAGTAATAAACTAGTGCGCCTCACCATCAATGATTGCATCTCTGCTTACCATCAGGTGGGATCGCAGTCAAGCACTGGTTTATATCAATTAAAAAATAATGTTCTAGAGAGGGAACCAAGTACTGGAAGACGCAGCTTTGGAAGGTCTGCCACAAGTTGGGCCGAAGACCTGGTGAGGGTTGCGGGAATCCGATGTATGCAAGACACACGGAATCGCTCGTAATGGTGATACTTGGGAGATGCCTATGTCCAACAGTGGACAACAGCTGAAGTGATGTTGATGATAATGTCACTCGGTGATAAAGTAGCATTCTATTGGTGAAAGAATTTCTAGAACCGGTTCAGTAGATTCAGAAATTACCCCCTACATTTGTATGTTACTTACAAATTTCAAGTTCAAATCACAGATTAGTCTGGCAAATGATAATGCTGATGGGTAGTTCAAAAAGTCCCAATGCAGAGTTCACACTGCTCCGTTGTCGTTGAAAAAACGGGCCGGTATCTTCTCGTCGGATACAAAGCTGTCAACGCGTTTCTGGTTCTTGAGTATCAATAGTGTTGCGAACAACACCAAACTATTTGGTAGTGTAGCGAACACTTTACCTCTTTATAATATCAGTACTCACGCTTGTCAGGCCCACTATGGCCAATACCAGCCCGGGATTGTTCGAAAGATTTATCATGACCCTAGGATGCAAAGGGCAAGAAGCTTGAAGGAACACAGGTGAGCTTTTTTTCTTCCAGATCCACCAAGTGCATTAAGTCATAGCAATATTATTACGTTTATCACAATAATTTTCCTAGATTTTCCGTTTAGAAACAATCCCTAAATTTCTTACCATCCCTAAAACATCTCCTTCATCTAACAACAGCTTTGTCCACCGTATACGGCTGAACATGGGTTTCCAAATAATGAACTTATTTACTCATTAAAACAACAAACACATTTCATGCAACACTTAAGTATACTTTTTATTCCTATTGCTCCATACATTTATGTTAAAAATGTATGAGAGAAATAAATAAATGATAACGTAGGACTAGCAAAGCGTAGCGTATTTTTCTACGGCCGCGGGTGACTCAGCCCCCCAACTTAACTGTGATTATGGAATGCCCAAACACAGGTACAAACCTGGACTTAATGCCTTAAACTAAAGCCTTAGGCATTTTCTACTAGTCAACCAAGGGTGGTGGAGAGACAACATGGCAAGTGCATAAAAAAAGAAAATATTATTATAAGAGAAGAGAAGCGTTGATCATATAAGCCGATTTCGTATAAACCCTAAACCAACACACGCTTCCTACTTTTTTAATTAACGGATGAAACACGAGCTCAGCTTTTTAATTCCCTGTCGATAAACCGATTTGCTTCTGTCTGTGATCAATTTGATTTATAAAACATTTTTAACGAAGCTATAATCGGGCGTGTATGATTTTTTTTTGTTTTGCTTAATGAACGCCGAATTCACGATTTATGCTGTGTGTGATTTTATGTGCAATTTTATTATATCTATAACAAGCACTTTGATAGCAACTTAATTCACATTATTATTATTATATATTATTATTAAATGCTTTCATAGAAATTTTAACACCCTCAACCGTATTTTGAGGTTAGTTTTAAAAAACTAATAATGGCAGACTATTTATTTTGATAAACCCAAGAACCAAACATTCAACATTGTAAACTTTAAAATCCCCTAAATTATTCTGTCTTTCAATCGCTTAACCTTTTGCCTATTTTTGGTGGCCTTCTTCCATTTCGCGTTTACATTTTAAATTATCCGATGTATTATTGAGTGTACGATATATAAAACGTTCGATTTATTAACCATTCGATACTATGAACGTTCGAGTATTAAGATATTCGATTTATTGAGGTCAATCAATTTATGTTCGATTATTTGGAATTCGATTTGACATAGTGCACCCGTCTACTCTGGGGACACTGGGTACCAAGAGTATGATGGTTAGCAAAACGAAGTGACTGAGTTTAGATCAAGTAGATATTTTACAAAAAAATAAGCTATATGTGACCCGATAGTTGTCCGATCTCGAAATTGTTCTATTTATGATGATCTTTTAAAGTAGATAAAAAAAAAATCCTTTCACATTTTATAACTAATAATTTTAAGGTGCCTGATCCGAAATGGTTAGCAACAAGTGGCATGCGTGTTGACTGAAGTGAAAATCGAAGGCGCGAACAATGCGTGTAAAATAAAAATGTATTACAACAATATAGCAGTTTGCCTTCCGTTGTCTTTAGATGTGGCTGTATTTAATCATTCATTTAAATAATGGTTGACTGTGCCCGAAAGTACATATATAAGGATGAAACTGAAACTTAGAAATTATAATTGCTTCAGTCCCTAATTTATTGGAGTAATAAACTTTTCTTTTGCGCATCGTAAAACACAAAAAGATGGCCGAGAAACAAAAGACTACCTATTTACAAGTATAGTGAAATGATTTGGAACACTTTGATATATAAAATGTAGCATGAAAACCAAGGTTTTAAGTTTATAATAGCAACTAAGTAATCGTTTTCGATTAAAGTAATTTCATTGCTTCATGACGGCACGGATGGGGCAGTGGTTAAAAGATTGACTACTGCGCAGGTGTAATAAAATAATTTACCTTGATTCTAGTGGAGAAAGTTTGTCATTTTGACCGGATTTTTTCAATACCGGTATTAATATATTAGAACATATAGAACAACCCGAAATCTCTATCGGGCAGTTGCCCACCAGACATAACACCCGTCTGGTCGGAGGATCCTCCCTTTTCAAAGGAGGTTTGCAGGACTTTACTCTCTGTTCCGCATACCTCCAAACCGCTATTAGTGTGTTTAATACTGTGATCACGTGATCACGGTATTAAATACAATTTCAATTACGAGATGAATAAAACCATTAAAATACGTGTTTTTATTTTCAAATCAGGCTGAAAATAACCGATTTCCAAAGAAGAGGACGTTCTCAAATTGTCTAATTGTTCCTTTTTTGCGCCGTATAATATTCAGCAATAGCTTAGTTATATGTTAACCGATTTTATTGTTGTTTTTTGTTTGGAAGAATTTGGCCCCTAGTGTCCCATTGGAGACGATCTAATGAAGAACTTCGGAGACAAACTATGGAATATTTCAATAAATAGCGTATTTTCAGGAAATGAACTGTTTTCATAACATAACTTCACGCCAGCACGCTCTGAAAGAATACTGAAGATGTGTAAAGTGTGAACTTTTCTTTTGCGCATCGTAAAACACAAAAAGACGGTCAAGAAACAAAAGACTACGTATTCGAGTGATCTAGTATACCCTCAATTCACTAATTATGTTCAAATTCTATGTTAATAGGGATTGACATCCCACGCATATTTTTTTTTTAGGACGAATTTGGATGATTCTTTTTAAGTTATATTACCGTGATAATCATTTAGATATCTCAAGTAATTATGACTATTTTGTCAACTCAAATTAAGGTAAGGTAACTCACCATTCAATTTTAGCTGTGAGGTACCACAACTAAAAAGTGTAAAATATTTTTACTAAAAATACAAAAACTAATAATTGCAAAATAACTTTCAAGTTTGGAAGTCGGTGTAAAAAACGAAAAAGCAATATCTGAAACACCGACTTCTAGACAAGCGTTATTTTGCAATTTTCGTTTGCCCTATTCAATACGCCTCAATTCCGGGAATCGGCTTAACCGGGGTACAAAAGGGTTTTTCTGGGTTTAGACTTCTCCCGCTAAAAGGTGGAGCGAAAAGGTGTATCAGACATTTACTGACACAGCAATAATATGTACTAATGTTTGTATTACCGTAATCACGGTATTGGCACGTCAATACCGTTTTTAAAAAAATACAAACACATATACAGATTATCTGTGATCACGGTATTACGGGATCCCGGAATACCGGTATTTAAAGCCCTAGACTGAGGTGGAAATTTGCCCGAGCCGCAAGCGAGGGTGTTATGGAGCCGAGTACTGCACGTATCAAACGAGGTTTTTCAATACACGAAGAAATAAATAAACAATGATGAATCGACGAATCGTGGAGGTTACTTAGTGCCCAGACTGATACGATAAATACAATAAATTGTGGCGGGAACGAGCCCACACAATTTTCTGCACTAGTACGGAAAACGCACCTAAAAGCGGTTAGGATAAGAGCGGGGTTTCGAGTAAGTTTATTGAAAATAATGAGTATATGACTATGTAATAAACTTCTTTGCCGCTGGAATGTTATTGAAAAATATGCGGGAATTCTGCGGGTAGTGAATGTTCAGCTATGAAAGCTGAAGAACAGTGAGTAGGTATTCAATAGCGACCTGATTTATTCGATATTGGATAAAGCTATAAATAGGAATGAAATGTGTAGGCGGAACACGGAACACGTGGTGCTATCAATACAGAGTCAAGTTATTTGGAAAACTTAGCGAATTCTAATGTGATGGAAGAAGTAGATTATATCGTAAAACTAATTTATAGTACTTGACTCTATTGTCGTGTATGAACGTGAGTAGAATTTTGTTGAATTTAGTTTTTATCGACGCGATATCAGAAAAAGAAGGATCGTGACCAAGTGGTCACGATCGGCTGGCTGTCCGTCCGTCCGGTAACTGTCCGGACCAACCAAGAGTTGTCGACGGCGCGTAGTGTTCCAGACGCGCCTCAAAGGGGCCCAGCTGGGCTGAAGCCTACTGGGGCCTTAGGTTGACTTCCGAAAGGGAACAGGTTTTTTTTTGGTGGGAAAATCATCTAATATCATCCTCGCTCTTGGGCGTTGCGAGAGATAGTATCAGACTTTTACTGACTAAAAACCCACTCCTGTTCCTTCATTTACTTTCGTACCAGGGCCGAGTCTTACTTTCAGAATCAGACCCTTGGCCCAGTAGGCTTCGACCCTACTGGGCCCTACCGTTGCTGACATCTCCTTGAGGCGCGCGTAGAACAGTACGCGCCGTTGACGACTTGGGCTCCGTCCGGACGGTTACCGGATAGTCGGACGGCAAGCTACCCATTGCTCGCCGTTCGCAAGCCCACGTGGTTTAGTCAGCAAAAACCTGGCACATCCTCTCGCACCTCCCTAGAGAAGGAGAAATCATTCAAAGTCAAAGTCAAAAATTTTTTATTTCACATAGGCCTACATGGGCACTTATAAAACGTCAGAAGCTAGTGCACACTACATCATTTATTATCATAGCATCATAGCACATTAGATCATTTCCCACCTTAAAAGAAAGTAAAAAAGTATAAAACAGCAACTCCATATGTAACCCTACAATTAACAGAAATGTTTCGAAGATAGAAAAGATTGTGCTACATTTGGATTGGGTACCATTCAAGTAGGTATTACGTAAGCATAAAATTATGTGAGCAATATTTTTTTATTGCCTTTGTCTGATTTTCTGCAAAATTGGATTAAATTTCTTATATGACGACTTGATAACTACTACTCATGCATGCTAATGTAAATGTTAACGTAGGCATAGAGTGGGAGGGGGAGTTAAAAGTTTTGATTGCTTTCGCTGACAAGAAAAATAGGGGGGGATAAGAAGTAAAGCGGGATAGATAAGTCCTAAGATTTGATAATTAATAGATTAGAATTAAATCTGATTGCTGGACGCAGTGGCATAGCTATCGAGGGGCTAGGCGTGACAGATCCCTGGGATCCCCAAGTAAGGGGGTTCCAAGTCGGAGGGCCTCCAAAACTTGATTAGCAAACCTCTTGTTGAACTACCGAAAAATTCTCCTACCTTTAAAATCTAAGTAAAATAGATGCTTTAATTATGGCTACCCGTTTTAGACAGTAAAAGTTTGACAATCCCTTCCGCCCCAACCAGAGCAGGAGAGGTTGTTTGATGATTTTCTATGTAAAAAAAGGACCCCAGTTTTCATTTTTTTGCCCCAGGACCGCAAGGCAATACAGTTAGTTAATCCGATCAGAATCGATTTAAAGGATTAGAACAATTTGCTTGCTGCGATATGCCCATTCGATAATAATTTAGGTGTTTTCAAAGCTAGAGTGAATAGGCTCTTAATAAACTAGTGCGCTTAACCATCAACGATTGCATTAGTGCTTACCATTTATTTTTAAGGTGGGGAAATCATTTAATAACAAATCCCACTCTTGGGCGGAAGGAGAGGCAGTGTCAGACTTTTACCGACTAAAAACCCACTCCTGTTCCTTCGTTGCCTTTCATGGCTTCTTGGCCCCAGTAGGCTTCCGTGGGCCCCTACGGTTTACTGACATCTCCTTGAGGCGCGCGCGGAACAGTACCCGTCGTCGACGACTTGGGTTCGGTCTGGACGGATACCGGACGGACGTCAAATGGATCCCATTAAGAGCTCCTGTGATAGGGTTCAGGGTTGGAAATAGGCGTAGCCTTCAGTTCTATAATGGTCGAATGTTTTTATCAGATTGGTGCATTCATTTACTACGGTCTCGGTCTTAAGGTCAAATTGCTTTGCTGTAGCCTCTGGCATATTCTATCGAAGACTTTTTCAGTAATTACTAACTGGCCTGATACTTTATTTATTCTATTTTATGAAGATATCCAAGGTTCGCCAAACTTAAGTGGCAGTGGGCAAAGCAGGCACTGCTCCCAGAACCGTACCGAAAGACGCAGCGTTGGAAGGCCTCCCACAAGGTGGACCGATGATTTGACCCGACTGGTGAAGGTCGCGGGAATCCGATGGACGCGAAACGCACAGGGCCGGTTGTTATGGCGACACTTGGGGGAGGCCTATGTCCAACCGTGGACGTCTTCCGGCTGAAATTATGATGATGAATTATAATACTTTATTACTGTTAGGTTTTAAACAATGAGATATTTAAAACAATTGTCGTAGAGTTATGTTGAAAATGCAAGAAAAAACCGGGAAATTTAAATTTTCTTAAATTTTTGCATTTTACATGTTGCTGTCAAGCATGATTTGCAACCGAAACCTGTATTTATTTGCCAAATTACCTACCCTATCAAACGACTTTGATGAAATAGCCATTTAATAGGGTTAGACGAACTGAGAGGCTTATCTTTATGGTGGGAAATCATCCAATGACTTCTCCCACTCTGAGGCAGAGAAGGAAGGCGAATCAGAGTTTTACTGACTAAAACCACACCTATGTTCCTTCTTTGCTCTGCGTTCCAGGAACCCGGGGTTCCTGGTATTGCCGTCACTTTGATTACAAGAGTAAAAACAGAGAGTGCACCTGTGTATGTGCACACAATTGTGCGATTCACTTAATCTCTGTTAAAATTGATTTCCAATCTTAGTGAATCTATCGCTATCGTTTGTTTAGAAATGAAAAGAGCTATTTAAATTTGTAAACGTCTGTTAAAAACCAACCGCAACATTTCAATAGTTGACAAATCGTACAATTAAAAAAAAAAAGGATTGTTCATTGTTTCTTTGTTCTCATACAATATAAATCAGGAGTTTTCTTCTGTCCGGTTGAAAGAAGTATCTTTAACCGGACACAAGAATACTCCTGATTTTCCCGAAACATAGTCCTTCGAGCCGGATTCAAAAGAAAGTAACCGAAATCAGCGAGTTACGCAATTAATACAAGAAACAGAAGCAGTTCCTGCTTGATTCTACATACAGAGGTTGATATATACTAGTAACATGAATTAAAATTGATAAAGGAACTTAATCGTAATACCTTTATCTACGTTATAACATTAAGTCAGTAGGCTATTAACTTGGCAATAAGTAAAAACTAGTTCGTGTTTTACGACAAAATAATGTTCAACGATTTACGTAAATACCATGAATTTCGTTTTATTCAATATTTCAAAGTACGTTGATCCATGAATCTATAATGTCAAATTAAGAGGCCCCTTCTCGGCCCGTCTATCGTCAACTTGAGCATAAATTAAAAGAAAGAAAAAACGGTTGTTCACATCACACGTACAGTAAAATTAAAATACAGTAGAATTAAAATATAGTAGAATTAAGTATAAAAAATAACTGTATGATCTGTGCAAGGCCAAAAAGGCGCCTAACTCAGCACATGTTTTTTTTTTTTTAGTTGGGATAATCTTTAACTCTTTGAATCTTGAATGACAAATCCTGCTCTTGGGCGGAACGAGAAATAGTGTCAGACTTTTACTGACTAAACCCACTCCTGTTCCATCTTTGCGTTCGTCCCAGAGCCCCGGGTTTCACTTTCACACTACCCGTGGCCCCAGTACGCTTCGACCCTGTTGGGCCCCTACGATTTGCTGACATCTCCCTGAGGCGCGCGTGGAACAATACGCGCCGTCGACGACTTGGGCTCGATCCGGATGGTTACCAGACGATCGGACGGCGAGCCACCCATTGCTCGCCGTCCGCAAGCCCGCACCTATGGTGGCCGGAAATCGGGATCGGAATCCCGGCGGCGGTTGGGGCGTGAGGACCGTTGCCTCACGCGATCGCCCGCCTCCTTTGCTAGCATTATTGCTTCGCAGAAGGAGGCGGCCGCCTGCCACTCCTCCTCGCTCCGGACCATGACCTGTACCAAGGCCCGGCGCGAGAGATCGCCGCCACCGATCGCCCCCACGAGGACACGGCGTTGCTCTGCCCAAGCGGGGCACACCACCACCGTGTCTTCCGGGAGGTCCACACAGTGGTGACACCTGGGCGTCGCTTCCGCATGAATCCGGTGCAGGAACTTCCCGAACTTACCGTGTTCGATGAGAGCCTGGGTCATGCGGAAGGTGAGAACGCCGTGAGGTCTTTCCAACCACGCCTCAAAGAGGGGACTTACTGCCATAATTGTGGCGTGCCCAGCACTGGGTCACGACAGTCGTTGTTGCCATTTCTCCATAAGAACCCGCTGGAGCTCTATCCGCCATGCTGCGACTTGTCGCGGCAGCGGAGTTTCACCCCGGCGTTGCATCTCCATGTGCAGATCGTGCATGTGTGCAAGGACTGTTGCCTCCAGATCCCATGGTGGCTGGCCAGCAAGGAGGCTCGCCGCTTCGCGGGAAATCGTCCGGTATCCTCGCACCATTCATATGGCCATGACCCTCTGGCATGCGTTCAGCCGGGCTACCGGCTGTTTCCGCAGCACCAGCGCCCATACCGGTGCGTCATAAAGGGCCATGGACCGAACGATTGTTGCGTAGAGCCTCCGGCAGTAGGCGTCTGGACCCCCAGGTTGGGCAGGAGCCGCTCGAGGGCAGCCCCAGTCCGATTTAGTTTGGGAGCCAGACTTCGGAAGTGCATATGCTGCGAAAAACTTGTGTTAAAAGCTTCTTGGGTTATCCTAAACAATGTTTGAATAACCCAAAAAAGATGCAACGCGAAAAAAGAGATAGCCTCTGAACGCTCTGTTGGCATTCGGTAATTCCGTAACTCACTCCGATATTTCAAAAAACTTGTTGCAGTAAATAGGTGGTTTTTTTAACTTTAAAAGTTTTTGGAATATATTTTCGTCATTCAAAATCTTGATTCAATGTGCAAGGTTTTTATATAAATTTTTTTGACATTTATAATTTGTGGATACTTTATGAAGGGCCCACGTTCACCGTTCACGCAAAACAGCAGATTTTCAAAGGATTAGTGTTACTAAAATTTATGATTTTGTTTCAATAGAAACCTTGATAGCAGTGTTTCAAAATATTTAGAGAAAGATGAGTAATAATGTCATATTCAGGTAAGATCATTTACTGTGAAAATATATCTCGAGTTGGACCCACTATTACGGCCTGGTCACGATTTCGGTCTCAGCGGCGAGCGACGCGGCGAGCGGTGCGGCATTAGTAAGCGAGGCACTATGAGCGGCGTCTCGTGGCGTAGTTCAAACATTTTCATGCTTTTGATCTAAGCACAGCAGCAAGGGCGTGAACGGGCCCTAAAAGAAACAAAGGAACACAAATTTTATTGGAATTTGTTTATTGGTCAATGTTCTAATTTAATCACACACAATATTATAAAGAGGAGGAGGAGGCAGGTTGACAGAAAAATCGTTGTTGGGCTAAGCTCGCCTTTGTACATGAATTGTATTAAGTCTGAACTAGTCGCGGGCTCGAACTCACTGATGGGTGAGGCCAAAAAGTGCGATGTCTCATTTGACATTGTGTCCGACAGCGATAATATCAAGTATGAGCAATTAGACGCTAGTTTAAATGCATAACGTATTGTTTGCACGCACACAAACACCGTTTCGAAACAAAAATGACCTTAGACGGTAAAATCTGAGAGTAGTGCTTTAGAAATTCGAGTTTTATCATAAAAACCACTGCATAAATCTATTCCCAATAACTTGTATAGAACTCTTCGGTAATTAAGATTTTTGTTACTTTTTTACACTTAAATTTGCATTAAAATCATCGAAAAACAGAACAGTGGTGGCCGAGTGGTATCGGCCCCTACTTACGAGTTGTAGGTTGCGGATTCAAACCCAGCCAGGCGCGTTACTTTGTGTAATTTATTTCATCACCACTGCTCTCAAAACGGTGAAGGAAAACATCGTGAGGAAACCGGCATGTCCTAGAACCAAAAATTCAAAGACATGTGACATTCACCAATCCGCACTGGGCCCGCGTGGTGGATTACGGCCCATTCCTTCTCCTAGAAAGAGGAGGACTGAGTCCCAGCAGTTGGAACATTAAAAAGCTGATTATGCTATACTTATGCATCAAAACACAGAAATTTTGTTAGCTCATAACTTTGTAATGGCATTTTTTTTCTGTTTCAGCACAGACAAAATTAATAATAAGGTAAAATCATATCGTGTTTTATTTTGAATGTACTATGTCAAACTGCGCAATAGTACCCCCCCCCCCCCCCCCCCCCCAAATATTTGCTTGGAAAAAGCATCGACTAGTGTTACACTAGTCGATACTTTTTAATGTTAAGTTTTATGTACAATAAAGAATTAAGAGAATAAGTTTGTATGTAGCGAGTAATCTCTGAAACTACTGCACGGATTCTGAAAATTCTTTCACTAATATGTAATTGTATTATCCCTGAGTGCTATAGGTTACTTTTATATCATGAGTATTGCGGGCAAAGCCACAGGTAGATGATCAAACCCTTGATCCTGGAACACAAAAGCCAAAAAAGGAACACAGGTGTGGTTGTAGTCAGTAAAAGTCTGACACGGCCTCTCTCTCCGCCCAACAGCGGGAGAAGTAATTAGATGATTATCTCACATAAAAAAGACGCTAGTATTATTACAAAAGACACCGTTGATTTCTAAGGTCAATTAAAAATATTTCATCACTGTATTCCGAGGACATAATCCTCGGACAAACTAATTTGTATGCAGGTTAGGCTTTACACGTAAAATATTTAAAATCGTTTAACATACTCGTGGCAAAGACTTGCCCTTCTCGATTTCATATCAGCCAGAATACCCCCGACACAGAGGCTGAATTAATTGCCTTAATCTCTGCTGCGAGCACTATTTGCGCAAGCTCACTAAAATTTAACATAGGTCTAAGTTTACTTAGGCGGATATCTGTTATTATAATAATACCCTTGTGATTCAGAAACTATTAGGAATTTAATACGCCTGCTTTTTCTAGAGACGATAATCCAAAAATGTTTGTGCTACGATTAGATTTTCGACAAGAAGCTTATAGGGACTAACTACAGCAGTTGACACACATAGCCCAAAAAAAAAAATAAACTGAAGTGGCAGTGCGCAGGGCACATGACTCGCAAAACAGATCGTCGATATATCCCAACTAATCGTTCCGCTTTTTCGATTGTACCGCGTACATCGATGGACTGGAACAATTTGCCTGCTGCGGTCTTCCCGTCCTATTATAGTTTAGGTGTCTTCAAGGCTAGAGCGTATATGTATCACGTCAGGGCCACCAGTTTGGAGGTATGTAGGAACAGAGAGTAAAGTTCCGCAAACCTCCGTTGAAAAAGGAGGATCCCCGACCAGACGGGTGTTATGTCTGGTGAGCAACTGCCCGATAGATGATTTCGGGCTGTTCTATATACAGTTCTAATCACGCGGAAAATTTTAATTGCGCGATGCAGGATTAGTTCTTATGTGACGCCATAGATGTCGCTATAATGGCGTTGCGGTTAATAAACTAGTGCGCTTCACCTGGTGGTTGCATCACTGTTTACCATCAGGTGGGATCGCAGTCAAGCCACTTAGTATATATCATTTAAAAAAAAGGTTCTCGAATGGCTACCACGTACAGGTTTTTTTTTCCGGTGGGAAAATCATCTTATGACATCCCCCGCTCTTGGGCGGGGCGGGAGATAGTGTTAGACTTTTACTGACTAAAAACCCACTCCTGTTCCTTCGTTGCCTTTTGTACCAGGGCCGAGTCTTCCTTTCAGAATCAGACCCTTGGCCCCAGTAGGCTTCGACCCTGCTAGGCCCCTACAGTTGCTGACATCTCCATGAGGCGCGCGTGAAACAGCACGCGCCGTCGACGACTTGGGCTCGGTCCGGACGGTTACCGGACGGTCGGACGGCGAGCCACCCATTGCTCGCCGTCCACAAGCCCGCGAAGTACTGGTGGAAGCAGCATTGGAAGGCCTGCGTTTCTTTGACAGCTTAAAGAAGGTATCCAACAGACTTTTATCAGGCGAAAATAAGTCTTTAAAAACCTTCAAGCCGGTGTTGTAGTTGTAGACAATCAATTCAACTGGGACTCGGGGGACTCGCAACTTATTACTATTAAGTATACGTGAAATCGTAGTCTGTGATAAGTTGCGAGTTATACAGTCAAAGTTATACACTTTAAAACCTAAAGTTCCGTTCCAAAATCCTACTTAACACGTACGTTGTTTTAGCGAAGATAGCGTACGGAATCACGAACTACGGGGGAACGTTTAAATCGCATGCTGATAGAATTTCCAAACTTGAAGTTAGATTTTTAAAACTTATAGACACAAAAAAAAATCATCAATACAAAAAAATGGTCACGATCCCTTGACCTATTGAAAGGCCCCAAAAAACACTCTGTGTACAACGCTAACATATATTGTTTGATATCAAATATACTTAACCGGTAAATAAAATTGTAATTTTCAGATAGAGACAAAGCTTAGGGAATGTAATTATGTGCTTAGGGTGCCTACATGATTACATAATATAATGGCTTTAACCTCCTAACCTAACCTATGTATTGTTTTAAAGTTTGTGACGGTAGGTTTTTATTTATTTACTTATTTAATCTTCATGCAACAAAAAGTACAATGGCGGACTTTATGTCTTAGGCATTCTCTACCAGTTAACCTAGGGCAGTGACAATATGGCAGGTGCATAAAAAAAAAAGAAAATATTTAGACAACAAGTATTACAAAATATATATACAAAACTAAACATACATACATATTTAATAAAGTATATACATAGACATACAAACATATAATTATATATATACACACAGTAAAGGAGTTTTGAGATAATTCTGCTATTTGTGTAGAAAGTGATTCCGCAACTTTCGCTTGCTTTTGCTTGGCCGTCCTGATATCAAGAGGTAGCGAATTCCACAGAAGGATGGACTGTATATAGAAGGAGGAATGAACGAAATCAGAAGTATGAGAAGGACAAAGCAATAGGAGATTGTTAGAAGAACGCAGATTCTTAGCATGTGAAGAACAGAGTTATTGAAAGTGAGATATAAGATAAGAAGGAGGGGTAGGAGAGTTGAGCAAAGAGAAAAGAATTGTCAAAGCTCGCAGACTTCTTCTCTGGCGAATAGCTTTTTTTTATGTTTGTGACGGTAGGTTTTTTTGGTTACTAGCTTCTGCCAGTGGCTTTCTCCGTGTTAAAGTAGAAAATATATATCCTATGTCACTAAGTGATTAAGTAGCATTCTACTGGTGTAATAATTCATAAAATAAAATTTATTCTTAATAAACATACAAAACTTTTTACGATATTTGTATATCTTTTTTCCGAACTCCTCTGTTTTCTAAAACTTCTCACTCTTTTTTGCGGTAGGAAATCATCCAATAATTTTTCCTACTCTAGGGTGGGGCGAGAGGGCGTGTCAGACTTTTACTGATTAAAACTTACCTTTATCCTTCTGTGCCATTTGCGTTCTAGAAACACGGTTTTCCTTTCTGAAATTCCCCGTGGTCCTAGCGGATACACTGCCCACAGTACCCATACTTAAAAAGTTATTCAAAAGGCTTCTATTTGTTTGAACTTCAAACAACTTAATGAAAATTTTATTATAAATTTGGCATTTAGCCAAAGGCTATAAACAGTCCGTACGTCCGACACAATAGGTCTAGAGTTTTCAGGTCTTCATTTAATCTTCTATATATATAAAAGCGAAATACCACTTACTGATAAATCACGAAATCTCTAAAACTATAACACCTACAAACTTAAAATTTGATAGGTAGGTTCCTTATAGTGTGTAGACATCAGCTAAGAACGGATTATGTGATATTTTCGGACTAACTTGGAATAAAATGTTCAAATAAACTTTATATTAAAAGTATGTTTTTCTTATTTTTAATTAGATATTTCTTGATTACCTGTTACTTTTCTGAGAGATATGTGAATGCACAGTTTACTATGTTCTAACAATTTAAGCACGTAAAATTTAAATACAAAAAATTTCAAAAACGAGATAAAGAACTAAAAAATAAATTAGGTAAGTCGGACTCACAAAGTAATAAACATGATATATTATTATTTACTATCTTCTATATCTATACATATAATAAATCTGTAGAGGTTTTCAGTTGTGCTCGCATCACGTAAAATGTATTAAATCGACGTAGATAACTTTTATACATTAAAATTGTGTGTAACTTTATATATTACTTAGGCTTTGTTTCATTGCAATCGGTTGACTTTATCGAAAGATATGCTGCATTCATTGACTGTTAAGCGGTACGAAATTCGGTCAGCTAGTTAAACCATAAATTCCAAAGAAAGAGAGTTTCAAAGCTAGAACTACACTGCGCACACGTGTGCCACACACACCGTTCTGGGAGCGTCGGTCTCCATACATTTTATATGGACACTAGACTTGTAGAACTTACACTACATCCACGCCACGCGACGCTACCCGAAGTCGTTTTACGTACAAATCAGGCGTGTTACACGTGTACGTTGGTCTAATTTAGTTCTAGCTTAATTCTTTGAGTATAAAATTACCTTTAATGCGTCAACCCTCAATGGGTCCACGTGGTGTACTAAGGACTGTTCTCTCTGACAGAAGAGGACAACCACGGGCTAATTATGCATACCCAAACGACACAGCATAAATCACATTAATTGTAGAACAAATCATAACCAGATACTAATAAAGCTATTGTTATAAATCCCACGCGTTCAGAATGTATATTCAGTGGCAAAGATTCTTAACCCGGTGTCAGTATGGTATAAAATTAGTACAATAACTGTAGGGTGGGTAAAAATGACCCAGATTTTGAACTGTGTCTGATTTTTACCATTTCTCAGAAATTGAAGGATTTTTCTATACATATAATTAGATAAACTACTAGCTAAAATATGGCGTCATAAAACTCCTCCGCATCGCTGTCGACTGGAAGTGTGCCCAAAAGGCCGGCGGCATTGCCACGTACGTTGTATGGCAATGCAATGCATTTGCAATTGCATTCTCTGGGCACGCCATAATTTTGGCGGTAAGTCCCCTCTTTGAGGCGTTACCTTCCGCATGACGCATGTCCTCACCGGCCATGGTAAGTTCGGGAGGTTTCTGCACCGGATTCGTGCGGAAGAAACGCCCGGGTGGAGCACTTGGTGGAGGTGTGCCCAGCCTGGGCAGAACAACTCCGTGTCCTCACGGGGGCGATCGGCAGCAGCGATCAGGACGAGGACTAGTGTTGCCCAAATTCAGTCTTGGTCTTGCAGTCTTGGTCTTGTTCTTGCGTTTTTGCAAGACCAAGACCAAGAACAAGACCGCGTATTTTTAGCAAGACCAAGACCAAGACTGACCGTGCAAGACTTGAGCAAGAACAAGACATAGCCTGCAAGACTCTTGCGTCTTGCAGCTAGGACTTAGCGCTATTTCACTGAGTAGTTAGGTGTAACAGTTCGGTGTATAGGTAGGTACGCTTAGGAATTCTATGAGACGCAAAAAACTGTATCAAAGAATATGAAAAACTGGACCTATGCGCATTACGACTAATACCATAAACATAGCGAATAAAAAAATATCTATTAAAATCAAACTGAGTGCATGCATAGTTATGTTTTAACCATCGGCACTTTGATAATGCGGCATCAAAGGTTTTGTACTTACTTCTCAAAGAAATTTGCCGCTTTTCGGAAGTACATGGTTATGATACACGCGCCGGCAGCTTCTTTTGAAATCTAAAACAATCGTTGCCGCCACGCCGAAATCATAACATTTGACACTATTTGATTGCCGCCATAGGGCGTAGGTATACTCATGCAAAATAATTTCCTAGTAGAGTACCTACATGTGTTCCAAAGAATAAATAAGTTTCAGAGTGCTTAGAATGAAAATGAATACATTATACTGATCACGCAAGTAGTATTATGATTAGGATAAAATGGTAAGGATAGGTAGTAGATGTCATATTAATTCATTCTAGTAAGTATATATTATAATATTGATTACTTATATGGTTTTAAACTAATTACTTAGGTACTATTATTGTACATTTAGTCATTATATTTCTTAAGTTTTTACAAGAAAAAATAGCAAAAAAGTGTTCAAATATCACCCGTTTAATAAATATTGTAGCCACTTTTAAATATACTTGAAACGTGTAAAAAAATTCTACAAAACTAATAAAATAATATAAAAAGCGTAGGTACTTACCTACTAATAAAATAAAAAGCCTGCGATAAGAGTTTTGTATTACTTACCAGCCCGAATATCTCTGAGAGAGATGATGAGAGTAAGTATTTACTAGCTGTGCCCGCGACTTCGTCCACGAGGAATAGTAACTTTGGAGGTATAGTGACGTTCAGGACTTATTTATTTATTTTAAAACTTCTGTCATCAAACATACAAACGAACTCTTCAGCTTTATAATATTAGTATAGATGTACGCCAAAACATTCACTTATATGTAAAGAATAGTGATTGGCACTAATTCTATTTTATTCACGCGTCGCGTCTGTACAAGTAGGTAATATTTAGTGTGTGTTTGTACGCCGCACGCGGCATTGTTTGATTTGCGGCGGCATCCTTTTCATAGAGCCGGCACGTGGCGAGGCGGCGCGGTAAAAAGCAAGGAAACGTACTATAAATAAAAGAATTATTTTAATTCCAGTCATTTCCAATTGAGCTGTGCTTCGAGTCTAACTTAATAATTGTTTTTACTAATTCTCGTTGTTTTCTAAAAACGTATCACGTGTACAATTTAATATGAGTGACGAAGATTCAAATTATTCTAGTCCGAGTAACGAGAGTTTGAGTCACAGATCTAAAAGACCCAAAAGCAAATTTGAGGAGTTTTTCGAAATAATTCATGCATCCCAAACTGCCTTCTGTAAATTGTGCCAACATAAAAAGATTGAAATAAAAATGAAAAACAGAAACACTTCAGGCTTAAGGAAACATCTAATATCTTTCCACAAAAAGGAATCAGAAATATTTCTTCCTGTTAAACCAAAATTAAGTGGAGATATCACAAGCTTTTTAGTAACCGCTGGAAGAAGTGGACAGGTAAGAATATTTTTTTAACAGTTAAAAGAATTTTAACTCCGCGTAGCTATTCATGCGATACTTTCAAAAACGCCATTAACTTACGTAAGTATTTTTGAGTTAGTGGTGTTTTCACAGTTTTCATCTAGGGGTGCGACATATTAAGTATGTAATTATCGTCTTAAATATTTTTTATAAACACCCATATTTTCATTTAATCGGCCAGTAACAACTAAGTACTTTATTTTGGTAAATTACAGTACAGTGCAACCTTAATATAACAAATATCAATTTAACGATTTTCTCGATTTAACAACAACAAACCTCCTCCTCTTATACGCTCAAACCTAGTATATTTTAAATAATAACACAAGATTTATTGTTTTGTTTCAGTCGGAAAACAGCAGTGACAACATCACGACAGCTACAGTTGATTGGGTGGTGAAAAAATATCTTCCCTTCTCATTTTTCGATGACGAAGCTACACAAGTATATTTTCGACGTATTTGCCCTAATATGGTGTTTCCTAAAAGGTCTACACTTAGAAGGAAAGTCAAAGAGCGATTTGAAGAGCTCCAATTGAATCTCAAGGAACGACTTCAACAATTATCATCTAAAATGTCTTTTACCATTGATGGGTGGACGTCAATTGCTGGTAGGAGTTACTACGGGGTTACTATTCATTATATAGACAACGAATGGAAGTATCAATCTGTAGTTCTTGATTTTATACCATCACGCGGTCGACATACTGGGGAAGATATTGCAACGATTTTCCATGAATGTTTATTGGAATATGGCATAATTGATAAAATACAAGGTATCACGGTCGACAACGCAACTGCAAATACCAAATTTATGTATGAACTGGGCAAACAGCTGCCGCCACACTTTGATTCAGACAATCAACATTTCCGGTGCTTTGCTCACATTTTAAACCTTGGTGTACAAGATTTATTAAAGACCTTAGCATTACACTGTGAGTCTGACACTAACGCGCAAGATCAGCAGTACGAAGACTATGCAGACGAAACTGAGGATGAGGAAGATGAAGAATCTGCACCAAATATTGCTGACTCGCGTACATCTGTAACAAAGTTACGCAGTATTTCCAGTAAAATAAAAAGAAGTGAGATAGTGAAGAAGAAGTTTCAGTCTGCTTGTGAAGCAGCTGGCGTGCCATCAAATCTAAATGCCATTCTTGACTGTCCAACGAGATGGAATTCCACACATGATATGATTGGATTTGGTTTAAAAGTGAGAGTGGGCATTGACATATTGTGCAATTCTGTCACCGAATTAAATGATTTTCAAATCACAGCTAATGAATGGCAGGTACTCGAAAAATTACATAAATTTCTAATAAACTTTAAACTTTTAAGTACAAAACTTGGTGGAGACAAATATGTTACATTACCGCTAGTCATTGTATCATTCAATCTCTTGCTAGATAAAATTGAATCCATGGTAAAACAGTTAGATGAGAAACCTAATCGATCTGAAGTGGATGAAAGGCTCATTCTAGCTTTCCAAGCAGCTCGAGACAAAATGCTTAAACATTACAAGAAGAGCAACTGGATTTATTGTACTTCTTTAATTTTAGACCCAAGGCATAAGGCTCAGACTTTTGACCTGACAATGTGGGGGAAGCAACTTAAAACAGAAAGTCTGCGCAAGTTCAATGAACTTTATGAAGAATATAAAAGTCTACACTCACTGAACAAATCTCTGGAATTACCAGAAAAAGAAAATAAAGTATGTAACGAAGATGAAGACGTAATAGACTTTGATAAACTCTATGAATGTCCCTCGACGTCATCTGGATCTTGTCTTCAAGGCTTAGTGATAGACGAGTTGGAGGAGTACCTGAGAAAACCAAGAACTGCCAGCTCGGAAGACATTTTAGATTGGTGGAGGACGCATGAGACAGAGTATCCGATTTTATCGAAAATGGCCCGTGATTTTCTCTCAATACCTGCAACTTCAGTACCTGCTGAGAGGTTATTTTCTAAAGCATCATTAGTAATTAGAAAACATAGAAATAGGTTAAGTGATGAGTCAGCCAGATGGTTACTTTGTATTAATTCTTGGTCAAAAAAAAATATATAAAGTATCATAACCTAATGATAAAGCTGTTGATTTGTGTTGTATTTTATTTTTTATTCAAATAAATGATAAATCGTAAAACTCTTTTATTAAATTTCTTATAAGTTGAGGGTTCAATCTCTTTCTAGACAGATAAGTATTGTTCTTTAAAATACAGTCAAGTTATTGTAATTAATTTGTTTTTTTACATGTTTTAGCAAATGTAAGCTTATAAATCATAAATGTTTATTAAGAAACAGTTACTTCCATGGAAAACGACATATAGGTCAGTTGATTTTTCGAATTTCTTATCAAATCTTCAGTTATTTAGTAATCTGCTTGATCTTTACTATGGCTATGTTAATTCAAGCTCACAATGTTCCAATTCTAATACGTTTTTCTAAGATTTAAAGTAAACTTTAATAAATAGTAATAGACTAATAGGTAATTGCAAGACTTGCAAGACTCTTGCTGCAAGACCAAGACCAAGACCAAGACTGGGAGCGCAAGACCAAGACCAAGACCAAGACCAGGTGTATTGGCGCAAGACCAAGACCAAGACTGGCTAAGTCTCGTCTTGTTCTTGCATTTGGGCAACACTAACGAGGACGCACGCGTGAGGCAACGGTCCTCGCGCCCCAACCGCCGCTGGGATTCCGATCCCAATTTTCGGCTACCATAGGCGCGGGCTTGTGGACGGCGAGCAATGGTTAGCTCGCCATCCGACCGTCCGGTAACCGTCCGGACCGAGCCCAAGTCGTCGACGGCGCGTACTGTCCACGCAAACCTCAAGGAGATGTTAGCAAACGGTAGGGGCCCAGCAGGGTCGAAGCCTACTGGGGCCAATGGTCTGCTTCTGAAAGGAAGACTCGGCCCTGGTACGAAAGGCAACGAAGAAACAGGAGTGGGTTGTTAATCAGTAAAAGTCTGACACTATCTCCCGCCAGACCAAGAGCGAGGGATGTCATTAGATGATTTTCCCACCAAAATATCTAGAGAAAGATATGTAATAACATCATAATCACGTAAGAGCGGGTGTAGAAAAATAAATAAGGTGAATCTCGGGTTAGATGCTCTTAACTGTCAGTGGGCAGGGTACATTACTCTCAGAACGTATGGTCTACGGGGCCAAAAGGTGGACCAATGTCCTGATTAAGAATGTGGAAATCCCACGAATGCAAAACGCACAGGACCGGTCGCTGTAACAACACTTGGAGAAGATATATATCCAGCAGTTGACATCTTTCGACTGAAATGACGATAATTATGGGGAGCTAATTATTATGGTGAAAAAATAAATAATTGTTTATTGGTACAAAAAAATAATCATTCACAATATTTATAGTCCAGGATAACATAGGTACAGTTATCTCAGAAGTTGCAGATACTGGTTGCCAAACTAAGCTATCGCTTGTATTTTGGGACACAGTGTTCAGTCGTAGCTATTGTTACAATTTGGTTTCAAGGTACATTTTTTGTGAATGTGAATAGCTTCTATATAAATGTAAAAGGCTATATTAAAATTTAGAGTTCAAGGGTGAGTATGTGTAAGTGTATGTATGAGTGTGAGCATGTGTGTGCGGGTGACAGGGGGTTTTTGATTACACAATGAATTTTAACAAGTTTTCAGTCTCTTAATAATTGTTTTAAGTAGCCAATCAGTAACTTTGACTTTTACTTTGCGTTTGTTAAGTCCTACAATTTTCAGTTACTTGTTAAAAAGGTCGTACAGTTTGCAACTTAAACTGTTTTAATATAATAATAATATTCCACAATTATCACACAACCCCATCTAGTCCCAAGCTAAGCAGAGGTTGTGTTATGGGTACTAGACAACTGATAAACATATTTGTGTATTTCTAAATACATCCTTATATAGACAAATTACACCCAGACACAGAACAAAGGATCGTGCTCATCACACAAACATTTGTCCTGGGTGGGAATCGTTAAATTGTCCTCTGGCAAAAGCTGTCTTCGTAGGGACGCATGCAGTCATCCTTCTACGGGTATTAGGGGCATTAGATGGGACTATTTGAGGTTTTCTTAGGGTTTTAGTTATTTGTCAATATGTAAAAAAATGCGTTGCTGAAGAAGTTTAGTATTCAATTTTATGATGTATGATGATGAGTAATTCTACGATTACTTTTTTTACAAGCACACAATTTTTGTCTAAAAGTGTACCTTAAATCCTCAACTGATGAAACTATGTGTCCTGTATCTAAAAAATAATTCATCCATCAGTCCGTCATTTAACAGGATTAAAATATCCAGGATTAAAAGAAGGAAAAAATATATCTTTGACGGTAAACAGAAACTTCTGGACTCGCTAACATAATTTTATCTACTATAATTCTGAAAGATAGAACTTTACTTGTGTCAAAACATCTTCTATTACAACTTCAAAATCATCAAAGCAATAAGTTTGTAGGTGGTTGACCTTTTAAATGTTTTCAGTTAAGTTTCTCTAGATACAAGAAGTGGGGACTAAATGGTAAGCAAGGAGTACCGAGAAGTCGCATCAACTTATCTATGAAACAAAGGTCATTATCCTAATAGGTTTGTTTGTCAGTTGGTATTGGTTTGTTTGTGTGACGGTTTGTTCGATTTCTTCTGTGTCATAAAGCAGGCTACAGTACCAACACTTTTTCTTGAAGGTGGAAAATCATCAAATGACTTATTCAATACAACTACTAAAAAACCCATTTTTATCCCAATCGCTTTTAGAAAAAAAAAGCTTAAAGTTGAGAAAACAACATTTCTTTGGCACGTGGAATATTCGAGGTCTTCTTGGAGACCATAAGCTTCCAATGTTAGAAAAAGAACTAGAAAGATGTAAGTTAACCATCACAGGGCTGGGCAAAACACACTGGAAAAGAAGTGGGCACATTAACTCTGAAAAGCACATCATCTACTTTTCCGGTAATGATAAGAGTAGCTTATCTGGAGTGGCAGTTGCAATTCTTAAAATATGGAATGGCGCTAGGTTATAACCCTGTAAGTGATAGACTAATAACTATAAAACTCAGTGCATCATCGACACCGTTGAATATCGTACAGGTTTATGCTCCCACTAGTTCTGCCAGCGATGAGACTGGATGAGACAATAGAAGAATTCTACAAACAACTTGAGTCTTCTATAGCTAATATACCTAAATGAGAGCTATAAAATAAAATAAATAAATAATAAATGTTTATTTCGGATCTTTCCGTCCACAGGTAATACTTACAGGATTTATACAATAGAAAATTCCACTGGTGTAACGGTCACGGAGATTAGGGGCATAGTGAATGTTTGGAATAACAATTGCAAATCTCTCTTCGCTAATCACACCACTGCAGACAATCTATGTACTATTGATCACATCGGTGACCGGTAGCCTAATATATTGCGAGATGAAGTGCGAGCTGCTATTTGACATCTGAAGAGCGATAAGGCTATTGTAGTAGATGAGATCCCAATCGAAGTATTTAAGGCTACGGGAGAGACTGGAGTAGACTTTCTGCACACTATCTGTTGCAAGACGTGGGAATCTGGCAAATGGCCTGAAGTTTGGTCCCAATCAATATTTATACCCTGGCATAAGAAAGGCTACACCAAGAAGTGCAATAACTACAGGCTCATTTCTCTCATATCGCACGCAAGCAAAGTGTTACTGCAAATTCTTAACACTAGACTGCAGGCTTACCTTACTCGCCAAATTGTGCCTGAATTAGCCGGATTTGTAAAAGGCGCGCGCGAGCAGGTACTTCTACTGCGACAGATCATTGAAAAAACCAGGGAATTTAACACACCACTCTTCATTTTGTTTTTGTTGATTTTCGCAATTTTGTTCGAAACCGTCATAATTATGGAAATGCCTCTGGAAAATCCTGTTAGAGAGGTACCACATTTCTTGATATTTTTACTTAAGGGACTATTATGAAGATGGCACTGCAGCAGTACGGGTGGATGATGTCCTCTCGGAAACTTAAAACGGAGTCCGGTATTAGCAGCTGCTATGTAATAGCAGGGCCATGATTCTTTCGAATAATCAAAGCCCTGGCAGGCGTCGGCAATAGTGAGCCCCTTTGAATTAATCTGCCATCCCTTTGAGGCGCTCATGAAACGACGTGCCGTTGACCTAGGGCCTGGTCCTTATTGGCCGGCGAGCTACTCATTATGGAGAGCTAATAATTACTCGCCGTCTACAAGTCCGCACTTACGGTGGCCGAGAAATGCCCAGAGGGCTTAGCCAAGTTAATAATCTAGAATCGTTAATGCTACTAGAAAACTTCAAATGTATGGGAATGACATCATCTCAACATTAAGTCACGTGGGCAGAACAAAGGAATCGGAGGCGAGAGATTCGAAACGAAACGGTTGTAACTTGGCTAGGTCTGCTGTTATTCTAAATGCTCAAAGCGTCGCCTGCGGATAACCAAACGGTATTTAAATTCTTATCATAAATGACCTTTACCCAGCTTTAATTTCACGCGATTTGTTTAATTATTTTGGAATCCTGCCTTTCAAACCGAACCCTTTGATCAAGAAACCAAGGATTTTTCCACAAGGTTAATAAGCTTCTATTAATACAAAGCAGTAATAATGTACCTTACACGTGTATCCTGTCTACTTAAGATACAGCTTAACAGCCTTTCATTAATAATAATAATAACTTTTGAGTTGAATTTACACTAGAGGAGCCGTGCACGAGCTGAGCACAAGCCGAACTGCTTATACTCGCGATGTCAAGTGTGGACGTACAACGAGCCTCCTACGATTATCCTCGGACGTGATGTGAAATCATCCCTTCGTGTTCGTCAAAAAACTGACAATAGGAGAAGTAAAGTCGAGCTTTGTACTCGGGTCCATGCTCGGCTCCTCTAGTATAGATCCACTTTAAAGTGTTCAATAAATAGTTATGTAAATACGAATGGTAACAACGAATTCGGTCTGCCGAGACGACGTCACGTTACTTTTCTGCACGTTTTGTCGACACGTTTCTAAGACAGCCTCAGTTTGTGCTACGTACCGCTGTGGTTATATACGATGAATATTTGATTTAAAGAATATGAGATTTTTTGAAAGTGGGAAGTCATCAGATAACTCCTCTCACTCTGGTTGGTTTGAGTAAGATTGTCAAATTTTTACTGATTGATTTTTACTTTTTTTTTTATTTTGACTGTGCTCCTTTAGTTGCCTTTTGCGTTGCGTGGTCGTGATAACTCTTTCAAACAATCCTGCAGCTCTAACAGAGATGAGCACGCCACAATGATGGCGGTAAGTCCCCTCTTTGAGACTGCTCAAAGACGGCACCTTACCATCCGCATGACGCAGGTCCTCACCGGACAAGGTCATTTCGGGAGATTCCTGCACAGGATTTGTAAGGAAGAAACGCCCGGGTGCCAACAATGTGTGGACCGCCCGCAGGAGACGGTGGAGCATACGGTAGAAGTGTACCCCGACTGGGCAGAGCACTACCGTGTCCTCGTGGGGGCGCTCGGCGGCAGCGATCTCTCGCGCCGGGCCTTGGTACAGGCCATGGCCCGGAGCGAGGAGGAGTGGTAGGCAGTCGCCTCCTTCTGAGAGGCAGTAATGCTAGCAAAGGAGGCGGCCGCACGCGCGAGGCAATAGCCCTCACGCCCCAGCCGCTGCGATTCTGATCCCGATTTCCGGCCAATCAATGGGTAGCTCGCCGTCCGACCGTCCGGTAACCGTCCGCACTAAGCCCAAGTCGTCGACGGCGCGTAGTGTTCCACGCGCGCCTCAAGGAGTTGTCAACAAACCGTAGGGGCCCAGCAGGGTCGAACCTTACTGGGGCCATGGGTGATGCGAAAGAGAACCCCGGGGCCCTAGAACGAAGGCAAAGAAGGAACAGGAGTGGGTTTTAGTCAGTAAAAGTCTGACACGCCTACCCGCCACGCCCAAGGCGGGAGATGCCTAAAAAAAAGTTCTAACAGGGAAAATATGAGGGTTTAGGAAAAAAATAATGAGGATATTATGAAAGCAAAAATTTGTTAGTGTGTTGGCGTATTTGTTACTTCTTCACTCTCAAACAGCTGAATGGATTTCAACGAAACTTGGCACACAGGTAGAATATGTCCTAGAATAGAATATTTTTTTAACGCTAGCAGCAATTAATATGGTAATTTTGAAGCCTAATCTTCTATGTCTGTGAGGAGTGATTGATGCTAGATGTATTATTTAAGGCTTCAATTACAAAAGAAGAATATACTGCCATCAATGAAGAAATAACAAAGGTATGTTCTAAACCCCGAGCTGCCTAATCTAATAGATTATCAAAATAACAATTTATCTATTGAGGACTATCAAATTCAAGACTCGATCCATTATTTAGATATTGAACCGACATTTGTTTGCTTGACATTTGTTGTCGATAATTTAATGCTTTTGGGTAATTTAATCTCTCCTTTCATTATCCTCGCAACACATTGTATTTTATATAATAGTATGTTATTGTATGATCATGCTTTCGTTGAAATTTATATATACGAGAGTTGAATCGATATTCTCACCTTATTTAGAGACAAAATAATTTCTAGGACAATTATTTTTAATGTTTTCATTACGTTCTGCAGTTTCATTACATACGTTAACTACTCTTTTGTTCTGAACTTTTTTTAGTTTTAGTTCGAAACCTCTCATCCCAGTTTATTTGCCTAACGTAACGTGGCCAAGCCAAATGCTGATAACAAAGGCTTCATTGACATTGGTAGATAGGAGAATTTCACGTTTACAGGTAAATTAAATCCCTGATATCGCTGATACTGGTGTATGAATGAAAGAAATGATCACAGAATTTCATTAAATAGAGGATTTTACATAATTTTAGGTTTTCTTTTCACTTCCTAGTTCCTACTATAATTCGACGCTGCAATTGTGCAAATATGTATTACATCATAATAATAATAATTATTAAAGGAGATAATAATATTCCACAACTATCACGGAAAGGTCTAGTCCCATGCTAAGCAGAGCTTGTGAGTACTAGACAACTGATAAACATACTTAGATATTTCTAAATACATACATATTATAGATAAATTACACCCAGACACGGAACAAATGATCGTGCTCATCACACAAACATTTTGTCCTGGGTGGGGACCGATCCCACGACCTCCGGCATAGCAGTCACGGCCACTAACCACTTAACCAACAGGCCAGAAAATTATGCTGTTAACTAGTAAAATATTTACAATAAAACAAGTCGAATAATTTATATAATAATAAAATAAAGATACCTATATCCAAAATATCATAAAAGGATCACTTTCCTGAACTTAATACAATTCATTTTAAACTGTCATCAACTAAATAAAGTACAAGATACATATTTTAACTGCACTAAGTACTTACTTGTGTAAGCATCTTAGTACTTTCCTCATTAGCGTGATTGGCAAGATGGTTGGACGATGGTACTATCACTGGTACCAAGGTCTGTGACGAAAGGTCAATGTTGTTGTTTTCTTAAATATTCGAGTCAATGACGTAATTACCGCGTGCCAACAGAATGAAAAACTTTCAGGTATAATCTCTCTTTTTTTGCGTTGCCACTTTATCAAACATAGCGTTGGATTACGTTGAATGAACCAACCAGCTTTTGACCCATGCTCAGGTTGACGATACAGGTGTTGGGATGGGCCTTCTTAAGCCTATTTCATGTCACAATTTGTTTGAGATACTCTGTCTTTAAGGGCATGGAACTCGATATACATTTTCACTGTTTTTCATACAACCGCTCTTACGCGATTATGACATTTTTACACCTTTTTCATTAGATATTTCTGAAACAGAATCTTGTGGATATTAACTAGCTTTCTATTGAAATCAATTTATAAATTTATGTAAAACTAATCTAGTAAAGACCTCTGAAAATCTGCTATTTTACGTGAACTTTGGCACTTCATAATTTACTCAAAATTTAAAAGTCGAAAAAGTATAACAATAGAAGCCTTGCAAATTTAATCTAGATTCGAAATGACCACAATTTTTTTCAAAAATACTAAGGGTTTAAAAACACGTATATCCTGGAACAAGTTATGTAAAATATTCGAGTAAATCACAAAATTACCGAATGCTAACAGAGTTTTCAAGCGTCATCTCTCTTTTTTTGCGTTGCCTTTTCGTCAAACATCGTGTTGGATTGCGTTAGATGAGTAACAAGCTTTTAAACTGTGCTCGATGTAGACGATAGGCGAGTGAAAATGGACCCTCTTAAGGACATAGTCCGGGATATAATGACTACCTACGTAGCTGTTCTTTATTTTTGGTCACTCTGTATGAACTGCAAAGCAATGCCTCTTACTTCAATGATTTGAAAACTCCAAATTATTTAGCTCAGAAGTCTTAGAACTTAAGCGCCTAAATTGCTAGGGATAAAGATATGGTTACTTAAAGAGATTTACCTCAATGTATATATGACAAATAGTTTGCACGGATATATGTGATGAATATGATGCATGGTCGATGGGGGTGAAAGGTTCTGGAATGGCGACCACGTACCGAAAGACGCAGCGTTGGAAGGCCTTCCACAAGGTGGACCGATGACCAGGTGAGGGTCGCGGGAATCCGATGGATGCGAGACCAACAGGACCGGTCATTGTGGCGACATTTGGGGTTTTTTTTTTGTTTTTTCGGTGGGAAAATCATCTTATGACATCCCCCGCTCTTGGGCGGGGCGGGAGATAGTGTCAGACTTTTACTGACTAAAAACCCACTCCTGTTCCTTCGTTGCCTTTCGTACCAGGGCCGAGTCTTCCTTTCAGAATCAGACCCTTGGCCCCAGTAGGCTTCGACCCTGCTGAGCCCCTACAGTTGCTGACATCTCCTTGAGGCGCGCGTGGAACAGCACGCGCCGTTGACTTGGGCTTGGTCCGGACGGTTACCGGACGGTCGGACGGCAAGCCACCCATTGCTCGCCGTCCGCAAGCCCGCACCTACGGTGGCCGGAAATCGGGATCGGAATCCCGGCGGCGGTTGGGGCGTGAGGACCGCTGCCTCACGCGATCGGCCGCCTCCTTTGCAAGCATTACTGCTTCGCAGAAGGAGGCGACCGCCTGCCACTCCTCCTCGCTTCGGACCATGGCTTGTACCAAGGCCCGGCGCGAGAGATCGCCGCCGCCGATTACCCCCACGAGGACACGGCGTTGCTCTGCCCAAGCGGGCGACATTTGGGGTAGGCCTGTGTCTAACAGTGGACGACTTTTGGCTGAAATGATGATGGTGATGATGTGATGAATAGTATAAAATTAATACATCATTTAACTCTAGTTACACGATGTCCAAATTCAAAACCAATTTCTTTTATTTAATCACATAATTACTTACCACTGACATTGAATAAAGTAATGCACGTTGAACACTGTCCAATATGGGTCACGTCCTTGTACCTATATCATTATAATTATATGTTGTTCTGATACATAATTTTAAGCACATTGTTGTGTCGATTAACAATTAATTAAATTATTAATGGCACAACAACGTGAACTATTAAAGGCAGGTGGACTCAAAATAATAATAATATGACACAATTTTTATCGAGTTATCTCTTTGGTATACTGGATATTATGAAATTATCATAAAACTTACGAATGTTCAAATGAATTTATAGTTAAAATGGAATGAAATTCTGGGACAATGGTTTTCGTTTATTCTACTAAAATCTGAAATCTTTCATAGCAACCATAGAGTTTTAAAAGCCTCAGTAACGTTCTAGGAATACAAGCTTGATGAAAGGTACTTAATAAAATATTTTTATATATTATTATTATTATATTTTCTAAATATGGAATACCAGTGATAGCCAAGAGGGGTGTCCCTAAAGGATATACGGTACTGGTATAAGGTACACTGACAGATATAAGCAGGTCACAGATTCTCATCTCATCATTACTTATAGGTAATGATGAGATGAGAATCTGTGACGACGTGGTTACAGCTGCTGATGTCGGATATATCCGACATCAGCAGCTGTAACCACGTCGTCAGTAACATTCACTAGTGTTGCAACAGAACTCTGCTTCTGCTTCCACTTCTGCAGAAGTCCCAAAAAGAGATAGTAAGATGTTTTGGAGGACTTAGAGGAGGCTTTTGCCCAGTTGTGGGACAATAATGGCTAGAAAAAAAGAGTCTTTAAGACCACTTTTATATATATACCTACACTTTTTTCTTTTCTTCATAATAGAAGTTAATTTTTTTGTATAAATGTAAAATAATCCCTGTGCTTATTATCCCTATTAAGTGCTGATCCAATTAATACCTAATACTCTTGCAAAGATGGTTAACATCACCGTACTGAAACTATTTTTAATCCTAAATAATTTACGTTTCCTGAAAGATACGCTTCGAGAACGAAGCTAATAGGAATAGTTAGTCCAATATTTACTGGGAGTTGTTCTCTCCACGGTTAGGGTCACATACCGTTACTTTAGGTACCCACTGTGTTGTTGTTTAAAACGTAATTGGCTTTAAACCACACGCTATTTTAATTTTTAAATTCTAATATTTTTAATGTTAGATGTTTAGTTATTGTGATGAATTATTATTATCATGGATATAAATGTCGGTGAAGTCAATAGTACGGAAGCTTGAAAACGAATGAACGAGCTAAGTGAGACACATGTCACTTTGACAGAATCCGCGCTGACGTTTGCACAAACCGAGCAGATAAAAGTGCCAGCCGCTGAAGTCCGGGGCCCTTATCTTCTGTCGGTAGCCGTGAGAACAACGTCGAGTCTCGGGGACTGTCTCACGGCTCATTGTGTGAAGTGAATACCTAAAGCTTGCATCATAATAAAGCAGTTGTATGATCTGGAATAGTTTGTTTATTGCTCGATACCAGCCGATAGCTGGTATCGAGCAAAACAGAGTCTCTGGACAAAGCTTTAGTGACGATCGGCATCCTCTCCTCTGCCGACATATATTTTACTTTTTTACTGAATATCGCACTAATATTCCAAAGGTGAAAGTTTCTAAGTCTATCTCTATGTTTATTAGTCGTGTGTATTTGGATAAAATCGCGGGCAGACCATGTCCTGACACAGGACACAGAACAGAGACAGGGAATATGTTCCCTTGTGATAATTTACTACCTTTACGCAGACGAAGCCGCTGTCAGAGGCTGATTCTTTATTTATGTTGCGTGTTGGCTGCTAATTATTTAAAGCCAAGCATGTTTAATCATTACAATATACGTAGAACGTGTTGCCACGAGCAAATTAACACATATAAAGAGCGACCAATGTCGGTCGATCGATATTGTACAGACGTATGTATGAACGGCGCTTGGAGCATTTTTCAAGTTGTACAACCGTATGTACAATCGGCGCTCGAGGGGTTCTTAACAAGCTATTTTCAGGCAACAACGAAGTATTGTAGGTAACTTGGCAGGGTTGGACCTATTAGCTAAGAAGGCAACTATTAGGAAGTTGTTTAAGAAATACCTTTGGTTGTACCTTCGATATAAGTACCAATTTATTAGTTTCAAAGTCTCAACTTTGTGAACGACACTACGAAGTGGACATTGATCTCTTTAATTCGTCGCTGCTGGCTCTAAAAGAGTCGTACTTGCCAGTTAATTGGTATCCCTAGTTAAATATGAAATGTTTACCAAATCTTACTTTGATAAGAATAAATTAAAAATAAAATCTAATTTATTCTGATTGAAGTTTGATAAACTACTAATATGGTTAACCACTGACACTCCATTGAAATAAGTGGCATAGAATGGTAATCTCGTAAATATTGACAAATGATCGTCTGACGTACCTATGCGGTAATCTGCAAAAATTTTGACAGTTCCCTTGATCAGAGACCTACCATTAGAACATCATTATGCAGTCATTGCTTTTATTAAGCTCGATATTGTCATTCTACCACAACTCTATTACAAGACCATTGACCGATCAATGATCGATCATTATGAATTAGCAGATTACAGACTTTTAGCAAAATGACAACGGGATCGTGTTGGAATAATATGTTTATTGAATTGTTTTTTTTTTAAATTTACATAAATTTATACATTAAGGGCTTAATCTAGAGGTAAAGGTACAAAATTGTATTCTACCTGAACTAGGTATAAAACTTGTATCTCAGGTAATGACGAATGACAAATTTATAAAAACAGCAGACTTGGGCCCCTGGTCACACGATGATATCAATAATTTATTTGTTTTGTTCCAGTTATGGACACCGCTGAACATAATCCTGTTCAACTTGGTGTGCTCAGACTTCTCCGTGTCAGTGCTGGGTAACCCCCTGACACTCATATCAGCACTGTTCCACCGCTGGATCTTCGGGAAGACCATGTGTGTTCTATACGGGTTCTTTATGGCTTTATTAGGTAAGTGGCACATTTTTATATTACGGTTGTTTTATTTGTTATTTATTTTACCCCCTACGCAAAGGGATGTTATAAATTTGACCGTTAAGCGTATGTGTCTATCTGTTGCACCGTAGTTCCTGAACGGATGAACTAATTTGGATGCGGTTTTATTTATTTATAAGCAAGTTTTCTAGCGATGTTTCTTAGATATTTTTAAATATTAAGATTATCGGTTCAGGTATTTACAAGATAGGTATAAGCGAATGTTTGCAAATCAGAGGAAATAGAGTATCAAATGGGAATAGCCAAATGTTTACAAATAAAGACAAATGGAGTATCAAATGGGAATAACCGAATGTTTGCAGATAAGGACAAATGAGATATCAAATGGGAATAGCCAAATGTTTACAAATAAAGACAAATGGAGTATCAAATGGGAATAACCGAATGTTTGCAGATAAGGACAAATGAGATATCAAATGGGAATAGCCAAATGTTTGCAAATAGGGGCAAATGGTGTATCAAATGAAAAAAGGGTATAAGATGTACCTACATTAGAAAACTGTAAGTTTTATAAATTTTAAATCTAAGTGTTATAACACTATATGTGTACTATGTATGTATATAGTTTATAATAACAAACCAGTTGTCACCCGAACCTTACGCATTATTCCAACAGAATAATTATTTACTTTAATTCTGTTTAAGGTAAATGAATATCGATGCAATCTTTGTTACATTCTTGTATCATTTGTATAGCTTTTTTTGAGGGTGTGAAATCATCAAACAACAGCTCCCGCTCTGGATGAAGCGAGATGCAGTGTTCCTTTAGTAGCTCCTAGTTAGACCTATGACGTTATATGATGATTACCCACTTTAAAAAAAAAAGCCCAACCACAAATATAGGCCTTACGTCACACAAATTCCACACCGTGGTATCAAAGTTTTCCGCATGATTTGACCGTATATTTACATACTACAGCTTGGCAACAGCCTTCGGGCAGTTACCCATACCAGACATCGCAGTCATTCCGTCAAGCTCGTTTCATCATCGGAACATCAGACGTTCAGAGCGATGCGCCTGAGAGGCCTAATTATATTTTGGAGAGAGGTGGGCTGGTTGGAATAAGCCCACCAAAGGTTATGGCCGCCATGGAACACGTAAAATGGTCCGCATAGGACTAAGTGCGGAAACCATACTCAAACTCTCTCTCTCTCTAAGTACCTCCACATTTTTTTGTAAGTGAGGCTGTTAAAACTAATTCATTAGTTATATGAATTTTGATTCCCTCAAGAGTGTCGACATATACATTTTTTACGACATAAACGGCCGTATCTTTTTTTAGAAGTCTGTTTTTTTTTTCACTTCAAGGATCCACAGACTTAAGTAAATGTTTTTAATTTCAACTCGATACATCCACGCGTTTCCGAGATAAACGGTCTTGACAGACAGACAGACGAACAACAAAGTGATCCTTTATGGGTTCCGTTTTTCCTTTAGAGGTACGGAACCCTAAAAAAAGGTTAAAGGTCTTTACACTCGGTTCCACATACCACTTTAACTTTTTTATTTGTTTTAGTTACCTACTATCGAATAAACAACGAGCTTGTTATTATTTCTAAAGGAGATACAGAAATACCTTTTTTTACCCATCACATTGAAAATAAATCTTTTATTTATGTAGCCCTAAAGGTAATATACGTATTAGTAAACATGAGTTTTTGAAGTTAAAAGGATACGATTCTGAAAGGAGTTTTAGTGTAATCTACCCACGTAATATGACCCTTATGTTTTATAGACATAGAGTCGTAGTATTATTTTTTAAAGGTATGGTAAGGACCACGGCTGAGTCGGCCGTGTCTCAATGTAATGTAAGTAAAACTGAAGGAATGCCTGCTTTTTTAGTTGGGAAATCATCTAATCACATCTCCCACCCTTGGGCGGTGCGCGAGGGCGTGTCAGATCTTTACTGAATAAAACCCACTCGTTTGTTCCTTCTTTGCCTTACGTTCCAGGGCCCCGGCATTCATTTTCACTTAACCCATGGCCCCGGTAGGCTTCGACCCTGCTGGGCCCCTACGATTTGCTGACATCTCCTTGAGGCGCGCGTGGAACACTACGCGCCGTCGACGACTTGGGCTTAGTGCGGCCGGTTACCGGACGGTCGGACGGCGAGCTACCCTTTGATTGGCCGGAAATCGGGATCAGAATCGCAGTGGCTGGGGCGTGAGGGCTATTGCCTCGCGCGTGCGGCCGCCTCCTTTGCAAACATTACTGCTTCTCAGAAGGAGGCGAGTGTCTACCACTCCTCCTCGCTCCGGGCCATGGCCTGTACCAAGGCCCGGCGCGAGAGATCGCCGTCGACGACTTGGGCTTGGTCCGGACGGCGAGCTAAACATTGCTCGCCGTCCGATTGTTTAAAGGACCAGGCCCGAGTCGACCGTGCCTCAATGTAATGTAAGCAAAACTAAAGGAATGCCTGCTAGGGCTTCGGGAACACATGAAACAGTAACCGTGGCCCTAGAACGCAAGAGCACATGAAGGATACAGGTGAGTTTTAGTCAGTATAAGTCTGACATACCCTTCCGTTCTACTCTAGACCGGGTCGACCAGTCATTGGATGATTTATCACATTAAAAAAAAAATTCGTTCAAAAATGAATTGTACCGAAATCTGCCCATGCTATGTGGTGATGATTTTTTTTTAATTTATATAAACCAGTGCTTGACTGCAATCACACCTTATGGTAAGCAGTGATGTTAGCATAGATGGTGAGGCGCACTAGTTTTTTAAGAGCCTATTCACTCTAGCTCTGAAGACAACAAAATTATAATTGGACGGGAAGACCGCAGCAGGCAAATTGTTCCAGTCCTTCGATGTACACGGTATAAACGACGAAGCAAAACGCTTAGTGCGGACCGTTGAAGTTTTAACAACGTAAGGGTGGATACTCGCCGTACGTCGGGTTGTCCGATGGTAGAAATAAGATGGCGGTATCAGGAAACGCAATATCCGCGCACACTCCAAAATGCTTCCTGTAAAAATATGTATTATTTTAGTAGAGTATTTTTGAAATACTTACTACTACTTACTTACTTGAATACTTAGACTAGCGGTCCCGACAGACGTTGTTCAACCCGAAAACTGGCTTTTCATTAGAATAGAAATTCAAAACCCGATCGCAGCGCCACCTACCGAGTCCAATTGTATTTCCAAACATTCAGGAACGCACACAAATATACAATACATACGAAATTTCATCCAAATTGGTCAACCCGCTTAGGAGATATTGTTTGACAAACACGCGTACAGAAGAATTATTATATACTAACTGACCCGGCGAACTCCGTACCGCCTAATAGTAAGGATAACGCCATCTACTGGCATTACCAGAACAACATAATTTATTTTATAATGACATTTTAAGTAGAGATGGCGTTGTACTCAGATTTTTTTTCGTGATTTTTTTCCATTTTTTCTCACCGTTTGAATCTTACCTGGACTACCTCGAATATTTCGAAATCAAAATTAGCCAAATCGATCCAGCCGTTTTTGATTTTAGCGAGACTAACGAACAGCTATTCATTTTTATATATATTGATAATTATAAAGATAAACACAACCAAATAAAAATAACTATTGTAAAAAAAATGAACCCAAAAAGTCAACGCACAATCTCGCAATTTTCCATGATGGAAATTCCAACTACCCTTTTCAAGATGCCAATTTCCCTTAGTACTATGCCAAAATTTAATCAAACTATATAGTTCAAGTATGTATTAAATATTAGGAGAGCCAGACTGAGAAAATGATTTTCTCATTTATTTAGAGCCTCTGACGATAGTAATTTGGCGAAACAAGACCCATATACATAGCATAAGCAGCCTTTCAATGTTTCCACTGCTGGGACTCAAGCCTCCTCTCTAGTAGAGGGAATGGACCGTAATCCACCACGCGAGCCCAGTGCGGGTTGGTGAATGTCACATGTCTTCGAATTTTTGGTTCTAGGGCTTACCGGTTTCCAACGTTGTTTTCATTCACCGTTTTGAGAGCAGTCGTGATGAAATAAATTACACAAAGTAATGCGCCTAGCTGGATTTGAACACACGACCTACAACTCGTAAGTCGGAGCCGTTGCCACTCGGCCAACACTGCTCTCCACTTGAAGGGAGGGAAATAATCAAAAGGTGTCCAGACTTTTAAGTAAAATCCAGGGGGAAAGAAATTTTTACCTCTCTAAAACTACCCGAAGCAAAAGAAGATCCACAAAAAATTGATACAGTAGAAGCCGCTACAGTACAAGATCCGCAAGAAGGTGGTGGCCACCACTGCCCCATATATATATAAAACCTCCCAGTACGAGCGAGAAACAGGGATGGAGTGACACCCTATAAAGCTCTATCCCTATAACAGTTCAGTTTAGGTCACAAAATTTCGAGTGGGAGCACAGCAGCTTCTGCCAGCGGCTTCGCCTGCTTTAAAGAAAAAAATAATCCCAAAGGAACATACTCCTAGGTTAAAAAGTATGGTAGGATCTGTCCAGGATATGGTCATCCTGTTTGTATCCAAAAATCCAAATCGATTTCGTCTTTGCCAAGCAACAAACATATAAGGTCTATATACAAACTTCCGTCTTTATAATATTTGTGTTATTAAATTAAACTTACATCTCTTGCTTACCGCACACGCGCGAGTGATAAGATGTGCAGGAATCAACCAATCACATTAGTTGAGTTTTAACACCGTGATTCTCGTGTTGTCTGTGATTGGACCGTTTGCTACTTCTCCAATCTGCTCCCCCTAGCCAAGTTACAACCGTTTCGTTTCTCTTTTCGTCAATCGCCTCGAGTAGGCCACGCCTCCGATTTCTTTATTCTGATGTCATCTCAACGCTCAGTCACGTGGTCAGAACAAAGGAAAAGGAGGCGTGGCCGATTCGAGGCGATCAACGAAAAGAGAATCGAAATTAAACGGTTGTAACTTGGCTAGGGGGACTGCTCTGCTCAATAGAAACGCATCGTAAGAGCCTTGGTCTTAGTAAATGGCAAAGCTAGGAAAAAAACCTCCTTCGCATGTGTCATATTACATTTTCTTTGTAGTTTCTAGATCTTGACAGTTAGTGAAATTATCTTGGGTTAGTAATTGTCAATGCTTAAACCTTAATCTGATATTTTAGCGACGGATTTTCTTCGAAATTCTTGAAACTAGATGCCGATAAGATTTTAGATGAATAAAATATGTCTCTCTATTCTCAAAAACCATGACGATTAAATTGATTTACTTGCCTTTTTGTAAACATTGCCACATTAGGAATTAGTCCTATATTGTAGGTGCGTTCACAGACATGTAAACTTACATACGCAAGACACCCAGACCAACCCACCACATGCAGCGCTGCAGTAACCTATCGCTAAACCATTACCTCCACAGTGTTCCCTCGCACACTTGCGTTGGGGGGTATCGATATTTCTAACTTCAGAAACGATATGCGGGTACAGTGCAAGGAGCCGCCATAATCGCTTAACCCTTGCGCTAACCGTGCCATCAAATGATTAGCCACATTATATATTTTTTTTTTTATTTGTTTTTATGATTAGTTTTTTATTTTATTTGTTTAGTTAGGTTTGTTCTCTCCTCATCTCAATGGTAAAAAAGGAACTATAATGATATTATCCGTTTGTCCGTCACAGCTTATTGTTCGATGTTATAGTTGATTTTGTGATGGATTGTTATTTAATTGTTTTTATACTACGCAGCATTGTTCATTAAATCGTTGAATATATTCACGAAACCGCATTAACATGTCTCTCGACTAAACGGAATTCAATTGGAAGTATACTACTCGAAGCAAAGCGTGTTGAATAATGCAAAATAACCAAATAATGTTTCGATTGGGTGTGGATGCTGCGAATGTGATAACGGTCGAGCGGTGCTGACCGATCGACCAAATAATATGTTGATATATCATCTAGACTGTCCGCTCCCGTAATTGTGTGGGTTTTATTATTTATTGGCAGCTGAGTTATTACCGGAGGTCGGAATTACGTAGAGTTTTTCATGTACTTGCATCGAAATGTTGATATTAATATGGATCTTCTTTCATTTCTAATGAAAAATCCCGTGTGGCCAACAATATTACAAATAAGTAATAATAAAAACCTAACAGATAGATAAGACAAATAAAACATAGATAATTAACATATAATGTTTATCAGTATTTGTTTTTGACTGCATCCCGAGCGCTCTCGCACCAGACCATGGCTTAAACTTGGGCCGAACGCAAGAGATTGCTGCCGCCGATTCACTTCCACAAAGACACGGTGGCACACCGCCCAAGCGGAGCATAACTAGTACACCGTATGAGCGAGCTATGATGGAACCGCCGTTTGAGTCTATACCATCTAGACCAATACAACATTATCTATGGTTCATATTGAAGGGACTATAGTGGGTGCCTTGTTTGGTGTGACGATGCGATTTTGCTTGCAAGCGATCGTCAATTATTTAAGCTTGTGGAAACAAGCATCTACTGGCTGCTGTAACAACTCTTAATGCCATGCGGCCACTGTTTACCGCCCGCCATCGCGTTTGCACCCGCTCTCGTCTCCATAAAATCACTACCTTAGGCTTCTGTAGAAAGGTTCAACTCGCATTGCGAGCACCCATCGAACAGCTTCTTAAAAAATCGTCGTAGCCTTCTCATGTTACGTTTGTCTATTGGAACCACTCGTTTTCCTCCCTTTAAAATCGTACATTTGGAGAACAGAGCAATCATTTTCGAAACTTTATAAAATTTGCAGTTTCCAGTTTCGTCTGACTGTCCGGATGTCCGGTCCATCTGACGCAGGTTTGAAGCTATACGCAGATTATAATTGCACATTTTGTGAAGGTACTTCGAAGTCAAGAATTTGTTCTCTGTCGTCTAATTTGAGCTTTAAAACAAACTGAATAAATTTTAATGTGACTAGATAAAATTTTTACAGAAAAATACAACCGGCTTCAAAAACAAACTAAAAAATGCAAATGAAGTCGGTTATAATGAATGAATGAATGAATGACCGAACTATTGATTAAATATATTAATGCTTTTGAAATATGTATAATGCTACTAATATGACTAATTATTATGTAATTACAAATCTTGATTTTGAATCCAAAACAAATTTGACGATGTAGAAGTAAAAAGTGACAAGTGACGTTTATTTTAATTGAAATGGACATATAAATAATATCGTAACCAGGCATGTATTTTAGATTAATTGAAAATTACATATAAATATTGTAACCAGTGTCATTGTCACCATTAATCTATTTCATTTTAATTGAAAATTACATACTTATGAATATTTTAACCGATTTAATTATAACCAGTATCATATTTTATTTAAAAAAATTTTTGACGTATAAATATTGTAAACCTATGGGTATGTTACAGCGATAACAAATAATTATAAAAACTGACTATACACCTGTAACAAACAATAAATGAGTTATTATTATATCTTTTTGGTATTCCAAAGCTAAAACTAAATAATGTGAAGACTTGAGAATCGCCTCGTTTTTGGAAGTCGGTTAAAACTGGTAGATACATTACCGACTAAACCAGATTTTAGGATGGATCACCAACCTATGTCAAAATATTTGGTTAGAATCACGTTAGGATCAACCTATTTAGCCTAAGCCAACCATATTCTCCCTAAGCGCATTTGTATAAACTAGTTTAGCATGTATGTTTGAAAAAAGAAATACGTACTCTCTTTTTGGCTATGCGTCACAGTGGAAAACATATTCTTGAGCACTAATAAAAAGTTAAAAATTTCTTTGACTAAAGAGAAAAAAAAAACTGGTCTTCGAAAAAAATCTTTATTTTACTTTGTAGTTTTAAAAGGCCAGTCATAAATTATTTTCCAAATCTTGTGACCTAAATTTAATATCAAAAAGTTGGTAACGAAATACTCATTATTTTACAAAATCTAGACTTGCTTTTTTTATATAAATGTCTCCACCGTTATATAATCTTTCATCTACTCTCAGTCAGCGATGTAATTTATTCATTAAATTAAGCAGTATTTTTATTTATCGTTCGACGAAAACCATTTTGTTAAGACAGGGGTTGGTTAAATCCAATAATATCGTGCATCGAGGCAAAAACATCAACCAAACAAATTGGCAGAAATAGCACCGTTTTAGTCAATTTGACAAAATACCAATATCTGTAAACAGTAGAACTATTTAAAAACTAGTTTACTTACAAAGAAAACAAATCTTGCATTTTTTTAGGTTAGAAATCATACCTATGTTTACTCATGAGACTGTATAGGGGCAGCCTGCGCCTGGTGGCGGACACTACACACTGAATAAGCACCTCCACACACAGACAGTCCTCTGTGCAGAGCATGCTTGGAGGGGGAGGAGACAATTGCACATGTACTCCTAGACTGCACAGGTGTCACTGAAATACGCACACGAACCTTAGGATCCCCGAACTCACTTAGTGATGCTCTGAAAAACCTGAAAGACCTAATCTATTTTTGGGGGGAGGTAGGCTGGTCGGAATAAGCCCACCTAAGGTTATGGCCGCCATGGCTCACGTACAATGGTCCGCATAGGGAATAAGTGCAGAAACCCCCCCGAGTTTCCCTTACGAAAGTTAACCCATGGCCCCAGTAGACTTTAACCCTGCTGAACCTCTACAGTTTTGTTGACATCTCTTTAAGGCGCGTGTTGGACACTACATGCCGTCAACGACTCGGGCTCGATCCGAACGGTTACCGGACGGCCGGACGACCATACTAATAAGATCAACATAAGAAATTAAAAAATACAAGATCAATTTTTATGGGTTTAGTATACGAGTATATGTCGTAGCCAGATCTTAGAAATTGATCACTTCATGATATGGCCAATTAAAACTGGCCAGATCGTTAAAACGTTAACATTTGGTGATATGTCAATCCTCATTTAGCCATGTAGGATTTCTATGATAATAAAAAGTCTAAAGAAAGTAGGCCAAACGAGGATTGAAATATCATCAAACTTTAACGTTTAAAACGATCTAGACAGTTTTACTTGGCCAAATCATGAAGTGATCAATTTCTAAGATCTGACCACATCATACATATATAATTATGCATAATCTACCTTATAATGTTCCCACTGCTGGGCCTCAAGCTGAAACTTCTCTCTAGTTAGAGAATGAACCGTAATATACACCGCGTCACTGATATCGACGCACAAACGAATACTATGGATCCAGTACATAATTCTGGAGCCCCCAGTGGTGGAATTTTTAGTCGGCATTTTCGTAATTTAAAAAAAAACTGTACTTTTTTTAATAACGATTTTATACAGTTCAAATTAAAAAAGTATTTTGGTTTTACTAGGAAAAAACCGACGAAAAATTTCACCACCATGTACTGGATTCAAGATATTCGTTTGTGCGTCGAAGTCGGTTACACGTTGTATATAAAAGGAGAATCAGACTGACTGACTTATCAAGCAACGTAAAGCCGAAACTTCTGGGACTAAAAACGTGAAATTTTGCACAAAGCTTCCTTTTATGACATAGGCGGACACTAAAAAGGTTTTAGGAAATTCAAATTTTAAGGTGGTGAAAGACGGGAATTACGTTTGTATGCAAAATCTTATTCTTTGAACCAAAAGTTATAAAATTATTATGCTATACGTGTCTTAAGTATATAATAAAAAAAGGTTGTCGTGTGTTGCCTAAGTAAATAAGACGATTTAGGGGGTGTTAAAGATAGTATAGTATGTAAAACCTTACTGGACTAGAAAACCGACGTACGGCGTTGAGCTATCGGTACATGGTGGACATCCCACCCATACGTACAAAGCGTTTGGGAACACATTCATTTTGCGTACAGCTAAGGAGTGGAATTCCCTGCCGGAGTCTGTGTTTCCTGATAGCTACAACCTAGGGGTCTTTAAGTCAAGAGTGAATAGGTTACTTCTAGACAAGCGTGTTCCATCGTCGGCCACATCATCGCTTACCATCAGGTGAGATAGTGGTCAAACGCGAGTCTATCAACAATAAAAAAAACTAGGTTTGGTACAAATATTTAGCTATATGAATGATAAACATTTTCGTTATTAGTTTTACAATAGTTTTCTTAAAGAACAGTTTAAGGAGTGTTAAGTTTTAATCATCATCATCATTTCAGCCGAAAGACGTCCACTATTTATTTATTTATTTTTAGGACAAACAACAAAGCATACACTATTATACATGCTAAAGATTCCGTATTCTTACATTATAAAGTGTAGCCTTAATTAAAGGCTGCCGCGGCATGCAATAAACATAAAAGGAGTTATGAACTAACGTATCTATTCACATTT
This sequence comes from Mythimna pallens, assembly GCA_961205895.1. NCBI lineage: Eukaryota > Metazoa > Arthropoda > Insecta > Lepidoptera > Noctuidae > Mythimna > Mythimna pallens. The sequence goes on from OY540837.1 coordinate 19,052,502, forward strand.
TGTTCGACGTTAAGCCAACCAATAAAAAAGAAATATGACAATAAAAACTTTTTTTTGGACATAGGCCTCTCCCAAGTTTTAATAAAATTATCGTACTCCTTGTGTTCTTTTTAAGCTGGTAGCAATAGGACTAATAGACTAAAATAAAATGCTTTGGAACTGATCCATTGCCTTAATTTTAATTTTTAAATTTGAATATAATACAGCCAGATTTTTGGTCAAAACTAAAATATTTTAAAAATTTTGAGTGTTGTCCGTATAGTTAACAAAACAGTTTACTAAAGTAGCGGTTTTTTATTGATATAAACCAGTACTTGATTACGATCCGACCTGATGGTAAGCAGTGATGCAATCATTAATGGTGAAGCGCACTAGTTTTTTTTTAACTCGAGCCTTGAAGGCACCTAAATTATCTTCTTCTTCTTCTTCCTGCTCTTGTCCCATATTACTTGGGGTCGGCGCAACACGTAAAGACACCTAAATTATATAAAAGAATATAGGGTGAATGGTAATTAGTGACCGATACTTAAACACGTGATTGTACTCATGATTACAAACAACTTTCCCAAAGAAACTTTTTTTTATATACTCACTAGTTCGTACGTACACCTATGGGTTTGCAAGCTGCGCGGGTGTTCTATCACTATTGTAGGTACGATGGCGTCACGCGGCTGACAGCTGAGCGGTCACCGGTCGCAGGCGTGCGCGCGTATTTAAGCAGCTGTTTTATTATTGTGATAAAACTAATGAGAATATAAAAAAAGTTTCTTTGGGAAAGTTGTTTGTAATTATGAGTACAATCATGTGTTTAAGTATTGGTCACTAATTACCAGTCACTCTATATATATTATAGGTATTCGTATAGTATACAGAGAATGCCTTCCTTACAGATAAGGCTCAAAGTTAAACCAACCTATTGTTTGCAGTATATATTTTGCCGTTATAAATGAGTATTATGAAATTGTTCGAAACTTTGCCAGCGGCTGTATAAAAATATATTGGCAAATTAAGGGTGCTTTCTTGAAGTTGTCATGATTTATGTTCTTTTTAACATTGTTGAAAATTGTACTCGTGTAAACATTTAAAGTATTTTTTTACTCCACAAAAATATGACATGACTCTATTTGTTTAATATTTAACCATACAATGTGTTTAGAAAACAATAAACCACTTTAGTTCGATTTCTAATCTGTTTTTTTTTTTTTTATATTTTATGAGTCTTTTTCATTTTCCCAAAACTCTCTTTCTATTCGAATCTGCTGTTCAGCCCCCCTAGCCAAGTTACAACCGTTTCGTTTCGTCGATCGCCTCGAGTAGGCCACGCCTCCGATTCCTTTATTCTGACGTCATCTCAACGCTCAGTCACGTGGTCAGAACAAAGGTATAGGAGGCGTTGCCGATTGGAAGCGATCAACGAAAAGAGAATCAAAACGAAACGATGGAAAATTGGTTAGGGGAGCAGATTGGGGATATCGCTTTGCTACAACTGCATGTGATGTACCTAGCCACCATCTCCACAAATACAAGAGTTACAAAACAAATCTTGCATTTACGTGGTTTGAAAGTTTGTTTTGATATTTCATGCTGTAGAGACTTATTTCCTGCTTGCTTGCTAGGTCTAGGTCTGTCTAGGTCTTAGGTATTGTATCTAGGTATGTGTAGGTATCTGTTACTTATACTTTTTGGGATGTTGAACATATTCCGTAATTTATTTATTTTATTTTTTTATTTATTTAACAATTTATGTACACACAATAAAAAATAAAGGAAAAAAAAGAAGGATTATTAGGGTAATGCGTTGCTCTGAAATCTTTCGACTTCTTCTATAATACTATTACTGGCTGTACCTAATAATTGGATGCCGCATGTCCATTTTAGCTTAATAATAGCTTTGTACACCATCATTTTGCTATAGTTATTTAACTGAGAATAGGGTCCAGTTAGCTAGTAGAGGCTGCGTTTGTTGTCTAGTTGCTTCCGTTCGGACCAAATGTTTCTGTCATGTTAGTCTATTGTCTAAGGGGGGATTCCTTGGTATTTTCAAACAGAACAATTATCAATAACAGACAATTAAATAAAAACATAAGGTGTTTTTCTTTATATCTTACAAACTCATCAATTTTCTATCTATATTTCAAGACTACATTGATAAACACCATATTATTTTTTGTCAGGTCTGATTATGAGACTGTTTTGTCACTAAAATGCTTGCCTCCATTGTTCTACACAACAACGTGTACAGTATATTTTCCAACAGAGTCTACACATTGCTGTCATGTAAGACAGAAGGGTTTGTTTACGGATAAAGAAGCTTCCCTCCTTTCTTTGTACCGCCTAAAAATAAAATCATTTGATCCAGCATCTAAAAATAAAATCATCGATCGTTCTGACTGTACATAGGTACAGTTAGGGCTATATTTCACCGGTGCGCCATGGTGTCCATAAGCTACCAAACTAGACACCAGAGTCGCTACACCGCACTGAGACAGTATCAAAATGTACGCGCACTCACGCGTCCAAGTTGGTCGCGCCGCCAAATTGGTTCCGCAACCAAACGGACACCAGTAACTCTCTATAGAGTTGTATGGATTTTGTTGGTAGCGGCGACTGGTCGCGCCGCCATGGTGTCCCGGTGAAATATAGCCCTTAAAGTATAGACAGAACGGCAACCCATTAACCATGTTGTAGGCAACGTAACGCCCTTGTCCCATGTTATTTAGGGTCAGCGCAGCACGTTTTTTCCTTGCTATCTGTCTTGTCAACCGTCACGCTATCACTATCTTCTCTGTTTTTCATATCACTCCTTACGCAATACATACATCTTTTCTTTGGCCTACTTTTCCCTCTCCAGCCATCCCCACGTATACTCATAACTCTTTTAGTAACATGCGTTTCATCCCTCCTCTTCACATGACCATACCAAGGCAAACGATTCCCTTTCAACTTTTAGGCAACGCGTCATTATTATAAATTGTTTTTAGGGTTCTATACCTCAGAAAGAAAAAAACGGAACCCTTATAGGATCACTTTGTTGTCCGCCCGTCTGTCTGTCAGGCCCTTTATTTAGGAAACCCGAGGAGGCATCGCGTTGAAATTAAAACCATATACTCAAGTCTGCGGTCCCTTGAAGCTGTGAAAAAATCAAACTTCTAAGTTAACGAATAAAAAAGATATTGCCGTTTATATCGCCAAAAAAGGATATATCGATATTTTCAAAAGAATCAAAATTCATAAGGTACTTCCCGTTGACCTAGAATCCTGAAAATTGGCATGAAAGAAGGTCTTATAGCACAAGTATAGGAATAAATCAGAAAACAATAAACCTACATCACAACAAAAATATACTTTTTAGCTATTCGGAAAAATCTTAGAGGCTCTCTTCGGGAATTACAGTTTTTTTTCTTTTAAATTTTTTTATACTAATGTATAGCTACCGAGATATAGTTACCTAATAAATCTGGTGCTTAAGGCGAGCGTGACGCAAGCAAACGTGAGGCACTTGGCATTGCTTTTATGGATCCGTACCCAAAGGGTGCCAACCGGACCCTATTACTCGTACTAAACCTGTGGGAAAATCATCTTATGGCATCTCTCGCTCTTGGGCGGAGTGCGAGATAGTGTCAGACTTTTACTGGCTAAAAACCCATTTCTGTTCCTTTTTTGCCATCGTTCCAGGGCCCCGGGGTTCTCTTCCGCATCACCCATGGCCTCAATAGGCTTCGACCCTGCTGGGCCCCTACGGTTTTGCTGACATCTCCTTGAGCGCGCGTGGAACACTACGTGCCATCGACAACTTGGGCTCGGTCCAAACGGTTACCGGATGGTTGGACGTCGAGCTACCCATTACTCGCCGCCGCCCGTAGGCTAGCGCCTACGGTGGCTGGAAATCGGGATCAGGAGCCCGGCCGCTGGGGCGTGAGGGCCATTCTCTCGCGAGTGTGGCCGCCTCCTTTGCTAGCATTACTGCTTCGCAGAAGGAGGCGACCGCCTGCCACTCCTTCTCACTTCGGACCCTGACCTGTACCAAGGCCCGGCGCGAGAGATCGCTGCCACAGATCGCCCCCACGAGGACACCGCGGTGCTCTGCCCAAGTGGGGCACACCTCTACCGTATACTCCACTGTGTCCTCCGGGCGATCCACACCGGAATCCGGTGCTGGAACCTCCCGAACTTACCATGGCCGGTGAGGACCTGCGTCATGCGCAAGATAAGGACGCCATGTTGTCTTTCCAGATACACTCACTGATAGACAGTCGCTGTCGCCATTCCACCATTAGATATGACAGTCAGTATGTGTTTGCTGTGCAAACCCGAATTCCTTACACATACTCATTTACATATTTAATTTCCCTATGTATTGATCGTCTCACATAAAACGCCATATTCCAAATTTCTTAGAGGTTCCTACATTAAATAGGTTCATTAGTGTCTTGTTAATAAGCTCGTATGACTCGAATAACCAATGGTGTACTTATAATGAAATCGTTTCACCCCTTAAATGAGTATTTTGTGGTCCCATTAATGTTTGAAATTATGTTTGCCTTTAAGAGAGAAGTAAGCGAAATTATTGGTAGAATAATAAGGTAGGTACGTGAAATCAGGGATTGTCGTCGCATGTGTTGGTGGGGAGATTGTTCGAAAGAGTTTCCATTGCCCCCTTTTTTTTTAATTTGGCAATCATCCAATGACTTCTCCCACTCTAGGGTGGAGCGCCTAACACGCCCACGAGGGCGGCCTTTAGGCGAGACTTTTACTGAAAACCACACCTGTGCCCTTCAGTTGCCCCATGTGTTCTAGGACTACGGGCTTCATTTTTAGAAATTCCCCGTGGCCCTTTTGGGCATCGGCCCGGCTGGACCTAAAAAGTGTCCGTTCCCTTAGGGTGTTTTTAATATCGTGCGGATTTCACCACGCATGCGGAACTGCTCCGCATGCGGGGCTACTGCCCGATATCACGCTCCGCATCCCGCGTGCATCTTCCACGGATTACAATGAATACTGTTTAAAAAAGGCATTTGCGGGGGCTACGCGTGCGGAGCAATCCCGCATGCGTGATGAAATACGCACAATATTAAAAACACCCTTACGCGTGTGGCCGTCTCCTTTGACAGCATTACCTACTGGTTCCCAGAAGGCGTCGACCGCCTCTCATTCCTTCCCAATTTGGACCAAGACATGAACCACAACCCGGTGCTAGCGGTCGCCGCCGCCGATCGCCACCAGCAGTGATCCTATGGCAAAGGGCAACTGAAGGAATGCAGGGTTTTAGTCAGGAAAAATATGACAATACAGAGGTATTTTTTTTATATATAAAAAGGAACAGCAAACAGCTACAATATAAAACTTAGGTACTACAGGTATACAAAACATATTAATATGTAGCGACATCTATGGCGTCATATAAGAACCAAACTGGCCAGTTTGGAAGGTCCGGAACAGAGAGTAAAGTCCCGCAAACCTCCTTTGAAAAGGGAGGATCCTCCGACCAGACGGGTGTTATGTCTGGTGGGCTACTACTGCCCAATAGATGATTTCGGGCTGTTCTATATGTTCTAAACGCGCGGAGAACTCTGATTGCGCGATGCAGGATTAGTTCTTATATGACGCCATAGATGTCGCTACAAATAATATTGTAGCCCACAGCGCTGCTCACAGATTAACTGTGGTATTGTTATATTTTTACTCACTAAAACCCACCTAGAACGCAAGAAATTATTCGATGAAAACCCAAAAAAAAAGTGTTGCTGGAAAGTAAATGTGCAACTTCTTCCGAACTACTGTTACATGACTATACTAACTCCTGCCAGCGGCTTCTCCCGCTTGAAAGTAGGTTTCTCCATACAAACTTTGGTCTTGCCTTTCATCCCCTTAGGCGGTGAATTTTGGAAAAATCCTCTCTAAGTGCTTGCTCCTTTTATAACGTAATATAAAGGGAAAACTTATCAATATTTCACGCTTCTAATCCCGGTAGTTTCGGCTGTGCGTTGATGTGTCAGTCAGTCAGTTTCTCCTTTTATATTATACATAGGCTCTTATTGGCTCTCGCTATCTTAATTGTACCTAACATCGTACTTTAATTGAAGATGCCAAGGAGGAAATGACTCCTGAGATACAAGTTTTTTTTTACTTAGTTTAGGAGTTAAATATTCATTTTATTTCCATTGATCAGTGTTTCCAACACTGCGTCTTCCGGTACGCAGACGCCACTCCAGAACCTTTCGGCCCCAGCGGCCATCCGTTCTGCGAGCAATGTGCCCTGCCCATTGCCACTTAAGGTGGACCGATGACCTGGTGAAGGTTGCGGGAATCCGATAGATGCGAGAAGCACAAGACCGTTCGTTGTGGCGACATTTGGGGGAGCCCTATGTCCAGCAGTGGACGTCTATCGGCTGAAAATGATGATGATGATGATGATCAGTGTTTGCACAATCTGCTCATGACAGTCTATACTGTTACTATGTGTGTTAAATGTACAAAGTAAGGATTATTATTATTATTATTTCGAACAATCTAACAGACCTGGATTGCTGATTTGCCTTGGAATATGGTCTTTATCTGGTTATCCAGACACCGAGTCTTGACACGTGATGTCATATTTCAAGCACCATTAAAAGTTATAATTGATCGAACTTACTTTAGTTACGAAAGCAGATTTTATTGAAAAACTTTTAGGGATCCTATCAAAACTTGCGACTAATTTAGTAACATGTTAGATTTATAGGATGAAATTAAATTTGATAATGAACCTAGGTTATCGCATCACTTTTATATTCTTTGAAATTCTGAAGGTTAGAATGACAGTCAATGCTATTCGTCACTTGACCACTATCTCAACTGATAGAAAGTGTCAATGTGGTCTACGACGCTTGCCTGGAAGTTACCTCTTCAATCTTGTCTTATGGTTAAAGCTATCAGGAAACACAGACTCGAACTTGTTGGCTTTTTGAAGTTTTTTTTTTTCTTTTTGTCGGTGAATTCATCACCCGCAAAGTCCGCGGGCTTGCGGACGGCCAGCAATTGGTAGCTTGCCGTCCGACCGTCCGATAACTGTCCGGACCGAGCCTAAGTTTCAAGTGTTCCACGCGCACCTCAAGGAGATGTCAGCAAAACCGTAGGGGCCCAGCAGGTTCGAAGCCTACTGGGGCCATGGATGATGCGAAAGAGAACCCCGGGGCCCTGGAACGATGGCAAACACTATCTCGCGCTTCGCCCAAGAGCGGGGAATGTCATATATTGCATGATTTTCCCTCCGAAAAAAAAAACCCATGTTTCTTCAGTTGCTTTTTGCCACGGCCGCGGTCATCTTTCGAATAATCCTGCAGCTTGTGAATAGTTTTTTTTTAGGCTGGATATCATCCTGTAACATCTCCTGCTCTAGGGTGGAGCGAAAGAGCGTGTCACACTTTTACTGACTAAAACCACACCTGTGTCCTTCAGTAGCCCTTTGCGTTCTTGGACCGCGGATTCCCTTTTTGGAAATTCCCCGTGAACGTATGAACAGTACGTTTCATACTCGTATCAAGTTCCAATGTGAAAAAAATCCATGATAGTCGGTTTTATCTAATATATAAAATTCTCGTGTCACAGTTCTCGTTGCCATACTCCTCCGAAACGGCTTGACCGATTTTGATGAAATTTTTTGTGCTTATCCGGTATCTATGAGAATCGGCCAACATCTATTTTTCATCCCCCTAAATGTTAGGGGTAGTCCACCCCTAAAATTTTTTTTTATTTTTTAGACAAAATTTTAGGAAATTATTTATATGGCAAAACAACGTTTGCCGGGTCAGCTAGTTAATAATAAAATATTGTATCACTTTATTTTCAAGTTTCTCAACGCTAGATCATGTTCTATTTATTCGCATAAAGCCCTCAGATCAAGCTTGTCACATCACACTAATATTATAAAAGAGTAAATTTGTATGTTTGTTTCTCTTTCATGATCAAACGGGTTGACGGATTTAGATGGGATTTGGCACACGGTTAGATCATATCCTAGAATTGGGTATAACATACTTATCTATGTAAGATAGGACAAATTTCTACTTTCAAGCGGCTAGAGCTGCTGGCAGCAACAAATACTTAAATATTTTTTTTTAGCAAGAATATCTTTATCAACTATGTATTTCAGCAGACCTGCAATACAAGAGTTATTTCGTACCTTTAAGTACATTCACGCAACTTGAAAATATTTTTTTCAATACACTTATTCAAAAACTCGCTCTGATCCCACCGATTTTAGGCACGCAATAGACTGTTTTCCGCACTAGTGCAGAAAAGTGCGCGTGCTTAGCTTAGCTTAATTGTGGTGGGGGAGGACCCCCACCACAATTTTATTACATGTATCGTATCAGACCGGGCGCTCGTCGACCCCACGAGTCGTCGGTCAATCCCCATTTATTTATTTCTAAGTGTATTGAAAAATGTCGTTTAATACACGTGCAAATTTAACTCATAACTTGTGCGAATTCCACCTCAGTCGCAATGACAAACTTTCTGCACGTGTATCAAAATATACTATTCCGATAACTTCAATCCCTTTCCGACCAAACAGATAAGACCGGACAGGATATATCGGGGTAATATATAATTCTTGAAATACTTTTACTCTTCACTACGCAACAGATGATCTATAATATTACGTATTTCGTTGTTATTTTTTCTACCAGAAAATTCTTTATGAGGTATATTGTAAGTAGATGATTTTTTTGGTCTCAACTTGTAGGTACCTAAACTCTCAAGTGGCCAGATTATGAGAAATGTTTTTATTTATAGGTATTAAAAAAAAACTAGCTAGTGCTTGATTACGGTCCTACTTGATGGTAAGCAGTGATGCAATCTTTGATGGTGAGGCGCACTAGTTTATTAAAAGCCTATAATATTCACTCTTGACCGCAGAAAGACCGCAGCATGCATATTGTTCCAGTCCTTTGATGTACGCGGTATAAACGACGAAGCGAAACGCTTAGTCCGGACCGTAGAAGTTTTAACAACTTAAGGGTGTACGTCGGGCTATCCGAGGGTAGAAAGGAGATGACGGCATCAAGTCATGCCAATCCTACGCACACACTCCAAAATGCATCCTGTAAAATACTGAATGGCTGACTACCCCACGCCTGTGATCGGGTTTTGTAGATTGGACTTAATCAAATCTGAATCACCAATCAGCCTCTTCGCACGCCTCCCCACAGTATTCAAAGCTGCTAGATGACATTTTGCAGCACCAGCCCATAAGTTGCTTCAGTACTCCACACACTTGGACCTGTGCTTTTTTTAACATTAAAAGTCCCAGTGTGACAGTTGTGAGTACCGAAGGACCTTAACAAGAACGTTGAGTTTCCTAGCAGCTTTCTTTATTATTCTTTCGGATCAAAGAGAACTACGAAAACAAATATTAAAAAAAAAAATTCAGACTGAATTAGTCTGATTTTTTTTTTTCTAGTTTTTCAATGTCCTTAGTGACTGAAACTTGAAACTACGTTTTGTTTTTTGAGTAAAATCTGGAAATAAATATTTCTGCTAATTAAAATACACCTGTATTCCTTCAGTTACCTTTTGCGTTCCAAGGACACTGGCAACTCTTTCAAACAATCCCGCAGCACATTTTAGGTAACTCGTTAGAATGTTAACAGAACTTTGTATTCTCTTCTTAAGAGGACCCTTCCCGATCCGTCTATCGTCAACTTGAGTATGGTTTACAACACTTATTGTTTAATCCAATGCAATCTAAACACAATCTTCTGTATTTAAAAAGACAAAGTCTTGACTCACTCACTTATCAACACTCAGCCCAAACCTTTCGAGTTAGAACGCTGAAATTTTATACAAAGGTACCATTTACAACGTGTAAAAAGAATAAGAAAGGAAAATTCAAAACCCCGTCCAAAGTTTGTATGGGGAAACTTACTGTCACGCGGGCGAAGCCGCTGACAGAAGATTGAGATAAAGAGGCCACGTGAAAAAAGAGAATGCATGAACGTTCGGTTGGCCATCGATAACTTCCGTCACTCAGTCGTTCCAATAAAAAAGAAAAATAAAAAAAAACAATGTATATCCTTACATTGTTTTTTTTTTTTATTTTTAAAAGTTTTTGGGAAGAATGTCATCATACAGAATCTCAATTAATTGTACAAAGTTTCTATCAATACATTTTCTTTGCTTTTTAAATTTATGAGTTCATGAAGGGCCAAAGTTCACGTAAAATCTGTGTAAAATAGAATATTTGGTACAGTCAGAGGTACTGCAGTAGTTTTACACTTTATGTGTTATCTTCAATAGAAAGAAAGAAAAACAATTTATGTACGTGAAATTACGCAATCTTAAGTCTAACTTACAAATCTAGATAATAACCAGACAACATCTGTGTTTCCAAAATATCTAGAGAAAGATGTATAATGACGTCATAATCACGTAAGAGCGGATGTATGGTAATAGTATCGCGCTAGGGGCGCTCTTAAGATATACCTAAGATTCTTAAGAAGGGTTAACATTCTTGTATATAAAGGAATGTGAAGCAAACGCGTATCTTGTCACATTAGCATTTTCACTGTTTCTGTTCTTAACATTTCCGCAGTTTTCTCCCCATTGTATTTGTTGTATGCAAATCCAACGGTCTTCCTTTTGGAAATTGTATTTGAAGGTTTGTTATTCCAAAGATTTGTTTAAATTCAAACGTAACCTGAAATTATTAATAAGACGAAACTTGATGGCACGGTTGGCGCTGTGGTTGAGTGATGGGCTGCTGCGCTGCGTGTTGCGGGGTTCATTCCTTTAGTATCTCGTTTGATAAATTAAACTACAAATTAAAAATATACTAAGTATCTGGTATGAGGCGATGAACTAGTGGCTAAATAATACCAGTCCTATGTATTGAACTTTGAGGTTAAGTTATGCTTACCAAGATTATACACCACTAATTTTTAATTAGTACAAATACTTAAAGGGCTTATTAGAAAAGGTCTAGTTATTATTTAAGTAAAGTCTTAATAAATAATATTCATAGATAGCAATATCCCAATTTATATCCCAAAATGTCACTCAATTTATGGAAATATGGTACGGGCGGGTATTGGTTATAAATGACGATCAAAATGGAAAAAAACTGCGCGTAGTATTTTCTAGTAGCAATTGTTATGATTATTATATATATATATTACTGTTTCAATTATGAATTTTCCAATTAAGTACGACAAATTTTCGTGGACAATTTTGGGATTCCGTTTTTTTTTTTTGACTACACAAATATGATCAGTAACGGGTACGGAAAGTGCCTCATTTTTTTGTACTAATTAAAAAATAGTGGTATATATATTCTGACTCAGTTAAAGTAATAAAATTCAAACGAAAGTAGAACAATTTAGGTACAAACAAAAATAACAACCAAAAATCACACTAAGAATGATATAATACCTCTTACAAGGTAAAAATAATGGGATGGCACACCAATAGGTGAAAGTTTGTCATGCTGCATCTGACTGCTACTAAAAAAGCGTATTACAAGTTTAAAGACTATGTCGAAGACACGCTTGTTTAGCAATGACTGCTTCTGCAGATGTGGCCCCTGGTAACTCATAATATTGTGTACATCTATCTATTAACTGCTTCACATTTGTTGTAATTTATATTTTTTTTCTTTTCTTTTCTTCCTACACATTGCTTTTGCAATATTTTTTATATTATTAGACGCCAACCACCATAAACTCGTAAGTAATTTTCTTTTGTTGACATGTAATTTATTGATAATTGTAATTATTTATCTTTCTTGTTTTTTTTTTATATAGCCTCTTTTTTAATGTAAATGTGAGAACACTGTAGACTTTGCGAATTCGTTACTTAATAGACCAATAATAATAGCCTTCCTATTACGATTCACTTTTTTTTAATATGATTATTTTTATTGTGCTTTTGGGTACAGTGTCGACTGGTCTACACTGTTCTTACATAATGTCTATTAATACTGTAATATGAAAATATTGTAAACAATCACTTTTTTAAAAGAGTAACCACGGAGTTTCTTGCCGGTTCTTCTCCATAGGAAACGATCAATTTGGAACCGTGTACTAGCTTCTGACGTTTTATAAGTGCTCATGTAGGCCTATGTGAAATAAAAACTTTTGAATTTGACTTGACTGACTGAAATAAGAGGGAAAATATATCGAACTGACCTAATGATGAATCCTAAACTTAGGTACCGAAACTCTGTCATAAATTAATTTAATCTAACCGTGTTTGGTATTATTAGAATTGTTATGAGATGCACTCTGACTATAAGGTATTTAAGTATGGCTGAGGGGTACTTTTTAGTGGTGGTACCTAATTAAAAAGTATAAAAAAATAAAAAAATTACAAAAAAAAATACAACTGACTTTTTTAATATTCGCATTAAAAAAGTCAGTTGTATTTTTTTTTTGTTAAACTTAAAAAACGATAGATACAGACGTGATGTGGAACTTTGCTTTTATGTTAGGATAAACATAAATTTGTTGCCTTTAGTTTGTAAATTGGATACGATTTCAGATGCATTGTGAGTTATATATTTCAAAGTATGATCATAAAAACGTCAAATGTTATTTGCGAGCTTTTCGTAAAGACCCTTTTTTACGAGTAACGCTGAAACTGCGACAAGTTTTACGAAGTCCTCAGGATCACAGGTGGATGTTACAGGTCCCCGTGGCTTTCTTCTAAAAAATATTATTGAAAAAGATTTTTTTTTCAGAAATGCAATAAAAAAGAAATTGAAAAAATCATATTTCAAAACAAGTTTTTTTTTTAATGTTGAAGCATTTAAAAAAAAAACTTGTTTTGTTCATTGCCGACTGGGGCATGTATGCACGTCTTACCATATATAAAAATCTCGTATGATTTGTGTGTGTGTAGATTGGAATGGATCGACCAATTTTTCTGTAATTTTTGGTAGGTATGAAAATAGGTTTATTTATTATTTATTTATTAAAACTTCATGCAACATAAAGGTACAAAGGCGGACTTAATGCCTTAGGTTCTATGCTATTTCTCCCCTACTACCTGGGGGTAGGTACCTCCTACCTCCGCCTTTTTTCTTAGATAGTTTATTTGGCACAACAACGTTTATCCAGTTAACTAATATGATATAAAAGCATGTCGTGAGATTTTCCAGTGTAAATAAGAACAAATAATCACTTTTCAAATACGAAATAAATTCACCTTTTCCCTCGACGAAATATTGAGTCAACATTATCGGGGCAAAGTACCTGTGAAAGTAAGTATAAAATATTAGGCCATTATACCTTCCCTGCTCCCTTAAGTTTTACGATATTAGGATAGTGATAAGTACACATAAGTTTACGATGGAACTTAAATTATGTTCGACCTTTCTACGATTTTTTGCCAATCTCAGTCCATTCTCCTTTCGTAATACCGTGGTACTACTTATAAAAATAATAAAGGTAAATAAATAATAATAATAATAACCCCATCGCCGTATCTCTACGTTGACGTCATGGTAAGGCTTGCGTGCTCCAATATACCCTAGGTCTGTATCGGCAGAGTTTGCTTTGCCGTAACATGCCTAGGCATGGCGAACTGTTAGGCATTAGCGACCCCATGGACCCGATCTCCCGGGAGAAATCTTGTTCTTCATCTCCGGCTTGCCTTTATTGGCCGGCCGTAGTGAACACTGCCGAGGAACAGAGCTCCCACCTCTCTCTTGCCTTTATTGGCTGGCTTGAATGGAGATTCGCAAGAGCAAACATACACAGGAAAAGGATGTATAAGGTAAGGTGCTGGTGGTGGATTGTCCTGATAGCCGTGGTATACCTCTCCACTCCTCAAGTACCTCAGGATATGTTGCCTTCTTGTTGCTACGTCACTTCGTACTAGCGGCCGTTTTTGGGGGCCCATTTATTGAGTGTACAAATCATCCCCTGCCTTTTATCGATAATGTAATATTCCACAAATGTTGATGACGATGGTAACGATGGATATTAATAACATTGTTCAGGCAAGGGCCATAGTTTTAACATAGTTCCATGTTACCAGTACCATAGCCCTATTATCTTTGTTTTCCATAAATGTCGCAATAGTTTTTCAACAACCGGGGGTTGTCTTTGGGTGCACTAGCATAGCGCGTACAGGGATAATCGTCGGTTGGTATCACGTTCCATCATAATTATCTAAAGGGCTTCTGCGAGTTGGCTTCAGCCCCTTGTACGCCTTCCGAAGGTCTAGGACCTGAGATAAATGCAACACAAATGAAAATAATAATAATAATAATTTTATTTCAGGAAAAACCACACCCATATCACCAATACCTTAAAGACACATAATTACCTTAAGAGAGAGACCTTAAGATACATAACTATATGTATATAAATGCTACATGCAGACTCACACCACCCAATGTACAAAATAATTCATTGGGTGATGTGATAATTGACGGTAACTGCTTAAACTCCCGGTCAACTTTTCAATGGAATACTGTGAGCCACATGTGCAGAAGCAGTCATTGCTAAGCAAACGTGTCTTCAACGTAGTCTTTAACCTTGTAATACGCATTTTTAGTAAGGACACGCACCACTTTTACATTTGCTACCAAAACACTACGCAGAAGAAAACTATGCAATCGAATTGCAAATGCACGTGTCACTGGCCTATTGATCTAATGGTTAGTGGCCCTGACGGCTATGCTGGAGATCGTGGGTTCGATTTCCACTCAAGAAAAATGTTTCTGTGATGAGCACGATCATTTTTTCTGTGTCTGAATGTAATTTATCTATAATTTGTATGTATTTGGATATAATTATATAGTATCAGTATGTTTATCAGTTTTCAGTACCCATAGCACAAGCTCTGCTTAGTTCTGGAATATGATATGGAAAAAATAACCACACTATGAATAAAAAGGAAAAATTCAAAACGTTATTCATTATATCCATAAAAATCATGTCAGCTGGAATCTCTTATCAACATTGAATGGAACGCTTAAGCTTATGATCCTAGAAGTAATTTAGTATCGTATGAAACCCTGTACATGTCTTTACTATTAAGTAATTGAGGATATAGTGTGACCCAGTTAGTATGAATGGACTGTCAAAACGACGGATTATTATAGATAGCTGTCTCAAAGAGCTGTCGGAAATTGTTCCTTACGACTCATGACAATATTTGCTGGGAAAATGTCATGGTTAACCCCTCGTGCGTATAGGGGTATTACTATAATGTAATTGCGCGTTTTTATGTAAAATTACCAAAAATAAAACTTTTTTTGGATTTTTCTAGGAAAAACGAACGAAGAAATAAAGAGACCAAAATTTTCGGCCGAATAAATTTCGTACACCCGTGTGTACAAAACGATAATTACTTGATAATTGGTTGCGAAATTACTTTCTACACAAATAGCAGAATCATCTCAAAACTCCTTTACTGTGTATATATATAATTATATGTATGTATGTATAGGTACATATTTTATTAAATATGTATGTATGTTTAGTTTTTGTCTAAACAATTTTTTTTTTATGCACCTGCCATATTGTCTCTCCTCTACCGGTCAACCTAGGGTAGGTTGACCGGTAGAGAATGCCTGAGGCATTAAGTCCGCCTTTGTACCTTTTGTTGCATGAAGATTAAATAAATAAATAATTAAGCGTTTTTCAAGGTCACTCAAGTTGTACAGACGTATTTACAATCGGCCCTCGAGGGGTACATAATTCTAGGCCGGTGGAATATTCGCAAGAGTTACCGAGACGTTTCAAGGTCTCGGTTTCGAACATTCCAAACGGCAATTAAAGGAGCACGGGTGAGTTTTAGTCAGTAAAAGTTTGATCCTTCCTCTCGCTCCACCCAGCACAGGAGAAGTTATTTGATGATTACTCAACTTAAAAAAAGAATGTTTATTCGCCTTGAGGGATGAAACGGAGGAGTCAATCACGCGGGCAAAGCCGTTGGCAAAAGCTAGTAAATAAAAAAATGGAAGTGGTTGCCTGCTTCTGCGAAGGAGATGGCCGCAACCGTGAGGGAACAGACATCCTCACGCCCCAGCCTCCGCCACAGGAGACTCTCTGGGTGTGGGGAATCTCAAGGCGATTGCGTTTGGCCGTCAGATAATGACCACGACCAATGATCCACGGCAAATTTCTGAAAGTGAAAGCCATGGTCCTGGACTGCAAAGGGCAACTGAAGGACACAGGTGTCGTTTTAGTCAATAAAAGTCTGACTGGCCCTTTCGCTCCACCCTAGAGTAGGAGAAGACATTGGATAATTTCCAAAAAACAAATCAAACGATCCATGACCACGACCACTGCGCCGGGAACACTCCTGAAAAAAGGTTTTTATTTACTTCTTAATTGTACACGAAGAATCGCCAAACTTAAGTGGCAGCGGGCAGCGCACAATCAATGAGGACGAAAAGTTCTGGAATGGCAACCACGTACCGGAAGACGAGCGTTGGAAGGCCTCCCACAAGGTTGACCGATGACCTGGTGAACGTCGCGGGAATCCGATGGATGCGAGACGCACGGGATCGGTCATTATGGCGAGGGAGGCCTATGTCCAACAGTGGACGTCTTTCGGCTGAAATGATTATGATGATGATGAATTAATAATACACATGACTAAGAAGAAAACAAATTAGTTTCAGTTAGTTTTATGTTGGGAGCTGCCCAGTGGTGATACAAAACAACTATAGTAATAAATCGTTGTTTTTTCGTAAACAAGGTAAAACAATCTGTATCCATTGGTAAACTAGGTTATGCTGACAAAACAAGCTATTTGCCTCAGTCTTTGGACATTTATTTACTGTGTTATTTTTCAATGTAGGTAACTATTAAAAAAAAAAACAGACTAATTTCATTGTCCATATTATGTCAGTAACTGAAACTTAAAACTACGTTAGTATAATATTAAAAAGCATGCATGCAATTAGTCAATTAGTTCCCAAACAAAAATCTCTTATATCATTATAATGATTAGTCTACTAGATTATTTGTATACACTGTGTCTACATCTCTCATCCAACTCTCCTGTCGCAGGTCTGCTGGAAGATATTTCATTTGAAATAGGCAGTACCTTTGTGCTCTTCTATCTGCTTTTGTTCTTTTCATTTTTAAGTGTTAGGTAAAATAAATATACTATATCATTGTTCTAGTACATTCATGAATATGAGACTACAGAACAACGACAAATTAGGGAAGGTACACGTAGAAAAGATATTAAACATAACAAAATACAACCGAATTTCAATATTGTGGAACACAGTCCACAATATCAATCAGTTAAGTTATTTAATAAGTTGCCTTTAGATTTAAAAAGCACTATCTACACTAGTACTTCGAAAACCCAGCTTAGGGATTTCCTGTTGAATAGGTGTCTATATTCTGTTGATGAATTATAAATTTATCTTAATTATTATTAGTATTGTAATTATTATTATTAAATTTGTTTGGTTGAATTATTATTATGGAATTGAAAATGTTTAATTTATAAATTAATTATGGAATTCAGATACAAGCTTCTTGTTATTGAATAAATGACTAATGACTAAATCAAAAGTAATAAGTACCTATGAAATTGCCGTTTTTTTAAACGGGTTGCTTTGAAATGTTATATCTTTGGATTGTCTTGGAATTATAAGTTCAAATAAATTTTATATTAAAGGTACGTTATTCTTTTTTTGAAATTATGTATTTTCTGTAAATATCCCGATAAAACAATAAATTTATTAAAAGCCATTATAATTGCATACTATAAAATAACATATATCAGTCACATTCGCATCATTGTCACACAAATGTTAAGTGCGTTCAAAATGACACATGGCATATCACTAGCTTGTCTCTTTCTCGCTCAAAGCCGCGTCGTCTTCGTCCGTCACGCGCGACTTTTAATGTCACCTGCTTCACTTAATCCAAATAATTCGCAATATAACTATTCTATGATCTGTTAGTAAATCCGTCTCTGTACTTTTGTGTACATAAAGCATTAAATAAATAAATAATTATAAGTAGGTCTGTGTCGAGTCCCAGAGCTATTTTCGGCCACAGTAGGCGTAGCTTGCGGACGATAAGCAATAAGAACATCGACGTTCGCCCGTCCAGTAAGGAGTCGATGGCGCGTCGTGTTGTATGAGATCCTCAAAGAAATGTCAGCATAACTGAAGGAGCCCAGTAAGGCCGATGCCTGCTAAGGCTGCGTAGGAACGATTGAAAGACTAACTAGCTCTGGAACGCAAAGGGCTTCTGAAAAACATAGTTCCATCCTAGAGCGAGAGAAGTAATTGAAAGATTTTTCACCTCAAAAAAAAGTCTTTTTTATTTGTCCCGATCTAAAACCCTAAATCCCGATTTGTTTTACCATTTGTCCCGATTTTAATCCAATCGGACCTGGCAACACGTGACTTTGTGTTTAGAATTCCGTTGTATCACGTGTCGCGAGTCGCTACGCTTTCGTAGGCCGATACTACGCAGACTTAGACCTGTGCTACGATTTCGTAGCAAGAATCAACCCCGTTCTCAACATCACGGTTTGTACGCAATTATTTTAATTATGTAAAATATGGTCAAATCAAGATTCTAATATACCATTGTTAATGATTGTTGGATACGTTTTTAATTTTTATGGTAATGAAGGGAGCTTCGTGGAAGCCAAGAAAGATAAGTAAATCAAGTATCTCTGCTTGGCTCACGAGGTTGTCGACATGTGGGATGTAGACTAGGCGATTATTTTACCAATAGTCATGTCGACGAATGACTTGACGAGATCGGTGTAAGCTGGTGATGTTGACGTTCTAGAAAGAAAGAAAGACAAACAATCTTAAAGACTAGCTTATAATCATAATCATTATATAGAAAATATGCGTCACATACGCGCAAAATGGCCGAACGTTCATTATAAGCCGTATTCATAGAACGACGGAACCAAAGGACGGAACAAAAACTTCGGAACAGTTAAATGTACCAAAAGATTTATGGCAGCATGATTAGAGATTGTCTCATGAGAGACAAGGTGTACCGGATCATTGGACAGACAATAGGAGTTAGAGGTCTCGAATTTAGAATCCTGAGTGTCCTGAGCCTCCAAGGCCCAATCTTTATTAAAGGTATCTACTTCATCCAGCCATCTCGGTCTGAACCTATCGCAATGTCGCTTAACACCAATTGCAAATAATAAAAATAATGGAAAGTGTGTTGTAGTGATACGGAAGCATCAACGCCCACGTTTTACGAATATCTCCTGAGACTACTATTGACAATTTCCGTTCACCTATTTCTGTATATCGCATAGGGTTGCCAGGTGTTATTTTTAGAAACTCAATGGAAAAAAACGGGGAAAGCATTTTAATTCGGGACAATAACAAAAATAAAAAAATATTTTTTTAAATTTTAGTAATGTTTATTTTTTCGTACTTCAGTTGGCTTGTTTTTTTTTTTAATTAACAATTTTTCGTTTTCCGTGCCCAAAGTTGATGATAAAAATGCTAATTCGGTGCAAGATTAGTTAATGTTTGTTGTTTTATTGTGAAACTAGCTGGCAAACTTCGTACCACCTAACAGTCAGTGAATGTAGTATATCTTTCGATTGCGATGAAACAAAGCTTATATAATATATCAAGTTACACACAATTTTAGTGTATAAAAGTTATTTACATCAAAACAGTAGGTACAGTATTTTTTTGCAATTTGCCGCTCAGTATCGGTTAGTAAAGCAAAAATATTTATACAATTATACTCATTTAAATCATTGACATAAATGAGAAGAGTTAAAATATTAATAATAAGGTGCCATACTACAGGTATGTGCCCGACCCAGTTCTCGATAATGGCGATATCACGCTATACTGGGATCGGTCCATCATCACTGACATGACTATTGTAGCCAATAAGCCTGATATAGTGGTGGTGGACCGAAGAGAGAGGCGTACAATGATTGTTGACATATCCATTCCGCATGACGAGAACCTCGTGAAAGCCGAGAAAGACAAACAAATCAAGTATATTGATCTGGCTCGCGAGGTTGTCGACATGTGGGATGTAGACTCGGTGATCATTGTACCGATAGTCGTGTCAGCCAATGGCTTAATAGCCAAGAGCCTCGACCAACACCTTAGGAGGCTCGCGTTAGGCGGCTTGTTCAAGGGCTTGATCCAGAAAGCCTTTGATCTTTCTCTGGAGCCCTGGCCTTGACCTAGCTTGTGTTCCCGATACCGGTGGGACACTATTTTTTTTATTTTTTTTTTATTGAATTATTTAAAAATGTAATTTATATATGATATAACTAAAAAATAATGAATAAACGAAATAATAATAATTCACAACTATAATTTTCGTTGCCATAGTAACCGATACTGAGCGGCAAATTGCAAAAAAAATATCGGAGTATTGCGTTGCTAAGTATAAGAGTCGAAAAGATAGTAATACCTTAATTAATTTAGCATTCATCTTAATCAGGATACCTGGCAACCCGTATCGCGACCTACATTGCCAAGAGCCTCCATTTTTCCATTCAACATTCAGTTTCAAGTAAATCCCACATGCCAGTCAATAGCCTCTCAGTATCTGAGTGTCAGTGAGCGTATCTCTAATGGCGGTATAGAGTATAGTGGCTGACACAGATTGATTGACAGAACATGGCACTGAGGGGAACTGAGGAGACTTGTAGGTAGGTTAAGAATAAATTCAAGGTGAAGGACGTTATACAGTAAATTCAATTGAAAGAAAAGAAAGAAAACATTTATTTGAGACTCGCACAGGACAAGCAACGATAAAAAAAGTAACTGCTTAATCTATAAATACTTAACTTAAAAATAATATAAAGATAAAATAAAAGACCAGTGCGAGGCCAAAAAGGCTCCTATCTCAGGAAATAATTCTAATACAAGTGTGAGTGTGTGTGTGTGTGTGTGTGTGTGTGTGTGTGTGTGTGTGTGTGAGTGGGTGTGGGTAGTGGTATTCTATAGTAATTGATTTCTTAAACTTAGACGATTCAGAAGTTTGGCACGCCATAATCATGGTGGTAAGTTCCCTCTTTGGGGAGTGGCTGTAAAGATGTCACGGCGTCCTCACCTTCCGCATGACGCAATCGCCGGGACCCCGACCCTAACTTCAAGCCACGGTAGACGCGGGCTTACGGACGACAAGCAATGGGTAGCTCGCCGTCCGGCCCTCCGGTAACCGTCCGAAACGAACCCGAGTCGTCGACGGGACTTCCAAAAGGGAAACCCGTGGTTCTGGAACACAAAAGAAAGAAGGAACATAGCTGAGATTTAAGTCAGTAAAAGTCTGACATGTCATTGGATGTGCTTGAGATGTCATTGGATGATTTCCCGCGTTAAAAAAAGACGAATCAGAAATAATTTATTTTTACAGACCTAACACTAGAGTAACCATAACAATGCATAGTACAAATTTGTACTCAGCATTTTTGATTTGCTCAGCGCAAAATTTATTAAGCATTTTGTTCATGGGTGTCTCTAGTTGCCTCTTTCACTATAAGGTGAGAGTGAAATTTCACAGAACCAATTCGGTGGTATGCCTGGTCGGGGTACAACAAATGCCAATTCACATACACCATTCATCATCATCATCATGATTTAAGCCGAAAGATGTCTACTGTTGGACATGGGCCTCCCCCAAGTGTCGCCACAATGAACGGTCCTGTGCGTCTCGCATCCATCGGATTCCCGCGTGTCTGCTCGCTATTCAACACCGACTTTCAAAATTAAACTTATTTTGCACTTTTTTGTGTTTTTTTAGGATTCCGTACCTCAAAATAAAAAAAACAGAATATTTATAGTATCACTTTGTTCTCCGTCCGTCACGGTCTGTCTGTCTATCAAGAATGGAAACTAATCTAATCTTGGAAACGCGTGGAGGTATCGAGTTGAAATTAAAACCATATTTTCAAGTCTACGGTTTCTTGAAGCTGTACAAAAATCAGATTTCTAAGTTAACTGTAAAAAAAGATACGGCGGTTTATATCGCAAAAAACGTATATTTCGACACTCTTGAGGGAATAAAAATTCTTACTTATGGTACTTCCCGTTGACCCAGAATCTTGAAATTTGGCATAAAGCAAGGTCTTATAGCACAGCTATAGGAATAAATCTGAAAACTGTAAATTAGTAGGAACGTCACAACAAAAAAAAAAATATTGCAATTAGGAAAAATCTTCAAGACTCCATTCAGGAATTGAACTGTTTACTTATGTAAGTTTGTATGGTACCCTCAGGGAGCGAGTCCCACTTGCCCGGTTTTTTTTACATTGAAGTAGTTTGTATTTTTTGTAAGAAGTTTTTTATTTTACACTTTTTAGGTGTGGTACACAAATAAAAAGTACCCTTCAGTCAAACTTAAAG
This sequence comes from Mythimna pallens, assembly GCA_961205895.1. NCBI lineage: Eukaryota > Metazoa > Arthropoda > Insecta > Lepidoptera > Noctuidae > Mythimna > Mythimna pallens. The sequence continues at coordinate 19,074,829 of OY540837.1, forward strand.
TCATCGCGTATACAAACAAAGCAATTTTACTTGTTACGATAGTTCTGCTGTGATCCTATGAAGAGTTCTGTTCCAATATTTGAAATTCATCATCAGATCATATCAATATTTCTATGACCAACTCGGAAGTATCTATACCGGATAGTATTATACCTTTCAATCAAAAAAACAATTTTTAAACTCGGTAAACCTTTCTTTTTGAAGTTGGTTAAAAACATAAAATCAGTAGCTGCTACGAGCAACTTCGCCCTCGTCATAGTAAACAATTATTCAAAGAGAATATAATCCCGGAATAAACCTATAGGCTCTTTCAAGACATGATCTACCCGTGTGCCAAATTTCACCTGAATCAGTGCAGCTGTTCGACCGTGAAGAATTAACAAACATACGCACACACTCAATAACTATCGACTTTAATATTATTGTGATTATTAAAACTTTTGCGACTAAGATATTTTTCAGAAAATTCTATGTTCGATTGTTGCAATGAATATATATATAACACAAATTCAAACAAACTATGTGAACATACACCTTTCTTTTTTAGGTGGGAAATCATCCAATGACATCTCCCGCCCTTGGGCGAGGCGGGAGGACGTGTCAGACTTTTACTGACTGAAACTTACTCCGGTTCGAATGAAACACAACGAAGGAACCGGGCCAGGCCAGGCGGACAGGTCCAGGGCCGGGTTTTCCTTTCAGAAGCAAACCCATGACCCCAGTAGGCTTCGACCCTGCTGGGCCTTTACGGCTTGCTAACGTTCGACAATTTCCTTCCCCTCGAAAATGGACAGAAAATCTGTTATTGTATCTTTTCCTACACATTTCTTGACTATAAAAAGGCTGTCATTCATAAATTTGCTTCAAGCGATGGACCCTTTTATCTGTTCTTGTGTTTAATTTTGTATTTTTGTGTTTCTCTGTTCGTATTAATAATGTAATAGGTATGTACGTATCTAAAAATTGTAAGTATAAATATTTAGTTAAAAGAGTAAGTTGAAGTTTGGACTTTTTTTTAACGGTTTTTGTTCCCTGGGGCCACGGGTAGTGTGAAAGTGAAACCCGGGGCCCTGGGACGAAGGCAAAGAAGGAACAGGAGTGGATTTTTAGTCAGTAAAAATCTGACACTATCTCGCGCTCCGCCCAAGAGCGGGATTTGTCATAAGATGATTTTCCCACCTAAAAAAAACGTCAAAATGAAAAACGGAACCTTTATAGGATCACTTTGTTGTCTGTCGGTCTGTCTGTCTGTTTGTATATTTTCGTTAATGTCACACGAAACATATATTTCGACACTCTCAAGGGAATCGAAATCGGGCACTTTCCGTTGGGTAATTTTAGCGATTCGGAAAAATCTTCGAGACGTCATTCGGGAATTGAACTATTTACAGGTAAGTTTGTACGGTACCCTCAGTACGCGAGTCCGACTCGCACTTGCCTAGTTATTTCCATAGGAACCGACCAATTGAAATTGTGCACATCGGCTTTTGATGTTTTGTAAGTGTCAATTTGGTCTTTTAAGTATGTTCAAGAAATAACAAAATATAAATACGTTGGTAAGTATCATATGTATTTTGTTGTAAAACCCTTCTCCAAGGACTGCCAGTAATCTATATTGCTGGTTGTGTGCTATGTTTAGTCAGTTTTGACCCACCATTTCCACTATCTCGCCTTTACAAGCAGAGGCAGGCCAAGTGCTGGGTTCTAGCGCCTGGCCTGCCTTTGCTTCTCCTGCCTTGTGGTTCAGACCTTTTTACTACTATCCTCGTCAATCTATCGTTTTTAAGCCGAATATGAATCGGCGCCCCTCCTCTGTATGCTCCACCGTGATCTTCGGGCAGTCCACACAATGGTGACACCAGGGCGTTTCTTCCTCCTTAATCATTTGTAGAAACCTCCCGACTTATTACCACGATTATAGCGTGCTCAACTGACACCCCATTCCTTGGTAAGCACGTAAAGTCATTGACTCGGTTGTCATTCGTAAATCTTTGACGATCGAAATTCAAACGCTTGAAAGTCTAACCATCACTTTATCCAAGGAGTATTAAGTAGCCCAGTAACTGGGTTGTGGAAGTCTGAAAGGCGGTCGCTCCATGTAAGACACGGGTATTCAGCAGCATCCGGTTGGACTGGAAGCCAACCTCAAGCTAGTTAGAAAAAAGCTGAAGAGATGATGATATTATCAATATTGTCATCCTGGAATAAAGAGAAGCCTTTTTAAATTTATCCGGCAGGTGACAGTTGACAATTCGTATGGCAACGTTTTCCGCTTTACTTGTCGCAAAAAGGTGACTATTATGTACATTTTTGGGACATATTAAATAGAGCCTTTTCACCCAAACATACCAGGAAAATCTTTTCTTTTAAAAAGAAAAACCATACACTATTGTTCTACATTTTTGCGCCATCATTTTACAAGGAAAAACACCGTTCGAATAAAAATCTCGGTACAGGTATTGGCACGGATCTTGAACGCTCGGCGAAAGAGTAGAGATTGCTTTGCGTACGCGTTTTATACTAGGTAAAAGAAAAAATAAAATAAAAAAAGGTGTACATTTAAAAAAAAGACGCGTACGCAAAGCGATCCCCACTCTTTCGCCGAGCGCTCAAGATCCATGCCGATACCTGTATCTATATTATATACTAGCTGTCTCCGGTGAATTCACCTGAATCTTTAGTTACTACTCCGCTCCTATTGGTTGAAGCATGATGTTATATAGCCTATAACCGTACAACGTCTGTCCACCCTTACATTATTGACATCTCTGCGGTCCGGACTAAGTGTTTCGCCTCGTCATTTATACCGCGTACATCGAATGAACTATTGGCCTGCTGCGGTCTTCCCGTCCGATAAAAATATAGGTGTCTTCAAGGCTAGAATGAATAGACTAGTGCGCTTTACCATCAACGATTTCACACTGCTTACCATCAGGTAAGATCGCAGTGAAGCACTGTCTATATCATTGTTTCAAAAATTGCTTTTCTCGGTACATGGGCTATCCAACACTAAAATAATTCTCCCATTCGAATTTGTAGTTGAGTTAGTGCCTTTTACTGATCAAACTTTACAAACTTTAGCTTAATATCGATACCCACAACGAACAAGGTTGTAACATTAATTCAAAGACTTTTTAAATTAAACCAAAAAGTGATAGCGATATGTTTGAATTTTGTTTGGACTGTAATCCGAGATACTGCCTTGTTCGATGCGGGTGTCTTGATATAATATTTAGATCACAAACAAGAGTATGAATTATTCGTTTACTTTTTTAATATTTTTTATTTTATCATTTTTGTACACACAAATAAACATATTTTGTTGATTTTGTTCATTATTATTGTTTTTTTTTGTAATTATGTGAAAATTTCTGTTTTATTGTCTTGTATTCGACTTGGTTTTGTTCAAAGTCAAACCTTTTGACCGCAAATGTTTGTGAAGGATTTTTTTTTTTTTTTTTCGGTGGGAAAATCATCTTATGACATCCCCCGCCCTTGGGCGGGGCGGGAGATAGTGTCAGACTTTTACTGACTAAAAACCCACTCCTGTTCCTTCGTTGCCTTCGTCCCAAGACCCCGGGTTTCGCTTTCACACTACCCAAGGCCCCAGTAGGCTTCGACCCTGCTGGGCCCCTACGATTTGCTGACATCTCCCTGAGGCGCGCGTGGAACAATACGCGCCGTCGACGACTTAGACTCGGTCCGGACGGTTACCGGACGGTCGGACGGCGGGCTACCCATTGCTCGCCGTCCGCAAGCCCGCGCCTACGGTGGCCGGAAATCGGGATCGGAATCCCGGCGGCGACTTGGGCGTGAGGAGCGTTGCCTCACGCGATCGGCCGCCTCCTTTGCTAGCATTACTGCTTCGCAGAAGGAAGCGACCGCCTGCCACTCCTCCTCGCTACGGACCATGGCCTGTACCAAGGCCCGACGCGAGAGATCGCCGCCGCCGATCGCCCCCACGAGGACACGGCGTTGCTCTGCCCAAGCGGGGCACACCTCCACCGTATGCTCCACCGTGTCCTCCGGGCGGTCCACACAGTGGCGACACCCGGGCGTCGCTTCCGCACGAATCCGGTGCAGGAACTTCCCGAACTTACCGTGTTCGGTGAGAACCTGCGTCATACGGTAGGTGAGGACGCCGTGAGGTCTTTCCAACCACGCCTCAAAGAGGGGACTTACCGCCATAATTGTGGCGTGCCCAGCACTGGGTCGCGACAGTCGCTGCCGCCATTTAGCCATGAGAACCCGCCGGAGCTCTGTCCGCCATGCTGCGATTTGTCGCGGCAGTGGAGTTTCGCCCCGGCGTTGCATCTCCATGCGCAGATCGTGCATGTGAGCAAGGTCTGTTGCCACCAGATCCCATGGTGGCTGGCAAGCAAGGAGGCTCGCCGCTTCGCGGGAAATCGTCCGGTATCCTCACACCATCCGTATGGCCATGACCCTCTGGCATGCGTTCAGCCGGGCCGCCGGCTGCTTCCGCAGCGCTGGCGCCCATACCGGTGCGCCATAAAGGGCCATGGACCGAACGATTCCCGCGTAGAGCCTTCGGCAGGAGGCGTCTGGACCCCTCAGGTTGGGCAGGAGCCGCCCGAGGGCAGCCCCAGTCCGATTTAGTTTGGGAGCCAGACGTCGGAAGTGTTCCTCGAAATCCCACCGGCTGTCGAGAACGAGTCCCAGGTACTTCATCGTCGACCCGACGCCGATGTGGACTCCTCCTACCGTTAGTTGGGAACCCGGTGGTGGTGTGTTCCGAGGTCCGTGAAAGCACATGGCCTCGGACTTGTGCAATGCCACCTCGAGTCCCAACTCCTGGATCCTGCCCACGACTGTCGCAACCCCGCGTGTCGTTAGTTCGACCGCCGCCTGGTACGACTCTCCCCGCCCCAGGACCAGCGTGTCATCTGCGTAGCAGACCACGCTGATCCCGTCAGGGAGGTCGCCGCGCAGCACGTAGTCGTATCCGATGTTCCACAAGGGCGGCCCTAGTACCGATCCCTGCGGAACACCGCACGACATCTCCCGACGTTCCCACTCTCCCTGGTGACCAGGGTAGATAATGTACCTGTCTGACAGGTACGCCTCGACCACACGACAGAGGTAGTCGGGCGTCCGGTGATACCGGAGTGCCCTCCTAATGCTGCTCCAAGGCAGGGAGTTGAAGGCGTTGGCGATGTCCAGAGACACCGCCACGACACACCTGCCCTGGGCCACTGCATCCCCCGTCGTTAGAGCTCGCACGCGCATGATGGCGTCCACCGTGGACCGCCTCCTGCGAAAGCCGAACTGGCCGTCCGCCAGATCCGGCCTCACCCGTGTTAGGTGCGCGACGAGGCGGTCTGCAATTACTCTTTCAAAGAGCTTGCCCACCTCGTCAAGCAGCACAATTGGCCGGTACGCGGACGGAGAGTCCGCAGGGCGCCCCGGCTTCGCGATGAGGACCAGTTTCCCTGTCTTCCAGCGAAGTGGGAACTGGCCTCTCTCCATGCATGCGCTGAAGAGCCCTCTTAGTCGAGGCCCGAGAGCCTCCATGGCCAGGACCCAGGCCTTCCCAGGCAAGCCGTCGGGTCCTGGGGCGGTATTTTTAGCACTCAGCCTTCGTACCGCCACTCTCATCTCTACCTCGGTCACCTCTGGAGCATTGTCGTCGTCGTCGCCATCGTGGTCCGCGTCGAACACCGCTGGTGGCGGAGCCATGGGCGGGGGAGAGTGTTCCCCTCGCTCAGGAAACAGAGTGCTCACCACACCCTCCACAAGCTGGGGCCGGAGACTCTGCGTCAGCGGGGGAGCCCAGGGGCGGAGTTTGTCCCGCACCACCTTGTAGGGGCGTCCCCATGGGTCCCCATTCAGAGTCCCCAGCCACACGTTGCGAGCCTCGAGCTTGGCCCGTCTTATCTCCGCTCGGAGGGTGCGCTTTGCTTCTCTGTATCCCTCGTACAGCTCCGCCTCTCTGGCTTCCGCATCCGGTGGACGGATGCGGCGCCTGCGGTATCTGGCATACCGGCGTCGCGCGGCATTGCACGCGTTGCGCAGTGCCGCAATCTCTGGCGACCACCAGTATACCTGGCGCTGAGCACGTCCTGGACGGACTCGGGGCATTGCCGCGTCGCAGATTTGCGACATGGCCTCCCGGAACCACTCTGCCTCGACGTCGATATCGACAGGCCTGTCCGGTGCTTGCACCCAGGCCTGTACCGTCGCGGCTTCCAGGAGTAGCTCCCGGTCCATCTGCCTCAGCGCCCATCGCGGACCACAAGGGTTCCGTCGGACCGGCGCGGTCGAAGTTTGGGCGGAGACGTCAAACCGGATGTACCGGTGGTCCGAGTACGTCTCCACCCCCTCCATGACGCACCAGTCGACGACACGCGGTGACAGAGCGGGGCTGGCGAACGAGATGTCCACCACGGAGTCACCCTGCATCCGCACACACGTGGGGACAGAACCCCGGTTTAGGACGACCAGGCCTGTCTCCAGAGCCCAGTCCTCCACCATCCGACCCCGTTGATTCGTGAACCGGGAACCCCAAGCCAAGTTCTTGGCATTGAAGTCTCCGCACACGACCACGGGGAGGGAACCAAACCCAGCGACGACGGCTTTCAGCTCCATTAGGGAGATGTGGAGATCGCCGAGAGATCTGTTCGGGGACAGGTAGACGCCCACCACTGCAATGTCCCCGAACCGTGCTGCCACGCAACCCCGTCCCCTCGTGACAGCCTCGAGGGTCGGGGTACCGGCGGCGGCCGACGAAATTAGAGTCACCGAGCCGTTCAAGTCCTGAACCCAGTCTCCTCTGGGCAGGACATAGTACGGCTCGGAGACAACGGCGATGTTAATCGACCACTGCGCCATGCTCTGGAGCAACAGATCCTGAGCGGGGGCGAAGTGGTTGATGTTCGCCTGGAGGAGACGTAATGGAGCCGTTATTGACAGTCCATTACAGTCTCCTCCCGAGCCCCACGTGAGGGCCCTGCCGCGGTGGTTGCGGCGGCGACAGCAGCGGCAGCCAAAGAGGAGGCTGCGGCGGAGAGGACGTCGGGGTGGACTTGTCTGAGGACCTTGCCCTTGGCCTTGGCGGGGGGGTCGCAGGACCTGCTCCCAGCCCGGTGATCGGCCGGCTTACCTGCCGCCGCACATGCGTAGCAGTGCGGCGTAGCACGGCATTCTGCAGCCTTGTGACCGGGCTGACCGCATTGGAAGCAGCGGTCACTGCGGTCCACCTCCGCGGCGCAATAGGCACCCACGTGGTGCCCCACGTGGCAGCGGTAGCACCGCAGAGGTCTGGGCTCCAGCAGTTTTACTTGCGCGGAGACCCAGCCCACCAAGAGTCTTCGGCCTTCGCCCGTGATGGCTTTGACCGCCGACACGGGGCAGCTCACCGTTACGGCTCGCATGCCCGTGCTGTCAGCGCGGATGGTGCCCGCCCGCACCTGATCGGCGTGGCACCCTCCCGCCCTGACGATGGCGGCCACCACCTCGTCCACCCTGACAGAGTCGTCCAGGCCCATGATGCGCAAGTCCATGCACTTGGTGGGCCTGGACACTCGAGCCTCCTCGACGTCCAGGGACGCCCTGATCCTTGCGGCCAGGGCGTCCGCGGTGGAGCCACTGTCCGCACCAGGGACCTCTAATATTCGGGCCCCGGTTGCGGTGCGCCTCATTCGGAAGCCCCCAGAGGCCCCGAACTCGCTGAGGTGGCCCACCACCGCCTGCTTTGCCTTCTCCATGACGGTGTCGTACGTCACGCCCTTCTTTTCCGCATCTGGCTGTAGTGTAATTACTACAGCCTCGGAATTCGGGGCGCGAAGTCTAGCCGCCATGGCCCGCTTCTTTCTCTCCTGGTGCCTCGCGCGCTTCTTGGCCGTCCTAGCCGCCTTGCCCGCCCTCTTCTTGGCACCGACTTCTGTCCATTCGGCGCCAGCCGAGGGTTTTTCAGGCAGGGGAGGCGGCAGGCGCGGCCTGGTCGCCACCGTGGCAAGAAGTCCCACCGGTTTAGCGGCAGGCGCTGTACTATCCTTCCACCGCTGCTGTTGCTTGGACGCCGGGGCTGGCCTCGCAAGCCCTGCCGCCACGGCCTCGCGCCCGGCTTGCCTCAACGAACCCGCCTTGGGCACAGCTGCCGTGGCCGCGGTGGCGGCATATGACGCCGCCTTTCGCTGGCCGGAAGCCGCTAGCGGGGGGCGCAGCACGATGCCCTCCAGCAGGGACAGCTGTTGCTGGATACGCAGCTGAAACTGCTGCTGCTGCTGTTGCAACTGCTGCTGGAGGGCAGCCAGCTCCCGCTGCACCAGCGTAAGCAGCTGGCTCTCCGGTTGGGGCTGGCTTTGACCTTGCCCTTGCTTGCGCCCCCCTCCAGTCGGCTCCCGGCAGCCGTCGACTTTCTGGGCTCCCACAAGCTCGGCCCGGAGCTCGGTCCGGAGCTCGGCCTGTAGTCTCGCCACTCTCTTCTCGAGAGAGGCATCGATAGCTTCTTCGATAGAGGCGGCGTGCCGGTGGACCGTCTTCTCTTTGGAGGTCCTCTCTCTCTTCCGGCCCATGTCTCGCAACGCGGCGACGACCAACTTCCCCAGGGATTTACGGGACTCTTCAGCGGAGTCCTCCCTGGCATCCCGCCCGCTGCCAGACTGCCCCGAGATGACCACCTCAGCGCTGGCCACTCCGGGGTGACGCCCCTCCGCAACAAGTCGGTCGGCTCGCTTAGCGGACTCCTGGGCAGTGAGGCCCCTCCCTCTTCCACTTGCTCGGCCTGCACCCCGCCCGCTGGTGGGGATTTTTCGGGCCGAGCCCATCTCTCCGTCGGAGGACGATTTTTCCCCCGGTCTGGAGCGCTTTCGGTAGAAACTCGCGTTTCTACCGGAGTCGCCCGCCACCTCCTCAACCTCCGAGCCCTCCGAGCTCCTTCCGGATGCCGCGTCGGACTCCGACCGCGCATCACTCTCCAAAGGGGTATTTTTAAAAAATTTCGATTTTCTTTCCATTTGATTCCCACGAGTAAATAACTTTTTGTACTGGCTCAAGATACTGGTTCGCACTAGAGACTAATTTAGCTACCCATTAGTCAAGCTAACAACCTCCCTCACGGTGCGCCGCCGCTTGGAGGTTTGGGGTAATTTTTTATAGAGGTTGTCTTCCTCGCGGCCCGGGCGGTTAAGCCAAGACCCTCGACCCCCATCAAAAGTCAGAAACATGACCTTGGACAATCTCTGGGGCTACGAGACTAACGGTGGCAGAAGGAGGAGCAAGTCTTCCTCCTGCCTGCCCGGTGGCAGGGTGAGTGCACACCGAGCCCGCTCTTACTTCGCCACTGTGCCCTCTGCTATAGCAGAGGGACACGCGTTGAAGTGATCCTTCAGACAGAATATTCGCAGGCGGACATCGTGACCCCTTAGGCAGAAGTACCCAAGGGGAGTCGTTGACCGCCTCCCAGGGTGCACCGTCCCGCAGACTGGCCTTCACCTCGGACGTATCCGCAAGGGAACTACAGCCTGCGGGCACTCGTGGAGGTTTTCTGTCGTAGCACCCCAAATGTTTGTGAAGGATGGCTTTTGTGGATTTTTTAGGGATAAAAAGGGTTTTCAGCCACAATTGTTTGGCTGGGCACTAACCAAAACAAAGTTTTCCGTATTTTCTTGTTCTAGAGCACTTTATCACTTTTTCCGATCCGAATTCAACAAATAACGGGCCGGTAAAATTTAGTGTGAAACCTATGATGACAGCTCTCAATTGGATCGGCTGTGGTGGGTCACAAGATGTCCAATTCTACTCATTTTCTAAACAAAACAAATACTTTCACGGCTGTTTCGGACCAAATTGTTTTTGGATTTGGTTTGAATGTAATACCTAAAAGCAAAAAGGCTACAAAGTAGTATTAGACATAGACTTTTCCCATATATCTTTTCGTATAAACCCCTAAACACCAAATGAATTATTTTTCCTTACTAGATAAGATAAGATAAGATAAGATAAGATAAGATAAGATATATTTATTTGCTCAAACATGTGTACACATACAATATTAATAAAGTGCATGCAGGATGACATAAAGAAAGAATATTTGGTTCAGACATGTTTGCCACATACTATGGCGTGCAAATGTTTAGAATAAGTACTCATTAAAATTTTTACTAGGTACAATAATTTGAAAAATAAATCAATGTCAAAATTAAACATGTCAAAATTAAGAAAGTAAAAACATTTAGTTTAGGAAAGTAACATCAAGTAATAAAATGTCAAATATGATACATGTCAAAAGAAAAGTAAAAATTATAATAAATCAATGTCTGTCAATTAAATAAATAGTAATAAATGTCAAAGTATACACAGTCATGTCAAAAGTAATGATTAAAATCATAATTGAATCTAAGTCACTCTAAATGGTTCTGTCAGAAATTCATTAATGTTATAGTATGCTTTGGCTGTTAAGAATGACTGTAGTTGTTTCTTCAATTGTACATTATTAAGCTCTCTCCAACTTTTAGGTAACTTATTATATATATTGGGAGCCATGCAGAAAACACTTTTGCGCATAAGTGCAGTCCTACTCCTATGCAGACACAGCTGAGTTTGATCACGCCTGTTTCTGGGAAATTTATCTGCCATTTGCGAAAATAAGTTACTATTATTTCTAACGAACATTACTGTTTCCAGAATATAAAGGGAGGTCAGTGTCAATATTTTATAGCGTAAGAAATAGGGCTTACAACTATCGGTGGTTTTCAATTTAAACATGGCTCTGATACATCTCTTTTGAGCTTTAAAAGCGGCTTCTTTGTCAGTCGAATTGCCCCAAAAGATAACCCCATATCTGAGTACAGATTCTGTTAGCCCGTAGTAAGCAGTTAACAATGCATCTATGTTAACCTTTCGTGACAAAATGTACAAAGCATATGCATTACTGCTGATTCTTTTAGTCAGGGTCTCTATATGTGCCTTCCAATTTAAATTTTGATCTATTGTCAATCCTAAGAACTTGGTTGTATTAACTGTGTCAATTTGGTTGTTATCGTATGTTATGTCAAGATTGGGAAGAGTCAAAGCGCGCTGGCTAAAGTGCATAATTACTGTTTTATTTAAATTTATTTTTAAATTATTAATGTTTAACCACTCTATAGTTTCCTTTAATGTATTATTTATGTCCTCTTTATAGAAATCTCTTTACGTACACGGAATAGTTATCGTGCTGTCATCCGCGAACAGTGTCATAGGATATTTGATTGCCCTTGGAAAGTCATTAATATATAATGTAAAAAGCGGTGGTCCTAGTATACTTCCTTGTGGAACTCCGTAGATAACAGTACGTTCCTCCGAAAGAAAGATTTCTTCTCTTTTGGTGCTTATATTTATTTTCTTAATTTCCGTTATTTGTTTTCTGTCATTTAGGTACGATGTTAACAGCTCAAGTACATTACCTCTTATACCATAAGCCTCAAGTTTTTTTAATAAAATATTATGTTGTACATAATCAAAGGCCTGTGTCATGTCGCAAAATATTGCGCACACTGGAGTGTTTTTATCCATATTTGTCATAATTGTAAGCAAAAAGTCATAAATGGCCATGTTAATTGATTTGTTTTTCCTAAATCCTTTTTGTTCGTTGCAAAGAATATTATTCGCCTCTAGGTATAAATTGAGTTCTTTATAAATATACTTTTCAATTATTTTTGAGAATATTGGTATCAATGAAATTGGCCTGTAGTGTTCCATTAACTCTCTATCTTGTTTTTTGTACAATGGCTTTATTACAGATTTTTTTAGGGCCTCTGGAAAAATACCTTCGCTTATACACAGATTTATAATATGACTTAACGGGCAAGAAATTACCTCGGCTACTGCTTTTAGTATTTTTGAACAGATACCATCGTAACCTACACTGTTTGTGTTCTTAAGAGATAAAATTATTTTTAATATGTCGCTTGGCAAACTTGGAGCCATGAACATGGAATCTTTTCTATTTGAGATGTGTTTTGTGACTCTGTCTCCCGAATTAATTATAGGTTTAATTTTATCAATAAAATAATTATTAAATATTTGGTTCCGTGATAATTTCGTTATTGTTAATTCTAATTTTGTCAATATTATTCTTTGGCATATTCAACTTTGCTTGATTTATTATTTGCCATGTTGTCTTGGATTTATTGTTTGACATTTTTATGTTATGGTTATTTTGAGCTTGTATATGTATAATTTTTTTAAATAGTTTTGTGTAATTTTTAAATTGTATTTTATTGTTTTGAGTCGGTTTTAGACGATACTGCCATAGTAAGTGCCGTTTCTTTTCGCTGCATTTTTTAATACCACGTGATACCCATTTTTGCTTTTTATGGACATTTACTAGAAAATGTTAATTAACAGCTGGTATTATAGATGTCGATTCAGAACAGCTTTATGTATTTACTAGAAGCTTCGCAGTCATGAAAGTAGAAAACTGTCCCAAAGGAATATAATCCCGGAATAAAAAGTATCATATATGCTATTCGAGAACATGGTCTACCCGTGTGCAAAATTTCATTCAAATCCGAACAGCCGTTAGCGTGAAGTAGTAACAAACACACACACACTCACAAATTTTCGTTTTTATAATATTAGTGTGATTTATTAGGGACAAAAACACGGCCTCATTGTAAAAAAATACTAGAAATATTTAAAATTACAAGCACAAACGTGTAACCCTCTCCAAGGTCCACGTCTTAAGAGCGGCGAACCTGAAATGCATATTGCGAAGGCAGGTTTGATGAAGCAGAACCCAGGTACACAAGTCATCCAGTGTATCCTGAACCGGCAAAAGCCAGTTAAGGCGGCAATCGTTGTGTTCGGAAATAATTTGGAATTCATTCATGATCCCAAATGGTAACCGAAAACGTGGCATCTGTATTTCTGAAAGTGGGCCAGCTGAAACTTGGTTTGATTTCCGTCTACTTCAAAGGTGATCAAGACATAGAGCCTTACCTCGCAAAAACTATAAACTATAAAACCCTGGTAGGGGGAGATGTGAACGCTTGGAGTCATAGTGGTGGGGCTGCAACCACAGGACTATCACGGGGCAGCACATAATGCTTTCCTGTCTGAACAAGAGCTTTAGATCCTCAACACGGATCAAACCACAACCTTTGAAAACCTATAGGGGTGACAGGTTATACAAGATCATCGTGGACGTAACTGCCTGCAGTGTGTCAATATTAGACGAATCGAAGATTGACGTGTAGATAGAAATTGAAAACCTGAGATGCATTTCCACTTCATATTCCGAGATACAACATATAGCCGTTCTTACGTAATTATGACGACATTACAAATCGATCTAGATTTCTATAGAAATCAAAATAAAATAATTAATATAAAAGTTTGTTTTGATTTGTTTATCATTTCTGCTATTTTGCATGACATTTATCTCTTCAGAATATATTCATAAATTAAAAAGTAGTAGTAAGAAAATATATGTATAGAAACCTTCCACATTTAAACGAGATTCTGAGTGACGAACACTGTTTCCAAAATCTATTAAGGTTAAAACACGTATTTCCTGGAACAAGTTTTGTGAAATATTCGAGTGACTAATGTAATTATCAAATGCCAACTCGCTCAGGTGTTATCTCTCTTTTTTCGCGTTGCTTTTTTACCAAACATAGCGTTGGACTGCATTGGATATAAAAACAAGCTTTTAAACCATGCTCACACTAACAAAGGACGGGTCGGGAAAGTCCCTTTTAACAAAAGAATAACAGAAATAAAAATCTTTTTACAAAAAAAATACAACCGACTTCAATGTAAAAAAAAACACTGAAAAGTGAAAAATAACTTTAATTTCGGAAGTCGGTGTTAAATAACGAAGAGATAAAACTATTATGACACAGCGACTACTACATTGAAGTCGATAGTGTTTTTTTTTTTGTTTTTGTAAAATGATTTATTTTTTACACTTTTTAGTTACAGTACCACCACTAAAAAGTGCCCCTCAGCCAAACTTAAATAACTTATAGCCAGAGTGCATCTCATGACAATTCTAATAATCCCAAACACGGTAAGATTACATTAATTTATTACAGAGTTCCGGTGCCTAACTTCAGGCTTCATCATCAGATCAGTTCGATATATTCCCAATCTTCTTTCAGTCAATCAACGACTACACGTATAAACAAAGCAGTTTCAGTTGTTATGACATTTCTGCGGTCATCCTATGAGGAGTTCTGTTCTAAATTTTTTGAAGTTCATGATCAGATCATAACAATATTTCTATGGGACCAACTCGGAAGCACACCTTTCAATCAAAGAACAATATATACAAAATCGGTCCACAATAGACCGAGAAATCGGTGAACATACATAAAAAAAATACATTCAGCCGAACATAGAACCTCCTCCTTTTTGAAGTCGGTTAAATGAAATATGCTTATCGTATCGTACTGTATAGTACTATGTGCGTCAGTACATGTGTTACGGCGATCATACACATTTTAGGGTGGGATTCACCAATAAAACTAATCGCGTTTTAACGTTTGGCTCGCATAATCGTGTTTAACCGCTGTCACTAGTGTCACTTGTAATAATACAACAAAAGAAAAATACAGACAAGTGACACTAGTGACAGCAGCTAAACGCGATTCTGCGAGCCAAACGTTAAAACGCGATTAGTTTTATTGGTGAATTCCGCCCTTGGTGTCAAAGAGTCGTTTACTTCCGTTTACTAGTGATTATACAAAGTTCACAACACTTGTTTCCACGCCATGGCCATATGTCGTACAATTTATGTACAAAGTTCTCAACAACTTTCCCGAGTTAAAACAAAGTACTATCGAACACTGTGTCCATAATTATAGAGAGTTTGGGCCGAACTATACAACGAGCGAACGGTTCGGGTCCATTTACATTCATTGAAAAATGAGGTTGATTACAATTTTTCTTTATACAAAATGGGACTGAAATAATACTCACCCACATTATGTGCGTAAGGCAAAGGCAACGGTCCTCACGCCCCAACCGCCGCCGGGATTCTGATCCCGATTTCCGGCTACCGTAGGCGCGGGCTTGCGGACGGCGAGCAATGGGTAGCCCGCCGTTCGACCGTCCGGTAACCGTCCGGACCGAGCCCGAGTCGTCGACGGCGCGTAATGTTCTACGCGCGCCTCAGGGAGATGTCAGCAAATCGTAGGGGCCCAGCGGGGTCGAAGCCTACTGGGGCCATGGGTAGTGTGAAAACGAAACCCGGGCCCTGGGACGAAGGTAACGAAGGAACAGGAGTGGGGTTTTTAGTCAGTAAAAGTCTGACACTATCTCCTGCTCCGCCCAAGAGCGAGATTTGTCATAAAAAGATTTTCCCACCTAAAAAAAACCGACAATAGTACCAACATTGGAAAATTAGATTTCGATCATAATGTAAGCACCGAAATTTTACATAATAAATCAGATTTCGTGCATACCTATCTCTTATTAAAATTATCTCCAAAACAGTGATAAATATCGTGTTAGTAAAAAAAAAACAATTTAACACTTACCATACTTTTCTCGTTAGTACCAACTTATATATACTTAAAGATATATTATATTAGGTATTAAATATTCTTTGGAAAGAATGAATATGTAACATAAGGAAAATTACTCGAAGCAGAGTGATTGGCCTAATTAATATTAGAAAAAAAAACTGGCCGAGTGCAGTTGGACTAGCAAACTGAGGGTTCCGTACAAACTAACTTTTGTAAATAGTTCGATTCTCGAATCAAGTCTCGACGATTTTTCCGAATCGAATATAATCTTTTTTGTGACGTAACTACAAATTTACAGTTTTCAGTTTTATTCCTATACTTGTGCTATAAGACCTTAATTCATGCCAAATTCAGGGTTCTAAGCAAACGGAAAGTACCCTACAAATTTTGATTCCCATGAGAGTGTCGAAATATACGTCTTTTGCGACATAAACGGCCGTATCTTTTTTTTTTTCGTTAACTTAGAAGTTTATTTTTTTCACAGCCTCAAGGGATTGCAGACTTGAGTAATAATGTTTTAATTTCAACTCGACACCTCCACGCGTTTCCGAGATAAAGGGTCTTGATATACAGACAGACAGACGGACAACAAAGTGGTTCTTTTTTTTCTTTTGAGGTACGGAACCCTAACTACTCGCAGCAGGGGGTGATTGGCCTAGTTAATGTTAGAAAAAAAAAACAGTAATATACCTAGCACATAACATGAATCTCAATACATGTGTACCTAGTTAAGTAAGTACATCTTCATCAAAATTTCACATTCATTTCAGTCCTCGTCCACTCCTGGATATGACCAGCCACAGCAACTTTTGGGGGAGGTTTATGGACCTCCTCCAATTGTTGCTACAACAAACGGTTCTGTGCATCTCGCATCCTTCAGATTTCCGCGATCGTCATCAAGTCAACAGTTTACTTTGTTAGAGGCCTTCCTTCGTTAACTTCTTAGATAATTTAGGACATAGGTACCAATCACATCACACTATACATACGTACATAATTATAACAGGTAACCTATGTCATTACCAACAATTACAGAAAATACAAAACACAAAGAAACCAAAATAAATACCTACTTAAAAAAAAAAAAAAATTACGTATCCAACGCTGTGAGTTCATCGCATAATGCGTGAGGCCACAGCTTTATGCTGAGCGTTCGGCCGTTTTGCGCGGATGTGACGCATATCTTCCCTATTAATTGATAATGTTTGTTTGCTAGTTTTAAGATTGCGTCATTTCGCGCGAATAAACAGTTTTTCTTTCTTTTTCTTTCTTTGTATCTATTAAAGATACGTTAATTTTTTTAAAATTAGGTAAAGTTTATTTCAACTTATAATTCCAAGTCAATTCAAAGATATAACTACAAAGCAACCCGTTTTAAAAAACGGCAATTTCGTAGGTAAATACCTATTATACATCACACTGATATTATAAAGGCGAAAATTTGTATGTTGCTCCCACACTATGAGTTTACATGTGGATGGATGGAGAGGGAGAGGGAGACCAAAGAAAAGATGGATGGATTGTGTGAAGAGTGATATGAAAGAAAAGGAAGTTAATGATAGCATGACGAGTGACAGGGCAGAATGGAAGAAAAAAACATGTTGCACCGACCCCAAATAACACGGGACAAGGGCAGGAAGATGATGATGCTCCCACACTCAAACAGGTTAAACGGATTTATACTATACTAGCTTCTAGCAGCGGCTTCACCCGCGTACAAGTAGGTTTCTCCACACAAACTTTGAATCCTTGTTTTATCCTTTTAGGGGATAATTTTGGAAAACCTTTTTTTATTCTTTGTAAACATCATAAAAGGAACCTATTTGCCCAGACATTTCAGCCTTGCAAACTTGGACCTAACGAGGGTTTGAACAGGCGTTGAAGAGTCAGTGAGCGAGTCAGGACTGGCCTTTCATATAATAAGCAGATTTGAAAGAAAGAAAGAAAACCGGTTTATTTGGCACACAGGTACACACGATGAGGTAACAATTATAATAAAGAAACTTAAATAGTGTCTCACGGCTGCGCCAAATAGGTCCAGTTCGGTATAATGCCAGGCCACTACGTAGCAGTTGCCTGACGCTGGTTTTCAAGTGAACCTTGCTATGAGTCTAAGGGTGTTAATCAGTTTGTAAGGTGTGAGGTAAATAAATATATGTATATTATTATATGTAGGTCTAAATTCATCATCATCATCATCACCATTTCAGCCGAAAACATCCACTGGTGGACATAGGCCTCCCCTAAGTATCGCCACAACGAACGGTCCCGTGCGTCCCGCATCCATCGGAGTCCCGCAACCGTTACCAAGTCATCGATCCACCTTGTAAGAGGCCTTCCAACGCTACGTCTTCCGGTACGGGGTCGCCATTCCAGAACCTTAAAAAAAATATATAAATATAATTAGTGTGTAGTAAATGATTTAGCGCACGGATAAACCATATTCTGGAATAGCACAGAGGTTATTTTTTTACCTCGGCAGTATGGTCAGTGGAATTATTTTCAACGAATCCGAATATCTCGAAAGGCGTTAAAATGAAGCAGCATTGTAATTAATCAAATTCGATTGCGAATAAATCAAAGATGAAATTAATCATTCTGGTATTTCAATTAAACATAATTCTATAAATTAAGTAATACTCAGTGCTATTTAATCTTTTAAAATAATAATTATTACTGTGTACCCAAATAAATGAAAATAAGCGAGCTTAATAAGTTATAAATCCAGCCTTAGTTCAACCAATTTACGTTAACCTTCAAAAAGAAAATAACCTTCCTACGATTTACGTATGTTTTATCTGTTAAATGAGTAGGTACCTGTCTGCTTAGTTGATTGGCATTTACATTTAGATGTTGAAAAATGCGGGTTTTCTAACTAGTAACGACAGTGTGCGAAAAATATTGTTTTAATCTCTGGGTTTTGTAATAAGTAACAAATCACGCAAGGAATCAATCAAGGAAGAATCAGAAAACATCCGCAGACGAAGACATCCGCAGGAGAACCAAGGTTGCCGACATAGCACAAAGAATCGCCAAACTTAAGTGGCAATGGGCAGGGCACATTGCTCGCAGAACAGATGGCTGTTGGGGCCGAAAGGTTCTGGAGTGGCGACTACGTACCGGAAGACACAGTGTTGGAAGGCCCCCTACATGGTGAACCGATGACCTGGTGAAGGTTGCGGGAATCCGATGGATGCGAGACGCACAGGACCGTTCATTGTGGCGACATATGGCGGAAGCCTATGTCCAGCAGTAGACGTCTATCGGCTGAAATGATGATGTTGATGATGAAGTGCAAATACTGAAGATCGGTTTAGTTACTATCTGCGTGTATATATTATGTTACTAATATTTGTATTTTTCAATACACTTACTCGAAAACCCGCTCTTATCCCACTGCTTTTAGGCACGCAATAGACTTTTTTCCGCACTTGTGCAGAAAAGAGCGGGTGCTCTCCTCCGCCACAATATTACATTCATCGTATGGCTATATCATATATATCAGGCTGGGCGCGCGTCGACCCCCACGAGTCGCCAGTCAACCCCCGTTTATTCATTTCTTCGTAAGTGTATTGAAAAAAGTCGTTTGATACACGTGCAAATTTCTCACTGCAGCACTCGGCTCCATGACACACTCGTCTACGGCTCGTGCGAATTCCACCTCGGTTGCAATTATAAACTTTCTGCACTTGTATCAAAATGTATTATTGTAACATCCCTGTGTGCACAAATAAACGATTTATTTTTGTATTTATCACCGGAATACTGCAAATGCCGTAAAATTACAAAATATCGCGAGAAATTGTAAACTATTTTTTTTTTTAATAAAACACGGTTATGTTGGAAATTTACCGTATACAAAACGATTCTTTCAAAGAATTATAATCTAATAAAGATTTATTACAATCATACAAAGCCTGTAATTTTCCGGTGACATATAATATGAAACCAATATAGGTATTAAAGATACGTAATATGATACTATATTTTGGGCTAAACTATACAATATCAGTTACTTTTTCTTCTGTCGTGGGTGTGTTTACAAAAACCAAGTTCATATGCCCACGCACTCGAACCAAGAATGAGGTCTACTCATCTGAAATTACATACAGATAGTCGCTAGGCGACTATAGAGGTACTGTCTGTACTGTAATGCTCTTAAATGCGAAAACATGTCATTGGTTTATAGTTGCTACCGATAGTTAGTTAATACCGCTTGTTTTTAGACTACAATAAAATAAAATAAAATAGCTTGTAGAGTAAAATATACAATATTTGTTCAACTCTAGTCTTCAGTTTCATGACATTCAGCTAGTCAATTGACTATGAACAGTTTAGGACATAAAGTACAGCTAGAGCCATGGGGAAAGTACGAAAATGATATGAGGAAGAACGCAAAGGGCAACTGAAGAAGTATAGGTGTAGTTTTAGTCAGTAATAGTCTGACACGCCTTCCCGTTCCGCCGGGCAAATGCGAGTCGGACTCGCGCACTGAAGGTTCCGTAAAAACTTATCTAAAGTTCAATTCCCGAATTCAGTTACGAAGATTTTTCCGCATCGATAAAAAGTCATTTTTGTGACGTAACTACCAATTTACAGTTTTCAGATTTTTTCCTTTATTTGTGCTATAAGACCTTGCTTCATGCCAAATTTCAATTTCATTTTCATTTAAACTCAGAAGTTTAATTTTCTCACAGCTTCAAGGGACCGCACACTTGAGTATATAGTTTTAATTTCAATGCGATATCTCTACGCGTTCATGATAAAAAGGGTCTTGACAGAAAGACAGACGGACAACAAAGTGATCCTATAAGGGTTTCGTTTTTTCCTTTTGAGATACGGAACCCTCAAAAGGCCATAAAGTAACTGTGCAGTTTCGATAATTAACAGCTGAATGTTGAGTGATTGTATACAGTTTTTGTAATTGTATGTTTATTTGAACAGGTAATACTTTTACTGTTAACAAATATTGTAGCTTTTTAACTTAATCAAATCGCTAGTGTTTTTTTGCAGCTCGCTTTGCTTGATAAAGTTTTTAGGGTGTATCATCTATGACCTCACTTCGCTCGCTCGCCATTTTTTTTTTATTTGAAATATCATCCAGTGACTTCTTTCGCTCTAGGGTGTAGCGGGAGGGCGTATCAGGTATTTAGTGACTAAAACCAACCTGTGTTTCTCAGTTGTCCTTTGCGTTCTAGAACTGCGAGTTTACTTTTCAGAAATTCCCCGCGGCCTTGACATCTTGAGGCGCGCGTGGCTCAGTCCGAACGGCGATGTACCCATTGCTCGTCGTCTGCAAGCCCGAGCGCTTGTTAGCCAAGCAACTGTCCTACCGTGAAAATGGGTGGTGATATGAGCTAAATAGATTTTTTATCTACGATCCTTACAAAAGCTACTTATCTATGATAAATTTTTATACAGCCATGACCTTAAGTTATCACAAAAACTGACAGCTGGAATAACGGAATCTAACTGTGCTAACTTATTTTATCAAATATGGTTTTTATTTAATTGATTGATAGATAGATAGATATACTCTTTATTGTAAACCAAAAATATAAACTTTTTTTATTTTTATTGGTAGGCTCGCGTTTGACCACTATCTCACCTGATGGTAAGCGATGATGTGGCCGACGATGGAGCACGCTTGCCTAGAAGTAACCTATTCACTCTTGACTTAAAGACCCCTAGGTTGTAGCTATCAGGGAACACAGACTCCGGCAAGAAATTCCACTCCTTAGCTGTACGCATTATGAATGTGTTCCCAAAACGCTTTGTACGTAAGGGTGGAATGTCCACCATGTACCGATGGCGCAACGCCGTACGTCTAGTGGTCCGATGATGGAACGGACTTGGCGGAATTAAATTGTGCAATTCCAAATTACTCTTAACGAACGAAAGAACTTAAATCTAATAGGGTTTCACAATGGGCGGTTTATTGATTACATTTTATTCAATATACCTACGTAAAATTCTATTATTATTTAAGTTTTAATAAATAAAATGCTTTTTTACAGAAAATTTTAATTTATATTTAAAAAATATATAATATATAAAATTAATGTCAAATGTACTGAACTAGAAAAGCATACTTTTTAATGCAAATAATAAGTAAGCTTGTAAATAGGTTTTCTTGATAATCTTGATATTACATATCATTATGTATACAGAAAAATTGTGAAACTGGATGTACATCTACATAAATATTCTAAAAAAGCATGTCATTGAAGTTAAAATAGGTTTGAGAAGACAATAGTGCATGGTAGAACAGCAAGCTACGTCTGCGTCCACTTGAGTATGTCGAAGGAGTTGCAAACATCATGGCAGGAAAGACTCAACCGTTGAAGATGCTTCGCTAGGAGACTCGCTTGATCTTTTCCAAATATTGCGGACGGGTGTGGACCAGCTCGCCCCAATGCACCATGGGAAGAGTATCTTCTGTGAAAGTGCTGGTATGACCATAATGATGCAGTGCATCTGCCGCGAATCGTTAACTTTGGTGCAAGCTCTCTCTCCCTCGTTCTGCCGTTTTCTTTCACTTTTCATTTTGGAAAGACAGAATGGCTTCGATTCCTTCGACCTTTGGGTGGTCGACAGACGTGCGTGACAAGTGATAATCACGTTCCGTGGGAATCGAGCGTCAGTAACTAAAGGTACAGTCTATCAAGCTAGTTTGATGTCTGCCTTCACCAATAATTTGAAGATTTGGTTGCATTTCCGTTATGCATGGACCAGGGATGATATATCAATGTGTCCATCCTGTTGCTGTTTCAGAATAATTCAGTTACCTTCAGGATCTCGTTTAACGCCAAGTTCTTGGAAAGAATCTTAATTCCTAATAGTGGTGTGGATTTATTTCGGCTATCTCCTGATCACATACTCTTCGGAAGATTATATTCAGGTAGAACAGCTCAATTTGCTGAAAATAACAAGAATGTTATTGAAATATTTAAATGATAGACTTTAAAACCTAAATAGGTACATATTGGCTGAAAAACTATCACATTGCGTTGATTATACCACAACGTAAAATGCTTTGTGAATTTATGCATGTATTTTACAACTTATACATATCTTACGGTCAATATGGTTAGGTTAGTAGTCACAACTACTTTTGACTGAATTCTATTACTAAGTTATTGTTGAATATATACCTACATATATATTTTACAGTCAATACGGTTAGGTAATTAGTCAATGAGTATTTCAACTACTTTTAATTGAATTCAGTCAAAATTCTTATTAAATTAAAATGCATTTAATTTATTATTTTATAGAAATATGAAACGTTTTAGATACAGGTAAGTGCCTAAATGTTTTTGAAATGATCACAAAATATGTAAAATCGTCACATATAAAATAGTTCTAACGGGTCAATAATAAAAATATATATATGTGGTTTACTCCAAGGCAGACGCTTTACTTTATGTGATTATGTTATCAGCACTGCTTTCAAAACGGTGTACGAAAACATCGTGTGGAAACCAATAAAAAGAGGGGTGTTAGGTACATTTTTGACCGCTATGTGTGTAGACACACACATATAGCTGTCCGTCTATATGTAGCACTGTAGCTCTAGCAAGGATAAACCGATTGCGATGCGGTTTTTGTTATATTTGAAAGCAAGTTTTTTAACGTAATAGACATGTTTTATTAAAATCAGTTTAACAAGAATCACCAAACTTATGTGGCAGTGGGCAAGGCACATTGTTTGGAGAACAGATGCTCGATAGGGACGAAAGGTTCTGGAGTGATGACCACGTATCGGAAGACGCAGCGTTGGAAGGCCTTCTACGAGGTGGACCGATGACCTAGTGAGGGTTGCGGAAATCCGGTGGATGCGAGACGAACATGACCGTTCATTATAGCAACACTTAGGGGAGTCCTATGTCCAACAATAGACGTATTTCGGCTCAACTGATGATGATGATGATAATTTGCAAAAAACGTGTTGTGTAGAGCCACAAAAAAACAGGACAAGTGCTGAAAGATGATGATGATCATGGTGATTGATGTTGGTGAAGTATGTTGGTATCTATGGAGAAGAATGTACAAAAAATCTAGAGTGACTTGTAAAGCCAATTTCGTAGTACGTTAAAGTGCCTATTTATCTGTGGGACAATCTGTCAAAGCAGTTCCTATGGTTGCGTTTGGCTGATTTAACTGCATGTCGTTAGGCGTCCATTACACGGTCATGCAAGCGTCAATCAAAACCATCAATCATGAATGATGTTTGAATGACGGGATTTTATCGCCATACGTTTTTCATCATGCAAACGTCAATCATCGCATTACACGGTAGGTTTTTCGTCAGTCAAAATATTTAACTTAGGCAAAACTGACAGCTATCGTGTAATGGACGACTTACAGACATGGTTGCTTCAGAGATTTATTTTATTTCTTTTTATTATTTAGAGTTTATTGGTCCTCGTAGGACATATCAAACCATTGTACTAAACAATATCTACATCATTCCTTTACATTACCTAATAAATATATTTGTTTATTGGCTACAGAGGGAGTCGGCGTTGAGCCTGTGGTAGTAGCAGGTAAAACTTTTTCGCCATTTCTGATTGCATCCTGATACATCCATACTATTAATATTAAACTTTCTCATCATCGACTCCCTCTCCACCTCGTTCCGAACACACTCCATGAGCAAATGTTGCACGTACTCAATTTTACCACAACTTGTGCTTGGTGCTTCAAAGATATGTCATCGAAACAGACGGGCCTGTCTGCTCTAGCAGGCATCGGCCCGATGCTTGCTAGGGTATGAATATTCGAAATAGTTACCGTGCTCCTGGAACGTAAAGGCAACTAAAAGAACGTGGGTGGGTTTTAGCAAGTAAATCTGACACTTCCTCTCACTACACTTAGAGTGGGAGACATCTAATTATATATTTATTTATTTATTTATTAAAACTTCATGCCACATAAAGGTACAAAGGCGGACTTAATGCCTTAGGCATTCTCTACCAGTCAACCAAGGGTAGTGAAGAGAAAACAGGGCAGGTGCATAAAAAAAATGGAAAGAATAATAAGAATACAAGGGATCAAATGTATATATACATAAAATAAACATACATACATATTTAATATAATATAAACCTACATATATATATTACGTATGGAAAAATGAAAGGATTTTTGAGACTACTTCACTATTTGCGTAGAAAATAAAGCCGCAACTTCCGCTTAAATGCATATTGACTGGTGGTCGTCCTGATGTCAAGAGGAAGCGCATTCCACAGAAGTATGGACTGTATATGAAAGGAAGAATGAACAAAGTCAGAAGTATGAGAAGGACAAAGCAGTAGAAGATTGTTAGAAGAACGCAGATTCTTAGCATGGGAAGAAGATAGATATTGAAAGTGTGATATAAGATAAAAAAGAGGGGTGGGAGAGTTAAGCAAAGAGAAAAGTGTAGTCAGTGCGCGCAAACCTCTTCTCTGGCGAATGGGCATCCATTTGAGCTCGGATCTATAACTAGAAATATGGTCATATTTTCTTAAGTTAAAGACAAACCGGATGCAGTTGTTGAGGAGCCTGTCAAGCTTGTCTAGCAACACCGCATTCAGGTCAAAGTAGTACACGTCACCATAGTCGATTATAGGAAAAATTAAAGTCTGCACAAGCATTATCTTATTATATACCACCTAAAGAAAAAATAACGACATCGCATAGCCAACCAGGCATCATGCGATATTATTTCGGTGAATATACGGCATTTATCCTCAAAAGTCTTGTTAATAAAAACAGGACAAAACTAATTTAAATACTAAATTAATTAAAGTATTACTAAGTTTTTGACTCTTATAATCAGCAATTCAATACACCGATAATTATAATTGGAAGGGTATATAAGGCGTTTTTATTTTATCTTATGTTTAGTTTTCATACCACGTTGATCTAGGTACGTTATTCAAAATGTGCTCAAAACTAACTGTTATATTGTTAATGATCAGTTATCTGGGACTCTTGTGCTCTGCGCTATATCTTCATACCGAACGATGTCCCGCTAATATGTTGCGATATCCAGATGGGCAATGTGTGCCGTCGACAAAGGCCCCATTACCGTGAGTACTGTAATAATTTAATATTTCATACTGTTTTTTTTTTAATGGAGGAAATCATCCAATAGCTTCTCCCGCTCTGGTTGGAATGGGAGGACGTGTCAGACTTTTACTAACTAAAACCTATGTTCTTCAGTTGCCCTTTGCTTTCTAGGACTACGGGTTTCCTTTTCAGAAATTCTCTGCGGTCCTAGCTAGCAGGCATCGGCCATACCGGGGCCCCTACGGTTTGCTGTCATCTCGAGGAGATCACTACGCGCTGTTGACAAATGGGCTCGGTCCGGTCAATCACCGGACGGTCGGAAGGCCAGCTACCCATCGCTCGACGTCCGCAAGTTCACGTCTACCGTAGCTGGTAGTCGGGGTCTCACGCGTGCGGCCTCCTCCTTCGCTAGCATTACTGCTTCGCAGATGGAGACGACCGCTTGCCATTCTTACTCGCTCCGGACCATAGCCTGAACCAGGGCTCGGCGCGAGAGGACGCTACCGCCGATTGCTTCTACAAGGATACGGCGACACCTTAACCGTATAAACCACCGTGTCCTCCGGGCGGTCCACACAATGGTAACACCCGGGCCTTTCTTCCGCCTTAATCCGATGCAGGAACCTCCCGAACTTGCCATGTCCAGTGAGGACCGTCATCATATGGAAGGTGAGGATGCCGTGCTGCCGCCCCAGCCACTCCTCAAAGAGGAGACCACATTGCGACAGTCATTGTCGCCATTTCATCATGAGATCTCGCCGGAACTCTGTCCGCCATGCCGTGACTTGTCGCTTTGTCGCTTCGCGGGAGACCGTGCGGTATCCCCGCACCATCCGGATGGCTATGACCCTCTGGCAAGCGTTCAGCATAGCCACTAGTCGCTGTTGCAGCGATGGATTTCATACTGTCTTAAGGTTGCGCTAGTCGACGGCTCGAACTCGCTTGTGGATAGATCAAAACTAATGCTGTCTCGCCTTGTGTAAGCAAGAAGCATGTTGGCATTTGTTGTACCCAAAATTTTCATACTGCCAATTATAACACAGAAGAAATTAAAATTTTTTACATCACAACCTTTCTGAAAAGTTAGATGTGTAGTTGTTTTACGTGCTTTCCGAGGCACGGATTCATAACACTACCAACTTCTAACCTGCCGTCAGCTACAGAGCAATTCCTAATTGAAAAACCCAATAACATTTATAAAATAATAAGTAATGTCTGGCCGCCTTTTTCTTTTTTTTTTCTTTTCGGTGGGAAAATCATCTTATGACATCCCCCGCTCTTGGGCGGGGTGGGAGATAGTGTCAGACTTTTACTGACTAAAAACCCACTCCTGTTCCTTCGTTGCCTTTCGTACCAGGGCCGAGTCTTCCTTGGCCGCCTTGGGATATTGAATTAGTAGTACGATTAAAAAAACCGACCAAGTGCGACTCGGACTCACGGCCGGAGGGTTCCGAACCATTATCTATAAAACAGCAAAAACAAAAACACGTTTGTTGTATGAAAGCCCCC
The DNA here is from genome assembly GCA_961205895.1 of Mythimna pallens. NCBI lineage: Eukaryota > Metazoa > Arthropoda > Insecta > Lepidoptera > Noctuidae > Mythimna > Mythimna pallens. Next base: position 19,101,870 of record OY540837.1, read on the forward strand.
TTAAACATTTATTTTATTATATTTTTTACTATTTGTTATTATACCGGCAACATCTGTGAAAATTTCAACTGTCTAACTATCACGGTTCATAAGATATAGCCTGATGACAGACGGACGAACAGCAGAGTCTTAGTCATAAGGTCCCGTTTTAACCAAACGGGACCGGATTTTGGATTTGGGTACGGAACCCTAAAAAATGACGACGATTGAAAATAAAAACTAATAAATTATGTAATATTTTATGCTTATGCAAACAATGTTGCTAACGATATTTTTTATATTCTTTTTCAGTTCTGATACGAGTAATTATGATGACTTGATCTTTATATAATAAAACTACGATTTAAGGAGACGTCTAGGAACCCTGTAATGACGTCACAAGTTCCAAAAAACTTCAAGACAGAGTTTTACTTCATTTTTTCTTTATTACGATGTGTTAAAATCTATATTCTCATTCACATGCGGTATTCGCATTTAATTACATCTGTTTAACAGATGCTCACAAGTATTTCAGATTAAATAAACATTAATTTTGTATGTAATAAAATTTGGAATAGAATATATTTGGAATATTTAGAAAATATGTTGTTTTATTCCCGTTTTTATACCTAGAGGATGAAAATGCCTTTCCGATTATTGCTGATTAGGTTTGAAAAGCAACCTTAAGGGGAATAGCAACAAGCTGATTTTAAGTAAAAACTGGCCAAATGCGAGTATAACTCGCGCGCTAAGAGTTCTGAATTAATCATATTCTTTTAAAATCTATAGACTTCCGACTGTAGCCTGGATTAAAGATTTAAGATTCAAAGCATTTATTTCAAATTAACCATTTACAGACACATAAATTATCCAGCTATTTAGTCAGAAAAATGACACTAATCGCTATGGATAGGTAATTACATAATAATAGATAATAATAATATTCCACAACTATCACACAACGCCGTCTAGTCCCAAGCTAAGCAGAGCTTGTGTTATGAGTACTAGACAACTGATAAACATACTTATATATTTCTAAATACATATTATAGATAAATTACACCCAGACACAGAACAAATGATCGTGCTCATCACACAAACATTTGTCCTGGGTGGGAAACGAACCCACGACCTCCATGTTCCTATAACTATGGTTAACATGTACGGTAACATGTTCCTACATGTTTCTATAACTATGTTAAGGTCCATGTAAATAAAGTAAAAAAAAAACAAATTCTAAATATAGAAATTAAAATTAATCACCAATAAATAGGTCTCGGATAAAATTTTATAAATAATAAAATTAAGATTATAAATATACGGAAAGGTTACTAACAAAAATCTTGAAATGTAAATCGTAATCCACAGAGAAAATAATACAACAATGGCAATATTTTATTGCTTTTAAAATGTGGATGTAAATAACTAATTAATGTAATATTAATTTTGTATTATGATAAATAACACTTAATTAAAATTATTACTACAGACGTACAGCGTGTGGTACAAAACGAATTGTTAACAAACGTTCGGGCAATCGCTACGTCCCTCTAGAGGGGCGCGGCAGGGGAGATCGGGGCTTCGCCCCCTGCTCGCGGTTTCCATTGGCACCCGCAACAACGGGTGCTTCGCTGGAGTGCCTTATAGGCGTAGTGTCTCTGGTTTTGTACAGTGGGAGCGTCACGACTCTATCTCAATAATAGAGTCGTTTCTTCGCGACACCCCCCGTCAGTCAGTCAGGTCAGTCCCCGCCAGGTGGGACCCCCGGTTGCCCGGGGGAGGCCCAGCGAGTGACGACCTGCGACGGGGGACTGTTAACAAAACTTTTTTGTGGTCGCTTTTAAAGATCTCGCTTTTAGTGTTCCCTACCCTCAAAAGGAAAAAAAACGAAACCCACAAAGGATCACTTTGTTGTCCGTCTGTTTGTCTAGTTCTCAAGGCCCATTATCACGGGAACGCGTGGAGGTATCGAGTTGAAATTAAAACCATAGGCTCAGGTCTACGGTCCTTTGAAGCTAAGAAAAAAATGAAACTTCAAAGTTAACAAAAAAAAGATACAAAAAAGGACATTTTGCGATTAGGAAAAATCTTCGAGACTCCATTCGGGAATTGAACTATAGGTAAGTTTATGTGGAACCCACAGTGCGTGAGTCCAACTCGCACTTGTCCAGATTTTTTTTAATAGTAGTTGCCATCTAACTGCGCCATAGTAGGTAAAAGCTTAGCGATAGTAACGGATATTATTAACTCGTTATTGTATGTGTTATATCTTTTTTTAAGGTGTGAAATCATCCAAAGATTTCTCTTGCTCTGAGAAGAGTGTCATATTTTTACTGACTAAAACCACACCTTGTGTCCTTCAGTTACCCTTTGCGTTCCAGCAAGCATACCCCTGAATTCTGATTCAAGAATTGGCATTTAAAAGTAGGTTTTTAGACGTTCTCAGTTCAGAAAGCCAGACAGACAACCTGCGGAGAAGTCACGTGACAAGTGGACGTGATAGGTAATGTCATTTTTATAAATTTGGATTTAGCATTTGTCGAAAGCTCTAACAGAAAAATCACGTGTCTAAGCCTGCTAGGCCGTAGTAACTCTTTCTATGAACCCCACAGTACCTATTGTATACAACCAATGGTTTAATTCTCTTTGTATACAACATTATTTTTAGTATATGTGAAACCTGAATATAGTTTATTCAGAATCAGTAACTGAATCGATTCCAATAATTTTTACACCATGTTATATTTTTTGCCAAATATATTTTAAAAAAGTTACAAGTTGGACACCACTGACACTAAGTATAACACTGGTCACGGCAGCTTACAGCGGACATTAGACAATAGCGCACAGCTGGATGCGAGAGTTAAACAACCCATCAGTCGCCCAGGTGGCCCGGTGATCATGTATTTGTGCGGCAGACTAGCCCCCCTAGCCAAGTTACAATCGTATCGTTCGCGCTAAACGCTTCGAGTAGGCCACGCCACCGATTCCTTTGTTCTGACGTCATCTCAACGCTCAGTCACGTGATCCGAACAAAGGAATTGAAGGCGTGGCCTACTCGAAGTGTTTGGCGTGAACGATACGATTGTAACTTGGCTAGGGGGGCAGGTAACATAAGAAGCTTATAACTTCGTGATTCGTCATTATACAGTTATGAAATTTTGTACATAGATTCTTTATATAAAAATACTAGACAGGTATTTCAGGTTTCGGATATACTAAAAATAAAGTTGTATATACGCTACTAGCTTTTGCCAGCGGCTTCACCCGCGTAAAAATAGGTTTTTCCATACAAACTTTGGACTCCCGTTTCATCTCCTTACGGAGTGAATTTTGGAAAATTCTCTCTTAGTACTCGTCTACGTCATAAAAGGAAACCTTGTCTACCACCTCTTTTATGTCAAGTTCTTACAGTCCATCCTAAGGTTGTCTGGTAGATATCGCTGTTAGCGATAAGACCACCATTATTGTACCCATAGATTAAGTTAGTTTATAAGTTTTTGTTACTATTTTGGTGTACAATAAAGTTTTATTCTATTCTATTCTTGTGCAAAATTTCACGCTCCTAATCCCAATAGTTTAGGCTGTGCGTTGATATGTCAGCTTAGTTTGTTTTTTCTTTTATATAATTATATTTATTATTTGTTTAATAGCGAGCCCAAAAATATCTTTTACTGGCATTTTACCTTTTCAGTTCGATAGTATTATTACTTCGTCCTAATCTTCTGTTGGACCACATATTCCTGCTTAATTGGATTCATTCGTAAATATGTTGTTATGGTATTCCTTATCCGTAACAGGAAATTAGGTACCAAATGTTTGTGCCTTATCGGATTATAACACAAAAATAATTAACGGTAATTTTAAGTCCCAAGAGTTTCCTGGTAACGTAGTTGTGAAATATAGATGGACAGAGCTTGTTGAGAAATAATAATAATATTCCAAGACTTTCACACAACGCCTTCTAGTCCCAAACTAAGCAGAGCTTGTGGTATGAGTCCTAGACAACCTGATAAACGTACTTATATATTTCTAAATACATACGTACTATCAGATAAATTACACCCAGACACAGAACAAATGATCGTGTTCATAACACAAACATTTGCCCTGGGTGAGAATCGGACCCATGACCTCCGGTATAGCAGTCAGGGCTACTAACCACTACAAAAACAAGCCAGTCAAATATTTAAATAACTCCTCCCGCTCTGTAGGAGAGAGAGGGTGTTCAGAAATCAAACAAATTTTTTAAAACTATTATTGTATTTAAATGAAAGTTACAGAATTACGTTGGATTATACCGAAAAAAAATTGTACACCTGCCCCCCTAGCCAAGTTACAATCGTATCGTTCACGCCAAACGCTTCGAGTAGGCCACGCCTCCAATTCCTTTGTTCGGACCACGTGACTGAGCATTGAGATGACGTCAGAACTAAGCAATCGGAGGCGTGGCCTACTCGAATCGTTTAGCGCGAACGATACGATTGTAACTTGGCTAGGGGGGCTAGTTAGTCGATAAATGTTTCTACACGACCCAGGAATACCTTAGTTATAAGAATAGAAAATTACTGTAACACCTCGCTATGTTCCTATTAGTGCAACAATAGCCAGTTAAATTAGTATGTATACCTATATAGGTACCTAGGTACCTAACCTGTCTTTTTAATTATTATTTTAAATTTCGCATACATATTTACAAGAAATGGTCTTTACTGTTATATTGTATAATGTAACATTTATGTACCATACATATCTCTTGATAGATCTTTGAGGCGCACGTGGAACACCACGCGCCGTCTCGACTCCGGCTTCGATATTCAAAAACTTCTTTATTTAAAAATTAGAATTGCGGTTCGTCGCTTGCTTCTGCTATAAGTACCTGTAGTAATATCTATGATATCACATAGAAACTTAAATTCAAAATCCTCCATCGTTGTACCTATTAGAGTTCTCCGGACGATTAGAATACATACAACAGTCCGAGATGAACTATCGGAAAGTTGCCTGGACCAGATACAGCACCCGTTTAGTTAGAGGATCCTCACTTCTCAACGGAATGCGGAAGTACGTGGGACTTTATGCTTAGTTCCACATAGCATAGCATAGCATAATCAGCCTTTTAATATTCCCACTGCTCGGACTCAGGCCTTCTCTCTAGAAGCCGAATGGGCCGTAATACACCACGCGGGCTTTGTGCGGGTTGGTGAATGTCACATGTCTTCACATGGTTTCAGGACAGGCCGGTTTCTTCACGATGTTTTCCTTCACCGTTTTGAGAGCAGTGGTGTTGTAATAAATTAGACAAAGTAATGCGCCTGGCTGGGTTTGAACCCGCGACCTACAATTCGTAAGTCGATGCCGTTACCACTCGGCCACTAATTTTCCACATGCCTTTAAATATCTTTTTTATATAACCTCAACTTGAAAGAGTGTCTTACCAGTGACCTTATGCAACTGGACAGAGGTAACCCGCGCCTGGTGTCGCGGACCATCACCGCAAACTGCTCACTGACTGACTGGCCTGTTGGTCTAGTGGTTAGTGGCCCTGACTGCTATGCCGGAGGTCGTGGGTTCGATTCCCACCCAGGACAAATGTTTGTGTGATGAGCACGATCATTTGTTCTGTGTCTGGGTGTAATTTATCTATAATATTTATGTATTTAGAAATATATAAGTATGTTTATCAGTTGTCTAGTACTTATAACACAAGCTCTGCTTAGCTTGGGACTAAACGGCGTTGTGTGATAGTTGTGGAATATTATTATTATTATATTATTATTACTCAATATACACTTCTTCACAATGAGTATCATAAATAGTCCTCTGTGCAGAGAATGCATGGAGCATCGCCATGGAAGTGCACAGCCGTCAGTGAAATAACAACTCGAACCTTGGGAGCACCGAATTCACTTACAGACGTTCTGATCAAACTGAAAAGACTCATGTAGTTTTAGAGAGGGCTGGTTGGAATGACAGCCACCATAGCCCACACACAATGGTCCACAGAGGACTAAGTGCGGAAACCAGATCACATGAAGATCTGGCAACCGTCCGTACCAAGCCCAAGTCTTCGACGGTGCGTACTGTACCACGCGTGCCTCAAGAAGATGTCAGCAGGGGCCCAGCAGGGTCGAAGCCTACTGGGGCCAAGGGTCTGATTCTGAAAGGAAGACTCGGCCCTGGTACGAAAGGCAACGAAGGAACAGGAGTGGGTTTTTGGTCAGTAGAAGTCTGACACTCTCTCCCGCTCCACCCAAAAGCGGGGGATGTCACAAGATGATATTCCCACCGAAAAAAAATAATCACCTAAAGTCAAATCAAATAAAAGTGTCAGTCTTACTGACTAAAGCTAGAACTACACTGCGCACACGTGTGACACACACGTCGATCTGGGCGCGTCAGTCTCCATACATTTTATATGGAAACTAGACTTGTAGAGCTACACTTGATCCACGCCACGCGACGCCACGTGGCGTCGTTCCACGTACAAATCAGGCGTGTTACACGTGTGCGTCGGTCTAATGTAGTTCTAGCTTAAAGCGTTCCTTCAAGTGCCTTTTGCATTCCACGTGTACCTATCTAGTTCGGACAGTCCTGCAGCTGCTGTAGGTACCTAATATTCCAAGATAAACTTTTGAGAAGTACCTAATATACCACGGGCTAGCCGTATGTGTGTCGCTGATAACACCGCTCGTTATTCCACTCTAATAATCATTTTCTTCCAAACTGTAATTTGTATTGGTGTACAATATTGGTGGATTATTTCGCGTAATAGTTAGTTCCACAGTTATATTGTGGCTTACTTAAAACAATGTACTTATATTTATATATATAAAAGCAAAATAAGACTCACTGATTAATCACGAAATCTCAGAAACTATAACACGCACAAACTTAAAATTTGGCAGGTTCCAGGGTGTAGACATTCGCTAAGAACGGATTTTACGAAACTCCACCCCTAAGCAGGTAAAACGGGGGTTGGAAGTTTGTATGGAGACACCTACTTTTACGCGGGCGAAGCCGCTGGCAGCAGCTAGTATTATAATATTTCTGACGAACAACATCCAAGTTTGTTGCCGAGTTCAGTAAATGTGTGGTTGATGAGACCGTAAATAGTGGTAGAAAAAAAAACTATTTGAAAACTTAGCTATTGATTAGCGATTTTCTGAATATAATATACACTTGACCACATTTATTCGGAGTTCCAAACTAGTATAGAATATTTGACCCAAAATTCAAAGGCAAGAAAATTTATTTATTATCCCTGTCCCTCCGCTGCGTTCTGTTCGATTTCTACGAACGCTAACTCAACCGGAATTTTAGGTCCGGAATTTCCAATGTGTGCGGTGCGTACAGGGACGAAATTAATGGCTTGTATTTCGTCAGATGTTACTTTATTTTCAAGAAAAAGTATATTATTCACTTACTTCATAATAATGAACAAAACAAGAAAAAAACAAGGCAATACACAGTAAAACAATTTTATAAAACTAAAAAATACGAACTACAAAATAAACCCATAAAAACTAAAATACAATAATTTCATTAAATACTGCGAGCAATCGCTACCTGCCTCGTCATTGAAGGAGACAGAGGTAGCATTAGTGGCTCTCGATTCGACAGCAATAGAATCACTAGATCTGCCGCCAACAGTATCATCGTAAAAATCGGCAGCATAGCATTTAAAATTAGCGCTGTACTCGCTCTCCCAACTTTCTTCAGCTCTTGAAACACAGATATAGACAGCGCACCTTGCAAAATAGAGCAGGATACAAGTGAGTACGCTTGGAGAAATTTCGATGCACGATGTTTTTCACCACTAATAAGATAGTTGCCAATCATGATGTAAGTTGTGAAGATAGCTGCTGGTGCCAGTAAGGAGTGGTGCAAGGTAGCCGTATAAGTGGCCCTCTCATTTATAAGATCGCCAGTGTTCACAACTAAAGCTAAGAACCGTATCTTGCATGAGCACTTGTCGTTAATCATTGATAAAACGGCGCCAGTTGTACAACACTGCGTGTTGGTCCGGTATTTTTAAGCATCACTTTTTCTATTAAACATTTTGGGTAGTTATAATTTGTAAATTCAGTGATATGCGACTACAAATGTGACGGGTGGATGATATAAATCATTTTTGAAACATCAGAAGAATAATCTTTTCTTGTCTTTGCCTAAAATATTACTTCAAAGAAGTTTTTAATAAGCTCTTTGCATTTTAAAAACTTCTCGTTATGTGTTTATTACCTTTCAAAAACCAGGTTTAATGAGGGCTATTGCGTTTGAATACGCTGCTAAAGGCATAGTGTGGGGTCATAAAGATGTCAATTTGCACCGTTTTTTATAGGCTTTTGATGAGAGTTTTAGTACTATTTTTTTATGATTTTTGTGAATATTTAACGATATTTTTATAGCCGATTGATTATGGCAGATTAAAATATGGTTCGACTGAACACTTAAACAGAGTTTTTCTTTTGTATTCGATACTTTTTTCTATGTTTCATTTAGGGTTCCGTACCTCAAAAGGAAAAAACGGAACCCTTATAGGATCACTTTATCCGTCCATCTGTCTGTCTGTCTGTCTGTCAAGACTCTTTATCTCGGGAACGCGTGGAGGTATCGAGTTCAAATTACACTAAACCATATACTCAGGTCAGCGGTCTCTTGAACCTGTGAAAAAATCAAACTTCTAAGTTAACGAAAACAAAAATACGGCCTTTTATATCGCAAAAAACGTGTATTTCTACACTTTTAACGGAATCAAATTCGGTACTTCCCGTTGGCCTAGAATCCTGAAATTTGGCATGAAGCAAGGTCTAATAGCACAGGTATATGAAAAAATCTGCAAACGGTAAATTTGTAGTTACGTCACAAAAAAACTTTTTTTGCGATTAAGAAAAATCTTCGTATCTCAATTCGGGAATTGAACTGAGTAAGTTTGTATGAAACCCTCAATGCGCGAGTCCGACTCGCACTTGCCAGGATTAAAAATAAAATTAGCATGCGCAACACTATATTATCGATAATACAACATACAACGTACGATAAAGTAAGTCCCAAATGAATTTAAAACTTATATTTTAAAGACCTTTCTCTCCAGTGGCACGAACTGTTGAGACAAGTCTCATGACCCAGAACGCGACTCCTCAGGCGTCGGGAATTGCAGGAAATTTTCCAGCCATCATAATCACGGGCTTGCGGACGGCGAGCAATAGGTAGCTTGCCGTCCGGCCATCCGGTAAGGACCAAGATCGGGTCAACTGCGCGTCTCCTCCATGTGCTCTTTAAAGAGTTGTCAGCATGATTAACGGGGCTAATCAGAGTCGATACCAGCCAGGGCTGCGTATTGTTCGTAGGGGGTTTAATTAAAGGGTAGTAATAAAAGCTCCGACAAAAAAAAGAAGAATTGTCCTTACTCAAAATATTAAATCTACTGCCTAAAATACTAACTTTCCGACTATTTTTGTCCGAATAAAAATGACGAAACGACCGAATGAGATACTGAAATCTTCGAAAAATAAACATGACTGTTTATTCTATAATACTTTTCTACCAGATTACGTTCTACTGTAAACTATGCTTTGTAATTTTTATCTTTACCTGCCTACTATTAATTCATAAATTACCTTTCATATTATATAGACTGTGGTGCTATTTTAACTGTAACATTATACTGAAAATATTATTCTGAGTGGTTATACAGAAACTTATAAAAAATATAAAATGTACTTGTAACAATAACTTTTACTTGCATATATATATATATGCCCATGGTTATGGACATATCGATATTTAAAGTTTGAGGTTAGGTTAAGTTAGAACACTAATTTCCATCGATTTATGGGGCGGTTTGGGGCCTAAATCATAATGGCTTTTAACATTAGAAGGGGATTTGTTGTTCGTTGATGGTCACAGTTCTAACCTAACCTAGTCCAAATGATTCACTAACATTCGAGGTTCCTTGTTACAACAATATGAGCCAAACCCGATTGCGCGAGCAGAACAGTTGAGGTATTTTCCTCATTATTGAGAGTTAAAAAATAAATTTGATAACCAACAACAGAAATTAAAACAAGCAAGTTATAAAAATATGATTATTTTGACCAAACCTCTGTTGTCGGCAACTTAGTAATTTTGTCGGAGGTTCAGTATTCTATTTGAAAGTTTAGTTTTGTTATTCGGAGATCCATTTTTTTTTAGGAGAAAATGCGATTTGAACATGCTCTTATCTGTTGTTAAATTGGATTTTTTTTTTCGTTTTGTTTTGGTTTTTTTGTCGGTAATTCATTATAACGCTGGTTAATTAGAATAATAGTCGGCCACAGATCGCTGGAGATTAATTTGTTTTTCGGAACCATTATTATTTCCCTTAATTAAACAGTAAAAGTTTGACACTTCCTCCTAATCATTTGATGATTTCGCAAGTAATAGTAGTTGCCATCATTCTGTAAGTACGAATTTTGTATTATTCAACTCACAATTTATGAAAAACTTATAATAGGTCTTCACCTATGAAATTGCCGTTTTTTAAAACGGGTAGCCTTGAAGTGTTATATCTTGATTGGAATTATAAGTTGAAATAAACTTTATATTAAAGGTACGTTATTCTTTTTTCGAAATTAGGTATTTAAAGGTTTCTTTGTGTTTTAAATTTTCTGTAATACCGCAGTACTCATAACCATGAAAGCTAATAATAAGAAAAAAACTTTTTTTCATACTAAGAGTACCAACGTAGACACTATGCATTTCAAAGGGCATGCAATATCAATGACGTATACTTATGACTTTCTTCTAAAAAAAGGACTCTTCTAACAGAATACTTATTATTACATTTTCAATCTCATTCACGAAAATAATTTCACTGATTGAGAGCTTAAATATTTAATAGACTTAGGTTGGCAAAATAATTATTGTGAATTAATTTCATTTGAGGGATGGCAAAGAATGCACGCTATTGTAGGCCTTATTTCTAAAGAAAATAAGAATTTTATTTGTTTGAATTTAGTGAGGCTTTTATTATGTATTATGACGTCTCAAAAAGAACCGAAGTTAAAGCTTCTTTCTCTATTGAGCATTTGTTAAAGTGCTCAAGTCGATGCTGTGTACTGTCAGAAAGGAATTAGTTGCCTCTGAAGTGGCGGAGAGTTGACAAATGAAGGTAATACCAGAGGAATTGGTTTGGAAATACCTATAAGACGTGATTTTTAGGGTTCCGTACCTCAAATATAATATATATAATATAAAAACAGAACTCTTATAGAATAACTTTGTTGTTCGTCTGTCTGTATGTCAAGACCCTTTATCTCGGGAACGCGTAGAGGTATCGATTTAAAATTAAAAAAAACCCTTAAACTCAGGTCTGCGGTTCCTTGAAGCCGTGAAAAATCGAACTTCTAAACAAGCAAGCAAGGTCTCATAGCACAAGTATAGGATAAAATCTGAAAACTGTAAATTTGTAGTTAGTTACGTCACAAAAAAAAACATTTTTTGCGATTTGGAAAATGAAATGTTTTCATATGTAAGTTTGTACGGAACCCTCAGTGCGCGAGTTCGACTCGCACTTGCACTTGCACCTATTTTTAATTATTCTCTGTCTAAAGTGGTGCGAGTGTATAATTACCGAGTCCTCTTCCACTGTTGTGTAGTCCGTTATTTGATGTTTCTGAAAATGAATAAACGAGACGAAGATATTCTCAATATATTAAGAAGGTCACCCATCCACAGGACGACCTCGGCAATCGTTACTTACCTTGAAGAGTGCTGCTGTTATTACTTAGTGACGAGTTCCTCAGTATAGTATATACTTAGTATAGATGATAATCGAATCTCTAACTGTGAATCGCATAAGTTTTATTTTTCAAATAAAAAAATCTATGCCAGTTGGATAGGCCACGAAAACGATGGCCAAAACTAATATGAGTAGTTAGAGTCGCTGTACACGGGCCACCGACCACAACCACAAAACGCTGGTGGCCGCCACACGCTACAAATCATCGCTGCTCACTTTTTAAGGCTCGCATCGGTCGGAAACGTCACTCGCGCAAATAATCCTTCTTCGTCAAAGTCCATTATGATACTGCGCGCATGCATGGGTTAAAAAAGTAGCAGCCACCGGCGACTATATTAGTAGCTTTATTGCCGCTTCTAGCTCCTCATGGCGGCGTTTGTAGCAGTCTCATATTATAGTCCTTGTGCAGCAACCCTTAGTATAAGATATTACTGAACAACTATTAACTAGAATAGGTACTTACAAGTTTTACAGCAAATTACTTTTCAGCGAACTTTATAGGTCTCAGGAAACTACACTTTGGTAAATCCTCGTAAAAACGCAGAGTCTTAGACTTTCTATTTCAGTACACGCGTAAACCGCTTACTGGAAACGATTTGAAGACGAAATTACTTGGACATAAGTTTAGTCTACAAACATTTTATGCTCATGGGTGGAGGGGCATATTTCAGCTTGTAAAAGATATACGAGTTACCGAAATTTATCGTTCTCTTCTTCTTTAAGGCCGAAACTACACTATTAGGCAACTTCTTTGCTTGGCACTCTACAAACGTGACCATAAGTCCCCTCTGAGTAGTAATTATAGAAGCGCCCCGGCGGCGGCGTCTTCACGACTTGCTTGACGCTGCTTCTCACCGGACACGGTTGTTTCGGGAGGTTCCTGTTGCGAATTCGGCAAGAAGAAACAAACAACCAACTATTAATTGCCATTAAGCAGTGGTGGCCGAGTGCTAACGGCCCCGACTTACGAGTTGTAGGTCACGGGATCAAACCCAGCCAGGCGCATTACTTCGTGTAATTTATTTAAACACCATTGCTCTCAAAACGGTGAAGGAAAACATCGTGAGGAAACCGGCATGTCGTAGAACCAAAAATTTTAAGACATGTGACATCCAGCAACCTGCACTGGGCCCATGTGGTGGATTACGGCCCATTCCCTCTCCTAGAGTGGAGGCCTGAGTCCCAACAGTGGGTACATTATAAGGCCGTCTATGCTATGCTATTAATGGCCATTGTGCGGATTACCCGGAGGACACGATGAAGAGCTGCCCCGCTTGGGTGGAGCACCGCAGTATCCTCGTGCAGACTCGTATCCAGTACTGGATAAGCGAGCAGTGGGTAACTCGCTGTCCGGTAAGAAACAGTGCCCCTAACATGAGCTCTTAACGTGATCCATTTCTTCTTCTTTGTCCAACCCTCTTCCCAGTTTAGCTGGGGTCGGGTCTCCTTGTACGTTTGCGCCAGAGAGTTCTGTTCTGTCATGTCTGTGCATTCAGACTCGCTTGCTGGATTTCTTTTTGCGTAGGTGACGGGTGGTCACCCTCTTCCTCGTGGTCGGTCGGGGATACATAGGGCCGTTTTGATTGGGTGATCGTAATTTCTAAAACTTTTCGGCAATCGGTACCACCTTAAATGTTCCTCTGATGTATTCATTTCGCACTTTGTCTAACCTGGTTAGTCCTCCGTACGCAAACTTGATCCATTTACCCACCTAAATTGAACTGTTAAAGGAATGGAGCTATATAGAGCGTACAGCTTCCTCCCTCTATCTTGCTCGCACGCTTGACGTTTTAACACGTCATGCGTCATGCTCCAGGTCCGAGACGACAGCGCGTTGAATTCCACGTGAGCCTCAAAGAGCTTTCAGCATGATAAACACCTGCCAGGACTATGGTAAGAGTCGAATATAAAGGGCAACTGAAGAAATGGGTTTAAGACTGTGAAAATCTGACGCTCCCTCTCATTTCACCCAGAGCTGGAGAAGTTATTTGATGATTAATCAAGTAACTTTTTCATCTTTTTCTTCCTTTTTACTTGGTAATATCACATTAATCTAGCTATAAAAGCATACATACTTAATTGTATAAAACAATTCTAATTTACCTATAAAAAATAAAATGACAAAACGTAAATCGTATTTAACGTAAGAAAAATAGCTACGAATAAATAGTGTCTAATTAATTCCAAAACCTAAAGAATTTAATTTCACACTTAGAGTTAAGTCATAATTAGATTAAACTTTGATTATATCTAATTAAGTTAAATCTCAGACTTAATTTAAGATTACAGGCACGAAACAGAAAAATAATCCTTGTTTTAGGTCCTTTACAAAAGTGTTCAGATTTAAATTACTTTCTTCATCTCCATGACAACGGCTGACTATTCCCTGATTGTGTTTTCAGATCGGTGGGACTTTCCTCTCTTACTAAGAGCTCACACGAGGCGGATAAGCGTGTCACACTTATCCACCTTAGGGCGGAATTCACCAATAAAACTAATCGCGTTTTAACGTTTGGCTCGCATAATCGCGTTTAGCCGCTGTCACTAGTGTCACTCGTAAAAATACAAAAAAAGAAAAATACAGACAAGTGACACTAGTGACAGCGGCTAAACGCGATTATGCGAGCCAAACGTTAAAACGCGACTAGTTTTATTGGTGAATTCCGCCCTTAGAGTTCATATACACGAGCAGCATGTTGCCAACGGCAGAGGTAACTGCAGCCATCGACATACGACACGTCGGCGACTGCTGTTGAGGCGTCGACGTGTCGTCCGTCGACATTCTAACTTTGAAGATCAGCGGCAGCCGTCGTTTGTGTCAACTGCCACTATAGAATGACGGCTGTATGAACTCTAAGGTGGATAAGTATCCAGTCCCCTTAGCCAAGTTACAACCGTTTCGTTTCGATTCTTATTTCGTCGATCGCCTCGAAAGGCGTGGCCTACAGCCACGCCTTCGATTCCTTTATTCCGACGTCATCTCAACGCTCAGTCATGTGGTCAGAACAAAGGAATAAGAGGGGTGGCCGACTCGAGGCGATCAACGAAAAGAGAATCGAAACGAAACGGTTGTAACTTGACTAAGGGGGCTGGTTAGTTTATAAGTACGGTGGCAATGTAAACTATACGACGCAAGTTTAACTTTCGTTGTATAGTTTACGTAATTTTAAAGGCGTGTTTTAGTTTGGCAAGTGGAGCACGTTACCGACTGTAGCACACTACCGTCCGTCGCGAGGGCAAAGGGTCAAGTGAGATTAACCACAGTATGCAAGTCGTAGATACGATCGTACGATTTCCACATTTTTGTGTAATCCGTGTTGCCGAAGGATCGTAATCTAAAGTAAACACCCTTTACCTAAGGGACAGTTGAAAAATTAATCATACTTTTAGGAATATGAAGACGGGGAAGACTCCAACTTCCAAACTACGATGCCACGAAGACTGGACAGAACTAAAATAATGTTACTTCCATGAACACTCCGTTTTTATTTAAGAGGTATTTTAGTGCTACAATGGCCTGTCAGAACGATAAACCCTGTGTTGTGTTGAAGATACCCATAATCTTAAAGCGGTCTCAAGTCCATATAGTGAGGATTGAGTTTGTAGGAAATGGGTGTATGACATTTTCTATTGCACCGACATAGAAGTGTAAGTGGAATTGGAGAAAACATCATCACATAATTATTTTCTTTAGGTACCTACAGTAAGGTACTTTTGTTTTGTTTTTCCTATGAGTCGTCATTTAATAACTTTATTATAAACTAGCTTCTGCCAGCGGCTTCGCCCGCTTGGAAATAGTTTTCTCCATACAAACTATGAACCCCCGTTTCATCCCCTTAGGGGGTGAATTTTGGGAAATCCTCTCTTAGTACTCGCCTACGTCATAAAAGAAAGCTTTGTGTAAAATTTCACGCTCCTAGTCTCAGTAGTTTCGGCTGTGCGTTGATATGTCAGTCAGTCAGTTTCTTCTTTTATATATATAGATAACCAGCCGACTCGATAGACAATGTCTTGTCTCAACTATGAACTATCAGACAATATTTATGTATGTTTATCAGTTGTCTAGTGCTCATAAAACAAGCTCTGCTTAGCTTGGGGACTAGACGGCATTGTGTGATAGTTGTGGAATATTGATACATATTTATATATATTAGCATAGCATAGCATAGTCGGCCTTATAATGTTCCCACTGTTGGGACTCAGGCCTCCTCTCTGGGAGAGGGGATGGGCCGTAATCCACCACGCGGGCCCAGTGCGGGTTGGTGGATGCCACATGTCTTCGAATTTTTGGTTCTAGGACATGCCGGTTTCCTCACGATGTTTTCCTTCACCGTTTTAAGAGCAGTGGTGATGAAATAAATTACACAAAGTAATGCGCCTGACTGGGTTTGAACCCGCGACCTACAACTCGTAAGTCGGGGCTGTTACCACTCGGCCACCACTGCTCCTGTATAATAATATAAATATTACATTAGTATAAATAATCAGCTGACTCGACAGACATTGTCTTGTCTCAACTAAAATTTCCTAATTTTCTACTCAATTTTCTTAATTTTTCTTTTTTAAAAACCTTCTGCATAGTATTAGTAAATTTAAAAAAATATATAAATGAAATCGGTAATGTCATCCTCAAGTTAGGGCATGATCAAGGAAAATAACGCCTGGACGTGAAATCATTTTTATATATGTTACTGGAATAATTCATACCCACACAGTTACACCCCTAATGGAAAAATAAGTTACAATTATATAATTCAAGCCCTAAAATTTTATTTAAATTTTTAATATTATTTTTAATAGAGCAGTGGTGGCTGAGTGGTAACGGCCCTGACTTACGAGTTGTAGGTTGCGGATTCAAACCCAGCCAGGCGCATTACTTTGTGTAAGTAATTT
This sequence comes from Mythimna pallens, assembly GCA_961205895.1. Taxonomy (NCBI): domain Eukaryota; kingdom Metazoa; phylum Arthropoda; class Insecta; order Lepidoptera; family Noctuidae; genus Mythimna; species Mythimna pallens. The sequence goes on from OY540837.1 coordinate 19,118,527, forward strand.
ATTCCATCACCACTGCTCTCAAAATGGAGAAGGAAAACATCGTGAGGAAACCGGCATGTCCTAGAGGCAAAAATTCGAAGACATGTTATATCCACTAACCCGCACTGGGCCCGCGTGATGGATTACGGTCCATTCCCTCTCCTACAGAGGAGGCCTGAGTCCCAACAGTGGGAACATTATAAGGCCGACTATGCGACTATGCTATGCTTTTATTTTTAATTGAATAATATTTCACTTCAATTGTTTAAATATTCAGTGTTAGATAATACGGCGTAGTAACGCCAACGAAATAGTGAAAAATTATGAATAAATTATGAATCACTATAAATTCTGGTTGTAGCTTTATTCGTGTGAATTTATGTAAATCCCAGTTTAGCTTTCCGATTATGCTCTATGATTTTGATGGACGTTTTAACTATTATATTAGAAGAAACTTTCATTTACTATTTATGCTTAACCTAACATAGCTATAAATGCCGAAATCCTTAATTGCTTTCGTGTGTTAATTCAAAATAGTACAATAAAACTAGTCTAACTAAACGTAGTCTAAAGATCAAAATTATGTTCATTGTGCAGAGACTTATAAAGGTGTTATTGCAAAATCCTTAAGGCTGATTTACACACTCTGCTATTGCTGGTAATGGGCGTGGCCGCTTACAAAGCGAACGCTCACTTTATTTAATAATAATGATAAATTTATTTCAGACCAGCAGAGCCCATAAACTAAATCAACATATAACACAATTACAGTTACCCTTCACAAACAAATCACTTATAAACTTACAAATTGTATTAAGTTCTCTATGATCTACACTAATATTATAAAGAGGTCGTTTCTTTTTTGCTATTATCAGAGGCAGATCCAATAAGAGTAGTAGGGGTAGAAACCCTTGATAGCACCACCTTTTTTTAGGCCATCTAAGGTAATAAAAATATTTGTAAGTAATTAAATTATAATTAAATATTGTCTCGTCTACAATTAAGATTAATAAATTATCGATAACAATACATTGCCCCTTCGTTCCTCTAAAAATAAAATAACGTCCCAACACTAGTACCTACAGATCCGTAGGTGCCATAAGAGGAATAAATTTTTTATTAATAGCGTATTCTACTTATGGCTCCTACGAAAAATATCAGTAGGTGCCGTGACTTCTTGAAATTGTGACCACACGACATTGTGCAGTTTTACAAGCTGAACGTAAAAAAAAATCGAGAATACCAGCTATTCATCAAAATATAACGTATCAGAGTCAGACTGTTACTGACCTAAACCCATCCCTGTTCCCTCAGTTGTCCTTTGCGTTTTCATGATTTCAGTCGAAACTGAAACACTATTGGACATAGGCCTCCCCCAAGTGTCGCTACAACGAACGGTCCTGTGCGTGTCGCATCCATCGGATTCTCGCAACCCTCACCAGTTCGTCGATTCACCTTGAGACCGCGCCAACGCTGCGTCTTCTGGTACGCGGTGCCCCTTTGCGACTTCGCGACTTAGGGCCGCAGAAACTCTTTCAAACAATCCCACCGGGTTTACAGGAAGCTTTGTTATCCTTTTTGTATTTCTACCAATCCTTAATAATACTAACCCAATATTTTCTTTGTTCCAGGAATAACATCAATAACTACACTTACAGTGATATCCTTCGAGAGGTACATGATGGTGACCAGGCCTCTCAACTCCAGACACCTTAGTTCGAAAGGGGCCATTATGTCAATAGTCTTCATATGGACCTACTCGCTCGCACTGACCACTCCACCTTTGGTCGGATGGGGACAGTACGTGAATGAGGCTGCGAATATTAGGTAGGTATTAATGCAATCTCTCCTTAACCTAACACTAAGCCTCATCAGCAGCAAATTTCATGAGCTGATCTTGCGCAGCCAGTCTATCCGCGTCGGTGAACACTTATAGTTATTTTTTTTTATTTGAGGTAGGATTTCATCCAATGACTTCTCACGCTCTAGTCACGCTATAGGGTGGAGCAACAGGCTTCAGCCTAGAGGTGACAGGGCGTGTCAAACTTTTACTGACTGTCCGACTTTTACTACACCTGAGTGCTTCAGTTGCTCTTTGGGATTAAGGATCAAGATTTTCGTTCCGGAAAATGACCCCAGTGAGATAAGTCCCACTAGGGCCAAGGGGAATTCCAGGGAACCAACTAGACCAAACTTGGTCGTTATAAACGTGCCCCTTTGCGCTAGACTTGAGATCACGAAGCGTAAAGGGCCTGTTACATCACTCGATATTGTCGCCACTATGCGATCGTAGAATTGCGGTAGGGGATCTTCTACTTGAATAAAACTCTTAGGCGGGTATCACGTTTTACTTACACTTTTCTTCAGGATTCGATATCCGCTCATTGCGCCACAATGGTTATGTCCGAACTGAAAAAACTAGTTTTTTTTTGGTTGTACTCAATTTTTAAACCTATTCTAGAATAGCAAAATCCTTAAAAGTATATTTTACAAGCCAGTTCGTTAGCTATAAAAAACTAACTCATGCGATCTCCTTTCGATATCACAATATTCAAAAAGTCTTAGTCTTTGTAGCGTCACACAAGAAAAAGAGCAAATTACGCCAATGTCGTGTAAAGGAATGAAACAGAACGTTAAGATAAATAGATAAACATAGACTAAGACAGTCTGAATATCGAGTAGTGTAATAGGCGCTTTAAGGTAAAGCCTGGACAGTCTGAGGAGCTAGCACTAGTGGAGCTTAAATTAAGTTGCCGTGCTACCTAACTCTGAGGATTAACTGCTCTCTTCAAACTTTCCTCGCCTTCGCTTTCAAGGTAATTCTTCTGTACTTTCGTAAATCAATTACATGTAAAACAAGCTGTTTAATAAAACATTAAAAAAAACAATTAACTATCTATTTCTATCCACAATAATGGTACACTGTTGAGCGGCATAATCGCATGTGCGACAAAGCCCTTCATTTTTTACGTAGAAAATGATCAAATGACTCCGTTAGCTCTGGGCGGAACGAGATGACGTGTCAGATATTTACTGACTAAAACCCACAGTGTTCCTTTAATCACCCTTTACGAGAGCCCCGTAGGCGCGGGCTTGCGGACGGCGAGCAATGGGTGGCTCGCCGTCCGATCGTCCGGTAACCGTCCGGACCGAGCCCAAGTCGTCGATGGCGCGTAGTATTCCACGCGCGCCTCAAGGAGATGTCAGCAACTGTAGGGGCCCAACAGGGTCGAAGCCTACTGGGGCCATGGGTGATGCGAAAGAGATCCCCGGGGCCCTGGAAAACAAATGGCAAAGAAGGAACAGGAGTGGATTTTTAATCAGTAAAAGTCTGACACTATTTCGCGCTCCGCCCAAGAGCGGGGATGTCATGAGATGATTTTCCCAACCGAAAAAAAAAAAAAAAAAAACGAGAGCCACTGTTACTCTTTCAAACACAATCCGCAGCCTTGGTAGACAGCAGCCCTAACTGGCCCTATCTCTTAGAGTGCCTTTGATCACGGCTTGGTCCTAACCGGACGACAAGACGACGATCTACCCATTGCTCGCTGTCGCTGCAAGCCTGCGCCTGGGGGCCGGGAAACGCTCTGCGACCCCCGCGACGCCCGAGGAGTTTCCGGCGGATTGACTGTCATTATTTAAACATAAATAAGACATGTAATGCCGTGTTTTAGAAGTCTTACAAAATCTCTTATTTAGTAAGTAAGTACGTAGTTAAGAATAATTAAGTTTCGTTTACCTACTCAAGTAAGATAAAAAAAGGTTTCAAATATTCTTCTGCTGGTTCAGTAATACCGCCATTTTTTGTACAAGGGAATTTCATTTAAGAAGTCCAATTAATTACAGACTTGGCATCTAGGATAATGAAATAGCTTGTAAAGTTTGCCATTTAAGAGTTACTAAGTTATTCAGTTTTTATGTTAAGTAAGAAGATGGCTGGTGGCAAGAGCAATAGTATTAAATTCTAAATAAATATTAAAGGTGCCACTATAAAGTAATTCCGAGCAACGATCACTTTTAAAATGTTTTTTGATTGTTGATAGGTTCGCGCTTGACCGCTATCTCACCCGATGAAACCGTAGGCGCGGGTTTGCGGACGGCAAGCAATGGGTAGCTCGCAGTCCGATCGTCCGGTAACCGTCCGCACCGCGCGCCACGCGCGCCTCAATGAGATGTCAGCAACCGTAGGGGCCCAGCAGGGTCGAAGCCTACTGGGGCCATGGGTGATGCAAAAGAGATCTCCGGGGCCCTAAAACAGTGGCAAAGAAGGAACAGGAGTGGGTTTTAAGTCAGTAAAAGTATGACACCATCTACTGCTCCGCCCAAAAGCGGGATGTCATTAGATGGTTTTCCAACCCGAAAATAAATAAATCTCACCTGATGGAAAGTGACGATGCGGTCAACGATGGTTACCCGTCTGTCAGCGTAGAGCGCTAAGAGCCTTGACTACCCTGTACCCTGTTTATTTTCTGGATAAACCTTCTTCTCCTTCTTATTTGGCTTCTCAAATTCAATTTATTTGCTCTGGTCATACTAAAAAGGTCCGATCTACCAATAATCGTCTACTACGATGTCCTTCATCGCTCTGGGTTTATCCAGTCCTCCGCACCCTCTGCACCACCCTAAGGTCGACTGGAAAAAATGCCTAAGGCATTAAGTCCGCCTTTGTTCACTTGTACAGTGGTTCTAACTAGTGCATAAAGTCTTAGTAAATAACAAACACTAATTTCCTGTATATTCTCTTGTGAATTGTGTAATCTCATCATCATCATCATCATCATCATTTCAGCCGAAAAACGTCCACTGCTGGACAAAGGCCTCCCCCAAGTGTCGCCACAATGAACGGTCCTGTGCGTTGGGGCGAAAGGTTCTGGAATGGCGGCCACGTACCGGAAGACGTAGCGTTGGAAGGCCTCCTACAAGGTGGACCGATGACTTGGTAACGGTTGCGGGAGTCCGATGGATGTAATCTCATGGTGATACAATAAACCTGCTAAATCAGAATTTTTACTCATTCATTTTATTATCAAAGCCCCAAACCACAATTCGTAAGTTGTTGTTTGGCTGATGCCTTACTTTGCATAATTTATTTTATCACCACCGCAGCTCTCAAAACGATGAAGGAATAAAGAATCTGGCATGTCCTAGAACCAAAAATTGCAGGCTGGCATGTGATATCCACCAATCCGCAAGCGGCCCGCGTAGTCATGCCTGAATCCTAGCTATGGAAACATTATAAGGCCCTAAGAACCCCAAAAAACTTAAACAGACGCACACCTGCTAAATGTATCTTTGTTCGAATTGTAATCTAAGCAAAGACTTTGTGCTATTTTCTAAAAACCACAATGTGACACGCTATTCGCTAAAAATATGGTGAAGTTTTGTGATAAGCTGTAAATCCCCAGTAACACAAAACAGCATGCCTAGAACGAGCTTGTTTTACGTTAACACGATCGACACGTTTATGACGTTCGGCGCTCCAATTGGCCCGCACCTTTGATTATATACTTGTCAAGCCAAGTTAAGTTACAACCGTTTCGTTTCGATTTTCTTTTCGTTGATCGCCTCGAGTAGGCCACGCCTCCGGTTCCTTTATTCTGACGTCATCTCAATGCTTAGTCACGTGGTCAGAACAAAGGACCAGGAAGCGTAGACTCGAGGCGATCAACGAAAAGAAAATCTAAACGAAACGGTTGTAACTTGGCTAGAGGGGCAGTAGCGGCATTTTGTGGTAGTTGCCGGTGGCCCGTGTGCAGACTACGTTATCACGATGAGATATTTTCGTAGAATAAACCGGTTCAATGATTCCTTCGTCGCCGCAGGCTCATGTCTAGAATCCAGTAAAAATGTGCCTAAATACGGGGATAGAAATAAACAGTAAATTGTAGATCTAGACATCTAATCATACAACAAAGGAACTCAAATTTCACAAGACAAGCTATTTATGGCCCATGCCTGTTAGGGCTGCGAGATTATTTGAAAGAGTTAACGTGACCCTGTCACGCAAAGGGCAATTAAAAGAACACAGGAGAGTTTTAGTCAGTAAAAGTCTAACATTCCCTCTCGCTTTACACAGAGCAGGAGAAGTTATTTGATGATTTACCTAAAAAAACACCATAGCATAGCATAAAGTAGATGAGGCAAGGCCTCGCGGGCGCAACCCAATATGTCGGTCTCGCCGTCTGACCGTCCGGTAACCGTCCAGACCGAGCCCAAGTTATCCACGGCGCGTCCTTGAGGCGCGCGTGGAACAGCGCCTCAAGGAAATGCCAGCAACCGCAGGGGCCCAGCAGGTCGACTCGGCCCCGGTACGAAAGGCAACGAAGGAACAGGAGTGGGTTTTTAGTCAGTAAAAGTTTGACACTATCTCCCGCTCAGCCCAAGAGTGGGGGATGTCATTGGAAGATTTTCCCACCGCCAGTGACAGAAATAGATGGAGGAATATCATACGAGTGAAAGTGATGAAGCAGGGTGGTCACGACCCTCAGCATTGAGGAATACGACGCAAGAAAGGATAGTATAATCAGCCTTACAATGTTCCCACTGCCCCAGGACACACTTCCTTTCTAAGAGACACTGCTACACCGCTGCTGTAATTCACCACGCAGACCCAGTGCGTGTTGGTGGATGTAACATGTCTGAAAATGTTTGAACATGCCGGTTTCTTCACAATGTTTTCCTTCACACTGTGTAGAATAGGGAGAGGCCCAGTAGTGGAGTCAGATACTAGGCTAGATACATAACTAGAAATGTAATAGTTATCTAAATGCCCTAGAATTCCTCATGCACGATTCTACTATACCATTCAAATTCTCAACTCTCTTCGTTCCAACGTTTCTAGGGCAAGGGCGAACGTGGTTCCCTAAATAATTTTAATTAAGACATAACATCACGCCTGAGCTCTCCGAAGAGTTAAGTAGAAATGGATCTATAGTAGTTTTTATACATTTCTCTAAGTATGCGTAAGTACCAAGGGCGCCGAAAACCTCATGGGTGCTCATGCTTCAAGAGAAATACATATTGATCGACATTTTGATAATGGATACCGGTATCCGTACTAATTTCCGTTTTGATCGTCATTTATTCCTTCATAATCAATAATCTGTACAGTATTTCCATAAATTGAGTGACATTTTGGGATATAAACAAACGCTGATAACTTTGCTGTTTATGAATATTATTTATTGAGACTTTACTTAAATACTAATGAGACCTTTTCTAATAAGCCCTTTAAGTATTTGTAGTAATAAAAAAACAGTGGTGTATAATGTGTGCTACTTAATACCACAAAACATTAATACCACGAAACATGGTAGGCGCGGGCTAGCAGGCGTCGTGCTATGAGTTGCTTGCCGTCCGACTGTCTGGTAAGGACCAAGCGCCTGAAAAAGATATCAGCAAACCGCAGGGCTGATGCTTGCTAGAGCCTCAGGGAATTTCCAAAAAAGAAAACCGTGACCCTAAAATGCCTAGAGCAACTGAAGGACACAAGTGTGGTTTAAGTCAGTAAAAGTCTGACACGCCCTCTGAAAACCCTAGATAACCTGTATATGAAACCTACAAACAAACCAATTAATCACGTATTTTCTTCCACAGTTGTTCCGTCAATTGGCACGAACAGTCGATGAACACGCTGACGTACATCATGTTCCTGTTCGCGATGGGACAGATCGTGCCGCTCGGAGTCATCACCTTCAGTTACGTCAACATCATCAGAACACTGAAGCGGGTACGTCATCATTATGGTTCATTATCATCGTCATTTCAGCCAAAAGACAGACTTAAGTTAGGTGTCCTTCAAGAGTCTCCACAACTGCCGATCCTGTAGTTTTTGCATTCATACTAGACATAAGCTTTCCTTTTAATCGAATGTAATATTTTAGGCTTTTTTTGTATATGACAATCTTCAAATAACTTCTCCCACATCTGGGTGGAGCGAAAGGGGGTGTGTCAGACTATTACTGGCTAAAACCTAGCCGTGTTCCCTCAGTTGGCCTATGCGTTCCAGGGTTGTGGTACAGATAGCGGCACGAATCTTGAGCGGTCGGCGAAAGTGCGTGGATCGCTTTGCGCATCGTACAAAATCGGCGAGCCAATCACTGTACAAGGATTTCACTCCCCGCCCCGCATCTCTCTTCATACCACTAAAGAGACCAGATATTTCACTTCTGCGTGCTTCTGCGCAAGTAGAACTGTAGAAGTCAGCGCTCAAGAGCCGTGCCGGTATCTATAACTATTTCGAAAATTCCCACATAATGCTTTAGGCTTATTAATTTATCATTACGACCGACACCCGGCCTATAGTGTATATGCCACGGAGAAGTCATAATTATTTATGACTTCACATGGCGTCGAGGACATCGACCGGTCCTTGCATCCAGAGATTCCCAGACTACGTCATTGTTTCAACTAGTCTTGCCTACTAAATCTACAGCGAACGGTGTATCAAATGCATTCTTTTTGAAAGCAGACTGTCGCCCGATTTCTGATCTGTATTTGCAGGTGAGTATTTCACAAACTCTACTTTAGCCTGAAAACCTGTCAAAATTCAAGATGAGCAGGGTCAATCTCCTATCTCGACTACTGTAGCAGTTAAAGTAATAACTCATTTGTACAGAGGAAAAAAGATTAAAAAAAAAAAAAACTTTTCATTCGAAATACAACGTTCAAATGCTATTCTAATAAATGCAACTTGCTAAAAATAAGAAAAATATGATTTTACATCGAGAAAAAGAAACAGAACTAATTTCCGGAATTAAAAAGACCCAACTCTTAAGAAGTAAAGACGAAAAGACTTTAAACGGAAAGATTTAGACGCTACTTAAGTTTTACTGCAAATGGGCAAGATTCATCAGAATCAGTTTATCTTTAGTGCTTCACTCCTTTAAAAACTTCTCCTTAAAAAGAAACAAAACGTCTAAATGTCTTGATCAGGGATGGCGAACCTATGACACGCGTGTTGATGGTGACACGCGGTAAAATAATAACGTTTAATAACTAGGTAATTTGAAACAGCGATAATCAGGAATAAGTTTATTCTTCTTTTATTTAATAAAATAAGGAAAGAACTGTAAACATAACGAACTGTAAAGAAGTAAAAATAAGATCAAAATATTTATCTTTTTTTTTTCAAATCAAGATTCTTTGGCGATATGTCATAATCAATTTATTTTAATGTTTATTTAGTGGCACGTTCTCCAAAAAAGGTTCAGATTCCCTGGTCTAGATTTATGCCCGACGAACTACAAGTCCAAATTGTTTTGTTGTTTAACCGGGCCATTACCATAATATCTTTAGCAATTTGGACAATCCCCGCTTGAATAATGTACGAATCTTCGAATGTCAGCTGAAACGATTCATTTCGACTTCAATCGTGAAACCAAAATGTTTTGTAGAAGTAATTTCGTAGAGCCAATATCGTCTTTTGTTTTGGAGAGAAACCATTAAAATATTGAAAATTAATTACTTAAATGTTATTGTACTATCCTTTAATCCTTTATATATAAAAGGAGAAACTGACTGACCGACTGTATATCAACGCACAGCCGAAACTACTGGAACTAGGAACATGAAATTTTGCACAAGGCTTCCTTTTATAACGGAGGCAAGCACTAAGAGAGGATTTTCCAAAATTCAGCCCCTAAGGGGATGAAATGGGGACCAAAGTTTGTATACAAAAACTTTTTTTCACGCGGGCTAACCGCTAGCAGAAGCTAGTCGACCAATAAAATGGTTTATTATAAATTCTAGACTGATATTTGTTGGCACGTCATAAAACAATTTCAGCATGGATAAGTAGGGTAAGAGGTTTTGAAATTGTTCGAAAGAAATACTGCGCTCTTAGAACGGAAAAGAGAATTGGAGGAACATAGATGGGTTTTAGTCTGTAAAAGTCTGACACTTGTTTTCGCTCTACCCAGTGCCGGAGAAGTTTTTCGATGATTTCCCTCAAAATAAAAAAAAACCTGAAAATATAATGCTATTGAATGCTCATCGATGCGTGAGGACATCAAAACAGATAAATGATTGTACCGGATAACTTTTAACTATTTAGTCAACTTTCAGGAGCGAAAGGTACTCTCACATCTCATCTACACTAATATTATAAAAGCCTAAAGGTTTTTTGTTTGTTTCAATGCGCTTATCTTGGTAAACACCAGATTTTGAAATTAAATATTACATTTTGATACAAGTGGAGGAAGTTTATCATTGCGACCGACGCGGAATTCCAAGCGCCCAACCTGATACGATAAATGTATTAAATAAATTGTTCTTGAATAAATTGTCCCGGGTGTGATATCGCACTTTTCCGCACTATTGCGGAAAACAGTAAATTGTATACCTAAGAGTGGTAGGGGTAGGAGCGGTTTTTCGAGTATATGTATCGAAAAAATCTTTTAGTGTTGGATAGCCCATTTATCAAGGAAGGCTATAGACGTGAACATCACGCTACGACCAACTGGAGCGGAGCAGTAACCAAAGACGCGGGTGACTCCTTCTCCTATAAAAGTATATTAGGAGCACGTCATTACTATAAAAAAGTCAACACATTCTGTCACGTTTGCATTCCCGTAGAAGTTCTTCAGAGAACTTATAGTAAGACAATTTGCAAAAAAAAATAGGGCCCCGTATAACAGAGAGTCACCAATCAGCCACAAATCGACGGTTGGCGCAGTTTTTGAGCAATTGGTTTTAGTAGGGTTTCATTTTGCTTCCGCCTTCGTTCCCGATTCCAGTTTCGATTCCGATAATCCAAATATAAAAACTCTGCAAGCCTAGCCAAGTTACGACCGTTTCGTTTCAATACTCTTTCGTCGATCGCCTCGAGTCAGCCACACCTCCTATTCCTATGTTCTAACCACGGGACTGAACGTTGAGATGACGTCAGAACAAAGGAATCGGTGGCATGGCCGACTCGAGGCGATCGATAAAAGAAAATCGAAACGAAACTGCTGTAACTTGATTAGGGGGGCAGTTCCAAATTCGGTTTAGATACAAGTAGGTAAACACTTTCGTTACATCCCTAGTATGTACCAAAACTTTATTTTTCGAGGTGGAAAATCACCAAACAACTTTTTCCACTCTGGGTGGGGCGAAAGGGCATGTCAACTAAAACCCACATGAGATCCTTCAGTTGCCCTTTGGGTTCCAGGGTAACTCTTTCAAATATAGTTTCGAGTGTTGTCGTTTTGTGTTTCGACAGAATGTAGACATAGGTGCTAGCTATATAGACCATGAGAGCGACCGGCCGTACTTACATACCTACCCACATTAACGATTCACGTCAATATTAATAAGCCCCTATTAGCTACCCGGTTGATTTCCCCTTTAGTAATACTTTAAGCTGATTCAATATTCATTACGGGTTGTTTGATTCTAAAATAATTCCGTTAAATAATTACCCCACTAATGTTGCTCAGGTATTGGAAATAATTTTCTTGTTAGTTAACTCATAATCTCTAACGTAATCATTAGTATAAGTTTGTTTGTGGATTTGTTTATGCGAAATCGGTTTTAATATCTCAAGAGAACGTACTAAAGAGACAAAAGGTACGTCCTATTTCAGTTCACTGCTTGTGAATTAATAATTTACCAATTAATTAATGAATTAATGAAATAATTAGTAAAGAAAAGAATGAATGAACTAAAAAGTGAACGAATGACTGAACAAATATTTGAATCTATGATAGAACGTAAAATTTGCCAAATGAATTAATAAAAAAGTGTTTTTTTTTTCGGTGGGAAAATTATCTAATGACATCCCCCGCTCTTGGGCGGAGAGGGTGTGTCAGACTTTTACTGACTAAAACCCACTCCTGTTCCTTATTTGCCTTTCATTCCAGGGCCGAGTCTTTCTTTCAGAAGCAGACCCTTGGCCCTAGTAGGCTTCGACCCTGCTGGGCCCCTACGGTTTGCTAACATCTCCATGAGGCGCGCGTGGAATAGTACGCGCCGTCAACGGCTTGGGTTCGGTCCGGACGGTTACCGGACGATCGGACGGCGAGCTACCCATTGCTCGCCATCCGCAAGCTCGCGCCTACAAAATAAATGAATGATAACGAGCTAATTTAATTATCATAATAGAGAGTAGGTCAGACGGCTTAAAGTCACCCAAAGGACAATTGAAAGGGACATTCCTTGCATGATCGCATCAGGTATGAAGATATCCTCAGGAGAACCAAGCTTGCCGACAAAGCTCGAAAAATCGCCAAACTTAAGTGAAAGTAGGTAGGGCAAATTGCTCGCAGAACAGATGGTCGATGAGGCTGAAAGTTTCTGGAGTGGCGACCGCATATCGAAAGACGTCCCACAAGGTGGACCTGGTGAGTGTCGCGGGATTCCGATGGATGCGAGACGCAAAGAACCGTTCGTTGTGGCGACACTTAGGCCTATGTCCAGCAGTGGACGTTTTTCGGTTGAAATGATGATGATAATAGAGAGTTGGTTTAATAACTATTTGATAGTTTCTTTGTGTCGCTTTATTCCAGATCTTTTAGGTAAATTTTGATGTTACATTTGCATTTCAATTTTATCAATGAATATTTAATAGGTAGGTACAAACGGGTAGAAATAAAACTCATAGGGCATCAAAAAATTCGTCCACATCGATGTCAATGGGAAAAGTGCCCAGAACGCTAGCAGCATTGCCACGCTGGATGGCAATGCTGATACGTTGACCGAAGAAAAGCCCAGCCCTCTGGTCACGCGAAGAGTCGACCAGCTGTTTGCTGATATCCCGAACAACTCGATGAGCGTTCGGACCCCATGGCCTTAGTGTTTCAACCCCAAACGGCTCAAATATATAGCCTCCGATGAGGTTATTATATTTACGCCGTTTGAGGTTTTCTGCACCTGCAGCAGCCGCCCCAGCACAGCCCGCCGTACTCAGAAGATGGGATGGCGCAAGGGTGTCGACACATGTTGCATCCCACACCAAAGGCCTACCTAATTTCCAAGGCATTATAGTCATCCCGTCTGGCCTCTTCCTATCGTCACGTGCCAAGCCATTGGGTTCTAAAAGATTTTATCATAAATTGATTGAATGGTTTTACAATTATCTCGTTGAAATAGAAGTAATTGTTTTTCTTTCCTGAGTAAAGATGGTCTACGCAATTTAGTGACGTAGCTACCTTGACTCGCCAAGCCATTTCCAGAGCGGTAATCACGTTAATTAATTTAGAAAATTACTCATTATGCTAATTTTGATATCCAAGGAAGTAATTTCAAAACTAAGCTCGTTAGAACTTTGAAATTTATTATTAAAAAAATAATCTCTTTAAAAATGACGTGGTAACTCAAAGTTGAAGATACTTAAATAAATGATATTATGTTTCTTCCTTTAGCCAACGGTTTCACTTATCCCAATAGAATATATATATACCCGGGACAAACAGTAAATATTGTATGTGTAAAACATTACATACAATAAGCAATTACTTGTGTACTTGTAATAAATAACATGATTGAAAAGAGTGTCCTTGTAGTTTCTTGCACATTCTTCTCCATAGAGATCTACGCTTTGGAATGTGCATTAGGCATAATTTTTTTCTGACTGACTGTCTTCTTGACATTTAAAAAGTGCCTGTAAATGGTTTATTTGAAATAAAAATAATTGCAGTACATTCCTGTATGGACTTTATTTTTTACATAGGTTTTCATCATTTATATTTAATTTAAAAGGTCGTTATTTACATTTAAAAATACTAACTATAATTACAATAAAATAAATAATAATAATTATAATAACCCTACACTAATTACAACTAACTAAAATATGACGTCAAAAAACTCGGTGGTAAAAGCCAACCCTTGTGTCACGCGAAGTATCAACTAGACGTTTTGACAGATCTTTATACAACTTATAAGCATTCGGACCCCACGAACCGAGAGTTTCAACCCCAAACGGTTCGAAAATATAACTTCCAACCAGGTTATTATATTTCCGCCGCTTGAGGTTCTCCGCAGCCGCAGCGGCAGCGCTAGCACATTACCTCGAACTAGGAAGACGGAAGGCGCAAGAGTATCCACACAAGTAGCTTCCCATACTAAAGGCCTACCCATCTTCCATGGGAATAACGACACGCGATCCGGTCTCTTGCCTTGGTCGTGTGCCAGGTCATGGGGTTCCAATACGGCTGGAACGCCGACGGAGATCTTTTCTCGTGTCTGATGATGTCGTTATATTTGCGTGTCGTGCTATGCGACCCGCACTTCAGTATTATTATCGAGCAAGGTGCCTATTTGCCGGTGCGGTAAGGTGCCGACGACGGTAGTGCGTGAATATGTTTGTGAAATAAAATGCTTTGAATCTTTGAATCTATCAAATTTCATCCAAATGTATTTGTTACTTCTTCACGTTGAGACGACTGCACGGAGTTGTATAATTTTGGCACACGGGTACACTATGTTCTAGAATAGCATATAGGATATTTTTGTCCCGAAAGTATATTCCCTTGGGACAATATTCTACTATCACGTAGGCAAAGCCGCTGATAGCAGCTTGTAAATTATAGGTATAGACTTCTGAATCACCTTGATTGAACATTGGTAACTACTTTTCTGAACCAATTTTACGCTTTGCTTCGCTAAATGCTGGTTCGCTCGCACAATCTTAATCTTCTTTTTTCTTTTCTTTTTTTTTTTCTTCTTCTTTTCTTATCTTAGTCGCCTGTATATCGTGAATACGTGTTCCCCTCGACAAGCAGCGTAAATGACCTTAATAACCTTGTCCTTAAAGGGACAGAACGCCATTATGCTTACATTTTTAACCGACTTCGAAACATAAGGTTTTGTATTACACCCTTAAGTTAAGCGTCCACTGCGTCGGAATCGGAGCGTACGGAGTGTACGAGGCGTCGCTATATTTACAAAATGCCGATAGGGCGTATCTACTGCATTCGGATTTTAAATTGGTAGTTTCGGTATTCTCAAAGCAATCGAGTTCACCTGTACACGTGTATTCACCTTATGGAGGATATTGTAATCATTAGTTGTTTATAATCAGTAGAGGTGAAAAAAAAAGAAAAGGATACGAAAAATGTGGGTTCATAAAACAAACTTAATTAAAAAGGCCTATTTTCGGAGAATTTCAAACATTACATTTTGATTTATTACAAGATGAAAAAAGATTTTCATATCTTTCCACTAAAGTAATTAAAACTTCTTCGTTCATCGTGAATCATCGCAAAAAAACACGTCAGAATCTGAAGCGATCAGGATCCAAATGGCGCGTTCATATCATCCGAAATCATTAGCAGAAATACCGATCTCTGGCGCAGTAATGGCGGCCCAGTGTACGCTGTACCATACAAATCAATACGAAGCAACGAATCCTTTCGCTCCGTACGCTCCAATTCTGACGCAGTGGACGCTTAGCTTTATACACCCCAATTAAAAAATGCAACCGGTAGAAAACTGACAGCCTCAAGACTTTGAAGCCTCCACTCGACGAGGAGACGACTATTTCATGAAAAAGTCACTCAATATGCTAAAGCCTTGCTTAGGTTCAAAATGTGCGGGTGGAATGGGATTATCTACTCATAAAATGCCAGTTCGGCTATTTTTAGCTCTGGGAATATTTTTGCACAGTATGTAAATATACTGAACAAGATTATTCCAAAAAATGCGAGACTCGTATTATTTTTAGCATAAAGTTCTGGCAAATATTTATAGGGTAGGTTAAATTAAAGGAAAAAATAAATGTAATTTGTAAAAGCTTTCGCGTAAGTCCTACTACATTAGCAGAAATTATGATGCCATATTTTTTAAGTAATTTATAAATCATCTTAAGGGTCCCAATGACAAGGCGGTAACGATGTGACGACGTGTTTTATACATAAAGCAAAACACTTTGTCTTGTTAAACATGTCTGCAGAAACCTTTATTTTTATTTACAAAAAAACTGGGCAAACTGGGTTCCGTACAAACTTACATAAGTAAATCAGTTCAATTCCCGGATGGAGTCTTGAAGATTTTTCCGAATCGCAATTTTTTTACAGTTTTCAGATTTATTCCCATATCTGTGCTATAAGATCTTGCTTTATGCAAAATTCAGGATTCTGGGTCAACGGGAAGTACCCTATGAATTTTGATTCCCTCGAGAAGGTCGAAATATACGTTTTTTGCGGTCACATCTTTTTTTTTTCAGTTAACTTATAAATCTGATTTTTGTACAGCTTCAAGAGACCGCAGACTTGAGTATATGGTTATAATTTCAACTCGATACCTCCACGCGTTCCTGAGATAAAGCGTCTTGACAGACAGACAAACGGACGGACAACAAAGTGATCCTATAACCTATCCTATCCGTTTTTTCCTTTTGAGGTACGGAACCCTAAAAACGGCCACTGTCACCTTTTTTAAGGTGGGAAATCATCCAATAACTTCTCCCGCTCTAGGATGGGGTGAAAGGGCGTGTTAGACTTTTACTGACTAAACCAACACCTATGTTCTTTCTTTGCCCTTTGCGTTCCAGAATCACGGGTTTCCCTTTCGTAAGTAAACCTATGGCCCCAGTAGGCTTCGGTCCTGCTGAGCCCCTACGGTTTTGCTGACATCTCTTCGAGGTGCGCGTGGAGCACTACGCGCCGTCGACAACTCGGGCTCGGTCCGTACCCATTGGTCGTCGTCTGCAAGCTTAGGATAACTTAGCATAGCATAGCATAGTCGGCCTTATAATGTTTCAACTGTTGGGAATCAAGCCTCCTCTCTAGGAGAGGCAATGGGCCATAATCCACCACGCGTGCAGTGGTGCAGTGTTGAGCAGTGGTGGCCGAGTGGTAACGGCCCCGACTTACGAGTTGTAGGTCGCGGGTTCAAACCCAGCCAGGCGCATTACTTTGTGTTATTCAATTAATCACCACTGCTCTCAAAACGGTGAAGGAAAACATCGTGAGGAAACCGGCATGTCCTAGAACCAAAAATTAGAAGACATGTGACATCTACCAACTCGCACTGGGCCCGCGTGGATAATTTATTTCTTTTAAAAAACACTAAGTGAATTGAAGTAACATTTCAGAGCTTGAATTATGATTGTTACTTAATTTTCTGATTAAAGTGTTTATGGTTAAAATAACACGCAAAAAAGACGAATATAAAATAACACATGCTTGTCGGGTGGTCTGTGAGAGACGCATGTAAGAGTGTACACTGTTCCATGTTAATTTATATTATTGAATGAAATCTTGAATTATTATTAAAAATTATGTGTTAGGCAAATAATTCTATTATAATAATCAAAATCAATTGCATACTGAAATTCAATAGAATTGTCAACATATGTATAATTATTTATCTTTTATGTTTTCACAATCCTATGTTAATAAGCGAAGTACCGTTTCAATTAACTATAAATAAATAAGAGAATTCAGAGCAGTGCTGACCCAGTAGTAACGGTCCCGACTTACGAGTTGTAGGTCGCAGGTTCAAACCCAGCCAGGCGCACTACTTCGTGTAATTTATTTCCTCACAACTGCTCTCAAAACGGTGAAGGAAAACATCGTGAGGAAACCGGCATGTCCTAGTACCAAAAATTTGAAGACATAACAAGACGTAACACCCACTAACGCGCAACGGCGCCGCGTGGTGGATTACAGCCTATTCTCTCTCCTAGAGAAGAGGCCTGAGTCCCAACGGTGGGAACATTATAGAGCTGATTATGTTTATTATATATTATAAATAAATAATTATAAATTAGGCTGTGCATTATTCTAGTAACATGTTGTGTATCTATCTAAATTCTCAATGCCCTTTTTTCCAGAACTCCCAGCGTCTCGGTCGGGTGTCCCGTGCTGAGGCGAAAGCCACCGCCATGGTGTTCCTCATGATCGTTTCTTTCACTGTCGCCTGGACACCCTACTCACTCTTCGCACTCATGGAGCAGTTCGCAACGGAAGGAATTGTAAGTAACTTACTGGCTGGCTCTGCGATTCTTGATAGCTAGAACCTGGGTATCGTTAAAGCTAGAACTACATTAGACTGAAGCACGTGTAGACCACGTCTGATTTGTACGTAGAACGACGTCGCGTGGCGTCGTGTGGCGTGGATCTAGTGTAGCTCTACAAGTCTAGTTTCCGTATGAAATGTATGGAGATCGACGCGCCCAGATAAGCGTACATGACACACGGTCGTGTGTGCAGTGTAGTTGCCCCGCGCCGCTCTCGTATCTCGCACGAAAATTGCTACGACAATAAGCTGTTTCCAGGTTGTTTTTAAAAATTACTGCAATCATGTACAACACGGCCATACGACAACGGATACACAAAAATAATTCTAAAATTATTCGCATATCTAACGAAGCTTCTAAAATTCAAAACAATGTAAATGAAACAACGGTTTAATTGTCAAAAAAATCAAGACAAAACTGTGGAGACAATAAATTTACTCTTGTAGCAGACAGGAAGATGAAATAACAATTAGAGTAGGTACTGTCTTTTTACTGTTACAAATTGATACGAAAGTGTTTCAGAGCGTTTATAATTGGTATTAGGTATTTATTTATTTATTTATTTATTAATTCTTTATGCACACAAAAGTACAAAGGCGGACTTAATGCCTTAGGGCATTTTCTACCAGTCAACCTTTGGGTGATGCAGAGACAACAGTTGGTAGGTGCAATTTTAAGCATTAGGTACATATTGTTATTAATACCATATATTTTATACAAACATATACTTACTTAAATACTATAAATACAATGTACATAATATAATTATATATATATATATATATGACGATACTGCTATGACGATACTGCTGCCAACTTCTTACGGATGTGCTCGCGAACCTTCACTTTGAAAGTCAATCGGTTGGTTGCCATCCTGATTTCCTGGGGGAGTGCATTCCAAAGAGAAATAGCTTGAACATGAAAAGAATAGTGAATGAAGTCAGTACGGTGAGTGGGACAATGAAGTAGACGGTTATGTGATGACCGTAGATTTTATTCTTTTTTTTATTTTTGTATATTGTATTCTTTCACGAATCCGTAGCCAAAGAGTAAAAACGGGGCCCTATTCCTATCACTCCGCTGTCCGTCTGTCACCAGGCTGTATCTCATGAACCGGGATAGCTAAACAGTTGAAATTTTCACAGATGATGTATTTATTTATTTATTTAACGATTTATGTACACACACAAAATAAAAGATTAGAAGAAGGAAATAGAAAAATAGGTACAAAGGTGATGCTTATTTCTAAAGAAATCTCTTCCAGCATACCTGCGAAAGGAGAGTTGGAAGAAAATAGATATGTAGACACCGTGTGTAACAGTAATAG
Organism: Mythimna pallens; assembly: GCA_961205895.1. Taxonomy (NCBI): domain Eukaryota; kingdom Metazoa; phylum Arthropoda; class Insecta; order Lepidoptera; family Noctuidae; genus Mythimna; species Mythimna pallens. Next base: position 19,137,777 of record OY540837.1, read on the forward strand.
GAAAATAAGTACATACAAAATAGTATAGCATAGTCGGCCTTTTAATGTTCCCACTGTTGGGACTCAGGCCTCTTCTCTAGGAGAGGGAATGGGCCGTAATCCACCACGCGGGCCCAGTGCGGGTTGGTGGATGTCACATGTCTTTGAATTTTTGGTTCTAGGACATGCCGGTTTCCTCACGATGTTTTCCTTCACCGTTTTGAGAGCAGTGGTGATGAAATAAATTACACAAAGTAATGCGCCTGGCTGGGTTTGAACCCGCGACCTACAACTCGTAAGTCGGGGCCGTTACCTCTCGGCCACCACTGCTCTCATCACATACAAAATAGTTATCAATAAAACAATATAACAAGCAAAAAAATGATGATGTATTTCTGTTGCTGCTATAACCACAAATACTGAAAAAAGAATAAAATTAATATTTAAGTGGGACTCTCATACAACAAATGTAATTTTTTAACCGTTTTTTTTTTTTGCTACAGATCCTTCCGTGCCCGAGTCCGACTCGCATTGGCCGGTTTTTTTTTTTACTTTCCAACAAAATATATAAATAAACTTCCGTACATTCATATCAACCAACGCTGCCAATTTTGGACATTAACACAATATAAAAACACAAAAACAAAATGTGTAATTTCGACATGGAATATCCTCTTCTTCCTTGTATTAGATTTCTTCGTGCATTTCCATAAATGCCTTCATACGGATGTAATTCACATTGTTAGCTTTTGTTCAAGGAAAAGTCTTACTTTGTACAAGGATGTAATACAAATCTCAAAGGTACCTGGCTCTCAAAGGTAAGGTAACCTATAATGATGCGTACATCCGAATCTGTACCCAAGGACCTTTGATGGGATGTTGCTTAGGTATTAACTACAAACGTCACTTGAACCCTCACACACAGTAATTTGGTCGATCTGTCCTTCGGTCCGGTCTAATCCTTTAGCTAAAGGGTCTTCGTTGTTACTTCATATTTTTGTCATTTTATATTTTATCTTTACCACTCTCCCAAAGAGAACCAAGGTTACTGGATATAGCCCGAAGAATCGCTAAACTTAAGTGGCAATGGGCACGACACATTGCTCACAGAACCTTCTGTTCTGTGAGCAATGTGCATGAAAGTTTATGAAGCGACCCTGTACCGGAAGACGCAGCGTTGGAAGGTATCTCACAAGCCCCCCTAGCCAAGTTACAACCGTTTCGTTTCGATTCTCTTTTCGTTGATCGCCTCGAATCGGCCTCGCCTCCTATTCCTTTGTTCTGACCACGTGACTGAGCGTTAAGATGACGTCAGAACAAAGGAATCGGAGGCGTGGTCGACTCAAGGTTTCAACGCTGTGATTATGTGTGCGATTGAAGTATTTTCTTTATTACGCAAAAATTTTAAGTATGGTATTCCTAGCTGTAAGCACTTCAAAACAATCGTAAATTAAAACAAAAAACTATTGCAAACACAACGGATAAAAAAAATACTATTAAAACTTATTTAACACTCATAAATTACACTCTGGAAGAATCGTATTGAGTATGTTATGTTTATATTATAAACAAGGACTAAATTAATTTAATATATAAAAATCTCTTGTCACAGTGTATGTTCACAAAAATGTAAACTGATATAATACAAGACACCCGGACTTGAGAGTGCTGCAGAGCTGGATGTATATGTGTATATGAATTTATATGTTGTGAACGTATCCACGATATTGGAGTAATTCATAGAATAGAATAGAATAGAAATGCTTTTATTCGGGACAGACACAGCACAACGGTTATAAATACAAAGTAAAAAAGAACAAAGTGCGCCGAGCGTGCCCGCACCTCAGCATTTGCTAGGCGTTAGATACCCAGCGCTGGTTTTCAGTTGGCACCCCGCAGTGACACACGGACTAGGGTAAACATAGAGTGAGGTAATATTATTTAGAAAAAGTAAAGAAAGAGCAACTTTGTGTAGACCATACAAATTTTAATTCTGTAAAAGAATAAAACACGCAGGGCAGTTTGTTTCTTAAGTAGAAATTTATATTGACGTTTTTCATGTAAGGAATCGAGAATTGTTTTTTACGATGTGATTAACTTAAATTGAGGAAAGAATTAAGCTACATGAGAAGACACAGGAGAGATAAATGAGTTTATGAATATTAAAAATAATAAAAACCGTATGAAATTGAGTGCCTTGATATATAATATACTTAAAATAAGCGTGAGTGATTTGATTTGCTTACTTATTTGGGTAAAAGATTTTGATTGTGAATGGATAGATTAATTTTGAATGAAGATGTAACAGGGATATTGACAAGATATAAGGAAAAGAAATAAAATACAATTGCAAGTTGGACTCACGTCCAAAGGCCCTTTAGTTTTTTACGAATGATAAATAATATTCATTTTGCAATTAGGTTTTTAAAAAATGTTTTTACACTTCAATTATCTTAATTCAATTAATGAGGTCGGTGTTTCCTACCTGACTACCCTGAGTAAAAACCCCGAAATAAACTCAGAGGTCAAGTCTTGCTGGGCACGCCTTAATTATGGTGGTAAGTCCCCTCTTTGAGGTGTGGCTAGAAGACCTCACCTTCCGCATGACTCAGGTTCTCACCGGACATGGTCAGTTCAGGTGGTTCCTGCACCGGATTCGTGCAGAAGAATCGCCTTGGTGTCACCACTGTGTGGACCGCCCGGAGGATACAGTGGAGCATACGGTAGAAGTGTGCCCCGCTTGGTCACCGCCGTGTCCTCGTGGGGCGAGCGGCTGCAACGATCTCTCGCGCCGGGCTTTGGTACAGGTCATGGTCCGAAGCGAGGAGGAGTGGCAGGCGGTCGCCTCCTTCTGCGAAGCAGTAATGCTAACAAAGGAGGCGACCACACTCACACGCGCGAGAGAACGGCCCTCATGCCCCAGCCACCTGGATCCCGATCCTGTTTTCCAACCATCGTAGGCGCGGGCTTGTGCACGGCGAGCAATGAGTAGCTCGCCGTCCGACTGTCCGGTAACCGTCCTGACCGACCCCAAGTCGTCGACGGCGCGTAGTGTTCCACGCGTGCCTTATGGAGATGTCAGTAGGCCCAATAGGGTCGAAGCCTTCTGGGGCCAAGGGTTCGCTTCTGAAAGGAAAACCCGGCCTTGGAATGAAAGGCAACGAAAGAATTAGGAGTGTGTTTTAGTCAGTAAAAGTCTGACACAAAGGTGGGAGATGACATTGGATGATTTCTCACCTAAAACAAAAAAGAGGTCAAAGACTCTTTGGAAGTCCACACAGTAAACATATACCTAATGGCCAAATCATATGAGAACCATGCAGATTAGTATCTCAGATGGTCTTTTGAAGAAAGAACCACACAGATTTGAGTGGACTTGTCCTGTCAGTCTGCATTTCTCAGTATTCGTGTAGCTCAAATAAAGGACTACTAAGGAGCTCTATGACTTGACGAACAATACCAAAGAAAGAACATAGAATAATCTTTTTAAAAATGTGTTTTAGACAAACATAGAGTTTTTATAGGTTTTTCGAATAATTTATAAGTGAAAAACTATTTTCTGATATTTTTGCTGCTGTATTCTTTCTTTCCTAATAAACTTTCGTTTTCCGTTCAAGTGTACAAATTTTTATTAGTTATCTAATACAAATACAAAAATACAAATACAAATCAAAAAATACAAATACAAATACAAAAAGTTTATTTGTGTACACAGGTACAATTTAGTTGTTACAAATGTATTAGTGTCTCTGTGTTCTGCCACGAAGTGGCATACCAATATTAATTAAATAAAAGTATTATTATGCCAACTGAACAAATTTAAAAAAAAAAAAACCTAAAACTTCGCACACACTATCTGCTCGAGACTTAGCTATATCGCTAAACTATGAAGGTGTATGATGAGTGAGATGTGATCAGTACAGTTCTGCTTTTCCTCTATACACAAACATCACCAATGTGTTGATTGAGTCGTTATGAGCATTTTATCATTCCTGGAAAATAACTTAAATTTTGAAAATTGGGGTCATCAAAAACAATGGCTTCTAAAGTTATATATACTACGTTTTGAATAACTTTAAAACGGCATACATACTTATTTTAATACCAACTTTCCCTTGGGATAATTTCCTACTTTTACGGGGAAATTGCTGGCAGTAGCTAGCTATTTATGTTTCTTAAGTAAACCCTTGTAAATTGCATTAATATTGTATTTCCATACAAATAGATGTCTAAAAGTAAAAGAAAATTCTAAGTTCCACACGACAAAATCCATAAAAATGGTAATTAAATTCTCAAGGACTATCGTCTGCTCAAAGTCAAAGGCTATTACGACGAAGATATTTACAAAAGAATATTATATTTCAACACTTGAACTCGTTTAGAAATATTCTTGCAAAGGTAGATAGATCAGAGTGTTAATAGGAACTTAAAGAAAAAAAATTAACATCACTGAACTTTTTTAAACATGACGTTTTCAATTAGTCTTATAAAAGGCCAACTAGAGGTACGATAAGTAAAAACACTGCTCAGAAATGGGTGGTATGAACTCTTTGCTCCCTTTAACTACCTTTTTTTTGTGCAGGTATCCCCTGGAGCCGGTGTTATACCAGCACTTGTTGCCAAGAGTTCCATCTGCTACGACCCTCTCATCTACGTTGGAATGAATACACAAGTAAGTCAACGATCAATAAATCTATTTTTATCCAAATTCTAAGAATCTAATTCGATCATGTATTGTTGCAGTTTCAAAACTCAATCAAAAGGATATTTGGAATCCATTCTAAAGGCAAGAATTCTCAGGCTGGAAGAGCCTATAACAATAGTCTAACTTCGCCGGCAAACAGATTATCCAGCGTCAACAATACGACTCGCATCAATTCATCAGAAACCAATCTATCTAATTACAAAAATTCTAAAGGTAAAAAAATCGCCTTCAACGAAGATGTATCGGAAATAACGACTAACGAATATCACCGTACCTTCACGAGAGATCCCGATCTCTGCACTATACCAGAGAGCAGAAACTCCGATGCTGAAAGATCTGGTGACACAGTATACGATGAAGAAAGCAGCCATAATGGTGGTAATGTCAAAAAACTAGACTTGTTTGGGGAATCCTGCAAAGTGGTTAACGAAAGATCTCCAGTGTTAACATTCATGGACTCTGAACGGCTATTGTTCACCAAAGTCCCTGAACACGCCATTGTAGAGCCGAGTGCCAGCAGTGTTTTCGGCAATGATGCGTTCGAAGACCATTTGACAGACAAAACGAATAAAGACGCTTATAAAATTAAAACCGAGCAACCAAATGCCGAAAAGCAAAAGATAATACGGCAAAGCTACTCCTTAGACTTCCCTCGTCTATCAAATGATAACAAAAAGAGGAAACTCTCGATAGAAACGAAATTGGAAAGTTTTATCCAGCCGAAAGGTTTCTTCAAGGATACAATTAATAAACTATTTGACCAAGAGACGAATCAAGGACATTTCAAGAGTTATCTGTGCGAGACTAAAGAAGAAATTGGCCCTGACAACTTGTAGTTCTAAAGCGATATCACTCTTATGGGATCAAAGTCAAATTATTAGAAAATATCGGTATACTGACACAGGGAGACTTAATTGGTACTTACTGTTTTCAGACGGTAGAAAACCACGTTTACTCCTTCCAACCAGTTTACTGGCAGTATCTGCACAAACGAATTTTCGAAATTTGGAAAATACTGAAAAGGCTAACTCTTTAATTCAAAACGAGTTCTCTAACGACCGCTCATAACATTTCTCAACCCTTTAGCGATACCGCCATGAGTTTGAAAATATTCAAACCAAAATACATATTTTAAAATTGAAGGAAGAGCGGTGCTGACCTACAATGAAAATGTACGTACATAAGAATGATGGTATTAGTCAAAGATCTGTGATATACGATACGAGTGCCAAGGTAAAAAATAAGAAATTTTATTTTTGGGAATGATAAATGTAGACGTAAGGTAAACTTAATAATTATTCTAAATATGTAAGGTTAAAATAATTTCGTTTGCGTTTGGTCTCAATATCTTTGAAAATAAGTTAATTTAAATGTCATGACGTGCACTCATTTACCGTCATCGTAAAAATTTAAGACAATTTTTTTATCCTCAACAGTCATTTCCTTGATGACTTCCGGCAATTTTCCATCCAAGCCAATTACTAAACATTGCTCAGGAGATGGAGCTTTAGAGATCAGTGGTACACAAATAATTGAAATAAAAATCTGCGGTAATATCTCGACGTCATTGTATTCATATCATATCTATCGTTGGCAACAAATATCCGACTAAAATTGCCTAATGGTACACATTGTTATGTTAAGTTTCTCGTAATATTAGTAATTTTACGTAAAAAATTGCCTGTGTAGGATAAATTAATTATAGGATTATGAACTGTAAGCCGTAGCAGATATTAAAAAAATATATATTGTATTAAAATTTTAAGTTCAAAATAATTTTAAATTTTTTGAACTGCGTATGTCACATGTGACCTACGCAGTTCAGTTAAATCATAAAAAATTTACTCCATTGCAACCACATATTTTTAGGGCCCTTTAAAATCAACCTTTAGTTGCAAAAATGGAAAATGGAGATGTTCCAGAAATGGAAACCTTTTGTTGCAAATCGCGCTTATAATAAGCGAAACAATCCCTAAAAATAACTGGAGCTACGTAAAATCCAAAGAAAATCCCGCAGACTGCAGAAGCCGCGGTTTACTTGCTGCTCAATCAACTAATCACTCGCTGTGCCGGCAAGGTCCCGACTGGTTATCACAATATAAGCCTAACGAATCGTATATGATGCCGATTCGAAATTCAAGCATGATTTACGAAGAATTGATAAAAAAGGAGCAAGTAAAGACGGTCATTGTTAACCCCGAAAATTTAGTTATTAACCAACTATTAACAAAATATAGCACTTTAAGGAAAGTTACTCGAGTATTAGACTACATAAACAAGTTTATTGACATTGTTGTTTACAAGAAAAAACGTACATGTTTCCATAATCTACAGAATCTTAAAACAAGAGTTTGCATAAATCTCCAACATCTTGTGTAACCAAGAAGTAACCTCAAAAATCTCTGAAATAAACATTGAGAGGCACTTTAACGCCTCTTCATGGCTATCTGCTGACGGACTCTGGGAAGCTGCAGAGAAGAGCCTTAAACATCACCTCAAGCTTGTCATTGGAGAACAAACACTAACCTACGAGGATTACATTATACGACCATATAAATACGACGTATAATTCAAAACAGAATCAGTCTTCCTCAGGTTTATAACAGCACATACAATTAACATCGGTGAATATTGCAAATAATATCTTTGTGAGCAAGTGTCTAGCTGAAAAAAATCGAGGACGATCGCAGTACCTAACAAGCTCATTGTTTGCATCTAGCACTAGCTAGTCATCCTTTGTGTTACTAGATCCTGACGAGACGGAAGTAGAAAATATTATTTTAGGCATAAATACGACTGTGCAGTTGGCTAAGATAACATATCTAATAAAATTATTAAGCAATTCATTGACCTTTTAGTACCACCATTAACTTACCATTTTAACAAATGTTTAACTACAGGTGTGTTCCCCAAGTGCTTAAAAAAAACTGTTGTTGACCCGGTTTACAAATCAGGGAGTAAAGATCAAGTGACTAATTATAGGCCTATTTCCTTACTGCCTTATATGCCTAAAATATTAGAAAAGCTTATAAACAACATGCTTTATAAATATTTGGAGGCAGTTTGGATTTAGATCTAAAATGTCTACAGATGATGCCGCACACCATCTAGCACAAGAACTTGATAAAGGTAACCACACCGTAGAAATCATCCTGGACCTCGCCAAAGCTTTTGACACAGTTTCTATTCCCATTTTGCTGCGCAAGCTTGAAACCGAAACTTTTTAAGAGATAGAAAAGAACGTACGCAATATATAAAAATTGGTAATTTTGTCAGCAATGATGAAAAAAGCACAGCTTTCGGCATTCCGCAAGGAAGTATTTTAACGATCTCTGTAATCTAAATTTCGATCAAGGCTTTATCATTTGTTATGCTGACGACACTGCTCTTTTGTTGTTGGCTGACTCAGAAGAAAATGTTTACAAGTTTGCGCAACACAGATTCAATGTGGGTTAAAAATAATTCACTAACTTTAAATGCTGACAAGACAAATTACGTCAAGTTTTTGATGCGCAAGCAAAAACTAACTGGCACTACCTTAACATTGTATGCTCATAACTGCACAACTAGCACTAATTACCAATGTGTTTGTCCCAATATTAAAATTTCAAATACAGTAAAGTACCTTTTAATTATAATTGATGAAACACTTTCGTTTAAACATCATATGGAAGCTATAAATAATATAATTCTAAATTGATATTTGTTTTTAAAAAGCTACGCTACATTGCAGATCCAAAAATAGTTAGACAAGTCAACTTTGGTTTATGTCAATCGATAGTAACATACTGTATACATGGGATGTGATGAGTGGGTAAAACATTGCTACTAACTACCGAGAGTGCCCAGAGGGCAATTCTTAGAGTTTGTACTTTCCGCCTATTCCTTTTTTCCACTAACCTCTTATACAAAGAATGTGAAGTACTAACAGTCCGAAAGCTATTTATAATGGGTATTGTATGGATTTTACTAACAAAAGACGTAAATATATGGTCTGTCCTTAAAATCATTCCAAACAAGCTTTTACATCAAAATTTTACCTGTTTCTCGGTCCTCTCCTCTACAATAGATTGAACGCAAAAGCAAACATTTATAGCTTGAATCAAGTTAACTGTAAGAGAATTCTTAAGGAGGCTCTTCAAAGAATGTCCTACGATGATACATAGAATTTACTGATTGTGCTGAAGTGAATTTTATTTTTTATAAAATTTTTGACCTAGTTTAAGTATCTTGTTAATTAAGAAACTAGAAGTTAAGCTTTGGTAATATTATAATAGTAAGGAGATACTTGTCTATATTACAGATTTTTTACACGTTTGTATTGTAATAAAGAATCCTTTTGATTATTTGTTAATATAAAATTTTTTTAGTTCTTCTCGCCTGAAACACAGGATTTGATAGTTCAGGCACGTAAAACTCAGAATTAAGATGAGACTGTATTAATTTATCCTGAAAAGAATTTTGAATAATTTAAAATACATGATACTAAAGTCAATACTTCAGTTGATGACGATAAATTCGAATTATATTATGAAGTACAAATTTTTAAATTTTATTATATTTTAGATTATTACAAAAACGACATTTGTATATTTCGTAGGTTACAGGTTAAGTTTATTATTTGCATTGTGTTGCAATCATCGATTTTTTTTTTTTTGTATTGTTGATCTAAATTTTATCATATTTATATGGTTTAAATATATTTGTAGAAGGAATTAGTATTATTTAAAGGTGCACAGATGTTGTGTTTTTATTATTTAATTAAACAAAGGTGCTGTTGGCACGGGTAAAAATGAATTTAAATTATTTGCATTGTGGTGTGTTTGTTTAGATATAGTTTTTATAAAAGGTGTTGCTCATAAATTTTAGATAGATTTCTTAGATTATATATTTTATTTAGTAAAATTAATAAAAAAAAATGATTTTTGACTTAGTAGATTATATTATTGTGTGTATAATTTAAGGATGTCAAATAAGTTTAAATTATAAATCCCAATCGATTACCGTTATTATTTAGTGACGTCACAATGTTTTATAAGACTCATATTTTATTACACTTTCATATATATCATTAATTTCCAAAAATCTGTTTTTTTCCTAAAAACTGTTTGTTAATTACATTTAGTCAGAAACTCATATTATACTACAGGTAAAATTTTGAGAGGCAGCATAAATATTTGATCCTGGATCCGAAGTTCCGGCGTCCAGAATTCAGGATGTTGGGGTCAGCCATCTTTTGTGCATACGGTTATAATGGTAAAAGCAAGGAAGCAATCTATATGTAGATTCTGTAGATTATCTATCAAACATCTACATGTTAAAGTCTTTGTAATTCTATTAGAATCTATACAAACAGTTTTCTTTTTTCTTTTAAATGTATTCTTGTACTTTATATTTTTTTATTTATTGTTTTTTTTTGTAATAAAGTAAACACTACTCAATAGTTTACTTATATATATTTTTTTTATAAATGTAATTATTACTGATTTATAAGTCAAAATAAAAGTGATTATTAGATTTATAAATTATTAAAACATTGACGAAGACAAATTTGTATACATCAATGTCCTAATTATGAAAATAAAACAAAAGGAATATCTTATATAATCGCTATGTTAACGTTCCTTGTATTAAAGTTTTAAAAGCCATGTTTCCAACAAGGTTGAAATTTTCTTTAAACAAAGAATCCATTGTCTTAAAAAGTAATTTCGGCTACCCTTATCCAAACAAAAACAGATAATTAACTTCTTTTTTTAAATAAACGTCGAACATAATTAACATTCCTTTACACTAAAGCGTAGTTGAACGTTATAATATCTTAATTAATTAATAATTATCAACAATGGTATCGAATAATCTGGTTTGATAAACCACCAGTTACTGATTTAATAAAATTAGTATTTATGGTTTACGTAAATTATGTAAATTAATAAATAATTAAGTTGATAAGAAATAATTATGTTTTTGGATAAGGAAAGAAATAAAAACACTTGGTTGTTTTGTTTTATCATTGCAATATCGTTCATTCCATTGCTTTTAGTCAATACCTCTTCGCAGTAAACCCAGCGGTAAAGTATTGTAAAAAAAATGCTAAATATCACAATAGATTTTGATTTAAATCAGTAACAATAATTAAGAACATCGCTGTTGCAATTTTAAAACACAACAACTATAGTGATGACAGAATAAAATATCATTTATATAGTAATATGAATAATTATTTAGTATTTATATTTTATTAAATAAGAAATAACTAGCTAATGTAACTGTTCTTGTGTTCAGTATTTATTATTTATAAGAAGTTAAGATACGCACATGGCTAATAAATCGGCAGACATCATATAAAATAAAAATATTTGATGTAATAAGGCCCATTGCTTGCACTATTGTGCCGATATTAAATTACGAGGGCCATATTAGCCCCGAAATATAAATTAGATGTTATTATTCAATTTCGTAAAAATCTTTGACTAAAAAATTTACAAAAATAGTAAGTCTTTTTTAAAATTAAAATGTTTTCTTTTTTCACTAAATTATGTGTGTTCAGATAGATATTGATTCAAGAATTACATATAAGTCTTAATACACCTCAGATCTCCCTGAGGTCTTGATCCTTAGAAAGCCATGCCAGAAGCTGAAGCCAAGTCGCAAATACCCGGGTTATCAGCTGTAAAAGTGCACTCAAAAACAATAGGTATGCGGGATCGTTCAAAAGACCCGCCGTGGCCCTACAGTACAAAGGGCAACTGAAGTGACATGGGCAGATTTTAGTCAGTAATAGCCTGACATTCCCTCTCGCTCCACCTAGAGTGAAAGAAGTCGTTTTACGATTAAGACAACCCTGGTTGGTGTGGCAAACGAAGATATGGTGGGCTATAGTTTTGGGAGACTACATTTAGGGTTGCTACCTTTTTTCGGGTGGGATCGCAGTCAAGCACTAGTTTGTATCAATTAAAAAAAATATATTTTACATTAATCATTGTAAACGATATAGAACTTTTGCAAAATTCAAGAAAAAAAACCATTTTATGACCAAGAGGCCTTTTCCGATGATGGAAAAAGGCCTTGTGGGTGCAGCCTAATACCGCCATAGACAGAGATGAAGCAGGAATAGACCTTTGAAGATATAATGGACAAAGGCTGTAGTGTTTTTTTTTTTGTAACTTTCATACAATATTAGAAGTCAAGTTAACATACGTTACAGAACTACATACATTATACTAGAACGAACCCAAACATTTTAGTACCCGTCCAAACTGTGGTTTACTGATGTATTTTGGCCTTATATGCGATTTTAGTAAATACCTCTAAATAATTGAATTAACGATGAAAATATAGTACTTTGCGTATATTTGTGTTTAATATAAAATACAAATAATTAATATATTACTAAAACGTTACTATACGATACGTATAGGTGGCAACCCTAGCTGCATTGGACAGATTAAAAAGAATTGTGTAAAGACTATGGGCCCTGCATGAACAATGATATTAAAATACGGGTGGCTTGCACTCGTCAAAAGGTCTCCCAAAAACTAACGTTAGCACAGTGTGACGTAGCAACAAGGAGACAAGCCCCCCTAGCCAAGTTACGATCGTTTCGTCTGCGTCGAACGCCTCGAGTAGGCCACGCCTCCGATTCCTTTGCTCTGACCACGTGACTGACCGTTGAGATGACGTCAGAACAAAGGAATCGGAGGCGTGGCCTACTTGAGGCGTTCGACGCAAACAAAACGATCGTAACTTGGCTAGGGGGGAAGATATTCTGAGGTGCTTGAGACAATCCTGGAAGTATGATCCCTACGAATATCTCACTGGTTAAACATCCTTCACCCAAACACGTTTACTCTTAAGAATCTTCACTATAACTAGCCAATAATGCCAGAGAAAGGTGGGAGCTCTGTTCCTCGTCAGTGTTCACTACGGCTGGCCAACAAAGGCAAGCTGGAGATGAGGAACAAGAATTATTGAGGAGTGTACTGTACCAAGTCGAATGCCAAATAATCGAATGTCTGATTGTCTGTGAATCAATGTCTGATTGAATGTTCTATTTAGTAACCATTCGATTTTATGATCATTCGAGTATTTAGATGTTCGATTTATAGTGGTCGATCAATTGACATTTGATTATTTGGCATTCGATTTGGCTTACCTGAGATTAGGTCTGTAGCGTCACTACTGCCTGACAGTTCGTCACAAAACTGCGCTGCGGATCGTATCTCTCATAGTCTAGCCCCTCACCCTAGGCATGTTAGAACAAAGTTACCTGCACAGACTTAGAGTTTACTGTGGTGCGCCAGCTCCACCATGACTGGGGCTTTCAATACCGGTATTCCAGGATCCCGTAATACTGTGATCAGAGATATATATTGGTCATTTTATAATTGACTCATCATTACCGTGATTACGGTATTACAAATATTATAAGTAGTTGGAAATGGGTGCTAATTAAAAAGACGTTTTTTAAGTTAATTCAATATTCACCTCTAAAAATCTACATTGCTTTCTAAATTACTAAGGGATAAAAAGCTTTTAACGGGACTTTCACCAACAGTTAGATGTTCATAAAGATTTAACCGCGTAGGTCACATTCCTGTGGTACAATTATAATATCGACCCAGTAATTTCTGAGCCTGACTGCTTCGCCAAAATATATCTTTACGAGGAATATAATTATATAACTTTTGTAAAATCTGCGGACTAAACTAATATTTTTTTACACGATTTCCCCTAAAAACGAGAGTAATATTCTTAAACTCCACCGGGACGAAAGAGTTTTGTATTATTATTTTCAACAAAAAAAAACCATAATAAACACTAAATCGAAAATAAAAACTTAATTTTAAAGGTTTTATTAATGTCCTAATTCAACTTGTGTTCAATACCGTGATCACGTGATCACGGTATTGACCAAACTAATACCGGATTTATACCGGTAGTAAAAAAATTCGGTATTTGAAGCCCTAATCATGACTTCAACGTACTTTAAGGCGCGGGGGTGGGGACAATAAACATAAATTGATTAATATTGTTAAGGATCAGACGAGTTTTGTAATGATAAAATTAAGTATGGAAAAATAAAACAAAAGTAAAAAAAAAATATACGGACTTGAATTGCTTTTTTCATGTAATATTTATTATATTAAAAGTATTGCTATCGTTAAGACTTCCGCAGGGAGGTGCAACACGATAATGTGACAACTATGCGATATTATCTTTTTATAAAAATTGTATACGTATAATAATTAAATGATCGTGCTCATCACACAAACATTTATCTTGGATGGGAATCAACCGGGAGCAGTCTGGGCTGTATTGCGTCGTTGTCACTTTATTGTAACGCACCACTTTGTGGGACCCTTTATTGAGTTTACTAATACATAAAAAAGTCACAAAATCATTCGAATTGAAAACAATAATATACCCACAAAATAATAGGTCTTTATCTATTGAATTGCCGTTTCTTAAAACGGGTTGCTTTGAAGTGTTATATCTTTGAATTGACTTGAAATTATAAGTTCAAATAAACTTTATATTAACTTTATAATTCCAAGTCAATCCAAAGACATAACACTTCAAAGCAACCCGTTTTATATAACGGCAATTTCATAGATAAGGTCCTATTATAAAAACATTTCGTAAGCATTTAACTAAACAGAAATGCCGCTATAAGATATAAAAATGTAGATAACATTAATTTTCTACGAAAGATAATAATAATGTATAGATTTATTATAGTAAAATATTTAAACGATGATAAGTAGGTAAAAGAAAATATGAACGGAAATAATCACCTGTTGTCATGTCTTGTTTGTATAATTACGAAACAGCTCTTATTTAAGTATAATTGAGGTTTCAATAACGAAATGATGTATTGTCTTAGTGTTTTAGATGTAAACAGACGTTATATAGGACTTTTGATTGAATGTTTTAATAAATTATTGTCTTTATTATAAACGTTGTTTTATTACTTAACGCCATTATGTGAGACCCTACCACGAGCTCCTAATACGATCCATTTTACGATCTAAACTGAACTGTTAAGGGGATGGAGTTTTATAGGATTTATAGATCCTCCATCCCTCTCTCTCGCTAGCACGCCTGACATAACAAGGGTTACCATGACGTTTAAAGTAAGATTGTTTTATTTTTATTCCATTGTGGGTAAGAGATTGCGCTAAACAACCTGTATAGCTCCGTCTCTTACCCATACTGAAATAGGAATGAAACAATCTTACTTTGAACATGGTAACCCACCAATCAAACGGTGTAGTCGGTCGTAGAACCAAAAATTCGAAAACAAAATGCGAAATCAACCCATTCACACTGGACACTCGTGGTGTATTATGGCGCATTCCCTCTCCTAGAGAAAACGACTGGAACACAGTAATGGAAACATTATAAAGCTTATGCTTTGCGCCCTAATCTTAAATATCAAATCTTGGGTTCGATTCCCAACTCCTAAAGTAAAGGATTACGATCTGTTAGCGCAGTAGTTGAACGACTGGCTGCTCCGTTTCGTATCGCGGGTTCGATTCCCACATGAAACAAATATTTGTATGGCCTACTAGTTGTTCCCGGACTGGGTGTCCTGTGTATGTGAGTTTACATGTTGGTGAACGCATCCACGACACATGAGTAACTCGATAGAGTGAAAGAATTCTGAAAAGAAGAAGAGTAAAAAAAAAAGAGAATAGAAAGAAAAAAAATTGGATTAATTTCAGCTTCGCCCGCGTACATAAAATAGCCTATGTCACTAAGAAATAAAGCAGCTTTCTATCGGTGAAAAAAAATTAGTAATCGGACTAGTACACTACAGGGCAATTCCTCCCTTCCGTTGTTCCACTCTTTTATGTCCTTAGCCACTTCTGACCAATCCTTAAGGTAGGAGTCTAGTCCTCGTGGGGGCGATCGGCGGCAGCGATCCCTCGCGCCGGGCCTTGATACAGGCCATGGTCTGGAGCTTTGCTGACAACTACTTGAAACGCGCGTGGAACAAAACGCACCGTCGAACTTGGACTCGGTCCGGTCGGTTACCGGACGTTCGGATCCTTTGCTCGTCATCCGCAAGCCCGCGCCTACGGTGAGCGGAAATCGGGATCGGGATCTCGACAGCTGGGGCAATCGATTGTACCTATTAGTTTACTTGCGTAAAGCAGACGCGTCACAAAGAGCGAGTTAATATTTTTTCAAAGAAAATTACTTCCTTAACCTATACAAAAATGTTACACCTATTTACTTTCGTACACCGTCATTAATTGAACTTAGAATTTTCATACGCGGTTACATCGCGTGTCAAATACGAATCGCATCGGCGTTTGTTGGAGTTGGGTGTAAATGAGTAGACTGTATATCTATAAGCGGTGATATATTGCCGTTAACCAATACTTTCAAAAATACAACGATCCCGGACAAACAGTAATTAATTTAAAAGATTCGAGAGCTTCGTCCGTCGCGTCAGTGTCCGTGGAAGCAAGTGCCCGCGGGGCGCCGGAGAGCCCGTGTCCCCGCCCGCGTCTCCGTTCACCGCTGCTGGTGACTAAGCGTGGGCAAAGTGTGTCATCTTTGCCATTGGAACATTCGCATCTGAATCACTGAAATGTTCCGAATCAGTGATATGTATCATTTGGAACATTTGGAATATCAGCTCGAAAGATACAAACGGAACATTTGAAACATTGGCCCTCAAGATACAAACGACGCATTTGGAACATCGGCTCAAAAAATGCAAACAGAACGTTACACACGGGCTACGTATGCACACGCCGCCGCCGCCCGCGCTTGCAGACCGCGTCGCTAATGGTTGTTGGTCAATTCCCAACAACATTGGCAAAATATAAGGCTACGGTATTGTTTGGTGACAGAACGATCTAATAGGCAGTTATAGTCTCATACATTTTTTTTTTTCTGAGATGATCTTTGCACGATCATGCTATCACTATGGAATAATACGGTGCTTTGTCTAAAGCCTCAGATATTAATGGAAGCGGCTTAAAACTATCTCGACCTCTACATAATTGGCGGTAATCCAGTTTTGCTAATTAATAATCATTTATATTCAACTCGGAAGCCTCTGAGCATAAGTCGCCTTTACATCCATTCCTTGCCGAAATCACGGCGCCTTTGCTTGCTGAAGTACGATTGATCCAATTAAGGGTTACAATACCAAAACTTCTTGCTATGTTTACTAATGCGAACGAAGACCAGTTTGAGACGGACCGGGAGAAAAATATCTGGAAGGACTTGGTGGAGGCCAAGCAGTGGGACAGTAATAGCTAGATAAAAAAAAAAGTGTTAAATGCATTGTTTTAAACAATAATCCAAATCAAAGCATTTATTTCAAATCAGCTTTTGCCCTCGATTTCGTCTGCGTGAATGTCGGTTCGAGAACCATCCAGATCTATGTCTGTGATGGTCTTTTGAGGAAAGAACTATACAGATTTGAGTCGACCTGTACAATCAGTGTAAGCATTTGTCAGTATTGAACACAGAAAAAATGAGAAGTTCACTGACTTGACGAACAATACCAAAGAAAGGACATAGAATAATCTTTTCAACAAGTGTTTTAGAAAACATTAGTTAAAAAACTAGTTTTTATAGGTTTTCCTAATAATTTTAAAATGATTTTTTTGACTTACAACTATTACTGTGTGTTATTGTATTCATTCTTGCCTAATAAACTTTCATTATCCGTGCAAGTTTACTCTTTTTTTTCTCTTTACACAAACAGTACTATTTCGTCCAGTCCATCTTTCTAAAAGTTTTTCGGTCATTTTACTCGGACAACTCTGACCCCTAGCCAAGTTACGATCCTTTCGTTTGCGTCGAACGTCTTGAGTAGGCCACGCCTCCGATTCTTTTGTTCTGACCACGTGGCTGGGCATTGAGATGACGTCAGAACAAAGAAATCGGAGGCGTGACCTACTCGAGGCGTTCGACGCAAACGAAAGGATCGTAACTTGACTAGGAGGGCAGTGCAGAAAGCATACTGATTACCTACTAGAATCCATCATTCAAAAGTTTGTGATGTCTCCGAGTGATAAATGTTTATGGTGCCTTCGTAAACACTCATCCCAACTACGGTAGCCTTCATGGCACCTACCTACACACCTACGCACTCGGCTAGTTTTAACTAGCAAAAACCGTATTTTACCTTCGTAAATTGTGAAGATCGTTAAAATGTCACTTGGCAGGAAAAGGGAGAATGGAATAATTTGGAATTACGTACATAAGCTACAATTTACTAGATAATTTTATTTGTGGCTTCATTATTTGACAATGATTTAAGTTCAAATTACCCACCAAGATTTTTGGGAGGTTTACTGGGTACGTACTGGGTTTACCAGACTCATTCTTTTTTTCTTTCCTAGATAAGAATGTGTCAAAACGTTAACATCCGAACTCCTGCCTTTTGCACTGTCGCATGAACCGCTTCAGTTTATAAGAAAGGATGCTCGAAAATGTCTCCGAACACCGTAGGTTCATCAAGCAGTAGGTTCAAATTACCTTGTTTTTAGGGTTCTGTACCACAAAAGGAATAAAACGGAACCCTTATTGGATCACCTTGTTGTCCGACCGTTTCTCTGTCTATCTGTATTTCTGTCTGTCAAGACCCTCTATCTCGGAAACGCGTGGAGGTATCGGATTGAAATTAAAATCATATACCTAATCAAGTCGGCGGTCCCTTGAAGCTGTAAAGAAATCAAACTTATAAGTTAACGAAAAAAAAAGATACGGCCGTTTATGTTGCAAAAAGCGTATATTTCGACACTCTCAAGAGAATCAAAATTCATAGAGTACTTCCCGTTGTCCTAGAATCCTGAAATTTAGCATAAAGCAAGGTCTCATAGCATAAGTGTAGTGTTTGTAGATTATACTATATAGTCCTGTCGTCTCATGCGTACACGCCGCACGCTATAGTATGGTGGGGGAGCGGGGCGCACTCCCCCTCCCTCACTCACTTTGCCTGGAACCACGAAGCTGGACGGACGCGCGTGCGGCGAGTTAGGCAGTGAGCCGATATCAAGTTAAGTGCACGAACAGTACATTTTGGCGACGAGTATTGTAAGTACTGTGTTTTTTTCTGATTGAAAAAATGCGAAATTGTCAACGTTTATTTTTCTAGTAAGGAAAGGTTAGAAAGAAAACCTAATATTAGGTGCAAGTTCATAATAATTTAACGTGGGTTATTTACTTCAACAAAACTTTACTTTGTCGTTGTGGATAATTAACTTTTGTGGGAAGAAGGACATGAGTTAAATATTTATAATATACGTTGATGATAATGCATAACTTGGTCATTTTTATTTATATAAACGTGGGTAGTATCATATAGTTTAAACATTTTTATTTTATCATGTGATAAGATCATGTTAAAACGTAAAAGGAAGTTGTTACGTAACTATGTAAACAATACCATCTAACGTCTACATTTTGTAGCATATATAAACATTATTCGAATTACATTTTAACAAATATAGTGCTAAATGGAAACAAACAACAACAAAAATGGTAGTTATGTATAATACAGGCATACCAATAATAAACATACAGTTAATTAGGATATTATAAACC
Source organism: Mythimna pallens (assembly GCA_961205895.1). Lineage (NCBI taxonomy): Eukaryota > Metazoa > Arthropoda > Insecta > Lepidoptera > Noctuidae > Mythimna > Mythimna pallens. The sequence goes on from OY540837.1 coordinate 19,157,035, forward strand.
TGTAGTTATTCTACCTACCCACTATTCTATCGGGTTCAAGCCCCGATTAAATCTGCTGATTTTTGATTATCATTACAATTAGTATTTATTATTTGAAGTATGTTTTTATCGTACCTACCCACTAGTCTATCGGGTTCGAGTCCCGATTAAATGTCTGTTGATTTCTGGGTTATATAACAATTTAACAGCTTTATATTATTGCATTATGTTTCCATTGTGGGTAATTATTATTTGAAATATGTTTTTATCGTAATTAGTTAAATACATAGTATCTGATGTCTGCTGCTTAAAACTTGAAAAGATGATGGTTTTAATATAGGAAAAAACGGTTGATGCCGTATTGTTTACATATTTCGAGCGATAAGGTGTTGATTGATGGGTTGAATTATTCTATTAATTACGGTTACATTGCGTTCATAGAGAAGTTAGTCAGAACGGATGATGCCCGTTCATGACTAGAAGTGTTATGATCAGTAATGATTGAAGCTTTCTTAAAGGTTAGTCAGAACGGATGATGCCCGTTCATGACTAGGTAGAAGTATTATGATGAATTATGTTGGTCAGAACGGATGATGCCGGGTTCATGACTAGAAGCATTAGGATGAGTGATGATGGAAGCTTTCTTAAAAGTTGATCAGAACGGATGATGCCTTTTCATGACTAAAAGTATTATGGTGAATGTTGTTGGTCAGAACGGATGATGCCCGTTCATGACCAGAAGTATTATGATAAGCGATGATGGAAGCTTTCATAAATGTGTTTTCCGAAGTCATAGAACGGATGGTGCCCGTTTTGTGACCTATTTCGTTATTTACAGGTAACAATGGCAAACCTAACGATAGAAAAATTTGAGTGCGAGGGTGAGGTGACATCCGTGTGCGTAAGATGGGGACGATGAAAAAGAAGCTTATACGTATACCTAGAAGCTGCAAATGTTACTACACCAAGTCAGAAGCGAGCAAGTCTCTTACATTGGGGTGGATCAGAATTACAAGAAATATTCTATAACATTCCGGACGAAGCCGCAACGAATACCTCAGAACCTGAAACAGACGTTTTTAAAATGGCAATTAAGAAACTGGATGAGTATTTTGCACCCAAACAAAGTAAAAGATTTGAAAGGCACGTGTTTAGATTAATAAAGCAGGAAGAAAACGAGAAGTTTGAAAAATTCGTTGTCCGGTTGCGTCAACAAGCTGCTAAATGCCAATTCGTTGATGTAGACGACCAGCTCCTGGATCAGATTACAGACAGATGCAGTTCAGAAGAATTAAGGAAGAAAATCTTAAAAAATGGAGATAAAATGACTCTTGAAGATGTTATAGCTGAAGCAAATGCGTTAGAAGTAATAAACAGACAATTAGAAGATTTTAGTCAAAAACAGAAAAGAAATCAAGACGTAAATCAAGTGGAAGGTAACAGTAAGAATAAAAATCAAAGAGGAAAAAGTTTTTTGTTGGTTGTTTTCGATGTGGTGGGTGGAATCACTTAGCATACGATGAGAAATGTCCAGCAAGGGGAAAGAAGTGCACAAAATGTGGAAGAATCGGGCATTTCAAACTGCAGTGCAAGACAAACCCGCTAAAAAGGAAACTAGAAGAAGACGCAAAACAAACACGCAATATAGATACAAAGAAATTCAAGGGACCGAGAAAAGATACTAACAACATAGACGAACAAAAAAATTCAGATGAAGAAATTGATTATGTGTTTAACATGAACAACGATGATATTATAATCTGTAAAATAGGAGGCGTGGAAATCGACATGTTGATTGATTCCGGCTGCAAGTACAATTTGATTACAAGTAAATCGTGGAGTGTTATGAAGAGAAATAAGATAAAAGTAATGGAACAAACACAAAATCCAAGAAAAAGATTTTATGCATATGGATCCGATTCTCCTCTAAAGTTGTTAGGAGCTTTTAAATCTTCAATAGAACTTGCAGGGAAAACTCAGCATTCAATTTTCTACGTAGTTGAAAATGGCACTAGAAATTTATTAGGAAAAGAGACAGCCTTGGCATTAGGAGTGTTAAGGATTGGTGTAGCAGTAAATGAGATACGAAGTAAAGTATTTCCAAAATTCAAAAATGTTCTAATACACATTCCAATAGACGATAAAGTAAAACCGATTGCACAGCCTTATAGACGTATACCAATTCCTCTAGAAGGCAAAGTTAATGCTAAAATAAATGAACTTCTTGAAAAAGACATAATTGAAAAAGTTGATGGCCCTTCAGAATGGATATCGCCTATAGTTCCCATATTGAAAGAGAATGGAGATATCCGCCTATGTATAGATATGCGACGAGCAAATTCAGCAATAAAACGCGAAAACCACCCGTTACCGACGATGGATCAGTTGCTACCGAAGATAAGAGATGCGGTTATTTTCAGTAAATTGGATATTTGTGATGCTTTCCACCAATTGGAACTTCATCCAGATTCCAGATCCATCACAACGTTCATCTCAGCCAAAGGTCTTTACCGGTACAAAAGGATGATGTTCGGGATTTCTTGTGCTCCGGAAATATTTCAGAGAACTCTTGAGCGTATTCTCTTACCTTGTAAAGGGGTTATTAACTTCATTGATGACATCTTAGTGTATGGAAAAAATCGAACAGAACATGATGCCAGACTTGAAAAAGTCACTGAAGTGTTAGAAGCCAATAATGTTATATTAAGGCATGAAAAATGTGTTCTTAGTACAAACGAAGTAGAATTCTTAGGCCACAAACTATCTAAACAGGGTATAAGACCATTAGATAAATACTTAAGTACCATTGGAAAATTTAGGGCTCCTACAACTGTTTCTGAATTACAAAGCTTTATGGGCTTGATAAATTACGTGGGCAAATGGATTCCTAACTTAGCTACAAAAACAGAACCTCTTAAACAATTACTTCGTAATAAATTTGGTAGAAACGCTGATATACGTGAGTTGTGGGGAGAGAGTCAGCAAGCTTCTTTTAACTCTTTAAAAGTTGACCTTGCTGACATATCTGACTTGGGCTATTATAATGTACAAGATAGGACACTTGTATTTGCCGATGCAAGTCCGGTTGCTATAGGTGCTGTTCTAGTACAGGAAAATGATTCTGGACCACGTGTTATTGCATTTGGAAATAAAACTTTTACCGATTGCGAACGCCGCTATTGTCAGACTGAAAAAGAGGCATTAGCACTAGTATGGGCGGTAGAACACTTTCACATGTTCCTTTACGGAAAAGAATTCGACTTGGTGACTGATCACAAGCCTCTAGAAGTGATATTTAGTCCAAAGTCAAAACCGTGTGCGAGAATCGAAAGATGGATGCTCCGGTTACAATCATACCAGTATAAGGTTATTTATCGCCCGGGAAAAAACAACATTGCTGATCCTCTTTCTAGACTATGTAAACTCACCCCGGAAAATAGTGCCCCAAATGTCGATTATGTACAAAACATAATCGAGCATGTTAGACCCATAGCGGTATCATTGAGCGATATTGAGCGTTCTTCTAATGAAGACCTAGAAATTCAAAAAGTTAAAGAAGGTGTTCATGAGCGCAAGTGGGATGCAGCTGTAAAATGTTACAAGCTGATTGAAAATGAACTCTGCTTTCACGAAGGAATTCTACTCAGAGGAACTAAAATCGTTATACCAAAAGTATTGCGAAACAGAGTACTATCAGCGGCGCATGAGGGACACCCAGGTATCATGGCAATGAAAGCGAGACTCAGAACAAAAGTGTGGTGGCCTAGATACGACCAAGATGTGGAGAGGATGGTTAAATCATGTAAAGGATGCACACTCGTGTCTGTACCTAATGCACCGCACCCTTTGAAAAGAAGAGAATTGCCATCACACCCATGGGTTGATATTGCAATCGATCTTTTAGGACCATTACCATCCAACGACTATCTTTTGGTAGTAGTCGATTATTACTCTAGATATCAAGAAATAAAGATTTGTCGAGATATATCCAGTAAGGAAATGATAAAACTCCTGAGGGAAGTTTTCAGTAGGCTCGGGTATCCAGTTTCTTTAATGGCAGATAACGGAAAACAGTTTGTTAGTGAACAATTTAAGTCATTTTGTAAGGAAAATGACATAAAATTATATCACTCTGTTCCGTACTGGCCGCAACAAAATGGAGAAGTCGAGCGCCAGAACAGAAGTATACTGAAACGACTACGAATATGCCAGGCTGAAAATAAAATTCACTGGAGAGAATCGTTAGTCGATTATCTGACTATGTACAATAATACCCCCCATACAGTCACAGGAAAAACACCAGCAGAGTTGTTCTTCCAGAGGAAAATCAGGGATAAAATACCTATGATCGATGACGTCGAGCATAGGAATGATGACATGGACTTACGAGACAAGGACAGAGAACAAAAGGAAAGAGAGAGAGAGTACGCGGACAGAAGAAGGAAAGCACAAGATATTGACTTAGAACCAGGAGAGAAAGTATATATCAAAGATATGAATAAAGCAAATAAACTTAGTACAAATTTTGAACCAACACAATATACAGTTAAATCACGAATGGGAGGCGATGTTGAGGTAGAAAACGAGGAAACAGGACAATGTTTGAGACGAAATATAGTACACCTAAAAAAGGTAGAAGGAGAATGGAAAGTTATAAGAGAGGACGAAACAGAAGTTCCAGAAAGAGAAGAAGAGGACTAGAAGAATTATAGTTTAAGAAGTAATAAATTAGAAGCACGAACTTGCTAACGAAGAATAAATTACTAAAATAGATGAAAATCTGATGTTATGATTAAAATTAAGAACTAGGAAGCATGATGTTAGTTATAGTTGATAAATTTTTATTAGAAAAGCGAAGGAAGTTAGGAACAGGAACAAGCGAAGTGTTATGAGGTTAAATGTTAATAATAAAAGATGAATTGGGAAGTGAAGGAAGTATTAAATTAGTTATTACAAAGTGTTTGTTAAGACCAGAACATTGGAAAGATTATTGATGCTATTAATGTTATGCTGAATCGTAAACTTTAGTTGATTATGATATTTGAAAAGTTAATAGAAAAGGTAATGGAAAAGGTTGATCAAAATAGTTTTAAACTAAAGAGTACATTACCTTCGTGATGTCAATTAAAATGTAGAAGGTTGTTATGATGCTCAAATGAAGATGTTACTAAATATAATAAAAGTTATTATTATATCTAAAACTTTCATTAAAATAAGGAAGAGATGTAGTGTTTGTAGATTATACTATATAGTCCTGTCGTCTCATGCGTACACGCCGCACGCTATAGTATGGTGGGGGAGCGGGGCGCACTCCCCCTCCCTCACTCACTTTGCCTGGAACCACGAAGCTGGACGGACGCGCGTGCGGCGAGTTAGGCAGTGAGCCGATATCAAGTTAAGTGCACGAACAGTACAATAAGTATAGGATAAAATCTGAACTGTAAATTTGTAGTTACGTCACATCATTCGTAAAAATCTTAGACTCGATAGAAATTGAACTGTTTTCATAAGTGTAGTGTTTGTGTACCTACTTGTCTCGAGTTTACGGGCAGTCGTTTACTAGCCCTTGCTGAAGACGGACGTCTAACCTAACTGCTGGTGACGTAACGAGCCAATGTGTTTACCCCCTGTGTCAGTGCGTCCACTACAAATGACGACGAGGTAAAAGGTTTAGCGCAAAAAGAAAAATGTATTTCGTTGCAAAATATTTTTTTCGAAAAAACAAAATATTGTTAAAGAATAAGAGGGTACATAAAAAAATAATTTGAAAAGAAACGGTTAGGTAATTTTTGAATTGCCTAAATGAGGCCATCAGTAGACAATAGAATAGACAAATTTTTGATCAATTCCTCATTAGTTTTGCAATATATATAGTATGTGTTTTCTTCCTTCCAAATGAGCGCCACTGCAATCAACATGAATTCGTGAAAAGTAGCTTTATTTACAAAATCAAGGGGTTTTATCATTTTGATACTGGCGGATAAAGTTAGCATTAAATTATATAGATTAATCGATTCGAATCGATTTGTAAACGAATAAAATAACTGCAATAGCTTGCCTTCGGGACTTTGCTGCCATTGTAATTACTTACTCGTTTTAATGAAAATATCTCATAAAGTAACTAATTTATTATTACGGGAGTATAAGAGATTATTGATTTCATTTTATTTTTTCGTGATCGTGACAACACTGGGTTGGGTCTGACAAGTGTCAGATTCTATTCAATGGCTTGAGGGATACAAAATCATTTACTTTGGAACGATGTTTTCCATACCCACTGAGCTGCCTGGGCCAAAATTGGAAAACTTGGTGACATCGCACTTTATTTATTTTTATTTTTTTCTAACGTGGCGACCTCCTTTGTTCGTGTATTGACAGAAAACTATTGAAATTTTTGATATTTTAGATAGATGGCGTTATTTCCCGTAGGCTTAAAAGTTTTTCTGTAGTTGAAGTGAATTGAGTGCAAGACGAGTTTTTTTGTGGTTGTGACAAAAGTTAAAGTGGGAGATTTGTTGGTAAGTGATATTATGTACTATTTTGTTCCTGATTTTACGGCCTTTCGAATGAGACATGTGAGTTCCGCGTCGATCAAAAAATTGGATGATGAAATCAATAGTATTATGTTGTAGTGGTATCTGAAAGATCCATAAACTTATAAACACATGAATAAACTACCAAATTTCTAGTTTGTACTTAATTCATTTTGAATTACCTATAAAGCGTGACTATTTACGAAAGTTTTAGTACCAATACCGTTATATATAGTTAAGATTTTGAAGTTGTGAAATGAGTTGTTTACGTTGAATTGCCGCCTGTATGTACATGTTTTGATTTAACGGCGCGGAACGCGGTTTCTATCGAAATAAAGCGCGCCAAATTTTGTTTAAAGACTGGTAAATATTATGATGTCATTTGATGAATACTGAATTGCGGCATAATAGGATTATCGCTTTAGGCACTGAAATATTACTAGGTTTATTTTGTATTGGCTTATAAAAAACAAACGCAATAATTCAAAGAAGAATAACTATCATACAATCATTATAAGAGATACAAAATAAGTCCTATAGTATGCCTTGGTCTATTCAGTTGAGCAAACAATCATTAATCTACTATCAATTTATAAAAAACTTTGTTTACGAATCGAGTTTCGGTAACATGACAACCAGCTGAGCGAAAATCAAAAACACGTGGTTAGTTATTTGGTTGTTGTGAAGCTGAACTTCTAGAAATGTCGTGATTTTTCGGAATGGAAAATGGGTTTCTTTTGTGCCCAGATAGCTAGAACTTGAAAAGAGAACGTATTCGGAATGATTCTCATATTACCTATAGTAAATTAAGTATCAAGCGTTGAAAGGGGAAAGGATCTTGAGTGGTCTCTTATTCGGAGACATTGTCGTATGGAGGAGTAGCTTCAGAACGTTGATTTTGTTTTAATGTCTCTAAAATGGTGGCGACAGAATGAAAGTATTTTTTGGATATCTATTGCTGTTAGAATTTTGAAGCAATGGATTTTTGCAGTAGAGTTGTACAGAGTTTGAAATGAAATGTGACGAAGGTAACGAAACGTGGCGAGCGTAACAAAACGTGACGATCGTAACGAAACGTGGCGAACGAAACGTGGCGAATGAAACGTGGTGAACGAAACGTGGCGAACGATACGTGGTGAGCGAAACGTGGCGAACGAAATGTGGCGAACGAAACGTGGCGAACGAAACGTGACAAAACCTGACGAACGCAACGAACCGTGACGAATGCAACGAACCGTGACCAACATAACGAAAAGTGACAAAACGTGACGAAACGTGACGAAGCGTAGCGAAAAATGACGAAACGCGGCGTATCGTGAAGAAACGTAAGGAAATGAAACGTGACAAAACGTGACGAAACGTAACGCAACGTGACGAACGTGACGAAATGTAATGAAACGTAAGTTAACGTGACGAAACGTGACGAGTCGTGGCGAAGCGTGACAAAACGTAACAAAGCGTGACTATACGTAACGAAACGTAAAGAAACGTAACGAAACGTAACGAAACGTAACGAAAAGTAACGAGATGTAACGAAACGTAACGAAATGTAAAGAAACGCTACAAAACGTAACGAAACGTAAAGAATCGTAATGAAACGCATTAATATAAATGAAAAACATGTTCAGTTGTGGTCAGGCAGTATAGGCTTTCATATAAATGAAAATCATGCATAATTGTGTTAAGGCAGTATAGGCCTTCATATAAATGAAAACCATGTATAAGTAGTTGTGATTGGGCAGTATAGGCCTTCATATAAATAAAAAACCGTGCAGATGTGTTAAGGGAGTATGGGCCTTCATATAAATGAAAATCATACGTTATTGTGGTAAGGCAGCATGGGCCTCCATATAAATGAAAACTATACGTGTTTGAGATAAGGCAGTATGGGCCTCCATATAAATGAAAACTATACGTGTTTGAGATAAGGCAGTATGGGCCTCCATATAAATGAAAACCATGTATTTTTGTGGTCGGGCAGTATAGGCCTTCATATAAATGAAAATCATGCAGTTGTGTTAAGGCAGTATAGGCCTTCATATAAATGAAAAACATGCAGTTGTGTTAAGGCAGTATGGGATTTCATATAAATGAAAATCATGCATTATTATTATTGTGGTTAGGCAGCATGGGCCTTCATATAAATGAAAACTATACGTGATTGTGGTAAGGCAACATGGGCCTTCATATAAATGAAAACTATACGTAATTGTGGTAAGGCAGCATGTGCCTTCATGTAAATGAAAACTATACGTGATGGTATTATAAGCATACCTAATGGTGTACTACTTTCCGACCTGTGCTTCGCTGATGGTCCTTAGTCAAACATGACAATCAGAAACGTGACAATTTGAAATATAATACTGGTCGCGACGATAGGTTGTGGTGGAGCAAAATGAAAGAGGTGAGTGGACTGAATAACAAGAGTATATTATTATGTAACAAGTATTATAATGAAAAAAAAAAATGATGGCATGAAATATAAGCGTCCGTTGAACAATGGAAACAAGTATATAACATTAAAAGAACGCGCAAGTGCAGCCGTGCATGGAGCTGTGCAACAGCTGACTGCTGCGGCAAACGGGGGGCCCGTGACCCGCTGTCCCGTACACCTGGTTCACTGCCACTAGCGCACGGTGCTGTTGGGAGCAGCCGTCTCAACAATTACAAAACACTAAAGATCGACCCACGAATATGAATATGAATATACAAATACGTATACGAATATAAATACGAGTACGAATAATGTTATTATTTTGATGAACAGTGGAGTTTATCCTGTTCGATCCTAAATATCGAGGATATATCCAAGGCGGGTGATGAATGAAGGTAAAAGATACCAAAAGAAAAAGTGGAAGATATCCTGCCATGGTGCCATACGCGAACTGCTTGTCGCGAAGTCGTCCCCATATCTTGATATTACATCATGATACAAGTGTGTGGTGTTGGTGGTTGCCGCTGGGGTGGTATTTGGACCCAAGCAGTGACAAGGGTCTCGCTTCGGAGAGCCGAGAGCTGAGGTTATCGATCCTCACATGATGTATCGTGCAACGTTTTTCAGTGCACTTGTGAGGAAAAACAAGTTAGCTACATTATCTCTCTGGTGCGTAGTGAAGGACAAGAGGTCACGGTTAGGTTTCACGCACCATTGTGTAGCTGGGTGCGGTGCAATTGGAGTCGGACTCTGAGCAAGTGTATTGAAAAGTTAAGTTTGCAGTCTAAATCCTTGAAGATAGAGCTAAAGAAGGTTGAAGGAGAACTTGATAGAAATCACCTGTTAAACAAAAAACGTGACTCTGAAATATGTAAGTTTCTGACTTGAATAAAGAGCAGATGCATGACAACGTAGCAAAATGTATGAGATTTGTAGGGAAGTTCTTGAGCGGAAAATTTAGTATAGAAATCTTGCTGAGTGTCTATCAATACTCCTTCGACCGATCAGATGCTCGGTGCTGAGCAATGTCCATGAGTTAAATCTCGCTTATGACAGTCTTGGAGAGGCCCAATGACTTCTGTTGGTCAGAGGGGATATACCGTTATGCTATGGGTTTATTGATAATTCTAGAACAAGAACAGAACAATTCAAGATCTTACATTCAGAGTGTAACGTTTTTCGTTTTGGCTTAGTTGAATTAGTTGTGTGTATTGGGGAGATACCATGACAGTTTAAATTCGGTTGAATTTTGATTTTTCTGGTTTTATTGATATCGAACGATATAAAATACAATTAAAGAAGAAAAGGAAGAAAGCGAATGAATCAGAGTGAAGAAAACTAGTAGACTAAGTATTTACTTATATAATGGAAAAAGTAATGATAATACCTACCTATATTATTAAAAGTCAATCTATAAGATATTGAAATGAGAACCTTAACTATAAGGAAAGTGAAATGCAAATTCTATAGTTGTTGATTATGGGCAAAATAATTAATATGGAAGGTTCTCATTATAATTATTATTAAGTTCCTGTATTACCTATATTTTGGATTTTTTATATTTCCTAAAAGGAAAAATAATATTCAATAAATATATTAAGGGAGGGATGTAGTGTTTGTGTACCTACTTGTCTCGAGTTCACGGGCAGTCGTTTACTAGCCGTTGCTGAAGACGGACGTCTAACCTAACTGCTGGTGACGTAACGAGCCAATGTGTTTACCCCCTGTGTCAGTGCGTCCACTACAATAGGTATGTTTGTACGGAACCCTCAGTGCGCGAGACCGACTCGCACTTGCCCGGTTTTTTATTACCAGCCGGCCTTGGATTACTTTCTCATCAGAGATGTATAGATGATGTGACCAATGATGTATGTGTGATGTATTGGGCAAAACATCATTTTATTTTGATGATCTGGATTACCGCAGCTCAGTTGGAAAAAGGTTAGGTAATGAAGCTAGGTATTTGAACATAAAACAAGAAAGTGCTGTGTGCGAGGAATGTGTGTGAGCGTCGCTATCAGTAGGCTGCATGCTCGTCGTGTTGGCTCCGCTCACACCAGTACAACTGAAAAAATCCACATCACATCCTTGCACCACTCAGCTATACATCGTAACACAGCTTCCCTACGCATTTTCGTATTATTTCTACATACTTTTTTCTTCATATGTGTGCCGAATAAATAGGTTTTCTTTATTTTTTTCTTACTGTACAAGTTCAATAAATCTCTGGTGAAAACAATCACAAATTAAGCGCCGCCGCTATATACCCTCATAACACGTAACTACCTCGTACATTTCAGGTGAAACAGCATATTAAGAGTAGAAATACCTAGATCTAGACTCTTCCTTTATAAGATTTCTTACTCTAATAACATATTCATGGAAGCGCAAATAGCAATCTTAGAAAGTTGTTCTTTTACCGAAATTACCGTTGACGCAGGTTAAGACGGCTACGGCTAACGGTTATATACTATGATAAAGTATGGATTTAGGTTGATGCAAAATGTAAGAAAGTTCGAGAATTTTTTTTAGGTGGGAAATCATCCAATGACTTCTCGCGCTCTTGGGCGGAACGGGAGGGCGTATCAGACTTTTACGACTTTTACTGACTAAAACCCACTCCTGTAAGAAAAGAAAACTTCGCCTTCGTTCCAGGGCTCCGGGGTACACTTTCGCACAACCCTTCGCCGCAGTAGACTTGCTGACATCTCTTTGAGGCGCGCACTTAATCGCCGTCGACGACTCGGGCTCGGTCCGGACGGTTAATACGAGTAGTAATACCCAATGCTCGCCGTCGGCAAACCTACGTTTACGGTGGCTGGAAATCGGGATCGGAATCCCGGCGGCTGGGGCGTGAGGGCCGTTCCCTCACGCTTGCGGCCACCTCCTTCGCTAGCATTACTGCTTCTCAGAAAGAGGCGACCGCCATTCCTCCTCGCTCCGGACTATGGCCTGAACCAGGGCCTAGTGCGAGAGAAGATGGTGCGAGTATACTAATATAAACCAATTTCGAATGAAAACAGGTTTATAGAAGAAGGTGATGTACTAAGTGCGGAAACCAAACATAAATAGATAGATAGATAGATGAAGGTGATATACACTATAACATAATATAAATAATCAGCCTTATTTAATGTTCCCACAGCTGGGACTCAGGTCTCCTCTATAGGAGAGAGAATGGGTCGATATCACATGTCCTGAAATGTCGTTCTAGGACATTCCGGTTTCCTCACGATATTTTCCTTTACTGTTTTGGAAATAGGGGCGATGAAATAGAACAATAAGTTAGACGATTGCCTGAATTTGATCCCACAACCTTCAACTCGTAAGTCGAGGCCGTTATTGCTGGGTCACAACTGCTATATAGACAGCTAACTTGCAAATTCTTTCTTTCTTATAAGTAATTGCGGTATACGGTAATTAAGATACCTACATAGCTGCCCTATCGGTCTCGCGGTTGTACGCTTGACGACAGATTCTGGACGTCTAGTTTTGATTCCTAGACTAGATAAAAGTATTTTTGACCCCTCGAACGCCTAACTCTTAATACAGCTTCTTATTTCTTATTCTTATTCTACTAAATCAAAATGCTTTTATCCCAGGATTAAGATTGCCACTTTCATTAAAGCCTTAGAATACTTCCGCTCTGTGCAATACTTTTACGAACCTTCTAAGACAAAACAGAATCGTTTTCCATAAATCCCCTAACTTGAAGAAAAAGGCTATTACTTAAAGTGTGCAAAAAATGCGCTGCAGAGTTTTTGCTGCGGTGCAGGCGATATACGTTTACCAAATTTAAGTATAATTGAAACAAGATAATGCTAATAAAAAAAAAAACATTTTTAGAAACAAGCTTTTAATTTTTTTCCCACCACATTGGATTTATTATGACGCAGTCTTTTTTTAGGGTTCCGTACCCAAAGAGTATTACAAAAACTCCGCGGTCCGTCTGTCACTAGGCTATATCTCATGACCCGTAATAGTTACACAGTAGAAATTTTCACAGATGATGTATTTCTGTTGCCGTTATAACAACAAATACTAAAAACAGAATAAAATAAATATTTATCCCATACAATAAACTTGATATTTTTGCAGTTTTTTAATACGGATGTTACGGAACCATTCATGCGCGAATCCGACCTGCACCTGGCCGATTTTTTTTTTGTTAATCTGGCCTTGGCCCTGGTATAAAAGGCAACGAAGGAACAGGAGTGGGCTTTTAGTCAGTAAAAGTCTGACACAGACTCTCGCTCCGCCCAAGAGCGGGGAATGTCATTGGATGATTTTCCCACCAACAAAAAAAGGGATAAATTAAAAATAACTTAGTCCGCCATCTTCAGGAGTCCGCCACATTGGATTAAGAATGACGTCACTTAGCTAAGCATACATTTTTTTAACCGTTACCCTACACTTGGAATTACTGCTGTATCGTGGGTACGTACCTATACAAACATGTAAACTAACATACACAAGACACTCAGAACCGGAACAAATATATACAGATATTTTCTTTCTTTCTTTTTTTTTCTTATCGTGCGGGAATTAAACCCGCGATACGCCATGCTGTTGCCACCACTGCGACAACCATTGTTATCCAAACTGAACATGTCTGCATTATAAATAATTGTTTTTAAAGATTTGACTTAAAACAAATATGGCCAGGTACATAAAAGCTTGGACACCTTTTTTTAAAGTGAGAATCATCCAATGACTTCGGCCATTCTAGGGCGTCTTGCTCACGTTAACCGAGAGTCGCCATTTGGCGAGCCAATCAGGAATGAGGTTGAGAGCGCGCTGCATCATTACCGCTGCGTACTTTGCTTTCATGGAGGTGGTAATGTACGCGGCGTCGTCGGCATACAGCAAGAGCGTCGAATCTGGCGTCGTAGGAATGTCATCGGTGTAACGTGAGTGACACGCTGGCGATACGCAGCTGCCTTGAGGCACGCCGGCTGCGATTGGGAGAGGGGCAGATATGTCTTCGTCTACCACCACCCTGAAACACAAGTTAGTCAGGAAAGCTGAGACCACTCTTGCAACGCGACGGGACGTGTCTGACCTGACGTGGCCAGTTTGTAAATTAGGCATTCGTGCTAGACCCAGTGGAAGGCTTTCTCCATGTTGAGGAATACTGTGACCACGTACTCCTTCTTGTTCATAGACCATAGTAGACGACAGCAAGTACAGTACCCTCGACAGCTGGAGCGTCGTGGTATGTTCCGCGAGAAACTCAAATTGTTCCGATTGTGGAGAAATGTGAGGTGACAGGTGTCGCAGCAGGAGCGACTCAAACACCTTTGAGATCGTGGGCAGCAGAGTGATTGGCTGATAGCTCTCTAGCCTCAGGCATTGTGTTATAATGTTCCCCGCTTTGGGCAACATTATGACGCGTCCCTCTTTCCAGGCGTTGGGAAAATAAAATATAATATATATACACAAGTATTTTACTATATGTAATTATTTATTTCTATGTCAGTTGGTTACAGACCTAGAGGGGTACGGGTGGCACGGCTAAAAATGAGCATACGTTCGTCCTCTAACAAGCTCCGAGAGCGACCGAATGTTACGGAGCGAGCGCTAGAATAACACTTGATTTTGAGTTTAAGGATATAGGTATTTCTATATTTCACGTTATGAATAGTATCACATTTTTTACGACCTTTATTATGGTATAAGTTTTATTATTCCAAATCTAATATTATTCAAATAAAACAAGAATGTAATTTTAATTTAGACTTGTCTTTGCGATTTAATTGGATGGAGTAAAGTGCTAGTAATCGTGTTTTGAAATGCAGAAATCTAAAGATCCAATTGTAAAATATATAACACATTTTTTTCAAATTTCAAATCCGTTTTGTTTACGAATAAAACGGTATTGTATACTACGTTTATTCGGAAATGACCGCCTTAACTGTGAATTTAGAAAAATTTCCTATATGTATGGACCATTTTATACCTTTTTAAAAAAGATAAGTTTTAGCGTACCAGCGCCACAAAGTCTACTCCAACATGTTTTGGCTTCAAAGTTCCGCAGGACAGCTTCAACAACTCCTCCTCTAGGTACCATTGACTCTCAATACTTTGATCCAGTTCAATTAATCGACGAAGACGCTTCATCGGCTATCCATAACGAGAAAAAGTTCCTAAGATTAGTTGTGTCTGTTCCTTCAGACGCCATCCATCCATTAAAATTAGTCTTATCTATGTCAGAGATAAGTTTCTATCTACGAATAGGCCGATGTCGTGATAATTGACAGCCTGAAAATGTAAGTTCTTGGCCACGACCACTTACGACACGCTCAAGCGACAAGCGACTTTCAGACTGATGGCGACGGTTCAGCGTATGACTTGTGCGGCGAAAAAGCGGTGTAGATAGATAGATAGATATATTCTTTATTGTACACCAAAAATACAAATTACATTAGGAACGTAGTTCGTAGTTCGTGTAGTTGTGTTATAAATGTCGTGTGCCCAGAAGTTAGAATTGATCAGTTCATGATATAACCGGCCATTTCATAAAATGGTGATATTTCATTTAAACGCATGATTTTTTTCATGATAGGTTTAGTCAAACAGCTGATGATATCGTAAAATATACCTATTCCTTAAAATTCCTGAAATTTTACTATAACACTGGTCCAGCCATTATGAAGTGTCATAATTTCGAGACCATGCCTGTGCTCCAAAACTAAAACAATTTACATTATTCTCCTCTCCGCATCAGAGGAGACGGCGACTATTGTGTAGCCCTATTGCAGTGGCATGGCTTGAAATCGCGTGCGCTTATCGCATCCACCTAGTTTGTGAACGCATAATAAGGTATAAAAGCATTTGTGTATATTAGTGCTAAGAAGATTTAGTAAAGGAAATACATACAAAGAGTTGTTGAGAACTAGGTCGGCTTTGACATAAATCATTCCAAATCATAACTAGTTGTCAAAAGGCACACAGACAATATACTCAGTAGGTTCTTGATGTATTATGATCTTACTAACTTACTTAGTTAGGTCATATCCGTAAGTTAGTTATTTTGATGGAAACAGCGTAACTTATAACTTTGACCCAATTAGAGGCGAGTCTCAGAACGTAGCTTTTTGCTCTAGATTCAATCTCGGTATGTAATAGGGCTTTCATCCCGGGAGTCTTGGTCTCGAAAATATCGAGAGTCAGAATATATAATAATAAAACATAAAAAAACAACAAGAAACACCACAGATTTGGTTTTTGAAACATATATTTTTATAGAGTAAGATTTAGTAAGTATATAACTAGTATATTATATATATTAGTCTGATTAAGATTTTCGGAGATTCGAACTCTTCAAGAACGAACAGGTGCGATTGCTGCGATCCAATGTCTATATATATTGTTATTACCATTTAATAACATAAAATCACACCGACACGCTTTGAAAGGATAACTATACAAGTAAAGTTCACCTTGGTACACCCTCATCCTCATTTCAATAAATTGAATCATTATTAGGCATTTTATCATACCTTTAGGTACTTCGCCGTAAAACTTGCCCACTAAATAATAAATAATAATAAAAGCCTTTATTCGCTGACCATATTACAGTTTGACTTATACTACTTAAATAAAATCAAAATTCTTAATTTAGTCCTACTTTTTGAAAATACATTTTTTTTTTTGCAACATTTTAGTCAGGTTGTCTTTTGACATAGGCCTCCCCCATTTCCTTCCAGTTATCTCTGTCACGAGCTATCCTCCTCCATCCTTTCGGCAGATCATCCTCCCATCTTTTGGTTTGTCGTCCTTTCTGTCTTTTTCCGTTTCTAGGGTACCATTCCATTACGTCCTTCGTCCATTTTTTTCCACTGTTCGTCCTCATTATATGACCAGTCCAATTCCATTTGAGTTTCTTTATTTTCTGTATTACATCTGTTACCTTTGTTCTTTCCCTTATTTTTAGTGTTGTCCACCGGTCCCGTAGTGTTATGTTAAGCATGCTTCGTTCCATGCTGCGTTGACAAACTAAGAGGCTATTGTTGGTTTTACTCGTAGCTGGCCAAGTTTGGCATCCGTAGGTAAGAGATGGGAGGATACATATGTTATATAATTTTTTCTTGATAGACATTGGTATCGTTTCGTTTTTAACAATTTCTTTTAGTGACCAGTACCGCTTCCAAGTGTTGCTTATTCTTCTGTTTATTTCTTTGGAGTGTTGATCTTTTGTTGATATTAGTTGTCCCAAATATATATATTCATCTACATATTCAATAAATAAAAACTTGCCCACTGCTAAGTATTAACTGTGGAAAATCACCGCAAAAAGAGAAATTAAAAAAATACTTTACAAAAATTGGAACCGATTCTTATTTTAAGTATTTCTCTCAAGCGGCTAAATAAGTTCTATGGCTCTATTTTTTTAAACGTTAGCTATTTTGCTTCCGAAAACAAACTTAATTTAATTTTACGTTACGGTCTTAACCAAGCTGCCACACTTTTTCAGATTTCCGCCTTTTTGCGGCATTGTCATAAATATTTTCTAGACAGGGGACCGTGGGCGTCGGTAACTCGTGTGACGTCAAGACCCGTTACAAAAAATGCTGCAGGAAAATATAAAAAAGTTGGCATCTGATTATTACACAGGCAACATTTTGGAAAAAATTATGGTGTTCTCTCGACTCTCTGACTCGTCAAATTATCAATCATCAAATTATCATTGTTACCGTGAGTTTGTTATGTCCAACAATGGTTTTGGTATACGTGAAAAAGGGCACCAGCTCTCCTAGCCAAGTTACAACCGTTTCGTTTCCATTCTCTTTTCGTTAATCGCCTCGAGTAAACCACGCCTCCAATTCCTTTGTTCTGACCACGCGACTGAGCGTTGAGATGACGTCAGAATAAAGGAATCGGAGGCGTGGCCTACTCAAGGCGATCGACGAAAAGAGAAACGAAACGGTTGTAACTTGGCTAGGCTGGCAGTAGTATAAACACAAGGGCACAAGCCGTATAGGCTGCGGGAATATTCGAAAGAGACAAATAAAAGAACACGCGATGTCCACGCTCAACGCTCTCTTGGACGCTCAACTTGATTGTGACATGTTCACGAATGAATGGATGAAGATCTTATCAGATTGTTGTGAGACGGGTAAAAGACTACCATGTCGTTATATTTTATATAAAAAACATGCGTTTAACAAATGTGAATGGTTTTTGACCGTGGAACACAAAAAGGTTTTAGTTAGTTAAAGCCTGATACTCTCTCTCGTTACATCCAGACTAACCTTGACTGATCTGTTGGTCTATTGGTCTAGTAGTCAGTGGCCCTGAATTTTATGCTGGAGGTCGTGGGTTCGATTCGATTCCCACCCAAGACAAAGTTTTGTGTGATGAGCACGACCATTTGTTTTGTGTCTGGGTGTAATTTATCTATAATATTATGTAGGTATGTATTTAAAAATATATGTTTAAGTATGTTTATCAGTTTTCTTTTCTAGTACTTACAACACAAGTTCTGCTTAATTTCGAACTAGAGTGCGTTGTGTGATAGTCATTAAATGCACACATAGTCGTACCGCTGCCTAGGCGGCAGTACAAGTTTGTGTGAAAGAGCTAACTTGTAAAGTTAGTACTTTAATGACATACACTGCTTGAGAGCTCCCACACAAAACTTCGATGCGATGCGAAAGAATACGACGCCGCTTCACAGAAACCTACAATGTTATTTCGTGCGGCAAAGCATCGGATTAGGTGACAATACGAGATACGAATCAATTCGCAAGCTTTTACGAATTGGCGTGTAAGCTTGCATAGTTTTACTATGTGACGTCACAGTTTGGTGTTTATACCCTTATGGAAAGTGATAACCTAGCCTGTTTATTATTGGGATATTTTTATTAACGTTTCGGATTTAGACAAGTAAAACACTTCTTGGAACACTTCAATTCTCTGAATATTGTACGTAGACCATTTTCTAGGAATATTACAAAGTAACGTGTAATTAAATGTAGGTAACATAATGTTTAGATATGGCGTAGTGTATGTGGTCTTATTAATGTAGCTTTACTGGGTTTTAAGTGAAATGAAATTGTAACCTGAGTTTTCTTAGTAAAATGAAACACCAACAATGAAAGGTGAGTGGGATGTCAAAAGGCCTCGAAAATTATTTTTCAAAATCATATATACATTAAAAATTCTTATTAGGTAGCTTCCTAACAATAGAGAGCTACCTAACCTTTTTCTACCTAAAACTTTCACGAAAAAACACTTCAAAAATTATAAAGACAGTCAGACATTTAAACATTTAACAGCCAGAAATAAACACAAGCTATGGCTGCAGAATTGTTCGCAAGAGTTACCGTGACCCTCGGAAAAGAGTTGCCATGACCCTTGCAAAAGAGTTACTTTGACCCTCGCAAGAGTTACCATGATAATCGTAAAAGAGTAACAATGACCCTCGCAACAGAGTTACCATGACAATCGCAAAAGAGTCACAATGACCCTCGCAAAAGAGTAACAATGACCCTCGCAACAGAGTTACCATGACCCTCGCTAAAGAGTTACCATGACCCTCGCAAAAGAGTCACCATCATCGTCGCAAAAGAGTTACCATGACCCTCGCAAAAGAGTCACCATCACCGTCGCAAAAGAGTTACCATGACCCTCGCAAGAGTTACCATGATCCTCGTAAAAGAGTAACAATGACCCTCGCAACAGAGTTACCATGACCCTCGCTAAAGAGTTACCATGACCCTCGCTAAAGAGTTACCATGACCCTCGCAAAAGAGTCACCATCACCGTCGCAAAAGAGTTACCATGACCCTCGCAAGAGTTACCATGATCCTCGTAAAAGAGTTACCATGACCCTCGCTAAAGAGTTACCATGACCCTCGCTAAAGAGTTACCATGACCCTCGCAAAAGAGTCACCATGACCCTCGCAAAAGAGTTACCATGACCCTCGCAACAGAGTTACCATGACCCTCGCAACAGAGTTACCATGACCCTCGCTAAAGAGTTACCATGACCCTCGCTAAAGAGTTACCATGACCCTCGCAAAAGAGTCACCATGACCCTCGCAAAAGAGTTACCATGACCCTCGCAAAAGAGTCACCATCACCGTCGCAAAAGAGTTACCATGACCCTCGCAAAAGGCAACTGAAGGAACACAGGTGGGTTTCAGTTGGTAAAAGTCTGACACTCCACCGTTATTCCCTTCGTGTTAGGTAACTTTAAATCCCGTAGACAGAAATACACATCGTAACAGATAGTCAAAAGCTAGGGAATCTGATACAAATCTTGCCTAGGGGCATTGTGATACCCAATCATTTACTTATTGTATACTATGCTTTATTGTAAACCTCACAATAACATATTACAAACACTTTTCACCTGCCCCAGGCATCGAAGCCAGGACCCCACTCTCAACAGTCACACTTGCGACTTCTACACTATCGAGGCTCTAATTTCTCCCCAAAACTTTAAATACACAACCACGTATTTTATTTGATTCAAATATTTTGCCACAATTTGCCTAAGCTTTTCCAAAAACAGCCTAACTTTCCAAGCATATAATTGCTATTAAAATAGTAACCGAATCCAGAGCGGTCATTACCTCTCGCATTGAAGGCAAACCCACTAATGAAGCTGGCATTTTCACGAATACCTTACTCTGCATAGTCCGTCCGAATTGCTTGATATTATTTTGTGCAACGAATTAAAAGGATGTTGTTTGTGTATTTAAATCCCAAAGTCCTAATTGCTTGTGGTGCATACAATATTGAATATCAACGTGTTTATTTCATTTTCTTAATGAACTGCTAGGAAATAAACAAAGCTTCCCTAATGAATTAAATATTTTCTCACCAACGAAACGCAGGGAACTCGAAATTAAATAATGTTTTGTGTATTCATTATAATTCATTCATATGCACAATGCATCATTAGTGGTTATACTCCTCGGTGCTTACGTGTAGTAAGTATCGTTTTAAATCACACCTACTATATTTCTCCGCCTAGAGGACACGGTGGACCATACGGTAGAGAAGTGCCCCGCTTGGGCAGGGCACCGCCGTTTCCTCGGGCGTTCGGTGGCAACAACTTCTCGCGCCGGGCGCTGGTACAAGCCATGGTCCAGAGCGAGGAGGAATGACAGGCGGTCGCCTCCTTCTGCGAAGCAATAATAAATGGTTGTACGAAAGTGTACCCCGGGGCCCTGGAACGAGGGCAAAGAAGGAACAGGAGTGGATTTTAGTCAGCAAAAGTCTGACACGCCCTCTCACTCCGCTCAAGAGCGCGAGAAGTTATTGGATGATTTCACTCCTAAAAAAACCTGCTATATTTTTAATAGCTTTTATCTCTGAATTCGAAGTATTCTTCACACAATAAATGCGCCCACGGTTTTAGACCTGTTGAAAAATATATATATACATCGACATATCGTTAATTGTTACTTTCATATATCGGCTGAAAATATTTTGATCCGATACAGTGATATATCGATGCAAAATATTCAATATCCAAAATCGTATCAAAATGGAATTTTTTTTTTACAAAATTATTTTATTAGAAGAATATTTAACGGAATTCAAAGCCATAATAAATAGGAAGGAACGGAAAAAATAATTATATGGTCTATGACTAGTATCTTTTCACTCTCTTTACCAGACAACTGCTGTTTTTCCTGAAATAATAAATTGGTCTTCAAAATATTAGATATATCGTGGCCGATATTGATATTTTTATAAATATATATCGATATTTCAATATTTTTCATCACTACCGACATCCCTATACCGTTTGTGTATCGTTCGTTGATATTTTTTCGTATATTTTCGTATATATTCATATATTTTCGTATATTTTCGTATATTTTGTATATTTTGTATATTTTGTATATTTTGTATATTTTGTATATTTTGTATATTTTGTATATTTTCGTATATTTTCGTATAATTTTGTATCATCATCATCATTATTTCAGCCGATAGACGTCCACTGCTGGACATAGGCCTCCCCCAAATGTCGCCACAACGAACGATCCTATGCGTCTCGCATCCATCGGATTCCCGCAACCTTCACCACATCATCGGCCCACCTTGTAGGGGGCCTTCCCCGCCCGGAGATTCTTAGCACCCCAGACCCCAGGGCTGCGCTCACTCCCGTCCACGCTAGCACAACCGCTGGAGTCACCGGGCACTTGGGGCCTGTTTTTTGTTGCATTATGCATTTGAGTAGGTTTGGACCATAACCCGCCACGCTGGTCCAGTGCGTGTTGGCGGGTCGCCATAGCCTCGTTCGTTTATCGGTGCAGGTGAGGTTGGCTTGGGCCCCGATAGGCGTTGATTGGGACCCCGATAGGTGTTAATTTTGTATATTTTCATATATTTTCTTAGAATTTATTCTCAAAAAGTTCTGATCTGCATTTGAAGATTTTTCACTTTTTGATTTCGCTTATACACAACACAAGCATAATTGCACTTACAATACACAGACGTCATACGATTTTTGTAGGACGTGCCACAGAAGTGATGACGTAGTATAAGTCAATAGGCCGCATAGTTTTAATCTTTCAAAACCTTCCCAACATTAACTTTGAACATAACGACTCTCTGTTTTCCCTCCAATGTTAACTTTGAACATGTTAACTCTCTTGCCTCGAGCTACGTGCATACAGCACCCCAAAAGATGAAGAACGTGTCCATTAACTTGAACTTGTGATAATATGACCTCATAGGTCCGTGTACGTAAAGATCATATTGCAACCCCGTACCGTGTTATTCTAAATTAATTCCGGGGAGGTGAATGGGGCAACGAAGCGATGGACGGTGGGCCCTTATTCTGTAACTGTTGCTTTCATTTTGAGGGTTGTAATGTACACCGAACTTGCTCAACTTCTAACGTCCTTGAAGAAAGAGAAATAAGAAAGAAAAAATTATTTGACACAAATAAACACACAAAGAACAAACAAGTATGAAGAAACTTAGATTAAAACAAAAAAACTGGGCAAGTGCGAGTGGGACTCGCGCACTGAGGGATCCGTACAAACTTACATAATAATATGAAAACAGTTCAATTTACGAAGATTTTTCCGAATCACTAAAAAAGTTTTTTTTTTGGTAACCAATGTTTGATTTCATATTTTACCCTATGAGACCTTGCTTCATACCAAATTTCAGGATTTTAGGTCAACGGGAAGTACCCTATGAATTTTGATTTCCTTGAGAGGATCGAAATATACATTTATTGCAACATAAACGGCCATATCTTTTTTTTTTCTTCAAGCTTTAAGGGACCGCAGACTTGAGTATATGGTTTTAATTTCAACTCGATACCTTCACGCGTTCCCGTGTTAAAGGGTATTGACAGACAAACAGACAGACGGACAACCAAGTGATCCTATAAAGTTTCCGTTTTTTCCTTTTGAGGTACAGAACCCTAAAAAACTGGGCAAGTGCAAGTCGGACTCGCGCACTGAGGGGTCCGTATAAACTTACCTATGTAAATTGGGCACGCCGTAATTATGGCGGTAAGTCCCTTCTTTGAGGAGTGGCTGGAAAGGCAACACGGCGTCATTACCTTCCGCATGACGCAGGTCCTCACCGGACACGGTAAGTTCGGGAAGTTCCTGCACCGGATTCGTGCGGAAGCGACGCCCGGGTGTCGCCACTGTGTGGACCGCCCGGAGGACACGGTGGAGCATACGGTGGAGGTGTGCCCCGCTTGGGCAGAGCAACGCCGTGTCCTCGTGGGGGTAATTGGCGGCGGCGATCTCTCGCGCCGGGCCTTGGTACAGGCCATGGTCCGAGGCGAGGAGGAGTGGCAGGCGGTCGCCTCCTTCTGCGAAGCAGTAATGCTTGCAAAGGAGGCGGCCGATCGCGAGAGGCCGCGGTCCTCACGCCCCAACCGCCGCCGGGATTCCGATCCCGATTTCCGGCCACCGTAGGCGCGGGCTTGCGGACGGCGAGCAATGGGTGGCTTGCCGTCCGACCGTCCGGTAACCGTCCGGACCAAGCCCAAGTCGCCAACGGCGCGTGCTGTTCCACGCGCGCCTCATGGAGATGTCAGCAACTGTACAGCAACTGTAGGGGCCCAGCAGGGTCGAAGCCTGCTGGGCCCCTACACCTGATGATACTGATTTTCCCATCGAAAAAAAAAAAAAAAAAAAAAAAAAAAAAAAAAAAAAAAAAAAAAAAAACCCTATGTAAATATGTAGTTCAATTCTCGAATGCTCTCGAAGATTTTTCCAAATAGCCTCGAGTCCTTGACGTAACAAAAAATGTACTGTACTGTGTTCAGACATAATCCTATACCTGTGCTGTACCCTGTGTCCTGTACCTTGCTTTGTGCCAAATTTCAGGATATTGGATCAACGGGAAGTACTCTATGAATTTGATTTCCTTGTGAGTGTCGAAACATACGTTTTTTGCGACATAAACGGCCGTATCTTTTTTTATTCGTTAACTTAAAAGTGTGGTTTTTTCACAGCTTCAAGGAACTGCAGACTTAAGAATACGGTTTTAATGTTAACTCGATACCTCTATGCGTTCCTCAGATAAAGGGTCTTGACAAACAGACAGACAGACGGACAACAAAATGATCAAAAAAAAAGGGTTCCGTTTTTTTTTTCTTTTAAGGTATAGAACCATAAAAACAATAACATTGTGTGTCTCACGGCTGCAGCAAATAGGTCTAGTTCAGCATAATGCCAGAACTATATGTAGCAGTTGCCTGACGCTGGTTTTCTACACAAAAAAACAAAGAAAATAAAGTATTCATTCAGCATGGCATACATGACAGCCAAAATACACGTTACAAAACGAAAAATAACAAAAAGAAATATAACAAAAACTGAACAAAAGAAACAATAATAAAATTGTAAATATACTTACACATATTTTGACCCAACACGTTACGTAAACACATCAAGGATTCGCTACAGCCTCGTACCCTAGGCTGACGTGGGCCAAAGTTATATAATAATACATAAGGGCCGGCGCTGATTGACGTCACGCGGCACGGCACGGCGTGTCATGCCGCGGCAAGTCCCCGGCATGCCACGTCACATCATGGTGTCCCGCAGCAAGCCCAGCCGCTCACTTTCGCCGAAGACACCGTCGCACCCATTTCAAACTTTATTTCAATACATTACATTCATACATAGCTGTCATAATCCTGTGACCAATTTGATTTGCGGGACGCCACAGACTCACAGTGTGATGCGGTGGCACACCGCAACAGTCCGCGGAATAAAGCGGTATGCTATGACGTGCCGCGGTATATTTGTATCGAAATAAAGTTATATGAATCCTAAACCGATGAATTAAGGATAAAATAAATTGACAGTAAAATCCTTTGCCGTGCCGTACCGTACCGCGACGTCAGTCGGCACCGGCCCTAATAAACACTTCAAAATTCTTCAAGGAGCCCGCTAGCCAAGTTACAACTGTTTAGTTTCGATTCTCTTTTCGTTGATCGCCTCGAGTCGGCCACGCCTCCTATTCCTTTGTTCTGACCACGTGACTGAGCGTTGAGATGAAGTCATAACAAAGGAATCGGAGGCGTGGCCGACTCGAGGCGGTCGACGAAAAGAGAATAGAAATGAAACAGTTGTAACTTGGCTAGGGGGGCTGATGTTAAACAAAGTGTTATTTCTCTATTTCCTGATAACTACAACGTAAGGGTCATTAATTCAAGAGTATATAGGTTAATTCTAGACAATCGTGCTCCATAGCTGACCACATCATGGCTTGCCATCAGGTGAAATAATTGTCAAGTGCGAGCCTATCTATTTATTTATTTATTTATTTTAGGACAACCAACAAAGCATACACCATTATACATGCTAAAGATTCAGTATTCTTACATTATATAGTGTAGCCTTAATTAAAGGCTGCCACGGCATGCAATAAACATAAAAGGAATTATGAACTAACGTATCTATTCACATTTTATTCGACGTTAAGCCAACCAATAAAAAAGAAATATGGCAACAAAAACCAATTCTGAATATTTGAACATATACAAATTATAAATATTTATTTACTTATTTATTTATTTATTTATGAGAATTTTGTCCCTTTCACTCACATAAAGTACGTGAAAGGGACAAAATTCTCTTTTCACTCTTTTCACTCTAGTGATAATGCTTTATGCAAGACAGACTTGAATTTACGCAACGAGTAAGACAAATCAACATCTTCACTGGGTGAGCGTGACAGGCGACCAAATTGAACCTGCATCCTGTTAACGGTGGAAAAATGACCCAGATTGGTTTTGAAGCTCTTAGCGCGAAGCAACTGATATCTAGATATACGAGCCATTTTGTAAGGCACATTTATGTTAATTTGACTAAGTAACCCTGGACAATCAATGTGAGTGTTTATTATTTTGTATAGGAACAGATGATCTAGGATAGTCCGGCGATTTTCCAGACTTAAAAGTTTGAAATGTTTTAATCGAGAGTTGTAGCTAGTTAATTTTTTGACCATATTGCAATGATAAGACAAATGCCAGAGAAATCTTTTCTGCACAGATTCCAAACGACGTTTATGTATATCATAAAATGGAGTCCAAACTATACTGCAATATTCCAAGCCTGACCTGACTAATGAATTAAAGATTGCAATTTTAGTTGAAGCGCGTTTGAAGTTTTTACTGTTACGGAGAATGAAGCCCAACATCTTAAACCCTTTAGTTGCAACTTTATCAACATGAATATTAAACCGAAGTTTATTGTCAATATAAACACCCAGGTCACGAATTACCTCTTGCTTGTTACATACGGATCCCTAATGGATATCGTCGACCTAGCAACTCATTCGATTGACGTCGGAAACATGAAAACTGCATCGTCGACACCTGGGCCAGCCACGAGCCGCCGACGCAGCAAAACGGCATATTAGTAATAAGTTATTTTTAATAAGTTTTTGGTCATTCCATATTCTAGCATCGAATAGGTTTCACTAAAATTAATTGTAATTTCTTTGTTCTAAAATAAATTAGTTTAAAGTACTTTGGTTTTTTTTCGAGCCTCCGCCTGCAGTCTACGTAATTGGCGCAGTCGGTAGGATACTCACAGGCTAGTTCGCGTTTTGCATTAGAATCATCTTTCTTCGATATTCGCAATCGCGGGTCGCCTGGGCGGCTATCAAGTCACGTCACGAGTATCCTGAACCTACGTTGGAGCTGCGGATCCGGGTGGCGAATCCAGACATCGATTCACGAAGAAGAGCCAGAGATGAAACATATGTAAGTGCACTAGAATCTTTCTCGTGTTGCTTCCTTCTTCTACTCCTAAGTTATTTTTATGTCCAAGATTTTTCATCACGATAGATCTTACCCCCGGGAACCTGCATCACGACAGGCGCGCCGGCATTTAGTAGATATTAGTAGAGATATAGATAGCGAATCAGATTTTAATTTGAATAGTTTATTTGAGCCCAATATGTCTTTTAATCCCGATACTATTTTCAAGGCCTTACGCCTCGTGCCCGATTTTGATGGAAACCCTAACGTTTTAACTAGATTTATTAACATATGCGATAGAATAGTTACTCAGTATGCTAGCGCTGAACCGGGTAGCGAATTAAATAATGTGTGCCTTTTAAACGGTATTTTAAATAAGATTACTGGGCCTGCTGCATCCACTATAAATTCAAATGGCATCCCCGAAACCTGGGCAGGTATAAGATCAGCCCTCATTAATAACTTTTCAGACCAGCGCGACGAAACGGCTTTGTACAACGACCTCTCATTGGCTACGCAAGGTACAAAAACCCCTCAGGAATTTTATGACCAGTGTCAAACCTTGTTCAGTACGATTATGACGTATGTGACATTACACGAGACTATCCCGACGACTATTGAGGCTAAACGAACCCTCTATAGGAAGGTTACCATGCAAGCCTTTGTACGAGGACTTAAGGAACCTTTGGGCTCGCGTATACGTTGTATGCGTCCAGAAACTATCGAGAAAGCCCTGGAATTTGTGCAGGAAGAATTAAATATAATGTATTTGCAGCAGCGTAATGACGTAGCAAAAACTCACAGCGCCCCTAAGCTAGATAGACTTCCTAACATGCCCGTAATTTACAAGCCCCCTATCATGCATGCTATGCCTTTCAACGGCGCTTCACGACCCCCACTACCTAACTGGCCTACTCCAGTAGGTCTGCGTGGCCTTCAGCCTCAGCCTCAGCCTTTTAAATTCAATACGCCTAATCAATCACATAATCGTATGCCGACTCAAACGCAACAAATGTTCCGCGCACCACCACCAAATTACCATCCGCATAGTAACGTTTTCAGGTTACCACCTAGGAATAATCCACCACAAAATATGGGAGCAAAACCCATGAGCGGAGTGCAACATTTCATTACGAAACCCTTACCCATGACATCAGGACATGACTGGCGTAGAAGCGGAAACCCACCACCGTCTAACTATTTTAAAACGCGCGAAGTTAACATGAACGAAATCGCTTTACCTGACAATTGTCTTTATCCGGTTGAATATTATCCCGAACCAGGGTTCAGCTATTACATGGACTATGGCGACTATTACATGTTTTACGACTGTGACGGCAACCCTGCTATGACTGACAGTAATGTAATTCATGACAATCAGACAACAAGTGACATGGAACCACAACCGAGTCCCAGCGACGTTAACCAGATTCAGAATTTTCCGAAGGACAAGCTATTAAAAGAGCAAGGATAGACCTAAACTTACAGACCCAAAGACAACTACCATACATCGAAATTTCTTGCCCTCCTCTAAAATTTTTGATAGACACTGGCGCTAACCAGTCTTTCATCAGCCCCGAGGCTGTGCAAAAGTTTTTCCCTGATTTTCCCCTCAACTATGACCCCTTCGAGGTCACAAATGTACACGGTGTTAGTAAAAATGATTATTCTATAACACTACCATGTTTTAACGAGTTCAACGAGACCGACTCAATTAAATTATTCATTTATCGCTTTCACGACTATTTTGACGGACTTATAGGATTAGATTTACTATCCAAATGGGAAGCCAAAATAGACTTAAAAGATTATAAGTTAATAACGCGTACCGCTACAAATAAAATAAAAGTATATAATTCACGCAATGTTAATCTGTATGAGGACATTATCCCAGCAAATAATTCTAAATTAGTTCGAATACCAATTAACGCCCCGGATGGCGATGTTCTTGTAAACGAACAGGTTCTTTGTAACTGCATCATTCATGAGTGTTTGACCACTGTAGTTAACAATCGTGGTTTTGTAGAGCTAGAGAATCCAACATCCAATGATGTCATCTTTTCGTTAGACCAACCAGCCCAAGCAGAACTCTTTAACGTTAATTGTACACCAACTACACAATCAAATCGCGCCGATGATGTTTTATCACGTCTACGTACAGATCATCTTAATGAAGAGGAAAAGGCTAACCTTTTGACGCTCTGCTCCCGTTATACTGACGTATTTTACATTGACGGAGAACCATTGACTTTCACTAATAAAATTAAACACCGTATATAAACCACCGACGAAGTTCCCGCATACACAAAAAGTTACCGATACCCTTTTATCCATCGTGAAGAAGTTAGGAATCAGATATCGAAAATGCTAGACCAAGGCATAATTAGGCCTTCAGATTCAGCCTGGAGTTCACCCATATGGGTTGTCCCCAAAAAGATAGACGCTTCAGGAAGACAGAAATGGCGTATCGTAGTAGATTTCCGAAAGTTGAATGAGAAAACCATCGACGACAAGTATCCCATTCCAAACATCAGTGACGTCCTTGACAAGTTAGGGAAATGCCAATATTTTACCACCTTAGATTTGGCAAGTGGATTCTACCAAGTCGAGATGGACCCCCAAGATATTCCCAAAACCGCTTTCAATGTGGAACACGGCCACTTCGAGTTCCTTCGAATGCCTATGGGACTTAAAAATTCGCCGTCTACATTTCAGAGAGTCATGGACAATGTTCTAAGAGGCCTCCAGAATAACATTTGCCTCGTTTATTTAGATGACATTATCGTCTACAGTACCTCTCTCCAGGAGCACATGGACAACCTGGAAAAGGTTTTCCAAAGACTCAGAGAGTCAAACTTTAAAATTCAGATGGACAAATCTGAGTTTTTAAAGCTCGAGACCGCATACCTAGGTCACATCATTAGTAGAGACGGTATCAAGCCGAACCCTGACAAAATATCTGCTATTCGAAAATATCCAATACCAAAGACCCCCAAGGAAATTAAACAATTTTTAGGCCTTCTCGGTTATTACCGAAAATTCATTCCCGACTTCGCTCGGATAACCAAACCACTAACCCAATGTCTAAAGAAGGGTAGTAAGATAACTCTGAACCCTGAATATACCAATGCCTTCGAGAATTGCAAGACCCTACTGACCAATGACCCCATACTGCAGTACCCAGACTTTAAACGAGAATTCAACCTTACAACAGACGCTTCGAATGTCGCTATTGGAGCAGTGTTATCTCAAGGGCCCATAGGATCTGATAAACCCGTCTGTTATGCCTCACGCACACTTAACGAAAGTGAGCTAAACTATAGTACCATCGAAAAGGAGTTACTTGCCATTGTCTGGGCAACGAAGTATTTCCGACCTTACTTATTTGGTAGGAAATTTAAAGTACTGACTGACCACAAACCCTTACAGTGGATGATGAATTTGAAGGAACCAAACTCACGACTGACTAGATGGCGACTCAGACTAAGCGAATATGACTTTACAGTAGTATACAAAAAAGGAAAGTTTAACACCAACGCTGATGCTCTTTCACGTGTAGAAATTCATAATGAGGAAGTGGATGAGATCAACTCATTAATTGGAAGCATAAAAGACCTTAGCTCAATGATAAATAACCCATCAGAAACACCACACCAGCAGACGAACTCCTCGACTGACACCGTACATACCAGTAATGAACATCCCATACTAGAAGTCCCCATCACAGACGAGCCACTCAACAAGTTTCATCGACAGATTTACTTTACTGTAGTAGGTGACGTAAAACGCCGACCGACAGTGACTAAACCTTTCGAAAACCATACGCGAATGGCAATCCAGCTTTCAGAGGCCAACCTAGAAAATGACGTTATCAATGCTATTAAAGAATATGTAAACCCGAAGGTTAAAACGGCTATCTTGATAAATCCCCCATTGGCAATGTATTCGATAATTCCCATTATACAAGATAAATTCAAAAGCTCCTCTCTCAATTTAGTACTAGCTAAAATAGAACTGGAAAATGTCAAAGAATATCTGCGACAACAAGATATCATTCGACACTATCATGACGGTAAAACAAACCACCGTGGTATAAATGAATGTCACTTGGCCCTTTCACGAAAATACTATTGGCCAAAGATGAAAGAACATATTACAAAGTACATCAATGAGTGCACCATTTGCGGTCAAGCCAAGTATGAGCGAAATCCCATTAGACCACAATTCAACATAGTTCCCCCAGCCAGCAAACCACTTGAAATCATTCACATGGACCTCTTTACAGTTCAGAATGAAAAATACGTGACTTTCATTGACGTCTTCACGAAGTACGGACAAGCCTACCATTTACGAGACGGAACAGCCATTAGCATTCTGCAAGCTCTGCTACGTTACTGTACTCATCATGGACTACCTATGACTATAATTACTGACAACGGCACCGAATTCACCAACCAATTGTTCTCTGAATTTACACGTCTTCATAAGATAATTCATCATAAAGTTTTACCTCATAGCCCAAATGACAATGGTAACATAGAGCGCTTTCATTCAACATTATTGGAGCACATTAGAATCCTCAAATTACAACACAAAGAGGAACCAATCGTTAACCTCATGCCATACGCTATCATAGCATACAATAGTTCCATCCACAGTTTTACCAAATGTAGACCTTTTGACCTATTGACTGGACATTTTGACCCCAGAGACCCGATAGACATCGACTTTAGGGAGCACATTTTACAGCAATATGCACAGAATCATAAGCAGCAGATGAAGCAGGTTTATGACATTATTAATGACTCATCTCTTGCCAATCGGACAGCCTTAATTGAAAATAGGAATAAAACTCGGGAACCAGAAGTAGAATATGCCCCTCAGCAACAGGTGTTTATTAAAAATCCCTTTGCCAGCCGTCAGAAAACTGCACCACGGTATACGCAAGATACTGTACTAGCTGATTTACCGATACATATATATACTTCTAAAAAACGAGGCCCCGTAGCCAAAGCGAGGCTAAAACGTGTACCTAAAGGCAGCCAATTGTTACAGGTTTCTGCTGCTACTGACAATCCATGTGTCGCACCCTCAAGAGATAAGACTTGAGACCTTAGCTGATGGACCAGGATTACTACCATATAAACTAGGACATACTAGACTAACCACACATTACCACTCCTTCATACAGTACATACAACTAGCTGACATAGAGGACAAAATAGACTCTGTACAAACGCAACTTCAATCGTTTAAGACCAGACTTAACAATGAGACTTACATGCTTTACGAATATCAAGTCGACTATCTTACTAACAAGCTTGACAGAGTTTTAAAGCAGGTCAAATCTTTGGAACCTTCCAGAGTCAAACGAGGTCTCGTAGATAGCCTAGGGTCAGTAATAAAAAGCGTTACTGGCAACTTAGATTATTTAGATGCCCTGAAATATGACGAAGCAATTAAAACTTTACAAAACAACGAAAATAAAGTAGTTTCAGAATTTAATAATCACATCAGTCTTAGTAAAGAATGGATGTCCCAGCATGGTACCATCTTAGACCAGCTAACCAAGAATCAGGAAATAATTAACGCAACCTTAGAACTACTTCTAGAGAAAAACGCTTACAGAGATTATAGCTTAATCAAATTTGCAAAGTTTGCCCAAATCCTAGGAATAATTACTAATAACGTAGAAGATTTAATGTTAGAAATAGTTAGAATAGAAAACATAATGGCTTTTATACGCGCGTCTAGCACTCATCATTCGATGATAGACATAGAAGTACTAAGAAATATGATAGACAAGTTAAAATCGATATACCATCAAGATCAGATTTTAAATCTGGAGTTAAGAGAATATTATAATCTCATTAAACCAGGTTCTTACTTTATTGAGAAAAGAATAGTTATAGTTTACAGCTTCCCTAGTTTCCATAGACTCTTATGATCTATACAGATTATCTATTGTACCCAATAAAAAACAGCTTGCCCTTATACCTCCTTCTCCCTATATAGCAACTAACGAGAAATCATTCGTGTACATAGAGGCTGAATGCCCGAAGTACAGTAACATACATCTCTGTGAAAAGAAGACGAGTCACCAAATTAGGACAAAACCAGATTGTATCCAGAAACTCATCGCCAACCAGGATCTAGAAGACACCTGCCACTTCGTCAAGATTACACTTTCCAAAGAAGCAATGGAGAAACTGGATGACCAGCATTACGTACTGTCACTACCTCAACCAACTAAAGTACAATTAGCATGTGGAAGAAAAGACTTCAACACTCTACAAGGCAGCTACCTCGTCACCATCCCTGTGGACTGCTACCTGCAAACATCAGAATTCACCATCATCAACGAAAACAACGAGATTGAAGGCCAGCCGCTCAAGTTATCAAAGATCCCATACAACGAGATAAATCAGACCAACATTCCCACTCACATCATTGGCTTCAATTCAGTCAACTTAGAAGAGCTTCACAGCATCCAGAGAAAAGCAATGATGGAAAGTCCTCTGAAGATTGACAATACTCATTCGGTTGTTCTATACCATACAACCATACCATTCTACATCTTCACAATATGCGTGCTCGCACTTATCATCTTAGCGATAAGCCGCAGATATAGATGCTGGAATCTCAGAGCGGACAGCAAAGAAAAACCACAAACTGTTAAGATACATACGTACGAAGAGGTAACCAGGGACTCCAAGAAACGAGATGAACCTCCAGCAACATTTTCTCTCAACATGATCAAATAGTTGCTGATCTTCGGGGGGAGGTGTTACATACGGATCCCTAATGGATATCGTCGACCTAGCAACTCATTCGATTGACGTCGGAAACATGAAAACTGCATCGTCGACACCTGGGCCAGCCACGAGCCGCCGACGCAGCAAAACGGCATATTAGTAATAAGTTATTTTTAATAAGTTTTTGGTCATTCCATATTCTAGCATCGAATAGGTTTCACTAAAATTAATTGTAATTTCTTTGTTCTAAAATAAATTAGTTTAAAGTACTTTGGTTTTTTTTCGAGCCTCCGCCTGCAGTCTACGTAATTTGCTCGTAAATAGTATGGTTATTAATTTTGTAATTACGAAAATAGGGTCCTTTTTTTCTAGAAAAATGTATGTGATTGCATTTGTCAGCATTAAGTAACATGTTATTGTCCAAACACCACCGGGAGAAACGATCCAAGTCATCTTGCAGTTTATATGTATCCTGATTGCACTCTATTCGTTTTATAATTTTTAGATCATCCGCGTATAAATATATGTTTGAGTGTATGAAACAAGACGCCACGTCGTTTATGAATATATTGAAGAACAATGGTCCCAGATGGGAGCCTTGGGGCACACCTGAAGGTGTAAGAAAGAGGTTCGACGAATAACCATTGACCACGACCTTAGATGTGCGCCCAACAAGGTATGACTCACACCACTGCAAGTTATTCCTGCAATTCCGATTGAGTGTAATTTGTTAACTAAGATTTTGTGATCCACCTTGTCAAACGCCTTACTGAAATCAGTGTAAATCACATCTACAGGCGATCCACGGTCCATAGCATCAACTAAGTCTGATACAAAGCACGCAAGATTGGTTCCAGTAGAACGGCCTTTCATGAAACCGTGTTGTTCAGGCATCAATATTTGTTTTACATGCCACGAAAGTAAAGGGTATACTAAAGCTTCGAACACCTTGCCAAAAATAGACAAAATTGACACTGGTCTATAGTTATTCGCAGCGGACCTGTCACCAGACTTAAAAATCGGAACAACTCGTGCTTCTTTCCAAGTTTTCGGAAAACAACCTGTGCTCAATGATTTATTATAAATCATAGAGAGAGGTTCCCCCAAAAACTCACAACATTTTATTACAAAAATAGAAGGCAGTCCGTCAGGCCCTGGCCCTTTATTAGGGTCCAGTCTTTTCAAAGCTTTAATGACAGAATCCTTGGTGAACGACAATTGGGTCAGAAAATCAGTATGCTGATATTGCAAGCTCTCGTGTTTAGTCCTATCGTCAACAGGATTGTTACTGTGAGTGTTATAGACGGATGAAAAACATGAGGCAAATATGTTGCAATTTTCTGCTCCGTTACTACCTTTGACATCGCCGTAATGTATTGAAGAAGGATATGTACTATTACCGTTACGTTTTTGCTTTAAAAATGACCAAAATAGCTTAGGATTAGAAGTTATCGAAGATTCTACTGACTCTAAATACTGCCTATAATTACTATGTATTAATTTTGAAACTCTGTCTTTGAGCAAACGATATGAAATTTTATCTAAGGGGTTTTTAAATTTGGAATAAAGTGAGTGGTATTTGTTCTTTTCTCGTAGTAGGCGAACCAGATCTTTGCTAAACCAAACTGGATATTTGCAAGTTTTAGGCTTAGTCTTAGGTACGTATTTCTCAATCACATTATAAATAACTTTGTAAAAAGAATCCACCATTACGTCAACATCGCAACATTGTGAGAACATGTCTTGCCATGATATATCACTTAATTCTCGAAAAATGTTACTGTAATCAGCTTTATAGAACTTAAATTTTGGTTCCTGGTTAGGGCGTAAAGTATCCTCGTGCAAGTTACATAGCAGTTCGAATTCAAGGGGGGGGTGGTACGAGTCTATGTTACTTAGAGGGTTTTCGGACTTACTTAGCTTTCGCACAGTGGTATCGGTAAGAACGAGATCGAGAATCTTATTTTTATGATTATAAATACAATTGTATTGAGCTAAATTATTTAAAGAAATAAAGTCTAACAGTCTCAGCTCATAAATTCCGTTTTTAGTTAAAGAAGATGCAAGCGGTGCGCCTGAAGAACCTATCCATTCGATGCTACTCAAATTAAAATCACCTAATATTAACGTGGAATTAAAGTTTTCTAAGGCATTGTTAGCGTTCTCGATAAAATGTTCTAAGATGCGTTTTTGTACTGGAGGAGGAATGTACACGGCACAGATTAAGAGATCTATACTTCTATACAAATATTGAAAATATAGATTTGTTTACAATCAGGTGAGTGAGATAATGGTCGATTGCGAGAATATCTGCTTCCATACAAAAGTCATAACGAGAAATTTTTATTTATTTTTGTTTGTAATTAATAAAACCAAAAACTACTGAAGTGATTCAAAAATTCTTTCACCAGTAGAATACGCTACTTCATCACTAATTGACAGACATATATTTCGCAAGCGAAGCCGCTGGCAGAAGCTAGTCTAAGTATGTTATACATAAGCACTATTATACCTATGTAGTCGACAACATGAACTGTCCGAATGATTTGACGAAGTCCCTATAAAAATAAAGTGGAAGGTCAGGCCAATGCAAAGTATTGGCATGATTTACTTTTTTCTTTTCGGCAAAAATTAAACCTAGGTTATATGTTAGAGGCCAACACGAGGAAGCAATAGCAAAAAGAATCAGGTTTGATACATATAGAAGCATTGCTAGTATATATTTTGTCATCCGTTACCTATCTCCGTTATATTGTAACGAAATGAAAATATGCGTAATATTTTGAGGTTTCCATTGATAAAATAGGTTAAATTGGTTACTACTGTTATAATTTGTTCAGTCGCAGTTTTTCATCACTAAAACTAGTAAAAAAAATAAGTGATAAATGAATCGAAAAGATACACGTTAGTGTTGTTATAATGATTGACACTATTTAATGCATACTCACTATAAAAAACCGAAACTAAAACTATATTTAACAATGGGAAGCTTAAAAGATCAGACATATAGTATTTAATTTAAGAAAAATAATGCATGATAATAAACTATAGCAATATACTAAATAGTCTCTAACATTGTTTGCTTACGGTTCATAGACATAATTCTTTTTGCTATTGATTTATCATACAGTCCTTTAAGATATGGTCTAGGTTTGACTATTTGCGAAAAGAAAAATTTCATTCCCCTTTTAGCAACCATTTCAATAATAATAAAAAAAATCAGATTCAAGCCACGCATTTCTTTATTGGCCACGTGATCAACCTTTTCATTTAATAATTAAGCACCTGGAAAACGAGATATCCCGTACTAAACTATTTTGTCTTTTTTACAACGCCAAGAGCGAGCAAAGCGTGCTAAGGAATTATAGGGCACTATGATATTAACCTAGGTTAGAATAGGTGGTTTTTTTTTTACAACCACCCAAAAAGTGGCTTATATAGAAGATAACTAGTGGCTAAGATAGTATCATTCTGACGCTCGTTAATTGTAGCTCGCTGAGTAATTTAGAGGCAATGTAAATTTTTAGACGCGAATAATGCTATTAAAATGAATTTTGCTTAATTAGCACCCATAAAAATATATATGTCGTGGCCAGATCTTATAAATTGATCACTTCATGAAATGGCCAACTAAAACTGGCTTGATCGTTGTAAACGTTCAAATTTGATGATATGTCAATCCTCGTTTGGCCTACTTTCTTTAGACCTTTTATTAGGGTTCTGTAGCCAAATTACAAAAAACGGAACCCTTATGGATTCGTCATGTCCGTCTGTCCGTCTGTCCGTCCGTACGTCACAGCCACTTTTTTCCGAAACTATAAGAACTATACTGTTGAAGCTTGGTAAGTTGATGTATATACTGTAAACCGCATTAAGATTTTCACATAAAATAGAAAAACACAATAAATTTTGGGGGTTTCTCATACTTAGAAATGAAACTCAAATTTTTTTTTCGTCAAACCCATATCTATTGATAGGTCCTCAAAAATGATATTGAGGTTTCTAATGTCATTTTTTTCTAAAGTGAATAGTTTGCGCGAGAGACACTTCCAAAGTGGTAAAATGTGCCCGCCCTCCCCCCTGTAACTCTAAAATAAGATAATAATAAAACTAAAAAAAATATATGATGTACATTATCATTTTATCATGCAAACTTCCACCGAAAATTGGTTCGAACGAGATTTTTTTTTAACAATTTACCTTTCAAGTTTGTACGGAACCCTTAGTGCGCGAGTCCGATTCGCATTTGCCCAGTTTTTATCATAGATATCCTACATCAATGATAATGACATATCATCAAATGTTAACGTTTTAACGATCTGGCCGGTTTTAGTTGGCCATATCATGAAGTGATCAATTTCTAAGATCTGGCCACGACATATATACATAGCTATTTTCATAGGGTTTCTATTTTAAAGATACTTGGGAAATATTGAATCCATTACCCAACCATTCCAAATCATTAGAAATAAGAGTCGACCAAATTAAGGAAACCGTCCACTCGCAAACTCACAATCAAGTTTAATTAGACACCGAACGATTTGGGCCGAGTGGTTTTCATTGTTTAAAGTATTGACAATCTATTTATAGATAAGGATTTCGTATTTACGTCACAACTTATGTGGCTCATCCGGTTGGCAAATAGATTTAAGCCAGTCATTGAAACTTAAGTATTATAAGTATTATACGCAGGGGCGCCGACAGCGTGGGTGACCGATGAGAAATAAATAGTGGGTGCTGAGCACCCCTGAGAATAGACATCAAGAAACGGATCAGTAATCGCCTTTTATTAGGTTATGTATAAATTATAATATTTTTTATATAAAAAACTAGTTTTATTTTATATTTTATAAAACATAATTAGTATTTAAGTACGCAGTATGTAAGTAGGACATTTATTTATTTGTCGGTCGATCAGTGTGCGTTTCTCTTCTCACACTTCGCCACTTTTTCGAGTCATCAAATGAGCATCTGGACAGTCCTGCAGGCCAAAAAGAGCTATATCAGCTTACTAGAATAAGAGAGAGAAAGGCGAGGGATATTTGTCATGTAAGATGTATAAGAGATGAAACTGGAATGGTTCTATCGGATGATGAAAAAATCAGAAAGAGGTGGAAGGAATATTTTGAAAGATTGTTAAATGAGAAAAATAATTGGAGTGGGGTGTTAGAGAATAAACCAGTGAATGTGGGATTAGTGAGAATGGTTAGTATGGATGAAGTCAGAATAGCAGTAAATGGAATGAAGAATGTTAAAGCCATTGGTCCAGATGGAATACCAGTTGAAGTGTGGAAGTTATTGCGAGTGGATGGATGGTTAGCTTTGTCCTTCAATAAGTTGTTGCTGGAAGAAGCCATACCTGATGAGTGGTGCAATAGCTCTTTGGTGCCGATTTTTAAAAACAAAGGTGATGTGCTTGAGTGCAACAATTATAGAGGAATAAAGCTAATGTCACATACTATGAAAGCCTGGGAGAAAGTTATTGAAAGGCGACTGAGAGAAGAGAGTGAAATTTCATAGAACCAATTCGGTTTTATGCCTGCTCGCAGTACAACGGATGCCATTTTCGCTATACACCAGCTGTGCGAGAAATACATTGGTGCGCATAAAAACTTGCACATCGTATTCATTGACCTCGAAAAGGCATACGACCGGGTACCTCGTGAGGTTATGTGGTGGGCCCTTAAGGAGAAAGGTGTGCCTGGGAAGTATGTGCAGTTGATCCGAGCGATGTACAGTCGATGCAGTACCCAAGTCCGGTCTACAGTGGGCACCACTGGCAGCTTCAATGTGGCTGTCGGCTTACATCAAGGGTCGGCTCTCAGCCCTTACCTCTTCCTGATGATAAAGGATGCTCTGACGTCGGACATTCAGGAAGAGGCTCCCTGGTGTATTTTGTTTGCCGATGACATTGTGTTGGTTGCCGAGAGTGGCCTAGAGGTCCAGAACAGATTGGAGGTGTGGTGGCACAGACTGGAGAGTGTTGGCCTGAAATTGAGTAGAACCAAAACGGAATATTTGTTCTGCGATTTCGGCGGTCTCTCCAATCCAGTGCCTTTAGCGCTTGCTGGAACGCCCATACCGATCTGCTCCGACTTTCGGTACCTCAGGTCACTCGTCCAAGGGGATGGTGAGGTAGACCGGGACGTAACACATCAGATCAACGCAGGATGGATGAAATGGCGACAGTGCACGGGAACAACTTGTGACCCACGGATGCCCCTCAAGTTGAAGTAGAAGTAAAATCTACAAGTCCGTGATAAGACCTGTCATACTGTATGGATCAGAATGTTGGGCTGTGAAAAAGACGGATGAAAAAAGATTGCACGTAGCGGAGATGAGAATGTTAAGATGGATGTGTGGTGTGACGAGAATGGATAAAGTGAGAAATGAGTATATTAGGGGAAGTTTGAAAGTGACGCCAGTGACTGAAAAGTTGAAAGGGAATCGTTTGTCTTGGTATTGTCATGTGAAGAGTAGGGATGAAACGCATGTTATTAAAAGAGTTATGAGTTTACATGTGGATGGATGGAGAGGGAAAGGGAGACCAAAGAAAAGATGGATGGATTGTGTGAAGAGTGA
The DNA here is from genome assembly GCA_961205895.1 of Mythimna pallens. Taxonomy (NCBI): domain Eukaryota; kingdom Metazoa; phylum Arthropoda; class Insecta; order Lepidoptera; family Noctuidae; genus Mythimna; species Mythimna pallens. The sequence goes on from OY540837.1 coordinate 19,197,532, forward strand.
TATGAAAGAAAAGGAAGTTAGTGATAGTATGACGAGTGACAGAGCAGAATGGAAGAAGAAAACGTATTGCGCCGACCCCAAATAACACGGGACAAGGGCAGGAAGATGATGATGAAATGAGCGTGAGCACCCATGAGGTTTTCTAAAAGCCGCCGCCCCTGATGATACGTTTATATGAGATAATTTCGAATTTCAACGCAAACCTAGCCGTAGGCAAACTAAGAAATACATTAGGCTAAGCAAACAAAAACTTCTTATTGCTGTTATTTCTGTCTCATATCTTGTGTGTTTAGTTCTTAATGGAAAAGTAATCAAATGAAGACATCTCTCAAGAGACTATATTGTAACTTGAAGCTAGCTCTATCCTAAGGAAATAATTATTTTCCTTACAATAATTTAGATTTCATTGTGTTAGTGTTGATTGTATGTAGTAGTTTGCATGTCCTTAAACCAAAAATCGAAGACATGTGACATCCACCAATACGCACTGGGCCCGCGTGGTGGATTACGGCCCATTCCTTCTCTTAAAGAGGAGGCCTGAGTCGTAGCAGTGGAACCATTAAAAAGGCTTATTATGCTATTATTATTCTATGTTGATAGTACAAGAACTTCTCCCACTCTTGGTGGAGCGAGAGGGAGTATTCGATTTTTACTGTGAAAAACACATCCGTGTTTCTCCAATCAGTGCTTTAACTAGCCATTTATTAATATCGACGGTTGAAATGTTAATTGATCTAAACGAATTTTTTTTTCCAATATTGAGTTTTAGACATATTCGGAATCCGTCAATTTTTCTCCGTCGTTTGAGTCAGGTTTAATTTTTTTTTTTTTAATTTTGCTTAGTTCAATTAGCCTTTCAACCATCGAAATAATGGTTAACCATTAATATAAAGACGATGTAGACATTGAAAGGGAGCGTAGGGCACTAGCCGTCAGGTGCAACATAGTCCGTAGATTTGCTCGGTGTACCGACCAAGTTAAAATCACTCTTTTTAAGGCCTACTGCCAGTCTGTACACGGGTAGTCTATGGGTCAATTACACCAAAAGATCGCTAGATGTCCTGCGCGTCCAATATAATAATACCTTCAGGATGTTGTTGGGATTGCCTCGCTACTGCAGTGCGTCGGATGTTTGCGCAGTCGCTTTTTTTGTTCGCAAGAAAAGCGCTTCGCTGCTTAGGAGAGTGAGAGATAGTCGCAACAGCATCCTGAGAACTGTTGCGGCGAGCTATAGCTCTCCGATCATAAAATTTATTATGCAAAGGGTAATGGGTACTAACACTAGATAACTTTTAAGTTACTAACACTTTATGGATCTTTTTGTGTCCGAAGTAAAATAAATTCTATTCTATTAATATAAACAGCCGTAGTCAGAACCCTCAATTTTTGTAATTCTCTTCTTTATTGTATTAATTTAACCAACCATTACATTATAATTAACATAAACCTAAATAACGAACAATGGACAAGGTTTTAATGAGAAATTACAGTTTTTCATCAATCTTTTTCATTTAATTTACCTTTGCGGAGCCAAATTTCTTTCACAATGAAGCATTTTCATTCAGTCATTGTCGTCTGTTGACCCTATTTATGTGATCATTTTATCTTTTTTTTTGTATAATTATACTTCGAAAAAAAGACTTTAACATAACATCAACATTATTACTCGATATTTTTCCAAATGTCTTGTATGAAATAAAACACATAATGAAATTGATTCGTTGAAAAAAAATTCTACTCTTTTTTAGGTTTTTTTTTTATTTTGCTCCACACTAAAAATCACTCCTGTATCGTGGGAGCGTTCAGCGTTCACAAACAAATACGTACACAACATAAAACACCCAGACCCGGATCACCTATATATAAGCCATACAAATATATATATTCCGTACGGGAATCGAACCCGCGATAAGCAGCGCAGCAGCCGATCGGTCACCTACTATGCAAACAGTGCACATTATTCCTTAATCCTTTCCTTTCAATCTACCTGCGCAGAGCCAAGTTCTATTTATTTATCTTTATATAAAAAAGGAGAAACTGACTGACTGACATATCAACCCAGAGTGGAAACTACTGGGTCTAGGAGCGTGAAATTTTATACAAGGTTCCTTATATGATGTAGGCGAGTACTAAGAGAAAGAGGATTTTTTAAAATTACCACATAGGGGGATGAAACGTGGTTCCAAAGTTTGTATGGATAAACCTACATTCAAGCGGGCGAAGCTGCTGACAGAAGCTAGTTTATTCCAGATAGGCTCACGTGACCACTATCTCACCTCATGGTGAGCGACGATGTGGTCTACGATGGAGCACGCTTGCCTAGAAGCAATCTATTCACTCTTGACTTAAAGACCCCTAGGTTATAGCTGTTAGGAAACCCAGACTCCTGCAGGAAATTTCACTTCTCTGTATACACTATGAATGTATTCCTTTCACAGTTGGAATTTAGTTTTTTTTAGGGTTCCGTACCTCAAAAGGAAGAAACGGAACCCTTATAGGATCGCTTTGTTGTCCGTCTGTCAAGACCCTTTATCTCAAAAACGCGTGGACGTATCAAGTTGGCATTCACGTCTGCCTGCGAAAGTCTGCGGTCCCTTGAAACTGTGAAAAAAATCAAACTTCTAAGATAACGGAAAAAGAAAGATACGGTCGTTTATGTTGCAAAAACATGTATTTCGACACTCTCAAGGGAATCAAAATTCATAGGGTACTTCCCGTATACCTAGAATCCTACAAATTATATATTATATGCATAAAGTATGATCTCATAGCACTAGTATAGGAAAAATCTGAAAACCGTAAATTTGTAGTTACGTCACAAATAAAAACTTTTTTACTATTCGGAAAAATCTTCGTAACATTGAACTGTTTTCATAGGTAAGTTTGTACGGAACCCTCAGGGCGCGATAAGGACTCGCACTTGCCCGGCTTTTTTTTTGGTCATTGAGCCGTTTTCGACAATTCTGTAAGTGTCACGTTGGGACGGCAGCCCAGTGAAATCCACCGTCGAACTTTGTACTTTTTGGTAAACGTTAGTCTAGCTTAAACCAAGAAAGCAAGTAGTGCTTGACTGCGATTCCACCTGATGGTAAGCAGTGTTGCAGTCGTTGATGGTAAGGCGCCTTAGTTTATTAAGAGCCTATTCACTCTAGCCTTGAAGTAACCTAAATTTTAATAGGACAGGAAGACCGCAGCAGGCAAATTGTTCCAGTCCTTCGATGTACCGATGACCGTAGAGGTTTCAATAACATAAGGGTGGAATCTCGCCATATGTTGGGTTTGCCGATGCTACCATCGGAAAACCAAGGAGATGGCGGATCTGTAAAGTACCGAAAGTTTGGCTACCCTATCTAAAATAATGAAGCATTTATACACAGGTCTACAACTGATTGTATAGTAATTTCAATCATTGTGTTCTGTTGACCTCTTGTGTAATGTCATTGTAGGATCTCCCTTTATGAATTAAGTAGGTAACGTAGGTAACTGGGCAATGACCTGTGGGGTCACATTCTATGCAAATTCAGGGTTACCCTTTGTTAAGTTGTTTATGGAGGTGAATGCTCCAGGACAAACCGGGAAATTCAAATTTTCGTATGTTTTTTACAATTTGCAGTTCATAAAGTGTGATACGGTGCGTAAAGTATGTCAAGAAAAAACATATTTTTAGTAATGACATTTACACGACTAAACAACCATTAATAATAAAATATTTACTATCACAACACTGAGTCCTGGTCAATAAGTGAAACCCTGACTCCTCAGCTTGGTTATAAGCCGGTTTTCAAGCAACCAGGGACTTCTTCAATTTACATTTTTCATTTTAAGAGCAGTAGATACGAGTATTAGACTTAAAGAAATTAAAATGAAGAAAGAAAATATAATAAAATTACATGAAACTATTTTTACTTTAAACGTGTAGTTATAAAAAGAAATTTCGTAATCGTGATTGCAGCTACAATTTGTAGTTAGTAATTAAAATGTTTAACTACTTTTTACGATTATTTAATTTAATTTTTAATTATGATTACTAACTACAATATATAGTCGTGGTTATTAATCAGTAGTTAGATTTCATATTGCCCAACACTGATTTCACCATACAAGTGATTTCATCAAAATTTCACGTTTCAAATTATGACTAATTTTAATTCACCGTTTTCAAATATGTTTATTTCGCATTTAAATTATGTTATTTTAATGCCAACCAGGCGACCAGTATAATAGGATTTTCCAAATATTTGCTGGCCGAGTGGTAACGGCCCCGACTTACGAGTTGTAGGTCGCGGGTTCAAACCCAGCCAGGCGCACGTGCTCTCAAAACGGTAAAGGAAAACATCGTGAGGAATCCGGCATGACCTAGAACCAAAAGATCGAACACATGTGACATCCACCAATCCACACTGGACCCGCGTGGTAGATTACGGCCCATCCCTTCTCCTAGAGAGGAGGCCTGAATCCCACTTATGACAAAATTTAAGGCTGATTATGCTATATGCTATTATTCTATGGCCAAGGACCCTCTTTGTTTTCCTCACAGTTAGATAATTATAATGTCAACATTTTAAGTTAAAATATTCATATTCATTTGTTCTCATATTTAAAATATCGTTTAAGCTTTACAATTTGGCTTTGAATTTTATTGATATAATGACCGTCTCTCTTATCTACCGTCATCCATACTAACCAAAAGGGATTACCCTCTCCTTTCCATAATATAATATTATATACGTATGTACTCGTAGGAATGTCGGTTCCTATTCATAACTAACCCTCTACAAAACACTAATAGAATACGAACCATTTTTCCTTATTATTTTATGTCTTTACAAAACACAAATACACAATCATCATGGGTTGTGCGAAAGTGAACCCCAAATATCAAAATAGCAAAATTATAAATATATAAAAATAGACACCTAAAACATAAATTCCTAACTAAATATCTTAAAATTAGGTGTCAAAAGTCTTCAGCTTCATAATATAAGTAATTATAAGTTTAAGTAGATAAGTTGAAGCGACTAAACGGAATTGCATGAAATTCTGCCAGTTGCTATTTTAATATCTATATTTAGTTTTTATTTTTACTTTATTGACATTGTTCTCACATGATAGCGACAAGAAACATGTAACAGAGATATTTGTAATTGCAAAACACGATTGAAAAGAGTGTCCATGGAGTTTCTTGCACATTCTTCTCCATAGAGATCTACGCTTTGGAATGTGCAATTAAAATCATTTTTTCTGACTGACTGACTTCTTGACATTTCAAAAGTGCCTGTAAATGGTTTATTTTAAATAAATGATTTGAATTTGAATTTGAATTTGCACATGACTAGATCATATTACAGGACAAAGCATTTTATAAGTACCTAATTACCGTCTGCTAGGACTAACCTCCTAAAGTTTGCCCCTTTGTCACGAGCCATACGAACTATCAATAATATAGCACAATCGGAGGATATATTTGGCCAAACACTGCCGAAATTTTTGGAAGCAGCTCAAATAATTATTGAGAAAGGTCTGGACATTACATCCTAATTAATAGAATATCATAACCATGTACATAATTAAGTGTTAGTTATAACATCGCATTATCTGTAAAGGTGTTATAATGAAATAAATAAAATAATAAATAAATACTTATAAAATGTTTTGTCCTGAATTAAAAACTTAAAAACTGACAGACGGATCAACGCACAACCTAAACCGCTAATCGTAAAGACCTGAAACTTGGAGAGTATCTTTTTTGTATGACGTAGGCATCCGATAAGAAAGGATTTGTCAAAATTCTACCCCTAAGGGGGTAAAAAAGGGGGGCCAAATTTATATGATTACTTGGTTTAATCTACTACAAATTTTACAGGTACTTTAATAATTATTGAATTGTAGACAGTAATACTTCAATTGTTACTTATATTTTAATTGTTGTCTTGTACTTTTAATTGTAACCTAATCGAAGTTCAACTTAAATTTAAAAATATTATGTATGCACACAAAATCTGTGAATGATGTGCACGACTATAATAAATTGGTTTCCTAACAAAACAAAACGTAATAAAATAAATAAAAATAAACTAGTGTGTGTATGAAGTTTGTTTAAACGATGTTTTGCAATATTGCATCAACTGCAGAGAGTGAAGTTGTATTTCGCCTTTCTGTCACATAAGCAGAGTGGCGCAGTGGAAGCGTGCTGGGCCCATAACCCAGAGGTCCGTGGATCGAAACCACGCTCTGCTAAAATCCTTTTTTTATTTCTGACATAAACAAACTTTAGGTACAATGCCAAAATTGTTATAGGTACTTGTGACATTTGAACCTTTTTGATGAATTTTGTAAAATTTATAATAAAACCTAGATGTGATAAATGACGTCACGTGATCTATGTATAATATTATTATCGTTTTAATAATAAATAATAATAATAATATTTATTTAAAAGACAACATTGGTCCAATGTTTATGTTACTAACCATTGGAACAATATTTTCATATCAACTAAAAGGTTAGTAGTATTTAAAAAATATAAAAAAACTTAACCTTCTACCGCACCAGCAACCACAACCAGTGACTGATCACTGGTGCATCGTGCTTATCGGCTAAGTTTCGAAGAATGCTATTGGAGCTGTTCCTAGGTCTGCTTAGTAACGAAGCAGCCTTCTTCCTCGTTATAGCTGTCACCATTTCCTTTTTTATGGGATGATACTCTTGGATGGGTAACGAGATAAGATAAACTGTATCTTTGTATAAAATGTATAAACGACAAGTAATACAGCTGTCATCATGCAGTACTTTGATTAAGCCATGTATTTTTAGTATTTCATCAGTTGCAGATAGTGGTGTTATATTTCACCGCTATGTCACGTGAGCAGAGTGGCGCAGTGGAAGCGTGCTGGGCCCATAACCCAGAGGTCCGTGGATCGAAACCACGCTCTGCTAATACCATCTTTTTGGATGTTTCATAGATTATATATGTTAACTGTTTGACCATAGATGATAAATTGATTGCAGCTAGGGCAATTTTCTTTTTTTTTAATTTAAATTAATGTTTTTCTTTTAGCTCATTTATTATTTTAGGTAATATATATTTATATTGATGACCGATTTATTAATGATACTAGCGCTAGCAGTTATCCAGCGTGGTACTACTACGCTAAAAAAGAAATACATTTTGTACATTTGCTGGAAAAGAAAGAAAGAAAACTTGTTTATTCTGTCTGAATAGACGCACAATTGGTTACAGAAATACAAAAACCACTTTCCCTGTCAGGCCATGTGTGGATCGGGCATAACTGTGTTGCACCATATAACCATAGACAACACAGTAAACAAGAAGTTGGGAAAAATTTAAATTTGCATTTTGTTTATTGGATTTTTAAGTTTTAAGGACCAAAAACTAATATCAAATATTGACATTTTATGAATACAACTTGACATTATCATTTTATTGTTCAATGACTTTTTATTGCATTTTGATATTACAAAATTATATAAAATAGTAAACATTGCGATCTCATTCTACTTATTTTTCTTTTATGTGAATTTGCTAATATACTTTATATATCTACACCAATGAAAAATTATTATTATTATTATTATTATAAAGTGAGTATATTAGCAAATTCACATAAGTAATTATAGTTCATGCAATATTAAATGAAAATATATAAATAAGAGATGTGTGGGCGACTCACATATATTTACACAATTTACACACTACACGTAAACAATAATTATATAATTCACCTACATCTATCTATTTATATATATTTACACATACATATTTATTTATATATATATTTCCAAGATATCAACACACATATACACTAACACTAAACACTACGTATGGAATGACGTGACACATTGGACACAGGCATTGTCGATGACGCGCCGGCGACGGTTTTCCTTCTACCGCCACGTTGTTGATATATTTGTTTCTCACCAGTCACGACCTACGCTGCTAGAAAGACATACGTGCACTCGCGCCGATAAAAAGTTGTCGACACATACCCGCGCTAAATCATCGCTGACTTGAAAAGACTATATTCTAGCTGTTACGTTATAAGTGCTTGTGCTTAGCTTACTCGCGCCTTCTAATCTATAGTGCTGTAGTGTTGTGTGTGAGGAATATACCTGGAGATTCAGCAAGGACTTTTATTTGTTCATCCACCTACCCAGTGAGTACCTACACCACACACACCATCCATACAACTAAAGATGTGGCTAAACTGTACTATACCGGACAACGAGTTTTACGCTCATAATTTTATATTGGAAAGGTTTATGTCTAAAAAGTAATTACGCAAAATCTCAATGTTAGGAAACATATAGTTTTTGAGAAAAAAAAATATGAAAATCGATAATTTTTCGTATTAATTGACGCCATTTTGACAGATTTCGTTCACTTTTTACTTTGTTTGTAATATTATGACAAAGGTATTAGTTCATTCAGCCACAATGAATAGTTAACAAAACGCATTTTTTTTTTATTTACATTAAAAATGACGAATAATATAGCTAAATGACGAGTAATATAGCCAAATGACATATTATACATCATATAAGTGAATTTAGCTTGTCCAATGCTAAATTAATAATATTTGATAAAAGTAAAATAAATGTTACTACTTAATAAATAGTTTGTTATAATTTTAGTGTTTAATTTATCAAGCTCTTATTATTTAGTTTACATGAAAGTATACAATTGCTACAGTGGGTGGTTAGGTTAGGGTTATTTTTTTTTTAAACCACCCAGAATACGTTTTTTTTCCAATCTAAATACATGAAAGTATACAATGGCTACAGTGGGAGGTTAGGTTAGGGTTTTTTTTTTTTAAACCACCCAGAAAACTTTTTTTTTTTCATCTAAATACATGAAAGTATACAATTGCTACAGTGGGAGGTTAGGGGACACCCCCCCTCCCCCCTCACCCCAAAAAACCCAATATTTAGTTGTCCGGTATAGTACAGTTTTACCAAGAATGAGATCGCAATGTTTTTTTAAATTAAAAAAAAAATACTAATATCAAAATGCTATAAAAAGTCATTGAATAATACAATAATAATGTCAAGTGGTATTCATAAAATGTCAACATTTAATATTAGTTTTTGGTCCTCAAAAACTCTCTTCCACACTCCTTACGTGACAGCCCTTCTCTGGATGTCTTCAAGAGGAAAAACAACAATGACATAGTACATATGTATATGTAGGTATATATATTATAAAAGTATGTATTTATGTATGTAAGTATGTTTATGTTTTATTTTATTCATATTATTTGTAATTTTAAAATTGTGCACTGGATCTTACCCTCTACCGTGATCTCTCTCAATCACTCAAAGGTTTGCTTGAAGATAACTCGACTTTGAATTAAGCTCGCCTATGTAGATACATGAACTCTGTTATGCACAATCATATTTTGTAACTTATCATGGTGTCCAATAAAGAATAAAATAAAAAAAACTTGAGAGGTGTCAAGGGACACCCGGATGGAACGAAGTTCCTCTGATTGGATTACTGAAACTAATTTCTCAACCATTTCATTAAAATCTTTGGAATCTTTGAATCAATCAATCGATCAATCTTTCATTCAATCTTTGAATAAATCAAGCTATCCATCAACTTATCAATCTATCGACTTATCCATCTACCTATCAATCTATCATCAACCCATCAATCAATATATCAATCAATCAATCCATCAACATATCTATCAATCTATCAATCTATCAATCTACCAATCTATCAATCTATCAATCTATCAATCTATCAATCTATCAATCTATCAATCTATCAATCTATCAATCTATCAATCTATCAATCTATCAATCTATCAATCTATCAATCTATCAATCTATACATCTATAAATCTATCAATCTATCAATCTTTTAATCCATCAATCAATAAAACAATCCTTCAATCCATCCATCAATCAATCAATCTTTGACTCAATCTTTGAATCAATTGATATAAATATTTAGTAAACAAAAAAAAAAGTGTCGTGACAACTTTTCGTAAGAAAGTGTCGTGACAACTTTTCGTAAGATTTATTTCCGTCTAGCCCCCTTTCACAACGCGTGATAAGGAACTTCGTTCCAATAAATAAAAAACATATAATATAATTTAAATTTTAAAATATATGATCCCACTTACAATCAATTTAACAACAATGACAAAAAAGTTAACATAATATATGAAACATCCAAAAAGTTCGTAATAGCAGAGCGTGGTTTCGATCCACGGACCTCTGGGTTATGGGCCCAGCACGCTTCCACTGCGCCACTCTGCTTACGTGAGAAAGGGCGAAATATAACACTACTATCTGCGACTGATGCAATACTAAAAAACATGGTTTAATCAAAGTACTGCATGATGACAGCTTTATTACTTGTCCTTTATAAATTTTATACAAAGATATAGCTTATCTTATCTCGTTACCCATCCAAGAGTTTAGTACAGCTTCTAATGAAATTATTAAACAAATAAAAACGACACGGCGACGGCGGCGGCTATAATGAGGAAGAAGGCTGATCTAGGAACAGCTCCAATAGCATCATTCGAACCTTAGCCGATAAGCATGTTGCGCCAGTGATCAATCCCTGGTTGCAGTTGCTGGTGCGATGGTAGGTTCAGTTTTTAGGTTTTTAAACATTACTAACCCTTTAGTTGATAAGACAACATTGTTCCAATCGTTAGTAACATAACCATTAGACCAATGTTGTCTTTTAAATAAATATAATTTTTATTTATTATAAAAAAAAAAATTATACATAGATCACGTGACGTCATTTATGGCATCTTTGTTATTATATATTTTACAAAATTCATCAAAAAGTTTCTAATGTCACAAGTTTTACAATGCTGTCATTGTACTTACCTATTATACCTAAAGTTTGATTATGTCAAAATTAAAAAAAAAGATTTTAGCAGAGCGTGGTTTCGATCCACGGACCTCTGGGTTATGGGCCCAGCACGCTTCCACTGCGCCACTCTGCTTATGTGACAGAGAGGCGAAATACAACTTCACTCTCTGCGGTTGATGCAAGATTGCAAAACATCGTTCAATCAAACTTCATACGTACACTAGTTTATTTTTATTTATTTATTATTTTTTGTTTTATTAGTAAGGCACACCAACAGCTTATTTACAGATTTTTTGCGATAAACTTCCAGAAAATGTACCATGCAAAGAAACGAATTAAGTATAGGCGTGCACATCATTCACAGAGTTTGTGTGCATAAATAATATTTTTAAATTTAAGTTAAACTTCGATTAAGTTACAATTAAAAGTACAGAACAACAATTAAAATGAAAATAACAATTGAAGTATTACTATCTACAATTAAATCAAAATATATAATTAAATTAAAACAATTTACATTACAAACTAAACAATTTCAAAATACAAATAAAAAATACACATTAATAACACAAATAAAACAACTATAACTATCTTAAAAAATGGTCTTTAGTTAGAATGCCATAAGGATGATTTTGCACTGCACTGGAATGACATGGGCCGAAAGGTAATGTTGGCGAGTATTTCGGTGATTGTCATGGAAACAATTGGGAACTTATATTGCAAACAAAAGATGGCGACGTTAGTGGCGATATTGTTCACAAACCAAAAGATCCACTTATAACACTCAACATTTTGCTAGATCCAAAAATATTAGCAGAGCGGAGTGGTGGAACTTGCAATGGTATGTGTATGTTGAATCAGGTGGAATATTGCAATTCAATTTTGAAGCGTATATCTTTATCCGATTGAGCTGAAATTGTGTACAGACATTTAGTTTGGATGACAATGCATTATGTAAGGTCATTCTATATCAAACATTGCAGAACAGCCAATATGGCTGTATAATTATTTTTAATGAACTCCTATAATATGGGTATCATATATATGAAAGGACTTGGCGAGAATAACTTAAAGAATAAAGTGACGTCACTCTAAATCCAACATAGTGGACTTCTGAAAGATGGTGCACTAAGTTTTTTATGGTTTCCTATACTATGGGTATCAAATGAAAGGACTTGCTGAGAATACAAATGCAAGTCAACATTTGGGATCTTATTTTGAACAAACATAGTTACATACATAATAATACATTGCAAGTTCCACCATGCTCTGCTAATATTTTTTGATTTAGCAAAATGTAGAGTGTACAAAATGTATAAGTGAATAATTTGGTTTGGGATCAAAATCGGTAATACGTCACCATCTCGTTTGTTCGAAATAAGATACCAAATGTTTCCATGATAATGTCCGATATGCTTCCTAGCATTACCTTTCTGCTAATGACATTCCAGTACAGTGCAAAAACATTCTTATGACACTGTAACTAAACCAGCTTTTGTTTGAATTTTGAATGGCGTATAACAATCTTGCAGCAGCCGCAGAGAGTGAAGTTGTATTTCGCCTCTCTTTCACATAAGCAGAGTGGCGCAGTGGAAGCGTGCTGGGCCCATAACCCAGAGGTCCGTGGATCGAAACCACGCTCTGCTAATACCGTCTTTTTTGATGTTTCATAGATTGTATATGTTAACTTTTTGACCATAGATGCTAAATTGATTGACATACCACGCTCTGCTAAAATGCTGTTTTGAAAGGAGATCCATTATGTTCGATGATTTGGGATAAAATAAAAAAATCAGCGGCCAGGAATGAATTATATTATTATTTTATTTAATAAGTGGTGATGAAAGCGCTGGCTTTTACCTCGGTCAGAGATTAAGCATTGCCATACAACATGGTAATGCCACCAGTCTTTTGGGCACACTTCCAGTCGACAGCGATGCGGAGGAATTTTTTGACGCCATATTTTAGACAGGAGTTATTGTAGTAATTTTAATTAGTTAAGTGTTTTTATTGTTCTAGTAATCTTTATTTGTTGGAGTAGAAACATTCATTTTTACACCACCTGCTCGATAATGCCCTTTTAAATGTCATACAACCATCACTTAAAGCAAGTCATTCTGCCCCTAATATAGTATGGGCGATCCCTAGGGAATAATGAGATTTTAATTTGGAACGTCAAAAACTATTACTTAAAAAAAAATACATTAAGTGAATTATTTACGTGTGTTCTAAAGGGTGTTTGGTGCATCGTGTACCACATTGCAATGGTCAACGGGAGGGGTCATCTGCTATCCTTTCAGACCCCTAAACACTTCTCATGCCCTGTGGATTTTTTTCATCGACTTTTTATTGTTTTATGAAAATAAGACCCAAATTTTTCATTCAAATACAAATTTTAATAAATATATAATGCGTAGATTTTGAATTTATTTAGATGTGTAGTTTTTTTAATTTAAAATTAGTGAAATTAACTATCTAGTTTATTTTTTAATTTACTCTCAAAGTTTTGGACTTAAACTAAACCTGTCTATGTTACAGCTACATAAATAGCTATAAAAAAAAAACAAAAGCGACCGGAATCTTCAAACTCCCTCAAAAAGTCTCTAGTGGTTTATCGTCTTGCTAGTGATGTGCCACATTCCATAAAAATATTTTTATAACTTTATGAATTCGCTAAAATTGTGAATCGAGTCACATAAGACTAATATTCAAAATTATGATTTGAAAAATATTTTTGCTTGCTTATAATATAGTTATGGTTATGTTACACTAAAAAGTACCCCTCAGCTAAACTTAAATACCTTATAGCCAGAGTGCATCTCATGATAATTCTAATAATCCCCAACACGGTTAGATTACATTAATTTATTACAGAGTTCCGATGCCTAACTTCAGGCTTCATCATCAGATCAGTTCAATATATTCCCCATCTTTTGTGTGTAGTGGTCTGAAATAAAGTTATCCCCTAGTCACAAAATCTGCTATTGTATGGCGTCATTGCTATAATGATTTGGGGAACAAAGATATATACGATCTTTAAATGAAATAAATTATGTCCATCCACCATTTGTGTATGGAGCGTGAGGGTGTGGCAGACTTTTACTGACTAAAACCCACTCTTATGTTCCTTCTTGCCTTGCGTTCCAGAGCCCCGGGTTTACCTTTCAGAAGCGAACCCATGGCCCCAGTAGACTTCGACCCTGCTGGACCCCTACGATTTTGATGACATTTCCTTGAGGCATGCGTGGAACACTACGCGCAGTCAACGACTCGGGCTTGGTCGGCCGGACGGCGAGTTACCCATTGCTTACCGTCAGCAAACCCTCGCCTACGGTGGCTGGAAATCGGGGTCGGAATCCTGGCGGTGGCGGCAGGGGCGTGAGGGCCGTTCCCTCGTGCGTTCACAATGATGAGTGATGATTAAAACTGTCACAATGTGACAATACACGCAGAGATGTAAAATGATTCGCAAAAACAGTGAGTATTGAATACGGCAACAGATGAGTCACTTAACTGATTTAGTTATTGTGCAGAGATTGGGGTACAAGGGTAGGGGGAGCGGGGGCGCAGGCGCAGAGTACTAAGACAGCTTTACCTGTACGTGTAGCGCGTATTGTGCTTTCATAATAATAATAATATAATTCTTAAAACCCTTACATATTGTTTCCCTTTGTCGTCGTTTTAATTCTTACCTGGTTTAAATCCCCGAACCCAAATATTTTTCGACTTCGACGCCATATTGAAAAATAATGCGTTACACTTGTGCCCGGTTTCCGGTCACCGTAGGCGCAGGCTTGCGGACGGCGAGCAATGGCTGGTTCGCCGTCCGATCGTCGGTAACCGTCCGGACCGAGCCCAAGTCGTCGACGGCGCGTAGTGTTCCACGCGCGCCTCAAGGAGATGTCAGCAAACGTAGGGGCCCAGCAGGGTCGAAGCCTACTGGGGCCATGGGTGATGCGAAAGACATCCCCGGGGCCCTGGAAAAATGGCAAAGAAGGAACATGAGTCGGTTTTTAGTCAGTAAAAGTCTGACACTATCTCTCGCTACGCCCAAGAGCGGGGGATGTCATGAGATGATTTTCTCACCCGAAAAAAAAAAACGTGGGCTATAAACATTACTTATTAATTTTTGATAAACTCCGTAAAATAATTGTCGCATATTTTGCGAAATTTATAAAAAAGGTGACTAGATGACATCAATGTCGTCACATAACCTTATATATTATATCATTTCTTCCGTTTAAAAATCATTAGATGCCATAGCCCATAGGTATCTACTACATTCTTGGTTGGTATTTAGAAAAGATAGATGAGCTATATTTTTATCATTTGTAAACATTAAGTATCACAGCCGTCATCAAAATCAATAAATATCGGAATCAATAATGTTTTGTAAAGTCGCAGATAGTGGAGTTGTATTTCGCCTGTCTGTCACGTAAGCAGAGTGGCGCAGTGGAAGCGTGCTGGGCCCATAACCCAGAGGTCCGTGGATCGAAACCACGCTCTGCTAATACCGTCTTTTTAAATTTGACATAGACAAATTATAGGTATAATAGGTAATAACAGCATTGTATTACTTACTAGCTGACCCAGCGAACTTCGTACCGCCTCATAGTTAGGATAACGCCATCTACTGGTATTATGAGAACAGCATAATTCATTTTATAATGACATTTTAATTAGAGATAGCGTTGTATTCGGTTTTTTTTCGTTTTTTTTTTTCATTTTTCTCACCGTTTAAACCTTCCCTGGACTATCACGAATATTTCAAGACCAAAATTAGCCAAATCGGTCCAGCCGTTCTCGAGTTTAGCGAGACTAACGAACAGCTATTTATTTTTATATATATAGATATACATTTTGATGAATTTTACAAAATGTGAAATGATGAATAATACTCGTACCATAAAAAGATTTTATTAAAAGATTTTTATATATAACGAAATTATTATATTATTTGATAGCATAAATTGAGATTTCACACATTTTTCTTCTCTTGCTCCCTATACACTATTGTCTACATTTCTTTTAATTTCTCCTTTCGCAGGTCTGCTGGAAGAAATTTCTTTGGAAATAAGCAGTACCTTTGTACTCTTGTCTACTTTGTATTGTCTTTTTCTGTTTTTGTGTGAGTACATAAATAGTAAAATAAATAAATAAATTACTTCATGTGACATATGTATAATATCACCATTTTATCCGTTTAAAAATCATAATATCTAATAGGACAAATTATATCTTTCTATACTTATTTTTAAACGACAAGTAACACAGCTGTCATCATGCAGTATTTTGATTGAACAATGTTTAGTAATATTGCTTCAGTCGCAGAGTGAAGTTGTATTTCAGCCCTGTGTCACGTAAGCAGAGTGGCGCAGTGGAAGCGTGCTGGGCCCATAACCCAGAGGTCCGTGGATCGAAACCACGCTCTGCTAACTTCACTTTTTGTGTTTAAAAGTAAAAAATATATATTATGCCAAAATAGACGTGATTTGTTTAGATCTGCGGTAAACTCACAGCTTAGTAGTAAGTGGCATTTTTTTTTTAAATGAGAATGCAATTTTGAATCATTTCTTTTGAATTTTTTCGGTTACGTAGATACACAAAGAAATTATTATAAAAAATAATTTGTATTTTTGGTCGTAATTAATAAACTGAAATACCAGATATTGGACCGATTGACCCAATTCTTTCAACAACAGAATGAGTATATTTCTTACTTTAATTAACGTGAGCGAAGCCGCTGGCAAGAGCTAGTGTCTAACATTAATTAAATAGCTGTCGTAATATATGATAACAAAATTATATTTTTAGTGTTTTCACTAATTTATACTACTCGTAACTTTATTTACGATTCTTATCCTCTGTGCTCTAAGTGCGAGTAGGATCATCCAATGACTTCTCCTGGTCTGGATGGAGCGGACGGGCGTATCAGACTTTTACTGGCTAAGTCACACCTGTGTTCATCTGTTACCCTTTGCGTTCTAGAACTACGGGTTTCCTTTTCAGAAATTCCCCGTTGTCCTAGCGGGCATCGACCCTGCTGTGGGTATCTGCCCTGCTGTTGTTAGATAGATAGGAGTCATTTGATCGACTTCAAATTGCTTTTATGGATGAAGGACCTTCAAAAGCAACCATCTACCGCTGGTATAGCGAAGTCAAGCGCGGTCGCCTTACTTTGGGGACGAACAAAGTAGTGGTCGTCCTACGACGGCTGTCACGGAATGCGGAAGAAAATTTGCTGGCAGTAAAAAAGAGACACTTTGAAGAAGAACAAAAGATACTTTTTTATCCAAGGAGTACGCTCTCTTAGGATAATTACCGGCTTACACGTGGGTCAAGCCGCTGGTAGATGCTAGTTTCTCCATATGTAGATTTCACCCAGATTTATGTCACTGATAATGGTCACAAGAAATCTTGGGCCCCGGGAACGTTTGAACGAGTTACTGTGACCTTAGCACGTAAACGGCAAGCAGGGCAAAAGAATTACACGATCTCTCGCTCCACCCTAGAGCTTGAAAATTCATTTTATGATCACCTCTAAAGGGGTAAAATCTTAGCGTAGTCTTTTAGCACAAAGGAGCTGTAAGAGGCATTTAAAATCTTTCGCGGTACCTACGACAAGTAGCGCCATGCTTGTGATTTTTTAATTCATAATCATTCAGAAACGTTTTCGGTACTAGGTATGAGCGAATTTAGGTCCTATTGCGCCATTAATACTCATCTAATTTTTTTAAAGTGTGAAAGAACTTTTAGATAAAAAAATAACAGACAAATATGGTTCTTGTTTATTTTTTATTCCTGTACCTAGGGAAATTAAGGTGAAAATGTTATCAATTAGGTAGTGGTTAAGATTTTGAATAACTGCAATTATGATTAATGTAAGCATAGTTAGTTACATTATTAAATGTGAGGAATCCGCATTATTAAATCTAGCTTTGCCATGAGATCATTTCGATGGTAGTCACCATTTTCATCAGAACCATTAAAACCATAAAGGTCAATTAGGGCTAATTGCGTCTACGGGGCTACTGCGTCTTTGAACATTAGTAGTTCGGGAAGTTCCTGCACTGGATTCGTGCGGAAGCGACGCCCAGGTGTCGCCACTGTGTGGGCCGCCCGGAGGACACGGTGGTGCACACGGTGGTGTGCCCCGCTTGGGCATAAACATATATTTTTTTCAAACCTAGCCGTTACCGAGGAGTAGGCTTCAGAAAGTCACTGTTTTATAGCACTGCTCGGGAGTTGGGGCCTTAAGGTCGTGTCATCAAGTTTTATGTTTCTGTAATATTTTATATCCTTTCTAGTCACGTATCAACGGCTGGACGGACGGATCTGGGTAATTGAAACGAGGGTATTGAATAGCCCAAGGCTGGTGTAAGGATTTAGAATACTTTTACCTCGAGTTATAGATACAATTACAAAATACGTGCGAAGTGACAGCTGTCAATGTCATCCGATAATGACATTGAATAATTTCAGCTTCATACCACCACGTGTTTTTGACGGATAGACGAACAAACGGACCGACACGGCGACGTAAAGACAGTCAGTTGGACAAACCGACAGACGGACAGACAGACAGACGGATAACAAATTGATTCTATAAGGGTTCAGTTTTTGCCGTAAAATCTGCATAATAATTAAGTAGGTACATTCTTGGAGTAGTCTAGATCTCTCAGTTTGCCGTCGAAGTTCATTAATCAAAGAGCTCGTACTAATTCCAGTTTCACTAGTACATAAGGTTTCCTTAATAAGCCCGGAACGCTCTTTACGCTTGCATCTAACTTTGAATAGTGGCAACATGTTTTAATGGAGTTCAAAAACTATGGCCATATGAATTCTGGCCCCAGATAACTTTATCGTTTAAGTGAGGGAACTCGGAATGCGTAGTGACTCTCTTTATATAGTGTATAGTCTATGGTAGTGACGTTATTGTGGAATAGATGTTTTGGCATTTAGCGCCGTCTAATTTTACTAGTGAACTTGAAATAAAAGTCGTGTATTGTTGAGCAAATTATATTCGTCAACCGCCAAAAGTAAGGTCGTGAAAAGAGTTTTTTTTTTTCTTTTTACCCCTTAGGGAAGGCTAGAGTCGTTCGACCATATCGCTTAGTCTTTCGTACATGTTTTCTTGTAATAATATCTTTCGGTTTTTCTTCTTCTTCTCTCTCTTTACATTAGAATGCGGGTGTAACACATAGCATAGCATAGCATAGTCGGACTTTTAATGTTCCCACTGTTGGGACTCAGGCCTCCTCTCTAGGAAAGGGAATGGGCCGTAATCCACCACGCGGGCTCAGTGCGGGTTGGTGGATGTCACATGTCTTTGAATTTTTGGTTCTAGGACATGCCGGTTTCCTCACGATGTTTTCCTTCACCGTTTTGAGAGCAGTGGTGATGAAATAAATTACACAAAGTAATGCGCCTGGCTGGGTTTGAACCCGCGACCTACAATTCGTAAGTCGGGGCCGTTACCACTCGGCCACCACTGCTCTACGTTGTAATGTTTTTGTAGTATTTGGCAGCAAATTTATCGATTCAGCCTTCTCAGCAAACTTTTGCTGAGGTAGCCAATACTACAGTAAAGTTCTCAGCTCCATTTCACCGAGATCGCGCCTATTTCAATGATTCCACATAATGTCCAGTTGCGCAGACGCTTGAGATACAAAACTACACCAATTTTACATCACAATATCCACTAGGAATCAATTTGCGAATAATTAAAACCACTGAATTCACTCGAAGAAATCCCGCCAAAAACTCCGTGTCAAATAGAAGAAAAACCATAGAGAAAATCTTTAATATTACCACAGACTATATAATGTCTTTTTGAAATGGTGGGTCCTACACACAGTAGGCACTTTAATCATGTTACAGTAGAAATATTAATACAGTGTGATACAAATTATATGGGACGCTACAATGTCACAAGTGAAAACCGCTGAACAGCCAGAACCTATCAATCATGTTTATTTAGTATCATCAGAAGGAAAAGTTTGTATTCTATAGAGGTGGCAGAGGGATATTTGCAAAAGTTGCCGGGTACTTGAATTTTTTTTAATTTATTTTAAACCAAGTAGGTAGGTAGAATTTTTCAAAATTCAAATACTAATTAAAAGTTAAAAAAACAGGGCAAGTGCGAGTCGGACTCGCGCACTGAGGGTTCCGCACAAACTTACCTATGAAAACAGTTCTATTTCCGAATTGAGTTACAAAGATTTTTTTGAATTGTAAAAAAAGTTTTTTTAGTGACGTAACTAGAAATTTACAGTTTTCTATACTATCTTTACGATAAGACCTTGCTTCATGCCAAATTTCAGGATTCTGAGTCAACGGGAAGTACCCTATGAATTTTCATTCTTTTGAGAATGTTGAAATGTACGATTTTTGCGACATAAACAGCCGTATCTTTCTTAGCAATTTGATTTTCTCACAGCTTCAACAGACCGCAGACTTGAGGTTTTAAATTCAACGCGATGCCGATGCCTCCACGCGTTTCTGAGATAAAGCATCTTGTCAGACAGACAGACGGACGGACAACAAAGTGATCCTATAAGGGTTCCGTTATTTCCTCTCGAGGCACGGAACCCTAAAAAAAGCCTTACAAATCTGGTGGAAGGGAAAGTTATTAAATAACAGAAAAAGGATGCACAAACTACAATGTGACGTCACCGCCAGTAGATTACGCGCGTAGAAAAGAGTAAGATTTTCCCACCGTGTTTCTTCCACATTCGCATATTATTCGTCATACAAACTTTGCTTGATTATAAAACCAATTTTTAAGCGGATTTCTGGAAAAGGTTTTTGATCTATTGTTATGCTGTTTAACACAAAAATAAACACAAGCAAGCCCCTAATTATATTGTTTTTTTTTTAATAAAACGCTTCTTTTCTCCGCGCTCTGAGATGGGCTATACAGTATTGTATTGACTAAAACCACACCTGTTCAAAAATGCAAAATTCTAAATGTTTTTATTTCAAAGACCTACATGGGCACTTATAAAACGTCAGAAGCTAGTGCACGGTTCCAACTGGTCCTTTCCTATGGAGAAGAACCGGCAAGCGACTCTATAGTCACTCTTTTTAAAAAATAGTTGATCTTACAATATATACTCGTACATATTACAATATTAATAAATATGTAAGGACAGTGTAGACCAGTCAACATTGTATCCAAAAACACAATAAAAATAATCATAATAAAAAAGTGAGTCGTAATAGAACGTAATCTAAGAATTCGCATAGTCTACAGTGTTCTCACATTCACACTATAAAAAAGAGGCTATATAAAAAGAAAGTAAGGAGTGTCTGCCTTAGTCACCCTTTGCGTTCGAGGACCACGGTTTCCTTTTCCTAAATTCCCCGTGATGATTTAGAAGCCTGTGATAAATTAAATTTATTCTGACAAGCTCCAGTGTTCCCAACGATGGACAAATACACTAGACAATATTCGTCAAATCCGGTGTATTTCCTTGTCCCTTGAAACTCACTAAAAACTCACTAAATCGTCAGAATAGGAGCAAGGGGTACAAGGAAACGAAGTAATTACATTCTGTAGTGGTGCGAAGTTTGTAACTGTGCCCACGTAATGTAATGGCGTATATCTAAACTGAACTTGTGACCTATTTTATGGTATTTATACAAGAATGTTATGGATATGAAACTTCGGTGGATACGAGTATAGGAATAATATTACACTGGTTTCGGATACAGATACGGATAGTTTCGGTTACGGTTTCGGATAGTTTCGGTTACGGAAAAAAGAATTTTAAAATTATAAAAGTATTTGCAGCTCAGTATCTATCCGATACTGAGCTGCAAATACTTTTAGTAACAAAAAAAATATTTTCGGTAACGACATGTATGTATTTATTTAAATATACTCGTTTAAACCGTCAAGTATATAACTATGTACATAGTTAAATTTAGTATAAATAGTTAGAGAATCAGGTTGATACAAATAGCGAAAGACTTTTATTTTTAGTCTAGATTATCGTTTGTTTTGGCGGGCAGAGAAAATAAAAACTTGCTGTGACCTATTATTTAGACTCCGCTTTATCAAAACTTTTATATGGGATACGATTACGGTTATAGATATTTTTTATTTCGGAGCTCGGTTACGGAGCTCAATCACATCCCTGCCTAGCCAGCCAAGTTACAACCGTTTCGTTTTGATTCTCTTTTCGTTGATCGCCTCGAGTCGGCCACGCCTCCTATTCCTTTGATCTGACCAAATGACTGAGCGTTGAGATGACGTCAGAACAAAGGAATCGGAGGCGTGGCCGACTCGAGGCGATTGACGAAACGACAATCGAAACGAAACAGTTGTAACTTGGCTAGGAGGCTGGTATTTAGTAGGTTATTGATGTTATCTTAGTGTACTAGCTTTTGCCAGCTGCGTCGACTACGTGAAAGTCTAAAATTATCCAAACGGTGAAACCCGGACTCTGGGACGAAGGCAACGAAGAAGAGCGCGATTTGTCATAAGATGATTTTCCCACCTAAAAAAAAAAAACACGGAATATTCTCACAGTATAAAAGTATTCTTTTTCCTGTAGGTAACGATAAACTGTCTGACATAAATCTGGACGAAATCTATAGAAGGGCTTTTTTTTTAATTATAGAGAAACTGTCTTCTGCAGGGATACGTTGCCCGCACAGTTAGCCTTCTCGGCAAGCTTCGCGGCTTAGTATTATTACGAGTATCAATACTACAATATGTATTTTTGGCTCCATTTTACCGAGATCGTGCCAATTCTAATGATTTCACAAATTGTCTAGTGATGCACAACTACAGCAATTTTACATCACAATATCCAAAAAAAAAAGGAAAAATGTCCACCAAGATTTTTTTTGCATATTAGTGAAACAGCACTCTTCTAAAAAATCCATGGTGCACATTCCATCCCACCCATACACGTAACATCACATGACGTTTTGGAAATAATGTATTCCATTGTTCGTACAGCTAAGGAGCGAAATTCCCTGCGATTCTTGTGATTCCTGATAGCTACAATCTTAGGATCTTTAAGTCAAGAGTGAATAGGTTACTTCTAGGCCAGCGTACTGCTTCATCGTCGACCACAACGTTGCTTTCCACCAGGTGAGATCTTGGTTAAACGCTAGCCTATCAACAATACTTAAAAAATCGTGCCAAAAAAAAAATTCGTAACTACGTAGAATTATCTGTTTTCAAAAAGAGAAAGGGTGAAAAGCTTCCTATCGATAAAAAAAAATATTTAAAAAATTTTAATTATATATTTCAACGGAGATTCACTAATGAAAAGCTGAAACACGAAAACAAAATGGTACATTACGTTTTTCTAGTAATTAGTCCCACTAATTACTGAAATAAATGCCTGGATATCAACGTGCCGCGCTAAAAACCTAATGGTTTTAATTTTGTCGTTTATTTTTAACTGAATATTTGAAACAGATGTTAGTCATTGCCACAAAATAAATTTTAATGTTCCATTGTTGTACTAAAATTTGTTGGTGTGAATTTTGTTTTTGAGGTATTTTTCACGAAATGAGGAAATTATAAAGACAGATTTACTTAGGTACCAGCATTTTGATAATATCGTGTTCTGGGAAATAAAATAGATACATTCGTATCTATTCTAAATACATATTCATGTCGGTACTTACATTCACGATCATCGTTATCGATAATCGTCAAATTATATATAGATATATGTCGTGGCCCGATCTTAAAATTGATCACTTCATGATATGGCCAACCAAAATTGGCCAGATCTTTTAAACGTTAACATTTGATGATATGTCAATCCACTTCGTTCAATATCATTCGTAAAAAATAATAGTAAATTTTGATACAAATGGAGAGTTTGTCATTGCAACTGAGGCGGAAGTGTTATAGAGCCGAGTGCTGCAGTGACAAATTTCCATGTGTATCAAACGACGTTTTTCAATACTCCTTCGAAAACATAAATAAACGGGGGTTGACACGCGACTCGCGGGGGTCGCTTAGCGCCCACCTGAACGATAAATATAATAAAATGTGGCGGGAGAGACGAGCTCGTTCACTTTTCCACACTAATGAAAAACAGTAAATTACGTACCAAGAGCGGGTTTCCGAACAAGTGTATTGATAAAAATTGTAAGATGATGACTGTACTTTCCAGGAAAACAAAATTCTACCCTTTTATATAACTTACTTACAAAGTAATTAAATATTTTTGATTTAACATTTTTGTTTTCTCAAAAAGCTTTCTGTCAAGTGCCTATTAATTTAGAAATTTACCATAATTTCTACCTTTTTTTATTAAAGATTTCCAGATCTTGTTGTATGTACTGTGATGGTAGATACTAAAACGCAAAGGTCCGTCAATAAAAGTCTGACACGTTTTACCTTTGTAATATTTTACACATAACTGGCTACTAGCAGCGTCCGCGTGAAAATAGAAAATTATCCCAAGGGAACATACTGTCTACTCCCGGGATAAAAGTATCCTTTGTGCTATTCCAGGACATGGTCTACCCGTGTACTAAGTTTCATCGAAAGTCGTTCAGCCGTTTGAGTGTAAAGAATCAACAAACATACACGCAAACTTTCATCTTTATAATAATAATATAATGTGATGTAATAAAAAGTTTGCCGTTCGAAACTATTTCATTGAACAGGGGCGCCGACTCCGTGGGTGCTCGGGGGCTTGAGCATCCATGAGAAATAAAAAGTGGGTGCCGAACACCCCTGAGAATAGACATCAAGAAACAGATCAGTAATCACCTTTTAGGGTAAGTAGGACATTTATTTATTTGTCGGTCGATCAGTGTGCATTTCTCTTCTCATTTTTCGCCACTTTTTCAAGACATCAAATGAGCATGAGAGAGCACCCATGATGTTTTCTAAAAGCCGACGCCCCTGATTGAAGTTATAACAAACCGGTACCTGCTGGTACGAGACACCTGCAGGTACCGGTTTGTTATTCTATCAAATTCCACCTACCCATTCTATCAAATTCTTATATAAAACTAACTCATTGGGCACTCGTGGGCCACGTACGCCGATCTGGGTGCATCGGTCTCCATACATACGCGCCCCTACGTACAAATTAGCCATGGCCCACGACGTGTGCGTCGGTCTAATGTAGTTCTCGCTTTAAGCTACTAGAACTATATTTGGCATACGTGGACTACATACGCTGAATTGGGCGCGTCGGTCTCCATACATTATATGGCAACTAAACTTGTAGAGCTACATTAGATCCACGCCATGTGACGCGCCCCTACGTACAAGTCAGGCGTGGCCCACGTGTGCATCGGTCTAATGTAGTTCTCGCTTTACTCTTTTGTTGTACGTAACAATTGAAGAATAGAATAGAATAAACTTTATTGTACACCAGAAAAGTAAGGCAACTTATACATAAACTTAAATCTATGGGTACAATGGCGGTCTTATCGCTAACAGCGAGAGTAAGTTCTTAAATCATTGTCTTACTTCCACACAGAGCTATCCAGACCATCAATTATTCCTTTGTCTTACATGTTCATACAATATTTCCTAAACATAATAAGAGACAAGGGTCTCATCTGAAATGGATAACGAGAGTCTTCGAATCAACATCATGCATGATAAATAGCTAACCCTTCTACATAATCATACTAAAACTTTCATGAAACTGTCTGTGTATCATAAGATGTGACAGATGTCACACACAATGACAGGATGACACTGTGACTGTCATGATGATGATGATGTCATATTGATTGATGTGTCTGTGTGTCTAAATGTTACAGTAGTTAGTATCCCACTAATATTATAAAGACAAAAGTTTGTATACCATGGTGTCTCAAAAAGAAAGTGCGTGTTCCTAATGGGCGTCATCAGAAGGCTTACAGTCTTCCAAATAGCTATGGATAGGGCAACACTCGGAGATTTTCCTTGCGTAATCGCATCAGGAATGAAGATATGCGTAGGAGAACCAAGCTTACCGACATCGAAGAATCGCCAAACTTAAGTGCCAGTGGGCAGGGCCCATTGCTCGCAGAACAGATGGTCGATGAGGGCCGAAAGATTCCTCCCACAATGTGGACGGATGAGCTGGTGAGGGTTGCGGGAATTCGATGGGATGCGAGACGCACAGGACCGGTCGTAATGACGATACTTGGGGGAGGCCTATGTCCAACAACAGTGGACGTCTTTCAGCTGAAATGATGATGATAAAATGTGTGTAGGTATGTAATAGGTCTTTACCTATGTAATTGGAGATTCTATAACCAGCATTTTCAGAATTAATTATCTGTGGATTGTCGCGCAATTCGAAATTCAAATAAATTTTATTCGAAAGACGTGTTAATTTAATTTCAATTTCAGTCATTTGTTTTTAGATAGTTTTTTGTTTTTGTGACATTGTGGTAGTTTTTGGCGCTATGGATAAACTGAAAATTCGTACAATTTTCGAATATGAGTTCCTACGTGGAAATACCGCTGCGCAAACAACACGAAACATTAACGACGTGTATGGGCATAACACTGCTTGCATAAACACAGTCCATTATTGGTTCAATCGTTTTAAATCTGGAAATTTTGAGTTGAAGAACGAGCCTCGCGGTCGGCCGGTAACTATTGTCGACAACGACGAATTGAAGGCGATAGTGGAAGCGGATCCATCTCAATCTACGGCTGAGCTTGCTGCGGGCCTTGGAGTTAGTGTCAAAACAACATTGAAGCACTTGCGTCAAATCGGAAAGATAAAAAAGCTAGATAAGTGGGTGCCACACGAACCAAGCGACCGAAAGCGAGATTTACTTGTCGAAGCATGCATAGCACTACTGAATCGGCATAGAAACGAGGGAATTCTTAACCGAATTGTTACCTGCGATGAAAAGTGGATCCTGTACGACAACCGTAAGCGTTCGTCTCAGTGGGTGGACCCGGGTACAGCACCTAATCAGTGCGCTAAAAAAAAGATTACTCATAGGAAGATGATGGTGACTGTCTGGTGGACCAGTGCCGGACTTGTACATCACAGCTTCTTACCGAATGGCACAACAGTGACGGCAGATGTCTATTGCCAAGAATTGCAAACAATGATGGAGAAGCTCGCAATTCAACAACCAAGACTAGTCAATCGCTCTTCCCCATTGCTTCTCCACGACAACGCGCGAGCTCACACTTCACGACAGACCATCGCAAAGCTACAAGAGTTACAGCTGGAAGCTCTCCGTCACCCACCGTACTCACCGGACCTTGCCCCAACAGATTTCTACTTTTTTCAAAATTTGGACAATTTTTTAAGTGAGAAAAAATTCATCACCCGTGATGCAGTTCAAAACGCTTTCGCTGACTTCATCGCCTCCCGTCCGTCAGACTTCTACAGTAAAGGGATAAACAAACTGCCATCAAAATGGCAAAATTGTATAGATAATTTGGGCCAGTACTTTGTTTAGCTGAAATAAAAAAATTACCAAAATTTTTATATTTTAAAATTATCATACAAATCTCCAATTTCATAGGTAAAGACCTAATATGTTTGTTGGCACACGGGTAGACCACACATCCTGGAATAAGACATGGGATTCTTTTTATCCTGGGATTATGTTCCCTTAAGATAATTTTCGACTAATGCGGGCGAATCCGCTGTCAGAAGCTAGTCTAACAATAAAAAGAGAAACATGCTGTCAACCCTGACTGTTACTTATTTTTATTTGATTTTTATGATGTAAAAGCTTTCGTTCGATTGTTTTATGAAGACTATATCACATTAATATATATTTTATTCAAGTAAGGAAGGACAAGAAAATATAACAATTCGCTATTGTACTACAATTGGTTTGTATTTCCCGTCTATATAAACTCTATACTATAACTGTGTTGTGAAGGAAAGAAAGAAGAAAGAAAAACAGTTTATTTACGCGAAATAACGCAATCTTAAAACTAGCTAACAAACATAATCAATAGATAGGGAAAATATGCGTCACATCTGCGCAAAACGGCCGTATTTGGACCGCTATATTTTACTGACCAAACCCGATTTTACGATGAACTATTTTCGCCTAGGCTAAACCAGTTTTCCTTACACCCACGGAGCCCCGGCCTTGCTCCGCGAGGCTCCTATTTCTGGGTGGTTTAAAAAAAATAACCACTAAGGCTAAGCTCCCACCTTAGCTTTCTTTTGCGAAGGGGTCTGTTAGACTCTTACTGACTAAAAACCACCTCGGTGTTCCCTCCCACATTTGGACCGGGGATCGTGGGAGCTGATACGCCATCCATGATCCCCGGCTAGTGCCGGCCCGCCTACGCGGGCCACCTCAGGCCCGCGGGGAGTGAGAGGTGTCTTCCCCCCACGACGTCCAATAGGGGCACGCGTGGAACACTACGCGCCGCCGCCTCGGGTCTTGCTGAATGGGGGACGGCGGACGACCCCGAGTCAGCCGTCCTTCCAGACCTCTTTATGGGGGCTGGAAGACGGCGTTGTTTGCTCTCCGCCGACGCCCGCCCTCCCCGCAGCCTCCTTCTGCGAAATTACGGCTTATCGACTGGCCTGTTGGTCTAGTGGTTAGTGGCCCTGACTACTATGCCAGAGGTCGTGGGTTCGATTCTCCCACCCAGGACAAATGTTTGTGTGATGAGCATGATCATTTGTTCTGTGTCTGGGTGTAATTTATCTATAATTTATGTATGTATTTAGAAATATATAAGTATGTTTATCAGTTGTCTAGTACTCATAACACAAGCTCTGCTTAGCTTGGGACTGGACGGCGTTGTGTGATAGTTGTAGAATATATTATTATATTATTATTATATCTACAATAAAATCATACTCTACCTAAAATTTTGCAGGAACATCTAATTCAAAAAAGAAAAATCAAGACATTTTTACGTGAAACGGCTTATTGTTGATATTTTCACCGAAGCTTACGGATCCTTTACTAAATCCTTTGTGGCACTTTTAAACGATATAAGCCTTACTAACGCCCCTAATCCCTAGCCCCTTTTCAACGTTCGTTCGTTCCAAACATATTGCTAAAATTCTTTTATAAAAAAAAATGTTAATCTTTGTAACAAAATGCGATCTTGCTTATGTAAGGTATATCTATCTATATACGTAGTACCTACATAAGTAAAAAGATCGAAAAATGCGATAAGGCTCAAATTGTACTGTTAATTATATTGGTGTACTTACAATATAGTACCTATGTATAAATAAATTAATAAGATCTCGTATTGTATCCCTATATACGCGAAGGGATTTTTTGAAAGACCGTTGCCCTGGAACGGAAAGCACAACTAAAGGAATACAGAGGCTCTATCACAAACTCCTAAAGCGAACCATTTTTAATAGAGCCAATTCTGATAACTGAATCATATCCGTAACCTTTTCGCAACTTTCGACTGGCCTGTTGGTCTAGTGGTTAGTGGCCGGACTACTATGCCAGAGGTCGTGGATTCGATTCCCACCCAGGACAAATGTTTGTGTGATGAGCACGATCATTTGTTCTGTGTCTGGGTGTAATTCATCTATAATTTATGTATGTATTTAGAAATATATAAGTATGTTTATCAGTTGTCTAGTACTCATAACACAAGCTCTGCTTAGCTTGGGACTGGACGGCGTTGTGTGATAGTTGTGGAATATATTATTATTATAACTTGCTTGGAGTCTACTTCCAAGTTCCAGCCTAACCGGATTCAGCTGAATACCAGGCTGCTATGAACACGGGTATGACCGACTGTCTTCCTACTTTCTAGAAAGGTCCTAAAAAGGCTACCACTAAGTCTGCTCTGTTGAAAAAAATAAATGGATTTCCTGAACCATTGACTCTTGAACACTTTTAAGTACCTACTAAGAGCAAGAGAAACTGCTAGCAATTTCAGAGGCCCATTTGACGACCTAAACTGAACTGTTAAAGAGATGGAGCAATATATTAGAGGACAATTGTTGTTTTTTTAGGTTGAAAAAGCATCTAATGACAAATCCCGCCCTGGGCGGAGTGGGAGAGAGTGTCAGCCTTTTACTGACTAAAAACCCACCCCTGTTCCTTCGTTACCTTTCGTACGAGGGCCGAGTCTTCCTTTTAGAAGCAGACCCTTGGCCCTAGTAGGCTTCGACCCTGCTGGGCCCCTACAGTTTGCTGACATCTCCTTGAGGCGCGCGTGGAACAGTACGCGCCGTCGACGAATTGGACTCGGTCCGGACGGTCGGACGACGAGGTCGACCGTCCGGACCGAGTCGACCTACGACCCATTGTTCACCGTTCGCAAGCCCGCGCCTACGGTGACCGGAAATCGGGATCGGAATCCCGGCGGCGGTTGGGACGTAGAAACGTTGCTTCACGCGATCGGCCGTCTCCTTTGCTAGCATTATTGATATAGGGCATAGGGTCCTTGTATCGCTTGCACGCTTGACATTTTCCCCCGTCATACAAAGGCCCCTGGACTGTTTTTTCAAACATCTCAACCTCTCCGATTCCTCGCTTTCACACTACGTGCTTCTATCTTAATTTATTTAGGGTTGGTGCGTCCCTGTACCCGTATTTCTTCCATGCTTAAAAGTTTCGAATCGACGAACAAATAGATACTAAATGGGTTTCATATTTGCGAGGTTATGTTGGTACTATTGTTTACAAAAAGTTTGCTGTGTGGTCCAAAATAGGCACACAGTTTACGAACTCCAAACGGATCGTCCTTTGTCAACGGTCCCTAATTGCGATCCGTTCTGCTGAATTTACTAAATGTGCTATATTCTTTAATTATTGGAAATTTAGATAACCGTGAAATTCCGTGTTTGTTATACTTTAGATTTTGAAGTTTGTAGTCTAATGAAATAACTGATCTTGAAATACAGGTAGGTATAATAAAAAATACAAAACAGGGGAAAAGTATTATAAAACAGATTTGTGATATGAGCTAGTGCTTGACTGCGATCATAACTGATGGTAAGCAGTGATGCAATCGTTGATGGTGAATCGCACTATTTTATTAAGAGCTCATTCACTCTAGTCTAATGAAACTATTCCTATTTTTAGGAAAAGCGAAGAGAATGGAATAGTAAATTATCCAGCTGATATTTTCTTTATTTTTCCTGAGCCACAAAGTACGGTCATGAGATATAAGAACCAAAAAAGTTTCAAAAAAAGGATGTAAGACTGATATACAGGGTTGCCTCAAACCCTTTATCTTTTTTTTGCATTTGGGTAGTCTTCAATTTTACGTTATTAGAATAGAATAGAAATACTTTTATTCGGGACAGACGCAGCACGACGGTAAAAAAAAAAAAAAAGTAATAAATGCCGGTACCGAAAGGATGACCACCTCGGCATTTTCTGGGCACTCAGCGCTGGTTTTCAATTGGCATTCCGACCCCGCAGTGAATTACTGGAAATGTGTATTGCAATATGAAAATTCAGCAAGCTCATCGTTCATCAAGCTTAAAAAATAAATAAAAAATGTTTGTAATGAAATGGTCTTTTTTAAGTTTGGAAATAATCCAATGACATCTATAGAGGGCGTGTCAGATTTTTACTGACTGAAAAAACACCTGTGTCCTTCAGTTGCCATTTGCGTTCTAGAGCCACGAGTTTGCTTTTCAGAAAATCCCGGCTGCCTTGCTAGGCCCCTACGGTTTGCTGACATGCATGTTATTGAATATTATATCATATTTAACAAACATGTATGTTTATTGTAGTCGGCAATAATATCCCTAGAGACAACCCTGTCAGGAGACCGAGTACAGTCAACAACAAACAGGATATCAGAAACTACAAGCGCTGCCGTATCGGAAGTCATAAGAACTTTTGTGCGCGATATTACTTTACCCGTACACGTTTCAGATAGTATGTCTACAATAGGATAAAGCATTGAAAGCTGTTTTTCTACGTCATAACATAACGCCAATATTTGCTGAAGGTTTAGGCATTGTTAAGCAGTGGTGGTCCAGTAATAAAGGCTCTCGTCCAACTTACGAGTGGTCTTTTTTTTTTCGGGTGGGAAAATCATCTCATGACATCCCCCGCACTTGGGCGGAGCGCGAGATAGTGTCAGACTTTTACTGACTAAAAACCCACTCCTGTTCCTTCTTTGCCATTTGTTTTCCAGGGCCCCGGGGATCTCTTTCGCATCACCCATGGCCTTAGTAGGCTTCGACCCTGTTGGGCCCCTACGGTTGCTGACATCTCCTTGAGGCGCGCGTGGAACACTACGCGCCGTCGACGACTTGGGCTCGGTCCGGACGGTTACCGGACGATCGGACGGCGAGCCACCCATTGCTCGCCGTCCGCAAGCCCGCGCCTACGGTGGCCGGAAATCGGGATCGGAATCCCGGCGGCGGTTGGGGCGTGAGGACCGTTGCCGTTGCCTCACGCGATCGGCCGCCTCCTTTGCTAGCATTACTGCTTCGCAGAAGGAGGCGACCGCCTGCCACTCCTCCTCGCTCCGAACTTACGAGTGGTACATCTTGGGTCCAAACTCAGTAAAATCCGTGCTTTACTTAATGTAATTTATTTCATCACTACTACTCTCAAAACGGTGAATGAAAACATAATGAGGATATGTTCTAGAATCAAAAATTCGAAGACATCCGCGGATTGCGGGCCCATACCCTCTTATAGAGAGGAAGACAGAGTCTCATTTGTGAGAACATTATAAGGCTTGAAAAGTGACCCATGCGCAGTGTATTTCTACCTTGATCCACGCGTCTGATCGCGTGTGCGTGGGGTAGTTCTACGTCTCAGACGTCTTTTGCGTCATTCCGCGTGTGACAGCCCAAATAACATCTGCGGTTAAATTATAACCTCTCGCGCAGGGTGCTAGTTCAGGCCATGGTCTGGAGCGAGAGGAAATTGGATGCGGTCACCTCCTTCTGCAAAGCAATAACGCGAGCGAAGAAGTTGACCGCAAACGTGATAGAACGGGCACCCTCACGCTCTAGTCATCCTCGAAGAAGAGTCCCGGGCGTCGCAGAGCGATTTCCGGCCACTGAAGGCGTGGGCTTGCGGACGAATAGCAATGGATAGTTTATCGTTCGCCCGTTCAATAAAGATCAGAGCCCAGTTGATGGCTCGTCGTGTTACACGCGCTCCATAAAGAGATGTCAGCAAAACTGAACGGGCCTAGTAGGGCAGCTTCAGTGTCCCTGTCTCCTGTTAGGGCTGTGGGAACGTTTCAAAGAGTGACCGTGGCCCTGAAATGCTAAGCGCAACTAAAGAAGACTGGGTTTTAGTCAGTAATTTTTGACACGCCCTCCTTTCACCCTAGAGCAGGAGAAGTAATTGATGATTTCCCATCTCAAAAGAAGCCTTTATTAAAAAAAGTATTTTTTATTATTTTGTCCCCCGAAATCCCGATTTTAATCCAATCGGACCTGGCAACATTAGTGGGCGCCCCATTTTAAATATTTTATTCTGTTTGTATTCGTTGCTATAGCGGCAACAGAAATACATCATCTGTGAAAATTTCAACGGTGTAGCTATAACGGTTCACGAGATACAGCCCGGTGACAGACAGACGGACAGTAGTGGAGTCTTAGTGATAGGGTCCCGTTTTTACCCTTTGGATACAGAACCTAAAAATGAATTATGCATGAAAAAAAAATGTAATGACGCATACAAATATCAATAATCATGACAATTAACATGCCAAAGCACATGAAGAAACGATGTTGAATATGCATCTTTATCTTTGACAAAAGTATGATATTCGCTACCTTCTTCTATTCTTATGTTTATGAGAACCCAGTATTTTATTTTCATAACTTTATTCATATAAAAAAATCTTCAAATTCGGTGTCTGATCCGTACATTTCTCAGTAACTTTACAGACGACATCCACCGTTGAAATCAAAGGTTGTAATGCGCAACACGCGTGGTCCACGTTGGGTCAATGTAGTGTGCACACCCACCGCACACGCCTCAGGCGTGATCCATTTTTTTTTTTTTTTTTTGTGTGGCCTCTCGCAGGTCAACCTAGGAGGTTGTCGGCTGCTTAACCGGACTTGCCTGTGGCGGCCTCAATTCGAGAATCAAAGCCTCCAGCCAGGGCTTATTTAACTAAAACTTAAAAACTAAGCCACTACACGCTAAGGGCACCCCCTGTGGGGTACGGACCTCGGCTTAGGGCGTCGCTGGGGGGGGACAGCAAGGGACGGGCTGGATCGAACAAAGATTTTATTATTATTATCGGGGAATTTTAAAACTACGGCTCAGCGACGCGGGCTGGCTCGAGCAAGGGACGGGGAGGACGTTTACGGGAATGTCGCGGCGGGCCTCGGCGGCGAGGACGGAAGGACGGCGGTCTGTATTGTCTTCGAACTGTACTTGTTTCCTTACGGCTCTCTTGGAGCAGGGTAGTGGGGTCATCGGGGGTGACGAGAGTATGCCTAGGACGGCGAACCTTAGAGATGCGAGAGGGTTCGTATCGGGCTGCCGATACTATGAGGGGGTTGCGGTGTTTCACAGCAGTATCGAAGAAACGCTTGCAAAGGCGTTTCATGAACTGCTGGATGGTGGGGATTTTGAGATCTAGATGTAGATTCTCATTTCGGACATAATAAGGGGCACCGAGAATTTTACGGAGGGTCCTATTTTGAAGGGTCTGCATCCTATGGAGGAAGCGGGGCTTGGCGTGTGCGAAGATTGCACATGCATACGTCATGATCGGGCGGATTACTGCAGTATAGAGGCGCAGCTTGCACTTAAGTGACAGTTTGCTGCGGGCAGTCATGAGATAATGGAGCCTACCTTGAGCGAAAGCGGCTCGCGAGCGAGCCTGCTTTATGTGTTCGGCGAAGGACAAGTGCTGATCGAGGATCACTCCGAGGTACTTGGCTTGCTTCTCCCAGGGGATCGGCTTACCGTACATGGTGATCGGAGGGGGAGGGGGGACGGACTTCCGCTGTTTCGAGTAGAGAACAGCTTGACTCTTATCAGGGTTAACCTCGATCCTCCATTTCCGGAACCATTTGCCCAAAATGTTTGCGGAGGTTTGGAGATTGCGAGCGATAACTCTGGGGTCACGACCGGTGTAGTAAATTGCCGTGTCGTCGGCGAATAGAGCCAACTGGGCCTTTTTACTTTTGGGAATGTCGCTGGTGAACAGCGTGAAAGCTAGGGGGGACACTACCGAGCCTTGATGGACTCCAGCTCGAATGGGGTGGGGGGAGGAGAGGGCTCCCTCGATTCGATAGCGGAAGGTGCGATTCGACAGAAAGTCTCGCATGATGAGCACGAGACGGTCTGGCACACCGAGTTGATATAGCTTATATAATAAGCCATTGTGCCAGACCTTGTCGAATGCTTTCGCTATATCGAAATACAAGACACCCGTCATCGCATTACGCTGGAAGCCAGCGCTTAGGTGCTCTACGATGCGGTGGACTTGGTGGACGCATGAGTGTTCGGTACGGAACCCGAACTGCTCATCAGGAATGAGACCCTTGGATTCGGCAAAATCTTTGAGTCGCTTATAAATAAGCCTCTCGTAGATCTTACCGAGAACATTGAGGAGACTGATGGGGCGGTAACTGGTGGGGTCAGACTTGGGCTTGCCTGGTTTAGGGATACCGATAACGGTGGCCTGTTTCCACGCTTGGGGGAAGATATTATTGCTTAATGCGCCATTGAAGATAGCGGTCATTAGCATTATAAGTTGGGGGGGGAAGAGTTTGAACACTCTGTTCGTGATACCGTCGGCGCCGGGGGCTTTCCTTGGTTGAAGTTTTTTAATGATATCCTCCACCTCGTCGGGAGTGACGGGGGCCAGAGGGTTATCAGGGTCTTCAACGGGAGGGAGGGAGGCTCTACGTTCGACTTCAGCGTCCACCATGTCGATGTGGGCTTGGTCTACTAGTTGAGAGCTAGGCGAGCATTGGGCTTCGAGGCTGTCGGCTAGGCATTCCGCTTTTTCAGAGTTGTCGAAAGCGACACTCTTATCAGGGCGGGTGAGCGGAGGCATAGAGGACTCTTCAGTGGAACGTAATTTCCTCTGAAGTTGCCAGAAGGCGAGATGGGTAGGCTCGAGTTCACTGAGCGTCTTGTCCCAGCGGGCGGAACGCAGCTCGGTCATGCGTTTCTTTACAGCACGCTGTAATCTACGCATGTGAGCCTTGTTAGCGTCGCAAGGAAAAGCGCTGTATGCACGGACGGCTGCGTTCTTCTCGGTCATCAGAGCCCATACATCGTCCGGGATTTTCCAGCGAAGGTCCTCCTTCGCAGGAATCTCCCTTGAACATTCGTTCAGGACGGATTGTACGTGGTCTGTGAGCGAGTCGATTGCCGCCGTCGTGTCAGCGACTGAGACTATGTGGTCGGGAATAGAATCCAATTGAGGAGACGTGGTAGATTTCAGCTTTTCGCTTACTTTCTTCCAGTCAGTGATCAATTGGGAAGCGGGGGGCTGGCCCGGGTCGAGATTGCCCGAACGGGAGCCTAGGTGCATAATCACGGGTCGGTGATCGGAGTTAAGCTCGTGTATTGCTTCTATAGATTGCAACCGGAGGTTGACATTCTTAAGGAGCGCTACATCGAGGACGTCGGGGCTATGGTTGGGATCATGGGGGAAGTGAGTGTGACACATCGGGGCGATGATGTCAAAGTTAAGGGATGCACCAAGGTTGAACACGACCTTTCCCCTAGGGTTGGTCGTACTACTGTTCCAGACGGGGTGTTTAGCATTGAGATCGCCCGCTATGATAACGGAGTCACTCAAGCCAAAGAGGGCAGTGAGGTCGCTAGTGAGCGCGATGGACTCGTCTGGCATACGAGACGAGGAAGTCGGAGGGGGATAGTAGGCAGAGACGACAGTGATCGGTTGATGACCAGTCATGCCTACTCGGCAGGCCGAGTATTCTAAGAAAGATCGGGGCGCGGGAGGAGCTAGAGGGATACAGTACAGTTCCTTTCTATAATAGATAAGGGTGCCACCACCGTGACAACGAGATCTATCGTTGCGAACTAGACGATAGTTGGCAATTCTAGGATCTCTACGGTGGGGTTTGAGGAATGTTTCCTGGATGAGGAGAAGGTCTAACTGATGGTCGCGGAGGAACGTGGCGATCTCATCTCTCTGATTGATAATGCCGTTGGCATTGAAGAAGCCTAACTTTAGGGATCGCGGTTTGGTACAACAAATTTTTTGTTGTCTATCCATTTAGGGGCACGGCAGGTAATTTGTCGAGTTCGACTGCGACCGACTCGTACTTAGTGAATAGCGCAGCGCGCTTGGCTAAGTCGAGTTGGCCAGTGACTTCCGCTAGGGTTAGCTCGTCAGCTAAGTCCCTAGCGTCCTGCGTCATAAAGATGCGATAGTTGTCCAGGATAATCTGGCCAACTGATCTGCGTGGGAACGCAGCTGAAACTTGGGGCGCGTTTCGGGGAGGTTTAGCGGCCACGGGGGCCACAGAAGCCGGGGGAGGCGCTGGGATGGGCTTAGCCATTAGCGCTGGAATTGGCTGGGAAGCCACCAAAGCCGGGAAGGCTTTCTGATGGTTTAGCTGATTCCAGGGGGATGGTCTCTGGGGTGCGAGACGTTCGGGGGGCTGGGAAGAGGGGACTTTCCCGGAGGGTGCTTCCCTCTGCTGGCGAGCGGCAGCACGCTTTGCCAGCTTGGGAGGGATTTTGGGGGCTTTGGGGCAGCCCCGGTAGTTAGCCGGGTGCCCGGCTTGGCCGCACAGCACACAGCTGGGAGGCTCTGTGCAAAGAGTGCGATCCTTGGGACGGGGGCAGTCAGAAGTGCCGTGCTCACCCAGACACTTAACGCATCTGGGTGTAGCGTAGCAGTTCTTCTGAGAGTGACCGTATAGTTGGCAGCGGTGACACTGCCCAACTATCGTGGGTCTGTAGGGCTTCTCGATGGAGATGCCGGAGAGGGAACAGATCGACTTGATCTTGAAGATGGGGTGGTGCCCGTCGGTCGGGTCGCACACGACAAGGATCATGTCGTATACTTCGTTACCTCTCGCCTTGTGAAGGCGATGGACAGCGGAAACGGGGATATTTTGGGCCAGGAGGTCGGCCTTAATGTCCTCGGCGGGGATTTCCTTCGGGACACGTCTAATGACCACTCGGGTCGGCGTGTCCTCAGGGAGGGAGTAGGTGTGAAAGGAGATTTTCCTTTCACGAAGGACTTTGGTAAGTTCCCGATAGTCAGTTGACGTCGGGACTTGGACTTTTATGCCTTGTTGGCAGGAGCGGGCGTTTGTATAGTTGATCTTGCGATCACTACACATTTTGGACACGACGGTCCATTTACCCTTGTCCTGGATGTACAAGGGCGGAGGGGGGCGCTGCTTCTTCGTCTGAGTGACAGAAGCGGAAACGGAGGGGGAACAACTAGCCTGCGAGGCGGGGGCGGGCTGGGCAACAGGGGCGGGCTGGATAGCGGGGGCGGGAGAAGACGCAACGGTCTTCTTAGCTTTGGTGGCCTGAGCGGCCTTCCTGGCTTTCCTCTTGCCCCCTAGTACGACTTGGAAGTCGTCCTCGGAGGAGGAGGATTCAGGGGACTGTTCGGAGTCCGAAGAGGCTTGCGACGCTGAGTCGCTAGCGGGGACGGAGGTGTCCATTGCCTCATTGGCAAAGTGGGCTACCAATAGGGGTGGCATATCCGGGGGAGGGCGGGGGCAGGGGGTCGGCGGGGACGGACCAGAGTCCGGGAATGACAATACGTCACTGAAGTCAGTGACGCTCGATGGGACGGTGGGGGGGGGGGGCTCTAAATGAGGCGATTTTCTTGCCATACTTGGCGAGGATATCGGGGTCCTTGAGGAGGACCTCTTTGACGAACGCTAATATGATAGCGTCCGTCATGGTTAAAAGGGGACTTGGGATTAGGTCACATGAGTTGGAAAAAACTCATGTGAAAAACTCCTATCGGTCCCTACGTCCCCGGGTGGACGGGCCCGGGGGTGTGTGACCCTCCCAGTAAGGGTTGTGTACACTGGGAGGTGAGTACCTAATGGTGTGCCCTAAGCTTGTAAACCGATCGCCAGTCTTATTGTGCGATCGGGCCCTACCAGGGTCTGGTGCGAAGGGATAGACACCCCAACCGACACCAGGTGTGTAGCTGAAAGAGAACTCGGAGTATTAGATTTGACTAGGAGCTCCCCCAAGGCCAAAATCTAGCTCCCGACTCCAATTGACTGCCTAGCCCTGAAGGGGTTCGGCGGGTGTATTGGGGCAACACCCCCTTGGTTTTGTTGGCACCGTGAGGTTTCCCACCAAGGACCACGAAACTGTGGCTTTTCCCTGAAGGGGCACAACGTTTATCGACTATTTCCCGTTAAGGAAACGTATATCCTCCACTGCCTTGAGAAAGGCGGCTTCGGATCGCTGGTGCGGTCGGGGACCACTGATGACGTCACGGGGTGACGTAACGACACGGAGCACGGAGCGGGCGCGGAGCACGGAGCGGGCGCGGAGCACAGAGCGGCACGACCGTTCGGGGCGAGCGTCGAGCGGAGAGTGTCAGGCGTGATCCACGTGTGCGTCGGTCTAATGTAGTTCTCGCTTAACCCCCACCACCTTCCGATAAATATCTGGGACCGCTGGATCGGCGTCGCGTACGTAACGTCGTCGTGATGTAGCTCTACAAGTCTATTTTCCATAGTTAAAAATGTATGAAGATCGACGCGCCCAGATCGGCTTACGTGGCCCACGTGTGCTCAATGTAGTTCTACTTTAATGCGCAGCGGGGGTTCAAAGTATGCAAGGAGAAAACTACAGAAAACAAACTACTTTCTTGAGTAAAATGTAAACAAAGAAAACAATAGCTACCTTCGGCAAAATTTCTTCGACGTGTTTGAATATATCGTGGCCAGATCAAGCTCATAGAAATTTATCACTTCATGAAATGGCCAAGTAAAACTGGCCAGATCGTTTTAAATGTTAAAGTTTGATGATATTTCAATCTTCGTTTGGCCTAATTTCTTTAGACCTTTTATTATCATTGAAATCCTACATCAATGATTTGGCGTTTTATTTGCATGCTTTTTAATTGGCGAATAATAAGACTGAAAGTCGCGTTCTCGTATCAATACGGTGATCGATAGTGAAAAAGATGGCGAATTATAACCCGCCCGATAACAAAACGTCACATTTGAATGCAAAATGTTTGCAGTATCTGTGGTCTATAATTTAGTAGTATTATATATATGGTTTGTTTACCTTTTGTCTCACGGCTTCCTGAATAGGGTACAGTATTAAATAAAATTACCAAAATATTGTTCGAGGGTTTAATTTAAAGTGTCTAATATATAATCATTATATTAATATACTATGAGCTTAAGCAATACTGAACAAAACAATAAAATTTACAAGTGACAAACTTTATTACATACATTAAGAAAATTTTTAATAAATTATAGACTCCGTTTTAATAGTGACGGTAACAAATTTTGGCAAAAAAATTATTATAAATAATATTTACAATGAAATTAAAATTATATTTTTCAATTCTATAATCATTTGGGAATAAATTAAATTGATGATGATAATTTATAAAAAATGTAAAATTTATCAAAAATTTTCTACCACGCTTTAGTTGATACAAAATTCCAAAATTGTTTTTATAGTCTAGGTATGTATCAATTCCTACACCTAGTAAACTTTAGTAACAGTATATAATATAGTGTTTTCGTCAATTCCCATTATATTGACACCAGAGACGGTTCTGCTGTCTGATTTTGCTATAGGTACATTGAGATATGTAAAAAATCATCAACATTCATGCTGTAAGCCATCGTCATATTTATCAACTTAGTTTTGGTTGAGCTTCCTATAATCACATCTTTACTAACTATAAGTCCGCTAACTAATATATTTTACAATGACACTGAGATACGGAAGTCAAAATAAAATCAGTTAACAGTCGATATTAAAGTTGACTATTTAAAAGTGACTTGGCAATTTGATATAAATGTAATCAATATTGCGTCCCAAATTTTTCTAACTAAATATTTACCTGAGGAAAAAAATATCCGCACGTCAAAGTCGAACCTGAGTAAAACTAAAATTGATAAATACAACGATATCTTAACTACAACCAAGAGAACTCCAGTAAAAAACTCAATACACTCTAACTCTATGGTTACTCAAATCACACAACGCTTATAGATAAGTAAAGACTAAAATAAATCGTCTATGGAATAACATGCACAGTCTTTGACTACTTCAGTCGATAACCAGCAAAAGCTTTTCGAAAATTCTCGGAGGTCGTGACCTTAGGATAGGCTCTTAAAGATTACAATACAATCATTCGAGCTCTTTCACTGGTATTATTGCACTAAAATAAAGATAATATCCATCAGCAAATTATCTTGTGAAATTAAAAAAAAAACTCATGGAAATCAAAAGTCCCAAAATCGTCAAAAAAGTAGTGAGATTACATAAAAAAAAATGAGACCAAAACTCCGTCAGGCCACGACCTTAAAAACATCCAAAATTAGGCACCATGTTTAAGAGAAATTTCCAAAAATTAATCCAAAAAAAATGGCAGCGGTCCTTTCGTTGTCACATAAAACTATGTGTTCTATGACACGTCACACGTCACACTCGTTATTCCTCGTTTGTAATCTCATATTTGTGACTCCGTACTTAAAACGGACCAATAGGATCCCCTACTCGGTAAATATCACGTTTCGATTAAACTAATCTTTTGACAGTCCAGCGTCCGGGGGGCGGGTATTCTAGTCAATTTGACAGAAGCCTGGTAAATGTTTTAAAGCCAAAATTATATCGAACCATGTTACTATAAGTTCCATAACATAGTTAATATGAGTTTATTTACCCTTTAAGAAAATTTTCCTAATAAATAAAGCATACTATCGCATCGACATTGAACAGCTGAGGAGCGCTGGACGATACATACATTCAATAACCTTTACTAAGTGTATTGTTCGTTCAATTCTTTTGTCTTTCTCTGGAGTCTTCGCGGCAGACGCCTCTGGGGGGTGAGTCTCTACCTTTATGGCTGACTTTGGAAGCTTTTCGAGAGCGTTTGAACTTGGCTACGTCATCACCGAAAACGTCTCCTGTCCTGAGGGCCGAGATGAGGTCGTCGAACTCTCCCTTCTGTCCGTTGGTGAGGGTTCCGTCGCGAGAGCTATCGGAGTGCCCGTTGCAGTCCCCGTTGCCGTTTGACTTGCCGAGAGATTTGCCTACTGAGCTTAGGAGACTGGACGCTTGTTTTCGTTCCATTGTGCGCTTTTTGAGCTGTGGACAGAAAAGCGATAAAGTTAATAATGGCTAGAAATGTTTTTAACTGCATACGTGATCTACATCCGCTTAAAGTACAGTTTAACAAGTCTTCTTTTTGATATAACCCTGGAAAAGTGTGAAATTACCAAGGCTTTGTAAGATTACCACGCTTTGGTAATTTAAGCTCGTGGCTTCTCTGTACTGGAAGAGGTCTTTGCACTGCTGCAGGACAGTTCCAGGCTGATAAGCGGCCCCAAATTGGAGTTCCACAGTACTTTCCATCCAGCAGCAGCTACAGAAGCGTACCTCCTGCTCATGGCGCGTCCTGCGCTCCTCGTCGTCGCGCCGGCGCCGCGCCGCGTCGCACTCGGCGCGCGCGTCTCCCAGCTGCGTGAGGAAAGAGTCGAGTGCTCCAAACAGCTGCTCCGGTGAAGCGGAGGCTTCTTCGCCGAACGCGTGTGCGCAGGCTTCTAGGCGGCTCTTCATGTCCTGGAAAAAGGAAGAAAAAGGTAAGTTATAATTCAGATGCACAGAAAGTCATGCACAGAAAATCTTCATGTCCTTGATTTAAGCAAACAGGACACAAATAGGACACGGTGGTGCTGGCAGGGGCGATTCACACAATAGTGACACCAGAGCATTTTTTCCGTTAAATCTGACACAGGAACCTCCCGAAACAAGACCTGCTTCAGGCGGAAAGTGGAGACGTCGTGGCGTCTCTCTACCCACACCTCAAGGTAGTCTTACCTGGAACAGATCCTCCAGCTGCGTGAAGGAGCA
This sequence comes from Mythimna pallens, assembly GCA_961205895.1. Taxonomy (NCBI): domain Eukaryota; kingdom Metazoa; phylum Arthropoda; class Insecta; order Lepidoptera; family Noctuidae; genus Mythimna; species Mythimna pallens. The sequence continues at coordinate 19,240,325 of OY540837.1, forward strand.
GACGGCGTGCGCGTGGAAGTCCCTCATGACGGGCAGGAACATGTCGTTGTGCGAGCGGTTGGGGAGCGCGGCGTGGTACTCCAGCTCGCGCGCCACCTCGCGCAGCCCCACGCGCAGCGCGCCCACGTCCTTGTCCAGCTGCTCCACGCACACCTTGGCGGCGGCGCGCACGTGTGGCAGGTCTTCTTCGAGGAGGAGGATGTCTTTGAACTGGAATAATAATAATATGCTTTTTTAGAGAAATATTCAAAAAAATTATTATTATGTTACTTATATAGAAAATAAATGAAATAATAATACTACTATAGGTACGTAAGCCTAATATAGATGGAACGAAATATAAATTGTTATGCCGATATAATCCTTGCTGTAATGATAGTAAATAGATTGTCTGTTAAAACCACACAGAAGCCAAAATCAATGATTTCCGAAGGACGCGTTGGCGCTGACGCGTTTCCGCGTCTATTATGTAGTGATACTAAATAATTAATTGTAATGTAAACAAATAAGTTATTAAAAAAAATATTTACCATGTCCTTTATCGTAAATGTGTTCAATTAATAAGTATAAAAAAAAATGCCACATATTTTATCCTAAAATGGCTAAAATTTACCGTTTTGATTACTTTTCTTTAATGAAAACTTACAGCAATCGTGTTTTTTTTTTAATCCATGCACTAGTCAATGTTATTTTTTTTTATAAAATTGTTGTAAGTTTATCATACACGGTTTAACTACTATCTCGCATCTGCGTAGACCGTCGACCGCTAGTTTTAAAAACGGCTTGGCTAAGAACTGTTCTAATGGGAAAACTATACGACCATTTCAAAATGTTTTTAAATCATACACTAGATTATAATATTCCCAACAATATGAGGTCAATATCTTATCTAGAAATTAAACACATTATTGTTATATTGTCCGTCGGAAATCATTTTTTTTATTTTTTATTAATGATAGGCTCGCGGTGAAACCTGATGGTAAGCGGTGATGTAGTCGACGATGGAGCACGTTTGCCTAGAAGTGGCTTGGCTTCTGCGTGGTTTTAATGGATGAATGCTCATAATAGGGGTTACTAATTTATGATTTCTGGATTGGAAAGTCTCATAAAAAGAAACTATTATTTGTGAAGACCGTAACGGTTTATTTGATTTTTATATCTTGAACCACGCGGTTCCAGGTCTGGACTTTCCGAACTCTGTATGGTCAACATCAAATTTCAGGTTGTATCAAATATCTCTGTAACGTATGAATACTTGGCATATTATTGTACCAATTCAGGTTCTTAATAACATAACAGATAAAAATGCTATTTTGGAAATATTTTTGCGCCACTTCTTCTCACCTAAATCTGGTGATTTGAATGAGAAGAAGTAGCGCAAAAATGAAGAAACAATGGAGGAAAGTTAAGTATTATATTGAGTATTGAGACGTTTAGACGGTGTTATGTTATGTCTGTGTGGTTTCCGCATTTAGTCCTATACGGACCATTGTACGTGGGCCATGGCGGCCATCACCTTGGTGGACTTATTCCAACCAGCCCACCTCTCTTCAAAAACAGATTAGGCCTCTCAGGTTTTTCAGGGCGTCAATAAGAGGTTTAGGTTCGTGTGCGTATTTCAGCGACACCTGTGCAGTCTAGGAGCACATGTGCAACACACACGTGCACATGTGCATGTGCTCCTCCCCCTCCAAGCATGCTCTGCACAGGGGACTGTATGTGCTACCTATGGTATGGAGGTGCTTATTCAGTGCGCCGTGTCCGGTGATGGTCCCCACCACCAGGCGCAGGCTGCCTCTATCCAGTCGCATGAGTTTTTTGATGAGGGCTTTGTTGAGGTGTGGCATGGTCTCCTTGGCCCGCCTGTATCCTGGTGTCGAGGACCACTTGCGCTCTGCTTGTATATGTGTGTGTTCACGTAGCCAACTACGCAGCTGACCAAAGGGGACCAGCACAATGGGTTCGGGCCAGAACAACACCGCGAGGGATTGTCTCTATATTAAACTTTTACATTTAAAAAGTGCTGACTATCAACTTAATTTGAAAAAATCGCGTTAGATTTGATCCATGCCGAATAATGCATGATCTGATTTGAAGCTTTTTGCTGTCTTTGCAGTAAGATTTCCCAAAATGTTTATATATTTTGTTCGTTTTTTTTTATATTCAGGATTGTCATGGCTCTGAATTATATAAGAATAATTTGTTTATTACGGATATTTGGAGAGATCCTATTTTTTAAATTTTCAGAATGTTAACCATTCCAGAGTTTTCTGTACCTTCTTTTTCATAATATAACTTTTGACAGTCCATACCTGTGTTTCCAGCATCTCGACGAGGTAGTGCAGCAGCGTAGTGTTGCGCGACACGGAGGACTTGGTGTCGGCCAGCTTGTTCAGCGACGTCAGGCGGAAGCCAGACGCGTTGCCGCGGGCGCCCCTGGAATAACGCATGAGTAACTATAGAACTTGGATAGGGCTGCCACAGGATCGTGAGGATTGGTACAAAAGAGATACACGTTTGCCCAGCAATAGACAAAATCGGAGTGCGAATGATATTGATGGCGAGTTTCGTGTATTGTCAACGGCATCATTGAACCACATCACTGGGATGTCGACGTTTCTAACGACATTACTGCCGACTAGTGATCTATAACGGTAATAAAATAATTCATCCAATGACTTATCCCACTCTAGGGCTAAACAGTAGTAGACTAAGACTTTTACTGACTAAAACCACACCTAGTTCACAAATTCATAAGGAATTTGTAAAACATAATCGTCTATTATAACGAAAATAACTACAATACATTTAAAAAAACTTGACCTGATATTATACAATAACTATTAATTATTTAGCTATTTTTATGAATAAACATTATTTTCCTAGGGGAAAATAAGATCTGCAGAAAGAAATCATCTATGTCATGGTCGAATAATTATGTGATCTGAAGTTGATTTCACGTCTTTATTTTTAATTATTTATACTAGTGCCTGACTGCGATCCAACCTGATAGTAAACAGTGATGCAATGTTTTAATTTACCGACGACTTACCTGTTCATATAGTTTCCTAAGGCCAGCACCACCTCGAGCAGCGCCCTGAGGCGGCGCGAGCGCGTCATGTCGCGCGCGGCGCGCAGCACCACGGACGCGCGGGCGGTGGCCTCGGCGGCCGCGCCGCTGAACTTCTTCTTGAATAGCAGCAGGCGGACGCGCTGCGAGTAGTGCGGGATCCTGACGAGCACAAGTTTCATGAGTCACCGTTAACACCATTCGAAAAGCCAAAGTCCCTACTAGAACTCTACACACGATACAACGCGACCGACACGACAACACGACGACACGATTCAATTAACGACCTAAACTGGACTGTTAAAGCAATAGAGCTATATAGAGCGTATAGCCCGTATATCCCTCTTTCTCGCTCGCACGCTTGAATAATCGCGAAAAAAATATCAGCTGTTCAGTACATTAGGCAAACATAAATGTACTGAACAGCTGATTTTTATTCGCGATTTTAGGTTTGTTCCCATAGTAAAAGTTGTTGGTTATCATGAGCACAATCACGTGTTTAAGTATCGTACACTAATTACCAGTCACCCTATATATACAACGTGACTCACTTGGATATTTCATACAGGAACCGATCAGCGCGCGCCATGCTGTCGAGCTCGTCTTGGTGCTCCTCCAGCAATGCGGCTTCTTCTGCACTGGGAGTGAACTTCACCAGTTGTTCCACCATATCTATGGGGAGCTGTTCGCCGCTGTCCATGCGGAGAATTGCTCTGGAGTGAAAAAGGAAAATAATCAAAATCAAAGAAACAAAACGGTTTTGATTTTGCAGTTTTTGGAAACTGCAGAATCAGAACCGTACAGATTTCAAGGAGGAATCCTCAGAGGAATCACTCAAAGAAGATGTTATAACGATAGAGGATCATTAGTTGGACGGTGTCCTTGCATGCTCCATCATCTCGTTGTTCATATAGAAAGTATCTTACAATCACAGTCGTCTCATTACTCAGGTTTTCCTTTTGATTAAAAGATCATTCAAAGCAATCGCAGTTCACTGTTAGTCTGGTATCCCACTGCCGTTTTACGAGCGTTGGCGCTTCTCCAACGTCTGCGCAGCGCCAACGTTGCGCAGACGCTAATTTAACGTCGCGAGATTAGTGGTAAAGCGCCAACGCTGAGCAGCGTTGAGCGTTAACGTCGCAAGTTTCTTAAACTTCTTACACTTTAAACCGCAGCATGTGTGCGACGTTGAGAAGACTCTCGACCTTGGAGAAATGCCAACTTTCGTAAAACGATAGTGGGATATTGGCTTTAGTTACCTCCCAAGTGTGTCATAGCACCCAGTTCTTGCCTTTCCGCATACAGTTCAACAGACACAGACACGGGAAAAGCCCGTCGTTCCATCAAGCTAGGACAATCAATAACTGGCGAAAACTAGGAACTTACCGGCAGATCTCCTCGTCAGTCATCTTGAGTTTCGACAGCAGGATAGTGCAGTTCTGCGCACGTCTGCCGTCGATGACGGTCAGGATCTTAGTGCGCGGTTTCGAGCCTAGCTGTCTTAGGTCTTCAACTGACCCTTCGTTCTGTTGATGAAGAATTATAATTATTGTAATTGATTATAGTGCAAAAGACACATAAGGGGTTGAAAAACTTTACTACGGTCGTTCGCAAGTCCACATTAAATATTTTTTTTAAAGTTTAAGTGTTGTTTTTAACATGTAGTAAATTATTACTATTATCTTGATATTTTTTTGTATCAAATAACTAAGCCTCGTGTCCCTTTCTTCACAGATAAACTTGTCTTCGTAAGACCTTCGCTATTAACATACATGTGACTCTCTAATTCCTCGGAAATATTAAGTTTATTAGTTGATCATTTGAATATCTTCACAAAACACTCACTTGAACTCCATTCTTCTGATAAGCGCAGAACATCTTATCGATGGTATGCAGATCCATAGCATTGTACAGCTTGGTGTCGTCCAGCTCCTGCCAGATGGTGCCGTGCAGCTTGGTGTCGGGCAGCTTGCTCCAGTTGAAACTCTTGAGCGGGTTGCCCGGCGTCGGCACGTTCTTCTTGGTGCGGGGAGCGGCGGCGGGAGCGGGCGGCGCGAGGGGAGCGGGGGGCGGCGCCGGCGCCGTCGGGGGCAGCGGCGCCGCCGGCGAGCGCAGCGGGGGAGGCGGCGGGGGCGGCACCGAACTCGTTTCGATCACTGCGCTCTTGAGGTTGCTCACCTGCAAGTCATTATGATGATACAGGGATGAAGTTAATGCTAAGCGTAAGTTGCAAAATAAGATGTAAATTCCCGATATAGTCATAGTCATAGTCGGCCTTATAATGTTCCCACTGTTGGGACTCAGGCCTCCTCTCTAGGAGGCCGAAATTCCCGATATACCTCCGATGAAAAGGAAAGATCCCCAGACCAGACGGGTGTTGCATCTGGGCAACTGCCCGATAGTTGATTTTTAACTGTTGTATGTACAATCGCTCGATTAGAAAAAAAGTTCTAGTTTCGCTAGAAAACTTGTATAGATTTCAATATTTTACATACCTTCGCATCATCTGGTATGCTTCCTTCACTGACTAGTTTTTCAAACCTCACTCTCTCTGCTCTTTCCTGGTTGAGCTGGAAATTAAAAATGCAATATGATATTACATTGCCAATAGCCTATCTAGCCAAAGAATTGTTTGAATATATGTCGTTAGCAAGCTTACGATCTTGTTAAATTATGAATCACTTTTGGCCCATGATGTTAGAAGGCACTGGACGCATAAGCTACTTTACCGATGCATAAGTCGCAAATTAGCATAATGATGACATATTTATTTATTCTCATTCTCTCTTTGAAAGTCAACATTTCTTATGAGGTTTTTTAAAGTCGTTAATAAATAATCCTAAACATTGTGTAAGCACTCTCCGAGACAGTGTGTAATATCTTTTGGGAATAAAAACCACCCATCCCTTCTCAAGGTTTTTTTTAGGTGGGAAAATCATCTAATGACAAATCTCGATCTTGGGCGGAGCGGGAGATAATGTCAGACTTTTAGTGACTAAAAACCCACTCCTGTTCCTTCTTTGCCTTCGTCCCAGGGCCCCAGGTTTCATTTTCACACTACCCGTGGCCCCAGTAGGCTTCGACCCATTCATTCGACATCTTCCTCAGGCGCGCATGGAATAATACGTGCCGTCGACGACTTGGGCTCGGTCCGGACGGTTACCGGACGGTCGGACGGCGGGCTACCCATTACTCGCCGTCCGCAAGCCCGCGCTTACGGTGGCCGGAAATTGGGATCGGAATCCCGGCGGCGGTTGGGGCGTGAGAACCGTTGCCTCACGTGATCGGCCACCTTCTTTGCTAGCATTTCTGCTTCGCAGGAGGAGGCGACCGCCTGCCACTGCTCCTCGCATCCCATCTCAAGTTGTGAACTAGTTTAAATGCAGGAGCAAATGCGAGGATGTTAAAATCGCCTCATCTTGTTTCTTCACTGTGGATTCTGATTAATATCAGCAAACACGTAAACTCGGCCACTGCTGGGTTTCTTTGAGAGGTAAGGTCAGACTTTCACTGACTTAAACCCACCTGTGTTCCTGTAGTTGCCCAATTCACCCCAGGACCGCGGTAATTAACTCTTTCGAATAATCAGGCTTCTCAAGCTTCGCTACTTCAACCGGTCCTGTGCTTCTCTTGCTGTGTCTTCCGATGCACGATCACCACTCCAGAGTTCTCATATGCTCGGCTACTTTACATATATCTGTACTATACCTGATGCTCTCCTTAAAGCAGGAGACCACGTACTCCAGCTCCTCGTGCTCTTGACTCTGCTCGTCCACTTCAATCTCCCTATAAGTAGGTTACTCCTACAACATACCTGTTGCTCCAGCCGCAGCCTTGGCCAGCTCGGTGCACTCCATATGCGCGGTGATCTCACTCTCCAGCCTTTCCTTGAAGCGGGACACCACGCCCTCCAGCTCTTCGCTGTACTAAATCTACTCCTCCACATAATTCTCCTGTAAGTTGGCTACTCCTACAACGTACCTGCTGCTCCAGCTGATGCGCCCTGGTGGCCGCAGCTCTGGCCCTCTCGGTGCACTCCATATGCGCAGCGGTCTCTCTCTCCAGCCTTTCTTTGAAGCGGGAAACCACGCCCTCCAGCTCTTCGCGCTCCTGACTCTGCTCGTCCACTTGCTTCTCCTGTTAGTGGGTTAGTTTTAACTTAGTTAGGTCATGCGAGTGGGTGATGGTGGTATGTTTTAGGTGGTTGGCTTTAGGGTAAGGTTCTGGTAAGCTGAGTAGTTTTGGAAAAAATAACAGGTATTTTTAATTTTCATTCACCTTTTAGTATACGAATGGTTCCTCTCGTTTCTTTCCAAAAACTGGGATTTTGTTTGTACTCTAGTATACAAATAAACGAGACTGAGAGACGAATTAAACCGAAATCTGAATTTCAGCAGCTATTATATGTTCGGCTCCTTTTCCAGTTTTGACCGAAACCAAACCTAACATCGTAATAGAAAAAAAACTGCCAACAAATGAAAATGTTGTCTCGAACAAAGTTTCGTTCGGCTATTTTTAGGACGAAACCAAAACTCAGGCCGGAAATGGCCCCGAAACCTTTGGTTAGTCTTAAATAACAGGTTCTCTAGAAGTTTTTATTAAAAATAACTGGACTACAGCTTTCAAGAACCAGCAGCACATACCAGCTTATGAAGGCATTACCACCGCGCACACTAAATCAACAACTTGTCATAAAAAGTGTTGTTTTTCGTCAACTTAGCTTCATGTTACGAACGTTATGACTAACTGCTCCATTTCGTGATGACAAGAAAATTAATGCAATTTGAACGTTAAAGCTTAAGAAATAAAATTCATATGTCATCGTAAAATGTAACAGCTATTTCAGCAAAATGAAAAATGTATTGATGCCTGGAATGAAAAACCAATAATATTATTATTATATTCCGCTACCATTAGGCTGGCATAGTGTTGAATAAAATGTTATTCTAAATATGGTGTTCACATAATATTGTCAAACCCAAAACCAAAAGAATAATTTAATCATTCTTTTGTTTTGGTTAATTAAAATATTGGTTGTATTTTTATTTAACAAATGCTAATTAAACATAACTATTCTAGCAATACTCAAAATTATATCTCAGATGCCTAAGTTTCTCTTATGGAACTAATAGAGGCGACTTATACTTATTTGTAGAGACTATGATAAAAAATATATGATAAAAAAAGCCTAGACATTACTTTTAGAGGTCACTAATATTTTATCCATCCATAGATTAGAAAATTTTTACTATTCATAATTTTTTGAACACTAGGCTTTTGGCATTGACAGATCATATCCCCCGTTTCGTCTTAGTTCAGTATTATTTGTCGAATTAGTACAATTTGCGTTTCGTCAGGGCATAATTTTTGTCTATCGCTATGATAACATATCGCCAACACCATTCTACACAAAGCTACCTTACCTTCTTAGCGAGCTCTGTGGCCAGGTCGATGTTCTCCTTCTCCAGGTTGTCCGCCTTAGTCCTGGCGGCTACTAGTTCCTCTTCCTTGGCTAGCAGGTGCACTATCTCACCCACGTTGATCTCTAAAGGAGCTACGTCTGGGTCGTAGATCTGGGAAAAGCAATTGATGATTTTAAACAATCTTTTTTTTTTAATTAAAACTTTGCCTACACTAAGAATGACTCCTGTACTTATTGTTGGTGTGTTCACAAACATGTAATCACACATACACAATTTTAAGTACAAAACTACACGATTGAAGACGGAAATACTTGAATTTATGTTCAAGCAAAGATAATTAATCAATACAGGATCTACATTAGATTAAAAAATTCGAAATAATTGTCAAAAGTAACAACAAACTCAATAGACTCAGATTTATTAGTTGTAGCATTGGATAAAGTTCCATATTTTATAGAAATGGTCACTGAAAAATTAACTTAAAAACACGACGGTCGATACTTGAGTTGGCGACGATGAACTGAAGTTATAAATTAAAGTGCTTACAGTTTTCGTTTCAGGAATTTGCTCTAGGCCTCTAACGACAATGAAGCCGCTTAAGAATTTGAACTCTATGGCAAATGAAAAAGTACTGGAACCTTTATACAGTAGTAAACATTGTAAAAAGAGCGGACTTAATGTTATCACTGCTGGGACTCAAGCCTCCATTCTAGGAGAGGGGATAGGCCGTAATCCACTACGTGGGCCGAGTGCTGATTGGTGAATGTCCCATGTCTTAGAATTTTTGGTTCTAGGACACTGAAGCGAAAGTCGACGGTGGTTATCAAGCTATCGTTTCAATAGACGACAGATCTTTTTATTAGTTCTCTTGTGGCAGTATAGATGGCGCTGCAAGGTTACCTTAGTGGTATCCGAGGTGCTGCCTCGCTCGCTGCCCTGCTCGGAGTTGGCGCGGCTGCCTGATGCAGGTTGTTGCAGGATCAGTTGCTGCACCACGCGGTCCAGCAGGAGCCAGTGTTGCGACTGAGGGTTGTATTCCACTGTAACATAGGAAATAAATATTTTAATAACAGACTGAAGCAAGCACACACACACAACAGAAAATCACTAAGCATTGAGAAATACATGTTATGGCTATCTGTATACGGATACGGACTGAAAGGCTGTCGCTTCATGTAAAATTCAGGTATTCAGCCGCAATTGGTTAGTCTGGAAGCCTACACCAAGCTAGTTGAGAAAAGGCTAGGTTGGATGGTAGGATGATAGGACCCCAATAAAGTAAACTGCTGACGATTGAGCATTTGTTAAATCTGCTATGGCTTCGCTTATTACAGTGATAGACGTTAATAAATAAATAACTTACATGGAAGTAACAGTAGATGCTCCAGCATGGACAGCAGATGAGGGTAGGCAGCAGTGTGGCTGAGCTTCCTCCGCAGCAGCTCGAACATAGCGGTGGCACTCTTGGTGTCCACGTGCTCCTTATCGAACCTCCTGGCCAGCTCCCTCTCGTCCTCGTTGCGCACCATCTCGAAGAACTCGATGTGACGGTCCAAAGTCTCGTTTTCGTATTTGCGGAGTTTTTCGATAACTATAATGAAAGTTTTTTGATATAATTAGTTTGGTATTTCGAGGGTTTTTTTTTTTCGGGTGGGAAAATCATCTAATGACATCCCTCGCTCTTGGGCGTTATTGTAATAGTTATTGTTGTGTATGTTAGTCTGTAAGGTATGTATCTATGGGCCATGATGCCTGATAATAAATGATATATTTATTATTTGCCATTTTTCCAGGGCCCCGGGGATCACTTTCGCATCACCCATGGCCCCAGCAGGCCTCGACCCTGCTGGGCCCCTACGGTTGCTGACATCTCCTTGAGGCGCGCGTGGAACACTACGCGCCGTCGACAACCTGGGATTTTGAGGTTGGTTTTGGATTTTGTGAAATAACAATAATATTAGTGGTAATAACAGTAATAGTAGTGGTTTCATATCGACAGCAGTATCAATTAATCATTTCGAACCATATTTTAGAGGATAAAGAATGCTATCTTTTACTTTCTTTCTGAATAATTGAAACAGATAGGTAGTATTTAAAAATCCAACGTTTTGGTTCTCACATTCATACTTTACGAATCTTTAAGACCTGTTTCATCACGTTTACGTATGTATAATTCTGACTAACTGGCAAATTAATAATATCTATCACTTCTTGTGTTCCTGTTTTGAAAGCTACTGTATATCCTGAGATTTAGAAAGAGCCTCCCAGCCATCAATCATTGCTTTTTAAAAATTGACTTGAGTATATCTTCAACATAAGCAGCAGCTCTAAACTGATTCCCGCACAGAACACATATTCGTATGGCCTACAGATCCGGGTACAGACCCGCAACAATAATCTGTATCAAACACGCAGTTGTTTGTGTGCTTAAATGTTTGTAAACGCAATCACGACACAGGACCTAGTGCGAGAAAAACATTTAAAAAAGGAAAGGTCAAACAAATTCCATACCGTACTCTTATTGCAAAAACGAACTAAATGCACCAACATTTTTGTATTATTTTATCGACGGTTGAAAGGCTAATTGATCTAAGCGACATTTAAAAAAAAAAATTGAAACCTGACTCAAACGACGGAGAAAAATTTGCTGATTCAGAATATTCAAATTACTCAATATTGAAAAAAATGTCGTTTAGATCAATTAGCCTTACAACCGTCGATATTATGTTATTACTGGTACTATTATATCAAATTTGTAGGTTATTTAATTTTTGTCGAAGCTATCTTTGTAAATAAATGTCGTAGCTAATAACCGGTTTTACCTGTAGATTCATATTGATGAGAGGAATGAATGATAGCTATATTTAACTTTAGTTTGGGTAAAAATTGCAGATAGTTGCTAGTAGTACTTTACAATAAGGGTACGATACTCACTTCATACAAACTCATAAACTCTTAGACACTAACCTGGTTGTATCCCCAGCATGAGCAGCTCATATCTCAGATGCAGCCTAAACTCTAGGCTCTCCTCGCCAGGCCCGTAGTTCAGCACAGCATTCACAAAGGACATGATGGCCGTCTTCAAGCCTAGGTCGTCTCGGTAGGCACCCGTGCTTCTATCCAGCTCGTTCATAATAGTTTGGAAACGGGCCCGTTCGCCAGCGTACTTCTGGTAGTGGACCATTGCTTCTAGCACCTGTTTATGAAGTGTTTTATGTCATTTTTTGAGCAGAGAAATTAGAGTAGAACGCTTTTTTTGTGGTGGAAACCATTAAAGAACTTCTCAAGCTTTAAGGTGGAGTGAGAGGGCGTGTCAGGCATTTACATACTGACTAAAACCCACCCATGATCCTTCAATTGCCCTAAATATTATATTATCTAATTCATCTTGAAATTAATGAACGTAAGGTGCTTTTAGGCAGCGAAGAAACTTTAGTGTTAACATTTATCAATCAAAGATCATTAAATCATATTTTCCTATTTATACCAGACAGTGAGCGCTCAGGGTCTCAAGTGCAGCCACTTCAGTTCCTGTACATTTTCTGCGTCCATAGGCTTATCGACGCAAAATATGCTATATCCTTTGCTATTAACGGTGGCGTGTTATTGACGGCTGTCAATAAGGGTCAATTAATGAGTCTTTGGACACACCATAAAAATCCACCCCCCTTATAAAAGAATACACTACCTTCTTATGTCCTCCTGGTACCAGACAGACGGCCCCCAGTATCTCAAGTGCAGCGACCTTGGTCTTAACATTCTCAGTGTCTAAGGACTGTGCTATCAGATCGATGCCCGTGGGATGGGCCAGCACATGCGCACGCCCAGTCTGCAAGCAACCAACAATATTTATAAAGCAGAAGAAGAAAGAAGAAGAAAAAGAAGTTTGCGAAGAGGCTAGCTCTTGACACAAATTAAGCCTTAAAATAATAGGGAATATGCACGATTTTTGTATCAGTTCATCAATAAGTAAACCAAAATGGAATACTAACTATATAAAAAATAGTAAAAGTAAAGGAGATATAACAATTTTAAACAAACATACATATCTGTCTCTCTCACCGAGAGGCCATTTTCAATATTAGCAGCTTTGAAGCTTTATAAATTCGTTGTTGAAGAAGATATTTTAAAAATGCATTCATATTTGTTCACTAGTGTTTAAAATTATTAATTTTAGTAAATAAAAAAGTTGCGTGCATATTCCCTGCAATTATATATTCAAAATCATATTTTGTATTCTTTTCAATGATATGAAAACTATTCTGTAATTTCGATATCCCATTCTACGGTGTGATGATGCCAAGACACCTCTACACTTCCTATATTATCTACATAAACAAGCAGAGTTAAGGTGAAGTTACATAGAAGAAGATGACAAGAAAGAATAGAACTCTATCTACAGTTTTAAGTTAATTACATACTCGAAAATATACAAATTCTTTATAAATAGTCTTCGATTTGATAACGATCTTCGCTTTCGAAACATTACTCAAACTATAAATAAATAGGATCAACTACATTAATTGGCAACCTTGTTTTATTTATAAAAACAGTAGATTATTAATATTGAATTTTGCTTTGAAAAAAATATTCGTTTTAAGGCAGTACAGTCGTGAAGTGGTGAAGGTACCCATTTTATGCAGTTCTCCATAAATCCATAACCACTAACCCATACATCTCCACATCTACACTAAGTAATCTACATATACCAAAGCCAACTTACCGAGTTATTCATGAGCGCCTTAATAGCCGCTATAAGGTTATGCCTGGTCACAGCATCGTCTCTGGGTGCCTTCTGTAGGGCATCAAGCAAGGAACCTAGTCCTCCTTGCTTGATAAATCGGAGGACAAAACTGTGGGCTCTCGTCCGTAAAGCTGTTTTGAGGCCGTCGACTAGCGCGCATGCTTCTGCCGGTGGAACACCTTCTGAGGATGCGAAGGCCTGGAAAAATCAAAAAATGTTTATTATAACGAACGACATTTTACAAAATTGGGTTTTCAAATTTCTAAAAGATGAATAAAGAATGTGAAGAGGCATACTCATGACCCTAATTAAACCTTAAGAGCCTGCTTCCCGAGGTAACATTTTCATACAACCACTCTTATAGATACCGGCATGGATCTTGAGCGCTGACTTCCACTTGCGCAGAAGTGAAATATCGGGTCTCTTTAGTGGTATGAAGTAAGACGCGGGGGCGGGGAGCGTAATCCTTGTACAGTGGTTGGCTTGCCAATGTGAACGATGCGCAAAGCGATCCCCACTCTTTCGCCGAGCGCTCAAGATTCGTGCCGATATATATAAGTGATTATGACGTTATTACACATCTTTCTCTAGATATTTTAGAAACACAGTTATCTTGTGGTATATTATCTAGGTTTCTAGTGAAATCAAATCGAAATTTGTGTAAGACTACTCCAGTATAGACCTCTAAAATCTGTTATTTTGCGTGAATTTTGTCTCTTCGTAATGTACTCATAAATTTTAAAAAATAAATTAAAAAAATATAACTACAGAAACCTTGTACATTTAATCAAAATTCTGAAAAAAAAAAAAAACGTATTTTCTGGAACAAATTTTGTGTTTTTTTTTATTAATAATAGGCTCGCGTTTGGCCACCATCTCACCTGATGGTAAGCGATGATGTGGTCGACGATGGAACACGCTTGCCTAGAAGTAGCCTATTCACTCTTGGCTTAATGGTTCAAGGTTCTTAAAAATTCAAGTGAATGGCGGAATTACCGAATGCCAACAGAGCGTTTTTCGCATTGCCTCTTAATCAAACATTGCCTTGGATGAACCAACAAGTGAGGATGCCAAGAAACCTCTACACTTATTATATTGTCTACAATACACCCATGCCTCAAGGGACTCCACTCTGCATATTATTTTTTCTCAAATAGTAGATAATACCACGCTGGTTAGGTTAACCCAAAAGCTTATCAATATTTGTGGTTGAATATAATAATTCCATAATAATCTTGAACGTCGTTTAATTGTACCGATCGCATTCAGTTTAATTAGTGAAAAAGACTAAATTATCAAGCTGAAAAAATGCAATTTAGGTTTTGGCTTGTTGGAAATCTATAAGTTTTGAACTCTACTTAGGCTTTTATACCCTGAAAGCTTAAAACACAGGAGCGGATCGGCGCTCACAGCAATGGATTTCAAGAGATTAAAAACTGCTGAAACAAAACGAAAGTTTCTGAAATATGATCCTCCGTTTTGTTTCCCATGAGGCGAGTAAGTCTCTTTATTGATCGACGTTTTGTGTCGACGCCGAAGTTATAATAACCCACTTTTATTAATACGAATTTAAACCGTCAAACGGGATGAATGCAGGGGAAAACTATGAGGAATAGTTTCTTGTTAAAATAATTCGAAGCTTTGTTAGAAACTAATAGTCCGATATTAAACCGAAAAATCTAATCAAAGTTTTGTCACTATTCACTCCTACACCCCTATTCACCCCTTTTGGTCAAATTTTATTTGTTATGCTTTCATGCCTTGGCGGCTAAACAAAACATATTTGAAACTCGGGTAGACCATGGTCTACGGTCAAGGTCTATGGCCGGGTCCTGGAAAAGACCATCGGTTACTTCTCATCTTAGAAGTATTTTATGTTCCCCTGGGATGAATTTCGCTGACAGTTAGTAATAAATAATATTTATTACATTGCAGTTCAAGTTCAATCGTAATTGTCTAACCTGTTACAAAATATAAATTAGTATTTTAATATTAGTATTTAACGGTATGTATTTTTACATCTCTAAATATAAAAATGAATAGCTGTTCGTTAGTCTCGCTAAAACTCAAAAACGGCTGGACCGATTTGGTTAATTTTGGTCTTGAAATATTCGAGATAGTACAGGGAAGGTTTAAACGATGAGAAAAAATAGAAAAAAATCACGAAAAAAAATTCGAATACAACGCCATCTCTAATTAAAATGTCGTTTTAAAATTAATTATGCTGTTCTGGTAATGCCACTAGATGGCGTTACCCAGACCATTAGGCCGTACGAAGTTCGCCGGGTCTGCTCGTTATTAATATATATATATATATATATTTATATATAAATCTTAACCAATCTCAACTATTAAATATTATCGGTACGTATAACATATCTTTGACTTGTTTATGTAGGTTCATATTATACACCAGATCCTACCCTCAAATGTGATCTCTCTCTATAACACTCAAAGGTTTGCTGGGAGAAAACTCACAGTTGAGTTAAGCTCGCCTTTGTACATGCATTATTATGCAACTAAGCAGAGCTTGTACTCATGGCACAAGCTCTGCTTGGTTTGGTACTAGATGGCGTTTTGTGAAAGTTGTGGAATATTACATTATTACATTGTCAAATCACCGTTTACACTTTTATGTTTTTGTGTACAATAAGGAATTTATTTATTTAAAGGGGAAACTGACTGACTGACATATCAACGCACAGCCGAAAGTACCGGGATTATGAGCGTGAAATTTTGCACAAGGTTTCCTTTTATGACGTAGGCACTAAGAAAGAATTTTCCAAAATTCATGCCCTAAGGGGATGAAGCGGGGGTACAAAGTTTGTATGGAGAAACCTACATTCACGCGAATGAAACCGCGGGCAGAAGCTAGTTAAGAATAAAAAAAAGTGTTAATGCTCTGCTACTCACATCAGCAATCTCATTTAAAGCCTTGATGTATTCCTCAAGCTGCGGCGCGGTGGCGAGCGGCGGTGGTTGACCAGGCGGGGGTCGCCGGCTGCAGTAGATCTGCCATTTCTTGGCCGCGGGCAAGGCCATCATGGCGGCTTTGTTGACTGCTGTTAGGTCCAGCTCCTCCTACAAAAGAAGAAAAGTAAGGTGTTAGAATTGGGGTAACAGTAAAAGCTAACAAGGTCAAGTGGAAACTTAAATAATTACAGCATAAAACTTCCAGTATTGTTCCTTTCGGCAACAAAATAACAGCACAATATCGTCAATATCTACGTTTACTTAAAATTCCATCTAAAATCTACCTCAGTGCTTAAATTTTGCATTAACCCCCCCCCCCCCCAATAGAACGCCGGCGTTCGCTCAGTCATTGTCTTTCTATTGTATCTCTAGTTACGCTACTCAAAAGGCGCTACTTAAAAAGAATTACTGTACAGGCGATTGTTCAAAGTTCGGAGGGAGAGAGACATTTCGTCCGTACTGTACAAAACAGTATAAACAGGTAATCTCAAAAAGGAATATTTAATTCGGTGGCAAAAACCTAAACCATCTTTTTCAACGAATTTAAACGAACCTAATCCTGAATTCCAAATGCTTAAAATTTTACGAGTATCAGCAACTTTAGGAAAAACTTCGTTTGGACGTACAAAAACCACCGGAATTTTTTGGGCACTCCAACACTACATAGTTAAGTATTCAGAGTAATCGATGCGATATTTGGTCCAGTAATGCAGTTTATGTATTACTTCCATAGATAGGCTGTAAAATATGGCCAGCACGCGATTAGAATTTCAAATGTCACCTTTTATAGATATTGAATCGAAAACTTGGTGTGCCGTGTGACCCACTTGGAATATAGTAAGAAGGAGGAGTGCTTTATACTGCTCGACATTTGATAGGCTCTGAATATTGAACGAAATTATTCTTCGAGTTAACTTTCTAGAAATTTGTAACTAGATGTTGGTAGGTATATCATTTTCAAATAACATGTTTATTGGTGAATTCATAATAACCATTACTGAAAGCAAGTTTCTGTAGTATTGGCAAACCCACGTTAAAACTTATTCAATATCAAACACTTTACAGCTGTTACCATTGAACTAGTAATTGTATTGACGGCGCGGGTTCGATTCCGTTCCGGGTCTGGGTTCTCGTGGGGATTATATATCAAGGGAATTTAAATGTTTATGAACGCACTCGTGATACAGGAGTCTTAAAAAAAACACAATTTAATGGACACAGTTAGTAAGTCTGTGCCATCTAAAAGCCAATAAACTCTAGCCATTTACATTTTATCTCTAGGCAACATTGATTCCTCATCTATCTATCTATATACGTAAAAATTAATAGCTGTTCGTTAGTCTCGCTAAAACTCGAGAACGGCTGGATCGATTTGGCTAATTTTGGTCTTGAAATATTCGTGATAGTCCAGGGAACGTTTAAACGGTGAGAAAATATGGAATAATTAACGGGAAATAAAATCCTAATCCATCTCTAATTAAACTGTCATTTTATAATGAATTATGCTGTCATGGTAATAGCAGTAGATGGCGTTATCCTATGACAGTTTAGCTACCACAACAGACGGTACGAAGTTCGGCGGGTCAGCTAGTCTATAATATGAAAGGAGAAACTGACTGACTGACATATCAACACACAGCCAAAACTACTGGGACTAGGAACATTAAATTTTTCACAAGGCTTTCTTTTATGACGAGCACTGAGAAGGGGTTTTTGGATATTCAATCTTTAATATCTCATTCCTTGTACCAATATACTTCAAACTTGGCACGAAAAAACCTAAGCAAATAAAACAGGTTATCATTATTTATTTTCAAAACTTTCTCCAATATAACTAAACTAACTAAAATTTAGAATGTTTTCACCTTTCGTATGCCGTAATTAGAGACACAATTAAAAAACGCGCACCGGACATTCAATGAGTTAAAGATTGTTTGGAGGATTCTTATTTCTTGGGTTAATAAACGTGAAACTTGGCACAAATTTTAATCAAAATTAATAATTAAGACTGTCAATATTAGTTTTTCAAAGCTTTCCTCAAAATACAGTTTAAGTGTTATTTTTTTTATGAAAACATTCTCGCGAATGAAATCGCAGGTTAAGTGCTAGTTAAAATAAAAACTAGTGGAAATAAAACTCTATCATCCTATTCCTCCTTTCTACATTCTACGTACCACAATTGGTCCATATGTACAGACAGCGTTATCAACTGGTTAACAACTTTTCTAAGTTATTTTAATGTGAGAAGAGTACCCTATTGATGATGCTGTCTGTATATAATTGACAAGGTGACAGACGCACAAGTATGGTCTGTGCTAACGAATCGCATGAAATCGAGTCGAGAATCGAATCGAATCAACCCGTGCCGGACTTCCGCGAAGAAAGGCAATCGATCAAGCGTGGATCGATTTATGATCAATATAATCGTGGAAATGGTGAGTGATGCGGATGTGAGGCTGTGAAATGTAGGTTTATTGAATCGTGACCTGTTGTTAAAAACTTCAGTTGGTAACTGTGCTTGTAGAGCTAATATATAATAGCATAATCAGCCTTTTTTTAATGTTCCCACTGCTGGGACTCAGGCTTCCTCTCTAGGAGAGGGATCGGGCCGTAATCCACCACACGGGCCCAGTGCGAGTTGGTGAATGTAACATGTCTTCGATTTTTTTGTTCTAGGACTTACCGGTTTCCTCACGGTTTTCCTTCACCGCTTTGAGAGCAGTGGTGATAAAATAAATTACACAAAATAATGTGCCTGGCTGGGTTTAAGCCCGTGACCTACAACTCGTAAGTCGGGGGTTCCCTCCAAATGCTAAGTACAAAATGTATGGCAATGACATTACTTTCGGAGAAGTCACGTGACAAATGACAGGTAATGTCATTGCTATACATTTCGTATTCAGCGTCTGGCGAGAACGCTAAAAGAAAATTAATTTGTCTAAGCTTGCTGTACCGTTGTTTCTTAGTTTTAATTTTTTCCGTGTGCATTCGTAAATACTATAATAATTATAATATAACTAGCTACACCTGTGTGAAAGTAGATAATTGTCCCAAACGATTTAACTAGGCCTGCAACTCAGTTAGCCATTTGGTTTAGATTATTAAAATCAGCTGTAACCTTATCATTAAACGCACAAAAAAATCCACTACATCATAATAATCTACGTCACATTAGGTGACACTTAACAGCCATTATAGAATAGAGAAAATATTATTATCTAGACTTTCGCTTACCCCGTCATCAAGAAACCTGACGCAAGTCAAGATAAACAAAGTAAAAGACAGTTCCAGGTTAATCTTATCATAATCAAACGCAGGTGAACGCAACGGTAGAAAGCTAACCTCATATTTATTTTTTTCTTTATGCACAAGTAAGTACAGGGGCGGACTTAACGCCATAAGGCATATTCTACCAGTCAACCTTTGGGTGATGCAGAGACAAATTTTTGAAGGGGGAAATTATTAAATAACTTCTTCTGCTCTGGGTGGAGCGAGAGGAAGTGTCAGACTTTTTTTTATTGTGGTAAACCAGGCATACATGTCCCAGTCGGTAATGTGCCCCACTAGCAAAACTAAGACACGCATTTAATATTACATAAACTGTACAATGAAGTTGAACTTGCGTTGTATAGTTTACATCGCCGCCATACTTATAAACTAACCAGATTGGCGCAAATAAGCACCTTTTAAATGCGTGTCTTAGTTTTGCTAGTGGGACACATTACCGACTGGGGCATGTATGCCTGGTATTCCCTATTGATAGGTTCGCGCTTGACGACTGTCTCACCTGATGGCAAATGATGATGTGGTCGAAGATGGAGCACGCTTGCCTAGAAGTAACCTATTCACTCTTGACTTAAAGACCCCTATAATAGTTTCTAGCTCTCAGGAAACTCAGACTCCGGCAGGGAATTCCACTCCTTAGCTGTACGGACATATTTAAGTGAAGACCCCTATAATAGTTTCTAGCTCTCAGGAAACTCAGACTCCGGTAGGGAATTCCACTCCTTAGCTGTACGGACATATTTAAGTGAAGACCCCTATAATAGTTTCTAGCTCTCAGGAAACTCAGACTCCGGCAGGGAATTCCACTCCTTAGCTGTACGGACATATTTAAGTGAAGACCCCTATAATAGTTTCTAGCTCTCAGGAAACTCAGACTCCGGCAGGGAATTCCACTCCTTAGCTGTACGGACATATTTAAGTGAAGACCCCTATAATAGTTTCTAGCTCTCAGGAAACTCAGACTCCGGTAGGGAATTCCACTCCTTAGCTGTACGGACATATTTAAGTGAAGACCCCTATAATAGTTTCTAGCTCTCAGGAAACTCAGACTCCGGTAGGGAATTCCACTCCTTAGCTGTACGGACATATTTAAGTGAAGACCCCTATAATAGTTTCTAGCTCTCAGGAAACTCAGACTCCGGCAGGGAATTCCACTCCTTAGCTGTACGGACATATTTAAGTGAAGACCCCTATAATAGTTTCTAGCTCTCAGGAAACTCAGACTCCGGTAGGGAATTCCACTCCTTAGCTGTACGGACATATTTAAGTGAAGACCCCTATAATAGTTTCTAGCTCTCAGGAAACTCAGACTCCGGCAGGGAATTCCACTCCTTAGCTGTACGGACATATTTAAGTGAAGACCCCTATAATAGTTTCTAGCTCTCAGGAAACTCAGACTCCGGCAGGGAATTCCACTCCTTAGCTGTACGGACATATTTAAGTGAAGACCCCTATAATAGTTTCTAGCTCTCAGGAAACTCAGACTCCGGCAGGGAATTCCACTCCTTAGCTGTACGGACATATTTAAGTGAAGACCCCTATAATAGTTTCTAGCTCTCAGGAAACTCAGACTCCGGCAGGGAATTCCACTCCTTAGCTGTACGGACATATTTAAGTGAAGACCCCTATAATAGTTTCTAGCTCTCAGGAAACTCAGACTCCGGCAGGGAATTCCACTCCTTAGCTGTACGGACATATTTAAGTGGGGCTCCCATATAACAAACGTAATTTGTTTTTTGCTACTAGCGATATGGAACCCTTTGTTCGGAGTAAGACTCGCACTTGGCCTAATTCTTATTCGTATTGTACCTTTTTCGAGAGGCGTAGTTATTAAAGAAGCTCGTACCGTACGTATAAAAAGCTAGTTACGGTACTGGATAGATAGATAGATAAACCCACCTATGTTGCACTTTATCGTAGGGGCCCAGCAGGGTTGAAGACAACTGGGGCCACGGGTAGTGTGAAAGTGAAACCCGGGGCCTTGGGACGAAGGCTAAGAAGGAACAGGAGTGGGTTTTTAGTCAGTAAAAGTCTGACGCTACCTCCTGCTTCGCCCAAGGGCGGGATTTGTCATCAGGTGTTTTTCCAACCTAAAAAAAAAACTATGTTGCACTTTGCATTCCAGAGACTCGGTAACTCTATCGGACAATCCGAAAGAAAAAGCTAAACCAGTATAAAAGTAATGCTATAATCTAAGTTTTGGCGTATCTTTCAATAAAAGTTTTGCTTGCATTATGCCGTCTAGACGCTGTAAATTACGAGTATCAACATTATGTTTCTAATATAAAAGAAATACAACAACCTGGGAGATATTATAAACACCTTCTTATGGACTTCTAATTTACATGTTGTTATGACTGGGTGCTGCTATTTATTAATAATATAATATACATACTTTATTGTGCCCCTGTACCATGACGTTCAAAGTAAGATTGTTTCATTCTGTGTGGGTAAGAGACAGAGCTATACAGGTTGTCTAGCGCCATCTCTTACCTGCAATGGAATAGGAATAAAACAATTTTACTTTAAACGTCATGGTAACCCCTCGGGGTAATCATCTAACTGGCGAAACCTTAATCTAAAAAACATACAGTTGATAAAACACATACAGGCTTTATCGTATTTCGCGACTTCTTCCAGGCATCCTGGACGCACAAACAATGCCTGGACACAAATGTTTGCAAATAGTGCAAACCATTTTAGCAGTAAGCGGAAAAAAGTGTAAAGTCCCGCAAACCTCCGTTGAAAAGGGAGGATCCTCCGACCAGACGGGTGTTGTGTCTGATCCGAGCAATTGCCTGATAGTTCATTTCGGGCTGTGTATATATTCAACTATTACACCGCGATGCAAAGAGAGATTTTAAATTTTAGTTCCTCTGGGGCGTCATAGATGTCGCTACTATTGTTTAACCGATGCTTGAGTTGTAATGAAACTCTAAATCAAAAATAATAAAAGGAGAAACTGACTGACTGACATATCAACGCACAGCCGAAACCACTGGGAATAGGAACATGAAATTTTGCACAAGGCTTCCTTTTATGACGTAGGCGAGAACTAAGACAGGATTTTCCATAATTCACATTATAAAGAGATGAAACGGGGGACCAAACTTTGTATGCAGAAACCTACTTTCACACGGGCGAAGCCGCTGGCAGAAGCTAGTATACATATATAAAAGGAGAAACTGACTGACTGACATATCAACGCACACCCGAAACTACTGGGACTAGGACCGTGAAATTTTTCACAAAGTTTCCTTTTATGACGTAGGCGAGCATTAAGGATTCTCCAAAATTCAAATCCTTAGGAGATGAATCGGGGGTCTAAAGTTTGTATGGAATAACCTACTATCACGCGGGCGAAGCCTATGGCAGAAGCTAGTAGTTACGATAGTTAGAAATATACCTACTTATTTAGTGATAAATTATTTAAATATTAATCAATATTATTTTGTACCTAATACATATTGACATGTATCATAAACTTAATTTAAATATTAATGAAACATCAATAACGTACTTGGTGACACAAATGTCACACATAGTTACACGACTCGGTTTCGATTGCAGAGATAAATCACTCAGTGTCAAGATTCCCGATGCAATTTAATGTGTTGTCACTTCTAATGTCAACTAATTTATGATCCGCTGTCGTTATTTTGGTTAACCAATCACAATCCGGACAGCTAACATGAATTTAACAGGAGACAAATGTCTAGAGATAGTGAGTGATATCTTGTGAACAACTGATGATATTTTCAGTGGTCCTTGTCAATCACATGGTAAGGGTCATAGTAATCTGATGCAAGGGTGCCGACTCCGTGGGTGCTCAGGGGCTTGAGCACCCATGAGAAATAAACAGTGGGTGCCGAGCAACCCTGAGAATAGACATCAACAGATCAGTAACCGCCTTTTAGATTACGTATAAATTATAGTATTTCTTGACACTAAAACTAGTTTCATTTTTATATAATGGTTTCATTTTATATTTTTATCAAACATAATTTGCAATTAAGTACGCAGTATATAAGTAGGACATTTATTTATTTGTCGGTCTATCAGTGTGCATTACTCTTCTCACACTTCGCCGCTTTTTCTAGTTAGCAAATGAGCTTGAGCATCCTTGAAGTTTTCTAAAAGCCGGCGCCCCTGATCTGATGGATGCGAAACGCTCAGGACCGGTCATAGGTCATAGTGGCGAAGCTTGGAAGAGGCACATGTCCAGGCGAGTACGTCTTTCGGCCGACATTTCTTACTTTTTAACAGTCATTACGCTTATACTCTAGACTTCGTCTGAGCCTTCAGGAACCATTCACATCACCATCATCATCATTTCAGCCGATAGACGTCCACTGCTGGACATAGGCCTCCCCCAAATGTCGCTACAATGAACGGTCCTATGCGTCTCGCATCCATCATTTCCCGCAACCTTCACCTGGTCATCGGTCCACCTTGTAGGAGGCCTTCCAACACTGCGTCTTCCTGTACACGGTCGCCACTCTAGAACCTTTCGACCCCAGCGGCCATCTGTTCTGCGAGCAATGTGCCCTGCCCATTGCCACTTAAGTTTGTGATTTAGCGATTCTTCGTGCTATGTATATAGCACGTCTATATAATGAACGTATATATAATGAAGATATCCGCAGGAGAAGTAAGGTTGCCGACCTTGCTTCTCCTGCGGATATCTTCATTTCTGTTTCGATCACGCAAGGAACCATTCACAATTGCATATAAACTAGAGGAGTAGGTAATACGAAACTTACAATACGTGAACCCTTCAGTTTCTAATGAAATAAATGGATACCATGTGCAGATAATAACTGCATTTGAAAAGGCACATTGGATTAAAATAAAACAAGTAGATAAATCTAAGTGTGAAATCTTAATTAAAATTATATAACCGATTCATAATGACCGAATCAAAATAAAAAGGAGACAATAGCATCCAATCAAATCATACTTTCGACCGAAGTACAATTAATCTAAAACTCCGCTGCGGGCCATCAAATCACGTGCATTTTAATCATAGACAAAAAACGTATCATCGGATATAATCTCCTGTGTTATTAGAACAGGGAGGGTATAACTTTGGTACTTATTTAACACAATATTTTAGTTGTGACCAAAAATAAAAGCACTGAAACTAAAATTTTTAGTTGTAGCAAAATCATTCACCATAAATTATCATCATCATCATCATCATCATCATCATTTCAGCCGAAATACGTCCACTGTTTGACATAGGCCTCCCCCATGTGTCGCCACAATGAACGGTCCTGTGCGTCTCGCATCCATTGGATTCCCGCAACCTTTATCAGGTCATTGGTCCATAAATTATAGCCGTGGTAAATTCATTTATCGAAATATTTTAGCTGTGGTAAATTCATTCACCACAATATTTTAGACATAGCAACATTTTTTGCCACGAGCAAACAATCGTGATCCAACAATGCGAAGTTGACGACGCGACGAGACGATAACCCTTTTTTAGCTGACTGTGTCGGCTTATGTACTTATAGAATTTGTTGCACAGATATAATTAGGTCCATCTTTAAAACAATTTGAAGGTATGCACGTATTACGGGATTATTCGAAAGAGTTACCGCGCCTCTGGAACGTAAAAAGGCAACTAAAGGAAGACAGGTAGGTTTTAGTCAGTAAGATAAGAAATAAGATATACCAATAAAAAACAGTATGCCCAAATGCTCACATCGTTTCTACATTGAATCGTCTATCTTTGGAACCCTTTACATGGAGGCAGATTACCTGCTACATTACTTAGCCAAAAATGCGTACAAAAGTGAATGAAAAGGTGCACTATCTCTGTTTTAGAACAATAACTCCACTTTCATCTCCGTTTCGCAACAGTGACCAGAGTGATATAATTGGCAGCCTCGGGGTCCACTATGATAGATGACAGCTAACTGACGTCTTTAGACGATTATGTATGTACTTACGATTAAGATTCTTGATTGTGTTTTGTTAATCGGTCATTGACTGTGTGTTTATAACACTGAGGCTATAATTATAGTCTCATTAAGCTGGCTTTATTAATAGAATGCATTAATTCACTCCTACTGCAATACCTTAATCATCTCCTTTTTCCAACTAATTTGATGTCGGCTTCGAGCCTAAGCGGTTGCGGCTGAATTCCCGTGTTTTACATGGAGCGACTGCCTATCAGACTTCCAAACCCCAGTTTCTGGGTAACACGATACCCCTTGGGTAGACTGGTGGTCAGATTTTCTGGCATCTGACTACCTATAACGACTGTTAAAGATCTACAAATGACAACTGGGTCCAAAGGCGAGCTTTCCGAGGCACGGGGTATCAATAATGTGGTATAAACTTAGAAAAGTACATATTAATTGAAAAATCCACATTGGTACTTGACTGGTTACGGATCCGCAACCTCATGCATGAAAGGCCACTGGGCCTATAACAACAACAAATCTTTCTTTGTCTTTGTTTAAACGCGCTAATCTCTGGAACTTACAATCGGATTGGAAAAATTCAGCTAAATAACATCACGCTACGACCCACAGAAGCGGAGTAGTCACCTCGCTGGTGAAACCGCGGGGGACAGCTACTAATTTTAAGAGCACATCATTTTCTTATCACCTAACATTAATTTTCTTCAGCGCTTACCTCGTAAGTAGTAACTACATTAAGATTACACCTTAAGAGTTTAAAATCACTTCCCTATTAAAATAACTAAAGTAAAATATTTTTTCTAAATACCGCACTGATAAACAATTTATGATCACAATAATCTAAATTTTAGGGCACCATTTAAGATGATTGGCCGGTATTTTTCAAACGGCTGGAGTGCGCGGGAGAGCAACTCGCATAGTCCGCATAAGAGGCGAGCATTTAAAGCAATTGCCATAATTAGAGGAGGTATCATTAGAGATCTTGTGGGGCTGCGACCTTTATTTTACGATGCAGTAATGCCTATTAATGAAGAGAGGCATATAAAATAAATAGATTTTTAATATGAAGTGTCACCGTGAAAAAATGTACTTAGATACTTTAAAAAGTGCAATAAATATAAGGAGTTGATTTCTAGGCGATGATGGTTGACTCGAAAAAAAGAAGAAGACAGTTAACTTTTTATTTTTTTCTTCAAATAAAATGGTGAATTTCCACAATAAATTGACTGCTAGAATCGTCGAAGGCTATGCTTAATCGTCGAAGCCCAAACATTACTATTCATCTAAGGTAGTACAATAATAGGATAGTCAGTTCTTATAATGTCCTCACTACTGTGAATCAGGCTTCCTCTCTAAGGGAGGGAATGAGCCCAGTACGGATTGGTGGATGCCACATGTTTTCGAATTTTTCGTTCTAGGACATGTCGATTTCCTCACGATGTTTTCCTTCACCGTTATAAGAGTAGTGGTGATAAAAAAAATTGCACAAAGTAATACGCCTGGCTAGGTTTGAAACTACGACTGCTAAGTCATAGCTACTGGTCCACCACAGCTCGCTTGCTTCGTCAAGGGTAACTAAATTCAAAACAGAACATCGTCTTAAAGTTTGGCACACAAAACCCTCACGCCTTACCAGCAAAAAAGAAGTATAGCTATAGATATTTCAAAGCATACATTTGAAAGGCTTCACGGCAGACTACCGTCGCGGTCGTCTACATGGCTCGGATTCCTTAAGAGCCCACTTAGCAAAGTCGTACGCTGCAGGCTAGCCAATTAAATGTACAAGGAAAAAAGATATCTCTACAAAAGAGAGTATAATACAAAGATGAAGTACAGCGTTGTACTAATGAAGAGACTACGTCGATAAAGGTGATAGTTGTTATGTAAAAACAACTCTCTTCTAACTTGAAATCTCATATTAGATGGTATTGTAATAAGGAAATGCCAAAGAAAATTTATAAAACATATCGAATTCATAATAATAAAATTATTGTACCTTTAAATAATTTTTCTGTACGTGTGTTTGTAACTCCTCTTATCCTTTTGAGTACCGTAATTAGAGGCACAATAGAAAGACAATGAGCGAACGAACGCCGGCGTTCGCTCGAGCGGCCAACCCGAGATACATTTTCATATAACCGCTCTTACGTGATTATGATATTATTACACATCTTTCTCCAGATATTTTGAATATACAGATATCTTGTGGATATTATCTAAGCTTCTATAGAAATCAAAACATAAATTTGTATAAAACGAATCTAGTAAAGACCTCTGAAAATCTGCTATTTTACGTGAATTTTGGCGCTCCATTATGTACTCGCATATTAAAAATATAAAAAATTACATCTATAGAAGCCTTGCACTTTTAATCGAGATTCTGAATGACATTTTTTTCAAAAACTTTTAAGGGTTTTAAAAAAACGTATTCCCTGGAACAAGTTTTGTGAAATATATGAGTAAATTACTGAATTACCGAATGCCAACATAGTTTTCAGGCGTTATCTCTCTTTTTTCGCTTTGCCTCTTCATCAAACATCGCATTGGATTGCGTTAGATGAAGCAACAAACTTTTAAACCATGCTCGACGTTGACGATAGGTGAGTAGGGAAGGGCCCTCTAAAGCGTTTTGACCGATTGGGATGAAATTTTGTGTGTATACTTGAATGGGTCCCTGGGTAGTTTGAAAACACCATTTTTTTATTGCTGAAAAGTCAGTTTTTGGGCAGGACAACGTCTGCCGAGACCACTAGTAAATTATAAAACTCCACATTTATAATATAATACTAGGAAAATTCAACCAGCATACTTTGTATACCAAATCATAATAATCTTATTAATAACAATATCAAAGAACTTGATTCTTAAAACAATGAGTGAGAACCAAAACAATCCCTATTATGTTCAAACGCCGTTCAGATGTAAACTTCTGTAAATAAAATGGCTGATAATACCATTATAAAGATTGATTGACGTGAGTTACGACAAGGAAAGTTCAGGAAGGAAGATTACCATGTTAAAACGACTACTTATATTTCATAAGATTAATGCAATAACGTATCATAATTTAAACGTTATGATGCCGTAGGAAGCCAGAGGTTTACATCTCTACATTTTGCTAGATTTATACAGAGTAAGCTTATTTCCCTTATCATCTAATAACTTCTTTCACTCTGGTAGGAGTGAGTAAGAGTGTCAGCCTTTTATTCCCTACCCGCGTGCCTTCAGTTGGCCTTTGCGTTCCAATGACGCGATGTCTCTTTCGAACGATCCCGTAGCCCGAACAATCTTGCAGCCCAAATTTACTACTGACAAATCCCTGGTGTTGAAACTATATAACTCTTAACAATACAGGAGATCCTGTGAACTCAGAGCCAAAATGCTCAAAATTTCCGCTTGCGACCATTAGGATATCAATGCAATGAAGATATAGCGAAATCTATGACGCAAAATTGAAACTAAAATTCGAAATCCTGCATCACGGTTTAGAGTTGATCAAAACATATACAACAGCCCAAAAACACCTATCGTGCAGTTACCTGGACCAGACACAACACTCGTCTGGTCTGAGGATTCTCCCATTTCAAAGGAGGTATGTGGGACTTTACACCCTGTTCACACATAGCTTTAAAAATATATTTACGTATGTGAAACTGTTAAAATAGGTTTTGATACGGTAATAGTGCAGTAGGTAGATTCCAATATAATTAATTAGGTTAATGCTGGTTAGAAAGTGGAACGATTAGACGTAGGCATGTGGGGATTTCCAGGATGGTCGCAAGACGTGATTAAATACAAATAAGGGATTGCACTGTCAATTGAAAGTGACAGTTGACGTGAAGATCGGAAGTAACAATGAGCACTTAAAGAAATAGCAGTACAAGAGTCCATTAGAATATTTTCCACGAAAGGCGACGCGAAGTCAGGCTATCAGCCCTACTACCGCCTTGCTGATTTGCTAGTAAATACTTTTACCACGGCTACATAAGGTATTTTGTGTAAAAATGAGAGAAGACTATAGTGAAAAATACGTGCCGAACTCAAATAAAATGAACCTACCCCAAGGAAGGGATAGTGAATTATTTGCTATACTTATAATTTGTACCAAAGGCTAAAGCAAGCCAACAATCTATTTGTTAACTAAAAAACTTGATATAAACAAAGGAATAGCGGTAGTTTTAGATAGTCATGGCACCCTGAGCAGGTAGAAGAAAGAAGACTGCAACCTAGGGAAGCACGTGCAATTAAAGCCCTTGCACTCATATTGTTTAAGTTGTATTTCAGGCGGTCGCTATGCACTTTTGTTTTTAAGTTTTAATTTCAAGAAAAAACTATCAATATTTATAGAGAAAAAGTTACTTTAATTTTCATCCTATCCTGCAATCTGTCAATTCGACATTGAACTGAATATTCAGAAATTATAACATTTCGGTCGTGAGTGGAACCATATGCAATGATATGCCAACTCATTTATTTATTATGACATCTTATGTCGATATGATCCTGTACTAATATAGTACTATAAACGATAATATGTTCCTAGGTATCCTACGGATAAACAGACAAAGAACTACTTCAGAACATGTTTATCTTCTCAAAATAAACGTGATATGAATGGATTTAGATTCATTGGCTTTTATTCGCTAGCCCTTTTTTCCACTCCGTATCTGGGTGACCTGAGGTAAATAGGGCCCATTACACTACCCTGAGGCACACCTGCTTATATCTCCTATAACTTTGTCGTCGAGTCGTCGCACTTTGTCTAAGTGTCGTAAAAAGTTAGTTACGATTTAACTACACATTTGCATATCGTATTTCTCTTTAGTCTTCAAACAAGTGCCTAACTAGTACCTACACTAATTAAAACTGCTTAGTACTTTACTACGGTTATAGATAAGTTGAAGTTAACCTTGTCCTTGCAATTTGTGTTGGTAACGATCGCTTCCATCGTTACTTATGATAAGATGATTATTACGGACCAGTTCAAGAAACTTGCCATGGTTGACATTGTAAAAAAAATCCAATACATAAGCTTGAAACAGTACTATCACCAGTGCTTGCTAACCCTTAAAACTAAATATGGAAAGTATTGTCACTAAATCAAGGAAAGGATTTGACACAAACAGTGGACGTCTTTCGACTGAAATTATGAAGATCTGAATTAACATAAGGAACAATATCTACATATTAGAAAAATACTTAAAAAAACAAGTGCTCACAAATTATTTAAAGAACTTTCAAAACGCCTTGTTGACACTTCGCGTGACCTAAGGGCTGGCTTTTACTTCGGACAAAGGATAAGCATTGCCATTCAGTGGCAATGCCGCCAGTCTTTTGGGGACATTACCAGTCGACAGCGATGTGGAGGAATTTTTCGACGCCGTACTTTAGATTGCATTTTTTAGTACTTTAGGGCTTTTATTTTTTATTTGGTATGTTAGTTTTAATTACGTTATTATTAGATTTAAATTATTAAGACTAAAGTTAAAGTTATGAAAATTTTATTTTCTATAAATAATAATAAAAAAAATGTAAAAAAAAAACAAGGATAGAAAAATGGTAAACATTTCCAAAGGTAGTCTGGTAGATTTTGACGTAAGCGATAAGACCGCTATTGTACTCATAGAATTAGCAATATTATAAATGGTTTGTGTTTAAGTTCTGCAATACAAAAATGCTAATTATGTTCTATCTAATCGAGAGAAGATTTTATAAGATGTCAGTGGAACCAAGGACAACAGCTTGTTAGAGGTACATAATCACGTCTTTGAAGAGAACATCGTGCATAACAAAGTCATCACATCCCAGGGTCAATGATAAATGTTTTATTACGACCTCGGTTAATTAAGCGAGGTGACATAGCGAGTTGACGAACAAGTCGTTCAAATTCTTTTGGTTCATAATCTATATATATAAAAGAAAGTCGTGTTAGTTACACTGTTTATAACTCAAGAACGGGTGAACCGATTTGGCTGAAAATTGGTGGGGAGGTAGCTTAGAACCAGGAGACGGACATAGGGTACTTTTTAACGAGTAGGGTAGAGTAGAGTAGGGTAGAGTAGAGTAGGGTAGAGTAGGGTTTTTTTTTTTTTTTCGGGTGGGAAAATCATCTCATGACATCCCCCGCTCTTGGGCGGAGCGGGAGATAGTGTCAGACTTTTACTGACTAAAAACCCACTCCTGTTCCCTCTTTGCCATTTGTTTTCCAGGGCCCCGGGGATCTCTTTCGCATCACCCATGGCCCCAGTAGGCTTCGACCCTGTTGGGCCCCTACGGTTGCTGACATCTCCTTGAGGCGCGCGTGGAACACTACGCACCGTCGACGACTTGGGCTCGGTCCGGACGGTTACCGGACGATCGGACGGCGAGCCACCCATTGCTCGCCGTCCGCAAGCCCGCGCCTACGGTGGCCGGAAATCGGGATCGGAATCCCGGCGGCGGTTGGGGCGTAAGGACCGTTGCCGTTGCCTCACGCGATCGGCCGCCTCCTTTGCTAGCATTACTGCTTCGCAGAAGGAAGCGACCGCCTGCCACTCCTCCTCGCTCCGGACCATGGCCTGTACCAAGGCCCGGCGCGAGAGATCGCTGCCGCCGATCGCCCTCACGAGGACACAACGGTGCTCTGCCCAAGCGGGGCACACCTCTACCGTGTGCTACACCGTGTACCAGGGTAGAGTAGGGTAGAGTAGGGTAATTTTTTTTTTTAAGTGAAAACTTCTTTAGCGGCGTTGAGCACTTTTTCTGTAATGGGTATAAAATCTTAAACTCGCGTCAGGACACGTGACCTGATCGAAAAAGCGTAAGACGGAAGATAAACTTTTTAATGTAAAATAATTGTAATAGTTTTAGTGTTAAATTTTTAATGTAATATAAATTGTCATGTTTGTGTACGATAGCGCAATAAATGAATATTGTATTCTACCACATAAATGATAGTACTTTTATACTGATAAAGCAATTGGTGCAAAATTATTCCCTAACCATTCCAAAATATCAAACATGCTCAACGTTAATAATCAAGTTTTCACTTCTGCCGGCACACCCGGAGTGCAACCCGTCTTTTTTTTACTAAATCCCGCTTTTGGGCAGAACAACGTTTGCCGGGACCGCTAGTGGTGAATAAAGAATTAATGGTATACTGTGCAGACGTGCATTGGTTAACATTTAAGAAGATGAATTGGGAATATAAGGAAATAAATTTTGCCGACCCCAATAAAATTGAGATAAGGAGCAGTAGAAACAAGGTAATATAGAAAACCAGAAAGATACAAGAGTAACCGTTTAACAAGTATAACCGAATGGCCAATAGTTGAAGAGCACTTATCAAAAGGCAAAAGTTCGTATGTGTGTGTGTGTGTGTGTGTTTTTTATTCTTTCACAGTTGAACAGCTGAACCGATTTAGTTGATATAAGGCATACGGGTAGACCATGTCCTGGAAAAGGTTATTTCTTATCCTAAGAGTATGTTTCCTCCGAATATTTGGGCGAAACCACTGGCAGAAGCTAGTGATTAATGAAAAGTTGTTTTCATCTCGTTTGAATTCAAGAGCTATTCAAATAAAACTAACAATGGGTTACCGGTTAATAAAGATATCAACAAAGTAAATAAAGACAGCAAAACACGAAACAATGAAGCAGATACAAAGACAAGTAAACGAATTAAAATAAAAGTATACAATAATGATGTTGATATAACAGAAAAGCTTTCTTCAATAACATTTACAAAACATGGCGCCTCTTAAGAAAATACGAGCAATGATGGCCGTCGTTACATTGCAGTGAAAAAAATTAAACATTTTTTTATTACATGTAAACACGTTACATGTTTCGTTTAGTAGTTGCAATATTGTTATGAAGTTACTTTATTAAATACATTTCATTAGCAAATAGCCCTACTAGACGTGACTATACATATAAACTCTGACAGGAAGTTGGTAACGAATGTAAACCCAATATAATATTAAAAAGAAAAGCACGAATCGCTAAGGTTTAGAGTAAAAAGAAAAATATACAATCTATCATAAAATTTAAAATTACCTGCTTCGGTATAATCACTTAATCACAATGTTACGTCTATGCAATATTATGCCACTCATTTCACACAAAGTAGAGAAAAACCCACAATCGAGACATAGTAAGTACAAACTTACATGCAAATCTCATCTAGTTTGCAAATATCTCCATTGGACCAGTAGGCACTAAATATGCAAGTGGGCATAGGGCGAGATAGAAAGCAGGTACAACAAGCCGCGCTAATGAAACTATCAGTCCTGATAACTTTCACACATCAAGAGAAAATGGAGTTATTTCAAATCGAAGAAACGAAATGTCTTATTAATTTTATCACGTTGGTACGCGGATGTTTTTCTCTGAGACTTCGAAAGTCGGATTTTGATGATACACGTAGTAAGTCTTGATGCTGAATACTAAGTTTAGTGCACGTTGGAATTCGCGGATTGATTCAGTTATTTGTTCGAGAAAAGTACTTCCTCTTATTCGTTGAATGGATTGGAGAGTTCTTTACGTAATTCGGTATGCATAACCTGGACTAACTTCGACTCTCTGAAAGCTTGTTCTTACAATTTAATCTGTTGTTCTACTGCATGTTAAATTAAATGATAGGTGGCTGTGACTTTGGTCCGCTTATCACAGTTGTTAATAGACTTGACAGATTTGACAGCTTAGACTTAATTATGCATTCAGAAACCGGAGGCTACCGAGTACTTCAGTACCTACTCTAAATTCCGTGTCGTGTCAAGATCTTGTCCATGACCCCTACAATTTAGAATCTACATTACAACTACCATAACTACTATATCAGAAGCGTTTCAGATGATTTTTTAAAGAAGAATAATGGGGCACACAAAATAAAATGAACACATTGTAAGGAAAATCTCACGGTTATATAAACTGGCGGGAAAAAGAAATAGAAATAGAGGGACTGAAAGTTGTGAAAATGTATGGTCAAAACAGTTGAGAGTGAAAACCCAGTTGTGATAAAGTACAGACAGATAAAAAAAAAAAAAAAAAACTTTGTGCAAACTTCCGAGAAGAACACGACCACGGACATACTATTCCAAAGTGACCGTATAGTTCAAACAGATGTGACCGCAAATACCGAATGGAAAGAAACTTCGCCTTCAACTGCAACGACGTGGTCAAGTAGCTTTGGATGCAGCGATTTACTTTAAGTTCTTCCTGGCATTAGCAATTCACTTAATTTTACGGACCTGTTCGTAGTCTCAAGTCGAAAACAGTTCTTTCATTTTATTCGACAAAGTCCTCCTGAAAACAGCCACTACTTCATATAACAACTAAGGGTGGTAATGGGTGGATAATGGGTGTTATTATTATGGCTTGCCAAAAGGATTACATTGATTGTGAGTGGTGTGCGTAGTAATGGGGCAGCGGGAATCATTATTGTAATAGATAGTATCTATTACAACGATGAATTCCGCTGACCATCCTGTGGACACTCTTAACTCACTATGATCAACACCTATAACCACTAAGTAAATAAATATGTGGATCCAGAAAACAGTACACATGAGGGATTGTTCGAAAAAGTTACAGTAGCCCCAGAACGCAAAGAGCAACTGATGTAACACAAATTCTATTATTATTATTTTTTAGCCAATGGTTCTACTCTCAGAAACTTCAATTGCTTAAGACCTTTCATATACGCAATATTAATACAGTTGCATCTCAAATGGGAACACCATCATTCAACCAAGACCTAAACTTCTACACAACATTCTACTGCATACCATCTACGACTGAGCAAATTACATCTCATCTGAGTAATTCATAATAATTTGTCACTTAACTAAATGTCTTAGAACGCGGTCATTGAAAACGGGGGGTTAGAAACTAAGTACTAAGTTGACCCCTCTTCTTATGGCATTGAAGTTTCATTCATCCGCCATTTACCGCCAGATGGGATACTGTAATTATAACCTTGTTAACTTGATTAGGTCTATAATATTCTAGGTCTTTAGGTGACTGAATGATTTGTTCCCGAGGTCTGTAGCTGTCTTGGTGATGTACAAATCTGGTTGATATGTGGTATAAATCATGATGACAAATATACTTGAGATGAGAATATTTTCTGCAAATTAATAGCTTATATAGGATTTATAGCTCTTTTAAGCTGTGGTAATAAAACACCTGTAACCAATTAATTGAAAATGATTCCTTAGGTCCGAAAGTAAACAAGTATGGTACAGAATCAACTTTAAAAAAAATAAAAAGCAAAACCATCGAGTCGGTTTTGCCAATTGAGGATTTCACGTCATTATTAAGTGCAAAATCGTTCTGATTCAAGCACTACTTTCGCTATCAATCGGAAGCAATCACAATAAAATATTCATTAACACCTTTAAAAGTAGGTAGATTCCTATGTACCTGCTATTAAGTTTAATCAACCATGTATGTGTGCACCTGACTGGGCTGACGACTGTATGATCAACCGTGCTTTGGAGTAATAAAACTTGAGCTAACGAATATCCACAAAATATGGGCTCTATCAATGTCAACGTGGGCTCATGTATGGTTAACTGTACGTGGTATCAAGCTAATCTCACAAAGGTTACTGAGATCTGCTCTCACTGGCCACTCCTTTCTATCTCTTTAGCAGAATTATTGGAAATTATTATAATAAATACTGTACTTTGTACGTGTATGCGTCCATTGCTGTAACCATTTAAAGCTGGAAAATATCGCGATGTTTATATTCTACTGTACGGGTAGTTAAGATACTGTGAATTCATAATATTATTATTTCCATTATTCCCACCTTTGAAGATAATCTTTATTCCACGTATTTTAAACATGAAATTGTACGTGGTTTCTAGAAATACAAACCTAACAATGTTGATATATTTGAGTAATCAACTAATCAGATGTGTGTAATTGACAAGCGTGAACAAACAGACAAGATGGATGTCAATGATGCTAAAATAACTGACAAGCAATCGTTAGTCGTAATGCTAGGAGCATGCACAATCGAAGAATGTGAACATTTAGTATTAAACCTTGAACAATCAGGTAGCAGTTTATGACCACATAAACTAGATACTACATACTAAAATAAATCTAAATTTATGTTAAGTCAAGTAATTCTGTAAATTACTTGACTGAACATAAATTTAGATTTGATGAAGCCAATGTGCAAATATAAGGTAAACAAGATTGGGAGTGTTTCCAAGAATTTGAAGGATGTAATCGAATGCCATCTGATAGGGTACATAGAATTGAATTTTCCTCACGACTTCCAAAAAATTGGCTCAAAGGAAACAAAAAACAGTCCATGGTTGACTTTTTCCATTCTAGGAATTTTTAAACTTCTTCAAACGCGTGTCTCATAATTTTTATATATCAGATGATCTGATTGTTTTCAAAACAACCCAGCGCGGTTATAAGATTATGATCAATCACGACTGTATGAACAACCTTCAAAATATGAATATATAATTTAGGATAACAACATCCAAAATGTCAAAGGCATACCATCCTAAAATTGGGACTTTGGGCATTTAAAATTTAATTACAGAAATATGACATTCTATCAACGGAATTAAATAATGATGATAGCATTGATGGATGGTCTGAACTTAATAAAATCGATCAAGCGATCGCAACTTCTCGTGACTGGACGAAGGTTAAATAGAAATTAATTCACTCTAGCGACACGCTAATGCACTAGAAAATTATATAACTAGTTTTGTGATCGGCATTCAAAGTCAAATGTAAATAAGTGAGACCTTTCGAGCCACTCAGGAATCTAGTCTGAGACCTAAGCGATCGCCTCCCACTGCTGACTCTACAAAACGTAGTTTTATTTGTGTTTATTATTGCGAAGGCGATCCGGTGTTTTGTTACAACTTTATTTCTTGAATATTTATAGCAAGCCATAAGAAGCATGTCAATACATCGGTCTTATCACTAACATTTATCGAAAATCTTAATCGCCCTTAGCTAGATAAGTAGGTATATATCAGATTCATAGAACAATATTTCCAATATACACCGGATGCTAATCAGTTCTAAACCATCGTTAGTAGCAAAGGTATCCCTAGAAGCCTATCTTAATCAGTATTCATTGAAAATTGTAATTAAAACCATCGGAGAATAATTATTGAGTATGAAAAGAAAGTTGGTCATCTAAGATTTTATGACTATAGGAAATCAATATAGATAGACTCTAGAATAATGAGCAAGTATACTATTTTGCATATGAACAAATTTATACTTGTTTTAACAGATTACAGTACAATGGGTGTGGAAAACTAGCTAAGAGAGACTTGAACAATGATTGATGATGAGGTGAAAACACGTAGGTGCCCGTCGTTAGAGAAATCATTAATAACTAACTCATTGGCACGTTTGTACTTATGCCAATCATGGAGCCGCTGTACAGTGATCACGCCAGGGGTCGGGAGAAAGTCCACAATGGTCATTTTTATGTGCCGTCACATCCACGTGAATTATTTCCTGACTCAGCAATACAAGATGAAGATGTTTTCGTAAAAAAGAATATTTTGGCGAATGTAAAGCTAATATTTTCGAGAAAGAAGTCAACAAGGGAGCGGTAGAAATCCACAACAAACAAAACTGGACAAACCCAAATATAACAAAGATTGAATCATAGCCAAAACAAGCGTGAGAAACTGGAATTTAAGAGTGTTTAGACTATAATTGAAATAAAATGTCTTTCAAATGACTTTTAAGCAGAATCAGTTAGTTAAGTATAATAAAATGAATGCAAGTAATATGACAAGCTAGATTTCTAACACAAAGATGGATGATGATTTGATGAATATAATGAATAGGTTAAGTATTTGCTGTTACTCAAATATGATACGATGACACTAACTTTTCAATTCTTGCAAAAGTAAAATACGAAATGATATTAACCTCCACAGTGCGTCTTCACCATGTAATCTTATCTAACATCAGTGAGGCTTCGTCATTACCGTGTGAGTCTGCAAATGTGCCACAAATCTGTCAAGAACCTGTCATATCGACCAGTGAAAGTTACGTGAGATACCTGTGTGTTGCGTAACTTTCATTAAGATCATAATTGTCATTGTCTTGTTGTTAACTTTTCATCTTCTATTATCCGAATTATTCAACCAAATAGTTTGCAAGTGAAGGAAACCGCAAAATGCTATTGTTAAATCTAACCAGTTCGAGAATTTTTGCGATTTTTAATAATACATGTTCATTTTTCTAGAAACTTTAGCCATCGAGTTTTAAAACTGCATCTCCGGTTACCCAGAAGCAAAGGTCAGATGAAAAACATCATAAATATTCAAATGACGCGACAAAAAATATAAAACTAAGAAATATGACAGGGATTTACATTATTAATTGTTAAAAGGTATGAAAGAATTTACAACGAATTAAAAATCACGGTCAGTTTGTTTATAATATCTTTTACGATCTTGCTTGGTGTGGGTCCTAACCGGTTTGTAAACGTAAGTGAAATTTGGGTAATGTAACCGCTTATCGCTATTAGCGCTGAGGTAGCTAATTAAATATTTTGTAGTGCTATAACTTTCGCATTTTTATCAACTGATAATTTAATATCTTAATCTTTAGGAAATTCAAGTACTTGAATGTAACCTTTAACATTTTCAAAGAAAGCAAATGTCTCACTTGGACTTGTTTCTTATTCTCGATGAGTTAATGTTTGCCCCAGTAATTTCGTTAAAAATTCAACCGTACACATACCAACTTAAATCGAGTACCAAAGAACGCTTTTAGTCAAGAATTTTACGAATTTTTATTTCGTGGAAAAAATGGCTATCCAACCACTTCGTTAGAAATCTACCTAACCAGTGCTAAAATGTGTAAATTTGAATAGGTTTTAGGCAAACTACGATTTGAAGTTATTTGCCCAGATTTGTTTCATTTCGTAACAATCAACCTTTTAAGACAAAAATGCAGTATCAGTGGTTATGTTCACCGCTCATTTCCATAGTTCAAGGAGCACCAGATTGTGACAACAAGAATGTATGATTATCCAAATATTCATGTTTAAACATCACTGCGGACATTAGATTATTTATACAAAATTAAACGCATACCACGATGTGCTCAGCCTTCAAGACCTTTACACACTGAAGGCAAAGTGGACTTTTAATCAAGTTAATGGGAAATTCATCTAGGAAGAAAGAAGCCTTTGAAGCAATTCCTGACTGGAAAGTCTTGTGACAACTCCCATCTGAACTGTTTCAAAAACCGGTTAGGCAAACTAAATATCTCCAAGCTATTTGAAACAAATGCATCAGCTATATGAAACATCTTCGTCGAAAAGAAAATTAACAATTTTATTTGGCCAATTTATAGTAAAATATTTGTTTTGTCCATTATCTTTTATGGATCTATACCAAGGATCATTGATCTGCAAGTTACGTGACCTCAAAATAGAATGGCATAATTATGTTATGAATATAAAGTGATGACAGCACGCAAGCACAAATTTCCATAATCAGAAGAATTTCATCACTGACTTAATAGTCAAGCACTCTATAATGTTTTCTTTGCTTGGGTACAAAGGTTCTAGAATGCGGAACGGTAGAAATATGAGGTGTTGATAACCGCTTTAAGGCAACAGTGAACTATACAATCAATATGTACCACTGTTTGTAGTACCAATATGCTTAAATGACTAAAATACATCGGGTTTTTATATGAATTAATCTAAGCTATCCTAATTTATTTTTTCAGCTCTCAACAAGTCCACATTCAACACCAGCGTTCTTCAAACCTGCCTCAGTGGCGACCCCCATCTTCTTCCCGCTTAATTATATACAATATTGCAAAATAACAGTCCATATTATATACGGTACGAAGGTCAAGCTCATTTTCCCCGTGTCAAACCTCCGGCATTGAACGTAAATCGAAAAGTGACGATAGAATAGTAAAACAGGACATCGAACGAGCGGAGACATTGAGGAAGACAATAAATAAAATCTTGAAAAGGACAAAGCAGACAATAAATTGTTATGGTTAAAGACTAGATTGGATTTTGATGAAAGATATGATACTCATCTAAATCTACGTGTATATAAAAGGAGAAACTGACTGACTGACATACGCACAGCCGAATCTACTGGGTCTAAGACGGCCAACTTTTGAACCAGGCTTTTATGACGTAGGCGAGCACGTAGGGATGAAAGGAGGTCGTTTGTATGGAGACGTGGGCGAAGCCGCTGGTATAAGCTAGTCGTAGATAAAGCCGTAATAGCTGTCCTTAACACCATTAAACATGTATACAAGTTAAATAAAAAATTTAGAATATCCTCGACCTAAATTTTTAGTTTTTATTGTAAAGTAGTCTTTTCAACCCCCATAACTTTGAAACAGTTGAACTGATTTAATTTTTTTCTTTAATTTCATGTTTTATTTATTTTTCATTTTGTAATAATATACATTTTATACTTGTTCGTTTAGTACTACTTGACCATATTTACAAACATTCGCTTGTACATTCCCACTTTCACCTCCCATAACTTTTTAATAGCTGGCCTGATTTTGATAACAGATGTCTAAGAACCATCGCTAGAAAACTTGCTTTCAAATAAAATCCGCATCCAAATCCGTGTACCCGTTTAAGAGCCACAGCCAGACAGACCCACATCCATCGCGGTCAAACTTACAACACCCCTCTTTTTGCGTTGGTGCTTAATAAATTACTTTAAATTTATTGGGTTTTATTAAATAAAGTACCACAATATACCAGTTATCTAAGCTCAAGCTCATTTTCTCAGTTCTAACCCTTCGGCGGCGATTGTAGATCGGTAAGTGGCGATGCGATGGTGCGATAGCCGATCGAACAAGCGTCGGTATCGAGGACGGCAATTTGCGTGGCAACGTAGACCGCTAGTAAATCAAATTAAACACCACCTACCACTCGATACGATACTTGTTATCCGATTTAAGCTGAATTAGGGTTGGCTAAAAATCAATTTATAAACACTACAAAAATTTAAATTAAGTGAAATGAAAGAAAAGGAAGTTACTGATAGCGTGACTGCTGACAGGGTAAAATGGAAGAAAAAAACGTGTTGTGCAGACTCCAAGTAATATGGGACAAGGGCAGGAAGATGACTGCGAGAGGAAAATTAATATCCATTGTTTCTTTTTACTTTCCTGTCAATGTCTTTTTGGAAGCTTAGGCTGAAAACTGAGTAAAGCGTAGAAAGTTCCAAATAAAATAGGATCGATTTCCATGTTGTGACGTCACATCATACTGTCAAATCGAAGAATTATTATTGGTTATTAATGGTAAGCAAATCAAGAATTTTTTAAAATTTAATTTATTTACGAACTGTGAACGAAGTAACTTTAATCAGAATCCAGTTCTTCAATTTTGCTCATCTCTGAGTTCTTCAATTTTGCCCAATTTCTTGCAATTTGACAGTATGACGTGACGTCACCACATGGCAATCGTTCCTATTCATATTTGGAACAAATTGTACTGTGTCATCCCATAATCCTGAGTTGCGGGATCGTTCGAAAGAGTTAGTCTTGAAACGCAAAGCACGACTGAAGAAACACAAATGGATTTTATCAATTAAAGGTCTGATACTCCCTCTTGCCCCAGAAAGATGTTTTTAATGGTTTCCAACTTCAAAAAAGGGTCAAGCATAGTCCAACAGCTAATTATGGACATCTTACAAAAGTATGTGATCTCTGTATGACAACCCGTCTGAAAAATACAACCCATTTCAAGAAGCTGCTTGTTATAACGGTATTTTCTTACAATGGCAGGTTGGTAACAACAATAGTTTAATTCCTTAGTCTATTTTGAATTAGGTTTAAAGATATTAATTTCTCAAAAAAAGACACAAAGTCATTTAACTCGAGAACAAATTTTCCATATACTAAATTAATACCCAATTAGCAAAATCAGTACTTAAAACAAATCTCAAGATTACTTTTATTTTCACTTACAAGAAACTTGTATCCTGCTACAAAGATGGATTTGGGCGCAGTTATAGGAGCGTTTATTCCTATAACTATCTTATAATCAACTTTTAAAATGTTAATAAGCCAAATAGTATACTTGACAAAGCGTAATAGCTTCTATAATGATATGAGTATACACAATTACAAGCACAAATGCTCTTGTTAGTATCTGACACTTCTTCTTCTTTTCGATTCGATGGTCGACTCGTCAAACTGTTTGGGCCCAATAGGTGGCTACATTAATAGCTGCTACCAATAGCACCCATCAAATCCTCCAAAGTGCAGTGTGTATGGGCATTCTAATATGACACTAATATCTTAATAAAACATCATCACCATCTTCCTGCCCTTGTCCCGTGTTATTTGGGGTCGGCGCAACACGTTTTTTTCTTCCATTCTGCCCTGTCAATCGTCATACTATCACTAACTTCCTTTTCTTTCATATCACTCTTCACACAATCCATCCATCTGTTCTTTGGTCTCCCTCTCCCTCTCCATCCATCCACATGTAAACTCATAACTATTTAGTAATATGCGTTTCATCCCTCCTCTTCACATGACCATACCAAGACAAACGATTCCCTTTCAACTTTTCTGTCACTGGCGCCACTTTCAAACTTCCCCTAATATACTCATTTCTCACTTTATCCATTCTCGTCACACCACACTTCCATCTTAACATTCTCATCTCCGCTACGTGCAATCTTTTTTCATCCGTCTTTTTCACAGCCCAACATTCTGATCCATCCAGTATGACAGGCCTTATCACGGACTTGTAGATTTTACCCTTCAACTTGAGGGGCATCCGTGGGTCACAAGTTGTTCCCGTGACCTGTCGCCATTTCATCCATCCTGCGTTGATCCGATGTGTTACGTCCCGACGACCCGGTCTACCTCACCATCCTCTTGGACGAGTGACCCGAGATACCGAAAGTCGGAGCAGATCAATATCTTAATAAGGCTAATCTTGTTTATAATGCATTAAAAATGCATGGTTGTTTATTTAATTAAAATATCAATTTAACTCAAAATTAATAATATTGTTAGTTGGTCAGACAAGCGTGTAGCATCCGCAATATGATTATTATCAACTTTAGCCTTTCCAACAGCTAACTTCAAGGATGTTGCCAATTTAAACTTAGCCACAATTCTAGACTTTGTTAGATCTTGTTAAAAGATAAAATTAACATTTGTATTAGTTTGGCTAAAATACCAACGTTATGACATCATGATTTATATTATGAAGTAATATTAAATTAAAATAAATTTTAAAATAACTCAGCTGTAATATTTACAATATTAGCTGTTTATAACTTGGTATAAAAAAAAAACTAAAATAAACTATATTTAGGCCATTAAGACCTAACGCTGGTAGCAAAGATCCAATTATCTGGAGGCCCTATTTGCCAGCTAAACTTTGGTTGAGGTTTTATATTCTGGAAAAACCTTACCGTGAACACAGTTTACCGGAGGCGCGGGCTTGCGGACGGCGAACAATGAGTAGCTCGCCGTCCGGTAGCCAACTGGACCGCGCCAAAGTGACCTCAGAGAGATGTTAGCAAATCGTAGGGGCCCAGC
This sequence comes from Mythimna pallens, assembly GCA_961205895.1. Taxonomy (NCBI): domain Eukaryota; kingdom Metazoa; phylum Arthropoda; class Insecta; order Lepidoptera; family Noctuidae; genus Mythimna; species Mythimna pallens. The sequence goes on from OY540837.1 coordinate 19,284,308, forward strand.
AGGGTCGAAGCCTACTGGGGCCACGGGTAACGGTATGTGAAAGCGAAACCCGTGGCCCTGGGACGAAGGCAAAGAAGGAAAAGGAGTGGGTTTTTAGTCAGTAAATGTCTGACACTGTCTCTCGCTCCGCCCAAGAGCGGGGGTTGTCATAAGATGGCTTTCCCACAGAAAAAAAAAAACCGTGAACACAGTTTGATGCGAGCAGTCATAACATCAATTCAAAGAATTGACAGCTTACTTCTAAGACAATTGCGATTATTAAATATGCGATTTGTAAAAATAAAAATTCTAAAGATTATTTTTCCAAACGATAATATCGCATCACTTTTGTACGTGACCCAAGTAAATTGATTTTTATTGCAGTGGCAACCCTACAAAAACAGCGATGTATTGTGAAAGTAGTCCGAGGGTGCAGGCCTGCAGGTGCCTGGAGGCGGGGCCGCGCCTCATCTGTCTAAACAACACCTTCCAATCACTGCTTGTCTATCAGCACCGATAAAGCTAACGTGCCAACTTAAGAAGTAAGGGTACCTCGTGGTAACACCACGTTGTTTTAGTACCATCTGCTTAAAGACCTTCATTATAATTAATTGTGACCTTTAGATGAAAACTCTTTCTAAAAGCTATAAGAAGTTGATTATTTTTAAATTACTATTACATTTACTCAACGCATGATTACTTTAAATAACAAACAAAGTTAAGTGGCAGAGGACAGGGTACACCGCTCGCAGAACAGATAGTCGATGGAACCCAAAAGGCTCTGGAGTAGCAACCGTGTACCGGAAGACGCAGCATGAAAGTATGAAGCCCGAAAGAATCTGGAGTACGAAGAACGCAGTGTTGACAGGCCCCCTACAAGGTGGACCGACGACCTGTTGAAAATCGTGAGAGTCCACTGGATGCGGAGCGCACAGAAGTGGCCAATGTGGAGACATTTAGGGGAAGCCTATGTTCACAAAAGGACGTGTTTCGGCTGAAACGATGATGATATCGGGATCTCTCACGGGTACTGTACCAAAAACAAATGATGTAAGTACTTTTTGGCAAGCAGAATTAATCACCTAGAATAATGCAGTAAAAGAGGTACAGAATATTATCATAGAAATAAAGACAGTCAACAAAGTTCTTACTGTTAGGGTTCTACAGGTAATAAAACCTGCTGATACAGTTTCATTACATAGTAAACATGGGAAATTTTCCAATCGAGTTATGATTCATATTTATTATACTTGCACGTTTAAGTCTTCTTCAGTTGCGTTTGAGGTTTCTTAAATATAATATATTTTGTCTATCTTGACAATAATATTTCTTACGTAAGATGTAATGTGTTCTGGGACATCATCATCGTCATTTTATAAAATACTAGCACTAGTTACCGTACACGCACCATCACATCTTACATAATTTTTGATTCCACTGGAAACCTTCTGCGTTTCTTGTTTTTAGGTATTTGTTGTATTTTTGGTATGTTTCAGCTACGTAAATAATTTTTTAGACCTAAAACAGATTGCATGTAAAAATATGAATAGAATTTTTCTAAGATTATAAATTTGTTGAATAAAATTTGTTGAAAACCTTTTCATATTGTCTTTTATGCCGTAGTAGTAAGAATGATTTTCCTAGTGGAACTGTTATCACCAGTGATCGGATTAGGTAGATTGAATTGGGGTCATTGATCCGAAACATATATATCAACATGGACATTCCTCCGGAATTGTTTGATTATTAAAAATAAAAAAAAACGGAACTTAGGTAGGAATTGTATTAAAATGAGCAATATTATATTCTTATTTTTTTTTTTTTACACACAGTCACGATTTGACACAACTCAACGACCAATCAGAACATTATACCTTCCTTTAAATTTAGAATTTAATAGTAACACTACCAACAATAACAATATTTATTTGAATCCGGGAATACCGGAATTACTTTCCGGAAAAATGGCTTATCCATGTTATTCTTTCTGTGTGCATTTATGATACAAGTACCAAAAATCAATCTACCTACTCCGATCACTGGTTATCACAGACGTGTGGATGACTGAACAACCCAGATTACAAACAGTACCTACAGAATTAGAAAACTCATCTTTGAAGTAATATCTACATAGACATATAACAGTCTCCAGTTACATAAGATACAAACTATGCTCATACAATGACGAAATTAAGCGCATAATGATGGGAACTGACATGACGACGTATTATGACATCTCCATATTATGTGTTATGGGATTCAACGCTTTAATGTTATTACCATTCCTCTTGATTTAAAAAGGAAGTACTTTTGCTTAATTGACAATTTTGAATACAATACGAGTACAGGGAAGTCTTAAGCGGAAGCACGAATATGTGTAATTAATTATTTAGTGACCAGTTTCTAAAATATATACTCTTTTTTACTTTTGATAGAGTCATGGCGCTAGACAACCTGTATAGCTCTGTCTCTTACTCACAATGAAATTAGAATGAAACAATCTTACTTTGAATGTCATGGTAACCCCGTTGGTCACTATCTCGACTGATGGGAAGGGGTGCTGTGTTCGACGATGGCGAACGCATATCCACTATTTACTTAAAGCCAGGTTGTAGGGACAGTTTATCCGTTTGGTATTTACTTATTAAACAATTGCTTGCTATACTTACAGTTTCCACCAAAGCGAATAGCAAGCCAACAATCTTTTAATTAAAAAACTTAATATAAACAAAGTATGTCTCCGTCTCTCTCTCACATCGGAATAATGATGATTTTAGTACGTCAATAGGGCTGAAATAACCATTTTCTAGATGGGTGATTTTAAAGAGTGGGGATCGCTTCGCGTACGCGTTTTTTTTTAAATGTACACCTATTTTATTTTATTTTTTCTTTTACCTACTAGGTGCTAGGTAAATGCATAGGTGCCGATACCTGTAGCAATGATAAATATTTCCCATAGCAACATTAAAATGTTGCGTTGTTTCTGAAGTAAAGTAGGCAATTTGATTCACTTGTTTATATTATATTCGATTCAGGATATCAAGTTTCAAGATCTAATGAGAACTGGAATTTCTTAGTAAAGGTTAAAACCTCCGCATTGGATAACCACATAATTATGTACAATGATTATGGGTTGCATGCAAAGTCGACATAGAAAAGATAAAAAACCTACATTGGAATTGGCTAAACAAGTCGGTTATTTTAATAATATAATTGAATGCAAGGTAAGTACAGTTCCAAGCTACAACTTGACCGAGCAAATTATGGCATATTTTAGTCTGAAGTAAAATCAAAAAGGAAACATTGTCTACGTAATATACAGTGCCGGATCAAGCTAGTGCAGGGCCTGTAGCAAATTCTACCAAACCTCTCATCTTATCTCATCCATTATAAATGACTAGCTTCTGCCGGCGGCTTCGCCCGCGTGAAAAAAAGTTTCTCCATACAAATATTGATGCGAGTTTCGTAAAAACCGTTCTTGGCGGGCAAACCTGTCAAATTTTAAGTTTGTATTTTCTGAGATTTAGTGGTTTTTCGCTTTTATATGTATATATGTTGCAGTCAAAACTCTTAACCAGTCAAAAGTACTATTGACTAGCAAAATCAGTTAAAAGTACTTTTGACCGTATGCTTTAGTCAATATACTTTTGACTAAAATAACAGTTAAAAGTACTTTTGCCCAATGGAGCTGGTTAAAAGTACTTTTGACTAAGTGATTCTGTCAAAAGTAGTTTTGACTGGTTGTATCATTCAAAACTCTTAAGGTGGTCGATAAAAATAACGACAAACGCACATATAAACTTTTATATTACTCATTATTACTGGAGAACGTGCTGATATTAGAACAAAAATTAGTGACTACGAAAAGAAAGAACGCTTTTTGCAAAGAATTTTTAAAGATATGAAAGATAGTCATTACAATGTGATGACCAAAGAAAAATTTGAAAAGTTTAAACGATTTCACATTTAATAAATATCTTTTTATTCACATCTAACGAGTTTATAATGCTTTTGACTGATGCATTATTACAGTTAAAACTACTTTTGACGAAGAGCGTCAGTCAAAAGTACTTTTAACTGCAAATTTGCAGTCAAAAGTACTAATAGCCAAAAATTTACAGTCAAAACCACTTTTGACCAACCTGTTCAGTCAAACGTACTTTTGACTGATTTTGCTGGTCAATAAATAGTACTTTTGACTGGTTAAGAGTTTGGACTGCAACATATACATAACAAATTAAAACTTCTTTAATTAAATTTTCAATGAAACCACAGGGGCTTAGAAAGCGATGATTAAATAAGCAGTTGCCTACATTGTGTTTGTGGAAAATCCGGAAGTAATTCATATAGTACGATTATCACGACTTGTCTTTGTACGTCCATGAGGATTGCGGGGCCCCGCTCAACCTGCGGGGGCCTGTAGCATTCTTGCTACATGGTTAATCCGGCACTGATAATATAATATCTACTTCAATCAACAATTTTTTGTTGCAGTAAGTGGAATCGATCACAGAAGAAAACGAAAGGAGTCATCTAAATCGCCCGCGGGACGAGTTATTTTTTTTGTATTTTGAAATTTTCTGCATGCGGGGGGGGGGGGGCAAACTCGCATGCGTGATGAAATCCGCATGATATTAAAAACACGCTTATGGCGGCCCGGGTGTGGTGACATGGACTTTCTTATTAGCATTTTTGAAGCTTTAAAGATATTTTAATTATTTGTTTTTTTTTATGTTTAACAGAGCTAAAAAGTATTTAATTTAGCAAATAAAAAAATTGTATGCATATTCTCTATTGGGTAACACACACACCTTAGCAAGACTGGTGGCAGATTATCTAGATTCCGCATATCCGTAACACAGTCGTCACGGATAGCCAGGAAACTTCAGGCCAGAATGTCTTAGCGGTCGAAACCAATTTCCAGATACGGAGAAATCTCGACATGTTAAGATGGTCACCCATCCACAGACCAACCTCAGCAAGTTTTGCTTAACCTCAGAGATCTACTCGTGCGGCTGTATTACTTAGACGAGCTCCTCCTTTTGTATAGCTATAATATATTTAAATTAAATTCACGGAGTCCCAAAAGAAGTAGACAAGGAAAACCAGAATTTTGGTACTCACCACCAGCTCTGCGAACTTGGCGTCCAGTTCATCTTGAGGCGGCATAGGGTGTGTGGGGGTGACGGCCTGCAGTGCCAGGCCACCCTCGCCCCCAACCACACAGTAGGTGATCTCTGGGGGTTCGTCATTCTGGAACAAAGAAGATATAGATAAGTATTTCAATCAATATCGCGCCTTTTCTCAACTATATTGGGGTCGGCTCCCACTGGCTTCCAGTCTAACTGGATGCTGCTGATCAGTATTTTACAAGGAGCGACTATCTACCTGATCTCCACAACCCAGTGACTGCTACTATAACCCTTAGCAAGACAGGTGTCACATATTGTCTGCCTTCTGACTTCCCGTAACGCTTGTAAAATATTGTGTACATATGACAACTATATACGTCGCGGTATGTAATTGATGGTCATCCATCTACAGACCGACCTCGGCAACCGTTGCTTAACGTCGAAGATCGAACCAAGCAGCTGTTTTTTTTTTTGTTGAGTACTATTTGATTTCGCGCTCCTCCTTATAGAATAGGATTTGAAGAAGAAATAGAACCAGATTCATTCAAAGGGAACACATTCATTGTGCGTGCAGCTAAGGAGAGGAAGTCCCTGCCTGAATCAGATAGTCTTTTAGTCAAGAGTGAATAGGATACTTCTAGGGAAGCGTGCTCCATCCGTCGAACACATCATCGCTTACCAACAGATGAGACTATAAATACTAAAAAGATTAATGTGACGTTTGTGAATATGGGAGAAACATGGAATTGAGACCACAGAATATGTACGATGTTAGAAAAAATGCGAACGATGATGAAGGCAAGGTACAGTTGTGTGTAGCAAAAGAAGGAACACTTGGAACAAAATTTAAACTTTATATCCCAATTTTACATGAATGCAGTACCTAGGTAAATAACATGATGGGCTTATGTTGATGCTACCATGCAAAAATGCTGTATCATAATCTGAGTAAAGACAAGAAGAGTTCGTTAAAGAAGCTAAAGAAGAAAGTTAGATAAACCACGCGGTTACATTATACATAAGTGAACAATGTAAACAAAAACAGTCGTTCATTGACCTATGATGACGTCGACAGACGCATTATACATGGAGGCAACAGAATTACTTACACGTAAACTAATTAACTTTGCAACAGTTGTTATTAAACCATTATTAATATATTTTATATGGCTGACCCGACAGACGTTATCCAGTTAAAGATCAAATAGTCGTAATTTTCTTAATTTTTCTTTCCATTAGAACCTTTTCCTGACAATATCAAAAACAAAAAAAGGAATTAGCGAAATTGGTAAAGCCGTTCACGCGTGATAATGTACCCAAGGGAAATAGAAATTCACTTTTATATACATAGTGTATATTCGAAAACAACATTCGAATGAATCTTACCTTGACTTGAGTTTTCTCAAAAACAACTGAGACGGGAGCTCATTTAAAAAGACCGAAACAAGATATTTTTGGAACAGTATATCACTTTCAAACAAACTATGTAGGCCAGAAGATAGCATCGATCAAAGAGACCGACGTCTAGACCTTTACGTTTATCCTTGAAGCCAAGATTTATTCGCAATCAAAGTGTCTCTTATAATAAATTGTTCTACCTAGAATATTATGACTGAAAATAAAGACCTATTACAGTAAACGGTGAACTATGACTGCTAAAATTTGAAAGGAACGGCAAACACACTTGGAACATACTTGATCAGAGAAAACATGTGCATATTATACTGAAGATAGTAAACAAAAAAGAGACAGGAACACAAAATAAAACAAGACATAAATGACACCATATTAAATCAACATAACTTACCAATGATTTGATGACAGCCAAAAATAGGCACAAGAAAATGATACTCAATCCAAGACACATTTCGGGCACGTGGCCACAAAAAAATGAAATAAGAAAAGGAACTTTCTACATACAATAAGTCATTTCCATTTCAACATCTGGCATTTAAGGTAACCATAAATAAAATTACTACAATCAATACCTAATTATCCAAAAATATTCCACTCACATTGGGAGAATTTTCTCAGTAAGACATAAATCAAGTTGAGGACATAATTTGTTCTTGCAAATACTATGTAAGAAACGAGAAAAAATCTCGATTTAAATGGTCAAGTTAAATATAAAATGAGGAAGACATTGGTTCCGTCCTTTAAAGGAGAGTCGACGAATGTAGTTGATGAGGAAATACGCACGGGCGGACGGATACAAAAACCTGGTATGGCCACACTGACAATCGCTTCAACGCTAAGCTATTACATTAATAGGAATATAATTACTTTAATTAAACACATGATTCGACGATTTGCCACGATTAGGTGCATACAAAGATTATTTTTTTTCTTCGACGTTTGAACCGGTTATTAGGCTGTAATTATTTAATTAATAAAACCCCAGCTTAAAAAATAAAGATTCCAGTTTAAAAAACGGGAATCCGATGGATGCGAGACGCACAGGACCGTTCATTGTGGCGACATTTGGGGGAGGCCTATGTTCAGCAGTGGACGTCTATCGGCTGAAATGATGATGATGATGATTAAACCCCAAGCGAACGCCGGCGTTCGATCTCTCATTGTCTTTCTATCGTGTCTCTAATTACGATATTCGAAAGGTTAAACTTCTGCCTAATAACACGTCTGTACAGTTCCTCTCTCCCTTCCTTGGATTAGAAATGATACGTTATGGTAATTATATATTATTTCAATTAGCAATTTTTCAAAAATTCTTTAAAAAGTTATAATATACTCGTATTTTGAAGTAATTTTTACATCGTGTTCCTTGATCTTTATTATTTATTAAAAAAGTTATGAATATATATGTGGATGGCTGCAGAGGGAGGCCAAAGATTGGATAGTTGTGTGAGAAGTTATATGAAAGATAAGGGAGTCAGTGATAGCGTGAGAGCTGACAGGATAGAATGGAAGAAAAAAACGTGTTACGTTGACCCCAAATAACATGGTACAAGGACAGGAAGATGATGATGTTCCTTGACCTCCGTTACTAAGAAATTTATAACAATTTCAACAATACTAAAACAAAATTACCAATCTGCATAAAATTGTAAGTGCCAACGGTATCAACTTGCCTTGCAAATCCAATGGCAATGATTTCTACTTTCATTTTTATCACAAGAGGTCAAAAAGTCAATTCAGAATTCCTTTTGTAATTTCTCTGCCATCTCTGTTTGCTTCTCCAACACAATTGGCAGATATTACATAAACTACAACGCGATTGTCTCTGTACCAAATGTAAACTATTGAACAAATGGAGGGACAACGAGGAAAAGTTAAAACTTTTCTACAACGAAATATTTTTATTTAATATATCTTTATAAATATAAAAGGAGAAACTGACTGATTGGCATATCAACTTACAACCGAAACTTTTGAAACTAGGAGAGTGAAATTTTGCACAAGGTTTACTTTTATTACGTAAGCAGGCACTAAAAACGATTTCCCATTAGTAATAGATATTGCTTATTCTAAATTTCAATGACGAACGGGCTTGAATTATTCAAAACAGTCGTGGCCCTGGATCACAAAAGGCAACCGAAGAAACAGGTGGGTTTGGTCACTAACAGTCTGACACTCCCTCTCGGTCCACGCAGAGCAGAAAAAGTCATTTGTTGACTTCACTTTTTTTTTAAATATACCCAACAGTAAAGCGACTATAGATAGCAGCAGCATTGTGGTTTGCGGTTGCTACTGAAATAGTATATGCTATATATTGAAATACAACACATCACACGCTATAAGTTGAGCAGCACATGAAATTGGACAACACCTGCAAATCTGTTATTAATTGTTACCGCAATAATATCAAAAAATATTAGCATCACCCTTAGTAACCTGTATCGTATATCCAGAAATCCATAAATATCGACATTTCATCCGCTCTCCGTACTACATACAAAAGTACAAACTAATAATATCGTGCACGTCCATACATGAGCTCGCTAAAAGCGCTTCTGAGTCAGAGTGACCTTTTGGCGGCGCCTGCGATGCATTTCTACGAACCGTCGCCCGATGTCTCGCGAATCCATTGACATAATGAATAGGGCTGCGCGGAGAAAGCATTATAAATTAACTGTTGATTTCTGGAAATTATTTTGCCATAAATAATGGTAATTTGTAAGCTGACGCAAAGAAATCTCGGCTTAGCCCAAGGCGATGAAAAACCACCTTCAGAAACACGAAACGTTCTTTAAAGTTATATATCTGCACGGCTTATTATAAATGTTCAGCTTATATTAAAATTTATTTTTGTTTGATTAATATTTGCGGTGTACTCCACAGACTACCCCCTTTTTTTGACTGAACTGTTGGTCTAGTGGTTAGTGGCCCTGACTGCTAAGCCGGAGGTCGTGGGTTCGATTCCCACCCAGGACAAATGTTGTGTGATGAGCACAATCATTTGTTCTGTGTCTGGGTGTAATTTATCTATAATATGTATGTATTTAGACATATATAAGTATGTTTATCAGTTGTCTAGTACCCATAACACAAGCTCTGCTTAGCTTGGGACTAGACGGCGTTGTGTGATAGATTGTGGAATATATATGTAATACGGCCTGTCATACCATATAGCTAAGAGATATATATACTTGTAGTTTTTTTTAGTTTAAGTTCTTATAGTCCATCCTAGAGTTGTCAAAGTTAAGTTTCTGTAAATTGCTACTAATTTGGTGTACAATAAAGTTTATTCTATTTTATTATATTCAACACCGTTTAAGAAAATAACAACCAACCACATTTTATTCGCTTCTCATCGGCCCCGACAATTTGCTGGATCTAATAGAGGGGAACGAATTGCAGCGGTGATCTCAGACTTCGCACCCTCGCCCTGCTATTACTTGAGTACTTGAGTGTCGCCATATTTAAGCGTTATTGCTGGGACGTGACTTTAGCTTACGGGTGCTCAACATTTAGCAAAATACATGACGCCTTCCAGCCATTTGCGAACCGAAAAAAAAACTGTTGATACACCATTTTTTGTGAATTATGATTAGAGCCAATGTTTTAATGGAACTTTGTAATGTTATTACGAAGTAGGTACCTTTTTTTATTATTATTAATACATAAGAATACAGGATAGTCTTAGTCAAATAGCAACTAAAAACCACTAAGGTTTAAAATTGTGCTATCATGAATCCATCTCAACATCGAAACTATACAAAATGAGTTTTTTATATTTATATGTTATTGTCGATAATCTAAATTTACATTATGGTGAATATATCACAATACCCAATTCTGTATACCAATCTGACCTGAATGATGACTCTCACTCCACTTTGGAAGAAAATATACACATTACAGATGTGTATCACTACTATTAACAAAACTAATAGCGGCTGTAATGCAAATAGATACTAATCCCCCCACAGAAACTACAGAAAGTAAACTACTGTAAACCACACCAATTAATTATGTATTCCCTTAAGTACTCGCTTAATTAACATTAATAGTAGAAAGTACTATAGACTCGGCACAAACAGATGGAAAGGCAAATACAACTTATCAACGACGCATAAAATGAGGTCATGAACACAAAAGCAAAATATTTGTCGAGAGAACAATGGAATAGATCCATAAAGTTCTAATGAGCTGATATAGAATTAAGGATTATAAATGATTTAGGTGCATCCTGATGATATGTAGTTTTAGAGATTTTTAACTTAGCAAATATACTGCTTGATTTATATCAGATTAATCATTTACCATTGCCTTGTTAACATTTGATTAGTGTAATAATCTACATAATATTATTAACGTGTTAATTGGATTTAAAATTAAGGTTAGCAGCTTCTTCCGTGTGCATTATGAAAATGTTAAATGCAGTTTAAATCACAAATAACCACAAGACGCCATTCTGATTAATGATGATGAAACATCAAAATAAAATATTATAAATGGTAATAAAAAAGACGATTTTCGAATTTTAGATAAGACTGTTATCTCTTCCCATTTTTAGAGGTGGGAAATTATTAAGTAACTTCTCCCACTCCTTTGTGTCAGACTTTTACTAACTAAAACGCAGACGTGTCTTTCAGTTGCCCTTTGCGTTCGTTTCGACCGTTTTGCGCGGATGTGACGCATATCTTCCCTATCTATTGATTATGTTTGTTAGCTAGTTTTAAGATTGCATCATTTCGCGTAAATACACTGTTATTCTTTCTTTCTTTTCCTCTTACAAACAATTCCCAAATGTCATTGTATTCTTTAGTAAGCTTTACTTTGAGTGGCACTATTAGCTATAGGTTCAATTTTTTTCTCAAGTCAACTCTCGTAAAAACCTTGAAACCGAGAGCAAAGAACTTATAAACACTGACGTCATCCAAATATGTCATGATGACTCATACAAAACTCACACTCGCCATTTTTCTTTTTAACACCGCCATCTAAAATTACAAAAGTGATAACCCTACAACCCTTCACAACACACAAGGAGTGGAGTATATTTACGTCGATGACTTCACCAAGTCCGCTGACTTATTTGCAGGGCCATCGTTATTAGCAACATTAATTTACAAGAGTTAAGATGTGGAGGAAGACGCTATATTATGTGGTAATGTGCCAATTATCAGGATGGGTGCAATTATGGATACGAGAAGAGACATATTCAACGAAGAAAGATTTGACGTGACTTCTACTAATGAAAGACTAGTGTGAGCAGTAACTTACAAATTGCTACTTACATAGTGTATAGACAATATTATCTGTTTGACTAAAGTTATTCTAAATAGTGTACTAACCAGTGAATAGGTTGAAAACATTCCATAATTGAAGGCTACAGTAGCAAGTTTTCTAACAATATTTTTCATAATTCTGATTAAAACAAGTAAAAAAAACGTTCATGATCTTCCTAATCACAAGATGTCCAAACCAAAACTTGACAAAACGCACTCATTCCTAAAACTCGTATCTACATTTGGTCTTCCGACTAAAAGCATTTGCATAAATAAATATTATGTTAAGAACGGACATAGACGGATATTAACTTCAAAAGGGTGTGAATGAACCATCTTTGACTATTAACGCCGTTCTCAGTAAAACTCGCGCACAAATACTGTTTATTTAAAAAATCTGACTTACATTTTGTATCCTTACGATCGACTGCTTTCTTTTCAAGCTGAAAAATCTAGTCTTGTTCATTGCGGTTCACAATTCCGGATCATCAATAGAACAACACTAAATTGATAGTTGATTGATTAATTTAATTTGAGCCACTTGACTGCAGTGTCAACAAAATGCTTTCCTACTTGCGCAAGACTCAATCGAGGGAAGGACCACAATGAGACATGACTGCCTGGCGCCTCGCAATGTGTCTCAATCAAAACTAAAGACCTCCATGCTGTACCCGTAATTGCTTCCCGTATTTATCGAAGTGCATTGTCTCGCTCTAATTCTATTAACGACTAAATGGTCGTTTCATTAGGGCCCATGTTGACGACCGACACAATAAGTATTTATAAATGAAATGTTTCCGAAGTGAGTAAACAAGGGCTGGACGCAAACGGAGACGCAATTTGTTTCAAAAAGCCATAATCCTATCACCCTCGACCTTTACTTACTCTCCATAATCAGCTTACGATTAAGAAATATGTTTAGTAATATTCAAATCAGGAATGTTGAGGCTGTTAAGTGGATTCATTGTTATATTTTGACGTGAACCCTTATCGTTTAGAACGATTATGGTTGACCTGGCGTCGAACTTGCGACTTCTAACACGTGCCGTATCGATCAATGGAGTGTTTTATTCAATAGTACAATCGCGCCTTTTTATGTTCAATTGTGCTTGATTGAGGTGATCGAAATGATAGGTTATCTTGACTTTTATCAATGGCACAAAGGCAACGTTTATTGGCTAAGCGTTTTGGGCAAGTAATTGGTGTAACTCAGTTTCAGTTGAGAACTATTATAGCAACAACAGTGATCATAACAGTTTCAGATAGTCATCTCAACATCACTTGTATTATAAAGGCAAGAGTTTGTAAGTGTGTGTGTGTGTGTGCATGTGATAATGTGTGTATGTTTGTTACTTCTTCACGCTCCAACGGCTGAACGAAGAGTAAAGAAGGGTCTTGGAATAGCACATAGACTACTATTATCCCAGGAGTGTGTGCTCTTGGAATAATTTTCTTCTAGAAAGCAGGCGAAGCCACTGGCAGTAGCTAGTATAAGATAATTCCGGAACTGCAAATCATTTTATTATCTTTACACGTACAACGAGAGAGTCAGAGTCTATTAGTTAGCTCTCAAAGTGAATCATTCCAGAGTTCTAGATGAAGAAAAAATCACTTCAAATAACGTGAACCAATTGCTATAAGTAAATATGCAAAGCAATCAGGGGAGATGTGTTTCAATCTCGCGAGATGACATAGCAATAATTTACAATAAGCACATGTTTAAAGCCTCATCTTGGAAATCATAAACAAGTGCTATGCATGCGCTGACTGACCGACATCTCGCCTGCTTTCCAATCCAATGTAAACTGGTTTTCAATAGCGCATGCGTAGGGTTGACCCTTACCTATCAATAGCCCTTTTATACTGGCAACAATCTTGCAGAGAAAGTTAGTTTAATTTTAATGGAAATCGCAAGACAAATGGCCTTCTCAGAATCATATGAGTTCTTTATAATTTTATCGCAATTTACACACGGCAATTTGTTTCCAGATAATATTGCTCACAGTATATTTGTTTTTTGTAAGCCTCTGTGAATAATTTTATTGAACGAACAAACAAACATTTAGGAACAAAGATAAATTTAGCATCACTAATAAAGCGTGTTTAGCTTCATTCATTAGTTGGTGTATGATGTTTTATCATTTACTTTGGAACGGTAAATGATCCGTTTTTGCGTTCTTAATCTATTATATTATAATCGATGACAATAGAAATCTCTATCTTTATCGTAGCATTTTCATCAAGACCGCTTATTTCAAGACGTGAGATCATTAACAAATGCACAACCAGTTCCTTTACGGATACATATTGCGAAGCAAAAACAACAATTCAATATTAAAATCTTGGTATATTATTTAAATTAACCTCATATAAAGTATTTTTGATTCGCTTTTACATAGAATCAGCGTAATAAATTGACGGAATAAATTATGATGAAAAACATAAAAATCCAACATTTTTGAGATAAACAAACATATTGTTTAGATTAATGTTAATTTTGATTAGAAACCCACGATATGGAAGCAAAAATTTCTCTACGACAAATTCTAATGGCTAACCTATGAACTGTCTGGGCACAATAAAATTTGCACAAAATTTAAATACATTAACACTTGTTAATCGTATCAATACGGATGTCAGAAATATAATTTCACTTTTGCAAAATTTATATGACAATGAATATAAAATTTAATATTTTAAGCTTTTTTAGTTTACGAAGGCATCAGATTAGAAAACTGACGGTTTTATCGCTCTTAATCTCTAGACAAGAAGATCATTGAAACCTGTTTGCCGACTTTCAGTGTATATAAAATAACAAAGCATAAGCTTACAATCGTAAAGAATTTGTCTCACATACGTGCAACCTAGATTCAGCTAAAATGTTAATGCATCTTTCTTGTTTCCCTGTAAGTAAGTCGACTATGGACTATTCAGGAAGGTGTTAAAAGCTGCAATCATTAACTATACCAGGTGAATGGCCAACAGCATCTATCTGGCTGATAACACCACACTTGGCAAACCTGTTTCTCGTGAGGTTGTAGACCAGATGTCTGTCGGGCCACACACACAACCGTTACTCGCTATATCATGGGTAAACGAACTGCCCAACTAAATGAGTCCATACGCAAGATTAAAGAAGCATAAGAGGTCCTAAAGAAACGTAGATTGGCAAATGACCATAAATAATATGTAACTAACACACGAAGAAATAACAAACGTTGATGATTGGATGAATATAAATATGCGGTTAACTAGAATAAATATGGACTTGAATGAACATGCATAATTAGCAAGATAAGCACTAGGACAAGTCATTGCCCGCAATATGTATATTTTCTTCACCCAACGTGGGATAGAAATGCAACTAAGCCATGTCTCGATTCAAACACGATTAGAAACGACAAACAAATCTTAATTACTCGCAATTCGAAATTAACGAGGATATTAAACATCGATACATTCGATGCTACGATGCGGACACAAATTGCGAGTGTAAACGTATTTATTTCTCTAAATGCAGCTCATGTTACTTTAACTATCAAAGAGATTGATGCAGAAGACTAACTGGAACCGACAGAACGAAAAGTGGTTGTTTACCATAAACAGATCATATTCAGCGACATAATCTCTCCCCTGCCAGGGTCTATTTATGAGATTTTTTCGAATACTATTCGTATTCTTGAATTTATGCAAACAAAGATAAACATTTATGCAATCTTGATTGTATCCAAATGCAAGATTTATCTTTGTATTACGGTTAGTTTCTTTAAGCGATTTGGTATAAATACTATTCGCACTATCACTCTTAATTTGTGTGTACCGCAAACCTTCTGTTTCAATTACATGGCATTACTCACGTTACTAATACCACAGTGGGTGTGGCAATTACCTTTTGGATTGCCTTTAAACTATTCTAAATGTTAATTATATCGTTATAGCCAACTTGAACTTATATAGAAACTTATGCGACCCGTTTCTCAGATTGGTAAAGAAAGATTCCAAAGTGTATTGAATTTAAAGTTCAGGACTTGTTGTGCTTTCATGGCTTACAAATCTTTCAAGTATATCTATGATCTACTGTATAATATGCTTGAAATAATTACTTAAGCGAGACTAGATGCGTCGTTTACGAAGGAATAATGGCATTCAACGAATAGATCTGAAATTTACAAACCCAGTAGCTCGCACCACCGATGTATCATAAAACATCAAGATAATGTTTATGAAAGTATTCAGTATAGTTTCCAAAAACAATTGAATTAGTCGTACCAGTGTTCATAAGCCTAAGTCCAACATAATCTTTAGTTCAGAACAGCTTAGTTCACGTCTACAGACACTGATAATGATATTAGTGCAAACAACCTCGGAGAAATGAAGTCCTTGGACTCGACTTTCACTGACGGGCGTGGACTATGAATAGCCAACTTGTTGACTATGAATAACCTACTAGAGACCTTTGACCTTTGAGACACGAGACTTGAAGTAAACAAGTTCGACATGGACTGAAACCTGTCTGATAAAAACAAGTCTGCTGTAGAGATTATTAAATCTCAAATGCTTTCGTTTTCTATGGAGACTTATAATGTATCTAATTAAGTATAATGTGATTCGTTTAGTAAGTAGACGGGAATCAAATTAGCTTTACGATTAAGCTGTAAATGAGACGATAACACCAACTCTTGAAATATCTGATAGGAATGTGGAGAAATTTAAGTAATAACAGCAACGCAACATTTTCCAAGAACAATAAAAAATATATGTGCTTTGGAAGATTTTTAATAGAAAACCTAATGACATGTTGTAAATGAAGTCGTAATTACTAAAGCAAATACTGCAAACACAGTCAGTAATCAAACCGATGTCTGCACTAAACATACAGAGGCTTCTTTAAGTAAAAATATTCAATTTTCCCAGTCCCAAAGCGACTGGTGAAAGTACGAGGCGAAACGAACCCTTAACCGAATCCGATATGCCGTGGGTTGTGTTACAAGCTAGCGAAGTCAACCGACACGTTCCGGAACAATTAGCCGCCAAGTACTAACTATATCAGCATTTAGATCAACTAGATAAGCAGCAATAAGGATATTGATCAATACTCGCTTGATTACTTTGTTTTTGTTTGCATATCCGCTGCTGAAGGGTATGGGGAAAATATAATTAATGCCATTGCATTGAAAGAAGCAACGGAAGCTAGCAATAATATGTAATTAAGGATGCATTTGCAATCCTTTAATATCTGGGCTGCGGGAAGATTTGAAAGACTTATTGTTGCCTTAGCCCCTATACCTAACTCAAAAAAAAAACTTTAATACCTTGCATCGAGGGTAAGCACAAAGCTGTCATATTTTTAAATATAGCAACAAGTTCTCGTTACATTAACCTAATTAAGATTTTAACAAGACAATCTAAAATCAGATCCTTAGCCTACAGATTTATGTCCACCATAACTCCAAATGGCCAGTTTCCCAAAATTTACCAAATAAACAAGAGGTCACTAAATGACATCACTTGTAACAATTTCTAGACACATAATATTTGAGCTTCAAACCAATCACAGTTCAATATAGACATTTATCAAGATTTAAGACAGCACTTCTACTACGAATGTCGACACATTAAATGACACATGCTAGGCAGCCAGCCCCTCTACCACCTTGCTGATTGCAATCCAACTCTTTTAAGACATGTCAGTTCGAGCCGATATAAACGGTACCATATTAAACGGTTCTGTACGTCGGATTCCCGCTATCCTCACTACGTCATTGGTCCGCCTTATGGGACGCCTTCTAACGCTGCGTCTTCCGGTATGCAGTCGCCACTCCAGAACCTTTCGCCCTAACTACCATCTGTTCTACGAGCAATGTGCCCTACCCACTGCCACTTAAGTTTGGCGATTCTTCGTGCATCTTCAGCATATAGATTATTTAAATAATATAATTTCTTACTAACCTGTAAACAAGGGCACAGCGGCCACCTTCTCCTTAGTGCGTGCGGCATTTTCTTCCTCGGCGGCTCGGGCTCCGCTGGGGGCTCGCCGCACGCCCAGCGCACGAGGCGCGCGCGCGCAGCCTCCGCCACCTCCAGCCCGCGCGACCACGATGGTAGACCCTGAGGAAAATAGAGAAGATGACGTTAGAATATCTTTTTTACGAGAAATTCTGGAATTAATGGGAAGACAAAATAGCCGGTGGGATATACGTATTCAGATTAGACTCCATTTTTAATCATGTATTTGTATTCAGTAGGAGACTGACACAACTCTTCTACCTGCTTAAGCATGGATTCTGCATACAATCCGCATGGCTACCCATTTAGTCATAGTCCATAGTCCCTTTTTTATTTTTTTTATTAATGATAGGCTCGCGTTTGACCACTATCCCACCCGATGGCAAGCGATGATGTTGCTTGCCGCAACACGAATCTTGCGGCATTCGAAAGGGACGGGCAGTCTCTTACAAGATACACGATTTTTTTTGAAACTGCCTATGCTAGGGACAAAAAACACTCGCAGATTTATATTCACCCACCAACCAACACCTACCGCCAGACCGACCAGAACTTCAATATCTTGAAGTTCGACTTTGCTTATCAAGATTTAAAACTTCTGTTAACAGTGACAAAATAGTGGAGTCGATGAGTCAAATCAAGGATATTATAGACTGGGATATATACTGGGGGAGGGGGGGGGGGGGCGTAACCGAAACTATCGGATATCCGAAAAAAAAAAACATAACCGTACCGTAAACAAAACCGATGTAAAAGTCTAAGATAGTTTTGGATTACGACGTAGTCTAAATGACAGGTTACGCCCGGTTTTTGTTTGATTTACCCGGTCAAACAAATGATAATCTAGAATAGAAATAAACGTCAAATCTTGGCTATTTGTATATTACTTTTATAATTTTAAAATTTCAGTAATCAAAACTATCCGAAACTAGCGAATAATTCGGAATAATTTCATATCCGTGATCGAAACCGGTATAATATTATTCCTGAATCCATATTCAGATACGAAATTTCATATCTATAACATCCCTGATTCAAATAGAAGCTCACAAACCATAACCCATAACCTAAATAAACAACCAACCAAAACAAATCTCCGCGCTAATCACTTATTTCTCATCGCATGAAAACTCTTGCAAATCAAACTGTACAAGATCATGTCAGTCAAGGCCGTATCGTAACGTGAAGCTGCGCTCACGCAACTCTAAGCACGTAATAACGGTATCACTCATATTGAGCGGGGTTTTGACAGCGAGAGTGAACTCGCTACAGTGACGAGTAAGAAAATCTAACCATACGTAACTTATGTATTTTATTTAAGTGTTGAGTAGTAGATGAGTCTATATAACCAACTTTATTTTAGTTAGCCTAAACTGCCAAACATCAATCAATATAATAAAGGAAAAAGTTTGTGTGTTGAATGTTTGTTACTTCTTCACGCCTGAACGGCTGAACGGACTTCAATGAAACTTGGTACACGGGTAGACCATGTCCTGGAATAGCAAATGGGATACTTATTTATCTCGTAAGTATGTTCTCTTGGAATAATTCTCTACTATCAAGCGGGAGAAGCCGCTGACAGCAGCTAGTTATAGTAACTGGACTTGGAAGGATTTGGGATAGGATTAAAAAATACTAAATATCATATAATTTTGGGAACAAAGCTTATTATTTTTAAGATTTTATTGTTTTGATAAGAAATCCTAATTAATACTTACTACTAATACTTACTATAATTAGCATTATTTTATAGACGATTGTGAAAATGCCAAAACACTAATAACACACGCTATTTCACTTGAACGCGGCAGTTACAATGGAGTAATCTCTAAATCACTTTTCGCAACCAGGAACAGATTCTGATAGACGAAACACGCAATAATACTCTCATCTACTTGCATACAGCATTTAAACGACTAAAATGTCATGAAATAGCGAAATATCTTCTAAAAGACATATATAAACAACATATTTGTCTTGCAAAAAGCGATATTAGCAATAACACTACCATCTACCTGCATACGAAATTCGACCTGCATCGACATTTTTGAAACACAACCACACGAGACTAGTATACTGTAGAAATAGATACTAAAATGTTATGAGCTAGCGAAATGTCTTCTAGAAGACATTAATATCATCATTCGCTTAATTGATTTGGGGAGGGATTTTCTTTCTCTATTTGCTGTCATCTCAATAAAGCCTATCGCCTTTCTTGCAATGTAGTTTTTCATACACACACACACACATATATATATATAATATATTTTTATTTTATCTAAATTTGTAAACTTACTCACTTATTTTAGTTTTAAAAGTATTTAAGTAGGTTATATTTGTTTATTGAATATCTTCTAATATATAAAAGTCTCGTGTCACAGTATTTGTTATCAAGCTCCTCCGAAAAGGTCTAACGAATTTTTATCTTGTATATATATAAAAGCGAAATACCACTAACTGATTAATCACGAAATCTCAGAAACTATAACACCTACAAACTTAAAAGTTGGCTGGTAGGTCTCTTACAGGGTGTAGACATCCGCTAAGAACAGATTTTCCGAAATTCACCCCCTAAGGAGATTAAACGGGGGTCCAAAGTTTGTATGAAGAAATCGACTTTCACGCGGGCGAAGCCGCTGGCAGAAGCTAGTTATGTATATTTGGTAGTATATCGTCCTACTCATATTATTCTACTAGGTGACCCGGCAAACGTTATTCAGCCATATAAATTAACAAAGAAAAAATGGGGGGGGGGGGGCATTTTAGCCCTCCTATGATTGAAATAGTGTGCTCCATCACTCGTCACGAGGGATTCACTAGAAGACCAACGTCAGATATAATCTGTCTGCGAACATTACTGAAATTAACCTTGTTTGGAACAGCTGTGAGAAACAAATTTTTTTAGTGTCTCTTTTTATTTAATTTCTGTTGTGACTGGCGCGAAATAAATATTTTTTTACGTTCACTCTTCATTTATTCCTCTCAATCAATCTTCTCCTTTCTTGCCATATTTTTCTGCTCGCCTCTTTATCATGAAACGTACGTAGCGATTTAGTGAGTGACGGAAAAGCGAAAACATTTATCTCGAACGAGTTTCTTCCGACAGATGGTCTGACGCAACTGATCGGAATAGGAAACATGGCGGTTACGGCGAATGGAAATTCTTATGTTAAATAGTAGAATCTAGTTCAAGTCGTCTCGATTATAATCTATATATAAATATTCATATTAAAAATTGCGTTGATAAAGACTTGCCTTTCAAATTTTCCTGAGAGTACTAATATTGTATTGCACAATCTTTACTACAAATAAAACAATTGAGGAAAAATAATCCTTCGTTTGCTTCATACCATATTTATTTGCTAAAAATTACAAAAAAGTATTAGAGAAACGAAAACTTTTGTTTGTATTAGAGGACAAAACATAAAACATCACTCAGAGATTCAAGTTTTTATTGTACAGACTATAGTCAAACATAATTATTTGAACAAACCTTTTTTGCTGTTTCTTCATAAAAAATATACACTCCTGGTAAATGTCATTCTCAAAGCAGTCCTTTAATTAGCAATCAATCACTTATGTCTTTAACTCAAATAGCTGTTACATCTTATTTATCATCATGATTAAGTCAATTAAGATGCATTAAGTCCAGTTTAAAACTTACACCTAATGGTATTGCGTAAGCTGATGACCGTTAATGAGAACCTTTTAAAAGTTTAAACAACATTTTGCATAACGATTATTTGTATTTTAATTGCCCATTCACTATTTGATAGGCTTTAAAAACAAACAAAGCTAATATTATTATGGTTTTGAATGGACGAAATTTAACAATACAGATGAAATGTCACGGGCATATTGAAGAAGATGACTTGACTTAGCAATAAAAACAAATAACAACGGTTCCATAATTTATATCAGCTACAATAATGCCTCCCCTTACGGTGACCTTTACTCAGACAGTAGTTAAGCAGAGGTACCCATATATTTAAGAAACAATAACATAATAAATAATGTATAGATTGTATGAAGAATGATATGAAAAAATAGTGCGTGAATGAACAGAGGAGAGCAGAAGGCGAAAACAAATATTCCGTAGAACTTAGAGACAGATACACGGGTACAAAGACATGTAGTTGACGATGATGATGATTAAGAAAGGAAAACTCATCTTCGTGACCTTGTTCCATATCAATTTGAGTTGGCGCAACACGTTTTGTTTCTCATTCTGTTACCAGTCATTTGACTACCGTTACGCTATCACTGACTCCCTTTTATTTTATATCGCTCCTCATTCTATCCATCGTCTTTTCTCTGACCTCACTCGCCCATCCATTAACATGTATACTCATAACTCTCTCTCCTCTTCACATGACCAAACTTACGACAAGCCATTCTCTTTCAACTTAGAAAATTTAGACATAAAATCTTAGAGAACAGGTATATGAATTTATTCAAAATTTGCAATAGAAAATCTAATAGATGAACTTGCTGCTTTCAAATAATAATATTGAAGTATACACAATGCAGATTCTGAAGTGCTCATGTTAAATCTCTAGCAATTATTATAGTTGATAAATTATAAGACATACAAAGAGAAAATCTAACTAAAGAAATTACATATACCGATATTTTAAGGCCATTTCTGTAAAACCACTTGCGACATTTAATTTTATTGTAGGCAATGTATTTCAATTTATTTCATGTGATTGGAGAGAATTGGCTGTGGCTATATACAAAATATGTTCGGATTTGTTCTGAGATAAACAATTTGATAGACATTGCAGATTAATGTAACGGTAATAAACATGTGTGAAATATGCTTCTAATCCCACGCATGTTCAGTATAAACCTGAACGTCTCCACCATATATTATAATAGGTTGCAAGACTAGGTAGGTATACTACCTAAAAAGTACGTCCAATTTTATACAAATCTAATTTTTTTTTATTTATATAAACCAGTGCTTGACTGCGATCCCACCTGATGGTAAGCAGTGATGCATTCATTGATGGTGAGGCGCACTAGTTTATTAAGAGCCTATTCACTCTAGCCTCGAAGGCACTTAAATTATAGTTGGACGGGAAGACCGCAGCAGGCAAATTGTTCCAGTCCTTTAATCTACGCGGTATAAAAGACGAAGCGAAACGCTTAGTCCGGACCGTTGAAGTTTCAACAACGTAAGGGTGGATAGTCTCGAATTCAATGTCAATACAGATCAGAATGAAGAAATTGATAAAATGCTGTTGGTAAAGTACGGCATAACCATCGATGAGATCAATGCAACTATGCAGAGTTTGAGCTACTTTGCTGAGGTAGCTCTGGCTCTTAAATTAGTAGTGATATTAGTTGTCTTTATTTTTACCTTTCTCTTCTATGTATTTTTTTTTTTATAAATAAAAATAAACATACATATTTTATCAAATGAAGTAAGAATAGAATCGTGACTCCTATCAAGCAAGCGTGTTTATTACTGTACTTTTATGATTAGTTAGATTTAAAACGGTAGTAATTGTTTTTAACTTTCTAGCTTGACTAATAACATAATAAATGTAATTGACGTTTTCAGGCATAAAAATATTATCTATAATTTGCGATTTTTTTATAGCTTTCGTCTTTCCTCTTTTCTTTGCTACTTCAGTATCTACATCAATCATTTTATTTCATTTTAGGATAAATATACTAATATAATTTTTAATTTTGTGTTCTAATTCTAAAATTGGCGTTGTGGTTGAGCGATTGCCTGCTGTATTACGTATCGCACTTTCGATTCCTGTACGGAACAAATATTCGTATGGCCTACAGGTAGTTTGTTCGGGATCTGGGTGTATTTTATGTGTGAGTTTACATCATTGTGATTGTGCTAACTCAATTACACCTATATAGAGTTATTCTTAGAGTGGGAAATAGATTTTTTTAGAAAATAAATATGCAAGTACAAAAATTTCAAACAATACAGTAGTGTTTGTAAACCAACTAAGCACTCTGTAACGCAAGCAAATCTCTAAATGAGGAATCCCACAGGGTTAGTATTTACTAGTTGTACCGGTTAACACTAAGGATCAGAAACGCAAATAACGGATAAATATCTGTTAATTTTAGGTCAACACAAACCCACTTAGATTAAACCAAAACTTATTCCGACAAAGCCACTCAGTGCTAGATAAAACTAAGGCTAACTAAGATTTATTTATCAGCCATCACGAATTCACTCAACTTTAAATCCGAGCATTTCAATATCAGGACTTTTAATCTAATTAATTACTTGCGGACAGGCATCTTATCTGAACTTAGCAATTTATGCACACCCATCATGATTTAGTTAAGCGTTGGTTTCGACACCAAAATGAGCTATTGTTCCGTTGAACTTTACTTCGGCATTTGTTGAACTGTTGCGAATTGATCATAAAGCTATGATAACCGAATGAGATGTTTGGATGTTCAAACGGATTGTAGCTAGTGTCTAAGAAATGCGTGTGTCTAAGTGTGGGATAATTGTTCAGTGTTCAGATACATGGGTGATTAATTTCACGGTTCGAAGTAGGTAGTCATAAATGGCAGGGTAATTGAATACACAGTTTGCTTTGTTTTTTTGCATTTAGGAAGAAATTTCTAATTAAGAGTCGACAATATAACGAACTAGCTTTTGCCCATAACTTCGCCCGCGTACATAAAATATAGCCTATGTCGCTCAGGAATAAAACAGCGAACAACAAAAAAAACTTTACTTCATTATAATATTAGTATAGATAAGTTTCAATTAAAGCACAAGAAGCAGAACGCATGTTGTTGTCTTTCAAAAAACAATCAAATTCGAATAGATAACAATAACAAAAGACAAATATAATAGCAGAGATCGAGCATCATCCATCATAGATTACCTTGAACCAAACGCACGAGACAAATCTTTCACCACAGCAAAACAAAAGCGTGTCGAAAGCCTTTACTATATCCAAAAGTCTAAAACTAAAATGTAATTCCTAAATTTCCACACAAAAACAATGTGAATGTTAAAAGTGTACCAGATATATACTTTCAAGCGTCAAGTGTAGTGTGTCATGAGGGTACGTTTAGTATGGGAAGCACGTAGGATGGGTGTGCGGCTACTAGGATGTGGTGAAAGTGAATTTGATGACTAAAATTTTGGTGTGAACAGGCCTACAGGAATTTTATTGTTATGGCTTTGATAGGACTATTGCCTTAAATAGGAACAAAGCACTCCCTTCAAATTTCGATACCTATTCAAACGTCAAAACAAATATCATTCGTGGAGCTAAATAACTTACTTTAGGTAAATAATTTGCTTAAGCCCGCATAACCTCTGGTCTGAAATTGTCACAGTTAAGCGAATTCTTCATAACGAATGAATAGTCTTCACTTTCAATTCCCTGGTCGAAATATTTATCACAGCACTTTTTATTACAAATATTTTCCTCCTCAAAAGATTTTTAGATCAAGATAATCATTCTAGCTAGTTTGTTACTCATCCTAGTTTTTTTCTTTGTTCACAGTGAGAATATCACCTGAAACTTTTTCACATGAAGTATGATAATTTTGTGTCTACTTTAGCTTTAAGTTTACATTTAGTTTCTCGTGACTTGCTCTTTTACAAAGCGTTTGACATATTTCTCTCTACAGATCTCTAATGAATAGAAACGCATATGACTCACAGTTTAATAACACTATACAAAACTAAACATGAAAATAATGCAAATGGACATCATTTCAAACTGTATTGTCATCTTTACCGATGACAGTTCAGTAGAAAGAGTATTCTCGAATTCTTAAGAAGAAAATAAATAGATACAAAAACCATAAACAGTAGATGAAGGCGAGAAGCAAGTACAAGATTTTCAAAATATAACAAACAGCTCAGCCTGCACTGTTACTATATAAAATGTGTTATCATCATTATCAATTTTACTCATCTGATATATCTACTCATTTGTCTGAACTCTAAATGTAAAGAGACCAGACTGTTGACATAGATTTATTGACTCAGCACTCCCGCGACATTTCATAAACCACACATGACACAACAAACAGACACACAATTCTAACTTGTGTGAACTACACAGATTTACAAGAGAAGACATTTTACTCCCAAAAGTAAATATGTACGAACTAACTTTTTACTGAAGCATCTCGTAATTTCGAATTGTCTGTCTTTCTATTAGAAAATATTTTGGAAGATGGTTGATAACAAAAATTAAAAAAAAAAACTAACGTAAACGGTCATATAGTCACATTATACTATACATGGTACCTACGAGTTAGAGTAGCTACCTATCTCATTATATCTTAGTATAAGTAATATGACTATAAATATATCAATTAATATTACAGAGGCGAAAGTTTGTGAGGATACCCGTTTGTAACTTCTTCATGCTCGAACGGCTGAACGACTTTTGGTAAATTTGGCTCACCAGTAGAGTATATAAGATACTTTTTATTCCTGGAGTATGTTTCCTTGAGATAAACTTCTACTATCACGATTGCAAAGTTACTAGCAGCAGCTACACATACAGAAACAGTAAAAGAAAATAATAAAAATTAAAATTTAATTATCATAAAAACTAGTTTAAAGTTAACCAATAATGCAAATTGCATCATTATTTTGAAGTACGTGAGCGCATATTTCGATAGACTGATCTCAGTTATACAGATTAAATTAAGGTCTCGTCAAATCCTTGACATCTTCGACATTAGCATAAAGTAATTACGAACAAAAACCGATTTGATGGGTTATTAGTAAATTGGTATAACATCAATCATTACTTACCTACGCTTGGTTTACGTTTGGCAACCGTCACATTATATGATTACGTTGGGTGAGTTAAGGTTCAGAGTTCAATCCAATCAGGAATATTTGAATTAGAAAACTAAATTCCAAATTATGATCAAGCTACGAAGAAGCAACGCATGTTGTTAGAGTAGATTTTGAACTGCCAATACAATGTTTAATCATCATTAAAGTAGATACTGCAACACTGGACATAGCTGACTGGACAAATATTTTTATCGCGGCATAAGTTTAACTTTTATAAAGTTCATACAAAAGGGAAAAAAGATCTTCTCAGCTCAGATTAAACTTATCTACATCTGTTGATGATGACATTCAAAATATTGATCAAGTTAAGCAAATATAAATAGTGCAAAAAGTTGCTGATTTCGGATATGATTTAAACGATCAACCACCTCAGGATAATCAGAATTGACATCGTTTACATCAATTTTTTAGTTGGCCATCTTTTACATTAAACAGCAGCAACAACTTAATATGAATTCGTTCAATAAATACACGCAATATACTATACACTTTATAACCAGTACCATTAACTTTTTATTAATCGTAAATGTCTTGTAACATTTAACTTAGACATGTTATACTGTGATCGCTTACTCGCGATATTTTTAATAGATATATTACATCAGTATAAATGATCTAGGCATTACAAATTTGCTGTTTCCTTATTAGCTGTATCATTATGTAAGATTATCAAAGCTTTCGCTCCGATCAATATATGAGCGAGTTCGTAAAACGTTATTATGCATTGTTATATTATTTATACATAATTTATTTTGCCTTTTGTCTGAGTTTTACTTCAAGTAAAAAAAATATCCAATATTGTTTTCTACCACTATCAACCAACTGGTAATTTTTCCACCATCCCGTTCTTGTACCCTCTTTACCCAAAGTATTTAGGGTCGGCGGATACTCTTTTAATTTTTGTATATTTCTTTTCATTGTCTTTATTTCACTTTCTATATTTTATTTTATTTTTTTATTTATTGTTAAATAATAAATAACGCTGATTTAATGGTGTACACAACACGGGAACAGTTGTTAGTTATAAGGTATAAGCTAACTTTCTTTGGTTACTGCTTCGCTTCCATGTATCGTAGCGTGATGTTTTATAACTTTAAAAAAAAAAAAACAATTTGAATCAGTAGTTCCTGAGATTAGCGCGTTAAAACAAACAAATGTCTTTTACCCAACATCTCATTAGGCCCCCTTGCTTTAAGCATATCATCTTTATCATAACACAGCCAATGCATCGTTTCTCAAAATCATACTCAAAACTTTATTCAAATTATTAAAAAAAAAAATGAATTTAACAAACAAAAGCTTTCTCTCATAATCTTTAATAATAAGAAAAGTTACGAAAAAAAAGAGATCCGTGATCTAAATAGTACAGTACAATAAAAAGTAAACAAGCAATATATTGTGGATTCTACAACATATCACGATACCCTTATTGAAGGAAATGGTGCCATCTAAAGTCTGAATAATTCATGTCGCACAGGACAGACGGACTTGAAACACAACGATATAAAAGTGCAGTATTGAACAATTTGTATGCAAATTGATTGAAACTATATGAAACTAAACCTAGTTGAAAAGAGAATATTAATAGTTAAAAATGAACATTTGAATTCGAAGACGATATTGTTATTGCAAAAATTAAATTTAATCGGAATAATGCTGTTGCAAAGTGAAAAAAAAAAGTGTTTTGAGTCAACTGAAATAAATGCTTTGGTTTCATCCAAGTTTTCAGAAATGTATGGCTAGCCAGTAACTATTTTTCTTAAATTTCCAGGTTTTATAAAGGTTGCTATGATGCAGATACAGTGTGTAAATTTTTGACGAACTATAAACTGTACAAGAAATTTTCTGCTTAAGGCATATGCAGCAGGAGATATAATATCATACTAACTAACATACACAAACCGAGTTAAATAGGCCATGAATAACTTGATGTGCCAATTTGGCTTAGAATCCTTTGGCTAAGATTTCTGTTATGCCAGCTATAAGTCGTTTTATATGTAAAAGAGCGAGCTTGGCTGAATTCTACTGAGATAGTTGGCAATACCAGTAAAATCGACAAAAACAATCATACCTACTTGAATTCATTGGATAAACTGCCGTCTGGAATTACTTTATCTTTATATAATTTGTTGCGATTGGTAATCAATAAATATACAAAATTGGGGCCAAAAAATCAGTCATTCGTAATCCCAATTAGGATGAACGTACCTGGTAGGCAGTCATTTATTTCAATGACATCATTAAAAAAACAAACATCTTTGATGAACTCTTTTATAATGACGACCTCATAAATCCTGACAAATCATCTGTTAAATAATCAATATCGATACGCTGAATCGATTGTTGAGTTCCAACACGCCCATATAATAGAGTTATAGTGCACTATCGAGTTACGTATGAACAGATCGGAACCGGCAGCCGGATCTAGCATCGATACAAAATCGTTACATCACTTGTAAATAATGTTGACCTCAATTATTTATTATATAATTAGCGTTAAACCAGTACATTGATATGTGGGTCCGTAATTTCTTTGCTGTCCATCTCTGAAAGTGATTGGTGTTTTTGTCTGCATAGTTTTTCTTACTTGACATGTGCAGTGATGTGCGTATAGTATGGCGCCAATTGGCGCCCGACGTTGATACGTAACATCTTTAATGCATAGCTTATCTGATTGATCAGAATCACATATCATGTCGGCGCCAAAGCTCAACAGCCTTGTTTCCTGCATTATGTCACTATTTTCCAGCCATTTCAACATCTTCATAACCTTCCGTTCCTTTCATTTTCTTGTAAATAACGAAAATCTTTAACAGATGTAACTTCTTTTATTAATTCTGATTTAATCCAGCCTTGGCTGTTGAAGTTACATATTAAATTAAAAAAAAAACTCAATTTTCCTTTCAGGTAAGCCTGATAGATTTTAGAATAAAACTTCGAATTGTTTCGATTTCACATTTCACCTGTTATCTCCGCTAAATCTGTCGGATGTAGGTACACCGGCTAACCGTGACTCAACCGGTCCAATCATTGACCATAGTTCAATAGCTATTGAACTATGACATGAATGCTTGAACAAATTGAGAACGTATGTTGTGATCTCACTCAGGAATTTCTTACTTTGTTTTACTTTGACTTTCATATGAGATTTTACTGAAGTGTTTATCAGTAGGTCATCAGATTCTTTTCATCACATAGTGGGAAATTAATTTTAGTCTGATGCTGGTCTATGTTCAAACAGCTGCAATGTTCATTACTTCTTTGTTTAGTGAATCAGATCAGATGGATGTTACAATCATTACCCCTAATTAGGTATGTACCGGAGCTTGAAAATTTAATTATATTTAAAGCCTAGAGTTGTTTCAAATAATGTATTAACTGTTAAATATTAAGGTTTACTCATCACCAATCGCCTACAGAGGGAAAAACTAGAAACCGTAAAATAACAAAAGTCCAGAACAAATGAACAAAAGCAATAACATTTCCATTTCAACTTTCAAAGCTTACCTGCCGACAAGGTTAGGACCTGACCGCAAAATATACAATGCCAATAAAGTTTAAAGACCATTCAACGTCAGCAGTCACACTTGACCAATTTGTCTACAAACAAACGGGACATATACGTTTAGCACTAGCGAAAGCTACGTCGAAAGTTAAGGCTTGCTTTAGAACTGGTAAGCTTTGAGCTTGAAACTGACTGGCATTTATGAATGTGAAGTGTGTTATTGTATGATTTGAAAAGCTAATGTATAGGTATATTATATTCATTTTGACGAATATCTGCCTACAGCTGTTGTTCATTGGTCTCGTGGTCATAAGCCCGGACTTTAGAAATTAGTGGTGTTATACCCTCGTGTCTTGGAAAGCACTTAAAACTGTTGGTCCTGCACCTGACCAGGCAGACCAGGGTTGGTCTCACCTTGGATCTGTCGGGTTCTCGTCCCATCGGACTATGAGAGTAAAGGAACGAGAGAGATTGCACTTGTGATAAGCGCGCACTTGAGCACTATAGGTAATATCTCCTGCGTACCTGGCTAATCTCCGTTGAGATCGGCCAATATTGTCCAAATTCGGTACAATGTTTATATTTTAAAAAAAAGTTTACTTATTAAAAAAATAGTAGCTAGTTTATCAACATATTATAAAACTAGAACTACATTAGACCGACGCACACGTGTAACACGCTTGATTTGTACGTAGAATGACGTCGCGTGGCGTGGATCAAGTGTAGCTCTACAAGTCTATTTTCCGAAAAAAAGAAACAAACGCGCCCAGATCGTCGAATGTGGCACACGTGTAAGCAGTGTAGTACCTTTATCATTATCGTGTTTTTTCACTGTTGTTCGTCCGTCCGTCATTACCTCAGTTGCTTCTTTTTCATCCATATGTTCTTTCATACAGTTCTTACTTACATCGTTTCTTTAATTAATTTTGCAAAATAATACAGATACCTACATACATATAGTTCACATCTACTGACAACTTTTTTAGTCGAACTTACCAATAGCAACATTGGAAATATTCAGAAGGAAATGAGGACAATTGAACTTATTGATAAAACATTAAAACAAGATGAAGCAAGTGGCGTTTAAATGATATCATTATTTTACTGGCAATTAACAGACAAGCCTGACTCTTCTCTATGTTGCATTTTATTCTACAAGATCTATTGTTCCAAGCACACAGCGTCACACAGTTTACAATAGCATCTTTATATTTTTAATGTCCAGTCAAAATAGATTGTTCCTTATCGCTTCCAAGCACCTTCGATATTAACCTAAGTATTTTAGTTCCCGTACCGATAAACGGAACAAAAACAATGGGGGACCAAGGTTCGAACAATTTCTTTTTCTTGGGTCACAGGAAGGAAGGAGAATAGTGTTAGTTCACAGCATACATCAGGAAATTCCATAAAATTGACCATTACAACACACGGACATCAATCAAGTTTGATGACTCGATTAATAGTCGTACTCGTAACACATCTTCGGATGAATAGATATAAAGTTTTTTTATGAAGACGAGCATAAGGAGAAAACTTGGAACGTGTTGGTAACGTTCGCCTCAATATATGATAGATTCATTCATTTAATCTGTTATGAAATCACTTGTACGTACCTACGCTACCTCCTGTACCATGTCCATTCAATATAAGCTCACATAACAACTTATACAATGGCCTCCCACCTGCGGTAAATTGACGCGATCAACACTTTTGGTGTTAAGGAAATGCCCAACCCAGCTCACAAAAAAGAAAACACATAGCCAAGTGACATTATAGGCTGTTTGAAATTGAAAATGTATTCGACAAATCGCGCAACTTTTTTTTTTGGGGTTTTATCTAACCCGATATGCCAACCCCGTCGTACTTTTTCCCATTGCATAACATCACCATTTGTAATTGTAAAAAACGAAACTAAACGGCACATTATGTATCTTTATAAACATAATTATTGACCGATCTGAATAAAAAATTGTTTGTGTATTTAAATGGATCCGTGGATGGTTTAAAAATACAATTGTAACCGGTAGGTGGCGCTGCGATTGGGGTATCAATTTTTTTTGTGCCAAAAAGCCTTCTGGCATCACAACGTCTCCCAGGACTGCTAGTATTTATATAAAATACTATATATATATTAAAGACGAAGTAGATAAAGGGACATGACATAAGTTTTAGCATTTTCTGAAGTTGGTTGAGATAAAATTGAAAATAATAATTTTATGATAATTTTCGTTTCAGAAAACTGGGCCTTGATATTTCGCGTCGTATTCACAGATATCTGAGTCAAACCGCTATTCTCAGTCAATTAAGACAAAGTTTCACAACTTACATAACCAGTAACAACTTGTATCAAACGTTAACTAATTGTACAAACATGGCTGACCTCTCTACACTCGGGCTCATCAATTGACAAATTGCAATAGCCTAAGACTCGTGTCAAGTATAAAATATATACGAAAACAAGTACCAACGATGGTGATATTTTTGTTTTTAACTATTCAACCGATTAACTAGTCCTTTGGTACGCCGATGAGCGGATTAACGATGTGCATTTAAGTTTCTATGCTAGAAAGAAACATAATGGTTTCTTGAATCTGCTTTTTCAATAATTAGCTTAAGCTCTGCCCCTTAGCCAAGTTACGATCGTTTCGTTTGCGTCGAACGCCTCGAGTAGGCCACGCCTCCGATTCCTTTGTTATGAAGTCATCTCAACGCTCAGTCACGTGGTCAAAACAAATCGGAAGCGTGGCCTACTCGAGGCGTTGGACGCAAACGAAACGATTGTAACTTACTAGGGGGGCTGAGCATGTTAGTGAACAGGAAGCTTGAAAGTGGCGTCAGTGACTGAAAAGTTGATGAGAATCTTTTGTCTTGTTATGGTCATGTGGAGAGGAGTGATGAAACGCATGTTACTAAAAGAATTATAAGTATAAAAATGTAAAATGATGGATTGTATGAGGAGTGACATTAAAGAAAAGGAAGTTAGTGTTAGCGTGACGGGTGACAGGACAGAATGGAAGAACGAAACGTGTTGCACCGACCCTAACTAATATGGGACAAGGAAAGGAAGATGATGAGCAGTATAAGTTGATGTATTTTGTTCCCATAAAAATCACCTTTGTTTCTGAATAATCCATGACACGCAAAACAAAAAAACTCATAAAATGCAGTGAATAACGGATCAATCGTATTGTCATAAAAAGTGAAGGAATCAACATTATTTATGGCCACATAACATTTGTCGACATCAATATCGAAATTAAAATGCATTGTTGTATACAGAATTGAGACATAAAACGGGCGGCAAAAAGCACCACACACGCTCAGTTTACGCGAAATGTGTTTTTGTGAGCTATGCCGAAGTTTTTTTTGCAATAAAAACGCGTTACTAAATACTACTGTAATACATCATCTCGTGAATAGGTGATTGAACCTATCTAGGGAAGTTTGTTCATGAAATCACACTAATAATATAAAGGCGAAAGTTTTGTGTGTGTATGTGTGTAACTTCTTCACGCTCGGTTTTTATGCCTCTCGCTGCACCCAGTACGGGAGAAGACATTGTATGATGATGAAAAAGTTACCGTTAGGGTTCTAGCATTTGCATAAAACGTATGTGATGAGGCAGCTCAAGCCAAACCTAACATAGCTGTGAAAAGGTAGATGAGAGCTATTCCACTTTGGGCACCCGCTTAAACGGCACCCGCGTGAATGGCACCTGAGGTAGTCCACTTTAGGCACCCATTGATATTTTTCGTAGGTGCCCAAAGTGGAATACGATGATGAGAGCGACTTCCCTAGTTTCTATTCTTTCTTTCATATTCTTTATTGTAAACACAACTATAAAAAATAGGAACAGAGAGGAAGATCTTTTTTCTTTAAAAACGTTGCCCCAAACTAGAAAATAAGAACTCTTGTATCGTGGGAGCGTTCATAAACATAATTTAAACTCAAACACAAAACATCCAGACCCGGAGCAACTATCTATAGGTTATACAAATATTTTGTCCGTGCGGGAATCGAACCTAAGACACGCAACGCAGCAGCCGATCGCTCGACCACTGCGCCAACCGTACCATCAAAACTTTAAAATCTAGTCAGGAACTATCAGTCCAGTGTGAAGGCAACATAAATTATCGTAAAGTAATATATTTGAAATCTGTATTATTGCCAAGTGTTCGTAGAACCAGGCGGTAGACGCCCTGGCATCCACCGGCATTGTTTATACAAAATTTATAACACCGACGCTTGTATAAGTTGTAATACCTAAGACTCAGAACAATACAATACAATCTACACGGAATACTAAACGAAATATATATGAGAAAAATCAATTTATAGCTCCTTTCTGGAAACTTGTATCAAATAACAAACCGTCTCATTCTATGTGAATAAAATGAAACTGTGCGCAAAGTCTTGATTTATGGTCATAATAACCTGAATAAATGTGTAATTAACAACATCGTGAGACAATGACTTTAGTAGCCTACAGACTACAGACACCCACGAAAAATTAAGCTGTTAATTCATTACATTTATTTAAGATGATCTGAACATGGTGCTGATATAAAACCTGTCTAAATGAATTAGGTATAAAATTCAATTATTCCTCCTTGGAGAATGAGATGGCGAGACGAATAGAACGACTGGACAGATTTCGTCAAAACTGCGCGGGCTCGCGAAATATGGAAGAAATGGACGGAGGCCTAGAGCAAAAAAAAAGAAAAAATATTTTTGGTGCAAAATAAAAAAAAACAGTTAAGTGCCTAAATAATTCGTTTCTAACTTTGACGCATTGTAAGAAAATCTAAAAACTAAGTAAGTAGATATAAGCACTAAATCTATTATTCAAGTGAGTATCGATTTTAAGTACCTATGTATACATAATACATACTACTGAATTTTCAAATCCATTAATGTCGTTTTGTTTTATTAAGGTCTACTGTCCACGTACTCGTAGCTTCATAGACGCGTATTTGTCATTATACGCTTGGTATACGCCTGCGTGAAGCCTACATACAAAATTATGGCGTACTGTCTACGGAGGCGTAGCTTAATAGACACGACACGACGGCACGACGCTACCGCTTCGTCGACAGAATTTCATAGTTTTGTATGTAAGCTTCACGCAGGCGTACACCAAGCGTATAATGACGAATACGCGTCTATGAAGCTAAGCGTACGTGGACATCATAATGCACGAGACTAGGTATATAAAAAGTATTCAACGCCAATCAGCATTCAATAGAAGTAACAAATTCAAAACATGTATACTGAATCTAATTTTTCATTGTTTATTTTACCATTAACCACAGTTCTTGCAAACAATAGCTGGTGCAAACTCAAAGCATCTTATTAAATGTCAGATGAGGAGGTGTTGGAAATATTGTTTAGTTTTTGACCAATAGATGGCGTTGTTAGGTGAGCGCCGATTTCTAAATCGCGGTGTTAAGATTTTCCGCGCTGTAACTAGGCTCGCAATGAGTATAATTTATATTAGTACTGAAAATACAATTAAAGAACATGTGAATTGGTTTTACTGTCTTATCTTCATCCTAGTTATAGTCGCGAGTGCTGCAGAAACCGTGCGGGATTGTGAATAAGTGTTGTTCAGTAGGTAAAGTTGTGTTTTAAACTAATATCCGTACACAAGGACTATTTCATTTTCAAAAGCAAATCTTACTATACACAAACCTAACAATCAATTTACTTTCAAAAAAATTTAAAAGGATGTCATGATGCCCGCGTGGTGGATTATTCCCTCACCTAGAGAGGAAGCCAGACTAACAGCAGTATGATAGAAAGAGGCGAGAAAAAATCAAATATAATACCGAATCTTTGGAAAGTTTTGAGTTGGTTTTCTTGGAATATGATACCTCATTGTTTAATATAATAAAAATACATAATTTTCCTTATTATTGCTCTGTGAAAAGGTAGATGATGATGAGAGCGACTCCCTTAGTATCTTTTCTAGAAGAGCCTAAGAATCAATTTATTTTCAAAAGCACAATCTATTACAGTCGTACAAATCAGTACCAAATGGCTAATCCATTTTCGAAAGCAGAACTTACTAAATCCATACATTTAGCACTACGAACACATCTCTCAGAATCTAATTTGCAAAGCACGCATCTTCGCAATCAAAAGGCGGTAGCACACAACCACATTGCCACAAAACTATGCAAGAACCTACACATTTTGTAACTGCACACTGCACCGACTAATCGTGGTGCAAATTAATTACTTATTGTAGCGAGCAGCGCGGCACGGTTGCGATATGTCGCTCTGTCACAATGAAAAACATTTACGAAATGTGCACGGTGCGACGATTGTGACAGCTGTCAAAATTTTTAGACGCCGAGCCATGTTAGGCTGCAAAAATATTATAACTTGCAATTTAAATTATATTGATATGCTATGCTTATTTCTGAAGATGCTTTGAATATAATATTTCTTCAGATAAATTAAAGCGAGTGTTTTAATTGCTAGTCGGTGGTTGTCACGTGTCCAAGAAAGCATTCCTTGAAAGTTTTCCTTCACCGTTTTGAGAGCAATAGTCATCAATAGCAGTAGTGATGAAATAAATTACACAAAGTACCCTAGGATGGGCCGTTACTAATGGGCCACCATTACACCCCCGCTCGGGCTCCGGGCCCGTGTGGTGGATTACGGTCCATTCCCTCACC
Source organism: Mythimna pallens (assembly GCA_961205895.1). Taxonomy (NCBI): domain Eukaryota; kingdom Metazoa; phylum Arthropoda; class Insecta; order Lepidoptera; family Noctuidae; genus Mythimna; species Mythimna pallens. The sequence goes on from OY540837.1 coordinate 19,321,135, forward strand.
TAGAGATGAGGCCAGAGTCCCAGCAGTGGGAATATTATAAGGCTGATTATGTTACGTGTATTTTAATTGAAATGTAATTATCTTTTATGCAAAAGTAATTGCAACAAAAATAATTTGAATGCAAAAAGCAACATAATAAAGTTATTGTTTTAATGTTACTCTGTGTTGGTGCGTGTGGAAACATGAAATGAATAAAATATGTATCTAATTAAATTCAGGATGGAACGATAGAAAAGGGAAACCTCAATAAAACTAAAGTATTTATGAACTGTTGTTGCACAAACTACTCAGGTAAGTTAAAATAATTCGTATTATATATATTTACCTAGTTTAAACGCAACCAAATATATTTAAGACGACTGCACATTTCATCTCAAAAATACTTAATAGAATAATCTTTATTGTACACCAAAAAAGTAATCAACTTATACATAAACTTAAATGTACAATGGCGGTCTTATCGCTGACAGTGATATCTACCAGACAGCCTTAGGATCGTAAGAACTTAAAACAATACAGGGGGTAATCTGCGGTGTTCTGCTAACAAATTAATCTATCTCTATATAAAACACAATACATAACAAAAAAATTCTATTCAATTGATATATATTTTTAGGTTGGGCTGTGAAAAAGACGGATGAAAAAAAATTGCATGTAGCGGAGATGAGAATATTAAGATGGATGTGTGGTGTGAGAAATGAGTATATTAAAGGAAGTTTGAAAGTGGCGCCAGTGACTGAAAAGTTGAAGGAGAATCGTTTGTCTTGGTATGGTCATGTAAAGAGGAGAGATGAAACGCATGTTACTAAAAGAGTTATAAGTATACATGTGGATGGGTGGAGAGGGAGAGGGAGGCAAAAGAAAAGATGGATGGATTGTGGGAACAGTGGTATGAAAGAAAAGGAAGTTAGTGATAGCATGACGGTTGACAGGTTAGAATGGAAGAAAAAAACGTGTTGCGCCGATCCCAAATAAGATGGGACTAGGGCAGGAAGATGATGATGATGATGATGATGATGGATGATAGTTAGGCATTCCTTATCATGCAAACTTCCTCTGACAACTTTTTTAACCACAAACTCAAATATTTATGCAGCTTCTACATCATTAGCCAGCACAAAACTGGTTAATGTAATAACATAAATTATACACAAGAATGTACCATGTGACATACAATTTTCTCTATGTAACCAACCACATTCCTGATAATAGAAAATCATTAACTCACTACAACTTCACTTGGATGTCATTTTTGACCGTCACTTTCACATTTTCTACTCAGCTGAAGATGCGAACTTTTCAACTTTCAAGATATTGGAAGTTCTATACTCCATTCGCAGTAAGATTATACACAAACCTATTTTACTGCCCGTTCAACCGATTTTGACTGAGATAAGAAGGGAAATACATAAAAAAAGGCTTAGAAATAGTTTTACACATGTGACACCAACAACGTTCTCCACAAATAAACGTGAGACACTTGGTTTGACAAGCGCTGTAATTTTTTATTTTTTTTATTAATGCGAAAAGTTTTTTTTAAATTACAATGTGGTTCACAAACAAATAGAGCTGGCTTATTATTAATTATATTTAACAAGTTAAGTAAAGTTATTTAACTATTTACTGTAGTCGCCATTCATCCCACCAACGCAATAAAAATCAAAATCAGTTGAACGGACCGTAAAGAAAAAGGTTTATTTAAATGGCTTATCCTATTGTGAATGGAGTATAGAGTAGACAAAGAAAAGTTTACAGTTCGATGGGACAGTAGCCATGAAGATTAACGTCAATTTGAAACCGTCTGACTCGAATGATTTCACAGAATATCGATATTTTAAATGAATGTTCCCATTGTGTCTTGGATGGTAAATGAATGAAATATAAGGTGATGTCATTCATACATAAAATGTATAAAAGTCATTCGCCTGTAACACTAGATGCATGTCTACAAATTCTACAACACAATATTTAGTTTTATATATAATAATATACTTATTTATAATGTAATGTTTGATTAATTTGTTAGCAATAGGTACTTACGACCGATCCAAAGCAGCGTGTCCGTTTTAAAAAAAAGGTGATTAACTAAAACAATAATTACATTATGACATATGTTGTCAGTACTAAAAAATACTAAAATAAATACAGAGTTATACTAAAATTAAAAATATTTAAAATAGATAAATTAATTTGGAAAATAATTCAAATAAACAAAATGTAAAAACGGTCACGTTGATTCAAAGGTGTCTGGTAGATATCTCTGTCAGCGATAAGACCGCCATTGTACCCATGGATTTAAGTTTGTGCAATTTTTGGTTTACAATAAAGTTTATTCTATTCTATTCTAATACAAATTACCTGACCTTACAGTCTAACCACAAAACAATAAACGACAGCTTTAAATTTTCGAAGGTTACATTAACCTCAAGTTAACCGGATTTTAAATAAGCACATGGGTCACTGAGTATATAAGTACATAAAAAGCTCCAAGTACAATAAATAAATACCATTCAATGTCACAGAGGCTGGTTTGTGAGGTTCGAGCAAACTGTGTTTCGATCAAACAAACAAAAGATTTTACACATATATATAAAAGGCAAATTCCTGGCTTACTCATTGACTCATCAACGCCTAGCCCAAACCCTTAGATAGAGGATCCTGAATGAAAAAATGTATACAAAGAAAAATAAAGGATTTTTCAAAATTCTCCCTCTATGGGAATGAAACGGGATCCAAAGTTCGTATGGAGAAACCTATTTTCACGCGGGCGAAGCCGCAGAGCCGCAGAAGCTCATCATTGAATATGCTACTAAAATTTAAAAAAAAAAAAAAAAAAAAAACAAAATTCAAATGATTTTATTTCACATAGGCCAACATGGGCACTTATAAAACGTCAACAGCTAGTGCACGAACTAAAAACAAAAAAATAAATAAAAATAAATTTGCATGTATATATGGTGATTTAAATTCGGTACACAGGGCAGACTTTGACATGAACCTAAGCCAGGTCAAAGTTTACACAAGACTGATAAGGGCATATATTTAGAGGAGCGAGAGGGAGTACTAGCAGACTTTTACTAACTAAAACCCACCTAGTTCCTTCAGTTGCCCTTCATGTTCTAGGGCCACTATTTATCCTGGTAGTATGTTCAAGAGCGATAATATTTGAAGGCGAAGTCGTTAAAAATAGTACCTACTTTATAATAATTCGCAGTTTTCATATCAGGCATGATAAATAAACAAAGCTTTTGCATCTATGTATCCTTGGTAAAATGATTGTTTTTTTATTACTTAGTCAACACAAGGTATGTAACCTTTACAACTCTTTATTTTAACTGCCATCTACGGACTCGCAGAAAGGGAGTGCCAGCTTCATTCTAATGACATTATAAAATTCTTAACGAGGTATTAGCTTAAACGCCAATGCCAGGACTCCAATTCATTAGTCGATGCTTTCAAATTAAATTGCTAATAAACCAACTAAAATATAATACAATCTAATAATAATTAATTGGTAAATATCAAACTTATCATGGCCTTTCATTTACCAATTTTTTCTGAAAGGTAGCATTCGTATTAATCCTTATTGTGAAAACACATAGCCGAAGGACCAATATCCCCAGAACACGCAAACTTAAAAAAAAACTAGTAATCTATCTAACCAACAGTAACCATAACGAACAAATACTAAACCTAGAAAAACCAAGACATGAATTTAAAAAAGCGACATTGACCTAGTGGTTCATTTAGAGACAGACCTCAAGCAAGCCTGAACTGACCACCCAAAACAGGAGACGACCCTGAATAATCGAGAACAGAAGAATATAGCTTAAAACATTTTAGAAGAAGAAGAGTCTCAAAAAACAAATACTAAACCTATATAACCCAAGACATGAATTTTAAAAAAAAGGTAGAGTCTGCACGATATTCACCCAGTGGTTAAATTAGAAAGAGACCTCAAGCAAGCCTAATTGCCACAACAGACCATTTAAAACAGGAGACCCAACCAAGAATAATCGGAACCAGAGAAGGAAGAAGAAGAAGATAGCCCAAGACGAATTGGAAGAACAGTAGTGAGTCCTATCAGTAAGAAAACATAAGTTAGTAAATATAAAATCCAGTCTAAATCAACAATCAAATCTACTAAAACATCAAACTTACCTTTTAAAAACAACATCTAAATGCCATCACCTACACAACGAACAGTTAAAAACGAAACAGAACATTCCCAGAGACAATAGCCGAGTGAGTAATATCGATCCGTCTATCTCTGAGTGACCGATAAGATCGATTGACCAGATAATATCCGACTGCTGACAACACAATGGACCGCCGACAAGGATAGAGATACTATATGTGAGCGAATTCTTTGGGCAAATCTCCGGTTGCTATTCTATATGGACTGTCAATGGCATGGAAGTATATTTTTGGAATTCAATTGAGCTTTTGCCTATGTTTATTTTTGCACAACATTTTATACTTAACGACAAATAACAGTAAAAAGAAATCTTTGTCTAATAAAAACTGCATCAAAAGCGAAAATGCAGCAGCAATTAGCATTTCAAATGGTATGAGGAAGAGTGGGTAAAGGCGTTGCGGGAATATCTCGCTATCGCTTTTGTACACACTGGTAAGGCGGTGACGTCACGTTTCTATATGTGGATTCCTATTTATTTAAAAATTATTGTACACCAACATAATATAAAATACAATAAAATCTTAAACTAAAAATTACATACAATTGGCGTCCTTATCTCTTTCCGCGGTCTCTTCCAGGTAACCTGGAATGGACAGAGATTGCCTGGACAAAAATGGGATAGCAGTTCGTGAAAAAAATAAGACAAAATAAACAATTAGTTACACAGAAATAAAGTACAGACTGGATACTAAAATAGATACATAAATACATGCATATGAAATATGTACACATAGACAAGTTCTTGACTTATTCTGTAACTTATCAATTTCCCCTTCCACCGGAATTGAAAGGTTTCTAACTTACTTAATTATGAACGAATTTGAAAAAGTTACTTTTTTAAAACAAAAACAAAAATTATCAACGGCCTAATTGAATAGCGTGGGACCGAAGGAATAAAATATCGATACAATATTGAAAAATATTTCTCCTAAAATATTTATAGATCGCAAAAGAGGTATTAATTATAAACTATATCCTACTGCATGTAGGTAGCATATTTTATAAACATTCATCTTGAAAAGACTTTGAATAGAAGACAATAGCTAAGACCTATGTTTTGATTCTCCATATATACTACGACACTGATTAGGTCACCTTGTCAATATTAGACACATCTTTATGGGGTATATAATCTTAAATCATCCACTGCAGCCATTGCAAACCCTTATAAAATACCATGGAAGTAATTCACGTTAAAGTTATTTTAATTACCAACCATAAGCACACGGAAGCTATAAAATTATCCTAAGTATACCTCCACATTATTGTGGAACGCGGCGCATACGTCACTCTCGATTGTCGCGTCGCGGTGGCGTCGTCGGCGTCACGCACGACTGCGTAAGCGCACCCAAACATTTTAGAACACCAGAAGAGTGAATGAAGAAGTTTCACGATTGCTAAAAATAAACCAAAACATGACCTTGGAAACATAGAACGGCAGACGTGGACTTGAAATTTGTCGAGGGACACTCCACATCTAGATGGATTGATGACCACAACCAGACCATGCAAACTTAAAAACACCAATTATCTATATGACCAACAATAATCATAACCGACTAATACTAGTCCTAGATAGTCCAAGACATGAATTAAAAAAATTGACTGCGCGAAATTGACTTGGTGGTTTAACTAGAGAGAGACATAAAGCAGACCCAATTAAACACGGCTGGGATAGATGCGGAAAACAGAGATTTGAATAGTGTAACAATGTCGGAGAAGACTGTGTCTAGCAATGAACAAAAGAACTTAACAAACTAACTCTCTAACTCTTTAACTTGATATAGCTCCAGAAGAAACAACAAGGATTCAGTTGGAAAAGAACTTCAAGAAGCATGTTACACGTTACGTCATAAATTAATGTGGTAGTAACTCATGAACCGTAACAGCATATGCGTATGCAGAATTTTGAGTGTAACTTTACGGTGTCCTTTGAAATGGTTCTTCTTAGTATATCTATCAGTAAACATAGCTCACGGACAATTGTCCACATGAGAGCAAATGATTCAGTTTATTCAGTACTATTATTGAAATTACTGTTGACATGAAAACATTTATTATAGCAGATAATAAATTACAAGTAGAAAAGGGTAATGATTTTCTCCGCGAAATTCTGTTTCGAATGTATTTTTAAGTAGTAAACAATTAGATCAATATAATTACTTTTATTGCTATTTCGACTTCCACTGTAATAATTTACTGGTTTTGTAATGACTTAAGTATGCAGATATCAATTACCTAGATCTGTGTTCCAGTTTAATAGAAATTGAATAAACCTGTTTATAATTATAATCCGAATTGTTCTAGTAATTTTCATGTTACCCTAATGCCACCGCCAAACGAAATCCAAGGAGCCTGTAAGTAACATTCTAAAGAAACCTACTGGACAAAACTTATGTCAAACGTCATACAATAGAAGAAAAAAATTACCCTTCAAGAGGCAAGGCCACAACTACGGGAAACCAGCGAGATATTATGCTGATGCTTCAAATGCAGTCACAGAGCGTAACCACTTGCAACTGGATGGGTAGCAAAAGGGAAATTAATGTTCTACTTATGTGAATCATTAATCAAGTATTACATGCTCACTTTCTTTTTGCACAGCTACTGGTCTGGGAAACGAAGAAAATGCGTTACCTACATAAAATATGCATAATAAGTGAAGTAATAATATGAGGAAGGCATATTATGAAACGTAAAAACGTTCTAATTCCAGGTAGGAAACATTCGGTTCAATAAATAATTATTATGCTGGACTACTCGGTTGTCCTTGTTTTTACAACTGACAAAACACGATGCCAGTACCAGTCTGACACTTCCTCTCGTTCCACCCAGAGCGGAATGAGTTATTTGATGATATCCTATATTATAAAATTATAAAAAGTTATTATTATGCTGCTACAAACTATCATATACAACGTGTAACAAAAAGGGTATATACATCAAGAAGCGCTGAAGATTATAGGTGGTATAGAATCTCTACACAAAGTTTCAGACCAAAATAAATAACTCAAAGAATTGATACCAAATTCTTGGTATCGTATGATTCTTGAATTCAAATCATAACAAACGTGTCACGACACTACGAGGGTCAATAACATTCCACGTCACTTGCTAATATTACGAAACATTTCTTCTGTAAATCTGATCGCCTAGTACCTGTCTACCTAATTTTGATGGTGCGTTTACACGTGGGCCCAGCCTCGGCCAATCGCCATTGTTTAAACGGGGTTTCCCCGTTTACACAATAGCTAGGGATAGAGAATGCCCGCGGCACGCGCTTGCATGAGACGTTTTGTTCGCCTAGTACCTGTCTACCTAAAATTTTGCCTCAAAAAATATTTATTTATTTTATTTATTTATTAAAACTTTATGCATTAGTAAGAAACAATGTACAAAGGCGGACTAAAAATTAACTAAAATAAAAAATGATAAATAAATAATAACATTCAATAATGGAAATATTTTTCCATAGTCCGAGCAAAGTAAATATTAAAATGAAAAATAATAATTCAACTTACATTTTTAAAGATGTGGTTCGATGTGATGACCGTGGTACTGTATACACAAGGCCGCTCGCCTGTGCATGGCCACCTGAACATTGCGTAGCATGTCTGGTGTTACTGTCCTGAAAGCGGCTTCGATTCGCTCTCTCATTTGCTCCACTGTATCACACGGCATTGCGTACACAATGTTTTTAATGTATCCCCACAAAAAGAAATCTAATGGAGTTAGGTCTGGGGATCGCAGGGGCCAAGCCACGTGTCTGCTACCGCGCCCGATCCCACTGACGAAAGCGCATAACCAAATGCTCCCGAACATCACGTGCGTAGTGTGGTGCGACGGAAATGGTATGGGTGCTAACCGTCATTGTGCAACACTCGCCATACTTGCATATGGTTTGAGGCATCCAGCGCTAATGCAGCTCGCCGAGTGCTAGTACGCGGGTTATTTTCAAAATGCTCCAGTACGGCTTCCTCAAATTCTGGATCGGTAGTGTTCGGGCGACCCCCTAAACCAGGAGCGTGGAAGGAACCGGTTTGGTGCAGACGAAGTACCATCCGATGGAAACACGCCACCGAAGGAAGCTGTCGACGCTCAGCTACTGGCCTACCCTCGATAAATCGGCGATGATAAAGTTCGCGAGCAGCTCGCACATTACCGTTCTCTCTTCCGACACACAACATCATCTCATAATATTCACTATTACTTAACACCATCATACGATTGTCACAACCACAATAAATCACAAGCACCGAACCGGATATGCGACTGCAATGTACGATTATTGGTCGTCCACTAATGCAAAATTTTACTTTATTTATTTACCTAATTTCACTTTAGGCTAGCCTTTCGGCGCGCTCAAAGATGCCGCATGCCGCCAAAGGGAGTAGCCGAACGAACGATGGAAACATTGCCATCTCTCTCACATAATACACGCAGGTGGCGCGTGCGACAGGGACACAATATTTTATCGTATTCAATATCATACTGAAAGGAAATTAGGGATCTGTGATTGCGCAAGCCGCTGTTAAATTCAGCAATAACAATTCTCGTTTCTTATGGACTCCTAGTACTTTTGCATGTTTTTCATTTATTTTGAAAAGATAAATTAAGACTAAACTGGCTAAACTGTACCATACCGGCTGCTGAGTTATAAGCTTATAATATTTTTGTAGAAAAGGTTTATTTATGTCTAAGAAGTAATTACGCAGACTTAATGTGCGCAAGCGTATAGTTTATTAGAAAAAAAAAAATGATATTATTTCGTAACATTTGACAGTATTTTGACAGGTTTCATTTACTTTGTACTTGTTGGTAGTATCTATGACAAAGGTAGTTCATACTGTGTTGTAGGTACCTACTCGATTCTATGGAGATTACTTTGTCGACAATTGTTACGTTCAATCATTTGTTTGTTGCTATCCTATCTACGTAAAACAATAAAAAAGTAGGTATTTCTTATTGTCGATCTACGTGACCAGATACCAGATAGATACCTAATTATTCCATATCCATACGAATACCCTTACCTACTTAGAGTCTCCTCTAAAAGCGGCGTGGGTCGCACGCTTGCGTGTCTAATATTTTGAAAAATTGAATGAGCTGCCCGGCGCGTGCACTCGCTCTAGTTTTTGGCATGGCTTGTTGTTCACAAACATTATTTTAAAGAGTGTATCACTATCAATGTATGCGTTTTAAGTTAAACTAAATTGTGTTATAACAAAAAAGTCGATTTAAATCAACGATTTTTTTTATATCATTTGATTTTAATTGAGATTTAAATTACTTATTAAAATCCATGATTTAAATCATCTCAACTCTGCAAAAAAGTACCAACTTATTAAAGTCCTCTAATTAAATTAAATTCAAGAACGGAACCCACTGGGAGTTTATTTGTACTAGGAGACGCATAAGTTGCTTAGAAATTATATTTTGGGTTCAAATATTATGATATGACATCCTTTTTCGTGGCGTCTTTCGCACGTCCATCAAGTAATTAATTTCTCGCAAACTAAGTACCTATGGTGGTAAGTCCCCTCTTTGAGGAGTGGCTGGAAAGGCAACACGGCGTCCTTACCTTCCGCATGACGTAGGTCGTCACCGCACACGGTAAGTTCGGGAAGTTCCTGCACCGGATTCGTGCGGAAGGGACGCCCGGGTGCCGCCACGGTTTGGACCGCCCGGAGGACACGGTGGAGCACATGGTAGAGGTGTGCCCCGCTTGGGCAGGGCAACGCCGTGTCCTCGTGGGGGTGATCGGCGGCGGCGATCTCTCACGCCGGGCTTTGGTACAGGCCGTGGAGCGAGGAGGAGTAGCAGGCGGTCGCCTCCTTCTGCTAAGCAGTAATGCTAGCGGCGGCCGATCGCGTGAAGCAACGGTCCTCACGCCCCAACCACCGCCGGGATTCCGATCCCGATTTCCGTCCACCGTAGGCACGGGCTTGCGGACGGCGAGCAATGGGTGGCCCGCCGTCCGCGCGCAAAAGCGGGGGATGTCATAAGATGACTTTCCCACCGAAAAAAAAAGTACCTACCTATGTATGACAACCGACATAAAAAGAATTAGGTACGTAAGAAAATTTGTAGGAATGTAGTTACTAAATTTGGTATTATTTACTGTGTTGTAGGTACCTACTCGATTCTATGGTAGATTACTTTGTCGATAATTGTTACGTTCACTCATTTGTTTGTTGCTATCCTATCTACGTAAAACAATAATTAAGTAGGTATTTCTTATTGTTTCACGTAGATACCAGATAGGTAGGTACGAGTACCTAATTATTCCATATCCATACGAATACCCTTACCTACTTAGAGTCTCCTCTAAAAGCGGCGCTTGCGTGTCTAATATTTTGAAAAATTTAATGAGCTGCCCGGCGCGCGCACTCGCTCTAGTTTTTGGCATGGCTTGTTGTTCACAAACATTATTTTAAAGAGTGTATCACTATCAATGTATGCGTTTTAAGTTAAACTAAATTGTGTTATAACAAAAAAGTCGATTTAAATCAACGATTTTTTTTATATCATTTGATTTTAATTGAGATTTAAATTACTTATTAAAATCCATGATTTAAATCATCTCAACTCTGCAAAAAAGTACCAACTTATTAAAGTCCTCTAATTAAATTAAATTCAAGAACGGAACCCACTGGGAGTTTATTTGTACTAGGAGAGACATAAGTTGCTTAGAAATGATATTTTGGGTTCAAATATTATGATATGAAATCCTTTTTCGTGGCGTCTTTCGCACGTTAATCAAGTAATTAATTTCTCGCAAACTAAGTGCCTACTATGTATGGTAACCGACATAAAAAGAATTAGGTACGTAAGAACATTTGTAGGAATGTAGTTACTAAATTAAAAGTATTATTACTGTGTTGTAGGTACCTACTCAATTCTATGGTAGATTACTTTGTCGACAATTGTTACGTTCACTTATTTGTTTGCTATCCTATTTACGTAAAACAATAAAAAAGTAGGTATTTCTTATTGTTTCACGTAGATACCAAATAGATACCTAATTATTCCATAACCACACGAATACCCTTATCTACTTAGTCTCCTCAACTAAAAAAAAAAACATTTTTCTTCTCAAAACTATATTCCTTTGAAAAATTTTGTTAAGAAAAATAAACATCCGGAACCCTTTATCCACTGTTTGAAGAAGTACCAGGAGTAAGAGGTTTGTTTTTATTCATGAACAGTTCACTGACACCGATCAGCTGACTTTTTGCTAGTGATGTATTGATTTCAGTTTGAAATGTTCGGTTTCTGGTATCATGTGTATTGAAATAATTCATAATTTCCTACCATGTAAATATAATGTTCAAAAACCCTTCCCGTATCGTTTGTTATCTTATCAAGAAGCCGTGCACTTGGTATGTATATACCCTTTTTGTTACACGTTGTATATCGTAATAACTATATTGAAAAAATAATGGAGAATAAACTTAAATATAAACGCAAAGTGAACCACGCCTACATAATATTGCAAAATCAGTTAAAATTTAACATAAACTTGAAATAATTTAGCTTAAACTGAGAATAAGCGCAAGATCGAAGAATAAATATTCCATATCTTACATCACCAACAGGATACAGGACAAACAAAACTGATAACAAACACAGTGAAATTTTTTAGGCGGTCATCGTCACTAATAGTAATAATTCGTAACAAAAAGAATTGAATTGAGCAATAAAATTAATGGTACGCCAAAGACAATCCATCAAAAACATCCACGCAAATGCCTTCACGACCAGAACCTGAACGTTCTAAATCGGTAAGCAAAACCAAACACGCCAACTACAAAAATAATTACATACACAAGAAAGTATAATTACAGTTCGGTATGCGCGACAAACGACCGCAAAGGTCGCTCGTGACAGTTTGGAAGCAGTCTGCTGTTTTTACACGACACATCAATCATAGCAGGCTATACGCAGTCGAGTAAGGTGCTGATTATTATAAACATAATTCAATGTGGAAGAGAGAAAAGCCATACTTAAAATGTGAAGATGCAATTTTGGCCAAACCAACGTCAGGTCGTATAATAGTTATTCTTTTTAAAAAAAAACTGTATAAACGTAAAAAGATGAATAAAAAAAAAGACCTCAGACAACTAAAACTATGAAAAACTACATTCAAATGTATTTTGTAGCAGGTTTAAGAAAATGAGCCAAGACACTAATATTTATAAAAGAAGCTTATCTTACAGAGATAAGAAACATTGAAATGACCACAAGTAGGCCAAATCGAGCATTGTTTTAACTCACTGTTAGATAACATATGCCTACGATATTCATCCGGAAACTAGTCCGGAATTCCTGAACCAGATTCCGGGAGAGAGAGAAATATCAATACTAAAGAGGTCACTGCAAATGCAATACATGACTGAAACGGTTCCGAATCCGGTATGCAAGGAAATGGAATCTATAATAATAATAATAAAATATAATATAATTGGACGTCTTTATGCATCCGACAATATATTAGGCAGCAACAGCTGACGATGAAATTGGTGATTTTATACAAGAGTTATAACCAAGTACGATGTTCAAATAGCATCTTGATTCAAGTGTCGCTAAGACTAAAGCACAATGGGCCTTGTAATACCTTGCTACTTATAGTTCCGTCTCAACTTTAAGCATGTACCGAATACAGAACTAAGGTCTCAAATGACTTTACAAGCATGCGTTTGACAAGATGTATAATTACCATACATTTCGGTATGTGCGACAATCCGCAAAGGTCGTGTGTTCGTGACTGTTCGGGAACTGAACAGCTGATTATACACGACGTCTCCACCATTACGTAGAATAATAGTGTATGTAGGTGTAACGTGCCCTTATTTGCCACATGAAGCAGCATTCTTTGCGGTTGTGTGCGGTTTTAGCTACGTTTGGAATGCTTTAATACTTCCCACATCGAAAGTGATATGAAGTGAATGGTCTACAGAATTTACCCATTCGATATGAGTGACAGTGACTATTAAAGCATCTATGTTTGGGAGGAACCGGCGGCGTGGTAGGCCCAGAAGGAGATGGCGTGTCGATTTGGATTCCTACCTTAAGAATTGGCAAGAAGTTACTAAGGACAGAAAAGAGTGGAATAACGGAAGGGAGGCCTTTGCCCTGCAGTGGGACACCACGGGCTCATATTAATAAAATAAAATGTTTGGGTGGTGCGTGGACTATGGTGGTCCAATCCTGAATGACGTAGTAATGGTTCATTATGTGTCTTTTGGTAGAATAGACGGTTTTGAAAAGGATGTTTAGATCAATAATGAAGTAATGGAAAACGAGTTAATTGGTTTACTCACCTGATGCAATATGAATTATTATCAACCTAAATCTATAATATATTCCGTAATAGTCCAACTGCAGTCTATGCTGTTTAAACAGGCAAGCTTAATCATGATATATTTATAACATAAACGCCTACACATTAGGTAAAATCACGCGCCCTTATTCGCCTTATGTAGAATCGAATCGCCTACAATAAGTTAAGACAGTAATCGCAGTATATTTGCAAAGCGCTTTAGCATGCACTGTGAAGAACAACGCCATAAAGGCAAATATATGCAATTATAGTTGATATAAAGACGTAAACAGATAGAGAAGAAAGGAATCTACGATTCAAATCATCAGTAGATTCCAATCCGCATTCCCAGTTCTCACAAAGATAAAAACTAATGCATCAACATTTTCCTGCTATGAACATTGCAATGTTAGTGCATACAAAATCAAGACAAATACAATATGGAATGCATTCAGGGGAAACCTAACAGGTAAACCCGATAGATCTAAAAGGCAAGGTAATCTGTATTCTACAATACAATATAGTTATTATTAATGAAGTAGGTACACAATTCTGTACAGCTGATACGGCGACCGAGGTATAATCAGCTAATTATTAATTTTACAAACGAAATTGACAAAAAATTGTTCTGTCTGCAACAAGAAGTTAATAAAAAGTACAATAAAATATGCAAAAACACAATAATAAGGACTTTGTGATAAAATCAGCATTTCTTTCCGCTCTGTACTCATGATTAATCGTACTTTTATGTAGTGTTTCCTTCTGTTCCTATCCATATTGTAGTAACACTCAACACAGTACACACTTTTATCAGTACTATCTTAACTATCTAAACATTTAACCCAATCTTTTATAATCTCATTGCCAAGTTGAACAATATTTTGACTATGAACGCCCATATCGATGTTATCTCCACGATATTTTATAAAGCCTCTGGCACTACATAATTTATATTTCAGAGAGTATATTAATACAATTTGACTGCGTTTAACCTCAAATTTATTCCGTGGGCGTAGATTTATGGATTGAAAAGGTACCAGCTCCAGTTCTCCCACAATCTTTTAAGCAGGTCTATGTCGTAAAACCAAAGATGTGTCACTGATTTCTTTAAATTTTGTATGATTTACGGCAAAATCTATGGCAACTCGTGACAAATATCTCATGAAGTTATATTATGCTTATAAATATGAGGTTACTATAATACAACCTCAGCCTTAAGCTTCCCGAAGTGAGTCAACTCAAAACTTGTTTTCAGATCTGCAAGGAAATTAAGTCTCAGCTGTATGAATTCTTACTTCCTATCAATTTATTTCCTTTATGGAAATCACGTTCCGCTCAATGGGTTCAAGTTATAAACGACTGCTGTCGTATCATAAAGAAAACTTATATACAGAAAAAGTTATTTTTATAATAATTACGAACTAGATTTAACAGTTTTCTGTGAACAGATAATGATAACGACTAGAATTTAATACAGAAAATTGGTTCTGATTATTCAGAATCATTACCTCAACAAACAAATCAATTGGATATAAAATTGGATAATCAGAAGGCAACCAACAGTCACGTTTCAAGTCGCAAGTACGAAGTACAAGTGAACGATAATGTATACTTATCTATGTTCAACGGGCAGAACAGATGCACTTTGCGATAGTATCGCATCAAATTCGACTCACCCTATTAAAGTAAAAAGCGTAAAAATATATGCATTTAGCTGATTTTATGTTCTACTTGAATGTGTGGCACATTATATATCGGGAATAAAGGCTTCTGAAGCATCTGAAAAACAAATTGTTGATGCAGTTAGTTAATAGCATCCACCACTACATGAGCTATCCTCTTATTCCTGTTATCAGCAGCGTCACTACCCTACTACCATAGAGCAATGTCACTTGGGTTCTCGGAGCTCACTTCACTTCACTTGGCCTTGATCTTGACATGAGAATACCGAAACTTGTACAAGCGAGATGAGAAGCAAAGTGAGTGTGACTTTCGAGATGATTTGCGAAATGACTTCCGAAGTGATTTACCATTTACAGAATAGCACTGCAGATCTGGTCAGCTTTTTTCGGAAAAAAGGGTTGAATTATTGTTTCTTTTTAGGTACATTGTTCTCAGTTCTCACATAATAGAAGTAACAAAAAATAAGTTACTGAGATGTTTGTAATACATAACATGATTTAAAAGAGAGTCCATGGAGCTTTTTGCACATTCTTCTCCATGGAAATTCCACACTTTTGAAAGGCAATTAGCATCATTTTTCTGTCTGTACATGGTTTACTTGAATTGCTTTGATTCTTACAATAAGGTTTCTTTATGCGATAAAGCTAATAAAAAAACCTGGAGATTCGACACTACATAGTAAAAATAAAACGTCGTGTATCGGTACACATATTAAGAATTGATTTCACAATCATTACGATAAATTCTTCAAAACGAATGGAAATGAGGACGCCTATCTAGCGACCTCATTCTTCGCGATTATGCCTTTCGTCATAATTCCATAGGTTTCCGTAGCGCGATTGTTTTTCTACTCCAGTTACTATACTTTACATCATACAGTCGGTCCACATACACAAACAACATCTTTGACTACCACTTCTAAAGTCATACAAAACATCTCCGGCACCGTGATTCCGTAATAGCTTTGTAGGGTATTATTGAACTAAGAACTGATGTTTTAAATAAAAAAAACTAACTGCAAATTGTAACTACAAATTTACCGTTTTCAGAATTTTTCCTATACTTGTGCTATGAAACCTTGCTTCATGCCAAATTTCAGGATTCTAGGTCAATGGGAAGTACCCTATGAATTTTGATTTCTTTGGGAGTGTCGAATTACACGTTTTTTGCGACATAAACGGCGGTATCTTTCCTCATTAACTTAGAAGTTTAATTTTTTCACAGCTTCAAGGGACCGCTGACTTGAGTATATGGTTTTTGTGGCTCGATACCTCTGCGCGTTCTCGAGATAAAGGGTCTTGACAGACAGACGGACGGACGGACAACAAAGTGATCCTATAATGGTTCCGTTTTTTCCTTTTGAGGTACGAACCCTAAAAAAGTACGTATCTATGATTAGGTACGTGTGAAGACAGTTAACGTAACTAATGCGACAGGCAGTTCAAGCAAAGCAAACAATCTACATTAACTCTAACTTGAACTTTTTGACTGGCCTGTTGGTCTAGTGGTTAGTGCCCCTGACTGCTATGACGGAGGTTCGATTTCCACCCAGGACAAATGTTTGTGTGATGAATACGATCACTTGTTCTGTGTCTGGGTGTAATTTATCTATAATTATGTATGTATTTAGAAATATATAAGTATGTTTATCAGTTGTCTAGTACTCATAACACAAGCTCTGCTTAGCTTGGGACTAGACGGCGTTGTGTGTTACTTGTGAAATATTATTATTATTTTTAACTCTTTCATCAGAGGCCCTACCACAGGCACTTAATGTGATCCATTTGACGACCTTCAAAAATTTTGGATGGCTCTCAGGCCAATAGGCTCAAGAGATTTTAATGTTTTTATGTAAAACTGTAATTTCGTAGGAATAAATCCTACACTAACAGGTGCATAAGACTATCGCCGATCCCTACATTATATCTTGGATCCCATAAATTAGCTTCTTAGAAATAAAACGGGGAAATAGGGTGACCTATTCAAAGCCTCATTAGACTCAGTACTACAATATACAGTTAGCTACAAATGCAATAAATAATTGTGGACTATATCTGTGCATGGTGGTGCCGTTACCCGCATTGTTCGTCTGTTTTTCCGGTTCGATTTCCATTTAATAGATATGAATCAAGTTAACTGCAGTTCGAGTTATGTTCCCTAATAAAGTGCCCTTCTCATAATGTATTTCGTTTTGTTGTTAGTTGTACTTTCAGAAAAAAACATCTAAGCACGTAGATAAATACAGCATTGTTTTGATTCACGAGACTGCGCAGTACAATAAACTCGTCATTCTAAAAATATATCACTTCCGAATATTTGATTTTGATCGACAACTCTTATCGATCATATGGTCAACCAGTTGCGTTGATATATCATGTAATATGATATATCATTATCATCTTATCTTTGTCATTTCCTTGCCTTTACCTTTGTCATTTCAACCAGGCTATTCCTTTAATATTTTTTCTCTCTTAAAATATGTTCATCAATTTTATGTAAAAAGCCAGACTATTTTTTTTTTTGTTAATCTTATCTCAAATAGTGTAATAACTACGCTTTAAAATGAATCCAATAAAGCCATTGAAGAACGTCTATACAAACAAATCATTACCAAATTAACATTGCCAAGTAACCAAGAAACCTTTCAAATTCATATCAGACTTACGGATCATCAGATGTTCGGGCCGTTAGCTCTAGAAGCCTCCACCAAAACCAATGTCAATATTCACTTTCGCTAAACTGCACATATTCATATTAAAACTTAAATTAAAATGTATTTCTAACCTTCGACATTACAGCAATTCAATTGTAATTGATTTAGAATCGACGAAATTGTTACTAGCATTAGAAATATTAATATAAGAATCAATAATTTGGTAATGATCGTTAAGTGCGGCACCGAATCGATTGAAATGCTATGTGTATTAAAAAACAAAGATCAAAATACTGATCGTGATCGAATAGCGAAGGCTAATTAAATGGTTTAATTAACTATGCCTGTCAATGCAGTTCACGATTGTAATGAACATGTACCTAAGGACCAAAATAATTTAAATAAAAAAATATCTCATATGCACGATTATTACTGACAAGCACTTAAAGACCAAAAATAAAGGAAAATAAGTCTAAACAGCTAACATACAGTGTTCGTGAACTAAATGCATATTTTCTTGCTCATGTAACTGATAACGAATAAGTACCCGCTCGTTGTAAAAGAAAACAATTAACCACAATGCTTCTTATGGATACAAAGCCAGATATCTTGATAATTTGATAAAACACTGTATTAAACTACAATAATTTAGAAGAAAGAGTCGAGTACTATGGTAGCAGCTGACAAAAATGTAACGAAGTAGTATAATATGACCTACGAGTATCTCTATCATTCAAAGGTTTGCTGGGAGAAAACTCATTATAGAGTCAGGCTCGCCTTTTTGGCTGACGATGGATATTAACAGCATATTATTATTGAGCCTGTTGTATCCCACTACAGGGCAAAGGCCTCCTTAGCTACTTCTGGCCAATCCTTTACGTAGGAGTCCAACTCGTCACGCCATCTCCTTCTAGGCCTACCGCGTCGACAGCTCCTGCTGTTCAAGATCCAGTCAGTCGTTGCCTTCGTCTAATTTCGTTGCTGTATGCAGCAGATGTAGTCTGCCCAGTTCCAAATTAACAGCGTAATATTATAAAAAATCTTATATTATAGACGTCCCTTCACAGTTTTGGATATCTGCAATAGACTGCCGCAGAGCATAATCTTGAACGGATACAACATTCAATTCAACACGCTTGGTTGGGTCGCCATTCTCAGTACCCAACGATGCATTCATCATTACACACATACATAAAGTAACTCAAATACAACCTGAATATGCACTTAGTATCTCAAATACATACATATTCATAACAGCCAATCCCTTGAGAGGACACAGAATGCAGATCAATATACTTAGAGCCGTGACTGTTGCAAATATCGACACTAGAGATATAGCCTAGCCTAGCGGAACAAATACGATGATAAATAAAAGTATTGATACACGAACATTTGAAATTGGTCGATTATTTATTGACACTAAAATTGTAATCGAGTTTGATTAACGAGAATCGATAGTCCGTAATAATTTTGTTAGCATACTGTTCAATTTAGAGTTCAATAGACGAGCTCTGCAGGAAAGTAAAATCTGTCACTAGTTGGTTTGGGTGTTTTAATACCATACGGATTTTATCAAGCATACGGGATTGCCGCGTCCCGCGTGCGTATTCCGCGAATTACAATAAATACTTTGTGTAAAGGACATTTGCAGGGGTTACGCATGCGGAGCAAATCCGCACAATATTAAAAAAACCCTTACACATACTAAAAGGTTTTCCTTGTAGTTTGACACCCTAATCGAGTGTGATATATCTATCGGTTGATAGGGAAAATATATGTTTATTAGATCCACCACCATTAAATTGGTGAACATAACAAAATCAAATGTTAATCAAAACTAAAATTGTTTTTGTCAACAGTTCTGATTGGTTTAAAACAATAACAGGTAATCTACATCTGAATCACCCACAAATTATTTCAATAGGTTTACAAAAATCGGTGATAAGAGTCTCCAAACACTAGTATGACTTATATTGATAAAGGTATCCCGTAAGGTTTATTTGTTGAGTAAGACACACTAGTAGCAACAAGACGATTCCTTCTTTTCGTTATCTCCTATCAACATTCACGCTTCCATTCACTCCCTTTTCTCTTATTACATCAAACAGTTCTCTTTGACATAACAGTTTTAAAATGTCGACTACACTAGCATGCTGCAGGTGTGCTTCCTGCCTTTATTCCCGCCATATTGCAGGCCTGCAATACAATACGCTAGTTAATTATTCACGCTTTGTTATAACAAATTTTAAGCCATTGACATTTATAGGCCAATGTCAATGTGATGTACGTTTTCCTTCCCTGAATCTATAGAAATAGTTTCTACGTGTTTTATTGGAGCCAATATACCACGTCCAACCTTGCCGCCAACCTTCGTATGATAAACTAATTAATGCCCAATTGTAACCAATTAGTATTTTATATTATCGTTTGATTAGCCGGTTGCAAAAAGTTTGTAGATTGTTGGATTAATTAACGAAATATTGTTATGGCATTTATGTCAGCCACCGATGGAATTGATGTAAAAAATTCAATCAATAAAGTTTTTAACAAGATTTCAGCATTAGCCTTTTGTTCAATATTGGAAAAACAAGAAGTAAGTGTACGAAAAGAATAAACAAAAATCAAGTGTTGTACCTAACTTGTAGGTAATTACCGATTGGCTGGCAAAAGTGTAGGACTCTCATTGCATAGCCTAACTTAAGCAATAAATGACTATTCCACTAGACCGTATTAACCCTATTATTGATTAGGTACCATTTCAAAACATTTTATATTTCGATTTTTACAACATTATTCTCATACAGATCCATAGTATCTATAGGTCTTACCGACGAAATTCCCGAAAGACTGTTTTCAACTAGTTGAAACTTTAGTATTACCACCACCACAAAAGCCATTTGTGTACTTACCACATTGATCTTACTCAGCACATGGTTTATCTGATCCTTGCTGCACATTGTTGTAATTTATGTTGTCAACTCCTCAGAAACAATCACATATTCTCACTACTCACACTAGATCTTCATGTCAATCGTTACCGTCACTGGAAAAGGCGATACGTTAACTTTACTTTGAGTTCAATGGACTTAGAATAACTATTCGACAGAAAAGACTCTAATAGAATTTAGATTACTAAACTTGCCACACATAATAATCTAGAAATTACTAACGCAACAGTATGAAAAGCTATCGGCATTAAAACAGCATAAAACAATTCCAATTTAAATACAAGGAAACCTAAAATACCATTCACACCGAATGACATTTCACAAATCACCGTATTCAAAGCAACGTTCAGGAAAATAGGTCTACAAAGGCTGTGTTTCAAATTAGCAGCAACATTTACCGACATGCTGCACTGGTCAACACAGAATAATTTGCATGGCATTATCACACATACTACAGGCTAACAGCCAGTACTGGCACGGGGCATTACGCTGATAACAATCAAATAAGTCAACCGATACGAATAATTACTTGCTGTAATGAAATTTACGAAACAAACGTTGCAAAATGACGTAGTGCTGTTGATCAATAGAAATAATATAGATTGTCAATTGCTGATCCGTTTAACAACATGCAATGTCGTTGGTGCATTCCGTGTTTTAAGCTAACATGTCTGTTAAGAAAATTATTTTAATTTATTCGGAAGCAAGAATATGAAAATATGCAAAAGAACTCTAATTAGATGCAAACACTGGTAAAGTAAACATTGAAATAGGCCAATTAGAACACTTAACTACCCAACAGGAGCAACAAAAATCTGTAGTGCAGATACTACGTCTGAATATTTTTATTGATTTTTGAAAGACTTGTAGATCCAATCCAGGAAAATTTAGATGAATCATCTCATGTCATAGACTATCGCGAGTATTTGCGAGCATAATACACTCGTCGACATCTTGATAATCATCACACTTACCCACGCCTTTGACAATTAAATGCAAATAAAAAAAATATATACCAGTGAAATCGCCATTTTGAAAGAACAATTTCACCGGATTCTTGCATATATTCTGAACCATTGCTATCATATTAGTTATATAACTGATGAATATTAATTAATCTCTACGACATTTTCGAAATAAATACCTTTTTCTGTACAATTAAATCATTAATGTTATTATACTTTGTACATATAATAGTAGGAGGATAGTAAAGATGAGCGCTGTGTGGGGCACGGCCGGAGGTCAATAAATAATCGATGAACCGGAAAAACAAATGAGGCTCGGCTGTCCAAATAACTTTTCTAAATATTTTACGACTGCCGTCTAATTTTATAGCTTTTACACATATTTACTCAACAAAGACAAGAAGCGGTATAAATTAGCGTCTGTCATTGATGAACGATACATTCAAAGGGACAAGTTATATGAACAGGAAAAGGTCAAAAGATTAATCGAATTGACCAGCGTTCAGGGTCTCTCCATGAAAGGGCAAGGCGACGAAGGCTTTGGAAACGAAAGGATGTCCGTGGACCTTGTCGTGTCAATCTGTTCTCAGAACGAAACAATAGTGAAGCCTTCGCTAGAGATTTTTTGCAACAGTAGACCGGAACATTGCAGGAAGAGTGCACTATACATCGTTTGATAACTATCTCATGCATTCAGAAGCAATCGCTTGAAAAACTAAACTACAAAGTGAACAACAATGTCTGTGGACTCTTCAACTTTGGGATTGACCTACAATTTTTTTTACGGTCAAACATAACAATGTCAATATAAAACTGCTTCCTCGTGAGAATCAATAAACTAATGTGAAGTAATTAATATCAGAAGTTGACAAGGAAAAGTTTCAAATATTACGTCTCGCCAAACACGGGTTTGCCTTAAACTTGTTTGAATGCATCAACGTCAAAAACAGGCCCCCAATAAAGAGGCAATCATTTATTAAACGCAAAACGCATAATCGATGTTGCACAATTCCGAATTGAAATGTTTATTTTTTTTATTCCTGATGTTACGTTGCTAACACAACCGGTCCGGCAGCCAGACAGTGGTCTTTTTGTCACTTTTTGTTCGCATTCCGAAGAAAACGAGAGTATTGTGAGGATTGATAAGCGAACGAGCAATTTCATGCCATTTGGGCAGTGCATTAGAAAATCTAATAACGTTGATACGAAGCACGCTTTCACGTAAAATTATGGCGACGTCATCTACTTTATGTCTATTTAGCAGGTCAATGGCATTGTCTTCGTTATCATTTATTTTCTCATTTTGACCTTCTTCAGTTGGGCTTCAGTTTTTAGCAATTAAAACCAATGTGGGGTTAGTTTCATCAAATTTAGGTCAGATCAAGAATCGATTACTCGGCAAAACTACCGTATAGATACTTGAATGTATTTTCATGCTTCAACGAATTAAAACATACTACAGCAGTTCTAATACAACATATATTTCTCACAGATTTTATATAATATTGATTCAAACAAAAAAGATCCTCAAAGAAAATTTTCTCACCATTTTTATGACAGTAAGTACCTAAAATCGGTTCTCTATTTATAGTTAACACGTAGTGGTCGACCATTGTGTGGGTGTGAATACGTGCAAACACTACTTACGTTAAACGAATTTGGTTGTAGTTCACTTTCACTCACAAAACTAATACATGTTTCTGCACGCCTTGTAGGTGTTTAGTCAATCGAAGGTCTTCGATTTCGGGTCAAACGATTAATTTATTAGATTTCGATAGCCACAAAACTTTCTTTACGAAAAGTAAAACTCGCACATTTAAATTACTAATAAAAAAAATATACTTGGGTCGTACGAAGTTGTCAACTGCAATAACTTATTATAGTCTGTCGCTCACAAACTGGCCTAATGTAAACATTGCGTCATTTAAAGTTGCAGCAGACAATTCGACTAATCCAGATTATATTTACAATAATTCACATATTTATGGTTCAATTCAAACGCACCAGTCTAGATTGAATTTAGTTACACTATCGTTTATAACAGCACTAGTTTTAAATATGTAACCGGGAATGATTATTATCGTAGGTCTCAATAGATTAATATGAATTATAAATTATGATGAATTCAAACCGTTATATAATCTTTAATTTAGTAACTAGATTCTCATAGATACAATAATAAAATTGATCAAATGAATGACCCGAAAAAAAATGATATGTCACGCTTCTTACATTTCATAAATAGACGGATTTTAACCGAAATTGCTAAATTTTTGTAACATTTTGTGCGTTCGATAAAATTGAATTTTGTCACACTCTTTGTCAAACCCAGGGATCATTATTTTTAAGTTATCGATAATTGGAATCCACAATGTTGCCGCATGACGAAAACAACCACAGGCATGTCCAAATTGGATCCCAACACTGGCATTTCATAAAACAATTGCGCCATTTTTAAGTCAACTTCAAATTATTTTGATTACTAGAAAACCGCTAGACATAAAATTTAATATAATAGGTTATTTATTATCCTGTAATATTATTTCGTCTCTACCAGATTTAATAATATGAACACTTAAAGATGTAATATTAAAGTCCTGTTTCTTAGGACGACTTTCTAGAAAAAAAAATACTACATATTTAATAAAGCTATTTAGACCCAATCGCATTCGTACCAATTTAAACTCGCAATTTGTAGAATCTAGACAGAAGCCACGACTTAAAAATACTTAGATCTTTTCGAGTATCTATCATAATTATATCAGAAATTATAATTTATCAAATAGTCTAATTAAGTACTTGTTATTTATATGTAATTTAAAGGTGCCTCGATAATTATTAAAAATACTAGTAAATAAAGTTAACTTACAAACAAAATAAAACTCCTCACGCTTCATAATGCCGATAACTTCACATGTCACCGATTAGTTATCCAAAATAAAAACATTCGTGACCAATTTCACAATGAGACGTCACAAAAAGGGCCAACAGTACGAGAGTACACTGACAAATGGACCCACTGGGTCATTTAAGTGAAGAGTCGTGTAAAATTACCCCGCTTGCATGCATCGCTGGCAAGCGTGTTGCAAGCGAATGCCTTTGCCGAAAGGTTGGGGTGAATGGGCCTTTTCAATTGTATTATAGTCTATGACTATTACAATAACACTGATGGCATGCTCGGTATTTTTCGCCAAAACCGTATCGGTATCAAGGTGACTTGTGTTGCATTCGATTTTTGAAATCTAATTTATTGTGAAGTACCCACATAATCCTAGTTATTTGTACCGTTAAGTCTTCCGGATTCTTTTTTTTTACTAAATAATACAGTTTTGAAATGCGGGTCGAATTTACAATTTTAAAAAGCAATTAGGCTCTAAATTACACATTCATTGCCTAATCACTAATTCAACACGTACTAATGCTTCCTATTACATTAATAAAGCAAATAAGGAATTTAAAAATCAAAGAAAAAATGCTTTACCTAAGGAAAACAATGACGAGACTAATTGGAACTAATCGATGGAACACACGACTAATATTTATCATAACAATCATGAGAATAGTCTTCCCCGAAGGAATATTTGCATATGCAAATGAGGGTACCTGCAAAATCTAACTGTTTCTGTATCTAACATGATAATAGTAACAATTGAACAATATCGTATTGAGAAAATATAGTTTAATTCATTAAACCCCAAGCGAAGCCGACGTTCGCTCTCTCATTGCATCTCTAATTACTAAGTAAATTATATATTTTTTATAATTTTTGGCAGTTTTAAAATTATTTTCCCAGAAAGATGTAAATCTCGAAATTGTTAACGAAACATTTTAATTAAAGTAATAAAAGTTCATTGACCTTCTATAAAATAATATACAGTTGGCATAAAACAAAACATACTTTGAAATATATCGCTCTTTGCCGATTTTATTTTGCTTCCATTTACACCTTACATTGTGCAGGCAATATTTTAATAATAAATAAATATAACAAAAACAAACGAAAAGCGAAATATTCCGTCAAGGCAGCTTTGTTTCTGCAACTGAATTGTTTGAAAATCAAAAACAACTTTACCATACAACACAAAAAGTTAAAACATGTCCAAAGAGCCTCAAAGGAAAATAACTCGCGCACAAAAACCCACAGAAAGCACACTGTCCACCAATAAAAAATCAAAACATTTGGCGCCTAAAATCGTCAATTCAAAAAAAGAATAGATCGTTTAGGCGCGATTGGCGGCATCTCGCGGTCGCGACGTGTTGCGGTTAGTGCACGCGGCAGGTGACTGCGCGCACGCACCCGCGATCGACCGGCGCGGATCGAAATCGCAGCCGCTGAACCGAAGTAGGTAGCGATGTCACGGCACGTCAGAGAAAATAGTTATAGAAAACAACTATCATTACTTACCGTGCCGTACCCGTCTTCCATCGTGAATCGTCTATTTTTATTTGCGGATGCCGATTGAATGCATAAGGTGGGAGTACTCACCTGTAACAAAAAGAGAAAAAATCGGTCACTAATGAAATTGTAGGCCTGTGCTGTTAAGCACGCAAATATTGTCTCAGAACTGTAACAGATAATATAATTTCTAACTGTACAGCAAAGCACAATGACATATGAGATTTTCTTAGCGAAATCAGAAATGAGCACAGTTTTGCTTATGAAAATCAAATTCAATAGAATAATTCGTTAATTATATTTTTCCTTTCATAATCATAAACATGATGACATAATCTAAAGCAAAACAGACGTCACCTTTCTAAATAGTGCTATAGATACCTAACAATGGAGATAAAGAGACGAAGAGAGACTTTCAATCAAGATAATGTAAGATAACGATAGAACATATGATGTGACAACAATCAAGGGCAAACTACATAATAATATGATCAGCCGAGACCAAATCACAGATATTTTTAGCTTTAAACGACACACAATTAATTTAATTATTCATTATTTTCAGTATCAAGCAATGTAACCGACTTCCGAAATTAAAGTTATTTTGCACTTTTCAGTGTTTTTTTTTTTTGTACTTTGAAACGGTTATATTTTTTGTGAAAAGGTTTTTATTTTAGACTTTTTAGTTATGGTACCACCAATACCCCTCAGACAACCTTATAGCCAGAGTGCATCTCTTGACAAGTCTAAGAATCCCAAACACGGTTAGACTTCATTAATATATTACAGAGTTCCGGTGCCTAACTTCAGGCTTTATCATCAGATCAGTTCGATATATTCCCCCTCTTTTTTCAGACAGTCATCGACTACATGTATCAACAAAGCGGTTTTGCTGTAATCCTATGAGGAATTCTGTTCCATATCTTCGAAGGTCATGATCAGATCATTACAATATTTCTATGGGACCAACTCGGAAGCATAACCAGTCAATAAAATAACAAAAATCAAAATCGGTCCATAACTGACAGAGAAATCGGTGAACATACATATTAAAAAAAAAACATCCTTTCAACCGAACATAGAACCTCCTTTTTATAGCATAGCATAGTCGGCCTTATAATGTTCCCACTGTTGGGACTCAGGCCTCCTCTCTGGGAGAGGGGATGGGCCGTAATCCACCACGCGGGCCCAGTGCGGGTTGGTGGATGCCACATGTCTTCGAATTTTTGGTTCTAGGACATGCCGGTTTCCTCACGATGTTTTCCTTCACCGTTTTGAGAGCAGTGGTGATGAAATAAATTACACAAAGTAATGCGCCTGACTGGGTTTGAACCCGCGACCTACAACTCGTAAGTCGGGGCTGTTACCACTCGGCCACCACTGCTCCTCCTTTTTTAAGTCGGTTAAAAAATAAAGGACGATTGAAAGAAAGTCACACAGTTTGTGACAAGTTCAAAGAGATTTCAATCACAATATAGTAGAAATATAAAGTGCAATCACAGGAATCATTAATGTGTTAATAATGAGGATTGGACACCATAACTTCTTCAATAGACTACTTTAACGTGTTTTTGTTAAGTTGACTTTCACAAACTTAATTTTGGCTTTTAGAATTTTGATTCGTTCAACTCCAAAGCAATGAACGACAAACCATTTTAATTCTTACAAACTTAATTCAATTGGTATATTTTCTTTTTATGTTATCTCGCAATACTACGGTGTTGTCTGCGTCTACGGTAACAAAATCGATTTCGTCTGCTCTCGTAAATACATATAAAAAAAAACGGAGAAACTAGCTTTGCAAGCATTCCCGAACTTTCATGTTCCAGCTTCTCAAAAAGTCGTAACTCATATTTCAGAGAAAGAATTAAATTAAAAGGTTAATATCTGGTGAGATATACAAGAATCCATTTAGCCAAGTGGTGCGCCTTTAAATGTTTAATAATCCTGCTAAATGCAAATACGCTTACAGATTCTACATCCTATGCTAGAACATTTTTCTCACAACACATCGGATGCATTAGCATAACGATTTCCGCAACACTTTTACTTTCTTCACCATTCTCGTCTACTTTTGATGCTTTAATTCGATTAACCTTTTCGATTACATCAAAACGTAAAAAGATATCTGTACCAAATTGCTTAGCTCAGTGTGAAACTTCCGTCAGATCATTATAATAACTATAAGAATAAAAACAATATGGTGTAGTACAAATTGGCGGATGTGGGCAAGTCTCACCTCACTGATTGATTGGTTCAGCCGGCTTACTCTGACAAGACATTTGATCTGTATGTTATCTACTGTGTTGTCGGTGCAAGTTATGAGACGAAAGGTAATAATGATGGAGGAAGATTTTAAGTAATGTAAGAACATATAAATATGTCTTCTATGTATAAGACAATCGTACCACAGAATAAAATGGAACATAGTTTTGTTTAAAATGATCAACCAGTAGATATTTGACAGGTTTTTTTTAAGGGAAATCATCCAATGATGAGCACTCAGTGTTTCTTATTTGCCTTACGTTCCAGGATCCCCGGTTTTTCTTTCAGAAACGAACCCATGGCCCCAGTAAGCTTCGACCCTGCTGAGCCCCTACGGTTTTGCTGACATCTCCTTGAAACGCGCGTGGAACACTACGCGCCGTCGACGACTTGGGCTCGGTCTAGACGCTTACCGGTCGGTCGGATGGCGAGCTACCCAGTGCTCGCCGTCCGCAAGACCACGCCTACGGTGGCTGGAAATCGGGGTCGATATCCCGGCGGCCGAGTCCTGAGAAAGTCTGTTCGTCCTAGCATTACTGCTTCGCAAAAGGAAGCGACCGCCTGCAATTTTTCTGGATCATGGCCTGCACCAGAGCCCGGCGTGAGAAGAAATTTGACAGAAAGTGGTGAAGCAAGGCACGGATTATTTAGAACAGAAGAACACCAAAGGTTTTGACTGAAATTCACTTCTTCACCCTCATAATTTCTCGTCAGAACGTCCTCAGACATCTATAATCGACTAATCACTTTAAAGAATACATGAGTACCTATCCACATAATTTATACATTTTACACTCGTCAGCTTCTAACTTAACCCAAATCTCATTGTGAACCGAGTGTGACCTTCCACGCCCCATACTCAAAGATTACGTTTCTCACAAATCAATGGCTACTGAGATTTATTTCCTGTTACACCTCATTCATTCTCACACACAATATACATATATCTACTTCTCCCATGAAATGTTACAAGTTAGGTATTACTTAACAAGTTATCTGTCATGTTAGCGCGAGGTGATGACTAATAAATGCTTTTAGTGCTGACCCAAATAGTCTTGAGTTAGTTTATTATTTGTTTAATTTTATAATTACTGTTAAACTCTACCACAGTATAGATATATGGAACAGTACGGAAACTACCTACAAATATTCGAAACGGCACACTCACACAAACATACGCATCGACGAGACTCCTAAGCGTTTCTCGCGGTCCGGTCAGTAGCGAATGCCGCTTAGGAGTCTCGTCGATGCGTATGTTTGTGTGAGTGAGCCGTTTCGAACATTTGTAGGTAGTTTCCGTACTGTTCCATCTAACTATACTGTGACGCTACGGAATGTCCGGAGTCATTTAGTTCAAGATCATGCTACACCTTAATTGTTGGAAGGTTGCTTTTCGTTTCTTTACCATGATTAATAGGTTCGAAAAGGAGACCATGAAAGTAATGTGACATCTCGGTCTAAAACAAATATGTTAATGAAATTGAAGCAGTAGAAACGAAACGCCTTTTTTACTCTTCATGAGTTTTTTTTTTTCAGGTGGAAAAATCATATAATGACAAATCCTGCACTTGGACGGAGCGGGAGATAGTGTCAGACTTTTACTGACTAAAATCCCACTCCTGTTCCTTCTTTGCCTTCATCCCAGGGCTCTGGGTTTCACTTTCACACTATCCTTGGCCCCAGTAGGCTTCGACCCTGCTGGGCTCCTACGATTTGCTGACATCTCCCTGAGGCGCGCGTGGAACAATACGCGCCGTCGACGACTTGGGCTTGGTCCGGACGGTTACCGGACGGTCGGACGGCGGGCCACCCACTGCCCGCCGTCCGCAAGCCCGCGCCTACGGTGGCCGGAAATCGGGATCGGAATCCCGGGCGGCGGTTGGGGCGTGAGGACCGTTGCCTCACGCGATCGGCCGCCTCCTTTGCTAGCATTACTGCTTCGCAGAAGGAGGCGACCGCCTGCCACTCCTCCTCGCTCCGGACCATGGCCTGTACCTAAGCCCGGCGCGTGAGATCGCCGCCGCCAAGCGCCCCTACGAGGACACAGCGTACTTCATGAGTCCGCTTTTGTTCTCGGTCTGGCTTGATGGCAAGTTGGAACTTCGAAATCAAAACTCAATAATTCAGACGCAAAAGTCACTGGAAAAATCGTTTCCAATAAAGGTAGATATTTTTTTACAGACTGTGACTATACACACTAATTGCAAGGAACTTCAACCTTAAATCCCTTTTTTTGAGGTTTGAAATCATGAAATAGCTCCTCCAGCACTGCGTGTGCCTCTCAGGCATTTACTGAACAAAACCCACATGTGTTCCTTGCCCTTTGCGTTCCAGAGCGGTGGTAACTCTCGAATAATCTTTCAGCCCTGGCAGAACCTCAAATCCATTTTTTTGGGGTAGGAATTTACCTAATGACTTCTCCCGCTCTAGGGTGGAGAGGGAGCGCTTATCAGACTATTACTGACTGTATTTCTTCAGTTGCCTTTTGCGTTCTTAGATACTCATGTAGTATATCTTTTTCAGAACCGATTCTATGGCTATAGCAGGCATCGGAACTGCTGGATCCCTACGGTTTGCTGAAATCTCTTCGAGGCGCGCGTGAAACACTACGTACCGTCAAAGACTCTGGCTCGGTCCTTATAAGACGAGTGGTGGGCGAGTTACCTTTGCTCGTCACTCGCAAGCCTGCGAACCTCAAATCCCTAAGCTTCATTTTGACAATCCCGTCTAACAAAATGTAGCTACACTACAACACAAACAGACATACGCGCAGACGTTCCTATCCGTGTTGCAGCCGACCAGATAATAATAAGCGTTGTACAGTAGCTGGTACCTACGATATCTGCTTCCGCCTGACTTGGGTAGCTCCGCGAAGCCCGTGTTTCACAACGAAACCGCAGAGTTATGGATTTTCTGTCGATGTGCAATATAGTTCCTACTTCCATGATATGATTTGTGCTCTGTTGTATTTAGGATTGTGATTTATGGGTGGGTATTGGATTCAGCTTTCATAAACGCTTTAACTCTTGAGTTTGGTTCCTTCGACTCAAAATCTGTCCGTCTCGGCGCATAAGCTTCCGTCTTTGTTATCAGAAGAATAATTTGAAATAGAAAAAGGACTGGTTTTCTCGGATCCAAGGCTAACACGGTAAAATCTGAGAACCAACTACCAGAGTGAATACCAAAGGCATTAAGAGGCATTGTCAAACCTTTTTAAGGTAAGAAATCGTCAAACAACTTTTCCCGCTCCAGAAGGAGCAAGGAGTGTCAGATTTTCAATTATTTAAACCCACCTAAGTTCCTTCAATTTTCCTTTGCAACTCAGGGCCATGGTTATCCTGTCCAAACAATCCTGGACGGATGGATGATGCCTCCATCGTCCACTGTACCAGAAAAATTCTAACGTGTCATGCCATATGTATGCCACCACACACAATCTGCCTTTATACAAAACATCGCAAGCTTTGTACAAAGGTTCCTATTCGTACACAGCACATTCTAGGCCCACTATTACGCACTTTAGCAACACTTCGCTTTCCGATGCAGTGCAGGCCATGTCCGGTTAATGCGTGACGTCACCGCCCGCTAGTCTATGCACCACTTACCTAAATCATTATTGACGTACGAGTATTTATAACAGTTACAGCATCCTTACTTCCGTGTTGCGGAAGCACGCATCTAATTGTTTGTTATGATTGGCCGATGCTATCGTGTGAATGTGGGTTTTTTGCTCTCTCTGAGAGACAAGACCACTGTATTAGCAGTCACATGTTTTTCGTGTTATATGCTCCTTAGAAAAGATGTATATCATATTTATCTACTGTGGTGTATTTTTTTTTATTGATATAGACCAGTGCTTGACTGCGATCCCACCTGATGGTAAGCAGTGATGCAATCTTTGACGGTGAGGCGCACTAGCTTATTAAGAGCTTATTCACTCAAGCCTTGAAGACACCTTAATTATAATTGGACGGGAAGACCGCAGCACGCAAATTGATCCAGTCCTTCGATGTACGCGATATAAACGACAAGGCGAAACGCTTAGTCCGGACCGTAGGAGTTTCAACAACGTAAGGGTGGATACTCGTCGTATGTCGGGTTGTCCGATGATAGAAAGGAGATGGCGGAATAATAATAATTTATTTTATTAACACACTGCATATTACACGTTAAGCACAACAATTAACAACATCACAATATTTAGACCAAACAACTATTTAGTGCAATAAAGTAGCCCTAGACCCCACACTAGGATAACCCCATAATAGGAATGAAGTCATGCAATATAATTTTATGGCCTAATATTATTTCAGATACTAATAATCCTTGTGACCAAATTTCGAACATGGTGGCTAATTTCAATAAAGATTAGCCTTGTACGCAAGATGTAACATAGTGCACAAGTATGCGCGCCAAAACAGGTGTATTCTCTGTTCTTTTAGCCTCATATTATTATTTATTATTTTCTTTATCTATATATATAAAAGGGGAAACTGACTGACTGACATATCAACGCACAGCCGAAACTACTAGGATTAGAAGCGTGAAATTTGGCACAAGGTTTTCTTTTATGACGCAAGCGAGCACTAAGAAAGGATTCTCCAAAATTCACCCCCTAAAGGGATGAAACGGGAGTCCAAAGTTTATAAGTTAAGTTTATAGAAAAACTGATTTTCAAGCGGGCAAAGCCGCTGGCAGAAGCTAGACTATATATATAAAAAGAGAAACTGACTG
Source organism: Mythimna pallens (assembly GCA_961205895.1). Classification (NCBI taxonomy): domain Eukaryota; kingdom Metazoa; phylum Arthropoda; class Insecta; order Lepidoptera; family Noctuidae; genus Mythimna; species Mythimna pallens. Next base: position 19,354,299 of record OY540837.1, read on the forward strand.
ACTGACATATAGCATATATCAACGCACAGCTAAAGCTACTGCGACTAGGACCGTGAAATTTTGCACAAGGCTTCCTTTTATGACGTAGGGCGAGCACTAAGAAAGGATTTTTCGAAATTCAGCCCCTAAGGGGATGAAACGGGGGTCTAAAGTTTGTATAAAGAAACCTTTCACGCGGGCGAAGCTGCTGGCAGAAAGTAGTTTTTTTTTATATTGTTTGTATTATGTGTATTTTATTAGTTAAGTTATTGTATACATATAAATAATAGTACACCACGCACTGCCTGCGTATCTTTTTTTCCTTCTCTGACAAATCCATCCAAAGGTTGTCTGTAAAAAATCGCTTTTAGCGATAAGACCGCCCTTTGTGTCACCCTATTAATTTTAAGTTCTTATTGTCATTTTATTTTTGGTGTCCAATAAAGAATATATCTATTTAACTATCTATCTATTCCAATGGAACCGCGCAGGACCAACGGTTTTACGTGCTTTTTGAGACACTGGAGTGTCACCACACCAACTTCCATACTCCAGGAAAAAAAACCCAATTTTTGCCCAACCCAGAATCGTCCTTGCTACGACAAGACCAACGAGGCAGTTGTTATTTTGAAAGTACTATGTTTACTTAATAGCATTTTATAATGATAGATTTATTTATTTATTTTATAATTTTTGTACACACATTATATTGCAAGAAGATACAGTAATAGAAACAAAATGTACAAAGGTACTGCTTATTTCTATAAGAAATTTCTTCCAGCAGACCTGCGAAAGAATAGATAAAAAGAAATGTAGACAATAGTGTGTAGAAATAAGAAAAGAAGAGTTCGTGAAATCTTATACTAATAAATACTTACATAACTGTTATATACCTTATACTATAAATAAACAAATAATATATATATATATATACATATATAATTATCACACTAGAGAGGAAAGATAGTGCTCTTTTACTTTAGCTTTGAAGAGCGAAATAGTTTTTAAATCACGAATGCTAGGCGGAAGAGAATTCCACAACCTTACTGCATGGCCAGAGAAAGAGTAGGAGTAGTAGCTGGATTTATGAGGAGGGGATTTGAGAAGGGATCTTAGGTATGATCTGCACGGTGCGTCGCGGGGGCGATTGATGTCCACATCTACTCAAAAAAATCCCAGTACCTAAATGTGCAGAGAGCAGTGGTGGCCGAGTGGTAACGGCCCTGACTAACGAGTTTTAGGTCGCGGGTTCAAACCCAGCCAGGCGCATTACTTTGTGTAATTATTTCATCACCACTGCTCTCAAAACGGCGAAGGAAAACATCGTGAAGAAACCGGCGTGTCCTAAAACCAAAAATTCAAAGACATGTGACATTCACCAATTCGTACTGGGCCCGCGTGGTGGATTACGGCCCATTCCCTCTCCTAGAGAGGAAATCCTTCCTGAGCCCCAGCAGTGGGAACATTAAAAAAGGCTGATTATGCTTATGCCTAAATGTGTTGTAATGGTCTAATCTCGAGCAACAAACTGCTTAACCAAAGCAACTATTTTAAGCCCTATTAAAGACATTAAAAGTAATTCCATCAAATTCTCAACTTTGAATGTTTGGACGGTTGCCAGACTTCCTAATTCCATGCTCGAAAGTAAAGCGTTGTCTACACAGGTCGAACTACCGATTCGATCACGATTATCGATTTACTTTCACCTCAGATATCTTTCGATCAACATCAAATACCCAATCGAATGCTTCAATCAGCATCTTGTATAGATAAGTGAATTATTTGAATCGGTTCGGAAATAAAATCACTATTTCTATCGGGCTTTTGAAAAGCATTGTAAAGAACTTTAAGACAAATTTTTCAGAAGCTAACGTGACCTTTTATGTATGCGATAATTATTGGAAACAGTCTTAAATGTAAGGAAACAAATTGACATACGCTGTCAGAATACCACGTGGTCAATCATTTTGAGTTTTTCGGCATTCGTTACAGCTGATGGAACCTCACATTATCAACAAAAACCCCTTTTTTTGGGCTGAAAATTCATCAATAAGTCCTCCCAGCTGGATGGAGCGAGGAATTTCAAACTTTTACTGACTAACTACCCGTGTGTTCCTTCAGTTGCCCTTTGCATTCCAGGGCCGTGGTGTGTTTCGAACAAGTCCGCAGCTTTGGTTAGAATAAAAATTCTGAAAACTAAATAGGCAGGTACTACCCGTAACAAACTAGGTACTCAACTTAGATGGTACAATGTTACAACTTTCAAGTACCAAACTGGTCAGAAAAACATTTTCGAACTCATAAACAAAGGCCCATATCATTTATGGAACCAATAAAATTTTCACACTTCACCATCCACAGCCCAGATACCCATAAGGTGTGGCCGTGATTTCGACACCGTGGCAGCATCGTTATAATGATAATATTCTTCACATACTTAATATTTCATAGCTGTGACTGGATAAGACAATAGATTGATTAAAATTACAAAGATGACCTGCGTTGCGATGAAGTGGCGTTTAGCCACTTTCAATTTTGAGTTTAGATTCGTAAATTCATTTTTTTAAGCGATTAATGCTAACAATAAGTTCGCCTGATAGCACTTTTATCAAGCGAAAATGAAAAAAAGTTTAGGAAATGGAATCGAAATTATAAAAAAAAAAAAAATGAACGGTTCTACAACGGTTACTTGACCATAACAAATAGGTACATTGCTTTTTGCTATTCTACTCCCAAATATATCGATGAGTCTTGTGTATAAGGGCCAATGCGCAAATTGACAACTTTTCAAAAGAGGTTCTCAAAGTTTCAATTTGATATATTTTTTACAATATTTGAGACTTGAAACTTTGAGAGCCTCTTTTGAAAAGTTGTCAATTTGCACATTGGCCCTTATATATAGGAACCATCGATATATATATAGACATACAACTAACTTCACTGACTTCAGGACCACGCCAACCACGCTCATTTCCACAAGTCACTTCTAGTTGAGTAGCACTACATCCATGTATCATCAAGCGATGTTGTTGCACTAATGTGGATGCAGAGCTGCGTGAAACCCATGGGTGGCGCTGTTAACCCAATTTCAACTTACACGGTACACAATAGGGACGCGTTTCGCATCGCACGCGCATCTAACCAAGGATATAGTGGAAAATCGTTGTAAGCGTACGGAAAGGGAAACTTCACAGAGATTGCTGCTATATGAGCGTGAATTTGATACTAAATGGTTGAAGAATTTTATAAGTAAATTAACGGAATGTATTCTAGAGGACATTCACAGCTGTCTGTTTGTTTACCGACTTATCTGTAACCGATTCATACACAGCTCGTTTTAGTCTAGCTACACTACACTAGCTAGTAGATGTTAGAGGAAGTTTGAAAGTGGTGTCAGTGACTGAAAAGCTAAAAGGAAATAATTTGTCTTGATATGGTCATGTGACGAGGAGGAATGAAACGCATGTTAATAAAAGTGTTAAGAGTGATGATGGCTGGAGAAAGAGGGAGAGGCCAAAAAAATGGATGAATTGTGTGAGGAGTGATATAAAAGAAAATGGAGTTAGGGATAGCGTGATCAAGGTGAACCAAGGTTGCCAACATAACACGAAGAATCGCCAAACTTAAGTAGCAATAGGCACATTGCTCGCAGACCAGATGGCCGTTGGGGCCGAAAGGATCTGGAGTGGCGACCGCGTACCGGAAAACGCAGCGTTGGAAGGCCTTCCACAAGGTGGACCGATGACCTGGTAAGTGTTGCGGGAATCCGATTGATGCGAGACGCACAGGACCATTTATTGTAGCAACACTTGGGGAAGGCCTATGTCCAACAGTGGACGTCTTTCGGCTGTAACGATGATGATGATAGCGTAACAGGTGAAAGGACAGACTGAAAAAAATATGTTGCACCGACACCCACGGGACAGGGTCAGAAAGATGATGATGAGATTAGCACTGCTAGACCTTGCGTCTAAGGCGATAAATTCGAAACTTCTACCTGAAATAGCTGTTTTCATCGCTCTATTTGAAATCAAGCTGACTGTTTAGTAACAGTTTTAAATAATTGCATTAATAAAAAGTAGTTTATGAAAGAAAAGGAAGTTAGTGATAGTATGACGAGTGACAGGGCAGAATGGAAGAAGAAAACGTGTTGCGCCGACCCCAAATAACACGGGACAAGGACAGGAAGATGATGATGATAAGTAGTTTCTTTGCTAAAAGTAGGTAATGATGGTTGTTGGTAGTTGGTTGATGACAAGGAAGTCCCTTTTTTACAAGCTTCTAACTTGCAACGTTTGTATGTTTGTTCTTTTTGGTCAAATATTTCAAGCTAAATTAGAAACACTTCCTCTTATCCGAATTAAATGTTCACATATTGGTAAGCATAGAATTAATTTTAAGTAATTAATTTTAATTTTCATTCTTTTATTTACCCCAAGTAATATGGGCTGGAGAAAGAAGAAGAAGAAGCTATTGGTAAGCATAGTTCCGATGACAATTTTTATGGTAAACGTTACCTGTCACGACTTTTACGAGTAGCTCCAGATGTGCTGTGGAAATGCGCTTTTGAGCATTGCCGAACGCAAAGTTCAACTGAAGGAACACAGGTAAGTTTTAGTCTGTAAAAGTCAGACACGCTCACCGAAACGCTTAATCAAAAAACGACACAAATAACCTATTTAATATTTTCCCACCTCAAAAAAAGGGAGTAGCTACAGATGAAGGAACTCTTAAACGGTCATCAGCACAGACATGAAATGTTATGTGAGCGTATGTCGTCTTAGACTGGGGGCACACGATGCGTTGCTGTGTCGTTGCGACGCCGCACCGCCGCCGCAAAGCATCGTGTGCCCCCAGTCTAAAACGACACAGCAACACTGCTTAAGCGCCGCACCAACGCGCGCCGCCGCAACGCATCGTGTGCCCCCACGCTAACACGCATAGCATCTTGTGCCCCTTTACTAAGGGCCTGGCCCCAACACCAAGGTACTGTATCGCCACCGTAATACGGCACGACGTCGTGCCGCAGGATGGTGCCGTGAATTGTGAGCCGCGCCAATTAGCAATTGGCACTATGGCAGTCGATGTTTCGCTAAAATTTTTGAATAAAACGGTTGTAACTTGGCTAGGGGGACTATCATGGGGCTATAGTATTGAACACTCTCTTTTGGACTTTCAATATACAATAGATGACTTTCAAAATAAGAGATGATTTTTTTAATCACGGCACGACGGACGACGTACAGTGATACGAAAGCGGCGCCGCGAGGTTTTTATAGTGACGACGCCGTGCCGTGATGTTGGGGCCAGGCCATAAGCCTTGCATTTACTATAAAAGTTTGTTTTATTCACCATAATTTATGTTATGTTCTTTCACCATAATTTTTTTTCCATCGAACATGCGACATAAATTCGCTACGCATCCGCCATATTGTAATGGCGACCGAAACATAATTGGCATATCGACGTAAACTCACGAACCCCATCAAAGGTCCCATTGTCAAGGTATATTATAGGTATCAAATATCAGAGGTTTTTGCTTTATTAGGAAATATCTCATGGTGTGAAACGTGATGAAATGGGAAAAAATATGCCAACTCATTGTAAATGACAAATATTTTTTTAACACAGTTAAAGTATTTTCGTGATATAAATCAGAATCAATTATCAATTTCTTTTTAATGTTCTTTCTTCTAAGACCAGGAATAATTTGAAAGTTATACAGAAGATATCAAGTTAACTGCCACTTTATGTAACCACAATCGAACGTTATGTACAAAAAAAAAATAGTGTCAAATCCGCATGAAACACATCAATAATGAGTAATGACCGTCTGCGACCACATAAAAAAACATTCTGATGCTAAATGTGTTTGCCGTCATGCGCAGGCGCCATGTAACAGTATCTACTAATAAGAATAAAGGCGGCAAATTGACCGGCGAGATGCTATACTACAGCTAGTCTATGAAAAGGCGTTGTCGCAATGTCGCGTGCCCCTGTTTGTGGGATCCATAAGTATACCTATTTAACTACCTACAAATCGGTAAGCTACTGCGTCTGTATGTTTGTCTATTCGGATTGATTGAAAAGCTTGGATTGATTTGTCATCTTCTGCTTCTCTTCAGTCAAAGAATTCACTTCGTGACTCTCGAAAAGAAGATTTCCATCTGCGTTTTCATGAAGCCTTTTCCCATTACAATCTTAGGGCTCAAACACAATACTGCCATGCAACTTCGCATCATAAAAATCTGCGAGCTCGCATGACGCATCGCAAGAACTTGCGAATTGATTCGCATCGCAACTTTGTATGGTTACCTGAACCGATGCCTTGTCGTATGAAATCGCATCGCAGGTTCCTGTGATGCTCTTTTTATTAAAATCTTCTTTGACCCACCATGGTTCCAAGATTTTGTTTTATTTTTCTCGTCCAGGTTATCTTATCAGCCTTTACCTTTTCATTTAAATCATACTGTGGTCCTCTATCATCAACACCAAAGTAATCAACATAATTATTATGTTATTTTCTTAGAGAAATACAAGTTTCTTAACACTACATAAAACATCTCAATTTAGTAGGCCATGAAAATATGCTCATTATAATTTTAATAATACGGTCATAAATTATAAACTGACAGAGCACTCTGGTGTCGCCTACGCTCTTCCACGCCTCGAATCTGATAAGAATCAATAGGTTAGGCGCTTGTACATCACATCTCTCTAACCCATACCCGCTTATATACCACTGGACTCTATTATGTTGCGAGTAATAGTAATGTGTACTCGTATGTCGTTAGTATGTGTGTATAGTAAAGTATAAAATGAGTAATTAATTAGTCTAAGCATAAGCATAATCAGCCGTATAATTTTCCCACTGCTGGGACTCAGGCCTCCTCTCTCTAAGGGAGGGAATGAGCCGTAATCCATCACGCGGGCCCAGTGCTGGTTTTGGTGAAATTCACATGTCTTTGAATTTTTAGTTCTAGGCCGGTTTCCTCACGATGTTTTCCTTCACCATTTTGAGGGCAGTGGTGATGAAATAAATTACACAAAGTAATGCGCCTGGCTGGGTTTGAACCCGCGACCTACAAACTCGTAAGTAGAGGCCGTTACCACTCGGCAATCATTGCTCTCAGTAATTAGTCTAACTTTTCGAAATTTCCACCTTTTACGGTGAAATATCTACAAAAAGGAACGTTAAATCAGTACCTAGTGAAAACATAACAACTTTATAAATAATTTGTGTGATAGAAAAACTCACATCAGAAATAAGTTAAAGTACAATAGGCAGTAGGTATGTACTATCTAACTTGTATACATACGGGTATATGAGATTAATATACTGTACAATCTGAAGTTTTACTAAGCTTAAAATATAATTCCTAGCAAGAAAATTTTATATTTAGCTATATACTGAAAAAAAACAACACGAAGATTAAACGACACAATTTTCTCAAACATTCAGCACCAAAGTATCCTAATAGACCCATCATGGCCCAAATCTATATTAATCCAGGATCTTCAAAGATCCAAACCGACTTCCCAAATCTCACGAGCCAGTAATATCAATCTTCCCGTTACTTCCTAGTACTATTTTAATATCCCAAGTTATAAATACGAAGTCAACAGCTGCCGCCTATGGTGAAAACAAAACACCATGACGGGATAATGGGCGTGACGACTGATCCTATGGCCGTTTCTCGATGGATATAGCAGACACCATAAAAGCTGGTGCCGGCGATGAGAAGCACCGAATGGTAAATAATGGATTGATGGTTGAGTATGAAGTAGGGCAGGATGTATGGAATGGGTAGGATGTTTAGACTGTAGGAATGTTATTATGAGTGATTGAAGGTGTGATCTTGGGGAATCTTTTAAAATCTTACAAGTTTTTTTTCGTTAATATGAAAGAAATATGAGAGCAGTGGTAGCCGAGTGGTAATGGCCCCGACTTACGGATTTGTAGGTTGCGGGTTCAAACACAGCCAGGCGCATTACTTTGTGTAATTTATTTCTTTACCACTGCTCTCAAAACGGTGAAGGAAAACATCGTGAGAAAACCGGCATGTCCTAGAACCAATAATTCGAAGACATGTGACATCCACCAACCCGCACTAGGCCCGCGTGGTGAATTACGGCCCATTTCCTCTCCTAGAGAGGAGGCCTGAGTCCCAACACTGGGAACATTATAAGGTCAACTATGCTATGCTATGCTATGAAAGAAAAGAGAGTTAGCGACGGCATGATGGGTCACAGGACGGAATGGAAGAAAAAACACATTGCGCCGACCCCAAATAACACGGGACAAGGGTAGAAAGATCATCAAGATTTATACATAATATTGTATTTATAATATTAAACACAAATAATAATGCTAAAAGTACCACTCAGAAATTTAGATATTTACAATCGTAGAAATACGATATTTAACAAATTCTCAAAAAAGTATACCGCCAACTTTCACATAGCAACAATAAGCTCGTTTGAAGAAAGTGCATAAAAGGCACATATCGCGTACAAAAATAAATATTCCACTTTCAACGATATCGTTGCACTTTTAAGCATAATAAAAGTAAAAATAAACTAAATTATTGAGTTTATTTTAGTTAAAAACCCACTTACGAATGTGAATGGTCTGAGAATGGTGGTGGGGCTACCACCTGCGGAGTTGAGCATATCTGCCACAATAATATACATTTTACTAGCACTTTAGAGGAAAATAATAAAATACTGAGTATTATAAAACTTTCGCATAGATAAAATGTAGTTTTAAAATTTTCATCGCACCTTGTCCTCATATGCAACTGCACAAAGACATGCGGCACTGTTACTGGTAGTTGGAGAGTTTCTCGATATATAAACAAAATAGCATGCGATTCATCCCTGAAACTAGAATAATTATAACCAAGACACCTTTACTGGTAAAATAACAAATAAAAAGCTAGCCTTGCAGTTAAAAGCACCAAACTTAGAAGCTTTTATTATAGAGATATTCCCGTCAATTATGCAGTATACTCAGAATTAACGAGTTGACAAATTACTTTGACAAATTAGAGCGTTGTTATAAGTATTTTTAGCTCGAAGACCACACAACCGAAATATGCTATTAGGGAACCAAACGACTTGACAATCAACCGTTAAATATAAAAGTTTTTGGTTAATAACAGCTTTTAACTTAAGTGGAAGGTTTGGAGGAAATAGAACTGCTACTGTGTACTTAAATTTAATTAAATGTCAACACGTGAACACTTAATTCTCTCGACTAAGATTCAAAGCGAATCTGTTAGAAAATTTTTAAGTTATATGACACACGGTTCACTATCACCTATATACTAGAATGCACTAAATCGGTTGCGCACCCAGGTAGGCCGCTGCAAACGGAACTTGGCGAAATGGGGTTTTGTAGACCCGTCAGCGTCGGATACAATGTGACCGCGATGCCCCTGTTCAGAACATGACCCATACGTGGAGTGCCTCAAGTGCTCATACACCGGCGCCCTGGAGGACTTAATAGGTGCCACCGATGCTGAAGTTAACGTGGCCACCTAGGTACTGGGCCCAGCAGCTTACGACTTTACCATCGATTCGAAAAGAAGAACTCACGGCATACGTAAGTAACATTAGTGATCCTGTTTTTTTCATTGTGCTGATAACATTGCTATTGTGTGCTATATGCCAAGCTATTAACATGAAGAGTTATATCATTGCTAAAACCTGATGAAAATCTGATAGTATACTTTGCTTCTTTAACTTTAAATATATCTAACAATAGTTGCAATTACTGATTAATAAGGTTTAAGTAAATCACAAACCAAATCACAATTTATTCAAACTTCAAAAGTTATCGAACAAAATAAAACACACAGCAGCTCATAATTTAAACACCGATCTTATCTCATCATTACAATCTGTTAACTCAGAAATAATCATAAAAACTGGCCAACTGCGAGTCTGACTAGCGTGCAAAGGGTTCCGAAGTACCTAGTCCGAGTTAGGCGCTCTGATTGGCCTGCTTCAAGCTTTTAACCAATCAGAAAGCTAAACGCGGTAAACGTTTCTTTATTTTATTTTATTTTTATAAAAAAGGAACAGCAAACAGCTACAATATGAAAATTAGGTACTACAGGTATACAAAACATATAAACAATATTGTAGCCCACAGCGCTGCTCACAGATTAACTGTGGGATACTTAAATAAAATCGCTAGGATGACTAATTTAAACTAACTTAACAAAAAAAAAAAACAAATACAAAGAAAAGCAATAAAACAGACTCAAATATGTGGAGTGAGAGAGAGAAAAATAAAGAATAAAACAAGAAAAACATTTATGAAAGCTCCATAAGTTTCGATTAAGTTAACGTAAAACAACTCACGCTAGGCCTCTGAAGTTTCTGAACCAAACATATTTTTTAAACATGTTATTTGCAAATTATATTATAGGTTTTCCTGTGATCAATAAGCAAAGAGCTTTTGTCACATATTATGTACGAGTATAAGAGTGAGTGAGTGAAAGAGTTCAACTAAATTGTACTAGAAGATTCGGAACAAATCGGCTGTGAGAGACGGACAGACAGCCAAGTAGCCAGACAGATACACAAGTGACCCTATAGGAGTTTCGATTTTTATTCGGATGTTTGGAACCCTAAATATATTCCACATACCAACACGCGTCAATCTACCGTAAGTAAATCTCTTCCGGCATGATTGGGTAATAGTCGAACAAAAATATACTTTAATTATTGCGTCAAGTAACCGGTGAAGGGCCACCAAGTAAGCTTTATCGTGTAAACAATAATAAAACTGAAAGCTTCCGTTGTAGAGATACGAATAATTGAGCAATTTAATATTACGTCAAAATGTAGGTGGCCATTTATCGACTATATGCTCTCTACTGGTGAGAAACGAAAGATGAATAGCGCGAAACTAATGATGAATCTATCAATGATGTTTCGAAAGAAACAAGTATTGATTTTGCTGATGAAGAAGAAACCCGTGGAAGTTTAAAAGAAATAAAGGTCAATATGCTGAGCTGACTGCCAACATGCACCTGCTAAAAATATATGATCTACCGAAAAAAATAAATACCGGTTTTTTTTTTTACCGACAATAACCGTTTTCAGTTAGGTCTACCATGTCGAACTGTGAAACGACTAGTCCTAATGTCTTTAAATTGGATAAAAGACAGTCTACGATATACGTCTCCGTCACACCTTATTAGGGTTCCGTTCGGTTCTTTGTTGTCAGTCCGTCTTGTCTGTCTGTCTGTCTGTCAAAACCCTTTATCTCGAGAACGCGTGGATGTATCGAGTTGAAATTAAAACCATATACTCAAGTCTGCGGTCCCTTGAAGCTGTGAAAAAATTAAACTTCTAAATTAACTAAAAAAAAAAGATACGGCCCTTTATGTCGCAAAAATCGTAAATTTGACACTCCTTTATGGAAATCGAAATTCATAGGGTACTTCCCGATGACCTAGAACCCTGAAAATTGGCATGAGGCAAGGTTTTGTAGCACAAGTATTGGAATAAATCTGAAAACTGAAAATTTGTAGTTATGTCACAAAAAAATACTTTTTTCTATTCGGAAAAATCTTCGAGACACGATTCGGGAATTGAACTATTTACGTATGTTAGTTTATACGGAACCCTCAGTGTGCGAGTTCAACTCGCACTTGCCCAGTTTTTTTTTTATATAGAGTGCCAAGTGCGAGTTTGCTTTACGTTAAGGCGATCGAAGTTTATAACGTTTATGACGTTCGGCGCCTCGATTGGCCCGCTCCTAGCTCTTATCCAATCAGAGATCCAATCGCGGTAAACGATTCGATCATTAACGTAAAAACAACTCGCAGTCAGCGCACTGATCGTTTGTTGTTAGAAAATAAGAACGTCCCATATATTGGTCAAAATTATATTTGAGAAATCAGTACATAGAAGTTATAAGTTATCAATAAGACACCAAATGAAATCAATAGAAACTGCATATAAAGAGATGGTGACGTCTTTTCTAAATATAAAAAGCGAAAGCCGTATAAATGAGGTAGCTCCTGATGTTTATATTATGAATTTTACGATCGAAAAGTAGCATAATATAAATATTATTACGCTTAAATAAAGCTATTATGCGCGTAACGTACCGGTTTCGGTAATGGACGTATTTTATCAGGATAACTATGAAGGTGTAACTTTGTTTTTGTCCTAGTTTCGGATATTGTAACAAAGACACTAACTGAACCATTTGTAAACAACCTTCTAAACTGTTTAGTCCTATCTCTTCCCCTATGCGTTTACAAAAATTTCTCATCTTTTCCTCCTGCCATAGAATGCTTAAAAAATTTAATTTCTTTTGTTGAAAGTGATAAAATAAGATACTTGGAGCGTACTAATGTGATTAATGGAAAATTGTATTATGACAGATAAATAATAATAATAATAAGTATTTTTTTCACAAAAACATAGCACTGCACTGTATACATTTTTGAAAATAATATTTACATTATAATGCAATAGTAATAGACTCTACCTTTTAAACTAGGACTAGCCTGTATCTTAAAAGATAGGGTTCAGCCCGATGGATTATGTTAATTTCATATTCACTACCAAAAACAAGTGAAGACAGTGTCAGTGATTTATACTTACAATTGTACAGAAAAAATAAAAAAGTAATAAAAAGAAAAATAATTAGAATACAAATCCCAAGTTACACAAGGAGTTTGGAAGATAGTAGATATGCACATGTATGTATTTATGCTTATAGGTGTGTGGATGTGTGTAAGGTGTGTGGGTCTGTGTATGTGTGTGGGTGTGTGTGTGGGGTGTGTGGGTGTGTGTGTGGGGTGTGTGGGTGTGTGTGTGGGGTGTGTGGGTGTGTGTTGTATGGGTGGATGTAGTTGCTAAGGGTAATACTATTGACTAATGAATCCACTGGATATAGTATAAAATACCAAAAATAAAGTTATGTTTAAAGAATTCTACTTGTTGGGCAAAAAACCAATTTCATCATCATCATTACCTTCCTGCCCTTGTCCCGAGTAACTTAGGATCAGTGCAATACGTTTTTTCGTCCATTCTGTCCATTTTTTTTTATATCACTACGCAAAATCCATCCATATTTTCTTTGGCCTCCGTCTCCCTCTCTATACATCCTTAGGTAAACTCATTTATAGCCAATCATTGGTGTAAAACGTACTCATTCAGTTTTAACGTTTCTATTTTTCTAATTAATCTAAAATTGACAAAAGAAGGGGATTATGGACGTAGGAAAAAAGGCTGCCAGGCTAAAATGGGATTGTGCGGGTCACATCAGCCGCATGCAATCTGACCGGTGGGCAAGAGTCTCCACAAAGTGGGTACCTGATGATGGACAACGCCGCCGAGGTCGACCTGGGAAGAGGTGGCAAGACGACCTAGATGCCTACCGCAAGGGCTGGTGTGCCGCAAGGCGAGGTGGCTCAAGAAAAGAATACCTGGAAGAAGTTGGGGGAGGCCTTTGCCCAGCAGTGGGACAGTATTTAAATACCTTGAGCTAGTATCAGCTTCAGTATTTGCATCATCTTCGGCTTCTTCACATAAGGCATCTTGTGTTCCAGCACCAGATATACCGAATTTCCGTTATCTATTAGTTTCATTAATTGCTTTTACCAACTCATTTAAACCTGAATAGTTCCTTCACATACAATCATAAACTCAATAACCGTCGCCAATTCAGATAACAATTACGTCTTCAAGTAATGACAGACATCACAGATCGTAAATGTACTTTATTTAACGAGCACGTGTCGAACTGATTAATTCCGCGCGAATTACACGTTAGGCATGTGTAAAATTATTGTAATTAAACATTTGTCTTGTGCCATATCGATTAATTGAAATTTAATCACATTCAATTGCTAAGCTGGGTAATTGAACTTACTTCATGCATTGGTACAAATTGTCTTTAACGTATGACAAATGACTATAAAACGAACCACATTCATCATCATTTCAGCCAAAAGACGTCCACTGGTGGACATAGATCTCCCATAAGCGTAGCCACACATCGGCCTATCCTGAGCTTCTCTTATCTAGTTGACTCTCGCGGTCACCAAATCAGAGTATTTCTTGTAGAAGGTCTTCTTACGCGTACCTTAACTACGAGAATAAAAAGATGATAAAATTACTCATCGTCCTACTACTTTTATCTCAATGATTGCATCTCTGCTTACCATCAGGTGGGATCGCAGTCAAGCAATGGCTTAAGTCAATAATAAAAAAATAAAATTGACCTTATTTATTTATTACTAACTGTCCCCCGTAATTTTACCTACGTCTTTGGTTACTGCTCCGCTCCCTAGGGTCGTAGCGTGATGTTATATACTCTATAGCTTTCCTCGATAAATACGCTATCTTCATCACTAATATTTTTTTTCGAACCAGTAGTTCTTAAGATTATCGCATTCAAATAAACTTTACAGCTTTATAATATTATTTTAGTGTAGACTAGCAACCTACCCCAGCTCGCACGGGTGTTACAAATCTTTCTCGACTTTTCTCTAATATAATAAACATGTATTATAACACCTAAACCTTCCTCATGCATTAAAGAAAGACACATACAATTGGTGGCCTCATTTCTTCGAGGCAACCTGCAGTGGACAGTATTTGTAAGGACATAAAATGGGGCATATAATTAGTGTTATCGTCCTGTAAAGTCGAGTTAGTTTTTTCGATGTTCATGAATCTAACCACTCACTGTAACCATATTGTCCTCAATAAGTCTTCCTTTGCACAATTTCTGCAAAACAATATATCAATTCAAATAGTTGCATATCTACAACCTGCTTACTACAGTGGGCTTTAGAGCTTACTCATTTACACGGCTTCATCAGTTTATCCTGGGCAGTTTCCAGTTTTACCAGATGCAGTTAATATTTTCTTTTATATAGAGCTCATTGAAGAAGTGAGTCAAGAAAATCATAGGCAAGGATGCACTCGTTGAGTCAAAACCAAATTGATGATTTGATTTCACAAGACAAGACATACGATAAAAAATATCGTCGCTTGCACAACAATATCGCGGAAGTCGAAAAATGGCTATTCACGTTCGATCTACACCAAGTAAGCCGAATATGTAGTTCCACAGTGTAATATATACTTAAGTTAACTTATAAAAATAAAAGTAATGCTAATTTATATTTCGATTTATTATAAATTCACAAAGAATTGAGTAAAACATAAACACATATTTGTCTCTCTTGAAAACTTGTCAAAATTTACTTGGGCGGTACTTTTGTATTTTTTTTTTAATAGCCTACTGTCCCACTGCTGGGCAATGGCCTGCCCCAACTTCTTCCAGGTATTCTTTTCTTTGGCCACCTCGAACCAGTCTTTGCGGTAGGCATCTAGGTCGTCTCGCCACCTCTTCCCAGGTCGACCTCGGCGACGTAGTCCGTACTTTTGTATAAGCGACGATATTTGTTTATAAACATTCACAGTTGTACCACCCTCAACATGAGTAGGAGTACAATCCATTATTAATAAGCTATTGTATGAAAGCTACTCGATAAAAGAGCACTTCCTCGAGGTGTGGGTATGAATACGAAGTTATAATAGAGCGGTCAATGTAACGTGTAAACGATTCTGTTACGATCGATGTAAATGAGAATGTAAGTGACATTTTAATGGACGAAGATTATGGAATATGTTGCAGATGTGACAAGTAGAGTAAGGACTCCGTTATCCGCACTTAAGAGTCAGATATGAAAAGAGTTTTGGGAATTAATATTGAAGCAACGTAGCTAAAACTTATGTTTTTGGAAATGGACTTGTTTGCTGGTTGGTTGGTTTTTTGGTTGGGCTTGGTTGGTGGACTTAGTGTTTTCGAAAGCAATTTTTTCCGATTCCTTTATCTTGACTCTGTTGTTTTCTGTATTTTCAGTGTTTTGGACTTTAAATTTATTATGATAGGTTTTTGCTGAAGATAAATTATTTGGCATCATTAACAATTATAACTGACAGTCTAAATTCAAAATAGCCGAGGGTCTATTCTGTAAAAATCTCACCGGGAAAAATTTGGTGATGGATTGAACCTGAAGTGAGCTATGAATAGAATTTATTGGCGTTAGGATTTTTTTAAACAACATTACAGTAGTATAACATATTTTAAGACAAAGTCACCCACCGCATCTGTCTGTTCGCGATAAACTCAAAATCAACGGATTTCCAAGCGGTTTTCACCGATAGACAGCGTGATTCATGAGGATGAAGAAGGTATACAGGTTATATAATATTATTATACGTGAATTTCGATTCGTAACATTCTTGCGAGGCAGGTCGCTTGTAGTGAACAATCAGTGCGATTTACAGTGGTCGATCACAAACATGTCGATTCTGTGTTATAATTATGCTCTATAGTCTAACAATCCAGGTTGCTATAAGGAAATGATTAATATTAAAAGTTTTATCGACGACTGAGCGCAGTAGTGGTTAAACTTCGCATTTTCTATGTGTAGGAAGAATATACCTTCCTATTATTTTAACACCATCATGATTTGATTGAGGAAAGATCTTGTTAAACGTCTATTAAGTGCTCCATCATTTTTTTAATTCCATTATTTACATAATAATTATATATATTTTATTCCTCTTTGATAACATTGTTTTATATTATTTAAACCACTATTATATTTAACGGCCCCGACTTACGAGTTGTAGGTCGCGGGTTCAAACCCAGCCAGGCGCATTACTTTGTGTAATTTATTTCATCACCACTGCTCTCAAAACGGTGAAGGAAAACATCGTGAGGAAACCGGCATGTCCTAGAACCAAAAATTCGAAGACATGTGACTTCCACCAACCCGCACTGGGCCCGCGTGGTGGATTACGGCCCATTTCCTCTCCTAGAGAGGAGGCCTGAGTCCCAACAGTGGGAACATTATAAGGCCGACTATGATATGCTATTTAAACCACTGCCGCATTAACTATATTAGTAAATTATTATTTTATACATCTCATTTAGTGATAGGTTTATTTTTATTTTTGTATACCCTCTTTTTATATAAATGTGGCTGTGAGAATACTGTAGACTCAACGGATTCATAGATTACTATTTTTTTTTTTATTGTACTTTTGAGTACAAAGTTAACCGGTCTAAACTGTTCTCTCATACCTATTAGATAATATTAAAATATTGTTGAATCAATATTTTTTTAAAAAGAGTAACATGGATTTTTTTGCCGGTTCTTCTCCATAGGAAACGACGACCAACTGGAACCGTGCGTTAGCTTCTGACATTTTATAAGTGCATATGTAGGATTTGAATTTGTTTTACGTCTATATGGCCTTTATGACTTTATCTCTTTCTCAGAGTAGAAACATGATGGCCTTAAGACGCCATAGTAGGCTCTCTGAGGCCCTCCTATTTGACAACGTGAACTGAACTGTAAAGATATGGAGCTACGAGTATGTAGGGTGTATAGTTTCATCAATCTCTCTCGCTCGCATACCTGGAAAACTTTTAACACGGCATGGTAAGGCCCATGATAAAAAAATGTGTTATTTTAGTTTTTAGGTTAATGTTAGTGTAAGATGATGTTTTTTTTTTTTCAATTATTATTATTTTATTTTTTTGGGTTTGGGAACCACTATTGTATTAAGTTCAGCCTGTAAAGATAGTGTGTACTTAATAATAAATAAATATAATAAAAAAAAATGATCATGAAATCGCCGCCATTCCACCAACTTGAGACACTATTACTAGTCTAGTTCATTCCCCTGTGTAATTTGCATTGCGCACTAGTGCTGGCTATCATAGCCACAGTCAAAATTGTCTTGGGCCACGGTGACCCTCAGCGTCACTCCTTTTTTGAGAATCATCATCAAATAACTTCTCCCGCTCTGGGTGGCGCGAGAGGAAGTGTCTGATTTTACTGACTAAAGCCCACCCTTCCTTCAGTTGCCCTTTGCGCTCAAGGCCAGCGGTGACTCTTTCTTACATAGCCTTCGCAAGCATTGGCTCTAGTAAAACGGCAAACTACCCATTGCTCGTCGTCCACAAGTCTGCACCTACTGTGGCCAGAAATCGCTCTCCAGCTCCCGATGTGATCCCCAGGCTAGGGTGTCGACTGCGGCAACCGGGTACTTAGCTTACCTTTAGGGGCCGATCAAGTATTACGTAACCAGATATTTTGCAAATATTAACCCCCCCCCCCCCCCCTCACACTCGTCAGCAAAAGTAAGAAAAGCCCCCCCCCCACGCTTACGTAAACATTGGTGCGTGCATTTGTCAATGTGTTAGTTTGGTAATTCATTTATGTGCAAAAGTTGTAAGTCTAGAAAAAAAGAATACTTGAAATAAAGGAAAAAAAAACAAAGTTAATTTAAAATTTTGACAATAATAATTCAAATTAACAGTTCTCAGTCCATGGCACTAAGTCTTCATTGACATTAGATGTATGCTGCTTAATGATGTGTGTCTGCTCACTTTCTTGTGATATTTAGACTGACTTGTTGGTCTAGTGGTTAGTGGTTCTGACTGCTATGCCGAAGGTCGGTTCGATTCCCACCCAGGACAAATGTTTGTGTGATGAGCACGATCATTTGTTCTGTGTCTTGGTGTAATTTATCTATATTTAGAAATATGTAGGTATGTTTATCAGTTGTCTAGTACCCATAACAAAAGCTCTGCTTAGCTTGGGACTAGACGGCGTTGTGTGATAGTTGAGGAAATA
Source organism: Mythimna pallens (assembly GCA_961205895.1). Lineage (NCBI taxonomy): Eukaryota > Metazoa > Arthropoda > Insecta > Lepidoptera > Noctuidae > Mythimna > Mythimna pallens. The sequence continues at coordinate 19,372,979 of OY540837.1, forward strand.
AAAAAATATTGAAACATCGACATCGTTCACCTAAAAAACTAAAAAAAATTGCACTGGTTACGTAATCACCATTTAGACCCCCCCCCCAATCCCTCATGTCATTAAAAATAAGCAAAGCAAAGACCCACCCCCTTGTAGTCCTTACATAATAATTAATGGCCCCTTATTCTTAATGGAAATTTTTGACAAAGCCACCTCTAGCCGTGGTCGGCGTCTCGGTACTCCCTGACGATAACAAACGCAGAAAATGTATCAAAAATAAGGAAATTGATAACACGTCCAGATAAGTGATCGATTGGTACTGTTCTAGTTTCAAGGCTGACAGTAGGTATGCTGTATCAACTATTTATTATGTTAATTAACGATCGATAAGCGCCCAGTGTTTTTTTTTACTATTAATTGAAAATTAATGAGTACAAATTACTAATAAACTAAATAAGTTGTCATTATTTTATGTTATGTCAGTTATTTTTTATTTCAACATTTCAATAACTGCTTTGAAACAAGTTAATTTTAAAATATTCGTATCACCTAATATAATTATCTGAGACTTCAAAGTCTGACAAAATGAAAAAAGCAAAAATGAAAAGAAAATGAAATGAAAATGAAAGGTGACAAAATGTCGACAAACGCTGTCAAATTCGACTGGCCTGTTGGTCTAATGGTTAGTAGCCCTGACTGCTATGCCGGAGGTCGTGGGTTCGATTCTAACCCCGGACAGAAGTTTGTGTGATGAGCACGATCATTTGTTCTGTGTCTGGGTGTAATTTATCTATAATATGTATATATTTAGAAATATATAAATATGTTTATCAGTTGTCTAGTACTCGTAACACAAGCTCTGCTTAGCTTGGGACTAGACGGCACTGTGTGATAGTTGTGGAATATTGTTATATTATTATTATATTATAAATTGTCCAACAACATGTCCCACGTCACGTTGTAAAATGTTGAGGGGCAAGTGCGGGACAATGGACAACATTGCAGCGTCACGTAGATTGAGCGTTGCGCGTGACATTTTGTCCCCTAATGCAGCGGCGCGCGGCGCCGGCTTTTAGAAAACCTCATGGGTGCTCATGCTCATTTTATAACTCGAAAAAGTGGCGAAATGTGAGAAGAGAAATGTGATCAGTAATCGACTGACAAATAAATGTCCTACTTACACAGCGGAATAACAAAGGTACCACAAACAGCCAGACCCAACACAAATATATGTTTTATCAACAAACATTTCTAATGGTGCGGGAATCGAACCCGTCGCGGGTTCGATTCCTTGCGTCTCAACCGGCGCTATAAACCACTGCGCTAAACGGGTCGTCGGGTAATGAAAAAAGCCTATCCCTAAAAGGCGATTACTGATCTGTTTCTTGATGTCTATTCTCAGGGGTGCTCGGCACCCACTGATTATTTCTCATGGATGCTCGAGCCCCCGAGCACCCACGGAGTCGGCCCAAATGTATCTGAAACTTGATTTCGACTCAATTGTTTTATCTACCTTTCTACCGAATATATTATTTCGCAAGCGCAAAATCTCTCTCGATTTATGAAATTCTAGAAATTCAAACTAGATTGGTTTCTAAACTTGAATATAAATTGCTTATTTTAACATTTCACTCATCGACTAAGTACCTACTCAAATATTTTTGTTTTACAAGCATTTTATTTATTAACAGTAGTCTGTTACTATGGTAGGAACCAGACAAATTAGCTCTCTTGAATTGACATACTTAATTATATCAAATACAAACGATAAACTGTTTTTCACTCGTAGAAAATGTTTTCTAAGAGTGAAAACCAGTTCATCGTTTGTTTTCGGGTACTTACGCAGATATAAGGAAAAGGTCAATGTACTTTATTGCAAACTTCTTTTTTTGTTAATGTTTTTAGCTTGGATACTAAGTCTTTTAAACCATGGCTTCGTATGAATAGTTCATTAGTTTACCATTAGAATACGGATGTACTTATTCTAATGTTTTTGTAGTATTTGGCAGCAAAATGTGTCAAGTCAACCTTCTCGGCAAACATCGCTGAGGTAGCCAAAACTACAAAAAAATATTCAGCTCCATTTTACGAAGATCGCGGCTTTTTCAATGATTCCACATATTTTCCAGTTGTGTATACGCTTGAGTTACAAAACTACACCAATTTTACATCATTTTCAAATTCATTGCAAATTGATTCCTAGTGGATGTTCCACTAGGAATCAATTTGCGAATAATTAGAACAGCCACAGATCTTCACTCGAAGAAATCCCGCCAAAAACCTCCTATAGCTAAATCTGGCGCCTACCACAGTCCATATATAGGTATGTTAAATAAGGTTAGGTTCTTACGAATGTAGTCGATTGATCATCAAAAATGCTGGTCACATACAGTTAAGTTCAGGTTAAATTAATATGATCCGCATTTTGTGCGCTAATCCGACCGGGATTAAGACTCGTGTGAACTTAACACTTCTACTTAAATCTGTGTGGTTCTTTCCTTAGAAGACCATCTCAGACTGCATCCGCTGTCCGGAGCGAGGAGGAGTGGCAGGCGGTCGCCTCCTTCTGCGAAGCAGTAATGCTAGCGAAGGAGGCGGTCACTCGCATGAGGGAACGGATTTCCTCACTTCCCAGCCGCCGAGAACCCGACCCCGATTTCCAACCACGGTAGGAGTGGGCTTACGAACGACGAGCAATGAGTAGCTCGCCATCCGCACGTCAGGTAGCCGTGCGGACCGACACCGAGTCGTCGACGATGCGTAGTGTTCGGCACCGTAGGGACCCAGCAGGGCCGAAGCCTACTGGGGCCATGGTTTCACTTCTGAAAGGAAAACCCGGGTTCCTGGAACGCAAGGCAAAGAAGGAACATAGGAGTTGATTTTAGACAATAAAAATCCGACACGCCGTTACGCTCCGCTCTAGAGCAGGAGAAGTCATTGGATAAATTCCCACCTAAAAAGAAAGACACTAATCTGCGGCTCTCATATCATTTGACTATTACCGCAATGTGTAATAGTCTAATGATATGAGATGGACATTGCGGTATGGACTTTAACCTTTCGAATACCGTAATTAGAGACACAATAAAAAGACAATGAGAGAGCGAGAGCCGGCGCCGGCGTTCGCTTGGGGTTTCGAGACTTTTACCCCTGAGTTTGTTTCGGTGTTTCATCTCAGGGTAGTCAGCGAGGAAAAACCAGCCTTATCTAGGTCAGCAACGCCTTCACTCGAATTCATATTCTTTAATTGCTGTGACACGTTTTTTTTTCGTTCTAATATCAAAAACCAATACCGCTAGGTGCATCTGCGATTTCTTGGACCACCCTCATGGGAACAATGAAATAATATGGGACAAAAAGTAGCGTATGAATTCAATTAAGATTTTATTTGAGTTCATACACTACCTACTTTCTATTTCACTACTCTATTGTTGCCGAATACAATACTTACCTACCTAATTAAATTTTCAGATGTTATACATACGCAGTTCACTTTGTCCTACGTATTAAGGTCTTGTAAAATCATCCAATGACAAAAATAAAAAAATTGTATACATAAAAGTACAGTCAACATCACACTAATATTGTAAAGGACAACGAAATTTGGGTCACGGGTAGACCGTGCCTAGGTATGTAGAATAGGACATAACTTGGGAGTATATTCCCTTGGGATCATTTTCTACTTTCACGTGTTCGAAACCGCTGTCAGGATCAAGCAAAGAGGATTATAAAAATTGCTCCAAAGTTCCGGAAAACGACAGAACAATTTGTTAACATTCATTTCACTTATCGAATAGGTAGTATGTATATGCACTCACGCTAAGTAACTGATGCGTATCAACAGTTGAATCAAACGAAAGTGAATCGTATGCAGCTGATTTATCCACTAGATATACCTACAAAGTGAACATGTTAAACCGGTTGAGTTGTAAAAACTGCATCAGGAGACCGGTAAAGCGCTAATTATGTCATTGGATTCTGATAGAGTGTAATAGTAGCTATAGGGATGTGACATTGAAGGAAAAATGTCGACTAATTAAAAATCGATCTTTCTCTCTTCAAAAACAATAATCGATTTGGGAGAAATCAATTTTTCTACTAAAATTCTTTTTTTTTTTAAGAAAATCTATTTATTTGAAAGACAGTCTGCTTTTGCTTGCTTCTACTTATGTTATAGTAAGCGTGATGAGTTAATTTTTTTTAATAATTATCGGTGATTATGATTTAGTAAAATATTATCACTTTTACCGATGATTTGATTAGAGATAAATATTGATTCAATGCTCTCGTTGCAGATTGCGGACGAAACCATAAATCGACAGTGAAAAACTCAATTTTTAATTAATCTAAAGATTTCTCTTCAAATCTTAAATTCGACATTTTTTTCACAAATAACACAAATATGTTAACTTCCACAACTATCACACAACGCCATCTAGTCTCAAGCTAAGCAGAGCTTGTGTTATGAGTACTAGACAACTGATAAAAATACTTATATATTTCTAAATACATATATGTTATTATGCATATAAAAGTGGTCCTAAAGAACAACCGGAGAATTACAGACCTATCTCTCTTCTGTGTATTCTATCAAAACTTCTGGAAAAAGTGGTAAATAAGCGACTAGTAAGTTTTTTGGAAGACAACTATCTATTATCCGATAGACAGTTTGGGTTCAGAAGTGGTAAGTCGACCGAGGATGCAGCCATATTATTGACTAACTCCATAGCTGCCAGTGTCGAAAAGGGTGATCATGTCATGGCAGTTTTCCTTGACTTAGCCAAAGCCTTCGACACTATATCAATAGAACTTCTTTTGGTCAAACTAGAAAGTATAGGAATACGAGGAAACGCGCTGGACTGGTTTCAAAGCTACTTATCTTGCCGCCACTAATTAGTAAAAGTAGGAGGGTACTGTAGTGGGTTATTATTGCCAATAAATTTTGGTATTCCTCAGGGCAGCACTCTCGGCCCGACTCTTTTCGTCTTGTACATGAACGATGTACTAAACGCACCCCTTCAAAATGCTGAACTAATATCGTATGCAGACACGGCAATTTTATTTCACGGCAAAACTTGGGAAGAAGTGTACGAGTTAGGTGAAAGTGGACTGCTTACTATCTCTAAAACTCTTAATAGAAACCTGCTAACCCTTAACGTAAAAAAAACAAAGCTCATTACTTTTTTCAAAACCAAGGCTTCTAGTCCACCCCGTCAACTAACACTCAAGTTCCACACATGCTGCAACGATCACAATACACCTCTCATAAACTGTACCTGTACTTCTATAGACCGCGTTCCTTTCCTTAAATATTTAGGTATTACTATCGATGAAACCTTGTCGTTTAAACCCCACATACAATTTCTTGCCGGCCGCGTCAGGAAACTAATTTACGTCATGAAAAAATTACGAGACTGCACTCCTATTAAAATTCTCCGAACAATTTACCTCGGCCTGTGCCAATCTGTACTTCAGTACGGAATCTCAATCTGGGGAGGAGCCGGGAAAAGCTCATTTGTTGAAATAGAAAGAGCACAAAGAGCCGTAATCAAAGTGATGCTTAAAAAACCCTTCAGGTTCCCGACAGACTTGCTATATGATAAATTCCCGGTCCTCCGGGTACGTCAACTATTTATTCTCAGTGCCACACTGCATGCACACAAATCCATCAAAAATAGACCCGACTACCAAAGTTTGCTCTCTAAACGTATCTTTCACGTCCCTCTTCCTGCCGCAAACAGTCTCTTGGCCAGACGATGCCCCTCTTACTTACACATACTCATCTACAACAACATAAGCAAGACCTGTGACATCAAAGTTCTTAGTACCCATTCATGTAAAAGGATGACAAAAAGCTGGCTTCTTTTCTCGTCGTACAATGAAACTGAGGAAATATTAACTTAATAACACATTTTTACAACACTGTGAACACCCGGTCTCGCTCGCACACACACTTACACACATACATACACACCATCACACTAACCTTAACTTGCCACACTCACACAGACAATTTAGTATTAGGAACAATTATTTAGGATATTTATTTTCCTTGTTTTTTGTTTTGTTTTATTTTACTTTTACCCCGGTAGGCAGATTGCTACCGGTATTGTATTGCATTTTATTTGATTTGATAAAAAAAAAAAAACTTGTTACAATTATGAAACTTAGCAATTAGCATGTCTAAATGTAACTAAACGTAACTCCGGCCCCCAAGATACAGGCACTGCCTAGTTTGGGGACCACAGTTCACTTTAATGTTAATTTTACCAGTTACTGTTAATACCTCTATGTAACATAACTTTAGTAGATTAAGATACATTTTGTAACACTGGACTAATAAATTTTTTTATTATTATATAGATAAATTACACCCAGACACAGAACAAATGATCGTGCTCATCACGCAAACATTTGTCCTGGGTGGGAATCAAACCCACGACCTCCGGCATAGCAGTCAGGGTCACTAACCACTAGACCAACAGGCCAGTCAAATGGAGCATGGTTAGAAGTAACCTTTTCAATCTTGATTTAAAGACCCCTAGGTTATAGCTATCAGGAAACACAGACTCCGGCAGGGAATTCCACTCCTTAGCTGTACGCATAATGAATGTGTTTCCAAAACGCTTTATACGTATGGGTGGGATGTCCATTTTTCTATGCGATTTCCGGACAATAACTAAGTGTATCAAAACAATTTCCTAACACAATTTTCTTTTTATTTCCTTTCGTGTGATCAAGGCTGTCGTGATCAGTGCACTATGATTCCGTTTCCAAAGCGGAAATGTTTATAATTGTCATGCAATGCTTCTTTTTCCTGTGAGGAAAATTAAATAATGTATGTATATGTGTACAATGTTTATTAATTTACATTTATTAATACCTCCGTTGATCTAATTTAATTCAAGGTTGCTAATGATGTCACCCTGTATTTATGCTCAATACATAGGTAATGAGCTTGTTGCAAATATGTCGTTTCCTATGGAGAAGAACCGGCAAGAAACTCCATTAAATTTAACACATAGTACCTATTATAAAATTTAATTAAACACACAGTACCTATATGCATCTTTATGTATATAGGCACTATGTGTTCAAGCAGCGATAGCGAACCTTAGCAGTTCTTTAACTGCTATAGGGTTTTATAGATACTTTGTTTTTTGGGGCAAGAAATCATCAAGTAACTTTTCGCTATCTGGGTGGGAGAGAGAGTATGACTTCGTGAAATCCATTCATGTTCAGGTCCTTTCCGTTCTAGGGTCATTATGACTCTTTCAGGCATCGGCCTTGGCTAGCCCCATTAATTATGCTGCTCTTTAAGACGCGCGGAACACTTCACACCGTCGCCGTCGGCTCGGGCCTGGTACCTATCGGACGGCGAGATACCCAATGCCAACCGTGGCCGGGTATCTCCCTGCGACTCCCAATACCCAGGGCTTCTCCCGAGGATTCCCTCTCCATCACATTTTCCCGCCACCTCCTTCGCTCATAATAACTGCACGCTGCAAGTGGTCACTGCCACCTATGAACATCTGAACAGCTGTGTTGCCACAAAACTGGAAGCTGGTTCTTTCATGAAAGAGCTCTAAACTTTCATCATCATTATCATCGTAAGACATCCACTGTTGGTAGACATAGGCCTCCCCCAAGTGCCATAACGATCGGTCCTGTGCGTCTCGCATCCATCGGATTCCCGCGACCCTCACTAGGTTATCGGTCCACCTTGTGGGAGGCCTTCCAACGCTGCGTCTTCTGGTAACTAACTTTACTACTCGTATGTATTTTAAAAATCATGCTGGATTGGACTAGAAAAGCATTTAATCTTAACATTCTTAAACAAAAAAAAGGTATTTTATAACTAAGACGTGCAATAACCTTCCGTTTCCAGTGACCTTCTTCGACTTTCTGCACATGCACGACTTTCGACCGCCATTAACATTTCGCATTTCCCTCTCAATGAGAATGAGACAGTTATAACATTGTTTTGTTACGGAAGCATTGTACTCGCGGTGACTGGGTTAAGTGCAGAGTCGTGTTCTACTACATACGCAGTATACACATGTTATGTACCTACCTATTTACTCAACTATACCTGTACCTTTTTTTTAGGAGGGCAATCATCCAATGTCTTGTCGCGCTCTAGGCCGTGTCAGACTTTTACTGACTAAAACCTACCCCTATGTTCCTTCTTTGCCTTGCGTTCCAGAACCCCGGGTTTTCCTTTCAGAAGCGAACCCATGGCCCCAGTAGGCTCACCCAGATGGGCCCATACGATTTTGCTAATATCTCCTTGAGGCGCGCGTGGAACACTAAGCGCCGGCGACGACTTGAGCTCGGTTCTGATGTTACCGGACGGTGAGCTACTTGTTGCTCGCCGTCCACAAGCCCACGGTGGCTGGAAATCGGCATCAATTACCAATGAAGAGAGTAAGTAGTCTTTAGTGAATGTACGTAATGACGTGCTACGTAAATTAAGGTTCAAATGGGATTGGGTGGGGTCACGTCAGCCGTATGCAAGGTGACCGCTAGGCAAGTAGGTATCGCCACGCAGTGGGTTCTACAGAGAACAAGTGGTGCCGAGGCCAGCCTAGAAAGAGGTGGCGAGACGATCTAGATGCGTGCCACGAGGGTCATCGTGGGCGTCAGTCGAGCAGTATCAGTCAGCTCAAGACGATGCGGGAGAAAAATAACTAGAAAGACTTGGGGAGGTCTTTGCCCAGCTGTGGGATAATGACAACAGAAAAAAAATAGTTTATTGGAGAAGCTCGTGCTTGAAATTATAACAGCCCTACGGATTGATATCACAATCATACCGAGATTCCTCAATGTCTCTGAAAGCACCCTCAGCCGTCCCGGCTGTCATTTGAAGATCTTAGACAGTTGGTACGGTAGTCAGAAGTCATACAATATGACGAAGTCTTGCCAAGGAGCGTCGTGTTTCCCAGTTACTGGGATGTGGAGGCCAGATAGGCAGTCTCTCAACGTAAAGTATTGGTAGGTACTTTCGTGTTTTCTACGCGTATTTATGTTATGAAAATCGCTTCTAATTTTCAAGAGTCCTAGGTTTTTACGAACATAAAAATACTTTCTAAGATTTAACAAGAAGGCAGAGTCAGTATATCGATTTCTTTGAATTTATTTCTGAGGGACTCGCGAGGACCCAATTTATAAATAGCCCGGATTGCTCTCTTTTGCAATATGAAAATTGAGTCTACATCAGCTGCAGATCCCCACAGTAAAATGCCATAAAACATAATACTGTGGAAATAAGCATAGTAATCTAACCTAGCTGTGGCTACATCTGTCAATTGCCTTATTTTTCTTGCTGCATATGCGGCTGAGCTTAATATACCTGAAAGAGTCATAATATGAGCGCCCCACTGCAGCTCAGCACTGTACTCAGCTGGATCCGATCGGACTGGCAGCCGACCCTAGGAAAAGGCAAGGTCGATAATAGTTTGTTGTTATTGATTAATATTGCATAAAGTTGTTTATCACATGGATACCGAAAGTCGGACCGATCATTAAAATTATGCAAACAAGGCCTCAATCACAAAGCTAAACAGGAAAGAACCATTCTAGCAGAAATTGCAAACGACCAAATCCATTAATTTAACAAGATAATTAACCCCAATCAAATAAAATGGACGACTATCAGCTACATTACATATGCACTAATATAATAAGACGAATGACAATACCAATTTAAATTATGCGGAAATCGTTGCAAACGTTCGAAACTTAAATGTGACGTAACTTCGATTTGAAATATTACTTATCAAGAAATTGGCGCCAAAAACTTTCACAGAAGGGCCAAGGAATTCGATTTGCAATTCTAATTTCAAACACGATTTATTTGAATTATGTCATGGAGGCTTGTTTCCTCTAAAGCCAGTTCCTTGTGTTGCTTTTTCCTCTATACACAAGCTAGTAATTTCCGAACGTAAACAAACATTTGTCTTTTTCACGACACCAGTGACATAACTTATTTGTTTCGCTTATTAATTGCTTCGATTACGATGCTCTCTAATTATTTTTTTATGGAAATTATCTTAATCGCAGTAATTTATCACTAAACGGGGACTTTGGGTTGCCATTTTCTATGTTACACACATTTACATTCCCCTATCAGTCAATTGATTATCGATCGTGACAACATGATAATTTGTTTTTTTGCCCTAAACACACATCAAAAAGTTTTATGTAATCATAACGTGGAACCAATACTATTTATTATATAAGTATAATAAATACCTACGTACCCAAAATATAAAAAAGTAATCATTTTTTTATCGAGTTTATGAGTACGCTCCCCCTCTTACTCTTCTACAATACTGTTTCCATCTAGAGGAAAGGAAGCCATTTTGGAAACTTGTAAATAGGTAAGTTTTTGATTTTATAAAAATCTGCCATATTTATTTCCAGGTGTCATCCCTAAAAATTAAGGCAACTCAATACCTAGGGGGAGGGGGGGCACATTGATTCACGGGGCACATTGGTACAGTATCTATATCTCAAAACCGATAAACGCTACACAGTCCGGCACATCACTAGAATGCTCAAGGACATTCACAAGAATGACAGTTGTAACACCGCTCGCCGCCAGTTTGCCGTTGGGCCTCAACGGTCACTAACGTGTTGGAAGTGGCGTGCGCCGCTGCCTACAAAAAAAAGACGTCAAATGTAATTGTGTCTCAGGAGGATACTCTTAGTTGTTTTTGTTATTATTTGTTACTAAAGGTAAGTAAATATAGTTATTATTGTATTTTAAAATGTTTTTGATTGCAAGATTATTATATATTTGATAAAATTAATTGTTTGTGGAAAAAGTCCTTTGGGGCACTTTGATACGGTAATGAGCGGGGTACAATGATACGTATGAATCTGCCCCTCTAGTGTATTAAAGTGCCCCGTCAAAAATAATAGTTTATTTTATTGTTTTTTTTTCTTTTTTTCAGAAAATGGTGCGCACGTACAAACCCAAAACTGATAGAAAAAATATCAATGAAGAAAACATTGAAGATGCAATACGTGAAGTATTGTCAAAGACTTTATCTATACGCAAAGCAGCCGACAAATATGGCATCAAAACTGCAACCCTACAACATCGCATAGAAAAAGCCAGAAAATCATTTGAAGCTACCAGAACATTATCTATAAATGAAGTATCCTCTTCATTACAAGCAGAATCTTCTTTATCACAAGCAGGTCCATCTTCACCACAAATAGCACCATCTATGGAGATGGCACAAATAGCATCATCTTCAGCACACACTACTACTGCAGCTTTATCATCACACACTGCTACAGCTACTTCATCAAACATCTATGGTTCCAAGTATACCGTTGCACAAGTTTTTTCAACCGAACAAGAAAAGGCATTGACTCAATATTTATTGAATTGCAGTAAAATGCACCACGGCCTTACATTGAAAAAGCTTCTGACTTTGGCATACGAATACGCAGAATTATCAAAGTGTAATTATCCAAAATCCTGGAAAGAAAACAAATGCGCTGGAAAAGATTGGGCAGCTGGCTTCAGGAAGAGAAACCTAGAATTGAGTCTACGAAAACCAGAAAACACAAGCGCAGCAAGAAGCTTTGCTTTCAATAAAGCTGCTGTAGCTCAATTTCATGATAATTACGAACGCATAATGAGACAACACAATTTTACACCCGATCGAATAATAAACTTAGACGAAACAGGCATAAGCACAGTCCTTTCCACTCCTAAAGTTATTGCTGGAAGAAAACAAAGACAAGTGGGACAAATAGTTTCTGCAGAACGCGGAGAGTTAGTTACTTTCTGTGGTATTATTACTGCAACTGGTTCTTCTCTTCCTCCAGTTTATGTCTTTCCAAGAGTTCACTATAAAGATCACTTCCTAAATGGTGCTCCTGATGGAAGTCTAGGGTTGGCAAACAGAAGCGGCTGGATGACATCAGAATTGTTTATAAGAGTTTTGAAACACATTCAACGCCTTACTTCGAGCAATAAAGATAACCCAATTCTAATCATTTGTGACAACCACGAATCTCACATTTCAATAGAAGCTGTTAACTACTGTCGTGACAACGGTATTGTTTATTTGAGTCTTCCCCCACACACGTCACACAAATTGCAACCGCTTGATGTCAGTGTGTTCGGACCCTTCAAAGGCAAATTGAAGATAGCTTTCAACGACTGGCACATTCAAAATGTTGGAAAAACTTTGACCATATACAACATTGCTGAACTGTCAAAATTAGCATATTTGGAATCATTTACACCAAAGAATATCATAGGTGGTTTTTCCAAACCTGGAATATGGCCAATTAATAAACTGGTATTTGGCGACGACGACTTTGCACCGATAGACATTTTCAGAACAGGTTATCACGATTTGACAGATGAGAATACTCACAACACACAAGATTTACATTTTGTAGACTCAGAAAGAAGTCAAAATAGTGAGGTTGTTGATAGAGAACAAAATAAAACTCCTACTTTGGATGCCGACCCAGTTTCAGTGTCTGTTGCTGACGATCCTCTACATGTTTCTTCATCAAAGGCTATTCTTACTCCTGAAGTAGTTAGACCTTATCCAAAAAAGGCGATTACTGACAGTGTCTTAAAAAGAAAAGGAAGAGAAAAGGGACGATCAAGAATATACACTGAAACACCAGAAAAAAATAGATTAGAAAGCTTACGTAATGAAAAGGACAGAAAAAGAGAATTACAAAAAGCAAAACAGCATGCAAAAGAATTGAAAACAGCGAAAAATCTGTTGGGATTAACTGAGCCAAAAAAGAAAAAGAGAGTGACTTCTTTGCCTGCAGAAATAGATTCCGATTCTAGTCAAGATGAAGTCGTGATGGCGAGTGATAGTGAAGACATTGAAATGCCGTCGGAATCAGAAGAAGAGGTAATTAATGAAGAACCAGTTAATCCTGAACACATAAATATTGGAGATTTCCTGCTAATTAAGTTTGAGAAGAAGAAAACTGTGATTCACTACGTTGCCAAAGTTGTATTTAAGTATAATGTGACAGAATATGAAGTATTATATCTCAGAAAAAAAGCAGGGTTTTCTAAGTTTGTATTTCCAATTGTGGAAGACAAAGCAAGTGTGGATTTTAGAGATGTAGTTTTGCAATTACCAAAACCAACTTTCTCCAAAGGCACATCTCGAACATCGTCGCTTTATTCATTTTCGGTAGGTTTAACTCGATATAATATCCAGTAGATTGTTTTGTAATTTATATGAGAGTTTTTATGATTATTTATGTTAAATTTTTGATGTTTGTTCAATTTTTAAAGAAAAACATTGTTCATTTTGATAGGAGGTTCTAATATTATATTTTCATTAACAATATTCAATGTTAAAGTCTGATTACTTAGTAAGTATATAACTGATTATATAATTAAGAAAATAACAGAGAATTAGTCTTGTTCTATGATGAAAATATTGTTTTTTTTGTGATTATATTCCTTAAGTAACTTAAGAGACTGATTATGGCTAATGTGCACTCTTAATAAAAAGTGTTTTGCGATCTCAATCAATAAAATTGTTTTATTTCTTAATTTTAAGTAATAATACAGTTTATATTGGGTTTTTAGTCAGTTTAAATTTGCATTTCATATAGATCTAAAATACGTATCAAACTGCCCCACCCCATGTATCAAAGTGCCCCACTGGTGGGGCAGAATGATACAAAAATGATTTTTTCTTAAAATCAGTTTATCTCTATACGTCGCCAGTTTTTGCGGTTTTTGCGTAGCCAAAATATAAGCTGACATATCAGCCAATGCACACATCAAAACAAATATTTAAACATAATGCTTTATGGTCCTCAGAAAAGAGATTGAATTTTTGTGTATCAAAGTGCCCCCCCTCCCGGGGGAGGGGGGGCACATTGATTCACGGGGCACATTGGTACAGTATCTATATCTCAAAACCGATAAACGCTACACAGTCCGGCACATCACTAGAATGCTCAAGGACATTCACAAGAATGACAGTTGTAACACCGCTCGCCGCCAGTTTGCCGTTGGGCCTCAACGGTCACTAACGTGTTGGAAGTGGCGTGCGCCGCTGCCTACAAAAAAAGACGTCAAATGTAATTGTGTCTCAGGAGGATACTCTTAGTTGTTTTTGTTATTATTTGTTACTAAAGGTAAGTAAATATAGTTATTATTGTATTTTAAAATGTTTTTGATTGCAAGATTATTATATATTTGATAAAATTAATTGTTTGTGGAAAAAGTCCTTTGGGGCACTTTGATACGGTAATGAGCGGGGTACAATGATACGTATGAATCTGCCCCTCTAGTGTATTAAAGTGCCCCGTCAAAAATAATAGTTTATTTTATTGTTTTTTTTTCTTTTTTTCAGAAAATGGTGCGCACGTACAAACCCAAAACTGATAGAAAAAATATCAATGAAGAAAACATTGAAGATGCAATACGTGAAGTATTGTCAAAGACTTTATCTATACGCAAAGCAGCCGACAAATATGGCATCAAAACTGCAACCCTACAACATCGCATAGAAAAAGCCAGAAAATCATTTGAAGCTACCAGAACATTATCTATAAATGAAGTATCCTCTTCATTACAAGCAGAATCTTCTTTATCACAAGCAGGTCCATCTTCACCACAAATAGCACCATCTATGGAGATGGCACAAATAGCATCATCTTCAGCACACACTACTACTGCAGCTTTATCATCACACACTGCTACAGCTACTTCATCAAACATCTATGGTTCCAAGTATACCGTTGCACAAGTTTTTTCAACCGAACAAGAAAAGGCATTGACTCAATATTTATTGAATTGCAGTAAAATGCACCACGGCCTTACATTGAAAAAGCTTCTGACTTTGGCATACGAATACGCAGAATTATCAAAGTGTAATTATCCAAAATCCTGGAAAGAAAACAAATGCGCTGGAAAAGATTGGGCAGCTGGCTTCAGGAAGAGAAACCTAGAATTGAGTCTACGAAAACCAGAAAACACAAGCGCAGCAAGAAGCTTTGCTTTCAATAAAGCTGCTGTAGCTCAATTTCATGATAATTACGAACGCATAATGAGACAACACAATTTTACACCCGATCGAATAATAAACTTAGACGAAACAGGCATAAGCACAGTCCTTTCCACTCCTAAAGTTATTGCTGGAAGAAAACAAAGACAAGTGGGACAAATAGTTTCTGCAGAACGCGGAGAGTTAGTTACTTTATGTGGTATTATTACTGCAACTGGTTCTTCTCTTCCTCCAGTTTATGTCTTTCCAAGAGTTCACTATAAAGATCACTTCCTAAATGGTGCTCCTGATGGAAGTCTAGGGTTGGCAAACAGAAGCGGCTGGATGACATCAGAATTGTTTATAAGAGTTTTGAAACACATTCAACGCCTTACTTCGAGCAATAAAGATAACCCAATTCTAATCATTTGTGACAACCACGAATCTCACATTTCAATAGAAGCTGTTAACTACTGTCGTGACAACGGTATTGTTTATTTGAGTCTTCCCCCACACACGTCACACAAATTGCAACCGCTTGATGTCAGTGTGTTCGGACCCTTCAAAGGCAAATTGAAGATAGCTTTCAACGACTGGCACATTCAAAATGTTGGAAAAACTTTGACCATATACAACATTGCTGAACTGTCAAAATTAGCATATTTGGAATCATTTACACCAAAGAATATCATAGGTGGTTTTTCCAAACCTGGAATATGGCCAATTAATAAACTGGTATTTGGCGACGACGACTTTGCACCGATAGACATTTTCAGAACAGGTTATCACGATTTGACAGATGAGAATACTCACAACACACAAGATTTACATTTTGTAGACTCAGAAAGAAGTCAAAATAGTGAGGTTGTTGATAGAGAACAAAATAAAACTCCTACTTTGGATGCCGACCCAGTTTCAGTGTCTGTTGCTGACGATCCTCTACATGTTTCTTCATCAAAGGCTATTCTTACTCCTGAAGTAGTTAGACCTTATCCAAAAAAGGCGATTACTGACAGTGTCTTAAAAAGAAAAGGAAGAGAAAAGGGACGATCAAGAATATACACTGAAACACCAGAAAAAAATAGATTAGAAAGCTTACGTAATGAAAAGGACAGAAAAAGAGAATTACAAAAAGCAAAACAGCATGCAAAAGAATTGAAAACAGCGAAAAATCTGTTGGGATTAACTGAGCCAAAAAAGAAAAAGAGAGTGACTTCTTTGCCTGCAGAAATAGATTCCGATTCTAGTCAAGATGAAGTCGTGATGGCGAGTGATAGTGAAGACATTGAAATGCCGTCGGAATCAGAAGAAGAGGTAATTAATGAAGAACCAGTTAATCCTGAACACATAAATATTGGAGATTTCCTGCTAATTAAGTTTGAGAAGAAGAAAACTGTGATTCACTACGTTGCCAAAGTTGTATTTAAGTATAATGTGACAGAATATGAAGTATTATATCTCAGAAAAAAAGCAGGGTTTTCTAAGTTTGTATTTCCAATTGTGGAAGACAAAGCAAGTGTGGATTTTAGAGATGTAGTTTTGCAATTACCAAAACCAACTTTCTCCAAAGGCACATCTCGAACATCGTCGCTTTATTCATTTTCGGTAGGTTTAACTCGATATAATATCCAGTAGATTGTTTTGTAATTTATATGAGAGTTTTTATGATTATTTATGTTAAATTTTTGATGTTTGTTCAATTTTTAAAGAAAAACATTGTTCATTTTGATAGGAGGTTCTAATATTATATTTTCATTAACAATATTCAATGTTAAAGTCTGATTACTTAGTAAGTATATAACTGATTATATAATTAAGAAAATAACAGAGAATTAGTCTTGTTCTATGATGAAAATATTGTTTTTTTTGTGATTATATTCCTTAAGTAACTTAAGAGACTGATTATGGCTAATGTGCACTCTTAATAAAAAGTGTTTTGCGATCTCAATCAATAAAATTGTTTTATTTCTTAATTTTAAGTAATAATACAGTTTATATTGGGTTTTTAGTCAGTTTAAATTTGCATTTCATATAGATCTAAAATACGTATCAAACTGCCCCACCCCATGTATCAAAGTGCCCCACTGGTGGGGCAGAATGATACAAAAATGATTTTTTCTTAAAATCAGTTTATCTCTATACGTCGCCAGTTTTTGCGGTTTTTGCGTAGCCAAAATATAAGCTGACATATCAGCCAATGCACACATCAAAACAAATATTTAAACATAATGCTTTATGGTCCTCAGAAAAGAGATTGAATTTTTGTGTATCAAAGTGCCCCCCCTCCCCCTATCGCCACGCAGTGGGTTCTACAGAGAACAAGTGGTGCCGAGGCCAGCCTAGAAAGAGGTGGCGAGACGATCTAGATGCGTGCCACGAGGGTCATCGTGGGCGTCAGTCGAGCAGTATCAGTCAGCTCAAGACGATGCGGGAGAAAAATAACTAGAAAGACTTGGGGAGGTCTTTGCCCAGCTGTGGGATAATGACAACAGAAAAAAAATAGTTTATTGGAGAAGCTCGTGCTTGAAATTATAACAGCCCTACGGATTGATATCACAATCATACCGAGATTCCTCAATGTCTCTGAAAGCACCCTCAGCCGTCCCGGCTGTCATTTGAAGATCTTAGACAGTTGGTACGGTAGTCAGAAGTCATACAATATGACGAAGTCTTGCCAAGGAGCGTCGTGTTTCCCAGTTACTGGGATGTGGAGGCCAGATAGGCAGTCTCTCAACGTAAAGTATTGGTAGGTACTTTCGTGTTTTCTACGCGTATTTATGTTATGAAAATCGCTTCTAATTTTCAAGAGTCCTAGGTTTTTACGAACATAAAAATACTTTCTAAGATTTAACAAGAAGGCAGAGTCAGTATATCGATTTCTTTGAATTTATTTCTGAGGGACTCGCGAGGACCCAATTTATAAATAGCCCGGATTGCTCTCTTTTGCAATATGAAAATTGAGTCTACATCAGCTGCAGATCCCCACAGTAAAATGCCATAAAACATAATACTGTGGAAATAAGCATAGTAATCTAACCTAGCTGTGGCTACATCTGTCAATTGCCTTATTTTTCTTGCTGCATATGCGGCTGAGCTTAATATACCTGAAAGAGTCATAATATGAGCGCCCCACTGCAGCTCAGCACTGTACTCAGCTGGATCCGATCGGACTGGCAGCCGACCCTAGGAAAAGGCAAGGTCGATAATAGTTTGTTGTTATTGATTAATATTGCATAAAGTTGTTTATCACATGGATACCGAAAGTCGGACCGATCATTAAAATTATGCAAACAAGGCCTCAATCACAAAGCTAAACAGGAAAGAACCATTCTAGCAGAAATTGCAAACGACCAAATCCATTAATTTAACAAGATAATTAACCCCAATCAAATAAAATGGACGACTATCAGCTACATTACATATGCACTAATATAATAAGACGAATGACAATACCAATTTAAATTATGCGGAAATCGTTGCAAACGTTCGAAACTTAAATGTGACGTAACTTCGATTTGAAATATTACTTATCAAGAAATTGGCGCCAAAAACTTTCACAGAAGGGCCAAGGAATTCGATTTGCAATTCTAATTTCAAACACGATTTATTTGAATTATGTCATGGAGGCTTGTTTCCTCTAAAGCCAGTTCCTTGTGTTGCTTTTTCCTCTATACACAAGCTAGTAATTTCCGAACGTAAACAAACATTTGTCTTTTTCACGACACCAGTGACATAACTTATTTGTTTCGCTTATTAATTGCTTCGATTACGATGCTCTCTAATTATTTTTTTATGGAAATTATCTTAATCGCAGTAATTTATCACTAAACGGGGACTTTGGGTTGCCATTTTCTATGTTACACACATTTACATTCCCCTATCAGTCAATTGATTATCGATCGTGACAACATGATAATTTGTTTTTTTGCCCTAAACACACATCAAAAAGTTTTATGTAATCATAACGTGGAACCAATACTATTTATTATATAAGTATAATAAATACCTACGTACCCAAAATATAAAAAAGTAATCATTTTTTTATCGAGTTTATGAGTACGCTCCCCCTCTTACTCTTCTACAATACTGTTTCCATCTAGAGGAAAGGAAGCCATTTTGGAAACTTGTAAATAGGTAAGTTTTTGATTTTATAAAAATCTGCCATATTTATTTCCAGGTGTCATCCCTAAAAATTAAGGCAACTCAATACCTACTTTTATCAGGTTTTTCAGATTATACTTATTCATTGTTTTTTTTTAAGGATTACATTCCTGCCGAAATGCCTAATTAAAATTCAGGTTTCTTTGTCGAGTGAATATCAGAAAACATTTTTAAGATATAGGTAGGAATTGTTTAGCACTCGTCGACTTTCCCTCGATTTCTAACATTTGAAGTCGAGTATTTCTCAAACTCTACTTTAGCCTGAAAAACTGTCAAAATTTGATATTTAAGTCGTGTTTAACACGTTGTTAACTCCGCCCTTGACATTCAGTGAG
Source organism: Mythimna pallens (assembly GCA_961205895.1). NCBI lineage: Eukaryota > Metazoa > Arthropoda > Insecta > Lepidoptera > Noctuidae > Mythimna > Mythimna pallens. The sequence goes on from OY540837.1 coordinate 19,392,465, forward strand.
ACATACTTATTCCAGATGGGGTATCTGTATTACTGATTATTTTTGTACAATCGTTTATAAAATAAAAATTGTTAATTTTTCTGGAAATTGCATCAAAATCGGTTATTAAATAACACAGCAATTAGTATTTTAATTTAAATATTGTTATGAGGAATAAGAGTGTGGTCGTGTGGTAACATTTCGAAATCTTTTCTGCACGCGTATAACATAATGGCGGAGATATCAGTCACATTTCAGTTTATGCAATCCATTTTTGTTGGTTACTTGACAGTTTCAATATCCACCACATTTGAAAGGTTTCCAAATTGAATTTTGAACAACTTTGAAAAACTGTTTCTGTTTGTGATTTTGGATAAAGTAACTTTCTAATATTATATTATAATTAAAAAAAAATACATATTGGGTTTCATTCATAAGTAAGTCGTCATCAAAATTGTCGGTAAACTAATCGATCACCGTTCTTTTAATTACTTGTCAGAAATAAACAATCGAATCCCTTTAATAATTGAGATAGTAAATACCTGTTAGTTCGATATACGACCGGCAATAGCGGCAATGTACACATTTATTAGTCATAATAGTTAGCAGTATAATCCGACTTCACTTTTAAGTTTGTGGGCGCCTAAGTAAACTGCAAAGAATAGTATAGAAACGATACAAGTATACAGGAAGATAAACAAATTTTTGAGCAAATTGTACATGAACTTATTTTAATTGTCATTCGAAGTCTTTACTTAATGGATGCCAGAAGACGAATGATACTGACAGGGCTGGCCCAGAACGAGAGCGACGACCTGGACACGTACTATGAGGGCTGGTTAGACTTGGGAAGGCCTTAGCCCAGCTATGGGATAGTATAAGCTAATAAAAAACTGTGGCAACAAACATTCTATTTCATCATCATATTTCTACCCTTGTCTCGTGTTATTTGTGGTTGGCGCAACACGTTTTTTTTTTTTTTCTTCCATTCTGTCACCCATCCTCCCTTTTCTTTCATATCACTCTTCACACAATCCATGCTATTACATTGGTACTTGTGTGTGTCATTCTATTTCAGTGGTATGAAAAAGCTGTACGTCTATAACACAGCGCGTAATATGTCAATCATTTACGCAATGTATCCCTGAATGTTCTTTTCTTTGTACGTGTGCTGTTGCTGACAAAATAGATAAGTAGTACATCCGCTGTCACCCACCCCAAAATGGAGTTTTCAATAAAGTCGAACAAGCTCCTAGCGCGTAAGGAACGAATCATAAGAAAGTAACTTAAGAGGAGAGTCTTTAGAAACACCAAAAAGGCACTTACAGTATTAAAATTTTTCTAATAATACACCGCACTGAAATGCATAAAAAAAAATAATGAAGAACCTCAATGGATGTGCCAACAGTTTCACCGTGAAATATTTGCAAATCTATCTCTAATTTCGAGAAAAATAAAAATATTGTTAAATCCTGCTAATAGAAAAGGACGATTTAGCTGTTTTTGAGAGATATGAACAATTTTTTTTTCACTTCTCTTAAGTAACCATCCTGACTACTGATTTAAACTTAAAACCTTAAACTTTTCAACAGAGAAAGCTACGTGGCCCTTCTATATTATAGAAAAGACATGAAGAATATTCACTCTATGCACCTAATTGGTAAACTTTGCTCGAGCTGCACCAAGCAAGTAATTATCTATTATAATAAAACACACAAATTGGCCTCAAATCGGAAAATATTAATGTTTTATTACACTTAATTGTGAGCCGAAACTGTGTAGCGTTAATTTAAATAACAAAACCTAATCGTTAGCGTTGAATGCTAAACGGTACTAAATATTTTAGTGCGCTTTTGCACTTAAGTAGAACTATTATTTCTTAAAGCTTGTTTGACGTATTATTCTTGTATTACCTACCGAACTTAAAATATTATCAACTCAACGTTTCACCCAAAAGGTCAAACGACCCTGTTACTAAGACTCCGCTGTCAGTCCGTCTGACACCAGGCCATATCTCATGAACCGTGATAGTTAGACAGTTTTCAATTTTCACAGATGATGTATTTCTATTTTTGCCGCTATAACAATAAAAACTAAAAAATAGAATAAAATAAATATTTAAGGGGACTCAAATACAACAAACGTGATATTTTTTTGCCGTTTTTTTGCTACGGACGGTACGGAACCTTTCGTGCGCGAGTCCGACTCGCACTTGGCCGGTTTTTTACATATTATATACATTTCATTAAAAAAAACTACTTCTACTAAGTATGTCATTATTTAGTATCCAATCCATTTTTACGAAGTCTTCTGTTCCCATTTAGATACCAAATTATTTCTGTAGCCATGACTGGTCCTTATTACCCGCCCCTACCCTTTAAAGCACGTGTAACAATTTAATTAATTAAAGAACCGTTTCCTTCAATGAAATATCTCCCCATCTCCCCTTTTGACATCATTTCACATGCATTTATTCGCAGGGGAAGAAGGTGGGTGCGGCTAAAATGTACAACAACACGTTTTAGTTAACATTCAGAATAGATAGGAGTTAATTGGCCTAAACTCAGGAATAATCAGTTGCTAATGTTTGTCAAGGCAACGTCCTCTTTCGACAATGTTTCGTATGTATTTATTCTGCACAGGGTTGTAGGTGGGTAGGTGCGGCTAAATTGCACTAATAACTGTGTTTAGAATATCAGACAATCGATACTAATTAATTGCAAATAATACGGTGAGAAATATGCGAAGGACTCGAAACGACTTGTTACGGTTATTAATCGTAAAGGCTGTGACCAAAATATTCGGGTGGGACTGGAATTTATTTACTGAGATGACAGATATGAATAGTTGCTGAAACTGATTAAATAATAATTTGTATTTAAGGTTATTCGCATTTACTTTTTGGTGTATTATTGATAGTCACTTATTATTTACTAGCTGATGAAAATTATCTCAAGGGAACATTTATTTATTTATTTTTATGTAAATAACACCATTACAGCTATTAACGCCATGCCGCCATGCGATGCATTACCAGCTATACATCTAAATTCAACTTATACAAATAAATAATATACATAAAGTATTCGATCAAAAAACAACAAACGTACAGTGTAATATTAATTATTAACCTAGACCTATTAACATAATCGCTCCTCCGGGGCGAAACTCCGCTGCCACGACAAGTCGCGGCATGGCGGACAGTATATACAGGATTTAGTCAGTAAAAATCTGACACGCCCTCGCGCTCCGCCCAAGAGCGCTCTATCAGTGGATGATTTTCCCACCTATAAAAAAATAAAATAGAAAAAGGGAACATAATCCTGGAATAAAAAGTATCCTGTGTTATTCCAAGACATGGTCTTACCGTGTCCTAAATTTTATCCAAATTCGCTCAGTCGTTTAAGCGTAAAAGAATAACAGACATGCATACAAATTTTCGCGTGTACTTAGTGTGTACTTACTGTGTATATTAGTGTGATTAAAATTTCATGTTTCATAAAAGTGTTAAGGCAGACTTAATGCCTTAGGCATTCACTTTAACTAAATCAGGTGTATAAAAAAGATAGGATCAATAATAAAATGGGTACAAACGTATATATGTATATAGCATAATTATTATATAAACATAATGTAATAAATAATAGGTATTTAACATTTTATTCGTCATATTCAATTTATTTATTAATATAATATTTAATTATTTTATTCGAAATGTTATTTAAGTCATAATAATATAATAATAATTTTACAATATATAAAATGTCAAATGTCATTAAATAACCCGCCTCTGATCGTTCCCGGTGCAAAAGTGCCCATAATACTGGCCGCATTACCTCGCTGAATAGCGATGGCCATCCTTTGCACCAAGAACGACCCGGACCGGGAGTCACCCGTTGCCTCCCCGAGCCTACGGCCCAAATCCTCCACAAAACACTTTGCCTCCGTACTCCAACTGCCCAGAGTCTCTACAGCGACTGGCACAAAATGGTAAAGCTGACCCAAGGAAGCGTACTTCAGCTTTTTTTTTAATAAATTAAACATAAAAATATTTATAATTAAGTAATGGAAAGAGATTTTTGAGACGACTCTTCTATTTGTATAGAAAATAACTAGGCAGTAAACTGCTTAGTACGCATTAAAATTTTTAAATGGCTGAAAAATTTAAATGCGTACTGAGTGGTGGTAAATCAGTAGTACCTATTTATCTGGCAGAAACTATAATCACTCAGTAATGACTAAAATCTCTCGTTTTTATGAATAAAACTGTCTAATTGTTACGATTATTCGTGAAGCTGAAGTGTTACTATGAATGAAACTGTCATTTTAATGTGAATAATAAAATAGTCAAATTAATATTAATTAAACTGGCATATTACTAGATATGAATTAAACTGCAGAAAGTTAAACTATAAACAAAACTGGAATTTTGCTTTAAATACAACTGGATTACACATTAATAACGCTAAGATAATTATGAGATGAATTACCCATACCTCATCGACGTGAATGGTGTGAAACAAACAATGCGCTTACCTGAAAATGCAAAAATAACCTACATAAGAAATTAGTACCAATAACCATAATACTATTACAATAATAATAATAATATTCCACAAATATCACACAACGCCGTCTAGTCCCAAGCTAAGCAGAGCTTGTGTTATGGGTACTAAACAACTGATAAACATACTTAAATATTTCTAAATACATGCATATAGAGATAAATTACACCCAGACACAGAACAAATGATCGTGCTCATCACACAAACATTTGTCCTGGGTGGGAATCGAACCCACGACCACATATTATAACAATTTCAGACAAACAAATTGCACTACATGCCGGGCGCCATTTAAAAAGTTATTATTTATGATAAAATACGAATCAAAACATTGACTCCTAACACGGAACATGCTAAGACATTCTTGACACACTATTATCATGTAAATGACATTTGCATACTGTGTCTACTCTATGTAAGTACTTACTTATAAACTGGCGTCAAATACTGAACAAATCAGTTGATCAATTAGCATAGTCTACCAATAAAATGTGAAGACGACAGTACAACAATAAATAAAAACACTGGCGTGTTGCCAGTGTTTTTATTTATTTAAGCATTATTAAAAATATATATTAAGGGGTTAACCCTGAAAACGAGAAAAAAATCAGGTCTTTAGTGCATTTTGTTTTATTTTTATTTGCTGTTTATTTTTATTTTTTTCGTTTTTTAGTTAAACGACGGTTTTAAGGTTTCTTTTTTAGGTGGGAAAATCATCTAATGACAAATCACGCTCTTGGGCGGAGCGGAAGATAGTGTCAGACTTTTTCTGACTAAAAATCCACTCCGGTTCCTTCTTTGCCTTCGTACCAGGACCCCGGGTTTCACTTCACACTACCCGTGGCCCCCGTAGGCTTCGACCCTGCTGGGCCCCTACGATTACTTATTACTGCTGACATTTCCCTAAGGCGCGCGTGGAACAGTACGCGCCGTCGACAACTATATTGATCATTTATTAAATTGGAAAAATGAACTAAAAGCCATAGACGGGTCAATATCGTCAGCATGTTATGCCCTCAGGAGCCTACGAGATGAACTTAGCTTAAATATTTTAAAATCAGTTTATTATGCACTAGTGGAGTCAAGATTGAGATATAGCATTCAACAATGGGGAAATAGCTAAAGGTATAACTCTAATAGAGCATTTTTGTTACAAAAGAGGGCAATGGTTCGCGTTCCCCAAGTCGAGTCCTGTCGGAAGTATTTCCAGAGTCTGTCGATACTAACAGTACCTAGCCTTTATATATTAATAGTCTTGACTAGCCTGGCAAAACACATAAATGATTATGAAACACAGGACGAAAGACACCAAAGGGAAAGCACACGGAACCAATACTTGAAACATAAAATAAAGACCAAATTAAATGTTGCAAAACACTATCTTCAGTATCAAGCGGTAAAATTATTTAATTGCTAAAAACCTTATTTAAAAATAAGCTCAAATACTTTTTATTGGAAAAATGTTTCTATTCAGTTGAGGAATTCATGACTCAACGCTTATGTTCATGATGTTGGTTCATTGTTGTCTTGATGATTTAATTTTTTTATCTTTTGTTTTTATTATTTCTGAACCAATTTAAATAGTTTTTTTTTATCGTTTTTTCGTTGACAATTACTTACAATTTTAATGAATTAATGATTTTTCACAACCTATGAATTTAACATTTTATCATCTATTATTATTACTTTTGTGTTGATATTGTTGTGTAATTGTGATGTTTATTTAATTTAATTTATTATTCTAATGTTTTTTTTTTTTGTTTTATTGGAAATGTTTTAGTGATTTTTAATTATTTTTCTATTATTATTATTATTTTGTAAAACCAAATGAATAAATAAAAATAAAAAAAAGACTTGGGCTCGGTCCGGACAACGGCGAGCCACCCATTACTCGCCGTTAAGGTGAGAAATCATCAAATAACTCCTCCCACTTTGAGTGCCTGAGTACTAATACCTGCCTGCGTTCTTTCAGTTGCCCTTCGCGTTCCAGGGCCACGGTAACTTCTAAACGTAGGCGGTAGTTACAATAAACAGTGTCCCATTCAAGCTTTTTATTCTTTCCAAATAATCGTTTTCTATGTCCTTTGGGGAAGAACGGGCTAGAAACTTCATGACTCAGATGCACGTCTGAAACACTAATGTTACATACTGTATGGATCACAATTTTGGGCTGTGAAAAGGTAGAACGAGAAAATTGAGATGGATATGTGGTGTCACGAGAAAGGGTTAAGTGAAAAACGAGTACACTATAGGAAGTTTGAAAGTGGTGCCATTGACTGAAAAGTTAAAAGGAAATCGTTTGTCTTGGTATGGTCATGTGAAGACGGGAGACGAAACGTATGTTACGAAAAGAATTAGAAGTAGGTTACATATATACATGTGGATGAACAGAGAGGGAGACCAACGAAAAGATGGATAGATTTTGTGAGGAATGAATAAATGTAAAAGAAAAGAGAGTTAGTGATAGTACGACGGGTGACAGGGCAGAATGGAAGAAAAAACATGTTGAGCCGATCCCAAATAATCGACAAGGGCAGGAAGATAATGATAGTACTATTGCCGTGTTTTCATAATTGGTCCTTAAGACGGAAATTACTATAAAAGATTTAGTTATTCTAGATCCGAGTGACGTGGACTATACACATCGCAGTTGAGAAAAAATCTGTAAAACCCGATGTTACGATTAGATAAAGATAATTATGTAGGTATCCGTTTTTTGTTGGGTCTAAGCAGCTAACCTTCGTCTCGCGTCCTTTGGAATCTCGAACACCGCACCCACTTGACGACTGTCAACTGTATGTCAGTTTTAGGAGTTCCGTTCCAGTTTAGTGAAGTTAGGCAAAGGATCTATGAGCATCACTTGTTAAACCTGACAACCCACACAATACTGATAAGGTACGGCGAATTTGAATAATACTGGTACAGAAGAGTATAAAGATCAACACAAAGAAAGACCTACACCAAGCGGTAGGTAATTGAAATCCGGTTGTAAATGAGGATAACAGAAACATTACAGATTGACAGCCAAACTCAATATATAATTGGATAAGGCCGATGATTCAGAAGAAACGTCTAGTAATGTAACCAAGTCCAACAAAGAAACAATACATAATACACAAAAAATTTTCAAGAGATAAAAACCGATGAGCATCGCGACTCGCGACCCAACGACCTCCCAGCGGGATGCCAAGCTAGTGAAAGTGAACATACCTTTGTTTCGCGAGCATATGGACTCTAGAGTAAACAAACAACTTAAGAAAAATGTTAATGTCGACGTTTTATAGCCTTTTAGAGAGCCATTTTAATATACATGCATATAATAATATTATCGTATAGGTGTAATCTACTTGTGATGTCAAGGGCCAAGTATTTCTAACTGCCAGTTGTGGTTATGAAAAGCATTTTGTATGCCAAATCCACAACGGAGATGCATGACTATCACATAGAAACAGCTGAAATGTCTCACAAATCCCTAAGGCAAGGTAACACAATTGTGGCAGAAATCGGTATGACGACAGTATTTCCATGGACAGACTATACTAATATACAACTAAGACTTCGACAGTTTGAAACAAAAGTACATAAACACTATGAAAGGCTGCCTGAAACGAAGCATGATGTAAAACGAATGTTCGATAAGGCGTAACGATTGACGGCATGCGTTAAATATACGTGTGTGTTCACGCTGATTTAGTTAAATAAACAGGAAAACAACGCTTACAAGCTATAAATGCAGTAATTGGCGATTTTCACAGCAAAACGTGAGGTGAACATGAGTATTTATTAATGTGATAATTTGATAATATTTTAGCCTGTGGTGTCCAGCTGGGAGAAACAATAAATAACGTATGTTAATCATACGTTTACAAATGAGTACAAAACTATGTTTGCAATCGAGAAAATTGTGTACCTACTAGTAGAAACTTACATAAAACTTGCAAGCCAGGACACTTAGAAGTGGTGACAAATTAACAGCGAATGGTTTCTAAAACATGATAAAATAAAACCTTTCTACAATCTTCAGCCACATTATGGGGAGCCACATTGTCTGCGAAATCCGGGTCTATTAAATGGCGTCAAGATTCACGGCCTACCAAACAACGTTGTGCTTTGCATACCAAATATAACATTTGAACAGTTCCTCTTTTACTGAGCAAAATGCGTTCTAAAAAATATACGATACCATTTGAAACATATATAACAAAACTTAAAGGAGCAATGATGACACTGGTTAAGGAATTTAAACTTTTAAAACTTTGGCAAAGTTAACATTTAGTCATTTCAAATCGTTCGGTGCCTATGAAATATACTATCGGTATTCGTAGGAAATCAAACAGCCTACTAAGAAAATTATGTAGGAATGATTTCAGCAGCTTGTTCCTTATAACATTAGAATGCTAATCGATTCGTCTTTACATTGCGGACTGGGTAACAATTACTGCGAAGTGCGAACTATTCATTAGATGTTTACAATCACATGGGAACTTGCGTTTTTGCATCTTAAACTCAGTTCTCAACGTTCAGCTATAGATATATCTATCTATCTGATTTGCCAGTTGCTTAAAATTTAAGACTAAATTATAACAGAACTGGTTTAAAAAAAAAATCCTGTCGCCAGCTTACCACAAATTTTTCAACCTTAGTTCAAATCAATCAACGCACTAATATTGATTCTCAAAAGGAAATACAAGACGAGACTAATAGAAAGCATAAAAGAGGGGGAACGTAGACGGTCATTAATCTTTCCGACGTCACTCCTTATCAAAAGTCTCACCCTCGCCGTGGCAACCCCATGGCCCCAGGTAGACACACACAAGTAGTTACCGTCTGAAAGAGATAACATACTGGTAGGTACGCCTATGACACGAACAGTGTCGACGTTTTTATTTTTTAGAATGGCTCCAGCAAGAAATACATCAACTGATACACTGGGACACCATCAAGCAAGACATGGTATTGAACTACGTAGACATTTAGGTGACATTACAGAAAACAATTATTAGTCTTAAATTTTGTGCAATAGAAATAAATTCGACAAAATTCAAAAGCACTATCAAACGCAACGAATCTCAAGCCAGATTTCTATTCTTCAATTAATTTCAAAGCTTACCCCACTCATACTGATAATTGAAATCATAACCACGGTCGAAATGATAGACCTGTCAAATTAGGCGGTAACATTATGAGTCTGCATTACGATCTTAACAATGTCGATTTCGACATATCCGCACTTGACACCTGCGGTATCATAAAGGGGCGGGACACGTCGAGAAGTGATATGAGATGGAGACATTTGGGAGTTGGTCTAAGTTCATAAGAAATTACCATTTCAAAGAAAGAAGAAAAATTGACGAAATATGACAATGAAAAAGATGGTGATAGAATTTTCAGTGCTTTAGTCCGTAGGTTAAGGGGTCCTTACACAAAACAAATCAGGAAGAAGAAAGAGAATGAAAAGCTAAGAATCATTTCATAGCAAAGTACGATGACAAAGGAATATTTACCCATACGTTCTGACGATGACGTACTGATGTATGGGTATGTACTTACTTCATAAAAAAAAACATTTACACTGGTTGTGAACATTTTTAAAATAACCTATTGGAACGTACAACAATTTGGATTCTTTAGAGGCGAGAACTGGCTTAATTATTCTACGAGTAAATCCAAAAAAATTAAAGGAAGTTAAAATTCCCGCTGTCATCTGACACTCAGACGGCTGTCCAACCCCAAAGGCAGCGGTCGTGTGGGTGTCGTAATGACCTTGGCGCGTCGAATCAATACAAAACAATGCACTCGATCACCCATTGTTTCAAGCCAGGTTCCAATTTACACTTATTGGAGTTTGGAGTATTGCGTTAAACACTCGAGCAGAGTGATGTAAATATGAAAGCAAGTTTTTAGAAAATTGCAAACATATCTTGTGCGAAATGTGTGTTGTAAACTAAGTGCATTAATTGAATTGCCGTTAGTCTAGTAAGTTCGAAATTACAATTACTGTTTTAGATGCTTTTAGCCTGGCTCCGAGTAGTTTTGCGTTAGTCTTTTACTGTATGTACCTTTAGCTTCTTTATTAGTACATTTAATTGTTATAATTTAAAACTTAATTTCGCAAACTTTAATTTAGCCATCTCTAATTTTATTTTGATTAATAAATTCTTGAAACAGTTTTTATCGTTGTCAACCTGATTTCCTACTACACCGCTAAAGGGCTGACTAATTTCGATGTCAATAACGTCATTAGTGATGACAGAGGCCACCCAACCGAATCAGTTCACACGTATGCCATCAAACGGAGAACACACGTATAGAGGTTGATGCTTTCTAATATCCTCGCTTCGGGCAAGGAGTGTCACAAGTCATAATAATTTCTCTGCCTTTGTCACTTGGAATAACTTTTCATTACCTACATAGCTGATTGCTGAGCAATATAGGTTTAATTATAGATTGTTATTGTCCGCTATTTAAATCACCATATTGATCGTACGAAGAAACGCATTGTGAATAAGAAGTGGCCACTCGGTGAGAATAAGTAATATCGGAAGGAATGAAAATGCTTACATTTACCTTCGCTTAGTTAAATGTTTATTTTGACATTTCGGAGGACTTTAAAAAATTTATAACAATTATGCCAATGAAATGGATATGAATCGATTTGCCACATATTCAGCAACTGGAAATATCTCGTTCGGTCGTGCACTCGCGATTGCGTAGATAGCCAATCGCTCTATCGCTATTTCCATCCTGCGAGCGAAGCTACTGTTTATATTATATCAGGCGCATTTGTACAAAGGCGTCTCACAAAGCTGACAGCTTTGATTGATGGCTGACAAAATGGCGACATACGAGGAAGATGTCGGACTTCGTGTGTTACTTGTGAACCTGCAATCACGGAGAGTAATGCAATTTCTTCGGAATTTATTACCAAATAGCTGCAGCGTTGAAATCATTTTATAACTTTTAGTTTCTGGCTTCTTTGAAAGCATTTACTTCTCACATGAGCACTTAATCGAATCAGTTCCTACCTAAATAATATGTCTAAAAGCATTAATTTTATGTTGTTGCTAGAATTCAAACCATTATACTGCAGTAAAAATGCTCTTTCATAACAATCTCAAGTCTTTCTCTCTATGTTTCTATAGGCACGACTCGTAGAAGACAGAATTCATGTAAAAGGTAGCAAGGCGTCTGCCACATTTTTTTTTTTTACATTTTCCTCTGAAGTTGTTGTCTGGCGGAGTGCAGCGTACTACCTAGTATGAATCATTCATTAAGCAAGGCAACAGTTCATTTCTTCGAGAAAGAGAGAATTTTTGAAACTACACAAATTTGAACTACTTACGTATAAAGATATTCATAGTTTTTAGGTTTTGTTTTCTAAAGGTTGACCAAATCATAATTTTCAATCGTCATCTACTTGCGGCCAGTCTGTTGTATTGAAATATTACCCATAAGAAAAAATATGAAATGATTGTACTTATCTACTATTCGCATTCGATATTATCTTGCCAAAATTTATACTTTTTACTTTTAAGTCAAAACTTCGACTAATCAGCTACTTTGTAAGTATTGTTCATGATAACCTCGGATTTTAATTATACACTCAAAACGGTGAAGCAAAATATCGTGAGGAAACCAGCATGTCCTAGAACCAAAAATTCGAAGACATCTGACATTCACCAACCCGCACTGGGCCCGTGTGGTGGATTACAGCCCATTCCCTCTCCTAGAGAGAGAAGGCCTGAGTCCCAGCAATGGGAACATAAAAAAGCTGATTATGCTTATGCTACATTGTATCTTGTATGTAACATATTCTAAAATAACAGAACTATAATATGCTCACCTACATTTTGCTCAATAAATAAACCCTAGCGAGTCCCATAAAATGTCTCCAGTGATTTGACCAATATTTCTATCTAAAAGTAAAGATTCGTCGTTAAATCTTTGGAGAAAGGAGACCACCCGATGTGCCTATGGAATAACAATTAATTTTATATCCTCACAGGTAGGTATAAATAGTGATGTTCCACGTCGATATCACGTTTATGTCGATGTTTTAACCCAGTAGTTACATACAGGCATTAATATATTTTCTGACAAGTTTCTGATAAACTCAGTGTTATCGTTTGCAAACTTTTCCTATTAATTCATAAACATGTTTTTTTCCGTGTGACGATGCCCGAAATGAATCATGTTGTTGCTATCAATTTTAATAAAAAGAAGGGATGTACCTACTTGATCTATATCAAATGCACAATGTATTTAAGGTGCTTAATGTAATTTGCTTCTATGAAAACTCTGACAATTTATTTGTGAGTCATAGTGGGAACTTAAATATTAACTATAAATACTATTATACGTACCTACAATTTTGAAATATTTTAAAGTTACATGTCATTCGTATTTTACCATAATTTCCAAATCATTTCTCATTTCGTACTCATTCAAAGAACATAAGCCCTACCACGAGCTCTTAACGCGATCCTTTTGACGATCTAAACTGAAAGGAGGGAGCTATAATAATAATAATATTCCACAACTATCCCACAACGCCGTCTAGTCCCAAGCTAAGCAGAGCTTATGTTATGAGTACTAGACAACTGATGAACATACTTATATATTTCTAAATACATACATGTTATTAAATAGATAAATTGCACCCAGACACTGAACAAATGATCGTGGTCATCACACAAGCATTTGTCCTGAGTGGGAATCGAACCCACGACCTCCGGCATAGCAGTCAGGGCCACTAACCACTAGACCAACAGGCCAGTCAAAGCTATAGGGTGTATAACTCCTTCCCTCTTTCTCGCTCACACTCCTGACATTTTAATACGTCATGTTAAGGTATCAGATGCCGCCATCTTGTCCTTTGAAAGACTACTTCTTTATTAGAAACGACAAATATCTCCCAACTAAAATTCTACGACATCGACACAGAACCAGCACTGGGCGTCTCGTTCGCGGGTCGATGCAAACTGATCACGAAGGCCGGGGATACGTGACCACTGAATACAGGCCATAGACACACGGATGTCCACCATTGACTGGTGAACTACTATTTGTTTGTATATGTAAGTACCTATTATTTATAATATAGTACATGTGATTGAGGTATGCTACGTCACGTAGAGGGAAAAGTCCCAAAAAATATTTCCGAAGGAGAGGGTTAATCCTAGGGAGGGAGGGAGAGAGACTCGTCTAAGATTTCGAGCAGAAATAAGAAAGTGAGTAGCCTCTTTTCTATGTACAGTAAAAAGAAGTACATAGGTTATTAGCGGCGAAAATAATGCCATCCAAGTCGACTTGCCCCTAGGAGATAGTCAGCAGTGATGCAATAATTGATGGTGAAGCGCACTAGTTTATAATATTATTAGTGTGTGTAAATTTTTCTGGGGTCAAGGGTTCGATTCTGAATGGTAAACCTGCCCTGGAATGAAAGGCAACGAAGGAACTAGGAATGGGTTTTAGTCAGTAAAAGTCTGACACAAAAGGGCGGGAGATGTCATTCGATGATTTCCCACCCAAAAAAAGGTGGCTGTTTATACAGCCAGTTGCTTTTTTTTTATAAACTTTTTGAAAAAATCATGAATTCTTTGACAGCAATATATTTTTTTCTCAAATTGTGTCTTAGTAGACTTTTTCTAACACAATAATAAATATGAATATGACCTCTATGACATAATAACATAATTTCAATGTTAGTAATAAACTAGATTTTTTTTCCATAGATGGGCCTCTAATAACAGATTTCCTAGGATACCTATGTACATCAACTTATTTTCTAGCGATAGACAAGCACGTTCATAGAAACTATTTGTCAAAATACTGAAAAATCAAAACCAAAGTTCGCTGAAGCGCTAGATTGGCATTATGTCGTCTAACAAAACTATTAAAACATACAGCGGACAGCAACTTAAAACATAAAGTGCCATGAATTTCGCGACACTTACGCGTTTCGTTCAACATAGTGTCCACATGTTATCCATATAGATTTTATACCGCAGAAGTGACACAGCTTTTTGCCCACAATTCATTACAATAACACTCTATTTCAAAATTTAATAATAGTCCTCGTTAGTGTAAATTCAAAAACCACGTTCTACTTCTTTAATAAATAAGTGAATTCAAAATCACGTTAACTATTGAAACCCTTTATTGTAATCATCATTCTGAAGAACAGTTATAAGCCGCTAATATCTAACAACAAAATAAACAACAACGGTAAATTTATCTTTAAAATGTTTAACAGTTCCAGTTAAAGATTCAGTTTTTTTTTTTCGGAGATATTTATTTTTCTATTGTAATTTTATACCTTTTTTTGCAGCTAAAACTTATTTTTTAATCTTTTTCAACTTAAATATCATCAGTATGAAAGTGTGCAGAGCAGATAAACGAATATTTTGTAGAAAGCCACTTGTTTTCACTTCTATCCTCTTGAAGAATTTTTATCCATTCTTTCCTTTTCGGCTGACTAGTGTGAACAAATCTAGAATATAATTATAGTGTATGAAGGACGAAATCTCAATATCAGTAATGCAATATCACACATAAGACTACAAATTCAACTGAGCCTAATGTATATTTGAATACTAATCTAAACGTGATATCTAGGTAGATACGTAAAACCTAAGTGCTAACGAATGACAGAACTCTTACCTAACGACAAAACTTACCGATGAAAACTGATACCCAATGATATGCTGACATTTCATGCGAGTTTTTACAGTATCAAAAAACAAACGACGTCATAATTTTTGAATTTGACGGAATTCATTGATATCATTTATACAAAAAAGAAATAACATTAAATACAATATTCAAAAAAAAAAAAAAAAAAAACAAACAGGAAATAAAACATCTGTTCACTAAACCAGTTGTAGGTAAAAATCGTTTTCGTAGGAGTGAACATCTACATGTTAGTCTATGATTCTAAAATGGGAAGGCTTTTTAATAAAATAATATGTTTTCTAACATACTATTACGATATTAGAAGCTATTATATTGCTTGGAAAACCAGTAATTTTACTTAAATTACTTCAGAATTATTATTTACGTCCAGATTGAATTTAATTTGAATTTATAAGCGCCGCTCTCACACTACATGAACGTCAAAACTGTACTAATGTCATCAATATCAAGGTGCATAGAAGACACTGCACCTGAGTCGGTTGAAGTGAGTGTACGGCACGCGTAATCTAGTGCGTAGTACATATATATCGATGCCTATGTATATGTACCTGGATCAGGATTCAGTGACAGAATTTACTGACTAAAACACTCCAGGGGCCCAAATCTGCTATTTTTATAAATTCGTCATTCCAACACGATTCCATTGTCATTTTGCTAAAAGTTCGTAATCTCCTAATTCATAATGATCGATCGTTGATCGGTCAATGGTCTCGTAATAGAGTTATGGTAGAATGACAATATCGAGCTTATTAAAAGCAATGACTGCACAATGACGTTCTAATTGTAGGTCACTGATCAAAGAAACTGTCCAAATTTTAGCAGACTACCGCATACGTCAGACATTCATTTGTCAATATGCACGAGATTACCATTCTATGCCACTTCTTTCAATGGAGTGTCAGTGGTTGATCATTCGAAAGTCATAATGACGCCATTCTATTAGTAGATTACCAAACTTGTCAAAATCAACAATTATGAAATGAATGATAGACCGTTCTGATATTATTGTAATAGCAGACTTGAGGCCCCCTTAATTAAGTTAGCTACCCTTTACGGTACAGCAGGCAATTGACATTTCTGTTACCGTTTCCACCAAACGGATATGTCACGTGACAAGTGACGTGAGTCGTGACAGGTAAATGTCATTGCCATACATTTCGTACTAAGCGTTTGGCGGAAACGCTAACAGAAAAGTAATTTGTTTAAGCCTACAGGTCTACTGTTACACGGTGGAGCATACGGTAGAGGTGTGCCCAGCTTGGGCAGAGCACCACCGTGACCTCGTGGGAGCGATCGGTGGCAGCGATCTCTCGTGCCGGGCCTTGGTACAGGCCATGGTCTGGAGCCAGGAGGAGTGGTAGGCGGTCGCCTCGCAAATCCCGAAAGATTATCTGAGTGTAGCTCAATCATCATCAGAAATTATAATTCATCTACGTAAAAAAAGTGCTTAAATCTGTTAAGCGTTATTTAACAACAAAACCAAACATAGAGCTAACATTCTAATCACCACATATGTTGAAAGCAGATGACCCGAAACACGTCTGTGCCTAAAACGGAACAAGATTAGGTCATCCGGCGACTGGATGGAAGATTCGATTTTATACAAGAGACCCAATTATGACGTAATAGTCTGCAATCAGAAAACTAGCTGTTCCACGCGGTTTCACCCGCATCTTTGGTTACTGCTACGCTCTTGTGGGTCGTTGCGTGATGTTATAATAGCCTTTAGGCTTCCTCAACACAAAAATATGTTTTCAATTTCCGAAGAAAAGAAGATGAAGAACAGAAGTTCTTGAAGTTAACGAGATCAAATAAATAAACTCGACTACAGCTTTATAATATCAGTATAGATGTTTCTATTAGTCACTTGACCGAAATTCTCGTCCTGGGTAAACAGAAAGCATAAAGAACGTTCCACCAGGGCTGGGGATTTGTCCAGGGCTGATGGATTGTTCGAAAGAGTCACCACGGCAACGGAAAGGGGAATTGAAAAAACACGGATGAGTATAAGTGAGTAAAAGTCTGACACTCCCTCTTGCTCCATCCAGAGCAGGAAAAGTTATTTGATTCCCAACAAAAAAAAGGACGTTCCAGCTAGATTGTAACGGAACTTATTTTTTCAAAAGTCAAAAGTAGTACACACTACACAAAATAGTATTAACATAGAGTAGTATACACTTCTCCGTAACATCACACTCGAGATATATCGAAAGGATAAAAAAAAGAAGGCTAATTGCGCCAGCTAAATTAAGTCTCATGTAAAAGATGAAAAATGAGATAAGAAAGCAATCGCCATCGACAATTTTACAAGCGATATTAAGCCCAGAGCACAAATTTACTGGGTGCTACTGAAAAATCTCGCACTAAACAACCCAAAAACACTGCATAAGCTGGGACTGACACCGAGAACTCATTATTAAGCAGTGCTTTCTACTACAAAACCCAAAAAGCTAGTCAAAAAAACACAACACCTATCCGTTACGTAAAAAAATCTACATACAAAGGCATAAAGAATGTTTTAAACTACCGTCTGCAGAAACCACCAAATGAGACGTCAAAACGTGCCTTTCGTAAACACAATAGCTAATAACTGGCTCAATAAGTTAAGAGAATCCATTTCATTAGGTGCACTTGTATCTTCAGTGACGTCATCTTATGTAATACACGGTCCTATCGAAAGTGTTAACTTGTAATTGAGTACATTCTTCGTGCCAATCTTCTCACTTCAACATCGTCACTCGACATGGACAGTTTTCACTCATACTTGACTTTCTACCGGTACTTCACACCGGTGAAGCTTCAATGATCGGTAACGCAGGACCCAAGCAATTATTATTAACTTCTGTTATGCTAGCAGCTTCGCCCACTTGAGGTTAAGAAATTATCCCAAGGGAACGTAGTCCTAGGACAAAAAATCCACATCTAAGACCTAACCTGCCAAAATTCATCAAAATTGATTCTCAGACGTCTTCAAGGCTAAAGTGAATAGGCTCTTAATAAACTAGTGCGCCATATCATCGACGACTGTATCACAGCTTACCATCAGGTTTCATTTTCAGTTTATATCAATTAATTAAAAAAACACGGGCAGGGTTACTTTCGCTTTTATAATATTTGTATGGATAATATGGTTTCAGGGATTCGATAGATCACTGGTGATGGTGATGGCTTTAACTTTAACCAATTCCAAAGTGAAATGCACTTTGGAATTGGATAAAGTTGAAGCCCGCTTTTTCTTAAAATTTTTAGTCTAGAAGCTTGACCTCTTTCTGTCTTACACTGGACAAGCTTGTCAAGATAAAAACTCCTTGTTGATTACAAGAGCAACGTGTTTACAAACAAAATCTGATGCGCTTGTGTTTACTGGGTCAGCTTACAAATAAAGACAGGCAGCGCCATCTATTTGTTGTATTGGGTATTAGTCGACTAAATGTGGGTAGCAAATGCCGTCGATCGAAACTAAAGAAATAAAGAAATCATTCTCTTCTCTTGCTGGTATAAGAGAAGGTTTTCCCTCTTTAGCATAAGTAAAGGTTCCATGACAGGTCCGGTTTTAGGACATATATTGATTCTTATTCTGTTTAAGTACTTAATGAGTCCGGTTTTACTTTAAAGTATTCGCTAATAATTACCCGTTTAAAAACCAGAGCAATTAACATAACCTATTAACGAAAGCAAAATTAATAATCAATCATTTCATTTCCCAGTTAAAAAATCAAACATAGAATTTGTTAAACGGAGTTGCATACATTATTATTTTTGTAATGGTAATGTAAATTTTAAGACAAGTACGTAAGAATGAGAGTCGTGTATCGGACGTCCGTATGGCTGACAGTCCGACGCTTCCTGCCAGTGCCAGCGCCGCGCCGCCGGCACAAAAACACGCTCTACGCATACGCCATGCGCAGACCGGTGTGTGAATCATGTGCAAGCGCACGCGTGCCTCTGACACTTGGATGTCGAGTTTAGTACCGTACGTTACGCCAATTGCAGAAATTAATAATAGTTTTAAATTAACTTACCTATTTGTCCCAACTATCAAAACTAGGCTAACTTGAATCAAAAACGGTAGGTTTAATACTTTATGTATATATGTCGTGGCCAGATCTTAGAAATTGTACACTTTATGATATGGCCAAGTAAGACTGGCCAGATCGTTTTAAACGTTAAAGTTTGATGATATGTCAATCCTCGTTTGGACCACTTTCTTTAGACCTTTTATTATTATTATAATAGAAATCTTACATCAATGATATGGCCAAACGAGGATTGAAATATCCTCAATCGTTAACGTTTAAACGATCTGGCCAGTTTTAGTTGGCCATATCATGAAGTGATCCAAGATCTGGTCACGACATAATTATACAATAGTACAGAGGCGGACTTAATACTAGTTAGTCAACGTTTGGGTGATGCAGAGAAAAATAGTGGTAGGTGCAATGAAAAAGAAAAGGCGAATAAAAAGAAAAGATGTACTTTCAAACCTTAAATACAACATAATATACACTCAATTGAATAAACTAAATATAATACACGAATTTACTCAAACTATTGGTGTAAATAGACAATTGCGAAACACGATGATACTACTGCCCACTTCTTACCAATTAGTTCGTGAACTTTAATCTTGAACGTAAGCGTTTGCTTGTATCCTGAATTCCTGGAGGAGCGCACTCCACAGAGACTTAGCCTGAACGAAGATAGAAAAGTGAAAAAAGTCAGTACGATGACTGAGACATTGGAAAGGGCGGTTATATGATAAGTGTAGATTTCTAATGTGGTTGGTGCTAAAGGTAGATAAAGTCGATAAAGCTAAATAACAAGGGGAATTGGGAAAGTCAAGAAAAAATATTCGTGTGTAAGACTTTAAACAAGCTTAACCTAATACTCTTAAGTTATTTGCTTTGTAAACAAAATAATATGAACAAAAATATACGTTTAGTAGAAAAAAAATATTTTTAGACTTGGCATTACAAACCGAAAGGCGAAAATAGAATATGCTCAATAATAGTTGTAGTCTTTACTAACCCTTTACTGTTTCGTGCAGTAACCTTTGATACCCATAACGTCTTTACTTCCAATCCAAGAAATGAAATACACAGAATTTTGTACACTACACAGTAGTAGTTAAGTGTGAAATTTATATGTACACGACCAGTTGCACGTGCATAGTGTACTTTCGAACGTCCTGCAAGTTCCTTTAAGATACAACACGTCCGTAATGAAATTAGTTCAACCTCACGTATTCGAAGAATACTATCAACTACTTTACATATTCGGATATGTATAAACTATACGATTAACCAGTGAAATCATCTGCGGCATTCTTTAACCATTGCTCGTCTAAGCAAATTAGGACGCACAAATAGGAAAGATAAAACTGTACTTAAGTATACTATGAGTAAGACCTTACTCATGTTTTTGTAGTTTTAATTATGTTTATGCTAGATAGCAAGTTATTTTGCATAACTACATACATGGATGTCATGGATCTCTCTTTTCGCGACGATTACTTATTTGGAAGTGTACGAATTCCAATGGACGTTCGGACTTACACAACTATGCGTTACATCATTTTGGTGGTGCTTCACTGTCTTTTATTACAATCGAACCAAGTAATAACCAGTTTCGGTTTTGGTGTTTTGGCGACATGAGCACTGCAAAAAAATATGTTGACGAGTTACAGCCGTACCGGAAAACGGAAATTTACTGATTAACTACTTAAAGTATGAGGTGAAATGTCTTCCTATATCGTTGATACGTGTGAATTATAATAATAGGTCAAGTCACTTTCAGTCCCAAAATAATTATCGATTAAGGCTCTTGATCTAACAGACCTTCGTCCCTTCAAAGTGTTAATGTTGAGAAAGGAAGAACATAACAAAATTATAACATATTTGTTTGCTTTATAAATTCACAAGCCTCAATTTTGGCACAATACCAGATTGAATAAAATCAACAAACAGAGTGCACTGGCTTTGAAAAGGAACTATGTAGTAAGATAAACACACAAGGCAAACGCCACACAAAATCTGTAGCACGATAGTAATTTCTAATCTGGAGCGGGCGCAAAACTACTGCATTTCATATCGATCGCACAGCTGCAGTCATTACAATAGAACGCGACGGCTGTATAACAACATCGCCGTACCTTTGTGCCCTAGTATAATGTATAGCCCTAGTATAGTATGCCTAACTAATAAAGTTATAATTACGACCTACGTAAGCAATTACTATAATTAGATCATTGTGAATGAGAATTGTAATTGTCACCTATGTTTATACTTCAACGTTTATAATTATTATAAGTAAGCTATTCTAGTTCTTTACAGCATTTGCTTTTAATCAAGTACCTAAATGAAATCATAACGTTTCTGGTAATTAGAAAGATTATAATATGCCTCCAAGTTTATTACTGTAACCCGATTTTAATGCTACTACATTCAATTTGAAATATCTAATATATATTTATTGAGCACACCAACAATAGTGTAGTCTTTTTTAACCCAAATGTTGACTGGTAGAGAATGCCTTGTCACATTAAGTCCACCTATGTACCACTACTGCACATGAAGTTTAAATAAATAACCAGTGTTAAAATTACAGAATTCTCATCACATTCATGTCCATGGACTTTTAATATTCAAGCCTGATGTCATTCAAATTAATTTTTAAAAGCAATGATGACATCGATGTCTGGTTACATCAGGAAATGGATTCACGAAATTTTTAAACATTTCCTCAACGGAAATAAAAATGGCTTTCCGACGTGCACAGATTAAAAACTTTATCATATTCGTAATCGTACTTCCTTGCATTTAAAAAACAATCTGCAGTCTGTTTCTATCTCTTTTTCAAAAACAAGTGTGACAGAGATAGGTTATGTGGTAGGTAAATTGATCCGCCAGCCGATGTTGAAATGAGACACTACTCGTGCACTCGCGTCCCTAGATTCTTATTACCTGCTATCGCCATGTAGGGAGAAACAATACGTCATCCAGATTCATGTAGGGTTTCATACGGTTTCTTAAACTGAAAGTTTTGATAGTGCTTCTTGAACACATGAATGTTGCAATAGAGTTGAATGACCTGTTTCTTCCACCAAATTTGTACTAGAGTTAAACAGGTGTGCCACTGTGGGTACACAAATACTGAAGGGTACTACGAAAGGACATTGATTATACAATTTGCCTGCTGCGGTCTTCCCGTCCGTTATACCATCAGGCAGAATAGCAGTCGAACAAAGGTTTATATCATAAAAAAGTCTTTCAAAATCAGTCTCAGACTCATCGTAAGAATCCCAAGGCGGTAGCGATGACTACATAAAAAGATGTACCAATAATGTTTACGACTTTTAATCCAGTCTTTAAACAGTCGTAATTAATGAATACGTCGAATTACATCAGACGATTAAATTCCCCTCACGATCTTACAGCACGCAAAAGAAAATCGCAAATCCAGTTGGACAGCAAAAAGATCTGAATTGAATCACGAACGGACAGGTCATTGTATACAATGGAGCAAAATAAAGATTGAAGGAAAAATCTACTTCGCGAAACAAGATCAGATCCAACATTAGGTGAACAAAAATACAATTTTACCTATATTTTAACTATACGATCTGCATAATATTATATAAGAGTACTGTTTGTGAACATGTGTCGCAAAGAAATTCAACAATAAATAGAATTTGGGAAGCAGCAGCAACTATTTTAAGGCAGCGTATCCAAGGGACGACTGATTGGGGAATAAAAAGAAAGTTAATATTTTTACAATTTCCTAATTTTTTGTCCGTTGATATTGATGTGGTATCATAATCATCTTTACTACAATGTCACTGGATGAACGTTTGATAGGTGATATGGCTAGAAAGGAGTCGACTACTGAGTTAATGTTTTATAAAATAGAAGAAATTCGAATAAAAAAAAAAAGGTTCCCCCAACCCCCGGTATTGCAAATAGAATAAAGGCGTACAAATTTGAAGAAGACGAGATCACTTCACTATTTTTAATAGTCTTCAAATTATATCATGCCTACCACAATTTATTTTACTAATATTGAAGCCAGTTAAAAAAGCAATCAAAAGGACAGTTCACATCATAATCATGGAATGAAATGTGTAAAACATCACGAATCCCTTGAAATATTTATAATTCCTAGATTTAAAAACAACACCCGCATCCCGATTTGGTGTGAATGTGCAGTTCTAAATATAACCGTGGCTTAAACATTTGAGGGGAATTCGGGGGTTCAAAGACCTCGCGAACCGGCCCGTGCCGCGATAAAATATACCATTTTTATGGGAGAACTCGAGCGAAACAAAGTTCATGGGCAAATGTCGATGATAAACTTAATTTATTTGATAAATTATCAACAAATTGTATTAACATTCAAGGAAATATCGGCACGACTTCGTTCTATTTCAGACGCAGGACAGAAAAAGCTTTGTGCCATACTTATATGTGCAAATCTAACTTCTAAGAGTGAGCGCTTCTGGAAGCCCTTATATAAGTACATAGTTCTTGTGTTGGTTGGCATTCTTCCAAGCCTATAAACGTCGTGAGTGGCGAAAACGAAAGATGCAGCTTCCTTATAAAATGAGCTAACTGGATTGAAATGTAAAGTTTTTAGCAGTTTAGCGTAAGTAATATTAACTACTCAAACCTTTATTGCTAACTCTAGTACAAGTACCTATAGGCATCATAAATGTAGATCATAAAAGTTCATGGCCAAAGTCAATTAACAGTAACCGTGTTAATTTAATATTAGGAAATTGGAACGATGACGTCGTCGTTCCAACTTCCTTACCTCACACATCACCTCACACATAACTTCGATAAGTTTTTGGCTACAGCAAGGAATTTAGATAGAAATGTTGATGAATGCGTTTGGATAGTCTTAAACCAATTCGAGTCTTTTGAAAAGAAGAACAGTCAAAAGGAAAAGGAACTCAAATATCATTTCAATCAATATTTGAAATTAAATACCTACTCGTGGTAGGAGTTAGGACCAAAACAAGTTTGTTTAAGTTGAACCTTGTCGAACAATAGTGGCAAGACCACACAGTGAGCTTTATAACAATGAATCTGAAACTTGAATGGGGCTTAATCGCCTTTTATTTGTGGTCGGCTAAATGTTGTGACAAGATCCTGAAGTGGGAGCAACTGCGCGTTGATTTGATTTAAACGCTAACAGATATGCTATAGATTTGCTATAGGTACTGCATTAGAGGGGAAGGTCGCAAACCATTAAATATATTTGTTTTGATTTCATTATCATCATCATTTTAACCGAAAGACGTCTACTGCTGAACATAGGCCTCCCCAAGTGTTGCCACAAGTGAGCGTCTTGTAAACATCGAATTCCCGCGACTCTCACCAGGTCATCGGTACTTAATATCGGTTACATTATTATTACTCGTAAGTATATTTATTTGTATTTGCAGCAGGCCTTAGATGGTGATGACGGGATGATCATAAAGACTGGCCCTTTACAACTTTGGATAGAGAGATGTAGATTTGTTAATGGAGAGTGGAGAGGCCCATAATACTGCAATGGGTCAGTAAAGGCTTACGCTTACTTGAAAACTCAGCTATACCAACATCACTTAGAATAAATAAGAAAGAAGTTTCGCAGTAAAATATAAAATTAGAAAATATTTATGAAATAACTGATTCTGACGATTCACAACACCTGCTCGTACATTTTAGTGTCGTTTTGGATTGAACATTTAATTTGGGACCAGTTGCTTCTTATGGTAATATCGTTGCTACCTTGTTTTTGTCGTCATATTTTGGTGCCACATAAACATTGGCGGTTAAATCTGCAGATTTCTTGTACAAACCATTGCTGGGTAAAGATTTTTTATTTTATGTGCATTGAGAATGCGCTGTCTAAAATGTTGGGAGCGCTTGGTTTGTTTTCTTTAGAAGAAGACCTTTTCTGAATTATTACATTGAGGGATGAAGTCTACCCAGTATTTGATGTTCCACATCACAACGCACTTAATTCATGCAATTGGAAGGATCGAAATTGGCAATATGCAAGAATTTTGAAACCGATGGTTTTTTTAGGTTACGTCCGACACGTTCGCTTGACGCTTCGACTAAACCTGAGGTAGGTTTCGTCGAAGCTTCAAGCACTAGTTGTACTGAACCTATTTTATTTTTGCTTCTTTTTTGTTTCGTTTATACCTAACTAGCGTTTGAGTGCCTTGTGTTGTGCCAAATAAATCTATATTTTATTTCTCTTATTGGCCCTTCCCGCTCGCAAAAATGCACAGCTCCTGTGGCATATGCCACGAGGTCGAAATCGCGGGAAAAGCTAGTTCAAACATCGATTTCATGAGGTAGCATTGCAACAGCAACGTTAATGACATTCTAAACTAAGGTCGAGCCTTTAATTATGCGCATGTGTCCAAGTGTTTATGTAAAGCTTGGTGAGGATCCCGCTACCAGTCATTAGGTAGGTAGTTAGGTAGACTCGGTCATACTTCGAGTTTAGAATTACAATGTATCTACCAATATACCTAGTGTGGAGTAACTGTGTAACTATCATTTAGTAATAAAATATGGAAATATGATCAGGGAGTTGAGACTGTGAATCCTAAATTTATACATTGATTTAATAGTAGGTAATTACATAGGAAGAAGATTAGGAAAAATAATAGATGGGAAGGTTCTTTTGAATTTATTAATAATACTAATATAATAATACGAATTATATAATAATAGGTACATACATATTATAAAGGTGAAGAGTTTATTTAGTTAAACGCGCTAATCTCAGGACCTAGTGGTTCGAATTGAAAAATTCTTTTAGTGTTAGATAGCTCATTTATCAAAAATTATCAAGGACTATAGGCTATATTATATAACATCACGCTATAACCAATAGGAGCGGATCTGTAAACAAAAACGCGGGTGCAACAACGGGACAGCTACTGCTTTGTAAAATGAATTACCTACTAGTCCAATAAATAACGTAAGTACACTCCGGGTAAAACAGGCGTGATATCATGCAATTAATATTGTAATATAATTCACGTGCATTGAATAGGATATTATTTCCGTACCTTCTAGTCGAAAGCATTTGACGGTAAAATTAATATATTTATAAATACTATTTACCAACACTTTGGTGATGCAATGGATAGGTATACGTACTAAGGTAGACACCGAATAAACTTGGATTAATGGTCATTGACCCCGTCTTACGTTTATTGACATTTTTAATTTTAAAAAACGGAAATTATAATGACTTGAAGCAGTCTTGAATCTACAAAGCTATAATTGCGATCTTTTACATTTTCTAGTAGTGAAAAACAGTTGTTTGTTTTTCATATAGGTACCTACTCAGATATAATATTAGAAAAAGGTCATTGTACTTTATTAAAAGTTTATCTGGCTTCTACTATAGTGTGTACTACATCAGTTTATGGCTCATACCAATTTACATTATCAATCTTAATTCGTAAGTTTCTTTGAAATTAACGTTAGGTTTAGAGTGTTTAATATTTGTAATATTATTATGCTGAATTATAATCGTAACTAGGTGAACATTTTGATGAGGAAGGATATTGCATTGTGAAACTGTAAAAATAACAAGGTTCGTGCAAATACTATTTTTATTATTAAATACGTTACTTAGCTAGCCGTCTTTTAAATAGCTAAGTATAAGTTTTTGCGTCAATGTAGAGTGCATAGACTCATAATATACTAAGTAGTGCCACAGTATCTCGTGCGCTTCACCATCGACGATTGCATCTCTGCTTGCCATCAGATAGGATCGCAGTGAAGCACTAGTTTATATCATTTAAAAAATTATATGCTATTTTCGAATCTAGACCTCACTTTGCCGATAAGCAACCAAAGAAATCCCGCGATGATTTATCAAAAATAAACCAAAATCTTTTACTTCTATTGAATAAAGTACCCAACCTAATTAAAAAACCAATTGCGTGCAGCTCATACTGCGGAAATGTAATCTTGCTGCTTCGAACAGACGAGTTTATATCGTACGAAACCAGAGGGGCGAAGAGATTAAAATAAACGACCGAGATAAAACCGAGGCGACAAAACTTATGGGGGTAGGTCATGAGAGGTGTGCGGTCACAATATTGGTAGGTACCACAGCTAAGGTACGTACTGTAACATGCAAAGTAAATATGCATCACGCACAAAGTGAACAGCCACTCAATGGACCATTAATCACACGCTTTATTATTGTTTTTACATACCTACCTTGCGGAAACAATTGGGGCGTACGGGAGCCGGTATTCCAAATTAGTAAACACACACTGATATTGCACTGCACTTAAATAATACACAATATTCACTTTATTATTTATTTCGGGTCGGTTTATGTCAGCCGGTGACAGCTGGCTCGTATTTTTATGCCGCGGGGATGTCAGATGTGTCCTTGAAGGACGCTGTAGGAGCGCGCCATGTTGATTTGAGGACGGGCGCGTGGCGACTGCGCGCAGCCGCCCCTTGCGTGGCGCATGCGCTGTGCGTCACCCTATATCCCGCCATCCCGCCCGCACCCGGCCTTCCTTCCTTGTTCCCAAATCCTGCGTTGTCCTTGCTTGTGTATTCAGCTATGAGCTATGGTTCATGTAGCCGTAACTGTTAAGAAAATAAAGAGATTATTATTTTTGAATATCCTCTAACTGTAATAATTTTGTTTTTGGTTCCGGTGTAATTTAGACAATTTAATTTTAATAAATTTCTCAGTACCTACTTATTCATTTTTTGACGGTCTTATTCGTTTTATTTGGCTTCTACAGCACCCAACCCAGTAGTTCCACCGAAGTATACTGCCACAAGGGGTGCACTGTAAATGTAATGAAGGGCAACTCGCCTGGATGGGGTTTCGTTGTATAATTGTCGCAACTATAACTAACTTAATTCGCCACTCAGCCTAGCCTTTTCACTAAATGGCACCATTCAACTATCCTCCTGTATGATATTCAGCCATTCAATCAAACAGCTAGGCAAATTACTATTACTTGCCTAGCCCGGACGCGTTTTGCCGGCTGTGTCACAAAATAGATAGGTACAGAAGTCAATCTCATTTATGTACTTCACTTTTCAGGTTACGCTCGGCGATCGAGCTAGGGTCAGCGCGTGGCACCGAACTGTCCGAAAGCGACCGGGCGCGGTAATAAATGCTTACCTAATCTGAATTGTGAAAATATTACATGACCACAAAACTATCTTCTCTTTCTCAGTTCTGTGTTACGTTAAAACAAACCATCAAAATACAAGCAAATATCTCTCTGAAACAACTGATCCTAAAAAACGTCAATTCACTGTTTAATGTTGAATTTAAACAACCGTCCACTGAACAGTAAGAATAAGGTTTTTTTTGTTGGTCCATCTTTCCACAAAAAAAATCACAGACGCGTGACTCAAACGGATAGCACTCGAGCTCGCATTGAGCTGAATTGAGCCAAGATATCGTGTCCGTGAGCGGTGTCCGGTGTCTTATGTGTGCGTTGCTCAAGCGCGCTTTGTATGTAGATTGACTTCTGTACCTATCTATTTTGTGGCTGTGTTGACGACGGTCGTAAATAATATAAGACAAGGAAGATTCGAAAGAGCGAATATATTACGAACAACAATGCGGTTTCGACAAGCAACTACGACATTTGTTATGAGTTGTTAGTGTCTAGCGATACAAGGTAAATCAGAACACAATGATAAATCCAAAAAAATGCTCAAGTTTAAAAAGCCTAACAGAGGCCGGACAGACCGAACTCCGCCTAATTTGACCGGACACGCAACCAAAAAGCCTGACCGTGTCCGGCTTTAGACGGACGCCTGGCAACGCTATATTAGACACATCGGCAGAATATCGTTCAGGCAGCTAGCTGAACGGCTCGCCGTTAAGTAAGAAGCTAGGCTGTGAGCTGAATGGCATATTAACATAGATATCCGTGCATACTAAGCTAGTTGGCTGCGAAATAATCACAGTATTATTGAACTGTAGCACTAAGTTATTTTCAATATTTTACCACTGCATTAACTTACAAAATTGTTTGTGATTATGATTGCTTGGATTGTTTGAGCGGTCCCAGGTTTGATTTCAGGAGAGTAGACACAATTACATTCTCCTTGCTTGTGTTTATAGTGTGTTGACCGATTGGCTGCTGCACTGCGGGTCGCGGATTCGATTCCCGTACGGAATATGTCAGTGGCGCCGACTCCGCAGGTGCTCGGGGGCTCGAGCACCCATGAGAAATAAACATTAGGTGCCGAGCACCCCTGAGAATAGATATCAACAAACAGATCAGTAATCGCCTTTTAGGTTACGTATAAATTGTAATATTTCCTGATAATAAAAAATAGTTTGATTTTTATTTATAATGGTTTCATTTTATACTTTTATCAAACATTATTAGTAATTAAGTACGCAGTATGTAAGTAGGACATTTATTTATTTGTCGGTCGATCAGAGTGCATTTCTCTTCTCACACTTCGCCACTTTTTCGTGTCCATGAGCATTAGCACCCATGAGGTTTTCTAAAATCCGGCGCCCATGGAATCATCATCATCTTCCTGCCCTTGTCCCGTGTTATTTGGGGTCGGCGCGATACGTTTTTTTTCTTCCATTCTGCCCTGTCACTCGTTATGCTATCACTAACTTCCTTTTCTTTCATATCACTCTTCACACAATCCGTCCATCTTTTCTTTGGCCTCCCTCTCCGTCTCCATTCATCTCCATACGGCGCCCCTGGAATATGTAAATATTTGTATGGCCTACAGATAGGTGTTACGTGTCTGTGTCTTACGTATGCGAGTTCACATATTTGTGAACAACGTACCCACGATACAGGAGTGATTCCTTGTGTGGGAGAAGTGTTTTTTTTAGTAGATATAGTAGCAAGCAGTGTGGAACTTTGCTTGGTCGCATGATACCCAAACTTTTACTCCCCATAGGATCCCTTTAATACCTATATGAATATTACATAACCTTCATAAATACAATTTTGTTAGTAGTTAAACGACTGCACTTTCATTGTTGTCTGCCGACTCGAGGCCCGGGGGCGTACCAACGTGACGGGAAGCGAGTGATGCATTCGGGAGAGCACCCACCAATCGCCCACAAACTCGCCTACGCGAAAATGACGAAATAAGAGTTAGGAGAAGGCTCACAGACGAGAACAAAGTCTGAAACTCTAACTGCAAAGTATTGAATTGGACCTCAATATTGGCCAAAGCATTAATTAACATTATGTGTATATTACATGCTTTAGTACCCTTGTTTATTTTAATATTTGCTTTTTTTATGCACTTTTTCTTTGAGGTGGGGAAATCATCCAATGACTTCTCGCGCTCTAGGGTGGAGCGTGCGTGTCAGACTTTTACTGACTAAACCACACCTTTTTGCATTTTTGTCATGTTGTAGACTGCCTAAGGCAATAAGTCCGCCTTTATACCTTTGTGTTGCATGAAGTTTTAATAAATTTGGTAATTAATGGGTGTATGTCAGTCTGTCAATGATAGCGTGACTACTGACAGGATAGAATGGAAGAAATGTGTTGAGTCGACCCCTAGGGACAAGGGCAGGCAGATGATGCATTTGTCTAGATTGATGGCAATCAGAGCTTAGGTACACTGCCACCGTGGTATTGATGGCAATCAGAGCCGACACTGCCGCCGTGGTATTGATGGCAATCAGAGCCCACACAGCCGCCGTGGTATTGCTTGTCGTCGGAACGAGTGATTTTAATTTCCTTCAGCTCTTATTATAACAAGATTTTCGATTGACTGAATGTCTTGTTCCGATCGAGTCGACCTTCTGTACTCGCCTTTGTTATGACTAAACACTGACAACCAGCGAAGCCTTATTTAATTAGCAAATTTACCCGAAATTAAACTTTAGCTGTAAGACATACGGGTTAAACTGACAGCAGTGGAAACATTGCCCCTTTATCGGCTGCATGTTCACTGATTTTAATACGGGTGGTGCCGAGATGTAACAACATGATTGCGTGAAAATGTAAGCGTCTCGCTCGGTCGGCATCAGTGTAATCGGAGTCTTCTCAGTTTGTGATTTTCATGCTTATCTAAATGGATGAGATCGTAGTCACCATACCTTTCTGTACAAACGTTGGTCTGTAATACCACAGAATAAGAAATAGTACAAGTGTAGATAGATAGATAGATAGATATATTCTTTATTGTACACCAAAAATGCAAATTACATTAGGAACTTAATATTAATATAGTGTCACAATGGGCGGTCTTATCGCTAAAAGCGATTTTTTACAGTCAACCTTAGGATGGATTTGATAGAGAAGGAGAAAAAAGATACGCAGGTAGTTCGTGGGGTTCGTGTAATACATAGATGACCAAGATAAGAGTCTACTGCGAGTCACTCGCAAATTATAAGTAGTAACGAATGACGAGAGCAGACAGGATGAGATGCTAAAAAACTAGGGGACTATTAAGACCACACGCCAGCCGTGAAAATGTGAGCTAACTTTGCTAGCAGCGTTCTTAGTTTCTTACTGGTTTTGTTAGGTACCACTGACTTTATGTACCTACTGACCACCAATAGTCTAGTCTGAGTGTAAGATTATTTCCTGAAAGAATGTTATAAATCATCGACATCATCCGGTACAGTATGAGTGGTCCGATTAGTTACAGAATTGAGTCAGCTGTGCTGTAAAAGTGATAATACCTACTTTTTATACTTTGCCTTACATGTACCAGTTCTGTTATGAGTTTCTGACGCACCGGTAAAGACAGACTTTACACAGAACTCCAGGAATACACCTCGTTTACCAAGCGTACTACAACGATAGCTCGATAGTAGGCATGTATGACTAAGTTGACTAACCGTAACATAGGTACCTAGTTTTGAACACAAATAATGTTAGTAAGGCAGGTAGGTATACCAAAATTGCCAATATTATGCCAACGTAACTAGCTAAGGTATAGGTAACTATAATTATTCTTAAGTACCTACCTAGGTACAATGACGTAATAGGTACTACATACTACTTATATCATTGAGTACGGTGCACTATGCCCATTTTCACTTACGCTTATCGAAACCAAAATGTTTGTCTTAACGTGCTCTTAGGAATTCACTTAGGTAGGTGCATAATGTCCTTGCAAAAAGGCACGAGAGGCGCGTGGAGGTGCACCTGGGCGAAGCTCAAACATGGCGGCGCGGGGCGGACAGACAGAGCTCGGGCGGATCTCATCGCGACGGAATGGCTTGGAGACAGCGACTGTCGCAAGCGCAACCCAGCGCCGAGCACGCCACTATCGCGGCAGCAAGACCCTTCTTTAAGCAGTGGTTACAGAGGCGTCACGGCGGCGGTCTCACTTTCCGCCTGACACTGGTTCTCATCGAACACCCAGTTGTCACTGTTGTGTGGATACAGTGGAGGTGGCACTCATAGGACACAGTGGAGTATACTATGAAGGTCTGCCCCGCTTGGTAGGAGCCCTGGCGTGTTTCCTGGTGTCCAGCCCTGGTTCAGGCCATGATAAGAAGCGAAAGTAAATGGCAGGCGGGCCTCCCATTTGATTTCGCCTCCTTACTTACCTCCTGTGGAGCAGTAATACGTGCATGCGAAACCGTAAGGCGGAGACAAGCCTCACGCACAACCGGCGGAGACAACTCGGAAATCGCAAAGCGATTCGCCGGCCACCGTAGGCGCGGGCTTGTGCACGGCGGTAATATGTCGTCCAGCAAGCGTGCGCCTCAAAGAAATCAGCAAGATCGACGAGTAGGGGCCAGCAGGGTCGAAGCCTTCTGGGGCCAAGGGTCTGCTTCTGAAAGGAAGACTCGGCTCTGGTACGAAAGGCAACGAAGGAACAGGAGTAGGTTGTTAGTCAGTAAAAGTCTGACCCTATCTCTCGCTCCGCCTAAGAGCGGGGGATGTCATTAGATGATTTTACTTTTTTATTAGTCTGAGGATTTACCAACCGAAAAAAAAAGCAAGATTGACGAGGTCAGTTAGGGCCGATGCATGCTAGGACTACGCATTATTCAAAAGTGTTACGTACTGTACTGTGCCCTCGCAAAGGGCAACTGAAGGAACACTATGGGTTTTAGTCAGTAAAAGTCTGACACTCACTTTCACTGCACTCACAGCGGGAGAAAACATTTGATTTTCCACGTAAAAAAAAATTATTTACAAAAATACACAACCGACCTCAATGTAAAAAAATTCTAAAAAGTGCAAAATAACTTTAATTTCGGAAGTCGGTGTTTATAAAATAGTTATGTCTCTTCGTTATTTAACACCGACTTCCGAAATTACAGTTATTTTGCACTTTTTAGATTTTTTTTTACATTGAAGTCGGTTGTATTTTTTTTATTTTACATTTTTTTTGTTGTGGTACCACCACTAAAAAGTATCCCTCAGCCAAACTTACCTAAATAGTGTGCCTATTAGGTACCTACCTAGGTAGATACTTAAATTAAATAAACTAAGTTTTTGGACTTATTTGTGTATTGGGGATTAATTGGTTGTATCCCAAAATTAGGGCAATGTTTCGAAAGTCTTTCTCTGGCTGTAATACGAGTACATTAGTCGGGTACGGTGGTGATTTCACGGTCTGCGTCCAACTCCATCGCTGTCCGAGCCATAGGGGTCCAGTACACGGTCATGCAAGCGTCAATCAAAACCATCAATCATGAATGAAGCTTGACTGACGGAATTTTATCGCCATACATTTTTCGTCTTGCAAACGTCAGTCATCGCATTACACGGTAGGTTTTTCGTCAGTTAAGATATTTGACTGTGGCAAAACTGACAGCAAAACCTATCGTGTAATGGACCCCATAGTCCGAGCGCGGACTGATGAATGATTGACGAAACGGATATCTACCTATGACAACTATTACACGGACACGGCCATGATTGCCGCTTGTCAATCAAAACCATCAATCATGAATGATGTTTGAATGATGGAATATTAACGCCATTTAGTTTTCATCATGCAAACGTTAGTCATCGCAATACACGGTAGGTTTTTCGTCAGTCAAAATATTTGACTATGGCAAAACTGACAGCAAAACCTATCGTGTAATGGACGCCTTATGTTTTTCGTCATGCAAACGTCAATCTTCGCATTACACGGTAGGGTTTTCGTCAATCAAAATATTTGACTGTGGCAAAACTGACAACAAAACCTATCGTGTAATGGACGCCTTACGTTTTTCGTCATGCAAACGTCAGTCATCGCAATACACGGTAGATTTTTCGTCAGTCAAAATATTTGACTGTGGCAAAACTGACAGCAAAACCTATCGTGTAATGAACGCCTTACGTTTTTCGCCATGCAAACGCCAATCTTCGCATTACACGGTAGGGTTTACGTTAGTCAAAATATTTGACTGTGGCAAAACTGACAACAAAACCTATCGTGTAATGGTCGCCAGGCGGTAGGATTTCGTCAATCAAAACCAACTGACAGCAAAACCTATCGTATCTCTCTGTAATGTGTGCTATCGTGTAATGGACGCCTATCTGTCCTTCAATGACCGCCAGCTAGGAACTGGTTCTGTGAAAACAAGGCTTTAATCATAAGCATAGGTGAAGAGCTGAAAAAAAAAATAGGTATAATTAGGTGTAGGTAGGTACTTACTTAAAATCACAAATAAAGCGTGCAATCAGCAAACCATTTCGAAGAGGTTTAGTTTCAGTAGAATTCGGCAGAATTGCAAACAATACACGTGCCTATTTTCTTGTTATGATTATTATCTTTATCTTTTAGATTAGCTGTTCACTTTAAAAACGATGCGAACTCGAAGTACTAAAATGTGCATAGCGTACGTATTGTTACGCTATTTTGAAGATTCTAAATCGAAAAATAATAACTGAAATTACATACTAATTGTAAATTCAATAAAAAAGACTCAAAGTATCCAATTTATATATAATATAAACATATTTATAAATTGTTATTGAAATCGTATGAAAATGTATGATAATGAAATCTTTTAGAAACCACTTTTTTATCTATTTGGCGGGGCCGGGAAAATAAGTTTGGGGCCTGTGTTACCAGAGAAAAATATCAGGAATTTAATGCAAAAAAAGGATATTTTTTTGATAAAAAAAATATACACACTGGATACAGTGGAACAGAAACCGCTGCCCTGCGTTCAAAAATGAGATTAGAGTTAACTGTAATGACGTCATCGGGTAGATACTCAAAGCTCGCATTTTTGAACGCGAACGTAGAGCTCAACTGTCAATGCAAGCAACTGTCACTACTCTTTATACGTCTGTGGAATTGCCGAAATTACTGCAACTAGGAACGTGAAATTTTGGACAGAGCTTCCTATTATGACGTTGGCAAACCAAGTCCAAAGTTTGCATTTAGAGAAGTACTTTTAAGCGGGCGAAGCCGCTGGCAGCAGCTAGTCATTAAACTATTATATTTTAGTCTTGCATCACTGATAACTAAACGTGCTGATTTTGACACTTGACAGGTCGTCCGTCAAACTCACGTCAAACTTGACCAACAATAACAGCTGTTTTTCAGTGATTCGTGATTTCGTGTCGAGAATTTTTATGCGATCCCTACCGGCTGTTTGCTTTTTTGTTCATTCCAATAGTATCCCCCACACAACAAAACTATGCCCGAAGATTCGAAAAAGAACCAGTTAGTATATTAACCGTCTTTTCCTTACTAAATTTGTGTTTTGGTAATCGAACTGTTTATCTTTATAGTGACAAGAAAAAAGGGGATCCAAAAGACCAGCGTAGACCTAGGCAAAGGCACCAGCAATCAGGAGCTGAAAAAAATACGGATAAAAAGACAGAAGAGCCTAAAAATGCCCCTAAAGGTAACTTCAATTTAACAATCATTCCAAGTTATAAATTACCTTGCTAGTTTTCGTATGTGCTTGCGGTATTTCGTATTGTAAGTGAATTAATGTTATTTCAAAACCTAGAAAATATTGTTGTATCTTCTGCTTCCTTACAGAGGAGAAGATTTTTGTTAATTCTTTTTTGCACAGTAAAACCAATTATATTACAAAGTGATAATCAGAGGTCGAAATCAAGTAGAGTTAAACATGTACATACACCAATTTCATACAGCGAAATAATAAAATGGATATGCCTCAAATCCCGAGATCAATTTTAAAGAGCAGACAGAACAACGGCAAGTAAATTTTTGATGAAATTATTATGTATCTACATAAGTTACCACAATATATATCAACGAAATAATTGACTAAGCCTTATCAAATCAAGATAACGGACAGTCTAAGGATCAATCAATTAGAAATTGAATTTACTAGATTTTTTATGAAAATAAATAATCATGGCTTAATAATTTTTTTTGCTAGCTGGAATTCATGACTTTTGATATATTATAATAATATTATTGGCAACACGGGATTTTTCATTAGAAATCCCGGGAAGATCCATATTAATATCATCATTTCGATGCAAGTACATGAATAACTCTACCTAATTCCCACCGACGAGCAAGCTAAGTTTAAGTTCTGCGAAAATCCATAAATAAAATTAAACACTGGACTAATTTCACATTTATTTAGTTACAGTACCACAAAAACCAGTCTACGAAAGTCCTCCGCCAGAGTTTTACAAAAATTTAAAAAGAGAAACAGATGAAATTCTCAAAATAACTGAAGAAGAAAACATAAAATATAAAAAGAAAGAAATACAAAGCAACTGGTCCAAGTATGAGATGCCGATAGACAGTTATGAAGAAATTGAAGAGCATGAGAACTTGGGTGCTGATTATGAGGTAAATAATCTAATTACTGCTCCACACAGAAAGCCAGACAAATGTAAGCCAATTTTTATTTTGAAAAGACGCAAGGAGCTGTGGTGGAGCTTTTACTGACTAAAGCCCACCTGTGTCCCTTCAGTTGCCCTTTACGTTCCAAGGCCACAGTAACTCTTTTAAACATTCCTGCAACTCCAGGGTAAAGGTCTAATTCTCCCTTTTGTTCAAAGGTATTTACATACACGGTGTCTTTGACATCGACGCAAAAACGAATTCCACGGATCCATTACATGATTCTGGACCCCTCAGTGGTGGAATTTTTCGTGGGCTTTTTCCTAATTAAAAAAAAATCTGTACTTTTTAAATTTAAACTGTGTAAAATGTTATTTTAATCAACCCCGATTTTTTTTTATTGATATAAACTAGTGCTTATTGGCACAAAGATACACCTAGTGCCAAACTACAAAAAAAAACTGAAAATTGGTAGGATTGTTCAAAACACCATCATAAAGTGAATCTAAAAAGTCCTGTGATCTTTGACCCCGAGTATTTTTTTCCAGGTGTCGGATCGATGAGGATGTCTAAATTGATCGGACGTCTAAATTGATCGGACTAAAAAGTCGGTTTTCAGTTTAATGTTTTTTTTTTTTTTTAAAAAAAACGCTAGAAATTACTCCTGTATCGTGGGTGCATTTACAAACGTGTAAACTTACTTATATACCTAAGACACCTATACCTGGAACAACGATCAGTTATTTTTTTTCAGATGGAAAATCGCCATATGCTTGGGTAGAGCGAGACGGCGTGTCAGACTCTTACTGGCTAACCCACCTGTGTTCTTCAGTTATTCTTTGCATTTGCGGGCCAGTCACTCTTTCAAACGTTCCCGCAGCCCTCGCAAGCATGCAAAAATGGCAAAGAAGGAACAGAAGTGGGTTTTTAGTCGGTAAAAGTCTGACACTATATCTCGCCCCGCCCAAGAGCGGGGGATGTCATTGGATGATTTTCCCACCCGAAAAAAAAACCAAAAATTGCCCTCTCAGGCATCGGCCCTACTATCTCTTTGCGGCGCTCTTGGAACACTACGCGCCGTTGACTCGGACTCCTTACCGGATGGGCGGATAGCGAGCTACCCACTGCCCGCGCCTACCATGGCCAGAAATCGCTCTGCGACTCCCGACGACCCGGGCGTCTCTTTCGGTGGCGGCTGGGGCATGAGGATGTCTGTTTTGTCACGGTTGCGACCATTTCCTTCGCTCGCATTACTGCTTCGCAGAACGAGGTGACCGCTTCCCATTCCCTCTCGCTCCGGACCATGGCCTGAACCAGAGTCGAAAGCGAGAGATTGCCGCCGCCGATCGCCTCCACAAGGACACGGCGGTATTTTGCCCAAACGGGGCAGACTTTTAACGTAAGTTCCACCGTGACCTCCGAGCAATCCGCACAATGGACACCTGGGCGTTTTTTCCGCTTGAATCCGAAGGAACCTCCCGAACTGGCCGCCATGTCCAGTGAGGACCTGCGTCAAGCGAAAAATTAGGACGCCGTGGCGCCTCTTTAGCCATTCCTTAAAGAGGGAATTGTGGTCTGCCCAGTGCTAACGCAACAGTCACTGTCTTCATACAACCATGAGATTCGGCCGGAACTGTGTCCGCCATGCCACGATTTGTCGTAGCAGTGGAATTCCACCCCGGCTTTGCATCTCCATGCGCAATTCGTGCATGTGTGCAAAGACTGGTGCCGCTAAATCCCACGGTAGCAGGCTGTCAAGGATGCTCACTACCTCGCGCGAGACCGCACCTTCCGGATGCCCATGACCCCTTGGGAGGAGTTCTGCTTGCTGGCAGGTCGCTTCCGCGTAACAACAATTAGTTGATACAAATTTTGGATCCGTACAGGAATCACATCTACGACACGCATCGCAGTAGTAGCCAATCACTCAACAACTGCGTCAACCGTACCTACCGTCAAATGTCAAATTATCATGACTTGATGTGCTAAACTAAATTAATGGTAATAAACAATCAATAAGTCACAGATAAACAAACGCAATTCTCATCTAAAGTTTTGTATTCAATGTACATATACTAGTATTTGTCTTTTTCAGAAACTCATACAAGCCCCACTTTCAATTGGCGGACATTTCCAATTCAAACACGAAAAGTCTTGGGACATGAACACAAGCCCGTCGTTGTATGATAAATACTTTGACATAAATATGGAAGAGCTCAATATGGCGCTCTGTTCCATTCCGTTCTACGAGAGAAACTCGATAGAAGAAGGTACATTCAGCCAAGCAGATATACTGACTATGAATAACAGATCAACTAGGTTCAAACAGAAATATTACAATG
Organism: Mythimna pallens; assembly: GCA_961205895.1. Classification (NCBI taxonomy): domain Eukaryota; kingdom Metazoa; phylum Arthropoda; class Insecta; order Lepidoptera; family Noctuidae; genus Mythimna; species Mythimna pallens. Next base: position 19,431,792 of record OY540837.1, read on the forward strand.
ATAAATCATACTCAACTCCTGAAATTGAAGCTCAAGATAAAATTCTAAACAATCTTAGAGAGAGTATTAAAGAAGATAAAGTGGAAAAAGATACAAGTCATGATATAGATATAAAATATGATAAGGAACGTAAAACTTCTGCAACAGAAAACACAACGGATATTAATTTAGAATTAAAAACAGAATTAAAGACTGAGGCGGTCGATATTGTAGAAGAAATTATAAATGAAGCAAATCCCATTGATACACCAAATATTGAAAAGGAAATCGAACATGACGACTTTATTTTTGGAGATACTAGTAATCTTACAAAAGATACTAAAGTCTTAAATATTCAGGCTCCTAGTTCAACGGAAAAACCAGTGTGCTATATTGAAAAGAAGCTTGTGGTTGATAAAGAGACGCCTATGGTTGCCAAGATTCCGCAAGTTGACCCTGTGCCTGTGGTCCCTAAAGGTAAGATTGGCTTCTTAATTCATTGGTGGCAGCTAACGTATTTTTCTAAGGGCCTGCGCACATCTTGCGAGGCAATGCGGTCGCGGTCGATAGTTGTCACTACCGAGCACATAATATTAATAACATTGCGTTTTCCAAAATAAATCACTAGCACTTTTCCCGCTAATTTGTGCCCGTGAATTTCATACACTTTTCATTACACGTTCCTAGTATACAAAGACATTAAATCTTACTAGATTTACTTACTTATAATACGGCGAAAAAAACCACAGCTAATTAATTCATAGGGTAATTTTATCCTGTTGGGAGTAGATTTAGAATAACTCACATTACACCAACATGTCATTCTTTTCATTAAAGGTGTGACCAGACGGTTGCAAACCAACGTCTCAACCAAGGTGACCTTACTAGTTTCAATCCGTGTAGACAGCAGTTGTAATCTACGACCTTCAACGCCCTTGGTTGGGAGGCACGTTTTCCCAACCACCGAACGTGTTGGCACTTGGTTTACATCCATATAGCTGCAACACAAACCAAACACATCAACCAAGGTCACCTTGGTTGGAACGCTAGTTTGCAACCGTCTGGTCACCCCTTTAAGCTAAATTATACCGCGTTTAACTTAGACGGCCCATGTTATAAGGATCGTTCTTTTTTCCCTTTATGAAGATAGTTAAAAATAACGATTAATTACAAAACTCAAGTAATAAGTAAGTAGTATTCTTATGAAGCACTTTTAAGGGTAGTTTTGAAAAACTAAACTAACTAAAACGTTTTTATTTATTGAGATAAATATTTGTGCCATGAAAAGTTGAAGGGGAATCGTTTGTCTTGGTATGGTCATGTAAAGAAAAGGGATGAAACGTATGTTACTAAAAGAGTTATGAGCATACATGTGGATGGATGGATTGTGTGAAGAGTGATATGGAAGAAAAGGAAGTTAGTGATAGCATGCCGAGTGACAGAGCAGAATGGAAGAAAAAAACGTGTTGCGCCGACCCCAAATAACACGGGACAAGGGCAGGAAGATGATGAATTGTGCCATATTTCTAAAAATTATGAACCCAAGGAATAAAATTCTCACATACAACCTTCAACACCGTTAAATCGTTTTATAGGGGTAGTTTTGAATAACGAATAAAGAAAACCTTTTTTATTTACTTATGTTACTTTTTGAGGACACGGTGGAGCATACGGTAGAGGTGTACCTACTTGGCTTGGGCAAAGCACCATCGCGTTCTCGTGGATCGTTGGATCGGCGGCAACGACTCGCTGGTACAGGTCATGGTTCGGAGCGAGGAGGAGTGACAGGTGGTGGCGCTAGCAATACTGCTTCGCAGAAGGAGGCGGCCGCACGCACGATATAACGGCTCTAACGCTCCAGCCGCCGGGATTCTGATCCTGATTTCCAGCCACCGTAGGCGCGAGCTTGCGGACGGCGAGCAATAGGTAGCTCGCCGTCCGGACCGAGCCCAAGTCGTCAACGGCGCGTATTGTTCCACGCGCGTATCAAGATGTCAGCAAAACCGTAGGGGCCCAGGAGGGTCGAAGCCTCTGGGGCCATGGGTTCGCTTCTGAAAGGAAAACCCGAAATGCAAGGTAACGAAAGAAAGTCTGACACGCCCTCCCGCTGCGCCCTAGTGCGGGAGAAGTCATTAGATGATTTCCCACCTAAAGAAAGAACCTTGTTCTGATTGGTCGCGAGACGTCACCTGATCGTCGTACTTTATTCTGATTGGTCGCTAGACGTCATCTGATCGTTGTAGGTACTTTATTCTGATTGGTCGCGAAATGTAACCTGATTCGACAAGTGCGGGAGAGTGATTTTTAAAACTAAGTATGTCTTGTTTTCAATCCCAACACAGTTTCTCTAGTGCTAGTTTTAACTAAAACTCGACAACTGTATGACAACTAGTTTTATCTGAAAATCAAATATATCAATGGTAAATTCTAGTTTACACAAAGCAAAACTAAAAACTAGTTTAAAAGAAAAAACTAGTTTTAACTAGGGAAAATGAGTTCTTACGAAAAACAAGTTTTAACTGTAACATAGGTATATATATCTATAGACAGATGGATACTCTTTATTGTACTTACATCATAAAAAAATATAGGTAGATGCGTGAGCTTTTGCTCACTTCTGTGTAAAGGATTTATTTTAAAATTTGTTTTTCCATAACAACAAACTGCAACCGCGCCTGGTCTTGTAAGATTTACGTAGCTCCTAAGTAAGCCCTTTTCTATTTGGTTAACATATAGCTAGGTAACTATAGGAAGAAAAAATGTTTAGATAAAAATAATAGTGGTTTTTTTTAATGTGGGAAATCATAAACGTTTTCACACTACCCATGGCCCCTGCTGGGCCCCTACGATTTATTGATATCTCCCTGAGGCGTGCGGAAGTATTCTGGTGGAAGAACTCTCCAATCCTTTCCTACCCGTGAATATATTGCTCCGGCCCTTATATGCCTAGCTGATAGCAAACAGAATAAATTAGTAACCCACTAAGGGCCTATACATACGGCGTCTCTTATGCGCACATCATATAGCATAAAAAAACCGGCTCCATCTGGGATTATAGCGCTTTCACGCGCGTGTACAACTTTGCATAAAAATAAACGCTGCGTGCACGGGCCCTAATTGTCAATGTTGTGTTTCGCATCTTTTCGGGTAGGTAGTTACTCAAAATAATGTTGCAATAAAACAAAACCTTAATATTTATAATCTTTATTTCATTTCAGTGGCCGACACACACACAGAAGCAAAGAAAAATCCAGTTATTGAATCTCCAGAAGATCTTGAAAAGTGGTTAGATGACTTTTTGGATGGATAGTTAAACACTTTAATAGTAAAATTAAACAAGGTACTTACAGCAGCTGTAAAAATTTATAAATTGCTGGTGTGTGGAAGATAATGTATAAATGTAATGTAACACTTGCCTATTTACTGTAAAAAAAGCTTAATAGAAACACTCGTATATTCTGTGAAAGTAGTCAATTTTATTTGATATAATAATATAGTACTGCAGATTGCAATGGGCTTATAGTGCCGCTTTAAAAAATAAGTTACGAATGCCTGTATAATAATTGAAAAAATGCTAAAAACTAACTTCATTCTAGGTGTGCGTTATGTAGGTACCTACAAAGGCTTATTCCGTTTATCCATCCTAAACGGGGTGGACAATCGGAATTTACTTATGATTGTTTTTGTTTGATTTCTACTCCGTTCAGGGTGGCTATTTGGATAGGGTTTCCGAGTAGCCACCTTAGGGTATATAAACTGAATAAGCCCCCACAAGTTATAATACCAGAATATTTCAGAATTTAAATAGCACCGTTATGAGCCTAATCCCATAGTTCAGGCCCTCGGGAGCTCATAGGGAATAAGCACGCAATTTTTAGGGTTCCGTACCTCAAAAGAAAAAAAGGTATCCTTATAGGATCACTTTGTTGTCCGTCTGTCTGTCAAGACCCATTATCTCGGGAATGCCTGGAGGTATAGAGTTGAAATTTAAAATTATTCTCAGGTCTGCAGTCCTTTGAAGTTGTGAAAAAATCAAAAATCTGAGTTAACGGAAAAAGATACGGCCGTTTATGTCGCAAAAAACGTATATTTCGACAATCTCAAGGGAATCAAAATTCATAGGGTACTTCCCGTTGACCTAGAATCCTGAAATTTGGCATGAAGCAAGGTCTCATAACACAAGTAAGTATAGGAAAAACATCTGAACACTTAACTCAATTCGGGAATTGAACTGTTTTCATAGGTAAATTTGTACGGAACCCTAAGTGCGCGATTCAGACTCGCATTTGCTCAGGTTTTTATATTGGACAAACTAGCTATTTCACAGCGGATATTTGTTGTAGGTATAAGTAACCTACACGCCAAAATTAAGTGGGAGGATGCATCTTATTAACGATGCGGCAGATTTAACTTAGATAGGTTTTTCAGGGCTAACGCTGCATTAAGCGAGCTCCCGCGCAGGTACCAGTCGCGTGCGTGTGTCGTGTGCGGCGGTCCCCGTAGCGGAAACCGGATTATTACCTACGCAGTGTCGCTAGTTCAGCTTTAACGGTGTGCATGTGGTCGTGTCGGTGGAGAACTTTAATGAATTATTATGTAGCAAAATGGGCACGGGGCGCGGCGATCCGCGTCGGAGCACTTTTGTATAGGACCGCGCGGGCCCCCGCTTAACGCAGCGTCGGCCCTTAAAGCAAGTTTGATTTTGGTTTAAAAAAAATATGTTCAATTTTTACTAAGTTATCAATGAGTAAGCCGAAAACAGTGACAAATTTTGTAAAATGCAATGCAGCATTGTTAAAAAAATAATCTAGGTACTGTTTTGGTTTTGTGAATAGGCGCCCCCACGTGGTAATTGGGAATAAAACAAAACTGAACATTCCTAGCTGCCACCCCCTCATCGCAGCCCTAAGACAGAAAACGATGACGGGGTTTGGCGTTCTACACCGCAGTGTAAAGCGGTTCGAAGTGGCGACAGTATATACCTAGTCGCCACCCGGTGGCAATCCATGTGGCAGCTGGGAATATTCAGTTTTGTATACCTACCTACCTACTACTAAAATTACATTATGAACCTATGCAGTGTACCTATTTATTGTTTTTATTATGTTGGTACAATTTAGGAATAACATTTTTTTATTAATAGGTAATCAAAATAAAACAAATTGTATAGCTAACTTTCTTTTATTTATCTCCTATTTTAAACCATTAGTAGGTCACTCCCGTATGTGCATTGTAGGTAACATTACGACATAGGCATCTTTATGATGTTATACAATTTTGATTGCAACCAATCAAGCCATCTCATGTTTGTTTCTTTATAACATTATTTGAAAATACCTTAGACTAGAACACAACGATGAACGTACAATTTAAAAATGCTATCCACACACCCAACAAAAGAACCTGCCCTTACAACTATAACAGCTGTTTTTGATTAATTACAGTCCAGAATTCCAGATTAAATTTCTTAATCTTTATTAATTATGCATAATGTTACAGTATGGGTACTTTTCCACCAGAGATGTGTTATGCTACGTTGCTATGGATGAGTTTTATTATGAAAAAAATACTATGTTTTTTATATGGAAGGATGCGTGCTATGAATCCCTACTATCGATACATTGCACAGCTCGAACTGCGCATCTAATTTGCGGCGGCGCATCTTACTCGCACCGCTACATAGCTTAGTATCAGTGGCAACGGTCACATAGTTTCATAGCTTGGCTATTACATCCTCGCAGCATAGCACATCTCTGATGGTAAAGCAGCCTAAGTTCTCCATGAAAAAGTAATCACTTATCAATTATGTATTATTTACAAAATAACTCCATAAAACAGCAGCATATTCTGATCCATCGCCGGAGACCCCGAAAAGGAACACAGATTTCGAAGTTTACACTAGTTGTTGTAACGGATGCACCATATCAGTAGACGGTAAAAAAAAAAAGCAGCTACACTAAACAGCGGTGATATGTCCAGAAACACTTCAAGTTTTACCTCCACCACATTTTTCTTTTAGTTGAAGCTGTTTTTCTTTACGATGTACGTTTTTTTTCACATTAGCGAAGGTGAGGTTCCTGTACAACCCAAGTCGAGACGTATTCACAGATCCGGTGCAGAACAGGCGAAGCCGATCAAAGAGCGCGCCCTCTACCAAATAAAAATTAACGCATCCGTAAAATAAACAATGTCTGGACTTCATGCATTTTAGTAAAGGTTTATTTATTTTCAGCTATTTAAATCGGAGTCGTGTCTATTTTTGTTTGGCAAAGAAATCCGCAGTTCAGTCTGTCCCGCACTCTATCGAAACCATGGCACCGACTTCTTTTAATTATTATTATTTTACTATCTTGATACTCCCAGCTTCTTAGTGGACACAAAATCAGCTTGTCAGGACCAAAACAGTGCTTCTTCGAAGAAGTTTCCAGGGAAAGTATAGTAAATAGTTCCGCCTCAAATCAACGTTCTTCACAGTCGCCCAAGTTGTTTGTTCTTGATTCCAAGAAAAGGAACATTTTGTCGACTGAAATGCGCTATTATCAGATCAACAACGTGATTACCACTTCGAACCCCAAGTACACAGTACATGAAATTCTTACAATTTAGAAACAAATAACACACAAGGTATAGGTACATATATATGGGTTCATTGATACGGAATAGCTTTGGTAGCCGTGGATTTTCTTTATTCTATCTATTTTAGGGATTTCTGTTAGATATACAAAAAGCACTTGGATTAAGGAATACAATCTCAACGTTTTAGTATTACCTACTTAATTCAATGTTTATTAATGCAATGGAAAACGGAAAGAAACTTGTTTTTATTTTTCAAGATTCGGTAAAAGAAAATACCAAGTACGTAAGTTTACCATAGACATTACTTTTATTTAAATATATCATCACCTTTTCGCGTCATAATTATTTAAAAAGTATATACACGTAAACTGTTGACCACAAACAAAAAAAAAAATATTCAGTTCAGATTTCAAAAGGGTAACTTAAGGCTAAGAACTCACGAAGCAGTTTTCACTCGCATCCGCCGCGGTGCAGGAATCAGCTGTTTTATTTCTGAACTCACGAGCCCGGAGTTTTGTGAGGTTACGCAGCCGGCGCAGTTACGTTTATCGCTCGCAAACTTGGCGGGTGAAAATCGCAAGACGATCGGAAAATTATCAGTTGAGCTCCAGACCGCCATGGACACATTAGAAATAAGCTGTTGCGTTATACTTTATAGACGAATTAAAGAAGGCCTAAAAAGTTCTGTTCTGCATATATCAGTATATGCAGAACAGAACTTTTTAGGATTTCGCGTCAGATTTCTGTATCCCCCGCCGACCACAGCGGGTGCCAACCGACCGCAGAGCGTGCGGGCGCAGCCCGTCGAGGCTGCGTGTGACCGCGGCCCGCGTGGCTCTACTAGTTGTCCGCTGGTGCAGTGGGAGCCGCAAACAACCGCACACATTGCGGCCGAGCGTAAAACGTGTCGAGTAAATATGCTTTATGTTTTTACCTATCTGATTTCTACTGAAGCTGCGGGCCCGCAACCGCGGCAAACGCGAGTGAAAACGGCTTCGTGAGTTCTTAGCCTAACTACGATCTTTTGAAATCTTTTAATAACGATAGTTGCTGTAATTATGATACTGCTGTTGGCCACCACCACCGCCTCTGCCGTCGTAGTCGTAATTGGGGTTGGGGTTCCGTCTGCCGAACTGGTTCTGGTGCACGGGCGGCGGGACAGGCGACGATTGTTTCAGTGTCTTCGCACGCGCCGCCAGCTGAGACACCAACTGCGCAGGAGTCAGGTGAGCTATCGAGATTGGAGCTCCATCAGCGACACTGCCACTTGGGTTGAACACAGACTTAGAATTAACTAAATCATGCTCCACAACTTGCGTATGAACAGTCGTAGTAAAGTGGTCTGGATCCACAGCCGTGCCGATTTCATGGAATTTGGTCGACTCGCGTATCTCGCACACGTCACAGTAAGGTTTTGTTGTTTGACAGGCCGCGTCCTTCACGTCCTTGGGTAGCTTCTTTTTGTATCTGGACACCACCTTATCTAATCCAATGGTCGTGATGATGCTCTCCACAAGCTGCTTGTTCTGCTGCGCCATTGTCGGCCCGTTGATCTTCGTAAAGTTGAACTCGATGACTGCTTGTCTCTTCAGCGGCGAACAGAACTTGGACTCTAAGGATTTAGGTTCAGCACCGATGATATGGTTGTTCATCATCAAGTGATTGGGCAGGAACAACTTCTCCAACTTGCCTATAGCTTGAGCGCACCGAGACATAACTGCAAACACAAAAGCAGCACCATTTTCATCCAATATTTCATCCGTAACTGTTTTTGTTTTTTAATAAAAACGCTTAAATGTTTATTTTTATTCCAGTATTTAGTCTTTTAAAAGATCCACGTATCGTAAAAATAAGTATTAAAATTGATTACAATGGACTTAACATAATAAGTGACGTTTAAGCAAAAGACATTATAAGCCATAAGATAAATATTTTAAACCTTTAACTACCAGCGTCGGATTGGTTCGACGAGTGTTTTTGCGTCCTATTCGCCAGGTTCGTGTGTTTGCGACTACCCACTCTATTTCGTTTAGCTCTTCAATCCCCATAGGTGACAGAAGAGCTGACGAAATGGAGTATTTGGTCGTGGATGGAATAAACGCGAGTGTTTATCGGATATATCCGACGTAGGCGGTTAAAGGGTTAAACCTGTTGTTATATTTTACAAAAGATTCCTTTCATTTGTCATTTTGTTTTCAAAGGAATATTGAGCACCTACTAGCTGACCTAACTGCCCCGTGTTCCGAATTGCGTTAAAAGTAATTATATCGCGAATCCGACCAAATTTAATAGTCACAAAATAAAAGGACTATTGAGTAATAATTGTGACGTTGCGCGTTGGTCGGATTCGCGATATTATCGCTTTTGACACATTCGGAACGCAGGGCTGATGTTGCTCTTTCAAAAGCTATGATTGATTGCCAACCCTAACATTGACAGCTGATAAGTTTGAATGCAATAAAGAAAAATGTGTGCTTTACGGTTTTCCAAGTGCTTTTTCCAATTTTCTCTGCATAAGAAACTTTCAAAAAGTTCAACAAATAATTTAAAAAAAAAAAAACAACCAAATCTGTCCAGTCAGTCTCGAGTTAGCCATTCATTTTTATTTATACAGATTGTATTATATACCCACCTCCTTGCATGGCTTTAGTATCCATATAACTGCTCACACCTGTAATAATAAATTTTACACAAATATCATTGTTCTGATTTGAATTAATAGCAAAATAAGAACACAGTGCATTTTGAAATCTTACCTTTATTAGGTGCAAGCTTAAGATAATCTTCTTGAGAAATTTTACCCTCTGCAACTAACTGAAACAGTCAGGACTCATTATAAATTTTAATTCTTATACTAAAATAAGACCACTAGTTTGATTAGAAATAATATTACTTGTGCGAGAGCATCATATGGTGTTTTCTGTTCCAGGACTGGAAGGGCAGGAGCTGGTACCATGGCAGGCGGTGGGACCACAGACAGAGGAGGCACGGGCACCGGGTTTATACTAGGCATTGGTACAGGCTCAGGCAGAATACCTGGAGGAACTGGCTGCATACTATAGTCATATGGAGCAGGGAAACCAGTACCATATGCCACACCTTGTGAATATGGATATCCTGGAACACTTCCAGGAAATTCATTTTGCACAGGAGCAGTATAAAGCTGCCCTGGTTCTGCTGGATAGGTTGTGGTTTGGGGAGGGTAGCCTGGTGCAGCTTGTGGATCATTTGGGTAAAGGAAAGTGTCCTTATGATGTGGGGAGCGAGATCTTGGTGAACGTGTTCTTCGTGAGTTGTAGGAGCGCCTCAGCGGTGATCTGGAAGTATGCCGCCTTCGAGGACTGTGAGCACGTGACCGATGAGGAGAATATCTTCGCGGGCTGCGTCTGGGAGGAGGGCTGCGTCTGGGCGGAGGACTGAACCGTTTTTTGAATGACTTGTGTGGGCTGAATCGAGGTCTGAATTGACGGGCTGGACTATGATGAGGACTCCATCGAGGACTATGTCTCCGACGAGGACTGTGTCTTCGAGGGCTCACACGGCGAGGACTCTGGCGACGAGGGCTACGACGAGGACTATGGTGTGTTATTTCCTTGTAACTTCGCTCTTTTATAGACACTTGCCGCTGGTGTTGCTCCTGTTCTTCAAATATATGCTTGGGGTTTTTTTTGTGTTCTTTTGGTTTGTCTGCATCAAAATAATCGTCCAGCTCGGTGCCAGGTGGCCGAAGATCATCAGTTGACTCCAAATGTTTAGCAAGATATTCTTTAACTTTAACTTCCTTGTCTTTCTTAATGGCTTCATTGGTTTTGCTCGGGTCGCGCCTACTGCCTGGTCTAATGAAGTCATCCAGACGACTGCTGCTTGAGGCTTTCTGCTGCGAGGATTCGTGTTTTTGCCATTTGAACTTATCATCAAATTTAACATTAACTTTAACTTCTCTGTTTGTTGACTCGTCTTTATTTTCTCGAATCAACTCCCTAAGGTCCTTGACACTGTCGAGGGCCTCTAGGTTGATGCGCCGCGCTTCACGCCGTTTGCCGGTTCCATCTTCATCGTCCCAGCTATCTATGACACTCAAACCTTCCATAAAATCTTCCTTCGTAAAATCATCAAAGAAATCACTGGGTATATCTTCGTCACCATCGCCCGGATCCGAAATTTGATCTTTTTCGCTTCCCATGATGAACGTAATAATAAAACAGGTGATTAAGAAACAAAATTGAATCTAATACATACAAGATACAGTTCCGCACTGTTTATCTTATCAATATAAAATACGACTGCAAAAAAGAATCCATAGGTTTACACACAAGAAAACATGTTTTCTTTCGGTCTAACTGTTGCTTGCCTACAATTACAAATATTAATTAGCAAAGGTGGTAGACACAAACAGAAACACAAAACTTCAATACAGCTAGGAGCTAGGCCAGCCAGCCATGGCGGCAGCCATTAGAGTTTTATGTTTATCTGTGCTACTGTACTAGATACAGACAATAAAAAAGACAGAAAGTAAAAAATATAAAACCCGACTACGACAAAAAAAAACGACGCTGAAAAAGTATGAAACAAGATTTTCAGGGTGCTCAAATAAACAAAGTAACTGGAAGAACAAGAACAGAATAAAAAGAAAACGTAGTCACACCAAAGAGTACCTATAGTAAATATATATGGGGAGTCACACGTTCTTAAAGTGTTTCAGTTGGCACCTTATTTTACATACTCTTTGCCTATAACGCGTCACCATTGTGTGGACCACCCAGAGGACACGGTGGAGCCTACGGTAGGTGCCCCGCTTGGGTAAAGCACCGTCATGTCTTCGTGGGGGCCATCGGCGGCAAGGCAACCGCCGTCCGCCGGTAACTGCGACTGCCGGTGTGACTGCGTCACACGTTATAGGCACCAACTGCTTTTCCTTTTGTTTTAGTTTTTTACTTTTTTTTATTTAAACCATTTTGGTGTTAAATCACTGTGCTTCTATACTATTTATTTTGGTATTGTACATGTGAATCCCTTTCAAATAGGTATTATAATACTAAACACGACGTATTTATCTTATTTTTTTTTAACATTAAACTTTTTGTTCACTAGAGTGCGCGACATTGAATTTTTATGATATTTTTTGAAAAAGTACCATAGAAGCCCTTTCATCATATCAAACATGGTGTATTTATCTTAAGATTATTTTGACACATGACTTTTTGCCCTCTAGTGGGCGTCCCTTATAAACAAGTGAAGCCCTTTCAAATGATACCAAACACGGCGTATTTATCTCAATATTTATTTTTAACACATTACTTTTTGTCCGCTAGAGGGCGCCATATCGAGTTTTGTGACACGTCACGTAGCCCATGTTCAGCGGACACTTAAGACGGTTCTAACGATACCTCATACATCGAGTTCCGATGAATAAAGGAACATACTCACATACATACCTACATACATACATACCTGTCAAAATCATAATCATTCTTTGGCTTTGCCGTAGTCGGGTAAAAAATATAACCCGTCGAAGCACCTATTACACTACTCGATATTCAGACTATTTCAGACAGTCTTATTATAGTCTATGTTTATTTATTTATCTCATCGTCTTTTTTCATTTCTTTACACATTTTTCACACAGACTGTCTGAATATCGAGTGGTTTATTAGGCGTTTTAGAAAAAAAAAACGATTTCGGTTTTTGCATTATTTCGGCACAGTCCTAAAGTCGAATAAAAATACTTGACATCTACTACGTTTTCGTAGGTTTTCGTACACTCTGCTTTTTCTTCTTACAATTTTGAGTTCTTGTTCTTTCCGTAGAAGGAGAAGCCTACAGAAACCATGAAAATACCACATGCAGCAAAACAAAAAAAAAAAAAACTTTTCAAAACACGGTAATGCAAGCGTCTATCAAAACCATTAATCATGATTATATATTAATATGATGTTTGAATGACGGAATGGTAGTGCTAAAATTAAGTTTTCGTCATGCAAACGTCAGTCATCGCATTGGCCGGTAGGCATGTAGGTTTTTCGTCAACGGTCAATCAAAATATTTGACATTTGACTGAGGCAAAACTGACAGCAAAACCTATCGTGTAATGGAATATCAATGTGTAATTCGCTCTGTGGTCTGTGGTAATGGACGCCTTAGCTGTCATACGGGAAAATAAACAATCGGCATAAACAATCGTTCACGGTTCAAGCGCGAAAGTATAGTCTGGTGTTATTTATTACCGTATGCCATTATTTGATATGAAATAGAAAAAAATGGAGTGTACCCAGAGGTTGGAGTGTACGCAAGAATTATACGATACACACACAGAGAAGACATGTCCAGAACAGGTCAGTGTTTAATGGTTTCCATTAACCTCACCGAAACTACGCGCTTACTTTAAAATATCGCATAAAATTTAGTATTACTGTGTATGTAAGCTTAAGCAAGGCGTTAGCATGTTACTTTTGGACATCTTTATACATCGCAATTAAATTTTATTACGACTTGCTCTTACTATTCGGTATCCTAATGTTTTCTTACAGATTGGTTTCCTGGGCATATGTGGTGCAAAACATCCTGTGTTAAAAGGCCCAAACAAAATTGGCAGAGACCCCCAAACATGCAGTATCATCCTCAATTTAAATGTAAGTACATTAAAGAGATACTCCAAGTCCAACAGTAAATCGCTTTTTTGCATTTTTATGGTAATATTACATTAACCGTTCAAAAAGTCGTTGTAATAGGTCATTCTGTCCTCTTATCTCTCTAAACTGTATTTCTATCAAAGTTGATATTATAAATGTAAAATGGGACTTAATAGTTTTAGGAGGTGGGCACAGAGTGAGCACTTATATTAAACTCTTTAAATAGTAATTTAAAGAGTTTAATATAAGTAGATTTTTGACAGTTGTTACAGCTGGTCAGAAGCCAGAAAAACTGAAACTGAAAGAGTAAATTTTTACAAACCAATCAATTAACAAAATCAATCAAAACATTTATTGGCTAGTGTTAAATTAAATTTGTTGTAACATAATTGTCCTGCCAATACATGGTATGCAAATATATCTATTCACAATCAATAATGGCAATTAGCCTAACTTGCAAATTCTTAATTAATCTTTAATCTTAATCTTAATCTTTATTTGTTTATAACGTTAGTACAATTTACACAAAATTTGGTACATCAGTTGACTTATAAACTAAAATAAACAATATATCTCTGGCCCCCACACTAGGATACCCTGTGTCGTGAGGTCCAGTCCCTTCCGTAAATTTACAAATAAATTAATAAATGCAGGTTTTGTGTATATTTCGCTATTATTATACTTTGAATTTAAAAAGTTAAAGAAATAAACAAAAGAAAAAAAAATAGTTAGCTACTTTAAAAAAATAAAATAAAAAAAAAGGAAAAATTTAAGAAGCGTTTATGTGTGTGTAAGTGGTGGTGATGTGATCGTGTGATTGTGTGTGTGTGGTGGTGGTGTGATCGTGTGATTGTGTGTGTGTGATGGTGTATGTGTGTGTGTTTTTTATTGTTTTTTTTTTTTATTAAGTTCGTATGCCTGCCTACGCATGATATCAAACAATAATATTTAAAAGTTTCTCGGTATGGGCATAGTCTTTGGGTATTAACCATTTGTGAATTGTGATTTTAAGGCGAAATAAAGTCAGGTTTATTATAGTTTTATCAGTCTTAAAGAATTTGTTATATAAATATGGACCCATAAAAGTAAAAGATTGACGAGCAAAAGCTGAGCGTGCTCTTGGTGTATCCCATTTAAGAGTTCTGTAAGAGGTTCGAGCTGTTATCTTCGCTTCGTGTTAATTCTATTGACTTGTCTGCTAAATAGTCCAGTCAACTTTTAAAAATATGTTCAAGGTTCTACAACATTAGTTTTAGTATATGCAAAACCCGAAACAACTGTCTAGTATTTTTAAATAAATAATCTATGTACAAAAGGGAATTAAACTTTTCCTATACATTGCTGGCATGTAATTTTGTTAGAAAATATACCAGCATTGCTTCTATACATGCCTTCGTTCAGTTATGGTTTAAAGACCTGGTTCTTTTTGCTATTGATTCCTGGTTCTTTTTGTTATTGTATTGGCCTCTAACATACATTCAGTCAGAAAAGTATTGAGAATGGATGATTTGTTTAGTGTCGGGAATGGATGATGTGGTTCCAAATACAAATTTTTGTTTTTTTTTGTTGTTGGTAGATTGGCACAACTTTTTTCCATTTTGGGGCGGAGTTTGATTTGCATCTGTTATTTATATTAAATACAGTGCTGTTTTTAGGTAAATATGATATCTAGTGTGTACTCGTATTGCGAATTTCATAATGGACAAAAACATTGAACAAAGAGTTTTGTCTTAAATTTTGCATCGCCAATGGAATTTCGTGTTCGGAGTCACAGTCACACAAATGTTACGAAGGCTTACGGTGAATCGACTATCAAAAATACGCGTTCAAAAGCGGTCGAGATGTGATGGAAGATTTGCCTCGCGCTGATAGGCCATCAACGTTTTCAACTAAAGTTAACATCGCAAAAGTGAAAGAAATAGTGACTGAAAATCCTCACTCAACTTTGAGAGAGATAGATTATCGTGGTGTTGTGCACTCGGAATTCTTGCCGGAAGGTCAAACGGTAAAAAAGGAATATTATTTGAGCGTTTTGCGGCATTTAAGAGAGCACATTTGAGGAAAAGGCTTGTGGAAAGAAAATTCTTGGATTTTCACCACGATAATGCGCCTTTTTAATTTTTGACCAAACACTCAACAAATACCATCAATCAACCACCATATTCACCAGATATGGCTCCAGCCGACTTCTTTCTTTTTATCTAAACTCAAATTACCACTTCGTGTCACCCGTTTTCAATCGGTAGAAGACATAAAGGAGAATTCGCGGCGAGAACTGAACTCAATACGGGAATCAGCATTTAAAAAATGTTTTGATGATTGGTTTATTCGTTAGCGTAAGTGTTTCTGAAGGAGCATACTTTGATGGTGATAAAATAAATTTGGATTGATAACAAATATTTTGTATATTATTGATCTTTTCCCGGTACTTTCTTAACAGAGTAGTATAACCTAGGTTTCATTTCTGGCGAAAAGAAAAAAGTAAATTATGCCAATACTTTGGTCTTTCATAACTGCATCATGAAAAATTACAAAGTTATAAGCTTGTTATGTTACCTGGTTGTCCGCACAAATACATGGCCACCGAGCCATCCGGGTGACTGAGGGGTCCAACTTGTGACTTTTTAAAAAAAAATTTTATTGAAAATATAACATGGTGTAAAAATTATTGGAATTGATTCAGTTACTCATTCTGAACAAACTATATTCAGGTTTCGCATATACTAAAAACAATGTTGTATACAAAGACATTTCTCTCTCAATGTCTTATCATAGCCTTGAAAACTATTTGGTAAATGATTGTAAATAAAAATCATACATTATACAGTTTTCTCAAATAATGTTTTCTTTTATTAGAAGCATCCAAAGTCTGTGTTTGGCTATTTGGCCTGTAAGTGCTAGTTTCAAATAAGTTGTAGTTCCTCTTGACAAGAACACATATTTCAAAAATAAAGATACATATATACTTAAACTTGTCCTGTGCGAGTCCCAAATAAATGTTTTCTTTCTTTCTAAACAGGGCAAAAAATTTAATTTGTCTAACATACCTAATTTCAATTGTTCAGAACTTTTTTAAAACAGAGATAAGTTTAAATAAGGACTTAATGTTGTAAAGTTGCCTCTGCCTAAGGTGTGTATTAAAAAAAATAAAATTAAGAATCATTTTGAACAAGGTACGGATAATATACTTATGTAAGAAAGATATTTCTTTAATTAATTTATTAATCATTTCAATCAAATTGATAAATTTTCGTTTGTCATTAATTCCCAGAATTTGATCCTTATTAGCAAAACTATTGTATGGTCTATTACAAAGGCATTAAATATATAGTATGTCTTTAAAGTTAGTAAGTACTACACGTGTGATACACATGCCGATCTGGGCGCGTCGGTCTCCATACATTTTATATGGAAACTAGGCTTCTAGGGCTACTATTGATCGACGCCACGCGACGTCGTTCTACGTACAAATCAGGCGTGTTACACGTGTGCGTCGGTCTAATGTAATTCTAGTTTAAATCTCTTTGGTCTTTGGAGGTAGACGGAACAGAGAGTAAAGTCCCGCAAACCTCCGTTGAAAAGGGAGGATCCTCCGACCAGACGGGTGTTATGTCTGGTGGGCTACTACTGCCCGATAGATGATTTCGGGCTGTTCTATGTTGCTGCTGTTATATGTTCTAAACGCGCGGAGAACTTTGATTGCGCGATGCAGGATTAGTTCTTATGTGACGCCATAGATGTCACTACATCACTCCCCTCCGGAGATCGGAGATCGATGGTTCTTGATGCTTCTTGATGCGTGCCAGGCCAGTGGTAGGTTGGTTCCAGTGAGTCGGAACCGAATGCCGCATGGTTCTCGGTGAGTCGGAACTGTATGCGGTGATGCCCCAGTGAGTCGGGGTGTTGCTGTCCCAGTGAGTCGGGATGATGCCCCAGTGAGTCGGGGTGTTGCTGTCCCAGTGAGTCGGGATGATGCCCCAGTGAGTCAGGGTGATGATGTCCCAGTGAGTCAGGGTGATGATGTCCCAGTGAGTCGGGACGATGCTGCAGGCTCCAGTGAGTCGGAGTAGTGCTGCTAGCTCCAGTGAGTCGGAGCGGTGCTGTGCGATGCAGTGGCTTGACTGCTTGCGTCGACCAGGAGAGGTTCTTCGTGGCTCTTCATGTGACTGGCCGAAGGTGCAGTGTGCTTCGCCAAGGTCGCTGATGAGGCTGAGGGTGATGACCAGGTATGACCAGGTAGGCATGCTGGTGGTCAGGATACCCTTTAAAGCCGTGGGTGCTGGCTGTATGGCTCGCTGCTCGAAAGCTTGAGGAAGTGATGATGACGTCACGAAGTAGTTGCTGCACGAAGGCTGCGCTGACGTTCTTTGTCGAGGGTCACCAGTTTGGAGGTAGACGGAACAGAGAGTAAAGTCCCGCAAACCTCCGTTGAAAAGGGAGGATCCTCCGACCAGACGGGTGTTATGTCTGGTGGGCTACTACTGCCCGATAGATGATTTCGGGCTGTTCTATATGTTCTAAACGCGCTGAGAACTTTGATTGCGCGATGCAGGATTAGTTCTTATGTGACGCCATAGATGTCGCTACAGGTCTATTAATACAATGTGTGGTTTTTTTTCCTGTTAAACTAATTTTGACCAGCTGATGATCATTCTGTATGACAAGTATAATTTTGGTCGCTTTTTGGGAATAGACTATTACTTTTCTAAAGAATGTTGTTTAGATACATCGCTAGAAGTAGGTAGTGTCTAAAATAAGACCACCAATTTCCATTACAACCTGTATCAATCAAGCTGACGCCAAATATTTACTTATTTAATGAAAATCCTTGATTTAATTACGGATGGGAGTGCTATTGTCGCGGAAAAACCGACGACGCAGTCGGCAAATCGCTCTCTTTCTCGTTTAATTGCCGGTTCTAGGTGATAGAAAAGGATAGAAGCATAGGAAACTGTGATTCGGTGCTGACAGATGTAGCAATTCCAATCATCCATACTTATTATTATAAATGTGAAAGTAACTCTGTTTGTCTGTAACGCTTTCACAGTTAAACTACTAAACCGATTTTAATGAAATTTGGCACGAAGGAAGCTTGAACTCCAAGTTCGATATAGGCTACTTTTTATCCGCTTTGGAATTCGCGTCCGCAATAACCAACATTCCCGCGAACGAAGCCACTGGTTGAAGCTAGTATTGCATACATGCCTATGTGACATGTTAAATTTATTACTTACCCCATTTTTAATTTTATTGTAAATAGCCTTCATTTTATTTTCCTTTTTTTCCAGTCTGTGTCAAGGCAACATGCTGTGATAAACGTACTAAATAGTAAAGAGTTCATGCTTATGGATTTAGATTCAGCTAACAAGACCAAATTACAAAATGTGAGTTATTTTTTTTTTCATTTCTACTAAACCTCAAGACGACACAGAAAACTGAAATAAATGTTTAATTGTTTTAATTTTTCAGAAAACATTACAACCTTACATACCTCACCCTATAAGGGACGGCGACACAGTACAATTTGGAGACATATTTGGTATATTTAGGCTTTTAGAAGAAGATGATGCGTTACCCATGACTCAAGCTATAGATATCCCAGAGACGCCCGTCGTTGCTTGCAGACATGTCATCAAGCTGCACAAGGTGCCCACGACTGTGATACCAGAGTCACCCGATGTCAGTGATCGGGTATGTAGTATCACCGACTTCATATTTCATGATTGCTCCTATATTTTTTATATCGCATCTTTGGTAGAACAAGTATATTTGTCAAAAATGCAAGTATGCCAAAATGCTATATATAAAAATTGTTTTGTTAAGATCAAGAACACGTATAGTATCGTAAATAGTTTATTTCTTGAGAGTTTATTTCTTAAGGAGAATAACTTCAGAGCAATATAATGCTGAGCAACAACATTCTGAATACAAAAAAAAATAGCTCTCCTATATAATTGCAATAATTGCAATCGTATTCTTGTTTTACTGAAGACGTGATATGTACTGCTTAATATATTTTTTCTCTGACGCAGTCCCTGCATGCTGTTGACAGGTAGCGGCGGTTTTGTTTGTGCTTGGCTCAGTGTAGACAAAATTATACTTACGATTATGTTTTTTCCAGGACGACTCCTTTATCACGCCGTCGCAACCTGTTGGTGGGAGATCAAAACTTTCCAGCAGTTCGTTTATAAAACTAAATAATAATAAAATACAGATGCAACAAGGAAGTTCTCCTAAAACATACAGCAACCGAAAATCACCCAAACAATCAACTTCGTTAAGTTTTATTGACAACCCTAATACTAGTTTGAATGAATCATTTATATCTCTGAAATGTGACAAGAATTTAGTTGAAGATATTCATGAAGCCGACACACAAGCACCTAACCCTATTGCTAATGAAAGTACAGATTCAATATACACTGCTGATACCCAAATCCCGCCAGAACGAGTAGTTTCACCTACTATATATAGTTTAGATACACAAGTGCCTTCTACAGAACATTTGCCTCAAGTGCGTAAAATTGATGGTCAACATGAAATGCAATTAGATATATATGCAGCTAATAAAGAAAACAACAGAGACATATTTAATGCAGAAACACAGCCATTTGGATATGACAACCATTCAACAGAAATTGTAAATAAAAATAAAAGTAACTTGACAAATAAAACAGTGGCAGATTGTTCGTTTTCAAAAGAATCAAAAGACAAATTAAATACTTCTGAAGAGGAGCTCTTTATTGAGGAAGTCGATGGTGAATTCTTTGAAGATTTTAATTCACAGAACATATTACAAGATGAATTACCATTAAAAGAAAATGTAAGTGAACAATCAAAAGCTGCAGGAAGTCCTATTTTAACTAAAGGAGCCGTATCTAATGATACAACAGATTGTGAAGATAAAGAAGTAGATATGATGCTAACCCAGAAAATACCAGAACTACCCAGTGAAGAAAATAAGCAGCAAGCAAAAATCCAAAGTAAAAATGATCCAAAGCTCTCAAAGAGAACAGCGCGTACTAAATCTGATAGTTCTACGGATTGTGAAGATATTGATATTGCCCCAACACAGATAGTACTTGCACTACCGAGTACAAAGGACATTGCAGAAGAAAAAACTGTCAAAAATAGTAAGACAAATCCAGCAAAGAGAAATAACAGAATCGAATCAGACAGTTCAACTGACTGTGAAGACATTGACTTCTTACCGACGCAAAAGATACCTGAAAAGAAAGATAATGAAGACGATGACGCCACTGATTGTGAAGATGACGTTATCGAAATAAAATCAAATAAGCCACCTACACCTGACCTAATTCAGGATGATATAGCTACACAAATAATTGATCTTGATTACTACAAAACAGGCCAACAAGCACTGGAAGACATGCCCACACAAATTATAGACATGTGTGAAGTTCCAACAAACTCGAAAACCATTGCTTTGGAAGATCAGCTGACGCAAGTAATAGATGAGGTTGCACCGGAAAATATTAAAAATACCAAAAAAAAATTTGATGAAATTGTTAGCCCATTCAAAATACCATTACAATCTCCAATAAGGGTCAAAAGTAAAGAATTCCCAAAGGTGATATCTAAAGATAAAACTGAAAAACATAAACCAGTTGACGTTGACGATAATTATTATAATGCCACGCAGGATATTTACGAAGATCTGTGCTCTCAAAGAGATAAGTCTACCGATGGGTCAGCAGCTGCGCCCAACGCAGACGACGAGGTCGTGCCGTGTTCCGTTGAAAGTTATACAGTTAAAGATAAGTTCGCAAATATTGAGACAGACTTGAGTCCAGCCAAAGACCAAGACGGACTGGACAACAAGGATGTGACGGGTGGAGACAAAGTTGCAAAGCTAACAAAAATACCCAGTGACTCATCTGATCTAGAATGTACACCTAAAAAGGTGAAAAAATTCGTATTTACGGACAGCGATCTACCAGACAGTCAAGAAATAAAAACCAGTATGATGTCACACACGAGATCTGTAGTCACAGAATCATCCAGTGAATCCGAACCAGAAAATTGTTCAGAGGAGATCACTCCATTCTTAAATCGTAGAAAGAAAACTAAACCTGTACCAAGGGTTGATCTTACTAAAATGTTTGAAAAGTTACCAGAAAGAGTAATAACACGCCAGCGAAAACCAACTTTCAAATTGCTGGGTAGCGAAGTAAGTAAAAATAACTCTAGCATTTTGAAACCAAGCTACTTGACAGAGCAAGAGGATCACATCGATGGAGATATTATCACTGAAAATATAAAACGGCTTAAAAAATTCGGAAAAGGAAAAACTAAAAAAGGATCTAAAAGTGAGGAAAGTTTGAAAGAGGACAAAATAGATAGTTCGTCGCGAAAGAAATCAAATACTAAAAGTAAAGAACCCAAGGAAAAGATAAAAGTGAAAATTGAAAAGCCGAAAAGAAAGGATACGAAAACAAAAACCGAGTCCTCGGGCCGAAAGAGCGCCGACTTGGAAAAAAATATTACTAAAGGTAGCCTAGATTCTACATCAGTTGACAAAGCACCAACCAGGAGAACCAGATCTAGGAAAAATGAAAACGACAGTCAAAACTCACAAAGAAAATCGATATCTCCAGAAAAGCTCAGAAACGAACCGGATAATAAAAGGAAACGTACAAATAAAAAGCAAGAGAAAGAGAGATCAGTGTCACCTGATGTGGAAGTCAGAAGAAGTAAGAGACAGCAGAAGGCCAAAGAGAAAGACGAGGACACGATGAAAGCTCCAGTATCTGTTCTGAAGAAAAGTGTGCATGAGCAGAGTACAGTTTATAACATATCGTCTTCTAGTTCTGAATCGCCGAAGAGTTTGAAGAGGTCGTTGGTTGAGGACAGTGATGTGCCAAGTCCAAAGCGGACGAGGTCTTACAACGCGAATAACATAAATAACTCTTCCTTGCGAGCTACTCCAGCGAGGGTCATGAAGACACAACATGTACTGCTCACTGCATTCCCCAGTGCAGAAGTCAAGCAGAAACTGGAAAAACTGGGTAAGCTAGAACAATAATTGAAAGTAAATCGCACCATTAGCATAGCATAGCATAGTCGGCCTTTTAATGTTCCCACTGTTGGGACTTAGGCCTCCTCTCTAAGAGAGGGAATGGGCCGTAATCCACCACGCGGGCCCAGTGCGGGTTGGTGGATGTCACATGTCTTTGAATTTTTGGTTCTAGGACATGCCGGTTTCCTCACGATGTTTTCCTTCACCGTTTTGAGAGCAGTGGTGATGAAATAATTTACACAAAGTAATGCGCCTGGCTGTGTTTGAACCCGCGACCTAATCGCACCATTAGTAGAAAAAATTACTTAGGCATTGTTCAAATCAAACATATTGCCAGCCGCTTACTGTGAGTGGGCGTTGCGCACTTTATCGCTTTTTCATATACATTAATTAACTTCTCGTTCACATCGAACCGACTATACGCTATTACGTTTTTTTTTTTTTTTTTTTCATTTATTTATTATTAATACATAACAATACAGGATAGTCTTAGTTACATAGCAACTAAAAAACCACTAAGGTTTAAACTTGTGCTATCATGAATCCATCTCAACATCGAAACTATACAAAATAAGTTTTTTTTATATTTGTACGTTATTGTCGATAACAATTTTTTTTCAAAGTCTTATGGTCCGCAAACATGTAAAAAAACATTATTAAATAATATTTAAGTAATATTGCTTAAGTTTGTATTTGATGTTTTTGTGTGTAATATTTTTTTTTATTTCTGAGGGTAGACTATTAATAAGTCTCGGTACAATATACCCGGTAGTTCGCTCGCCATACGTATTGTTGGCGCGCTGTGTACGAAGCCTATTCTCAGAAATCGCCCGAGTGCATACAGGATGTTCGATTTTGTTTATTAGATGCTTATTGAAAAACTGTTCTTTTAGTAACAAAAAATTTATTTGAGTATGAACTGGTAAGACATTGCAGTGTTTAAAGAGGCCATTTATATTGTCGTAAAATTTATTTCTAATTTTGGGAGATACTATTATTTTTAAAATTTGAAGTTGAATTTTGTAGATACTGTCAAGATAGGTTTTATAGGTACGACCATAGCTACTAAGGCCATACTGGATGTATGATTCCGCCATCGCGTAATAAAGCATTATCTTCACTTTGAAGGGCAGACGGTTTTTTAGTATGGTCATAATAGCAAGAAATTGCCGAAGTTTATCGCAAACACGCTCTATGTGATAACTCCAGTTAAACTTATCGTCTATAACTACTCCCAGATATGTTTGTTTATTGACAACATCTATTTGTGGACAGTTACAGTTTATCGCATTGACCGTATGCAAGCAGTCATGGTCATGGGCTATTAAGTTCTTCTGTAAGGGCAATTTTTTAATGTATGGAGATTTAATAACCAATAATTTAGTTTTGCTTGCATTAAGTACTAAGCCAGCATCGTGACACCATCTTGTTAGAGCATCCAGGTCATGTTGTAGGCGTTCGCATGCTATTTGAGGATCTCTATCAGCAATAACAAGGCAAGTGTCATCCGCAAACTGGTAGCATGTACTGTTTGTGATGCAGTTATTCATATCATTTACATACGTTAAAAAATGCAATGGGCCTAATACTGAGCCCTGAGCTGTTCCCTCAGTTACAGCCATGCGTTCACTACAGATGTTATCAACTTTTACAGTAAAGGTTCGATTTTTTAGATAATTTTTACACCAATTCAGTAACGGACCACGTACTCCGCAGTCATCTAATTTATCAACTAGCTGATTATGAATGAGTGTGTCAAAGGCACGTGAGAAGTCAATAAAGAGAGCAAGAACATATTTTTTATCGTTCAAGTGCTTATTGACTTCATCGGTGAAGTTGGACAAAAGGTTCGTGGTGCTTTTGCCGGCCTGAAAACCAAATTGGTGTCGGTTAATTACGTCGTGTTTTTTATAAAATGCATGAATTTGTTCGCAAACATATTTTTCAACTATTTTATCAATAGACGAGAGCAATGTTATAGGACGATAGTTTGAATAATCGTTTTTTTTACCCCTTTTATGGATTGGCCTTATGCAACCTACCTTTAGATCATCTGGGTATAGACCACTTTCAATGCTTCGATTAATTAAGTCAGCAATAGATTTGGATATACTATCACCTATCATTTTAATATCCGAAACTTTAATATTGTCTGGACCTGGAGCTTTTTTTGAGTTGAGTTGTTTAATGATTTTATGAACGCTGCTGGCCGATGCTTTTTTAAAAAACATACTAGAATCCAAGGGTATACGTATTACTTTAGGATCTGTTATTTTAATATTACAGTTAGGAACTATGTCTTTAACCGCTCTGTCAAAACAATTTGCAAAGTTGTCAGCAATGGTTTTGGTAATGATTCCTTGTGCATCAAAAGCTCTAAGAATAGCCGTGTCAAGTGACAATGTCACTCTCCCTAACATTTGATTTAGAATAGTAAAAATTTTTTTAGCGTTTTTAAAATTGTCACTAATATATTGCATATAATAATTATTTCTTCTGTTTTCTAATATTTTATGAATTTTATTTCTAATTTTATTATATTCTAATTTGATTTTTGAATTTTTTAAATTATTTTTCCAATCACTATATAATTTGTCTCTTTTATCACAAAGCCGGGTAATATTATCGTCAATCCAAGGTATAGTAAAATGTTTCGAGTACCTGTCAGTCAATTTACTTGCTTTATTTTTATTTGCAGACTTGTCTGCATTATCAAATGCTTTATAAATAAAACTTAAAATATCGTTAGGGGAATTCATACTATTTGTTTTTGTCCAGTCAACATTTTGAAGTTCCTTGTAAAAGATATCGTAATTAATAGATTTTTTTGGAACAACCTGTATACACTCGGAACCTCGCAACAACTCGTCACCGCAGGTAAAGATAATACCTCGATGGTCAGCTAGTACGACATCGAGCACAGCCGCGAACGGTTGCAGTGTGGGAAAACGTGCAAATATGTGATCAATACACGACTTAGTGATTAAATCTTTTTTAATTTCAATTCGGGTGTAATCTGTTATTCCACACAACAATCCATGTTCGCTAAGTGTTCTTAGATATGAATCTTTGTATGCTGAGCTTTCTTTCAGATTAATGTTCGTGTCACCAATAAGAAGTAAGTTTTGTTTTAAATCAAACTTAGTAATGTGATTATCAAGCTCCGAAACAAATAGTTTTTTATTTGTAGACGGTGGCCTATAGATTGCAGACACAACCGCGTTATTATGTAAATCTATTTTTAGGTAGCCTGTGAGGTTTTCAAAGGTCTTAGTTTTTTGTTCAATTAACGTAAACTTAATATGATTCCGTACATACATGATAATGCCGCCGCCTTTTCGACTTGGACGCAATTGTGAATACAATTTATAGCCAGGTAAGTTATACAAGTTAACTATGTTGTCTGAGATACCCACTTCCGTTAAAATTATGAGGTCTAGTGGATAATTACATGTATGAATGGTTTGTTGCAATTTCGTAAAGTTTTTAATGAGCGATCTGATATTAAAATGTACACATGATAAATTTATATTGGTTTTTGGAGGTATTTGTTTGAAAAAGTGATTAGTTGAATCGCAATGGAAGATTTCTTGTACTTTTATGTCCATAATTATATTACACTAACTTGATCTTTTAAAAAGCTATAAATAAAATAAAAGTGCTACTTGAGAGACAGAGAAAGATTTATACAATTTACAACGGAGTTGACCCTTCTGTTCGTTTCTCGGATTGAGTTGAACACATTTTTTCTATTTGTTTTATATCCTGCAATGTACGGATATAATAAATTTTGCTATTACTGAGCTTCCTAGCATACACTTTGCCATTCTTACACCATACATACTGACAGGATTTATTTAACAATTGAGTTTTTGCATTATAAAGAAGTGTTTTTTGATACTTGGTGAGGGCCTCCCTTATGTAGACGCGATCGTCAGCTTTTTCCTTCGGGACGTTTGTCACTAGTTGACCCACGGTAATACAGTTTTCCTTGCTAGCGCCTATCCATTGTTGCTGGAGCGTCTTCGACTTTAGTTCAACGAGGATGGGTCCCGGTTTATCCTTGCTTCCTGGTAGTCGTCGTGTTGAAAGGATTTCCCTATCAGCCACGTTCAGTTTTCCGGCCACGGTATCCATCACCTTCTCTAAGTCATTTGAGGGCATCTCAGGTAAACCAGCTACTTCCAATGCTGTTGCGAGGGACTGCTGTTCAACCTCTTGGAACCCTTGCTCCAAGACATTAATGCGCAGTTCTAGGTTCTTGTTTTTGTTTTGGAGATCGTAGTTTTTGTTTTCAAGGTCCTTGATTTTGCTATCTTGTTTTTTAATAGCCTGCTCCATAGAAGTGAGTTGCTCACTGAGGAACTCTAGCGAGTTTTCGAGGCTTCTAATTTCCTCGCGGAAAGCCTTCTTCACTTCTCGACTGATATCCTGCACCAGTTTATTGGCATTGACCACTGGAGCCAGCTCCGTATTTTTGGGATCTTCGTAGTCGTTTTCATCGTCGTCCTCTTCAGGGATTACGAAGGAAGACCTTCGTGAGAGATTTTTAAGACACTCTTCACAACTCCATTCAATACCAGGCGAATTCTTGAGGGTGTTCAGCTGCTTATTTGATAGCTTTGAGCACACGGGATCAGCATGTACAACTTTATCACACCTACTGCACTCCAGCCCAGGCACTTTCTTGGTAACATTTTTTTTGCATCTAGCACACCTTTTAATTACCATATTAGAGAATGAAGGTAGAAGTATATTTTCTCGTTAACAATACGCGACCGTTCACTTTTACGATTTGAGAATGAATGAACGTCTCTCGTCACGTAGTGTGTTGTTGCTGACTCTCGACTATAATATGTATGTATTTAGAAATATATAAGTATGTTTATCAGTTGTCTGGTACTCATAACACAAGCTCTGCTTAGCTTGAGACTGGACGGCGTTGTGTGATAATTGTGGAAAAAAATAATAATATAGAAACCTAAATATATAAACTTAAAATATATCGACATTGTGTGTCTCACGGCTGGGCCAAATAGGTCCAGTTCAGCATAATGCCAGGCCACTACGTATCAGTTGCCTAACGCTGGTTTTCTTCATTAAACCTTGGTGTTCTCTTTTATATTTGTGGATTTCCAGAGGTTTAAAACAGTGCAATATTAGTGAAACCTCGCCTTAAAACAAACTCCCACTAGGCACTTAAATGTAAACGCGAAAATAACTTCTATTTGGCTAGAGCGTAATGCTTTTATTTCTGTGTAGGAGCGGTGATAGTGACGGACGTACTGGAGTGTTCCGTGGTGCTGACGATGCAGATCAAGCGCACGTTCAAGCTGCTGTGCGCCGTGGGGTTGGGCCGGCCCATCGTGGGGCCCGCCTGGGTGCAGGCCTGCGCCGACACTAACATTATTGTCGGTAAGGGAAATGCGCCTTATCACACATTTTTAATTTGGTTTGAAGCGGGAAGGGAACTACATTAGACCGACGCACACGAGGGCCACGCCTGATTTGTACGTAAGGTCGCGTCGCGTATCGTGGATCTAATGTAGCTCTACAAGTCTAGTTGCCATATAAAATGTATGGGGACCGACGCGCCCAGAGCGGCGTACGTGGCCCACGTGTGCCCAATGTAGTTCTACCTTGACTTTTATTTGCTAGCAGTACCACAGACTACCCCCTATTTTAGTTAAGTTCTTGTAGTCAATCCTAAGGTTGTCTGGTAGATATCGCTATCAGCGATAAGACCGCCATTGTACCCATAGATTTAAATTTCTATGAAATTGTTACTTGTTATAAAGAGTGCCGTATTCAGCGATTGAGAGCTAGGACTTTTACCGGCACATAGCTTTTTCCCAGCAGGATGTGATAGGTTACCTATTTGCAACAACTAAGTACCTGAGGATGCCTAGGCGTGTTTTTCATTTAACAATTTAATGAAAAATTATGATTAATGAATTCTGGGTTCTTTTTAGGGTTCCGTACCCCAAAAGGAAAAAACGGAACCCTTATAGGATCACTTTGTTGTCCGTCCGTCTGTCTGTCTGTCTGTCTGTCAAGACCCTTTATCTCAGGAACGCGTGGAGGTATCGAGTTGAAATTGAAACTAAATACTCAGGTACTGATACTGCGGTCCTTTGAAGCTGTGAAAAAATCAAACTTCTGAGTTAAAGTAAAGAAAAGTTACGGCAGTTTATGTCGCAAACGTGTATTTCGACACTCTGAAAACTGTAAATTTGTATTTACGTCACAAGAAAAAACTGTTTTTGTGATTCGGAAAAATCTTTGTAACTCAATTCGGGAATTGAACTGGTTTCATAGGTAAGTTTGTACGGAACCCTCAGTGCGCGAGTCCGACTCGCATTTGCCTGGTTTTGACCGACCTGCAAAATGCAAGAAACTTGAGAAAATCTGAATTTCGCTATCCCCTTAAGTATCGGAGCGAGGAGGAGTGGCAGGCGGTCGCCTCCTTCTGCGAAGCAGTAATGCTAGCAATGGAGGCGGCCGATCGCGTGAGGCAACTGTCCTCACGCCCCAACCGCCGCCGGGATTCCTATCCCGATTTCCGGCCCCCGTAGGTGTGGGCTTGCGGACGGCGAGCAATGGGTGGCTCGCCGTCGGATCGTCCGGTAACTGTCCGGACAGAGCCCAAGTCGTCGACGGCGCGTACTGTTCCACGCGCGCCTCAAGGAGATATCAGCAACTGTTGGGGCCCAACAGGGTCACACTGGGACGAAGGCAGCGAAGGAACAGGAGTGGGTTTTTAGTCAGTAAAAGTCTGACACTATCTCTCGCTCCGCCCAAGAGCGGGATTTGTCATTAGATGATTTTCCCACCTAAAAAAAAAATAAAGCCCCCCTTATGTATAACTTTAAAATTTCAGATCCGTGGCTTTATGTAGTGAAAGATGAACAGGCAGAGAAACGGTTCCAGTTTAGCTTGTACAAGACGCTGAGCGGCAAGAGGAACTTCTTGAAGGGCTACAACGTGTCGTCCACGCCCAGCGTGCAGCCGAACGCGGCCGAGATGAAACGTGAGTTGAGCTCATATCGTATCCAAATATAAACTTTATGTTAGTGTGAATTAAGTTGATTTTGGAATGACTGGTAATTACTATTGTATAATTATTATTAAAGTTAGAAATAAAGTTTGATATTGTTGCGAAAGAAGAATCGGTGGGCAGGGTCAATGGGGTTGGGTTCTGGAGCGACCACTTACCGGAAGACGCAGCGTTGGAAGGCCTCCTACAAGGTGGTCTGATGACCTGCTGAGGGTCGCGGGAATCCAATGGATGCGAGACGCACAGGACCGGTCATTATAGCGACATTTGGGGGAGGCCTATGTCCAACTGCGGACGTTTTTCGGCTGAAATGATGTTGATGATAATGATTGCTGCCCAAATGTGAAGGAGTTTTTAATTTCTCAAAAATTTTGTTATACATTAGTGATGTATCGAATGTTAGATTTCTCACATTATTCAAATTCAATATTCGCGAA
Source organism: Mythimna pallens (assembly GCA_961205895.1). Classification (NCBI taxonomy): domain Eukaryota; kingdom Metazoa; phylum Arthropoda; class Insecta; order Lepidoptera; family Noctuidae; genus Mythimna; species Mythimna pallens. The sequence goes on from OY540837.1 coordinate 19,461,510, forward strand.
TGTGAAAGAATATGAAAGTGCGCACAAAATGTAATGCCAAGTTTAAACATAACACAGCCGTTACAGACTGATTAAATGAAGCTTATTACATTAAGTTCATTCGAAAAGATTTCTTATGAGTTTTTTCATAATTTGTGAAAAGACAAATGCAAGTTGTGTGATAGAAAAATATTAAAGTAAATATAAAATTGAAAAATTATATCAGTTCTATTGACAGTATATATCCGTTCAATTAATGTATTATTTCCTGTTTGTCAGAAACATTCGCCAAACTTTCGCATGCCTCTTGCGAATACGAATGCGAAAGTTTAAAAATGTGCGAATATTCTTTACATCACTATTACACATGTTTGGATTGCTGCGGGAACGTTTGAAAGAGTTACCGTGTATCTAGAACGCAAGTAGCAAATGACTGATCATAGTACGAAGAATCGCTTAAGAAAAAGGGCTTACAGTCACCCAAAGGGCAATGGAAAGGGCTATGCTTGGAGTTTCCTTGCGTGATCGCATAAAGAATGAAGATATCCGCAGGAGAACCAAGGTCGCCGACATAGCCCGAAGAATCGCCAAACTAAAGTGGCAGTGGGCAGGGCACATTGCTCGCAGAACGGATGGCCGTTGGGGCCGAAAGGTTCTGGAATGGCGACCACGTACCGGAAGACGTAGCGTTGGAAGGCCTCCTACAAGGTGGATCGATGACTTGGTAACGGTTGCGGGAATCCGATGGATGCGAGACGCACAGGACCGTTCATTGTGGCGACACTTGGTGGAGGCTTATGTCCAGCAGTGGACGTCTTTCGGCTGAAATGATGATGATGATCATAAGTGGGTTTTAGCCAGTAAAAGTCTGACACGGCCTCTCGCTTCACCCTAGAGAGGAGAAGTAATTAAAAAATTGATAATTGACCACCTCAAAAAAGGTACATGTTTGAAATGCGAAAGCAAGATTCATGATTTTATAACAAACTAGCGACTTTTAATCGCTCGAGTGCAATGCGTGTCATGTATTGGTATGAAATGTGTGTGTGTCACTAGAGGGTTGATGATGTACCGATAAATAATTGGGTAATTCGGGCGCCAGGTACATCCTCAATAAAAACAAAACTCGGATTCACTACCATTCGGAGAGAATTAGGCTTTTAATCTTCTGGTGGGAGGCCATGTGAGGAAAATAAAAGATTACAAATATAAGTCAAGCTTTAGTCTTTAATTTATCCGGCCCGCAGTTCATGACCATGAGATACTTAATAAAAGACATTGTTTAGAATATTACAACTAGATAGTATTGTTGCATCTTTGTTAAGTTTATGAAAAGAATAAATTAAACCTAATCCAGGCGGGGCAATGCAGACCAGTCCAAAGGGACTCCAATTTCGAGGAAAAGGAAAGTAAATATAAAAAATAAAAAAAATAAAAACGCCAGGCGGCTGAAACAAGCGATTGAAATCATTAGATTTATGACTTTTTGAGTTTCAAACACGAGGTCACGTAGTTAATTTTGAGGGAAAACTCACCGTTTTTTCTTGTAGGTAATATGTTGAGTGCGCCTCAAAACATCAAAACAATTATGTGGGCGAAAAATCACTTCAACTGTAAAAGAACAATGAGATATAAGATGCAGGAACGAAAATCCACATGCGTTGTCACGCATCATGTAGAAATCGAAAAATGGATTCTTACCGGAAAATATGTAGCAATCCCATTGGAAAATAAAGGATGGACTCCTTCCTTTCCTTTTAGGCCATTATAGGGCACAAATTAGCGGCTATGGGAGCCGATTAAAAAAATAAATTGGCAGAAACAAAAATTGGCTGCTCGCTAAAACATCGTCGGGTCAGAAAGTGTCGAATGCAAATCTGACAGCTCACTTTTAAAAAAAGATTTCCTTACTTGGCTACACGACCTTTTAGGAACGCCTTCACATTATCGGTTCGGAAATCGCCTAAAAGCGAATCATGTGACGAGGCGATTTCGACTCGTTACATTACATCCCTCCCCGAAAAAATAAAAGAAAGAATTTCTTTTATGCTAGCCAAAAAAACAAAAGACTAAAGCGAAAGCTTAGTTAAAAGGAAAAAAAAAAAAAAATTGAAATATAAATTCCAAAAACAATAAACCCAAAAAGGTAAAAAAAATTGTTCTAGAAAAGAACGGAGTAATAAGACTACATACCAACAAACCAAAATAAATACAATCTTGGATTGTTGCTAGTGTATAGATCCTAAAATAACATGCATTTAAAATAAGTACAGCTAGACCACCAACATAACCGACTAACAATACCAAAAGAACCAACATGAGTGCAGTTAGGCACCTACGCCACTGACTAACTAGCTTAATTCAAGAAAATATCGCAAGTACAGCTAAGTAGAATCGTCGCTGACCAACGTGTATAAGGCTATGAACAAAAAGAAAACTAAATTGAGTACGGTTAGGCACCATCGCCACCGACTAGCAAGTATATTAGGGTAACCAAGTAGGTTAATTTGAATACAGTTAGGCGCAATTGCCGCTGTCTTATAAGAAAAATTCAAAGATATGTCTATATGAGTACAGTTAGGCACCATCGCCACTGACTAGCAAGAACAAATTATAACCGTGAAACACAGTATCAAATCTCGCATCACCAAAGGTGCTAGAGAACCAAGAAAGAATGTTGTGACCGGTATAACACCACCGATTTTCCGAGCACAAACATCTTAAAAAACGCATATTGTGATCGGCACAACACCACCAATCTTCCGAGCACAATAGCAAAAAACTGCATACGCAAGGATGCAAAAGGTAAGAATGTTGTGACCGGTATAACACCACCGATTTTCCGAGCACAAACATCTTAAAAACGCATATTGTGATCGGCACAACACCACGACTTTCCGGGCACAGTAGCAAAAAGCTGCGAAATCAAGAAAAAAAGATCCGCATAACTTAAAAAATAATAAGTACCTATATTGTTAATAAGTAGGAACCTATTAATATATTGTAAAAAAGGTGTATAAAAAAAAACTGTATAAAAATAGTGTATACAGGAAAAAAATTAATTATAAGATCTTTCGATATGAAAAACGTTTGTGTGGGGGTGAAAAAGTTATCTAAATGTCCTAAATAGTATTTTAGAATGCCAAACTTGAATTTAATAAATTCGCTTGAAGTTTACCTAGTAAAGTTTCATTCAAAGATCAGTAAACCTATCATCCATCCTGTCATACATCATCTATTATAAGATCCTCCAAACAAAAATCAAAAACAAGTCAACACTTGAAAACCAAATTAAAATTTAATAATATCTTTAACATGATAACGTCCAGTTGAACCCTTATTTAGGTCTTTTAAAACAAACATTATCAGAAACTTTTTCTGTAATTTTACATTTAATAAACTTAGGAGCAAGTTTAGCCGAAAAATAAGCAGGTGCATGAGATTGAACAAAACTTCTTCTCCACACAACATCACCCACATCAAAAGAAATGACTTTCCGACCCTTATTATAATAGCGAGCATTACGCTGATAAGCTTTTAATAAATGAGTTTGAACTTTAACAAAAATATCACTAAGTGAATTCAGAGAATCAGCATAGTGACTTCTATTGGGAACTTCCAGTTCACTTAAGTCTTCAATAGAATCACTTAAACGATGTAAAGAAGCATCAAAAATAAGCTACCTTCCAAACATCAAGAAATTTGGAGTGAAATCTGTAGCAAGATTAACACTATTATTTAAAGCTAATTGGACATGAGGTAAATATTTAGACCAAGTCCTATGATCATCTTTAACAAAACAAGCTATGCAAGTCTCAACAGTTTTATTATATCTTTCAACAGGATTATTTTGAGGTGTGTACAAAGTATTATAAAATATTTTAGTAATATTAAAACCTTTCATGAATTCTACAAAATGTTTAGAAGTAAATTGTGTACCATTATCGCAAACAATTATTTTGGGACAACCAAATTTAAGAAATATCTCCTTTTCAAGAAGTTTATTTATTACTCTAGTAGTAGCATTTACCATAGGAAAAATCCAGCAGTATTTAGTAAAAACGTCAACAACAGAAAGAATATATTTATGACCAGAATAAGATTTAGGAAGTATACCTACAATATCTACTGATAGCATCAACATAGGTTTATCGACTTTTTTAGGGTTAATCATAATACCAAAAGGAGCATGAGTGGTATGTTTATAAGCTTTACAAGTATCGCAGGCTAGAATATATTTTTCCATAAATCTTTAGCCAAATTAAATTTTAACCAAAAATCAAAACCTAAAATGAAAGGTAAAAAATAGGCAACATGTTATGTTTAATTACACTAACTAAAACCGAATCAAATAATGGAAAAGAAAGACGACTAGCCATATCCATAATATCAGTAATGAAGTCTGGAAGTGATTCAGAACTTTTCTGTTTCTTGGTGCGAAGGTCATGTTCCAAAAAGTAATCAAAGTCCGGCCTGTCAAAACGTTTAAGCAAAGCAAGCTTAAGCTCGTGCCATGAAGAAATATGAATACGAACCGTGCGAAACCATTTAAGAGCAATATCACTAAGCAAGTCTGTGAATGAACCAACTAATAAAATTTCATCAAAATTTTTATATAAGAAATATTCCTCAACCTCAGTAATAAATTCCCTTACACAAGATTTTCCATCAAATTTAATTCTGCTCTTTTTTAAATCAGGCAATTTAATTGCAGAAGGCAAATTCTTTTTAATGTGTTCATTAACCAAAGCATTCATTGAATTAAAAGAAGGCAAGGCATGCGTAGCAAAAGCTGAAGAAGAGTGTGCAACCCTGTCATTATGATCAAAAGGATGTTGAACTTCCGTTAAATTAATAATGTCAGGCACATGAGCATTAGCGATAGGAACTGTGCAAGGACCGTCAGATTCCAAATTATTCTTTTCAGCAAGAGGAGGAGACAACTGAACTTCCTTATCCATGATGAACAAGCAAAATGATGATTGAACTCAATCAAGCAAAAAGCAAAACTTTAAAGTTGCAAAATATTTGAGGTTAAGATATTAAATTTTTCTTTACTTATATGAAAATATCAAAGTGTTTATCAGTGAAAAGATGCAATAATACCTTACAATATAAGTTTGAATGCCTTATAGTATGATTTAAAAGTAAACTAAAGTTAAATTTTAACTTAATTAAATATAAAACAAAGTTACACCGCACTGAGTTTAAACCGTTGAAAACTTAAAGTATAACAAAAGCTGTCTTACCATACAATTCTGTTGCTTATGTAAAAGCAAAATGCAATGCTGTAACAATAACAGTTAGCAAAACATAATAATATAAACAACAATAATATTGTACTATTGTGTACTATGATGTTTAATAGGAAAATAATGTTCTTACAAAATATCAAAAGAATTTAAATTGTTTACAGCAATTAACAATAGTTAATATTAAAACAAAACATACCTGTAAACAGTATTAATGAATAAGATGCAACAATAATCCAAACAAGGTCATGAACTACTTCAACGTCCCTGTTCGCAGAGCGACAAATGTCATGTATTGGTATGAAATGTGTGTGTGTCACTAGAGGGTTGATGATGTACCGATAAATAATTGGGTAATTCGGGCGCCAGGTACATCCTCAATAAAAACAAAACTCGGATTCACTACCATTCGGAGAGAATTAGGCTTTTAATCTTCTAGTGGGAGGCCATGTGAGGAAAATAAAAGATTACAAATATAAGTCAAGCTTTAGTCTTTAATTTATCCGGCCCGCAGTTCATGACCATGAGATACTTAATAAAAGACATTGTTTAGAATATTACAACTAGATAGTATTGTTGCATCTTTGTTAAGTTTATGAAAAGAATAAATTAAACCTAATCCAGGCGGGGCAATGCAGACCAGTCCAAAGGGACTCCAATTTCGAGGAAAAGGAAAGTAAATATAAAAAATAAAAAAAATAAAAACGCCAGGCGGCTGAAACAAGCGATTGAAATCATTAGATTTATGACTTTTTGAGTTTCAAACACGAGGTCACGTAGTTAATTTTGAGGGAAAACTCACCGTTTTTTCTTGTAGGTAATATGTTGAGTGCGCCTCAAAACATCAAAACAATTATGTGGGCGAAAAATCACTTCAACTGTAAAAGAACAATGAGATATAAGATGCAGGAACGAAAATCCACATGCGTTGTCACGCATCATGTAGAAATCGAAAAATGGATTCTTACCGGAAAATATGTAGCAATCCCATTGGAAAATAAAGGATGGACTCCTTCCTTTCCTTTTAGGCCATTATAGGGCACAAATTAGCGGCTATGGGAGCCGATTAAAAAAATAAATTGGCAGAAACAAAAATTGGCTGCTCGCTAAAACATCGTCGGGTCAGAAAGTGTCGAATGCAAATCTGACAGCTCACTTTTAAAAAAAGATTTCCTTACTTGGCTACACGACCTTTTAGGAACGCCTTCACATTATCGGTTCGGAAATCGCCTAAAAGCGAATCATGTGACGAGGCGATTTCGACTCGTTACATGCGTTAAACCTGGCTTTCTCAGGCCCAGTTTCTGACCACCAAGTAGTCAGCAACTTACATTCTGCTTTCTGTACAGTACTGTCAGTTTCCCGACGTGTCCTCACTACTGGGTCTGCATAGGGGACAGTATAGTTTTACTAGTGCTCTAGTGCTGGCCTGGTGTTACTGACTTATTGCGTTTCGTCACGAGGCCAGCTAAGTGGCTGATCAGTGCGATATAGTTCTAAACTCTTCTTGACTATAAGTAGACCGAAGACCTATTTTTTCATTACTCCCTTTCTGTTTAAATCAGGTATTTTAATTTCTCGAACAACGTCCTGTAACACTTCTTTGTGAATACTTCTATCTTCTATAATCTTTATGGAAGAAATTCCATAAAACTTTTCTATCTCTGTATAAATTGAGGAATTTTATAGTATCATCACTTCAACGCCCTGCCACCGCCATTAAAAATGACTTCAAAGAAAAAAATCTGTCTAGGCGTCCACTGTCCGTCGGCACTGACTGGTCGACCACTGTTTAGTTGCGTTCATATGGAGCGAGTGACGACTCAGTAGCTGTCCTTGTGGGAATGGGCGACGGTCGGTGGGTATTAGAAACAATAAATGTTGAAGTAGCTGACACAACTGCGGTGCGAAGCATTAAAAGAAGAATAAAATATGAAAAAAAAAAACGGTGTCCGGTGCGAAACTGCAGTAGGTGGGAAGTGAGAACGCCGTGGCACCTCTCTACCAGCTCATCAAAGAGTAGACTTACCACCGCGATTGTGGTGTGCCCACTGAGCGTTCACTCTGGCATTAAATCTACTTACAAACAATAAAATACAGTTACCATTCTATTTCAGTGATAGTGGAGTGTTCCGGCGGTTCGTGGAAAGAAGGCGGCTCGAACTGGGTGTGTGTCTCCTGCTCCAGGGACAACGGGCTCTGGCCAGCGTTGCGGAAGAGAGGCGCTACCGTCGTCTCCACCGAGTTCATTCTCGGGGGAGTGCTGCGCCAGAAGCTCGACATAGCCAGCAACTCGTTCCCCTAGGCCACGGATTAACGAGGGTACTATCGTAGTTTGGTACTGCCCTATTGAAATCTTCTCCAAATCATTTAAAAAGTTCGGTTTGACGTTTTTGATTTTCTTAACGCGATAACTTTGTTGTAATGTCAAAATACGAACTAGCAAAGCAATCCACTTATAATGCCAAAAAGATATAATAATAATTTATTCTTTACTTTTTTTGCTACTAAGGCTCATAGACATACTGTAAGAATGAATAATATTCAGAAGTATGAGATTTTATTTTTAATATTTACCATTTTCATTCCACAGTAAAAATCCTGCATCAAATTTTTTCGAACAATTTTTTTTTTGCACTGGGTTCGTAGCCATGATTACCGGTCCCATACATTTTGTGGAATCAAACAGTGTATTAGCACCTGTCGAGCCGAATCTATTAAATTATTTAGAGGTATGTACAGACAGGCTCTGAAATCCAAATAAAAATGTGAATAAATTGATTTCATGTGTAAGTTTTAGTTTTTATGATTATGTCTGAAAAATGTTTGAAAAGAAGGAACGTCGAAAGCGACAATCACGCGAAAACGTGATCGCATTCATTTGATTGTTAAGCCCGGAAAGCTCTGTCGACGCGAACACATGTTTGGAGCTAGCTTCTAGGCAAGCGTGCTCCATCGTCGACCACATCATCGCTTACCATCAGGTGAGATGGTGGTCAAACGTGAACCTATCAAGCTGCAAGCTGGCTTAGTAATTTTCACCGTTTTTGCTGTAATTTTTGTTCGAAAAATTGGGGATAAGTTTATCAAAGTAACGGAATATGATAGCTTTAAAATTAATCATTACAATAGTTTACTTATTACGTTGATTAGTGACATCCATGTTTTTGCATCTATTTAAGTAGGTTTTAAAATACTAATTCGTACATACATTTTAAACATAATTGGTTTTAGTATATGGGAAACCCGAATTACGTGTCTAGAATTTTTATGTAAAGAATCTATGTACAAAATGTCATAACTGTATCATGAAAAATCATAAAATTATAACCTTGTTATTTTACGTGGTTAACGCACAAATACATGGTCCGGTGGCCATCCGAGCGACTGAGGGGTTGTTATGCTCCCGCACCCGCGCTCAGCTGGGTGGCGCCTAATGCCCGCTATGACCTGCCGTGACCTGTGATGTACTTAGCGTCGGTTGTGTTCAAATTGTGATCTTTTTTAACCCATTACAGCATAAAGTTATTTACGTTACATAATTGGTATGTCATACGAAATATTGGACAATTATATTTATTTTAAACTTGACAAAACTTAGTTATATTTAAGATTTTATGACCCGCCCGATATATCGGACGATATGCACAGAGGAAACATACACTACTGTAGAGTGGGATTCATAGAAATAAATAAAACATTTGAATTTTTTAACAAAAACTATATTATATTATGGTGCTTACTGTGCCAGTTGCATAGTAATCCAAGTTTCGTAGATTTATGATCAACGACAATTATATTAAAAAAAATTGTCGAAATATATTTTATACCCCTTTGGGCTAGCAACTTTCCGAGTTCTATTAGAGAACTACGTCCTCTAAACCGATTTTTTCCCATCCCCATCTACAAACTAGAAGCCCCCTATATCCTGTAGTACTGGCGCTTGTCTATAGCCCGATTTCCAAATCGTAGGTATTGGCTTTCCACTGCTAAATTGTTACCGTAGTGATGGTTTTGTCGACGCTGTAGTTTTCGTCTAACCCAAAATGTTTTTGGAAAGATTCGCCCAGACTTTCCAGTACCGAACGCAACTTATACAGCCTGTTCGAAGAATCTGTTATTATCATCTTCTCGCCCTTGTCCCGTGTTATTTGGGGACGATACAACACGTGTTTTTCTTCCATTCTGTCCTCTCACCCGCTATCACTAACTCCCTTTTCTTTATACTCTACACATAATCCAACCATCTTTTGTTTGGCCTTCCTCTCCTTCTCCATCTATCCACATGTATACTCATAACTCTTTGAGTAACATACGTTTCATCCCTCCTGTCTACATGATCGCTTATTTGAAGCGATCTTGAGCTTTTGAATCTTAATATTTTCTGCAAGAATTTTTGGCAAATTATTTAGATTGGCATCATGTTCTTTATCAACCTAGTGACTGTCCTCATCCGAAGCCTGACCACTTTGTTCTATAGGCATGATAGCTATAATATAAATCAAGATCTCAACAGTCTTATTCTCATTTTGGCACTCTAAAGTCGACAAAATTTCACGTACTTTCAAACTATAAAAAGCAAACAAAAGTCATACTTTACAATCCGCTGTGCATAGCGTCCATTTTATCGGACGGCAATAAAGCCACGCCTATAAAAGCTAAAATGATAATTTTATCATGAAATAAAGCATATGTTTACAAAGGTATACACTATTTTAACGAGTAAAATATAACAGCTTTACGTTTATTATGTTACCAGCTTCTTCGCCTGCGTGAAAGTAGGTTTTTTCCGAACAAATTTTGGACCCCCTCATCCCCCCCCCCCGTATCCCCTTAGGGGGTGAATTTTGGAAAATCCTGTTGGTGCTGGCCAACGTCATAAAATAAAGCTTTGTGCAAAATTTCAAGTCTCTTACAAAACATAGGACTTACATAAAAATTTCCAACTCCTGTTTTACCCTTTTAGAGGTGGAGTTTCGTAAAATCCGTTCTTAGCGGATGTCTATACTCTATAAGGAACCTACCTGCCAAATTTTAAGTTTGTAAGTGTTATAGTTTCTTGGATTTCGTGATAAATCAGTGAGTGGTATTTCGCTTTTATATATACAGTGGATTTCGGGTATAACGACGATGAAGGGACCACTCTATTTTCGTCGTTACAGAGAAAGGTAAAGATATATAGACACGTACGAGTACACATGTATAGTTTATATTCATTTATTATTGAAAATATTTGCACATTCACTGGTACATTTAAAAAAATTGTAATATTAGTTTTCTTCAATTTTTTTTTTTCTAGTAGTAGTGCTAGTGTATTCTATTTTCATTGCTTCTTCAATATCTTTATTATCCTTTACTTAGTAATATATGTTTCATCAAGTTACGTTTTACTAATTTTATATAGTCCGAGCATGTTAGGAGAATGACCATTGTTCTGTAACTCCGAAACGTACACGCTTACCTATCTACTTAGCTGATATCTATAAACAAAAGGTCCACAGTCCACACTTGCTGACCATATGTGTGAATGTAAACAAAAGATAAGAAATGTTTGTGAAATAAAGAAATCTTTGTGTCTTTGGCGGCCGACTCCGGTCGCAATATCTGCACGGGATTTCTAGGAATTTGTTACAAATTATCCATTAAAAACAGTCGCTACACCCGAACTCGGCGTTACTTCCAAAGTCGGTATAGCCACATGAATTTTGTACTAAAGTATGCTTTAAATTCAAGCTATTTAGATTTAACGTCGCTATAGGTAAATGGTCGCTACAACCGAGGTCGTAATAAATTAAATCCACTGTAGGCTTCTTCGTCCAAGAAAAAAAAAATCCTTACTACTTTCTTAGAACATTCCGTCCGCGCTTTACCTTTTTCGAAAATGACAAATGACACGCGAGATATGTCATTCATTGATTAGATATGTGGTTGAGGATATAAAAAAATATATTAAACTTTTGTTCCCGAGTAAAAAAAAACTAGAAAATATTGTTTTTAGTCAATTATGGTCAATTTACATCGGACGTTATGCTGTAATGGGCTAAATATTTTTGGGAAAAAATATAAAAATATTGGAATCTATTTACTTAGTTACTGATTCTGAACAAATTATATTCAGGTTTCGCATATTTTAAAAATAATATTGTGTATGAATAATGAATCTGTGAAATGTGTTGTTTGAAGATTAATGAGGATATTAAAATTTGAAATGTTGAGCAATTTTAATGTCATAGTAGAATGTATGATAATTTTGTATGGTGTTAATAATTTTGATAGCTGTAATAATCATAGTTTACGCATTTGTAATTATCATTCTATGATTGTTGTTTATTATTGTATAATATAGTCTTAATTTTTTATTTTGGTGTTGTTTTTTTATCTTTTAATCTTAGTTCTCCGGTAAACATAGTCTGTGGTTTCTACGAGACTAATTAGGTATGTCTGATCCTACCAAAGCTATGAAATCCTTGATTTGGGTTTTTTTTTCGGGTAGGAAAATCATTTAATGACATCCTCCGCTCTTGGACGGAGCGGGAGATAATGTCAGACTTTTACTGACAAAAAACCCAGTCCTGTTCCTTCTTTGCCATTTTTCCAGGGCCCCGGGGATCACTTTCGCATCACCCATGGCCCCAGTAGGCCTCGACCCTGCTGGGCCCCTACGGTTGCTGACATCTTGAGGCGCGCGTGGAACACTACGTGCCGTCGGTTGGGTTCGGTCCGAACAGTTACCGGACGATCGGACGGCGAGCCACCCATTGCTTGCCATCCGCAAGCCCGCGCCTACGGTGGCCGGAAATCGGGATCGGAATCCCGGCGGCGGTTGGGGTGTGAGGACCGTTGCCTCACGCGATCGGCCGCCACCTTTGCTAGCATTACCACATTACAAGGCCCGGCGCGAGAGATCGCTGCCGCCGATCGCCCCCACGAGGACACGGCGGTGCTCTGCTCAAGCGGGGCACACCTCTACTGTATGCTCCACCGTGTCCTCCGGGCGGTCCACACGATGGTGGCACCCGGGCGTCTTTTCTGCACGAATCCGATGCAATGCACGATACGATGTCCGGTAAGGACCTGCGTCATGCGATAGGTAAGGACGCCGTGAGGTCTTTCCAGCCACTCCCCAAAGAGAGGACTTATCGCCAAAATTATGGCGTGCCCAGCACTGGGTTGCGACAGTCGCTGTCGCCATTCCACCATGAGATCCCGCCGGAAGTCTTTCCGCCATGCCGCGACTTGGCGCGGCAGCGGAATGGATTTGGGGGTGGGTTAATCATCATCAATGACTCCTCCCTATCTAGGTGGAACGAGAGTGAGTTTTAGCGAGGACAAATGGGTTATCCAAAACCAAAATAATTTTTCAATTCGAACCTGTAGTTCCTGAGGTTCGCGCGATCAAACAAACAGACTTCAGATTTATAATATGAATAATAATACATTATATAAAATATGAGTTACATTTTGATTTCAAAGAATTGGCACTCCAATTCAACATTTCTCATGATTCCATTCATTCCATGATTGTTGCTAATTTCATAAAAGAATTCTTAATTTATTGCCAAAGGATCATACTAGTTTGAAAACGAATAAGTAGGTAAGTACCTACTAATATTTTTACTAATGGCTCTGGATTATAATATCTACTGGTCAATGCAAAAATATTTAGAAATAATTGCTGTTTAGCATTTTTCCCTAAGTACTCTAACTACAATGGTGGTCCAGTCGGCGGTTAGTCGAAAAATGGAAACCTCATTTCTTCTTTTCAACTAAAAGCTGAGTGATTGTTTTGTAATTGTTACTGAGTTGCTATTTTAATGGAGAACTACATAGTTCCAACTATTAAATTAATATTATTTTTATATCATTATTTACTAAGAAATCCTGCGGCCCGTAAAAATATTAACAGACATACGAGCCAACTTTAACAGATCAACAAAGAAAAAAAACTATTAAAAACAAGCTTTTAATTGTAAAAAGAATAAAATAAACCAATCGGATGAAGTTTTACTTGTTTATATACACAGGTAAGCTTTTATATTGACTATGTGGACCATGATATTTTGTTAAGAAAACTAGATGCCTATGGAATTAGAGGCAATGTCTTGAGTTTAATAGAATCTTATTTAAAGAACAGGAAACAATACGTTGAAGTATCTGCAATAGATTTTAAATCTAAATGTCAAGCTACAAATCTGATCTTCGAACACTTAGTTATGGCGTGCGTGGCTGCGTGCTGGAGCGGCAACACGGCATCCTCACCTACCGCATGACGCAGGTCCTCACCGGACATGGCAAGTTCGGGAGGTTCCTGCATCGGATTCAGGCGAAAGCAACGCCCGGGTGTCATCATTGTGTGGACCACCCAGAGGACACGGTGGAGCATACGGTGGAGGTGTGCCCCGCTTGGGCGGAGCACCGCCGTGTCCTCGTGGAGGCAATTGGCGGCAGCGATCTTTCACGTCGGGCCTTGGTTCAGGCTATGGTCCGGAGCGAGGAGGAATGGCAGGCGGTCGCCTCCTTCTGCGAAGCAGTAATGTTAGCGAAGGAGGAGGCTGCACGCGTGAGGGAACGAAGGTCCTCACGCCCTAGCCGACGTAATTCCGACCCCGACTACCAGCCACGGTAGACGCGGGCTTGCGGACGTCGAGCACTGGGTAGCTCGCCGTCCGGCTGTTCGGTAATTAACCGCACCGAGCCCAGTCGTTAACAGCGCGTAGTGATCCTCGCGCTCCTCAAAGAGATGTCAGCAAACCGTAGGGGCCCCTGTGGGGCCGATGCCCGCTAGCTAGGACCGCGGAGAATTTCCGAAAGGGCAACCCGTAGTCCTAGTACGCAAAGGGTAATTGAAGGATACAGGTGTGGTTTTAGTCAGTAAAAGTCTGACACGCCCTCGCGCTCCACCCAGAGCGCGAGAAGTCATTTGGATGATTACCCACCTTAAAAAAAAAAAAAGTTATGGCGTGCCTCAGGGCAGTGTTTTAGGGCCTCCCCTTTTTATTATCTATATAAATGATACGCCGAAAGTTACATGTCACCCTATGTCACTATTTGCTGATGACAGCACTGTGACCATTAATAGTACAAACGCTGAAACCTGCAATGACGAAATTACAAAGACGATACCCACCACTAGAGTGCAATGGCTTGATAATAATAATTTAAAAATAAATATTGACAAGACTAAATTAACGATGTTTAGCCAACGTTCCAACATAAATATGAGTGTATACCTTAATAGCGAACCCATAGCACAAGTAAACACATCAAAATTCCAATTGATAATAAATTGGATTGGAAAACACACACGGAGGAGTTAGCCAAACGAATCAGTAAGTCTACCTTTTTTTTTTTTTAGGTGGGAAAATCATCTTATGACAAATGCCGCTCTTGGGCGGAGCGAGAGATAGTGTCAGACTTTTACTGACTAAAAACCCACTCCTGTTCCTTCGTTGCCTTCGTCTCAGGGTCCGGGTTTCGTTTTCACACTACCCATGGCCCCAGTAGGCTTCGACCCTGCTGGGCCCCTACAATTGCTGACATCTCCCTGAGGCGCGCGTGGAACAATACGCGCCGTCGACGAATTGGGCTTGGTCCGGACGGTCGGACAGCGGGCCACCCATTGCCCGCCGTCCGCAAGCCCACGCCTACGGTGGCCGGAAATCGGGATCGGAATTCCGGCGGCGGTTGGGGCGTGAGGACCGTTGCCGTTGCCTCACACGCGATCGGCCGCCTCCTTTGCTAGCATCACTGCTTCGCAGAAGGAGGCGACCGCCTGCCACTCCTCGCTCCGGACCATGGCCTGTACCAAGGCCCGGCGCGAGAGATCGCCGCCGCCGATCGCCCCTCACGAGGACATGGCGTTGCTCTTCCCAAGCGGGGCACACCTCCACCGTGTCCTCCGGGCGATCCACACAGTGGCGACACCCGGGCGTCGCTTCCGCACGAATTCGGTGCAGGAACTTCCCGAACTTTCCGTGTTCGGTGAGAACCTGCGTCATGCGAAGTCTACCTATGCCTTATATAAACTTACGTCAGTAATGAGCGTTGACACTTTAGTTACAGCTTATCATGGCTTAGTGGGTTATTTTTTGGGGGAACTCCACCAATAAAGAAATAATCTTTAAGGCACTGAAAAAGTGCATCAAGATGATGTTTGGACTACAGATCCATTGTTTATACAGTTTAAAATATTGACTCTTCCATCCTTATATATTTTTGAAGTTGCTGTATTTGTTAAGACCAATTCTAAGTTGTTTAAAAAAATGACAGACATTAATAACTTACCACGGTCAATCAAAGAATTGAATTTGAGCCTATTTAAGAAACGGCTAAAATCTTTACTGGTAACCAAAGCGTATTACAGTATTTTGGAATATTTAACAGACAAAAACCTAGCAATTGAATGATGACATACAAACAAAATACATGGAATGTTTATTCTTATTAATAGTAAATTCGTATTTGAAACTGACATTAGTATTGCTTATTGACATTAGCATTGTATACGGACATTAGTTTTTGTAAATTGACATTAGTATTGTAAATTAATATTAGTACTGTAAATTGACATTTTGAATTGTATTTTGACATCTTAAATTTTAATTTGACAATTTGAATTGTATTTTGACATTTTGAATTATATTTTTGACATTTTTAATTGTATATTGACTGTTTTATTGTATATTGACATTTTGTATTGTATATTGTAATTTATATTAGACATTCGTATATTGAATTAACATTTGGTGCCTTGAAATTCAGTTTATTTTGCTATTAATTAATAATTATTTATTTCTCACAAACGTTTGTACGCCTTCTGGCAAAACATTGCGCTCTCTTTATTACCTTGCTACACCGTTATTATTGTACCTATGTTTAACAAATGAATAAATGACTTATGACTTATGACCTGTATCATAAATTGAGATAAGCAGTTATTTCTAATAGCTAGTTATTTTTAATGTACCTACTCCTAAGTAGATACATTAAAAATAACTAGTCCGCCATCTTGGGAGTTCCGCCGTGTTAGATTTTACATAGTTAACCATGTACTGTCATCCAAATGAAATGTGTTTACAAAATTTCAGCTCAATCGGTTGAAGATATCTGCTTCAAAATTGAGTTGCAAGATTTCACCCTAACAAACATAGTTACATACTACCAACATTGCAAGTTAAATAAAAGTTTGGAAAAATGTATAAGTACATTGGCATCTACATAAATGAGCCCTTTTTTTCCAAGCCTAGTTGCAGGAACTATTTTGTGTTTGGTCCTAGTATTAACGTTATGGATACTTATCTCTATATTTTTAAATATGTTTTAGTTTAAACATACAAAATATTTTCATATATATAGGTACTGAGAAGGCACATCATCATCATCATTTCAGCCGAAAGACGTCCACTGTTGGACATAGGCCTCCCCCAAGCATCGCCACAACGACCGATCCTGTGCTTCTCGCATCCACCGCACTCCCGCGACCCTCACCAGGTCGTCGGTCCACCTTGTCCGCAGAAGACGCAGCGTTGGAGGCCTTCCAATGCTGCGTCTTCCGATGCGCGGTCAACACTCTAGAACCTTTCGGTCCCATCGACCATCCGTTCTACGAGCAATGTGCCCTGCCCACTGCCACTTTAGTTTGGCGATTCTTCGGGCTATGTCGGCGACCTTGGTTCTCCTGCGGATAACTTCATTCTATATGCGATCACGCAAGGAAACTCCGAGAATAGCCCTTTCCATTGCCCTTTGGGTGACTGTAAGCCTTCTGATGAGGCCCATTGTAAGCGACCTTGTTTCAGAGCCATATGTCATCACTGGTAACACGCACTGGTCATAAACTTTCGTCTTGAGACACTGGTATGTTGGACGAGAAAATACCGCGCAGCTTCCCGAACGCTGCCCAGCCGAGTCGGATTCGACGATTGACCTCTTTCTCAAAGTTAGACCTACCCAACTGGATTGTCTGTCCCAGGTAAACGTAATCGTCTACAACTTCGAGTGCAGAGTCTCCGATCTTGATCGGAGTGGGTGGTACATGGTTATTTACCATGGCTATGGTTTTGTCCATGTTCATTTTAAGACCCACTCTTTCGGAAGCTCTACTAAGGTCATCGAGCATTGTACTGTGCTCCTCCGTAGTTTCAGCCATGACTACTATATCATCGGCAAACCGAAGGTGAGTGATGTACTCGCCATTGACATTAATGCCTAGTCCACTCCAGTCCAGAACCTTGACGAAATCCTCCATTGCAGCCGTGAACAGTTTCGGAGAGATGACATCTCCCTGCCTCACGCCCCGCTGCAGAAGGATAGGTTTCGAGGTCCGGTCCTGAAGTTAGACTGACATTGTGGCGTTTTCGTACAAACGTTTCAGCACTTCGATGTACCGATAGTTAATCTGGCACCGTTGGCGAGACTGCAGTACAGCCCAAGTCTCGATTGAATCAAAGGCTTTCTCGTAGTCCACGAACGCTAAGCATAGAGGCAAGTTATAATTCTCGGTCTTCTGTATAACATGCCGAAGCGTATGTATGTGGTCTACGGTGCTGAAACCTTTTCGGAAACCGGCTTGTTCGGGAGGCTGGAAGTCGTCGAACCTGCGCGCGAGACGATTCGTGATGACTCTGGAAAACAGCTTGTAGACATGGCTCAGAAGTGAGATGGGCCTGTAATTCTTAAGCAGGGCATTGTCGCCCTTCTTAAAGAAAAGTACCTCCACACCTCTGCTCCATGCCTGTGGCGTCTTTCCCTCAAGTATGACGGAATCGAACAACCTCTGAAGGGCCTTTAGGACCGGCTTTCCACCCGCCTTCAGGAGTTTGGCTGTAATTCCGTCGTCACCCGACGCCTTGTTGTTTTTAAGCTGCTTCAGAGCCACCCTAATCTCGTACAGGCTGACGTCCGGGATATCTTCGGTATAGTGCCGGGTTGATTTAGCTCTTGGGTCGTTTGCTAGATTCGTTGTGGGTTTTGTGATAGATGTGTACAGCTGTCCATAGAATGCCTCGATCTCTCCCAGAAGCTCCGATTTGGCGGATATGACTCTGCCATCGTCGGTCTTCAGTTTCGTGAGCTGGCTCTGCCCTATAGACAGATCCCTTGCAAAAACCTTGGAACCCTTATTCCGCTCAATCACATCCTTAGTCCTTTCGGTATTAAAGAGGCGGAGATCGCGTTTTAAGGATTTTGAGAACCGTCTATTGAGCTGCCGGTAGATGCACGCATCGTCTGAAGACTGCAGAATCATTTCACGCCTCTCTTTCAAGAGTTCGAGAGTTTGATCAGAGAGCCTTTTCTTCCTTGTACGACGAGTCTTAAAAAACTTAGACCCGACCGTATACCACCGTACCATAGTTTCCACGAACCCATCGTTATATTCGTCCACAGAGCCACCTGGGCACTCGAAACGATTGTGAAGTTCGAGCTGAAAGGTCTTAGAGTTTTGAATCTGGATCTGTGCTGTTGAGATCTTTCAAGCTTATTCAATGTGCCTCTTACCATGCGTTGATTACTTCCAGTTTTCACCGCGTTGATCACAGAGACATTTGAATATTTGCTTCTTCATCGACATGATGAAGTCAATCTCATTTCTGGTCGCACCATCAGGGCTTTGCCAGGTCCACTTCCTACGCTCACGTTTTTTGAAGAAGGAGTTCATCATATAGAGGCCCTCCTTCTCCATAAAACTAGCCAATAGGTGTCCCCGGCGGTTTCGATGTCCAAAGTCCAAATCCAAATTGCCCCACTCGCAGCTCATCACCGTCTCGTTTACCCAGATTCGCGTTAAAGTCTCCCATGACCACTGTGAAGTGAGTCTTAGAACCATGCATGGCTCTGGATATATCCTCATACATGGACTCTACTTCGTCGTCGGGGTCAGTGACGGATTAAGACTATTTGATGAAGACTAGAATCGGTCTTTAAACCTAGAAACATTAGTTTTTTAAAATAAGGTGATGAGATGTAACGTACCTTAGAAGTAGAGTAGGTGCGACAACAATAAAAATCAAAGCATAATTTATTTATTAGGGGTTAAGGTATGAAATTGCCGGTTTGTACAGAAAAATTGAAATTCGTTTTTTATTTATTTAACATATTTATTTAATCAAAATAATTACCATTATTATCTATACATTGCTGCCATCCAATAGAAAGGTCATTTATGCCTTTGCGATAGAACTCAGGTGATCTAGATTCGACAAACTGTGTGAAAGCATTTTGTACTGCATCCTGAGAAGAAAACTTTTTATCAAGTAGAAAATTGTCCAAATCACGAAAAAAAATAGTAGTCCATTGGAGCAAGGTCTGGCTAATACCTAAATACTAGTAACGAATGGTTTCTAATTGCAGTTCCTGTAGAATTAACATGGTTTCTCGTGCTGTATGAGTATAGTACGTTATCATGGAGCAATAATGGTGAAGATTGATTCATGAGTCGGGGCTGTTTCACTGCTAGTTTTGCTATCATTGTTCGGAGTTCGGCACAGTAAACATCTGCCGTTATTACTTGACCACATCGGAGAAAGCTATAGTGAATAACACCATCCTGAGACCACCAAACATAACCATTTTACCATTACCTTTTTATTGGTAAGCTTTGCTTTAGGACACTGTTGCGGCGTTTGACCTGGCGTCAGCCATTGCATTTTTCGCTTACAAATATGATAGGAAAACCATATAGTTATTTTGGTATTTTCATCGAAAACTTAAGCATTTAAAAAAAATACCGAGAAACACCGACTTCTGAAATGAAAGTTATTTTGATTCTTTTAGTGTTTTTTTTTTAAGTATAATCGGTTTTTTTTTGTAAAAAGTTTTTTCTAAAAGAACCTCATAGGTACTTACTATGTGAAAAAAAAAATACTCAAAAATCTTAAACCATGAAGGGTTTATGTCAATTCGAAGTACCTATTACAATAAAACGGCAATTTCAGCAATATATTAATATTTTTGAAATCTCTGAGGGAGTATATGGCTGGGACTTTATTAATAAATTGAACGAATAGGCCTTTTCTAAAAAGCAAAAACAAAAATGCCGCCGATTCCCTACAGTAGAATACCGTATGCTTTCGTATGACATGACACTGAAATAATCTAATCGGGCTGTCTCTAAGTCGAATTTCGAATTTGTCTAATTAACAATCTAGAATTAGAATTTGTCTACTGTAGGTACTAGTACTTATTTTGTTTGCTTGGGGATAAAATCAGGGGAATACCCTAGACATAGGCACGATGGCGCATGTTTAAAATACAACATTGAAACATAATATGGCGTCGCGCCATCGCTAGTGTTGTCAACTTAGTATATTTTCCACTAAAACTGGTGGTTTCGACCCTCGCATTGCTGGAGAAATATTGCTTTAATACCATTATCAGGATAATTATGATGATGCAGGTGACAACTGTCGGATTCATACAATGTAGTAATACATACCTATCCATTTGTCTCATCTTATAGATGTATATTTTCGTTCTGCTGTCATCCTATCCATGCTATGTAAAAAAGACCTTGACCTGTACCATGACGTTTAAAGTGAGATTGTTTCATTCTTATTTCCAGTGTGAAATAAGTGGTTAAGAAATTGCGCTAGACAACCTGTATAGCTCTGTCTCTTACCCACACTGAAATAAGAATGAAATAATCTTACTTTGAACGTCATGGTAACCCCCCTTATACTCCATTCACATCTGCATTAGACAAAAGAGGTTTATAGAAGGTGTGCAGGTGTACATAACATTTATTTTTATAAATCACAATATAAGCGTATAAGTATAGTAATTGTAGGGGTCACCTCCACAGAGTACTTTTTATTTATAACTAGTCACCCCCCTGTGAATAACATAGGTCATTTTAAGTTTGACATTAGTCCTTCAATAACGTTTCGTTACACAAAATACATGAATGCGGAACTATGATGGTATTTTTTGGGCTGGGCAGCTGGGGCTGGGGAGATTTATTATTTTTATCCACTGCATGCAAGTACTTAGCTCTCCAAGCTGATATTTCATTACGTTCCATATGAACCTTCCGATTGGATTGAGATTTTTTTAAACGAATTCCCACCTTGTGAAGCAGCTTTCGCAGACTCTCTCGCTGTCCTGTGTAATTTATTTTTGTCTTTAAGACCTCTAAAAGCTTTTTAACAGTAGGGGCCTCTTTTTTAGCAGAATAAAATTCAAGTACTTTCCTCCGTATAACTCCCATGTCAAAATACACAAATCCACTTTTACGTTTTCTCTCCTTGGCGAATTTTTGTACCAGTTTCTTCTGCTGCGTGCCCTTCCTTAACTATTTTTGAAATTAGTCCTTGACTCACATCTGAAATATAAGATAATAAAATAAATGTTTGTAGAAATTTGAAATCTGGCAGGTTACCTATTAGATGTACGTTACCGTTACGCTAACCTGCAGCAAGAATAGAAACGAATATTTCGTGGATTTAAATAATTAGTTGCGACAGGAGAGTTGGATGAGAGATGTAGACGCAGAGTGTATAAATAATATAGAGACAAAAACCATTAAATAGACTATATTATCTTAATTAAATCATATAATACATACATATATATCAATAACAATAAATAAATGTACACATAAATAGACACAAGACATAAATCTATATATATAAAAGGAGAAACTGACTGACTGACATATCAACGCACAGCCGAAACTACTGGGACTAGGAGCGTGAAATTTTGCACAAGGCTTCCTTTTATAACGTAGGCGAGCACTAAGGAAGGATTTTCCAAAATTCAGCCCCTAAGGGGGTAAAAAGGGGGGATTTCGTATGTATGCAATTTTTTTTCGTTGGCCAATTACCTCAAAACTTAGTACAAATAAATTAGTTATAAAGTTTACGATATTTTTTTTTCAGTACAACCCCCCAGTGCAAGAATTAGGGGGTGTTAAAGTTTATATGGGAGAATCTTATTTCTTGGGTTAATAAACTTGAAACTTTGCACGAATATACTTTTAAATAAATAATAAAGATACGCATTAGTCGTTTTCCAAAACTACCCTCAAATTACGGTTTAGGGTCGAGT
This sequence comes from Mythimna pallens, assembly GCA_961205895.1. Taxonomy (NCBI): domain Eukaryota; kingdom Metazoa; phylum Arthropoda; class Insecta; order Lepidoptera; family Noctuidae; genus Mythimna; species Mythimna pallens. The sequence continues at coordinate 19,483,784 of OY540837.1, forward strand.
CAAGTATTCTTTATCGTGTTCAGGATTTTTGAAGTCTTACTGCGCATCCTAATTTACTCGCAACTTGGTGTTAGAAATTAGAAAAACAAGCTCTAACAGAGCAAATAGCGATTATTTATTTTACGGAAAGATTTTACACAGTGGTTTATTTTACTCAAAAATGTGGGTAAAAAAATTAATTTAATATAATACTTTCTCAAACAATAATACAACATTCATCCCGGTATTGGTGAAATGTTATCATCCATGTTTGTATAAAATATCTTATTCTTTTTCCATTGTGATAACCTAATCCTATAATAACGTATCAATTATGTGATTTATATACGTACAACGACAACTACTGACACAAATTGGTACAAACGAAAATAAAGTTAATTACAAAACAATATTTTTTAAACAGTCTTACGTAATATTTTGAATAATAATAAAATTAAGATAAGTAACTGGATGTAAGATTTAGTTTGTATGGTATTTTCGAAGTTTATCGTAACGGTGAATTATATGTAAATGCAGGTACTCCAGGTTACCCGATAAAACGTCTTCGCTTTACACAAAATGTTTCAAATGGTAATTTCGAAGCTTACTTTTCCTATGAAGAACTTAATCCTACAGGCGTTGTTAATTCTGACGAGGAAAACATAAATGTGAAGAAAACGAAACATGGTGTAGTACCTGCTATTGTGTCACTAAATTCCTTAGATTCATATTCAGTCATTTCTACGGAAATTCCTTCACAGTCCATGACGGCATCACAAAAAAGAGGACCAGATATACAGACAATAGACGAGCTCAGAAAATATACTCAGAAAATAATTCTTTGGCACACTGGAAAGCTGTATGCAATTATCAAAAAAAAACACACCGAAATGCCAAATGAAAAATAGCCGCTGAAAATTACCAGCTAGCGCATCCTGAAGTACACAGAGCAGCGCAGTCCCGCTTCAATATGCGTGTTGTTACACGGCCACGAAAGATCAAGTATCTTTTAGGAATGGATAAACCTGAAAAAATTACGAATTTGATAATGTAGTTTCAATTGATGATATGAATCATAAATGTTGTTGGTGTAATGCGTTTAAATGGAAGGACGAAACTCCTGAGATGTGTTGCAGCAGCGGTAAAGTTTAACTCAAATTATTGAGTACACCTCCCGAACCCCTTTACAGTTTGATAATGGATCTCCATCCTGATCACAAACATTTTATTTCGAATATTCGTAAATACAACAATTGTTTCCAAATGACGTCGTTTGGTAGGAAACAAGTTGGTGGAGATGGATTTATGCCAAACTTCAAAGTACAAGGGACAAGTTTATCAAGTTTAATTGACAGTTTATTGTCAGAACCCGGTCAAACAGCTCAGTTTTTACAAATTTATCGTGGGTGAAGACGAAAGAGAAGCAAATTTAAGATGCTGTAATTTCCCGCAATTAAAACAACTGCAAAAAATGTTGCACGAAGTCAATCCTTATATCAGGGACATGAAGAGTCCCATTGACGGAATTCCTTCCTCCTGTAAAACTTTCAAGTTAGTTATACATGCCGAAAAACAACCACCACACAAATGAATTAAGTTGCTTTGGTGTTATTAGATCAACAGTTCGAGCGTCGCGATATAATTAGTGAAATACATCGCTCATACGATGCTTTGCAATATCCTGTAATGTTCAGCCACGGAGAAGACGGTTATTCAATTGCTATTCCACAGCGAGACCCGGAAACAAAATTACTTCAGAAAAAGACATTGTCAGCATCGAGCTTTTAGTCATACTACATCATGGTCAGGGAAAATTAGGAAAATTACCATCTTCACTTTGATGCTCATTTTAGCCAATATTTGGTAGATTAGTACGCAAAAACTGAGAGACTGAATTTCATTAGAAATAATCAGGCAAAGTTACGCTTCGATAGCTATATCCACCTTAAGGACGCCATCGGTAGACAAGATGTTGACGCTCATCAGCTGGGTCAAATAGTGGTATTACCGTCCTTTTTCACCGGTGGGCCGAGATACATGCACGAGCGAACTCAGGTCACTATGACTTATGAACGTCATTACGGTCGCCCAGACTTATTTGTCACCTTCACGTGCAACTCTCGGTGGAAAAAAATAAAGAAAAATTGTTTCCAGTTCTAATGTTCTTTTTAGATGCACCAGGTGGGACTGGTGAAACATACCTTATCAATTTAATTTTAGCAAAAGTAAGAAGTACTTACGAACACCGCCGCACATTATTAGTTATTGCAAGGTGGTCGAACTGCACACTCTGATTTGAAATTGCCCCTTAATTTATCAAATGTAGAGACGCCAATGTGCAACATTTCCAAGCAAAGTAATCTTGCCCAATTGTTACGTAAAGCAAAAATAATGGTCTGGGACGAAAGCACAATGGCGCACAAAAGAGCTATTTAAGCATTAAATAGAAATCTACAGGACATACGAAGCAACGACAACTTAATGGTATATGACAGTATTGCTGGCAGGAGTTTTTTTTTTGCCAAACGTTACCAGTTAAAAACGATACCAAAAGGGACACGAGTGGATGAAATGAAAGCATGCATTAAAATATCTCACTTATACTATACTAAAATTCTTAAATTAACGAAAAATATGAGAGTACATCTCAGAAGAGACGTCTCTGCAGGAGAATTTTCAGACCTTTTACTCCAATTAGGAAACGGCAAGTACCAAGAATTAGATGGGGTTATAGTCATACCTGAAAAATTATGCGCGGTAGTAAGTACAGTCGAAGAGGTGATTGAAAAAATTTTGAAAGAGCTATATAGCCTATAGTGTATAGTTCAATAGACACGGTGGTAAATGCAGACAAAGCAGTCCACTATCCGGTTGTGTTTCTGAACACTATTAATCCAGCCGGCCTTCCATACCATATACTTGCACTGCGTGTGGGCACACCCGTGATGTTGTTTAGGAACTTGAAGCCTCCGAAGTTATGTAATGGTACTAGGATGCAAGTAAAAGCATTGCATCGCAATATTGTTGAGGTTATTATTTTAACCGGGTCTGCCCAGGGAGAAACAGTGTTCATACCGCGTATTCCATTAATCCCGAACGATCTTCCTTTTGAATTCAAAAGACTACAGTTTCCTTTGAAAGTTTGCTTTGCGATGACAATAAATAAATCACAGGGCCAAACCCTTAAATTAGCCGGAGTTGACCTGCGCCAACCCTGTTTCTCGCACGGGCAGTTCTACGTGGCATGCTCGCGCGTGAGCTTACCTTGCAGTCTGGTGATTCTGGCAGCGCCCTCTAGAACTACGAGGAATGTTTTTTATAAAGAAAGCTTATAAAAACCTTTCTAATTAAATTGTGATAAACTTTTCTAATCTACTCTTTAAGTTTGGAAGTGTTTTAAGGGTTGAAGTCCAAACGCGATGTGCGCGGACATAGTCGCGGGCAAAGTGCTAGTGTATAATAAAAAAGTTGACTACACTAACCTGTCGCTGCCGTAATCCGTTTGTATATTTGATTAAATGGAATAATCGGAGACCCCGCCCGAGCTTCTTCTTCAAAAAGGTTTTAACCTTTAGAATAATGTTTCGAGCATCACTTCTAATAGCTTTCGGCATATTTAACTTTATAAATTCACCAATATCAAGACAATCGAATGACATTTCAACATGACGGCCCTAGTTCCAATTTTCGCCATTTCACAGATAAGTTGGTAGGAGTGTAATTTGATTTGTAATCGGCAATTTATTATAAAAAGGTCCTATCGTCACAATAATAAAAAAAAAAATAACCTATTCTTTAAATGGCTGGGGCAAAATCTGGCATTATCATTTCGCACACGGGTAGTCCACAGGGTATGCTCCATTGGGATAATTTTCTATTTTCACGTGGGTGAAACCGCTGGCAAAAGTTGGTGTGTATACTTACTACTAAAGTATAAATAGTATCGATTGTTTTTTATATTAGGTAGGTTCTTGTCAAGAACAAATTTCGTCTTACTGTGTACTTAATGTGAACGCACACACACGATACGGGAGTACTAGTGTAGGGCAACGTAAGGTTTTTAGTTTTTAGGGCTCTGTACCGCAAAAGGAAAAAAACGGATCCCTTATAGGATCACTTTAGTGTCCGTCCGTCTGTCTGTCTGTCACGACCCTTTTTCTCGAGAACTCGTGGAGGTATCGAGTTGAAATTAAAACCATATACTCAAATCTATGGTCCCTTGAAGCTGTGAAAAAATCAACTCACAAAATACAAAACTGCTGAGTTAACGAGAAAAAAACATACGGCCGTTTATGTCGTAAAAAACGTGTATTTCGACCATATTAAGTGAATCAAAATTCATAGGGTACTTCCTGTTGACCTAGAATTCTGAAATTTGGTATGAAGCAAGGTCTCACATAGCACAAGTATAGAAACGAACAGAAAGGCACGTGCGCGAGTCCGACTCGCACTTGCCCGGTTTTTTTTTTGTTTATGTGTTTATTTTATCTAATGTTATTACAGTCTATGGAGACGTGATATGAAATACTTTAAATGTATCTCTAATGTATGTTTCATGCATTTCTTTTGATTTTGCCGGTTATCATATATTTTTGATAAAAAAATACACAAAATTCTTTCGACCTAAAAATTTTTTTTTTTCTCATATCAGTAATGTTAAGAGAGAAGTTTTGTTTTCTGGTGTGTGTTTCTAAATTGTGTTTTACTGTTGGTTTTAGAAGTTGAAAATCTTGTGGAAATCTAAATTAAGTACTGGCAACACTGGGCCATCGGGTTTCTGGACGCTCGCTGTCGTCGTCGCCATTTTCAAATTCTCATTCTAGTCTAGCAAGGATTGCAATTCAGAGCGAACGATCGTAACTGTTGTAATTACCAACGGAGAGTGTGACTAGGAAATAAAACATTTGGTTTCGAACCAAGAGTTTGTAGTACCTACGAGGAAACAATATAGGAAGTCAGTATCAGGATTACCGGTACGTATACCTACCTCCTATTTCTTTAACTGCTAAATGCACAGAGTACTTTATAAACTATTTAATAATAAATGTTACTGTTATAAAAGTGGAGGTTACATATGAAAAGGAGAATAAAGTAAATAGCAAATAGAGAAAGCATTAGATTTGTTCAATGGTTTCCGTTTACTATAATATAATAAAAAGGTAGTCTGTGGTTTGCAAGTTTTAATTGAATAGGTAAGTACCTAGGTACCTACCTATTTTTGTGATGCGGTGACACTCGTAGTCCAGAAACTGATCAGGATTCATTTATTTTTGTTAGTTGAAACGTTACTTTTTATTTTTGTTTGTTATAAGGTTTCTGAGCACTTTGAATAATTATGTGTTAGTGTTTAAGATAAAAGATAAGAAACGAAGGGTTCATCTGATTCTTTTTTGTTACGTCCTAATCCTAAGACAACTGTGTTATATCTATACCATACATACTCGTACGTACTTTTTTTTTGTGTTTTGTATTTACCGGTTAAAAGGAACGCTATTTGTTAAGGACGCTTTTACGCTTTTTGACAAATATCTCGGTTTTTCGGAGACCATTATGATGCACTAGGAACCATAACCATGAGGATGTAATGGTATCAAATAAAAGACAATATATTCATCTCCAGGATGGCGTAAAAAAAATATTATGGTCTCATATAAAATTTTCATATAAATACGATTTTACCAAAACAATTAAAATTAAAAATTAGAAACAAACGGGGTCTGAATAGGCACACGTAAGTTAAATCCAGTGCACATTTTTAACTTAAAAATCATAAAATAATACAGCTTATATAGTCTTCTATCGATGTAGCTAATTATTTTGAACCTACATAAATAACTTTAGGATTTATGACCAAAATAAAACCACTAACAATTTTTTTTCATACATTTTTCGCCGAAAGCACGATTTCTCGCGTCATTCCGCGCTCAGAAGCGCTTAAGAGCGTTCACTCGAAATTACGCGCTATTTGGTCAAAAACCATGATTTTCAAACCCGTTTCAATCCATTAATGATTTATTATACAAACATGTGATTTACTAATAACATTAGGAAATATTCTTGTCTAAATAGTTAGTAGGAATTTATTTAAATTAATAGCACGCTTGTGAATTATATTCACATATGTAAAGAGAGGTTTTTAAATTTTACTTTCTGAGCCAATTTCGAAGCTTGACAACTTCTACAGTTCTAATAGAATTAATAAACAAAAAATTCGAACCAATAACTAGAATCCTGAACAAAATAGTTATAGAAAAAAAAATCATTGATTTAGTTTACTAATTAAGAAAATGAATGAATAAAAACAATGTCAAATGATTAAGAAATTATGGCTAAATAAAATGATCATTAGCACTAATTTAACTTCCTTTTATCATTAAAATAATAGCATAATCTAATAGAAGGACATTTTTTTCAAAATATACAATTTAAAATTTGAATTAAAGAAGCTTTATCAATTTTTAACAAATATTTAAAAAGGACCATAAATAGCGGCGCACGAGCGTCGCAAATTCAGTCACCCAACAATATTCATCATCACGCTCGCGCGCCGAGATTTGCGATATTTATTAAAAATTGACATCGCTATTTTAATTCAAATTTTTTATAGTAAGTTTTGAAACACATGTTCTTCTATTTGAATAAGCTATTATTATAATGATAAAATCAAGTTAAATTAGTGCAAATGTTCATTTTATTTAACAATAATTTCTTAATAATTTGACATTGTTTTTATTTTAATTTTCTTAATTAGTAAACTAAATCAATGATTTTTTTTCTATAACTCTTTTGTTCAGGATTCTAGTTATTGGTTCGTATTTTTTGTTTATTAATTCTATTAGAACTGTAGAAGTTATCAAGCTTCGAAATTGACTCTGAAAGTAAAATTAGAAAAACTCTATTTACATATGTGAATATAGTTCACAAGCGTGCTATTAATTAAAATAAAATCCTACTTAACTATTTAGACAAGAATATTTCCTAATGTTATTGGTAAGACACATGTTTGTACAATAAATCTTTAATGGATATAAACGGGTTTGAAAATCATAGTTTTTTGGCCAAATAGCGCGTAATTTCAAGTGACCGCTCCCTGTACTGCTTTCTTAGAAAAAATTAATACGTCGAAGCCTATTAAAGTGAGTGCCGACTTGTATACTGCGACTGCAAAGACGTGTTACTTTCTCGGACTTAAATAAAAATAAGTACAAACACCATACTTAGTTTTAGAATGGGATGGAGGATGATTCAAGATGAGGTTGATGTAATTTTTTTTAACCGACTTCTAAAAAACGGAGGAGGTTATCAATTCGGTTGTATTTTTTTATGTTTGTTACCTCAGAACTCCGTCGTTTATGGACCGATTTTTTCCTCTTATAGGATATGCTTCCAGCTTGGTCCGATTCTTCAAAGTCTAGTTCTGATGATGGGATCCTTGAGGAATCGAGGAAACTCCTCAAATATTATAGGCAACTATACGGTGATTTAGGTATTTTCATCGAGAACTTAAGCATTTACAGTCAAAAAGTTACATTTGATGAAGTGGAACTGATGAAGAAGACCAGTAATAGCCAAAGGAACTTCATACTCGCATAGATATCACAATGTAGATAGTAAAGCGACTATGACAATACAAATAAATAAATGGTTCTGAATGTGACCTGATGATGATGATGGTGCCGGAAGATAGGTACTGGAACTCCATAATTAATCAATGTATCCTAGTCGTGTTTGGGCTCATAAGAATTGTCATGAGATGCACTTTGGCTATAAGGTACTATCGAACTAATCTGATGATGGAGCCGGAACGTGGAAGGGAGATACGGGAATTTTATAATAAAACAATGTATCCTAGCAATGTTTGGGTTGCTTGAAATTGTCATGAGAAATAAGCACTCTGGTTATAAGTGTATTCCAACTAAAAAGTGTGAAATAATAAACTTAAAACAAAAAAAAAATATAACCGATTTCACTAAAAAACACTAAAAGGATCAAACTAACTTTAATTTCGGAAGTCAGTGTTAAATAAGAAACAACTTATTATTATTATGATGTTTAATCATTAATATATACATATAAATTATATTTTTAAATATTTCAATAAAAATTAAAAAAAAAAAAAACATTTTAAAATATAAAAAATAATGTCCCACCGGTATCGAGAACAGGGTCCAAGCTATATATATCTAGCGGCGGTCAGGGCTCCAGAGAGAGGAACCTCCTAACAATACGAGCCGTGTCCAGGAGTATTGCTTCCTGAATCAAGCCCTTGATCCAGCCGCCTAACGCGTGCCTCCTAAGGTATTAATTATTAAGCCGTTGGCTGACACGACTATCGGTACAATGATCGCTGAGTCTACATCCCACATGTCGACAACCTCGCGAGCCAAGTCAATATACTTCATTTGTTTGTCTTTCTTGACTTTCACGAGGTTCTCGTCATCATCATCATCTTCCTGCCCTTGTCCCGTGTTATTTGGGGTCGGCGCAACACGTTTTTTTCTTCCATTCTGCCCTGTCACTCGTCATACTATCACTAACTTCCTTTTCTTTCATATCACTCTTCACACAATCCATCCATCTTTTCTTTGGTCTCCCTCTCCATCCATCCACATGTAAACTCATAACTCTTTTAGTAACATGCGTTTCATCCCTCCTCTTCACATGACCATACCAAGACAAACGATTCCCTTTCAACTTTTCAGTCACTGGCGCCACTTTCAAACTTCCCCTAATATACTCATTTCTCACTTTATCCATTCTCGTCATACCACACGTCCATCTTAACATTCTCATCTCCGCTACGTGCAATCTTTTTTCATCCGTCTTTTTCACAGCCCGACATTCTGATCCATACAGTATGACAGGCCTTATCACGGACTTGTAGATTTTACCCTTCAACTTGAGAGGCATCCGTGGGTCACAAGTTGTTCCCGTGACCTGTCGCCATTTCATCCATCCTGCGTTGATCCGATGTGTTACGTCCCGGTCTACCTCACCATCCTCTTGGACGAGTGACCCGAGGTACCGAAAGTCGGAGCAGATCGGTATGGGCGTTCCAGCAAGAGCTAAAGGCACTGGATTGGAGAGACCGCCGAAATCGCGGAACAAGTATTCAGTTTTGGTTTTACTCAATTTCAGGCCAACACTCTCCAGTCTGTGCCACCACACCTCCAATCTGTTCTGGACCTCTAGGCCACTCTCGGCAACCAACACAATGTCATCGGCAAACAGCATACACCAGGGAGCCTCGTCCTGAATGTCCGACGTCAGAGCGTCCATTATCATCAGGAAGAGGTACGGGCCGAGAGCCAACCCTTGATGTAAGCCGACAGCCACATTGAAGCTGCCAGTGGTGCCCACTGTAGACCGGACTTGGGTACTGCATCGACTGTACATCGCTCGAATCAACTGCTCATACTTCCCAGGCACACCTTTCTCCTTAAGGGCCCACCACAGAACCTCACGAGGTACCCGGTCGTATGCCTTTTCGAGGTCAATGAATACCATGTGCAAGTTTTTATGCGCACCTCTGTATTTCTCGCACAGCTGGCGTAAAGCGAATATGGCATCTGTTGTACTGCGAGCAGGCATAAAACGGAATTGGTTCTGTAAAATTTCACTCTCTTCTCTCAGTCGCCTTCCAATAACTTTCTCCCAGGCTTTCATAGTATGTGACATTAGCTTTATTCCTCTATAATTGTTGCAATCAAGCACATCACCTTTGTTTTTAAAAATCGGCACCAAAGAGCTATTGCACCACTCATCAGGTATGGCTTCTTCCAGCAACAACTTATTGAAGAACAAAGCTAACCACGTCCATCCATCCACTCGCAATAACTTCCACACTTCAACTGGTATTCCATCTGGACCAATGGCTTTACCATTGTTCATTCCATTTACTGCTATTCTGACTTCATACATTCTAACCATTCTCACTAATCCCACATTCACTGGTTTATTCTTTAACACCCCACTCCAATTATTTTCCTCATTCATCAATCTTTCAAAATATTCCTTCCACCTCTTTCTGATTTTTTCATCATCCGATAGAACCATTCCAGTTTCATCTCTTATACATCTTACATGACAAAAATCCCTCGCCTTTCTCTCTTTTATTCTAGTAAGCCGGTATAGCTCTTTTTGGCCTGCAGGACTGTCCAGTGCGTCATATAGTTTGTCCTGGGGTCCACGAGGTTCTCGTCATGCGGAACGGATATGTCAACAATAATTGCATGCCTCTCGCTTCGGTCCACCACCACTATATCAGGCTTATTGGCTACAATAGTCCTGTCAGTGATGATGGACCGATCCCAGTACAAAGTGATATGACCATTATCAAGAACTGAGTCGGGTTCATACCTGTAGTACGGCTCTTCCGATTCCACAAGAGAGTATTTCAGAGCAAGTGCTGATGGATAATATTGGCTACAAGGTTGTGTCTATGCAAATACTCTTCGTTAGCTAGATGAGAACAAGCAGAGATAATGTTATTATTGGAACGAAGTTCCTTATCGCGCGTTGTGAAAGGGGGCTAGACGGAAAAAATTCTTACGAAAAGTTGTCACGACACTTTCTTACGAAAAGTTGTCACGACACTTTTTTTGAATAATAATATTGATTGAAAGATTGATTGAAATATTGATTGATAGATTGATTGATTGATTGTTTGATTGAAATATTGATTGATTGTTTGCTTGAAATATTGATTGATTGATTCAAAGATTGATTGATTGTTTGATTGATTGATTCAAAGATTCCAAATTGATTGATTGATAAAATATTGATTGATTGTTTGATTGAAATATTGATTGAAAGATTGGTTGATTGATTGATTGAGATCAAAATGTTGAAAATTGATGAAATATTGATTGATTGATTGAAAGATTGATTGCTTGTTTGATTGAAATATTGATTGAAAGATTGGTTGATTGATTGATTGATTCAAAGATTCCAAAGATTTTAATGAAACTGTTGAGAAATTAGTTTCAGTTACCGAATCAGAGGAACTTCGTTCCATCCGAGTGTCCCTTGACACCTCTCAAGTTTTTTTATTATTAGGATGATAACTTAAAAAAAAATCAGGGTATCTCTACGCGTATAGTAAGAATGAATTTTTCTTCTAGGCTATCGGGTATAACGGTGTGCAATGTCATTAAATAGGTTTTTCAAAAATATTGTGGGTTTATGAAAACCATTTAGTGGGTTTATGAGAACCTTAACACTCGATAAAATAATTGTTTGTGCTTAGAATATAGTGGTTATAATGACACATATGACATCGTAGTGCAATTCGAGTATAGTACAAAATAAAATATCTTCGAGTACCAAGATAAATTAGGACACTTTTGCATTTAAAAATCAATATTTTTCTGTTACAATTTTGGAAAAACAAGGAATTAAAGTTCATCATCATCATTTCAGCCGAAAGACGTCCACTGTTTGACATAGGCCTCCCCCAAGCGTCGCCACAACGACCGATCCTGTGCTTCTCGCATCCACCGCACTCCCGCGACCGTCACCAGGTCGTCGGTCCACCTTGTGGGAGGCCTTCCAACGCTGCGTCTTCCGGTGCGCGGTCGCCACTCTAGAACCTTTCGGCCCCATCGATCATCCGTTCTACGAGCAATGTGCCCTGCCCACTGCCACTTTAGTTTGGCGATTCTTCGGGCTATGTCGGCGACCTTGGTTCTCCTGCGGATATCTTCATTCTTTATGCGATCACGCAAGGAAACTCCGAGCATAGCCCTTTCCATTGCCCTTTGGGTGACTGTAAGCCTTCTGATGAGGCCTATTGTAAGCGACCATGTTTCAGAGCCATATGTCATCACTGGCAACACTCACTGGTCATAAACTTTCGTCTTGAGACACTGTGGTATGTTGGACGAAAATATACCGCGCAGCTTCCCGAACGCTGCCCAGCCGAGTCGGATTCGACGATTGACCTCTTTCTCAAAGTTAGACCTACCCAACTGGATTGTGTGTCCCAGGTAAACGTAATCGTCTACGACTTCGAGTGCAGAGTCTCCGATCTTGATCGGAGTGGGTGCTACATGGTTATTTACCATGACTTTGGTTTTGTCCATGTTCATTTTAAGACCCACTCTTTCGGAAGCTCTACTAAGGTCATCGAGCATTGTACTGAGCTCCTCCGTAGTTTCAGCCATGACTACTATATCATCGGCAAACCGAAGGTGAGTGATGTACTTGCCATTGACATTAATGCCTAGTCCACTCCAGTCCAGAACCTTGAAGACATCCTCCATTGCAACCGTGAACAGTTTTGGAGAGATGACATCTCCCTGCCTCACGCCCTGCTGCAGAAGGATAGGTTTCGAGGTCCGGTCCTGAAGTCAGACTGACATTGTGGCGTTTTCGTACAAACATTTCAGCACTTCGATGTACCGATAGTCAATCTGGCACCGTTGGAGAGACTGTAGTACAGCCCAAGACTCGATTGAATCAAAACCTTTCTCGTAGTCCACTAACGCTAAGCATAAAGGCAAGTTATACTCCTCGGTCTTCTGTATAACCTGCTGAAGCGTATGTATGTGGTCTACGGTGCTGAAACCTTTTCGGAAACCGGCTTGTTCGGGAGGCTGGAAGTCGTCGAACCTGCGCGCGAGACGATTCGTGATGACTCTGGAAAACAGCTTGTAGACATGGCTCAGAAGTGAGATGGGCCTGTAATTCTTAAGCAGGGCATTGTCGCCCTTCTTAAAGAAAAGTACCACCACACCTCTGCTTCATGCCTGTGGCGTCTTTCCCTCAAGTATGACGGAATCGAACAACCTCTGAAGGGCCTTTAGGACCGGTTTTCCACCCGCCTTCAGGAGTTTGGCTGTAATTCCGTCGTCACCCGACGCCTTGTTGTTTTTAAGCTGCTTCAGAGCCACCATAATCTCGTACAGGCTGACGTCCGGGATATCTTCGGTATAGTGCCGGGTTAATCTAGCTCTTAGGTCGTTTGCTAGATTCGTTGTGGGTTTTGTGATAGATGTGTACAGCTGTCCATAGAATGCCTCGATCTCTCCCAGAAGTTCCGATTTGGCGGATATGACTCTGCCATCGTCGGTCTTCAGTTTCGTGAGCTGGCTCCGCCCTATAGACAGATCCCTTGCAAAAACCTTGGAACCCTTATTCCGCTCAATCGCATCCTTAATCCTATTAGATTAAGCAATATATATTATGCGATTGAGAAGTGGTATTAAAGAGGCGGAGGTGGAATTAAAGTTGCCACAATGTAATGGTATCAAATGAATGATGATTTATTCATCTCCCCGTTACATGCATTAAAATTATTCAATCCCTTACAGCCTTTTCACACAAATACTATACAGAAATTGTCTACAAATGAGGTCTGAATAACAGCTAAATGCACTATACGTTTTACCTTATAATTATAAAAAATCATGACTTATGTATTCATATTTTTAAGTGTATTTTTAACGATTACATCGAATTTTATTTGGAAATACCTACTTGCTTCACACATCATATGAGAATTTATTGAGTTTGTAGATTTAATTCATGTCGCAGAGGAGTTGTACGTAATTGTACCTAATTGTTGGATAAAATTAATCTCAGATACCCATTTGATTTTGTAATATCCTTATGTACTCGTATATAAATGATGGGGCGCCGGTGTGGGCACCGTCGCTGCAAAGGCGACCGGCGGCCACGCTGAACGCTTGCCTGAGGGTCATGGCCATCCGGATGGTACAGGGATACCGCGAAGCGGCGAGCCTCCTTGCTGGCCTGCCACCATGGGATTTGGAGGCAACAGTCCTTGCACGTGTTAGAATTTAGTAGGGGTAGTTGTATATATAGATATACATATATTATGTTAGATTTTTGTTGAGGATTATTATATTGATTTTATATTAATATCTACCTACTAAAATGTCAAGATGGATATCGGTTATTTACTGTATCAAAGTTCTGTGTGACTAGTGTGTAGGGAAAGGGTTTTATGAAGAAAAACACAGAAAGAAAAGACTATGTATTTATTTCAATTAGGCTTGTCCGTTAATCGAATTAACTACTGGCTCGTTCGGACACTAGGTTTTCGAGGAGAAGAACGGCCAAGAAACACCTCGGAAGTTCAGATATAGTATTCTAGAGACACATCTCTTACAACATCATTATGGTTTATCAGAATAACATCTACAAGTAAATCTATGTTCTATCTCTTGGGCCATTTTATAATAGTAAGGTAAATAACGTGAATAAGTATTCTCGAATACCATAAAGCATAATTGGAAACAAAGCCACTGTATGGCACATAAACAGAATCAATACAAACTTTAGCAATAATTAAGATATCATATTAAATAACTTACATTAGCTTAGGTGTTCAGTAACGGCCTATCGCTGGATCACAAGTGTTCCGTTCCACTAGGAGTACAACCTTTTTATAAAGTGTTGACCGGTGGGGGTTTGACACTTAAACGTCAAATTCAATATACCGTCATATTTCATATTCCACCAATCATAAAATATCATAATTTCAACTTATTTTATGGGCCTCTAATAACAATTGTTATATAATCAAACGACTTTAAAACTGAATAAGATTATTTAAACAATTTCACAACACTCAATTTTTATTTCTTAGCTCTTATTTCACAGAATATAAATACCGATATTACACAACTGCCAATCGGCTCAAACATATCTATATCAAACTTAAGACAATAACAATGATCACCAATAATTAGTTATGTAATAATTTACAGGATTATCGCCAATACGTCTTTCTACAAGTTTAGCGCTATATATTTGTACACACGTACAACAATATTTACCGTGAAGGTACGTCTACATTTGATTTGAGCAAAATAAATGTTACCAGTGTATAAAATACAACAAATAATATTCGAGAAATATTAAAATACATTATTTAATTACGTCATATATAATGACGTTCGTCGTAATATATAACACACGCATGCACGATTTGCGCGTGGAGATGCAACGCCGGAACGAAACTCCGCTGCCGCGCCAAGACGCGGCATGGCGGACAGAGTTCCGGTGGGATCTTATGGTGGAATGGCGACAGCGACTGTCGCAACCCAGTGCTGGGCACGCTACAATTATGGTGGTAAGTACCCTCTTTGAGGAGTGGCTGGAGCGTCAACACGGCGTCTTCACCTTTCGCATGACGCAGGTCCTCACCGGACATGGCAAGTTTGGGAGGTTCCTGCATCGGATTCAGGCGGAAGCAACGCCCGGGTGTCATCATTATGTGGACCACTCAGAGGACACGGTGGAGAATACGGTGGAGGTGTGCCCCGCTTGGGCGGTGCACCGCCGTGTCCTCGTGAAGGAAATTGGCGGCAGCGACCTTTCGCGTCGGGCCCTGGTTCAGGCTATGGTCCGGAGCGAGGAGGAATGGCAGGCGGTCGCTGTTGGGGTTAAAGGTGGACACCAAAGCAAACACGGTTTTAAGGATTTGAATAATAACTATTTATTAATCCTTTACTTTATATTGGAAGGTGTGTTTCAGTAATATTACGTGAGACGTGTGCTTCTAAGCAAGGCTAAAGGAATACAGTTACTGTAACCATTCTAGGGATTTCGAGGGAACGAAGGTCCTCACGCCCTAGCCGCCGTAATGCCGACCCCCACTACCAGCCACAGTAGACGCGTGCTTGCGGACGTCGAGCACTGGGTAGCTCGCCGTCCGGCTGTTCGGTAATGAACCAGACCGAGCCCAGTCGTCAACAGCGCGTAGTGATCCTCGCGCTCCTCAAAGAGATGTCAGCAAACCGTAGGGGCCCAGCAGGGCCGATGCCCGCTAGCTAGGACCGCGGAGAATTTCTGAAAGGGAAACCCGTAGTCCTAGAACGCTAAGGGTAATTGAACGATACAGGTGTGGTTTTAGTCAGTAAAAGTCTGACACGCCCTCTCGCTCCACCCAGAGCGCGAGATGTCATTTGGATGATTTCCCACTTTAAAAAAAGGCACCGGGACTCTGTAATAAATTAATGTAATCTAACCGTGTTTAGGATTATTAGAATTGTCATGAGGTGCACTCTGGCTAAAGTTAAGTTTACTGAGGGGTACTTTTTAGAGGTGGTACCATAACTAAAAAGTGTAAAATAAAAACTTTTCACAAAAATAAATTCAACCGACTTCAATGTAAAAAAAAACCCCTGAAAAGGGCAAAACAACTTTAATTTCGGAAGTCGGTGTTAAATAACGAAGAGACAAAACTATTATAGAAACACCGACTTCCAAAATTAAAGTTATTTTGCACGTTTCAGTGTTTTTTTTTTTACATTGAAGTCGATTGTATTTTTTTTGCGAAAAGTTTTTCCACAAATTATTTTAACTTTTGGCAAAACTAAAACTAAATAATTGTATAAAGTTATATTTATTTAGGTATCATGCTACTTATCATAGCTATACTTACTTAGCATACCATACGCTATAGCGCTTTGCTTATTTTTGATGACATGGGGGATGGGGGGTCTGGATGGTTATTACGTCAGGAGTACCTACCTACTACCAAAATAATTTTTAATTTTTCAAGAGAACAATTTCGATTTTCCAAAATCACACGAAAGTGAGCAGACACACATCACTGAGCAGCAAACAAATGTCATATGAGACTTGAAAGTCAGTCATGGGCTGACAAGTTAATTTGAATTAATATGCCAAATCTTTAAATAGTTGCTTACTTTTGCTGACGAGGGGTGTGGTGTTTGTGGGTTAATATTTGCAAAAAATCTGCTTACGTAATACTATATTGAAATAACAATGTCTTAATTTGGTTCAAACAACATTAGATTAATAGCTAAATAGAAATTTAAAAAAAAAAAAAATGGAACTGCAATAATACGCATATCGATAAACTCGATTGTAAAAAAAAATATGGAACTGCAATAATACGCATAACGATACACTCGATTGCACCTCTCTAAATCTTAAGCGGTCGTTGTGTTCGGGAAGATTCGGGCTAGTTCGTGTCGCTCCGGACGTAAGTTAGTAAAATATTCAAAAAATTATTTAAAATAAAAACAGCGACTTAATTGTTTATTTTGGTGTTAGGACACGCCATTTGTCTTCAGATTGATGGTATTTGACCTATTTTTATATATAATTACTGCAAAACTCGGCATTTTGGTTTTTTACGCATCAATAGTACACAATTGCAAAGCGACTGAATGAAGCGTACAGCCACAGTAAAGATAAATGGAACAGTACGGAAACTACGAACCTACAAATGTTCGGAACGGTACACTCACACAAACATACGCATCGACGAGACTCCCTTCGCAGTTCTGTCGCCTGTCAGTAGCGCGTGCCGCGTCAAGACGAGTGATCACGTTAAAGTTTACTTCCGCGATCTTTATAAAAATGCCGCTCATAATAAATTGATGAAATTTTTTGAACACATAAACTGCAAAGTAGCTGAATTCATTTTCAAACAAAACGACAAAATCAGTTTTATAGTACCTACCCTGTCCTTGTTTCCTAATAGTTTGTTTAAAAAAGCTGTTCATAATAATTTTCTACACTAAAAAAATTAATAATAAAGAGTTTCGAACGGTTTGTAGCAGACGAAAGTATTTTTAACCGACTTCAATAAAAGGAGGAGGTTTTTTTTTATGTATGTTACCTCAGAACTCCGTCGTTTATGGACCGATTTGCAAAAATTTTTTTTCCTCTTAGAGGATATGCTGTCCGATTGGTCCCATTTTTTCAGAATCCAGTTCTGATGATGGGATCCATGAGGAATCGAAGGAATTCCTCAAATATTATAGGCTACCATATGGTAATTTTGGTATATTCATCGAGAACTTAAGCATTTACAGTCAAAAAATAACATTTGATAAAGTGGGACTGATGAAAAAGACCAGAAATGGCCAACGGAACTTCATACTCACATAGATATCACAAAGAAGATAGTTGAGCGACTATGACAATACAAATCAATAAATGGTTCTGAATAGTTATGTTGAAAATGGTATCATCAAAGTGAATTGATGATGATGATGGAACCGGAAGGTAGGCATTGGAACTCCGTAATTAATCAATGTAATCTCGTAGTGTTTGGGCTTGTTAGAATTGTCATGAGATGCACTTTGGCTATAAGGTACTATCGAACTGATCTGATGATGGAGCCGGAAAGTAGGCACAGGAACTCCGTAATTAATCAATGTATTCTAGCCGTGTTTGGGCTTATTAGAACTATCATGAGATGCACTTTGGCTATAAGGTACTATCTAACTGATCTGATGATGGAGGTGGAAGGTAGATACAGGAACTTCATAATAAAACAATTTAATTAGCAGTGTTTGGGTTATTTCGAATTGTCATGAGAAATAGGCACTCTGGTTAAGTGTATCGCAAATAAAAAAACTTTTTACAAAAAACAATAACCGACTCCACTAAAAGAAAACAGTAAAAGAATCAAAATAACTTTAATTTCGGAAGTCGGAAATAAGAAACAAACGATAGCGAGAAACACCGACTTCCAAAATTAAAGTTATTTTGATCCTTTTAGTGTTTTTTTTAGTGGTCGGTTATTTTTTTGTTTTTTGTAAGAAGTTTTTTTCAGTAACTAATTTGTAATTAATGAGGAATAAAGACGAATACCGTGCGCCCACTCTGCCCTGCGTTCAAAAATAACCAGAGTAGGGTAGGGTCTTTACTCTAACCGTTCAAAAATGTTTGGAGTTGCAACCCAGAGTCGTTCTTTTATAACTCGAGTACCTATCCTAGAGTTAACCCAACAACTTCGAGCAGGGTAGGTTGCTGTAAGCGGCAGGAATGACAGTTGCTTGGCATTGACAGTTGAACTCTACGTTCGCGTTCAAAAATGCGAGCGTAGAGTATCTGACCTGATGACGTCATTCGAGTTAACTATAACCTAATTTTTGAACGCAGGGTCGTAGAGCGCGCACGAAACGTCTTCGTCCAACCGCGGCTTGCCTACGTTCCCACCAAAACTTGTAAAAGGTTACGCCGTAATGGTAAGTTAAAGATGTACAAGTTGTTGTGTGTCAATATTAAACTGTTTCCTGTATTTTAAACTAGTCTTTTTCCGAGGTTAATCGATGTGACGCCATGAGATTACCTATTTAAATTTTATTTGTAAACTAGTTATTTCAATTTTTTGATTGATTGATCCCTACAGAACTCAATTTTTTTTTATAAAAACAAACAATATAAAAAACAATAAAAGTGACAACCCTATTGCTTCAATGGAGCGTAGGTAATTATTTTTTCAACTAGGCTTTGTTTCTATACTGTTCCATATGTATACTGTGGTACAGCCGCTTTTCGAATATAAGACCAATTTGATAATATCGAAGCGGCACGTGCCACGCCCCCAAGGCATGTCCTTCGAAATCCGTGTCTATACCTAACCCTTAACTGTTTACTTGAACTTTTCAGAAAACCCTATAATACCCGAGTAACCCAGCAAAGAAACTAAGTAGCAAACAAGGTCGAAGCGAAAAATGGCCCAAGCTGCCAGCTCTACATTAAGGATCGGGATCATTCGCGAACACACGGAGTACATCACCAGTGACGAATCGGCGACGATACAAGATTTTATTCTTAAGCAGATCATATCCGATGCCTGCTCCACCAAGCAAGGTGAGGACAAGAAGACAGTCAGGCCAATATTCGATGGAATGCCGAAATTCGAAGACAGTGCTCTTAAAATGTGGTGTGAGAATGACGAGACTTTGGCTTGGCTCAAGCATATAGTCTCCACGTTTGACCCGTCGTTAGTCGTCAAGAGTCAGTTGGAGATCCAGAAACGACATGTTTGTGAGTTCAGGATAATCGATTATGGCCTCATCAATTCGACTAATATTGGGAGCCTTCTGAGCTACCAGAACTCCTGGGTCGACTTTAAAAGGTGGGAGGTTTTAAGTGCAAAAAAGCTACGTTCCGAATTGATTTTTGAGATGTTGATCCCTGAGGACCAAGTATCGCATTTGATGAAGGCCGAACGCCGTCTCTCGATTGGTTTGACGACGGTTTTCGTCCGTTTTTACGACTATGGTAGCTGGGAGGTTGTCCCTCAGGATTGGGACCTCGAGACGGAACAATTTCGTAAAAACGATTAGTTACTGTTTATTTTAATTATAATATACAAGCTGTCAAGTAATATTTCAGATTTTATAAGAAACTAAAAGCATTATACTTTCGTGGGCGGTCCGGGCGGCAGCACCGCCCGGACCGCCCACGAAAGTATAATGCATGTAAATAATAAATGTTACAAAATTACCCGCCCCTGTATTAAAAAATTACTTTGTCATGCACTTTTTGAGTTTTAGACAAACAGCAAGTGATTTTTGTATTATCTAATCTAAACTAATATTATAAAGAGGAAAAATTTGATTTTTTGTTGTTTGTTACGATTTAACTCAAAAAATACTGGATCGATTTAAAATAAAAAATTCACCATTAATAAGCTACCTTTTCACTAGCAGAGGCATATATTTCCTATTTATAAGCGGGCGAAGCCGCTGGCAAAAGCTTGTAGAAGATATAATAAACATTTAAACGGAGCCTACGTATTGTTTTAGTTAGTCACTTTGTGAATAATCCTATATTAAACTAGTTTCTGCCAACGGCTTCGCTCGAGTGAACGTAGATTTCTCCATACAAACTTTGGTTTCTGTTTCATCTATTATTATTACAATTACTGCTGATTTTGGAGGAACTAAAAACTTGTTTGATCAGAATGATGAAATTCGTTATAGTTTTTGGAGCACAAACATGATCTCGTTATTATGACGCATATTTATGGCGGGGTCATTGTTATCGTGAAATTCCGTTTATACCGTGTGCAGTGGCGGATTAGCCATGAGCAAGAGTAGCAAATGCCACAGTCCTCACGCATTTGGGGGTCCCGCACTTGAACGTAAAAAGTGCTAGTCAAAATAATTTTTTTGGATGTGATAGATATACTTCAGACATGTGACTCAGGTTGGCTGGACAAATCTTCAAAATAGCTTGCATTTAACTAGGTCAATAGGTCACTTTATGTGACGGCTAAACACCCTTATTTCAGAATTTGTGACGCTACAGAATCTTAGATAATCGATCGAAAACGTGTCCAGCCATCTTGAAAAACCACTTTTCGCTGGTCTCTCAATCTCGGTAACGGAAGTGATTTTGACGACTTTTTGCATATCAACGGGCGTCACATAAATTTGTGACGGGCACCGAGCTAAAAGTTTTGTGATAAGTACAGTGGTTTAGTAGAAAAATACAAAAATCTGTGTCCAGCCATCTTGAATTTACGTATAAAACTTATGGCTGGCACTTCCGAATCTCAATAACGGGGGCGTTTTCGAATATGGTTCCTTTACTAATACTTGGTGACGCAATGTGTGACAGTAATAACGTTTGATTTATGGCGTCACATGTAAGGGTTTACGAGAAATCAATAAAAACTTAATGTCCAGCCAACCTGAGTTCAAGATGGCTGGACACATGTATCTCCACTGTCTGATGATCTACGACCTTCGAAATGTGTTCAAAATGTTGTGACGGGGACGATAATGATAACCTGAAATTGTGACGGAGAAACTGCGTAGTTTCAAAGATATTGACCATTTAAATTTTTCCATACAAACATCCATTAATATTGTGAGGTGACCATAATTTTACATAAATAAAGGATTTCTTTTTAATCGATTAATTGGCCAGTAGCATCCACGCCTGCTTTGTATTTGATTTCCCCGTGGGAATAAAAGGTTTTCCTGCAGTGAAAAGAGTAAGTATGTGTTAATTCAAAATAATAATGTACCACCAGCGCTGCAAGAGAGAGCCCACTTGATTGATTTTATGTAATAATTCTCTTTTATAAATAGGTATTGAAGAAAATTTTAGTATATTCAGCTATTTATATGATTAAAATGACGACCACCAACTTCATTTGCGTTTCAAACACTTAGGCTGCAAACTGGACGACAGCGGGCGCGGGCGCGGCGGCGGGCGATCACGCGTGTAAACTGCCCCCCTAGCCAAGTTGCAAACGATAAACGTGAACGCTTAGTAATCTCCAATAGATTTTCAACTTTATACCTAAGAGCATAAAGTTGAAAATCTAAAAAAAACTACTGAGCGTTAGCGACCGGAACGAACGAAAACACTATGTAATCTTCAATAGATTTTCAACTTTATATCCAATAACATAAAGTTGAAAATCTATTAAAGACTACTGAGAGTTTACGTTTATCGTTTGTGACTTGGCTAGGGGGGCTGGCTTGTTCTCGGTTTCACTCAGTTTGTCGCGGTGAAGAGATGTACCAAATGTACGAACGGGCCAGTTTACGCGTGTCGCCGCCCGCCGCCGCGCCCGCGCCCGCCGTCGTCCGGTACGCGGCCTTAGGACGGCGGTAAAACAACGTTGTGGTACAAGGCGGGGGTTACGGAAGTGCAAATGCGAGTTGATCATCGTCATTTTCGCCATTTGAAACTCTGTATAAGTACAAATAAATAAATGTGATTTTATTTACAGCAAACATTATTTTTCATTTAAATACCTTCAGAGCATTAGTTTAGTTCTCCTGACACAATATATACCTACTAAAAAGAATAGATATCTGCACGTAAATAATCAATAACATTTAAAAATTACACCCCCCCCCCCTTCCTCACTTCTACATTTTTGTCTTCTATTGAATTAAATATCTACAGTTGTTCGTATTAGTATCACCAATACACGGATTTTCGTCCATTAAAGAAAACACCTTAAAATATACTTGTCCTACATAAAACCTACAATATTGGTTACCCTACTGCAGTGTTTGTATGGGGAAATTCAAATGGTCAATATCTTTGAAACTACGCAAAGTTTCTCCGTCACAATTTCAGGTTATCATTATCGTCCCCGTCACAACATTTTGAACACATTTCGAAGGTCGTAGATCATCAGGCAGTGGAGATACATGTGTCCAGCCATCTTGAACTCAGGTTGGCTGGACATTAAGTTTTTATTGATTTCTCGTAAACCCTTACATGTGACGCCATAAATCAAACGTTATTACTGTCACACATTGCGTCACCAAGTATTAGTAAAGGAACCATATTCGAAAACGCCCCCATTATTGAGATTCGGAAGTGCCAGCCATAAGTTTTATACGTAAATTCAAGGTGGCTGGACACAGATTTTTGCATTTTTCTACTAAACCACTGTACTTATCACAAAACTTTTAGCTCGGTGCCTGTCACAAATTTATGTGACGCCCGTTGATATGCAAAAAGTCGTCAAAATCACTTCCGTTACCGGGATTGAAAGACCAGCCAAAAGTGGTTTTTCAAGATGGCTGGACACGTTTTCGATTGATTATCTAAGATTCTGTAGCGTCACAAATTCTGAAATAAGGGTGTTTAGCCGTCACATACAGTGATCTATTGACCTAGTTAAATGCAAGCTATTTTGAAGATTTGTCCAGCCAACCTGAGTTACATAAAGTATCGATATACAGAACATTCGAGTACTAAACATAGAATTCGAGTATTGGACTCGAACCGCGGAATCAAGTCAACATTTGAATACACAAACCAAATTGAGTCAACTCGATCCACCAAAACTGTGACTCGGCACATCACTAGTACACAGTACTTATACTGTATAAGTAGGTACATCAATACATCGAAATTTTCACCCGATATATTTTGATCCGATACATCACACAGACAGACCTGTTGGTCTAGTGGTTAGTGGCCCTGACTGCTATGCTGGAGGTCGTGGGTTCGATTCCCACCCAGGACAAATGATTGTGTGACGAGCACGATCATTTGTTCTGTGTCTGGGTGTAATTTATCTATAATATGTGTGTATCAAAATATACAAGTATGTTTATCAGTTGTCTAGTACCCATAACACGAGCTCTGCTTAGCTTGGTACTAGGCGGCGTTGTGTGTTAGTTGTGGAATATTATTATTATTATCAATTTATCGCTACAAAATACTCTATTTTCAAAATCGCATTAAAAACGATATTTTTTTTTTTAAAATAATTTATTTGCTGAATATATAACGGGATTCAAAGAAAAAAATAACTATATTATCTATGAATAGTCTGTTTTTACTTTCGTTACCTACCGAACAAATGCTGGTTTGACTGAAATAATAAATTAGTCGTCAAAATATTATAATTTAGTTTAAATAAGATTCTCATAAATTAAAATAATGTACATTTTGCATTAAAACTAGACTGAACTAATTAAATTATTATTTTCAAACCAAAAATCTCGGGATTATCTCAAGATATATCGAGGCCGATATTAATATTTTCATAAATATCGATAAATTGATAAATCGTCATTTTTCATCACTGCCGACACACTACTAGAGAGGAGGTACGTCGCTAGTATTTTCTCTTCAATGTGCCCGCCCGCATACCTACTTACAAAATGGAAGCAGACTGTCGCTATCGACTTGTCGCTGTGCAGTTTTAGTTGTTGTTAGAAAATTTTGTCTTTTAGACGTCTTGTCTCAAGTATGCGCGTCTTCATATGTTTTGTAAAGCAATCTGTCTTGTCTCAAGTATGCGGTCAGCCTTAATCCGGCACTGACCGTGTGAGGTACAAAAATTCCAAGACACTCGTAGGTAAAAAATAGTACTAAATGGGTACCAAATATACGTGGTAGAATCATTCAAATACAAAAATTGGTCCCGCCATTGTGACGCTTATGCTAGATTAATCGATATATCATTCATGTTCTAAGGAGTTCTATTCCATGTCTTCGAAGTTTATTATCAGATTATGAATTCATGACAATATTTCTATGAGACCACCTCGGAAATGGCTCTTACAAATAAAAAAATCTTTTTTTAAAATCAGTTGACAAATGACATAGAAAACGCTAGCCATACATAAAAAAAAAAATCGGCGTCGAACATAGAACCTGCGCCTTTTTTTGAAATCTGTTAAAAGGCTAAGCGTAAAACATGTTTATATTGTACGAGTAGGTACTTATTAGAGTTTCACATACAACATACTCTGTCTCGGAACAACTAAAAAATCTTTAGGTCATACAAATATTTTTTCCGAGCGGGATTCGAACCCGCGACACGTAGCACAGCAGCCAGTGTTTCTGAGGCTCTGAATATCTGCCACCAATTTTAAATACCTAACTAGACGAGTGAATAAACGCCTAATTTATTAAAATATATCCGGCGGCGTTAGGATTCTACGAGGGATATAAAGTACCCAACCAGCAAAATGAAAGAATAAAAATATAAGTAAAGAATATTTCGCAAAAAAGTTTTGTAAACGTGATATGTGTTTATGGTGATAGTAGCACGTTGTAAGAAGGTGTTTGACAAGACTTTTTGGCTCTATAAGCATATACAGGATAATTGATCTATAAGCTAGTGATGTAAACATTTACATTACCATTTTATACAACTGCTGTCTGCCATAGACAGGCATATAAGGCTTATGAAAACATGTAGGTATACTTAGAACTAATTTGATCCATAAACTTGTTCATCTTTACAGTTTTGTGTCTAATTTAATCTGTAAAAGTTTTGTATTTACCATTATAGGCCTGGTTCATGAATGGACAATGGTTATTGAAATTATAAAATATAAAAATATATTGAAAAGATTTTGTGATATAGTGTGTCTTCATGTAGGTATCTGCTATAGTACTTAGTGATAAATAGTAGCCAATGCGCAAAAATAGAGCAATTCGGTTATATAACTGAATTTTGCGTTACTCTTAAAAGAGAAATTTACGCTATAAAAGATTTTAAATCCCTGTAGATATTAACCTTTTTATAATGGTTACAAAGACACTTGTATAATACTAAATTATTATGAAATAGGTTTTTAGATACCTTTAATACACTTTAATTACATATAAGAGAGGAAAGTGGTCCCGAAGGTACACATGATATCGCATTATTATATGTATAGATCTATGGAAATCACTTTGAAACTAAGCATGTGGATTTTTTTTACCATATCTATTTCATCGTTTCATTTGAACATATACATTAATGTAACAAGATAAAGTTAAAAATATTAGCGGTTTATTAGAGTTAATGCAATAAAATATAAACTTATCTCAATCTCACACAAATCAATCATGTATTTAATTCCATTATTACATAAATCTTATGTACAGTATAATTTTTTGTTATCGGTGCTACATAGATGATGTCTGACATAGAAAATCTGCTGTCCATACATTTTTTAACCGGCTTCAAAAAGGAGGAAGTTCTATGTTCGACTGAATGTACTTATGTTTTTTTTTATGTATGTTCACCGATTTCTCGGTCAATTGTGGACTGATTTTGAAATATTTTTTTTTTTTGAAAGGTTATGCTTCCAAGTTGGTCCCATAGAAATATTGTTATGATCTGAGCATTGAACTTATTTATTTATAACTTCAAAGATATGGAACAGAACTCCTCATAGAACCGATCTGGTGATGAAGCCTGAAGTTAGGCACCGGAACTCGTAATAATTTAATCTAACCTTGTTTATTAGAATTGTCATGAGATGCACTCTGGCTATAAGGTATTTAAGTATGGCTGAGGGGTAGGTACTTTTTAGTGGTGGTACTTACCGTAACAAAAAAATACCATAAATAAATACCCAGTGTCGGATTAAAAATTCGAGCAAGGGGCTCGTGTGTAGACCTTTTTTTATTATGGTAAATGTGCGTTTTGCATCCATTAGATTCCTGTGACTCTGACTAGATTACAGTCACTATAATAGGTCGGTTCACCTTGTTGGGAGCCTTCCAACGCTTCGTCTTCCGGTACACGGTCGCCACTCCAGAACCCTATCGACATCTGTTCAGCGAGTAAAGTACCCAGCTCACTGCCACTTAAGCTTATCTTCATTTCTGATTCAATCACTCAAGGGAACTCCGAGTATAGCCCTATCCATCCCTTTGGGTGCTTAAAGCCATCTGATGAGGAGACCCATTGTGAACGACCACGTTTCAGAGCCATCATTGACAACATGCACAAGTCATAGACTTTCGTTTTGAAACACTGGTTTGTTGGACGAGAAAATATCGAGCAGCTTCTAAACGCTGCCCAGCCAAGCCGGATTCGACGATTAACCTTTCCCAAAGATAGACCTACCTAACTGGATCGTTTGTGATAGTCTAAAATTAAATTTCGAGTGTATAGCCTACGATCTTGATAGGAGTTGGTACTAAATGGTTATTTACCATAAATTTGTTTGGTCAATGTTCATTTTTACTCATTCTGAAGTTCTACTGAGATCGCCGAGCATTGTAAATTGCAATGAGCTCCTTCATAATCTCAACCATGACCACGATATCGTCGTCAAATCTAAGTTCAGTGATGTACATTAAAATAATGCCTAACCGTATCCAGTCTAGACTCACTAAGACATCCCCTATTGCGGCTCTGAAAAGTTTCGGAGAAATTACCCATAGTAGGATAGGTTTTGAGGTCTAGTCTTGAAGGGCTGTAATGGTTGCGTTCAAACAAACTTCAGCACACCGATTGATGTAGCGAAGGTCAATCTGGCATTAACAATAATAATAATCGTCCCGAACGAATTTTGATCACAGTGGCCAATCTCAACAAACTTAGCCAAGTGAAGTTCATCTAACCTTGAAGACAAAATAAATTATAATCGAACGGAAAAACCGCAGCAGGTAAATTGTTCCAGACCTTCGATGTGCGCGGTGTAAACGACGAGGCAAAGGTTTAGTCCGGACCGTAGAGCCGTGTCAATATCAGGGGAATTCCTTGCTTTAAATGATACAGACGCGCGTCACCTCTGGGACGCATGTGCCGTCGTGTTATCGCGTGTCATGATGTCATCGTCATCAGTTGTCATTCTCGTCAGGAACGTGATTCAGTGCGAACGAGCGCAACTGTGTGTCAATTATAGTAGCGAATGTGGCTAATAGAAAAAACTATTTAGTATTTCTAGCAAACACTCTGAAATAAGACAAGCAGAATACAGGAAGCCTGCACCATAATATCAGCCGGTATGTATACCTACTTGTGTAGTACCTAATGTTATATATAAGTGTGGAACTTGTTTGTGTCATTATTAGGGAAAATAAGTACGGTAAAAAAAGTAGTAGCGGGATTAAGACTAATAGTATCTGTCACCTTACCATGACGTGCGTGCGGGTGAGAAAAAGGGATGAGCTATACACCATCCCTTTAATGCCCCGTTTACACGTGGGCCCAGCAGCCTCGGCCAATCGCCTTCCCTAGCCATTGTGTAAACGGGGAAACCCTATGACGATTGGCCGAGGCTGGGCCCACGTGTAAACGGGGCATAACAGTTTAGGTCGTAAAATGGAAGAGCTAGTGGTATCTGGCCTGTCAATACTCCTGTCTTTACAAAGAATCACTAAGTAACAAATATTTTAGAAGAGCGCTTCGCCTTCATTGAGTAGAAAATTATCCCAAGGACACGTATTCCCAGGATAAAAAGTCTCCTATGAACTATACGTGTGCTAAATTTTTTCCAAATTCGTTCAGCCGTTTGAGCGTGAAGGACACACATACGCACATAGGTACATACAAACTTCAACAACGACTGTATAATAAAAAGGTATTACATTGTGATATTATTATGTTATCTTATATACTGTATGCATTATCTGTGCAATTTATCTCTAAGTACCTACTTAGGTCACTAATGTAGTTATTTTATCTGTGAAGTAGGTACTTATTTATAATATTAATACAAATAAATTACTCATGGACTAGAATTAGATATATGTATAATGCATATTGAATCATATATTTATCAGTCATTGTCGACATTCATGATGTCGTAGTTAGGGGGAAGTAGTTTTCAGTCAGGGCTCAGGGCAGTGATTGAGAGTCACAACCGCCCTGGAACTCAAAGGGCAACTGAAGGAACACGGGGTTTTAGTCAATAAAAGTCTGACATTTCCTCTGCCTCTAACCAGAGCGAGAAAAGTTGTTTGATGATTTCTGAAACTGTTATTATTATCTCTTTATTTATGAAAACAATTTTTATGTATTATTTTTTGGTCAAGTGCGAGTTGTCCATGAAAATAATTAAAATTATTTTCCTTTTACGCTGATCGAAAGAAAAAAGAAATATGATCTGATTGATAAAAAAAAACCTATTTTATTTTGCACGCTTTTCGACCGGGGCTCATAGTATAACGGCCGATAATATAAGTGCCATGCGCCAGATGGTAAGTGGAACAAATATCATAACCGAAAAACAATTGCACGCTAAAAATAAAACTGTGATAGCACCTTTGAGACATACCGTAAGCGTGGTCTTGTGGACGACGAGCAATGGGTAGCTCGCTATTCGGTCGTTCGGTAAACTTCCGGACCGAGCCCGAGTCGTCGACGGCGAGTATTGTTCCACGCGCGCCTCAAAGAGATATCCGCAAAACCCTAGGGGCCCAGCAGGGCCGAAGCCTACTGGAGCCATGTGTCTACTTCTGAAAGGGTTACTCGTGGTCCTGGGACTCTAAGGGCAACTGAAAGAACATAGGTAAGGTTTTAGTCAGTAAAAGTCTGATACGCCCTCACGCTCCGCTCTAGGGTGGGAGAAGTCGTTAGATGATTTCCCACCTTAAAAAAAATCTTTGAGACATTATTTTGTTCGCAAAGCAGTGCTCGACGATAATAGAACTATTGCGCAAAGGCGCTCCACAAAATGGTCCAAAACAACGTTGTTTTATTTGCCATCCATACTATACTTAATATTATAATTATGAAAGTGTGTGTGTGTCTGTTTGTTTGTCCATCTTTCACGGCAAAACGGAGCGACGAATTGACGTGATTTTTTAAGTGGAGATAGTTGAAGGGATGGAGAGTGACATAGGCTCTTTGTCTCTTCTAACCCCCTCACTCCCCTGAAATGGAGCGTGGAAGTTTGTATTGGACTTTTCGAAATTTTCAAGGTAGGAAGCTAAAAATCGGTACACAGACTCGGGCGAAGCCGCAGGCAAAAGCTAGTAATATTATAAAACTGTATCTTCTGCCAGCGGCTTCACCCGCGTGATAGTAGGAAACTATCCAAGAGAACTCAGCATCCTCCTAATTCGTTCAGCCGTTCGAGCGTGAAGACATTACAAATATACACACACACACACACACTCGCAAACTTTCGTCTTTATAATATTAAAGTGATAAACTTGATAAAATTAAAATAGTAGGTAGTTCCATTATATTCGACTTTTTAGAATTACAAATATTTAACCCAGGCTCAAAACCCACAGTATTCCTTTAGTTGGCCTTTTTGCGAGGACTACAATTATAACTGGCCCCAATTTTGCTGACATCTCTTTGAACACAACGCGTCATCGACCCGGACTTACGGCTTACCGGCCGGCTGGATGGCGATTTGTCCATTGCTTGCCGCTCGCAACCGTGTGCTTACGGTAACCGAAAATCGTCCTGCGTCTCCTGACGTCCAGGGCATTTTCGGCGGGGGTGGGGTTGACGCTTGGCCGCGCCTCATGATGCACAGACGCCTCCTTTGCTCGTATTTTTAATAGAAAATCCGAACATGACTTAAAAAAAAAACCTAACCCTTCTTGGCAGTCGGGTAAAAAGTTTAGCAATCTAAGACGAAAGTCTCACATTTGCCTTAAAAATAGAAATTGAAATACATATATATGGATAGCGTAACAATGAAGTAATCTCGTGAAATATAAACTGATTATAAGAAGAAATATTGTGTTCTCTGACCCCACCTTGCAAATAATTGTACTTATAGCCTAACAATATTTTTCGTACTTTGTTTGCAGTCGGTCAAGGCATGCTGATTTGGAATCAGAATAGAAACCAAAAACCGAAAGAGATAAAAGGACCGTATCTGAACTGATTTTATTAAAACTACCCAGTCAATAAAATAAACAGTGAGGAAACCGCACGTTATAAATCCGATTGTTTCACAGAGCAAGAAGATTTAGATTTTTATTGGAAATATGTCTTCAATAGAAAATAATGATTACTATAATATTATCAAAAAAATCTTTGATGAAATCGATGACGAAATTCTTAAAAGTCATGAACGTGATAACAGTCAAACCATTCCTAACGTTGAAGACGTTACACACGATCAAAAAGACAAGTCCATCGTTAATATATTAGATGTTACTGCAGATGATGAGCTCCTGCTTTGTATCGCAGATGGTGTCGTTAAAAATAAAAAAGACGAGAATGACAACATCTGCAGTGTGGCAGATTTGCCTAGCCAGGAAACAATGATAAGTGACTTATCGGACGATGAATCTTCTCCTAAAAAGCTAAAGCAATTTACATACACAGACAGTGATTTACCAAACAGCGAAGAAATAGAAGAGTTTCTAAAGGCGTACCCAAGACCTAGAGTCACATATTTTCCTTGGATTGAATCGGAATCACAAAGTTATTCAAACGAAGAGAGTAACTGGCTCTCACGCCGCCGTAGAAAAAAAATTAAACCTGTTACATTAAAGATAACAATTGAAAAGTTACCAGAGAGATTCATGACCCGTCAGCGCAAAGCCAATATATATCTAGTTACTAAGAAAGACTGCTACCGTGTGTTACAATCTACTTACTTAAAAAAGCATGAGGACCAAACAGATGAAGAAATTATCCGTGAAAACATAAAACGTTTGAAAACAAGTAATAAAAACAAGATATCTAAAAGTAAGGATACCCAATCTAAATCATTTGCTAAAAATCATATTACTCACGATATTATATCAAATGTCAAAACAACTACTCGGAGGACTAGATATATGAACAACAAAAGCGACGGTATAAACAATAAAAATAAAAGTATATCCTTAGGATATTATAAAACTTATTATAAACGAAAACGTGCACTTAAAAAAGAGATATCAATATTGCCTACAGTTAAAGGAAGGCGAAGTAAAAGAAATCAAAAGACCAAAGAAAAAGACGAGGACACGATGAAAGCTCCAGTATCTGTTCCGAAAAGTGAAGATAAGAACAATAAAAATAAAAATATATCCTCAAGAAATTATAAAAATGATTTTATACGAAAACGTGCACTTAAGAAAGAGAGATCAACGTTGCCTGCAGTTGAAGGAAGACGAAGTAAAAGAAATCAAAAGACCGAAGAAAAAGACGTTAACACGATGGCTCCAGTATCTGTTCCGAAAAAGAGGGTGCACGAGCAGAGAACAGTTTCTAGTTCTGAATCGCCGAAGGGTTTGAAGAGGTCGCTGGTGGAGGACATTGATGTGCCATTTCCGAAGCGGACGAGATCTCACAATAATAAAATAACCAATGCGCCGACGTCGGTGAGGCCCACAGAGAAGATACGAGCACTCGAGCCAGATAAACGAGGTAAGATTTTTGGTTTTGGAATCTAACCTAGCTGTGATCAGTAGATCACATAATGTTAAGAATTCATTTTAGGAAACGAAATGCAACACTGTAACTCTATAATGGAATAAAGATCATAGCGGCTTACTGGGCAACGACGCGGCGGACGAACTGGCCAGGATAGGATCTGGGGTGATGGTGTTTGGGCCCGAACCCATTGTGCCGGTCCCCTTTGGTCAGCTGCGTAGTTGGCTGAACACACACACATATAAGCAGAGCTCTGGTGGTCCTCGACACCAGGACGAAGTCGGGCGAAGGAGGCCATGCCACACCTCAACAAAGCCCTCACCAAAAAACTCATGCGACTGAATAGAGGCGGCCTACGCCTGGTGGTGGGGACCATCATCTGACACTGCACACTGAGCACCTCCACACAATAGGCATCACAGACAGTCCCCTGTGCAGAGCCAGAGCATGCTTGGAAGGGAGGAGACAATTGCGCATGTGCTCCTAGACTGCACAGGTGTCACTGAAACACGCATATGAACCTTATGATTCCCGAACTCCCTCATTGAGGCCCTGAAAAACCTGAGAGGCCTAATCTGTTTTTGGAGAGAGGAGGGCTGGTTGGCCCACCTAACATTCATTTTAAGAGTTCTGTCATCGATCGCTAAAAAAAGAACGAAAAGATAAGTTCTTTATCAATAGGTTCTTTCTGTACAAAAACGATAATAAAATAACCCTTATTACTTCGTTGACTACTAATGGTATCAACTTGTTAATATTTAGTTTAATAATAAATATGTCCTTATCCACGAATTATATGAGGAAGTAATAAAACATTGTTATTTTCATTGCAATAGGAGCTGAAATTATGGAGTTAAAATTTTAAAGCAGGGTAACTGAGAGTAGCTTCATTTTATCATCGCAAAATCTATTTAATTATAATGTTTTCCTTTGGTATTGGTTTTTACTTTTCATTGTAATTTAAAAAACCCAAATTTATGTTCTTCCTACGGGAACACCACGGGACACAGACTTATGGGACATAATGTAATGACTTCTAAGTTGATTACTTATTATCCCATCTAAAACAATGTCTTGCTTTTTTATCTGAGACACTATTCTGTATGGTTCTCATAATATGATATTTTGACTATTGCATGTTTACTGGACTTTAAAAGAGACTAACCCCTGAGTTTGTTTCGGTGTTTCTTCTCAGGGTAGTCAGCAAGGAAACACCGGCCTCATGTAGTTTAAATTGACGTGTAAAAGTGTTTTTTTAAAACCTATTTGTAAAATAAATATCATTTTATAAAATTGTTATCTACTTTAAAATTTCTGTGGAACGGAACCTTCGGTAGGCGAGGCAGTTTCTAAATAGGAATACGTTTTTATTGTCCCTGTTACTAAATTATCTGTAGGGATGACAATTTTTTTTTAAGAAATTTAGTATTTTTTATAAATTATTACAAAAATGGTACAGGCTGTGTCTGGAAAATGCAAGAAAAACAGTACTAAGTATAATGGTGGATGTGGAATGAAACCAACGTTGGATCAACACTTTACAGATTTTAGCAAACAGTGCTTAAACTTTAGCAAAGGTCTAGTGTCCGTGGATCCAGAGATGGACTTCGGGGATATCCTATCCCTTAACCTCTTAGTTAACCTTTTTTATAGTGTGGGAAATCATCCAATAATTTCTCGCGCTCTGGGGGGGACCACGAGGGCATGTCATACTTTTACTGACTAAAACCAACTTCTGTTCCTTCTTTGTCTTTGTTCCAGGGCCCGGGGTAAATTTTCGCTTAACTCATGGCCCCAGTAGGCGGGAGATGTTTGCGTAAACGATACATTTGTAAACGATCTTAAAAATTGTTAGGTTAGGTTAGTAGTTAGCCTAATAATAAACATCAAAACCAACCAAACGTATATTCATTTCTTCCTTTAGATTCTTAAACAGGGGGAGGGGTCGGCCTATTTTTATTTAGAAGGGGTTGAAAACTAGTAAAAATCGTCTTAAGTAATAAATTAATGACCCCATAAATTGTTTCCTTTCAGTGAGGAATGCTCCGGAGAGACGCGGAAGAAAGGCGTGAACTGGCCTAGTATGCAGCACGGAGGATTTAATAAACCATTTACCTTTTTATGTTAACCTAGAGAGTCCCACAGCTGGGCAAGATTGATTTATTGTGATACGGAATTACCCTGTTGTTCCATGAACAATAAATTCTGGTCAGCATAGAGGAAGCGACTTCTTCTGTCTTACCTTTAAGTTGTTGAAAGTAAAGGATTTTGTCTATTTTTTTTTTAAATTGTACTTACCTAGTGTAGTATTATGCAGTTTTTACCGCGTTTCACTTAACATGCGAAAGGTAATATAAGTCTAGTCAGGTGCCGCGTTACAGTACATTTTACTTTTTAACGTTATAATTATGTTATTATAACTTTTATTGCCTATTTAATATATTTTTACTTTTTTATTTCATGTTTGTTTTTTGTTTTTCCTTTATTCTGTCATGTATTTGTGACCGTGGCGTGCTAGACATGTTTTTTTTTTGTCATGTACATATATATTACTGACCAAACCCGATTTTAGGATAAACTAGTTTAACCTAGGCTAAACCATGCATGGAGCCCGGCTCCGCGAGGCTCCTTTTTCTAGGTGGTTATAAAAAACTCCAACCTTAGCTTTCTAACCTATCCTGTCCGTGTCGGAGTGCCGTAAAAAATTTAATTTCACTCTTGGACTAATATTGCGGGTTTGGCCTAGGCTAAACTAGTTTATCCTAAAATCGTTTGGCCGGTAACATATACAGTGGTGGTCATATAATTAAGAACGATTTGTAGTACCTACCAGACATTTAAAAAAAAAAACAATGTCATGTGTACCTTTACGTTCCTTCTCAAAAGTAATTAATTATGTTATGAAATAGCTACATGGATAGAGTAAACGGGATTAAGAGTAAATATCAAAATCACTTACTATTTACCTTACACATTTAATTTATTATCGACAGTTACAATTTCCAATAGTAATAAAGCTGGACAAATATTAAGAACGATTCTTAAACTGATCGAGAGTAATTTCAGTAGATACTTAGATTTTAAAAATCTCATTAAATAAGA
This sequence comes from Mythimna pallens, assembly GCA_961205895.1. Classification (NCBI taxonomy): domain Eukaryota; kingdom Metazoa; phylum Arthropoda; class Insecta; order Lepidoptera; family Noctuidae; genus Mythimna; species Mythimna pallens. The sequence goes on from OY540837.1 coordinate 19,519,164, forward strand.
CGGTGAGAATGTTAAAAATTGCAATCCTAATACATTTTATTCTAAGTCAATAGTTTGTAGCGTGTCCACGACTTTTGATGACTGCTTTACACCGGCGAGGCATTAACTCTGTGGCGACCCACATTTATGTTGTATTAACATTTATACTGTAACATGATTGAACTGTGTGTGAACTATGGTTTAGTTTATGCTTTAGCTTAGTGCTCTATGATTTAGTTCTCTCTATGGAGTGATTTTACTCTCTGGTTTGTTCTTTTCTCGAGACATTATAAATGGCGGTTAAGCATACATATTTTACTCAACAATTTAACGACTTTTATTGCAAGTCCCCTAAAACTAAACGGCGCTAAACGCCAAATTGGTGACCCCTACAGTGAAAACTATCACACGCACCGCCCGACAGTGAAAACTATCACACGCACCGCCCGACAGTGAAAACGTATCACCCGCACCGCCCGACAGTGAAAACTCTCAGACGCACCGGACGACAGCGTGCGGAGGCCTAGCCCGCGCGCCTTTTGTCAACACTGCGTCATTATTCGTCGTTCGAGGGCGCTCCGCTCAAGCAAGCGTAGCCCCACATCACGGCGCTACGAACGTGCGGGTGCGCTGACCGCGTTCAATCGGCTTCCATCGAACAAATATACCTAGCATGAACATCGCGCTGAAAACGCCGACCTAATAGCAGTGCTCATAAGTGTAAACGAAGTGGTTTTTCCCGTGCTATAACACAAAGTAAAAACACGCATGTACGTTTCAAAAAATATTGTTTTTACAACTCAGTGATTCAAGGTCAAGCAGACATTTTTGTCTCCGATTTTTTATTACTCAGTTACGAAACTTTTAACACTTGAAAAAAGAAGCATGTTCGAGTTTATTTTTTTTAAGGACAATAGTATAAATATATATTTTTAACATATTAGATAAAGGGTGTTTGTGCATGTTGACTAAGGTGGCTTATAATAACGGTTCTAATTAGAAAATAACATTGCAAATTCTGTGTGAGATCTAGCTATTGTTTATAATACTGGTGTGTGTCCTGATCCTTCTTGGTGTGTTCCCTATTTTATTTTCGTCTCTGGCTTAACACTATCAAAATGGCACAAGAGCATGTTGTTAACCACATTGCTGTCAAGCTCCCTCCGTTCTGGCCCAGTCATGTGGCAGCTTGGTTTGCGCAGGCCGAAGCTAGTTTTGACATTTCAGGTGTTAAAGCAGAGGATACCAAGTACAGTTATGTGCTCAGTATCTTACCTGAGCGGACAGCAGCTGAAATGGAGGACATACTCACAAATCCACCAAAAGAAAATAAATACCAATATTTAAAGTCTGAATTAATCCGCAGGCTTTCTTGTTCTGAAGAGAAGCGTCTGAACCAACTGCTCAGCGATGAAGAGTTAGGTGACCGGTCCCCATCGCAGTTCCTGAGACACCTGCGCTCACTTGCTGGTGCCAACCTGCAGAATGAGACCATCCTACGGCAGCTGTGGCTGAGACGGCTGCCTCAGAATGTACAAGCCATCCTTGCTGCACAGGCTGACCTGCCACTCAGCAAGGTTGCAGAACTAGCCGATCGTATCTTGGAGGTAGCCCCTACTCAAACTATTTGTTCCACCAGCACATCAACGTCAACTGATTCGGTTTTGCAAGGTATTACTCGTAGATTGGATGAGCTGACGTTACATGTGGCTGCATTGGATGGAGGTCGCAGCAGCCGCAACAGGAACAGGAGTTCTGCGAGAACATCAACACGCTCTAAGTCCAGAGGTTTTCCACAGATAGATCTCTGCTGGTACCACCGTCGATTCAAAGAAAAGGCTACCCGCTGCACTACACCATGCAGCTGGAAAACCCAGCCAACGGGAAACTCGCCCGGCGGTCAGTGATGGCGACTTCTGACTGCCAACAACCACAAGACCTAGTAAGTCGCCGGTTATTTGTTACAGATGTTTACAGTAAGCGTCGATTTTTAGTAGACACTGGTTCAGACATTTGTTGCTACCCTAAAACTTTTCTGCAAGAAAAAGGCAAGGAATCCAATTACCATCTCACCGCTGCTAATGGTAGCACCATCAGAACGTATGGGTTGATTAATCTGAATTTAAATCTTGGACTACGCCGTGATTTCAGATGGCAATTTGTTATAGCTGATGTCAGTACCCCTATAATTGGGTCAGATTTTTTAGCACACTATCACCTTCTACCTGACTGTGCTAACAGACGCCTAGTTGATGGGAAAACGGGCCTCTCAACTCGTGGCAGTATAGCTACGATTGAGCAGGATAGTGTTAAAGCTGTAAATACAAATTTTATTGATTCACCATTCTCAAAAATTCTGTTGGATTTTCCAGACATCACATGGCCACCTGGACTACCACACGAGGTGAAACACAATACCTTGCACCACATCATTACCACTGATGGACCTCCCGTCGCAGCAAAACCACGCCGCCTTGCACCAGAGAAATTACGTGCAGCAGAGAAAGAATTTGCCAACATGGTTGAGGTAGGTACTGCTCGGCCTTCTAAAAGTTCCTGGGCATCTCCCTTGCACCTTGCCCCCAAGAAAGATGCTACTTGGCGCCCTTGTGGAGATTACAGGGCTTTGAACGCCCGGACAGTGCCTGACCGCTATCCCGTTCGTCACATCGGAGACTTTGGCCACAACCTTGCTGGAGCAACTGTCTTCAGCACTTTTGACCTGGTAAAGGCATACCAGCAAATACCGGTAAATCCTGCTGATGTGTGTAAAACAGCCATTATTACACCTTTTGGCCTGTTTGAATTCCCATTTATGACTTTCGGGTTGCGGAATGCTGGCCAAACGTTCCAGCGATTCATGGATGAAATCACGAGGGGACTAGATTTCTGTTTTCCCTATATTGATGACATCCTTGTTTTTTCTAGGAATGCAGATGAGCACAAAGAACACCTTCGCATTCTCCTGCAAAGACTGGCAGACCATGGAGTAGTCATCAACGCTTCCAAGTGTGTATTGGCTGCCTCCGAGGTCAATTTCCTCGGCCACTCAGTATCAAAAGATGGCATCCGTCCACCTACAGAGAAAATCGCTGCTCTTCGTGATTTCCCTCTTCCGAAAACCGCTCAAGGTTTACGACGGTTCCTAGGTATGCTTAACTACTACCGTAGTTTCCTACCTAGGGCCGCAGAGACACAGGCCCCACTGGTTGATTTCCTGACAGCAACAGGTTTAAAAGGGTCAAAACCTATGCCTTGGTCACCTGAGCTAGAACAAGCATTTTATAAATGTCGCGATAGCCTCACTGGAGCTACTCAACTGGTACATCCAAAGGCAAATGCTCAGCTCAGTTTATATACGGATGCATCTAGCACACATGTGGGAGCAATTCTCCAGCAGTTGTCAGAGAAAGGTTGGGAACCACTTTCTTTTTTTAGCAAAAAATTGACTGTTTCCCAAAGCACCTGGCCTGCTTATTATCGCGAACTGTATGCTGTGTATTCTGCGGTTCATCACTTCAGGCATATATTGGAGGCACAACATGCCACCATATACACTGACCATAAGCCGCTCCTGTACGCTTTTACACAGAAACGAGATAAGCTGCCTCCGGCACAACTCAACCAGCTGACATATATCTCACAATTCACGACAGATATACAGCACGTCAAAGGTGAAGAGAACGTTGTCGCAGACACCTTATCTCGTATCGAATCCATCACACTGTCTGATGACTATGTATCTCTTGCTGCATTGCAGCAGTCAGATGCAGAATTGAAGACCATTCGCGAGAATTCATCACTGAAATTAGTACCGACGCTCATTCCAGGCACAGATACCACGATCCTGAGTGACGTCTCTACAGGCAAGCCACGGCCGTATCTACCACCACAAATTCGACGCGCTACATTTGAGCGTCTGCACGCGCTGAGCCACCCTGGTCCCCGCGGGTCTGCACGCCTAGTATCGCAACGATACGTATGGCCTGGCATCAATAGAGACTGCCGTTTCTGGGCACGAGCCTGTATAGCATGCCAGAAATGTAAGGTGTCTCGCCACATCTCGACGCCGCTGGGATCGTTTTCCACACCATCTGGAAGGTTCAGGCATGTCCATCTCGATTTTATTGGTCCCCTTCCTTCTTCTGAGGGCTTTACTTACTGTATGACTGCGATAGACCGATTCACCAGGTGGCCTGAGGTCTGGCCTTTAACGTCCATCACGGCCGACGATGCAGCAGAGCAATTTTTCCGCGGTTGGATTGCGCGTTTCGGTGTGCCCCTTTGGGTCACAACAGACCAAGGTCGACAATTTGAATCGGCTCTCTTCAACAGACTCTTAGACTTTGGTGCAACAAAACGCATAAGAACTACCAGTTACCATCCGCAAGCGAATGGTATGGTAGAACGCTTCCACAGACACCTGAAAAGCGCATTGATGTGTCATATCAACACCTGGCACAAGGCTCTTCCATTGGTGTTGCTGGGTATCAGGACCGCTCTAAAGGAAGACCTCAATTGCACCGCAGCAGACCTCGTTTATGGCGAGCCGCTACGTCTACCAGGTGAGTTCCTGGTACCTAGCAATGCCACACAGGAGAACTCCGAAGATTTTGTTGCACGTTTACGTGCAATGATGTCCAGCTTACGGCCTGCACCTATTTCGCGCCACTCTGTTAACAAAACCTTTATTTTCAGAGACCTAGATCGCGCCTCACATGTTTTCTTGCGTGACGATTCTGTCCGGCGCTCACTTCAACCTCCATTTACTGGGCCTTACCGCATTCTCAAAAGAAGTGACAAGACCCTTACCTTACAGGTAAACGGGAGAGAGACAACTGTCAGCATTGATCGTGTTAAGCCAGCTTACCTAGATTCCGAACTACCTTGCTCTCCTCCTATTTCAGTTCCTGTTCCTAAATCTTCTCCTTCCTCTGATCAGACGCGTATCCTGCAATCTCCAACTACTCCAATACCTACAACCTCCCTAACTCCTCCACTACCTACAGCTCCTATCACTACCAGGACCGGTAGGAGAGTAAAATTTAGGGATGTGCTAGATTTGTAAGTTGTTTGTTATTTTTTATTTTCATTTTTTTTTATTACTTTTGTCTTCGCCTTTTATTTCTCTACAGATATGATAAGCTGTATTAATGTTGTTATGTATACCGTTTGTTTCTCCGTAGGGGGGTGGTGTGGCGACCCACATTTATGTTGTATTAACATTTATACTGTAACATGATTGAACTGTGTGTGAACTATGGTTTAGTTTATGCTTTAGCTTAGTGCTCTATGATTTAGTTCTCTCTATGGAGTGATTTTACTCTCTGGTTTGTTCTTTTCTCGAGACATTATAAATGGCGGTTAAGCATACATATTTTACTCAACAATTTAACGACTTTTATTGCAAGTCCCCTAAAACTAAACGGCGCTAAACGCCAAAACTCTATCAATTTTTGACATTTTTTAGGAGAAATAGAGCGCTATTCTTCTAAAAAACGTTGTATAACTCACTTAGGTTACCACACCGTCGATTTGAAACCTTTTTCTTAACTTCGCACCAAAGATGCTCTATGGGATTTAAATCTGGACTGTTTGGTGGCCATTGTAAGACAAAAACTGATTGAGATGCGAGGAATTCTTTAACCGTGCGTGGAGTGTGCTTGTGATCATTGTCGTGTTGAAATGTCCAAATAATCGGAAACACGTCTTCAGCATATGGTAGTATTGTTTCTTCCAGTATATCTTTTAAAAAATTGTTTTATTTTGTGCTAAACTATTGTGTACGAATCTGTACGAAGCCATAACACTGTATTATACTGGAAATTTTAGAACGTTTTGTCTTTGTACTGCACGGCCGCTCTTTTGTACCCATTTAAACTTGGTCGGTTTATCCATGTTTTCTATTTGTTCTAATATTTTTATTATATCTCTGTAGTTATTTAATGCAATGAGCTGAAATTTCAGATATGAGTAGTTGCAGTAATACACTAAATATTGTAATAGGTTTTATTTTGCTTTTCCATTAAAAAGTCCTATAATCGGATGTCATAAAATATAGTGGTCGAGTCGTAGTAAATTATGCCATGCAGGGCCGTCTTAAACTAGGCTGGGGCCCCTGGGCACACAAAAATTTGGGGCCCTTTTGGAAAGTAAAAAAAAGCGAATTATAATAACATTTTTTTACTAAGTATGACCATTTATTACAGCTAATCACACAGTACAGTATGATATAATATGTCATTAATGATATTAGAATGCTGCTGGTTTTTTGGTTACGATTACGATAACGGTTTCTTTCGGGATTTCTGTTGAGCAAAATCTTCTATTATGTCCTCAAAGTCAATTTTTTGAAGGATATCACTTTCTATGCACATAATTGACAAATTACTCAGTCGTTCTTGTAACATTGTTGTTCGCAATTCCTTTTTTATTCTCTTAAGCTGCGAAAATGACCGTTCTCCATTACAATTGGTAACCATTAGGCAAAGGAATATTCTTGTAGCAATTTCTACGTTTGGAAAAATTTCTTCCAAATTTATCTGATTTTATTAAGTTATGTTATGAGATATTTAAATCCGCTGATGGCTTTGCTATGTTTTTTAAATATTGGCTTAAATGAAAACATTCTGTTTTGAGCTCATCTGCATTAACGTCTTCATGATAAAATTCTGCAAATTCTTTGCATTTTTTGGTCAACTCACCAGATTCGATTGTTGTTAACTGACAAAGAAAACTAAATCGACTATCAATTTCTTGGTATGCTGCCGAACGTTTTTTTAGATGTGTATTTAATGTGTGTGCTGCGAAATCTTTTTCTTTCAAATGAATCTTTGTAGTCAGCATATGGATTTTTTTCTTTAGCAGCCGTTTCGTACTGATCAAAATTATTGCGTGCGGTATTGACATAACTGATCAGAGATTCGTAAAGTTTCGTTACAACGTCAATGGTCATAGTGCTATTCTGTAAACTTAGACTTGTTTTATTCATAACTCCCAAAAGATCATTCCATATTTCCGTTAGAAGAGCAGTCTCAAATTTTCTCATTTTTTTTGCTAGGCTTTGGGCTTCCTTTCTAGTGTCTGCTGGTTGATTGATGTCACTTGCGATTGAAGACAATGCTTCAGAAATATTTAAATTACCATTTTGCAAAGCATTAATAGCATTGGCACGTGTAGACCATCTAGTTTCCGAAAGAGACTTCAGGACTCTATTTGCACCTAAATGCTCTGTCAAAATTTTTCATCGTTTTGTCGAAGCCGAGAAAAAGTTGAAAAATTTTTGTACAAGTTGAAAGAATATTACTGCTTCAGTAACACACTCAACAATCTGAACACCTACTAAATTTAGCGAATGTGCCGCACATGGAACGTAAATCGCAAATTCGCAAACTTCTTTTATTCTTGACTGAACACTAGAGTACTTTCCAGACATATTTGATGCATTGTCGTAGCTCTGCCCGCAACAATCTTTCATGGGAATATCAAGGCTTTCAAAAAAGTTTAAAATAGTATCTGCTATATATTGCGCATTATGTTCATCCATAGGCAAAAAATTGCAAAAATCTCTCAATAGGCTGTCCGTCTTTTACGTATCTAACTATGAAAGTCAGTTGGTCAACGTGGGACAGATCTGGCGTAGAATCTACGCTAATAGAGTAGTACTTTTCTGATTTAAGTTCTTTGACAATGGTTTTCAAAACTTGCTGTCCCATTAAATTAATAAATTCATTACAAATATTTGCCAATAAATAAGATGTACTTCCTTTTCCACGATTCCCGCAGTTTTGCATGATCAGCAAGAAAAGGATCAAATTCACTAATCAGTTCTAAGCATCCCAAATAATTCCCATTATTTTACGATCCTAATGTCTCATTATCACCACGAAAAGCAAGACCTTTTGAAGCCAAAAATTTCACTACTGCAACAATCCTCCTAAGCACATTCTTCCAATAATTAATTTCTGTATTATATTAGGACAGCAACTCGGTATCAATTCGTCCAGTAGTTTTCATTCTTGCAACATAATTCATCATAAATTCCCTGTGCTGTAAACTGTTCTCATGCTTTATCAATAAGTTACTTATATGCTTCCAATCTTTATATCCATTAGGAGAACTTAAATTATGTCCAGTACCAGTACTGGTATTAAATAGATGGCAACAATAACAGTATACAGATTTTTTTGCTGGTGAATAAAGGAGCCATTTTCTTTCTAAAGACTCACCATTCGTCAATATACGAATAAAAATTTTTTAGTCAAGTATCTAGTTTTCGTTATACCATTCGAATCTGAAAAACTTGTAGAAGTTTCGGAGAAGTCACTATTTTTATTTTGGAAAAACTCTGGCCCTTTTCGAATTCAAATATCACGGACTTCTTCCGGTAAAATGTTGTCACAGTAAGTACCAGGGTCAGGAGACACAGATACATTCTCTAAGCTTGCAGTTATTAATTCACTGTAGCTTGAAGTCGATGGTTCAGCATCTAATGTGTGTTTGTCATTTTCGTCACACGTAACCTCTTTTTCCTGATGACATTCAGAGGAACTTTTAACCGTAAAAAACGAAGTGAGCTTTGGAAGTTTTTCCGTTATTTCTTTTTGAGCTATTACTTTTTTTCTTTTTTGTGAACCACTTAAATATGTTCTTTTCGACATAATGAAATAATGGTTAAACGAACAAATCAAAACTTCTGTTTATCTTACACAATTTTAAATATCAAACAAACAAAATAACGCCACTCACTCCTATCAGACTGAATGTTTAATATATCATTCGGGGATTTCCCCAACCATAGTCCATAGACAATGTCAACATTTATGTTTGTTTAGACGGTAGGAAGTACAGTAGGAATGGGCGCAGTCATCGATATAATGGCGTAGTATATGCCTTGTAAATACCTTCTGATAAGATTACTGCTTTGTGAAAAAAGTTTAATATGCCCGACAAAAATGTTTTGGGAATAAGTGTGTGAGAGAAATTGGTGGTCCTTCGGGGCCCTCTGAGAATGGGGGCCCTGGGCACGGGCCCCGTGTGCCCTTATGGTGAAGACGGTACTGATGCCATGGCTCATTCATTACTAAGCGCACATAAATGAAACTTGGCAGGCAATTGTAGACCCTTACAAGATAAAGATAAACGTTAAAAGATAAGACTCTAGAGTTCATATTTTAAGAGCTTGGACCTAATAACCTTTTTTTACGTTTACGTGTATATCTTCTGAACGGTGTTTTTTTCAAATTCTGTTTTTACACACATTACACACAAATTCAAGGCAACGTGCGTAAAAAAGGACAACTCTGCACTAAACCGTTTTATATGATTTTCATCAAATAGCCAAACGTCATCGCAGCGGCAACTTGAATATCTTCGTAATTATAAGACACACAAATTTCATTTATACATATACATTTACCTCTTGTTACACACTAATTATTGCATGTATAAAAAAATATGTTCCGCTGGGAATACGTAGTCCTGGCGGAAACAGTTTTTGTTGAAAATCTGCCGAATGGCTGGATGCACAAATCTGAACTTACCATACACATTTACAGGACGTCATACACTAAATATCTGATAAACTGAAATTAAAAAATTCGACACTTTTCCGTTGGGAATACGCACACGTATATGACTGTGGCGGTCAAAATGTTAAATGTTGTATTGTTATATTAGATGCCTCGGCTGAATATAATTCAATCCGATAGTTGAACGGCGCCATGTAATTAAACTAGTTGGCTACGACAGATACACGATCACTAAAACAATGAAGTTGGTTAAAAATACATGCACGTTTTCTTTATACATTCGTTTTATTTGTTTATAGCCAACTTATATACAGTTTGCAATGCACATGTATACAAGTTACAGGTACAAGTAAACATACAATTAGACAAAATAAGATAAACAATAAAAAAAAATAAAATAAAAATAGAACAAGTATATTAAAATAAGACTTAATCGATTAAATACTTACAAAAATAGTATAATAATAATTATTATTATTAAAATGAAGATAAATTCATTAACACAATAACATGTATTAAATTGTTGAGATTGAACTACAGTCAAACGGGATGAAAAGAAAGTAAACTTTGATTAGGTTTTTTTTAAAATATTGTACTATAGCGTAGCAGTTTCAATGGCAACCCGTGAGTCCTTTCCATGCTGTACGCTTTTTTTTTAGGTGGGAAAATCATCCAATGACATCTCGCGCTCTTGGGCAGAGCGAAAGGGTGTATCAGACTTTTACTGACTAAAAAACGACTCTTGTTCCTTCATTGGCTTTAATACCAGGGACGAGTTTTCCTTTTAGATGGAAACCCTTGGCCCCAGTAGGCTTCGACCCTGCTGGGCCCTACGGTTTGCTGACATTTCCTCGAGGCGCGCGTGGAACAGTACGCGCCGTCGACGAATTGGGCTCGGTCCGGACGGTTCCAGGACGGTCGGTCGGCGAGCTACACATTTCTCGCCTTCCGCAAGCCCGCGCCTACGGTGGCCGCAAACGGATCCCGGCGGCTGGGGCGTGAGGGCCGTTCCCTCGCGCATACACGTGCGGTCTCCTCCTTTGCTAGCATTACTGCTTCGCAGAAAGAAGGTGCTGTCCGCCAGAGCGCGCTTGAGTAGTTAACACATGGCTGCGAGACTTTTGTTCGATCCCGCATGTCCCTTGCTACCCTCCCCCAGTGCCGCCCTAAGATGAGCTCCGTATCCCACAGGGGGTGCCCGTAGAGTGTAGTGGTTTAGTTCAGTTTAGTTCCTAAGCTCTGGTTAGAGGCATTGATTTCCGAATTTAGGCCCCCACAGACAAGTCTGGTTAAGCAGTCGACAATCTGCTAAAGTTAATCTGCGAGAGGCAACACAAAAAAAAAAGAGTTCGTCAAGACTGTTCTCTATGCTAAGATGATTTTCTGAACAATAAACTTTTAGTCGGAGAAAGTGAGTCTTAATTAGCTACCGACGCGACGCTATAGTACCTATCACAAAACCACCATATTTTTAGTTTCAATCATTGCTTTGATATTTTTGATATACATATTATTTTTCAACTAGTTTCTGCCAGCGGCTTCGCCCGCGTGAAAGTGGGTTTCTCCATACAAACTTTGAACCCCATTACCTCCCCTTTGGGGGTGAATTTTGGGAATCCCTCTCTTAGTGCTCGTCTACGTCATAAAAGGAAACTTTGTCAAAATTTCACGCTCCTGGACCCAGTAGTTTTGGCTGTGCATTGATATACCAGTCAGTCAGTTTCTCCTTTTATACATATATACAGATAATATATTTGTAGATTACACTCAAATTCTACAATTTTTAAATATTCATCAGTTTTGTTTCTGAATTCACCCCGTTTGACGGTACATATAGTATAGAAAATATTCGTGCTATTTGAATACTTGTTTATAGTACAACTGCCTGTTAAGAGGACTACATGAGCTAATCACGATTTTATAATGAGCAAAAGTATATGATCCACTGCAGTAAACATTATCAGAAAAAAAAATGTTATTTTTCAGGTTAAGTGCTAAATAGATAGTGTGTTCAAAACATAATACAGATATTTTAGTACGGTAGAAAAAAATCACGATAAAAGAATTTTTTAGAGGCATGTTGCCACTAAAAAATTCTTTTATCGATTAAAAACCGGACTAATATACATAAAATCATTCTGATTGTTTGTCAGATTATTCTACAAGCAACGCTTTACCAGTGTTTTAATTTTATAATCAAATCTAAATTGTGTCTCTGAGCATCTTTTTCTTTTGTATGCACTCCGAGAGTGACGGCGCTTTAGACCGTGTAGTCCTCTTAAGGACCCCCTTCCCTTATGGACTTCATTGAAGCCCGAGAAAATGAAATTTTTGTACATTTCTGGAATTACGCTTCTTTTAAAAATTAATTAAGTGATATGATGTTACTAGCGACTCGTCCCAGGTTCACACCGGTCCTAACGGCAGCTCCACATTAGTGCCGTGAATTTACGCCATGGATTCACGGTACAAGTTAGTCGTGCCCTCCACATTCACGGGATGCTCACAATAGTTCGTGAAACCGTGAAATGGATATAAAAACTGCTGCTACAATAACTTTGTTTGCTGTGGCAACATGACTATTTAGACGTTCAAAACAAGATAGTTATTAGAAAGCGTTGGAAAAAAAGATGGTAGTTGACTGAAATACATAATCACATAAAATTCATTTCAGACTTTCTATGGAGAAGCAGTATTACATTCTGAACCCAGTGGCGAATTTATCTCGTATGTAAACAGTGGACTTTACAAAAACCTTATAATTCAAACAATTGTTTTTTTTGTTTATCGGGAAGAAGTAATAACTGTTTATTCACAAATTAACGATGTTTTTTTTTTTTAAATTGGATATATTATCTTTGAGTTTTAAAAGATTGAAATGTTGGTTTATTTATATTATTAGTAATGAAAAAAACACTGAAAAACTGTTCTATGTTGTTTTGGCAAGAAACAGTAAAAAGTGTATGTGAAAAGTGGGTTTGAAGGCTCCCACACAAAAATGTTGCGATGCGATTTCGTGCGGCAAAGCGATGTTTATGCGTCTATGCAATGTGCGATGCGAATCAATTGGCAAGTTCCTGCGATGCGGCGTGCGAGCTCACAGGTTTTTACATTGCGCCGTCGCGCGTCGTATCGCAATTTTGTGTTTGGGCCTTTAGCCAAATTAAAAATTCTATTCCATCTCGGGATCCTAGCAGAAGGAAGACGGGGGAAGTTAGTTGATGATTTCCCACCTTAAAAAAATAACGACAAGGAAAGGTACAGGCGCATCGAATCTTACTTAGCAATTATAAATGCAAAGTCCGAATGTACGTTTGTTTACTCAATCACAGAATACTTAACATTAGAATGAAACACAAATTTGTTTGGCTTACAGGCTGTTGTTCCGGGTCTGGGCCTCGTGAGTTTACATGTTTGTGAACGCACCTACTATACAGGATTAACTAATTCCTAGCGAGGGGCAAGGTAAATTAAAAAAAAAAACTGTACGACCAACCTAAGGGCCTGTGCACACCACGTTTTTTAAACGCGCCGTTGACGCGCGATTTAGAAACGTGCGTCGACGTCGCGCTTTTATCCTATTAAAGGTCTACAGGCTCGCGTGCGTAAACAAACGCGCGTCAACGGCACGTTTAAAAAATGTGGTGTGCACAGGCCCTAAGAGTCGGCACACAGAGTACTCGTTTTAAAATAGCGATACAATTTAGGACTTTATTTACTAGACAAATATGTACAAATTTCTATGCAGAGAATTAAGATGCATCCCGCAAAATTTGAATTCGAATTTATCCGTGGGTCGGTGAAACACGACTAAGAAGTTACAGAATCTATTGCAGGACCCAATAATAAATTAGCATTATTTAGGTTTCTGAAATACTCCATTCTAAGGTCTTTTTTACCTAGCATGCATCGTTAAGATAAAAGAAAAGGATAGGTAGCTACGTTGTATGAATCCGACAGCTGTCACCCGCACCATTCTATTGCAATTGTAGTGTAGTGGTCTTTTAGCTGTGTGATAGTTCGATTTGTCATCATTAACAGTTACTACACATAGATATTACTTCTAGGCAGTGGCGTAGCTAGGCATGGGCGAAATGGGCCCTCGTCCACGGCCTCGTTCTTAAAGAGCCCTCGCTTATCGAGGGCTCTTTAAGAACGAGGGTTTTTTTATAATTGATAGAATCGCGTTTGACCACTATTTCACCTGATGGTAAGCGACGATGTGGTACAACACTGCGTTCCGACAGTCGCAGTCTCGTTTCGAATTTATGAAAGAAACATGCCTTACTGATGTGCCTACGCCCACGTCTAAATTAGTCCACGCTACGCATCTGCTTCTAGGCCGTGTCGTACTTTACTCGAGGTAGAACGTTACTTTGTATCCTAGATTTATCACAAGTACCCTCCTAATAAAAAAACACACAAATTCGATTTTCGTGTACAAATAAAATGAGTTTACTTTCCAATTTATGTGATTTCAGAAAAGTAACTTGCATTTGTGACATTTGCATTAGCTTGATATAGAGAACGATGGCGGAACAGAGGCGGCAACGTCAACAATTTGCTAAGTCTCCCCTTTAAGTAAATATTTAAGAAACGCCAAAATGGAAAACCAAAAATAGAAACTTGGTTAATAATAAATGCCCCTCTAAAATTTCGACGTCTGTATTATTCTTAAAATATATTTGTGATGTGCGTGTATGCCTGCTTCCATGTCTCCAATACTCCAAATGTCTGTTTTCATTGGTTTCACACCGATCCTGAAATAATATTACAGAGTGTTAGATGGATAGATAAAATACTACTGTAACGGTTGTACAAAGTTTATTGTAAATGGTGGCGTTCACACAGTACACAGAATGAAGTTAACTTAGGTCTAGTCACAATCAGCGATGGCTAGCTACAGTTCGGATGCGCATGTGCTTCATCGACGAGCGGGTAGCGGGTAGGGCTGACTGTCGGCGAGAGAGCGCTGCGGGCGGGTAGCGGGTAGGGCTGACTGTCGGCGAGAGAGCGCTGCGGGCGGGTAGCGGGTAGGGCTGACTGTCGGCGAGAGAGCGCTGCGGGCGGGTAGCGGGTAGGGCTGACTGTCGGCGAGAGAGCGCTGCGGGCGGGTAGCGGGTAGGGCTGACTGTCGGCGAGAGAGCGCTGCGGGCGGGTAGCGGGTAGGGCTGACTGTCGGCGAGAGAGCGCTGCGGGCGGGTAGCGGGTAGGGCTGACTGTCGGCGAGAGAGCGCTGCGGGCGGGTAGCGGGTAGGGCTGACTGTCGGCGAGAGAGCGCTGCGGGCGGGTAGCGGGTAGGGCTGACTGTCGGCGAGAGAGCGCTGCGGGCGGGTAGCGGGTAGGGCTGACTGTCGGCGAGAGAGCGCTGCGGGCGGGTAGCGGGTAGGGCTGACTGTCGGCGAGAGAGCACTGCGGGCGGGTAGCGTGTAGGGCCGACTGGTAACGAGAGAGCGCTGCGGGCGGGTAGCGGGTAGGGCTGACTGTCGGCGAGAGAGCACTGCGGGCGGGTAGCAGGTAGGGCCGACTGGTAACGAGAGAGCGCTGCGGGCGGGTAGCGGGTAGGGCTGACTGTCGGCGAGAGAGCACTGCGGGCGGGTAGCAGGTAGGGCCGACTGGTAACGAGAGAACGCTGCGGGCGGGTAGCGGGTAGGGCTGACTGTCGGCGAGAGAGCGCTGCGGGCGGGTAGCGGGTGGGGCTGAATGGTGGCGAGAGAGCGTCGCGGGCGGGTAGCGGGTAGTGCCGATTGTCGGCGAGAGAGCGCTGCGGGCGGGTAGCAGGTAGGGCCGACTGGTGGCGAGAGAGCGCAGCGTGCGGGTAGCAGGTAGGGCCGACTGGTGGCGAGAGAGCGCTGCGGGCGGGTAGCAGGTAGGGCCGACTGGTGGCGAGAGAGCGCAGCGGGCGGGTAGCAGGTAGGGCCGACTGGTGGCGAGAGAGCACTGCGGGCGGGTAGCAGGTACCTAGGGCCGACTGGTGGCGAGAGAGCGCTGCGGGCGAGTAGCGGGTAGGGCCGACTGTCGGCGAGAGAGCGTTGCGGGCGGGTAGCAGGTTGGGCCGATTGGTGGCGAGAGAGCGCTGCGGGCGGGTAGCGGGTAGTGCCGATTGTCGGCGAGAGAGCGCTGCGGGCGGGTAGCAGGTAGGGCTGATTGGTGGCAAGAGAGCGCTGCGGGCGGGTATACTTACCGATAAAAATCTTTGTGAAGAGATAAATATAATGATGATTTATTCTTTTATTATTAACAGTTGTCTACGCCTCTGGGTTCCTCTTCATCAAATCAAGGTCGGCTTCCACCATCTCTTTGACCAGCTGGTCGAAGGACACGCGCGGCACCCATCCCAGCTTTTTTTTGGCTTTCGATGGGTCCCCTAACAGGAGGTCCTGAAAACGAACAAAAAAGTGTATTAAAAAAAGACATGACTGTAATAGATTCATAGGTATAGTAGTTTCGAAGTATGTGAAACAGGGTGTAAAGGCTCGCACACCTCCATTGAAAAGGAAAGATCCTTCGACCAGACAGATGTTTTTGTCTGGTGTGGACAACTACGCGATAGCTGATGTCGCGATGTTGTGTATGCTCGAATCGCGCGGACCACTCTAATTGCGCGATGGAGGATTTCGTAGTTGTTTCTATGTGACGTCATACATTTCGCTACAGTAGTATCGACGATAAAATTTACAGTCTTATTCATAAAAATGTCAGAACTGTAATAGAATTTGAATTAAGAACTAGCTTAGTAGGGGGGGGGGGGGGGGTAAGAGCAGTGGTGGCCGAGTGGTAACAGCCCCGACTTACGAGTTGTAGGTCGCGGGTTCAAACCCAGTCAGGCGCATTACTTTGTGTAATTTATTTCATCACCACTGCTCTCAAAACGGTGAAGGAAAACATCGTGAGGAAACCGGCATGTCCTAGAACCAAAAATTCGAAGACATGTGGCATCCACCAACCCGCACTGGGCCCGCGTGGTGGATTACGGCCCATCCCCTCTCCCAGAGAGGAGGCCTGAGTCCCAACAGTGGGAAGATTATAAGGCCGACTATGCTATGCTATGCTTAGTAGGGTGCCATGCCAGATTGCAGTTTAATTAACGGAACCCGCTAGTGCCGATGCCTGCCATGCCAGTGCACAATCACTGCTTACCTAGCAGCACTTGTAAAAAGTTAAGTGTTTCAACAATGATTAAATGGAATATAGGTTAAAATTACACTTCAGACACATAAAGCATACTTGAAAAGTGTGTTTCAACAGTACAGTTATCTTACACAGGTATTTTTCTGAATTTATTTGTTGTAAAATATTTTATGCGAAACAACAAACAACACTAAAAATAATTAATCATTTTTTTCGACGGATTTAACATTGTTCAGGCAGGGGCCATAGTCTTAACATACTTAGTTCCTGGTAACCAGACCACGTAAGAGTCCAAAAACCATAGCCCTCATCCTCATTGCATCTTTGTTTTCCATATGTCGGTTTCGACTCCACGTACGCCTTCCAAAGGTCGAGAATCTCAGGGTTCTGAGACATACCGCATATAAAAATAATAATATTCCACAACTGCAACAACAGCTGTCTAGTCCAAAACTAAGCAGAGCTTGTGCTATAAGTAGTAGACAACTGAAAACCATTGTTATATATTTCTATGATCGTGTTCATCACACCAAACATTTGTTTGGCATAGCAGTCAGGGCCATTAATCACTAGACCAACGGGCCATCCAATCCCCACCCTCAATGCCAATCTTTGTCAATGAGGGGTATTTTTCTAGTTATAATATTACACCAAAACAGTTATAGTAAACATTAGTAGACCAGCAGGTTTAGACAAATAATAACAATAATAATATTCCACAACTATCAGACAACGCCGTCTAGTCCCAAGCTAAGCAGAGCTTGTGTTGTGAGTACTAGACAAGTGATAAACATACTTATATATTTCTAAATACATACATATTATAGATAAATTACACCCAGACACAGAACAAATTATCGTGTTCATCACACAAACATTTGTCTTTAGCTCCAGCATAGCAGTCAGGGCCGCTAACTACTAGACCAACAGGCCAGTCAAAATGACTTTTCTGTTCCCGCCAAACGCTAAGTACAAAATGGCAATGACATTACCTACGGAGAAGTCACATGACAAGTGACGTCACAGAGCCTGCTGGGCACTGATTTGTGGCAAGTTTATATCACCTCACGATTTTTCGGAACGATACTGAGAGATACTAATTTTTATTCGTATTCTAAACATATATAATCTTTTTAATTAATATCTCTTTCGGAATATTCTATTCGGACTGTTAAATCCGAATCAAAGTTAGTCGCGAAGTTTAGTAGTGATTTATTTATTTATTGTTAGGAACTCCAACGACATATTTACAAAAGATTATTACAGTAGAACGCCGATTATCCGAATTAATTGGGACCGGGGTCCCAATTAATTTCCCGGGGGAGAAAAACGAACTATCACACATAGAATAAACTTTATTAAGTTTAACAAACACAGTTCTACAATATGTAAGTAGTGCACTAGAAAAAGAGAGAGAGAGTGCATCAGCGCCGCGGCAGATAACATGCAAAACCCGTGTGCTCACTTGAACATCTCGATCAGAGTAAGTTGCCTCGACGTTGAAGCTCGTTTCCGAGCGGCAAGGTCACGCAGACGCCGGGCGGCAAGAAGTTGTTTACCGTCGCATTCGGGTTGCAAAAATTACATTACTTACTTACTTACTACAAATACTTGGTTTAAATTTTTTATATTAAGGCGCTTCCCCGCGCAAAACGCAGCCGTAGCTGTTTTTTGTGCAGTTTTTTGGAGCCAACTTCTCTTTATCCAATAGAAATACCAACTAATAAAAAATACATTAAATTTCTACATAATCTTGACTCCAAAATGGTAGTTTTGTTTTTTTTTTTTTTAATTAGCATAGTTTAATTAAAGGGTCGCAACGAAACGACAGAAATGAGAAATAATGATTTTTAACTTGCATCTCCTCGAAAAGTAACCATTATTTTGATTTGCTACCTAATTTAATGGATAGGTAATTTAATAATGAACATTATGCTAGTTTTATTTTTTTCAAAACTCGAAAGTTTGATTTTATATAGATTTTACTGTAAAATCTGAGCGTAAACGCAAGTATCTCTTGCGCCGAGTTAGTGTGCCGCAAGCTCTCGAGTGTGACACCCGTGTCGTTTGTCAACGCGTCGCGCGCCGACTCGTGCACTTGCTGGCTCACGCAGTTGATAATAATATTACTTTATAGTGTTTTCGTTATTGACGTTTGTTTTGGTTATAGTTTTTTTGTGTTTGTTATTTATTGTTTTATTTACCGCGAAAGAACGCTTTGTGTTTTTATGAATAACTATTGGGTTTTGCGAAAAGACGCTATTGCTGTGTAAACAGTCAAAATGCCTAAGTACAAGAAAGTTGTGCGACAAGGACGTGCAAAAGTAGCAATGATGATCGAAGCTCGGTAAGCAGTCTCGTACTTATTTATGTTCTAAACCCAAGTTCGCAAGAACTTAAAAATATTACGGCGTGATTTTATCGGTCAAGGGATTTTCAACTCTCGGTGTTGAACCGAGCGTTCAGAATCCAATAGACGCAGCCCAACGCGTCGTAAAAACACTGTTGGAATCTCGACTCTCCACACTGAGAAGTGCGTTGAAAATCTAGTGCGTCAAATATTGCACGTACGATCGTGGGCTAATGAATGTGAAATATTTTTTCTACCTATTTACTATAATTACAAAATATACTTAAATATATACTTATGATTTTTTTAATTATTATAAAAAAAAATTGTAATCAATGCAATTCATTTGTCAATCTATTTTTTTTTTTGTAGCCGGGTTAAAAGAACAAGACAAAATAGTCATGAAGAAACACCAACAAGATCTAAAGATCAACCAAATTACGTTGATAGCGCGTATGTACTTACCAACCTATCAAAAATAGAATAAACCTAATAAGTACTGGTCTAATATGTGAGTAGTTAGCGAAGGGATAACATCTCATCATTATCATATATTTTATCAATAAATAAAAATGAATCTTCGTACAAAATGTTCGTTATCATACGCGTGCCATAGAGTTATGAAATTAGACATGAACATTCACATTGATTCAGTACTTACGTGGTTCAGTACTTGTCATGTATTGATTTTTGAGTGTTAATACTTGAATTCTAATCTATTCTATAATGTATTTTATAATAAATAATCTATTTTAGGTCAAAGGACTACCAAACTGATGCACAGCTACCTCTAATGGAGATTTCTAATATTCAACCGATAGAAATAAGCAATAATGAGTAAGTATTCGATAATTATAATTATTTTCTCGGTCACCTACAGTCACCTGAACATAAAAAAATAACAATCACCTTTATACAATATATTTTTCTTTTATAGTATTGGAGACGACTTTGTACCAGACTTGACGGAGTCAAAAAATACTGAAGAAATCAATGAAGAGGTAATTATCTGATACGTTCCGCGTGTGTTTTGAACTTAGATGAAAGTTGGAAAAATAGTCTTTGAAAATGAATAGCATCTTCGGGTGAAAAAGAAAAACAGACCGTGAATTATTCTGATTTGATTTTTTTGGAAACATAATAAAGTTTTTTTTTTTAGTTTCAAATTTCGTATGAAGAGGAAGCAGAAAGTAGCGAAAAAATTATAAACAGAAGAATTGTTGATGTCAGCCACTTCCTTTCCGAATTAAAACGTTTTTCAAACCATGGACCACTTGGGTGCAGCTTCACAGAACTGGACCTCATAGCTGAAACTCGAAGTGGTTTACAATCAAAGTTTACGTTTAGGTGTAAGCTTTGCAATCAAAAGTTTATCATAAATGGAGACAATTGCAGTGACAACTATCTAAATATTAACACGTGCGCTGTTGCTGGTGCTATTGCAATAGGTGGGGGGCATTCACAGCTGGATGAACTCTTGTCAGCAATCAACCTCCCGTTGTTATCTGAAAAGACGTATTCAGAGTGCCATGAACTAATAAGTCGGAAATGGGAAGAGGTTTTATTAGAATCCATGAATCAGGCTGCAGAAAGAGAAAAACAATTCGCAATTTCTAATAGCAGGGTGAACAAAGACGGAATTCCCATAATAGATGTCATTGCTGATGGTTGCTGGTCCAAACGTAGTTATAAAAAGAATTATAATGCTCTTTCAGGTGCAGCTGCCATAATTGGCAAACATACAGGAGAAATACTTTTTTTAGGCATTAAAAATAAGTACTGTTTCATCTGTGCCCGTGCAGAAAAACAAAATGTTGATCCATCAGAACACAAATGTTTCAAAAATTATAGTGGTCCATCCACAAACATGGAGAGTGAAATAATTGTGGAAGGATTTAAAAACTCTATAGAAATGTACAATTTAATTTACGGAAAACTCATATCCGACGGTGATGCTAGCACCTACTCCAAAATATTACAGGCACGCCCGTATTCTGATCTGACTGTTGAAAAAATAGAATGTCGGAACCACATTTTAAGGAATTTTTGCAATAAATTACAAGCGCTCGCCACAGACACTAAATACAACATAAAATACCGAAAATTCATTACAAAAAGAGCTATACTACGAACAAGATCTACAATTTGCAAATTAATTAAAAAACATAAAACCAACTCAGATGTTCAACTTTTGTTTAACGACTTATTAATTAGTCATCTCCATGGCTTCGGGGACCATACTAAGTGCCGATCATACATGTGTGATAGTATTGGCAAAACAGACCTGCCAAATGATTTTGTTTTAAGCACTTTATGGCAAAGAGTATGCTTTATTATTCAAAATGTTGCAGAGCATGCTCGCAGTCTTATATATGACGTTGATAGCAACGTGGTGGAAAGATTTCACAGTGTGGTGGCTAAGTTGGTCGGTGGCAAAAGAATAAATTTTTCATTAAAAAATTCTTATCAAACTAGATGTCATGCCGCTGCCGTAGCTTTTAATGAAAAGAAAACTATTTCTCGGCTATATAAATCAATGAATAAAGGTGACAGCCCTCAAGGCCAAATAAAGCGGTTAGAAAGCAAAAGAATTAATAAAAATGTAAAAAACAAGCAAAATAGGAAACCAAAAAACCGAGGCTTGCACCTAGAAAAATCAAAACCGGACCACAATTATGGTCAAGACTGCACTAAACCAGACATGCCAATAGACGTTTTTAATAAGCTTAAGGAAAATTTTATAGCAAATTTAAAAAAAAACTGATGAAGAAAGACATGTAATTGAACGAACAACCGTTCTACAAAGTGAATGCAGTGAGTGGCTAGAGTTACGTAGATCATTATTAACCGCTTCGAACTTTGGAAAAGTTGTCACGCGGCGAAATGACTCAAGTTGTCATAACTTTGTTCGAGACTTATTGTATAAACCTAACATTGACCATGTATCGTCAATAAAACATGGCAAGGACAATGAAAAACTTGCCATCAAGCAATTAGAAAGACAAGAAAACATTCAAATTAAACGTTGTGGTTTATTTATTGACGAAGAGTTGCCATTTTTAGGAGCCACTCCGGATGGTTTATGTGGCGACGACACAATCGTAGAAATTAAATGCCCAATAACGGCATACAAATTGGGGTTAGAAGAAGCAATAAAAAAAGGAAAGTGACGTTTTGGAAAATAACAAAAAAAGGGCTGGAAATCAATAAAAATCATCATTGGTACTATCAAGTGCAGGGGCAACTACACGTTACTAAAAGATCAAAGTGCTTATTTGCAGTTTGGTCAAACGAGAACTCTCCGCTAAAAACGGAATACATCGATAGAGATGATAAGTTCTGGACGGAGTAAATGAAAGAAAAGCTTACATCATTTTATGTAGATTGTTTGTTGCCAGAATTAATAGACCCCCGCTATTCTCGTGGTATGACTATAAGAAATCCTTCATACGTTGAAGAGGCACTGTTAAGCAAAAAAAAAGTAAAGAAAATATAGAACCTAAATTAAATGAAGAGATTGAGTTATCAACCGATATAGAAAGGAGAAGTGAGGGTGATGAACCTTCTAACGTTAATATGCCTACATGTACTCGATATTTAGATTTTTGTGATATGTAAACTAAAAACAGTACACAGGATGTGTAAAAATTAATATTGCTGATATAATAATATGACAAATATCGTTTATACAACGAGTAACAGAAAGGGTATAGTCATATGAAAGGGTGTACTACCGACCATCAAACTGAAGTACTTCCTCCATGTGACAACCATCGTAATAGTAAAAAAATAATCAGCTGTCTCATTCATTTGATCGAGTAGGTATTGGAATTTTGTATGGGGCAGTTGATTATTTTTTCGCGATCGCGATGGTGGTCCCTTGGAGAAAGTTCTTCAGTTTGATGGTCTGTAGCACACCCTTCCAAATGACTATACCCTTTCTGTTACTCGTTGTATAAACGTGTTAAATAAAACAACATAATTAGATTATTTTTTATGAGGTCATCGACCGCAGTTGGTAGAAACATAAAATTCTTGTTTGTGTAAACTGATAGGTACCGATATGTAAAAACGATCAAACAAAAACAGGCACAGGTTTTCTCAGTTCATTAACAGTCCTAGCGGTCGATATTACGTCTGCAGAGTTCCGCTAGGTAATTTCATTTGTCCCTACTTATGTAGGTACACCTACTAAAAACTAATAAATGATGATAAAACTGACTTTGTTATTTATTTTTCCTACTTTTATCAATCACCCACCATCTGAATAACAGGTAACTAATCTTTAATCTAAAAAATAAATGAATGTTTATTATAGAGTACCATAATATGTACTTGTATAAGAATAAAAGTTGGAAGTATTCATGAACGTAAGTAGTCAATTATTCACTGAATTCATCATGACCAAAATTATTTTGGCGGGCCATTAAACGTTTCATAAAAAAAATATTGAATGCCATGTCTGTGAATTCTTAGGTCTACGATTTTTACGTGTATTCGTAAAATGTTCGCTAGATGGCGCTAGTACTGCTTTACGAAGTATTATAGAGGTGGGGTGCGGCGAAGAGGGAACGAATGCTCAAGGTTATTTGGTCAGGGTACCGCCTTAAGCTTAGGGCCGATTCGGTTAATCGGCGTTCGGATAATCGGCGTTCTACTGTATTCATTAATTATACCGGACTTGAGTTCTATGCAAATATGTCAATTATGGTACAGCTTGTACAATTTGACAATAATTCATTACAAATTAATAAGAAAAATCTATACATACAATTATACAGTAAACTTGTTGAGCTATGCTTACAGTTGGCGCAAAAACTACTGATGCGATCCTGTTCAAATTTTGCATACATAATCCTTATAGGTCAGGGCAACTTATAGGCTATAAATTATCACGCTATTTGCTATGGGGGTGAGCAATATTCAAAAACGTCGGTATTAAACGACATTTGCGGCCAGTTCCATCCTCAGCTATAGTAATGGGTAATTTGGCGTCTTTTTTGTATATAATAAATCGACGGTTGTAAGGCTAATTGATATAAGCGACAATTAAAAAAAAAAAAAATTAAACCTGCCTCAAACGACGGAGAAAAATTGGCTGATTCCGAATATGTATATAACTCAATATTGGAAAAAATGTCGTTTAGATCAATTAGCCTTTCAACCGTCGTACACGATATTGATTATAACAAAAAAAGGATTAATAGCATTGTTTAACATATTATCGACCTTTTTACTTTATATTTTTGTAAAAAGTAATAAAAAATAAAAACATAATAAAACCGAAGCGCCGAAACGAAAAAATATTTTTTTTATATTAAGCTACTAATTTAATATTTAAGACGAAAATCATCACGCTATCATCGACAAAGGACCAAGCAAGCAGTCAATTTACCTAAGAACACCTATTTTACATTAGATCAGCACACGGCGAGGGCGATAGTAGTTCGAATCTCAAATATTTTAGTGATAATTTTATTTTACATAATAATATTTTTACGTTCTTACTTCTATTTCATTGGCAATCTTGTTTCTACATCAGCACTTTCAACGCAGTTTTGTAGATACTGTCCTTCACTATACATGACTCAAATCCAATGGTCATGAATTGAGACGTACATTTATTGAACAGACAGCGCATTTTATCAATCTTACTTTTACCCATTTATTTGTTATATAACTTGACGAGCAGTTATATGTGAAAGCAATGCGACTCACCACTTCGGTAGGCCTGAAGTACTTGGGGTTGATCTTGACGAGCAGCTGGTCGGTGCTGGCGTCGTGTCCGGTCTCCGCGTCGCCGGCGCCGCGCCAGCTGAGCGCGCGTCCGACGCACGAGAAGGCGAGCTTCAGGAACTCGCGCACGCTGTGGGCCTCGCCTGTCGCTACCACAAAGTCTTCTGGCTCTTCTTGTTGCAGCATCAGCCACATGGCCTGGAGAAAGAGGGGTCTTCAAGTAAACTCCATTTATTTATTTCAGTCTAACAATTTACAGGCGCTTTGGAGTTATCAGGAACGATCGGTCAAAAAAAAAAGATGAGAAGCTAGTTGCACTTTCAAGGCGTAAATCTCTATGAAGAAGAATGCGATCAGAATCTCCACGGACACTCAAAAATGAGATTTTTATATAAAGGAACTTTAAAAAGCTTTTATTTAACAACAACTCGTGTAAAATGGACAGTACGAAAAGATATTATAAATAATAATTATAATAGCCGATAGTCGATTTCCAAATCAACTATCGGCCAGACGCAACACCGGTCTAGTCTGAGCATCCTCCCTTTTCAATTGAGATTTGCGGGACTTTACACCCTGTTCCACATACATAAAAAAAACTAAAAGCATACCTCTATATAATCCTTGGCGTGTCCCCAATCTCGCTTACTGTCCAGGTTGCCAAGTTCGAGGTACTCCATCAGTCCGAGATGGATCTTGGCGACTCCCCGCGTGATCTTCCTCGTGACAAAGTTCTCCCCGCGCCGAGGGCTCTCGTGGTTGAATAGGAGACCGTTACATGCGAACATGCCGTACGCTTCTCTGTAGTTCACCACGATCCAGTAGCCGTACAGCTTCGCACAAGCTAAAAATAAAATAAAAACGTCTTTTTGGTGAAAATTACTCGAGAGCAGTGGTTCTCGAGTGGTAACGGCGCCGACTTACAAGTTGTAGGTCGCGGGTTCAAATCCAGCCAGGCGCATTACTTTGTGTAATTTATTTCATCACCACCGCTCTCAAAACGGTGAAGGAAAACATCGTGAGGAAACCGTCATGTCCTAGAGCCAAAAATTCGAAGACATGTGACATCCACCAACCCGCACTGAGCCCGCGTGGTGGATTACGGTCCATTCTCTCTCCTAGAGAGGAGGCCTGAGTCCCAGCAATGGGAAATTATAAGGCCGACAACGCTATATGGTATGCTATGTAGGTACTCCTTAGTAAATGGTGGCGATCGCCTATGGACATCTGCAGCACCAAATACGTCGGAGGCACGGGAGAAACTACAGCCTTCCCTTGGGTTACGAGAATACAAAAAAATTTTGTTGACAGTCTGTATAAGCCAATATAATCTCTGAAACTGAAAACCCTCTTTTTTGTAAACAAAGACCTTTTTCTGTAGGCAGCTTTTCTTCAGAGTCACAGGTCGTCAGCTGCAAACCAAACCAAAGATCAGTGGTTTGGAATGTGAAGATTATAGCCAAGTGTCCAAGTGTAACCAAATCTCAACAGAATTTACCCTACGAAGTGGAGAGCGTCCAAAAATAGATAAACTAGTTTTGGCCCGAGTTTCACGCAGATAAATGCAGAATTCTAAACGCTAATCTGTCAGTTAAAAATTACATTAACATGAAATTAAATACAAGCAAGTTAAACTGTGGTAAATTGCAAATGAACTGTTTTTTCTTCCTAAGTTACTTTAAGTACATTCACACATGTGTATACACGGTGTCTTTGATATCGACGCACAAACGAATAATAAAATAACGATTTTGTACAGTTTAAATTAAAAAAAAAACGAAAAATTCCACCACCGGGGGGTCGAGAATCATGTACTGGATCCATGGTTTTCGTTTGTGCGTAGATGTCAAAGAAACCCTGTATATTCGTCCCTAAGTTTCTATATCACTTCGCTGAGTAAGACTGAGTAAACTAGCAGCACGATTTATACAGTTGGTCAATAGAAAACGCTGTAGCATATTTTTACGCAGTCTTTTTCTTTTTTTTTCGTATCGATGTACTCTTACAATTTTTTTTCTGACCAGTACTTGGCAACCTGTACAGCTCTGTTATTGGCTTCGTATAGATCTTGAAAAGTGCAGGTTGTGCAGGATGGACAGCATGGCAGGTCACGCATGTCTTGTGCAACGGCTCCACACTGGCACTGTGTTAGAGACAGGGTCGAGGCCTGGCCGGATGGTTTTTGCAGCGGCCAACCTGGGTCCGCAGTCGGTTAAGAGAGTTTCAGATTGGTTACAGTAATTCGCGTCCAGGGGGGAGATGTTCTGATGGAAAGAGTTATTCTATGCAGGTGACATGAAAATCATAAAACAGGTCTCCACCTACAATGGTGCCATTTTACTACAAGAGTACTTAAATGTACTTGGTTGATGGCAATAGGCTCGCCACCAAGGTATTCAAAGAAACGGATAAAGTGTGGGAGTACGGTACTCTTCTACCTTCCCCATCGGGCAATGAAACGGGCGTGGTGCTATGTTACATTAGTTTTTAGTAACTTAAAATAGAACATGTATTAGTGTTATCGCACCTATTGTTTTTAGCAGATACTAATCGATGAAACATAAAATTAAGTGGAAAGATAAATGAATTACACTCGATTATCTAAATAAAAACATTGATAGTTTATTAATTTTTAATTGCAAGCTTGTTTACCGCTATCGCTGAACCATTATTTCTTTTTAATTTGAAGAATTTCCGTTTTCATATGTACCTACTGAGTAATTGATAATAGCAGTATTATACTCATCATCATCATCGTAATTACAGCTGAAAAACTTTTAGACATAGGCCTGTCCCAAGTGTCGCTATAACAACAGTTTCTTTCACTTCTAAACCGCTGATCCTATTTGGGTGAATTTTGGTATAGAAATAGATTGCACCTTGGAGAATAGCACAGGATACTTTTTAAACCAGCCCCCCTAGCCAAGTTACGACCGTTTCGTTTCGATTCTCTTGCGTCAAACGCCTCGAGTAGGCCACGCCTCCGATTCCTTTGTTCTGACGTCATCTCAACGCTCAATCACGTGGTCAGAACAAAGGAATCGGGGGGCGGATTTATGTCCCCTTGGCATAATTTTTGACAGAAGCTAGTAACATACCATACGGCGACCTGGGGTAGAACGGCGTCTTCTCATTCTGGGGCACTTCCACGACCTTTCCGTATAGTTCTGAGGTGGAAGCCTGATAGATCTTGGTCTCCTTTTCCAGCCCTGCTGCCCTTACTGCCTCTAGAAGCCTCAGGGTCCCGAGGGCGTCCACTTGGGCCGTGTACTCGCTGAGCTCGAAGGAGACTTTGACGTGTGACTGGGCTCCTAAGTTGTAGATTTCCTTTGGACGGATCTGTAACAGAGTTGGTGAAGTTTAGAGCTGTGTTACTCGTTACGTACAGCCGTACAGGGTAAGTCAACACAGCAGAGGGTGTTACTTGCACCGCCGTGTCCTCGTGGAGGCAATTGGTGGTAGCGACCTTTCGCGTCGGGCCCTGGTTCAGGCTATGGTCCGGAGCGAGGAGGAATTGCAGGCAGTCGCCTCCTTCTGCGAAGCAGTAATGCTAGCGAAGGAGGAGGCTGCACGCGTGAGGGAACGAAGGTCCTCACGCCCTAGCCGCCGTAATTCCGACGCCGACTACCAGCCACGGTAGACGCGGGCTTGCGGACGTTGAGCACTGGGTAGCTCGCCGTCCGGCTGTTCGGTAACTAACCGGACCGAGCCCAGTCGTCGACAGCGCGTAGTGATCCTCGCACTCCTCAAAGAGATGTCAGCAAACCGTAGGGGCCCAACAGGGCCGATGCTCGCTAGCTAGGACCGCGGAGAATTTCTGAAAGGGAAACCCGTAGTCCTAGAACGCAAAGGGTAATTGAAGGATACAGGTGTGGTTTTAGTCAGTAAAAGTCTGACACGCCCTCTCGCTCCACCCAGAGCGCGAGAAGTCATTTGCATGATTTCCCACCTTAAAAAAAAAAAGAGGGTGTTACTTCCTCGATTATTTAAAAAAAAAAAGAAACGTTGTCCCATACTAGGAATAACTCTTGTATCGTGGGTGCGTTCACAAACATGTAAACTCACAAACACAAGACATCAAGACCTGGACCACTTATCTATAGGGCATACAAATATTTGTTCTGAGCGGGAATCGAACCCTCGACACGCAGCGCAGCAGCCAATCGCTCAACCACTGCGCCAACCGTCAATTTATCTAGTCAATATTTTTCTTTTATTATCATCCATAGGCTCGCGTTTGACCACTGTCTCACCTGATGGTAAGCGATGATGTGGCCGACGATGGAGCACGCTTGCCTAGAAGTAACCTATTCACTCTTGACTTAAATACCCCTAGGTTGTAGCTCTCAGAAAACACAAACTCCGGCAGGGAATTCTACTCAGCTGTACGCATAATGAATGTGTTCCCAAAACGCTTTTTACGTACGGGTGGGATGTCCACCATGTACCGATGGCGCAACGCTGTACGTCTAGTGGTCCGATGATGGAACGGACTTAGTGGTCCAAGATTTAAACTAGCAGTCAGAATAGTTGATCGTAAGTGCGAAATGGAAATGAATCTGGGCTTTCCGACTAGCATATGCTCATGCAGGAATCCGTGGAATAAGAAAAATACAGTATCGGTCAATGTACTGATGCTTGAGGGAATCCTATCCAGCAGATGTTTTTCGGCCAAAGTTATGATGACGATGGGAAAGACAGCGTTTTTGGTATTGTTTGTATTATTGTGATTGTTTGCGATTGTGCGCTGGCTGTGCAGATAATCGTATAGTCTGTTTTTTTTTTGACAAACGAGTACCTATAAAATTTTGACTGCGTTTCTATTGGTCCACGTAATCAACATAAAGTCCGTTCCACACAAACAAAGTTACATGTGTACATTCAGTTGAGTTATTGACTGTTGTCATATATTATATCGACGCCCCGTATCGAACAAGGCAGTATCTGGGATAACAGTCCAATTTGAGTTACCACCATAGGGGTAATATTTGTGGAATGAGCTACACGACAGTAATAACGACGTATTTCTAGCATTGATGCACAGATTAATTTTTCAGTAAATATTATACTTTTCCTGTAAATAAAATTCAAAGATGGCACTTTATGGTTCATTACGAAAAATGACTGAATTAATGTTACAATCTTGTTCGATGCGGGTATCGATATATACTATTACAATATTGTTTTATTGTTACTTATTTATGAAAATATCATATAATGCGAACAGAATATTTTGTTACGAATATACTAAGTATGCAAATTTAAATCATAAAATAATAATTTTATTTTCCCTATAGTGAACTTTAGAAATATTCAATATGAACCAGCCTTAATAATTTCAAAACAAGAACAAAGGTGCTGGCCTCATGACCGACCAATGATACTCATACATCTTACTCTGTCAATTTAGAAAATGTGTGAGAGATATAATAAGTACTCGTTTTTTTAAAAAAATCGGGCAAGTGCGAGTCGGACTCGTGCACTGAGTGTTCCGTACAAACTTACCTAAGAAAACAGATCAATTCACGAATTGAGTTATGAAGATTTTTCCGAATCACTAAAGTACCTATTTTTTTTTTTTGTGACGTAACTACAAATTTATACTTTTCAGTTTTTTTCCTAAACTTGTGCTATGAGACCTTGCTTCATGCCTTTCAGGATTCTAGGTCAACGAGACCCTATGAATTTTGATTCCCTTGTGAGTTTCGTTTTTTGCGACATAAACGGCCGGCAATTTTTTTTTTCGCTAATTAAGTATGATTTTTTTCAAAAAGGTGTGCCTGGGAAGTATGTACAGTTGATCCGAGCGATGTACAGTCGATGCAGTACCCAAGTCCGGTCTACAGTGGGCACCACTGGCAGCTTCAATGTGGCTGTCGGGTTACATCAAGGGTCGGCGCTCAGCCCTTACCTCTTCCTGATGATAATGGACGCTCTGACGTCGGACATTCAGGAAGAGGCTCCCTGGTGTATGCTGTTTGCCGATGACATTGTGTTGGTTGCCGAGAGTGGCCTAGAGGTTCAGAACAGATTGGAGGTGTGGTGGCACAGACTGGAGAGTGTTGGCCTGAAATTAAGTAGAACCAAAACGGAATACTTGTTCTGCGATTTCGGCGGTCTCTCCAATCCAGTGCCTTTAGCTCTCGCTGGAACGCCCATACCGATTTGCTCCGACTTTCGGTACCTCGGGTCACTCGTCCAATGGGATGGTGAGGTAGACCGGGACGTAACACATCGGATCAACGCAGGATGGATGAAATGGCGACAGGTCACGGGCACAACTTGTGACCCACGGATGCCCCTCAAGTTGAAGGGTAAAATCTACAAGTCCGTGATAAGACCTGTCATACTGTATGGATCAGAATGTTGGGCTGTGAAAAAGACGGATGAAAAAAGATTGCACGTAGCGGAGATGAGAATGTTAAGATGGATGTGTGGTGTGACGAGAATGGATAAAGTGAGAAATGAGTATATTAGGGGAAGTTTGAAAGTGGCGCCAGTGACTGAAAAATTGAAAGGGAATCGTTTGTCTTGGTATGGTCATGTGAAGAGGAGGGATGAAGCGCATGTTACTAAAAGAGTTATGAGTTTACATGTGGATGGATGGAGAGGGAGAGGGAGACCAAAGAAAAGATGGATGGATTGTGTGAAGAGTGATATGAAAGAAAAGGAAGTTAATGATAGCATGACGAGTGACAGGGCAGAATGGAAGAAAAAAACATGTTGCGCCGACCCCAAATAACACGGGACAAGGGCAGGAAGATGATGATGAAGTATGATTTTTTTCACAGTTTCAAGGGACCGCAGACTTGAGTATATGGTTTGAATTTCAACTCGATACCTCAACGCGTTCCCGAGATAAAGGGTCTTGACAGACAGACGGAAGGACGGACAAACAAGTGATCCTATAAGGGTTCTGTTTTTTGTTTTTGAGGTACCTACGGAACCCTAAAAAACAGACCATAGTTTATTTTTAGTTTTAAGTATTATTTAATTTATGTTAGCTTAAGTTTTGTTGTGCATTTATATTAGTTATCCCCATGTGTACCTTATGTTTGCTGAAATAAAACCCAATTGTGGCTAAGACTCGCGTGTATATATCTTCCTATTTTTATTTAGATGGCTAAAACACAGAAGTACAGAAGAATTATATACCTTTATAAAGATGTATCTAGGAAGATTATCATAATATGTAAACGTTGATTGCCGAACCATGAGATCTTAATACCGGAATAGTTTGTGAAAGTATAAGGTGAAAATACAATTCAGCCTGCAACTAGTTTTTATTTTTTTATTTTAGTCAGTGCAAGTAAAGAAAGAAAGAAAAATTGTTTATTCGCGCAAAATGACGCAATCTTAAAATTAGCTAACAAACATTATCAATAGAATAGGGAAGATATGCGTCATATCCGCGCAAAACGCCGAACGAACGCTCAGCATAAAGCTGCGGCCTCACGCATTATGCGATGAGCTCACAGCGCTGGTTTTCAGCGTGGGCCGGTGGCGGTGTTGACATAAAGACGCCCGAACGGTGCAGCGTACAGCGAGATTTGAATAGAAAAAGGAAATAAAAATACATATGAATTATAAATTAAAAGGAAAACTAAATTAAATTAAATAAAAAATATGTAAAAATAAATAAATAAATAACATGACAAATACATTGATATATAGTGGCAACAGTCAACAAGTCTGAGATTCCCCTTCGCTCCACCCAGAGCGGGGCAATTTATTTGTTGGTTTCCAACCTGAAAAACACTTGCTGCTGTTATTGATAGCAATAGTACGGCGAGGATACCGCGAAACCTCAACAATGCATAATTGAAGAATGATTGATAAACCAACGAGTAAACATAAACAAGTAATTAAATGTCTTAGTAGAATGAAGAACTGAAGACCTGAATCGTGGTATAATTCAAATATTATCCACACAATTCGAAGACAGGAGACCCTACCACGAACTGTAAAAGCGATCCATTTCACGACGTAAACTGAACTGTTACAGGGATAATATCTAATATTCCACAACTCTCACACAACGCCATCTAGTCCCAAACTAAGCAGAGGTGATACGAGTACTAGACAACTGATAAACATACATATATATTTTCTAAATACATACATATCATAGATACATATAATAAAGAACTTTTTACAAAAAAAAAAATACAACCGACTTCAAAGTAAAAAAAAAAACACTGAAAAGTGCAAAATAAACTTTAATTGCGGAAGTCGATGTCTCGAAGTTAGTAGCATATATACTCGTATTATATATAACTGTGTATGTATTGTAATATATGAAATTTAGATAATATTGGCATTATCACACCAGTGACAGCGCCAATGCGCCATATACAGGCAATTACTGTCCTTTCCAGGTTGCTCCGAAGAGATTTCGGAACCGGCGGAATGCGATAGGATCGCCCATTGTATATAGGTATTTCCTTTTGTAATGGTGTACAAAAAAGTATAATTTCATTATCATCATTTTTCAGCCGAAAGACGTCTGTTGGACATAGGCCTACCCCAAGCGTCGCCACAACGACTGGTCCTGTGCCTTTCGCATCCATCGGATTCCTGCCACCCTCACCAGATCATCGGTCCACCTTGACCACCAAAAAAGTATATCATCATTTCAGCCGAAAGACGTCCACTGCTGGACATAGGCCTCCCCCAAGCGTCGCCACAATGAACGGTCCTGTGTGTCTCGCATCCATCGGGCAACCGATACCAAGTTTTTGGTCCACCTTGTAGAAGGCCTTCCAACGCTACGTCTTCCGGTACGTGGTCGCCAATCCACAAAAAAAAATTTATTTTTTTTTTTTTTTTTTTTATGACGATAGCGCCATTAAGTTATTATGCAGGTAGACAATGCATAGACCAGTCAGTATCTAGCCAAAACAAAATAGTTTTTCACGAGTATTGTAATATTTTTTGTTCTGAAGTATTTTTATGCGGGCCTTGGCAATGCTATTCTCAAGTAACCTTTAGAAATTAAGAATCTATGCTGCGCACAGTAACAGACCAGAAAAAAAATGCAAAACAATGAAGATCGGCAAGCATAACGATTTAGCTACCACTGAAGGTGAAAATATTGAAGGTGCAAGAATAATCATTTTTTCACTCTCTGGCTAAGAACTCACGAAACGGTTTTCACCCACGTTCGCAGCAGTTGCTGGCCCGCAGTTTCCGTAGAATGCTGATATATACCTAAGTTAAAAATTGCGACCGCGGTGTGCGCTGTTGTTTGCGGATCCCGCCACACCAGCGGACAACTAGTAGAATCGCGCGGGCCACGGTCACCCGCAGCCTCAGCGGGTTCCGTCCCCAAGCTCTCCGATCAGTTAGCAGCCGCAGTGGCCGGCGGGGGGTACTGATCTCTATCCTTAAGGCGTATATAACTGGGGGACTATTTTATGTCACACAACAGTGCGAGAGCGTGTGTGTGTGTGTGAGTGTGTGTGCGAGTGTGTATGTGTGTGTGTGAGTGCGTGTTATAGTCAACATCTGGCCGGAGTTAATGCACACATACGAGTATCTGTGCATTTATAGAAATTCCGGCCAGCTGCGCCCAGATAGAGCCCTGCTGACCTTTAAAACTATTTACTTTGCGAAATCGTGATTGATCAAAGCCGTTTGAAAGGAGAAGGGAAAACAAGCGATTAAATATCATATGGTTTGCGAAAGTATTAGTCGTACGAAAAAATCATGTGTTGATAATGTTATAAGTATAATGAAACTATAGTAAATATATTTTTTTTTCAAACCTATTAACCAAGCCGTTACCGAGGAGTAGGCTTCAAAAAACACTGTTTTATGGCTCTGCTCTGGAACTAGGGCCTTAATCAGTGGATGCACCCAGAACATTATAGGCTTTTTTTTTAATTTGTAAAATAAGTACAACGCAACAGCCCGTTTCTAGTGTTGGTCCATGGCGGTCTGGAGCTCAGTTGATAATTAACCGCCTGTCTTGCGATAATTGCCCGCTAAATTTGTGGGTGATAATCGCAACCGCGACGGCTGCGTAACCGCACAGAACTTGGGTCACGTGAGTTTAGAAATAAAAACAGCTGTTCTTCCACTGTGGTGGGCGCGGGTGAAAATCGCTACGTGAGTTCTTAGCCTCTCTCTCTGTTTGATAAAAAGAAAACATAGAGTAGGTACCGCAGACAAAACGCGCTGTTTTAAAACAAGGATAAAAATGAATATTTAAGTTGAAAACGCCAGGGTAGCCCGCGAAATTCAACTTTTAAAGAACTAGAGGAGGAAAAAATTACACTTAAAAAAAACAGCAGCATAAATCAGCGAAAAAAAACTGGGCAAGTGCGAGTCGTACTCGCGCACTGAGGATTCCGCACTAACTTAACTATGGAAATAGTCAAGTCTATTCCGGAATGGAGAGAGAAAAAGGAAAGTAATTTTTTTTTGTGACGTAGTAAACTGTCTTCAGATTTATTCCTATACCTTGAGAGTGTCGAAATATACATTTTTTTGCGACATAAACGGCCGCATCCTTTTTTTCCGTTAACTTAGAAGTTTGATTTTTTTTTCACAGCTTTAAGGGACCGAAGACGTGAGTGTATGGTTTTAATTTTTACTCGATACCTCCATGCGTTCCCGAGATAAAGGGTCTTGACAGTCAGACGGACACCAAAGTAATAAGGATTACGTTTATTTCATTTGGTACGGAACCCTAAAAAGTATGAAAAAGACCAAACAAAAAAAAAACTTCAACACATACAACAAAAAAAGAGGTAGGTACCAAAGAAAAAAGATGGTTAGCTGAACTGAGAGTGTTGTTTGGATGATTTTAATGATTCGAACTCGGTAAAGCCATATTTGTTACGGTCGCTAATCGTATTTGAATAAACATAGAAACTGAAACTGACCTGCTAAATGCAAAAAAACTTGTGTAAATTTGAATTTTGTGAAAGCGGTTCGCTAGATGACGCTGAAACATTTTTTTTTCAGGTTATCCAAGCATTATTTGTTGACATAGTCCGAAAAATCGCCAAACTGAAGTGGCAGTGGGCAGGGCACATTGCTCGCAGAACAGATGGTCGATGGTTCTGAAAGGGTAATGGTATGTGCTAAAATCGGATATTCCACTTTAATGAATTTAGCCAAATTATTGCCCCAAAATCCACCAAATTCTGACTGTTCATGCCTCTTAACCGAGCAGTGGTAGCCGAGTGGTAACGGCCCCGACTTACGAGTTGTAGTTCGCGGGTTCAAACCCAGCCAGGCGCATTACTTTATGTAATTTATTTCATCACCACTGCTCTCAAAACGGTGAAGGAAAACATCGTGAGGAAACCGGCATGTCCTAAACCAAAAATTCGAAGACATGACATCCACCAACAATTCCCTCTCCTAGAGAGGAGGCCTGAGTCCCAACAGTGGGAACATTATAAGGCCGACTATGCTATGCCTGTTAAGCGCTATATTTGAGCAATATAGTTAATTTAATTCTTATAAAAAGCAAAAGTTATTAATTTACTGACTGCTACCATACCCGTACCATGCCCATAGATTTAAGTTAGTGTAAAAGTTTTGTTACTATTTTGGTGTACAATAAAGTTTATTCTATTTTATTTTACCAGTAGCTTAGCCCACGTCGAAGTTAAAAAGTTGTTCCAGGGGAACATACTCTCGGAACCAAAAGTTTCCAGTTTTCAGGATATAGTTTACCCTTTAGCATAAGGGTAAACTATATATATAATTTCATGTAAATGCGTTCTGCCGTTCGATAAGTAACAAACATACACACACTCGCAAACTTTCATCTTTATAATATTAATTCGAATAAAACAAAGTTCACACGAGTCATGCATGACCATGGCTCATAGCCACGACCTGATGATAGGTCGTAGCATTTGTGCAAAATGATATAATCGCAGGTACATAGAGGTGCATAAATGAGTGACCGTGCAATCGACATTATGTTACAACCTTGTTTAACAAGTTGAACGTAGTCATTAGACTATGCTAAAATTGTTTAATTATATCGTAGAATTGTTATTCTAAGATATCTGCCCGTTTTGGAGTAATTCCTTGTAGAACTAAGTCTCTGTCGTGGCCAGGTCTTAGAAATTGATCACTTCATGAAATGGCCAAATAAAATTTTAATATCGTTGAAATCCTACATCAATGATTTGGCCAAACGTGGATTGACGATTAAACGATCTGGCCAGGACATCTCCATTTGCACACCATAAACATGGCGGTAATTGTGCCAAAGCTTACCTTAGTGATGATGCGAATCAGGCAGGTGGTATCAGTGAGGTCTCCGTAATGCAGATGCATCCGGCCGCCGGTGTGGCAGGCTGGGCGCCCATACAGGTGCTGGATGCGACCAGTGTTGAATGATGAGGAGCGCCGGAGCACCCCGTGCACCTCGTACCCTTTGTCGATAAGAAACTCTGCGAGGTAAGATCCATCCTGCAACAATGCCACAAGATACATTTGTATTATCTATATACATACATATATGTATGTAAGAAGAAACTGACTGACTGACATATCAACGCACAAACGAATCTACTAGGAGTAGAACTACTACTACTACTATTTTGCACCTATTTTGGTGCAGCCGTGAGGCACACAACTACAATTTGCTTCTTTTTTTAAATTTTGTTTCGTGTTTACACTATATTGTGTTTGTGCCTTGTGCTGTACAAAATAAATTCTTTTTCTTTTTTTCTTTCTTTAAAAAATGAAGCTGGCAGAAGCCAGTATTATATAAAAATGAACTCTTATTTCTCCTGGTCACGTTATAACTACAGAATGGCTGGACCAATTTTAATAGTTCTTTTTTTGTTTTGTTCACCAGTATACAGGGAAGATTGTAGGGTGTAGAGTGGAGTAGGGTAGGGTAGGGTAGGGTAGAGTGGGTAGAGTAGAATAGAGTAGTCAGATGACGAGAGCGAAGCCGCGGGCATTAGCTAGTCTTAAATAAATATCATAATTATCATATACTAGCCGGAACTGCCAGACGTTGTATTGCCCGATTGTCAGCTGTTTTTAGGAAAATCAAAAAAAATAAAAATTGAACCAAATTGCAGCGCCGTCTAATTTATTCAATGAATATTAAATCCACTAGTGACGCACCAAACACACGCAAAATATTATAGCATAGCATAGTCGGCCTTATAATGTTCCCACTGTTGGGACTCAGGCCTCCTCTCTAGGAGAGGGATTGGGTTATAATCCAAAACGCGGGCCCAGTGCGGGTTGTTGGATGTCACATGTCTTCGAATTTTTGGGTTTAGGACATGCCGGTTTTCTCACGATGTTTTCCTTCACCGTTTTAAGAGCAGTGGTGATGAAATAAATTACACAAAGTAATGTACCTGGCTGGGTTTGAACCCGCAAGCTACAACTCGTAAGTCGGGGCCATTACCACTCGGCCACCACTGCTCTCGCAAAATAATAATTATTGAAAAAAAAAATTACTTCAAAAAGATAAGTAGTAATTATGCTACGAGTACAAGCTAATCAAAAGCACGTCTAACCTGGAGCGAAGTAAAGCCCAAGCCAGCAGGGATGGATACATACAAATAAAGATTATAATCCGTATTTCTGTGTGTGTCTTTCTGTTTCTCCCAAACCTATGAACAGCTATGTAGAATTGTCTTCAAACTGTTTTTAGGACATTTTCTATTACAAGGGAAATGTGCATCGAAATCGTACAATTTCATTCCACGAAGACCGTTCCATCATCGGACCACTCGACGAGGTGATGCGCCACCGGTACATGGTAGACATCCCATCCATACGTATATTACTGGTGTTCCAAATAAGAATAGGATCGATTGCCGACGTGTTGTGACGTCACGTCATACTGTCAAATCGAAGAAATTGGGTAGGGTGAACAAAACAAGTTAATTTATTTACGAATCGTGAACGAAAAAAAGCTTGATCACAATCCAGTTCTTCAATTTTGCTCATCTCTGCGTCACTGTGTGAAGTATCTGAGTAGTGGCAAATGGAAAAAGAAGGCGAATTGTTTTTAACAATGAAAATAAGAAAAAAAATAGTTTTTTTTTAAACTAATTATGACTTAAAACAAAATATTTAACTAATTTATATTAAACAATAACGTTTTTACTTCACCTAGATTTAACTAAGACTTAATAATACAAAGCAAAAAAAAAACCCTTTATTGATACAGAAATAATTACTTATTTGCATAAAATAAATGCTTTATTTGCAAACCGTACTATTCACTCAACATTTGACAGATCGAGGTTATTGACTTTCCTGTTCTTATTAGGAACGCGTAGTACAAAGCTTTTTGGGAACACATGTTTTGTGCGTACAGCTAAGTGGTGGAATTCCCTGCCGGAGTCGGTGTTTTCCGATAGCTACAACCTGGGGGGTCTTTAAGTCAAGAGTGAATAAGTTTACTTCCAGGCTAACGTGCTCCATCGTCGACCACATCATCGCTTACCATTAGATGAGATAGGTAATGATTACCTATCAATAATAATAATAACAAAAAAGTGTATAGGATTGTCTGACTCCAAAACCAAGAGCTTGAATCGTGATTGACTATCTATTGCCATGGTGTGACTGAAATGCGTACTCCATTATCAACAAATTCACTTATTTTTACGAAAACCGGATGGATTTAGAGGACAAATAGGATATAAGTAGTTATATTGATAAGAATAATATTCAAATGTTCATAATCAACTAAATTATTACAAGTGTATTGTTTTAACAGGAATGTTTACGATTTTTTACAATGTTTTAACATTCAGGAACTCAGCAATGCTCAAAATGTTAAAACATACACATTTGAAGTCTGTCACAGTTGATAAAAGTTAAACTGGTGTAACCAGTTAGGAATTCGATTAGGAAATGACTATTATTTGATGTTTTTTTTTGGAACTCTAAATTCAAATAACCTTCATTTAAGTTACAGTTATTTTTGTTCTTTTTAGGGTTCCGTAGGTAACTCAAAAGGAAAAAACGGAACCCTTATAGGATCACTTTGTCGTCCGTCCGTCAGTCTGTCTGTCTGTCAAGACCCTTTATCTCGGGAACGCGTGGAGGTATGTCTTTGAAATTATACTAATAATACTCAGATCTGCGGTCCCTTGCTACGAAAAGCTGTGAAAAAATCAAACTTTTGAGTTAACGAAAAAAAATGTTACGACAGTTTATGTCGCAAAAACGTGTATTTTGACACTCTCAAGGGAATCGAAATTCATAGGGTACTTCCCGTTGACCTAGAATTCTGAAATTTGGTATGAAGCTAGTTCTCATAGCACAAGTATAAGAATAAATCTGAAAACGGTAAATTTGCAGTTACGTCACAAAAAAAAACTCCCAAAATAAAAGTAATCTATGTGCTATTCCAGAACGTGGTCTACTCAACGTTCGAGCGGGAAGAAGTAACAAACATACATACACACATTCACAAACTGTCGTCTTTAGAATAAATTATTAATTATAAAAAATCAGTTACTGATTCTGAACTATATTCAGGTTTCGAATAATGTTGTATACCTATGTGGAAAACTATGAGGGACAACTTTGGCCCAGCAGACTCAGTAGTAGGACATTACAGGGTTACTGCCCCCCCCCCCTCCCCCTAGCCAAGATACAAACGTTTCGTTTCGTAGATCGCCTCGAGGCGATCAAAGAAAAGAGAATCGAAACGAAACAGTTGTAACTTGGCTAGGGGGGCAGATACCGGCACAAATCTTGAGCGCTCGGCGAAAGAGCGAGGATCGCTTTGCCCATCAGTGTACGATCTATGTATAACGGCGAGTCATCTCCACGTCTCATTTAGAAACCCGATATATTACTTCTGCGCAAGTGTGCTGTACTATTGTTACTATGAGACTGAGCTAACCCACTGCAGAGCAAAGGGCTCGTTTCCCGAGCTGCACTTTCATTTTGGACCAGTCCTTTGAAAAGTTACATTGTGACTATTGCGAGTTAGGTTTGTAAAACAAGCTGAAGTAAGTCAAAACTAAAACTATTACCTATTTCTAATTAAATGAAAATAAATTAACGACTTACAATTTAGGGCCAAAATCCGACATTTTGTTTTTTTTTTTTATCTGTAGGACACTTGGGTTTTTGAGACGAATCTAAAGATATCTTAACTGTCGGAATTCATACTTCGTAGATCTAATAAAATACATAGAAACATAATTATGTTTCCATGTATTTTATTACCTCTGTATCTTTCTACGTGACACAATATTATTATGTCACGTACAGACAGATACACCAGTTGGGTACCTCTCTCGAATTAAAATACATTAGAAAAGGGGGTAGGCAACCCATTGATGACGCGCTGTTCGTATTATACAGCAACAAATTATTTTATTTTTTTATGTAATCTTTTTAGCTTGGATACTAAGTCCTTTAAACCCTGTCTTTATCATTTTCGTAATTAAAATAGCCACTAAACTTCACTCGAATAAATCCTGCCAAAAAACCTACAAGTTACGCGCGAGAAACGTAATCCTTCCTTGGCAGCCGAGTAAAAAAAATATTATATCAATAAACTGAGTTTTCAGTTATGACGTGGTTTACCTAAGGTGAGCCCACTTCTGAGTCCTAGCAAAACCAGGTCATGTGACTAGTCGAAAATATAAGACAAGTACTGTATTTATCAATTTTGATAGATATCAATTAATTGCGCTAACATTATCATTAATCAGTACCTAATTAGAATGAACATTTTTATAGATACCCGTTAAAGACAGGGTTTGAAAAATACTTTTCTGTGTAGATTAAAATTTGATTTCTAATCACTAGGTAAATAACTATGTAGCAATTAATAAAACAAGTTTCAGGTACATCACCTGACACTCAGGCTGCCGGATTGTTCAAAGTGACCGCGGAACTGGAACGCAAAGGGCAACTGAAGGAACATGGTTGGGTTTTAGTTAGTTAAAAGTCTGACATTCCCCTCCACAGAGTTCGTTTGTTAGATGAAAGGCGTAGGTAGGTATACGTTATTGATATCGCTTGGACTTTGAAATGCAGGTTCTACAATGCGTTCCAAATAAGAATAGGATCGATTGCCATGTTGTGACGTCACGTCATACTGTCAAATCGCAAGAAATTGAGCAAAATTGAAGAACTCAGAGATGAGCAAAATTGAAAAACTGGATTCATTCACAGTTCGTAAATAAATTAAATTAATTTTAAAATTTCTAGTTTTGCTCACCATAATAATTCTTCGATTTGACAGTATGCCGTGACGTCACAACATGGCAATCGATCCTATTCTTATTTGGAACGCATTGTAGGTACATTGGAACTTATAATATGAAAAAAATTTCATGGTTATAGGTACTTACTGCGATATTACAGAAAATACAAAACACATAGAAACCAATAAATACCTAATTTCATAAAAAAGGATAACGTACCTTTAATATAAAGTTTATTTTTGAACTTATTCCAAGTCAATCCAAAGATATACCACTTCAAAGCCACCCGTTTTAAAAATCGACAATTTCATAGGTAAAGACCCAGTGGCGTAGCTAAGCCCACAGGGGCCCTGTATCAAACATTTTTGACAATTTTGATTGTTTTTTTAGTAAATAGGCCCTACTAGCATAGAACTGGAGCCCTGAGACAGCTGGATGGAGCGATAGACTACATAGGAGATAGTTAGACTAACTGCATAGGTTACTTTCATACTGACTAAAACGGGCTCGCGATAGATGAAAGATCTTGTTTTGTTATCATATAAGCTTCGAAAATGGGATTTATTTGACTGAGACAGGACAAGACTGATTGAAAATAAGCTCGTTTTGGAGCAATCTGGACTAGGATAGATTTCGTTTTTATTGTAATCTTATGAAGAGAATTTGAAATTTGAACTTCCTATCATAGTCACTATTTTTTTAATACAGGGCTTTTAATAATTCTTATTAAAAATTCTCTAACCGAAAATTTAATTTTAAAATTAAAAATTAAAAGCCTGAAGAGATTGTAAACCAAGAATAAAAACCAAAACAAAAAAACAATATTGGTGGCCTTAACAAGTCAAGCGCTATAGTAAAAATGAAACCTGTAAAAATAAGTAACTATAAAAAATAACTAACTGGAAGTAATATAACTACTTACTTATAGTTACTTATTTTTTACAGGCTTGATAGTTTAAGATTATATTGAAAGAAAACTCTATATGATAACCTGAATAGACCTAAAATTTAATAACTATCTTTATTCTAGTACAGTTTGAGCATTTATTCACGTGGGCAGTTTTTGAAAATTCTGTAACAACTGAAAT
Source organism: Mythimna pallens (assembly GCA_961205895.1). Taxonomy (NCBI): domain Eukaryota; kingdom Metazoa; phylum Arthropoda; class Insecta; order Lepidoptera; family Noctuidae; genus Mythimna; species Mythimna pallens. The sequence continues at coordinate 19,562,161 of OY540837.1, forward strand.
TGATTGGTAAACTCTAAATAATAATTAAAAATAATGTTTATTTGTACTACAATTTAAATAAATTAGTACATAGTTACAAATATTACTTATGTTGTACATAATAGAAAATCTAAATGCGATCTGCTGCCTCCTAAACTAGGCCAAAAGCCTGTGTTTTAGGACCCAATGTTCCCCTAGAAAAAAAATATAATAGAGATGATGTATAGCTTCTTTTCAGTGATTTGAAAATAATTAAGAGTGTTTTGTTAGTATCCGTGTCTACAAAATTAACTTAGATACCAACTTTTTTATTTTAAAAACGTGTAAAAGCAACCCTTATAATTTATTTATAATTTATTATATCGACGGTTGAAAGACTAATTGATCTAAAAGAAATTTTTTCCAATATTGAGTTATGTACATATTCGGAATCAGCAAATTTTTCTCCGTCGTTTGAGTCAGGTTTAAATTTTTTTTTTTTTTATGTTGCTTAGATTAATTTTATTAGCCTTTCAACCCCCGGTATATACTTTATTGTACACCTGACAATGTGGACAGGATAAAAGCTTTCCAAAAACTAAGTATACACTGGGTGGTCTTATAGGACAATTTCTTACAGAGACTGAACGAAAGGAGATAAATTTGGAGTGATTAGTGTACAAATATCATAAACTAGCTTCTGCCAGCGGTTTCACTTGCGTAAAAGTAGGTTTCTCCAACAAACTTCTACCCCCCCTTTTAGGGGAGTGAGGGGGTTGGAAAGAGACAAAAAGTAGCCTATGTCACTCTGCATCCCTTCAACTATCTCCACTTAAAAAATCACGTCAATTCGTCGCTCGGTTTTGCCATGAAAGACGGACAAACAGACACACACACTTTCACATTTATTATATTAGTATAGATACACATAATAATAAGTGTAGGTACACAAAGTAATTTGTGGAAGAGACACCACAATTTTGCAAATAACATGTCTGAACTAAAAAAACCATCAAACGGTGGAGAATATTTTGCGAGTAATAACAGTTTACTGTAGTAATAAAAAAATATTAAAGTCCAAAATAGAAATATTTCTTCGCATACAATACTTATAGATATACAATATCAATTAATAATAATTTGCGTGATTTTTATATTCTTAAAATAATAAGTGTAAGTAAGTAAACAAGTTAAAAAAAAATAGTTTTTAAAAATTAAAGATTGTAGGAAATAATGGTTGATATGAGTATGATACTCATTTCCATAAAAAAAATTACTACCTAATAATTACAAAATAATGAGTAAATTCGCCAATTTAGGCCATGAAGCATAAAAGAACTCTTTCACAACTGACGTGGCCGGCCCGGAAATCTACGAAAACATAGTAAACTACGAATTAAGTACATAACACAGTAAATACATACCTGACCAGTAATGCCGGTTATCAACGCCACTTTTTTATTTGCATTATTTACTAAACTGGAACCTTCGCCGGACATCTTTTTAAATTAACTTTTGGAATTTTATTTCGTCGAAGAACACGTCTGCACTCCACGAGCCGGCGCGCAGTGCTGTGGAAGAGTATGATAAGCTTATCGTAACAAGAAAACATGAAACAAATTATCGTTCGTGTGCAAAGGGTAATGCCCAACACTGACACAAAAAAAAAATTGCCTGAAATTAATGTAAATTAAATTGAGACTGGTATAATATACGCACAATTGTACTTCAAATCGTAGGAAACCTATTACATTAAAAGAAAGTTTGAAAGATTTTTTCTATAAAAGATTCCACCAAAAGCAGTAAGTTTGGCGGGGTTAACATTAGTCGGAGTTCAAAATAGGTATCGGGTGTAGAGGAGAAAACTAAATCCATATTTATAATTTGATGCTAATTAATATTGACATACATAAATATAGGTCAAAGCACATTAAATCCACAACAATATGCACTAAATCTATTAAAAAGTTTGTAAAGGATTATTTGATCATTCCAGTTTGGCTGAATGTCACCTCGTAATGTCAAATAAACGGACGGGTAACAAATTAAACGTTATTATTATCGTAACATTTTTACCCGTTTTAAATAAATTATGTAGTTTTTCACATTAAATTCTAAATAGAATTTAGGATTATTAGTAATTTCTGTTTATTCCAGGTAAGTAATGGGCTTTCCCCTTTGTAACACTGTTTGTTTATTTGCACCTAAATGTACAAACTATATTATATTGGTAAGTATGAAGACGGGGTCACTGACAACTATATTAATTTAATTTAATAATTACCTAAATAGAAAATATAGCAAAATAAAACTCTTTTTCAAACCGATAAACTAATAATAAACAACAAACAACGATTAGCAGTCGGCGAAATCCGGCGAATTGCGTATTGACATAATGATAACGTCAACCAATTTGCTGTCACTGTGTCGACAGCAAATTGGTTGACGTTGACAACAGCTGTTTATTTGGGATGACGGTCCTGGCTACTGAGACCTTTAGTTCTTTAGTAAATTCATAAATGAATCTAAAAACAGTTATCTGGCAATAAAATGAAAGCCATTAGCATTATCGATTTTTAAAACATGATAAATATATTTAGGTTATGTGTTACCATGTGCTAGCCTAGCTGTATAAGGAGCACCAGGGGTTTAAATCGCAGTGCGATTTAGATTAACTCTTGGGGAAGCTCTTTCCGCTTGGATAATAGTGTTCTGTGGGCTTTTTTTCTGTTTAATAATAAGGACTGCCGGATAGCGAGCAAGAGGTAGCTCACTATCCAGCCCTCAGGTATAGGTCAAGTCCGAGACGACGACGCTTTGTGTTCCACGCGTGCCTTAACGAGATAATTATAATCAAAATGAACGTGGCCCTGTAGGGCCATGCCCACCAAGGCTGCGGGTTTGTTCAAAAGAGTTACCTTGTCCCTGAAACTCAAAGGGAACTTGAAAGAACACATTTCATGTGGGTTTTAGTCAGTAAAACAATGACACTCCTTGTCGCTCCACTAAGTACGGAAAAAGTCACAACTTAATTTGCTAAAATCCCACCTCGAAAAAAAAAAATAAGCCTAGAAAAGCTGCAACTTTTGGAATCTATATGGATTTGATTACACTCATAATTTCAACCGAAAGACGTTTACTGTTAGGCATAGGCTTCGGAATTTATAATAGTTTATCAGAAATAAAAACTTAATACAAAGCGGAAAAAAAGCGTTAACTGAAATTCGGTTTATGATTAAACATAGTCAAAATTTAATACAAAAAAATACGAATCAAATCACTCACTTTAATTTCTAAGAACTCTTTATTCTCTTTATCCAATAAATGTTAAAACACCACTGCCAGCCGAGCTAAACACGACGAAACAAATGAGACGAACAAGGGAATCCCCATAGAACAAAGTCGTAGAACGGGGAGTTCCCAATTCTTCAATCAGAATGTTCAGAGGAAGCGAGGATTCCCTCGACCAAAGAGAAGTTAGTGACTACATTATGTTTATACACATTCTTTTGCGTAATGCAAGGCATTTGAACGTGAAATTTGAAATTCGCGTTGTAGTGAAACCGCGCATAACGGGGTCGTGTAAAGCGGGGTATTACTGTACAAGAATCTTGTATACAATCTGAAACGTTTACGTCAACCTTAAAAAACGTTCCGAAGTGCGAAAGTGAGAAGCATATATACCAAAAAAATAAGAAAATTGAGACAAAACATAACATGCTCTGTCTCATTCGACGTGCCAGTATTTTTGCTTGGCGAACTTGAAAAAGTTAGACAAACAAAGGCCTGTTACTGTCACTGAGAGGTCACTCGAATAATTTTTTATGTTTTTAGAATAATTTCGGCAATAAAAGTAATAGTTTTAGTGTATGTATGAGAAATAGACTTCAATAGGTAGTTAAATTTTTAGTGTATTTCAGTGGTCATATTAGTTAGTTAATTAGGTTATTACGTAAACTTTTCCTTAAAAGTTTACGTAATAACCTAATTGAAGTTTAATAGTGCTGTCTCATGTGCGGCCACGGAGTGGCTACATCTATAGGTATTTAATCTAAGCCTTTTTGTATCGTACTCTTCGGTACGTTTTTTGAGGTTGACGCACAGACGTATAGAGCACTACGTCTGTGGGTTAATGTAATGCATTTATATATCTATGATGTAATGATTGTTTTTTTTTACCTTTTTATCCCTTAAGGAAGGCTATAATCGTTCAACCATCTCGCCTAGTCTTTCGTCCGTGTTTTCTTCTATAAAATATCTTTCGTATTCGAATATCATAGATTTTATCTTTTTGTTTTACATTAGAATGGGTGTAACATATTCTAATGTTTTTGGTGTATTTGGCAGCAAATGTATCGATTCAGCCTTCTTAGCAAACTTCGCAGAGGTAGCCAAAGCTACAATAAAATTCTCGCCTATTTCAATGATTCCACATATTGTCCAGTTGCGCAGACACTTTAGATAGAAAACTACATCAATTTTACATCACAATATCCACTAGGAATCAATTTACGAATAATTAAAACAGCCACTGAACTTCACTCGAAGAAATCCCACCAAAAACTTCCGTAATGATTGTATACAACCATCGACTTATATACATAACTATCGATGTATACAACCCTGTGTTCTGAATTGCGATAAAAGTGATTATTTCGCGAAACCGACCAAATTTAATAGAACCTAACAAAATGTAAGGGCTATAGTTGTGACGTTGCGCGTTGATCGGTTTCGCGAAATTATCGCTTATGACGTCATTCAGGAGTTCAACTGTTAATGCCAAGCAACTGTCATTACATTCTGAGGTCATAACTAGGTCATAACACCAGAAAAAAAAACCTACCCTGCTCGGAGTTAGAGTTAGTTGGGTTAACTCTAGGGTAGTTACTCGAGTTATAAAAGAACGACTCTGGGTTGCAACTCGAAGCTACTCTGGTTATTTTTGAACGCAGCCCTGTGTGTGACATTTGTTTGACGTTTAAAAAATATATTTGTTATCTCTACTCTATTACGACTCGTTCGACAGTTCAACTGAGGTTATGATTAATTAATTTGTTACTTTTTGTAAAATAAATAGTGCGACTATTATAAGAAAAAGTGTGTTAAGAACGTAAAATACTTATAAAATATTACTACTTCATATTAAGCTAAGTTCCTAACATTCCTGTAATACAAACTACGTCTTGCTGATGTAAAACAGCGAAATAGAATTTCATCATGCCTGATATAAAGATAACTCCACTTGGAGCTGGCCAAGATGTTGGTCGTAGCTGTATCTTGCTGTCCATGGGAGGTAAAAACATTATGTTGGACTGTGGCATGCACATGGGCTACAACGACGAGAGACGCTTTCCTGACTTCTCATACATTGTACCGGAAGGTCCTATTACCAGCCAGATAGACTGTGTCATTATCTCTCATTTCCATCTCGACCATTGCGGAGCCCTTCCATACATGTCCGAAATGGTGGGTTACACAGGACCTATCTACATGACACATCCCACCAAAGCTATTGCTCCTATCCTGCTTGAAGATATGAGGAAAGTAGCCGTAGAAAGAAAAGGAGAATCTAACTTTTTCACATCTCAAATGATCAAAGATTGTATAAAGAAGGTAACCGCAGTGACCTTGCATCAATCTGTGATGGTAGATAATGAGTTAGAGATTAAGGCATATTATGCAGGCCACGTGCTAGGGGCAGCCATGTTTTGGATCCGAGTTGGCTCCCAATCTGTTGTTTATACTGGCGACTACAATATGACTCCAGACAGACATCTTGGTGCTGCCTGGATAGATAAATGTAGACCAGACCTTCTTATAACAGAATCTACGTATGCTACCACTATCAGAGATTCTAAACGCTGCAGAGAGAGAGACTTCCTCAAAAAAGTCCATGAATGTGTTGAAAAAGGTGGTAAAGTTCTTATACCAGTGTTTGCATTGGGAAGAGCTCAAGAACTTTGTATTTTATTGGAAACATACTGGGAGAGGATGAACCTGAAGTATCCAGTTTATTTTGCACTAGGGCTAACAGAGAAAGCAAACAATTATTACAAGATGTTCATAACTTGGACTAACCAGAAGATAAGAAAAACTTTTGTACAAAGAAATATGTTTGATTTTAAACATATTAAGCCCTTTGATAAGTCTTACATTGATAACCCTGGAGCCATGGTTGTGTTTGCTACTCCGGGAATGTTGCATGCTGGCTTGTCTCTAAACATTTTTAAGAAATGGGCACCTTATGAACAGAATATGGTGATCATGCCCGGCTTTTGTGTCCAAGGTACAGTTGGTCATAAAATCTTGAATGGCGCTAAAAAGGTTGAGTTTGAAAACCGCCAGGTGGTTGAAGTCAAAATGGCTGTAGAATACATGTCATTTTCAGCCCACGCAGATGCTAAGGGAATTATGCAGTTGATTCAGTACTGTGAGCCCAAGAATGTGTTATTAGTGCATGGTGAGGCTCAGAAAATGGAGTTCTTGAAAGATAAAATTGAAAAAGAGTTTAAGATTAATTGTTACATGCCTGCAAATGGGGAAACTTGTACTATTAACACTCCAACAAAGATTCCCATTGATGTGTCCTTAAGACTATTGAAGGCTGAGGCTGTGCGGTACAATGCCCAACCACCTGACCCCAAGCGGCGGCGGGTTGTTAATGGAATTTTATGTGTGCGTGATAACCGGCTATCTCTACTTGATATTGACGAGATGTGTGATGAAATAGGCATCAACAGACACATAATTAGGTTCACAAGTACAGTGCGCTTTGAAGATCCTGGTCCAGCAGTCAAAACGGCAGAGAAACTAAAAATTTTACTATCGGAAAAATTGGAAGGGTGGACTATCACAATTTCGGAAGCTAACATATCTGTTGAATCTGTTCTTATCAAAGTTGAGGGTGACGAAGATAGCACCAAAAACATCTATGTCTCCTGGACCAACCAGGACGAGGATTTAGGAAGTTATATATTAGGTTTACTTCAATCAATGGTCCAATAAGATTATGATGGTTGTTTATATGTATATTTTTTAATAAATAGTTATATTTCACTAAATTTTTGCTTCGTTTTTGTTATGAACACCATGTTACGTCTTGGTTACATTTCCCCTGATACCATAAATATAGAAGTTTGTTATTTTCTGATAGATCCTTGACTTGTTCTAATATTGATGTTATATTCTGAAACAAATAAAATTGCGTTAAGTTACTAGGATTTTTATGACGAAAATACAAAGGTAACCAATACCTACAAAAGGTTACCGTGGTCCTAAAACGCAAAGGGCAACTAGAGGAATATAGGTGTGGTTTTGGTTTTTATTTTTTTAAGGTGGTAAATACATCTTATGACAAATCCCGCTCTTGGGCGGAACTGGAGATAGCGTCAGATTTTTAGTGACTATAAACCCACTCCTGTTCCTTCTTTGCGTTCGTCCCAGGGCGGTTTTAGTTAGCAAAAGCCTGACACGCCATCTCGCTCCGAAAGCGGGAGAAGTTATTAGATGATATTGATGGTTGACTGGTAGAGAATGCCTTGTTGCATTAAGTCCGCCTATGTACCACTACTGTACATGAAGTTTAAATAAATAAATAAATATCCAACTTTAAAAAAAAATATTATGTAAAGTTACCTTATTGGGTGTCATAGGTGGCGGAAAAATTCGTCTAAAGTCACCCTTATGCAAGAATTCAGTGTGGGCTGTCAACAAGTTCTGTTTCAACCTATCACTGATGCAATGCTTGCACAGGCCGCAGACATCCGACGCGTCGCAGTTCTCTAAGCAACTTGTCTTGCATTGGTCGCCAAATACAGCAATGTTTTTCTGGGCAGATACCATGTTTTTGGCGGCTTCAGTATCTCTGAAAAAAAAATGTATTTTTCTTACTATGGATAGGCTCGCGTTTGACCACTATTTCACCCAATGGTAACTGATGATGTGGCCGCCGATGGAGCACGCTTGCCTAGAAGTAACTGACTCCTAAGTTGTAGCTCAGGAAACAGACTCCGGTAGGGAATTCCTCTCCTTAGCTGTACCTACGCATAATGAATGAACTTCCAAAACGCTTTGTACGTATGGGTAGGATGTCCACCATGTACATGTATTTTATTTTATTACTAGCATAAACAGCCTGTGACGTTCCGTTGGCCGAGATGGTACTAGCAATCTGACACGCAGGTCCAATACGGGATCGTGAATTGGGTATTAGCAATCTGGTTACTATGCCACGTGGAAATTCTTACTCGTAGTACAGTGCAGGAGAATCTGACTGACTGACATATCAACGCACAGCCGAAACTACATTTTGCGCAAGGTTTCCTTTTATGACGGAGGCGAGCACTAAGAGAGGGTTTTCCAAAATTCACTCCCTATGGGGATGAAACAAGGGTTCGAAGTTTTGTATGGAGAAACCTACTTTCACGCAAGCGAAGCAGCTGGCAGAAGCTAGTTATTTTATATTTTATCATTTTATGTACTAAGCAAAGCTTGCTTGAAAATTTTTGCACCCGGCTCTGATAGGTAAGAATTTAAAAAATAATAATATGTGGGAGCGTCCTGCTACAAGTTCAATTAGACCATTAAAAGGCATTTTTTAATTGTCAAATTAGACAAAAACATATACATTAAATTATTAACTTTAGTTGTCCATATGCAAGGATAGATCTTTATGGAGAAGAACGCACAACAACATAGTAATCTCGAGAAAATACGGTAAGTGCCTAGTGTCTTCGTCGCCTCTGCTGCCGACTTAACTACGCTACGGACTGAAGCAAATGTTGGATTTCTGGCGATCAGTAAAAATTACTTACAGTAAGACTAAATATATCTATGTATAACAGTATTTTAAACAAGTTGTTTAACTAAAATATAGGTTCATACGCTTTGTTGCTATATTGCTGACCACGATAGTCGTAAAATAAAAAGTTTATGACGCTACAGTACTGTGCCTACACAAGATTTGTAGAACGCCACCAAGCAAATTTTGGAAGGTATATTTAATAACATGCGACGACTAGGCTGCATGTCACGGGTTCGATTCCCGCACGTAACTAATATTTAGACCAGAGTAGCCTAACGCAATTTAAATGCATAATATACTTGTTCTAATATTACCTTTCTTTGAATCCTACTTTCTTTACTGCATAAAGTAGTTTCCACTATTTTATGATAGATGGCAGCACTAAATCCCCTACACATTTTATTACATTTAGACATCGTTAAATAATTATGTAAGAATATAAGTCGATGCATTTAGATTACTTCCTATTACGAAGACTCACTTTTTTATTATGATTATTTTATTGTGCTTTTGTGAATAATATAATATTATTTATTATTTCGTTTATTTATTATCTTATCACATAAATTACATTTTTAAATATTTCAGTAAAAATAAAAAAAATAAATCATTTAAAAATATAAAAAATAGTGTCCCACCGGTATCGGGAACAGGGTCCAAGCTACCGGCGGTCAGGGCTCCAGAGAAAGGAACCTCCTAACAATACGAGCCGTGTCCAGGAGTACCGCTTTCTGGATCAAGCCCTTGATCCAGCCGCCTAACGCGAGCCTCCTAAGGTGTTGGTCGAGGCTCTTGGCTATTAAGCCATTGGCTGACACGACTATCGGTACAATGATCGCCGAGTCTACATCCCACATGTCGACAACCTCGCGAGCCAAATCAATATACTTGATTTGTTTGTCTTTCTCGACTTTCACGAGGTTCTCGTCATGCGGAACGGATATGTCAACAATCATTGTACGCCTCTCTCTTCGGTCCACCACCACTATATCAGGCTTATTGGCTACAATAGTCCTGTCAGTGATGATGGACCGATCCCAGTACAGCGTGATATCGCCATTATCGAGAACTGGGTCGGGCACATACCTGTAGTATGGCACCTCCGATTCCACAAGAAAGTACTTCAGTGCAAGTTGCTGATGGATAATCCTGGCTACAAGGTTGTGTCTATGCAAGTATTCACCGTTAGCTAGACGAGAACAACCAGAGATAATGTGGCGGATTGATTCACCCGGTCGGTGACATGCCCGACAAATGTCAACCGTGCCGTCCTTTACAATAAATCTCCGGTAGTTATTCGTCATGATAACTTCGTCCATAATTGCACAGACAAAACCTTCGGTTTCCCCAAAGAGGTCACCTACGCGCAGCCAGGCTACGGACGCTAGTTGATCTACATCGGGCTCATGAAGGGCCCGGAAAAAGCGTCCGTGGAGTTCCTTACTCTGCCATACTTTCCTACGATCGTTAGTGTCAAGTACTACAGGTTTGCGCCAGTTCTCGTTAGCCAAGGAGAGCGGGGTGAGTCCCTTGTCCACTGCCACTACATCACGATGCATACCCACGTCGGCGGCTAGGAAATATTATTTATTATTATTATTATGGAGTTTTTTGTCGGTTCTCCTCCATGAAACGACCAATTTGGAACCGTGCACTAGCTTCTGACGTTTTTTATGTGCCCATGTAGGCCTATGTGAAATAAAAATATTTTGAATATTTAAAATGCATAGGTAATTCTCAGTGGCAAGGTGGCCTAAGATAAGGTGTGGTGCCTTGTGTTGAATTACATGTTTATGCTTGACTGCGATCTCACCTAATGGTAAGCAGTGATGCAATCGCCGATTGTGAATCGCACTAGTTTATTAAGAGCCTATTCACTCTAGCCTTGAATATAACTAAATTATAATAAAACGTGAAAACCGCAGGTCTTAGTCGACTTGCCCGACTGGGCATCAAACTCAGCACATCATGCTCAACAGCAGTACTGCGACCACAGCGCGACACCGCTACAGCAGGAACGAACGTTTGAAAGAGCGGCCGTGGTCCTAGAACGCAAAGGTTAATTGACGGACACAGGCGGGTAAGTAAAATTCTAACACGCCCTCTTGTTCCACCCAAGAGCGGGAGAAGGAGAAATCATTGGATGATTTGTACCTCATAAAAAGTACTACACTGCCAAGATTGTGTAAAGCGCACGATGACCTACAAGGACAGACGGAGGTGGGTGACAACACGTGTAAGGACTTACCCCTCATCCGCAGCCTTAATTCCAGCTTGTGCAACACCAGTCAGCGAAAACAAATTGTATATCACTTGCTCATATAACAACTGGTTCGGTGGGTAGTGATTTGAACTTAAGTTGGGTCCCATGTTAGCTTCTAGTAGGTACACTGTGAAGTCTTCATCGAGGATGAAATCAAACCGCATCATTTCAAAGAAATTATCAGGAGACTTGTATTGCTTTACCTAAAACCATATTTAATTAATAATAACAATAATATTCTACAACTTTCACACAACGCCAACTAGTCCCAAATTAAGTAGAGCTTGTGGTATGAGTGTGTGGACAACTGGTAAACCAACTTACATGTTTCTAAATATATACATATTCGTATTATAGGTGATGTAATTCACCCAGACACAGAACAAATGATCATGCTCATCGTATAAATATTTGCCTTGGGGGGGAATCGAGCACACGACCTCCAATATAGCCATCATGCAGGGCCTTAGGGGCCCATTTGACCAACAGGCCAGTAAAATATCAATTATATTATATATAATAATAATAATAATAATAATAATAATTCTTTATTTTCAGATAACTAAGATCCAAAGTGTTAGTAATTACAATAATGACTTAAGACTATTGTTAGTAAAGTGACACAATATTGGTGATTTTTATTTATTGATCACTGTCCTTATTATTTTCTTAAAAACTGGAGAGGTAATATCCTCCCCTATTATTTTGAGGATGCTGTTGCTAGCTCCTCGTACTCTGCTTAATAGAGATGCCGTTTTTTTGCGTATCACCTCATGAAAACCATCGGTTCGATTCTGCACAAACATCTCTGAAGCACTACAAAAGCGAGGCCTTCGCAACAGCATCCTAAAAATATTATTATACTGGACGCGCAGCGCGTCCATCGCTCTTTTGGCATACGCAACCCACAGGCTTCCCGTGTAGAAACTTTGGCAGTATGCTTTAAAAAGGGTGATTTTGACATCTACACTACATCGGGAGAACCTGCGTGCCAGCATATTACCTCGGACCGATAACGCCCTGCGCTCCCTTTCAATGTCTACATTATCCTTAAGGTCGGCGGTGAGGAAGTGCCCGAGGTACTTGAAAGAATCTACCTTATTTAGTTTCGAGCCACTGAACATAATGTCAGGTATAATTTCAGGGCATTTACCGCCGGCCTTAAAGACCATGTATTTACATTTCATCACATTATATAACAGTCCGTGTCTAGCCGCATAAACCTCACAGCGCTTCAGTAGCTCTCCTATAGACCGTACAGTAGGGCCCAACAGCACCATATCGTCTGCATAGCTTATGTTATTTACACTAACACCGCCCACCCTGCATCCGACATGCATGCTGCTGAGCTCCACTAGTAAGTCATTTACATAAAGGTTGAAGAGCCGTGGGGACGTCAACCCCCCCTGTCTCACACCGCACTCCAACCTGTATGAGTTTGAGAGTGTATTGGACCATTTGACATGGTTTAATTGGTTAGCATACCAGTACTTCAGGATGTCTACCACTTCCGTCGGTACGTTCCTGTCCCTCAGCTTTCTCCAAAGCATATCATACGACACAAGGTCAAATGCTTTGGAGAGGTCAAGGAAACAGGCGTAAACCGGCGTTTTCCTATCTGTGTAGTATTGAACAGTGTACTTAAGACTGAGGATGGCACTCTCTGTTGACAATCTGCGTTGGAAACCGAATTGTGAATCGCACAGGGTAATACAACTCTCCAAGTAAGTATCGAGTACACTGTCCAACACTTTCGCAGCTGTGGTCGCCAGGGATATAGGTCGGTAGTTTCCCCTGTCCGCGATGTCTCCCGTCCTGTTCTTAATTATAGGTACAACGATTGTTTTCATCATATCAGATGGTAAATATGAATGCCTAATGCACAGTGTATAAAACATGGCCAGTACCCTCGGCAGGTGAAACCCCGCAAACTTAAAATGTTCAATACTGAGACCATCGTGTCCGGGAGATTTGCCTCTGCTCATGTGTGTAATAGTCTCTTTTACTTTTATGGCTGACAAACACATTTGTGACTCTTCTCCCCGACACGTGGACTCTTTCTCCGTCAAGGACCTAGAAATGCCAAGCGGCGACTTTATTCTAAAATGTTCCATGAACATATTCGCGATGTCCCCTGGGTTGCTTTTTCCATCCACACTCACATATATATATAGGTGTGTTGGTAAAAAATAAAAGCTCATGGCTAAGTAATAACAGTAACACGAGTCCATCTCCAAGGTTAAGCAACTTCCCGAGGTCGATCTGTAGATGGGTGGCCGTCTTAACATATCGAGATTCCTCCGTGTCTCGGAAAGCACGTTAAGCCATTGGTCAGGGCTGTTATTTGTAGATATTAGGCAGTTTGCCCGAGCGTCATGCTCGGGTGCCACCACTGTGTGGACCGCCCGGGGGACACGGTGGAGCATACGGTAGAGGTGTGCCCGCTTGGGCAGAGCACCGCCGTGTCCTCGTGGGGGCGACCGGCGGCAGCGATTTCTCGGTCCAGGCCTTGGAACAGGCATGGTCCGAAGTGAGAAGGAGTGGCAGGCGGTCTCCTCCTACTGCGAAGCTGTAATGTTAGCAAAGGAGGAGGCCGTACGTGCACGCACGAGGGAGCGGCGTTCACGCCCCAGCCAGGAGGAGCCAGGATTCTGATCCCAATTTACGGCCACCGTAGGCGCGGGCTTGCGGACGCCGAGCAAAGGGTAGCTCGCCGTTCGACCGTCCGGTAACCGTCCGGACTGAGTTCAAGTCGTCGACAGCGCGTAATGTTCCACGTGCGTCTCAAGGAGATGTCAGCAAATCGTAGGGGCCCAGCAGGGTCGAAGCCTAAGGCAAAGGGTCTGCTTCTGAACGGAAGACTCGGCCCTGGTATTAAAGGCAACGAAGGAATAGGAGTGGGTTTTTAGTAAGAAAAGGTCTGACACACCCTCTCGTTCCGCCTAAGAGCGCGGGATGTCATTTGATGATTTTCCCTATAAAAAAAAAACAGTGTTCAAGACGAGAAGGTACTCACCTTGTCGATGATCAGTGACTCTTTCATAAGGAAAACTTCCGCAATAGCTTTCTGCACATCCATCCACATGTTGGTAGGATCCTTGCCCTGCAATGAAATTAGAACATTATAGGAGTCTGTGTTTCAATTTTTTATTTTGTTTTTTTAAAAACGTTGCGACTCGAGACCTAATATTTTATTACCCCACACCTATTCTTTCCGACATAGCCTGGAGAATCGCTAAACTGAAGTGGCAATGGGCAGGGCATATTGCTCGCAGAACAGATGGTCGATGGGGCTGAAAGGTACTGGAGTGAAGATCACGTTCCGGAAGACGTAGCGTTGGAAGGCCTCCCACAAGTTGGACCGATGACCTGGTGAGGGTTGCGGGAATCTGATGGATGCGAGACGCACAGGATCATTTCAGGTCGTGAGGACACTTGGGAGGCCTATGTTCAATAGTGGACGTCTTCCGGCTGACATGATGATGATGATGAATTTTTTTTGAGCTGCTTGTCGTTTTACTTATTAGAGTCAAACACTGTTAACTCTACCCTGGACCCTCTGTCTGTGTGACGTGGTGTGTCAGTAAGGGATGGAGGTGTAACATTCCGTATCGATCAAGCCTGGTTAATATAGTCGAGCTTTCATACCCAATGTTCTTACCTTAGATCTGACGTAGATGTCAAAAGCTTCCTTCATGGTGTTACCCAGGGCAGTGTAGGAGTGTTTCAGAGAAGGTACCTTCCAGGTAGGCATGTAGTCGTCACCCACGATGTACTTATCCAAATTAGTTGGATCAAATGGATAGTACTTCTCCATACAGTATCTGTAATAGAAAATGTAGGAGTCAAGTAGTTGTTTAAAATGGGTAGCACGTTCGCCGTCCAGCCGTCCGGTAACCGTACGGACCGAGATTGAGTCGTCAACGTCAAATGTTCCACGCGCGCCTCAAGGAGATGTCAGCAAATCGTAAAGAGAACCCCGGGGCCTAAGGCTAGAACGAAGACAAAGAAGGAACATAGTAGTGGGTTTTAGTCAGTAAAACCCTCACGCCCAAGTGCGGGAGAAGTAATTGGATTATTCCTCACCTAAAAAAAAGGTAGTAGCTTAAAAGTAAAACATATCGGAGGAAAAAATGTATTTTTTTTTACATCATCATCTCCTTGACCTTTTCCTAACCAGTTTGGGATCGACTTCCATTCTGGATGCGGCTGCGTTTTACATGGAGCGACTGCTTCTCAGACCTCCACAACCCAGTTACAAGGTAAGATGATAATCCTTTGACAGACTTTCTGGCATCTGACTACCTATAACGACTGATAAAGATCTACGAATGACAACCGGGGCCGACGGCTTTACATGTTTTCTGAGGGACAAAGTTCCAGTAATGTCCTAGATAAACTTAGAAAAGTACATATGGATCGAAAAATTCACATTGGATTTGCCCGGTTTCGAATCGGGCATCTCACGCATTCGAGGCAATTTTTTTTCAACATAAGTGTCGTAAATAGTAAGTGTCGTTGTAGTATCGTTTCGTATCGTTTTAAGTATCCGTTATTTGTTTATTAAAAACCTACCACAGTCTTGTCTTTTTTAACCCAAAGGTTGACTGGTAGAGAATGCCTTGCCATTAAGTCCGCCTATGTACCACTACTGTACATGAAGTTTAAATAAATAAATAAACATAAGCGAAGAAATAATTTGGTTGATTCACAATTAAAATAATCATGAAAAAAAATTACCTGAACAACACATCGCCTTTGTACCAGTAAACCCGCAGAGGGTTCACTGACGTAAGCACCACATACACGCCAATATCGAACTTGTGTCCATCCACTAAGAATGGCTTTTGCACGTACTCCTGTACGAAACTTTTCCCACTGGTTATATCGATGTCGCTCACATTCTTTATGTAAACATGTCTATGTGCATTAGATTTTTGTACAAATAACGCATTTTTATTCTCAGCTGCGTACTTTAAGAATTCTTCCTTATCTTTTGGTAATCTAAACGCCTTTGGTATGTACTTTAAATTTGTTGTCGCCAACACAACTTTACTAGATATAAACCCTGTGCCAGGAAAGTGGTTCACCTTTTGATTGGCAGATAGATTTCGTAGGTTCATACGTGTGAAAGGAGTGGGATATGACCATAGTAGGTTCCACGGAGATTCATTTGTACTTTTCTCGTATCCTAATCTTTCGAGCACTAAATGTATATGTTTTAGAACACTATTTTTTTTATTTACATCTGACTTGTTGGAATAAACCCAATACTTGGGTCTCTCTGGAGGCAGCTTCTGACCTCGGTTGATACCATTAATAACCTCTAAGAGAATTCCCAACGATATTCCAACTATGCAAACGAGGAAAAATATATTTGTAAATGATTTTTCTGGCTTGGTTCTTTTATTAGGTTCTTTGTGTTTATCTTCCTCAACGATATCATTGTTTGGATTCGTATTTTTCTCAATTACGTTGTTATTTAGAGCTTTAACTTCGTTTTCCTCACATTCTGGAAGGACCTGGAAATAAATTTTATTGTAAATAAATATGTGAACAGATGGTTGACTGCTCTTTGACCCGCTTGTAAAAAGATTGTTAGTTTTTTTTTTTTTTTCATTGTTTTATTGTTTTGGAACACAAATTAAAGTAGGAGCTTAAGAATTAATATGGTGTAAAAATGGGGTGTCTTTTCACTAAAAGCGATCTTTTACAGACAAGCTTTTGCTTATACGAGTATTATATTGCAAATTCATCCATTCCAGCCAATTTGCCTAGCAAAAATTTATAAGTACGTTGTGGCACGTTACTTTATATGCTCTCCTGACACCTTTTAATGAAAGTCCAGTACGAAATCTTAAATTTAAGTTACCTTTGCGAGAACAATATGCCTATTTAACAGGCTCTTATAACTCCTTTCTCGTTGATTCCTTTAGTAGGCCTGTAATCACGCGCATGAAGCTATAGGCTCCGTCAAGTTAAGCTTAGTACTCGGTGAAACCTATATTCTTTGATTTTTTATTAAGTTTTAAGGTTTATCTAGCATTTACAATACTTAATATGGCTTGCTAAAATGTACTTTCTTTAATATTCGTTGAATCGTCGTAGTCTTCTTGTTTTGAATTCAGCTACACGATCACTGACAAAATCGTATATTCGATATATGGATCTTTCCTCTAAAGACTTCAGAACCTAATTTACACAGTCTTTATCATATGATTGACCTACCCAAGATAAAATCTGGACTTCAAAGTTTAGAAGACTCAGAGTTTAAATTGAAGGTACGATTGGCACAGTGGTTGAGCGATTGGCTGCGGTGCTGCGTGTTGCGAGTTCGATTCCCGCATGGAACATTTATTTATATATGGCCTACAAATGGGTGTTCTTTGTCTGGCTGTGTGTGTGTATGTGAGTTTATATTATGTTTGTGGACGCACCCACGACTCGGAAGTACTCAGATAATTCCTAGTGTGTAGTGGGTACGTTGAAAAGCGCCAAAAAAATCTAAGGAACAATTATGGCGGCAAGTCCTCTCTTTGAGGCGTGGTTGGAAAGACCTCACGGCGTCCTCACCTTCCGCATGACGCAGGTTCTCACCGAACACGGTAAGTTCGGGAAGTTCATGCACCGGTTTCGTGCGGAAGCGACGCCCGGCTGTCGCCACTGTGTGGACCGCCCGGAGGACACGGTGGAGCTCACGGTGGAGGTGTGCCCCGCTTGGGCAGAGCAACGCCGTGTCCTCGCTGCGAAGCAGTAATGCTAGCAAAGGAGGCGGCCGATCGCGTGAGGCTACGGTTCTCACGTCCCAACCATCGCCGGGATTCCGATCCCGATTTCCGGCCACCGTAGGCGCGGGCTTGCGGAGGGCGAGTAATGGGTGGCTCGCCGTCCGACCGTCCGGTAACCGTCCGGACCGAGTCCAAGTCGTCGACGGCGCGTACTGTTCCACGCGCGCCTCAGGGAGATGTCAGCAAATCGTAGGGGCCCAGCAGGGTCGAAGACTACTGGGGCTACGGGTAGTGTGAAAGTGAAATCCGGGGTCCTGGGACGAAGGCAAAGAAGGAACAGGAGTGAGTTTTTAGTCAATAAAAGTCTGATACCATCTCCCGCTCCGCCCAAGAGCGAGATTTGTCATTAAATGATTTTCCCACCAAAAAAAGGAGATTATAAACTGGCGAATATATTGTGATCAGTTATCATCAAAACTAACAAATATTATTGTCAATGTGGTCCATTCAGTCAATTTAACGATTTTCTGGCTTATCTGCCATTAAATTGACCTACAAACTTTCATCTATAAAAGTGCGTAGGGGGCCAGCAGGGTCGTAGGGGCCCAGCAGGGTCGAAGCCTACTGGGGCCATGGGTGGTGTGAAAACGAAACCCGGACTCTGGGACGAAGGCAACGAAGGAACAGGGTTTTTAGTCAGTAAAAGTCTGACACTATCTCTCGCTCCGCCCAAGAGCGGGATTTGTCATAAGATGATAACCTAAAAAAAAAATCTATAAAAGTGATTTGTAAAATAAATATCATTTAATGTTTTATGAGGTTTTATTTGCGTTTTTGTAAAAACTATCTGGAAGCACTGATCCATTTATAAAATTCTCTGTCAATCGCTAATTGAAAGCTACACAATCTCTGGGTAGGTAACCTACGAGTATCTGCCATATTTTTTGTCCCAGAAAACTACATGGTCTATGTTGGATAAACCACGGAAGCAAAACGGGTGGAAAAAAGCTGGTTTATATAAAATGCTTACAAAATAATTAAGAGTTTGCAATTTACCCGGTAACTCATCAAGAAAGAAAGAAAGAAAGAAAGAAAACACGTTTATTTGGCACACAGGTAGGTACACACAAATCACTATCATCTGCTCAAATAAACCTTATGAGTGATCTATGTAGGTAAATAAATAGATCTACATAAGAGTAAGCATCAAGATAAGATAAGATTCTATTATTGGAACTTAACTTAACACTATTTTAATAGTTACTCTACATTTAATTAAGTAATAATCTTTTATTATGTTTACCTCTACATTATGTCAAATACAACTCTTCAGTACATAAGTATGTATTAGTTTTAATAAACTTTAGAACGTAAAAATTAAGTCAAGAAAGAATTTAAATAACTTACACTATCGTTTTCCATGATACAGTTTTTGCACTTTTTCACGTATTTAATGTTTGTTTTTCTTAAATTATTTTGTGTGCAAGCGCACTTTGCGTACAACGTCTAAGCCTAGAATAACTTAATGAATCTGTTCTCATATGTGTAGAGCGAGACGGGAGATAGTCCTGAGTTGGCGTGCGAGAGAGATAGACTCAACTTTCTAAAAACATGGCGAACCAGTACTACGGCGGCCTTTTAAGGTCACATCAGCATATAGGCTGTGCACATCTACCGGTACTTGTGTAGACTCCTAATGATACGAAGTTATGTGATAATAAAGAAAGTGTTTATGTTGACATTACTCTATGCTTATTTATGTATTAAATTTATTCGGGGTACAGATTAAAGAATACTTATTTCAGAGTCCGCGTGGTGGATTACGATTTCTGAGAAAAAAAAACTGTGTTTCTTTGGGAATGGTGCGAAAAATTTGTGGCGGCTTTTATGAATCAAAAGTATTTTTAATTGACTTCAAAAAAGAAAAAGGTTCTCAATTAATTGGAATCTGACATTTCTTCGAGGCGGATACGTGGATACGTGGCGTTGACGACTCGGGCTGAGGGCTCGGTCCGGACGGTTACCGGACACCGGCCGGTTATTTTGTTGTCTATGTGTATATAACAACTCGGAGGGGTAGGCAGCGGTATTCGCGGGACATGGGAATGCTACGCATTCAACCGCACACTGCTAAAGTTATGCGGAATATGTCATGTTACTGGTCTCTCTACAAATTGCCCATCCCTAGTACACCACAATAAGACCATCTGGGTAGACAAATTATCACTGTTTTCTTTAGGTTTTGGGTCGTGTCCATCTTGTCTAAACTGTGGGTCTTCAATCTTTAGCTGAACCATACATAATATATTGTAAGTACCTATGTATACGTAACCAAATGATACTTTTGTTAAAAACATATTTTGGGTTAGATCTCTTGCACATCTGAGATATTTGCCATCGTTGTTTTTTTGGCCGGGTATTTCTTTTCTTTAATCCGAAACAGGAGTCTCCTGAACTGGCCATGTCCGATGAGGAGCTGCGTCAAGCAGAAAGTGAGAACGCTCTGGTCTTTCTATCCATTCCTCAAAGAGACTTCTCACTGCGATTGTTGCGTGCCCATTTTCTGGCATCATATAGATAATATGCGAATTCCACATCTTCAGGAGTACCTACATTATATATGTATGGCAGACAACCTGTCTGCCAGTTCCAGTCTAACGAAATGCACCTGCACTTTACATGGAGCAACTACCTACCTGTTATCCATAACCCAGCAAATGAGTAACACAATAACCCTTGGCAAGACTGCTGCGACATTTTCTGGTATCTGATTACCCGTAACGATTGTCAAAGATATGCAAGTGACAGCCCTGACCAATAGCTTAACGTGTTTTCCTAGGGACAGAGGAATCCGGTATGTTACTATGGTCACCCACCCACACCGACCTCGGCAAAGGTTGCTTAACCTTAGAGATGGACCCGTGCGCTTGTTATTGTTTTAACCAGGAGCTCCTCCATCTCCTAAATATAGATCATTATCATTTCAGCCGAAAGACGTCAGCGTGGGCTTGCGGAAAGCGAGCAATGGGTAGCTCGCCGTCGGGCCGTCCGGTAACCGTCCATACCGAGCCCGAGTCGTTGACGGCGCGTAGTGTTCCAAGGGCGCCTCAAGGAGATGTCAGCATAACCATTGGAGCCCAGCAGGATCGAAGCCTACTGGGGCCATGGGTCGGAAAGGTTCTGAATTGAAAACCCGGGGTTCTGGAACGCAAGGCAAAGAAATTCCTTCTTTACCTTGCGTATAGGAGCGGGTTTTAATTAGTAAAAGTCTGACATGCCTTCCAGCTCCACCCTAGAGTACGAGAAGTCATTGGATGATTTTCCACCTAAAAAAAGCCGCAAGACGCCCACTGTTGGATATAGGCCTCGCCATAACGACCGGTCCTGTGCGTCTCGCATCCATTGGATTCCCGCAACCCTCATCAGGTCATTGGTCAACCTTATAGGAGGACTTCTAACGCTGCGTCTTCCAATACGCAGTCGCCACTCCAGGGCCTTTCGGCCCACTGCCATTTAAGTTAGGCGATTTTTCGGCCTATATCGGTAACCTTGTTTTTCCTGCATATATCTTCATTCCTGATGCGATCACTTAAGGAAAATTCCGAGCATAGCCGATGAGGCCAATTATGAATTTTAAATTTAGAATTAGCACAAAATAAAGGCCGATCGAGTCTTCAATTAATAAACTAGGGTAGTTGGAATACGTAATGTACTCGTGTATTGATCTTAAAATCTAGAATATAGCAATAACCTCAGTACGAATGAAGTAAACAAGTTTTGTTCAGGAGACATCTCTGTGTTTGATCGCATTATAAATTAATGTCTACCTAATATTTGCTGACTATCGATCTTAAAATAGAACTTGTTTCAATTTACTCACTTATAATAGACTGAATAATAGAATAATTGTAATATAGAAGGAGATTGAATGAAATATAGCTCTTAATAACTTGCTTGGCTGATAAAACAAACAACATTATTTTAGTATCTGCGAAACATGAATATAGTTTGTTCAAAATCAGTAACTGAATCGATTCTAATAATTTTTACACCATGTTATATTTTTTCCCAAAAATATTTAAAAAAGGTCACAAGTTGAACACCACCGACTCTAAGTACAACACAGGTTACGGCAGGTCATAGCTGGCAATAGGAGCCAACGCACAGCTGGGTGCGGGAGCAAAACAACCCCTCAGTCGCCCGGATGGCCCGGTGACCATGTATTTGTGCGGACAACTAGGTAACATAACAAGCTTATAACTTTGTGATATTTCATGATACAGTTATGAATTTTTGTACATATATTCTTTACATAAAAATACTAGACACGTGTTTCGAGATTAGCTTATACTAAAATTTATGTTGTATACTTTTAAAGGATTGTGCAATTTTAGAATAGGTTTTTGAATTTGGAACAGGCCGTTGTGCGTAGTATAAATTTCAGAGCTTTTGATGTCTTTGCAACTTTGCGTCTACGATCACCCCTAGGTCTAATGCTATTTAATCTGCTAATTATTTGATTGTTTATGGTGTAATTAAAATTTATCAAAGACGTACGACATGAGAATGTTAGAACGAAGCATTTAGAGGCGTTTCATCGGAGAGCTACGGATGCAATATATATCAAATTTATTCAGGTCGACTTGCAATTGAAATGCATCAGAAATCTCTCGCACAACTATTTACGCATTAAGTAAAATATAAGAATGACGGAAGCACTGCTTGATATCTGCAATGAACAATATGGATAACAAAGGACCCAGAATGGAGCCTTGAGAGACGCCTAAGGGACCAACTCCAACCAGAGGTGTATCCTTGAAGTACGACAGCCTACGTATGGTTCTCTATATAGGTAGAGAACCATCGGTACATGTCCCTGTGAATTCCGGCGAGAAAGAGCTTTTTTAGCAGCATGCGATGATTAATACGGTCGAAATACTTACTATAGTAAGTATCCACGGGTAGTGTGAAAGTGAAACGGAACGAAGGAACGGGAGTGAGTTTTTAGTCAGTAAAAGTCTGACACTATTTCTCGCTCCGCCCAAGAGCGGGATATGTCATAAGATGATTTTCCCACCTAATAAAAAAAAAAAAACTATAGTAAGTATAAACTACGTCAACTTGAAGCTATACCGTGCCGTTAATAAACTGATATGACAAAAGTAGGTTAGACGTGGTCGAGCGGTTCTTAAAAAAACCATGCTGTTCATCGCCAAGAATTGTCTTGAAAGCCGCGTAGACATCGGTGTAAACTATACGTTCAAGAACTTTAGAAAATGTGCAGATTTCAAAAATGGGCCGGTAGTTTTCAATATAATATTTTTAAAGACGGAAGTTACGGTTAAATACGAGGCCAATAAAAGGATTGTACAGGTTGCCAAATACTGAAAGAAATCTAGTTTGAGAACATCGACACGAAAATAAGAAGAAGACGGGAGTGATGACAGCAGATTTCTAAATCTTTGGAACTTTACGAGCGTTTGAATAGGATTGTGATGGGTTCAGCAAGACTATCAGCACAAATAACTAAGAACAATGGAGGTTTAAGGTTCGGTCCACCTGATTTAGTTAGGCTTAAGGATTTGAGCAGCTTCAATACACGTGAGTGGTTTATATCAACTGCGATGTTAGACATGTTTCACTGGATACATGGTTCACTGGAAGTACGTTCGTCATCAGCAGTTAATTCAGGTTTTACAAAGGTGGACTGGAAATAGCTAACTAGAAACGAGCCAGCCATTTGCGTTCCAGGGTAAAGCTTGAACTACATTGGGTTGAACAACGTGGGCAACGTACGCCAAACTGGACGCGTTGGTCTCCATAAATTTTTTATGGCAACTAGACTTGTAGAACTACATTAGATCTAGCCATCGGGCACCACGCGACGCGCATCTCAGGCGTCGCCCACGTGTGCGTTGGTCTAATGTAGTTCCTGCTTAACTCTTCCGAGCAATCCCGCAGATATTTAAATACCTACACAACTTACTTTACTTTTTGTTTCCTGCATCACTTCTCGTCATGTCCTCCAACTTGAATCATAAAAATTGCACGAGGAATGAACTTGGGACCTCTCACTTGTTTCGCTCCCAATGGGTTATTTTTTAATTTAATTCACAGTATACTCATCAAATCTACTTAATTATGGAATGAAAAAGGTTTGCAGTTTTCTTAGGAACCACAATCTTGCCCGAAAAGAAATAAAGTGAAGGAAATATCCAATTAACACCAGTTGTTTAATTGAAATGGTAATTGTTTTAGCGATATGAGCGCCGTTTACTCTGTAGTAGCGATGTGTATGTGTATGATCGATATACAATTTCGAATCTGGATTCGGATAAAGGAATAAATTATTATACCGGTTTCAGATAGGGTTACGGCAATTCAATTGTGTCGGATTATCAGCTAGTTTTGGAGATTCTAACCGAAACCAGTTTTTTTTAGGTAGGAAAATCATCTTATGACAAATCCCGCTCTTGGGCGGAGCGAGAGATAGTGTCAGACTTTTTCTGACCAAAAACCCACTCCTGTTCCTTCTTTGCCTTCGTCCCATGGCCCCAGTAGGCTTCGACCCTGCTGGGCCCCTACGATTTGCTGACATCTCCCTGAGGCGCAGTACGCGCCGTCAACGACTTGGGCTCGGTCCGGATGGTTACCGGACGATCGGACGGCGAGCCACCCATTGCTCGCCGTCCGCAAGCCCGCGCCTACGGAACCGAAACCAGTTAGAAATTTAAATTTATAAAAGTAAAATACAAATACTAGCGGTCGACTCTCGTTAATTCGAAATTCGTAGGACATTTCAGTAATTACGAATTTTTGAGAGTTTCAAATATGTATGAAATGGTTTGAAATCGTCGAGAGAAAAAATAAGAAAGTTAGAATTATTGAGTAATAATATAATCAATTATTGTTTATTAACGTTAGAGGTACATACATAACGTGAATTAATTATAAGTATTTCTGAAGATGTCTGTAATATTAGTTTGCTTCGAAGCATATTGCGGAGATTGAAAAATTATTTTTTTTTAATCAGAATCAGTGCCTAAAATGCAGTTTCATCAGTGTCGTTTTGTAGGCAGAAGCTTTGTAATCAGAATATTTAATGTCTTTGTAATCAGATAACATTGAATTGTCAAGCATTTGACGCCTATGAGTTCGAATTAACGCGTCTTATTGTAGATATGATTTTTTGTTGGAATTACCAATGTATAGATTTTTCTCGAAATAAAAAGAGATGTTCTAGGGACCTCGTGATAACTTTGGATTATAGAGAAGTCTGAATTATCGCTCGTTTGAATTAACAAGAAACGACTGTAGCAAGATTTAATTATTTCTAAAGTCTAGATTATCATTTGTTTGGCCGGGTAAAACCAACAAAAACTTGTCGTAGTCTTTCATTTCGACTCTGCCTTTATCCAGTAACAGAATAAGACTACTTGATGCCCTAAGAAATCTACGCTTGTGGGCCCCCCTATCCGCATGTCAACTAGAATCGGTCTTTAAGCCTTTACCGCCGAATAACATTAGTTTTTTGTAAAATAAGGTTATGAGATGTAACGTACCTTAGATGTGGAGTAGGTGCGACAACAATAAAAACTTAAGCATAATTTATTTATTGAGGGTTAAAGTATGAAATTGTTGATTTGTACTGAAAAAATTGAAATTCGTTTTTTTGTTTTTATTTAACATATATATTTAATTAAAATAATTACCATTATTATCTAGGTTTACATTGCTGCCATCTAATAGGAAGGTCATTTATGCCTTTGCGATAGAACTCTGGTGATCTAGATTCGACAAACTGTGTGAAAGCATTTTGTACTGCCTCCTGAGAAGAAAACTTTTTATCAAGTAGAAAATTGTCCAAATCACGAAAAAAAATGGTAGTCCGTTGGAGCAAGGTCTGGCGAATACGGAGGGTGATGAATGGTTTCTAATTGCAGATCCTTTAAAATGGTTTCTCGTGCTGTATGAGGTCTCGCATTATCATGGAGCAACAATGGTGAAGATTGATTCATGAGTCGGGGCTGTTTCACTGCTAGTTTTGCTATCATTGCAGGATCGGATCGGAGTTTGGCACAGTAGACATCTGCCGTTATTGCTTGACCAGATCGGAAAAAGCTATAGTGAATAACACCATGCTGAGACCACCTAACAGTTACCATTATTTTTTTATTGGTAAGCTTTGTTTTAGGACACTGTTGCGGCGGCGGCCATAGAGATCTTTAAAACTACGCGTTGCAGAGATCTGAAATTTAGGTAAATAACAGATTTAATTTGTAAAAGATTTGTAAAAATATATAAAAAAATCCTAGGTTTATATTTTAGGAGCTCTAAAGCAAAAATCCTATGGCCGCGCCATTGAAACGGTGACAAATATATTATAGTTCATATCTCGCTGAAAAAGCATCGCAGAGGTCTGAAATTTTTTGTAAAACACAGATTTGAATTTGTCGAAACTCGTAAAAACATCATAGGTTTATATTTCAGGAGCAGTAAGACTAAAACTCCATGGCCGCGCCATTGAAACGCTTCTGAAGTATAAAGCTAGGATTTTTTCTTGTATTTAAAAGTGTAAGTTTAAATAGTGAAGTGAGGTATGATGGGACTGGCATACACGTCCGTGTAAAAGTCCCTAATAATAAATAAAGAGAAAAGAAGAAATAGTGAAGTGAAAGTTATTTTGATTCTTTTAGTGTTTTTTTTAGTGTCGATTATTTTTTTTTGTATTAAGTTTTATTTTTAAAGAACTTATAGGTACTATGTGAAAAAAGTTAAATTCGAAGTACCTATTACAATAAAACGGCAATTTCATACTTTAACCCCTATTATCACGTATGCATAGAAGCCGGCCGGCACAATTACTCAAAAAACAAAACATTTGATTAACACAGATTTACGGGGGCCGCGGGGTAGGGGTGGTTTGGGATTGGCTGATCGCAATTCCGGTGCATTTTAATTGCGGCAGCGGGCAGCGAGTGGGCGAGTGGGAGCGGGGTTATGACTTTAGGTCAGACTCTATGTCAACTTAAAACCCGTGAATTTTCAAATGAGTCCGAAAAAACTTTTTTTGGTGTGTTTTTTGGTAACACGAGAGTGAGACGTGATGCCCTAAGGACGGATTTTTTTGTGCTTCTTCTGGTGTCCCCCCAGACGTGATGCCCTAGGCATTGATTAAGGGTTAATCCGTCACTGCCGGGCTTTATCCGAATCCAGTGCCGTAGCTAGACTTTTTTACGCCCGGTGCGAACTTCTATAACTGCGCCCCTTTTTTTTTAAGGTGGGAAATCATCCAAATGACTTCTCGCGCTCTAGGTGGAGCGAGAGGGCGTGTCAGACTTTTACTGACTAAAACCACACCTGTATCCTTCAATTACCCTTTGCGTTCTAGGACTACGGGTTTCCCTTTCAGAAATTCTCCGCGGTCCTAGCTAGCGAGCATCGGCCCTGTTGGGCCCCTACGGTTTGCTGACATCTCTTTGAGGAGCGCGAGGATCACTACGCGCTGTCGACGACTGGGCTCGGTCCGGTTAGTTACCGAACAGCCGGACGGCGAGCTACCCAGTGCTCAACGTCCGCAAGCCCGCGTCTACCGTGGCTGGTAGTCGGGGTCGGAATTACGGCGGCTAGGGCGTGAGGACCTTCGTTCCCTCACGCGTGCAGCCTCCTCCTTCGCTAGCATTACTGCTTCGCAGAAGGAGGCGACTGCCTGCTATTCCTCCTCGCTCCGGACCATAGCCTGAACCAGGGCCCGACGCGAAAGGTCGCTGCCACCAATTGCCTCCACGAGGACACGGCGGTGCTCCGCCCAAGCGGGGCACACCTCCACCGTATGCTCCGGGCGTTGCTTCCGCCAGAATCCGATGCAGGAACCTCCCGAACTGGCCATGCCCGGTAAGGACCTGCGTCATGCCGAAGGTGAGGACACCGTGTTGTCGCTCTAGCCACTCCTCAAAGAGGGGACTTACCGCCATAATTGTAGCGTGCCCAATAACTGCGCCCCTAGAGAAAAGTACAATACAAACAAAAAGGATTAGACATAACATTTTGGGCCCCGTCAAGGACTGTGCCCTGTGCCTGGGCACCGCTGGCACCGCCCTAGGTACGGCACTGTCCGAACCTGTCAGAAACGGATATTTTTTTAGTTTGGATATCCGATAGTTTCGGTTACGATTATAGAGCCCTATAACATACTCTAAAGGTCCTACCCACAAGAGTGTAAAATAAAATTGGAAAGAATTTTATATTTTCACTATTTTTCGGTACCTATTCTTTATTTATGGTTTATTTCACATAGGAAATCATTGAAATAACTTCTCGCGATTGGGGAGGAACGAGACGGAGTGACAGACTTACTGACTAAAACCCACCTTTGTTCCTTCAGTTACCCTTTTCTTTCCAGGGTCGCGGTAACTGTTTCTAATAAACCCGTAGTCCATTCCTCAGGTAGGTAGTTATAAGTATGATTAAATACCTATGCTTGACGCATTATAGTTTTTTTTTACCAGTTACCTGATTTTAAGGTATTAGGTAAAAATAAGGTATTATTTATACAGGGTGTCTTTGACATCGACTCACAAACGAATACCACGGATCCAGTACATGATTCTGGACCCCTGAGTAGTAGTATTTTTCGTCGACTTTATCCTATTAAAAAAAACTTTACTTTTTTTAATTTAAACTGGGTAATATCGTTATTCTAACCAACCCAGATAATATTTTTAGTAAAAGGCCGACAAAAATTCCACCACCGGGTTTCCAGTATCATGTACCGGATCCATGGTATTCGTTTGTGCGTCGATGTCAAAGACATGATGTATATTTTATGTCAAATAATAGATAATAATACATATCTACTTATCGAATCTCTATTGATATTATAAACCTGAAGAGTTTGTTTGTTTCATTGAACGCGCTAATCTCAGAAACTGCTGGTTCGAATCGATAGACCAATTACCTAGAAAGGCTATATAACATCGTGCTACGACCAATAGGAGTAGAGCAGTAACTAAAGACGCGGGCATAACCGCGGGAGACTGCTAGGTTTTCATAAGTGAGAGTGAGAGATGTAATTTGTTTGTTATGTTTTTATTTACGGACAATTATCTATACTAATACTATAAAGATGAAAGATTTGTGTATAAGTATTTTCGTATTTTTGTTGGTCGTGAATAAACTGAAAAAAAAATATAACTTTAATTTTGGAAGTCGGTATAAGAAGAAGTCGTTATTTAACACCGACTTCCGAAATTAAAGTCATTTTGCACTTTTTACAGTTTTTTTAAATATTAAACCCGTTATATTTTATTTTGTAAAAAGTTTTTAATTTTAAATTTTTTAGTGGCGGTGCCACGACTAAAAAGTATCAGCTAAACTTAAATAGTGTGTAAGTTTTACTTACAGTAAGATACTTATAGAATTTAATCATTAAAACTACATAACAATTCTAATAAGCCTAGCCACGGCATTATGATATTCTTTTTATTACGGAGTTTTCGTGCCTACCTTTCCATCATCAGATTAGCTCGATGGTACCTTCCAGCCAGAGTGCATCTCATGACAATTCTAATAATTCTAAACACGCAAGTTACATTGATTTATTATAGAGTTCCGGTGCCTACCTCCCGGCTTCATCATCAGATCAGTTCGATATATCCCTACCGCCTCTTCTTTCAGGCAGTCATCGACTACACATATAGACAAAGCAATTTTTCGTGGTCGACAGTACTGCTGTAAGGTGTTTCGTTCCATATCATCGAAGTTCATGATCAGATCATAACAATATTTATGGGACCAACTTGGAATTTGATTCCTTTAAAAAAAACAAATTATTTCAAAATCGGTCCATAAAAAAAAATACATTCAGCTGAACATAGAACCATCTTTTTTTTTTTAAGTCGTCTAAAAGCAGCTGGACAGTTAAAAAAAAAATCACCAATAGAATGCTACTACTTTATCACGCTAAAGGTGAACGCACACTTATCCGAGCCAAACGCGCCGAACCAATCGAAAGAAAAGAATTTTAGAATTCTTCATTCTGGAATCCTTCCAGATTCGGATGATTCGACGTGGTTAGATGTGCGGGATTTCACAGAATTTCTTATAAAGAATTGTGCGTTCACTTTATTTAAGTTACAGCAACGCGGGCGAAGCCGATGGCAGAAGCTAGTAAAACATAATACAAATCTCTGCAAAAACGTGGTTTGTGTGCGATAGAATGCGCATAATTCCGATAGGGCTGTCACTCTGGTAGCTAAAAGTAAAGTACCCACAGGGCTGACAGGCGGTTGGTGCGGTGCATTATATCGTCCCAACTCCAAACTCTGCCTGTTTACTGTCGACGCAGACAGACTGGCGGGCGCCGGCTCAAGATAAACGCACAGAGGTAGCTAGCTGGCTCTTAAGATAAATAATAAAATTCACACAAAAAATACTATTATCGAACAGGATCATGGCTGAAACTTTGTTAGTTAGTTAGCCTATTATGGCCCACTCCTGGATGAAGGCCTTCCACTCCCTTTTTCACACATGTCTGTCCTCAGCCCCGGTAGTTGTCAAGCTCATTTCTCCACCTTTGTCTTGATCTGCCGCGATGTCGTCTTGCGTTTAATGAGACCCAATAAGTGGCTCTTTTAGCCCACAGCTCGTCTGATAGATAGATCGATATATTTTTTATTGTACACCAATAACAAAATTACAACAGGAAGCGAGAGTTTTCTCTGAGTGTTTAGAGTAGCAGCTTTTCGGGTAACATCTTTTATCTTAGTTAAACGTTGTAAGGCACCTCTTGCTACTTGCGTGTTGGTTTTATGTTTTTTTTTGACTAATGATATTTTTTTCCTTTTTTTTGTGTTTTCTTTTTTGTGTCGTATTGCTTATACAAAAACCGAGTAAATTTGTTTAGAAATCTTTTCACTATGAGACTGTATTTAGCCTCATGGGGGTTAAATTGCAGCATTCGTTTCGAGCCGGCTCCGTACCAACGAATTGTAAATAATTTTCATTACTGCTACATTTCCAAAATCCCTACACTGCCTTAGGATAAAACCAAGATTTCGAAAAGACTTGTCGCATATTTCTGTTGTGCCTTCGTAACGTTAATTCCGGTACCATCTCCACTCCCAGGTCACGCAGCCGTGGGACTCGTGGCATGACCGCGGCTTCGATCTCATACTGATATTCCATTATTACCCATACACCAAAATATTTTATTCATTAAAACTATAATCTGCTACCGTAACACCTATCAATTCAATAACACCCTCAAAGTTCGTTAGCTCTATTGAATGAGTATTTTATGAAAAAGTCAGATTATGCTTCAGGCATTATCATGTATTTCCATACAGCTACTTACCACCCGGGCCCGCTGAGTCGTGGCGGCGCCGCGTCGTCTGCGACGCCCATCGATCGCACGCCGCACGCACTCGCATCGCATCGCCCGAATCGCCCACAGTCCCACTACGCTAACCAGACGCGCGATAGGGCTGTCTACAGTTCGACACTGACATTATAGCGCACTTTTCGTCTTGCTTAGCGAAGATTAATGGATTTGTCGATGAGAAACATAACATCAAGAGCAGAAGAGAGAATCGGGCCAGGTCTTTGCCCAAGTGTGTCTGGATCTGGACTGTTTATAAAACCATTGAACTCTTATAGGAGTTTCTAAGATAGGCAGCCTGCGTCATATGCACCGACGGGGTTGATTTTCAGAACCCCTCCTCGTACAGGATATGTTTTCTTTTGCCAATTCTTATAGAAATAGAAAAAACTTTTTCGAGCGAGAGAAGGGAGCTAAATTCTTACTTATTTCTTTCACTATACACACATGTGTACGATATATTCATGTAGGTCACTCACTACAACTTTTCTGATTAATTTCGTAGCAGGTCCCAAGACAGACTCATTAAGTTTCATTGCCTCGGGAATTTTCTGGTGGTGGTTTATGCTGACTTCAGGAATTGGATTGGTTGGGAAATATGGGGCGGACTTTACCAGTAGATATATAGATAGATATATTCTTTATTGTACACATCATCTTCCTGCCCTTGTCCCGTGTTATTTGGGGTCGGCGAAACATGTTTTTTCTTCCATTCTGCCCTGTCATTCGTCATTCTATCACTAACTTCCTTTTCTTTCATATTACTCTTCACACAATCCAACCATCTTTTCTTTGGTCTCCCTCTCCCTCTCCATCCATCCACATGTAAACTCATAACTCTTTTAGTAACATGCGTTTCATCCCTCCTCTTCACATGATCATACCAAGACAAACGATTCCCTTTCAATTTTTCACTCACTGGTGCCACTTTCAAACTTCCCCTAATATACTCATTTCTCACTTTATCCATTCTCGTCACACCACACATCTTTATTGTACACCAATAATAAAATTACATTAGGAACTTAAAATTAATATGGTGTTACAATGGGCTGTCTTATCGCTAAAAGCGATTTTTTACAGACAACCTTTGGATGAATTTGTCAGAGAAGGAGAAAAAGATACGCAGGTAGTGCGTGGTGTACTATTTATATATAGGTATACAATATATAATATATTATATTATAATATTTTATAATAATTGTATATATATATATTTAAATAAATATGGAAGCAGAGAAATAATGTACTTAATGACGTTTAAGAGGAGAGG
The DNA here is from genome assembly GCA_961205895.1 of Mythimna pallens. Classification (NCBI taxonomy): domain Eukaryota; kingdom Metazoa; phylum Arthropoda; class Insecta; order Lepidoptera; family Noctuidae; genus Mythimna; species Mythimna pallens. The sequence goes on from OY540837.1 coordinate 19,594,564, forward strand.
TAGTGATCCTTAACCATATTTTTGAAAATTGTCAGTGTTTGAGCTTGCCCTTCTGTTACGGGTGAAGCATTCCACAGCCGCACTGCTTAATAAGCAGCGTTGCTTGCTTGTTTTACTAAGGAAATAAATCAAATCAACACGTTACGTTGCGACAGCCCTAGCTGAAGGCGAGGTGCGACATCTCGGCGCCCGGCATTGTGTGGACACTTCGTCTGCCGAGCCGCCGAGCCGTCGGGCGCGGGAACCACAACTAGATCTTATAAGTCTGTAGTCACATCGACGAGGTGCGGCGCGACTGAGAGGGATGGGAAAATGTTTGACTTGTTACGGGACCCTAAAATAAAAAAAGAACTTTACTTCGGATTAATGACATCCATATGGGTTAGTAGTTAACAATTCAGAAAAACTTATACCTACTATATTAGTAAACTTACTATCTATTTAGCTATTTTAAAACAGGTTGGTTGTTCATGATACATCTGTGAACAACATCATCTAAAAGAGGAGTATCGTACCTCCCCGCTATGGTCTTCAGAATGGAGTCGCTAAACAAAGTGTCATTTTTTAATAATTTCATTTAATTTACTTAGGTATCTATATTATAAAAGGAGAAACTGATTGACATATCAACGCAAAGCCCAAACTACTGGGACTGGGAGCGTGAAATTTTGGAGAGCGCTTAAGGAAGATTTTCCAAAATTCACCCCCTATGGGGATGAAACGGGCGTCCAAAGTTTGTACGGAGAAAATAAATTTCACGCGGGCGAATCCGCTGGCAGGAGCTAGTTCAATAAATGATTGATTTAGTATACGACTTACTCTTGATAAGCAGATCTAGCACTGGTGAAAGGTCACAAATAAGTGTCATTTGAATACAAATTGATATTGTATTTTTTACTTCATACAATACGATGATGTGAGTGTTAAGTCGGATCACTATGTGTGTGTGTGTGCCTTTAATCACACACAAACGCACATACATTCATCGATGGCTACAGAGCGATATTCAGCCGTTCCTGTCTGATGGAATCACCGCTGATCGCGAGGTCCTGGCAGTGGCGGATTTACAAATTTTCAAGGCATAGGCTATACAGTTTTTGTCGCGCTTGCCTCTACAATTGTCATCTTCTGCATTAAGACACTATCCTGACTACTTAACTATCACTGTGCAAGGTTTTATAAGTTTTTATAAAAATTCCAATTGAATTTTTTTACTCTTGGAATGTGCAATGACAAGTGAGAGAGGAAAGTCATCAGCAAAATTTGTTGCAGACTCCTATTTGTGAGACATCAGAAAACCGTTATGCAAAAATCTTTTTGATTTCTATGAAGTATCAAAAAAAAAAAAATTTGGTCCCCAAATTTGCCACCCCAAAAATCTGCCGCCCCAGGCTCAAGCCTACTCAGCCTGCTGGTAAATCCGCCACTGGGTCCTGGTTGCCTGGGTTGTATCATTTGGTCAGGCAAGTTATAATTGGTACAATGCGATTCAAATAATTATATAATATAATAAAATGGATTTAAAATCTGAAATAAATAATTTATTATAAAGATTGGGAGCGGGTAGTCTTATTATAAAATGAAATGATTATAGAACCAGAGAGATATATAATTATTAACTAAATAAAATAATATATAATATTACTCAATCAATCAATCACAGCATTTATTTCAAATAAAACATTTACAGGCACTTTTAAATTGTAAAGAAATCAGTCAGTCAGAAAATGATGATAATTGCACATTCCAAAGCGTAGATTTCTATGGAGAAGAATATGCAAAGAACTTCATGGACACTCGTTTACATCGTGTATCTTCCCGTCTAACATACCACGATGTTTCAAGACGAAAGCTACGAAAGTCTATGACCAGTGCGCGTTGCCAGTGAGGACATATGCCACTGAAACGTGGTCGCTTTATGGGCCTCATCAGAAGGTTTAAAGCCATTTAAAGAGCAATGGAAAGGGCTATGCTCGGAGTTTCCTTGCATGATCGAATCAGCCCTTCTAGCTAAGTCACAACCGTTTCGTTTCGATTCTCTTTTCCTTGATCGCTTGGAGTCGGCCACGCCTCCTATTCCTTTGTTCTGACCACGTGACTCAGCGTTGAGATGACGTCAGAACAAAAGCATCGGAAGCGTGACCGACTCGAGGCGATCAACGAAAAGAGAATCGAGGCAGGAATGAAAATATCCGCAGGAGAACGAAGGTCGCTGACATAGACCGAAGAATCGCCAAACTTAAGTGGGCAGGGCATATTGCTCGTAGAACGGATGGTCGATAAGGCCGAAAGGTTCTGGAGTGGCGACCGCACACTGGAAGATTGTGCTTACGATCTCAACGAACAAGATTACGCCATTACGCTCCATCGACAGCAGTACTACCTAAAATCACAAATACGTGTCGGTGTTGCCAGCACAATTAATCGATTGCAATAAATAATCGAACACAAAATAAATGAAAAAATATTTTTGGTTACAAAAAACAGAGTAAATAATCTGATTACGTATTAAATCCTACCAACTGCTGTCCATTTCTTAATCTTTCGTACACCCACAAGGAGAATAAGACCATCGTATTATCGTGGTTATTTTGTGACACTAATACATAATACATGTTATGTAGTGATACACCTACGACCGGATAAAATAATCTTAATTCTTTTGAAATACTCAAAACTTGTGTGGGTTGATCTGATACTTTTTTTCCATTCATGTGTGTTCTTTTTTACTATTTTTGCAAAGGAATTTTAGGAAAACTAATCTATTCACTATTATTAAACTATTACACACGAAGTGACAGTGGCGTGTTCCTCTGTGAGGTCGGTATCCTTCCACAAAATCGTCGATACACGACATTTCGCTTCGGCTAAAAAACTCCTTTGAGGAAGGTGTCCAAATGATGCGTCGGCCCACATCACAAACGACTTGAAATTAGTGTTATGGCGTGGCTCCAACTGCTCGACTCTCAAAGTCCAGTTCGCCATGACTCATACATACTCCACGATCTACCCAACCTTCGTGGTGTGATGTAGCCTCGAAATTACAGTTGCGTCTTGGGTATTGCCAGTAAAAGTCTGACACGCCATCTCGTCTTGACATAGAGCGGGAAAAGTTATTTGAAAACATCAAATCCATCAACCCTCACCTCAAAAAATGAGGCTATCTGACATAAAAATGTAGAAAATTCTTAACTTAAACCTATTCTCAATGTTATTTCTTTCTGATTGTTTTGAGCAAATGAAATGATAAAGCGTGGGAAGATGCTAAGTGCTTATAAAAAGTGTCTAATAATATAACGTATTATTCTAACTTAACTTTTGTTTGACACCCCACACGTTATCCTTTTGTCTTTTCGTTGAAAATGGGTTTCTCATTTTCTCGCTATTTTATTTTAGTTATCCTTTAAAGTGCTTACTTCACTTGTGTATTATTAAAATGTTTTAAAAAAACCTTAAATTAAATTTCCACATTATCTGCTATCGGTCAGACACATAATCAGGGGCCCAAGTCTGCTCTTTTTATAAATTCGTCATTCCAACACGATCCCATTGTCATTTTGCTAAAAGTTCATAATCTGCTAGTTCATAATGATCGATCATTGATCGGCCAATGGTCTTGTGGTAGAATGACAATATCGAGCTTACTAAAAGCAATGAATATATAAGTCAGATATTCATTTGTCAATATGCACGAGATTACCATTATATGCCACTTCTTTCAATGGGATGTCAGTGGTTGACCATTGGAAATTCATTATGACGCCATTATATTAGTAGACTAGCTTCTGCCAGCGCCTTCGCCCGCGTGAAAATAGGTTTCGGTAGACAAACTTTGGACCCCCGTTTCATCCCCTTAGGGTGCGAATTTTGGAAAACCCTCTCTTAGTGCTCGCCTACGTCATAAAAGGAAACCTTGTACAAAATTTCACGTTCCTAGTCCCTGTAGTTTTGGCTTTGAGTTGATATGTCAGTCAGTCAGTTTCTCCTTTTATATATATATAGATTAACAAACTTGACAAAATCAATGATAGACCATTCTGGCATTATTTTAATAGCAGACTTGAGGTCCTGTTGTGACTGCTATGCGGAAAAAATGTTCCCTTTTTTTATTCCTCCGCAACGCTGTCGATCAAAAAACCTATGATTGTTAGTTAAGTTTTTGATAATCTTTAATAATAAATAATAACAATAACACATTTATTTCGGACGAGGTCCATATTTTGTTAGCAGCAAATCTTAAAAACTAATATTCAACACAAAATACACAACTATACTTCGACATGAAGCCGCACCCATCTTTGCAGTATGGGGGGCTCCTAACTTTCTGCAAAAACACTCAGTATAGTATTTTTGATAATCTTTAATAATAAATAATAATAATAACACATTTATTTCGGACGAGGTCCATATTTTGTTGCAGCAAATCTTAAAAACTAATATTCAACACAAAATACACAACTATACTTCGACATGAAGCCGCACCCATCTTTGCAGTATGGGGGGCTCCTACCTTTCTGCAAAAACACTCATTATAGTGTTTTTGATAATCTTTAATAATAAATAATAATAATAACACATTTATTTCGGACGAGGTCCATATTTTGTTAGCAACAATTATCTTAAAAACTAATATTTAACACAAAATACACAACTATACTTCGACATGAAGCCGCACCCATCTTTGCAGTATAAGCGCTCCTACCTTTCTGCAAAAACACTCAGTATAGTGTTGGTGCTGCCACGAACGCGAGCGAGTAGGGAGGCACATCTCTTCCTGATTATGGCGGCAAAGTCATCAACCCGCGCCTCTGCAAACATCCATCACAATATCATAATAACAACAACATCATAAACAACATCATAATATTATAGATTTTAATAATCTTTCTTTGTTTACATCTTAGTTATATTTTTTATTCTATATTCACGAGAAATAATTTGTTGAAAAATAAATGAGTTAGAATAATGATTACGAATATATGCGACAAGGACGCCCATTGTATGTACGTATGTGATTTAGTTTCCTTTTATGTTTATATAGGTGTACAGTAAAGGTTATAATAAATAAATAATCACGGTCCAAAATTTTCCAGGCACTAGATAACACACAAAAACACGAATAAAATTGTTTTATGCTAAAATCAACTCAAGAAGAAATCAGCTGTTCGGTACATTTCCGTTCACATGACTTGGAAAGAATAGCAGATATTTTTTCCTTTTTCAAAGTTATATTTTTAAATAAGTCGTATCTCTGGCGATTCATACTATGAATTGGCATTCCAAATTCAAATATCAGCAGTGTCATCATCACACAGCTGATATTTTTTTCCTTTTTTAGGGTTCCGGTAAAAGGGTAAAACGGGACCCTATTACTAAAATTCCGCTGTCCGTCCGTCTATTTGTCTGTCACCAGGCTGTATCTCATTAACCGTGATAGACAGTTGAAATTTTCACAGATGATGCATTTCTGTTGCCGCAATAACAACAAATACTAAAAACAGAATATAATAAATATTTAAGTGATGCTCCCATATAAAATCGTGATTTTTTGGAGTTTTTTTATCTACGGACGGTTACAACAGGCTGGTGTTATAGTATATAATAATAATATAATAATATTCCACAACTATCACACAACGCCGTTTAGTCCCAAGCCAAGCAAAGCTTGTGTTATGGGTACTAAACAACTGATAAACATACTTATATATTTCTAAATACATACATATATAGATAAATTACGCCCAGACACAGAACAAATGATCGTGCTCATCACACAGACATTTGTCCTGGGTGGGAATAGAACCCACGACTGCCGGCATAGCAGTCAGGGCCACTAACCACTAGACCAACAGGTCAGTCTACCTCATCTTATTTAAATGAAGACTCTCGCGAACATGAACGGTTCTGTACCATTTATTTATAAAAACAGCAAAAATACAAATATACAACTCTCCTTAAATATTTATTTTATTCTGTTTTTAGGGTTCCGTACCTCAAAAGAAAAAAACGGAACCGTTATAGGATCACTTTGTTGTCCGTCTGTCTGTTGCATGTAGTCTGTCTGTCAAGAGCATTTGTCTCGAGAACGCGTAGAGGTATGGAGTTGAAATTAAAACGATTTATTCAGGTCTGTGATCCCTTGAAGCTGTGAAAAGATCAAACTTCTAAGTTAACGGAAAAAAAGATACGTCTGTTTATGTCGCAAAAAACGTATATTTCGGCACTCTCAAGGGAATCAAACTGTACGTCAGCAAATCGTAGGGGCCCAGCAGGGAACATTGGTTGGTTTCCGAAAAGGAAACCAACCAATGTTGGAACGCTAGTCAAAGAAGGAACATAGGAGTGAGTTTTAGTCAGTAAAAGTCTGACATCCCTCCCACTCCGTCCAAAAGCGAGTGAAGTCATTGGATGTTTACCCACCTAAAAAAAAGCCGTCACGTCGAAGCGGTACCTAAAATTCAAGATTATGTGAAACGTTTAAAACTGAAATATGATGTTTTTAAAAGCAGTACTTAAAAACAATAAACAGTTCAAATAATAAGATCTTATATTTTTTATTAAAACAGGCAACAGGACTAGTAATGCAATAATAAAATGTAAACTCATTCGTTATGTATTTGCTACAACGAAAAACATAGTACCCTACAATAAAGTACCTAGTCCGATGTTGTTCCTGCACCGACTTCTTGAATGCTCCCTCGGTATCCCAACACTTGATGATGTCGGCGTCCAACTTGGCGTCGTCGTAGCACTGGATGACCTTCCTGACTCCGCACATATCGAGTCCACACTCACCATGTCAGACATACGCATGTGAATGTGCAACGATATGGCTATCGCTATCACTGCTTTACAACATTATTTTTAGTATATGCGAACCCTGAAAATATATAGTATGTTCTGATTCAGTAACTGAATCGATTCCAATAATTTTTACACCATGTTATATTTTTTACCAAAATATTTAAAAAAGGTCACAATTTGGACACCACCGACAATAAGGGCTGTATTTCACCGGGACACCATGGCGGCGCGACCAGTCGCCGCTACCAACAAAATATATACAGCTCTATAGAGAGTCACTCATCTGGTGTCGGTTTGGTTGCGCACACAATTTGGTGGCGCAACCAACTCGGACGCATGCACTTATGGTCCATTTTATTACTGTCTCAGTGTGTTGCGGCGACTCTGGTGTCTGTATGGTGTCCCGGTGAAATATAGCCCTAAGTACAACACAGCTCACGGCAGGTCATAGCGGGCATGAGGCACCAGTGCACAGCTGGAGCAACATAACAAGCTTTGTGATTTTTCATGATTCACTTTATGAAATTTTGTACATAGATTCTTAAGATAAAAAACTAGACACGTGTTTCGTGTTTCGCATATACTAAAACTAATGTTGTATAAATCTACGCGACCGTATTTTGATCACGGTGGCCACTCACGACAGAGATTAGCCAAGTACGCAGGAGATATTTATAGTGCACAAGTGCGTGCGCAAACACAGGTGCACTTTTTGATCTATTACTCTCATAGTCCGACGGGACGGCAAACCGAAATGCTCGGAGAGAGAACAGAAGCAGGATAAACGACTTTACGACCTTTCCGAGTTACGGGGGTATCACACCAACTAACTAACACACCACCAACTTCCAAACTCCGGGCATATAATAGGATAATCACCCTTTTAATGTTCCACTGCTGGGACTCACGCCTCCTCTCTATGAGAGGGAATGGGCCGTAATCCACCACGCGGGCCCAGTGCGTATTGGTGGATGTCACATGTCTTCGAATTTTTTAGTTCCGGTGCCTAACTTCAGGTTTCATCATCAGATCAGTTCGATATATTTCCCCTCTTCTTCCAGTCAGTCATCGACTAAACGTATAAACAAAGCAATTTTACCTGTTACAATGGTTCTGCTGTGATCCTATGAGGAGTTCTGTTCCATATCTTTGAAGTTCATAATCAGATCAAAACAATATTTTTATGGGACCAATTCGGAAGCATAACCTTTTAATCGAAAAAAAATGCAGAACCGGTCCACAATTGACCGACAAATCGGTGACCATACATAAAAAAAATACATTTAGCCGAACATAGCACTTCCTTCTGTTTTGAAGTCGGTTAAAAATTTGTGGTGTAATAAAGAAGATAGATGACATTTGACGTACAAATTATAGAGGATACTTCCTTGTTTAATAAGCTTTCTAAGTAGGTGCAATAACGCCCACTTTATCCACGTGTTCTTAGAAACAAGGTCGTTTTGAGTTTCCAGGGTACACATTATTTCTATGCATGCTTTTTATTTTTTAAATTTCTAAAAAATACAAACTTTAAAACTTCGATTGCGCGATAGCTAGAGCGAATAGGCTCATAATAAACTAGTGCGCCTCATCATCAACGATTACATTACTGCTTATCTACAGATGATAAGCTAATCAAAGATTGCAGAGTTATTGCAAATAAACTCTAGAACATCCCATCTGAAGGAATGCACTTTTGTCTGTTGATATGGGAAATCACCACTTCACCAGGAAATGGCAGCTTATTCCTTCAATTGCTCTCTGCGTTCCATGGTCTAGCAGCCATCGGCGCTACTGGGCCCCGTCCATTTTGTTGACATCTTTTTAAGGTACGCGTGGAACACACATGCCGTCAACTCGGGCTTGGTTCTTACGGATAGTTAGACGGCGAGCTAGCCATTGCTCGACGTCAGCAAGCCCGCTCCTATAGAGGCCTTGTTACGCCCCGGACGTCTCTTCCGGTGGCGGCTGGGGTGTAACAATCGCTAGTCCTCTCGGTTTCAGCCACTTCCTTCGTCCACATTACTGCTTCGCATAAGAAGGTGTCTGCTTCTCATTCCCTCTCGCCTCGTACTATGGCATGAATCAGGATAAGACGCGAGGGGTCATCGCTGTCGATCGCTTCCATGAGGAAACGAGCAGAGCAGACTTCCTCAGACAGTGTTCTCCGATTGCCACCTCCTAAAGTCGTTTCTTTTAAAAACGAGGAGAAGCGTTTAGGGTACCTACAAGTATTTTAATAGGTATAATTCAAAAAATGGAATGAATATTATAAAGAAAACTGCGTATTTAAATAAGATAAATACTAAAAGACCAGGTGCCTAGTATCCGTACTAAATAAACAGGTATTCTTCTTTATCACCACTACAATAAATCATTTATTTATGAGGTACAGTCAGCAAAGTGATAAGGTTGTTATAAGTAGCTTATTTAGAGACTTTTGAACCCTTCGTAGGGTGCGAGAGTTTCGAAACGAGTTTTTAAAATTGCTCGTTGGAATTGCTCTGTGTTTTAAAAGTACAAAATGACATATCGAGTTTCGGAAACAGACTATCGCGCTGGTCCCACTCATGTGACAGACAGAAATGTTACTCATTATTTATGTTTGAATTTTTCATAATTATTCTCTCATAGTCAGTTGTGTGCTTCTGTCTCTGTATGTTACTAAAACACTATCGACTTTTGCATGTCATAATTAAACGGAATCAAACCCGAAACACCAAACAAGAGAGACCATAAATGTACTGAATAGCAGAAGTTTTTATTGTATTCAAATGTTGATGCCATATTATAAGCTTCTGAATTATTACCGAAGAATTTAATCAAATTTGAATCAAAAGTACAGTACACGCTGGTCTGTGTGATATGTGACAGACAGACAGAAATGTCACTCGTCTACGAGTCTAGTCTACTAGTGCCAAGATGAAACTGTTTTGCCAGACACCTAACTGTTTCGTTGACTGTACGTCCACGTGTTCTTAGTTCAGTCCCCTATTATCAGGATGTTGGTACATATTTCCCAAAGGAGTGTATTTTTAGAACTTTTTCGATTCTTCCGAAGTCTTTGAGATAAAAAATGAATGAAACTTTTATCATGTATTTAGGCCATTTCTTTTGTAATATAGTGGGTGTGAGGTTAAGCTTTGTTATACGGGATGAGAGAAATGGGATGTTCTAGAGCTAATTAGCAATGATTTTGACTACAATAGCAATTTCCATAGAAATATGTTTTTTTTTTAAATAAACTGTTATTTGAGAAATTTATTCGACCTTTCAGAATAGTATTCAGGTTGTTATCTAGAGGCGAGTAGATTGCTCATAATTACCAATTTTTGATCGTGTGGTAGAAAATTACTAAAAGTTTAAAAATAAATGGATTACTCGAAAACAACTCAATCTGGTCCCCAATGGTCTTGGTCTGTTGAGGTCGAAATGGTTAACTTTAGAATTATGCTATTTGATTTTGACTTGAATTTGATTATATACTTCGCGTATTTTTTTTTTGTTACACAAGAATTACTCTGTTTACAAACACGACTGGCCTGTTGGTCTAGTGGTTAGTGGCCCTGACTGCTATGCTGGAGGTCGTGGGTTCGATTCCCACCCAGGACAAATGTTTGTGTGATGAGCATGATCATTTGTTCTGTGTCTGGGTGTAATTTATCTATAATATGTATGTATTTAGAAATATATAAGTATGTTCATCAGTTGGCTAGTACTCATAACACAAGCTCTGCTTAGCTTGGGACTACAGGGCGTTATGTGATAGTTGTGAAAAAAAAAACCTAAACTCACATACAAAAACACCTAGGCCCGGAACACCTATTTGTAGGCTATAAAAATATTTGTTCCGTGCGGGAATCGAACTAGCAACACGGAGCGTAACAGACAATCGCTCGATTACTAAGACTGCTGCACCCACTATTGTGCTGTTGACTCGAAGAGATCGAGAAACTTCCAGAAATATAGTACCTACGCTCAGTACTGTACATTCTTCAGATACCACCAAACTTGAGTATAAAGTCTTTTTTTTTGGTGGGGAGATTATCCAATGACATCCCCCGCTTTTGGGCGGGGCGGAGATAGTGTCAGACTTTTACTGACTAAAAACCAACTCCTGTTCCTTCGTTGCCTTTCATACCAGGGCCGAGTCTTCCTTTCAGAAGCAGACCCTTGGCCCCAGAAGGCTTCGACCCTGCTGGGCCCCTACGGTTTGCGTCAGCAAACCAGCACGCATCGCAAGCAGCGCGCATGGATCAGTACGCGCCGTCGCCGCGTCGACGACTTGGGCTCGGTCCGTCCGGACCGGTTACCAGATGGTCGGACGGCAAGCTACCCATTGCTCGCCGTCCGCAAGCCCGCGCCTACGGTAGCCTGACGGCGACTGGGGCGCGAGGACCATTGCCTCGCGCGTGCACGTGCGGCCTCCTCCTTTGAGTATAAAGAGTCTTTAAAAATAATATAATGCGTTACAGTAAGTACTCGTATCAAAGTATCTAAGTAAAACAAAGGAGGCCTGTTAAAATATGTCCGTTAAACATTTTTTGACGGTATATTTTAGTTAGTTGTTATTTTTTAGATTTTAGTGTAATTATAGTTAGTTAAGTATTTTTTAAATGTAAATTATTCGTGTAAATAAAGGAGTAAAACAATGACCAAAATTAAATTAGCTGGCATTAAACTTACTAAATTATAAATGTAAAAGTTTATTCAGAAATCTCGACGTTATGACGTGTTAAAATGTCAAGCATTTTTAATTGGTGGGAAATCATGAATGACTTCTCTCGCTCTAGGGCGGAGCGAGAGGGAGTATCACACTTTTACTGACTAAAACCCACTCCTATGTTCATTTTTTGCCTTGCGTTCCAAGACCTCAGGTTTCCTTTTCAGAAGCCAACCAGTGGTCCCTGCTGTGTCGCTACGGTTTGCTGACTTAAACCCACCTGTGTTCCTTCAGTTGCCTTTTTCATTCTAGGACCTCCCTGTAGTTCACATTTGGATCGTGAAACTATAAATAGGGTCGGTGGGACATGCTTAGCAGATTATTATGAATTTAATAAGACACTCTTGTATTTATTAATAAGACACATATTTTTGGTCCTTCGAGATGAATGGTAGTTCGTGCGTAACACACTTTCTTTATTATCTCCCATGAAAGTTATTACGTAAACAAGTAGGGTTCTGAATTATGTATGGTCATATATTTTTTTTGTATATTGTTTTCTATAGCATTAGTGTTTTGTTTGTCATGGGAAAGGCAATGGAAAGGGCTATGCTCGGAGTTTCCTTGCTTGATCGAATCAGGAATGAGGATATCCGCAGGAGAACCAAGGAATAATACCAACATAGCACGAAGTAATAATATATAATATATAATAACCAACATAGCACGAAGAGTTGCCAAGCTTAAGCGGCAATGGGCAGGGCACATTGCTCGCAGAACAGATGGCCGTTGGGGTCGAAAGGTTCTGGAGTGGCGACCACGTACCGGAAGACGTAGCTTTGGAAGACCTCCTACAAGGTTGACCAATGACTTGGTAACGGTTGCGAGAGTCCGATGGATGCGAGACGCGTAGGACCATTCATTGTGGCGACACTTGGGGGAGGCCTATGTCCAGCAGTGGACGTCTTTCGGCTGAAATGATGATAAGTCATGGGAATTGAAACTAAGAGTGACATTGTGGTATAGGTGCCGTGGCCAGATCATAGAATTGATCACTTCATGATGTGGTCGGTTATTTCATGATATAAGTAAAATGCAAGGCTAAAACTGCCTAAATCTATTTTTTTTAATTGTTGATAGCTTCGCGCTTGACCGTTATCTCACCTGATGAAAAGCGACGATGCGGTCGAAGATGGAGCGCGCTTACCTAGAAGTAGCCTATTCACTCTGGACTTAAAGATTCTCGGGTTGTATTGATTTCTGATTACCTATTTGAATGACAATTTTTAAGTGTATGTTTTCTTTGTATTGATTGTAATGCCAAATTTTTCGTAATAAACGTCTTCATATTTAATAAATATCCTTTTTATTCACATTTAACGAGTTAATAGTGCTTCTGACTGATACTTTATTGCAGTTAAAACTACTTTTGACGAAGAGCGTCAGTCAAAAGTACTTTTGACCGCAATTTTGCAGTCAAAAGTACTAATAACCAAAAAATTTCAGTCAAAACCACTTTTGACCAATCTGTTCAGTCAAAAGTACTTTTGACTGATTTTGCTAGTCAATAGTACTTTTGACTGGGTAAGAGTTTTGACTGCAACATAGCCATCGGGAAACGCAGACTCCAGCAGGGAATTACACTCCACACAATGAATGTGTTCCCAAAATGTGTTACGTACTGGTGGCTCGTCGCCGTACGCCTGGTGGTCCGATGATGGAACGGGCTTCGTGGAATTAGGCTGTATAATTCCGACCCACACTCCCCGAAATGCTACCAGTAGAAAACAAGCAGGCTAGCAACTCTAGATGCTCTTAAACGTTAACGTTTGATGATATGGTCTCAGTGACGGATTAAGACTACTTGATGCCCTAAGCAATCTACGCTTGTGGACCCCCCTATCCGCATGTCAACTAGAATCGGTCTTTAAGCCTTTACCGCCTAATAACATTAGTTTTTACAACCTAAGCATAATTTATTTATTAGGGTTAAAGTATGAAATTGTTGATTTGTACTGAAAAAATTGAAATTCGTTTTTTTTTTCATTTAACATATTTATTTAATCAAAATAATTACTATTATTATCTATACATTGCTGCCATCTAATAGGAAGGTCATTTATGCCTTTGCGATAGAACTCTGGTGATCTAGATTCGACAAACTGTGTGAAAGCATTTTGTACTGCCTCCTGAGAAGAGAACTTTTTATCAAGTAGAAAATAGTCCAAATCACGAAAAAAATGGTAGTCCGTTGGAGGAAGGTCTGGCGAATACGGATGGTGACGAATGGTTTCTAATTGCAGTTCCTGTAGAGTTAAAATGGTTTTTCGTGCTGTTTGAGGTCTCGCATTATCATGGAGCAATAATGGTGAAGATTGATTCATAAGTCGGGGTTGTTTCACTGCTAGTTTTGCTATCATTGTTCGGAGTTCAGCAGATAGACATCTGCGTTATTGCTCGACTAGATCGGAGAAAGCTATAGTGAATAACACCATGCTGAGACCACCAAACAGTTACAATGACCTTTTCATTGGTAAGCTTTGTTTTAGGACACTGTTGCGGCGTTTGACCTGGGGTCAGCCATAGCATTTTTCGCTTACGGTTATGGTAAAGAATCTACTTTTCATCACATGTCACAATTCGATCCAATATTCCTTCATTTCTGTATCGATTCAACAAGGCAACATAAGTTTCAACACGCGTTTCTTTCTGCAGATCAGTCAAATCATGAGGCACCCATTTTTCATATTTTTTTATTGTTGGTATGGTAACGTTAAACCATGCCGCTAATTCCTGGGTAGTTTGGCTCGGATGGGCTTCCACCATTTCTTTCAATTCATTGTTATTCACCTTTGTGGGCGGTCTTCCACGTGATTCGTTCTTCAAATAAAATCCATCACGACAGCGTTTAAACCAAAATCGCACGATGCGTTCATTAGCAGTCGCCTCTCCAAACGCAACATTGATATTGCGAGCTGTTACTGCCGCGTTAGTTCCGCGTCGGAACTCGTATTCAAAAATCACTCGAATTTTCGAAGTATCCATCTTTTTTGTCTAAGCTGAATAAAAAACAACTGAATGCCGATAATCGAAATTTGCACATTTTTAACCGACTACCAAAAAAGGAGGAGGTTATTAATTCGGTTGTATTTTTTTTAATTATATTTGTTACCTCAGAACTCCGTCGTTTATGGACCGGTTGGCAATTTTTTTCCCCTTTGAGGTTATGCTTCCAGATTGGTTCTATTTTTTTCAAAATCCAGTTTTCATGATGAATCCATGAGGGATCGAGGGAACTCCTCAAATATTATAGGCAATCATATAGTTATTTTGGTATTTTCATCGAGGACTTAAGCATTTACAGTCAAAAAGTAACATTTGAAGAAGTGGAACTGATGAAGAAGACCAGAAATGGCCAACGGAACATGAAGTTCCGTTCTCTCACATAGGTATCACAAGTAGATAGTTAAGCGACTAAGACAATACCAATAAATAAATGGTTCTGAATAGTTATGTTGAAAATGGTATCATCAAAGTTAACTAACGATGATGATGGAGCCGGAAGGTAGGCACTGGAACTCCGTAATTAATCAATGTAATCTCGCCGTGTTTGGGCTTATTGGAATTGTCATGAGATGCACTTTGGCTATAAGGTACTATCGAACTGATCTGATGATGGAGCCGGAAGGTAGGCACAGGAACTCCGTAATTAATCGATGTATCCTAGCTGTGTTTGAGCTTATTAGAATTGCCATGAGATGCACTTTGCCTATAAGGTACTATCGAACTGATTTGATGATGAAGCCGGAAGGTAGAAGGTAGACACAGGAACTTCACAATAAAACAATGTAACCTAGCAGTGTTTGGGTTAATTGAAATTGTCATGAGAATAGGTTAATCGGAATTGTCAGGAGATGGTTATAAGTGTATCGCAACTATAAAGTGTGAAATAAAAAACTAAAAAAAAATAGTTTTGAAAGTCTGTGTAGTAATAAGAAACAAAAAATACCGAGAAACACCGACTTCCGAAATTAAAGTTATTTTGATTCTTTTAGTGTTTTTTTTTTAGTGTAGTCGGTTATTTCATTTTTTTATTTTTTTTATTAATTGATAGGCTCGCGTTTGACCACTATCTCACCTGATGGTAAGCGATGATGTGGCCGAAGATGGAGCACGCTTGCCTAGAAGTAACCTATTCACTCTTGACTTAAAGACCCCTAGGTTGTAGCTATCAGGGAACACAGACTCGAATGCAGGTAGCACATGCATGAGACGCAGCCGTTGCCTCCATCCGCAGCCGGGAGTGATTCAGAAGCTGGCTGCACGTGCTGCCAGTTGCAATTTTTTTTTTAATTGATATAAACCAGTGCTTGAAATCTACGATTCGAATCCAATATGAGAGCTATCGGCTCCGAGTAGTGATTATTTCGGGGCTTTTGCTAAACAGGTTGGGGTGACGTAACTATGTGCGCATCGACTTGCGGCTGCAGGTCGCGACGGCACTCGCAACTGAAGCTCGACAGCACGTGCAGCCGCAGCCGCGTTCGGAATGGTTATCACAAAAATCCATACTACTACATAGAAAACCAGTCGTGCAGCTGTAGCCGGCTTCGTGCAGCCGCCGCATGTGATGCCTGCAGCCGCAGTTTGCAGGTGAGGTTCGAATGGCACCTTTAGGTTATAGGTTATAGCCATCCTTTAATCATGGAATCTGACTGATATTATATTGGGATAGTGTTGTAAAGTGATAAGAACGTTATATATGGGAAATAAAAAATGTGGTAATAATTATGAAAAAGTTGATTTATTATAATTATAATTATAATAATTATTATAATACAGTTTACAATAATTACAAGCGATCACCAAACGGGGTGAAAGAAAACGGCGTAGTATTAAATTATTTAGGGCGTCTACACACGGCGTCGCGAGCGCGCAGGTCGCGCCATGCGTCCTCCGTTTGGCCGCGAGCACTCGCGCGGCTGCTCTCACTTACACAATACTAAACTACACGACACGCGCGGCGCGCGCTGCGCTCACGCGACACAACCCTACGTAGACGGAGATTTATTTATTTATTTATTCGATTTTAGGATATAGTCTTTCGAACGCGAGGAACAAAATATTACACAAGTCGAGAATATTATTTATAATCGATTCGGATTAAATCGGATTCGAGAGCGGCGGAAGCGAGCCGCGGCGGGGGCGGCGGACAGCGGCTTGGGGCGCGGGGCAGGCTCTATGTACACGAGCGGCGCTACGGGCAGTCGCACTCCTCCACCACCATCTCGGGCAGGTCGCGCTTGATGATGTTGGAGTCAGCGCCGAAGTAGATGAGCGACAGCGCGGAGAAGCGCACGGGCGCGCAGCACTCGGCGCGTTCCAGCCGCGCCGCCTCCACCACCTGCGAGTGGTAGTTGAGGAAGGGTGCGCAGGCGCCGCGGCAGTAGTTGGCGTAGTAGCCCTCCGGCGCCACGATCCAGTCGTCCCAGCCCAGCGCGCGGAAGCTCACGTAGTAGGTCTGGCGGCAGCAGCGGCCATGCTCGGCGGCGTCGCAGTCGAGCGCGCGGCGGCGGCGCGTGGCGGGCGGGCGCAGGCGCAGGCGCAGCAGCGGGCGCGCCGCCTGGCCGCCGCCCAGGCGCAGGCGCACGCGCCCCCCGCAGCCGCTGCAGTCCAGCAGCAGGCGCAGCGGCTCGCGCGCGCCCGCCGCCGCCCAGCGCCGCGCCGCCGCCGTCACGTCCAGGCGCTGCCAGCCGCGCGCCGGGTCTCGCCGCGCTGCGCCCGCCAGCGCGCTGATGGCGGCCGAGTCGTTGCCGCTGACGGTGAAGGCCCACAGCGTGTAGCGCAGGCGGCGCGCGCGCGGCGACGTCTCGGCGCGCACCAGCAGTTCGGCCGACGCCACCGCCAGCCCTTCGCCCTGTTCCGACTCGGCCTCGGCACCCAGCCGGAACTCGATCAGTCGCTGACCATTCAAGGTCTCACCTGCACACACAAAGATCGCTCACGTGTAGAAACTGTTCATATTGGTGACAAAGATTTTCCGACTAGGTTGGATAACAACCCATAATCTCTGGCACTTGCTTGTCGCCAAACCCTAATCATTCCTACGGTCCCTACCTATATCGAAATGGCCCATCTTTAGCGCAGTGGTGGCGACGCGCGGGACATTGCGGATCACGGCGCGGTGTGCGCGCGGGGGTCGCCTGGCTAGAGCTGCACCAGCGCGGTCGTCACGGACGCCCGCCTCCTAACGGTCGGAGGTCCGCGCCGATTCGAGCTGGCGCTAACCGCGCGCACATCCGGATAGTATTCGAAAAAAAATTAAGGATTCGGAATTATACTAATACTTTAATATGTTACAAAGTCGTCGCAACCACGAGCACTGCTAAACTCGTTTAAAATAAGTGCGTTTAAACTACTCCATTGTCCATCGGTGCTACGCCCCGCGCCTGAGAAGATTGAAGTTCACCTCATGTTGGAGAGTCGGTCCTGCGAACAAACGAGTCCTTATTACTAGGAGAGTATGTGGCAAATAGATGCGATGTACCTATTCATGTATGGCGACTAGGATGCGGCATGCATCCGTCAAATGATCCGATTGATTGACTACGATCAAAGCGGGCACTCGTATCCGTGGTGCTACGTATCACATGCCTGTCTGCTAAATGGCGCCGTTTTTATGAATGAAACAAAATGACCGTACACAAAGCGCTTAGTAAGCCGAAATTAAGCGAAATAATTTTATGCGCGATGGCGTCGAGCCAAATCTTTAAGTACTACATAATTCGGTCGTTGGAATAAATAAATGGACTAATGAGATAACAGTAACACTGGGCCAGGCTAACCGTCAGTTAGGCTGAAATCGTCGTTAAGTAGGCGCTCTATTTTTGGAACAAATATCCTTTGAGAGAGTACTATTGTGTCAATCTTGAGCAACGCGAGGCTTCTAAGTATATTGCGGAAAGGTCAAATTCCTGTGGGCTTTAAGGGTCGGTGGTGAATAATTAGCATTCTTAGGACTCCCTAGTCGTCTAGACACGCACTGTCATTGCTTAACTTAGTAAGGGTCGCAGTATACTAGATATAAATATGTCTACTTCTTACACAAATAAAATGTAATGTGTGGCCTTATAGAACAACTTGAACTTCACAACTTCTCATTTTAGCTTGTGAGTATAAAGTTTTGCAAGACTTTAAAGAACTACGCAATTAGCTTACACAATTTTAGCAAGAGACATATATCGCTGTTGAAACGAGACAGAAAATGAGACAAACAATGTTAGTAACTTTTTTTATTTGGTGGGAAATCGTAAAACGATCCTCCTGCTCTGGGTGGGCGAGAGGAAGTGGAAGACTTTTGCTGACTAAAATCCACCCGTGTTCCTTTAGTTACCCTTTGCGCTCCAAGGCCACGGCAACTCTTTCGAAATCCCCCAGAAGCCCGTGTTGGTACATACCTAATACATCTACCAACTTTCTTGGTTGAATTATAATTTCACAAATAACTGTACCTACTGCTCACAAAAATCACTTTTACCATGAAAATCAAACAGAAAACTTAGCCCGCCGGGATCCCGACCCCAATTTCCAGCCACCGCAGTGGCTTGCGGACGGCGAGCAATAGGTAGCTCGCCGTCGGGCCGTCCGGTAACCCAAGTCGTCGACGGCGCGTAGTGTTCCACGCGCGCCTTAAAGATATGTCAGCAAACCGTAAGGGGCCCAGAAGGGTCGAAGTCTACTGGGGCCATGATTTCAACTTTGAAAGGAAAACCCGGGGTCCTGGGACGCAAGGCAAAGAAGGAATATAGGAGTGGGTTTTAGTCAGTAAAAGTCTGGCACGCCCTCCCGTTCCGCAGGAAAAGTCATTGGATGATTTCCCACCTTAAAAAACTGGGTAAGTGCGAGTCGGACTCGCGCCCTGAGGGTTCCGTACAAAATTACCTATGTAAATAGTTCAATTCCAAAATGGAGCCTAGGAAGATTTCTTCAAATCGCAAAAAAAAAATAAAATTGTGACGTAACAACAAATTTACAGTTTTCAGATTTATTCCTATACTTGTACTATAAGACCTTGCTTTATGCCAAATTACAG
Organism: Mythimna pallens; assembly: GCA_961205895.1. Classification (NCBI taxonomy): domain Eukaryota; kingdom Metazoa; phylum Arthropoda; class Insecta; order Lepidoptera; family Noctuidae; genus Mythimna; species Mythimna pallens. The sequence goes on from OY540837.1 coordinate 19,614,123, forward strand.
GATTCTGGCTTAAAGGGAACCCTATGAATTTTGATTTCCTCGAGAGCGTCACAATGTACGTTTTTTGGCACATAAACCAAAGTATCTTTTTGTCTCGTTAACTTACAAGTTTGATTTTTTTACAGCATAAAGAGTTTGCAGACTTCAGTATATGGTTTTCAACTCGATACCTCCACCTGTTCCCGAGATAAAGAGTCTTAACAAACGGACGGACAACAAAGTGATCCTATAAGGGTTCCGTTTTTTACTTTTGAGGTACAGAACCTTAAAAGCCCACACCAGTAATGAAAACGTGTGTAGTTAAATCGTTGTGTTTCAAGGTCATTCTACCACTCAATGCATCTTTAATGCATCACAATAACTCCAAGGACAACGTATATTCGATCCGTATTTCCTACTACATAAACTAGTCTTAAGAAACTATAAAAGGGGCAATCAAATGGGCGATTAAGGTATTAAATTAGCCATAACGTTATGGGGTAAAATATTGACTTCATAGGACCGACCGTGTCGCCGTGAGCCCGCCCTGCAACTTGTTATGCAACACGTACTGCCAAGATATTGATTGTGGTGAATTTCTAGATATATGTGAATAATTTAGTGTGTGGATTAGCTATAGGCTACGCGGAAATGGATATTTACGCGTTTTCATGTGACTCAAATGTCATTTTTATACCCTTAAGGGCCTATTACAGTACACGATATTCAGCACACGATATTCAGACTCTTCTTATTTTTTGTTTTGAGTAAGACCGGTCTAACCCTTATTACACTACGCGACATCGACTAAGACTGTCTGAATATCGAGTAGTGTAATAGGCCCTTTAGAATTAAATGTTTCTTTAGAGGTCAATACCCAAAGAGTAAAGGACCCTATTGCAATCACTTTGCTGTCCGTCTGTCTGTCACCAGGCTTTATCTTATGAACCGTAATAGCTAGACAGATGAAATTTTCAGAGATGATGTATTTAATTGATTACCGAATACAAAAACAGAATAAAATAAATATTTAATTGGGGCTCCCATGCAACAAACGTGATTTTTCTGCCGTTTTTTTTTTGCTACGGACGGTACGTAACCATTCGTGCGCAAGTCTGACTCGCACTATTGGCCGGTTTTTATAATTGCATCTTTTCGTCAGTCTGTCTGTGTAGAAGTCGCGTGCTTGACTATAAAGCATGTAAGTTGTGGGTTCGATCCTCAGAACGGGCAGTGAGGTTAAGTTTTTTTACTTTATATCAGTTTTGAATTTATTTTCATGACCTAGGCGGTATACGAATCTGAAAACATATGTTTAAAAATAAGGTTCAATTTTCAAATACCGTCCTTTTTAGTGTTACTCTTTTTGAATAAGCGTGCGATGTAATGTTGCTGTGCCTAATAACGCCTATCAAAGGATAATTTACTAATTTTATTCAGATTTTGAATTAAAAAAATTAAAAATTACTTTTCTTCTTTTTTTTGGGTTCCAAAAATTTATCATTTAAATTTGCATATTCTGCCACTTTTCGAGCATATTTCAAGCTTATTTCATGCATATTTGCATGCATATAACAAGCTTTTTATGTTGCATATAATCCGTCCTCTAGTAATGACTATTATAAAATAACTTGTTGCAAACTTTGTTCTGCCATATAAATGGTCATCAGAGAAAAAAATGTGGGGTCAGGGTAGATGGGTGAAAAATAGCGTACGACCGTTTCTCAGGCCTATCAAATATACACGAAAAATTTCATAAAAACCGGCCAAGCCGGATAACAAACACTGTGACACGAGACTTTTATATATTAGAAGTATCGTAGAAGTTGCTAAAATAACTTTAATGATTCTGTAACTAAGCTAACGTACTGGTTTGCATAAAATTTAAGGCCATTAACACGTTACGAGCGGCACCCATGTTTGTATTATTTCTATTACTGCGGTACGGGGCGTTTAAGACCTCGTTTGAAAACTATCATTATGGTGGTAAGGGGCTTATTAGACCCCGTACTGTTTAAGAAACTAAACCGTCCTCCGCACGGCAGAGAAGACTAGGTATGTTTTTCTTAGCCGCACCTCAAGGAAGATACATACGAGACGTGTTAGACCTCGTTCCGCAATGAACAAGAATCGCCAATAAGTATGTAGGTCATAGTAATTAGTACGTTTAGAAATATTTTAAAATGCGACATACCTACTAGTTTACTAGTACGCCGCATTTTGAAATATTTATAATAAAAATAATAAAAGATACTAGTAACTAGTATCTTTTATTTACACGACAACTAAGTAACAGGCGCCCCACAAATCAATGTCTCCATACACGATAGAAAATTCCAGCGAAAATAACCTAAAAAGCAAAATGAAACTGTTTCCACGAACACAACTCACGAATTACCACATTAGGATGGATATAAAAAAACGCACAATTCACGAACCTATTGTAGGTGCGGAAACAACACTCCTAACATAAAATGTTACGATACAGAACTTGTACCAATAAAATATAACGGAGTACGCGGTACATTCGTCTATTTAACACAATAACGGTGATTTTAACCAAAGTTAGGCACTAAACCATGGCGAACGGCTGACCTGACCTCGTTACGAGTGAGGAAGGTCTTACTTCAGCTGGTGTATAGAACTGTGACGTAACTGATGAATTACTTCACTAGTTTGGTTTGGCGCGCCTTTTTAGGGTTGACTTACCTAGGTATATAATTTATTATGTTTTTTTTTATCTATACTATCTACTAATACTAATATCTGTATATATCTATATACAGGGCGTCCGGTAGTTAATAGATAACCGTGAAATGACTTATAGTAGCACTTGTGGCCTTTCAGAAAAAAATACGAAAATAAAACTATCGTAAGTCCCACTCAAGTGGGCCCTTGGAAGGTTTGAACATACAATGGGACCTACCTGGACCTACCAGCTCCAATTGCATTTTTTAATTATTTTTCAATATACTTACTCGAAAACCCGCTCTTATCCCACCGCTTTTAGGCACGCAATAGACTGTTTTCCGCACCAGTGCAGAAAAGAGCGTGTGCTCTCCCCCGCCACAATGTTACTGCATTCATTGTATCAGGCTGAGCGCGCGTCGACCCCTACTAGTCGCCGGTCAACACCAGTTTATTCATTTCTTTTTAAGTGTATTGAAAAAAGTCACGTTCAAATTTGTCACTGTAGCCCTCGGTTCCACAACACACTCGCCTACAGCTCGTGCGAATTCCACCTCGGTCGCAATGACAAACTTTCTGCACTTGTATCAAAATGTAGTATTTTTTGACTTGGTGAGAGTCGCGGGAATGCGGTGGATGCGTGACGCACAGGACCGTTCGTCGTGGCGACACTTGGGGGAGGCCTATGTCCTCTACGATTTTGCTGACGTCTCTTTGAGGCGCGACCGGTTGACATTTTGAGAAGTGGACATTATGAGATGACACGATCTGTCGTAGTGTGTATTACTTTAAGGGTCAGTTGACATCGAGACGCCACGCGAAGCGACCTTGCGTGCACATTTTAATTAAAGGAGTGACTAAAAATATTATACGAGTATAGGTACTTTATTTACTACACGAAAAGATACACATTTCAGATCAAAGTATTCTGAATTCTCAAAATAAAATGTGTAACTTTTCAAATTTTATAAAATTTTGCGCGCTGGAACATATTTCCGCATTAGTGCGGAAACCAGTAGGCAAATTCCGTGCCTAAAAGCGGTAGGGGTAGAAGCAGTTTTTCGAGTAGGTAGGTATCGACAAAAATATATTAAGTACAGTATACCGGAAGAAGAGGTCGCTCTTGACATAGAGAATCTGAAATAGGAGAAAATATATCAATGGAACTTATCTCAATGGGCTTCATTACACCGAACGGAGCGTGGGCCGAACAACAGGCAAATTAATATCTACAATTCAATTGAAATCTATTAGATTTCTATTTCTGTAAGACAGTTGAATAAATAAGCTTTGTTATTATTGTATACTTAAGCCAATCAATTGCTCGTAATATTGACATGTGACGTCTATTTTTGGAGATGATATTATATACGTAGAGTTTTTAAATTGACATAGGTGCCTGTACCTGTAGTATGGGTACTAGTTTAGATTTTATGTGTCATGTTCCGTGGGGATTTTCTGAAAAGGAAACCCGTAGTCTTAGAATGTAAAGGGCAACTGAAGGATACAGGTGTTGTTTTAGTCATTAAAAGTCTGGCGCCTTCCTGCTCCACTCAGAGCATGAGAAGTCATTAGATATATCCCACCTTAAAAAAAAGTATTATGTTAATTTTTAAGCCACAGATATATCAGGGGACAAAATGTCCCCCAACTTGTCGCGCAACGCTGTCAAATTGTCCAACAATTTGTTCCGCGAGCCAGGCGATCGCTGTTTTTCTGCGAAGCAGCAGTAATGGTATCGAAGGAGACGGCCGCACGCGTGAGGGAACGGACTCACGCCCCAGCCGCCAGGATCCCGACTCTGATTTCCGGCCACTGTAGACGTGGGCTTAAGAATGACGAGCAACAGGTAACTCGCTGGCGGGTCGTCCTGTAACCGACCAGACCGAGCCAAAGTCGTCGACGGTGTGTAGTGATCCACGCGCGCCTCAAAGAGATGTCTGCAAAACCGTGGGGCCCAGCAGGGCGAAACTATGGGGCCATGAGTTGACTTCCGATAGGGAACCCCGGGGTCTTGGAACGCAAGGCAAAGAAAGACCATAAGTGTGGTTTTAGTCAGTAAAAGTTTGACGCATCTAAACGCTCCGCCCTAGAGCGCGAGAATTTCATTGGATGACTTCCAACCTTCAAATATATATATACATATATATGTATATGGGTTGGCAAGTTGCGGGACACTGGGCAACGTTGCAGCGTCACATAGACTGAGCGTTGCGCGTCATGTTGGGGGACATCGTCTCCTAGTGTATCTGATGTTTTAGTAATTTAATTTGTACCCGTGAACAAGGCGCAAATTTAGAACTAAACAAATTAAAAAATAATTAATAATAAATATTAATAATTAATTAAAGCTGGGGCGCGTAGCTAGAGTATATAAAAAGCAACTGTTATTAACTGACTGACCCATCATTATAGTTCGAACCAATAAACAGATTGCGCTAAAATTTGGCACGCAGATAGTTACATATATTTTTAAATACAAACCTACATATTATAAATAAATTACACCCATAGCATAGCATAGTCGGCCATAGAATGTTCCCACTGCTGGGACTCAGGCCTCATCAGAAAAAAAAAATGCTCGTGCTCATCACACAAACATTTGTCTTGGATGGGAATCGAACCCACGACCTCCGGCATAGCCTAACCACTAGACTAACAGGCCAGTCAATATTAAATTGCTTTTGACATTTAGTTACAAGTTATTTATACTCTAGTAAGTACTCATCTTTATAAGTAGGAAATAGACTCTTAATTTATATATTTACGTCTTCGTAATCATTGTAGCGTTAATATTACGGCCCTTTCCTTCTACTAGAGAGGCCTGAGTCCCATCAGTGGGAACATTATAAATCTGAATATAATGCTAATCATCATAGGAAGACACGCATCGTCTAGCAATATTAACGACTAGGCTTATTGAAATTTGCCATCTATTTTCCATCCTAATATTTAGATCATTCTAAATATACCTTTTATACTAAACTAGCTTCTGCCAGCGGCTTCGCCCGCGTGAAATTAGAATAGAATAGAATAGAATGGAATGGAATGGAATGGAATAGAATAGAATAGAATAGAATAGAATAGAATAGAATAGAATAGAATAGAATAGAATAGAATAGAATAGAATAGAATAGAATAGAATAGAATAGAATAGAATAGAATAGAATAGAATAGAATAGAATAGAATATCGTCTATTTAATAAAAGTGGCACATTTATATTAAGATACATAAAAACAATTATAACGCATACAATGCATTTCTTTTTTCATTAGGCTTTTCCATTCAATATTTGGACACCCATTTCAACCCCTTTGGGAGTGAATTTTGGAAAATCTTCTCTTAGTGCTCGCCTACGCCATAAAAGGAAATCTTGTGCAAAATTTCACGGTCCTAATCCCTGTAGTTTCGTCTGTGCGTTAATATGTCAGTCAGTCAGTTTCTCCTTTTATATATATATAGACTAACTTTTGCTCGCGGCTTAGGTCTCATCAACTGATTAGGTACCGGAGGTCGGTATATATAAATAGGAAGTGTACATTTACCTAAGGTTCGTAGAAGTAAGTATCATAGAGTTGATAATTCCTCCAGTGGCGTAGCTAGGTAACCATTAGCCGTGGGGCCAAAAAAATTGGCGCCCCTTTTTTACTTGGGAAATATCTTCAAATAGTTCCTCTTGCTGTGGGTGGAGCAGGAGGGAGTGTCATGCTTTTTTTCAAAGATTCAAAGCATTTTATTTTAAATAAACCATTTACAGGCACTTTTGAAATGTCAAGAGTCAGAAAAATTATGCTAATGAAAATGTGCAATAACTCCATGGACACACAATTGCACTGTACTCTGTCTCTTTCTCGCCCATAAAAAAAGCGAGTGAGAAATATGTCATTTCGAAGTTCACTCCGATTTTGAAATTTCACCACAAAGAAAAACGCGTTCGGAAATGCGTAATAAATAGAAAATATTTGTAAAATATCAAATTATTATTTTTTTTATAAATAAATTATTGAATTTTAGTTTTTTTTATTGTATGTGAAATAAAATAAGAGTACCTGAAACTGGCATTTAACCTTTAAATAATTATTTCGAGTTTTAACATTGACTGTTTTAGAACGGGCTTTAAAAAAACAGCGGAAATTAAATAGTAGCAAATAAGATTAGGAATGTTAAAATAATTGTAAAATATGAGCAAAACTAGCGACAGAGATAGTATTTATTTTAATTGAAATTATTATTAAATCTATTACTGTTAATTATTTTATTTCCCAAGTAATATATGTAATTATGTGTGTAACACGAGAGCAAAACTTTTTACATCTCGTGCCTTTGAATCCCTCCCCTCGCTCAGGATTCTACTTTAGAATCACTCGCTAACGCTCGTGATTCAATTAAAGAATCCTTCGCTTGCTCGGGACTAAAAATTAGCACTCGCAGCAAAGAACAACTTTGCTCTCTTGTTGCACAAATAACTATTGTTTTACCATGTGTTTGATTTTTTTTACCTCCATAACATAATTGAATATATTGAATTATTAATTAATAACGAGTAATAACTCTAGGTAATAATAGAAAATATTTTAAAATGAACTTGTCTTTATTTAATTTTTTTAACAATACTACTCAATGTTAAACACCAGGGTAGTCCGCGAAATTTAAATTGTCCTAAGTTTCCTGCAATTTTGCAGGTCAGAGTGACACTGACCTACAAAATGCAACAAACTTAAGAAAATTTGAATTGCGAAGGCTACCTTTGAACACCGCCCTTAAAAAAAAAATAACTAAATCCCGCGGCATCCGCGGGAGAATTATTGTATCCTCCCCCTGTCTCCGAACTTCAGATAATCCCACAATACTCCATCGTAACCTGCTCAATGATTCTTTGCACCCCTTGCCTCGTCGTGGCTTTGACCGCTACCGGAGTCAAGGGTAGACGGGCTGCCGGGCACTAGGGGCCATTTTTTCGTTTTGACTTTCATTTTAGGGGGGGTTGCCATAATCGCCACGCTTGGCAAACGGGTTGGCGATCGCAATGTTGTTGTTGTAATACACAGAGGATGCTGCTGCCTATTCTCTGGTATGTCCCTTAGTCGCCTCTTACGACACCCACGGGAAGAGATGAGATGGTGTTATTCTTTACGTCCGGACACCATACGGAACACTATAGTGTGCAGTATAATGTCGTATATACCAAGTATTTGATCTGGGCTACGTACTGGAAAGTATATACTTGGTTTTTATTAAAATACTTGTACTAGTATAAACGCGTCACCTCTATCCCCTACATGCAAACTTACTTTGACCTCTTTATAATACCTATTACTATAGATTGATACAAGTAGATAGAAAATGTAGTATTTATATAAAGACTTACGGCACATGCCATATTCATATATTCATACCAGGCCAAGTCTAGGTATGAAAAACTAAATGCTAATGTTCCACATACTCGCCTCATTAGTATGGTTCTTACATGACGCTACAAAAAGGTATTAAATTTACATACCTTGCTTGAATGGTTCCTAGGACTTAGACCGAAATTCCGAGAAGTTTTCTTTGTTTGTCATGTAGTTGGATCATTAAACTCTTTAGTTGTTAGGGTACCGTACGCAAAAGATGGAACCCTATCCGAATACAGAAACAAAAAAATCTTTCTATTTATTTTTAACCGACTTCAAAAAGAAGGAGGTTATATGTTCGGCTGAATGTGTTTTTTTTTATGTATGTTCACCGATTTCTCATTCAATTGTGGACCGATTTAAAAAAAAATTTTTTGATTGAAATGTTATGCTTCCGAGTTGGTCCCATAGAAATATTGTTATGATCTGATCATGATCTTCGAAGATATGGAACAGAACTCCTCATAGGATCACAGCAGAACCGTCGTAACAAGTCAAATTGCTTTGATACGTGTAGTCGATGACTGACTGAAAGTAGAGGGGGAACTGATCATGAGATGCGCTCTGGCTATAAGGTATTTAAGTTTGGCTGAGGGGTACTTTTTAGTGGTGGTACCATAACTAACAGGAGTAAAATAAAAAACTTTTACAAAAAAAATACAACCGACTTCAAAGTGAAAAAAACACTTTTTGTAAAAGTTTTTTTACTTTATAGACTTTGGCCCGAACCGATGTGCCCCGAATGGATTTTATTAAAAAGGCAATAATGCGAAAATGGTTTTAGATCATTATTTTTATTTTTATTATAGTTTTTGCAGCACAGTTTCCACATATCGCATCATTGTAATCAGGGATACCTCAGCCCCTGTCATGCAGGTTGTCCTAGTTCAGGGGTTGAGACCACATAGATGTAATGTTTTTTTAGTGTTCTTTTTTACCGTACGTACTACACGCCGGATACCCGCTGGTTACCTACCAATCCTCCTATGCCTATATTGTGGAAACGGTGCCGTAGCACACTCGAGGCGATCGACGAAAAGAGAATCAAACGAAACGTTTGTAACTTGGCTAGGGGGGCTGGTACATAGCAAGTTGAGAATGTCATGCGTATGCTTACGATGCTCAAAGCGCTCGTGGAAACCGACCCTGTATTGGATTTGTTTACTGATGAATGGAAGACGATATCGTAAGAAAGTTTGCGATTCTGTGGGAAGACAGTGAGAAGATTAACATATTTTAGTGTTAATGACTATTTGGCTGTACCTAGTCATCAGAAAAAAAAAGAGAAACCGATTGCAGTGCCACCTGCAAAGTACAATAGTATTTTCAAACCGTCCAAGGTCTCACTCAAATATACACACAAAGGTTCAAACCGTTTAGAAGCAATTAGGTGACAAACACACGTACACAAGAAATATTTATATAATAAAGATTAATTAATAAAAAAAATAATTAAAACTTGTCTGTAAAAAAAAACTGAATTTTATTTCAGCTCTATCTTATTCTACGGAACCCCTCAGTACGCGACTCGGAGTCGTACTTTAAGTTCGTATTTAAATGTGTGAAACGCGAATGTGTAGGCCCGTTCGCGATACCAGCACGTACTATTATTTTACTGCAAAGACTCGTGACCTTGCCACATTATTCGAGGAAGCTTTTTGACAACGGTTTCTTGAATCTACGGTGGCACGAGTAGCTTTATAAATAGATATTTTAGAAACTTTTAAAATGTCGGTTATTTATCACTACATAGTATATGAAAAAAAAATTACAAAAAAAATAATTCAACTGACTTCAATTTAAAAAAAAAAACACTGAAAAGTGCAAAATAACTTTAATTTCGGAAATCGGTGTTTCTATAATAGTTTCGTCTCTTCGTTATTTAACACCAACTTCCAAAATTAAAGTTATTTTGCATTTTTCAGGGTTTACATTGAAGTCGGTTGTATTTTGTTTTTGTAAAAAAAATATTTTACTCGTTTTAGTTATGGTACCACCACTAAAAAGTACCCCTCAGCCAAACTTAAATACCTTATAGCCAGAGTGCATCTCATGACAATTCTAATAATCCCAAACACGGTTAGATTACATTAATTTATTACAGAGTTCCGGTGGCTAACTTCAGGCTTAATCATCAGATCAGTTAGATATAAATATTTCTCCTCGTCTTTCAGTCACTCATCGATTACACGTATAAACAAAGCAAATTTACTTGTTACGACAGTTCTGCTGTGATCCTATGAGGAGTTCCGTTCCATATCTTCGAAAATCATGATCAGATCATAATAATATTTCTATGGGACCAACTCGAAAGCATAACATTTCAAACAAAAAAAAATTAAAAAACGGTTTACAATTGACCGAGAAATCGGTGAACATACATTAAAAAAAATATACATTCAGCCGAACATAGAACCTCCTTTTTGAAATCGGTTAAAAATGAAAACTATTCCTTCAAAAAACTTGAATTTTATCTCACATCTACTATCTCTACGGAACCCCTTAGTACAGGAGTCGAAGTCGTACTAAGGATCCGTATTCAAATGTGCAAAACGCGAATGTGGCGGCCTGTTCACGATACCAATACCAACACGTACTGTACTTTTACTGGAGTGACCTTGCTACATTATTTGAGGGAGTTTTTTGACGTCTTCTTAATCTATTTACATAAAATGGGAAACTGACTGACTGACATATCAACGCACAGCCGAAACTACAAGGCCTAGGAGCGTGAAATTTTACACATGTTTTCCTTTTATGACGTAGGCGAGCACTAAGAGGATTTTCCAAAATTTACTTCCTACGGGGATGAAGCGGAGTTTCAAAGTTTGTATAGAGAAACCTACTTTCACGCAGGCGAAGCCACTGGCAGAAGCTTGTCAAAGTCAAAATTTTTTTATTTCACATAGGCCTACATGGGCACTTATAAAACGTCAGAAGCTAGATATCTTGTAATAAATAAAAATAATAATATTCCACAACTTGAACACAACGCCATCTAGTCCCAAACTAAGTAGAGCTTGTGCTATGAGAACTAGATAACTGATAAACATACTTATATGTATATTTCTAAATACTATACGAGTAGATAAATTACACCCAGACACAGGACAAAATATCGTGCTCATCACACAAACATTAGTCTTGGGTGGGAATCGAACGCTAGACCAACAGGCCAATCAATTTTTGAATCAACGGCGGCACGTGTATCTTTAGAAATAGATATTTTAGAAACTTTAAAAGTGTCGGTTATTTATATCAAAGAGCATCCATTAAAAAGATGCTTACAAGGCAATTGTGTGTGGGTCGTCTGGGGGAAGCGCTTTACGAAGATGTATGACCGTGAACGAAGCAAAGTTAATTAAATTTTAAAAAAAGATTACTCGATATACCTGCGTAGAGGATTCTTTCCTTTTTTGCATTTTCTCAGTTTGAAACTAGATTTAATGTTGATGTCGCATTGTCGCTTAACATTAAGTTTAAATATTTTAAGTTTTTAACAGATCTATATCGATATCGCTATCTTCGATAACTTTGCACCAAACTCCTCACCATCAATGATTGCATCTCTGCTTACCATCTGGTGGGATCGCAGTCAAGCACAGGTTTATATCAATTTAAAAAAAAAGCGGCACTTGTACCTAGTATTTAGAACTATAATTAAATATTACCATTTAAAAATATGTAAAAAATAATAAGCCACTGGGAACAGAATCAAAGCTGTTGGTAGAGACGCGCCTTACAATGACATTAAATAATAAACGATATTTATTATGCAAATAGGTTTTTTTTTTTAAAACACTTTTACACGTTAATTTTAACTAGATGAGGCCAGTGTTACCCAGCTGACTATCCTGAGAAGAAACACCGAAACAAACTCAGGGGTTAAAGTCTGTTTTAAAGTCCATACAGCAAATATGTAATTGGGATCTTTTTGAACAACAAATAAACTATTTAATAGCACGTAACTCGAACTTTGCAAAAAAAAAAAACTGAGTTACTGAGTGGTTTAGCATTTCTGTTCAACACTCACATACGTATTATTTTTGATGTTAAGGGTGTTTTTAATATCGTGCGGTTTTGATCACGCATGCGGGATTGCTCCGCACGCTTAACCCCCGCAAATGTCCATTTCATTCAAGTATTTATTGTAATGCGTGGAATAAGCACGCGGGTCGCGTGTTTTTGAATTTTGAAATTGTCTGCATTCAAATCCTCATGTGATTCGTCAAACACTGCGTTGTTTGATTTCCTATCGAATGGCATACGTAACGTTGACCAAAAAATAACTTACATGGCGATATGTTACTTTAACTTTCTACTTTTGTTCAGTTAGCTGTACGGCTACTCAACTTCGCGTGACCAGAATGTTGGGCGTCCTGTGGCGAAGGAATTAGCATTGCCATTCAGTGTGGCACTGCTGCCAAGATTACATTACGTTAGGACAGCAATTGATTTTCATGCTGCTTTTAACAAGGAAATTGTGGCCACTTTATTATAGGCTTTGTTTTACAAAATGCTAACGGTTTTTCATTGTGTATCTAGAGATCTACGAAGTTTTTTGTTTTTTACCTGATGTTTGTTTCAATTTATTAGTATAACCTAGACAAATGACTTATATATACTATCGATACAGATAAATAAAATTGAAGGGTCTGTTTGTAACATCATTTTTTTTACTAAAATATGCGTTTAGTAAAAAAATAATGATTTTAAGGTTATGAAAATATATTCGATAATAAAAAAACGCAATTTAAAAAAAAATGTCTGTCTGTTTGTTTCGGGTAATCTCCAAAACGGCTGGACCACTTTTGAACGACTTTCACTGGTAGATAGCTGGTGTTATAATGAGTAACTTAGACTACTTTTATTTTAGAAAAATAATTAGGGAAATAATTAAAGTTTGCGTTTTATTAACGTCGCTCAAAACTTTTTAAAACCAACTGAGTGCTTTAAAAAATAATACAAGCATTCAAGGTTTTTAAACAGAACATCAATAGATGAATGTGATACAATTAGTTGATATACAATGGGACACCGTTATCGATGACCGTGATACGGCGATTAGGGCCCTGATCATCACAATTATAAAAAAACTGGACAAGTGCGAGTCGGACTCGCGCACTAAAGGTTCCGTACAAACTTACCTATGCAAATAATTCAATTCCCGAATGGAGTCTCAAATATTTTTCCGAACGGCATTTTTTTTTAATATTTGTAACGTATCAACAAATTCACTGTTTGCAGATTAATTCCTATACCTGTGCTATGAGACCTTGCATTGTCCAAATTTCAAGATTATGGGTTAACGGGAATTACTCTATGAATTTTGATTACCGGAGAGTGTCAAAATATACGTTTTTTTGCGACATAAACGGCCGTATCTTCAATTTTCGTTAACTTAGAAGTTTGATTTTTCACAGACTCAAGGGACCGCAGACTTGAATGTATGGTTTTAATTTCAACTCTATACCTCCCTGCGTTCCCAAGATAAAGGCTCTTGACAGATAGACAGACTGACAACCAAGTTATCCTATAAGGGTTCCGTTTTTTTCCTTTTGAGGTACGGAACCCTAAAAACGTATCAATGTCAATCCAATTCCCTAATACTTTGTACAGTTAAAGTACAATTAGGATTTTTGTATTGATTGTGGTGGCTACTAATATTATTTACTGTTTTGTATGTTCATCACATTATTTGTAAGGCGAAAGTTTGTATATGTATGTATATGTTTGTTATTTCTTCACATTCAAACGGATGAATAGATTTGGATGAAATTTGGCACACGGATAGACAAAGCCCTGGAATAGAATGTAGGATGGGTACTCTTTATACCGGAAATATGTTGCTGACTGGCCTGTTGGTCTAGTGGTTAGTGGCCCTGACTGCTATGCCGGAGGTCGTGGGTTCGATTCCCACCTAGGAAAAATGATTGTGTGATGAGCACGATCGTCTGTTCTGTGTCTGGGTGTAATTTATCTATAATATGTATTTAGAAATATATAAGTATGTTTATCAGTTGTCTAGTACTCATAACACGAGCTCTGCTTAGCTTGGGACTAGACGGCGTTGTGGAATATTATTATTTTTATGTTACTTTGGGATTATTTTTTATTGAGTAGTAGTTAACTGGTTAGAGGCAGGACGACTTGATGTTTTCCTTAGGAATGGGAAAAAAGTGGCTCAAAGTCGGGAACAATGGAAGGAATGGAGGGAGGCTTTGCCCAGCAGTGGGACAGAATAGATTAGATATATAATAATATAAGTTTATATTAATTTAGTTAACTGTTTCTCAATTTTATGTAACTGTTCTTTTAAGGGGATACAAATTGACATCCATTTTCACTATTTTTCTTACTGCCGCTCTTACGCGATTATGACGTTATCACACATTATTCATTAGATATTTTGGAAACACAGTATCTTGTGGATATTATCTAGGCTTCTATTAAAATCAATCTGTAAATTTGTGTAAAACTAATCCAGTAAAGACCTCTAAAAATGCTCTATTTTACGTGAAATTTTACACTTCATAATTAACTTGAAAATTAAAATAGTCAAAAAAATATAACAAAAGAAGCCTTGCGAATAACAAAAATTTGTTTCAAAAACTTAAGGGTTTATAAAAAACACGTATATCCTGGAACAAGTTTTGTGAAATATTCGAGTAAATCACGGAATTACCGAATGCTAATAGAGTTTCCAGGCGTTATCTCTCTTTTTTCGCGAGTCTCTTCATCAGCTTTTAAACCATGCTCGATGTTGACGATAGGCGAGTGAAAAAGGAGCTTCTTAATTTTATTCAGTTTTCTTTTACAAAATATTTAGTCTTAGTTACACCAAAAATATTAATTGAACATACTAAACTGCACTAAAATATGTTCTTCTAGGTAGTTTAAGAAAAAGAGACGGCACCCCGTCTCTTTTTCAATTCCCGAATAATTGTTGAACGTCCATTAATAATTGGTGTGAAAAATATGATTTTTGATGTGCAGTTAAAAATATCTCTTTTCTATATAAATGCGGGCGAAGCCGCAGTGCTTAGGCTAGTTATTTATATTTTTGGCCTAACATACTCGATAGCTGAAATGTATTGAAAAACGATTTGAGGAAATAACTTTAAAAACCGACATAGAGTACAGAATAAACATAGTTAACCTTACTGTACTTTAAAGAATTAATTAAACACAAGTACCTACCAAGACAGATTTATTTATTTTTCGTGTCTTTTGTTTTTATAATCTGGAAGGTTCCTTTTAATACGCTTTATATTTACGACTATAGTACAAGTCTTTTGAAATTCAAGACTGATTACTTAACTTACTCCAGAACCCAAATATTTAATATGTTTCCCTGAGCGAGAATTACTATTTTATTTATATTTTTGGGTAATAATTCAACATCAAATAACTTCTCGCGCTCTGGGTGGATCCACCCGTGTTACTTCAGTTGCCCTTTGCGTTCTAGGACCACGAGTTTCATTTTCAGAAATCCACAATGACCATCGGCCCTGCACCTCCCAAAAATAAATCTATGCTTTATAGCTAACTATGAACGTGCTAAAGGCCTAAAAATTGGTACAAAAGAAACATGTTTTAGTTAGGAAAGTGCCAGTTATTTAGGCTTAAAAGCTCCATTAGACTTGGTGAGCCGGGAGCTGGTCAAGGACGTACAATAGCTTCAGCGTGATATTTTGCCGCATACGGAAATCGAACGTGTCACCCCTGCAATTGGTATAATTAGGCACCTAGCTGGTTATTAAGTAGGTACTAAAATACCATTTCTTCTTGCTATGATGTAGGTACTCGTATTTCGTAAATGTTTATTTCACTTTAATTTGATTTGAGAAAATAAAATTACAGAAAATGAGGTTCGAGGAGAACGAAAGTTTGGTATATAAATTGATCTAAGGCCTATGGCAATATCGTACTTACCTACTTCCTTGAAATAATCCTTTTTTCAACACTTTTACTCGAAAACCCGCTCTTATCCCACCGCTTTTAGGCACGCAATACACTGTTTTCCACACTAGTGCAGAAAACTGCGCGTGCTTTCCCCCGCCACAATATTATTACATTTTATCGTATCAGGCTGGGCGCGTTTATTAATTTCTTCGTTAGTGTATGGAATAAAGTCGTTTGATACACGTGCAAATTTATCACTGTAGCCCTCGGCTCCATAAAACCCTCGCCTAAGGCTCGTGCGAATTCCGCCTCGGTCGCAATGACAAACTTTCCGCACTTGTATCAAAATGTACTTATTTAAACTATAATTAATCTCGTCAATTAATATACAAACATCTCGTGTCACACTGTTTGTTATCGATGTCCTACGAAACGGCTTGAGCGTATATATATTTTATTTTTGTGTATATTTGGTAAGTTTGAGAGTACATTGTAGGCTACTTTATCCTCCTACTCCCACCCCCCATTTTCTTCTTTGATAATTTATATGGTAGAACAACGTTTAAAGGTTCAGCTAATAATATCATAAAGAGGAGAGATTTATATTTTTAATTCTAATCCATGAATTTAAAAACTACGGCATCGATTTTAAAAATTCTTTCTCCAGTATAATATGCTAGTTTATCACTGAGTGACATCGGTATAATGTTTCTACTTTCACACAGGCGAATCCGCTGGTAGAAGCTAGTGTATTCATTGAAAATAAGACAGTTATTTCGTCTTTATGTCCCAAAATGGTAATAAACTTATACCTTAGATATTCGAGATTATTATTTGTACAATAATTTATAATATTAAAATATGAATGATAATAATAAAACGTTTGTTTAAGATAACTAGAAACCACATTTGTTAGTGTATAATAACTTATAACGTATAATGTATTTAACGCTCTAATTTCTGCTTAAACAACTTTGATTTGCGTAAGAACTCCTTGGTTCAGTTTACGACCGTTTTTATTTTTATGATATATATAAAAGGAGAAACTGACTGACTGACATATCGACGCACTGCCAAAACTACTGGAAATAGAAGCGTCAAATTTTGCACAAGGTTTCCTTTTATGACGTCGGCAAGCACTAAGAGAGGATTTTTCAAAATTCACCCTCAAAGAGGAAAAAACGGGGATCCAAAGTTTGAATGGAGAAATCTTCCGCAGGCGAAGCCGCTGGGAGAAGCTAGTTATGTATAATGTATTAATGCTCTGATTTCTGCTTAACCAACTTTTATTTGCCTAAGAACTTTCCGTAGTTCAGTTTAAGACAGTTTTTATTGTTATGAAAAAATGAAGACTTATTTTTAGATTTTATTATCTTTATGTAAACGTAAGAAAACAACGTAAGATTAAAAATGTGCAGCGTACCTGCATGGTCTACTTGCAAACAAAACTAGCCTCACACAAAACTATTTTTAACTCGGAAAATGGAAATCGATTTAAAAGTTCCGCATTCAATCCCAACGGGCTTAATTTCCCATCATTAGGTACCGCTTAATGATAGTAAGCACTAAAACTGATATTTAAAAGTAAATTCCATACCTTGTCAAATAGGAAAGTTTCCATGTTTCGTAATACGTAAAAAGTTAGTGGGAACTGCGATGGCGCGTGCTCCCCCCGTCATGGCAGCTGAGGTACTGGCGAGCTTAGGGAAACCCCTGCCTTATATAGCCGCACGCAGGGTGATTCACTGGGAAAGTCAGGAATCGTCTGCTTTCTCTAACAGTACACATTCAACCTTGTTGAATGGATGTTTAATTTTAGAATGAACTGATTTATTCCCAGGGTTCTATCGAATCTTTGAGTGGGCTTTTGAAAGAGTGGACCTTTTGCATTAATGAATGGATTTGATACATAATATTGTTTTAAATGAAGGAAATGTCAGTGCGAAAAATTCCGTATACAGATGGTAATTTATAATATGGAAAACCAAATCTAGTACCCGTACTGATTATATAAACTTGCGTAGGGTTTAATAAAGTGTATGCATATTTAATCGTCTTAAGATGGTTCAGCTCACTTTGCGGTCTATCCTTAAAGTTGTAATATTCAAAAATATACACTCAAAATATATTTCAAATATATAGGCTCCTGCTTTTCGGAATATATCCCTGGCGTGCACCGACCGCCTTCAGCTCTTGGGAGTTGAAGTTTCCTCGAACCTTAATTTTGGGCGCTTCATTGACTCTAAAACCAAGGTAGCTGCTAGGAAACTCGGCGTTCTTGCAAAGGTCCGGCGGTACTTGACACCGGAACAGCTTTTAATGTTATACAAAGCACAGGTCCGATCGTGTGTGGAGTACTGCAGCCACATATGGGCTGGTGCTGCAAAATTCCACGTAGCAGCTTTTGACTCGGTGTAAAGGCGTGCGAAGAGGCTAATTGGTGATCCAGATTTGGTTAAGTCCAATCTTCAAAGCCTTGAGCATTGGCGTAGGGCAGCCAGCCTTTAGGTGTTTTACAGGTTGAATTTTGGAGAGTGTGCGCGGGAATTGCATGACTTGTTTCCGGCAATTCTACCATCGGGCCACCCGACGTATCCATCCTTACGTTGTTGATACCTCTACGGTCCTGACTAAGCGTTTCGCCTCGTCGTTTAAACCGTGTACATCGTAGGACAAGGAACAATTTGCCTGCTGCGGTCTTCCAATCCAATTATAATTTGGGTGTCTTCAAGGCTAGAGTGAATAGGACTTAATAAACCAGTGCCTCACCATCAACGATTGCATCACTGCTTACCATCAGGTGGGATTGCAGTCAAGCACTATTTTATATCAAATAAAAAATATTACCCACTATTTCCATAAATGGATACACTTCTAACAAAAAAAAAATCTGCAAAAAGACTCACACATTGGCATTACAAACACGAAAAACCACTCAACATTAGTACTAGTAATCACGTACAGAGTGCCTTCGTAAAGTACAAAATAACGCGGTGTCCTTTATCAATGGTAGTCCATTGATAAATAAAGGACATTTGAATGTCCTGTCCCGTCCTTTTTAAATGTCACCCGTTCGTAGCTCGTAGCACGAGCGCAAGGCGCGTAGGCGCGTAGCTACGTAGCGGCCTAGCTACGAAGTGCTGAAATATTGACAGTCACATAAAAGTGGGCCGTGTTTGATTTATTTATTATAGAAGAAAATGGGTTCTGTGGAAGTTTATTTTTTTATTATTTTCGTGTTCTCATAATCATCATCATTTCAGCTGAAAGTCCAACAGTGGACGTCATAATAATATCATTTAAAAGAGTGCTCATGGAGTTTCTTGCACGTTCTTCTCCATAGAGATCTACGCTTTGGAACGTGCAATTAAACTTCACTTTTTTTGACTGACCGACATTTTGACAATTCAAAAGTGCCTGTAATTGGTCTATTTGAAATAAACGTTTCTTATTTCTGATTACCACTTCGCCTTTTTTCACTGATCCGTCTGTTGATGGTTCTTTAGCACAGTTAGTGTTTTTTTAATTTTTTTTTTATTGATATGTTCGCGTTTGATTACTATCTCACCCGATGGTAAGTGATGATGTGGTCGACGATGGAGCATGCTTGCCTAGAAGTAATCTTTTCACTCACTCTCACGGTAGGCGCAGTGGCTGAGTGGTTGGCTGCTGCGTTGCGTATCGTGAGTTCGATTCCCGCATGGAACAAATATTTGTATAGCCTACTCATAAGTGTTCTGGTTCTGGGTAGCTTGTGAATGTGAGTTTACGTACCCACGATACAGAAGTGATTCCTAGTGTGGGGAAAAAACTTACCGATTTTCCTCCAAGTCTCGTTGATCCCGGCCGTCCGTTGTCGGTTGATATTTACAGATCTATGGCGGCCGTTAAGTTATAAGACAAAAAAAATAGGATTATTAGCTTATAACCTATTTTAGTAAATATACACTACTCAAGACAATAAAATATAATATTCCACAACTATCACACAACGCCGTCCAGTCTCAAGCTAAGCAGAGCTTGTGTTATGAATACTAGACAACTGATAAACATACTAATATATTTCTAAATACATACATATTATAGATAAATTACACCCAGACACAGAACCAATGATCGTGCCTATCACACAAACATTGGTTCTGGGTGGGAATCGAACCCACGACCTCTGGCATAGCAGACAGGGCCACTGACCACTATAGACCAAGATCCCAGAGCTGTCAGACATAACTTATTATCACATGGATGAAACCTTAGGTTCTCGATAGCGTCTCATGTGCTTTGAATACCTGTGTACTTGTGGAGCTCCCCCTTGGGGAACTTTGGCAGGTACGAGGTGAGAAAGGGAACTAAAAACTAACGAGTTACTTAACTTAATGTTTTATGGCTGATTTTTATATAAGTTTTGTAGAATATTATTCTAAAGTAGTATCATAAGTGTCAGACACTTTCCATGGATTAAAACTTTTGTCAGATACCTTAAAGCTCAAAAAAAAAAAAAAACTTATTTTTACATTTCTGATTTTTAAATATATTATTGAAGTAACTATCACAAAGTTATATTTCAGTAGTCAGACTAATTGTGGTGACCAAATATCCAGTCAGCTGAGCTGAGAAGTTGTCGACTCTGGCTTGAGATAACATTTGCATCGTCATCGTCTTCATTTCAGCTGAAAGGCGTCCACTGTTGGACATAGGCCTCCCCTTAGTGTCGCCTAATGACCGGTCCTATAAGTCTCTCACCATGTCATCGCCCTACCTTGTGGGAGGCCTTCCAACGTTGCGTCTTTCGGTACGTGGTCGCCACTCCAGAACCTTTCGTTCCTATCGATCTTTTTTTAGGGTTCCCTACATCAAAAGGAAAAAACGGAACCCTTATCACTTTTTTGTCCGTCCGTCTGTCTGTCACCATTTATCTCAGAAACGTGTGGAGGCATCGAGTTGAAATTAAAACCGTATACTCAAGTCTGCGGTCCCTTGAAGCTGTGAAAAAATAAAACATCTAAATTAACGAAAAAAAAAGATACGGCCGTTTATGTCGCAAAAAAACGTACATTTTTCAACACTCAAAGGAATCAAAATTCATAGGGTACTTCCCATTCACCCAGAATCCTGAAATTTGGCATAAAGCATAGTGAAAAATCTTCGTGATAAAATTTGGGAATCGAACTGTTTTCATAGGTAAGTTTGTGTGGAACCCTCAGTGCGTGGGGCCGACTCGCACTTACCCTGTTTTTTTTTTTTATTGTTATGGAATTTACATCTTTACATACCTTAACAAAAAATATATTGAAAAGAAGTTCCTTATATAGCTGTATAGAACAATCTAGAACAATACATTGTCCTTTAGGTACGGAACTCTAAAATCTTCACCGCCGTTTTGTAAGCAAACTAAGTAATACGCATAAGTTATTAATACGAAGAAAGCCCAAGATTTCATCTTTAGAGCAAATGCCTTGAACTTTGTCTTGTTTGACCTAAGTTAGATAAACTCACTTAATAAATATTTGTAGCACCGAATAGAAATGTAACAGAGTCCACAATTTTAAAAGTCCGAAACTTTTGTAGAATCTAGAATTCTAGATCTTGATTCTAGGCTAAAACTTAAAACACAAAAGTTACTTTCTAAATATCAAATCTAAATATATTTAATAAAGCAAAATTTAAAGAGAATAGAATAGTCAGTTGATGGGACTGAAGCCGGGAGCAAAAGTTAGTCTATATATATAAGGAAGGAATAAATATCATTTATCATTTAAATATCATTTAAGGAGAAACTAACTGACTGACATATCAACTCACATCCAAAACTACTGGGACTAAGAGCGTGAAATTTAGCATAAGGTTTCCTTTTATGACGTAGGCAAGCACTAAGAGAGGACTCTACAAACTTCACCCCCTGAGGGGATGAAACGGGGGTTCTAAAGTTTGTATGGAGAAACCTACTTTCACGCAGGCAAAGCCGCTGGCAGAACCTAGTCTACACTAATATTATAAATAGGTAAAGTTTTTTTTTGTTTTTATGTTTTTTTTTGTTTGTAGAAGGAAATCTGTCAAAATACTGATCCGATTGCCAAAAATTTTTCACCGATAGAAAGCTGCTTTATTCCTGAGTGACATAGGCTATATTTTATGTCCGCGAGTAAAGCCGCGGGCAAAAGCTAGTATAGCGTAAATTGAAGTAATAAAGTCTTATTCCTGTTATGTTGTGTGTCTATTCTGGTCTTTAATAATATGTAAAGTACTATTTCAGAAGAACTTTGTACATTAGAGAGATCTGAGATTAGCTTTGTTCATCTAGGTTAATATTACATTACTAGGAATCAATGTCGTTACTTATCTTTGGAAACGGAATAAAAAGATGAATGAACGCAATGGTTGTTCACATAAAGTCGAAGTCAAAAGCATTTATTTCAAATAGACTATTTACAGGGACTTTTTTGTAATCAAATGCAGATCAGTCCAAAATAAAAAGTGAAGCTAAATTGCACGTTCCAAAGCGTAGATCTCTATGGAGAAGAATGTGCAAGAAACTCCATGGCCACTCTTTTAAATTATATTGTGAGTTACATATAATCTAAAATATTACTTGTTGCATAACGTTCATTAGACGTGAAAGTCGAGAAAGATAAGTAAATCTATACCTATACAATTATAATAGGATAAACTGACTGACATATCAACGCACTGCCGTAACTAATGGGACTAAGGTCATGATTGCACAAGGTTTTCTTTTATGATGTAAGTTAGCAATAAGAAGGGTATATTCAAAATTTTACTTTTAAGGTGTTTAAAAGGGGGAAATTCGTTTGTAGGTAAAATTTTATTTCTTGGGCCCATGTACTTGAAACTTAGCATATCTAAATAGTAACTAAGTAAATCTATATATATAAAAGGAGAAACTGACTGACATATCAACGCACAGCCGAAACTACTACTACAAACGGGGGTCTAAAGTTTGTATAGAAAAACCTATTTTCAAGCAGGCAAAGCCGCTGGGTGAAGCTAGTATGTAATAAATTTTGTCATTATTCGTTTTCGGAACTACCCCAACTAGAATAAACTAGGATTGTATCTTTTATTTCTAGGGATAATAAACTTGAACCTTAGCAGTTTTTCATTACTACCCTCAAAATACGATTTAAGGGGTGTTACATTTTTTATGAAAACTTTCTCGCGAAAAATCTCGCTGCCAAAGTGCTAGTCAATTATATTTGTTTTTAAGGTTGTCGACATGTGAGATGTAGACTTAAGTGGGAACTACATTAGACCGACGCACACGTGGGCCACGCTTGATTTGTACGCAGAATCGTGACGCGTGGCGTGAATCTAAAGTAACTCTACAGTCTT
This sequence comes from Mythimna pallens, assembly GCA_961205895.1. Taxonomy (NCBI): domain Eukaryota; kingdom Metazoa; phylum Arthropoda; class Insecta; order Lepidoptera; family Noctuidae; genus Mythimna; species Mythimna pallens. The sequence continues at coordinate 19,637,439 of OY540837.1, forward strand.
CACTTCTAGTTGCTATATAAAATTGTTGGAGACCAACGCGCATAGATTGGCGTACGTGGCCCACGTGTGCCCAATGCAGTTGTACCTTTATCATTGTACCGATTTTCATATCAGCCAACGGCTGCGATCTTTGGCCAACACCTAAGGAGACTATTGCTAGGCGACTGGATCGAGCGCTTGATTCAGAAAACGGTACTTCTAGACACGGCTAGTATTGTTAGTAGGTTCCTAAGCTCTCTCTAGAGACCTAACCGCTGGTAGCTTGGACCCTATGTCAGAGGCCGGTTAGTTACTATATTTTTTAAATATTTTATAAAAGTCAATTTTTTTTTAAAGTCTAAGATACATTAGCGGACCAAATGTTCCTGTAACATGACGCGCAACGCTCAATCAAAACGTTACGGGGGGTCCCGCAATTTACCCCCCCCCCCCAATATTTTACAAAGCATTCTCGTTACATGGGACATGTTGTTGGACAATTTGACAGAGATGTGCGTCATGTTGGAGGACAATTTGTCCCCGAGGCTTTATTTATTTATTTATGTACACACACACACTTAAAAATGAAAATAACAAGAGCAGACAGAAGAGCACAAAGGTACTGCTTATTTCAAATGAAATTTCTTCCAGTAGACCGGCGACAGGAGAGTTGAATGAGAGATGTAGATACAGTGTATACAAATAAGTTAGAAAATTAAAAAAAATAAAAAAAAATAATATATACTACATTATCTAAATACTTTATTGTTGACTTTCAATCTGTACAACCAAGAGAGGCGTTTTTTGCTGAAAAAATAAAAATAATTATTTTTAAACGTTTTGCGTATCACCGACGCTCAAGTAAACCACGAACAATTGATAATTGATTGTGTCTCATTAGTTGAGTCTTCATAATTAATAACTAAGTATTATACTTTTGTGCCAACGACCACTTAGATAGGTATGTATTTCTTAATTTTTATTTATGTAGATCTTTCTGTCTTTGTTACCTTTTTTTTGGGGGAAGAAATCATTACATAAGCTTCTCATCGACTCGGGTTCGGCCCTTATCGAACGGCGATCAACCCATTACCCACCGTCCGCAAGCCCGCGCCTTCGGTGGCTGCAATTACCAACGCCAGGGTCGTCTCCTGCGGTGGCTGGGACGTAAGGATCTGCCGGATTATCCACTTGCGTTACTGTTTCGCAGAAGAAGATTGTTTCCCATCCCCTCTAGCTCCATACCATAGCCTGGACAAGGGAGAAATAATGCGAGAAGTGGCCGCCGCCATGTTTTTGTTACGTGTATTAAGGTACAAGTTGGTAGCCAACTGCACGCAGCAGCAGCAGACGACGTGTCGTAGTTTCTATGTATTTCTATGAAATTCCCTCCGTAGTTAGCGACATGAAGCTAGCGATGCGTCGTCGAGCGGCAGACGGCAGTGTCGTCCGACCGCAGATCAGTAGTGCCGCTGACGCCGGAGCAACGATTTGTCGATTATTCTCGAACACGTCAGACATCTTGTTTCACGGAGCACTCGGAACCAACTGGATGCCATCTGCTGTTGCCGTCTGCAGTCGGGTTCGTAATCATGACTGCTGCGACGTGACGCTACGACGTGTCGTGACGACATGAAGCGACGACATGTCGTCTGCTGCTATTGCGTTTAGTCGGCTACCAACTTGTACTTTAATAGTAGTAATGTAGCAAGTTAACGTGCGTTAAACGACGCACGTTAACGTTCGATTTCATATTTGACATCTTAATGTTTACGATACATCGGTTCAGGATGATGTAATGAGTGAGTTAAGGGAATCCAAACTCGACATATTCACTGTTTGTCATATCAACCGCTCTTACGCGATTATGACGTTATTACACATTTTTCATTAGATATTTTGAAAACACAGTATCTTGTGGATATTATCTAGGCTTCTATTGAAATCAATTTATAAATTTGTGTAAAACTAATCTCTTTGAAAATCTGCTATTTTGCATGAATTTGACACTTCATAATTTACTCAAAAATTTAAAAAGTCAAAAAAGAGAAGAGAAACCTTGCAAATTTTATCAAGATTTTGAATGATGTCAATTTTTTTCAAGAACTTTTAAGGGTTTTAAAAACACACGTATTTCCTGGAACAAGTTTTGTAAAATATTCGAGTAAATCACGGAATTACCGAATGCTAGCAGAGTTTTCAGGCGTTATCTCTCTTTTTTTGCGTTGCATTTTCGTCAAACATCGCATTAGATTGCGTTAGATGAATTAACAAGCTTTTAAACCTTGCTCGATGTTGACGATAGGCGAGTGAAAAAGGACCCTCTAAAGAGAGCAATAAACAAACCATTTCAGACCACGCAACTGATTTATTGTGATAGGCTTTAGATTTGCAATTCACAAGGAACCGTTTGACAGTTTATAGGCACTTGTTATCCGCATAAAGTCTAAAGATCAAGGATAGCTCTTGGAGTCCTGATCACTTCTTCTATCGTCATGCCAGTCAAAGCGTGTATGTCACACAGTGCTTCGTCAAACAGTGCTTCTTCACACAGTGCTTCGTCAAACAGTGCTTCATCACACAGTGCTTCGTCTCGTTGTCTGACTTCAGTACTTTTGACTTCATCATTATCGTTTCAGCTTAAAGACCATCCGTTGTTGGACACAGACCTCCCCCAAGTGTCGCCACAACGAATGGCCCTGTGCGTCCTTTCACAGGAGAACCATGGTTACCAACTTAACCCGAAGATTCGAAGAATCGAACCCGCTTTCATATGTATGAAGGCCATGTGGCCCAGGACTAGTGGGACAAAATATGGTATGAAAAAGTTCGACGATATAACCTAAAAAAAAATTAAAATCTTACAGAAGGGAGGAAAAACCGTAGAAACATGATTGAGTATGAGTTTGCTTAGGCTACTATGTTAGTTGTATTTGGTTGTATTGTTAAAATCTATATATATATATTATATATATATATAATAATAATAATAATAATAATATTCCACAAGTACAACAAGGCAGGTAGGTTCCTTATAGGATGTAAACATTCGCTAAGAACGGATTTTACGAAACTCTACCCTTTCGTAAAATCCGTTCTAAAAACGTAAAACGGGGGTCGGAAGTTTGTATGGAAAAACCTACTTTCACGCGGGTGAAGCCGCTGGCAGAAGCTGGTATTGAATATTACTCAAGTATTTAAATAGTTTAAACTAAAAATCATTGGTACTGGCTCTCAACTTTATTATAGGTTTTTTTTTTGCTGGATTTTTCGAAAGAATTACGACGGCTCTTGAACAGAGCAACTGAAGAAACACAAGTTTGTTTTAGCCAGTAAAAGTCTGACACTCCCTCTCGCTCGCTCCACCTAGAGCAAATGTGGTGAATTCCTACGTTAGAGAAGTATATTAAAGCTGTCGAGGCACAGTTGACATAATAGCTAACAAGCTGCAATTTTTCTGGACACATTTCCGTATGATAGGGAAGTTACTTACGAGTTGTAGGTCGTGTGTTCAAACCTAGCCAGGCGTATTACTTTGTGTAATATTTTATTTCATCACCACTGCTCTTAAAACGGTGAACGAAAACATCTAACATCGTGAGGAAACCGACATGTTCTAGAACCAAAAATTCGAAGTGAATTATGGGCCATTCTCTCTCCAAGAGAGAAAGCTTCAGCCCCAGTTACGGGAAAATTGTAAGACTGATTAAGGTTTAATAATATTATGATAGACTATTATATTATGATAGGTAGTGTTAAGGTTAGATTGGAATGTCACTCAGTAGTCAGACTGACGACGAACAAATGAAATTAAAACCCTACTAAAAACTACAGTCTCCACATTTACGTAATCCCTACTTACTCTGAACTACCCCATAAAACCATAAAACCCGCAGTCGCCTCGCCCGTCCCCCGTCCGATTCGCATTGGGCACTTGTTACAATCAATGCTTGGCATTCTCCCAGCCGTCCCGACCCGGCAGAGCGGCGCCGGCTGATTTTATTAGCTTTGTCTAAGATGACGCGCAGCAAATAAATATTGTGATATGATAATTATAAAAGCTAAAGTTTTTTGTGTACCTATGTTTGTAACAGCTTTACGCTCTAACGGCTCAATGGATTTAATTACGTAAACGGGTATGTGTTCATGTCCTGGAATGGATGTAAGGTTTTTTCCGAGAATATGTTTCCTTTTAATTATTTCCTACATTCACACGGGCGAAGCTACTGACAGATAGTGGAGATTTATTAGACACTAGCTGCCCCCGCGGTTTCACCTAAGTTTAGGCTACTGCTCTGCTCCCGTGGGTCGTAGCGTGATATTATATCGTGTATAGCCTTCGTTGATAAATGCGCTATCCAACATTAAATGATTTTTCAATTCGAACCTGCCCCTCTAGCCAAGTTACGATCGTTTCGTTTGCGTCGAACGCCTCGAATTGGCCACGCCTCCGATTCTTTTGTTCTGACCATGTGACTGAGTGTTGAGATGACGTTAGAACAAAGGAATCGGAGGCGTGGCCTACTCGAGGCGTTCGATGCAAACGAAACGATCGTAACTTGGCTGGGGGGCTGTGTTTCCTGAGATTAATAGCGCATTCAACCAAACTGGTCAACTTTTCAGCTCCATAATATTACTAGCGACCTGCCCTTCCTTCGCATGGGTGTTAGATATCTTCAAAACTCTCGGTTTTTTTCTACTATAATACGCAAGTGTTATACACGAAAACCTTCATGAATCACTGTTGTGAATCATGAAACAATGTTGATGAAGACTGCAAAAAAATCCGTTGAGATTTTTTTGCGATTATCGCGTTCATACAGACAGACGCATAAAACAACAAAGCCCCCCATGCTTTGTTGTTTTATAATAACATGATTAAGGAAGAATCTAAAGTATTTTGTGCACCTTTTGAGGTGGGAAATCATCAAATAACTTCTCCCACTCTGGGTGGAGAGAGAAGAAAGAAAGAAAACACGTTTATTTGTCATACAGATACACACAATGAAGTAATAAGTAGATAGAAACTTAAATACATCAACATTGTGTGTCTCATGGCTGCACCATATACTTAGGTGAGGCGGGAGGGAGTGTCAGACTTTTACTGGCTTAAACCCGCCCGTGTTCCTTCGCGTTCCCTTTGCGAGGTCCAAGGTAACTCTACCGAACAATTGCCCAGCCCACTCCTTTAGAATACTAAACTTGAGTAGATAATTTAATAATTTTAGACAACTAGTTTTAATAGGTGGTTTTAGAACTTGAAAAGAGCCTCGACGATCTGAAATCACACAATTCAAACCACTTAAGAGTTCAACAGACACAAACTGAAGAGTTGATACAAACACTTAGTTGAGAACGCACTGGGTAGTTTGGCCGCAACACTTAAAGGAGTCTGCCCGCTACACCGTACCAAAACATGTCAGGTAAAAAAATATTCCTTTTATTAATATTTATTTATTTATATTTATATATACTTTATTGTACAACAAGATAATAAATGATACATATGAGCCTTATATCAAAAAACATACAATTGGCGGCTTTATCGCATTCCGCGATCTCTTCCAGGCAACCTGGTATGGAAAGAGATTATCTGGACATTAAATGGGGTTGCACTTGGTGCATTACAAAAAAAGATAAAAAAAATTGGAGAGAAATAAAGTACATACTTAACACTAAAATACATACTTAAATACATACATACTAAATAATTATATAGGCGAGGAAACAAGTGACAACTACAATTAATACAGCTAAAAACGAAACAAAATTACAAGGACAAGTAATATTCTTTCACAAGTGTTTTAAAAATATGTAGCGATTGCGCGCGTTTTATTGACACTGGCAGTGCATTCCACAGACGAGTGGCCTGGACAGTAAAGGACTTATCCAGAAACGTAGTGGAATGCATCGGCATTTTGAGTCTCAAGTTATCTGATGACCTAAGAGATTTCGTATGCGAATCACAAAGAAATTCAAACCGTTTCTTGAGATAAAGAGGGGTAAAATGGGAAAATAGCACATTATACAAAAGGGAAAGAATACGAGCATTCCGGCGAAGGCGAATTGGCAACCACTTGAGCTTAACACGGAACTCGGAAACATGATCATATTTGCGTAAACCAAATAAGAACCTTATGCAAATTTTTTTAAGTCGCTCAAGTTTATCCAGTTGTACTTCAGTGAGGTCAAGATAGCTGGCATCAGCATAATCAAGGATGGGAAGAAGAAGAGATTGAGCAAGCGCAATCTTGGTGGCAGTCGGTAGAAAATTACGCAGTCTTTGCAAAAATGCAGCAGATGCGAATAATTTACGACTAACTTCCTGTAGCTGGGCAGTCCACGAGAAATTCGCATCGATAAATATCCCCAAGTTCTTAACTTTCTCACTGATGGGAATTATGGAATTATCAAAAGAAACTAGGGGAAGAGTCGTCCAGTCGATCTTTGAGATCGTCCTAGAACTGCCCACCACAATAACCTGCGTCTTTAGGGGATTCACCGAAAGTCCGTACCTCTTGCTCCAGTCACACATACGGGCCAGATCACGGTTTAAGATCATGATGGCCTCAGATAAATTTCCGAGAGGAGCTCGAGAATAAATTTGCAGATCATCAGCATAAAGGTGGTAGGAAGAAATTAATTCGTTGGAGATTGAGTTAATAAAAACAGCGAAGAGTAAAGGAGATAAAACGCCACCCTGTGGTACCCCGGCAGAAGTACTACACCAGGAAGACATGGTCTCTCCGATGCAAATACGTTGCCGGCGACCGAACAGATAACTACGAAACCAGTCAATTACCGATGGAGATATGTTAAGAGAGGAAAGAATGCCAAGCAAAATATCAAAATTCACAGTATTAAACGCATTACTGAAATCAAGTAGAGCCAAAACCGTTAGATTTCCCATTTCCATGGCTGATCTTATATCTTCAGTAATGTTAAGAAGCGCTGTAGTGGTGCTATGACCAGAACGGAAGCCGGACTGGAAGGGGTTAAGGAGATTATTTTTGGAGAGGAAGGTGCTTATTTGGTTGTGGATTAGGCGTTCAAGGACTTTGGAGAGGAATGGTAAGACAGATATTGGACGGTATTCAGAGAAGGATGTGGGATTGGACTTTTTTGGTAAAGGAATAATTTGAGCATCCTTCCATGAGCATGGAAAGACACCACTAGATGTAGAAAAATTAAGAATGTGACAGATCACAGGTAGAATAAAATCTAGCACTGGGAGTAACATTTTCCGGCTGATACAGTCACTTCCGGCCGCATTTGAAGTTATCGACAGTATGCTCCTCTTAACATCACATGCGGAAAAATGACCAAAAACAAATGGAGAATAATTGGGAGTCGGAAGAGATGAAAGATGGTTCAATGTGTGTAACTTTATTGTCCTATCAAAATTGGACGAAGCTGAAAAATGATTGTTCATTGCATCAATGTTAATATCTTTAGGAATAGTATCTTGTTGTGTTCAATTTCCAAACTTTGGATGCGTCCCCATTTTGGACAGAATCATGAATGTAATGGCGATTAGCATTCCTACACACCTTATTGCAGTATTTACGGATAGACACATATCTGTTCCTGTTAGAGTCGTTAGGGTTACGCTTAAATTTAGCCTTAGCCGTGGCTTTTTTATTCATTAAGGTTCTTATTTCGTCCGTCAGCCACGGCGCCGGCAAATGTTTTACCTTAACTGATCGAATAGGAGCGTGTCGATCGTATAGCTCAACAAGTTTAGTTGTAAATAAATTTACTTGCTCATCCACCGAAGTCGAGGCAAATAGACTTGACCAGTCTATATTGCTGGCATCCTCACATAGACTGTCAATGTTCATACCACCAAAATTGTGTTGCATCAGAATTTTGGCTTTAGCCTTAGGTGGACGAATTTTATATGAAAGAAAAATCAGATCTTTTATTGAAAAGTACAAGACCAACAATCATCGTTTCAAGTCATGCACTGAGAGTATTGGTACCAGCAAAATAAGCATGCTTGTGCGCGCAGGTGGCTATGGCTATGGTGGTTATGTTGAGTATACGGGTTATAAACGCGTATGATGACCGTTCCGTGAACGGATACTTTCTAGTTGGCATAGTAAACCGTGTCTTGTTTCTTTCTCTGTTTAACACGTCCTATCACATCCCATGTATAGGAAGAAAAAAAAACAATACCATGAATAGCTAAGCCGAAACAGTTTTTTTTTGGGTGGGTAATCATCTAATGACATTTGTGTGTTTCTAATTTCGATTAAAAATAATACCTTCTTTCTGTTTCACAAAGCCGAAAAATATAATCTACGAGTAAGTCGTGTAAAATATGCCATATACAATATACTCGCCGCTCCGCCAAGTGTCTGTTTTCTTAGAGAATAGCACAGCTGGGTTCCTACGGTTTCGCTGACATCACTATGAGGCGCGCGTTGAACACTACACGCCGTCGACGACTCGGGCTCGGTCCTTAACGGACGGCCGTACGTTGACCAACCCGCCATTACTCGTCGTCCATAAGCCCGCGCCTACGGTGGTCGGGGATCTCCCGGCGACTCGTGTCGCCCGAGGCGTCTCCTGTCACGGCGGCTACGACGTGGGGATATCCATTCCCTCACGGTTGCGGCCATCTCCTTTCCTTTTATTTCTAACTGCCTTAATTTTTTCATCTATTCGCCTTTGCAGAAGGAGGTGATAGCGAAACAGCGCTTGGTGGGACGCCGCCGCCGATCGTTTCCACGAGGCCACGGGGGTGATCCGCCCATCGGGGCACACCATCATATGCTCCACCGTTTCCTCCGAGTGGTACGAACACCCATTGACAACGATGTGGATTCTTTTATACTCATTGCGCCTACATATTATTATCAGTTTGGTTATTTACATGTATATTGTAGTTAAATTCCGCTGTAAAAAAATTAAAAAAAAAAATGCCAATATAATCGACTAGTTTTAAAGAATAAAAACTGTAGCTTTAAATCTTCCCAGTGCGTTACCATTAGCCACTTAAAATAAACCTTCAAAATGTCGAATGCTATTCAGCATCTTGAAAGGTTACTTAATTATAACTATCTCTAAGAGCTTTTCAACTTAGAATGTTACTTTAATTCGTAATAAAGTATTTATCTTCTTTTTGAATAAGTTTTCTATTTTCAAATTAATATTCTTCGTGTATTTTCTATCTGTTTATTGTTTATTGTATTTACAAAGACAAACTTTTATTTATTTATTTAAACTTCATGCAACACATATAGGCGTATTTAATGCCTTCATCATCATCATCATTTCAGCCGAAAGACGTCCACTGCTGGACATAGGCCTCCCCCAATTGTCGCCACAATGAACGGTCCTGTGCGTCTCGCATGTATCGGACTCCCGCAACCGTCATCGGTCCACCTTGTAGGAGGCCTTCCAACGCTACGTCTTCCGGTACGTGGTCGCTATTCCAGAAACTTTCGGACCCAACGGCTTAATGCCTTAGGCATTCTCAACCAGTCAACCAAGGGTGGTGAAGAGAAAACATTGAAGGGGCATACAAAAAAGATTATTAAGAAAACAAAGGTACAAATGTATATTATACTCTAATGTTTGTATAATGTGTGGCACCATGCCTCAGTAACTCTTAACTTGCGAGAGATTAACAATGTTTTATTTATTTATTTACAAACACTTGTACAACGTTACGGAGGAAATCCAAAGTGTTGTACAGTAGAAACTTACAAACTAAAAAAATACATTAAATAAAAACCATTTAGTGGGATCGGTCGTTGTGGAGACGCTTGGGGGAGGCCTATGTCCAACAGTGGACGTCTTTGGGCTGAAATGATGATGATGATGATGGGATCGCAGTCAAGCACTTGTTTATATTAATAACTAGCTTCTGCCAGCAGCTTCTCCCGCGTGAAAGTTGGTTTCTCCATACAAACTTTGAACCCCCGTTTCATCCCCTTAGAGGGTGAATTTCGGAAAATCCGTTCTTAGCGGGTGTTATAGTTTCGATGATTTCGTAATTAATCAGTGAGTGGTATTTCGCTTTTATAGATAGATAGATGTTATGGTGGGATAGCAGTCATCGCTTGTTTATTAAATATTCAATTTAAAAAAAATATTGAGTAGCGTAATTAGAGACACAATAGAAAGACAATGACCGAGCGAGCGCCGGCGTTCGCTCGGGGTTTAATGAATTAAGTGTTATTCAAATTCAAATTCAAAGCATTTATTTCAAATAAACCATTTACAGGCATTTTTGAAATGTCAAGAAGTTAGTCAGTCAGAAAAAATGATGCTAATTGCACATTCCAAAGCGTAGATCTCTATGGAGAAGAATGTGCAAGAAACTCCATGGACACTCTTTTCAATCGTGTTTTGCAATTACAAATATCTCTGTTACATGTTTCTTGTCGCTATCATGTGAGAACAATGTCAATAAAGTAAAAATATAAACTAAATATGGATATTAAAATAGCAACTGGCAGCTAAGAGATGACTAGTCTCAACTGACAGCGCCCGTTCACGGACCTGACACGAATGCAGCACTCAGCTCAACCATTTTGAAGGGAAACCGAATGATCCAACACACGCGCCACCATCAGTGAGACATTTGAGTGAGCATGACAAACTCTCAACTGCCATGCTCCTTTATGTCAAACAAGTCCAATAATAACCTAAAAACCATAAAATAGCTCCATGGTACTCACATTTACAAACTTTGAAAAAAATGCTTCTACATTATACAATACTAAATACAATAATAATTATTTCATCATCATCTCTCTAACCTTTTTCCAGGTTGGCTTTCCTACAGTCAAATCGGATGCAGCGTAATACCCGTGTTTTACATGGAACGACTGCCAATGAGACCTCCACAACCCAATTACTGGGCAACACGATATACCTTGGATAGACTGATGGTCAGACTTTCTACCTGTCCTACCTTAAGTGTTAGTATTTAATGTTCGTAATTAACCCCCAGCCGCAGGGATCCCGATTTCCAGCCACCGTAGGTGTGGGCTCGCGGACGGCGAGCAATGGGTAGCTCTGAAAGGAAAAAACCCGGGGTCCTGGAATACAAGGCAACGAAGTAAAATAGGAGTGGGGTTTAATCAGTAAAAATCTGACACGCCATCCCGCTCCACTCTTGGGCGGGAGAAGTCATGTAAAATAATTTTCGTAATTAATACAAAAGTACGTAAGTATTAAGACCTTGATCCACATGATGTTAGTAAAACACACTACACTTATAAGCTACGTTAGTTCATTAATGTACAAAACACAGTGAGCCACTGATACACAATTACTGTCAACAACTCTCATAGCACTGAAATCTATATAATTTGTATATTGGCTGACTAACTACCGATAGGACGATTAATCTCCATTTTCCTTTCACAGGGACATCTAGAAGTTTCTACTGTATTTACTTTTCAATATAAACAGAAAGACAAACATTGGAAGAACAGCGACTGAAAGCATTTTTATGTTTAGCAACGTTGCTGAAATGAACCATTTTGGTGTAGCCGTGAGGCAGACACGATGTTTTTTCGAACTCATCTATATATAAGGTCCATGGCATTCGCGCCCCTGCCGCCGGGATTCCGATCCCGATTTCCGGTCACCGTAGGCACGGGCTTGCGGGTCCGATCGGTAACCGTCCGGACCGAGCCCAAGTCATCGACGGCGCGTAGTGTTCCATGCGCGCCTCAAGGAGATGTCAGCAGCCGTAGGGGCCCAGCAAGGTCGAAGCCTACTGGGGCCATGGGTGATGCGAAAGAAATCTCCGGGAACCTGGAACAATGGTAAAGAAGGAACAGGAGTTATCTATACATAAGGAGAAACTGACTGACTGACATATCAACATACAGCGGAAACTACAGGGCCTAGGTGCGTGAAGGCACAAGGTTTTCTTTTATGACGTAGGCGAGCACTAAGAGAGGATTTCCCACAATTCACACCTTAAAGGGATGAAACGGTGGTTGAAAGTTTGTATGGATAAACCTACATTCACGCGGCTGGCAGAAGCTAGTCATATCATAAGCCCCTATGGCTGCATTTCTTATTGTAAAATGGCTGAATTACTTACTTATGATTTTAAGATTCAAAATTGTTGGTACACCACGCATTTAACTTTAAGCTCCAGAAGAGATTGAGATCCTTTGAGATCTAATTATATCGATGTTGTGGCCAGATTATAGAAATAGATCACTTCATGAAATGGCCAAGTAAAACTGGCCAGATCGTTTTAAACTTTAAATTTTGATGATATTTCAATCCTCATTTGGCCTACTTTCTGTGACCTTTTATTATCATATCATTGATGTAGGATACATCAATGATATGGCCAAACGAGGATTGATATATCATCAAATGTTAACGTTTAAACGATCTGGCCAATTTTAATTGGCCATTTCATAAAGTGATAAATTCCAAGATCTGGCCAGGACATCGATCAAACAGATAGTGCAAGAAGAACTGCATCACTGTCACTAACACTAGATTGTAAGCTGCTTGTAATACTAACAAAATATATGTATCGATGTCGAGTTATCGTAACTGTTACATTTTTTTTAGGTGGAAAAATCATCTAATGACAAATCTCGCTCTTGGGCGGAGTGAGAGACTTTTACTGACTAAAAACCCACTCCTGTTCTTTCTTTGCCTTCGTCCCAGGGCCCCGGGTTTCACTTTAACTGTCAGATAAGTTAGCGTTTGTATCCTTTCTGCATGGTTGGCAAGTTCTTTTCTCAAGCAAATTAGATGTGTTTCATTAAAGATGTTTTAGGTGGGCCGATCCCGGCGGCACTGCAATGCCGGGCCGACCCGCAACGGGAGTGGAGCGAGCCCCGAACATCCCGTCAGCTTTCAAAAATCAGTTTAATATACTGGTCCCTCAGTGAGGGAACTTTCAGATATTAAGCTGAAAAGAACAGATACTACACTTTGATCTTAGCCAAAAGGCCGAGAAGCGATACCGAACATACAAAAACTGGGAAACGTCGTTCAGTCGCGGAGAATCTTAAAACCGCGATTCAAGAATCGGCGGTGAATGCAAAGCACCATCTATTGGTTTATCATGGAATTATTATTGAATGTAGCTGATGGGGTGACGCATGGGGTGACGTTTCTTCGTTATTGTGAACGCCAAACACTCTGCTATTTTTGCCTTTATATTGATACACAATACTTGTTCGCGTACTACAAACAAACACAACAAACAAGAAACAAAGTGACCTACGAATAATTTGAAAAGTACCTTTTTTAATGAAAAAATTAATTATTTTTTAATTCTTTATTATCCTTAAAAAACCTGATATATTATAATACTTTTGTTAGCATCCGAAAAAAAAGCGATACGTTAAACAGAGCGGTTTAAAACAAAAACCTAAATCATATTAAAATTACTTTAATATAGTCCGTTATACATATTTTTATTGAATACAACTTCAATTAGTGATCTACGTTAACCCCGCTATTATTATAAGTATCAGGGTCACTTGAAAAATCAACTTAAAATATACCAATCTAAAATCGATACTCGAGTTGGTGGCAATGGACTCAAATTATATTGAAGTCCTTAAATTAGTAATTGATAATAGCGAAACCTATGAGCGTTCAATTAAAATTACTTTCAACGTGATACATTATAGGTATTATATGGGCCGATCCCGACGGCACTGCAATGCCGGGCCGACCCGCGACGGGAGTGGAGCGAGCCCCGAACATCCCGCCAGCTTTCAAAAATCAGTTTAATATACTGGTCCCTCAGTGAGGGAACTTTCAGATATTAAGCTGAAAAGAACAGATACTACACTTTGATCTTAGCCAAAAGGCCGAGAAGCGATACCGAACATGCAAAAACTGGGAAAGGTCGTTCAGTCGCGGAGAATCTTAACACCGCGATTCAGGAATCGGCGGTAAATGCAAAGCACCATCTATTGGTTTAACAAGGAACTATTGAAGGTAGTTGATGGGGTGACACATGGGGTAACGTTCCTTTGTTATTGTGAACGCCAAACACTCTGCTATTTTTGCCTTTATATTGATACACAATACTTGTTCGCGTACTACAAACAAACACAACAAACAAGAGACAGAGTGACCTACGAATAATTTTAAAAGTACGGTCTACCATTTTTATTGAAAAAATAAATAATTTTCTAAATTCCTTATTAATAAGGGATTTTATACTTAAAAAGCCTGGTATATTATTATGTTTTTGTTAGCATTCTAAAATAAAAGCACTACGTTACATTTAGAGCGGTTTAAAAAAAAGAAACGTCAATCATATTAAAATTATTTTAATATAACCCGTCATTGAATACAACTGTACAGTGATCTACGGTAACCCAGGAATTATTATAAGTACCAGGGTCACTAGAAAAATCAACTTAAAATACACCAATTTAAAGTCGATACTCGATTTGATGGCAATGGACTCAAATTATCTTAAAGTTACCTACTCCTTAAATTAATCATTGATAATGGCGAAACCTATGAGCGTAAATTAAATTTTTAATCAATTAAAAATACTTTCAACGTAATTCATTATAAGTATTATATGGGCCGATCCCGGCGGCACTGCAATGCCGGGCCGACCCGCGACGGGAGTGGGGCGAGCCCCAAACATCTCTTTAGCTTTCAAAAATCAGTTTAATATACTGGTCCCTCAGTGAGGGAACTTTCAGATATTAAGCTGAAAAGAACAGATACTACACTTTGATCTTAGCCAAAAGGCCGAGAAGCGATACCGAACATACAAAAACTGGGAAACGTCGTTCAGTCGCGGAGAATCTTAAAACCGCGATTCAGGAATCGGCGGTGAATGCAAAGCACCATCTATTGGTTTATCATGGAATTATTATTGAATGTAGCTGATGGGGTGACACATGGGGTGACGTTTCTTTGTTATTGTGAACGCCAAACACTCTGCTATTTTTGCTTTTATATTGATACACAATACTTGTTCGCGTACTACAAACAAACACAACAAACAAGAGACAAAGTGACCTACGAATAATTTAAAAAGTACCTTTTTATTGAAAAAATAAATTACTTTTTTAATTCTTTATTATCCTTAAAAAACCTGATATATTATAATACTTTTGTTAGCATCCGAAAAAAAAGCGATACGTTACATTCAGAGCGGTTTAAAACAAAAGCCTAAATCATATTAAAATTACGTTAATATAGTCCGTTATACATAGTTTTATTGAATACAACTTCAATTAGTGATCTACGTTAACCCAGCTATTATTATAAGTATCAGGATCACTTTAAAAATCAACTTAAAATATACCAATCTAAAATCGATACTCGAGTTGGTGGCAATGGACTCAAATTATATTGAAGTCCTTAAATTAGTAATTGATAATAGCGAAACCTATGAGCGTTCAATTAAAATTACTTTCAACGTGATACATTATAGGTATTATATGGGCCGATCCCGACGGCACTGCAATGCCGGGCCGACCCGCGACGGGAGTGGAGCGAGCCCCGAACATCCCGCCAGCTTTCAAAAATCAGTTTAATATACTGGTCCCTCAGTGAGGGAACTTTCAGATATTAAGCTGAAAAGAACAGATACTACACTTTGATCTTAGCCAAAAGGCCGAGAAGCGATACCGAACATACAAATACTGGGAAAGGTCGTTTAGTCGCGGAGCATCTTAACACCGCGATTCAGGAATCGGCGGTGAATGCAAAGCACCATCTATTGATTTATCATGGAACTATTATTGAATATAGCTGATGGGGTGACGCATGGGGTGACGTTTCTTTGTTATTGTGAACGCCAAACACCCTGCTATTTTTGCCTATAAATTGATACATAATACTTGTTTCCGTACTACAAACAAACACAACGAACAAGAGACAAAGTGACCTACGAATAATTTGAAATATACCTTTTTTATTGAAAAAAAAAACTTAGTTTTTAATTCTTTATAAGGGATTTTATCCTTAAAAAACCTGGTATATTGTTATGCATTTGTTAACATTCGAAAATAAATGCACTACGATTCATTTAGAGCGGATAAAAAAAAAACGGAAATCGTATTAAAATTACTTTAATATAATCCGTTATACATATTTTTATTGAATACAACTTCAATTAGTGATCTACGTTAAGGTGAATGTTCCGCTGGCCTGTTCATACATTTTTCGTTCGCGTTCTACTTCGTAAATAGACACTTTTTGCTCAAAACGAATCACTTTATCACTTTTCTACAATGAAATAGTTTCGCGTTAGTTACTTTTTGTAAATAATTTGCATTAAATATTAAGAAAAACAGTCTTCAAAACCGAGCAAAATTTGATATTTTGTTTACTAGTGTGAGTGCGATTTGACAACCAAGCATGCCGCCATGATTGCGATAGGTTATAATATTTAACGCTAGATGGCGTGCAACCGATATTGTAAATTTGAAAAATCATTACTAAATTTCTAACAATGGCATTCATTAAAAAATGCATTATAATAACGTAAAACTAACTATCATAAACGAAAACATAAAACATTGTTGTTGTTATCAAAAAATTGTAAGCGTTAGTTATTATTATTTTGACTGGCAACAATATCATCATTCGTAATCGTAGGTGCCTACGAATGAGGCGACGTTGCCGTACTTCCTAGTTCCTTCCTACTTTACCCTTTGACCTGTAATGTTTCTAAGAAAAACCGTTGCCAAACTTCGTTGGATTAGATGATTCGGTTGACTTGAAATAAAATACATTTTGAAGCTAGCTTGAGCAGTGATAGGTTCTACGCGCGGAATTTCTTGTATGATTTAAAATGTATGCATTTTCATTTATTCGAACTAATATTTCTTGTATGTATATCATTCCAATTGAATATACTTATTGCAAGGTATTGTAGTATAGGTTGCTTATACGCAATTTTATTTTAAAATAAAAGTACCTATAAATCTTTCGGTGGTATTAGCAAGTCGGCCCGTAAGTTTAGCTGGCTATTACAAACTAAAATCTTCTCATAATAAAAATCACCGATCGATATTGTTAATTGATTCGTTAAGTTATAATAATATCAAGTAAACAAAATTTTATTTACTTGATAATATATTATCTATCATAAGTAAACCAAATTTATAGGTCGCTGTAGATTTAAATTTCCTGTCATATTGTTTTTTCAGATTAGTAATACAAATAGTTATCGACAGACCATTATATTAGACGGACAAACAAACATCAGTTTTATTTGGTACAGTATATCGCGTGGTTGAGGTGCATTTCGTTACAGTTAAGTACATCAAAATGTATAAGTATGTAATATGATTTATTATTTATGGTTGCTCAGCAGGGATTTATACCCACAAGATATTATTTTCTTAATTGTCAATAAGTTGTCAATCAATATTATATCAAGATTATTTGGGTAAGTAAAATTTTACTGCTATATTTTTCTCAAAATGCGAATGTAATCTCGAACGTAATTTGGAACGTCAGTTTTTTTTTTTTTTTTTTTTTTTGGGTTATGGCGTTGCACTGTTCGTGCTTATTGCCACTGACAATATTTTATATTTTATAGAACAAAACGTAAGAATCGATTACTCGCGAAACAATAAAATGTTGGAAAGGAAAATTTGGAAAAGGAAAGGAGATTAGTTGTTTTGGATTACTGAATTATAATTATAGATTACAACAGTAGGTATGGAATATAATATATTTATTGGAAAATTAACGCGACCAGTTGGTCCAACAAGAAGCCCAACTTGGTGCGTCTTTAATACATTAAGCTAAAAAATACATTATAAATAATATGTACATAAATATATATACATGAATTATGTATCAAACATTTACATTTTAACATTTAAATAGCTATATTATTATTTACAAGGAAAAGTGCTATGATTTTATAAATATTAAAATTAAAATTAAACAAGATACATGAGATAGAAGTGGGAAAAGGGACTCGGAGGGAAACAAGACTCTGGAAAAGTAAGGAGTGGTCATAAAGAGGGCAAGCAAAAATAAGGTGGTTCAGATCTCCCACCTCAGCACCACATTCACACACAGGGCTCTGCACTATGCCGAGCCTGGCAAGGTGAGCAGGAGTGCACACATGACCCAATCTCATACGTATGAATATCGATGAAATCTTTTTGCTTAGTTTGTACTTGCTAAACCAAGGTTTAACAGGAATGTATGGCTGAATAGATCGGTAAAACTTCCCTTTCAGTGATTGCTCCGACCAAAGCTGACTCCAGGATTCCTGTAGATAAACTTTGGGCAGAGCAGCCAGATCTTGGGAGTTATTTTTGTAAGGAAAAACATCTCCACACAAAACGGCATCATTAGCTAATTGGTCTGCTTTCTCATTACCTAAAATGCCACAATGAGAGGGAATCCATGCAAAATGTACTAAGTACCCCTTAAGAGAGCACTTATTGAGGAGTTCACGTGTTTCAAATATAATAAAAGGATTTTGACTATAGAAAGGAAATCTGGCCAAGGATTGTAAGGCACTCTTTGCATCAGTTAAAATAAGTGTTTTCCGCAAGCCCATAACAAGTATATATTCGACAGCTTTGAATAGCCCGTAACATTCTCCCGTAAATACAGATGATTCGGGCGGGAGCTTTATTTTTTGTACAATATTATATTGGGAGTGGTATACACCTACTCCCACACATGAGTCTCTTCCGTGCTTCGAAGCATCTGTAAACAGGAGCTGATAACCCTTCCAGTCTTTATCCATAGTGAATTTGAAGCTATCGTTAGGACATACGTCATCTCGGTAAATGTTGAGGTTATACTGAATATTTGGTGACATAACTAATGAACTGAAATTACAATGAAATATAGGAAGAAATTGAGATTGGTGGCAAGGCGCTTCAATTAAATTGTATTTTCTAAAGCTTTTAATTAAACACGGAGTAACTTTGTGTCTCCAGTAAGTGGACGAGGTTACTTCTTTAGAGAGAGTAGAAAGTTTATTTAGCAAAGGATGTTGTGTGAATTGCAAACAACGAGCTATGTACCTATCAGCCAAAAATTGACGTCGCAAATGAAGTGGAGGTTCTCCACATTCCACCTGAAGACAATTAATAGGACTGCTTTTCATTGCACCTGAAACTACTCTAAGTGCCTTAGATTGAACACTGTCCAGTTTCTTAAGGCCAGCAACATTAGCAGGTTCCAGCAAAAAGGTACCATAGTCCAATAAACTTCTAATTAATGTGTTATAAAGTAATTTTAATGAAAATGGATGTGCTCCCCACCAGACACCAGAAAGACATCTAATAATGTTGATATTTCGTTCACATTTAGCAGCTATATAATCACAGTGTGGTAAACCAGTAAGACGAGTATCTAAAATTAAGCCTAAAAATTTTACTTGGTTTTTAACTATTATAGGAAAATTGTTATACTTCACTGTAACTACGGGAGGCTTACGCATTCTAGTAAATAAGACAATGTTGCTTTTATCAATCGACAGGTGTAGGCCGTTGGCGTCCAACCAAGTCTTCAGTAAGCATAAAGAAGAAGTTAAGGAAGAACAAATATTTGAAACAGAACTACCTGATACATAAAGAAGTAAATCATCTGCATATTGGAGGACTTGTACGGACCCATTAAGAGAAGATTCTAAATCATAAGTGTAAATATTATAGAGGAGTGGACTAAGTACAGAACCCTGAGGGAGACCTTTCCATACTAAACGGGTAAATTTATGCCCTTCAACATCTAGATTTAAAGATCTCTCCGAAAGCATGTTAATTATGAAATTAGACAGCATTGTTGGAATTTGTAATGATTTCAACTTTTGTTCCAGGACTGATACAAGGACATTATCGTAGGCTGAGCTAATATCCAAGAAGGCAGCAATTACAGAGTTATTGGAAGAAAAGGCTAGGCGAATATCAGTTATGAATACACTAAGGTTGTCAATAGTACTTTTACCTTTTCTAAAACCAAACTGTGATTTACCAAGCAAGTTTTTGCTTTCCAAGTACCACTCCAAACGATTTTTAATAAGGTGTTCGACAATCTTAGCTAAAACCGTTGACAGTGCAATTGGTCGATAAGAAGTAGCATTAGAAACAGGTTTATTCGGTTTTAGAACAGGAATAATTATTTGAGACTTCCAACTTGATGGGATGTTGCCAGATATTAAGGCTGTATTGATAAGATTTAAATATATTAAAAGAACAGAGTCGGAAAGATTAGCTAAAAATGAATATGGTACACCATCTTCACCAGGAGCTGAATCCTTAACATGTGAAAGGACTCCTTTCAACTCACTTAGTGTGAAGAGAGAATTCAAGTCAGAATCAGAAATAGGAACATAAGGAAAATGCATCAAAGATCTCTGTTCAGGGACTGAAGAAGGAGCTAAATGATCCATGAACTCATTGGCTAACTCTAATGGCAGTTTTGAGGCTGTTGTGTCACTGAATGCTGACCTGAATCGTTTAATATTTCGCCATACTATGGAAACATTAACTGCTGGAGAGATAGATTCGCAAAATTTTTGCCAACCTTCGAATTTCTTTTTCTTAAGAAGTGTACGGGTTGCACGAGCAGCTTCTAGGTATAGCTCATAATTGAGCTGAGTCATATTATGACAGTAATCTTTTTGTGCCTTTTTTCTTTTTTTAACAGCCTGAGTGCAATCAGCATCCCACCAAGGTGATGAGGGAATTTTGCCTGTAGCACCATTTTTTATAGGGAAAGTATTATCTGCTACCTCTATTAAAATCCTTGTAAATTGATCAGCCAATAACTGAGGATCATGTTGTAAGGAATCAGATAAAGAAAGAATTCTCTCTTCTACACCATTTTTATATTTATCCCAGTCTGCATTTTGAAGTCTGTACTTTAATCGTGGTGTGGGACTGCAAACCTCTGGCTTTTTATGTGGGAAAGAAATTATTAATGGGAAATGATCACTGCCATAAGATAAAGGTAGAGGAGACCAGGATAATGTTGATGCTAGCTCAGGTGTACATATCGAGAGATCAGGAGCACTTATTCCTTCAGCTGGATCTGTTAGGCGTGTTGGGAGACATGTGTTTAGAATACACAAATTATTAGAGTCTATGATTTCCAATAGTTTTTCTCCATAGTAGTTGGTATTAGAACTTCCCCAAGATTGGTGTTGGGTATTAAAATCGCCCATTACCAAAAATGGTTTAGGTAAGACTGATAAAAGATTATTAATTTCAGAAAGGATAGTCACAGTCGGGCGAGAATAATATATACATACTAAACAGATTTTATTTACTACGGCAGCAACGGCAGATATATCGTCACTGAGACTGGGAAGAGGGAAAGATTGAAAGGACAAGTTATTTTTTACAAGTATGGCGACGCCGCCATACCCATCGCTTCTGTCTGTTCTTAGACATGCATAGCCAGGAACTCTAAATGAGAACCCTGGTTTAAGCCATGTCTCACAGAGAGCGACTGCAAAGGGATCATATTTATTCAATATATAGCACAAATCAGATTTTTTATTCACTATGCTGCGACTGTTCCACTGAACAATCTTGGATAGACTTGGATCCATTATGATTAAAATTAGAAAAGTTAGACAGCGTATCAATTACAGTGGCAACGATGGACGGTTCAATAATATTATTTTTAGATAAAGTATTGATTAACATAATAATTATATTTAGAATTTGACTTTCATTATTTGTTTTATTTTGCAATGCAACACCATTACCTGTCATCGAAACTTCATTATTAATAAGTTTTTGGTGAGCTGCCCGGTCATACCCCTTAGTTGTTTTTGGGGGGTCCCTAGGTTTTGAGAAAACAGTTTTTTTGTGTGATGTGTTAGGTGAATGGGGTGAAGAGCGTAAAGTAGGTTTATTATTGGCAAGTGAAGGAGCTGAAGTTACCACGTCTGCATATAGTTTTGACACTGGGGGATGTAGCTGCGACGCTTCGGCATACGATACGCAACTATGGGCCATATAGTGCTTGATTGCTTTCTGTCTCTCAAACTCGGGACACTTTTTATTGATGGCGTAATGAACGCCACCGCAATGACAGCATTTACCATTTTCGTCTTGAATGCTACAAGTGTCAGCAGAATGTTTCTCCCCACACTTGAAGCACAGAGGGTTTGACCTACATTGTACCTTTGTATGGCCGAAACGACAACAATTGAAGCATTGTATTGTTGGGAATGTATACAATTCTACTGGCATAGAATTATAGCAACAAAACACACGTTTCGGTAAAATTTGCCCGTCAAAGGTCAACACGACTGTTTGAGATGGTTTCCAAACAGGGGTCGGTTCGTGAACTTTATAATTAAGACGCCTAACTTTGATAACTTTCCCGCATCCAGTAGGGACAGAAACATTTTCAATGATTTCATCAGGAGACCATTCGGTAGGGACGCCTTTAATAATTCCCATACGACACACGTTAATTGATGGAACAAATGCCTTCAATTTTTCCTTGGCCAAACAAGGGTCATTTATAAATGAGTTTGCATCTTGGTAATGTGAGAAGCTGAGAGAAATTCTGTTGCGACCAATGCGTTTTATTGAACCATTAATAATACTATTAAACCTTCGTTTTTTTAAAAAGTGACCTAAAGTGATTGGGTGTAATGTTTGACCTGGATTCGTCGTATCAAATATTTTTTGAATGTGTACCACATATGGAGACAAGTCTGTGGATTCGTACAAAGCCCTAGCAACCTGTGGCGCCTTCTGGGGGAGATCTGAATTTGAAGATATTCCAGTTTGGGGGCCATCCACAGAACGTGGAGTGGTTTCCAGATTTATAGCAGCTGTTGTTTGTAATGATTGGTTGTTTGATGATTTAGTTATTACCGAGTCATTTTCACAATGGCAGTGTGTATCTTTGTTGGTATCTGCTGTAGATTTACCATGTTTCCTTCTCTTGTTGCAATGTTTGCACATCTTGCGTGGAGCCCTAGCCCTTTTACGCTCCGATCTATTTATGGACGAGTCTGTGTCCATACTGGACTCGTTAATACTAACATTATACCCTACCGAGGGGACTGTGCCCCCCGGATCGGGTGGTTCTTTGTCCATTGGACAGAAAAAGGGAATAAAATAAAATAAAAACTTTCCCTAAATACGAAGACAAATTACACAAATAATAAAATAACTATTCTAAGCAATATCTACTTAAATTTACACAACTAATCTCTACTTTAATTATTTTTTAACAAAACCGCCAGAAAAATCACGCCCGCCAAATTCGACGATTCCCGCGCTTTCCTAACGTCAGTTTCACAGTTTGCAATATTCTATCCACGTGTTGCGAATTGCGTCAAAAGCGATTATATCGCGAATCCGACCAAATTTAGTAGTCACAAAATAAAAGGGCTGTTGAGTAATAATTGTCACGTTGCGCGTTGGTCGGATTCGCGATATTATCGCTTTTGACGCATTTCGGAACGCAGGGTTAAATATCTATACTTTGCATTCGTTTGCTGCATGTTATTGAGTGGGCCTGCCTGATGGAAAGCCACCGAAATATGTGTGAATCATCACAAATTGAATTTGTTAGTGAAAGACGTGATGGATTTCGAACTGAATTAAAATTCAAGTGCAGTATGTGTGAAAAAACGTGGGAACACTGCACAGAGAGAGCAAAGACAAAGTAACTACTGCATTTGTGTGGGCAACTGTAACTTCTGGTAGCTACTACACTCAAGCAGCTCATATACAAGTCTGATGGATATTCCAACAATGTCACCTAATAAATTTCGACGTAGGCAATGTTTGGTTAGAACATTTGACAGAGGAAATTAAGATTGCTGGTGAACAAGAAAGATCAATTGCCATTGAAAAAGGTTATGTGTCTTCAGACTGTGTTCCATTTATTACTGTGTATGTGGATGGAGGATGGTTGAAGAGATCGGACGGGCATAACTTTTCTAGTATGGTAAGATAAATTATTACTAAACACAAATTTATTTATTGTCAAAACAATGTAACATGACAAACAAATATGCGATGTTGTTGAATTTTGTTTATTTCTATAATTGAATTGAATGCAAACAATTATAATGTGCCATATTTTCAAGAGTTGTTTTTCACTTCCAGGCCTGCATTATTGGGAAAGAAACTAAGAAATGTCTATTTCTTGATGTTCAAAATAAATATTGTTATACATGTCAATAGGAGAAATATTGATATGAAACCACATAATTGTTGCAAAAATTTTACTGGGCCGTCTACAGGAATGGAATCACAAATTATTGTGGACGGCTTTCAAAAGAGTGAAGAAACACATCAACTTCGCTATTTGAGCTGTATTGGAGACGGAGATTCCTCTGTTTGCAAATTTGAAAGAAAAAGCGTCTTATGGAAACATAATAAAAGAAATTGAATGCAAGAATCATGTAATCAAAAACTATACCATTGCACTCTACAAGGTAAATCCTTGCTAAAATTATACTCGTAAATGCAAAAGTAAGTTAGTTTGTTTGGCTTTCACGATTTCCATGAAATTTTACATACATCATAATTGAAGTGCAGAATAAATAATATACTTTTAATCCGGTTGGCGCAGTGGTTGAGCGATTGACTGCCGCGCTGCGTGTCGCGGGTTCGATCCCCGCAAGGAACAAATATTTGTATGGCCTACAGATAGTTGTTCCGGGTCTGGGTGTCTTGTGTATGCGGATTTACATGTTTGTAAACTCAAAATCATTGAATCATATTCAATATTTATATTTGTACACTTTCAGATTTTGGCCAACACCAAGCTCCCACTTCGTGGGAGAAATATTTTGAAACCCAAGGTAATGAAGCTGACCTTAGTGGCACGGAAAATCATAATGTAAGTATTTTGTCAATCAGTTTGTCGAGATAATGAATTAATCAGCAATATGATGCCAAAGCTACTGGACTTTTTTAAATACTGTATTCTGCCAGAAATAATATTGAGACGTGTTCAAAAAAATGCGAAATGTATAGATATGAAAGGTACACTAAATTTTTTTTTTTCTTAATTTCTATAAATTTCAATCTATATTATATTTTTTACTGTGGGAAATTTTTCTTCAACATCAAAAGTTACACATAAAATATACTAAGCAAGGCATTTTTTTTCGCAGCAGCTGTGTAGCGGTGGTTTCCGGACAAGAACTTTAGGAAGAGTGAAAACAACATGTCGGATCATTTTTATTTTTATTGTACTTTTATAGTAGTATGTTTAGAATCTATATTATCAATGTTTACAATCATAGAGTGAATTAAAAGAAATTTGTTGCTTTTTTATATCCAATTAAAACAATACTTTAGCAGATATGTATAACCATTTGTTAGTTATGTTTAGGTTTTACTAAAAAAATATGTGATTATGGATGCTTAGATACTATCAAACATTTTTCCACTTTCTTGGTTGCAATCTCTTATTCTAATTTGTGTTTTAAATTTGTTGTCTTGTTTATGAATTATAGTTTCTTGCATTTACTGGTGTGTAATTGTTGTAAATAATGTAACTTGAATTACTTCACATTTGCATTAGGACTAAATATTTTGAAAAAGATTGTTTTTTAGTAAATGGTCATGTATCAAGCATTGATGTCACTATAAATACTTGTAATAATTGTTAGTTGGTGTATATATTCTTTTAAATAATATATAAGGTAACAAAATAAAACCGTCTTACATTGCATTTTTGACATTCATTTGATTCCTAAAATAAAAAAAGTTTACACCACCCATGAAATACCACCTTTTATTTTTATAATAAAATCGTAACAGGTACTCCCCCAGACATCATTATAATTTCTACAGAATCCTGAATTCAAATAACTTTTAAATGCACGCCATCTAGTGGTTAATTTTGATAAATGCTTTTGATTCTAAAGTACTCGCTCATGTCTATGTGTGTGTAAACGATACTATAATCAGAGTTTGATATTAGCTTTCGTTATATGGCGAATCAGATGGGTTTTGAGGCTATAATTTGACTAATTTCGATAAAGTGGAATGTCCGATAACCGCATCTACTATTTCTGTGACTTAATATTGTTTCAATTACACTCAAAACCAAATAAAACTGAAAATGTTGACTTCAGCGCCATCTAGCGGGGAAATGGCCTCGAACAACCCGTAGCAATCACCTTAACCCAGATATTATTATAAGTACCAGGGTCACTTGAAGAATAAACTTAAAACATACCAATTTAAAGTCGATACTCGAGTTGGTGGCGATGGACTCAAATTATCTTAAAGTTACCCACTCCTTAAATTTGTCATTGGTCATTTTTTTTTAATTAATTAAAATTACTTTCAACGTGATTCATTATAAGTATTATATGGGCCGATCTCGGCGGCACTGCAATGCCGGGCCGACCCGCGACGGGAGTGGAGCGAGCCCCGAACATCCCGTCATCTTTCAAAAATCAGTTTAATATACTGGTCCCTCAGTGAGGGAACTTTCAGATATTAAGCTGAAAAGAACAGATACTACACTTTGATCTTAGCCAAAAGGCCGAGAAGCGATACCGAACATACAAAAACTAGGAAAGGTCGTTCAGTCGCGGAGAATCTTAACACCGCGATTCAGGAATTGGCGGTGAACGCAAAGCACCATCTATTGGTTTAACATGGAACGATAAAAGATTATTGATAAGGTGACGCATGGGGTAACGATTCCTTGTTAAAGTGAGTGCCAAACACCCTTTGGATAGTCTTGCCCATGTCTTGCCTTTGGATCGAGACAATATTTATAGTGGGGGGGGGAGTGGGGAACGCCTGGGGATTTTTACCACAGATTACAGTTACTGTGGATTAATTTTAAAAAGCAAATGTGAAGTAATAATAATATGAATAGGAAAGTTTACTTTTTAAATAAACTGTGCCCTTGATTTTAAAAAACAAATATAACTACAATAGTTCAACTACACAGTCTCTGGAACTACTAGATCGGATTGAAAAAAGTTTTAGTGCTAAATAACCCATTTATCGAGATAAGCTATTTTTCAAAGGAAAATAACATTTTTTTAACAGATAAATATAATGACAATATTATATGTATTTGTATTTTAAATTTCATGCACATTAACTGTAATCCGAGTTTTGATTTGGATACTTGAGACAAGGTGACCTACGAATAATTTAAAAAAACCTAGTATATGCCATTTTAGCATCCGAAAATAAAGACATTACGTTATACTACGAGTGGTTTTTAAAACAAAACAAAACGCAAATCATATTTAATTTTCTCTAATATAATCCGTTATATTAAATACAACTTTAACAAGCGATCTACGTTAAGTAACACAGATATTATTAGAAGAACCAGCGGCACTTAAAAATTGTCACTTGGTCACTTAATAACCAACTATAAACACAACACTCAAAAGTCGATACTCGAGTTGGTGGTGATGAGCTCAAATTATCTCGAAGTCAGTACTTAAAAAATTAATGAAGTTTGTAATAAATTGAAATAATTTTAAATGAGATTCATTAAAGGTTATACATATATGGGCCGATCCCGGCGGCACTGCAATGCCGGGCCAAGATTGCCAAAAGGCCGAGAAGTGATACCGGACCAACAAGAATCGAGGAAGGTCGTTCAGTCGCGGAGTATCATTATACCGCGATTCAGGAATCGGCGGTGGTGAAAGCTAAGCGCCATCTATTGGTTTAACATAGAACTATAAAAGTTGACTGACAGGGTGACGCATGGGGCAACGTCTCTGCTAATGAGCACCAAACACCCTAAATAATAAAATACAGTTTATATGTAACTCGGCCTTACTCGTTTTTGGATACTGGAGACAAAGTGACCTAAAAATAATAATTTTATTCATTAAAAAAAAAGGGTGTAAAGCATGCACCGTTCAGTTTATGCCTCAATTTACCATCCGAAAATATAGGCGTCTCGTTGTATTTGAGGTGGTCTAAAAGAAAATAAGCAAAGAAATAAATTAAAACACGTATCATCTTAAAATTACTTTAATATAATCTGTTATATTGAATACAACTTTAACAAGTGATCTACATTAACTAACACAGATATTAATATGCCAGCGACACTTAGCGACACATTTTAATAACACACATTATATTATATTAAAATGTATAAATACAGCTAACAGGGGTTTGTACTACAAATAATAGTAAATACATAATATAGTAATACTGATAGACTTAATTTTCAAGACTTGTCACATCTCATGTAAACATGAAAGACATTATTATTCTCCTACCTTTTGAGTACCGTAATTAGAGACACAATAGAAAGACAATGAGCGAGCGAACGACGGCGTTCGCTCGGGGTTTAATGAATATAATACTTTATACTCTTTATTTTTGTAATACGTACAAATATTATTACAAAATGTAATCGTATCTACATAATTTGTAATCTCATGGCCGCTATAACCAGACATGACAAATTCATCAATATCCAATTTAACTAAAAGACTACACGGCTTTTTTTTTACAAAATGATATTTCTATTTCTACGGCCTTCGAAATTCGGAACTGTCTACCGGTAGATAAAATTACATAATTATCTAAATACATACATAATTTTGCTTCAACCGATTTGAAGCCACATCTTACCATGAACACATAAACATCAATAGAAATTATAGACAATATGGAGCACTATAGAATAATAATATTAATATCATATCAATAAAGTTTATTCTATTCTATTCATAGAGCAGTTAAGTAAATCTTTAAACTATAAATAAAAATTGTATAATATAATAATATATAATATATTATTATGTTATACAATTTGTATAATTAGTTAAATTAAAAAATATGGTCAAATATCAGAATAACAAACTATTTTATGCGAAAGAAAGTTTAAATTTGAATACAACCAATACTTTTTTAGGCCATTTTTCAATACAAATAATCACCTAAAAATCAACTTAAAATACTTAACGGTAAAGTCGATATCTACTTGAGTTGGTGACGGTAGATTGAAATTTTAAGAATACTACTTAATGCATAACGTTTACATTATACAATATCTATTTTTTTTTAGTAATAGTGAAGTTTATGTTTCTTTTATTTATTTTTTAGTTTGTGCTAAATATGTTTAACATTTTGCGTAGTAACACCTTAATATTTATCTACGTATACATCGAGTTTTTGGGCCGTTTTTATTAAGTAATATTTTTGTTTAGTTGTTAAGTACAGTTTTACTATAATACAACAAAAAACTGAATACTAACAACCAACATTTCTTTACACAATTTCCTTCTGAGAATTGAGTTTGTTTTATGAGTTCAAAACTAAAATAAGCTGTTATAGGTATATAAGACAAAAAGAAGAAGCTCAAAAACACATTTATTTAGCATTCAGCCATACACAATGAAGAAACACAGTACCGTAGCTAGGCGTGGGCGAAGTGTGCCCGAACACTGGGTTGCAACAGTCGCTGTCTCGTTTTCGAATTTATGAAAGGAAAAGGCCTCGCTGATGTGCGTTCGCCCACGTCTAAATTAGTCTACGCTACGCCTCTGAAGAAACTTATATATATATCTACTATTATCAATTTAATTCAATATTTTTTTAATTAAAGTTATTACACATAATTATTCTATATTCGGACCATTTAGCAAAACAAAACTAAAACTACTAATACTAAAAGCTGTAGGAGGAAGGCGCCGATGTCTGTCACACAGTTAATACCTACTAGCACAGACATCGTAGTTTCTCTATCTTTTCAAAGGAAACATAATTTATTTAATACATTGTATTTGGATTAGGATAGATAAGATGTACCTGCCTTTCTGTTAATAAATGTATTATTATTATATCCAAAACGCGCAATATCTATCTATAAAAAAGGAGAAACTGACTGACGTATCACAGCCGAAAGTACTAAGCTTTCCTGTCGTTTTCGCTTGCCCCGATGAGAAAAAGTTTTGAGTTTATGCATGTACAAGTACTGACAGTAGTTTCAACTGCGTGAAAATGCAAAATTATTCCAAGAAAACAAACTTCCGGGACAAAAAAAAAACACTATGCGTTATTCCAGGCCATCGTCTACCCATGTCCCGACTTTAATCCGAATCCATTCTGCCTTTTGAACCTGAAGGAGTAATAAACACAGACATACAAACTGTAGCTTTTATAATATTAGTTTGATGTCATGAATTTTACTATAGATTTAAAAAAAGGGCCGTTCAAACATTTGCTATTGTGCGTTCACTATACTTTCTAGTGTTTTTATAAGCACGGCTTTTTTAATATGTCGCGCACACGATCACTCCCGATTATTGCCGACCGCATGTCGAGTTCACTTATGTCAAGGCCCTTACTCCCATTATTTTAGTCCCAAAAAACAGTGACTTTCTAAAGCCTACGCCTTGGTAACGGTTGGGTTAGTAAATTAAAAAATATATATATTTACTAGCTTCTGACAGCGGCTTCACCCGCGTGTGAAAGTCGGTTTCTCCATACAAACTTTGGAATCCGTTCTTAGCGGATGTCTACACCCTATATGGAACCTACCTGCTAAATTTTAAGTTTGTAGATGTTATAGTTTCTAAGATTTCGTGATTAATCAGTGAATGGTATTTCGCTTTTATACATATAGATTATAGATTCATAAATTTAATAACACTATCAACAAATGTTTTTTTTCGTATGATTAATACGTTTGCAAAAAAAAAATTAACAACATGGTTATTTTTCGCTTGTTTTCTCTACTCCTTTCAAACGGCTTTGATCTTTAGAAATATGTTTACACAAAAAAAAATCTGGTTAATTGTTCTTCAGAATGTACATAGCTTATATAATTCAATCAATATTTCACAAAAAATGGTTTTTAAAGGTCAGCGGGGCTCTACGCAGGCGCAGGCGGCAGTACGAGTTACGTCCATTTTTTTTAGGTGGGAAATTATCCAATGACATCTCCCGCCCTTGAGCGGGGCAAGAGGGCGTGTCAGAATTATGCTGACTAAAACCCACTCCTAGCTCCTTCATTGCCTTTCATTTCAGGGCCGTGTTTTCCATTCAGAAGCGAGTATGGGTGCACAACTCCAGCCAGATGTTCTAGGGACTATACACCTTAAGCTGGCCAATTACGGGACAACTTCAAGCGTCTGAAAAACGTGCAGTCAACCCCGGTAACACGGGTAGGCCAGTAAAAGTCTGACAAACCCTTTCGCTCCGCCCACAGCAGGAAAAAAGCTCTGGTTCTTATTAAATAAGATAACGAATGACGAATTCAGAACCACAAACAGCGCAACCGAGATTGAGTGCACGTCTTCCAGAACAGCAAAAAAATCTTTGTACATCAGCGGCATAGCTCATATTCATGCTCAACTGTTCTTCAGGGTATCTGTTTCACCATAATAGCGAGGGCTTCATGAGGAGGCGGCACGACGAAGACAGGAGTGCCGGTGGAGTCCTTGTAGTCCTCATAGCGAACTGTGCGGATGATCTCCATGCCTAAGGAGCTGCAAATGCGCTGGGAATAGGCTCCTGTTGCGTCTGCTTTGAACAGCTGAAAAAAAAACAGTAAGATTGAAAATTGAGTCATAAAGACAATATAAACGAACACAATACGAAATATTGGTAGTTAGAAATAACTATATCGAAATACTATTTTCAATATAGACTGACTCTTTTTCGAAAATCCGCTCTCATCCCTGCCGCTTTTAGGCACGCAATTTACTGTTTTCCGCACTAGTGCGTGAAAGTGTGCGTGCTCGCCCCCTACCTTTCCTTTTTTGTAGGTATCGTATCAGGCTGGGCGCAACCCCCACGAGTCGCCGATCATCCCCTGTTTATACATTTCTTCATAAGTGTATTGAAAAACGTCGTTTGATACACGTGGAAATTTGTCACTGCTACACTCGGCTCCGTAACACCCTCGTCTGTGGCTTGGGCGAATCCTGCTTCAATCGCAATGACAAACTTTCTCCACTTGTACCATTTAAAATGTACCATTTAAATTTTTGACAGTTTTCTATTACCTACGTCTGTTTTGGTTTCGGTTTCAGAAATTAGACCAGACAATTAGAAACACAAACCGCCGAAACCATAATCTAATTGCTGTTTCGGCTGCCAATAGTGTTTTCTTCGGTCACTAATTTAAATGTGATTCGGGAACCGAGGGAATAATTTTAATGTAGACGGCTCCCCTTGTTGACATAATCCAATACTGTTGCGTGACTTCTACAGCTCATTAACCAGATATAGGTCAGTGGGAGGGTGAAGGGGAGCAGGACCGGACCCAAGCAAAAGGATCTACATCTATAATTATTATGTGTATCTTCGAACTATGATATGTAGGTATTTATTTCTTTAATACTTTATGCAAGGCATTTTATACCAGTCAACCTTTGGGTGATGCGGTGAAAAATAGTATTCGAGAAAACGCTTAGCATAATGCCGTGTCGACACGCAAAATGTGACGAGTCCAAAGCGCTGGTTTTCAGCGTAGGCCGGTGACAATGAATCGTAGATACAATACAATTAAATAATGTATACACAATTTAATAAACTAAATATATATACATATTAAAGTACTCAAAAAATTGTATATTACCTTGAATCCAGTAGCTTTGGCGATATCTATGCTCCGAGACATCAGTTCCTTAGCCAGTCCGCGGCCCCTTGCATTCTCATCAACGGAAATTATCCTGCATTCCAGAATTTTGTCCACCTGAAAATGTAGAATTAAAATTATGATAACGGCTTCTATTCTTTAATAATAAAGCCCAGAAAGATTATTCGCTTTCATTTATCACTGCGTACTACCAATTCTGCTCATACTCTGCTAATTTCAGGGTACTGAAAACATAAATATATACTAATACTAAGGTAAACGCAGGTATTAACGACCCCCCTAAGGCAATTTTAAAATCAACCATATTTTTTTAGTATACTGGTTCCTCTAAAGATTAATATTTTCATTTTATATGCTAGTGTTATGTATAAAAAATGTATTTACAGAATCAAATACATTTAAATAAAGGATTATTTTGTAAAAAATAATATACAATGTGACTTAGTCGATTGTTGCAATTACCGACCCATAAAAACGGCTGTGAAGCTATTAACGATTTTTATGCAGCTATTCCCGATCGTATATGAGAGGACGCCTTTTTCCAGCAATGGAATGTATATAAACTAGTGATGATGATGATTACCGATCTTAATAAAATAAAACAAAATAAAAATGCAAATACTTATTCGTATTTTTTATTATCGTTATTTTTAATAAAAAAAATTAGTACTTCTTAGTAATACCTATGAACTAAATAATTATAAACTTTTAAATTAATCAACATAATACTATTAATTCACATATATATTTAAATTTAAGGATTTCAAACTCTAGGATATTTTCTTATGCTATTGAGATCATAATCATTTTTTGAAAATTATAACATTAATCATCACAGTTATTGATTCACCTCTTTTTAAAAATAAATTGCAACTAATTAGTTACATATATGATTTGATACAACTGATGCTTACAAACGAAACAATAAAATCACTTAAAAAATACATTCATCATCAGACTCACTGCTATATAAGACTCGACGTTTAACAGCCTCTCTTGCAGAGTTTGACTCTAATAGACGTACGGTAGCTTCTGCTTCAAAAGAGTCTCTATCATTAATTAAAGTACTATTAGAATGTTCATGTCCATTTTTAGATTCCGGTTCTTAACCGGCTGAACTCCGCAAATTTCATTCTTATATTTCCCGTCCCGTTTGTCTCGTAAAGTAGTTTTGGGAATATTAAACCTTTTTGATGCCTCATATACACTTGTACCGTTATTAATTGCTTTGATTGCTTCGGCGAGTTGTGTTTCACTGTAAACTTTTCGCCGCTTTTGTGGCTCCATACTTCTGGAAAAAAATATAATTGTATGTTTTATGTTGGTTTAGCCAAGAAGTAGCATTTATTAATAGGTACCTATTATGTCATAAAAGTAGGTGAGAAACTAAATAATCTATATACGATCGGTAATAGCTTCTTATAGTTGCTTTTGTCGACCCTCATAGGTCGGTAATAAAGTATGTAAGTATAAACATAAATTGTATTACCGACTCATAAAAAAATGGTTATTTTAATTCAATTGACCTTCAGACTATAAAATCGATCATAATTGATTAATGTCACAAAAAATATGAACAAATGCACACTGTTTTAAACACAATAACAATGATTTATTGCTGTAATTATTCAATATCGATCCTAGAAAAATATCATAACTTTGGTTAAATTGACAACGCTAAAAGGTAAAAACTAGACAAAAAAGTTTAGTCGCTAATAGATTTTTATAAAGACTGATAGCTTAGATTTAAACTGGTCCATAAAAATATTTGTGTTAGTGTGATATAATAACAAAAAAGAAAAATAAAACGAAAAGTTACGTTGCTGCCATTGCCGACTTATGGGTCGTTGATAGCTGCCACGGCTAAAACTGATGAAGCTAACACCATCCCATTTTAATTTAAAGTTTTATCGTTTCAAATTACTTTTTATTAATAAAATGTCGTAAGAAATCAAGAGTTGACACTTAAATGAATACATTTAGTAATATAAGATAAAGTATAGACGTCATTTGTTTGTGTAAATGTCTTAGATAGAAAAGTCACGTACTTACTTGAAGGAACAAGGAACCAGTACTACACGTCCTGCGTCCACGCTGCCCCGCAGTAACTGACGTATTTTATCTCTTTTTTGCACAGCTACTCACACTAACGTAAAATTATACGATGCTCAAGGAATAAACGCGTGTGTAACTTTGCCTACCTATAGCTAAAATAGTTCTGGAAACGTAAAGATTTCGAATTACTTTTATAGGTCGGTAATAACTACAGATTTTCGATGGGTCGTTGATAGCTGCGTTTACCTTAAGTTAGAAGAAGTATTATAAAGCAGACGAATTTGTCTATTTTATTAAACGCGCTAATCTCAGGAACTGCTGGTTTGAATTGAACAATTATTTTAGTTTTAGACAGCCATTTTTAATGAGGAAGGCTACAGACATATTTATAATATCACGCAACGACCCAACCGTTCTCAACTGTTGCTAGCGTGGTCCATCAGGATCAGTCAAATAGACCTAAGGAAATCAAACTTGATTCGGCAATCGTACCAAATTAATAATTTATCTCTTTAAAGTCAAAAAAGAGCAGAAGTCCTTCAGATTAAAAGTCTACCATTAAACTCACTTGAAACTTGTTGAAGAGATCCAGCTCCTGACTGACTGAGTACAAGATGGTGAAGATCTTATTGTACTTCTCGTCCGACGACTGCTGGATCTTCTCGATCGACTGCTCGATGTCGCCGGGTCATAAGATGCCGTTCAGACCCACTCCCAGCACCTGAAAGCATGTTAAAATTTTAATGATGATTTAGGATCTGTCAGGTTTTCGCAACAAGCATTTGTGAAGACACTTGAATTGAAAGATAGATGTTAGATCAGAATCAGAACGTTGCATAATAACATAATCCACTATGTGGGCCCAGTGCGCGTTAGTGGATGTCATATTATTATGTCTTCGAATTTTTTGGGTCAAGGATATGCCAGAGTTAAGGACATTGGCCATTGGCACGTTGGCGCAGATAGATCGTATTTATTTATAGTTTCCTATAGCACTTTACAGTACACCTCCACCAATGTTGATGGCATTGTGTAGATCTAACGTTCTCTCGTAGCGTTATGACACCAAAGCTTGTGTAAACTTAGTTCTGGATGTTGACCATATCTCCTTCAATAGCGACCAAAAATTAGAGATGGTGACAGCTTTTAAAAGACCGCGTGAGGCTCTCCACACAGACACAACGACACGGTCTTGAGCTCGTTGTTATATTATACTGACCGTATCTACGTCAATAGTAGCCAAAAATAGGCCATTAGCAGTGGTGACAGCAAAGATACTCTAAAAGACTGCGTGAGACTCTCCACGTAGATACAGCAGCACGATCTTGTTAAGAGGCGGTTGGTTCTTGGATACTGACCGTATCTCCTTCAATAGCAGCCAGAGATAGTCCATCAGCAATAGTGACGGCGCAGAGCCTTTCCAACGCTGCATGAGGCTGTCCACGCTGGCACAACGACACAGCCTTGTTCAGAGGTTCATCAGCGAAGAAGTTGTTCCTCAGATGTTGTATTACAGCCTCGCTCATGTCCGGAGTAATGGTCGTGAAGCGCGCCATCTGAGAATTTAAAAATGCACACATGTTAAATGATCGAACGATGAAAGTCAATTTATGGAAACACTGTTTCTCTGCTCTACTCAAATCTTTGTATGAATGGACTCATCAGTTCATCACTTCATTGGATCAAGCGTGTACAATGTAATGGATGTTGCACAAGGTGAAAACATCGGCCATGTTTCCTAGCTAGTTTTTTTTTTAGGTGGGAAATCAACCAATCACTTTTCTCGCTCTTGGGCAGTGCGGATTGGATGGATATTTACTAGCTGGTCAGGTCCTCATATCTAGTGTGGAATACAACAAATCAAGAGTGTGATGTCAAAGTCAAAGTCAAAGTTTTTTATTTCACATAGGCCTACATGGGCACTTAAATACGTCAGAAGTTAGTGCACGGTTTGGAACCGTGCACTAACTTCTTGTTCGTTTCCTATAGACAAGAACCGGCAAGAAACGAAACGAAAGAGTAACAATGGAACTCTTTAAAAATAATTGTTGTTCTTACAATATTTCCATATTACAGTATAAGTAGATATTATATAAGAACAGTGTAGACCGGTTACAGGTCTACGGTTGTACTAAAAAGTACAATAAATATAATCATATTAAAAAAGTAGTCGCAATAGGAAGTAACCTAAGCATTCGGGCAGTCTACAGTGTTCTCACATTCACATTATAAAAAAGGCTATATAAAAAAAAGCAAAAACAGTAAATAATTACAATTATCAATAAATGTCATGTTAACAAAATAAATTACTAACGAATTTATGGTGGATGGATTCTAATAATATAAAAAATATTGCAAAAGCAATGTGTTAGAAGAAAAAAAAAGGTATATATTACAACAAATGTGGAGCAGTTAATAGATACATTTACACAATATTATGAGTTACCAGGGGGCCACATGTGCAGAAGCAGTCATTACCAAACAAGCGTGTCTTCGACATAGTCTTTAACCTTGTAATACGCTTTTTTAGTTAGGACACGCTTAATATGGGTTTTGAACTTTTCCTCGCTAAGTTCAGTCACCGCCTTTGGCAGCTTGTTTTAAGAGCGTATACTGTTTATTAAGAATGACTTGCTGGTCTTAGCTAATCTCCATTTGGGTAATACAAT
The DNA here is from genome assembly GCA_961205895.1 of Mythimna pallens. NCBI lineage: Eukaryota > Metazoa > Arthropoda > Insecta > Lepidoptera > Noctuidae > Mythimna > Mythimna pallens. The sequence continues at coordinate 19,674,650 of OY540837.1, forward strand.
TTCGTATTTACTACGCGTATTTATGTTATGAAAATCGCTTCTAATTTTGAAGAATCCTAGGTTTTTACGAACATACAAAATACTTTCTAAGATATAAAGAGAAGGCAGAGTCAATATATCGATTTATTCGAATTTATTTCTGAGGGACTCGTGAGGACTCATTTTATAAATAGCCCGGACCCCGAGGACCTCGCCCCATTAATGGTTACTTTTTGCTGCCTGTGAGATAAATAAAATAAAGAAAAAACAAGATCAGCAGCTCGTCCACGAATTCCGTAATGATGTAATTTAAAGATTAGAGTATGATGGTCAACGCAGTCAAATGCTTTAGAGAGGTCACAGAATATGCCAATAGCATCCTGGGACTTCTCCCAGGATTCTTAAATGTGACAGATGAGTTTCACTCCTGCATCCGTCGTTAAACTTTCTTTCGTGAATCCAAACTGGTGACTATGCAAAATCCTATTTAAATTAAAATGAGAAAACATCTGGTCGAGCATGATTTTTTCATATATTTTACTCAATGCTTCTACCAACTTCTTGAGAATGTGTTCTCGTGCTTTCACTTTAAAGGACAACCGACTTCTGGAAGGAGCGCATTCCAAAGGAAGATCGCCAGGACAAAGAAAGAGGAATGGAGGAATTATTTGTGAATCGAAGATTTTTACTGTGCGCAGAGCAAAGAAATTGAATTTCTGAAGTAAGATAAAAAGGAGTAGGGTTATCTAGAATAGAAAACCGGATTGGCATATTTCTTTATAAGGTGAATGGGTTTTTTAAACCTGTTAGGGAATGTACAACACTTGCGCATGTGAAGTTGTGGGTAAAATGCAAGTGTATGATAAAAAAAAAACCTGCCAAATGCGAGTCTTAGCAAAAAACGCCAAAAAAAAATCACGTTTGTTCTATGGGAGCTTTCTGTTTTTAGTATATGTTGTTATAGCGGCAACAGAAAAGAGTCATTTGTGAAAATTTCAACTTTCTAGCTATTACGGTTCATGAGATGTAGCCTGGTGACAGACAGACGGGCAGTGGAGTCTTAGCAATAGGGTCCTGTTTTTACCCTTTAGGTACAAAACCCTAAAAACGTTTATGTATACTATACTCTAAAACTATCAGTATAAAATGTAACAAGTAAACCTGTACTCTCAATACATTTACCCTATGTGGGTGTGCCTGATAAGTGAACACATCCCGATCGCGCCCCGAGCTCTCCCGATCTTTATCGAACGAAGCTCCGATATAATTATTCTGCCCCGGCTATCTCATACTTTCAACGATAATTTTATACCGCCACTTAGAACTGCCACTTCAATTTCATTTTGATTTAGAAGAACCTCAAGCGGCGAAAATATAACAACCAGTTATATTTTCAAGGCGCTTTTTTTTTCGGTGGGAAATTCATCTTATGACATCCCCCGCTCTTGGGCGGGGCGGGAGATAGTGTCAAACTTTTACTGACTAAAAACCCACTCCTGTTCCTTCGTTGCCTTTCGTACCAGGGCCAAGTCTTCCTTTCTGACATCTCCTTACAGCACGCGCCGTTGACGACTTCGGCTCGTGCGGACGGTTACCGGACGGTCGGACGGCAAGCCACCCATTGCTCGCCGTTCACAAGCCCGCGCGCACGGTGGCCGGAAATCAGGAAATTTTCAAGCCGTTTGGAATTGAAACTCTTGGGCCGTGAGGTCCGCTTTTTAAATAATTATCCAAGCTGCTTTTACCTCAGTCAGACATTAAGCATTGCCATACAACGTGGCAATGCCGCTAGTATTTTGGGCACACTTCCAGTCGACAGCCATGCGGCGGAATTTTTTGATATTAGGTTAAGAGTTATTGTCGTTAATGTATATGTAGTTTTAATTAGATATGTGTTTTTATTTTTCCTGTTCTATGTATATACATAAAAATGAATAGCTGTTCGTTAGTCCTTGCTAAAACTCAAAAACAGCTGGACCGATTCGACTAATTTTGGTCTTGAAATATTTGAGATAGTCCAGGGAAGGCTTAAACGGTGAGAAAAAATGGAAAAAAAAATTACGAAAAAAAAAAATCGAGTACAACGCCATCTCTAATTAAAATGTCATTATAAAATGAATAATACTGTTCTGGTAATGCCAGTAGATGGCGTTATCATTAATATTAGGCGGTACGAAGTTCGCCGAGTCAGCTAGTCTATCTACATAATATATAACAATGAATAGCTGTTGCCGCAGAACAGCTGGACCGATTTGGCTGATTTTGGACTTGAAATATTGGCAATAGTCCAGGGAAGGTTTAAACGGTGAGTGTCCTTCAGTTGCCCTTTGCGTTTCTTCACGGTTCACAAAAAATCCCCGTGGCCCTAGCGGGCATCGGCCATGCTGGGTCCCTACGTTTTTTCTAACATCTCTTCGAGGCGCGCGTGGGACACTGCGTCGTCTACGATTCGAGCTCGGTCCTTACCGGACGGCCTGACGGCGAGCTACCCATTGCTCGTAGTCCGCGGACGAAAAATCTTTTTACTCTCCATTGTATCAAGTATAAAGTGCCTTAGTCCAGCCAATAACCCCGGTTCATTCGCCCGAACACAGTGAAGTAACTAAATCAAATGAATTATGTAACACTGTCCGTATACAGTCCACCGCACGGAGGTGATAAAATACTAACCTTGAGCTGGCCTGGCGTGGTACTGAGTTGCTGTAGAATGCGAGACCAGCTTATAATGGATTTGTTAATAACACAGACGTATGAGTCGGGAGATAGTAGGTACTAGGGATATAAAGGAAGTGGTTATGTTGGAACCGAATTCGGAATCGCAGTTTTTGAATTTTATTCGTGAAATATTAGGTTAAGATTGTCCGTCAGTCTGTCTGTCAGTGTGTCACCAGGCTGTATCTCATGAACCGTGACAGTTAGACTGTTAAAATTTTCACAGATGATATTTCTATTGCCGCTATAAAAACAAATATTAAAAAAAAAAACAGAATAAAATAAATATTTAAGGCTCCTATAAAACAAACGTGTTTTTTTTTAACATCCATGCGTCACTGCGGGGTGCCAGCTGAAAATCAGCGCTGGGTGTCTGACGCCCAGCAATTGCTGAGTTGGCGACCCTTTCGGTTCGGACATCCTCAGCACAACTATATTGTAAATCTGTACTTTTTTTTGTTTTTGTATTGTTGTTGTTGCTTATTGTATTCCCTGCATCGAATAAATACTATTCTATTCTATTTGTCGGACACGGAATCGGAATCGGAAGCGCAGGGAGTACCATTTAAGCCTACGTAGGGCCTATAGCAAATTCTACCAAAGGGGCTTTAAGGCCCTAGCTCCCAAGCAGTGCCATAAAACAGTAACTTTCTGAAGCCTACTCCTCGGTAATAGCTAGGTCAATCAATTTGAAATTAAAAAAAAAAAATTTTATACATCATGTACGTACAACATTGTAAAATTATGATTTTTTCGTATGACTCATTCTTTTGCCAAAAAAAAAAAAATACGACATGATTTTCTTACTACTTCTTTTAAACGGCTTTGATCTTTAGAAATATATTTACACAAAAAAGTGTTCATCAGAATGTACATATCATTTATTATGTAAATCAATCAATATTTTGCAAAGATAAAAAACTTAAAAAAAAAGCAGTGAAAAGTGCAAAATAACTTTTATTAACGCGACTGTTGCAATCTATATGTTCCGTATTAGGATTTATTATTTGTTTCATTTTATAATTATGTTTAAATTAATGCAATTAAATTAATTTCTACACTACTGGACTGAACTTGTTTTTTTCTTTTGAGATTTTATTAAAAGTTTTTTTTTTACAATCGGGTTTTTTTTTTGAATTTTTTGTTATAGCGACAACAGAAATACAACATCTGTGAAAATTTCAACTGTCTCACTATCGCGGTGATATATAATGATAGAGCCTGATGACAAACGGACAGACAGACAGACAGACGGACAGACAGCGAAATGTTAGTACATAATAGGGTCTCGTTTTACCCTTTGGGTACGGAACCCTAAAAAATATTTAGGTTACAAATAGAAGAATTTCAAAATTTCCAAGTTTTGATTTTTTTTTTTAATTTCTTCGCAGACACAGACTGTGACTGTAAGACAGAAACTAGTAAGAGTAAAAATGAAGTAAAAAAAATAACACTAATGTCTACATATTAGTGTTTTCTATTGTACTGATCTCTGTTGAGATTGGGCACTGTAATCGAAAATCGGCACAGAGGATTATTAAGTTTAAATAAATTTAATCTTAAATTTACTCACTTTTCTATAATAATCATTTAAATCTCGGCGAAAGACAAGGAATTGGTATACCGCTGAGCAGGGAAACAGCTTGATAGCTTGGCGCGCTGACAGAGACATTTTCGAAACACAAGAACTCTGCAGAAGCAAAAAAGCGGTATCTCAATTTTTTTGTAAATTTGTTTTTTTTTGCATCGCAATGCCTATAACGCTCCGCATCACAAGGGCTACTCAGAAAATTCGTAACTTTACTGGAATATTAAAAAGAAAACAATTTGCATTGTAATAACATCAATGGCGTCACATATGAACTAATCCAGCATCGCGCAATTAAAGTTCTCTGCGCCATTTGAACATATAGAACAGCCCGAAAACGTCTATCGGGCAGTTGCCCACCAGACATAACACCCGTCTGGTCGGAGGATCCTCCCTTTTCAACGGAGGTATGTGGGACTTTACTCTCTGTTCCACATACCTCCAAAGCACTTTATACGAGTATATAAGGAGAAACTGACTGACTGACATATCTACACACAGCCGAAACTACTGGGATTAGGAGTGTGAAATTTTGCCCAAGGTTACCTTTTATGACGTAGGCGAGCACTAAGAGGGGATTTTTCAAAATACACACTCTACTAAAGGAATGAAACGGGTGTCCAAAGTTTGTATACATAGAGAATCCTACTTTCAACAAGTGAAGCGGCTGGCAGAAGCTAGTATTATATAAATGCGAAAGTAACTCGATTTGTTTGACACGTCTTCACGCCGAAGTCGCTAAACTGATCTTAACGCAATTTAGCTTGGAACATAGTCTAGGACATGGAAAAGGAATTAAGATACTTTTTATCAACATACCAAGCCGCTGCTTTTATTCAGTATACGTCACAAAAATGATGGCAATCGATCTTACAAAATCTTTTTTTTCTCGAAATTCACTTTCTTTGAGTTACTGCGTTCTGGTTTGGTAGGGCAGAACTGGACTCCTTTTAATCTATTCTGTTTTATATATGGCCATATGATACCGTTCTCGTATCCGAAAGAAAATAATGAATTGCCTGTCATGCCACGAAGTGATGCGTATATAAACACATAAACATATCTATAATTATATCGACTCGATAACAACCAAATCGGCAGTTATGTTTTCGAGCCGTTTGGGGTTGAAATTCTTGGGCCGTGGGGTTCGAGTGCTCATACGCTTTTAAAGAATTATCCAAACGCCTAGTTGACACTTCGCGTGACTCAAGGGCTGGCTTTTAACTCAGTCAGATATTAAGCATTGCCAACGTGGCAATGCCGCCAGTCTTTTGAGCACGCTTCCAGTCGACAGCGATGCGGAGGAATTTTATGACGCCATATTTTTAATATTAAGTATATAGTTTTAATTAGTTAAGTGTCTTTATTTTTCCTGTTATAAGATGAAATAAATAAAAACTTAAATATTAATCGATGTTGAATTATCGATACAATCCATTCCAATAATATAAATGTAAGGGGTAACTCTGTCGGTCTGTTACATTTTCACGATTAAAGTACTGCACCGTTTTCACAATTACAATTTTATTTTTTACAACCCCACGTGGATGAGAGAGTCACAGATCTAGAAAACATGGCAGTAAAAAAAAATGGACATAGACCCAGCAATTCATGCTAATAGTTAGCTGATAATTATGATGATATTTATTATGGATAACAGCCCCCCAGCCAAGTTACAACCGTTTCGTTTCGATTTTTTTTTCGTTGATCGCCTCACGTCGGCCACGCCTCCTATACCTTTGTTCTGACCACGTGACTAAGCGTTGAGATGACGTCAGAATAAAGGAATCGGAGGCGTGGCCGACTCGAGGTGATCGACGAAAAGAGAATCGAAACAAAACGGTTGTAACTTGGCTAGGGGGGCAGGCCCGACCACGAGCTCTTAACGTGATCCATTTGACGACCTAAACTAAATTGTTAAACGGATGGAAATGTATAAGGTGTATAGCATCATCCATCCCTTTTTATCGCTCGCTCGCTTGACATTTTAACTCGTCATAGAGAGGCCCCCGTTCTATGCCATCGTCCAAATATCAAGCGATCTTCGCGCCTTTTGATTGGACTGTTGGTGTAGTGGTTAGTGGCCCTGACTGCTATGCCGGAGGTCGTGGGTTCGATTCCCACCCAGGAATGTAAGTTTGTGTGATGAGCACGATCATTTGTTCTGTGTCTGGGTCTAATTTATCTATAGTATGTATGTATTTGGAAAAATATAAGTATGTTTATCGGTTGTCTAGTACACATAGCACAAGCTCTGCTTAGTTTGGGACTAAATGGCGTTGTGTGATAGTTGTGGAATATTATACCAATACGCGGGGTCGCGTTCATTTGTACGGCAAATCCCATCGCGTCGTTGTATCGTATTCAGGCAATGTTAGCTTTGTAATGAAAAAACACCTAACAGGCATTCATTAAGGAGTGGAATTCCCTGCCGGAGTCTGTGTCTCCTGCAGGGACTGCATACCGAAAAAAAATCGGTTATAAGGGTTAACGGTATGACGTCATACCTTTTTATTTCAATACCTCAAAATAACGGTACCGTTATTTTTCGCTACCGAAAAATTACGATACCAAAATTTTTCTCTACCGAAACCTCTAATATTAAGGTATCCGTTGAAACCCTCACTCTCTCTACCGAAATAATTCCGGTACCGAAATTATTTCGGTAGAGTGAAGGTTAAATAAAAGGTATAGCGGTACCTAAAAAAAATAGCGCTGTCGTTATTTTATACCGGTTTCGGTGTACCTTTAAAATAAAGCTGTACCGGTTTTTAATACCGGTAGCGTAACCTTATACCTTAACCGAAAACGGTCTCTGGTCTCCTGCCCCTCTAGCCAAGTTACAATCGTTTCGTCCGCGCCAAATGCCTCGAGTAGGCCACGCCTCCGATTCATTTGTTCTGACCACGTGACTGAGCGTTGAGATGAAATCAGAACCAAGGAATCGGAGGCGTTGCCTACTCGAGGCGTTCGGCGCGAACGATACGATAGTGACTTGGCTAGGGGGGCTGGTAGCTACAACTAGGTGACGTAGAAGTCAAGAGTGAATAGGTTACTTGTAGACAAGCATGCACATCGTCAACCACATCGTCGCTTTTCATCAGGTGAGACAAAGATCAAGCGCAAGACTATCAACAGTTAAAAATCACATTATCGATACGATGTTTATCGCTGCATCACCACCCTCTCATTTATGACTGGCAGTTTACAACTTGGCGAACAGACAACTAAAATGAATAATATGGCCTACTGGATTATGTTCGTATGTTTTATTGACAAGCAAAAGGGGAAAAATGTACCGAGCAAGACAACGACAAATAGGTGGTGTATCCCTTTCCTACCTCTATATATCACTAGGGTAACCATAAATTTACTATTTAAGCAAATTGTTATTATTTTTGTCATTGCCGCAATGTATTATTATTTATGCTGCATATTTCTATATATATCGACGGTGAAGTACCAGTAACTCCTAACTGTCTGTGAAATCTGAAAAAATAGTTTAATTTACTGATAAATTAAACTACAAAACAAAAAAATACAAAAAATAATAATAAATAAATTACAAATAAAATAAAAATAAATTGTAGTAGTTGTAGTAGTTATTATAGTATAAATAAATTACTAATTAATTATAAATTAATTTATTAAGAAGTAACCATGAATAGAATTTGACCTCGACTTACCAGCTGTAGGTCGCGGGTTCAAACCAGCCAGGCGCATTACTTTGTGTAATTTATTTCATCACCACTGCTCTCAAAAAGGTGAAGCAAAACATCGTGAGGAAACCAGCATGTCCAAAACCAAAAAAAACGAAAACATGTGACATCCACCAACCCGCACTGGGCCCGCGTGGTGGATTACGGCCCATTCCCTCTCCTAACGAGGAGGCCGAAGTCCCAACAGTGAGAACATTATAAGGCCGACTATGCTATGCTGACCATGAAATAGACATGTTGGTTTAGTTAGGAGATATTTCTACATTTTAATTTAATGCAGTTTCAACACAAAAATGATTTCGGTGATTTTTCTATAACAAACGTAAAAATTCACAGCGGTAAATTATTATTTTCTCGAAAAATTATATTTAGGAGGTAAATAATAAAATACTTCACCGTCGATATATACTATATATTTATATAATAATGTATAAAAATAGAAATCTGCTATTTTCTAACCATTACTAAGAAACTCCCTTTGTTTTCATTGGTAAGCATATTGGGAACAGTCGATACATGTTAATTAATAGTTTTTGCAAGTACAAGCTTATACAACATTAATAGTACTAGTAACTGAATCGATTCCAATATTTTTTACACTATGTTATATTTTTTGCCAAAAATATTTAAAAGAGGTCACAAGTTGGACACCACCGACACTAACTAAGTACAACACAGGTCACGGCAGGTCATAGCGGGCATTTTAATGCGCACTATGACGTCTACGTCAGCGTACAGCTTGGTGGGGGAGCGAAACACCCCTCAATCGACCGGATGGCCCAATAACCATGTATTTGTGTGGACAACTACGTAAAACAACATGCTTATAACTTTGTGATTATTCATGATACATTTATGAAATTTTGTAAATAGATTCTTTACATAGAAATACTAGACACGTGTTTCGGGTTTAGCATATACTAAAACTAATGTTGTATAACGTAAAGTTGTAGAACTTAAAATCTTGAATTTCTTCAGAACAGAATTGTCCCATAGTAAGAATTAGTCTATGGACACACTAGTAGAATGAGATAACATACCCTTTTGTACCGTACTCTTCGGTACGTTTTTGTGGTTTTTTTTTTCGGTGGGAAAATCATCTTAAGACATCCCCCGCTCTGGGCGGAGCGGGAGATAGTGTCAGACTTTTACTGACTAAAACCCACTCCTGTTCCTTCGTTGCCTTTCGTACCAGGGCCGAGTCTTCCTTTCAGAATCAGACCCTTGGCCCCAATAGGCTTCGACCCTGATGGGCCCCAACAGTTGCTGACATCTCCTTGAGGTGCGCGTGAAACAGTACGCACCGTCGACGACTTGGGCTCGGTCCGGACGGTTACCGGACGGTCAGACGGCGAACTACCCATTGCTCACCGTCATTAAGCCCACGCCTACGGTGGCCGGAAATCGGGATCAGAATCCTGGCGGCGGTTGGGGTGTGAGGACCGTTGCCTCACGCGATCGGCCGCCTCCTTTGCTAGCATTACTGCTTCGGAGAAGTAGGTGACCGCCTGCTACTCCTCCTCGCTCCGGACCATGGCCTGTACCAGGGCCCGGCGCGAGAGATCACCGCCGCCGATCGCCCCCACGAGGACACGGCGTTGCTCTTCCCAAGCGGGGCACACCTCCACCGTGTGCTCCACCGTGTCTTCCGGGCGTTTCTTCCGCACGGATCCGGTGCAGGAACCATCCGAACTTACCATGTCCGGTGAGGACCTGCGTCATGCGGAAGGTATGGACGCCGTGTTGCCTTTCCAGCCACTCCTCAAAGAGACGTTTTTGAGGTTGGCGTGATCAATCCAGATAGTATAAAAAATACTTGGGTAAGGTAAATAATGCTGTCAGAACCGATTCATCCGTAGGGTATATAAAATACACGCCTGTAATGACTACGTACCTGAACTTTTTGAAGAACTTCACCATTAAGCTCTGTTTACGTCCTTCTAGTTAGTGATTCTCTTTCCTAACATTTTTTTGAGTTGGGACCCCTTTATTTTATTTGTTGTTAGCAGGTACGGGTAGTATTAAATATTATGCAGTTCTAAAATATTCAAATCATCTAAAAATCTCCCAGGACCACGGGTCCCCCCCATGGTCCTGGGACGCAAAGGGCACCCGAAGCTTCCTTCTTTCCATCTTAAAAAACTGGGCAAGTGCAAGTCGTACTCGGTACACTGAGGGATCCGTACCTACAAACTTACCTATGTACATATATAGTTCCGAATGGAGCCTCGAAATGTTTTCCAAACCGCAAAAAATTGTGTTTTTTTTGTGACGTAATAACAAATTTACTTTTTCAGATTTATTCCTATACCTGTGCTATGAGACCTTACTTCATGTCAAATTTCAGAATTCTATGTCAACGGGAAGTACCATATGAATTTTGATTCTATGAATTTGATTTTGGTGTCGAAATATACGTTTTTTGTAACATAAGCGGCCGCGGCCGTATCTGTTTTTTCGTTTACTTAGAAGTTTGAATTTTTCACAGCTTCAAGGGATCGCAGGCTTGAGTATATAGTTTTAATTTCAACTCGATACCTTCACGCGTTCCCGAGATAAAGGGTCTTGACAAATAGATAGACAGACAGGCGGACAACAAAGTGATCCTATAAGGGTTCCGTTTTTTTCTTTTTGGGGTACAGAACCCTAAAAAAAACAAAAAAAAACATGTAAAGGTTAATAACCCATATGAGAAGCATGCAGATAAGTGTCTGAGATGGTCTTTTGAGGAAAGAATCACACAGATTTGAATGGACATGTCAGTCAGTGCAAGCATTTGTCAGTATTCGTGTAGCTCAACTTGGAATAGTCTACATTACTGCAATGTAGCATTCTTTTAACAACTGTATCTACACACACTTTGTATCAACTCTCACTGCGATGAGCTCTCATCGCCATGCGTCTGGGCTTAATGAAGCGCAAAGATTACAGCATCCATCCATTTACGGTGATAACAAAACCCTGACTCACTGACAACCCAGTGACATGGCAAAACCCTGCTCGGTTCTATTTGTTTTATGTTACTGTTAATGACGTGTAAATTCAAATGTTTCGAATAGAGTAAACATTTAGAAAGAAAGAAAAAATATTTGGCAGCAGTCACCAGGATCACATAACATAAATAAAATAAAACGTAAACTGTCACAGTAAATGTCACCGCACACGGGCCACCAACCACAACCACAAAACGCCGCCACCAGCATATTTCCTATAGGTTTCAATCATTTTGTATGGATTCGCCGCACACGGTTGACGGTGGTGGCCGCCACACGCTACAAATCGTCACTGCTTGCACTTGCATACTCACTTTTTGTGGCCCGCACTGGCTACTAAACGCCGTCACACGCCACTCGCGCATTTAAACCTTCTTCTTCAGAGTCCATTATGATACTGCGCGTATGGGTTTAAAAAAGTAACAGCCACCGGCCACAAGTGGCTGTTGCGCGCTTCGGCTTACTTAGTGGCTGTTTGTAGCTTCTCGTGGTGGCTTTTGTGGCTGTGGCATGTGGCCCATGTGCGGCGACACTTACATTGTGTGTTCCTAACTGCTGGCTGCGCCAAAAAGGTTAATTCCAACAATGTTGCCGAATAGAAAAATACTGTCTTACACTGATCTTCCAATGAACCTTGACACGAAAGGGCGCGAGATGTATTTATATATATTTATTTAATATACTGTTAAACTGTTTACTCTGTCACTCGTCAATTTAACAGTATTTTAAATAAATATACATAAATACATCTCGCGCCCTTTCGTGTCAGGCTTTTACTGACTAAAACCCACTCCTGTTCCTTCTTTGCTTTCGTGGCCCCGAGGTTCTCTTTCGCATCATCCATGGCCCCAGTAGGCTTCGACCTTGCTGGGCCCCTACGGTTTTGCTGGCATCTTGCTTTCTATGGCTTGTGACACCTGGGAGTTTTCTCCACACGAATTCGGTGCAGGAACCTCTCGAAAGAATGATGAGTACAATACATTGTTTCACATTTTGCTTGCCAGATTGAGTGTTTTCAGGAAGTTTAACGCCACCAGCTACCACCACTAAGGAAGTTTAACGCCACCAGTTACCACCACTTAGGAAGTTTAACGCCACCAGCTACCACCACTAAGGAAGTTTAACGCCACCAGCTACCACCACTTAGGAAGTTTAACGCCACCAGTTGCCACCACTGAGGAAGTTTAACGCCAACAGCTACCACCACTTAGGAAGTTTAACGCCACCAGCTACCACCACTAAGGAAGTTTAACGCCACCAGCTACCACCACTAAGGAAGTTTAACGCCACCAGCTACCACCACTAAGGAAGTTTAACGCCACCAGCTACCACGACTTAAGAAGTTTAACGCCACCAGCTACCACCACTTAGGAAGTTTAACGCCACCAGCTAACACGACTTAAGAAGTTTAACGCCACCAGCTACCACCACTTAGGAAGTTAAACACCACCAGCTACCACTACTAAGGAAGTTTAACGCCACCAGATACCACCACTTAGGAAGTTTAACGCCACCAGCTACCACCACTAAGGAAGTTTAACGCCACAAGCCACCACCACTAAGGAAGTTTAACGCCACCAGCAACCACCACTAAGGAAGTTTAACGCCACCAGCTACCACCACTTAGGAAGTTTAACGCCACCAGCTACCACCACTTAGGAAGTTTAACGCCACCAGCTACCACCACAAAGGAAGTTTAACGCCACCAGCTACTAAGGAAGTTTAACGCCAACAGCTACCACCACTTAGAAAGTATAACGCCACCAGCTACCACCACTAAGGATTTTAACGCCACCAGCTACCACCACTTAGGAAGTTTATCACCACCAGCTACCACCACTTAGGAAGTTTAACGCCACCAGCTAACACCACTAAGGAATTTAAACGCCACCAGCTACCAGAAAGTTTAACGCTACCAGCATCCACCACTTAGGAAGTTCAACGCCACCAGCTACCACCACTAAGGAAGTTTAACGCCACCAGCTACCACCACTTAGGAAGTTTAACGCCACCAGCTACCACCACTTAGGAAGTTTAACGCCACCAGCTACCACCACGAAGGAAGTTTAACGCCACCAGCTACTAAGGAAGTTTAACGCCACCAGCTACCACCACTTAGGAAGTTTATCACCACCAGCTACCACCACTTAGGAAGTTTATCACCACCAGCTACCACCACTTAGGAAGTTTAACGCCACCAGCTACCACCACTAAGGAATTTAAACGCCACCAGCTACCACCACTAACAAAGTTTAACGCTACCAGCATCCACCACTTAGGAAGTTCAACGCCACCAGCTACCACCACTAAGGAAGTTTAACGCCACCAGCTACCACCACTAAGGAACTTAACGCCACAAGCTACCACCACTAAGGAAGTTTAACGCCACCAGCTACCACCACTAAGGAAGTTTAACGCCACCAACTACCACCACGAAGGAAGTTTAACGCCACCAGCTACTAAGGAAGTTTAACGCCACCAGCTACCACCACTAAGGAACTTAACGCCACCAGCTACCACCACTAAGGAAGTTTAACGCCACCAGCTACTACCACTAAGGAAGTTTAACGCCACCAACTACCACCACGAAGGAAGTTTAACGCCACCAGCTACTAAGGAAGTTTAACGCCACCAGCTACCACCACTTAGGAAGTTTATCACCACCAGCTACCACCACTAAGGAAGTTTAACGCCACCAGCTACCACCACTAAGGAAGTTTAACGCCACCAGCTACCACCACTTAGGCAAGTAATGTCATCATCATCATCATCACCATTTTAGCCGAAAGACGTCCTCTTCTGGACGGAGCCCTCCCACAAGTATCGCCACAACGACTGGTCCTGACCGGACCAGATCTATCGGATTCCCGTACCGTGAAACTAGCGAGAAAAAAATTTATAAAAAAATCATATCCGTAACCGTATCCCAGATCCGAAACCGGTGTAATATTATTCCTATATCCGTATCCATATCCCTGGTTATTACGTAGCACACCACACTACAAGTTCTATTCACTCCATAACTAACGAAGCGTGAAGTCCTATTGTGACAAACAAATGTCTAGTCAGTGACAGAGACGTGGAGGCTACGAGTTTGGTAATTAATTATTTCACACGGGCTGTCGCTTGCAGGGATGGTGCTACAAACTATGTGCTACGAAAGTGCTACGCGCTACGAACGTGCTACGAGGAACGTATGTTGCTGTTACTTTTCTAACCGACTTCAAAAAAATAGGAGGAGGTTATCAATTCAGTTGTTTTTTTTTGTAGATAAAATATTGCTATTCTATTCTGATTTCCTGATAATCCTATTTATATCACCCTATCCAATATCATAAGTAATGTCTACTATATGTATAATAATATCATTTATTTCAAGTTTGTACTCATAAAACTGTTAGTAACAATATTTATGGGTAGTCCGAAAGGGAACCCCGGGGTCCTAGAATGAGAAAGGCAAAGAAGTAACATAGGTGTGGAGGATGTGTCAGATTTTTACGGACTATAAGTCAGTAAAAATATGACACATCCTCCCAGTTCAACCAAGAGCGAGAGAAGTCATTGGTTGATGTCCCACCGTAAAAAAAAAATATTAGCAATATTTACTCAAAACTATGTTAGTAGCTATATAATTTCAATTCCATTACTTCAATCACAATAATAACATTAAATTAATCAGGTTAAGCAATTTTTAAATTTAAAAAGAAAAAATCAATAAGAAAACTGGGCAAGTGCGAGTCGGACTCGCGCACTGAGGGTTCCGAACAAACTTGAAAGGTAAATTGCTGTTTACGATTTATGAAGTATTAAAAAAAAAACTACTTACTAGATCTCGTTCGAACCAATTTTCCGTGGAAGTTTGCATGATGTACATCATATTTATTTTTTTTAGTTTAATCATTCTCATATTTTAGAAGTTACAGGAGGGGTTACACACATTTTACCACTTTGGAAGTGCCTCTCGCGCAAACTATTCGAGTTAAGTGTAGAAAAAAATTATATTAGAAACCTCAATATCATTTTTGAAGACCTATTCATAGATACCCCACAAGTATGGGATTGATGAAAAAAAAATTTTGAGTTTCAGTTTTAAGTATGGGGAACCCCCAATTGTTTTTTTTCTATTTTTGTGTAAAAATCTTAATGCGGTTCACAGAATACATGTACTTACCAATTTTCAACAGTAAGTATAGTTCTTATAGTTTCGGAAAAAAGTGGCTGTGATATACGGACGGACAGACAGACAGACATGACGAATCTATAAAGGTTCCGTTTTTTGCCATTTGGCTACGGAACCGTGAAAATCATCAAGGCATAAAATAATTATTTTGATCAAATAAAATTGAATCACTATCTACATTTCTATCAAATACGCAGCCGTTAGTAAAAATGTCAATATAATAAAGGCCTATTTATTTAAATTTAATATATTTGGATATTTGACAATTTATCATGCGCGGTTAAATTGGACATGAAAACACGGATAAAAGCCTAAAAGCATTACCTTAATTTGGACATAGAACACGTTTTATATCAGTAATACATTTCAGAGTAATAAGGGGCTATAATATGAAAAAAACGCTATTTTTATTAGCTTTCATGCTTATAAGTACTGCGATATTACAGAAAACACAAAACACGAAGAAACCAATAAATACGTCATTTCGAAAAAAGAATAACGTACCTTTAATATAAAGTTTATTTGAACTTATAATTCCAAGTCAATCCAAAGATATAACACTTCAAAGCAACCAATTTTAAAAACGGCAATTTCATAGGTACCTATGGAATGGAAAAAAATCACGAAAAAAAACCGAATACAACGCCATCTCTAATTAAAATGTCATTATAAAATGAATTATGCTGTTTTCGGAAGGATTTGTTTATAGGAAGGATAACGACATCTACTGGCTAATGCCAATATGGCGGTACGAAGTTTTCGAAATTTTTCACGAGGAAAAACTAATAAAATATAAATCTGAAATTCAGCTCGTCTGAAATGTCAATTGCAGTCTCACCGAGTTAAATATAAAATCCTATAAAAAAACCACGGAACGAAACGGAATTCCAAAGAGGATAAATTGAAAGCAAAAAAAAATGAAAGCAAAAAGTCCTTGATCCATAAAACTGTCGAGTCTATAGTTTCGCAGTTCACCGTCCTTATTGAATAGGCTTTGTCGCCGAGAGGACTGGAAGGGGGACGGGAGGAATTCCTCCCGCTCCCTGAGGCCCTCACAAGACGATATTGCTAACCATTAGTCGGAATTTTTTACAAGGACAGAAGCTCAACGTGGTTTTTAAGGCTTTTGAGACGAATCTTGTAGACTAGACTTTTCAAATTAATTGGTAAGTAATTAAAAGATGTAGGTTTAACAACGGCCTACAGATAGTACGATGATAGCACGATGTTTTCCTTCACCGATTTGAAAGCAGTGGTGATGACACCTGGCTGGGTTTGAACTCGCAGCCGACAAGTCGTAAGTCGGGACCGATACCATTAGGCTTCCACTGCTCCGGAATGTCCTAGAACCAAAAATTCTAAAACATATTAAATCCACGAATCCGCACTAGGCCTGCGTGGTTATTTCACGTTTATAATATTGGTATGTGTAAGCTCCTATCACTTGCTTCATCGGAGTGAAAGTAAGTACAAAAATATCACAAAAGCATCCTGTGTGCTATTCGAGAGCATGATCTATCCGTCGGTTAAATTTTTTGTAAATCCGTTCAGCAATTCGAGCATGAAAGAGTAACAAATATACTCAAACATAGAAACTTTTGCCATTACAATATTAGTGTGAATAGTGATATGTGATGTAAAACTTTTTTTACACCCCCTGCTCGATAATGCCCTTTTATATGTCATACAACCCTCTTTGATTGTTTTCAAAATATCTAGAGAATAATGCCATAATCACGTAAGAGCCGTTGTACAAAAAATAATGAAACAGTATTTCAGAAATGAAATTTGATAATCCAAAATTTTAAAATTATCTCGAATTCAAAATTTAACTAACAACTGTAATCACACTATCAAAAGTTTAGTTTCGCCATTAGGCACCAACACAAATTCTACCACATTAACATTATACATCAGAACTATTAGATCATTCATGAAAGCCAATGTTCTTAATGGTCTCCTCATACAATAACTATTCATTTCTCAAAGTAGACTGAACTTTATTACAATACGAACAAAATTGAAACTTTAACGGCATAAGACTAGATGGAAACTTATTACCGAACTCAGTCTATCGATTGTACTGTGAATGTCGGGGACAAATTGATTAGGAGAATACTGGCCACGTATAGAGGTCTTTATCTATGTATATGTAAATAAAAGGTAAAACTGACAGACTGACATATCAACGCACAGGCGAAACTACTAGAATTAGGAGCGTGAAATTTTACACAAGGTTTCCTTTTATGACATAGGCGAGCACTAAAAAAGGATTTTCCAAAATTCACTCCCTAAGGGGATTAAGCGTGGGTCCAAAGTTTGTATGGAGAAACTTACATTCACGCGAACGAAGCCGCGGGCAGAAGCTAGTATATGTATAAAAGGGGAAACTGACTGACTGACATATCAACGCACAGCCGAAATTACTGCGACTAGGAGCGTGAAATTTTACACAAGGCTACCTTTTATGACGCAGGCGAGCACTAAGAGAGGATTTTCCAAAATTCACCTCATAGGGGGTTGAAACGGGGGTCCAAAGTTTGTATAGAGAAACTTAATTTTAAGCGGGCGAAGCCGCTAGCAGAAGCTAGTCGGGTATATTTCTATTCAAGAGTATTTTTTTATTATTTACTAGCAGTGAGCAGAAGAAACATAGTTATGGTTTAAGTCAGTAAAAGTCAAACACAGGGAGTGTCACTGGCTCGCTCCACCTAGAGCGGGAGAAGTTATTTGATGATTTCCCAACAAGAAAAATACTGGCCAAGTGTAAGTCGCACTCGCACGCGAAGGGTTCCGTACCACAATATTAATATAACGTTTCTTGTAGGGGATCCCCCTTTAATATGTAAGTATATTTAAGTTTGTTTTGTTGCTGCGGCAATAAACACATTCACAGCGCTGACAGACTTACATATTGACAGCGGACGCTTGTTAATAGGATCCAGTTGACACCCTACGGGTACGGAACCCTAAAAATCGTATTCATCTTGCAGTAATTTGGGTTCTAAACCGAAAAGACCGCTTCTCTTCTAGCAAGAATTATCGTTATATAGTTTTTTCAAGATGCTAAGACATTTTGTGCGGCAAGGGCAACCTTGTACTTCATAATATGTCCGTCGTTTGTACGTGGTTTGTTGTTTAGATTAAGTTACTAATAATAATAACAATAATTAGTTGCCAATAAGCCTGACATAGTGGTGATAGATCGACTAGAGCGTCGCACAATGATTGTTGATATAGCGGTCCCTCATGACTAGAACCTCGTGAAAGCTGAGAAAGATAAACAAACTAAATATCTTAACTTAGCTCGCGAGGTTGTCGACATGTGGGAAGTGGATAGAGCAATCATTGTGCCGATAGTCGTAACGGCCAATGGCTTAATAGCTAAGAGCCTCGAACAACATCAAAGGAGGCTCTCATTGGGCAGCTGGATTAAGGGCTTGATCCAGAAAGCGGTACTCCTGGACACGGTGCGCATTGTTAGGAGATTCCTCTCACAGGAGCCCTGACCACCGGTAGCTTGGACCCTGTTCCCGATGCCGGTGGGCTACTATTTTTTATATTTTTAAATGTTTTTTATTTATTTATTTATTATATTCTTTATTGTACACCACACAAGCAAAAATAAGGACAAACATAATTAAAAATAAGTGTACAATGGGCGGTTTTTTTTTGTGTGTTTTTTTAAGAAATCTTTAAAAATGTAAACAATATGTCTGTATAGGAAATAAATGGAATAATAATTATATTATATTATTATATTTTTAAATGTTTTTTAAGTTTTTAATTGAAATATTTAAAACTATAATTTATATGTATGTACGAATGAATAAACGAAATAATAATAAGTAATTATTTCACAAAAACATAGCACTTTGCGCTGTATACATTTTTGAAAATAATATTTACATTATAATGCTATAGCAGACTTCCTTTTAAACTAGGACTAGCCTGCATCTTAAAAGATAGGGTTCAGCCAGATGGATTATGTTAATATTCACACTAACTCGTAGATAAAGTTATTTTTTACCTAACAAGGCCTATGTTATCAAATATAAAAATAAACTAGCTTTTGCCCGCAGCTTCGCTCGCGTGAATAAAATATAGCCCATGACACTCAGGAATAAAGCAGCTTTCTATCGGTAAATAAATTTTAGCAATCGGACCAGTACTTTCAGAGATTACCTCCTGCAAACAAAAATACAAACTTTTGTTCAAACAAACGTTATTTAGAGCTCGCCCCTGTGTAAAACTTCTTCATATTCATGAGCACTTTTCCCCCCTGAAAGAATGTTAATGGTTTCAAAGTTATTTGATGAAAGACGTGAAAATATCCACCATTTTGAAGGCGTTGGGAAAAGCTCCCTAAAGACTAAAAGCTTGGAAACTGACATACCTATAACGACACGAGTATAATTAAGAGCGTCGTTTTCCACTCGCCTGTCGACAACATCAAGCATGGTTTAGAAGCTCGTTGCTTCATCTAACGCAATCCAACGCGATGTTTGATGAAGACGCAACGTGAACGAAGAGAGAGAACACCTGATTACTCAGTGATTTACTCGTTTATTTCACAAAACTTGTTCCAGGAGATACGCGTTTTTTTTAAAACCCTTAAAAGAGAAAGAAAAATTGTTTAATGAAAAAAAAAAATACTGTCGAGGACGAGTCCCAGGTACTTCATCGTCGACTTGACGCCGATGTGAACTCCTCCTACCGTTATTTGGGAACCCCGTGGTGGCGCGCTCCGAGGGCCGTGAAAACACATGGTTTCGGACTTGTGCAATGCCACACATTATTGTGTTAAGCTCGTCGTACACGAATTGTCAAATCAATGTGAAACACTGGAAAATCGCTGTAAAATCTGAAACTGATGTGTGTCTGTGTGAAATCACTGTAAAATATAATAAAAAATGTTTTATGTGTACAATTCCTAGTGTGGGGCGACGTTTTCATAAAATCAAAAACGCTACACCATCGTGGACTCTCATATAACTCTTGCCAAAAAAAACGTTAGATATATTACGTTATTATAACGTTTATCTGTATTTATAAAAGGAGAAACGGACTGACTGACATATCAACGCACAGACGAAACTACAAGGACAAGAACCGTGAAATTTTGCACAAGGTTTCCTTTTATGACGTAGGCGAGCACTAAGAGAGGATTTTCCAAAATTCCCTCCCTAGGAGTTGAAATGGAGGTCCGAAGTTTGAAGGGAAAAACCTACTTTCACGCGGGTGAAGCTGCTGGCAGCAGCTAGTATAGTATAAAATAAATTGATCTACTAGCTAAGTTTATAATACACTCGTCAATCAGACATAATATTGTAAAGAGAATGTGGCGTCTAACAAAAGACGAACGATGTAGGTCTATTATACAACAGAACGCGCTACTCCGTCCGCCATTCATCCGATGCACATGTCCTTAGGAAATTTCCCCTCACATACTGGCAGAAGCGGAAATAACTTCGTTGGTAAGTATTTCATAACTTACTACAAGTATTTCTAATCTTTATTAGATTGTAATAAATCGCGCAATATATAGAATCTATATCAATAGTGAAAATAATAAAATGTATAATAATAATAATATTCCACAACTATCACACAACGCCGTCCAGTCTCAAGCTAAGCAGAGCTTGTGTTATGAGTACTAAACAACTGATAAACATACTTATATATTTCTAAATACACTACACTACATCATCATAGATAAATTACACCCAGTCACAGAACAAATGATCATGCTCATCACACAAACATTTGTCCTGGGTGGAAATCGAACCCCCTGACCTCCGGCATAGCAGTCAGGGCCTTTAACCACTAGACCAACAGGCCAGTCATAAATTACCACTTACCAGTATGTAAATTGTACGCGCATAACTTTCGAACGACTGCACCAAATTAGATAATTCTTTATTTGTGTTTGTTATTGTCAAATCAAGTACCTAGTTGTATAAAAGAAATCTTTAATAAATTAACTTAATTAGTGGGGGCTGCTAGTTTAAAAATTTTGTGAATAGGTCATTTTAGGAACAATAGGGTCTTATTGTTCCTAAAATGACCTATTCTATATCATCATTATATCCTGTAAGGAATCCCGCATCAAAATCGCAATCCCACAGGCCTGCGGGATTGAAGTCATCAATCCCGCGGGTCCCGCGGGTTTGCGGGATTGTGATTTTTTAAATATTTGTTGGTTTTAAGTAGTAATGTACAAATAAAACAATCCAGGCCCTGGTTCAGGCCATGATCCGGGGCGCGAGGGAATGGGAGGCGCTTCGCCTCCTTCTGCGAAGCACTAATGCTAGCGAAAGCGACGGCCGGACGTGTGAGGGGATGGACATCCTTACGCCTGACTACCAGCCACGACATGCACGGATTTGTAGACCTCGAGCGATGGGTAGCTCGCCATTCGGTAACAGTTCGGACCCAGCCCAAATCGTCGACGGCGCGTAGTGTTCCACGCGCGAGTCAAAGAGATGTCAGTACAACCGTAGGGGCCCAGCATTGCCGATACCCGCTGCAGCCGCAGGTAGTTACGCCCTCTCGCACCACCCTAGAGCGTTTCATTCAACTGACGACAAAGGACACACGAAATTGAAAAAATTTACTGTAAGGTAAATATTTTAAAATAAAATTATTTTGCCATACAAATTCTACACCCCTAGTTTATAATTAGTACAAAAAAAAATTGGGCTCTATCTGTACCCGTTCATCATCATCATCATCATCATTTTAGCCGAAAGACATCCACTGTTGGACATAGGCCTCCCCCAAGCGTCTCCACAACGACCGATCCTGTGTGTCTCGCATCCACCGCATTCCCGCGACTCTCACCAGGTCGTCGGTCCACCTTTGGAGGCCTTCCAACGCTGCGTTTTCCGGTGCACGGTCGCCACTCTAGAACCTTTCGGCCCCATCGACCATCCGTTCTACGAGCAATATGCGGGTTGCCCACTGCCACTTTAGTTTGGCGATTCTTCGGGCTATGTCGGCTACCTTGGTTCTCCTGCAGATATCTTCATTCTTTATGCGATCACGCAAGGAAACTCCAAGCATAGCCCTTTCCATTGCCCTTTGGGTGACTGTGAGCCTTCTGATGAGGCCCATTGTAAGCGACCATGTTTCAGTGCCATATGTCATCACTGGCAACACGCACTGGTTATAGACTTTCGTCTTGAGACACTGTGGTATGTTGGACGAGAAGATACCGCGCAGCTTCCCAAACGCTGCTGTACCCGTTACTAATCATGTTTATGTAGTCAAAAGTGAAAAAAACGTAATCCCAAAATTGTCCTCGATAATTTGTCATAATTGGTAAATTCATAAATCAATCAATTATTCATAGCAACTGCTACTAAAAAATACTAAGCGCAGTATTTTTCCATTGTTTTTCATTCATAATCAATAGCCTGTACAATATTTCCATAAATTAAGTGACATTTTGGGATATAAACAAACGCTAATAACTGTGCTGTTTATGAATATTATTTATTGAGACTTTACTTAAATAATAACAAGACCTTTACTAATAAGCCCTTTAAGTATTTGTACTAATTAATAATTAGTGGTGTATAGAGAAAAGTCACGAATTCCAGGTCAAGTTTTTTCATCGCTGTTATGGGTCTAATAAATACATAGTCAGAACGGCGGCGTTTTGTCTGAATCTAACCCAAAAGTACAATCCCGCATACCGGCGGGATCCCGCACGAGTAATCCCGCATTTCTGATCCCGTAAAACACGTGCGGGATCCCGCATTTGCGCAATCGAGGATTGGATTCCCTAATATGCCGCAGCTATTGTATCGTAATAAACACACATTCACAAACTTTCGCCTTTATAGGTAATATTAGTGTATTATAAAAAAAGGTTAGTTTATAATTCTACAAGATTTATTGTTAACTTAGAGAACATTTACCGTAATCCGGTGACATTTATATACCCACAAATGTACTAGAAAACTATGACAAAGAAGGATGGTCAAAATGGACCAGGAAAAAGAAAGTATTGTTACCGAAATGAGAATGTCATCTTATCATAATATACAATATATTATCGACGTAATTATCGAATGGCATCAGTTTATTCTTAAAAGCAGGGGGGAAAATAGATATTCATTTTTAAAAAATAATTTTTTTTTTTTATTAGAACGCTTGATAGTATCTTATTTATGAACGCATCCGTAATGTTAACATTGTTAGCTGCTCCAACAATGTTAACATTACGGACCAAACTTTTTCTAAATTTGATATCGATTTAATTTCTAAATCGAAAGTTATGTCAACTGTTTATAATTTTGTTATTTACTTAATCTAAGATAAGCTACTAACAGAGATTTTTGTTTTGAATTGAGTCATGAATAAAAAAAGTATTTAGCATATTAAAATTTAAAATGCCGTAAATTGATCGAATATGGAGCCACCCTATTTTTGACAAACAAGATTGTTTCGTTTTTATGTAACATTTTAGGCTTAAATGCTGCCCTTTAAGCCATGGCTTCGTATGAATAGTTAATTTGAATACGGATGTAAACATTCTGAGGAATCGATTTTTGAATAAATAAGACAGCCTCCTAGTGAAGTTTCGTAACTTCACTCGAAGTTATGTCGCTAAAAAACTATTTTTGACATATTTTTGAAATGCTACAGATTACTAACACACCACATAACCTTAAAAAACATTTTAATTACCTATTTACTTGTTTCACCGTACTTTTAATAATATATTGAATGCCGTTGTATGGATACAATGTAAATGCTTAAACAGCGATATTATTATTACGCACGGCTGCGTTCATGATGTATAGAGAATATCATTAATTAAAGTAAATTCTAACTTAATCCACATCTAATATACACCGTAATTAGTAATGTTCATTCAGGCAAATCAAACGATATAATTATCAAGTTACGTTGTACTAATTTTATATGGTCCAAGCATGTTAGGACAATGACCATTGTTCTTTAATTGGAGAGATTTGTTCCAGAGCATGTAGGAAGTGTAAGAATACTACAAGTCGTATATAAGTATCAAGAATGTTATGTTTGTACCTATAATTATAATAATTATATTATAATATAATATTCCATAACTTTCAGACAACGCCATCTAGTCCCAAACTAAGCAAAGCTTGTACTATGAGTACTAGACAACTGATAAGCATACTTATATATTTATATACTACATACATACTATAGATAAATTACACCCAGACACAGAACAAATGATCGTGCTCATCACACAAACATTTGTCTTGGGTGGAAATTGGACCCACGGCTGACGGGATAGCAGTAAGGGCCAATAACCACTAGACCAACAGGCCAGTCAAGCTTTATGAACTTCCAGAGAAGAGAGAATGCTCAGTGCGTTTGTACATATAGATGTAAATACGTTTCACTCATAATAATACCTCCCACTTCGACAGCATGTCCCTGGCAAGGTGGCCACCACGGCTGAAATCTATCAGGTAAACTAATTTTGAGGTGAGATGAATTTTAAAAAAGTTATCAAACATAAAGGTATAATATTTACATATCTGATTATTCTTAATCATTTATCCTTACAACTTTTCCTGTTTTCTACTATTGAATTGAAAGCAATATAACATTATTCTTTTACAATAAGCTTAAAGTTTCACAAAATAATTTTAAAAGTCAATTCACAGTCCTTTTAGATTCAGTACCGATGACTAGTACGAGAGTTACTTAAGCATAGGGTCCTAACTGTTATCTATTGAGCTGAAACATCTTGTATGCATAATTAAGCAGGAGTATATATACTAAATTGTTCCTCCTGTTGTCTTGGTATGGTCATGTGAAGAGGAGGGATGAAACGCATGTTACTAAAAGAGTTATGAGTTTACATGTGGATGGATGGAGAGGGAGAGGGAGGCCAAAGAAAAAATGGATGGATTGTATGAAGAGTGATATGAAAAAAAAGGGAGTTAGTGATAGCATGACGAGTGACAGGGCAGAATGGAAGAAAAAAATGTGTTGCGCCGACCCCAAATAACACGAGACAAGGGCAGGAAGATGATGATGATGATACTAAATTGTTCCTCCATTTAGTATATAGCATATACTAAACTACTAAGGCGATAAAATGTATTTTTTTTTTATTAAATACCTATACCAACTCACCTAACCTACCCACGTATAACATTTCATAGGAGATAGACCAAATCCTTGTTGGGCGCCAACATGTTAACTGGCGCCCAACGTGGTATCAAATAAAATATGAATGTCAGTTTATTATAACAGAAATAACCACCAGAATATTATCTGATTAAAACATCTATATATATTACCTTCTGTTAGCGGCTCCGATCTCGTAAAACTCGAAAATTGTCTTATGGAAACATACTCCCGGGACGAAAATATCTTAAATATATTCTATCCAAGATGCCAAATTTCATACAAATCCATTAAAGACGTGAAGAGGTTAGAAATATAGTGTTTCGCATTTCTAATATTTAGTATTAATTTAATGAAAAACATCTAAGTAATTTGAAAATAAAAACTAATTTTTCCGATTCTAGTTTCACATAGATGTTAATAGATAAGCAGGTAGTATGAAAACCGGGTAACAAGGGAAATTGATATTCCTGAAGATCCCTTGACTACACCTCCTTTGTGTAACATCGAACGATTTTACGGGCTCACGATTTCCTTCAAATCAAGATATCTATCTTTTTACTTCTTTACGCTACAATGTATTGTAGGAACGTTGAGTTCAGTGAAAAGAATAGAACATTGTTGCTTTAAAGTATATTTTATGAAAGGCTTTATAACAATACTTTTGAAAAGTTGCTGGTTAAAAAAATGCAAGGTTAAATAGATTTTCATTTTAATACCTTGAGATTGGTTTCTAATAAAATAATAAGAATCTATTTTAATAAAAAATAAATCGATTTAAAAATTCGGATAACAATATTTAAGTAACGTGAAGATCCCCTTCAAAGTTTTATTTCTATTCACTCCTATTTTTTTTTTATACGGTACCTACATGAAATTAAAAAAAAAAAGAATATTTACAAACTACCTTCATTTTATTTATTTATTTATTCAACCAGAACGACTGTGATTACATTAGGTACAATTATGTAAAATACATGCGAATGCGATAAGGCCGCCTATTATATGTGTTTAAGATATAAGTTTCTCTTTGTTATGTTTCTTATTTACCTACAGTAAAGTATAATAATAAATAAATACATTAATGAAAATATAACACAAATAATATAACAAAACCTCTCCTCCATCTTCTCGCAAATCACCAGACAATCAGTCAGTATCTCCTTCCATTCATCAGCGAATACATCATTTATAAGTCAGTAAAAACTTCTTAAAGGCGTAAGGCGTAACGCTTCTGTAATAGACTACTACTGTTGTTTACTACTCATACACAAGGAAAGTCCCATTTTACTAAAGACTATAAAAAGTCTAGTCTTTATGTAACCCACTTACTAAGTCGTACCCTAATTGAAAATGAATTGCCAGCTCGCAAAACCTTTCAATATGCGATCGTTATGGGCGTAGTAAAGCGAGCCGTAAACGGATGCCTCCAATATCTATCATTATTTCACGAATACATCGTTATAAAATGCTACACTATAAAAAACAACCTTTTTTAGCTTGCCAGAACATAGTGTAGCACAATAAAAGAGCATTAGTAGTTTGATTTTATGAGGTTTAAATATCGAACGCCCGATTTTAAAAATTACAGAATCATAGAAAAACAATTGTCATTCCATTTTATCTTGAAAACCTGTCAAATCGAGGGTTTGAATAATTTCTAATTTCAAATATCAACTTTATTCAGAAACCTCTCTTTGTCTCTGTTTAGAATGGGACTTACTAAAACTCTGTGTTTATAAATATAAACTCGAGTAAAGTAACAGGTGTTTCTTACTGTTGTTTATAAAGTCAAATAAAAATCTAAAATGTGAGTAAAATTATAAGTAACGCTTTGAAGAGAATTAATCGGTTACTAAATTTGTTTAAGCATATACCTGTAGTTTTACCCTTACTTATATTTAAAAAACTTAATTAATAATAAGACTCAGTTTTATACCAAACGACAGTATTCTTACGACCTACGAAAAAAAAATGGGTATATAAAAAGAGTTCAACAGATTTCTGTTAATAGATACATTTAAACAGTACGTAATAAATAACTGAAAACTATCATAATACCTACTTAAGTAGCCTGTACACAGAAATAGTACGAGCTTTACGTATTGAAACAATATATCTAAGCGAGATAAATTCCAAATAATTCAATATCAAAAACCCTGCTATACATGCAAAATTTTTAATTTCTCCGTCAATCCCTAAATCAAAACTCCATAATATCTGAGAAAAAAAGTTATAGCCTCAATATCACTGGCCGCGACAATAAAAGCTCTCCAGAAAAAAAAATTAAAACGTCAATAAATACAAAACACTGACATGTTTTCTGGGATTCAAAATAAGAACGTTTTAGAAACACGTACTGAGCGTACTACATACAGCCTAGTAGTCAAAAAGTAAGAAAATACATAGAAAAGAGGTTGTGTTAGGAGGTTTTACTCACCGTGCGAAGGCTCCGAGCTCCCACTGCGCACTGATAAGAGTCGCGCGCCCTGCCCCACTGAGCGGTGCATAGATTATGCGTGAACCAGCGAGGCCGGATTGTAGATATCGACAATTGATTTTAGAGGTGTTACGGACATATTGTATGGCTCTTTCAGATGATTGAATGACTGTGGTCAGAGATTAAGCGGGTTAAGTCAGATGTTGTTTTAAATAAGTTTAATTTAAATTTCGTCTTAGAGTACCTCTGTAATATGATGTTCGGTTTTTAATCGTTGATTATTTGATAAATAATGTCATAAATTTTATATATTATGAGCAACTTTTATTATGAGTTTGTGAAGTAAAATTATGTGACAAGGTAGCGTAGCAAACGCCTGGCCAATCTTTGAATATCAAAGTCTTTGGGGAACTGATCTGTTAGGGAGACGTTTTCCAACTGATTGGTCGCGGAGAAATGAAAATAAGATAGGTCAAGGTCGTGGCTGAGACATGGATATCGTTTTTCCTGTTCCCGGATTTGTGTTGGACCGTTTTTACTTCACCATTAGTTATTACTAATGGTGAAGTAATCTCTTTACTTAGGAAGAGATTAGAGATTTATGTTTTGAAAGGTGTTTTTTTTACCTTTTTGTTTATAATAATATTTTAATTAAAATATTAATATCTATCATCTCGATTATTATATTTACTTACAGTTATAACATAGATACTGTCTAGTAACTATAGGTAAATATAATATATACAATATTATTTTTAGTATATGCGAAACCTGAATATAGTTTTTTCAGAATCAGTAACTGAATCGATTCCAATATTTTTTACACCATGTTACATTTTTTCCCAAAAATATTTAAAAAAAGTGACAAGTTGGACACCACCGACACCAAGTATAACACAGGTCACGGTAGGTTATAACGGGCATTAGGCGCGTTACCGACAGAGGATTGTTTGCCTAGTTTACCCTAAGTATCATAAATACAATCCAAGACAATACGTATAGACGTATTAGAAAAATAGAGAAATCATCATTTATTGTGTATAGAGAAATCATCATCATCCACTGCCCGACTTCGCCCACTACTGGGCATGAACCTCTCTTTCCTGTGCTAATAAAGTTTTATTCTATTCTATTCTAATCTCCAATATAAGTGCAAAATACAAAAACATTCTTTATTTTATTAAACTTTAAAGTACAGACTTATATATAATGTTACTTTATATTATTTGCAGTACAGTTTACACGTTTGCACCGCCCCCGTGCCGTAGCAGGCGTGAAGACCTGACGGCTACGCGACTGTTTCGTAGAACGCAGGCGCGCGTAGCACGTAAACTCGCGTAGCACGTAGGCGAGTATTAGCAATAAAGGTAACTATAATTATGGATATTAGACATATCTGTAACGATGTGTACATATTAGGGATATAACGGAAGTGGTATTATCGGAACCGAACTCGGAACCGAACTTGGAACCGGAGTTTTTAAATTATATTTATCGAAACCGGAATCGGAACTAGAATCGGAACCGGAATCGGAACCAAAATCGGAACCGGAATCGGAACCAGAATCGGAACCGGAAGCGGAACCGGAAGCGGAGGCGGAATCGTCAAATTAACGCTACTAAAAATAATAAAAAAACTCTGTTAAGTGAAAACGAAGAGTGAATTCACAACATTCTAAATACGAAATGAAACCACGAATAAAAGAGTAATCGACAGAAGGCACAGGGGATAGAGGTTCGTCGTGCGACAAGTATAAACTTGTTAGTAACTCCGATATAAGTTTCGATTAGAACCGCAATCGGAATCGAAAGTGCAAAATCAATCAGAAGTTCCGAACTATCGGAATCGGAATTGAACCTCCGTAACATCTATGCTGCATATCATGCTTAGATGTCAAGATGGTGTTTTAAAGTTCCTATGACTATGGTGTGTAAGGAAAGGGTTTTATGAAGAAAAGCACAGAAAGACAAGACTAAGGCCTACTATCCAAGGACGCGTAACTTCATATACGCGTATTCGTTAAACTATGAAAGTCACGAAGCAACAACGACACGACTGCACGACACGTTGCCGCTTCGGCAACAGAGTTTCATATTTTTATATGTAAGCTCAAGTCCCGATGCAAGCAATCATTGGTGATGTACCACGGTGCGTTAGTTGAAAATAAAAAGCGTAAAAGAAGAAATTACACAAGCAGTGAGAGCCTACAAGCATTATAGGATCACAACCCATCCAAATAAACTGGCATCAAACTTGATGAGAACCAAAACTTTCAGGAGGCTCAAAAGGCTTAGCCCACAAGACTTGACACTGTGACAAAAATATAAAACGGAATTGAAAACGGATTGATATGGGTGTACCAGTGGGCGTATACCAAGCATGATAACAATACATTTGAACACAACAGCTGCTGAATATCAATGAGTGGACAGATTGCATCAGAGTAAAGAGAAAAAAAATATATATTATATATGTAAGCTGCAAGCAGGCGTACAACAAACGTATAATGACCAATACGCATCTATGAAGCTACCCGTCCGTGGATAGTAGACCTTAGTATTTATTCCAAATAGGCTTGTCAATGAGGTCTTCATGGAGAAGAATGGCAAAGAAACTCCATAGAAGTTCAATTATAGTATTTTATTGGGCACATTTTACGATATCGTAAAATGATGTTCTGTATTCTGTTTTTTTTTTTTTCGGGTGGGAAAAAACCCACTCCTGTTCCTTCTTTGCCATTTGTTTTCCAGGGCCCCGGGGATCTCTTTCGCATCACCCATGGCCCCAGTAGGCTTCGACCCTGTTGGGCCCCTAAGTTGCTGACATCTCCTTGAGGCGCGCGTGGAACACTACGCGCCGTCGACGACTTAAGCTCGATCCGGACGGTTACCGGACGATCGGACGGCGAGCCACCCATTGCTCGCCGTCCGCAAGCTCGCGCCTACGGTGGCCGGAAATCGGGATCGGAATCCCGGCGGCGGTTGGGGCGTGAGGACCGTTGCCGTTGCCTCACGCGACCGGCCGCCTCCTTTGCTAGCATTACTGCTTCGCAGAAGGAGGCGACCGCCTGCCACTCCTCCTCGCTCCGGACCATGGCCTGTACCAAGGCCCGGCGCAAGAGATCGCTGCCGCCGATCGCCCCCACGAGGACACGGCGGTGCTCTGCCCAAGCGGGTCACACCTCTACCGTGTGCTCCACCGTGTCCTCCGGGCGGTCCACACAATGGTGGCACCCGGGCGTCTCTTCTGCACGAATCCAGTGCAGGAACGTCCCGAACTTACCATGTCCGGTGAGGACCTGCGTCATGCGGTAGGTGAGGACGCCATGAGGTCTTTCCAGCCACTCCTCAAAGAGGGGACTTATACGCCATAATTATGGAGTGCCCACTGTATTCTGTGTTGACATTATCATATAGTATTAATCTCTGATATATATTATGTATCTTACTCACAAAATGTTTTTTTATTTTATTTACTACAATTTTGCATGCCTAATTTGGTAAAACACAATTAACTAGAGCATTCAAATGATATCCAGAAATGTATAATTTATTGTATTGTGTTCTGCAATCAAGATTTGATTTTGACTTTTTGTCTTTGAATGATAATTAATATAATAGATAATGTAAACTTTTGACCTGTAATATTTAGCATGTATATTTTTTTAAATGTTTTATCATAATAACTTCTACAAATAATTCTATTCTTTTTCTATGTCTTGGACCATTTCACAACGTTACATTTCTTACCATTTTAAAAGCAGAATAACAATAGTTAGGCCAAAAATATGAAGGCCTAATACCTACTATTTAATATTCGGGACTGGCCCGCAATGGCCGAGGACAGACGTGTGTGGAGAAGGGAGAGGGAGGCCTTCGCCCAGTAAAGGGACAGAACAGGCTAACTACTAGTACATTTAACATTAGAAGCAAAAACCACAGAATGGCACATAAACAGAATAAACACAACCATTTGTAATAATTAAGATATCATAAAATAACTGAATTTCGATAGTCGATCCTTCACAATATCGTAACAATGTACGGTTAGGGGATAATAGTAAGGTATTAAAGGCTTATATAACAAAATTATACCACGCACTCTGGTTGGAACGAGAGGGAATGACTAACTTTTACTGACTAAAACCCACTTAACCCTTAATGAACTTAAAACATTGACCGTTTGAAGATGATAGAGATAGAGCCATGAATGAAACAAGTAGGTAAGTAACATTAGGTTCTAATATTTGAGTGTTTTTGCAATCAAAAATTGGTAGTGTAATTAAAAATTGTTAGTGTAATTAAAAATTGTTAGTGTAATTATAAATTGTTAGTGTAATTAAAGATTGGTAGTATAATTAAAAATTGGTAGAGTAATTAAAAATTGGTAGAGTAATTAAAAATTGGTAGTGTAACTAAAAATTGGTAGAGTAATTAAAAATTGGTGTGTGACAAGTGGACAAACTTTATCATTGTAGCTGAGGCAAAATACACGTCCAAGCCGAAAGCGAGCTTGTTTTGGAGTCGAGAAACTGCTAAGAACATTGTTCACTTGTATCAAGCGATGAAGCTCATACCCACAAGCGACAAGTTGCCAATGGCAGATGTAACTTACTCGAAAATAATAAATTATTCGTAAAAATAATATTTGTCACAAATTATTATAAGGAATGCCTCGGTGACTAGAGGGAGCTGTCGGGCGACCAGCTTATGATAATACATTATACGTAGGTAGTCTGAAAAGTTTCCGACCTGAATTTGAAGATTACTAGATTATAGACACTAGTCAATTAAAGCTAGTGAATGTAATAGTGCATCTTTTGACTGTTTACTCACCAAAGTTTCAGCCATTTTGGACGCGCAGTTGAAATTTAATAGAATTTTGAGTGAGTCGATGTAAGATGCAGAAAAAAAAACCTTTTTCCCCAAAAGAACGCGCCCTCTCACACCTCAGCGCTTGCCACGGCGAACATCTATGAATTACGAATTGAAACTGCTTGATCGTCAGCCTTATTTACTAGATCTAGCCACAAGCAACTTCTTTTTGTTCCCGCATCTAATAATTGCGCTCAGAGGATAGAGATTTTCGTCAAATGCGGTGGCAAGTACCGTGAATAATTATTTAGCAGAGAAAATCGCCGACTACTATTTGAATGGGTCAGAGAGATGAAGCCATCGCCGGGAGAAGTGTCTTGTATCTTCGCTAGGTCGGAAACTTTTCAGACCACCTGTGTAGATGAGATGAATGTATGACTGTGTAATACACAGTATAAATATAATACACAGCGTGTATTATATTTATTAAATAAGTACCTACCTCTAAATGTCCCGTGCGGCGGGTGACTTGACTGTTTTAATTATAGTTCTACATTTTATTGTTTCAGTCTTTTTTGTACTCCTGCCTGTGTTTAAATGGTGTAATTGGCTTCGGCCATTCTCTTTAAATTAAATAAATAAATAAAATGGAGGGGATTGGCCACTGCATGTTCAAACACTACATCGTGAACCTAGAAGCGGTAAAGGCAAGAGAGGGTTTTCGAGTGTGTAATTTAAATAGCTAGTTATACAAAGCAGCATACCTATACAGCTTAGTATGTAAATTGTAATGTACCCGGGTATTCAAAGCATCTAACTCGAGGTATTCAGGCACGTCACTACTTACACAAAAGGAACATCAAAGATATAATCTGAAACAAAGCAGCAGGCAATGTATTATAATTGATACTTAAGTTATAGCATTGTTTGAAGGAGTCACCGTGGCCCTGAAACGCAAAGGGCAACTGAATGAGTAAATTTTAGTTAGTACTATTCTGACACTCTCTCTCGGTCCACCCCAGAACAGGAGAAATTTATTCATGACTAGTTAGCCAGTGACAGTAAAAAATTGTTCCAAGGGTACATAGTCCCTGGATGAAAATCATCCTATATGCTTTTCCAGGACACGATCTATCCGTGTACCAAGTTTCATCGAAATCCATTCAGCCATTCGAGCGTGAAGCAGTAACAAACAGACACACACACTTACAAACTTTCGCTTTTATTATAATAGGTGTACCTATTAGCAGTTTTAAGTCCGTATAAATCATCAATAACTCAATATCATCATCATCAATATCGTTTCGTGGGCGAAGTGGGCCCTCGCCTACGGCCTCGCACCCATAGAGGCCTCGCCTGCGCGAGGGCTCTTTAACAACGAGGGTTTTGTTTTATGATATATAGGTAGGCTCGCGTTTGACCACTATTATACCTGATGGTAGGTAAGCGAAGATGTGGCCGAACACTGATTTGCAAAGTCATTGTCTCGTTTTCGAATTTATGAAAGAAAAAGGCCTCGCTGATGCGCCTTCGCCCACATCTAAATTAGTCCAAGCTACGCCTCTGCCCCAACATTTTATAACGCATTCACGTGACGCGAAACATGTTGTGAGACAATTTGACAGCGTTACGCCTCATGTTATGCTGCGGTCCCACTGTGTCGTGACGACAGATAATCGTGTAGTTTTAAGTTATACAAGTATAATATTTAAATCGTGATGTTCACATATAGACGACACAATTAACGTCGTCTACGACTATTTTTTCAGTGACAACAGATTGTCATGATAGTTTGAACAGCTAGCACATCAGTCGTAAAACGATAAAAACTTGTCAAGACTAAACCGTGACGGTAAATTATGTGTCGTTGCGACTTTCAGTCGTGGCCACGATAAACAGTTGTTTTATTGGGAACAACTAGAGACGATAGTCGTCCGACGATAAATTAATCGTTACGTACGACATAGTGGGAACGCGGCCTTAGGCGACATTTTGTCCTATACTGTACTTATCTGAGGCTTAGGAGTTGACCTGGAAAAGGACATTTATAAAAAAGGCTGTGTGCACCAGCCCTTAGCGTCCATCTCCTTACTGGGTCACGTAGGATGACGCACCTCGGTCGAGCACTCTCACTGTAAGTGCTACTTAGATGCAACTAACAATGACTCTCCAGGAACGCTATGCTCATTTTATATTCACGCAGGATATTCATACGTGCAAGCCTGAGTTTATAGCACAGTTTAAAGGAAAATAGCTGCAAGTAACATATAGTTCTACTCAGGGCCGCCGACTTTTAGAAAACCTCATGGGTGCTCATGCTCATTTGATGGACTCGAAAACGTGGTAAAGTGTGAGAAGAGAAATGCACGCTGAACGACCGACAAATAAATAAATGTCCTACTTACATACTACGTACCTACTTAATTACTAATTATGTTTGTTAAAAATATAAAATGAAACCATTGTATAAAAATTAAACTAGTTTTTATTATCAAGAAATATTTTAATTTATACGTAACCTAAAAGGCGATTACTGATCTCTATAATTCTCATTTATTTCTCATACCCACGGAGTCGGCGCCCCTGGTCCTACTTCTTAATAGATATTATTAAGAGGACCCTTCCCAAGCCTTCTGTCGTCAACGTGAACATGGTTTAAAAGTTTCTTGTTTATCCGACGCAATGCTTGATAAAGAGGCAATTCGAAAAAAAAATACAACCGAATTGAATAACCTCCTCCTTTTTTTCGAAGTCGGTTAAAAAAGAGAGAACGTCTGACAGCTCTGTTGGCATTCGGTAATTCTGTTATTCAGTCGAATATTTCACAAAACTTATACCAGGAAAGACGTGTTTTTTTTTAAAGCTTATTTACAATTAACCGTACCCATTTAGGCAATAAAATTTCGTCATTCAGAATCTCAATTAAATGTGCAGTTTCTATAAACATATTTTTAAGGTTCCGTAGCCAAATGGCAAAAAACGGAACCCTTATAGATTCGGCATGTGTCTGTCTGTCCGTCCGTATGTCGCAGCCACTTTTTTCCGAAACTATAAAAGCTATACTGTTGAAACTTGGAAAGTAGATGTATTCTGGGAACTACATTAAGATTTTCACAAAAAATAGAAAAAAAAAACAATTAATTTTGGGGGTTTCCCATACTTAGAACTGAAACTCAAAATTTTTTTTTCATCGAACCCATACCTGTGGGGTATCTATAGAGAGGTCTTCAAAAATGATATGAGGTTTCTAATATATTTTTTTTTATATACTGAATAGTTTGGTGGCGAGAGCCACTTCCAAAGTGGTAAAATGTGTGTCCGAAGTAACTTCTAAAATAAGAGAATGATAAAACTAAAAAAATATCGTAAATATAATAATCGTAAACCGCAATTTACCTTTTCAGTTTGTACGGATCCCTCAGTGCGCGAGTCCGACTCGCACTTGCCCAGTTTTTTAATATTTTAAAATGACTACGACTAAGGCCTACAGTTCAACCAAAATAGCAGAGATTAGTTTTACACAAATTTATGTTTTGATTTCATTAAAAACCTACATAGATAATATCCTCAATACATGTGTTTTCATATCCAAAGAAAGATGTGTAGGTTTTTGATTTTTGGTACTTGTATCATAAATGCACACAGAAAGAATAACATGGATAAGCCATTTTTCCGGAAAGTAATTCCGGTATTTCTGGATTCAATTAAATATTGTTAATGTTGGTAGTGATATTATTACTACTCAATTCAAAATTTAAAGGAAGATACTTATAATGTTCTGATTGGTCGTAGAGTTGTGTCAAATCGTGACTGTGAGCCGTTAAAAATAAATTATGAAGAATATAATATTGCTCATTTTAATACAATTCCTACCTAAGTTCCGGTGTTTTTTTTTTAATAATCAACCAATTCCGGAGGAATGTCCATATTAATATATATGTTTCGGATCAATGACCCCAATTCAATCTACCTACTCCGGTCATTGGTAATAAAATCATAATCACATCAGAGCGGTTGTGTAAATATATCTCGTTGATCTTTATTAATGCGAATTTCCCTGCAGTTTGTTAGTTTTGTGAATGTGAGTACGTACACTGTAGGTAGACTTCGTAGACCCTAAAGGAGATTTTTCTATTCCGTTCCTTGTTTTTTTTATGTACCTACTTACTTGGTACTATGTTGACTGGTCTGTACTCTCCTCTCATACCATAATAGAACATGAAAACATTATAAACAATATAAGTATTTTTTTAAATAGTGACCGGACCTTCTCCATAGGCGACAATCGATTGGAACCATGCAATAGCCTCTGACGTTTTACATGGGCACTTAGTCCATGTAGGCCTATTCGAAAAAAATAGATTAGATTCTTATGAATTGAATTAGGTGGACAGGGGCGCAGACTCCGTGGGTGCTCGGGCGCTTGAGCACTCATGAGAAATAAACAGTGGGTGACCACCCCTGAGAATAGACATCAAGAAACAGATCAGTAATCGACTTTTAGGTTACGTATAAATTATAATATTTTTTGATAATAAAAACTAGTTTCATTTTTATGTAATGGTTTTATTTTATATTTTTATCAATCAAAATTAGTAATTAAGTACGCAGTACGTAAGTAGGACATTTATTTATTTGTCGGTAGATCAGTGTGAATTTATCTTCTCACACTTCGCCACTTTTTCAAGTCATCAAATGAGCATGAGCACCCAAGAGGTTTCCTAAAAGCCGGAAACACATTTATTTTGCGGACAGCTAAGAAATGAAGTCGTTTCCAGATAGCTACAACCTAGAGGTCTTTAAATCTAGAGTGAATAGGTTACTTCTAGGTAAGCGTGATCCACCAGCGACCACATCATCGCTTACCATCAAGGGCAAGTGACCAAGCGCAAGCTCATAAATGATGAAAAAATACCGTGACGGACTCACGGACCGTGCAAGTCGGACTCGCACACCGAGGTTTCCGTACCTACTTAGGTAAATAGTTAGATTCCCGAATCGAGTCCCGAGGATTTTTCAGAATCACAAACAAGTACTTTTTTCTTATGACGTTAGGTAGGTAGGTAATTCGTTTTCATATTTTTCCTTCACTTATGCTATAGGACCTTGCTTTTCACGATTCTAGGTCAACGGAAACTTGTAAACATACAACAAAAAAATACAGACAAGTGACACTAGTGACAGCGGCTAAACGCGATTATGCGAGCCAAACGTTAAAACGCGATAGTTTTATTGGTGAATTCCGCCCTCAGTCAAGTCAGTTTAAAAGTAAGGTACCCACCGATAAAACATCCCACACAATAAACCACGCCCAAGGCCCACATAACATATCTGGTATTCTTATACCAGATATGTTATGTGGAACTTCTAAAGCCTGCTTGTAAACCTTTTTTAGAAAACCATTGATTTACAAAAATCGAAAAGGCGAATAATAATTAAAAAACCATACCAGAGTTAAATATATTTTATTTTGTCCTTAAAATATATCAAATAAAATTTAGTCTACAATTTAAATAATAGAAAGTAGGTATTCACATTACAATATTCGAATTAAAATATCACACTAAAATGAATCTATCATTTCATAATAATCAGTACTATCTTCCTAATATTTTAGAGTTTTTTGCAAACCCACACTAACTAAAATCTAAATAATTTGCACTAATCAACTAAATGCAGACATCTAAAAAGTGTTTTTAAAATTAAAAGTATACAGATGTAGTCGGCGGCAGTAGACATGACAAGGTTTTGGCATGGTGAGAAAAATTCACGCATGCTTCACTTCGTGGAAAAAAATGGTCGATTACTTTTATGATTATTTTATTAGTATTCTATCAATATTGCCATAAATTATTTTTAAACAAATGTTGGATTGGAAAATAGTAAAAAAAAAAGCAAAAGGAATTCGTGAAGTATATATAAGGCGTTATAAACAATATATGTAAAGGTTCTGAAGTTTATTAAACATCGAAAGTATTTTGGTTATTATTAGGTTACATAGGTGGAAGACTAAGGGACACGTCATTTTAATAATTTCAATAATAACAGTTTATTGTACTTTTTATCCGACTTCAAAAAGGAGGCGGTTATATGTTCGGCTGTACGTATTTTTCCACCGGAAGCCTAGGTTTGCGCGCAGATTGATTGTTATGTGATAATAATGCACACCGGTTCTTATCACAGACAGGTCAAAATTATAGATCTCTGTGATCGTTTTTTTTTTCTATTCTTTTTTTTCCTTCGGTGTCCTAAATACAGTATTCAGTTCAGAAATTTTACCTTCCTTGACTATATGTCTACACATAATAAACCATTATTTCTGTCTTGTCTGCGTAAATTTGTGACGTGGCATTCTAATTAAATTTAAAACAAAAGTACTACAATAGCTCTACAAAACAATAAAATAATTCAAACACATAACAAAATCTCAACGTAAACAAAGGGTACAAACTTTACTGCACGCAAGTGTATATTGGAGTAAACGGACTGACCAACCAATCGCGCGCTCGGAACGATGGTACCCCGTTCCCCGCGTTCTGCATGATGACCATAGAGACCTATATAACGACTTCTTCGTATGTAACGACGCTTGCCATGTTTCGTGCCGCCGACAGTACTAGTAAAACAGGGTACTTTATGGAAGATCAAGAAACATACAAATTACATTTTTTATTGTTAAAAATTAAATAATACCTAATATATTGAGTAATCCGGGTGGGGTTAGGGGTGCAAGTGCTTAAAAAAAATGCTTATACAACATGTAACATACTAAACACCCATCCTGCAGATACGTCCGTTCCGAATACTGAATCGATATCAATTATTTTTAATAAAGTATTAGTTTTATTATGATAAAATTATTTATTGTAACTTATTTTCTTTAATTAGGGTGTACAATGGTGAGCATTATTACATGTTGTTGTCAATCACAATAGTGAGCAAAAAATAATGAATACCTTACATAATTACAGTTTTCAAAAGATATTTTATGTTAAAGGCACAAGCGATAGTGGCGACATCTGGTTAATTATAACTTATATTCATGTAAAGCTGCATTTCTTCCACATCACTGCGTTTTACATGGAACTGATTACTTATAAAATACTTTTTGATTAACACACACAGGCATGGATAACAGAGGGCCTGCCCCTTTATTGAGATTTTGGAATTAAAAACGTGTCAAACCTAATTTCAATGGCAAAATATTACAAAACTTGCCCGACCAAGCCCAGGTCAGAAGTCCCTAGTGGACGTCACTCATGCTCTTTTGTTGATGCCAGCCAGGGCTGTAGGATTTTACAAAAGTCACCGCGACTCTGATACTAAAAGGCAACTGAAGAAACGTGAGCAGGTTTTAGTTATTGAAAGTCTGACACGGGATCTGTCTCTACTCAGAACAGGAGAAGCTATTTGTTGATAACCAAAACCAACAAAAAATAGGTTACTGTATATACACTCCTGTAATTATAAAGCCGGGTATTCATCAGACAACATTTGTTGATAAACTGTTTACGAAGTGTTTATCACCAAGTTTAACGTAAACATTGTTTCTGAAACTTGGCCGTCCACACTCGTCAGTTGTTGCTAGGATATCGCCCGAGGAGGTCTGTGCTGCTTACATAATGATTCATAAAAGTGCTACTACAAAAAAAGACGAAAAGCTGGTGGTTTCGAAATTATCTCTTAAATAGAATTTACGTACCTATTTCATAACCTTCGTAGATTTGATAAATCTTTTCAGATTTTGGCCCGAGCTTATTAAAAAAAATTTTTTTTTTTTTGACGTCATCTCAGCGCTCAGTCACGTGGTCAGAACAAAGTAATCGGAGGCGTGGGCTACTCGAAGCGTTCGACGAAATCGTGACTTGCCTATGGGGGCTGATGACTTTCGACTCTCTCCATTCGAAGTGGAGAACACGGCAACATGTTTCTTAAACAATATTTAATCACCTTTAACGCAGCTTTAGGAATTCTAGTATAATTTAAAAAATAACAAAAAGAAACAACTTATACACCGAACATGACCCCTTTTAACATTTAATCACTTAGACTCTAGCTTACAAACAACAACAAAACACAATATGAAAATGTCTTTATAAATTGCTCAAACAGTGAAGCCTGGTCAAGTGGGCCGTGAATATGTGAGAAACTTCTACATGCATTGAATTAGCTCTATGATTGAAAATAATAAACCTCATCTTTCCGAAACCTTTCTAACGATTTCGGTTACGGTTATGGAGCTCCATAAAACCCCTGGTTTAAACCAACCTATTTATGAAAAACAAATACAAAGTGTCCATATTGCGAGAAATCAAAATATTTTCGCGTTTGTTTCTACAATACTTCGGTCACAATGCAAGGAAAAACGGTGGCAACCTCGAAAGGCTCATCTTGACCGTCAAAGTGGATGGGAAAAGGCCTCGTGGACGCAGCCCATTACGTTGGTGTGAGCAGATCCGCACAGCTCTTGACTCTACGGTATACAATGCCCATCACACCGCCAGAGACAGAAACAGATGGAGGAATATCGTACGAGTGAAAGTGATGAAGCAGGGAGATTACGACCTCAGCATTGAGGAATACGACGCAAGGGAGGGAAGGAGAAATACATAGGAGGAGGGAAAAAGTTCCCTCGAGGTCCCAGTTATCCGGGTTTCACTGTATTATAAAACATAGGATTTAAGTAAAATATTGTACTATTTATACATTATTAATTGTATATTATTTAAGGCCATTGCAGCATAGGACAAGCAGTTGAATTTATTTATTATATTTACACAAAATGCCATATAAAATGTGAAGGCACTAATTGGTAGTATTGCTATAATTATTAAGAATATTTAAGTGAATAGAGAGCGTCTATTTTAAAGTAAATCAAACAGCATTTTACTACAAATTTCTACGTGTTTACTATTGCTTATGCTAGCGACTTTGCCTGCGAGTAATTAGTACTCTCTCCTAAATTATAACTTATGTGTTAATACAGGATATAAGTTATTCTGGTACCAAATTTCATGCCTATCCAAACAGTCATTTGAGCGTCTTCACCTGACCATTTTTTGAAATACCCTTTTTTTTATTATTTTTTTTTTTAAGGTGGGAAAATCATCTATGTAGCGTGTCATCTGCGTAGCAGACCACGCTGATCCCGTCAGGGAGGTCGCCGCGCAGCACGTAGTCGTATCCGATGTTCCACAAGGGCGGCCCTAGTACCGATCCCTGCGGAACACCGCACGACATCTCTCGACGTTCCCACTCTCCCTGGTTCAAATACCCTTACTAATTTTAAAGAAAATTTTGCTATCTTCAAGTTGAATTTCAAACCCTTTTATCGGTTACTAGTTTCCGCCAGCGGCTTTTTTCACGTAAAATTAGGTTTCTCCATACGAAGTCTGGACCCCCGTTTCATCTTAAGGAATGAATTTTGGGGAATCCTCTTTAGTGCTCACCTACATCATGAAAGGAAACCTTGTGCAAAATTTAATGCTCCTAGAACCCTCTAGTTTCAGCTGTGCTTTGATATGTCAGCCATTCAATCAATTTCTCCTTTTATATAATTATATAGATGAACAACCCTGAAAACAGCGAAAATGACCCTCATTGCAAAAAAAATCACTATCAGATGATCTTTGGCAGTTGTTACAGTTAGAGGCTCGAAGTCTGACACCAG
This sequence comes from Mythimna pallens, assembly GCA_961205895.1. NCBI lineage: Eukaryota > Metazoa > Arthropoda > Insecta > Lepidoptera > Noctuidae > Mythimna > Mythimna pallens. Next base: position 19,716,886 of record OY540837.1, read on the forward strand.
TCTCACTAATAGGTATCGTTGTACAGTAACTGGGTTGTGGAGCTCAGATAGACCGTCGCTCGGGCAGAAAGGGAACTATGTTCCTAACTGTTTTACTCTAAAGAACCTTAAAGGTACTTCTAATACCTAATCCAATTATGACCAAACCAAACCTGGAACCATGTCATAATATACTCCAAACCTGGATTTGGGTATGATGCTTCAGTAGTGCAGATTGACTGGGTAATTTTCAGGCACAAACCATGTAATATCTAAAATTATTTCTGACTTTCCAGATAGCCCCTTAATGTTACTGACTTTCCCTGACCACCTCGAGCTTCCCTGACATTTCCATGACTTTCCCTGGCTTTCTAAAATGTGGACACCCTGCATCCACACACACTCAAAAACTTTCCCCTTTATAATATTTAGTGCGATTAACAATTTAACAAATTATTTGTACCTTCAATCTTCTAATATTTTGAAACACGATTTCCAGCTAATTTTTAATTATTATTAACATTAGATTAGTAGCTTAGCACTACCAAAAATTGTGTTTCAATGAAGAAATTAATAATTTTGAAATCATTATCAGCCTATCATAAATTACAGCCTCAGTTTGACATTAGATGACATAAATATCCAACTAAATCAGGACAGTATGAATCAGAATCTGGTCATGTTCGTGCCTTTTTATATTTATACACTATTGTCTACATTTCTTTTAATCTCTCCTTTCGCAGGTCTGCTGGAAGAATTCTTTAGAAATAAGCAGTACCTTTGTACTCATATTTTGAATATTATATTTCACTTGTCTTACGAGTGTGTACATCTATATATATAAAAACGAATAGCTGTCCGTTAGTCTCGCTAAAACTCAAAAACGGGTGGACCAATTTGGCTAATATTGGTCTTAAAATATTCGAGATAGTCCAGGGAAGGTTTAAAGGTGGTGTGGTAGGTGTTACCTATTTAATTCAAATCTTGCGTTAATTTTGTGACACCCTATAGTAACCCAAGTAAATGAAACATTCTATCCATTATTCTTTTTCAAAACGACCACTATAAAATGATTTAGGGGTTATTAAAGATGGTGTAGGAGAGAATCTTTTCCTTGAGTTAACCTTTCGAATACTTTAATGAGGGTGTTCAAGAAAATTCTCACCACCAGTTAGCGCCACTTAGCCGTCAGGTCTTTTCCTTTCAAAACGTATACGTGACGTTGACGTTGATGTCTAACTAATGTCATTTATATAAGCGTTTTGACAGGTGTCCGGACCTGACGCCTCAGTGCTGCCACCTGGTCAACGTCATTTTAGAACACCCTCATTAGAGACACACTAGAGAGCTAACGCCAGCGTTCGCTTGTGGTTTAATGAATTAATAAACTTGAAATTTGGTACCAATTCTAATCAAAGTAAATAATAAAGACCTTTATTATTAGTTTATCATTTCCCTAAAAAGGGGTTCAAAGTTTTTATGAAAACATTGTAGCGAACGAAGTGTGCTAGTTTCTTGATAAACTGGCTAGAAAACCAATATAAAAAATATTTTTCATGCATATTTCCTAGTCCACCGGATCCTAGCTCTCTTTAGGCGGCAGTTTAATAGTAATGCCATTAACGAGTCCATTCGTGTCACAGCTGTTGATAGTTATGACAATCCTATTAGAATCCACTAGCGACCGCGCTGGGTCGCTGTCAACATTTTCTGCAGGCTTTAGATCTAACATTGGCAGATCTTTCTCCACCTCCGGCGGTTTTAACAGAAGAGAAGGATGAAGACCTTTATCACTTTTGAAGGCTAAGAAATTGAATTCAGAAGGTTTTGGTTCTAATATAGGAAGGTGTTTTGGAACCTCGTTGGTGTTAGCCTCTGTGTTGTCTTTGGTACTGCTTTGCGGGTCGTTGCCCTCCTCGCCGTTGGCGAAGTGTACTGGGTAGTGTTGTTTCAGCTCTGATAGCAGACGAAACCGGGAGCCGCATATTGTGCATCTGGAATTTGGAAAACATGTGTGTTACAGTCTTTTTTTTTTCAGAGTATGATACTGCGTAAACTCGTAAAAAAAACAAAAGGCCCGTTTTGACATTGGAGAATAAACCCTAGAATGGAACTTGGAACGAAACTGAAAGAAACAATAAAATAATAATAAGGGGTCCGGTGTAGTAGTAGCTACACTACACCGGACAAGCCGCTAGGTAGTCAAAATACAAATGTCAAAGTCAAGTCAAAGTCAAAGTCAAAATTTTTTATTTCACATAGGCCTACATGGGCACTTATAAAACGTCAGAAGCTAGTGCACGGTTCCAAATTGGTCGTTTCCTATGGAGAAGAACCGGCAAGAAACTCCATGGTTACTCTTTTAAAAAAATGATTGTTTACAATATTTTCATATTACAGTATTAATAGACATTATGTAAGAACAGTGTAGACCAGTCGATATTGTACCCAAAAGCACAATAAAAATAATCATATTAAAAAAAAAAAAGTGAGTCGTAATAGGAAGTAACCTAAGAATTCGCGAAATCCACGGTGTTCTCACATTCACATTAAAAAAAAAAAAAGAAGCTATATAAAAAAAAAAACAAGAACAATAAGTAATTACAATTATCAATAAATGACATGTCAAAACGGGCAATTTATTTTTTGACAACTTCACCTGTTTTTTTTTTTTGTAAAGTAAAAAATAAGTAGGCACATATTGAGCAGTGGTGACCTAAAGAGAGTAGTGGTGCACTAGATTTACGAGTTGTAGGTCGCGGGTTTAAACCCAGCCAGGCACATTACTTTGTGTAATTTATTTCACCTCCACTGCTCTCAAAACGGTGAGGAAAAACATCGTGAGGAAACCGGCATGTCCTAGAACCGAAAATTCGTAGACATGTGACATCCACCAACCCGCACTGGGCCCGCGTGGTGGTTTACGGCCCATTCCCTCTCCTAGAGAGATCTGCTGCGTCCGGCAGTGGGAACATTTTCATTTTTATTTACACTTTTTTGAAGTTTATATATATTATATTTTTGTTACTTTTATTGTTAAATATCGCAGCATATACTGAGATTATTTATTAAGTATTTATAGGTTAAGTAGTTACTTTTATTTTATTGTTGTTTGTCCTGTGCGAGTCTCAAATACATATTATCTTTCTTTCTTATTTGCTTATGCTATGTTCGTACTCTAAATACACATAATGACAAAACTGTGTACTCACTGGTATATGTTCTGACCGATGTGCTGGCGCGTATGCTTCACTAAGTCATTGCTCTGAGAGAAAGCTCGTTCGCAATACTTGCACTTGTAAGGTTTCTCGCCCGTGTGGATCCTGGTGTGACGCTTCAAGTGGTCTTTGCAGGTGAACCTAGAAATTATGGTACAATTATTTGTTAGAGCTTTGGTGTTAAAGACCGTCGAATAAGCCGTTATCGGTGTAGCTCAATTTGCCTGCTGCGGTCTTCCCGTCCGATTATAATTTAGATGTTTTCAAGGCTAGAGTGAATAGGCTCTTAATATACTAGTGCGCCTCACCATCAATGATTGCATCACTGCGTACTATCAGGTTAAAAAAAAAGTTCCACCAATTGATTTTTTTTGATCCCGAATAATCTATGTCTCTATATAAAAAGACAAACTGATTGACTGACATACACAGCACACAGCCTAGCCCGAGACTAGATACGTGAAATTTTGCACAAAGCTTCCTTTTATGACGTAGGCAAGCACTAAGATGAGTTTTTAGAAATTCACACTTTTAAAGGGGTGAAAAGAGGGAATTTCATTTTTATGCCAAATATCATGCCAATATATAACGAATAACAGAAAGGGTATAGTCATATGGAAGGGTGTGCCACAGACTATCAAACTGAAGGAATTTCTCCATGGGACCACCATCGTAATCGCAAAAAAATATTCAATTGCCCCATACAAATTCCAATACCTACTCGACCAAATGTATGAGACAGCTGATTATTTTTTTACGATTACGATGTTTGTCACATGGAGAAAGTACTTCAGTTTGATGGTCTGTAGCACATCCTTCCATATGACTATACCCTTTCTGTTACACGTTGTATATCGTGTCAATATATTTAAAAGTTATCACACACAGTAACCAAGTCAATAATAAAAGTTGGCATTTTTTTTTTCTACACTACCCCCAATAAAAAAAATTAGGGGGGTTTAAAGATTCTAAGCAGGATTCATAATTCTTGGGTTAATAAACTTGAAAGTTGGCACAAATTCTAAACAAAATTAATAATAAAGGCTGTCGTTATTAGTTGTTTCAAAACGATGTAGTGTAGATGTCAAAATCACCCTTTTTAAGGCATACTGCCAAAGTTTCTACACGGGAAGCCTGTGGGTCGCGTATGCCAAAAGAGCGATGGATGCGCTGAACGTCAAGTATAATAATATTTTTAGGATGCTGTTGCGAAGGCCTCGCCTTTGTAGTGCTTCAGAGATGTTTGTGCAGAATCGAACCGATGGTTTTCATGAGGTAATTCGCAAAAAAACTGCATCTCTATTAAGCAGAGTACGAGGAACTAGCAACAGCATCCTCAAAATAATAGGGGAGGATATTACCTCTCCAGTTTTTAAGAAAATGATAAGGACAGTGATCAATAAATTAGAATCACCAATATTGTGTCACTTTAATAACAATAGTCTTAAGTCATTATTGTAATTACTAACACTTTGGATCTTAGTTATCTGAAATAAAGAATTATTATTATTAAAACTACCCTCAAATGCGATTTAAAGGCTGTTCCAAGTTTTTATAAAAACTTTCTTACAAACGAAGTTGCGGGAAAAGTGCTAGTTAGTTATAAGTAACTAGAGAGCAGTGGTGGCCCGGTTGTAAAGGCTCCGACTTACGAGTTGTAGGTCACGGGTTCAAACCTAGCAAGGCGCATTACTTTGTGTAATTTATTATTTCATCACCACTACTCTCAAAACGGTAAAGAAAAACATCGTGAGGAAACCAACATGTCCTAGAACAATAATTTGAAAGCATGTGACCTCCACTTACTCGGACGGGGCTCACGTGGTAGATTCTCTCTCCTAGAAAGGAGACCTGAGTCCCAGCAATGAAAACACTCTAAGGCTGATCATGCTATGCTAACTACATATAATTTTTTTTTTATATTAATAGTGAAAATGACGCTTTTTAAGGCACTTTGCCAAACTTTGTATACGTGCAGCCTGTGGGTTCAGTATACGCAGCAGGCATACAACGCCCTGAAAGTTAAGTATAACAATGCCTTTAGGATGTTGTTGGGGCTCCCAAGTTACTGCAGTGCATCAGGAATGTTTGCCGACGCACATATTGATGGTTTTAAAGCCACTATAAGAAAGCAGGTAGCGTCCATGATGCGCAGGGTGCGTGGGAGCGGCAACAGCATTCCGGGCCATTGATAAGCCGTGTTGCGCCACGTTGGCACACTGGGTGCACGTACCCGGTGTGTCAGGTGTACGCAAAAGATATTAAAATTAAAATCTCTGTGTTATTTTATCTTTTACTAACATAGTTTTTAAGGTGTGTGATTACTAATATAATATGGACCACTGTCTGAAATAAAGTATTTTTTATTTTATTTTATTAATTTATTTTATAACAGCTTTACAGACGGGTCCTGGGCGATGGTGTAACTGACACTCAAAATACATAGTTATTATTATTATTTATTATAGCTAGCCCGTACTGTCCCACTGCTGGGCAAAGGCCTCCGTCCATTCTTTCCAATGAACACGATTACTCGCTTTCTCGGTCCAATTCAAACATCTAGAAAAACAAACAAAGACAACAAGAAGACAAGACATCCAGGTCGTCCCACCATCTCGTTCGTGGTCTGCCGCGGCATCCTGTGTTTTACGGGTCCACAGTTCTTTAGACATGCGGCAAACATGTCCTGCCCAGTCCCAATAACGTTGGGCAGCCTTTTGAGCCACATCAACGATTTGTTTTGGAGCGCAGTGTAGTGTAGTTACGATATTATTAAATTAATCGATTATGATTATAAATATGGACATTGGAATTAGTCTGATTTTTTTTTTTTTTTAAATTTCATTTCGTACCTCATATTACAAGTGTCGCAGGCAAACGGTCGTATAGCAAGATGTATCATGGAGTGTTTCTTCAGAGAGTTCTGCTTCGTGAAGGCGGCCCCACATTCCTCACATTTGTAAGGGTGTTCCCCGGTGTGGGTGGACACGTGTGACCTCATTTGACCTAGAATATAAGTGTTTTATGTGTAACTTGATGTTTTATGGGCGTTATCTTCGATTTTTTACAATGAGGTTAGACAGATAATACTTTTAGGCTTTCGAAATTTTTTCATCACACGTCCGGGAAAACCCCGTGCGACCCGATATGACTTCGCACAAATACAAATTGATATTATTTAATATATCGACGGGTCAAAATGCTAATTGGAATAAGCGACATTTTTGTATGCTACATGAAAATATTGCAAATCAGTTTATATGATTCTCTCTCTGTGGCTAAATAATATCTAACTCCCGCACGGATCGATCTTAGAGGTTAAGCAATTCTTACCGAAGTCGTTCCATGGATGAGAGACTATTACATCTGGGTATGTAACCCCCTGGGCCTCGGAAAGCACGTTAAACCGTTAGGCACGTTAAAGATGTAAAAATAGCCAGGAGCTGTTATTTTTACATCTTTGACAGTTGTTACGAGTAGCCTGAAGCCAAGAAGAATATGTGCCCAATTTTGCCAAGGAGTACCGCATCGCCAAGTTACTGGGTTTTGGAGATCTAATAGACAGTCGCTGATCGCAGATGTAAAAATGTCGTATCGGCGTTCAGTTAGACTGGAATCCGACCCCAATATAGTTGAGAATTGCGCGTCGGGGAAAAACTGTTATTTATAAGTGTAATATATTACTACTTCAAATATCAAACACAATAATAAATATTTATCAGATAAGCAATTAATCGTATTGTTACAGCACGCAAAAAATAACAACGACGTCATAATGATGGCATTTACATCTTATAGTAAAACACATTAGTGGAATCTATTTCTCATAATAATAAAAAGCCTCCAACATTACCTCTCTAACATCTCGGAAAATTATATATTATAGTTTTTTTTTATTATATATTATAGTTACGTATTTTTATAATTTAATTTATGTATTGTATCTATTTATAGATTATATATTGTAGTTAGTTATGACCATACATGTGGATGAATGGAGAGAGAGGGAGGCCAAAGAAAAAATGGATAGATTGTGTGAAAAGTGATATGAAAGAAAAGGAAGTTTGTGATAGCATGACGAGTGACAGGGCAGAATGGAAGAAATAACGTGTTGCGCCGACCCCAAATAACACGGGACAAGGGCAGGAAGATAATGATCTATTTATATGTTAAATTAACTGTTATTGATATACATATATATGTATCATAATACTTTAACTTATTTATATATACTGCCTACATCTCTCATCCTACTCTCCTGTCGTAGGTCTGCTGGAAAAAAATTTCACTTACACTAACATTAAAGTTTGTTTTTTTTTTTGTTTGTAGGAAGTCTCTGAAATTATTGGTCCGATTGCAAAATTTTTTCACCAATAGAAAGCTGTTTTATTCCTGAGTTATATAGGCTATATTTTATGTACGTGGGCGAAACCGCGGGCAAAAGCTAGTTTGAAATAAGCAGCACCTTTGTGTTACTTCTATATGCAGTTTGTCCTTTTCATTTTTAAGTGTTTATATGTACATAAATAAATAAATAAACTCACCTTTAGTACAGAAAGTCTTAGGACACAAGTTACATGCATAAGGCTTGACTCCGGAATGCCTCATCATGTGCTGCCTTAGGTTGGAATTGTTAGAGAAGCCCTTGCCACACTCGGAACACAGGAATGGAGTCTCCCCAGTGTGGGTACGGAGATGGTCTTTAAGACTACACGTTTGCGAAAAACCTGGGGAAGAAATCAGAAATTTTTCATGTTAAGATAGGAATTACTTTTATTTCTACTCCATTTGCAATAAGATTACACATTTTGACTGGCTTGTTGGTCTAGTGGTTAGTGGCCCTAACTGCTAAACCATAGGTTGTGGGTTCGATTCCCACCCAGGACAAAAGTTTATGTGATGAGCACAATCATTAAATTTGTTCTGTGTCTGGGTGTAATTTATCTATAATATGTATGTATTTAGAAATACTATAAGTATGTTTATCAGTTATCTAGTACTCATAGCACGAGCTCAGCTTAGTTTGTGACTAGATGGCGTTGTGAGATAGTTGTGGAATATCATTATTATTCAATCTGTAACTGTCACAGGTCCATAAATTACAGCCACGACTTAACGTGCTTTCTGAGTTACAGTAGGTCTCGATCTGAAATGGACCAACATCGACACAATAAAAAATATAAACTTTTTTACTGTCCATTAAACCGATTTTGACCTCTATTTTGGAAACATAAGAATGGCATTAAAAGCAAAAAAGTGGTTACAATAACAACTATTTACAGCAGCCGTCGTTTGTCATGCCACCAATGCAATAAAAGTTAATAAAAATCGATTGGACTTTATTTTTTATTTTTTTATTTACTATTTTGAATAAAGTTACTTTTTAATCAGTTCTTCAAATAATAATAAATAAATGTGCCAACTACCCAATTTTAAACAAAACATTTAATTATTATATTTTAACAGACTTTTTGATTAAATATTTTGTATGGAGATAAAATTCTCTCAGGTTAGCCTAAAGCTGAGTTCACCATAATGCTGAGTCAATTGAAATGTGAGATACTATTAAGTTGACACTACATAACCAATTATCACTCTATATAATAAGAGTTGGTGGATGTCACATGTCTTCGAATTTTTGGTTCTAGGACATGCAAGAGGAAACCTCTCGATGTTTTCCTTCACCGTTTTGAGAGCAGTGGTGATGAAATAAATTACACAAAGTAATCCGCCTGGCTGGGTTTGAACCCGCGACCTACAACTCGTAAGTTGGGGCCGTTACCACTCGGCCACCACTGCTCCACTCGGCCACCACTGCTCCACTCGGCCACCACTGCTCCAACCCGCACTGGGCCCGCGTGGTGGATTACGGCCCATTCCCTCTCCTAGAGAGGAGGCCTGAGTCCCAACAGTGGGAACATTAAAAAGGCCGACTATGCTATGCTATAATAAGAGAAGAATATGTAAAAGATTAAACCATTCATTTATCATCATTTCAGCAGAAAGATGTTCACAGTTGGACATAGACTTCATCCAACAGTCGCCACAACAACCAGTCCTGTGTGTCTAGCATCCATCGGATTCCGAAGACTATAACCAGGTTATTGGTTCAATTGGTGGGATGCCTTAGAAAGCTGTGCCTTCCACTAATAGAATATAAACAAAAATCTTACTTTTTTTGCAGTATTCACAGACATAAGGCTTGTGTTCCTTATGCGAGTACATGTGAGAGATCAGCTGGTCCCGCCTAGCATATGTCTTGGAACACTTCTCACATTTGTGTGGTTTAACCTCGCTATGCATCACCACATGCCGCTTCAACAAATGCTTCATGGCAAAAGTCTTGCCACAAGTATCACAAATGAATTCTTTCTTCACATTTCTATGTTTCCTCATGTGCATTGACAGAGATCGCTGCTTTGTAAATGTTAGTCTACAATGTGTACATTGCAAAACATGTAATGGTGGCTCTTCAGTTTTAACTTCTATTTCCTCTTGCTCCACAATATTTTGTGGAAGTAAATGTGTGTCATTTGAAAAACTTTGATCACCAACAAAACACATATTCTTAATATGCTTAGCTCTGTGTTTGTCTAAAAATGTCTGGCTAGAATACAACTTTTTGCAAATATCACATTCAAATAATAAATTCTCATGTGCTTCTAAATGCTTCAAGTATTTCTTCTCTTTAGTAAACTGTTTACTACATTTACTGCATGTATATTGTTTGTCTTCAATCTCAGTTTTAGAAAAATCAGGGTTGAAATTGAAATCCTCATAATTTGCAAAATAGTCATGATCATTTTCTGTTTTGAGGTCTACTTCCTGAGGCTCTGTTTTTACGTTCCTTTCTAGGAGTTTTTTAAACTCATCTTGTGCCTTCGTTGCCTGCTTACGGAATGAGTATGTAAGTTGTAGCACCTTGACACAGGCATCACAAAGATTCTGTGGTAGTCCATCTTCCTTAGAGACCTATGAAAAATAATTTATGTTCATAAATACATCTTTATAACAGTGTTGAACTAATATTACACTATTTCTGAGTTACATACCTCAATCAGGGTACACTGAACAAGTAACTCAGCTAATTGAAGATAATTTTCCTCAACTTCCACTATCTCATACAAGTCTACCAAAGTCACATTGTCCTTCATACAAGTCCGACACGACGTAGTTATATCGAACATTATAACTCTAAATCTATAAGTATTAACTTATATATAATACAGTATCTTTAAAAATTACAAAATTAACAATAAACATTAATAACATCACACGTTCTGACAGCCAATTTGACATTTATGTTTTGACGTAACGGAGACGGGTACTAGCCGTCGTCAATCATTGACGACTGACAGTAATTATTTTCTCATTAACAATTAATTTAATTCGTAACCATATTTGGTTATGAACTTTATATTCATAAATAAAAATAATTATCATCTGGCACGTACACATATTTAATATCTTTGCCTGGAACTATTTTTGCGATGGTTCCGTATGAAACATCGAACAGAAACACTTTGCGTGGAACGGAATGAAGAGGTTTTTAACATTACGCGGTTTCATATATTTCGAAAAATTAATTCAGAATAATCATTAAATAATTATAGTACCTAAAAAAATAAAGGTTTACAATATCATTTAGAACTTTAATTTAGCAACATTGGAAATACCGCAAGGGTACCGTCGCAACTATTTGAATATTTAACAAAAAAATAATTCATTGTGTTCATTCCAGCTGGCCATATAAAAAACCTAGTTATCAAACAAAGTTTCGTGATCTACGTGATTTTCAATCTTCTGTGTAAACTGAACGTATGTAAAGTTATTTTTATATGTAGCCTAATTCGTTGGCTTGTGTTTTCCTGTTCTGATTTTATTGCTTATTACAATACGTACGTTATGGACGACATCGTCTTTATCGGTGACTGGATAAAAGAAAGAGAACTTGGAAAAGGAAGTTTCGGAACTGTCGTGCTATGGAAACATAAGAAAACTGATGAGAAACTAGCGATAAAGACTTGCCAATGGGGTAATGAACTTACTGAGAAACACAGACAACGATGGACGAAGGAAGTGGAGATGTTACAGAGTTGTAGAAATCCAAACATCGTGGGTACAAAAGACTTGCCCTCAGAGTTCATAACCGGGCTGGAGCGCGCCAATCCGTCGGGCCTGCCAATACTCTGCATGGAATATTGCAGCGGTGGTGACCTTCGGCAGGTTCTCAACAAACCAGAGTCCTGTTCAGGCCTCAAAGAACAACAAATCAGACAAATCCTCAGTGATCTCCGAAATGCTATGCATTTTCTGCATCAGAACAAAATTACACACAGAGACCTCAAGCCAGAAAACATTGTCTTGCATATATTGGACCCAGTACAAAGCAATGTAGCAGTTCAAGGCCAAAGAAAGGTGGTATACAAATTAATAGACCTTGGTTATGCTAAAGAAATAGATTCTAACTCTGTGTGTGCCAGTCTGGTTGGCACATTACAGTATCTAGCTCCAGAAATAATTTACAGCAAAACCTACAGCAACTCAGTTGATTTTTGGTCACTTGGCTTGGTGGTGTTTGAACTTATCTGTGGTAGAAGACCATTCCTGCCATTCATGGCTCCTGTGCAATGGATGCCCCATGTGAAGAAGAAGCCCCATGAAAGTATTTGTGTTTATGAATCTTTCCATGGTGATATTGAATATTCTAATGAAGTGTTCCCTGAAAATTTTATATCTAAACCATTTAAAGCACTAATTGAAGAGTGGTTGAGAATTGCGTTAGAGTGGGAACCCAAATTGAGAGGCAGAAACACTCCCTCTCGAGTCACATTCAACATACCAACTGAACAAAGGGAAGCCGCTAGCAATATAGTGATTTTTGATGTCCTTGAGAAGATTTTAACAAAGAAAATAGTTAAGATTTTTTCTGTAGCCACATTGTCACAGCTAGCTTATGAAGTAGATGATACCACTACTGTTCTTATGCTTAAATCTAAGATTTACAATGATACTAGAATGCCAATGAGTGAACAAATTTTAATAACCCAAATGAATTATATGGAGCCGCCCGAGGATGATTATATTGTTAAATATTGGAATGAAAATGTGATGTTGTTCCTGTACAATAAAACATACATTGTCAAAGATAATATTAAGCCCATAGTTCCAATGGCTGTACAAAGATGTTTAGAAAACCCAAATGCTTTATATAACTTTAAAAACAGCCAAAATTTATATAAGAATGCTATGTTTCTTGTACTTTCTCAAATGGAGTTATATGATTCACTTATCAATGGATTGTTTGTTAGAGCTGAGTCACTGAAGTATGAAGGCAAACAATTATTACTCAAACATAATTCGGTTGACAAAAATCTAGGTAATCTGCTTGCCAGACAAGAAACTCTGAAAATGTTGACCGATTCGGGCAAATCACATATATCTGTACTAAGAGAAACTCCAAATGGATCCAATTTACTTGGTGGATTTGACAAAATATTCAAAGATGCAGATGATATTACAGAGAGGATAAAAAAATTGCAAGCTGCATGGACCCAACTTACTGTAAGGCTTCAGTCTGCAACAAGACGAAGCAATGAAGTAATCACAGCTGATATAAACAACTTTGTTACTAAATTTAACTATCAAGCTGTGTATGCTAGTGCTTATAAAGAATATCTAGCTTACAAAAAATCTGAATCAGCTAACCGAGGCCGGGAGAGACCATGTAAAGACATAGGCAGTGTATGCTACAAGTGTCTTAAAGTTGGGAGCAACATATTGAAAGAAGTTCGCCAGCAAGCCTTTGTATTGAAACTAATGGATGTGAGTACAGAATTCTCCAAAATTGATGGTATTGTATTAAATGCAGCAGATAACACCAATAAATTGGCAGCTGACTTAACAAATGTGCTAGATGAACTTACAAATTGTACCTGGTCAACAATCAGTCTGGTGGTTAAAGATGCTGAAGGTTTTTCAAATGTACCCTACAGTGTGGTCTCTTTTGAGAAAAAGGACTTCAAGATTGGAGAACCTGTATCTAATCATTGCATCAAAGTGGCTAACAAACTTGAAGATGATGAAGTACTGAAGTCTCTTATTGAAGACAGTGTAAAATTAAGAAAAAGTCAAATTAATTTGTCAATGAAAATAAATTCACAAAAAGAGCTGCTAAACAAATTAAATTTAGATTTTAGCTTTTTGAATGACGAAATGAAGTAAAATCATTGAGATTGCAATGAATTACTTAAAAATGTGCCTTATGTACTAAGTAATAAGATTGATTAAGGAATAAAATTAATATGCAAGTTGAATAGTTGATAAGACTATATATCTGGTGCTAAATATATAAGCTAAATTTTATTGATATTAGTAGGTAACTATTGTTTTGTGTTTGTACTTACAATGTTGCTAATGTTTGCTTGCATTTTAATAAATTTATTTTATATGAAATTGAATGCTAACCATTGTTTTGTTTTCTAGTCAAGCATAATTAATATATTATAAGAAATTATAGTAAGAGTATAACTGTTATTTTAAATAATGTTGTTTTTGTCTTGAAACATTCTAATGTATTTTAAAAATAAAAAATCAAGTATTTCATTTTATATTAAAGTTTTAATTGTTATCAATTCTAGTCATTGAAAAATAAGAACTTAAATTAAGTCCGAAAGGAAAAAACATTTTTTTTTTAAGGTAGTTGAAAACTAGATATAGCCTAGCCACCTGTCTTAGCAAAGCAGGAAAATCTCATAGAGAACAATTACCGGTAAATTGTTCCAACCAATCTTTGAAGCTATAAATTATTTTTTGTAATTTTCTCACGTCTGCTGGGGTTTGTAGGTATTCTTCGGGGGCGAACCGCGGCTCGGGACTGCCGCTGACGTGTAGCCAAATAGCAAATACTGCGTCGTCAACATTAGCAACGTTCCTACGACACAGCCTGGCTGATGTGAGGCAAATTGCTACTAAAGCACTCATGCTGCCAACTGAAACACACTTTGTATTCTCTTTACGAGCTGCTAAAAAATAACTTCGCAACAAATTTTCCGTTGCGTCATCTAAATCAACTTCGATTCCCGCTACTAGATCAATATAATTCTCCACATCTTTCAGAGCTTGTTTTTCTTCCTTACTAATTCCAACTGGGTCTACAGCTTGTTGGAGAACAAAATCAAGTATTTCATCATAATATTCGCCACAGTCCCCACGACAAACATTCCCGAATACGCTTGCTACGTTGAATAATATCATCTTCTTAAAATCCATTCCTTGGGCCCAAACTGCTGACTTTAGCTTTGTTAATCCTGTGTTAGTATTTATATCTCCTGTTTCAATGGCTGTTAGTACTGATGCAACTTGCTTGTGGTGGTAGATGTGGAGGGGTAAAGGCAGTACGCACGCTCCACCTGAACTGCCTATCAGAGCAGTGGACACCACCGAATTAGATGCTCCTAAAATCACAGATCTGTCTGCAAGTTTTGCTGCTTCGGTCATTATTTCCCCAACATATCTTGTATCAAAACCGCCTGCTAAGACATGCACAATACTTGCGCCCGTAATTGCATTTGCTTTGATACTCGTAAGACTTAATAACAGGTTTATCTTGAGATGCATAAAGCAATTCAAAGGACAAATATTCACTCCTATAGTTGAAGCCAGACAGTATATGAACTTCCAAGGTATTCCTTTACACGCTTTGAACAGTTCTTCTACGTCTTTAGGAATGGAGCTGGTTAATGGTGCAGGCAAAAGGACTACCTTCTCTAGAGACCAAACTGTTGTAACCTTTTTTGTTACAACAACGTGCAAAATGTATCTCGTACCAAGGCTTAATTTTGGGAATAAATCATCAATAACAAAGAATATTTTTGGTTGTAAACGATCTTTAACTTTGAATGTAGCAGTCACTCGCTCTCCGCATCGCCTCAAACCACTGTTTTCAAAGAGAATACTTTTGCACATATAGCATTTAGGTGGCTGTTTTGGTATGTAATGTAGAATAACTTCGCTGCCCTCACATTCTTCTGGACACGACCAAATGGAATGGTAAACATAACTCTCAGGCTTCGACAAACTTAACAGCAACCCATCGATTGTTACTAAACCTTTATAATGACAAGGATTATATTCATTGAGACTGAGTATACTTTTCAAACGTATTGTTACTGCTACCTGAGCATATTCTATACTATCCTTTACATCCATATCGGTAGCCTGAAGGCATGCAAAGAAAATGTCGTTGCACATCTTTTGAAATTTTATGGGTTCTTTAAACAAAATTTCCCATAACTCAGGAAATGTGTCAACTAACTCCATGACGTCAAACTCCAATATAAATCGTAATGGCGGGAACTTACACAGTGTTTTCTCAGTTAATTTTTCTAAGAAATTCACGCAATTTTCCTTCATATCATTTAAGTAGCTCCTGTTGTCTAAGTATAGCAACAATTTACACTGTAACTCCATTGCTAACGAAGACTTTTAAAGTTATGGATGAATTAATTATTGGCACGAATAAAGCAACGGCAAAAATGATTCCAATTATGCTTTTCCCGCCTTATTAATTTTCTTTTTGTTTTTTAATTGGCTTGTTACTATGGCTCGGGTATGTTAGCGGACAGCCAGTGTAGCAGCATCTCAAAATACTTTTGATTAATTTTTGTTAATCTTATTATACATTAATTGGTTCTTAGTATAGGATAACGAGTGCCTACAAATTCCTTCCTCTCACAAAGTAAGGTTTCAGTGGGCGTAATTAATGCAAAAAAGAAACTGGCCGTCAACATTGCCCAACTTAAAGTGCAAAGGGCCAAATTGCAACCTATGCAGGTACGTAGTAGCATTACATAATGAGACTTTGCGTCACCGATGATCGCCTACGCATGACTTGATCATAACCCACGTAGGAAGGCAGGAACAGTCGAGTACTTCGGCAAGGTCGGTAAACAATTAGTCCACGCAGAGCCTTCGGAACGGAAATGCCGAATCGAATATGCAAATGATATCAATCGGATTACTACCCATTACCCAATGAGTTATGTAGCTTCAATGTTGTTCATTCATTGTGACCGAGGTACAGGGGAGCGCTGAAGTTTTATGCTCGCTTATTTTTTACTGAAGGATATTCATGAAGAGTTCCCTTAGTATCTAGTAATATCTACTAAATAGCTATGTTTAAATTTCACGAACAAGTGCTTTTTAAATGATTAATTTTTACTGGAATAATTTGGCCTTGAATGTTTTGGAACTTGACCGTCGGATGTTGATGGTGAAAAGGAATACCTAAAAACAAATACCTACATATAGGGTACCTTGTTGTTTTTCGGTAGGTAGGTATTCCTAAACTATGCGAAAACCATGACGTAGTATTTACCTTCTGTTTCTCTTGACTAGTAATTAATTAGGTTCTTTCGCTGATGAATACTTAGTTTATTTATAAATGTAAAAGTAAAAAATCTTGTGGCATATAATTATTGCTTGTGTCATTTGACACCTCACACATTTCATCATTTATGTTTATCGTAACTGTGTAGGTTTAATTTCAATACAGTGCAATGTTAAAAGCTCTCTGCGCGACTGTACATGAACGGAGCGGGGCAAGTGGGCGGAGTGAGCGTATTTTTCTTGCGGCGTCGATGCGCGGGCGGCGTGGTCGCGTGGGGCGGCCGCGGCGACCGGCTCACTCCATGCCCGATCACGACAAGTACCAGCTGCGACCGCGGGCCGCGCGCAGCCGCGAGCCGCGCGCGCGCCGCACGCCGCAGCCGCTCAGCAAGTACAGGAGGAAAACAGCCAATGCTCGCGAGAGGAGCCGCATGCGAGAGATCAACCGAGCGTTCGAAACTCTCCGAAGAGCTGTCCCAGCATCAGCCATCACGGGGACGCCGGTACCATGCGAGAAGCTGACCAAGATCACGACGCTGAGGCTCGCGATGCGCTACATCACGGCGCTGTCGGCGGCGCTGCGGGAGTCCGGGCCGGAGGATGGCGCGCGGCCGGAGCGCTGGCCGTCGCCTCTGTGCTCGGAACTATCCGAGTTCTCCACGGAGCTGGAGCAGGAGACCCCCTCCGAGTTCGCCGAGGACTCGCTGTCTCCCTTCGACTCGTTCTTCGCGGAGTTCGACTGCGACTATATCGACCGGACATTCGCGTGAAGTGTTGTTGTGAGTGCTGACACTGCCGGACTATTTCCAATTAGGTACCTACTATTTAATTCTCTTTTTGCCATACTATTAATTATTAACTAAGTATATTTTATTTTGTATGAGAAATATTTTGAGATTTATTTATTATTATTATTAATAAATTTTAATTGTTATCGTTATTACCTCATGTGTTTATTTTTAACTCTGTTACTAACTTGTCTATTAACTTTTCTGATTAAACTTAACTAGGTACTTTGTCTATGGTACCACGGATCTTTATTGGGCCCGATGAGATACCATGAAATGGTTAAATATCTATTCACTTTTTACTTACCCACATGAATTAACTTCGATTTAGCAGGTAGAGTCCAACTAAAGGAAAATAGGTTGCTAGGGAGTTTTGGAGCTACCTATTTAATAGAGTAAACCTATGTATCTGATCTGCTTACCTTCATATTTTACAAACCATGGTAAATATTTTTTTTTTATCTAGTAGTGAATTAGCGATAAGTAGATTGGGATTGTTGGGAAGTGACAGATTTTTCTTAAGAACACGGAATTCAATGAACTAAAATAATCCGGTAAATTAACTAGGTAATTAAACATCAATTTAAAAGTTTAATTTAAATCGATCGAACAACACAACTGACAAAGAATCGTAAAATTTTAAAGTGTCCACCTACGCTACTTGCATCGAAAGCCACCCAGCGAATCTTTAAAAAGCAATTGTTTTTTTTTCATTCCCGAGTCCAAGTTGCCAACTGATGCGGAATGATCGTTTGATTATGTAAATAATAGGTTGCGGAAGCGTGGGCTTGGCCGATTTATTGTCGTACGACAAAAAGAAACGTCTTAAAACCTTGTGATTGTAAAGACTGTGTCACATGAGGTGATCAGGATTAATTTTCCTGTGAAATTATGTTTAGGGGGCAGTAAAGCGGACATTATTATCTGTGGCAGCGATAAATTAAGATTAAAAGCGGGTTATTTTTTGTTTTTTTTTTCATGAAACTTTTTCAATCAATTCTAAATCTTTTGAAAGTAGTTTTTTTTAATTATTGACTTTTGTATTCCAGCCATTAGACGTCATGCCGTGACCCCCTTATTCAAACCCGTTCTTTACCAACGTCTGTGTTCTTTACCACTTATAGTATCTACATCAGCCTAAGGAAGAGTGAACAGGCATCTTCGAAGCTGGCTCGTTCTATTGTTGACCAGGATTGCTGCCACGAGCTCTTGACGTGATCCATTTTACGACCTCAACTGAACTGTTAGAGAGATGGAACTATACAGGGTATATAGCTTCATGCCTCTTTTAACACGTCATGGTAAGGGCGCTGATCCATAGCTTGCTGTTGGTCCTACATACAGGGATACCAACTTTTTTAAGAAGAAATAGAGTATATCTTAGAAGGATACATTATCGGACGGCGAGCCACCCATTGCTCGCCTCCGTATTGTCTGGACCGTCCGGTAACGTCCGGACCGAGCCCAAGTCGTCGACGGCACGTGCTGTTCCACGCGCGCCTCAAGATGTCAGCAACTGTAGGGGCCTAGCAGGGTCGAAGCCTACTGGGGCCAAAGAAAGACTCTGCCCTCGTACGAAAGGCAACGAAGGAACAGGAGTGGGTTTTTAGTCAGTAAAAGTCTGACACTATCTCCCGCCCCGCCCAAAAGCGGGGGATGTCATAAGATGATTTTCCCACCAGAAAAAAAAGAAGGATTCATTATGAGAACATTGTTAGAAGAAAAGAGTTTCCTGGCTTTACTTTTTGCGATACAAGCATTTATTTGGTTGTTTTAAATGTAGGTAGGTATTTATTATTTTTAATGAAGCCATAGTTTTCAAAGAAGAAAGGAAAGACAAATTATATCAGTAAAATACTGAAATAGTAGTTCATTCGATAAATTCAAAATTGGAAACAAAATATCTACCTAGAGTATTTTAGCGTACTCTATAGCGCTCGTCGAGTAGATTATAAAGTACTCCTCTTCAAAATTGAGTACGGTTGGCTACCCTGCCTACAGACCCTATCGGGCAGCAATAATTTTCTTTTCTTTTGGATTTTACTAAAGCTAAATAAAATATTGTAGATACCTTCAATGTAGCTAAGCCTTACAAATGATGTTGCCGCCCAGTGCCCACGCTCATCGATCTCTCTCATTGTTTCGGTACAAGTTGCCACTAGGTACCTACGTACGTACCAAGACGAATGTAATCACTTTTCTAGACGTAAACAATTCCTCGAAAACGGTTCTAATTTAATTGCATGTAACTAATTAGGGTTTTTTTTTTTAGTTTGGATAATGTATTTGGTTTTTGATTGGTTGATTGATTGAGATCCCTCCTCCTCTTGTTTATGTGACGTAACATAGCAATAGGTACCTAAGCCTGTATAATGTGATGGTTTACGCAGCAGTGAACGAAACCTTTCGTCAGAATCGTTAAACTGAAGATGTAACCGACTTTAAATCCAATAATACTACTTATATCCATCCCGGGAATCGGACCTAGGACCTCAACCTAGTGATGGCGATTCTTCCTAGAAAAAATCGGTTCTGGAGTTATTTCGAATCGAAGTCCAAAGAATCGATTCAGTAATAAATCGAGTTCTAAAAGAAAAAGCTTGGTGCAGATCATCCTACGATGCTATTATGTATTGCTAACTAGTGAGTAATCAGATAGACATATACAACGTACACAAAAAAATTAGCTTGAGGAAAACAGGTACATACTTTAAACGTTTTTAAATATATGGTTGCATTCCATAAATCGAATTTTGGATTCTAGTTTTTAAGATCGATTCACAGAATCGATTCACTATATTATATCGATTTTAAAAATATGTTGAGATATAAAATCGATTCTTCGATTAATCGATCTCAGATCGCCATCGCTACCTCAATCATAGATACATAAGCCTTGTAACCATTATCACTTTCGTATACCCGGAAAACTGGGAATCCAGATTCAACCGATCTGAAATTATACGACTCACATCCCAAGAATAAACGCAACATCATGGAAATATCAGCGCAGTCGGAAAACTGAACATCATTGAGGTCCAATAATTTTCCATCATTCCTTTTAGGAAACAAGTCTCACTACATCCTACGACTACAAAGAAGGCGACATAATCTTTAGTTATTAGGTTCTGCTTTTGACTCGCTGTGGTTATATTATTTACATATGAGGGCCTGGCCACATTGCGAAGAAGAAGAGTGGAGCGCGAAGGTGTGTCAGACTTACTGACTAAAACCACATCTGCGTCCTTCAGTTGCCCTTTGTGTTCTACGGGTTTACTTTTCAGAAAATCCCCGCTGCCCTAGCGGCCATCGGCCCTGCTGGGCCCCTATGGTTTACTGATATCTCTTTGAGGAGCGCGTGGAACTCTATGCGCTGTCGACGACTTGTGCTCGGTCCCGACGATTAGGCCGGACGGCGAGCTTTCCATTGCTCGTCGTCTGCAAGCTCAGGCTTAACGGCAAGCCCGCGCTTACTGACAACCACGGCGCGGCCGCGCCGTGAAACGGCGCCACGTTGCGTTGTCATTATGCCGCGTACCGCGTAGCTCGCTTAAAAATGCACAACAAACCAACGTCGGTCGCAAAACCCTTTGGTTGAAGACCGATCGCGAAAATTTTGATGACCCAGCGCCTGAACAACACGGTGTCGTGGTACAACGCGGCACCGTACCGTGCATTAGCGCAACACGGCTCGGCATCGATTATAAATGCTGTACGACGCGGCAACAACAGGGTGCAAACAGGCGCCGACCGTTTTACGTCAGCGATGACGTGTAATGTGTAATGTGTCCAGACCCTAAATACCTGTGTTTACCGTAGGTAAATGTGCCAATTTTAAATTCCATCACCCACAAATTATGCATGCTGACGAAACAGGCAAAATTACCTAATTTATAGGTATTTCTTTCGTTTTTCAGCTTAGAGTTGTCCGTAGTTTATTATGCACAATAATATTGCTACACGTCAAATCATAAGTAGGTGCTTAAGTGCACTTAAACTGACTCAAAAATTCAAAAGCAAAACTAAAAACCTACCTAGACTGTTTTTAAAGGAGCTAATTAGAGACAACTAAAAACTTACATAATCAACAAGTTAAGACTTGTATTTAGTTATTTATACCCCGTTGCGTTAGGTAAAAATGCAGTACTTATGCAACGCTATGTCACGCAATAAAGAACCAAAGAGTAGTATCCCAGCGCATGCCCATTTGGGCTTAAGCGGATTGCTTTCCCGCCAAATACGGCCGCCATGACAGTTCCCTGAATTATTCGATTATCTGTGACGAGACGACGCGGAGCGGCTGCGAATCAGAATTATGATCACATATTATTATTATGATTTTGTATTCACGTTGACAGTAACACATGATCTGTACGTAGAAGGAACACTGATTTAAGTATTGGCATTGCCAAATTGAGAACGTTCAAGCCTTTTCAGGACAACGAAATGTTAAAAAGTTTAGCTTAGATTGACATTGATTTTGTTCATTGTAGTGTATGTGTAAGTACTTACACACCTAGATTCTAAGATAGTCAAACTCAGATTATTTTTTATCTATTTCTATTGCTTTATCAGCTTGCATTCAACAGACCATCGTAAATTTTTTATCGTATCATAATTATTTGACTGACTCACCCCTTGTGTGCTCATATCCTCGATTTCTGATTTAAGTATTTGAAATCTTGAAGCAAATAGCTGAAGTGGAGTATTTCTCATATTCTCCTTTAGCCTGAAAAACTGTCAAAATTTGGCATTAAAGTAGGGTTTGAGAAGTGCTTAGACACTCAAATCAGAAACTCGCTTAAAGTAAGTTGTTTCTATCAAAATTTAGGTAGGTAGGTACCTATCTACCATTGCGTTTCCTATTAAATTGATTGCATGGCCCATTTAAGCCTGTCAATAGTATTTACAGGATACTGCTAAAACCTGTGTTTTTTACCTCGTGCTTAATCAGGCTGCAAATATAAGGAAAAAAGTAAAACAATAACGCTGGCACTTCATTTATCAAAAGCTTATCTCGTGCTGAAAATATAATGACTCGCCTGTCAACGTAGAGAAGAGGTAAAAATAAAGTGTTGTTATTTTATGTCCCCTTTTTTAGGGTTCCGTGCCTCGTAAGGAAAAACGGAACTCTTATAGGATTGCTTTGTTGTTCATCTGTCTGTCTGTCATGAAAGAGCCTTTATCTCGGTAACGCGTGGAGGAATCGAGTTGAAATTAAAACCATATAGGTACCTAATCAGGTTTGCGGTCCCTTGAAGTTTCTTTAGTTTTTGACTTTAGTTTAAATGCTTTTAAGTAGTTATACCTAATTATGGTAACACTGTATTTTGAGGGTAGTTTTGAAAAGCTAATAATGACAGTATTTATTTGTTAATTTTGATTAGGATTTGCGCCAAGTTTCAAGTTTATTAACGTAAGAAACAAGGATCCCTAATCTTCCAAAAACCACTTCTTAGTGCGTCTGTGCGACTTCCTTTTATGCCTTGTGCAAATTTTCATGTTCATAGTCCCAGTAGGTAGTTTCAGCTGTGCGTTGATAATAATATATGTCAGTCAGTTTTTCCTTTTATATACTAAATAAGCTCAGACTTAAACAAACACGCAAAACATTCATTTAACACTTATAATATGTGTCTTTATAATTAACAATTAGTGACTTAAAACCAGGCCATAGTTGAATGGGTTAATCATACCACTAGGCCAATGTAAGTAGGTGTAAACACCTTGGTATTTATACTTAGAATTTAAAGGATAACTATTAAAATTAAATGAATAAAATAAAAACAGTTCTCTGTAATTAAAATACTGAGTCATATTTAAAGGAAAATTATTTATAGGTCGATTTAGCACATAATGAATAATGCTGGCCGTATAGGTAAAGTTAATACGTTAGTGTGGCCATAATAAAAATATTTTTGCACCTCAATCTATTAAAAATCTATGTTTATGGGTCTTGTCTTCTCAATCATAGATGCTGGCCATAACAGCAAGGGCCATTGGTGATTTAATTGATTTGATAAGCATAATCTTTATTGGTCTTGTTACGAACCTGTGCTACGAATACCAACGTCAAATACAGTCAGGTTTAGATTTAAGCGTGCGTGCCTCAACTGCTTACTACAAGGCTGCATCAATTAATGAGACAAAACTTTCAGACGCTCCCAAACCTGTTTCTGCGAAGAAAACGACGCAAAGTTCAGAATTACACAGTGGCAAGTCGTGTGATTTTAATTTGTGACGTCTTGATGATTTCTATCCAGAAATCGGGGCCGCTGTTTTCAAATAGGTCAGGTCCTACCTACAGGTACCTATTATAAGACACCCACGATATCTATCGATAAGGATCCTTTAGATTTCCTGGCTATTTATTTTAGCGCGTTAGGTATAACCCATACCGCTGTAGCTACCTCCATTTGTCGACTTCTTGCATTGCAGCTGCTATAAATCAAGATTAAAGCTTCCTTAGGTACCTACCTACTCATAAAAGGAAGACATATCAATTTTATCTCAACAAATCATGTAAAACAAGCACGTAAAAACTTCATTGCACAAGCTCGCGCGATGTCAAGATGCTCGCAAAAATAACCTCACATTCAGAGAAAGTTTTTTATCCAAGATGAGATGGGACACGATTAATAAGCCTAAAATCGTGTAGGTAGCCTCACACGTGCGGTTTGCAAGGTCACCTGACATCATATATGCAGTAAAACAACATTTTTGTCAAGCACTGTTGGCGGGAAGCGTGGGACGTCGAAAAGCGCTTTTGACAAAATAAGGCACGCAGAAATACGTATTACGACTGTAACGATACAATACACCCGTTTTGGTATATTTCGGTTCTTATAAATATTTTTTATTCTTTTCCTGGTGGTCCTTTGAATGAGATTCAGAGTTTTGTTGAACTTTTAAGGTGAATATCTCGTTGAGTGGGTTGGAACTCAAATGTATAAAGGTATAAAATAATTGCAACGATAAATTAATAAAAAATGTCTCGCCCGAAAATAAAAACCGTTGGACATTGAATGATTTATGATTTACATTATCCTGTGTGCTCATCAGAAAAGCAGAAACTGGTCTACCTATTTCTTTCAGACACATAACTAGGCAGTGTTTATTATACCTATAGCCTAGCAAACTCTCCATCTAGCCGGTCCAAATTTCCATTATAACCACGGTAATATTATAAAGACGAAAGTTTGTGACTGTCCCTATACGTTTGATATGTACTTCTTCACGCTCGAACGGCTGAACGAATTTGGATGGGCACACAGGTAGGATCACGTCCAGGAATACCACATACCTAGGACATTTTTTTTTTCCCTGGAAGATGTTCCTTTGGGTCAATTTTCTACTTTCACGCGAACGAAGCCGGTGGTAAACCTATTATTGCAGAAATTTGTCAAATAGAAGAAGACACCCAAAAAATAAAATATAAAATATGACACTCTGTCCACGCTGAAAACCAGCGCCATAGACTAATCGCATTTTGCGTGTGGTCACGGCATTATGCTGAGCGTTCGGCTGTTTTGCACATAATATATTTACAATTTGTTAGTTCTAAATGTACGCCTTGTTCCGCCAAATAAAATGTTTTTCTTTCTTTCTTTCTTACACTCAAAGTAACCAAAATCAAATTGTAAGCACCAAAAAAAAACCAAACCTCATCATTACCCCGGCTGAGCGTAAAACAGTGTCATATCTCCCCGTGTACTTCGCAAATAAATAGCACCGTAAAGAACAGAACATAATAGTACTGCGTAAAAGATAGAATATGTAATAGTACTGCGTAAAGGACAAGCGAAGCGCTAACGGCGCCACTCTATCTAGGTGAGGGTTAGGACATTTTTCTCACACTGCTAGTGCGAGCGCCCCGATAACTGCTACCGCCCGCTGGCTTGTAAAGCCTAAAGCATAACGTAACTGGGTTTTATTTTTTTCTGTTTTATGGACAGATAATGTTAAGTGATGTTTGCCGTTCGTTGATCTTTTCATTTTTGAATGGATAAGATTTATCCTCCTTTTACTAGAAAGCAATAACGTCTGTAATAATTAACTTTTATGTGGAATGCAATAGGCAGTAGAACTGGGACCATAAAGTTAGGTGTAGAACATTTTGGTGAAGCAGCTCTATCAACGTATCAATACGTTTACTTTCTATAAATAGACAAATCAACGATAAGCTCACCGATGCTGAAGCTCAAAATACAAATCTAAACTATCCTTACTTATGATAAAACCAATTCCCACGCGTCTGTCTGTCAATATGAACGCGATAATCTCAAAAAGTACGAAACGCATTTTCATGCAGTTTTTATCAATTGACAGAGTGATTCATGAGGAAGGTTCTGGTGTATAATTCTATATGCATATTATAGTAAAGAAAAACCGAGAATTTCAAAGATTTCTAACATCTTTCTAACACTCGCAAAGCTGGAGTAAGTTGCTAGCAATATTATAAACCTTAAGAATTTGTTTCTTTGGTTTATCGCGCTAATCTCAGAAACTATTATTTATACTACTATTATGATTCGAATTGAAAAAATATTTTAGTGTTAGATAGCCCATTTATCTAGAAAGGCATAACATCACGACACGATCCACGGGAACAGAGTAGAAACCAATGGCAATGACGCGGGCGAAACCGCGGGGGACAGCTAATAAGCAAATATTTCGAAGGCTTAAGCGCAAACAGCGAAACATTATAGCTCAGTAATTGCTATACAAGATTCCAGCACACAAAAACTGCCTACCTAACGCCTGCTGGGTGACGAATACTTTATGTGCTATCTAGAGGATATTTATCGGCTCCCTAATGGCAGAAAACATTGCTTATTGCCATTTTATGCGAGAAATTCTCACGCAAGAATCAATTAGATTCGTTTCAAGTGTGACTTTTTGTATGGACTTATAAATATGAATTAAATTAATTGGTTTTATTGCCAGAATGCGCGGAAGCGAATGGACTGTTAGGTTTTTACCAGCATTGCTTAAACTGACACATTAGTTTCTATTATCTTCTTACCACCTCGTCTTAGAAATTCGTCATTGGTCCCACGTAGTTTTAAATTGGACCAAAGACGTTTATTTAAATAGGTTATTACCAATTTAGATAAATAGGTTCTTGCCTTATTTAGATTGCTGAGTAGTTACGGTACGATATTCTTAAGAATTTGTTTAAAACTCTGATGAGTAAGAAGATGATGAGACGGTAGAAATAATCTATAGTAGAATAGAACTTGTAATTATGTTGGAGCCTAGATTGACAATAAGCATCCCACATTTATATACAAACGTTATGAAATAAATGGAAGACTACATTAGATAAAGCTACCAGTCGTTATGGAGTCAGGACGTTTTCTTTTTTGGAGGATTTTTTTTGAGTGATGTTCAGTGACTGTTTTAATTATTCACAAATTGGTTCCTAGTGGCTATTGTGATGCAAAAGTTGTGTAGTTTTGTACTTCAAGTGTTTATAGAACTGGACAATAATAATATGTGGAATTATTGAAAAGGCACAATCACGGTAAAATGGAGCTGAGAATTTTATTGTAGGATAAAGCTACCAAATTCTTCAAAAATATTAAAGTTTGTTGTATGCATGCACTTTAATGGATAACAAATTGATTGTATTCTGTATCAAAAACAAAATATTTGTTAAACTTGACCTTGGTTAAAATATACAAAACATGCGAATCCAAAAATAAATATGGCTTTCGGGATGTCAATTTACCAGATTAATTAAAATGCAGGATGTATCCCACATAATCTTGTTTATCTAAGTTCAGATGTAAGTGCAATGCAAACAGATAGTAAGTTAATCGCGTGTCAATCAACGCCACCAGGATGATGAAACACGAAATGTGCATCTGAATTCTGAATACAGCTAGTTAACTTAGCTTACGAAACCTAACGCAACTGATTAAAATTGAATTTTATCCTTTACTATTACCTACCTAACAACTCAAAGAATAAAGATTATTGACCTGTAGAAAAAAACCTCGACAGGAAATCATTTCTTAAAATAAAAATTACTTTATTTGTTGGTCCCCTCAGGGTAACATCTTAGGTCCATATATTTCTGAGAAGGCAAATATCCAATTAGTCCAGTTCAGTAGGTTACCCATATTTTTCAATCACAATCAAGTTCTACGAAATGACTCCATTTTAATTCTTGATAAACAATAACTGGCTAATAAAACCTTAGTGACATTAATGTCTTTTTCTGTAGACAATGTTTTGGCGCGTATTTCCGAATATGGCGGGAAAAATGACCACGGTAGCAATTATCAAGTCAATGAAGTGTTGTTATTTCTTGACAGCTTGACACCGATTATAACTAGCGTTGATACTTTTATGGTGCTTGATTGACGATTTTAGTTGTTAGTACCTTGTCTCTGTTTTTTTTTAAAATTGCATGATGATCATTAGGTTGCTTACATGAACGACACACAAGCTTTTGAGCAGTATTTTGTAATCTATGGGCGAGTTTCTGAATTGAGTATTTGAGTTAAGTACGTCTCAAACCCTACTTTAATGCCAAATTTTTACAGTTTTTCAAGTTAAAGTAGAACGTGAGAAATACTCAACTTCAAATGCACCTAATATGAAATCGAGGGAAACTCTATTAACACACTAGCAAAATCAAAAGCACTAGCTTTTGCCCGTGTCATCGCCCACGTACCTACATAAATACATACCACGTACCTATGTCACTCAGGAATAAAGCAGCTTTCTATCGATGAAAAAAATTTAGCAATTGAACCAGTACTTTCAGAGATTACCACCTACGACCAAAAAATCAAGAAAACAAAACTTTCTCTTATACTCTTTACAATACTAGTATAGATAACATTTTTTTAATACGAATCAACATAAATTAAGTACCTAATTGATTCATTAATTGCTTTGATTCTGTTTTATTTTTTTAACTGAATGGTTATTATTAATTATTTCAAATAATTAATTAATTATTCATTAATTTAGTCATTTCGATAAAAAACTAAAAAGTAAATAACTTGACATATTTCCAGGACGTTTGATTTACACTAAAATATTTAGAGTAAGTACCGTAAGGTAAGATAATTAACCTTACCTTACGGTAGTTATATCTAGTTCTACTATAAATAAGTAATGAAGTCGGTACGGTAATCGGCAAATTAACCAACATCGCCAAGTGATTTAAAAATAACTGTCATTTTAAAACAAATAATTGCCACTTAATCATCACAAAATCACGCTACAAATCTGCTGCTAAGCTCCAGTTGCGGAAAAAAACTTTCAGGAGCGTTATTTCTCCCACAACTAATGGCGTAAATTATGACAGAACTAGCTTCTGCATCACAGGTAGTGTAAATGTGAAACCCAGGGCCCTGGGACGAAGGTAAAGAAGGAACAGGAGTAGGTTTTTAGTCAGTAATAGTCTGACACGCCACACACGGGAGATGTCATTGGATGATTTTCCCACCTAAAAAAAAAACTTCTGCCAGTGGCTTCAGCCGCGTGAATGTAGGTTTCTCCATACAAACTTTGAACTCTCGTTTCGTCGCCATAATTTAGTGCTACAGAATTAAAGCTTGCTTAGAAAAATCCACTCTTAGTGCTCGCCGACATCATAAAAGAAGATTTTGTGCAAAATTACACGGTTCTAGGCCCCGCAGTTTCGGCTGTGCGTTGATATGTCAGTCAGTCAGTTTCTCCTTTTATAAATAAACTAGCTTCTGCCAGCGTCTTCGCCCGCGTGCACGTAGGTTTCTCCACCAACTTTGGCCACCCATTTCACTCACTTGGGGGGTGAATTTTGAAAAATCCTTTCTTAGTGCTCGCCTACGTCATAAAGGAATCTTTGTGCAAAATTGCACGCTCTTAGTCGCAGTAGTTTCGTCTGTGCGTTGATATGTCAGTCAGTCTCTCCTTTTATATATATAGAAAATAATGATTAATATATTAGTAGACAGAATAGCGCGCAGTCTAAGCTCAAAGCACTGGGAGTTGAAAATTATTTTATGTAGGTCCAGTAGTGAACTTAATGCAACAAGGCATTCTCTACCAGTCAACCTTTGGGTTTTTTTGTTGTGTGGGAAATCATCAAATAATTCCTCCTGATTTCACCTTCACTAAAAACTGTGTTCCTTCAGTTACCCTTTGCATTCCAGTGCACCGTAATTACTCTTTCGACCAATCCCGTAGCCCAGAAAATCATAAACCTACTTTAGCGTGTCTTCGCCAAGAGAGCCAATTGGCTCAAAGCTCTACAATGGTAGGTGTACAACAACAAATAGAAAAGGAACAATTCACCCTAAAGATACACCCCATTTCTTTTAAATAGAGCTCGTCCGATGCCTTAGCCCCAAGACAAGTAATATTAAAAACAAATAAACTCGACACATATATGCGTAAACAGAAAAGAACGGAAGAATTAATAGATTACTTCTAGACAACTTACCATTAGGTGACTTACCATTAGGTGAGATAGTGGTCATCATCATCATTTCAGCCGAAAGACGTCCACTGCTGGACATAGGCCTCCCCCAAGCGTCGCCACAATGAACGATCCTGTGCGTCTCGCATCCATCAGACTCCCGCAACCGTTACCAAGTCATCGGTCCACCTTGTAGGAGGCCTTCCAACGCTACGTCTGCCGGTACGTGGTCGCCATTCCAGAACCTTTCGGCCCCAACGGCCATCCGTTCTGCGAGCAAGGTGCCCATGATAGTGGTCATGCGCAAGCCTAATAAAGAAGGCACAAGTTCAGGAAGATGATGAAGATACCTATGCGTAAACAAGTGCTTTGAAATTTGTCCTCCCTGAACCGAACAAGCCCGCAAGGTTTACAAAGCAATAGAAACCTAGAAAACCATAACATTCCCACGAAACTCCAAGGTTTACCAAACCTGTATGATACGTGTGCCATGTCACACCATTATGTTCTAGTAAAATTTTATATATATGGGCATGCGCTCATTTTTGTTGACGTTTATAAAGAAATACAATATGAACTATTGATCGTGATCTTTTGCACACGACGTGTCTTTGATGACAAATTTATTTACTGCCTATAACACACCTTCCAACTTGTAATTTCCTAGCAATAAGGTTGATTTTGCCTTGAGTATTGTTTCGTCTATGGTAATGTTACCGTGGTCATCGTATAGGGTCGGTCCACCTGACATAGTCGTATTAGGAATGGTGAGCGTTTAAGAGGCCTAGGCCCGCAGTCCATGGTACAATGCTAACGAACTCTATTTTTTGCTGAGCTCTATGATTGAGGTTCGTGGTACTAGAATGTCATTTGAATTTGGAATGATACTGAAAGAAGCGGTGGTGTCTGTTCTAAGGACTACCGTTCAGTCCCTTTTTTTTTAAATTGATATAAACCAGTGCTTGACTGTACTAGTTTATTAAGAGCCTATTCACTCTAGCCTTGAAGACACATAAGTTTCAACAACGTAAGGGTGTAGATCTCTTCTCACTATGAAGAAGAGAAATTCGAAAGTGTTTCTTGTCAATCAAAGATTAACTGTCTAGGATTTTATTTGCCGATACAGCAGAGCT
Organism: Mythimna pallens; assembly: GCA_961205895.1. NCBI lineage: Eukaryota > Metazoa > Arthropoda > Insecta > Lepidoptera > Noctuidae > Mythimna > Mythimna pallens. Next base: position 19,747,814 of record OY540837.1, read on the forward strand.
ATTTCGTAAACATGGAACCGTAAAAACGAAAGTGAGTCATTGCAAGTCAACTAAGTTTTTTTTTCACAGTTGGGCAGAGCAACGCCGTGTCCTCGTGGGGACGATCGGCGGCGGCGATCTCTCGCGCCGGGCCTTGGTACAGGCCATGGTCCGGAGCGAGGAGGAGTGGCAGGCGGTCGCCTCCTTCTGCAAAGCAGTAATTTAAGGAGGCGGCCGATCGCGTGAGGCAACGGTCCTCACGCCCTAACCGCCGCCGGGATTCCGATCCCGACTTCCGGCCATCGTAGGCGCGGGCTTGCGGACGGCGAGCAATGTGTGGCTCCGCGTCCGGACCGAGCCCAAGTCGTCGACGGCACGAGCTGTTCGACGGGCACCTCAAAGAGATGTCAGCAACTGTAGGGGCCTAGCAGGGTCGAAGCTTACTGGGGCCAAGGGTCTGATTCTGAAAGGAAGACTCGGCCCAGGTACGAAAGGCAACGAAGGAACAGGAGTGGGTTTTTAGTCACTAAAAGTCTGACACTATCTCCCTCTCCGCCCAAGAGCGGAGAATGTAATAAGATGATTTTCCCACCGAAAAAAAAAAACCTACCTAACATTTATATCTATAGAATAAGCTGTCAAGCTGAGAATTTGAAAGAAGAAAGGAAAAACGTTTATTCGTAGGTAGGTACCTCACACATACATATATACAGTAGAGAAAAAAAATGTGTAAGTAATTGAGTTTTTGGTTTCCCAGCTTTTAGTGTTATGACGATACGGTTTTGATACCGATATAGGCCAATTAAAATACTACAAGTAATATTTGAAATACCATCAATTCACTTAGGTTTTCACGGTGAGATTTTTTTTTACAGCGCTATAGTCCAACTTTTCACTGTTTTCATTGACAATTTTGATGAGGCGACTGAAGATTCTTCTAGTCCTAGGTCTTATCAAATTCGCATTGCATAGTTTTGGATCACAATAATGCAAAATTAAATATTTGTAATATCAAACCATGACCTTTAGAGGTCATTAGTAAGCCGCATTGTATAACGTTACCTTTTTAGAATCTATGACTCACTCCCAAAGTTTAGAAGCTGATTGATGCTATTCAGTATATGTGAAGGAGGGAGAAGGAATACTTGTAACTGTAATAGTTCTATTCTTAAACACACGTACGAGTAAATCAAAAGTCTTTAGTTATCTATTTGTTGAACGCTGGTATTTAGAATTCCAGCGTGGACATACTAGTGTTAGTGACAAATCTTGCGAAGGACGCCCAAAATCCGCCTTCACTGAAGATAACATCATTGCTGTGAGACAACTAATTCTCAAAGATCGTCATGTGACGTATCGAGAGATAGAGGCTCTATTAGGCATCTCAGGGACAACCATTCAGAAGATCTTCCATGAAGCGATTAGTGTGAGAAAACTTAAATGAAAGAAAGTTACCACACCACACAGTGCCACACAATGTGTGTACCAGGTACCAGTGTTGTCTTTTATAACCTTTGGTTGACTGGTAGAGAATGCCTTGTGGCATTAAGTCCGCCTATGTACCACCACTGTACATGAAGTTTAAATGAATAAATAAAGTTTTAAAAGTTTCAACTCAACTGTTAGGTTAGCTGTAGGATAGATAAACTATCACAAATACACTATATTTATTAATTTCTTGAACTTTACATAGATAAAGTACGATAATGAAGAAAATAACACAATATATAAATGTTGTTGAATTTTCTCAATTCTGAACGATTGTATGATCCACAAATACCCCAGAAAACCCCATCCTTGTTAATAGGAGTGGTTGAAGAAGCGCTTTTCGCAAAGGTAAAAGTACAGGTACCTTATAGATACAATTGTGATACATGAGAACAGTAAGACTATTAGTAGAAAATAAGTGTGTATAAGTCCAACGTCAATGACGCATTAAGTTATTTTAACCAAAACAAAATCCAACAAAAGCCTTTGACGAAAATGACCTAATCCATCAAACACAAAGAAAACAGTTTATTAATCAAAGTTAATACCCACAAACAAGGTTACACATAACCGAATCAGACATCACAAATAGACGCCAACTCTGAGAAACTCATACTATGTCTTATATGTGTGTTATTTGGTACAATTCTAATTATTTTGTGAATATACATACACGGCATACAAGAACATTGAGTAGGTACACTTTAATAGAGGAAGTTTGGAAGTGGCACCGGCAACTGAAAAGTTGAAATGGAATAATTTGTTTTGGTATAGTCATGTGAAGATGAGGGCTGAAATGCATGCTGCTAAAAGAGTTATGAATATATATGTGACTGGAAGGAGACGGAGAAGGAGGCCGAAGAAAAGATGGATAGATTGTCTGAAGAGTGATATGAAAGAAAACGTAGTCATCGATATCGAGACATATGACAGGACAGAATGGGAAACAAAAATGTGTTACGCCGATTCCAGGTAACTAGTTAGACAAGCCCAGCAGTTTCCCAGCTATTAGTGTTATAACGATACGGTTTTGATTCCATTACAGGCCAATTAAATACTACAAGTACCTAATATTTCAAATACCATCAATTCACCTATGTTTTGACGGTGAGATTTTTGTTTACAGCGCTATATCGTCCAACTTTCCACTGTTTCCATTGGCCTACCTACAGATTTATTTCAACAATTTTGATGAGGCGACTGAAGATTCTTCTAGTCCTAGGTCTTATTCGCATTGCCGAAGTTTTGGATCACAATAATGCAAAATTAAATATTTGTAATGTCAAACCATGACCTTTAGAGGTAATTAGTAAGCCGCATTGTATAACGTTACCTTTTTAGAATCTATGACTCACTCCCAAAGTTTAGAAGCTGATGATGCTATTCAGTATTTGTGAAAGAGGTAGAAGCTATGCTTATACATTATAGATGGATAGATTGTCTGAGGAGTGTGAAAGAAAACGGAGTCATCGATATCGAGACGGATGACAGGATAGAATGGAAAACAAAAATGTGTTACGCCGATTCCAGGTAACTAGTTAGACAAGGGCAGGAACTCAGGAAGATGATGATGTGGTATACAATAACTACAAAAAATATATGTGTATATACTTAGACTTCACCACCCTAACGACGAAAGGACTCTTTGCAATTTATTTGCAAAAAATCCTTTAACGCTTCACTTTCTGAGGATCCATTAAAAATCGAGACCCCTTTGTGCCTTGTTAAGCCAATAATCTGGAAGTCTTTCATAGAACTTTTACAGTCGTTAGGGTATTCAAAGTCCTGAAAATTTGACTACTAGACTTGCCAAGGAGTATCTGGTTACCCAGTGCGATACAGAGGTCAGATAGGTAAGTTATCGTTACATGCAAAGAGAATTAAACCACTGGTGGTTGTACAGTCATTGGTTACATGATATGCAAAATACTGGTGGGAGAGTGACCGTGGCCTTGGAACGCAAAGAGTAACTGAAGAACTCCAGTGGGTTTAAGTCAGTAAAAGTCTCGCACACCCTCTCGTTCTATCCTAGAGCGTGAGAAGCCTTTTGATGATTGATGAAAATACTGGTGCTTCAACTGCATCCAGTTAGACTGGAGTCAATCTCAAAATTAGTCAGTAAATTTTTCATTACTGGCTGAGCTAGGATGACTGGCGAACCACTCACTTGATAATAAATGGTTTCTAAGTAAAACAAACGAAACCAAAAACAGAACAATACTAAGCACACATCTATGACTCAATAAGAGTCACGACTGCCGGGGGATCGCCGGTCCATATATGGTAATACAACCATATTAATGTCCTCGCGGCGGAGATTTTGATTGTAATGATAAGCTGGGAACTGTGATTGAATCATTAACAACAAAGATTCTAGATATAGCTAATGATGGATTCATTAGATGTAATCTATATTAACACAGGGAACATATTAATTAAGTATCTTGTTTACAAATCTTAGTATAAACCAAACTAATGTCGATAGCATTCAAATACTCATATATAAGTAAGTAAAGTGTGGATCAAAAGAAACAACAACAAGCTCCACGACTTTCTGGTTAGTGGATTCCTATAGAAATGTGGAGTTTTTTAACCCTCTATGGATTAAATTTACAAAATTTTGTTTACTAAATCGCTCCAGGATGCTTGAGTTCTTCGTTGCATGTTTAAAGAAAATTTATGAATGATTGAATTCGAAACGCTATTAGATTTAAGGCGCTATTACACTACGCGATATTCAGCACACGATATTCAGACTGTCTTATATTTAGTTCCGAGTAAGACCGGTCTAACCCTTATTACACTACACGACATCGACTAAAACTGTCTGAATATCGAGTAGTGTAATAGGCCCTTTAGCGGTTTAAGCTGTGTGTTGTCTCGAGCTTTTGCTAAAATGGGGTACGAATAAAAATTCTGGGCTGCTTCTGAAAATCGTAAAATCGTAACCTTGCCCAATTCTGGCATCGAACCGAGGAAGATCAATATAATATTTAGTGAGAAATCGTCTATAGTGACTTATCTTGCTCTGGGCGGAGAGAGAGAGTCTCAGACATTTATTGGCTAAAACACATTCGTTTTCCTTTAGTTGCTCTTGCGTTTCAGTGCCGGTAATTCATTCAGACATACCCACACTGGTTTTAGCTCCACAATTTATCACATTATGGAGACAGAGTTTGGGAGTTCCTTCCTGCTAATAAGTTTCAAAGTTCTTGAAGAAGATCTAATAAATTGGATAATATTCATCATGCTTTAGTTACAAATGATTCTATTCTCGTCTACAACGGAAATGCTTTATTAAATTTGACCATAAAGTGATTATGACGTCATCTTGGTTTAATGTCACATTGAGAATGGATTTTGTATGCAAAAAGGCTATAAGTGTTTCGTAACATCCTGTGCTAGACTGTTAGATAAAGCTTTTTTATTCAATCTAAATAAATGCCAAGGTATTACAGTAAAAGGTAAATTTAATTGAGATTTGGGTATAGTCCGGTTCCGGTTAATGTATCCTAAATATAGGTTAGGCACTGCCATAACTAGCCATTTAAACGCTTAAAAAAATAGGTATTTATTGTGTGTAAGCTACTAACTACCAACATAATCCAACACTTGACCCTGGTTTGATAATTCCTGCGCCCCTTCAGGGCCTGCGCCCTGTGCCTGGGCATCGCTGGCGCTGCTTTAGTCACGGCACTGATGGGCTATCCCATAGGTGTTTTGGTTATGCACTGTAAACTTATATTTTTAAATAAATAAAGAGGAGTCTTTGACATTAGTTATATGAAGTGTAATACGATCTTTAAACAATCGTGATTGGTTCAGGAATATTTAAATTATAACCTACTAGTTCTCAGGTACTTAGCCTCATTGAATCTAGGATTTAGAGTCTATAAACATTTCAATTAGGCCATAACATTGATCATTACTCAGCCAGGTGCCTACACTCTGATCCGAACTTCAACGACTCTCATGCGCATAAGAATGATGCAGATTTCCCATATAAAGGATGAAACCAACCTATTGTCTACAATCTTAGCCGCAAACTCGATAACTTGACGCCAAGCAATCCTCAACTCTATTGCAAAACGATAGACTTTGGTATTATGAAAAACAGCGGAAAATCTAAAATTGCTAATTCCACTGGACCCAGCCTTAGGTAAGAGACTGTTTACATTAAAATTAACGACCGAAGTATACTGTCAATCAATTTCAACACTTATTCTTCAAGCAATAAAGGTGTTTATTCTAAATCTGGACAGGTGTCCAAGTGTATAGTACACATTCATTCAAATGAATGGGATCCAATTACATATAAATGTTTTGTGAAGGCGATACTTTGATAATTGATTACATACTACTTAAGTTCAGTTTCAGTTATTGCTCACATCTACTTAGGTACTGTTGAAATTTTTTATTGTTGAATTATAATAATTTTTTTTTTTTTTGTTGTGTTTTTGCAGTTAGGTGGGAGTCCCCCATTGCAGCATGCAGCAAATATGGGTGCGGCTTCATGTCGAAGTATAGTTATGTAATTTGTGTTGTTAATGCTTACTAATATTAGTTTTTAAGATAATTTTTACTGTCAAAATATGGACCTCGTCCGAAATAAATGTTTTATTATTATTATTATAATAATAAAAATAATTAATAAGTAAATGCTAGTTGCATAACTAGCTTTTTTTTTTTTTTGAGATTCAAAGCAAAATATAATGTTATTTGATTTCTAAAACAAGAAAAATAAAAACACAACTAAATAAAATATTTGGAGTCTCTACTCCGTGGAGTGACCACTCACTGAAGTGACACTTCGGGTGACCCAAAGACTGGTTTTTAAATTACCTGTCAGAATTGCCATAAGATGCGCTACGTGGCAATGCTACCAGTCTTTTGCACACTTCTAGTCGACAGCGATGCGGAAGAACATTTTGACGCCATATTTAAGTTACAATTAATCTTTACCTTAAGTATACGCACATATTGTTTATTTTGTATAATTACCACATATTACCAAATTTATAGAAAACGAATGAAAAACAATAAATTCTAATTCTTTGGGCAAAGAACGATCCAGCCCTCTGGTCACGCAGTGTCGATCAATCGGTGAGGAATTTCCCTGAAAAGGAAACTTGGATTCAGGCCCCATGACCCAATTGTTTCGACCTCAAACGGCTCGAAACTGAAATTACCAAATATTACCTACCAATATTGCGCGGTATGAGGGGACTCAGCAGCCGCAGCGGCAACGCTGTTCTTGGAACATGGAATAATAATAATATTCCACAACTATCACACAACGCCGTCTAGCCCCAAGCTAAGCAGAGCTTGTGTTATGAGTACTAGACAACTGATAAACAAAAATATTATAGATAAATTACACCCAGGCCCAGAACAATTAATCGTGCTCATCACACAAACATTTGTCCTGAGTGGGAATCGAACCCACGACATCCGGCATAGCAGTCAGGGCCACTAACCACAAGACTAACATGCTAGCCACTAGCGCAACGGTGCCCGGTTTGAAATAGATTGTAAAACGGATAACCTACAGGTAAGTTAATATAGGTATTTTATTCAAATGCATCACCTTCATCTTACTGCCCTTGTCTCTTATTAATTGGGGTTGAGGCAATAATTTTTTTGCTTTTATTCTTCCCAGGTAGGTAAACCATTTAGTCTTTAGGTATTCTAGAACACTCAAAGAAAATTTCCTGCGATTAAAGGACTTATTGGATAGCTCTCAGCTAGTTAGAAAACTTTAAGCAAATTTGATGAAGCCGTTAAAGTTATAGAGGACGAGTTGGCGCTTTGATTTTTTAAATGAAGACTAAACGAAGAACGATGATGGACTAAACACAACTTTCAACGGTTTTCTTTACGTAGTGTCGTACCTGAAAGGCTGTATACGGTAAACTCGAAGCCGACCCTAACACGCAGTTGGAAAACGCCTAGGCGGATATCTATCCGCCTAGGCGCCTTTCGTATTTCCACCGATTTCAAAAACACAAACATATTGAAATGACAAACATATTTAATAAATTTTATTAATATGTATATTATATAACACAGTCGCTTACAATGGGCCTCATCAGAAGCCTTACAGTCACCCAAAGGGCAATGGAAAGGGCTATGCTCGGAGTTTCCTTGCGTGATCGCATAAAGAATGAAGATATCCGCAGGAGAACCAAGGTCGCCGACATAGCCCGAAGAATCGCCAAACTAAAGTGGCAGTGGGCAGGGCACATTGCTCGTAGAACGGATGGTCGATGAGGCCGAAAGGTTCTAGAGTGGCGACCGCGCACCGGAAGACGCAGCGTTGGAAGGCCTCCCACAAGGTGGACCGACGACCTGGTAAGGGTCGCGGGAGTGCGGTGGATGCGAGAAGCACAGGATCGGTCGTTGTGGCGACGCTTGGGGGAGGCCTATGTCCAACAGTGGACGTCTTTCGGCTGAAATGATGATGATGATGATGAATATGTATATTATGTAAAAAAGAAACTTAAACATTAACTACGTACTTATACTAAACAACTACGTACTTAACTATGTAATTATACCTATAGTTATACGTATGCAAAAAACTCCCAAAGTGCTCCCTCGATTTTACTAGGTCAGTACCTATCTGATGATAGAACCCTATCATCAGATAGGTACTGACCTAATGATCATGGAACCACCTAGGAAGTCTACCTACCCTTTCAAATAAAAAAGAGTTTTCCAAATCAGTTCATGCGTCTTTGGAAAGACATAAAAAAAATAATTTCGACGAAATTAGAACCTCCTTCTTCTTTGAAATCGAGTAAAAATGCATATTTTCAAGAACTCATAAAAACACTGAAAGACTTTAGTGAGTAAAACCAGCGTCAAGAGCAAAATAAATAACGAACATTAAAGATCATATCGTCAGATTCATGAACATTATTCTCTAAAATTAGAAAGATTATATACTTAGCATGTTTCGAAGCATATCGCTATAATAGTTATAAACAAGTAACAAAACAACTAGATCTAGTCTTCGAAACACGTTCCACGTCGCTTCATTCATGAGTTTGTTCACCGAACAAAAAAACACTGTAACAGAATCTCTCTTCATTGAAGATAAGTCTAGTGTTTGCACTAATTGGTCATTACTTGAAGGGCAGGAACAAATAATAACATCTAATAGAACCTCTAACAACATCTAGCTGTCAAGAAATAAAGTCCAACTTTCAATGGAAATTCTCAAAATGGCCGCGGTTAGCGTCAGATTTCTTTGCAGGAACAGATACAATTCAAAAAATCTTGATAAAAAACAGACCCGGCTACCGATAGCATATTTTATTGGTAATTTATCATATTTTCTTAAGTTTTAATGATATATTTGATTCATATAGTTTTTTAACAGATTCTTAGACGGCATTCACGATAACGTTTAGTTTTTCATTTCCTGAGTTGGCATTAACTGTTTCAAGCGTGGTAACACTAATTGATAGAGCCAGTAATTAACTAGCAACCATGTAGATCGGTATTTGTCTAATATTATTCGTGTTGTAGGTGTTTTGGAATTCCATTTAATATCTGGGTTCGAGTTTCTTTTATAGGTAGTAAATTGTATGTAGGTGACAACACTACAAGAATATGATCTGTCTTTGTCTTAACTTACCGTAATATTGGCCACGTCAACAGCATCTGCTGACGCAGCCATAAAGTCCTCAAATGAACTGGGCATGCGATGGGCCATGTGCTGCGGAGAGACACCTAAGATCGACCCCCACTTTGAAAAGAAATCTTTACTGCAGTTGACCTAAGTACGGATTCTATTAAGACTATTCCAGGTCGACCAAGGAGTACAATGCCCAGGTGGAAGGCTCTTTGCAGAAACCTCAAAAATGAACTTATAGGTAGATTATTTTTTTACAAGACTTACCAAAATATGACGATGGAAGGACTGTGCGTATAGGTGCGACAACTGAAATGAATACTAACAAATAGAGAAATATGGAAGAAGAAGACCCCAATCAAAATTGCGATAGTGGCAAGAAAATTTTAAATTGTTTTAGAGAATTTCCTATCTTCTGATTCGCAAAATTACCTACTTACTTAAAATGTTAAATCACTTACAAATGCAGCCTCAAATTAATTGGCGCCAACTTTTTCAGCAAATCAACCGGACCAAGTTTATCTTGAACTACACACGTCCATAGACAAACATAAATCTCTATGCTGTCACAGTCTATTAATTCCGTATCCCGTAATTCGTCATACTTCCGTCCTGATTCCCATGTATCGTCGGCTGCAGCAGTTGATCCCAATTAAATAATTATACGTTTATTGATGAAAGTCCTGGGCGATTGATTGGCCCACTTGGCCGATGGATAGAGCTACTAATCTACTGGCTACATCTTAGTATTAGGAGTCAATGGTCCTCGTAAAGGGCAACTAAAGTAACACTGTGGATTTTAGTCAGTAAAAGTCTGACCCTCTCTCCCATTTCACCCAGAGCTAGAAAAGGCATTTCATAATCATTAAATGCCTTCTCTAGCCCATAGATCCCGCGTAAATGATTCAAGATTCAAAGCTTTAAAATTTCAAATAAACCAATGTGTAATAAAGTAAATAATAATAAACCATTTACAGGCCCTCCTGAATTGTCAAGAAGTCAGAAAAATTATGCTAATTGCACATTCCGAAGAGCAGATCTCTATGGAGAAGAATGTGCAAGAAGCTCCATCATGGACTCTCTTTTCAGTTATGGTATTACAAATATCTCGGTTACATGATTCTTGACGCAAATGGACCTAATGACCTAAAACTTTAGTTTATTTTTTATTTGTGTTCAGGGCGAAACCTTGAAAGGCGTAGAATCTCTTCAAAGATCCACTTTTACAAATTTAACCTCACTAAAACCACCCAACGACGTCTGTGCACAGCCTGCCATGCCAGGGCAAATCGGCATAATTATCCCTGGCAAGACTGAAGTGTAGTCTATATCGGCCTCCCTGAGCACAGCTATGTTAGGCACACAGCGTTTTCCCTGAAGTCATTAGAGGTAGACTGAGGACATAAAATAAATAAGTAAGTAAAAAATTTTCGTTAGGTTGATAAGCCATATTTTGGCGCCTTAAGGCGTATAGTCCCTTGCATGGAGTTAAATGCACACATACTCGTACTGCCAATGCCGCCTGCGCCCGCATAGAGCACCGCTGACCTTTAAAACCATTCCCTTTGCGAAATATTGATTAATTTACATATGCTATGTACATTCTGAAGAAAACTTAACCATTTTTTTTTGTGTAAACATATTTCTAAAGTTCAAAGCCGTTTGAAAGGAGTAGGGAAAACACGGAAAAAAGATCATGTCCTTAAATTTTCTTTGGCTAAAGTCTATGTTGATAATGTTGTTCATGAATATTTTTTTCAGATCTATTAACCTAGCCGTTGCCGAGGAGTAGGAGGGTTTCAGAAAGTCACTGTTTTACGCACCGCTCGGGAGCTAGGGCCTTAAAACTTTATTCGGTTATGTATGTCTAAAGAATTTTAAGACACGAAAATAAAAATGTATCAGCTACGCACAATGCACACATGTACAAAAAAATCAACGACATTTTAATTAAAAATAAAACACGCACATGGCGTCATCGCTTTTAGAACACTGTATTCATAAAATGAAGACAGCATATGGATATAATAAAAAATGTACAAAAGAAATATTATAATTTTAAGGAAAATATGTTTTATTCATCTTGTTATCGAGCATTTCTTCACGGTCTGTGCTCCCAGAGTTCTCAGACTAAATTAGTTCATTATTTCTTGTTTTATTTTATCTCCGACTTCTAAATCATGTCAAAAATATATTGCGCGGTAGATTTATTACTGCAATACTGTTTAATTAACTGGCATAATACTACCTACATGAGCCTACATCATACAATTCGTACATTGTCTTTGAATAAAGTCCTTAAAAAATATGTAAAACTAGCTTCTACCAGCGGCTTCGCTCGCATGAAAGTAGGTTTCTCCATACAAACTTTGGAACCTCGTTTCACCTACGTCAGTTTCTTAGTGCTCGCCTACGTCATGAAAGGAAGCCTTGTGTAAAATTTCACGCTCCTAGTCCCAGTACTTTCGGCTGTGCGTTGTTGATATGTCAGTCAGTCAATCAGTTTCTCCTTTTATATATGTTGCTGAATGGCTTGGACGGCTTGATTTAAAAAGCGGTAGTTCTGCACACACAGATTCCTCTCTCTGGACTCTTCTTCTTTCTCCTCTCTCTGGACTCTTCTCCTTTCTCCTCTCTCTCTGGTAAGTTCGTTTCTTTTTCCAGTACCGATGGGCTATTTTTTTTTTAGGTTGAAAAATTATCCAATGACATCCCCGCTTTTGGGTGGAGCTTGAGGGTGTGTCAGACTTTTACTGACTAAAAACCACTCCTGTTCCTTCGTTGCCTTTCATACCAGGGCCGAGTTTTCCTTTCAAAAACAAACCCTTGGCCCCTGTAGGCTTCGATCCTGCTGGGCCCCTACGGTTTGCTGACATCTCCTTGAGGCGCGAGTGGAGCAGTACGCGCCGTTGACGACTTGGGCTCGATCCGGACGGCGCCACGGCTCCCTGTCGTTTAGGGCGACGCAGGTGCTCTCGGGGCATGGCTGCTTCGGGAAGTACTCGCATAAACAGGGAGCCGGACGCTCGGTGCCGTCACTGTGCCGACTGTCGGGAGGACAAGGCGCAACACACTGGCAGGGTGTGCCGCATGGGACATCGCATGCTTTTGGTTTATTACAGGCGAACGTTGCAGCCTGCTCAACTGAATTTAATTTTAAACATATAAACCCCATAACAGTAATAAAAGCTTTTAAACAAATCAAGGTTAAATTGACTGAAGATCTATGGGGTATGTCTATCAAAGTTTGTACCTCAATTATTGAGACTATAGCGCCGTACTTAGCCTTAATATTTAATTTGTGTATAGATCAAGGAGTCTTTCCAGATCTAATGAAATACAGTAAAGTGATACCACTTTTTAAATCCGGGGATAGTAAAGACACTAATAATTATAGGCCAGTTTCCGTGTTGCCGGTTTTTAGCAAGATATTTGAAAAGGTAATGTTAAATCAAATGCTTAATCATTTTAACACGAATAACATCTTGCACGATAAACAGTATGGTTTTACCAAAGGACGTTGTACAACGGACGCTGGTGTCTCCTTACTAAAACACATTTTTAATGCGTGGGAGGAGGCACAAGATGCTATTGGCATCTTTTGCGACCTGTCTAAGGCGTTTGATTGTGTGGTTCATGAAACATTACTCCTGAAACTGGAGCATTACGGACTAGGCAAAACAGCGTTAAGCTTATTAAAATCTTACTTGAATGACAGACAGCAACTAGTTCAGATAAACGGTGTCAATTCGTCTAGATTAAATGTGAAAATGGGGGTACCCCAAGGTTCAATTTTAGGTCCTTTTTTATTTTTAGTTTACATTAATGATTTACCCTATTTGTTGCAAAACAAACTTAATATGGTGTTGTTTGCCGACGATACTTCCTTGATTTTCAAGATAAATAGAAAGACTAATAATCTTGACGACGAAAATAACGCCCTACTGCAGGTCCAAAAGTGGTTCACTGCTAATAATCTAGTTTTAAATGGGAAAAAAACGAAATGCATAAGATTTTCCTTACCGAATGTTAAGAGTAGTAATTGTGACATAATATTGAACAATGAGGAACTAGAATTTGTCGATAAAACGGTTTTCTTAGGGATTACGCTTGACTCAAGGCTACAATGGGGTCCTCATTTAACATCTCTTGCGGGACGGCTTAGCTCAGCTGCATATGCTGTTAGAAAAATCCGCCAATTTACAGATGTTGATACCGCTAGACTAGTATATTTTAGTTATTTTCATAGTATCATGTCTTACGGTATCCTACTATGGGGACGGGCTGCAGATATCGACTCAATTTTTATTCTACAGAAAAGAGCTATCAGAGCTATTTACAATCTCCGACGGTGCGATTCTCTAAGGGAACTGTTTAAGGAAATTAACATACTGACGGTGCCATGTCAATATATCTATGAAAACATCATGTACGTTAGAAAAAATCTTCATCTTTTTAGCAAAAGAGGCGATAGACATAATTATGTTACAAGAAATAGGGACCAATTAGTTCAACCAGGTTTCAGACTGGCTAAAGTGGCCTCTTCTTTCATGGGGTACTGTTTGAAATGTTATAACAAAATACCTCCACAAATATTAGAACTCAATGAAACGAAATTTAAATCTTGTATTAAACGCACACTATGCAGGCAAGCATATTATAAGTTGGAGGATTATATTCAAGATAAAAATGCTTGGCTCAATGCTGGTCCAGCTCCACTACCACCGGGGTGTACAAATTGATTAGTTTTGAAACTATTATTATTATTATTGTATTTAGTATTGTATAATGTAGAAGCATTTGTTTTCAAAGTTTGTAAATGTGAGTACCATGGAGCTATTTTATGGTTTTTAGGTTATTATTGGACTTGTTTGACATAAATGAGCATGGCAGTTGAGAGTTTGTCATGCTCACTCAAATGTCTCACTGATGGTGGCGCGTGTGTTGGATCATTCGGTTCCCTTTATAATGGTTGAGCTGAGTGGTGCTAATATTCGCGTCAGGTCCGTGAACGGGCGCTGTCAGTTGAGACTGGTCATCTCTTAGCTGCCAGTTGCTATTTTAATATCTATATTTAGTTTTTATTTTTAATTTATTGACATTGTTCTCACATGATAGCGACAAGAAACATGTAACAGAGATATTTGTAATTGCAAAACACGATTGAAAAGAGTGTCCATGGAGTTTCTTGCACATTCTTCTCCATAGAGATCTACGCTTTGGAATGTGCAATTAGCATCATTTTTTTTTTCTGACAGACTGACTTCTTGACATTTCAAAAGTGCCTGTAAATGGTTTATTTGAAATAAATGCTTTGAATTTGAAAATTTGGGAGGAGCAGCGGCGTGCCCTTGTATCTGAAGTGGGCCCCGACCTATCGCTGCCGGCCGTCGTACGTTCGATGGTGGGGGGCGCCGAGTCGTGGGATGTGGTGATCTCCTTCAGTGAAGCCGTAATTTCGCAGAAGGAGGCTGCGGAGAGCGAGAGGGAGGCCGTGGCTACTCTAGTGATGTGCCGAGTACGGCTTGACTCGAGTCAGACTCGATTCCTGCTGTGGACTCGCTGACTCGAGTACAAATTTATTTTGATTCGAGTACGCAAGACTCGATTCCAGGACTCGAGTACGCTAGACTCGATCCCAGGACTCGAGTCCAGGACACGAGTCCAGGATTCGAGTCCAGGATTCGAGTCCAGAAGTGTAGTCTAGAAATTCAAAACCAAAAGAGTCCGTTTTTGATACTTTTTAGAACAAAAAGGAAAACTTCAGACAGCATGTAGTTTAGGTTTAGGATAATGATGATCTTTTGTTTACTCGATTCCAGGACTCAAGTCAGAAAGAATCGATTCTGAACTCACTGACTCAATTTTATTATGCGAGTCCAGCTGACTCGAGTCTAGCATTCGAGTTAATTTGACTAGCTTCGAAACTCAAACGACGACTCAAAATTCGAAATCCACACATAGAACTCGAGTACTGGGATTGAATGGTGGAATCGAGTCATGATTCGAATACCGTATAACCTGACTCGAGTTGACTCAATCCACAAAAACAGCGACTCGGCACATCACTAAGCTACTCTGCCGTGCCGCAGCAGGTGAACCGGGCGTCGGCGGAGGGCAGACGTCCTCTTCCAGCCCCCATAAAGAGGTCCGGAGGGACGAGACCATCCAGCAAGACCCGAGGCGATGGCGCGTAGTGTTCCACGCGCGCCCCTATTGGACGTCGCGGGGGGAGGACACCTCCACCACCGGCACTAGCCGGGGATCATGGATGGCGTATCAGCTCCAACGATCCCCGGTCCAAGTGTGGGAGGGAACACCGAGGTGGTTTTTAGTCAGTAAGAGTCTGACAGACCCCTTCGCCTGCCCCAGGCGAAGGACATCCGGTACGGACGGCGCGAGAGATCGTTGCCACCGATCGGCTCCACGAGGACACGGCAGTGCTCTGCCCAAGCGGAGGACACCTATACCGTATGCTCCAACGTGTCCTCCTTACTACTTACCTTTATTATTTGGATATTTAAAAAAATCTATTTGATTTGTATAAATTAATGCATATTTTCCTTGCATATGATTAGCAGGTATCTAAAAGCAGTCAAAGAAGTTATGGACGTAACAGGCATCGCCTTGAATCAATGTTCAGGGTGCTGGGTGTACCTACCTCATTTCTATTGAATTGGACAGTGGAGAGCTCAAAAATTGTTAGTCATTTTTCTTCTCAGACTAGACTCACCGCCAATCAATTAGGTTATTACATAACTACAAATTTACAGTTTTCAGATTTTTTTTCTCTATGGACGCATAGCTTCATAGGCGCGATTTAGCAGCAACGTCGCGTTGTGCCGTCGCGCGTCGTGTCATTGCTGCTGTTTCATCGACAGAGTTTCATTAGTTTCTTATTTAAGCGGTGAGCAGGCGTACTCCAAGCTTATAATGAAGAATACGCGTCATAGCATAATAGCATATTTTTTCGTCTGGAATTTTTCAGCAGCAGTGCGTGTGATTAAGTAATAGCCTGCCTCCTATTAAGGAAGAAGTTGGGTAGTTCACTGTTTTTTTTTAATTATTTGATTGTCACTCTGCTTAAAATTAGATATAGAAATAATATTTAAAATCTGTTCTAAATTAGAAAGCTAGAAACCTTTGAAATCTGGTGAAAAGGGAAACATAATAACAGAATACTACAACGAACTGTCACGTAAATTCTTTCCGTTGCTTTGGATTAAGTTATCTAAACTTATTAATACAAATAGGTAGCTAATACCGACAAAAAATTTAGTCAACTACTTACACTACTGAAAGTAACTCCAGTCCCTTATTAAACACAAGCTTACTGGCCCTAGTAAAGAACTATTTAACACAGCATTTTAGTCGTGATTCCACAGATATGTCGGAGGCGCCAGTTCGTCGTCCGGCCAGCCAATTAGCCAAGTGTCCGCCGATCAATTTGATCTAATTCACGTGGATATTGTGACTGGCAGGCTGGCAGCTTGCTATCATATGATCTTCTACGGATTATCGACGATGTGCGTTTAAATACTTGTATAGACATAAGTACCTGGGGCGCCGGCTTTTAGAAAAGCTCATGGGTGCTCATATGCTCATTTGATGGACTCGAAAAAGTGGTGAAGTGTGAAAAGAGAAATGCACTCTGATCGACCGATAAATAAATAAATATCCTACTTATATACTGCGTACTTAATTACTAATTATGTTTGATAAAAAATATAAAATGAAACCATTTTATAAAAATGAAACTTGTTTTTAGTATCAAGAAATATTATAATTTAAACATAACATAAATGGCGATTACTGATCTGTTTCTTGATGTTTATTCTCAGGGGTCCTCAACACCCACTGTTTTTTTCTCATGGGTGCTCGATTCCCCGAGCACCCACGAAGTCGGCGCCCCTGCCTTAGTACTTACAAATATAGGTGTGATGAGGTTTGAAGATAGAACCCTAATTTGCTTATCTAGGTGATGGTGCCAGACCACATTTTAAATTGGTTTTACTCATTAATTTCTACATTACCGGTATTAAGTATCTACCTAGGTACTGTCAGTACCATCATGTCAGTACTGTGAAGATTGTAGATAGCAAAAAGCTACTCGCAATTATCAGCTTGACAGCCGTTCTAAATCTCACGCGTGAGGGAACGAAGGTCCTCACGACACAGCCGCCGTAATTCCGACCCCAACCACCAGCAACAGTAGACGCGGGGTTGCGGACGTCGAGCAATGGGTAGCTCGCCGTCCGGCCGTTCGGCTTTTTACCGGACCAAGCCCAGTCGTCCACGCGCTTCTCAAAGAGATGTCAGCAAACCCTTGGGGCCCAGCAGGGCCGACGCCCGCTATCTATAGGATCGCAAGGAATTTCTGAAAAGAAAAGCCGTAGTCCTAGAACGCAAAGGGTAATTGAAGGACACAGATGTGGTTTTAGTTAGTAAAAGTCTGGCACGCCCTCGCGCTCCACCCAGAGCGCGAAAAGTCATTGGATGATGTTCACCCTTAAAAAGAAGTCGTCCTAATTCTATCTAACAGTCTATTCGTTTTTTAAACACGGATGTTTCGAAAAAAAATCGAGTGTATATATCTTTTAACATACAAGCTACACTATAGGTTTTAATTGTACGAATACATCGACTTATATGTACATATATATCAATGTACGAATATAAGTCAATGAATTTGTATTAGTTCAACCCTCTAAAGAGGTACCTATTAAAGAGCACACATTTACTCTTACTCTTTATTTGAAAGTTCGCTCAGCTCCACTGCTCCAGATGATGCGGAGTGAAGATTTCGAGCACTGTGATGGCTAAATTCACGGTCCGCTCATCTCCACTCCGCGACAGTGGAAACGCATCCTTAAACTTCTAATCTTCATAAAATGTGTATAAATACCTATCCAAAAAAAATGTGTTCGCATGCATCGTCGAAAGCTCATTTTAGCATTTTACCCCTAACTGAGAGTAATGCATGGCAACTGGCAAGTGTTAGGCACATCAAGACGCTGCCGCACTATTTAACATTAATTAATCTGCAATTTAAATATGTGTAGATAAAAATGATTATAAAAACGTAAAAACATAAAAACAGTTCATGCTTCGCTCGATGCAGACAAACATAGAACCATAAAGCTGAACCAATTATAAAACTTTGATTCGTTTTATAACTATAAATAACTTTTAATAACGAATATGGAACAATAGACACTGGCACAGATTAAATAATTTTTATATTTTAATCAGTTAACCCTGGCCAAGGAGTTTTTGGCTTGACTTTTCGAGTGAAGGCAGACAGTAGCTGTTTTGATTCTTTGGAAATTAATTCATGGTCGATATTGTGATGCAAAATTGGTGCAGTATATTGTCTCAAGTGTCTATGCAACTGGACAATAACTATTTTCAATCATGTAAAAAGGTGCGATCATGCTAAAATAAAACTAAGAATTTTATTACATGAGTATTATTGACTTATAACTAAGTAGGTACCTCAGCCGGCGAAGCTTGCTGAGAACGCTGACTTGATAGATTTGCTGCCATCACCGCAAAAACTTAGCTTAGTTAGATCGTGTTAAGATCTGCATTCTAGTGGAAACCATATCAGTGACTAAATTCTGTATTAAAAAAAAAACTACTTTTTAAGCTCGACACAAAGATAAAAATCATGACCGAAATGTCTTCAAAATTCATTTGGAATTTTGGATGACATATTCAAAACAAAAAAGAAATGATTTTTATTTTTTTATTGCAAAGATTTGCCTTTTATTTATTTTTTTATTGTAAGTAACTAGTATTGGAGACTTAAGCCAAGCTAAATACCAGCAAAAAAACCCACCAACTAGTTTTAGTTTTATATTTCAATTTCATTGGAAAGACTCAAATAATGTTGCAACTGCACTAGCAATATCAACGTAATAGTGTGAAATGATAGTAATCGTTTCTTAGCTATGTATTATCCACTCAATAAATACAGCCAGATACGAACTAACTTGATTAACATTCAGTTTTAAATGACTGACTTGTCAACACTTGCCACCATATAAGTAAAGAAATTACTCCGCTTTGGTATCACACCTAGATATCTTATACTATTTGCATTAAACTCGTGGTAAACTCACTTTAGATAAAATGATTTCGATCTTTGTCGTTTTCAAACCTCCATGGTGTGGTCAATCGCAGTGATCTTATGACATAATTGTGTGGTAGTCGATATTATCATCCAGTTCCAGCATTCTAGCAGACCTTGACAATATTATCACATTTGAGGATCAGCCTGCATATCTAGGTACTTGATTGCAGCTGGGAACCAGCTACAAAGTAAGAATCTACAAAACTAAAAGTCCTTCTTAGCTTCTTTAGCTTTACGAGTACTGTACCTACTAGTTATTAGAAAAATACTTATCTGTATCATTCTAGTAACTAGTATAATTACCGCCTACCGGCACGGATCGTCAGCGCTGACTTCTACAGTTCTACTTGAGCAGAAGCACGCAGAAGTGAAATATCGGGTCTCTTTAGTGATATGAAGAGAGATGCAGGGGCGGGGAATGATATCCTTGTAAAATGATATCCTTGTACAGCAATACAAGCATAGCTCGCCGATATTGTATGATGCGCAAAACGATCCCCGCTCTTTCGCCGAGCGCTCAAGATTCGTGCCGCTATCTATAGGTACCTACAGTACTCGTAAAGCTCCGAACACATCCGAATTGAATATCTAATACAACCAATTACCTAGCTTATAACCTCCGAGCCTCCTAGCTTGTAAAGAGGCCGATGTAGTAAATTTCCCTATCAAAACAAACTGGATTAAAAACCCATCCAGCGTTAAATCAATGAGAAAGACCACAATGTAATCCTGAGAAGTTCTAGGTGTGCAGTATTTCTCCGAAAAGATTTGATTTGATAGCCTGGCCTAAAGGTCTAATGCTTTGGTATCTAAATCTTATCGAATGGATATCGATAAACGTGCCTTAATTAACTGCCAAGTTTGTGCGTCTTAATTAGGTACGAAGCACCCAAACAAGTGATGATGTTCCTACAGAATGTAATTAAAATAATTTTTAAACATTACGGATCCATTATACCTTTTTTTTGTTGCAGTAAAATTGGTGTTGAGTTCGAACGGCCCTTTTTTTTAAGGCTCCGTTTTGCCCTTTGGGTAGGACAAAACGGGACCCTATTACTAAGGACTCCGATCTCCGTCCGTCTGTCTGTCTGTCCGTCTGTCGACTGTATCTCATGATATCAATAGCCAGTAAAAAATATAACAGATGATGTATTTCTGTTACCATTATAACAACAAAAACTAAAAACAGAATAAAATTAATAGTTAAGGCGGCACCCATACAAGATACAACAAACGCAATTATTTTGCTACAGACGGCATGGAACCTTCGTGCGCGAGTCTGATTCGCACTTGGCCGGTTTTTAGGGTTCTGTAACTCAAAAGGAAAAAACGGAACCCTTATAGGATAACTTTGTTGTCCGTCTGTCAAACCCTTTAACTCGGGAATGCTAAGAGGTATCGGGTTGAAATTAAAACCTTATACAGATCTGCGGTCCCTTGACTCTGTGAAAAAATCAATTATCAGAAGTTTTATTTTTTGATATTTAACATTAAAGGGTTGATTTGGACTATTTTTCATTTTTCCGGGAACGGGGTTTCATAATACGGAATAAGTCTTCAAAACGGTTGAACTTTGACGGGACATTCATTGGGATATATTTCTGCGGGACGGGACTAAATTCTCGAGGGCGGGGGTATCTCAATTCTCGGGGGAGTTTATCTTAAATACATCTCCGAAACGGCTGGACTGACTTTCAGTGACTGATCGCCGATTGCCCCCACGAGGACACGGCGGTGATCCGACCGTGCAGGGTTCACCTCCACCGTATCGTCCGGGCGGTCTGCACAACTGCGACAGCTCAGAACGTTTCTTCCACCAGATTCTGGTGCAGGAATCTCCCGAACTTACCATGTCCGGTGAGGATCTGCGTCATGCGGAGGGTGAGGACACCGTGACGCCTCTCCATGCAGCCACTCCTCAAAGAGGGGACTTACTACCCTGATTATGGGTATATTCATTTTCTCGCAGGAACAGGACTTAGTTCTCTGGGGGGGTATTCTACTGTTTTTTTTTTTAACAATTTTACTGTATGTGTGAGGTACGAATAAACGTTTTTTCTTTCTTTCTTTTCTGAACTGGCTAACATTATTTTAAACGTTTTCTTAAAAATTAAAAAAAGGAAGTGATATACCATTTTGAAATCCTTATGATGAGCTCTTTAATTTGTTACCCATACTGCAGAAACAAAAAAAAAATATTTTTTTTTCCTCTAAATTATGGCATCTTACAGTCGTTATGTTGTTTTATTTGACGTCACTTATCTAAAAACAGTTGGGTTATCAAGACGAATCTAAAGATATATTAATTAAGTACGTAAATCCGTTCATAGGTTTGGAAGATATGAGGTAATAAAGAATATTACATACAATCATATATACAAACATACCGCTCCGTCGAATCAAAATTTATAGGGTAGTACTTCCCGTTGATTTAGAATCCTGAAATTTGGCATCAAGCAAGGTCTCATAACACAAGTATAGGGGAAAATCTGAAAACAGCAAATTTGTAGTTACGTCAAAAAAAAAAAACGATTCGGAAAAACTCTTCGTGACTCAATTCGGAAATTGAACTGTTTTCAAAGTCAAATCAAAGTCAAATCATTTATTCGCATAATATGGGTAGATATATATGGTACATGAATGTTACATTATACAATATAACAGTAAAGATCCTCATATTCACCATTTCTGGTATGCGAAACTTCATAGGTAAGTTTGTACGGAACCCTTAGTGCGGGAGGCCGACTCAAACTTGCCCTATTTTTTATTTCACATAGGCCTTGCCTGGATATATACCAGGTGCGCTAGCTTCGTTGCCCATGTGGGTACAGATAAAACGTCCGAAGCTAGCGCACGGTTCCAATTGTTCGTTTCATATTTTGAAGAAACGGCAAAAAACACCATGGTTACTCTTTAAAAAAAATGTTGATTCTACAATATTTCCATATATTAATATGTACTAATTTAATGACGTGCGTGGGCAAATAATAAGTAGTTGGTCTACCGCAACTAGATGTGTGAAGCATCATCATCTAAAGACATCATCATCATTTCAGCCGAAAGACTGCTGTCCCCCAAGTATAGCCACAACGACCGGTCCTGTGCGTCTCGCATCTAGGACTCCTGCAACCCTCGCCAGGACATCGGTGCACCTTGTCCATGATGGATTGTTAATTCATAATTATAAAGTTACAAAAGGAAAACCATGAAAATTATAAAAGGAGAAACTGACTGACTGACTGACATATCAACTCTCAGCCGAAACTATACTGGGACTAGGAATGTGAAATTTTGCACAAGGCTTCATTTTATGACACAGGCGAGCATTAAGAGAGGATTCTTCAAAATTTACCCCATAACGGGATGAAACGGGGGTTCAAAGTTAGAATCTACGTTTACGCGGGCGAAGCCGCTGGCATAAGCTAGTTTATCATAAAATACTAGGAACCTATGAATATTTCGAGGTATTTTAGTTGTATATTTATAAGTATTGGTTGTCTTGTTCGGTGCTAACCTCCACGGCCCTACTCTATATTTTTCGTCCAGGTCCAGTCACCATAATGAATTATTAAGCATTATAAGTCGGCCAAAGTCGTGCTACTGACTTACTCACATTTTCTATAAAAAGATTGCGTATAAAATGTAAAATTGAAATAATATTGTAAATAATAAACAGTGGGCCGGCGCGGCGTAATCGCTTGAAATACGACGGCAAGTCATTCATTTCTCTCGAACTGGTACTCCTGACCTCTGAGGCATGAATCATACGACCTGATACTGCCGAGTGTGCCGAGCCTCCTACGAACACGTATGCTGAGAACATTGCATATTTTGTAATTTATTGAAAATTCTGAGAAACTATTTGACAATGATTGGAACAAATGCCCAACAACCTTTAAGTACTGTACAAAAAAACTAATACTTACTGGCATTTTATGGAAGCTGCAGGCCTATTCTGTATCTAAAGTTATCATTGTGAAAAATGTGGTGAGGTGTCAAGTCACCGCTTGCTAACTTGTTAAAGATAGACAGCTTTGTATTCCTAAGTTTTGACGGTGCTATTTTCACAGAATACTTCAGCCAAGACATCCAACACAGCACTATGAAAATGACAGGCTCAGTCTGTGATCTCTGATGCTGCAAAGATAACAATCTTCTTACTAGTATTGCACAATCTTCGCACACCATGTAGACTTCAGTACTAAACATTTAAAAAATATTTAGTTTTCCACGTGGAATCCCACATCATCCTAAGCACTCGTAGCAACAACCTTCTTTACCGTTATCGATCGAGAAATATTAATAAAATGTCTCAAGTCCCATCTTCCAATGGCTGCAGTGTACCACCACCGGCGCCAGACAGTTACACCATACACAGATTTCATCTGCACGTTATTTTGGCGACAATACGTGACTCTGCCTTATTCGGACGCTTTTATACTTTTTCAGCACAACTTATGCCTTAAAAAAATATTTATCTCTCTTTATGGTAGCTGTTAAGAGTCTATTGTTGTTAAAAGATGTTAAAATTAAACGGAATGACGATAAAATCTTGCCTTTTGTAGTAATTATTTCTTCGAGGCGGGTAAAGGAGCTTTTTTTACTAGATAGCCATATTATTTAACTATGGCAGTCGGGTGACATTGATGATTAGTTCTTCTTGTAAGAATTCGTCCACAATATTATAAACTACCTCTGCATAGATTTCATAATTTACTGCCGATCGTAGTTTTGATATAATAATTGTACAAGGCGCTTTATTCAAGGATTAAAAATAATCTACAATGCGTTCCAAATAAGAATAGGATCGATTGCCATGTTGTGACGTCACGTCATACTGTCAAATTGTAAGAAATTGGGCAAAATTGAAGAACGACATGAGCAAAATTGAAGAACTGGAGTCCAATTAAACTATTTTCGTTCACAGGTCGCTTTTTAAAAAAAAATTTTGTTTTGCTCACTTGGTTTGTCCTATTAATTCTTCGATTTACCTTACCTTCGATTTACCTACTTACCATCTTAGCCTGAGACCACAGACCTCGTTACTTTAAGGTATTACCTAACACATGGATGTAAGATTGAATATTTACCTAGTCGGACGTGTCGGATCCTACAAAGGCATGATGGTTCGATTGTGTTGTTATTTATCTGCCATCCCCCAATGGAACCCAGGGGCAAGCGTGATGTTACGTTTACGTGTTACGTTATGTATGTCTGTAACCTGAGTTTATTAATAGTCTTTGAATAATTCGGCAACATACCTTGCACGCAGTTGTTATTGCGGGGAGCCTTTAAATATTTATCCGAATTTTAATTTCACCCAGTTTACAACGACCAACTTGGAAAAGTAGGTAGGCCAAAAGGTCAAGTAGGCATACAACAGATAAAAATAAATTGCAAGACTTGAACTTTGTTAAAATTAATTACGATACACCGTGACACAGACAATTTACGCCTAAAGCTCTTAACATCATACATGCTTCCATTTTAGGAGATCGGAAGACCGGTTGTGCCTTATACGGCGCGTTTTTTGGCTTTCGAAAACATTTGCGAGATATCGGACTCCTTGGATCGCGTACTCCTTAATGAAGTACCTACTTACGTACCGATGGTAGAATGTAGCTCACTGACAAGGTGTAGATAGCCAAAATGTTAAAACAATATTGATGTTACGGACGCCGGACGCGCGAACTTCTTCAAGAGTTACGCGCGAAGTTTTCTTATCGCGGTGTCCATCGGTGATTTGTTTGCAAAAAGTATTTTGCCGGTCTTCAACAATGCGTGTGCGTGAAGGCGAACAAGCTTATCCAATTTACGCTGTCTGTCGTCGCTTCTCGAAAACATTCAAGAAGCTTACACCATACTTTCTTTCTCAGTCCATACCTATCTATACCTACCCTGTTCTGTCTATATATATCTCCTTGTCAGTCCTTATAAAAAAAAAACTTTGGTTCTTATTATAAAAATACATAGATAGATAAATCAGTAAAGTTATCCACGGCAAACATTTTGGATTACCCACTTGCTTTTTTTGAGGTAGAAAATCGATAAATCGATGTATCGGATCAAAATATACCGGGTGAAGATATCGATATATTGAAGTACTTAAGAGTCTGCGCACACTTGTCTACGACGTCGCAGACTGGTCTAGTTATCTGCGACAAAACTGTTTTGAGACGTCCAGTGTTGCCAACCGTCAGAGCCGGGGCACACGATGCGTTACGGCGCCGTACCGCAAATATTTCGACGAATCGGCGGCAACACCATCCCACTCGTACAGCCTGCCGATTCGTACACGTGGCGACGCACCGCCGACGCAGCGCATCTTGTGCCCCAGTCTTACACTAACTTACCAATAGAGTCGGCTTTTAAAACTACCAGAAAACCATTATCAAAAAATTATCTAACAACATTTCATTTACTAACAATATATATGACTTTGATAGTGTGGTGTGCGCCGTGACGTAGACAAACAGTTTTGTCCAAGACGTCGTAGACAATTCTGTCTAAGACAGTCTTGTCTCAAGTGTGCGCAGGCCCCTTAGAGTATAGAAATTAATTCCTCAATATATCGATATTTTAGTATTCGAATCTTGCTTGACTCGATTCCGCGGTTCGAATCAAATACTCGAATTCTATGTTTAGTACTGTCAATACGAGTTGAACTCAAATCTAGAAATTCGAGTCCAGAACTCGAGTTTGTTACTAATTTTAGAGCAAAAAGGAAAAATCGAATAGCATTAAAATTAAATATTTACCCAATTTTTAATCGAAACTCATTCATATTAATACTAGGCGTTCTAAAAGTATCTCAAAACTAAAACGGTTAGTTGGACTTCCATAATAGAATCGAGTTAGCGAGTACAAAATAGATTCTTCTTAACTCAACTACCGGAATCCAATCCCAGCGTACTCGAATCAAAATAAATTGGTACTCGAGGAGACGAGTCCAAAGCAGGAATCGAGTCTTACTCGAGTTAAGTCGAACTCGGCATATCGCTCTCTCTAGTAGTCTCGTCTGGTCTCGTCCGACGTTCAAAGAGTAAACACGTCGCATTATGTTTACAGACGAAGAACTCGTAGAAAAATTAATACAACAGTAACAATGAAGTCCACTTTGATACTAAATAGGAATTGACGTATGTGGTGTGCGCCGTGTCGTCGACTTATTTTATTATTAGACCAAACTAAGATTGAAACGATACGAGTAAATAAATAGTTTTCTCCGATAGCATGTATTTTTAGTTTCGATACTTTTAAATTAAATACCCAGTTGATATCTCGTCAAAAGCACACATATCAGTATGCCAATGTAACTATTTCATTTTAACATTGATAAAAAAAAACATATCCTAAATAAAACAGTGATGACCAGTACAGTATCGAATAGAACAATCGATACCTCAATGGTATCGTTTCATCTCTAGACAAAAGTTTCGTTCTACACTATTCTAACTAAACTTTAGGCCAACGATAAATGGTCCTCCTTTGTACCTACATTTCTGTTGCATGAAGATTAAATAAGTAAATAAATATTGTATGTTCACTGAAACGGTTTATTATTTAACTCTTAAAAAATATCAGGAGGTTTCTACCATTATTTACTGTAGGTACTCTTTAACTCTACCCGAGAAACCTAATACTCTTTTTGACTCTACCTCAGTGGTCATTACAATTATCACGTATTAATATTACACACATTTTTAAATATTGTATGAAGGCATAGTAATATTCATTTGTATTTTTGTGATAATTTTATTTCTAAAGAATTATCTGGCGTCTGTGTGATATTATTTAATTAAAACATTATTACGGTACACCTCGGTAACAGCTAACTCAAACCTTATTTGTACGTAATAAGGTTGAAGTTAGGCGGTATGAGGTGTACCGTATTCGGTATACTGGTGCCTGAATGGTTAAAAATATGTATAACTAGCGGGATTTAGTAAAAAAAAAAATTACCCTACTCTACCCTACTCGTTAAAAAGTACCCTATGTCCGTCTCCTGGTTCTAAGCTACCTCCCCACCAATTTTCAGCCAAATCGGTTCAGCCGTTCTTGAGTTATAAACAGTGTAACTAACACGACTTTCTTTTATATATATAGATTTTTTTGAACGACTCAAACCGAATTACAACATCACTGATTTTTCCTTGTCTGGCAACAATGTACTATTTGACAGTGCTTGTCATTCCGAAGTGTCAATTATCACTTTGCCTTTTTTACTGTCATTCGACGTCACCTTCTGCCGAATTTACTTGTAACATTTAATTTTAATAGGTAATAAATTAAAATACATAAATGTCTGTACTAAAACAATGAGGTGACGTGAAACTAATAAAAACCTAATCACTTATGCATTCCAATCTGTAAGTTACATACGTATAAATAATATATTATTAGAACGATGGCTGGAGTTCCGGTGAAATTTGGAACGATATTATCGTTCTGTTTCGTGTTGTACGCTGTTTATTACCGCAAGAATGATATTGGAGATGTCAGACTGTCTCCTGTGAAGGAGCATTTGCTATTTTTGGAGAGTGAGAACAAGGTTGGTGCAGGAAAACAACAGCCGAAAGTCGCGCTTGGCTATGGCGCGTGTCATGATCTGTTCGTAAATGCAACTTCCTTATTGGACTACAAAGACCTGAAAGGAAGCCCTGAACATTTCAATGAGATCTCGAGCAAGGATGAATTCCTCAAAAGCTTCGCGTATTTCTTCAAACATGGCGCTGCGGCCGAGTAAGTTATCTGAATTATTAATGACCATTACATGTATGTTTAATATTTGAAATAGTTCACTAATAGCAATCAAAAACAGCTCCATTAATTTGGTCTCTAATGCAATCAACATTAGGTTAATTTTGTTTTAATGTTGGCCTATTAACCAAAAACATGTTATATATACAAAATTTTATCGCATATTATTATAATTCCAGACGCTTCGTGTCCAATTCGAAGTTGTACGACGACTTAATTGAACAAGCCTTGAAACTGGCTGACTCAAAATGGGCTATTGGAGGCAACGCTCCGCTTATGGCCAAGCGCTTCTACATTGAGGGCTGGAAGGTGCTGTTTGCAGCAAAAATGAGTAAGAAGTTGAAGAAGTACATTCCAAAAGATATCCAGATAGTTGGTGGAGAAGAAAATGAAGAAGTCAAAGATGATGTTCACATGATACTTGAGTACAAGGCTGATGAGAAGTTTGGTGCCCTCAAGGCACCACGAGCAAATAGATACATAGTACATAATGATGAGAACAACCCTCTGCTCAGTTCCTTGGAGAAGTTTGATGAACACTTGCCCGAGTTCAGCCCTCACTTACTAGTCATTAGTGGACTGCAGATGATGGATAACTATCCTTTTAAAGTTGGAGATGGCAAAGGTACGTCTTTAAATAGTTTTTTGCTGCATGTGTAATGTTTATTCATTATCCTTTCGTATGCCATAATTAGAGACACAATAAAAAGCGATTGTGTCTTATGTGGATCCGCATCTAAAACACACGAAAGGTTAAATTATGTTTTATTTAATTTAAACTAAACTACTGTATAACCACTTTCATTTCCAGATATTACACTTTCTTATCTAAGTAATTATACTTGTCAGATAACAGTTTGTTTACAAGTTGATAAATGTAATCCTTTTATTGTTTACAGACTTAAGAGCTGAAAGATTGGACTTAGTTAAAAAGCAAATCTTATCTCAACCACTGACTACACTGGCCCACTTTGAAATGGCCAGTTACGTTGACTTAGAACTCCTCCAACACCTCACTACTAAAATACTGCCATTTGTAGACTCAGTTGGTATGAATGAGCAAGAATTAACGAATCTATACAGTGTCCTAGAATATGGTGAGGTCAGTGTTGTTGCCGATTCTAACCCAAGAGTAGCAACAGCATTAGATCAAATGCGCAAGACATTTTTGTTGATAAGACGCCAAAACGAACTCTATCAAAGCAAAAGAAAGTTGTCACGCATCCATGTGCATACTTTAGCTTATCAAGCTATTATGACTGTCAAAAACTCACCCTGGAAAAGAACAGAAGCTGCTGCTGCAAAAGCATCATTGACTGCACATCGATATGTATGTAACAGCCAAGATGTTGCCTTGGACAAATGCAAACTGCTACTTGATGACAGTTTCTCAACAACTACAGATAATGATAATACCAGTAGAGTATTCTTTGAACCCACAAAACCTGTGTCTTGCTGGGAAGAGCAGGTAGATGGGGAGAATGTTGATATATGTGTGGCTCCTGTACTTATATGCACTGAAGCACAGCTGACTGCTGGAGCCGGAGACAATATCTCTGCAGCAGGACTGGTGCTGCAAATTGAAAAGTAAATTTGGCATTACTTATTGTCATTTCAATTTTATCTATTGACAGCACTTTATTCATTCCATTTTGAACATATATGTATGTATTTGGTGCCATTTATTCAGGATGATCTTATTTAAAACAATAATTTTTTTATCAATAATAGATAATTATGACTAGGACTAAATATTAACTTAATGAGTTATTTATTATGAATATTTTATGATGTTTCACTAATTTATTCAATCAACAGAAGTACAAGACTGGTGGGTAACTTATTTATTTGAAAATTTTGTGAACTGTATTTAGTTTTGCAATATTTTGAATTTATCCTAAGAATTAGTACATTATTATAAAATGTAACATGAGCATATGAACAAAATATTTTCTTTTCTATTTCATTCCATTGCAAAACTAGGGATATTTTTATATTTTGTGATTTTATATTGTGAATTAAAATGCTATTTCTTGCAATAATTAGAATTAAAGTTTTGAAAGTTGTTGGAAAATATGAATATTATAATATTAATGTAGAATTTTTGCGACATTCCTTAAATTGTATTTGGATAGTTTGCGGTTAAGATCTGGATGTTAGTTGTTGTTTGAATAAAATCCTTTTTATATACAGTGGTTTATTTTATAAAAATGTATATACATTAAGTTATATACATAGGTCTACAAATAATTTGATAAACTAAAATACAAGAGTACAGAGGGAATTATTTAAAAGCAAAGAATAATAAGTTTAACAAACAATTTAATTCTAGTTTTAAATGACTAAAACAAATAACCTATGTACTAATATTGGCAGATCTATTTCTAATAACATAAGTGTTTAACATAAAGTTGATTAAATAACAGAAAATACATTGAAACAATACTACCACATTTAAAAAAAAACAAACATGCAGAATACTTTTTAAGAAGTTTGTGAAACCACCCAGTGGGTAGACTTTTTTTTTATTTCTTTGGCAACATCCGGGGTAGACATTTATTTGTTACTAGTCAAAGTCAGGGAGACAATATTTATTTAAAACTACCTACTTAAATACTTTTTTTTTTTACTTTTTCTACTTTTACCTTTTTTGCTTAATTAAAAACAATAATATCATAACTTGGTCACAAGAATAAAGTTTAAATTATGCCACTTTTGTAATAGCGCTCTTAATTAGCCTATAATGTGATAAAAAGATTAAATTAAAAATTAATAACACAAGATTTGGTCAGTGTTAACACACATGCTTATTTATAATAGAACTAATGATATAATTATAATATGATAGGCAGGTATATACATTAGTAAAAATAAAACATTGAAAACGGAGCTAAAATACTTACAAGGTAAATAAAATATTGGTGATAAAATTTAATTATGTTTAATAGATTGTTACTGACAAACAACTGGATGTTTAAAATTGTTAAATACAAATTGTGCCCTGAAAATGGGAATTGCTTTATGGATATGTATGGATTATTACTAATTTAGAAAAGATGGAAGTAAATCAAATTGAGAATTTGTAAAATGGGAATACGAGTTAACACTTGCTGCCACGGATCCGGGTAACAGGTCATAAATTATTTGAAAAATCTGAAAAAAAGTTAGTTTGCCAAGCATATTACTTGGGTTTATTTTCTCTTACTAGTTGGGTTTGTTTGTCTGATCCTATTAACAATAATTACGTATAACGAGTGGAATTGTGGGTACACAAACAAAATTGTACATACCAAAAGTGTACCAGACTGAATAGAACAGCGAGTAGAAAAACGAACAAAACATTCTTGATAGAGATTTGTATGTAGTATCATACTTGACAAATCTTATTTTCAGTCTTAGTGATTTTGAATTTTAAATAACTTAGAAGTTATGTTTACTCATCATTATCAGAGAATTTGATCCTCTTGTTTGGTCTGGCTGAACCTTTGTACGGGTCATAGAGCCCACTTTTGATGAACCTCTTTGCTGCTTCCACATCCACCACTGGTCTCTTCTCTCGATCTTTTACTTCTTGCCACTTCATCATGACGGCTTTAATTCTTTGAAGCTCATCTTTAATTGGGTGTTTTGTAGGATCGATGCCTTGTATCCTCAAATGGATCCAATGGAGGGAATTTAGGGTGAAGACCAAGAATAAATCGAGTTCAATCTGTGCGGGTAATATCAAAGTATCGTATTGCTCCTTGAGTGGCAATAATTGGTCCAATACCTTTTGTACTTCCATTAAATTCTCCTTGAGATTCTCGTAGTTGTTAACGAAATCTTTATCCTTGGCTAACTCGCCGTATTTCAAGTCCCAGTCCATGTTTGCTCTGCTTCTTTATTTCCACACCACTCGTAATTGTAGTTCAGAGGGAAATGTAGCTTTTTATTGCGGGTCAAAGAAGTGTACGTCCAAAAGGATACCACGTTTTTAATCTAATCCAATTTATAACCTGACCCTGAGTTCTGAAAATATAAATTGAAAAATGACCGACAAATTGATTTGACACAACAATGACACTGACAGTGATGTGATGATTGCCAGGGTACAGGTGTTGCCAGACTTGTCCAAACCAAAGTCGCCGAAAAGAATCTTGATATTCTGTACACAACAATTTTACGATACTTGTTTTATTTAAAAAAAATCTTGTGTTATTAACAATATATTTATATATGGACTTTTGTCTGAAATAAATGTCATATTATTATTATTTAGCTGCTATGATGGCTCCTTTTCTGTAACTGCATTACGTCTCTGGTACTCTCTGCCACACTCTCCTCGCCATCGCCTTCTCTAGATTGTCTTCAAAAGGAAACTTAAAGAGCACTTCCTTTCATTATTGTCAATGAACTTGGATTTTCTAAGGTTTCTGCGCAGTGGTTACCCAGATTGCTTTCAGTGGAACAAAAACGAATACGCCTCACGATTTCTCGCAACTGTTTGGAAATTTTGAGGCTGATCCACAAGATTGTTTGGCCAGATTTGTAACAATGGATCAAACTTGGGTACACCACTATACCCCAGAGTCAAAACAGCAATCCAAGTAGTGGAAAAAACCTGATGAACCGACTCCAAAAAAAGCCAAAACAATTTTGTCAGCTGGTAAGGTGATGGCATCTGTTTTTTTGGGATGATAAGGGTGTCATCATCATGGTGGACTTGGACTACCTTGCAAAAGGTGAAACTATAAACTCGGCTTATTACTGCACCCTCTTACGTTGCTTGCGTGAAACAATCAATGAGAAAAGGCCAGGATTACTCAGCAAGAAAGTGTTGTTCCATCAGGATAATGCACGCGTTCACACGTCTGTTGAATCTATGGTTCAAATTCGTGATTGTGGCTTTGAATTACTGCCCCATCCCGCCTATTCCCCTGATTTGGCACCTTCAGACTTTCATTTATTCCCAAACCTAAAAAAACACTGGAGGTCAAAAATTTTCATTAAATGAGGTCGAAGCTGCGGTGGGTGACTTTTTTGAAGGCCTTGAAGAAACTTTTTTATGACCGGCATACAGGCGTTGGAAACCAGATGGAAGAAGAGCATAGAGTTAAGTGGAGATTACGTGGAAAAATAAAATTACTTTTGCTATATAAAAGGGTAAACTGACTGACTGATATATCAACGCACAGTCGAAAACTACTGGGATTAGGAGAATGAAATTTTGCACAAGAATCCTTTTATGAAGTATAATAAGTGTGTACTAAGAAAGGATTTTTCAAAATTCATTCCCTAAAGGGATGAAGTGGGGGTCCAAAGTTTATATGGAGAAACCTACATTAACGCGAGTAAAGCCGCGGGCAGAAGCTAGTAATTGTTTTTCTTGCTGAGGCCGTGAACTTTTCAATAGGGTGTATTGAAAAGTAAGCTAAGCTCACCTTTGTACATGAACTGTCTGTATCTCCATATAATATGTTGTTTTTGTGTACGATAAAGTATCATGCATTCACGATTAACGACTAAAATTAATAAATCAATGATAACATATTTTAATCATTGATTAAACTAAGTTTCGCCTAACACTGGCAGTCGGCCGGCGAGCCCGGTGACCGCAGCCGATCGATGACCAGAGTAGTCTAAATGGCGAAAAATCACTTAACCTATTATATCAGCACTAATTATTGCTGTTTGTTATAGTGTCATAATTGTCCTCCGTTTATAATTCTTTTCTCATTTTCTACAATAAAAGCATGGGATAAGAACTTCACGAGTAGAGCAGATTTACATACATTTTAAATGTTCTTGGAAGTAATATTACGGAGACCGTAATCATTTTACAAAGTACCTAGTATATTTTTGTAGTTTGTGGAGATTACATTCACACGCAATATATACTTGACTTGTTGTCAAAAAAACTTCACTTACTGCTAAGGTGTACTGTAAAGTGTGTGAATTTTTATGTATAACATGTTATCCTGCACCATACCTAATTTTTTTTTTAGGTAGGACATCCTTCAACTACCTCCCACTCTTAGGGAGGAGCGCGAGTGCGTAAAAAAAGCATATCTAAACTTATTTTTTAACGGTCATTGTCAGGAACCACTTAAAAAAAAACAGAAATATTAAGTTTTTTATATTTGGAAATTACTTCTCCTTTCCTTCTTATATTCGGATGATCACAGATTAATTCTTGTGAAAACTTAAACAAACAATTCTTTAATTAGGTACATTTATTTTTGAAACACAATAATAATTTCCTGTTAGTAATCATGTACTTCAAGATTAAAATCTAGATCATAACTTGTTCAATACATTAAAAATGATTAATTATCGTCCTAATACTAGATAGCATCATTAGGAGATGATGAGACTTAACTAAAGAGACAATATCAATCATCCAAGTACTCGAAAGGTTCTGGGGGCTCGGGCTCCTTTTCTTCTTCCGTCTTAGGGCCAAAAGCGGCCACAGGCTCGACCAGGAGCTGTTCACCATCTCCAGAGTGGTTCAACATGACGATGCCGCCAATAGTTACGTCTTTCAATGGCGTAAAACCTGAACCCTCAACTACCGTCAAGGTCTTTAACTGTTGCCTCATTACCCTCGCGGGGTTGTTCAAAATTTCAAAGGTAGGCTCTGGCTCTTTCTTCTCTTTTGTTTCCTTCTCTTCACCCTCTTTTTCCTCCTTCTTAACTTCCTTAGAGGAGCCTGCAGTGGCAGCTGGGGCATCCTTATCGGATTTTCCATGAACTGTAATGTTAGGGTTAGGTGACTTGGAGGGCTTCTTTTCTTCTTCATCCACATCCATTTTAGAAGTTGAGGAGGAGGACATGCTGCCTGAACCTTCAGTTCCGTGCGCCCGCCTGCGAGCTTTAGCTGCGGCAATACTCAAGACAGCAGTGGTAACCCTCTCCCTTTCCTCGCGTTTCTTTTCCTCCAATGGCGCAGGGTATGCGTAAAGAGAAGGTTTCGAGTTGGACTTGAAGTCCATCTGAGGCATCTTTAAGTCAGAGTTGAGGGCAATCAGGCAAGTAGGAGTGAATGCCAGAGACAGGCAGTGCGCCAGAGGGAACCAATACCAGTACTGGGTGAAGACTAGCATGCCTACAACAGCAAGCATGTTCATGTGACCAGTCCTGTTCTGCAGAGACACTGTCACGTTGCGACCACCGGCGTCGATGATACCCTGAGCTAGGATAGCTCCGAATTTAGCCATCACGTCTTCGTGCTTGTTGGAAATTACTTGTGCGTAAAGTTGACGGAAATATGTGACTTTAGGGCAGAGAACTTCAGTTTGTTGGATAAGAATCATGGCCGACGCAATCAATGCACCTTGCCTGACAAAGTTGACAGGGTCGAACTTGACCATAGGTTCCAAAAGGCCAATAGCCTCGCGATTGCCAGTTCCGGCGCAAGCGATACCCAGGGCCATAGCAGCGCCATAACGTACGTGAGGGTTGTATGATTCTGCTAACAGGGACACAACTGAAGGACACTGCTCAGGTGTTCTGAAGAGAAGGAAGCCGAGAGCTGTGACTGCAGCACGACGCACGTCGTCATTTACGTCAGAGACTGCGACGTGAAGAAGCGTGCGGATGGAGTCGTTGTTGCCAGTACCACAGTAAGCAGTGGCGATGGTGTAGCAACCAGCGCGACGCAGCAGAGGGTCCTTGTCCCTCAACAGTTGCTGCACAAGGGCATCAGCCTCCTCAAGACGTCCATACATAGTGAAGGCTATGCCTACAGCCAGTCCTCTTAATATCTTTTCATGCTGTGTTTCTTGAGCATATGCGACCATATCTTCAATAGCGGCTGCATGCCTGGAGCCCAACATAACCATTCCCATGGCTATACCAGCCGCCTCACCAGTTACGGCGTCGTCTTGGTACAGGTTAAACTTGAGCTGTTCATAGACATCTTGCCTGTGTGTACCCATAGCAGCCAGGCCAAGACCAAGACACCCTCCATGGCGCACCATCTCATTCTGAGCATCTTTTAGCTGAGTTAGAAGATAGTCAATGATGTTGGCGCCATGATTAGCATGGATCAGACCAAGGGCATATAGGCCTCCTCCCTCAGAGTAACCTGATGAAGGCCCCGCCTCTTTTGGCAAGTAAGATTGCATAAGAGCTAAGGACTCATTTTCATGACCCCTATGGATAACTCCAAGTGAAGCTGTTACAGTAAGCTTGGCCCAGTTGGTGGCCCGGGCAAGCCATTCTAAGTTATCCCTCAAAAACTGATCACTAGTTGTTCCTGAGTGCATGAAGGCATTGGCTATTACAGTGGCAGTGTGGCAAATAGATACCCTAATGGCATCTTTAGTATTCTTCAAGATTAGTAAATCAGCATGATTAGATCTAATTAAAAACTGTAGTTGTAACCCTATGGAGACTTCACCTCCTAAGATTGATATTAATTTTTCTACTCTCCTTTGATGTTCCTTTTCTTCATCACTCAGACTTTCCATATCTCTCTCTGGTTTCTTGGATTCCTCAGCAGCAGCAGGAGCAGAAGCAGGTTGATCAACCTCCATGGTAGCCTCTGGGAATGGTCCACCTTGAGGTTGGGGTTTACCTCCCAGAGCACTGGGGATGGGTGCTGTTGTCCTGAGAGCCTGTAATACTCTACCAAGAAACTGTTGTGTAGCTGAGTCATATAAGTCAAAGGCTATTTGGTATGCCATGAGGACAGATTCTTGAGGTCCATGAGTAAGTTTATCAAGGATCTCTGCTACAGACAGAGGATCCTCAAGGAAAATAAGGCACTGGCACATGTTGACATAGTCAGGGATGTTGAGACCTCTATACAGACCTACCAGGGACCGGAGGACAGTGCTGCGGAAGCCCCTGTTCTGCAGGAGGCTCATAGCAACGGTGAAGGCATACAGAAGCATACCTGGAAAATTAAAAAGTATTATAAAACATCTATTTTCACTTCAAAAATAAGGTTCACTAAACTCATGATTCAAGACCTAATCTGAACTATTAAAGGGTATAGGGATATGCATCCCCTTAACAGTTTAGTAGCAATGGAGCAGTATATAGAGCTATACAGCTCAATCCGTCTTTCTTACACCTAGTATTGCCCCAGTATCTGATTAGCCCCCCTTTTAGTTTGCTTAGCATATTAACCTTTCGAATACCGTAATTAGAGACACAATAGAAAGATAATGAGAGAGTGAATGCCGGTTTTGCTTGGGGTTTAATGAATTAAGATATTTTTATATTTTTAAATTTCCAACCCAGGCGAGAAATTAATGATTGCTTAGCAATTCAGCAAAAGCAAATTTATAATAATTTTGTAATACTTGTAACACTTCACAAGCATTCCATTTCGACTTCCAGTTATAACAAAGAACATTGACCCTTCAATGACTAATGAATTTTCAGATTCGAGAAAAAATATAGTTTACAAATATAGAAAGACTTGTCGTCAAAAACCTGTAAATTTACTCAAGAATGAGATTTTTTACAAAGTGTTATAAAAAATGTAACTTACCAGCTACATCATCAGATTTCATAATAGACTCCTCAAATATATCCATGCGGCGGGTTTCTAGGGCCAAACCTAGCGCCTGTCTGTACTGTCCATCTTCAAGACATCGTTGGAACATTCGGTTTACGATAGCTTCCAGCCGAGGATCTATTGTCTCCGCCATGCTGTCCACGAATAGCGCCTTCCTCTTCTGGGTGTAGAAGTCGATCGCCTTCGCAATTGTAGTATCGACATACTCGTTTCTTGCGTTCACGTCGAATAAATCACCAGCGCCCAGCGCATACGTCAACGAATCTTCAAAAGCACCCAAGTGGTAATACACCTTACTTGCCACCAAAGCTGCGAGCTCGTGCTGGGAGAACACTTTGTCTTCATGCAAAATTTCGATCTTCTCAATGGATTCAGATATTTCTGGCCAAAACTCGTCAACTATGTTGTCCAACCTCTTCAAAGCGAATTCTTTCACTTCGGGCATCGGCTCATCCAGCAGGGATATAATCCCCGCTGCTGATGTTATATTCATTTTGTTGTTTTTTTTTTAACTTTAATTCCTATTGCACGAACCTTTTGCAGACACTTTTGCTTATTAATCGGCAATTTCTGAAACGAGTACAACAAAATATTAAGATGATTTGACAAATTTCTTTCAACCATAGACTAAACAATCAAAATTTTATTGGGGTACCCAGACTTCTGTTTATTAAAACAAAACAATGACACAGAAATATTTTTGTTTTTGCAATAAAATTGCAAATAGGACCACTGATTTTTTAAAATCAAACTGAGATGTGATAAATTTATCAGATCTTTCCATTTCCTCTTCAGAAAACACAAATTCATAATATTAAAATATAAACATGACGGATAGCATTTTATTTTTTTGTAGCGATAACACTGAAGACATAGACTATAGAACCCAAACACATCAGTCAGGGTACGTTTTGAATGTAAACATAAAGCAAATTCTAAAACAAATATTCAGTGTAATATTAGACAATTTGAATATTATTTAAAAATATGATATATTAAATATATTGAAATGGTGGGAACTTTGGTTAAAATAACAATATTAAATGACTCTATTAACTTTAATTTGTTAATGTTGTTTCAATTCTGTTTCGCTTTTCAATAGGTTTTGATTGAACAGATATTCCGAGTTCGCCTGTTGTGAGTTGTCAATTTTCTGTCAAACTGTCAAACACATTCCTACGTAGAACAAACGAAACATCTGTAAAGTAACTCTCTGTAATAAACGCAATAATTCTTCAAAATGCTAGACTTATTCAGCATCTTTAGTAAAGGAGGCATAGTGCTATGGTGTTTTCAGAGCACGAGTGAAATTTTTTCGCCATCCGTTAACGCTCTAATTCGTAGTGTGATATTACAAGTAAGTACTTTACTAACTTGGGAAGCCCCAGCTTTAATTTGATTATGTATTCACAACGTGGATAATTTACATATGCTAAATCTTGATCTTTTGTATTATCATTTTCCTGGAATCTTAGGATTTACATATAATTTGAATAAGCTTGCATTCTTGTCCTTGGCTTATTTATATTGCGTTGTGTGAATGTTATCACAGTCTTTATAAGTTCCTTATCAAACGCATACCTTATACATGTACCCTACGTGACAATATTAAACTTGTTTAATGTAAAATAAGTTGTGTAGAGTATGTAAGGATTCTGATTGTACTGTACGAAATTACATTCATTTATGACCCCCCCCCCATTAACCATGAAATAATTTGGTGGTTCACCTTATATAACTTACTTCCACCTCTACTTTTGTCTTAAAAATTTACATATATTACCACTTATGTTTACTTATTACTTAAGTTTATTATATGAATTCTCATAGACAATGTTTTAATTTTTCAGGAGCGTTCAGGTAACAATACATTTAACCATAATGCCTTATCATTACAATATAAACTCGATAATGAGTTTGAGCTGGTATTTGTGGTGGCTTACCAGCGTATTCTGCAGTTATCATATGTGGACAAGTTCCTCAATGATGTGCATCTGGAGTTTAGGGACAAGTACAAGAATGAGCTGCAAGGAGGACGGCATATCATGGACTTTGATTTCAAGATGACATTCGATAAGGTGTTGCGGGATTGTGAAAAATTTGGTAAGAGAAATAACAATAATATTTGCAGTGATTATTTAATTTGGTGATACCAAATTAAATACTCACTTTTCAAAGTAATATAAATAGTTGAGAAAAAGCAAATAAATGATGATAAGCTTACAAACCTAGCAAGCATTATCCTAATAATTTAATTACAGCAAAATCGCAAGCTAAGATTCCATTAACAATGAGATCATTTGAAGAGTCACAGAAGTCCAAAAAGACTGTTGCTTCAATGATTGAACGCAGGGGAGAAGATAAAGGAAAGAAATCTGGTAAGTCTTGTTAGAAATATTGTATGTTCCTCATATTAACCACTCAATGGCCAGTTAACTTTGAACCTATTATCTCCTGTTAGTCAATTAAACATAATTAACTTATTTGTTTGCTTTCTATTGTACCAGGTTTTTTAAAAAACATATTGATTCTTCTTTTTAGTTTTTGGAAATGCTAAATTGAATATGTTGCGAGGTTAATGTGGGTAGATGATTTATAAATATCTGGGAGT
Organism: Mythimna pallens; assembly: GCA_961205895.1. NCBI lineage: Eukaryota > Metazoa > Arthropoda > Insecta > Lepidoptera > Noctuidae > Mythimna > Mythimna pallens. The sequence goes on from OY540837.1 coordinate 19,787,934, forward strand.
ATGTACCCTCTGTTTTTTGTATGTGATCTGACTTTAGACAATAAATATGTACTCTGATTAAAATATTGAGTTATATAGATAATCCACATCCAAAACATAATAGAATATAAACTTAACACAGTAGTCACAAGGGCACAGCAGGGCCGATGCCTGCTAGAACCATAGGGAACAAATTATGGAAAGGATCTCATGGTCCTAAAACTTAACAGGCAACTGAAGGAACATAGGTGTGGTCTGTTAAAGTCTGAATAAAGCCAATACCAGGGAATTGCCTAAAACATAAATCCCCAATTCGATGCCCAGCAGTGGGGCACAATGCCACAAAACCATTTTCTGCTTCCTACCAGAACATTCCTATAACTTGAAATACCACCCTGTAAACCTTTACCACGCCTAGAGCTGTTGGCAAAAGATAAAACGTTGATGTTACTTGTTTTTAGTAAAAATAGTAGAAAATAAGAGCCTGACTAACGGCAAGGTGGAGGAATCTCCCGAGCCTGAAGACGATGTGATTGCCTTGAACAGAGCCAAGCTGGCTCAGAAGCTGGCCTCTAAGGGGAAGAAGGAGCTGCCTAAGTAAGTACATATATACAATACCATATGACTTTATGTATAAAAAGTTTGCTCCTCTGTACTATTGTATCATCGTCATCATTATATCTTCATGCCCTTGTCCCATGTTAACTGTCCTGTCAACCGTCAAGCTATCACTGACTCTCTTTTCTTTCATATTTCCTCACACAATCCCCCAAATACAACACATTCATCTTTTTTTTGGTATCCCTCCTGGGACCTCTTCTTACATTCACAAATTCATAATAGTGTGCAAACAATTTGTTAAAATAGTAAATATTTTTTACCAATCCATTTTTTTACTCCTGTATTAAAATTTGAGTTCTACTTTAAATAAAGGAAAGTCATAAAGACCAGGCAGTGTCTCGATAACTTTGATTCATTTAATTTTTGTTATTGATTTATGTTTTTAACCATTTGCAACTCGCAACAAGAACAGATTGCAAAGATAAACCCAAAAAAAAAATACACTACATTGTACCAGTAGACTTGCATACCGCGGGCTTGTGGACGGCGAGCAGTGAGTAGCTTGCCGTCCGACCGTCCGGTAACCGTCCGGACCGAGCCCAAGGCGTCGACGGCGCGTACTGTTCCACGCACGCCTTAAGGAGATGTCAGCAACTGTAAGGGCCCAGCAGGCTCGAAGCCTACTAGGGCCAAGGGTCTGATTCTGAAAGGAAGAATCGGCTCTGGTACGAAAGGCAACGAAGGAACAGTAGTGGGTTTTTAGTCAATAAAAGTCTGACACTATCTCTCGCTCCGCCCAAGAGCCATAAGATGTCATAAGATGATATTCCCACCAGAAAAAAAAGTAGACTTGCATACAAGGTTTGGCAAGTGTAATTTCATCACCTGAAATGTTTAAATGCAGGCAGTTTTAATTCAAGGCATGTGCTGCAATTTCTGTATCTTAAAGACTAAGAGGATATTAACAGTTTTCCTGTTTGGGTAACAGACTTGTTTTATTCAGCATAATATTAACGTTTTCCTGGTGTGACGAGTTTCGTTTACTCATATGTTTTTTCCACGTGTTTAAAGTTGACATTACTTTGTAGATAATATTAATTTGGAAAGAGTTGAATTACAGGTTAATCAACTATTTCTTTATCATGTGAGGTTGGTAGCAATTACAAAATGAAATACTTGTAATGTATGTAGTAAATAATTATACAATATTAACTTACTCCCATGACATCTCAAGGCGAAAGCCTATATCACCAGTGTGTATTGGTGCGTTGTGATGACATGGCACCGAAACATGGTCGCTCACAATGGGCCTCATCAGAAGGCTTAAAGTCACCCAAAGGGCAATGAAAAGGGCTATGCTCGGAGTTTCTTTGCGGGATTGAATCAGGAATGAGGATATCCGCAGGAGAACCAAAGTTACTGATATAGGACTAAGAATCGCCAAACTTATATGGCAATGGGCAGGGCACATTGCTCGCAGAACGGATGGCCGTTGGGGTCGAAAGGTTTCGGAGTGGCGACCACGTACCGGAAGACGTAGCGTTGGAAGGCCTCCTACAAGGTGGACCAAGGGTTGCGGGAATCTGATGGATGCTCGACGCACAGGACCGTTTATTGTGGCGACACTTGGGGAAGGACTATGTCTAACAGTGGACGTCTTTCGGCTGAAATGATGGTGATGATGATGAAATGCTGCCCGTGGATCCGCCCGCGTGCAATTAGTACTTCCTACCTTTAACGGATTCCCATACAAAAATACTAATCAATTGATTTTGTAGGTTTTTTTTTCTTAACAACCACTCCTGTATTAGGGCAAACAAAACCAAATAAATATTATTCAAATAGTTTAAACCTTCTTTGAGTTTTAGCGTGCTAACGAACAGCAATCGATTTTTATATCATGCAGAGAAGATAGCTAGTAAAGAAAATAAAAATGGAGATTTATTTCACCTTTTTTTGATCTTGTTGTAATCTCTATTGTTTTTACATCATTATCTTCCTGCCCTTGTCCCATTTTATTTGGGGTCTCATCTCTCCTCCCCTTCAACTTTACTGGTGCTACTTTCAAACTTGATCTAATATACTCTGTTGTCTATAAGTAGGAATAATACTAAAACCTACGTTTATGAACAGGAAGTCCCCTAAGAGCCCTAAAGTGGAGCGCGTGAAGCAGCCGCGCGTGTGGGAACTGGGCGGCGGCTCGCGCGACCTGCCGTCGCTGGACTTCAGCACCGACAAGCCCGAGGACGCCAACACGGAGATCACGCCCGACACCCAGGTAATGTCGCTGGCAGAGGCTTTAATACTAAAAAGTAAGCAGCCTATGATGTCTTAAAACCGTCGTAAACACGAAGTGAGAAAAGGATAGAGTTATAAGTTCTGTATAGCTCCGTCTCCCTCTCACACCTAAATCATGATGATTTTCGGTTTTCTTTGTTGATAGATCCCTGTATAGTTTCTTGTGGAGTTGTGTGTTAAATATACACTTGAGTATTTTCCTATGCTTATTTTTTATACTAAACAACAAACAACGCTATTTTTTCTGAAAACACCATCAAAATTGGTCATTAAATGAAACAGCAATTAGCATTTCAAATATTGATATTCCAGCTGATCGGACAAATGACGGGCGCCATCCGTGACCTGGAAGTGGAGTCTGATGAGAGCAGCAGCGACGACGAGCCGGAGCAGTCTGCGCACCCCAGCCCCAAGAAGACTGGCGGCGTATTCAGTATATTCAAGGGTAAATTCAGTTTATTGTAACATAGACAGGCACCTACTAGGCTTGTTTGCTTCGTCAAGAATCAAAGCATTTATTTTAAATAAACCATTTACTGGCACTTTTAAATTGTCAAGAAGTCGCCAACGACTTTGCAGCTTCGACAACCGACCCGCTAATTGCACTCTTCTTCTTTGTGGTCTTGTTTCCGCATTTAGTCTTTGGTGGACGATTGTACGTGAGTCATGGCAGCCCTCATTCCAATCAGCCCACCTCTCTCCAAAAGCAGATGAGTCCTTTCAGTTTGCTCAGGGCGTCTTATGAGTGTATTCAGTGCTCCCAAGGTTCGTGTTCTTATTTCACTGACGACTGTGCACTCGCGGTGCACGTGCGCGATAGTTTCCTCCGACTCCATGAATGCTCTGCACGAGGGACTTTCAATAATTGGCAACGCCTATTGTTCCAGGATTGGTAGGCTCCAAAGCCTTAACAGAGGAGTCGATGCGGCCGGTGCTGGACAAGCTACAAGACCATCTGATCGGCAAGAACGTCGCCGCAGACATCGCGAACAAGCTGTGCGATTCTGTCGCTGTCAAGTTGGAAGGAAAGGTGAGAATAAACTATTTGCTAATGAAAAACAGGTAATGATTTAGAAATATATTAAGTATGGTAAAGCGCGATGCAAGTAAGTGGAACGATAAACACTAACTCTCTATATCTTATTCCGTTTTTACAGTGTATCTTATTCCGTTTTCACAATATATCTTATTCCGTTTTCACAGGTACTGGGAACATTCGACAGCGTGGCTAAGACCGTGAAGGCAACGTTAACGGAGTCGCTGGTGCAGATACTCTCGCCTAAGAGACGCGTGGACATCCTGCGTGATTGTATGCATGCTAAGTCGCAGGGAAGACCTTATGTTGCAGCGTTCTGTGGGGTATGTATCGATTTCTCTCGTATCTTTTTTTTTATTATTGATAGGCTCCTGTGTGACCACTATCTCACCTGATGGTAATCGATACTGTGGTCGTCGATAGAGCACGCTTGCCTAAAAGTAACTTAACCTATTCACTATTGACAAAGACGAAGGTTGTAGCTATCAGGATACACAGACTCCGACAGGGAACTCCATTCTTTAGCTGTACGCACAATGAATGTGTCACCAAAACGTTTTGTATCCTATTTGTTCCATTTTCAAAGGAATTTCTACACAGTATACAACGAAGTTTGCAAGAAGAAGAAGAGAACAGATAAGAGTTTTTTTTTTGACTGGCCTGATGGTCTAGTGGTTAGTGGCCCTGACTGCTATGCTGGAGGTCGTGGGTTCGATTCCTACCCAGGACAAATATTTGTGTGATGAGCACAATAATTTGTTCTGTGTCTGGGTGTAATTTATCAATAATATGTATGTATTTAGAAATATATAAGTATGTTTATCAGTTGTCTAGTACTCATAACACAAGCTCTGCTTAGCATGAGACTAGACGGCGTTGTGTGGTTGTGGAATATTATATTATTATTATTAGTTTCGTTGAAGATTTCTTGCGGTAAACAATAAATTGCGTGCCTAAAATTCTACCTTCAAACGAACGAAGCTGCTAGCAGAAATACAAAGGATAACTTCAATCAATCAATCAATCAATCAATCGTTTATTTTGTAAAACACAGGTGGGTTAACAGGTAGTACATAAAAGAAAAGTAGTGCACTATGTTTTGCCAAAAGAATGGCGTACAAAATTAAGGCAAAATGCCAAGCAAATAAAATAAATTACAAATTAAAAAAAAAAAAAAATACATTAAAAAGAGAAATAAACTAAGAGTATGTCAATTGTCATTCACCAAAATAAGTCAAATAGAATAACTACAATTATTAAAATTATATCATGGATTAAATTATTATAATTACAAATTATTATTATTACAAATTATATTAACTATTTAGCACGTCAGATCTCCATACCCCTGTTTATCAGCAATAAACTCTGCGATAGAATAGTAACATCTAGCCAAAAGAAACCTAAACAGGGACCTCTTAAAAGAACCTAGACACTCTTTATTTTTAATAGCTATTGGTATGTTATTATATATTTTGGAGGCCATACCAAGTACACTTTTAGCGAAAAATGCTGTTTTATGAGGACCGGCTCGAATAGTGTTCTGATGACGTCGAGAGTGTAGAGTTTCAAACAGATGGAGATTACTACGAACAAATACTCCCATTTCATAGATGTACATAGATGGTAAAGTTAACAAATTTAGTTGTTTAAATATTGGTTTACAACTGTCAGTCGAATGCAAATGAGTAAAGGATCGCAAACATTTTTTCTGGGCTTTAAAAGCAATTTCCCTGTCACTCGAGTTACCCCAGAAAATTATGCCGTATCTAATGTTAGACGCCACGTAAGCATTATAAGCTAGTAGCACTGTAAATCGGTTAACCATTTTTGATAGTTTGTAAAGAGCATAAGCGAACTGGCTAAGCTTCTTTGACAAAGTATCAATATGATGGTTCCATGATAGATGACTATCCAAGTACAGACCCAGAAACTTAGTCGTATCACTCTCAATGATTGTTACGTTCTCATATTTTATGTTAAGCTTGGGTTTCACGATTCTCTGATTGAATGTCATTATTTTTGTCTTACTAAGATTCACATTTAGATTATTATTAGCTAGCCAATTTATTATATTTTTAAGGTCATTATTTATGTCATTCATGAGATTATTGATGTCATTATCAGAGAATAGAATCGTACTGTCGTCAGCAAACAAGACCATCTGATTTTTGATGGCTTTAGGCATGTCATTTATGTAAATATTAAACAATGGCGGACCAAGAATGCTTCCTTGGGGAACCCCGTAAGTCGATTTTCTGGGTTGTGACACGTATGTGTGTTCAATTTGAGAAGTCTTACTTACTCTATCAATTGTCGTAATTTGAATGCGATTAGACAAATAAGATTTTAATAATTTTAAAGCGTTCCCTCTAATACCATAACGCTCCAATTTCTTCAGCAATATATCATGGTTTACATGGTCGAATGCTTTAGACATGTCCATGAAGAGGGCTGCTACTGGAGTTTTTTTATCAACATTAGATATTATTTTATTTAGTAATTCATATATCGCCATATTTATGGATCTATGCTTTCTGAAACCAAACTGCTCTTTGGCAATGAGATCATGTTTTTCAAAAAACGAGTTAAGGCTTTTGTATATTACTTTCTCTACAATTTTTGAAAAAATTGGTATTAGTGCTATTGGCCTATAATTACCCATGTTTTTTTTGTCATCTTTTTTATGAATTGGTTTTATAATAGTAATTTTTAGTTTCTCAGGGAAATGACCATGTTCGATGCAAAGATTGATGACATAACTCATAACGGGCCCAATTAACGGTGCCACATGTTTAACAACTTTGGTGATGATGCCATCATATCCTTGACTATTGGTATTATTTAATGAGTGAATTGTTGTCACTATGTCAGATGGTACCGTAGGAGGAATAAATATAGAGTTACAATTAGTTTCAATGGTTGTATAAGAGGGAATAGAATTAGTCGGTTTAATTTCATCTATAAAATAATTATTAAAAGATTCTGCTATTAATTGAGGGTCATATATTATATTATTGTTTATTTTAATGTAGTCAGGTATATTTTCTTTAGGATAATTAAGCTTATCTTTGTTAATAATGTTCCAAGAAGCTTTAGATTTATTTTTGGCCGAACTTATGTGATAATCATTTTGTGATTTTTGGGTCAGATTTATTACTTTTTTTAAACGAGCACTATATTGCTTTAATAGAAGTTTAAAACTTGTTTTTAAAAGTTTCAAAACTTGTTTCGTAATTAAACTAATGTCTATAAAAACCTTTATTTTTGGGGTTTTTTCAAATAAGTCTATTGAAAAAAAAAGAATTAGATGTAGATTATAGTCCAGATCGAATTTTTTTTTTTGGTGGGAAAGTTTGATAATTAATATGTGTTTTACACTAAATAAATTATTCCATAGGGATAGGCAGGCTTATTTAAATTGTGAATTACAAGAAACTTTATTTATGAATATTTTTTCCTTCATTATTAAAGTAACATAATATTGGCATGGCATTCAAATGGAATGCTATGGGGAAGTCATTGAATAACTTATCTTGTTCTGGGTGGAGTGAGGAGTGTCAATACTCGTGCTCCTTCAGTTGTCGTTGGCATTCCAGGATCGTAGTGATTCTTTCGAATATCCTTGCAGCCCAGATCTAATTTTCATCGTCTAGCCACCTTCTCTGTGGTATAATAATCATTTTAAAAAAATCAATCATTTGGGGCAAGGGCAAAAAGAAGAATTGAGTATGGAGAAAATACATAAATCTTAATCCTGAAAAACCACTTATGAAAAACACTTTTCATTGCCCAACTTGCGAATTAAAAATTTTAATCTCATGAAATAAAATTGAATATTTGCAGGTAAACGGCGTGGGCAAGTCCACGAACCTGGCCAAGATCTGCTTCTGGCTGATCGAGAACGACATGTCCGTGCTCATCGCCGCGTGCGACACGTTCCGCGCGGGCGCCGTGGAGCAGCTGCGCACGCACACGCGCCACCTCAACGCGCTGCACCCGCCGCGCGGACACGGGGGGCGCAACATGGTGCACCTCTATGAGAAAGGATACGGTGAGTTTGTCTCCAGGATTGTGCCCTCTCTCAATAATCTTTACCTGCCTCTGTTTGTTTGTCCGCATAACGGATTGTGATACGGTTTTTACTATTAGCAAGAGCAATAGTCGAAAAATGTTTGTGTTTTTTAATAGTCGCTAATAACACTAATTAATATTATAAAAGCATAAGTTTGTGAGTGTGTATGTTTGTTTATGCGTTAATGAACTATTAAATTTATTATCAACAACAAAAAACTCCTATATAATTATTAGGTTTCAGTGTGGCAAAAAGAAGAAAGGTTCCTACTTTTATCTTAACCCATTGAATACCAACTGTGCAATATTACGTAGCTAGTAATGATGGCAGATACCGACTATGTTTTATTACGAAGGTCTTCACTACAGAACAGATAAAGCATTCTGGATAAATACAACGTTAGTGGTACCTACCCACGTAATACTATTTACTACGGCATCCTTCTATATTGCTATCCGTGATAATAACTACGAAATATTACGTAACAGATCATTTTTATTGTTCCGTACCTCAAAAGGAAAAAACAGAACCCTGTCCGTCCGTCTTCAGGTATCGAGTTGAAATTAAAACCATATACTCAATTCTGTGGTTCCTCGAAGCTGTGAAAAATCAAACTGTCAACTATCAAAACAAGTGGTCGCATGTCGTAAAAAACTTATATTTCGACACTCTCAAGGGAATCAAATCCTGGAATCCTGAAATTTGGTATAAATTAAGGTCTTATAGCACAGTTATAGGAATAAATCTGAAAACAGTAAATTTTTTGTTACGTCACAAAAAACGTTTTTGTTTTGCGATTCAGTAAAATCTTCGAGACTCCATTCGGGAATTGAACTATTTATATATATAGGTGAGTTTGTACGGAACCCTCGGGGCGCGAGTCAGTGTCCGACTCGCACTTGGCCTGTTTTTTTTTATGGTAGATATGACGAATTGACGATTAACTACGGCATTCAATGACTTAAAAACCACCAAGTATTTTAGCAGCCAATCCATTCACTCCTATCAACACGTCACCAAAACCCCATTTTCCTTACAGGCAAAGACGCAGCCGGCATAGCAATGGAAGCGATCCGTTACGCCAACGACTCGAAGATCGACGTCGTTCTCATCGACACCGCCGGCCGCATGCAGGACAACGAACCTCTCATGAGGGCCCTCGCCAAGCTCATCAAGGTCAACGAACCAGACATGGTACTCTTCGTAGGCGAGGCTCTCGTAGGTAACGAAGCAGTAGATCAACTCGTCAAGTTCAACCAAGCCTTAGCTGACCACAGCTCCTCTACAAACCCACACGTCATCGATGGCATAGTGCTGACCAAGTTCGATACTATCGATGATAAGGTCGGCGCCGCGATATCGATGACTTACATCACTGGCCAGCCGATTGTGTTCGTCGGTACTGGACAGACGTATACAGATTTGAAAGCGTTGAATGCTAATGCTGTGGTGAATGCTCTTATGAAGTAATTGGTGATATTGATTGATGTGTGCTGTTGGTGTGTGAATTTGGGTATCTTTTATTAAGTTTATGTTATTAAAATGTATAATTTATAATAATAATATAATTGATTTAATCAAATAACTGAGACCAATCTTATAGACAATACAAGTAAAACTAATAAGCAATAGTAAGCAGGGACTTTGTCCACTGTACTGATTTCCACATAAAAGGACGTGTCTATTAGCTATGGTACTCAAGATGCTGTGGTGACCTCAACGCAGCGGACTGATTAACGATGCGGTCTTTTTGCGCCAGATAGCATGTTATGCATGTTTTAGAATTGGATTGAAATGTTATAATTATGTAAAAGAGTTACAAGAATATTCACATTTATTAGGGTTAGACCCTTTTTGGATTAAAGGAATATTTCTAATGTTTAATGGTGTTACGTTTATGTAAAGTGATTTCTGCTTTTTTCCACTTAATTGGCGCCCTCGAGCGTCTGTTACTACCAAAGGAAAAAAAAATACAAGGTATTTTGAACCTACTGTATTCGACTAACATGTTGTGGCCACATTATGTCGGACTACGGTGAATATTCGCGTTACTTATTTAATGCTCAATGCTCATCAATGTACTAATAGAGTTCATTTTTCATTATTTACGTTGTTCGTACGCAACCTGGCGAAAAACCTTACAAATGTGAAGAATGTCAGTGTTGTTTTCGTGAGATTGGTATTTTAACAAATCACATTCGTACGTACACTGGCGAAAAACCTTACAAATATGAAGAATGTCAGTGTTGTTTTAGAGAGAAGGGTATTTAAACAAGGCACAATCGTACGCATTCGTGTGAACTACCTTACAAAAGCTAAGAATGTCAGTGTTGTTTAGTGAGAAAGGTATTTTAAAAAATCACATTCGTACGCACTCTGCTGAAAAACCTTACAAATGTGAAAAATGTCAGTGTTGTTTTAGTGAGAAGGGTATTTCCACAAATTACATTCGTACGCACACTGGCGAAAAACCTTAAAAATTGAAGAATGTCAGTATTGTTTAAGTGAGAAGGGTATTTTAACAAGTCACACTCGTACGCAAACAGGCGAAAAACCTTACAAATGTGAAGAATGTCAGTGTTGTTTTAGTGAAAAGAGTAATTTAACAATACACAATAATAGATGATGAAAAATGAACTTTATTCGAACATAGATAAAGTATAATTTGTATTAAATAAGTAACGCTAATATTCGCCGAGTCTCGGTAATGTAGTCACAGGATTATGAACTTATGCGGTGTCATGCGAATTTTAAGAGCTTAAAACAATATTGACTAACACTGACAGTGTAACTAAGCAGGAATTTAGATTCAGATGATTTGATTAGGTGTAAGACTTAAGTAAACTGGTCTCGATGTACTATGAATACTATTAGAAGTTTCAACTATCCAACAGCACACAAGTTTCAAACTAAGTAATTAATTAAATTGGTATATTGGAGAAACCTGCGTTCAACCAATGTGGTGTAATGTTCACAAATAAATGTTTATTTTCTTATTTTTTTGTTTTTATTCGGATTATGTTACAGGGTGTTTTTGCACACTGCCAGCATAATATTTATTCGTTAAATATTTTAAATGCATACGTACGATCGTATATTTTGTTAGTGATAATTCATTAATCAGCTATATGTTTTTTCTCAAATATTTAAAAAAAAAAAAAAAAAAATCGTTAAAAATTATAAATACTATAACGTATTGCAATCAATTTAATATCGAATTTATTATAATTTACCTAGATAATATTGAAAGAAAATATTGCCACCAGTATGCATCTAAAAATGATTTATTTTAGTATTATTTTAATATATCGAAAACATTTATATAAAATATCAACTTAAAGTAACATCTTTATGTTTCATAATCATATTTTACATTGATATATAAAACAAAATTCGACAGGAAAAAGTGAGCACAGCAATTTTTAATGAATACAGACTATATGACATTGAAAATACTGCTATCTTTTACTATTATACAGATCTAGAAAGAGATAGAGAATATGGAGGCAAAATCGAGCATGGTTTAAATAATAGAAATCAATCTTGGTATAATTTTTTTAAATATTTCAATTAGATAGTTAAAAAAAAATACCACTCCATAACAATTAATTAGTATGGAGCAATTGTAGATTAAAAAGAACTACCCATCAATAGTTATAAATAGTTTTCGTTACTATTCTCCAGTGCCGCAATTAGGGCGGTGCCCAAACACAGCAAGCAGTCCCTGGAGGATCGCAACAATTTTATATCTATACTCCATTCGCTATAAAATTAGACATTTAAACAAAACTTTTTTTTACTGTGTGTTCAACCGATTTTGACTTTTATTGCGTTGGTGGCATGGCAAATGGCGGGTGCAGTAAATAATATATTATTTGTATTGTAACCACTTTTTTTGCTTTTAATGCTATCCTTATTTCTACGGAATAGAAGTCAAAATCGGTTGAACGGACGGTAAAAAGGTTTGTTTAAATGTCTAATGTTATTGTGAATGGGGTATAGTCCTTTTTGTTTGTATTGTACTTTTTTCTTGGGGCGCAGTTAAAGAAGCTCGCACCGGGCGTATAAAAGGTTAGTTACGGTACTGCTATTCTCTATATTCTTTATTTAATAATACTCATACTTATAACTCGAAGAAATAATTGAACTCAACAGTTTTTGCCGTAATTTTTATCTATCACTCAAATAATTATTATAATTCGAATGATGAGTGCACGCCATATTATATTGTAAAGTCTTATTAATATACTTTATTTAAGTCGAAACTTATATCGTAGCATAGATAGACAAACTGAATCTTAATCTTCTCTTATTCCAAAATAATTACGCAACCTAAAAATGCAGTAGATACTTTTTTGCGGGATATTTACAAGTGAAGTTCATAATTATACGGTTTTAATTGTTCGCAAATTGATTCCTTGTGGATATGGTGATGTAAAATTAGTATAGTTTAATATCTCCAGTCACAGTTTAATATCGCCTAGGGCGACAGATTTTTGGGGTGGCAAATTTGGGAACCGAATTTTTTTTTTGCTGCCTCGTAAAATCAAAAACGGTCGCAAGATGGTTTTCTGATGTCTCACAGATGCCAGTCTGCAATAAATGTTGCTGAAGACTTTTCTCTCTCACTTGTCATTGTACATTCCGAGAGTAGAAAAAATGGAATTCTAAAAAAAACTCAACAGTGATAGTGAGGTGAAATTATTTTACGTGTAATTTAAACGAAATTTTTGGATTGCAAAAATAATGCAGGAGATGACAATTGTAGAGGCAAGGGCGGCAAAAACTGTATAGCCGATGCCTTGAAAATTTGAAAATCCGCCACTGTCTCCAGTGTCTACACAGTTGACAATGTGGAATCATTGAAACGGGCGCGAACTCGGTAAAATGCAGTTGAGTATTTTATTGTAGTATTGACTATCTCAGCGACGCTTGCTGAAAGGGCTCACTTGCCATACATCTGCGGCCAAACAATGCAAAGAAATTAGAATCCGCATTCTGATGGAAAAAAAGGTATATTCAATACTTTTTAAACTTGGCTGGCTAAATGCAAAAAAACATACGAAACCAAAAGAAAAAAATGAACACAATTATCATTGCGAATGAGACGGAATTCGCACGAGCCATAGGCGAGTGTGTTCTAGAGCCGAGAACTGCAGTGACAATTTTGCGGGTGTATCAAACGATTTTTTTCAATACACTTAGGAAGAAATGAATAAACGGGGATTGACCGGCGTCTCGTGGAGGCCGACGCGCGCCCATTCTGATACGATAAATGTAATAACATTGTGGCGGGGGAGAGCACGCGCACTTTTCTGCACTAGTGTGAAAAACAGTCTATTGCGTGCCGAAAAGCGGTGGAACAAGAGCGGGTTTTCTAGTAAGTATATTGAAAAATAATTTCTGAATCAATTTGAGAAACAAGTGTTTTGGTAATGCAGACATTTTCCAATACCTAATCATCGAAAAAATACATTTAATATGGCCTCGTTTGTAAGAGTCTAGCAGCATGCATAAGTATAAATAAAGTTTGAGTATCCCTCTTAGAATAGAAAGAAAATAAGTAAATTATAGCATTAATTTTGAGTGCCTTGTATAGCTTACCTACATGAGAACGATGGTTTAGTTGAAACATATTCGTACATTTTGAGGTCCTAAGCGAACGTTTAACTTTTCATGTCAGAACCTCTGCCTTTTTGGGTGATAAATATTTTTATTCGGCTTTTGAATGAGACCAATAATATTCAGAAGTGATGATAATGTGGAATTTATATAATTAACTCAAAATCAACTAAAGAAGAATGAAAATGGTATGGTCAAAATATATTGGCCACTCAGAAGTTGGTGTTCCGAACTATTGCATACCTATACTAAAATACGCAATACGCATTCGCCATATAATGATTTAAAAAAAAATACTGCGCAGGCATTTGCTCGAAGTTCGAAGAGGTCAAGATATTTCGGTCGTACTGGGGTCTTACCTTATCGTGTTATAATATTAGTCCTGCGAGCAAGAAAGAGGAATGGAACTATAAACTGCATATACCATAGACACCATTAATTTTTAATTAATACAAATACTTAAAAGGTTTATTACAAAAGCTCCCCTACCCAAGTTACGATAGTTTCACGCCACGCCTCCGATTCCTTTGTTCTGACGTCATCTGAACGCTGCGTGGTCAGAACAAAGGAATTGGAGGCGTGGCCTACTCGAGGCGTTCGACGCAAACGAAATGATCGTAACTTGTATAGGGGTGCAGGTCTTGTTATTATATAAGTAAAGTCTCAATAAATAATATTCATAAACAACAAAGTCATTAGCGTTTGTTTTTATCCCAAAATGTCACTCAATTTATGGAAATATTGTACAGGCTATTGATTATATTATGAATGAAAGAATTAATGGCGATCAAATGGAAAAACACTGCGCTTAGTATTTTCTAGTAGCTTTTGTTATGAATGATTGTTTCAATTAGGTATTTACTAATTATGACAAGTCGTGGAATTTTAGGACTTAGTTTTTTATTTTGTTTTGACTACACAAATATCAGTATCAATAAGGATGCGTTCCCACTATGTTATAACGGTTAATTTATTGTCGGACGACTATCGTCTCTAGCTATTCCCATTATAACAACAGTTTGGCGTGGCCACGACAGCTAGTCGCAGCAACGGGACATGATTCAACGTCACGGTTTAGTTGTGACAATTTTTTTACTTTTTACGACTGTCGTGCTAGCCGTTTCCACTGTAATAACAATCTGATATCACAGCAATAAAAGTCGTAGTCGATAGTTAATCGTGTGTATGAAAACCTCTATTTAAATATAAAAGCCACGACACTTATAACTATACAATTATCTGTCGTCACGACAAAGTGGGTACGTAACCTGACGGGTACGGATAGAGCCCTATTTCTTTTTGTACTGATTAAAAAATAATTACGTGTAACTCCATCTCTTTAACAATTCAGTTTAGGTCGTAAAATGCATCGCGTTAAGAGCTCGTGGTACCTCTGTACGTACGGTTTCACCTTGCAAAAATTCCACTTTTATGAAGAATAATAAGAATAGCCTACCTCCTCAAACTTAAAGCTAAAAAGCTGTGAAATCAATTCAACGACAAGAGTAATCCTATTTTTAAAATCGTATCTAAGGCATCATATAATTTACCTTTAATCAAAAATATACTCCGTACATACTTATTGCATAATTTTGGCAATAATTTATTTGATAACAAATGTTATTTACATAATTTATTGCGTGGTTAGGTTAGGTTAAGGCATTTATGTCTAAAGAGGATTTTTCAAAGAAAATTGGTGAAATATTAGTTTTAAAAAAAAATGCAGAGCTTCAAAATCCCACCAAAAAAAGCCATTTATGTTTCTGGTTCTGCATAAAATTAGAAAAGTCCTCTTAATTTGCCGAATTGAACTAAGTTGAAAGAACCATGGAGGCATTATGGGCCTGTTAACAATTTTATTATGAATACAGAAACTTTAAATAAAAATATTATACTTATTACAATATGATTTTTATTTATCTCTGTTGGACCTGTGAGTGGACCCCTAAAAAATAATAAAAAAACAATGTTTGAATTTTATTTTTTATTTATTTTTTTAAATTGAAAGCCTCTGTATCTTTGTGTAATACTTACCTACATATATATCGCTTTAAAATTTAGAAAATACCAAAATCGACATGCCAATAAATATTAGAGCAATTCCCTCTATTCCTCATAAATCAAATAAAATTAAATAAAATTAGATCTATCTGAAAGTAAGTATACCCTTTCGAATAAAGTAAGAAGTAAGTAAGTTTTTCAAATCCGTTCATAAATAATAATAAAAGCGTTTTTTTTTCTCCACCACATAATGTCTACTGGGGCCATGGGTAGTGTGAAAACGAAACCCGGGGCCCTGGGACGAAGGCAACGAAGGAACAGGAGTGGGTTTTTAATCAGTAAAAGTCTGACACTATCTCTCGCTCCGCCCAAGAGCGGGATTTGTCATTAGATGATTTTCCCACCTTAAAAAAAAAACCACATAATGTAAAAATAGCAATTCATAAATACAGTGCATTGTTACAGTAAGTACATTTACATTGATGTTGTGGAGACTCAAGCCTGTACTAGGAAAATCCTGTGTTACCTGTAACACAGGATACCTGACCTGGAGTCCTGACTCCAGAGTGCTCAAACTTGTAACAAGCTATATAAATATTTACAAAGAGCGACAAAATTTATATAAATGTGATAAATGACGTGAGTTTGGAGATAAGACGCAAAAAAGCAACCGAATTGAGAATCTTCTCCTGTTTTCAAGTCAGTTAAAAACAAAGTTTAAATTAACAAGGCATTTTAGCTCCAGTGCGCGAGGTTTTTAACCTACTTCAAAAAGGAGGAGGTTCTATGTTCGGTTGCATGTATGTTTTTTTTTATGTATGTTCACCGATTTCTCGGTCAATTGTGGACCGATTTTGAAATATTTTTTTTTCGGTTGAAAAGTTATGCTTCCGAGTTGGTCTCATAGAAATATTGTTATGATCTGATCATGAACTTCGAAGATATGGAACAGAACTTCTCATAGGATCACAGCAGAACCGTCGTAACAAGTAAAATTGCTTTGTTTATACGTGTAGTCGATGACTGACTGAAAGTTGAGGGGGAATATATCGAACTGATCTGATGATGAAGCCTAAAGTTAGGCACCGGAACTCTGTAATAAATTAATGTAATCTAACCGTGTTTGGGATTATTAGAATTGTCATGAGATGCAATCTGGCTATAAGGTATTTAGTAAGTAAGTTTGGCTGAGGGGTACTTTTTAGTGGTGGTATCATAACTAAAAAGTGTAAAATAAAAAACTTATTACAAAAAAAATACAACCGACCAAAGTAAAAAAAAACACTGAAAAGTGCAAAATAACTTTAATTTCGGAAGTTGGTGTTAAATAACGAAGAGACAAAACTATTATAGAAATTTTTTTTTTTTTACTAGTCCGTATTGTTCCACAAGTGGGTTGGGCAAAGAGTCCTTTCATTCTTTCCAACTATCAAGATTTTTCACTTCTTCTTTCAAGACATCCAGGTCGATATTCTTTTAAACATGAATACATATTTAATATCATATTAGCCCAGTGGTTAAGGCACCTGCGTTGCGGATTCGAAGCCAACAAGAGTTTTTCAATCCACATGTACTTTTCTAAGTTTATCTAGGACATTACTGACAGCCCGTACCTCGGAATCGGAAAGCTCGCAAGGTCATTAATAGCCCGGTTGTCATTCGTAGATCTTTGCCTGTCGTTACAGGTACCTAGTCAGAAGCCAGAAAGTCTGACTATCAGTCTTCATCAGCCCAGCAGACTTCTACAACACAGTTTTGTGGAAGTCTGTTATGCAGTCGTTCCATGTAAAACGCGGGTATTTAGCCGCATTCGGTTAGACTGGTAGACGACCCTAAGCTAGTTGCAGTTGGGAAAAGGATTGGAGACTGGGAGACAGTACTGATATATTTATCATCTGCAATACGAGCATGCTTTAATTATGATGACGTAAGCCATAGTATTTATAGTATCGTCTAAGCTTCCATTCATACGTACGCATACAGCTCAGCAACAGTGGCGTAGCTACCGAAGGGCTAGGCGGGGTAATGCCGGGGCCCCCAAACTGTTTAACAAACCTCTCATTGAACTTGTCGAAAAATTGTTCAAAATCAAAATAATAATAATAATAAAAATATTCCACAACTATCACATAACGCCATCTAGTCCCAAACTAAGCAGAGCTTGTGATATGAGTACTAGACAACTGATAAACATTCTTACTTATAGGTTATAGATAAATTACACCCAGACACAGAACAAATGATCGTGCTCATCACACGAACATTTTTCCTGGGTTGGAATCGAAACCACGACCTCCGGCTTAGCAGTCAGGGCCACTAACCACTTGACCAACAGGCCGGTCGAAAATCCACCTATTTTATTTCGATATAGGGAGTGTCAGGCTTTTACTGACTAAAACGAGTTCGTTTTAGTCAGTAAAAGCCTGACACTCGAAAATGTCTGACACTCCCTCACGCTCCGTCCAGAGCAAAAGAAATTATTTGATGATTTCCCACGTAAAAAGTTTATCTAGCTACGCCATTGCTTAGCAACAAACTGACCAGCATACCGACCGTCCGTTACCACATAGAATTAGCTCAATTACTAGCACATAATAATTCTAGTGACCTTTCAATTAACTGGCATCCTAATTAAAACAAATAATTACATTGTGGCAGCATTTTCGGTACAATTCAGTTGAATGTCCACCGGTACAAACGTGTAAAATGGGGAAAAGTTTCGACTATGTGAAGGATCTTGTGGTAAACTTCAAGTTGGATTGGTGTTGCTGGGTCATTCCTGTCAGAATTGGTTTGATGTTAATCGGATACTTTAATATATTTTTAGCGGTAAGGGATTTTTTTTTATTAAAAGCTCTAGTTTTCTATCCACTGTATGAGCCTTACTTTTTTTTTGGAAATCAAGAAATAACCCGTCCTTTTCTGGGTGGAGTCAAATTCTGACTTTTACTGACTAAACCCCACCTGTGTTCCTTCAGTTGCCCTTAGCGTCCAGGGCCATGGTAACTCTTTCAAACAATCTCGCGGTCCCTCTGTTTGAGCCTTAATTACCGTTTTATCGGCAACTAAATCCCCATTATCGTGCACAACTGTCTCGGGTTCGATTCCCGGTCAGAACCGTGGCATTGGTGTCCCAGTGGTAACGGCCCCGACTTACGAGTCAGGTTCAAACCCAGTCAGGTGCATTACTTTGTGTAATTTATTTCATCACCACTGCTTTCAAAACAGCTAAGGAAAACATCGTGAGGAAACCGGCATTTATCTTGAACCAAAAATTCGAATATAT
Organism: Mythimna pallens; assembly: GCA_961205895.1. NCBI lineage: Eukaryota > Metazoa > Arthropoda > Insecta > Lepidoptera > Noctuidae > Mythimna > Mythimna pallens. Next base: position 19,806,792 of record OY540837.1, read on the forward strand.
CTGACATCCACCCATTCTCTCTCCGTGGATTACGGCCCACTATCTCTCCTAGAGAGGAGGCCTGAGTCCGAGCAGTGGGAAAATTAATAAGGCTGATTATGTAAATATACCTTTTTTTGGTTGGGAAAATCATCTTATGACAAATCCCGACAGACTTTTACCGACTAAAAACCCACTCCTGTTACTTCGTTGCCTTCGTCCCAGGGCCCCGGGTTTCGTTTTCACACTACCCATGGCCCCAGTAGGCTTCGACCCTGCTGGGCCCCTACAATTTGCTGACATGTCCTTGAGGCGCACGTGGAACAATATGCGCCGTCGACGACTTGGGCTCGGTCCGGACAGTTACCGGACGGTCGGACGGCGAGCCAACCATTGCTCGTCATCCGCAAGCCCGCGCCTACGGTGGGCGGAAATCGGGATTGGAATCCCGGTGGCGGTTGGGGTGTGAGGACCGTTGCCTCACGCGATCGGCCGCCTCCTTTGCTAGCATTACTGCTTCGCAGAAGGAGGCGACCGCCTGCAACTCCTCCTCGCTCCGGACCATGGCTTGTACCAAGGCACGGCGCGAGAGATCGCCGCCACCGATCACCCCCACGAGGACACGGCGTTGCTCTGCCCAAGCGGGGCACACCTCCACTGTGTGCTCCACCGTGTCCTCCAGGCGTTCCACACAGTGGCGACACCCGGGTGTCGCTTCCGCACTAATCCGGTGTAGGAACTTCCCGAACTTACCATGTTCGGTAAGAACCTGCGTCATGCGGAAGGTGAGGACGCCGTGAGGTCTTTCCAACCACGCCTCAAAGAGGGGACTTACCGCCATAAATGTAAATATACCTAAGTAGTGTTTCTTAAATGAGTTTTGAATTAAAAATGCGGACTACATTGGAATCTGAACTTTATCTTCAAACTGTTAAAGTTACTTTTCGAGCGCTGTTTGTTTAATCTTTATTTTCAGATCATATCCCTAGTAGGTATAGCTGATGACAGCTTCACGCCGATCCTGGTACAAGTACAAGCCACGATATTAGATGATAATGCGACTAAACCGCCGCCTATGATTGCGTATAGCGTCGAACTGTCGTTCAATACCATTCTACTATGTGCTCTATATCGGGTAAGAAATTAACTTTGCTTCTATTTTAGGTCTACTGTCCACAGACGCGTAACTTCATAGACGTGTATTCGTCATTATACGGTTGGTGTACGCCTGTTCATAGCTTACATATAAAACTATGAAACTCTATCGACGAAGCGGCAACGACACGAGGCCGACGGCACGACGTCCGTGGACCTGTGTCCAGCAGTGTCTTTCGGCTGAAATGATGACGATGATGAATTTTAGTTGAAGTTAAATCCCCCCCCCCCCCCGCCGCCCAACTTTCATAGCTGATCAGCCCCCCTAGCCAAGTTACAATCGTATCGTTCGCGCCGAACGCCTCGAGTAGGCCACGCCTCCGATTCCTTTGTTCTGACGTCATCTCAACGCTGAGTCACGTGGTCAACTCTCAGATTCCATACACCTTAGATCCCTCTGTTCAACCGAAACTTACAAGTATTTGGGTATGTCGGAAGCGTTAGGCATTAATACTGATGACGTGAAACAATCGTTCAAAGAGCGCTTCTTTGGTCGCCTGAATAAAGTACCTACTGAATAGTCTTTTATCAGGCGGAAAAAAGCTGCACGCTTTCAACGATTGTTTTAAACAATGGGATCTCCAAACTTTTTAACATAATATTTTTTTCAGTATGTTCCATGGGCCAAAATAGTTTAAAAAAAATCTGCCCATAACTATATTTCTAGACTAGTCGCAAAGTGCGCGACCTAAGCAAACATAGGTACCTACCCTTTTTTTGCATATCAATAATATGAATTGTGTAATAAGACACTTCACAATACCATTGTACTCGTGTGTAGTATTTAACAATAAGACAGACTGTGCGTGGGCCAGATTGATGGCACTGGCGCTGGTAGACCTGATTTGGCCAGCGGGCCGTAGTTTGGAGACCCCTGGTCTACATCGTCACTTCAGTACAGCGACCGCTTTAGCTTCCACGCAAGCTCTTCTCGTTTAGATCCTGGCAAAGACCGTCCTAGCCCTGACATGTCTTGTAATTAATTTTAAATTGATTGTGCAGAAAGACATCCCGTTGATGCGAGTGTACATGAAATACTGCATTGCGGCGATCATCGCGTCAATTATGTTCTACTCTATGGTCGTGGCCGCTATAGGAGCCATCGTCACCATTGCTATGGTGCTTAGTATACGTAAGTAGACATAATAAGCTATATTTTTTAGAATAATTAGTGGAAAAAAAAGCAAGCCAACCAACTCGCATTGGGCCTTCGGTGAATTATAGTGTAGTTCCTTTCAGCCTATGTCCCAGCTGTGGAAAACGCGGATCATTTAAAATACAAGTAGAATATGCTAAACTGACGGATGGCCTATCTTATTACCTGAAACTGAGATAACGGCTAGTCCATCAAACCACTCATTTGTACCTACATTAAAGATACAAACCTACTACGGCATTACAAAGCCCAGAAAAAAAAACAGTGTCGACCTTTACCATTGACTGGGTAAAGTGGGTATAACTCTGCAGGTTTAGAATAGGTACTAATCAGAGTATTCTTAGTGGTAGCTAAACTCAACAATTATTGCCCGACTTGGGGAACGAGCTCTCCAGATGTGAAACAAATGTTTACAGCACATTTCATTTTATATTACAGTATTCCAAATATACATCCTCGTATTGGTGAGAAGTATTTTAGTGGAGATTAGACTTGAAAAGAAGAAGCTGGAACTACCGACCTTAGTCATGAGCACCCTCATTCAAGAAGAAAAAGAGAAGGAAAAAACCGAGAAAGAAAATGTCGAAGGTGATGTGGAAGCTCCGGTGCCGGTGGAGACTGATGTAGATGTGGAAAAGAAACCCGATGTCGAACTCGAAACAGTCGATGAACATCCAAAAGAAGTGACATTTGAAACAGTTCATGTAAAATAATGTAGGAGTTCGTTTATTAAATATTTATTTCGATTTCTTTGTGGTTTTCTTTTCCATAATATGTATAGTAAGCTATGTAGATATGTTGTTCCAGTTTCGTAAAGATTAATAGTATTGTAGTGATACAATACCAGTCAGATAAAACTACCAGTACCAACCATCAAACCATACAACCAAAAATTACCTCCTGCACAACCATTACCGTACCGTATTTCGACAACCACAACAAGCTGCGAAGTCATAAAATTTCAGCCATCTTGAATTTTCAAGTCGATTTGCTATCAAAACAAATCGAAAAGTTATCACTCGAAATCGCCGAGCTACGCACAAACTGAACTGGCAACAGCGCGCGACACGGTGGAGCGAGGAGCTACCAACAGTTCTCCTAGGACTACGTACTGCACTTCGTGAAAACACTTCCGTCAGCCCAGCCCAAATGACGTACGGTACCACAAAACACTATCCGTCTAATTTCTTCGTGCCTGCAACGCCGAATATTGAAGACGCCGAATTCGTTCGTCAGCTGACTAAAACAATGTTGTCACAGTCACCGGTGAGAAGAACGCACTCATCAAAGGCGAACACATTCGTGTACAAGGATCTCGCAACATGTACGCATGTTTCTGCTCCGTTTACACGTGGGCTCAGCCTCGGCCAATCGCTATTGTGTAAAAAGGGAAATCCCGTTTAAACAATGACGATTGGCCGAGGCTGGGCCCACGTGTAAACGCACCATTCTGCGCAACGACACCGTGCGCAGACCGCTCACACCACCTTATAACGGCCCGTACGAGATCCTACAGTGCAGCGAAGATGGCAAGCAGTTCACATCACGGCTACCTCTTCGTACCGCCGTCGTGTCAGTCGACAGACACACCTGTATACAATGAAGACAACACAACCTACAGCAACGTCCAGCTCGCCGTCACCGCAAGATCATCAAAACGCATCAGCTGCAGTACCAACATCGAACGCACCGCCCCTACGTCACAAGATCCGGCTGCAAAGTGAAACCGAACGTAGACGTCGCTTAGGGGGAGTGATTTAGTGACACAATACTACTAGTCACATACCATCCACCAAACCATACCACAATTATTTAGGTAGCTACTTCAAAAATGAAAGCCAGAATTAATTGTAATTATTTAATTGTCAACATCAATTACAAATTAAGTAATTTCTTAAGTTTTATATCACATTGTGCAGTTTTAAAAATCTGCAGTCAGATCTAGGAAAGGAAAATAAGAGTACCTACTTACTTAAAAACTACATCAACATACATTCATAAAGCCGATAATGCAAACAAATGTCGAATGAAAATACCAAGAACTAAAAAAAATAAAAATCTTAGGCGACTGTAGAATTTGTGAGAAATTACTTTTATTTGATTTTTTTATTTATTCTTAATTAACCCTTTAGCCGCCTGCGCCGTATTGGTCCAACGAGTGTTTTCGTGTCATATTCGCCAGGGTCGTATGTTCGCGACTGGGTACTCCATCTCGAAGAGCTGACGAGATGGAGTATTGTTTTGGTCGTGGATGTTCGACGCAGACGGTTAAAAGTAATTCTTAAACTTTGAAAAAACATGTCTCAATATTTATAATATTTTACACACTTGAGCACTGAGGTAAAGCTGAACATGAAATATTAATATTAAAGCTGTTGGAAATAGTAGAGCCATTGCTAGGAAATAAACGAACAACATGGATAGCTTCGCATTTATAGTGGAATTTCTGGTGTCTGTAAAGCTCAATGCACACTGCTTCTACTGTATCGCCCTCAGTCGTTTACATAAGATAAACAAAACAAAATAACAACAAAATTTATGATGATACACTTTATTTTTATTTAATCCTGAGGTTAATTTATTAAAGTTCAGACATTTTTTATCTGTAGAATAAATATGGCGATTTGATATTTTTTCTATGCAGAAGCTGTTAAACGGCCCTTAGTTATCAGTTGTCATGACTATAAAAAAATCAACCTGCAAAATTCGAACTTGAATTTGGCAGACTACCTTAGGCTTTTTACCTCAAGTCGAGTTAGCTTCAACTCTTGATTAGGATATTTTGCCGAGTGACTGTTTTGGTGGATCGAGTCGCCTCGAGTCAGTTTGTATAGTATTCGAGTCATGACTCGATTCCGTGGTTCTAGTCCAATGCTCGAATTCTATGTTTAGTACTCGAATGTTGACTCGAGTCTAGGACTAGAGTCTAGAAATTCGTGTAGTCTACAAATTCGAGTTTACCTCAAATCTAGAAATTCTAATCCAGAACTGGATTATTATAATTTTTCCTTTTTGCTTTAAAATAGGTTTGGTAACAAACCAGTTTTAAAGCAAACCTAGTTTTTTTACAAAACCTAATAAAAAGGAAAAATGAAATCAAACAAGCTTAAACATTTTTAATTGAAACTCAGTCACATTAAAATTTTGGCATTCTAAAGGTATTTCAAAACTAAAATCACGAATGTAGTATTTACTACAGCACAAGCGAGTCAATCTTAATCGAACACTAGACTCGAGTCTGTTGAGAATCCCATAATAGAATTGAGTCAGCGAGTACAAAATCGATTCTTCCTTACTAAGAGTACCGAAATCGAGTCTGGCGTGCACGAATCAAAATAAATTGGTATTCGAGTAGGCGAGTACAAAGCAGGTATCCGAGTAGGCGAGTACAATGCAGGAATCGAGTAGGTGAGTACAAAGCAGGAATCGAGTCTGAATCGAGTCAAGCCGTACTTGGCATATCACTAATAAAAATGTATTCATATGTCTAACATTGAGAAAAATACGCCGATATTTATTAAACAAGTATTAAACCTTAACGTAGTACATAAATGTGCAGACTAAGTAGTGCTTGTAGCTATAACTGATCGAATCAGAATGCACATAAATATCTATGGCTAAAGTATAATAATGTATTACCAACACAGATTTAAAAGAAACCTGTTTTTCTTTGGTTTATGTTTAGTTAAACTGATATATACATATAAATTACTCTTTAATAGTACATACAATTATGTCACATTTAGAATGTTAGAAAATTGCAAATATTTAGAAAAAATACAATACAGATAAATTCTTAGTCAGTACAGTCATTTCCTTTCATCTCTACATCAATTTTCATACGAATCTAACACGTAAGGGTTTTTTTTTTTACAATCGGACTTAGGGTACATTTAGAATAACCATGGATTATATTATGGCACAGATACTAAGTTTATTCTTTTACTGTCTAAAACCAAATTTATATAAGATACTATTATACAACTGTTCAGTTAGGTACCATCCCCACTGGGTCGAGTCGACAGAAAAACAGAAAATAATAGGCATCTCTATATATTTACTTAGAATAAAACAAAGTCGCTTACTGCGTCTATCTGTATGTTTATCGGCTAATATCTCCTGAATCACGAAAAATTACGGAATGGGGTTTTTACTGATATAGAGAGCAATAAACGAGGAAGGTTTATGTATATAATTTTCAGCCGAGTAAAGCCGGGACGGGGTGCAGGTCTGTTATAAAGAAGTGAAGTATTTTGTTTGTATGTATAGGTAATTTGGAACTACAGGTTTTATTTCGAGACCTTTTTCACTAATAGAAAGTTACTCTATACCTCAGAGACAAATTTTTTGAGTAACAAAATATGAACAGTTCTTAAGAGAATATTTTTGGGGTGAGTAATGTAATTTACAAGGGTCTTTTTAAAATTGATGGATTAGTAAATTAAATATGTACAAGCAAATTAAGTATTTATGTGATGTTATTGCAACATGAAACATCGCAATGATGCACATAATATACCTTGTAACTATGTTTGTTTATTTTATTACTTTATTTGACTAGTACTTTTTTAAAGTAACAAGTTGTCTTGAAGCCATTTATTGTACTTTTTGGTTACTTAGTGTTGTGTAACAATGCCTCAAAAGCTTAATTGAAGATTTATTGGAGTCGTAAATATCTACCATTAATTTTAAATTAATCCACAAAAAACACACTAAGATATGGTATACGACAGTTTATCGTGCTGCGGTATATGTGAGCAGTTTTTAAGGATCCCAATCATAGCCCGATGATTTAGAGCTCATACCTACGCACGAGCGGCATGTTGCCAACGGCAAACGTAACTGAATCCGTCGACACGTCAGCAGCAGTTGTTGACGCATCAACGGCGGCCATCGAAATTCAACAAATGAAGATCAGCGGCAGCCGTCGTGTCTGTCAAGCGTCAAGTGTCAAGGTCGACAGCTGCCGCCGCCCTTTATCGACGACCGCAGTTATCTGCCGCTCGTGTGTATAAGCTCTTAGTTGTTTTAGTTAAACGCGAACAGACACCTGGTAAAATAATGCCAACGACACTAAGAGCTGTGTCCCATGGGAACGACGGCATAGTCAGCTGTCTAAGTGAATTTTAAGAAGTCAGAAAAGTCTTCACCAATAACACACCTGATGGTAAGCAATGTGGTCTACGTCGGAGCACGTTTGGCTAGAGGTAAACTATTCACTCCTGCCTTGATTACTCTAGGTAGTAGCTATCAGGAAACACAGACTTACGCATAATGAATGTGATAACCGTATTTTTATCGTAAGTTAAAGTCGTTGGTGTCCTGATTGTCACCATCAATTGAACAGTTACTGGCGTGGCGAGCAACACGGCGTTGCCCGCCGTGTGATGAATCGACCTGTCGTCGCGACTCAGTGGGCACACCACACTTTTCATATTCATAGCAAAGTTCTTTGAATAATTAATATCCGTACATAAGAGCTTGCTTCAAAGTAACCCGCCAAATTCAAATTTTCTTTAGTTTTTTTTGCGTTTTGCTGGTCTTTTTAACCACATTGAATAACTTTTTGATGAAAAAGCCAATCAATAGGGTACGATGAATAGAGAGGATTTTATTGATGATAATAATAATTATAATTCCATAAATAAATACGTATTACGGCCGTCAATCATATTTTAATGAACATAGTATGTTGACACTGACCAGTAAAATACAAAAAATAATGGATTTCGCGGGCTTCCTTGGCCTTTTTATTTTAAGCAATTAATTCTTTAAATAATAATATCTTGTCAAGACAGTTTATACAAAATTATACTTAATTCTAGTCTTACAAACCAGTCCCTGTATCAAAATGTTTACTAAAACGATATGGACAGTATAAAAATATAATATCTGACATGTTTTTCAGTTTAATTTTTGAATTTTATTTTTTTGTGACTATATCAAAGAGGAAACACGGTCTTAATTTGACCTAGGCTTCCTTAGAGCAAAAATAATAATATACGAGTTTATTGTAGGCAGACGGACTGGAAGTTCAATAGGGTTATAAATCTGGCTTCACTGTGGGAGCACCTAGGGATGATTTATGTTAGATTGGCTTCATATAAGGTAAAATTTCGCAATGTTAGGTAGCTCCAGACCTGGGACGGCGCGCGTGCCTGTGGTGGCACGTGACGTAATAATTCGGGCACGCTTATGTAAGATACTTAGCATTGAAATAATTTGCAAAAGCAGAAATCACATTTATTTTTTGTTTTATCTGAATTAACAGAACTACTGTTGGATTGCAAATAAAGAGTTCAATTAATAAACAACTAATCTGGTTTTCTATCGACTAAATCGACAAGTCAAGATTCTAACAGTGTTTTATGTTTGATCGCACGATCGCCAACAAAGGTTCGCCACCCCTGCGCTAGACTATTTGCCTGGCCTTTTCGGCTCGGCTCCCAGTCAGTAGTATATCAGTATTTACATTGGTGACAGTCCATTCGCGTTGAGAAAATAGTGACGTCATCGTTGTCACTCGGTTTAGCCACGTCTGTTTACCCGTAATGACTGTCAAAGGTTTAAAAATGACGGCCGCGACCAACAGTATGACGTGACGAGACACGGTTGAGTCTCGATAGATTAAGACGATCATATATCTACAGGCTGACCTCGGCAAGCGTTGCTTAACCTTGGAAACCGACCCGATTGGTTATTATTATTATTCTAGCCACAAGCTACTCTGGACTGTACAAGATTTATTTTAAGAAAAACTTGAAAGATGACAGTTAGCATAGTTATGAACAAGTTGTGGAAAAGTAAACAAAAAAAACTGCAGAAAGAATAAAAGAATTTGTAAACGAAAATTGAAAAATAAATTAAAGACGGTTCTCCTTAAGGTCGTAAGATGTGAAAATACCCACTAACTTATTTTTTTTTTTAGATTTTTTAAATACCTAGATTGCATTTAAACCAATTGTTACAAATAAGCACTAATCCCGCCGACAAAATATTACGCAGTTTGATGGGTTTATAAAACGTATAAAAAATGTATAGAGAAGCTGAATTTTTTTTTATGATTTTAGTATCATCAATAGTGTATTTTTGATAGGCTATATTGGCGTCTCAGCTTTGCCAGTCTAACACAAATCATTTTATAAAAGCACAATGAAATATTTGCCAGTCCAAATGCAGCCCATCTGCGTACAAGGTGATAATGTCAGATGTCTTAATAATAATAGCTAAAAAAAAGTGTAGTACAGAATGTTGCTTCTCTACGGGTTCTTTTTAATGTTCATTTTTCCGAAGCTACCAGACAAGCCGCGGCCTGGAAGAGAAGAGAAATAATGGGTTATAATATGAATAATCTCTGTATTATGTATTCTTTTTAACTTCAAGCTTTATAGCTAAATTGGCGGGATGGTTCAAAAGGGTTACCTTAGCCCTGGAATGCAAAGGACAACTGAAGGAACACGGGTGGAATTTAGTCAGAGTCAAAAGACTAATACTCTCTACTCTCGCTTCACCCAGAGCTAGAGAAGTTATTTGATGATATTAAAATGGTAATTCTTACTCAATAAAACATATGAGGTCTTTACCTATGAAATTGCTGTTTTATAAAACGGGTTGCTTTGAAGTATTATATATTTGGATTGACTTGGAATTATAAGTCTTTTTATTAAAGGTGCGTTATTATTTTTTCGTAACTAGGTATTTATTGCTTTCTTTGTGTTTAGTAATTTCTGTAATATCGCAGTAACTTTAATATAAAGTTTATTTGAACTTATAATTATAAATCAATCCAAAAATATAACACTTCAGTGTTATATCCTTGGATTGATCTCTCTCTTCAAGTTTGTTACTTCTTCATGCTCGAACGACTGAACAGATTTCTATGAAACTTGGTACATGAGTAAACCATGTCCTGGAATAGCACATAGGACTTTTTTTTACTATCACATGAGCAGAGCTACTAGCAGCATCATCATCATCATCCTGCCCTGGTCCCGTGTTATTACGTTATTTGGGTTCGGTACAACACGTTATTTCTTCCATTTCTACTGGTAGCAGCTCGTCAAAAGTAAAGCTATAGCTTTGGAAAAATCTAAGATTATCGAATCTTCCCACATCATGAAAGAAAACAACGGCAAAATAATATATTATGTTTAAAAAAATATTATATGAATATATACCTCGTCCTGCTCCTATGGACAGCGCAGGGAAGTCTTCGTCAGTCAATTCGGGAGCTGGACGGATGTTCTTTGAGTCTGTAAACATAATAAAGTTACAATTTGTAACATACGTCAAATAATATATAACCTAATATAAACTATAGGAGCAGTGGTTTCAGAGTGGTAACGGTCCCGACTTACAAGCTGTAGGTCGCGTGTTCAAACCCAGCCAGTGAGCCAGGTGCCTTACTTTGTGTAATTTATTTCATCACCACTGCTCTCAAAACGATGATGGAAAACATCGTGAGGAAACTGGCATGTCCTAAAATCAAAAATTCGAAGATATGTGACATCCACCAAACCGCACTGGGCCCGCGTGGTGGATTACGGCCCATTCCCTCTCCTGGAGAGGAGACCTGAGTCCCACCAGTGGGAACATTATAAAGCTGATTATGCTATATGCTAGACTAATAGAAACTATAGTCTATTCGCGATAAGAAAATAGTGACTCATCAACACAACTGCAAAGTAAAGGTATACATTCTTATTGGGGTCAAAATTAAACCAGACACACAGTATTTCTGAATATTAATATTAAGAAATCATTTTATAATATAGCCAGAATCGTTAGAATTATCACTTTTATTACTATAAATAGGTAAGGTATTCATTTTTTAAATTGTTAAAAGATGCGTCCGTACTGCACGGCCGTTATATTTTGGCGACTCCGAACTTTGCGCAGAAGGCTGCGCACGAACGTTTTTTAGGAACAAAATGGTGGCATGAGGCGACGTGCGCTGGGTGAAGGTCTAGGCTAGAGATTGACTCTATGTAAACACAATCGACTCTTTATTCAATCAAATATATCGCAATCGATTTTTATCGATTTGGAATTTATTAATTTTTGTTTCTATGAGATATTGAACGGAATAGATTTACAAACATAGTGAATGTTGTCGTTAGTAAACGAGATTTCGACTTTAATGAAAAAAAAATATATATAATTTCTTGGTTGAAAGACATGATTTAGTTAAATATCAGTTATTTATAAACAACTACTAGAATAACGATTGTTTGAGAATATTTTAAACATCCATAGAAAATTGAACATAAATATATTTTTATAACTTAATTTAAATCGATTTGAAAAAATATCGATTAAACAACACCATCAGACACGCGTATTGGACATCTCTCTTCAGTAACTTCGTAAAGCCTCGTACTTATTCGGCAATGTTCGGTACGCAGTAATATGTCTCACTCACACATTAGCATTGGTGTTATTTTCGTGTCGCTGTCTCTGTCTTGAGCACAGGCGGTGACAAAAGTTTTCGTTGGTTGTTATTATTATATTGTTAAGTTTTTTCTGTAGTGTTACGTTTGTTTCTTTATTTTTGTAGCTTTCTGTCTCAAAGTGTTTTAATATTTATTTTATTTGTACTTGGTCCCTGTATTGGTAAATTTTTATTCGTAATTTGGTTTAAAAAAAAAATGTTCATAACAGTTTTTTTACAAGTGTACATGCACTAAAGTACACAGAGCCTATGTTCACGGTCGCCAAGTTACAACGGCCGTATTGTACTGTCTAATTAGTCAAGGGGCGTGGCTAAGCTGAGTCACAACGATCTCTTAGCGCGATTCTGCTATAATACTATTAAAATTGTGGTAACTAGTGGGTAAACTGACCCGATTAGCATAATATAGCATAATCAGTCTCTAACTAAACCGCCCTAAGTCAATACGAAGCCTGTAAAACAATATAGGTAAAAGGAATCATTGAATTTTTATCAACTCAGTGAATTAATAACCTAAATCGATAAAGCGAATGGTGCGCATACGCATGCGACTTACATAAGTACCTAACTCGTGGCACTACGACTGGTTTTATGCACTTTACGTGTATAACATGATTGCTTTCTTTTTTTTTTAATTAGAGATACATATAATGGAGAACAAGTTATTGATGAATAGTACTTTATAAGTGCACACATCCACGGGATTGGAACTTATATAGAACGATCAAAAAGTAACGGTGTAAATTTCAAAATGTGACGTCACGAAACTTGTAATTTCACCCAAAGAGTTTTTCCCCAAAGTGTGACATTGTCACACAATGTCACACTTTGGGGGGTCAACCCCCTTCCTACTCCTAAACCTGTGATGATATAAATAGCCCCCATGAAAAAGCGGTATGGTATGCACTTACAGTCGGTTTGAGGCATACGCAGTGGAGCATGGGTCCGCTTCTCTTTTCGTTTATCTGGAATAAAGATACAGTACATATAGTTACTGACGATTATTTAGCAGTCGTCGCAAATAGCGACACGTCGAGGACCCCAAGTGGCCATACACCTGCACTTTGGACGACTTAATGAGTTGCCACCGACGCTGTGGTTAACGTAGCCACCTAGTGGGCCCAAACAAGTTAACCTTTTGATCGCCATCGTCAAACATGACAAAGAAAGACGTGTCCACCACGCCACGGTCACGATTATATGACAGTTTGAAAGATGAAATCGTAGTTTGGCATCGAGAACACGCTTTTGCATAAATTGGAAATGTAATGAATAAAGTGAGCCCCGGCACTCATAACACAAATTTATTCTTAGTTTGGGCGCCAGAGGTAGATAGATATAACCTGAGATTATGCAACTTTAGTAAATTTCAAAATAAATAAATTATTATACGTATTATTATTACGCTTTTTTGACCTTGCGGTCAAAAGGTTTAGTTTACTATCGACTCGAAAAAAGAGAAGTTGAGCCATATTAAACTTACGTTCAGCTAAACTGGTAGCAGTTGAGTTAAGACTCTGTTCGAGGAACGAATCGTTGGCAGTTGTGTTGCAAGAAGACGAGGGTCCCTGCAACCAAAAATATTAATTTGAAGAAAGAATTGAAAATAATAACCTCTGCCAGCGGCATCGTGATAGTAGAAAATATTTATATAACTTAGATAACTCAGTGATAAAACAGAAATCTACTGGTGAAAGATTTTTATTTTATTGGTCCAGTAGTTATTGAGTTTATTCATTAGTCTACACAAATATTATAAGGAGGTAGTATGTTTAAATGTTTTTTTGTTTGTAGGAGGAAAGTCTCTGAAAGTACTGGTCCGATTGCGAAAATTTTTCAACTTATACAAAGCTGCTTTATTCCTGAGTAACATAGGCTATATTTTATGTATGCGGGCAAAGTCGCGGGCAAAAGCTAGTATTGAATAAGGAGTATGTAGAATATTTGAAATGCCCTGTTAAGAAACAGCCACACAGAAAAAAATCCTCTCTTCTTACTCGACGACTACATGCAAATGCAAGGAAACCTTGTGTTTTGAATGCGTGCCAGTGTCAGTCGATCGGCATGCGGCAGAAAAATATATAAACGAAATCGGTAATCTAAGTTTTGTGGTAACCAAGGGAAATAAGGATTAATTTCTAAATGTATAGATAGTTACAGCAAATCCAGCAACAGTTGGTCCAGACCAGGCCTTCCTCGAGTCTCTGAATTTCATGATACCCTGCAAAAAAAATACATCATAGATGGTTTAAAATTATAGGAAAATCACAAGCGTAACCAATATCCGAGAGATTCTATTATTATGCAATTAAATCGCAATACTAGTAATAAAGTTAAAATAGTATTGTTTAAAACTTTAGAAATACACGCTAGTGTTTATGGTGAAAGTGCCAGGGTAACCCGCCAAATTCATCACAACATTTAGGGCCTATGCACACCACATTTTTTAAACGCACCGTTGACGCGCACGAGTCAGATGCAGCTTGTAGACCTTTAATAATATAAAAGCGCGCCGTCGACGCCCGTTTCTAAACCGTGGTGTGCACAGGCCCTTAATACAAGCCTCTCAGTTTGTCTAACCCTATTGAATGATTATTTAGAGGTATGAGCAACAGAGTGTAAAGTTCCACATACCTCCGTTGATAAGCGAGGATTCTCCGACCAGACGAGTTTTGTCTGATTCGGGCAACTGCCCAAGAAACGATTTCGGGCTGTTGTATAATTATGTTCAAATGCCGCGGATAACTCTAATTGCGCGATGCAGGATTTCGTAGTTTAGTTTCTATGTGACGCCATAGATGTCGCTTCAGTTATTTCGTGAAAGTCATTCAATAAGGTTAGCTGAACTAAGACGGTTGTATTTATGATTGGAATTCCGTAAATAAATACGTGTTACGATATCAAATTATATTTCAAGCACCATACAACTTGACAATGATCTGTAAAAACTTAAGAACATTTGAATTTGGCGGGCTACCCCCCCCCCCCATATGTAGGTAGTTTAGTCATCTGTAGATACAATCTGAAGAAGGTTTATTTTCGTACTATAATGTATAGGGCGAATTGTTCAAATGGACGTGGATGACCAAATCTGTCATAATTGTGTATTATGTGTTTTTCCGATATTTTTACCTCAATTAGGGAAACTATTGGATGGTGTGGTCGGTTATTTTTTTTTAGAGTCCCATACCCAAAGGGTAAAAACGGGACCCCATTGCTAAGACTCCACCGTTTGTCTGTCACCAGACTGTATCTCATGAACCGTGATAGCTAGACAGCTGAAATTTTCACAGATGATTCATTTCTTTTGCCGCTATAATAACAAATACTAAAAATAGAATAAAATAAATATTAGAGGTTTAAGTATGAAATTGCCGTTTTTTAAAACGCGTTACTTTTATCTTTGGATTGATTTGGAAACATAAAATCAAATAAACTTTATATTAAAGGTACCTACGTTATATTGTTTTCGAAATTAGGTATTTATTGGTTGTCTTTGTGTTTTGTATTTTCTGTAATATCGTAGTACTATATATTTAAACCTATTATTTAGGTGGGGCTCTAGCCCTAAAACAAACGATTTTTTTTTGCCTATTTTTTACTATGGACGGGAAGGAACCCTTCTTGCGCGAGTCCGACTTACAGTTGGCCGACTTTTTTTTGTTAAGTCAACAGGTGTTTACACCAAAATTGATCCCGAAATGTTCATTCTTTCGTCTTTTGAGTTTCTTTTTCGCTATTCGTCATTGTTTCGGATTTTGCCATCCAATATAATCTTGTCCTGATCTCGATCCCCAAGTTGGTTCACTTACCTCAACATCATACTCGACGGGCACATGTTGTCCAGGGACGATCGGGATGCCCACAACTGGGCAACAGCTGTCCAGAATCGTGAATGCCCAGCGTTTGGTGCGCGAAGTGGTACATTCTACCGACTTGTCATTGGATTCGTGGTGCTGGTGGATAAAAGGGGACTTTTATTAGTGGGCGACAAAGTGAAATAAATACTATTTTAGTCGTTACGGCATCGTCATCATCATTGTGACTTGTTTGCTGGGAGATGGATAGATGTGTCGTGTGTGTGTGGTTTTGTGAGAAGATGGATGAAAAATAAGTAAACATTGTTTCATTTGTATTGTGGGATATTTATTTATTTATTTTATAATTTATGTACACACAAATACGAAGAAGAAGATAGGTATCTAAATATAAATTTTGTACAAAGGTACTGCTTATTTCGAAAAGAAATTTCTTCCAGCAGACCTGCGAAAGGAGAGATTAGAAAAGAAGTAGACTGTAGTGTGTAGAAAATAAGCAAAGAAGAGTTTGTGAAATCTTAAATTAAACTAATAAATACTTATATAACATAAATACCATACACTAAAAATAAATACATAATATATATATAAATAAATGATATGATATATTATTTTAGTCGTAATGTATAATTATGTATTTTCTTTTTATTTCTAAATTATGTTGTTTTTTATTCTTCAATGTGTATGGATTTGTTATTAGGTTATTATTGTTTTATTAATTGTATTTTTTTTTAGTTTGTAAGTTTCTACTGTACAACGTCTTGAACATCCTCCGTAACGTTGTACAAGTGCTTGTAAATAAATAAATATTTCATCCGAAAGTCGTTCAATGTTGGACATTGAACGACTTCGGATGCCAGTTTTGTTTGTAAGCTTCACGCAGGCGTACACCAAGCGTATCATGACGAATACGCGTCTATAAAGCTTTAGTAGCACGTTCTCCAATAAAGGTTCGCCATCCCTGTCCTAGTCGTTCTATGCAATCCCGAGCTTGAGTTAGATATTAGTAGACTATAATGCCACGAAAGTAACACGTAAAGAATAAAATGATAAGACAAATAAAACATCTGTTGCTAAAAAGGAAATGTAGACTGGGTAGGGAACCACTCAGCCCAGACAGTTTATGAGAAGAGTAAGAGAAGCGAACCTGGTAACTTAGGGAACTCCGGCAAGGAAAGGTCGTGTTAGATTTCTAGAAATAGGAGCCCCGCTTTCTTACGGCCGTCGTCGTTAGTAGAGTGCAACTAAAAATTCGGTATTGTAGGCATAGTATGACTAAGCAAATATATATAATTTCATACATTGCCTAACATTTTAGGAGTTCTTTAGAATGTCTGATTATACAATTTGCCGGTAACGTGTGTATTAAAAACGCGTAAGTGCTCATACAGACGAGCGGCACGTCGCTAACGGCAGAGGTAACTGCAGCCGTCGACCTATAGTGACACTTGACACACGTTAAGTGTGGAAATCATCTAATGACTTCTGAGTGGGAGGGCGTGTCAGACTTTTACTGACTAAAACCACACCTGTGTCCTTCAGTTGCCCTTTGCGTTCTAGGTCTACGGGTTTCCTTTTCAGAAATTCCCCGCGGTCCTAGCTAGCGGGCATCGGCCCTGCTGGCCCCCTAATGTTTGCTGACATCTTCTTGAGGACCGCGTGGATGACTGGGCTCGGTCCGGTCAATTACCGGACGGCCGGACAGCAAGCTACCTATTGCTCGAGGTCCGCAAGCCCGCGTCTACCGTGGCTGGTAGCCGGGCAGAATCTCGGCGGCTGGGGCGTGAGGACATTCGTTCCCTCACACGTGCGGCCTTCTCCTTCGGATGCACACGACGGCTGCCACTGATCTTCAAAGTTGGAATATCGACGGCGGTGCGATCGACGTGTCAACAGCTGCCGTTACCTTTCCCGTCGGCAACATGTCGCTACTGTGTATGAGCTCTTAAGACAGTTTTTAACTGTGTCATATTATATTATAATTATTAATCGTATTCCTTAGAGCTTACCTCACACCCCAAACCTGGGTTATACTTGAACGGGTCCTTCTTCAGCTGAACCAGTGCCAGCGACTCCTTAGGGAACCCCTCATTTGAACGGTTCCTGATATTGTTGATAAGGTGGAAGAAAAGGGTGTCGAGTTTATACACCCGGAATATAAATTCATCCTCCCCTGAAAATAATAGAAGCAATAAGTAAAATAATTCCATCACACTAATATTGTCTTTGAATTTATATATTCATGTGAAAATTCAAAGACATGTGACATCCACCAAACCGCACTGGGCCTGCGTGGTGGATTACGACCCATTCCCTCTCCTAGAGAGGAGGCCTGAGTCCCAACAGTGGGAACATTATAAGGCCGACTATGCTATGCTAATATTGTATTGTGTTGTTTTGTCTGATATTCTTTTTTTTTACTATTTCGTTCTATTCTATTACAAAGGCAAACGTTTAAACGGTGGAATTAAAATTTCAACCAAATCAGATGAAATTTGGACATTGCTTTTATTCCGACAGTAAGTATTCCCTTTCAATATTTTTTTTACTAATACGCGGGCGAAGCAGCTGGCAGAAGCTAGTAGCATAATCAGCCTTATCCCACTGCTGGGACACAGACCTGCTCTCTTGGAGAGTGAATGGGCCGTAGTCCACCACGCGGGCCCAGTGCGAGTTGGTGGATGTCACATGCCTTCAAATTTTTGGTTCTAGGACATGCCAGTTTCCTCACGATGTTTTCCTTTACCGTTTTGAGAACAGCGGTGAAGAAATAAATTAATTTTGAACCCGCGACCGCGCTAGGTTCAAATTTCAAATTCAAATTCAAAAATTCAAATTCAAAGCATTTATTTCAAATAAACCATTTACAGGCACTTTTGAAATGTCAAGAAGTCAGTCAGTCAGAAAAAATGATGCTAATTGCACATTCCAAAGCGTAGATCTCTATGGAGAAGAATGTGCAAGAAACTCCATGGACACTCTTTTCAATCGTGTTTTGCAATTACAAATATGTCTGTTACATGTTTCTTGTCGCTATCATGTGAGAACAATGTCAATAAAGTAAAAATAAAAACTAAATATAGATATTAAAATAGCAACTGGCAGCTAAGAGATGACCAGTCTCAACTGACAGCGCCCGTTCACGGACCTGACGCGAATATTAGCACCACTCAGCTCAACCATTTTAAAGGGAACCGAATGATCCAACACACGCGCCACCATCAGTGAGACATTTGAGTGAGCATGACAAACTCTCAACTGCCATGCTCATTTATGTCAAACAGGACCAATAATAACCTACAAACCATAAAATAGCTCCATGGTACTCACATTTACAAACTTTGAAAAAAAAAATGCTTCTACATTATACAATACAATAATAATTAACAACAATAATATTTTACAGATTATAGTTTCAAAACTAATCAATTTGTACACCCCGGTGGTAGTGGAGCTGGACCAGCATTGAGCCAAGCATTTTTATCTTGAATATAATCCTCCAACTTATAATATGCTTGCCTGCATAGTGTGCGTTTAATACAAGATTTAAATTTCGTTTCATTGAGTTCTAATATTTGTGGAGGTATTTTGTTATAACATTTCAAACAGTACCCCATGAAAGAAGAGGCCACTTTAGCCAGTCTAAAACCTGGTTGAACTAATTGGTCCCTATTTCTTGTAAGATAATTATGTCTATCGCCTCTTTTGCTAAAAAGATGAAGATTTTTTCTAACGTACATGATGTTTTCATAGATATATTGACAAGGCACCGTCAATATGTTAATATCCTTAAACAGTTCCCTTAGAGAATCGCACCGGCGGAGATTGTAAATAGCTCTGATAGCTCTTTTCTGTAGAATAAAAATTGAGTCGATGTCTGCAGCCCGTCCCCATAGTAGGATACCGTATGACATGATACTATGAAAATAACTAAAATATACTAGTCTAGCGGTATCAACATCCGTAAATTGGCGGATTTTTCTAACAGCATATGCAGCTGAGCTAAGCCGTCCCGCAAGAGATGTTAAATGAGGACCCCATTGTAGCCTTGAGTCAAGCGTAATCCCTAAGAAAACCGTTTTATCGACAAATTCTAATTTCTCATTGTTCAATATTATGTCACAATTACTACTCTTAACATTCGGTAAGGAAAATCTTATGCATTTCGTTTTTTTCCCATTTAAAACTAGATTATTAGCAGTGAACCACTTTTGGACCTGCAGTAGGGCGTTATTTTCGTCATCAAGATTATTAGTCTTTCTATTTATCTTGAAAATCAAGGAAGTATCGTCGGCAAACAACACCATATTAAGTTTGTTTTGCAACAAATAGGGTAAATCATTTATGTAAACTAAAAATAAAAAAGGACCTAAAATTGAACCTTGGGGTACCCCCATTTCCACATTTAATCTAGACGAATTGACACCGTTTATCTGAACTAGTTGCTGTCTGTCATTCAAATAAGATTTTAATAAGCTTAACGCTGTTTTGCCTAGTCCGTAATGCTCCAGTTTCAGGAGTAATGTTTCATGAACCACACAATCAAACGCCTTAGACAGGTCGCAGAAGATGCCTATAGCATCTTGTGCCTCTTCCCACGCATTAAAAATGTGTTTTAGTAAGGAGACACCAGCGTCAGTTGTACAACGTCCTTTGGTAAAACCATACTGTTTATCGTGCAAGATGTTATTCGTGTTAAAATGATGAAGCATTTGATTTAACATTACCTTTTCAAATATCTTGCTAAAAACCGGCAACACGGAAACTGGCCTATAATTATTAGTGTCTTTACTATCCCCGGATTTAAAAAGTGGTATCACTTTACTGTATTTCATTAGATCTGGAAAGACTCCTTGATCTATACACAAATTAAATATTAAGGCTAAGTACGGCGCTATAGTCTCAATTATTGAGGTACAAACTTTGATAGACATACCCCATAGATCTTCAGTCAATTTAACCTTTATTTGTTTAAAAGCTTTTATTACTGTTACGGGGTTTATATGTTTAAAATTAAATTCAGTTGAGCAGGCTGCAACGTTCGCCTGTAATAAACCAAAAGCATGCAATGGCGCCGAATTTAGGGCTTCAGTAGTTTTAATTGGTATACTAGCAAAGAAATTAACAAATTCTTCTGCAACTAGTTTATTATCGCTAATAACACCATGATGAGTCTTCAATGTGTAATCATTGTTATGTATTTTGTTCCTGTTGGTTTCATTATTTATGATTTTCCAAACAGTTTTTATTTTATTATCTGCTGATTTAACTTTGTTGCTAATGTATAAGGCCTTAGCTGCCTTACAAGTATTTTTAAACATTTTTGAATATGTAGCAACATACTTATTAAAAGTTTCAGTGTTAATAATAGGCTTAAGGCCATACAGCTCAAAAAGTCTTTCCCTACTTATTCTAATTCCTTTAGTTGCCCAGTCACTAAATCTAAACTTAGGGCAGATACTTTTTGTACTTTTCTCAAAAGTCTTATTAAACTCGGTTTGAACTATTGAAAAAAAATCGTTATATAAAATATTACCATTGTCCACTGCAAGGTTCCAATTTCCTAACTTGCTAATTAAAGTGCTGTTAAATTTATTTAGTTTACCGGATGTTATTGGTCTAGATTGTATCTGCACTTGTTGTATTGGTATGTTGGATTCAAAATTTACCAATAGACCGCTATGATCAGAGGGCAGATAATTTACAATGGCCTTTTCTAAATAGTTGCAGCAACAAAAAACATTATCGATACATGTAGCAGTAGTAGTTGTAGTTCGAGTTGGTTCTATAAACACATTTGATAAATTAAATGATTTGAAGAGATTTAATAATCTACTGCTATCTGAATAATTTTCTAAAATATTTACATTAAAGTCTCCACAGACTATTACTATTTTGTTACCAGTTGCAAGTTTTGCCATAACATCTTCCATGACAGACTCAGGTTTGACTCGTAAGTCGGGGTCGCTACCACTCGGCCACCACTGCTCCAGAAGCTAGTACCTACTTAAGGGGAAAGCTATGGCCGAGTGAGGCCATGTTCCATCAGATGGCGCTAAACTCAATTTTTTTTAGTTTATATTGTTTTTAACGTATGGGAGCATTATTGAGTCAAGGAAATGGTATTTGGTAAATTCGGACACTGTTGAAATTGGTCAAATTATTACCTCAAAATCCACCTAATTCTGACTAAGTGATTCTTCGGGCATATAGTCCGAAGACTCAGTCTTCAATAGTCTTCATATGAATAGAAGATTAAAAATTAAAACCGTTTATCGTAAAGCCCATATTTACACATGACATTTCAGCGTAATATAATCCATATTCACAAAACGATTCATTGAACCTGTTGCAGACAAGGCACGAAACTGCGGTTTCAGACTTTGAACTTGATCCACACATTCTTATCCTGTGTCTAAACATGGCTGGCTATCGTTCTGTATCACATCTATACTAACCAATGGTATGTATCAAACTACACAGGTGTGTTAAGATTTGCACAGTCCCATTATTTAACCAAACCAAGAACCAAGGTTACCGATATAGCCCGAAAATTGAGCTGAGTGGTCCGATAGAGCAAAGGTTATTACCTCGCTATAACACTTTTTACGACAGTTGTGCGCAAAATTATCAAGACCAGATAAGCTCCTTGGTCTAGTTGGCTGGTTGGTTGTTGGTAATTGCTAACTTGAGATTGTGATTGAGAAGTAAAATTTCAAGTTGGTTGTCTAATTCTGAGATTGTGATTGAGAAGTAAAATTTCAAGTTGGTTGTCTAATTCTGAGATTGTGATTGAGAAGTAAAATTTCAAGTCGGTTGTCTAATTCTGAGATTGTGATTGAGAAGTAAAATTTCAAGTTGGTTGTCTAATTCCTAACTTGAGATTGTGATTGAGAAGTAAAATTTCAAGTTGGTTGTCTAATTCCTAACTTGAGATTGTGATTGAGAAGTAAAATTTCAAGTTGGTTGTCTAATTCTGAGATTGTGATAGAGAAGTAAAATTTCAAGTTGGCTGTCTAATTCCTAACTTGAGATTGTGATTGAGAAGTAAAATTTCAAGTTGGCTATCTAATTCCTAACTTGAGATTGTGATTGAGAAGTAAAATTTCAAGTTGGCTATCTAATTCCTAACTTGAGATTGTGATTGAGAAGTAAAATTTCAAGTTGGCTATCTAATTCCTAACTTGAGATTGTGATTGAGAAGTAAAATTTCAAGTCGGTTGTCTAATTCTGAGATTGTGATTGAGAAGTAAAATTTCAAGTTGGTTGTCTAATTCTGAGATTGTGAATGAGAAGTAAAATTTCAAGTTGGTTGTCTAATTCCTAACTTGAGATTGTGATTGAGAAGTAAAATTTCAAGTTGGTTGTCTAATTCCTAACTTGAGATTGTGATTGAGAAGTAAAATTTCAAAGTCAAAAGTGTATCTATTTTGTTAATAACATAATATCTATGTTGAAATCCCCACATAGCAATATCTTTCTATTCCTTTCAGTAAAGTTTTTTTTTAGTAAAGTCTCTAAGCTATCACAGAATAAATTGAAATTTGATATCGTTGGCGGCCTATATAAACAAATAATAACAAAATTTTGTTTAGATAACTCGATTGCACAATATTCTATGAGTAATCCCTATAATAGACAATTTTTCCATCTCTATCAAAACAATAAATTCGTAACAAGTTATGAATAATTTGCAGGAGCCTCCTCGCTTGTGTTCTTTTCTTGTTATGCTGCGGTATTTGTCACTTTCAAAGTTCGTACGGTACGGCCGACGTAACATGGCGAGCCTAAACATAGGCTCTGCGAAATTTAGCGCATGTACACTCGTAAAAAACTTTTATTGACATTATTTTTTTTAAACCAAAATACGAATAAAAAATTACTAATACAGAGACCAAGTACAAATAAAATAAATATTAAAACACTTTGAGACCAATATCTACAAACATAACTTATGAATTTAAGAAACAAATCTAACATTACACAAAAAACTTAACGAAAACTTTTGTCACCGCCTGTGCTAAGACAGAGACAGCGACACGAAAATAACACCAATGCTAACGTGTGAGTGAGACATATATAAAAATATATTCATATTCAATTTATAATGGAGGTTTAAAATATTTTCAAACAGTAATTATTCTAGTGGTCGTTTATAAATAACTGATATGATTTAACTAAATCATGTCTTTCAACCAATAATATTTTATTTTTATTTTTATTAAAGTCAAAAAGACTGGCCTATATCTCGTTTACTAACGACAACATTCAGTTTTTTTTTTTTTGAGGTGGGAAAATCATCTTATGACAAATCTCGCTCTTGGGCGGAGCGAGAGATAGTGTCAGACTTTTACTGACTAAAAACCCACTCCTGTTCCTTCTTTGCCTTCGTCCCAGGGCCCCGGGTTTCGCTTTCACACTACCCATGGCCCCAGTAGGCTTCGACCCTGCTGGGCCCCTACGATTTGCTGACATCTCCCTGAGGCGCGCGTGGAACAATACGCGCCGTCGACGACTTAGGCTCGGTCCGGATGGTTACCGGACGATCGGACGGCGAGCCACCCATTGCTCGCCGTCCGCAAGCCCGCGCCTACGGTGGCCGGAAATCGGGATCGGAATCCCGGCGGCGGTTGAGGCGTGAGGACCCTTGCCTCACGCGATCGGCCGCCTCCTTTGCTAGCATTACTGCTTCGCAGAAGGAGGCGACCGCCTGCCACTCCTCCTCGCTCCGAACCATGGCCTGTACCAAGGCCCGGCGCGAGAGTTCGCCGCCGCCGATCGCCCCCACGAGGACACGGCGTTGCTCTGCCCAAGCGGGGCACACCTCCACCGTGTGCTCCACCGTGTTCTCCGGGCGCTCCACACAGTGGCGACACCCGGGCGTGTCTCCGCACGAATCCGGTGCAGGAACTTTCCGAACTTACCATGTTCGGTGAGAACCTGCGTCATGCGGAAGTTGAGGACGCCGTGAGGTCTTTCCAACCACGCCTCAAAGAGGGGACTTACCGCCATAATTGTGGCGTGAAGAAGAAGACAAACATAGTGAATGTTTGGGCATTCACTATGTTTGTCTTCTTCTTCTTTTCGTGTCGATGATGATACTCTAAATTTTATCTGACCAGTATTTGGTATTCTCAAACTCAAACTATGTTTGTAAATCTATTTCGTTCAATATTTCATAAAATATAAACAAAAATTAATAAATTCCAAATCGATAAAAATCGATTGCGATATTTGATTGAATAAAGGGTCGATTGTGTTTACATAGAGTCAATCATGCCACCATTTGGTTCCTAAAAAACGTTCGTGCGCAGCCTTCTGCGCAAAGTTCAGGCTCGCCAAGAAACGTCGGTCGTACTGTAGTTGATTTTAAATGTTCCGTTGTTATTGTTCAGAAATTTTAAGTTGAATAGTATTTAACACTTGGATAACGTTCACACGCTCTTTCATTGGACTATTATAAACAGATTTGATTCATGACACCTTAAATTATTGTAAATATTTTTAAATCAATTGTAAACACGGAGCACTTTTGCTTTGATGTTAGCTGGATAGCGCCATCTAGTGGGAAGGACGACATATTATGTCGACTATAACCATGACTATTATGTCGTAGGCAAATCGAAGGTAAGTGATGTACTCGCCATTAACATTAATGCCTAGTCATCTCCAGTCCAGAACCATGAAAACATCGTCCATTGCGGCCGTGAATAGTTTCGGAGAAATTACGTCTCCCTGCCTCACACCCCGCTGCAGGAGGATAGGTTTCGAGGTCGGACTGATATAGTGGCATTTTCATATTCGTTTCGTTCGATGTACCGTTAGTCAATTTGGCACCGTTGAAGAGACTGCAGCACAGCCCTACTCCTCGGTCTTCTGTATAACCTGCTGTAGCGTATTTATGTGGTCTATAGTGGTGAAGCCTTTTCAGAATCCGGCTTGTCCGGGAGGCTGGAAGTTGTCGAACCTGCGCGCGAGACGGTTCGTGATGACTCTGGAAAACAACTTGTCGACATGGCCAAGTGAGATGGGCCTGTAATTCTTGAACAGGGCCTTGTCGCCTTTCTTAAAGAAGAGTATCACCAAACCTCTGCTTCAATCCTGTAGTGTTTTTCCCTCGACTGTGACGGAATCAAACAGCTTCTGAAGGGCCTTAAGGATCGGTTTCCCACCTGTCTTCAGGAGTTCAGCCGTAATTTCATCATTCATCACCCGACGCCTTGTTGTTTAAGCTGCTTTAGAGTCATCCTAATCTCGTACAGGCTGACGAAACTATATAATGTGTAATATTAATCTAACAGTTTAACGGGCATAAAACTTTACATTATTTCAGATCGTTACAATATAGGTATTGTATATGGCAGGGCATTGTATTCTAGTATGGGTTTCGGGTTTGTTTAGTCTATAATAAAAATGAACACTAAGATGTTTAGTTAGTACAACATCAATAGCAAAGAGCACACACCTATAAGAATTATTATCTCAGGATCTACACACCTTTTATGCTCAGTCTCTATTATAAAAGGCGAAACAGACAAATCTACGCACAGCCGAAACTTACTGAGCTCAGGGCACAAGGCTTCCTTTTATGACGTACGCAAGCACTAAAAAAAGGGGGATTGTCTTTGTATGCAAAATCTTACTCTATCTTGGTCAATATATTTAAACTTATCACGAATAGTAACGTAACTACATAATAAAGACCGACATAAAATTTTCCAAATCGAAAAATTAATGCACACGCGCGAAGCTGGGACGAACAGCTAGTTACTACATAATATACGATTTTGCCGCCCAATTGTGCCGATAAATGCTTGATTTGATCAGATACACTAGAAATAACTGTTTACCGAGACTATTTTTAGCTGCTGAAGATTTTAATTGCATTAAGTAGAAAAAGGTATCAGTAAAACGTGATAACAAATATAAAAAAATGTAAAACAAACGATTATTGTCGTAAGTTTTGGGAGTGTTGCCAAAATTGTTGCTTATTACATGAGTTTATAAAAATTATGTAAGCATAGCATAAGCATAATCAGCCTTATAATGTTGCCACTGCTGGGACTCAGGCATCTCCAGGAGAGGAAATAGGCCGTAATTCACCACGCGGGCCCAGTGCGGATTTGTGGATGTCACATGTGGCCTAGAGGTCCAGAACAGATTGGAGAGTGTTGGCCTGAAATTGGGTAGAACCAAAACAGAGTACTTGTTCTGCGATTTCGGCGGTCTCTCCAATCTAGTGCCTTTAGCTCTCGCCGGAACGCCCATACCGATCTGTCCCGACTTTCGGTACCTCGGGTCGCTCGTCCAAGAAGATGGTGAGGTAGACCGAGACGTAACACATCGGATTAACGCAGGATGGATGAATTAGCGCCAGGTCATACGAACAACTTGTGACCCACGGATGCCCCTCAAGTTGAAGGGTAAAATCTACAAGTCCGTGATAAGGCCTGTCATACTGTATGGATCAGAATGTTGGGCTGTGAAAATGACGGATGAAAAAAGATTGCAAGTAGCGGAGATGAAAATGTTAAGATGGATGTGTGGTGTGACAAAAATGGATAAAGTGAGAAATGAGTAGGAAGTTTGAAAGTGGCGCCAGTGAATGAAAAGTTGAAAGGGAATCGTTTATCCTGGTATGTTCATGTGAAGAGGAGGGATGAAGCGCATGTTGCTAAAAGAGTTATGAATTTACATGTGGA
Organism: Mythimna pallens; assembly: GCA_961205895.1. Lineage (NCBI taxonomy): Eukaryota > Metazoa > Arthropoda > Insecta > Lepidoptera > Noctuidae > Mythimna > Mythimna pallens. The sequence continues at coordinate 19,834,053 of OY540837.1, forward strand.
TGGATGGAGAGGGAGAGGGAGGCCAAAGAAAAGATGGATGGATTGTGTGAAGAGTGATATGAAAAAAAAGGGAGTTAGTGATAGCGTGACGAGTGACAGGACAGAATGGAAGAATAAAACGTGACAAGGGCAGGAAGATATATATATACATGTCTTTGGATTCTTGGTTCTAGAACATGCCGGTTTCCACACGATGTTTTCCTTCACAGTTTTGAGAGCAGTGGTGATGAAAATAAATTACACAAAGTAATGTGCCTGGCTGGTTTTGAACCCGCGACCTACCACTCATAAGACGGGGCCGTTACCGCTCGGCCACCACTGCTCAAACCGAACCGATTTTAATGAAATTTGGTACGAATACGCATGTTATAAGCATAGGTTAAAAAAGTTTTATAGAAAGAGAGAGAGAGTGATTTTTACAACTTTCTATAAAAAAAAAAATCTCTGTCCTTCTAAATTCTTTTTCTAAAGTAAATCTCATTTTAAAACTAAAAACCATAAGATATTCTTGATAAAAGGGAACAATGCATTACTGTGTAGGAACCTACTGTAGCTATGTACCTACGTGTAAGTCTACTGTAAGAAGTTGTAAGGAACCCCTTACCTTGTTCCTTTTCCAATTTAAATATCAGAGGACTTCTTATCAAAATAATTGTAAGGTTACTTTCTCAGAATTTTGCCACATCAATCTATAATATACTTTGGGTCAAATAACGTTCTGTCGCTCTGAAACCTGACCTTCCGAAATTCATGGCTTTAGGCATAGGACGCTGCTGATTTAATATTAGGTATTGGATCACCATACTGAACTTACAACAGGATCACCATAGACATGTATCATATATATAAGTTTTTTTGAGGTGGAAAATCATCAAACCTCCTCCTCCTAGGTGCAGCGAGAGGGAGTTTCAGACTTTTGCTGACTAAAACCCACCTGTGTTGCTTCAGTTTATTTTTACTTTCAGAGCCGCGGTGTCTTCTTGGAATAATCCCGCAGCCCTGATCTATACGGCGACCTTGTGAAATTGGACCCCAATGTGAAAATGATCTGACCAAAAATGCTTTCACCCGCGCCGTTTCAAATTTGATATAATAACATATATTGTTTATTAGTTAAAACATTGCCACACATGAATTACTCCTGTATTGTGAGTGTGATCACAAACATATAAACTCTCATACACAAGTCATTCAAACCTGGAACAATAATCTGTAGACCATACAAATATTTGTTCTGCCTATCGCTCAACTAATACGTCAATTGCGCGGTCAAAAGAAAAAAAAATTAAAAGTTATTCTTACCCGACTTCTGGCACATCTGCAGAATAAAATCTTGGACAGCCATAACCTTATCAGGCATCGTATACAATGGTGGCAAAGTCTTCACACTAGGGTCCTTCTGTTTCAGATAGTCGATGATGTTGGCAAGAATCTGCATGTAGTTGCTCTTGTTAGCCGCCTCGTCCGGCATGTCTAGACCGAGTTCGATGCTGCCTTGTTTGACGTCCGAGGCATAGCCTACAGGGATGTGACCTGTTTGGCAAGAAATTAGTTTAAAGGTTTATGTATTGCAGAAGTTTTTTGGTGCTAGATTTAATAACACAATTAAAGGAGCTGGATACAGTAGTTTTAACAGCTGTTTAATTGAATAGCCCATATAACAGCTCAGTGCTCTGGACAGCTGTTAACAAGCTACTGGCTAGTTAATTTGGGACTCTTTCTTAGCCTCGAGTTTTCAAACGTTCTGTTGTCCAGGAACTATACAGCTTTGTGTGCTGCTCGGGTGATCGCCATTTTGTCTAAGACTTAATCAACAAAAAAGAAACTTCATACATCAAAATATAGTCTGTAGAAAATTGAAATGGCGTTGGACAAGACATCACGCATAATCATAAATTGTCTATTATAACTCAAGAAAGAGGATATTTGAATCTTTTTTTTATTATTATTGATAGGCTCGCGTTTGACCACTATCTCACCTGATGGTAAGCGATGATGTGGCCGACGATGGAGCACGCTTGCCTAGAATCTTTATACCTATATGTTTCAATAATAAGGTTCAACTTAAAAATACCCTCAAGATAACAAGAGCAGCAAATGCTACGAGCCCCATGCATTGGGGCGGGGGGACAAAAAATGTAAATTTGCATATTGGTTATTATAGAACATACTTTCATTTGTGCGTAATAAAAAATATATTTTATATTATTCACATGTATAAATAGATGCTCATAACTTTTGACAAATAACATCACGTGATTGTGACGTGATTTGAACAGATGAGGAAAGCCACTTAAATTCCTGTTTTATTGTTTTCCTCCTATGTTAAAAATTATGACAAACTTAATTTGTAAACACAAACTCTTTAAAACCATCTAACAACTGGACACAGGCAAACATAATAGCCTACGGCTTGAACGTGAAAGAATGGACCTTGAATGAAATGTAGATGTCAGTTACGCCGTCTACATTGCAATCCATAATGGAGACGAAGGCCACCACACCATTCCTAGCGTTCGCTAGCAGGGTCATACGAGTCGTAGCGAAGGCCAATGGCTCTACACAATACACTACACGTGCACAAGTTCACACACAAACACCCTATTCACCCCATTTGATTGTATGCATTTCTTCCATCTACGTAAAAAAAAAACAAAATATTTTCGTACGATATTTGTTTACACATACGAATAATCTGTATCTTTAGTGCGTCAGCTGAGGGTCTTTCCACCGCTACCTACGCAGCTGATTGTTGTTTTCGTACTTTTTAATTTAAACAATCAGTTAAATTTCATCCGGCGTACTATAACTTCATTTTAAGTGTTTCTTTTACAATTTCATGCGAGCGGCTGACGCATAATACCACCTCCACCATGCATCTCACGATTTTGTTTTAGCTCTGTATGATGTTTTTTTTTTTCGGTGGGAAAATCATCTTATGACATCCCCTGCCCTTGGGCGGGGCGGGAGATAATGTCAGACTTTTACTGACTAAAAACCCACTCCTGTTCCTTCGTCGACTTTCGTACCAGGGCCGAGTCTTCCTTTCAGAATCAGACCCTTGGCCCCGACCCTGCTAGGTCCCTACAGTTGCTGACATTTCCTTGAGGCACGCGTGGAACAGCACGCGCCGTCGACGACTTGGGCTCGGTTCGAGCGGTTACCGGACGGTCGGAGGGCGAGCCACCCATTGCTCGCCGTCCGCCTACGATGGCCGGAAATCGGGATCGGAATCCCGGCGGCGATTGGGGCGTGAGGACCGTTGCCTCACGCGATCGGCCGCCTCCTTTGCTAGCATTACTGCTTCGCAGAAAGAAACGACCGCCACTCCTCCTCGCGCCGGACCATGGCCTGTACCAAGGCCCGGCGCGAGAGATCGCCGCCGCCGATTGCCCCCACGAGGACACTGCGTTGCTCTGCCCAAGCGGGGCACACTTCCTCCGTGTCCTCCGAGCGGTCCACACAATGGTGACTCCCGGGCGTTTCTTCCGCACGAATCCGGTGCAGGAACCTCCCGAACTTACCATGTCCGGTGAGGACCTGCGTCATGCTGAAGGTAAGAACACCGTGTTGCCTTTCCAGCCACTCCTCAAAGAGGGGACTTACCGCCATACATATGGCTCCGTATGATGTAAAATATTTATGGAAAAACTTTACTGACTAAAACCCTCCTGTTTTAAAACCACTATTGATGTTAGTTGAAGATAGTTTGATAGGCTTGTCTCAGATTACAAAAAAAAAAAAAAAACTGGTGTGTGTTTTTACCTGGGTTTATCATTTCATGGTAGAAATCACGAAAACCATTCGTCAAGTTGAAGCGTAGAACGGTACTCTCAGCGATTAAAAAGTTGGTCGAAGTTTTGCAGTAGCAGTTGACGTCTATCAGGTACATGTCGTCTTCATAAATGCCTGTTTCATAAAAAAATAAACAAATAAGAAAGCAATATATATTTATAAAAGGAGAAACTGACTGATTGATGTATCAACGCAAAACCGAAGCTGGTGGGACTAGGTAGGTAAAACTTTACGCAATGCTTCCTCTTATGACGTAGGCGAGCACTAAGAAAAGGGTTTCTGAAAATTCAACCAGTAAGTGGGTGAAAAGGGGGAATTTCTTTGGTATTCAAAATCTCATTTCGTGTTATTATACACTTGAAAGTTAGCTCAAATAATAACTTAAGTAAACAAAACTTGTCATAATTTATTTTCACAACTACCCCCAATTAAACAATTTAGGAGGTTTTAAAGATTGTTTGGATGTTCTTATTTCTTGGGTTAATAATAATAGGCACAACCTTGTAGCCAGGGTTATCATCAGCAACTTGCTCTGAAATACTCACTTGTGGAATCGTTAGTGCCGTACTACAAGAGCCCGACCCAGCCCCTCTAGCCAAGTTACAATCGTAACGTTGGCACCGAACGCCTCCAGTAGGCCACGCCTCCGATTCCTTTGTGTCTGATATAATTTCAACGCTCAGCCACTTGGTCAGAACTAAGGAATCGGAGGCGTGGCCTACTTGAGGCGTTCGGGACTTGACAGGAGGTTCCGTTTTCGGATTCAGGCAGAAGAAACGCTCGGGTGTCACCATTCTACGGATCGCCCGGTGGACCATACGGTGGAAGTTTCCTGCGCTTGAGCGCCGCCGTGTCTTCGTGGCATCTGTCCCAGCGGGCCTCGTCAATGGACGAGGTCATTGACGAGAAGTCCATTGGCCATTCGCGTCTCAAAGGGATGTCAGCATAATAATGCTGACATCCCTTTGAGACGCGAATGGCATAAAATCATCAAACAATCATGGCATCGAATCCTATAACCTAGTCGTAAATAAGTATATGTAACTAAGGCAGAGGACATGGGTGATAACGACAAAGATGAATCTTTTACACTTGAAATTAAACCTTCTATTAAAAAAAATACTTACTTTTGTTAATTGTTTTTGCCTTCACCATGTTTATAATATCCTTAATCTCATATTCAATGGCCTCTTGTACTGCCTTCTGTTCTTGTTCAATGATGGACAACGGGATTCCAGTAGAGGTGAACTTTATGACAGGAATATTACGTCTTTCTTTCTCATGCTTTGCTTTAGCTTCGTAACGGGCTCTGACTTGAGGTGACGCATTCTGCATTAAAGGAATATGTTGTTAACATAATGTACAACTAGCTGCTGGCAGCGGCTTCGTCCGCGAGAAAGTAGAAAATTGTCCCAAGGGAACACACAGTTTTCTGGGATTCATATATGATCTACATCGACCACCTGGAGAAGGGCAAAACAATCACAGGGCCCCATTATGCTGAATTATTGGGCCGATTCGACGCCGAATGGCAGAAAAACGGCCCATTTGGGCAAAGAATGCCCCATTGGGCCATTTGGGCAGTGCATCCACACGATACGGCAACGTGCCGTGACGACCCACCCTGGAGATGTGGCTAGGCTAACTGATAGGTGAAACGAATAGCTGATGGGTCAAAGAAAAAAAAAAAAAACCGGCCAAGTGCGAGAGTGCGAGTCGAACTCGCGCACGAAGGGTTCCGTACCGACTTAAATATTTATTTTATTCTGTTTTTAAAATTTTAATTATCCAGCTATAACGGTTCATGAGATACAGCCTGCTGACAGACAAACATAAATACAGACCGACAGACGGACGGACAGCAGTTTTAGTAATAGGGTCCCAATTTACCCTTTGGGGGTACTGATCCCTAAAATAGTCGCAAACATTTATGGTATCCATCACGTCTAGTTTTTGAGCTAACTAGTACCCGCGATTTCGTGCGCCTCGAAATCGTGAAACAAAATAATGCAATTTCAATAAGTTTTTATACCCTACCCTAATTCTTTTTATAAAATAAAATTAGTTTATGTTATACTCCTCATTTTAGCGCGCCACAAAGAGTATAGTAAATATGGCGCGCCAACTTGTAATACCGTGTTATAAGATACGGCTGCGACATACAGATGAAAATGGTTAAAGTGAGAAATAAGTAAATTATAATAATAATAATATTCCACAACTATCACACAACACCGTCTAGTCCCAAGCTAAGCAGAGCTTTTGTTATGTGTACTAGGCAACCGATAAACATACTTATATATTTCTAAATACATACATATCTAATATATAAAATTCTCGTGTCACAGTTTTCGTTGCCATACTCCTCCGAAACGGCTTGACCGATTTTGATGAAATTTTTTGTGCTTATCCGGTATCTATGAGAATTGGCCAACATCTATTTTTCATCCCCCTAAATGTTAGGGGTAGTCCACCCCTAAATTTTTATTTTATTTTTTAGACAAAATTTTAGGAAATTATTTATATGGCAAAACAACGTTTGCCGGGTCAGCTAGTTATAGATAAATTACACCCAGACATAGAACAAATGATCATGCTCATCACACAAACATATGTCCATTCTTTTTAAAATTACAGAAAGTTTGAAAGTAGTGACAGTGACGGTCATATGTAGAGGAGGGATAAAACACAAACACAGAAGAGATAAAACACAAGACAATGAATAAGAGAGAAATATTATTATTTATGTTTAAGTTGTATTTTTAATAGATTATAAATATTTTTTAGACTTCATCAAAAATGTATTTTCTGGTATGTTGTTAGCTGCACTGTTGCATTAGGTTAAGTTTTCTGTAGATATAACTGTCAAGAGGATAAATAAATAAATTTAAAAAAACCTTTTACTTAAACAGTTAACACTCTATGTGTGGATGGAGAGGGAGTTGGAGGTCAAAGAAAAGATGAATGGATTGTGTGAGGAGTCATTTAAAAGAATAAGAAGTTGATGATAGCGAGATGGTTGACAGGACATAATGGAAAAAAAACGTGTTGCGCCAACCCCAAAAAATATAAGACAAGGGCAGGAAGATGATGATAAAACTTATGTACCTACTAAGTTATTTAAAAAAAAAAATTTTTGAGTAAAACATGGTTGGACTATACATAATGGGCCATTGTGGAAAAAACACTTAGAAAAGCTTTATTTATTTATTTAAACTTCATGTACAGTAGTGATACATAGGTAGAACCAACCGTCAACCTTTGGGTTAAAAAAGACAATACTGTGGTAGATTTGCACAATAAATAAATAACAGACACTTTAAAAATGTTACTTTTAAGGTTACATTTTAAATATGTTTTCCTAACAGTTAACATTGTTATAATAATAAAATACATTTAAATGCTAAAATTGTAAACTAACAAATAATAGCTTTAGCTTTTGCTTATTGGGATCTAGGAGTAGAAGGGAGGGAAAACATCAGTTGTCACTGTCATGTGACCTTGACCTGAATGTCAATGTATTAAATGTGAAGAAACGTCAGGTCCATCCAAGGTCATTTTTCCTCAGTACCCCGTTTCATATCATATTATTATGACCAAAAACACATTTCTGACACTAAGTAACATAGGACAAGCGCAGGAAAACAATGATGTCTTATATCGGTTTTACTGTGGGAATCTGCAGTTGGCCTGGACTCAATTATCATATTGTAAAAGAGGGTAATCCTGGTTATTTATAAAGTTGTTCCACACAAGTCCCTTACAAACTAATTCAAAGAAATCAATATAATGACTCTACCTTTACTCTATAGGTATCTTAGAAAGTATTTTGTATATTAGCAAAAACTTAAGACTTTTTAAAATGAATATACACTTTTTTTTTTACCCCAAATAATTAAATGTTCCCAAATTGTGGTCAAGAATAGATGAGGTTTATTTCTAAATGACCTCTTTTTTATAATGTGACTTATAGACTATTTTCTATGTAGATCCACTTTTTTAAATATATATATTTTAATACACTACCCTCATAGATTTTAATATTGTAATACGGAAATATTATAAGATTTGTTTTTTATTCAGTTTTTCACCATATAAATCGACGAATTGGAATCCTATTTGAAATAATTTGCATTATTAGGTGAAAATAGATTAAATATGGTCTTGCTGAAGCAAAAACAATGCTGCCAAATTAACTATTTTTTTAAGACTAAATCCTTTTGCAAATTGCTTTAGGATCAGTTGGGTAAAAGTAATAATAATTTGTCTGTAATTTGTCAATGGCTTTCATGAAATTGGGTTCGATTGTAGTTATGAAACAAAAGACAAAAACACAAGCAGTTAATAAAATGATACAAGAAATGTGGCTATGTAGATCTACCATCTCACCAGAATTAGTGTGAACATATTAGAATATACAATTGTTTGCAGTTTAATAAAAGAGAGATTTAATTTTATTTGCTAAATCATCAAAGAGGAATAATGTAAATAATTAAAATATCAATACCCGCCATTCAGGATCGGCAGCTTTTGAGACTTCAACTAGGTTTTCGTAATTTATGCCTTTTTTCTGCTGCTCTTCCCTAAAGTCTTGCATAAAGTAATAGAATGCATTTTTGGGTGCTTTCTTGGGCATATTGACTTCAGGATAATTGTATAATACACACACTAGAACGATCAAGTGAAACTCCGCTTGAAAACTATATGCACTAACTCGACAAAATCACAGCAATGTGCATATTCAAACGGATTCAATCAAAATTCAAACGTCAAGCCGGCCACCGGCACATAAAAAATAATTGAAATAATGGTTACTCTGTGATAATGGTCGATAATGTCATTTCTTCTGACGTTGCCATTTGTGACATTTCTTCAGTATCCATTACGGTCTATGAATAAGGAAACCTGCCATGCCTTCCACTCGCCAATACTTAAAATATGTAAAGCTGGTTTCTCACACTTATCACTTAATCACCAACTACAAAACTAGTCCAATTTTTATAAGTGTGAACCTTTAAATGACTTCTCCAGCTCTGGGTAAAGCAAAAGGGGGGTACAGCAAAAAAACCCACTGTGCTCCTTTAGTTGCCCTTTCCAAGAGCCACGGTAAATCTTTCGAACAAACTGCAACTCCAATCCTACCAAGAAACTAAGCTAATGTGGACTTGGCTTTAGAACAATAGCAAAGTCAGGGGGAGGCGGGCGCCTCCTTCTGCGAAGCAGTAATGCTAGCAAAGGAGGCGGCCGATCGCGTGAGGCAACGTTCCTCACGCCCCAATCGCCGCCGGGATTCCGATCCCGATTTCCGATCATCGTAGGCGCAGGCTAGCGGATGGCGAGCCATGGGTGGCTCGCCGTCCAACCGTCCGGTAACCGTCCGGACCGAGCCCAGGTCGTCGACGGCGCGTGCTGTTCCACGCTATTCCAATGTTCCACGATACACTCCGATAAAAGTGCGTTTTTCAATGAAAAAAATAAATGATGACATCGATTAATTAATTTGTGAAATGTGACAATTCATACAAAAAATAATAAAGGTCATACGAAAGAGTATTTTTTCTATCTGTTTCTAATTAATTTTGTTTTTTTGTATAAAAAGATCATCATCATCATTTCAGCCGAAAGAGGTCCACTGTTGGACATAGGCCTTTCCCAAGTATCGCAACAACGAATGGCTCTAAGCGTTTCCTATACCTAGAATTCCCATGACCCTCACTTACCTGATCATCGGTCCACCTTGTGGGAGGCCTTCCACTTTCAACGCTGCATCTTCCGGTACGCGGCCGCCACTCCAGAACTTTTCGGTCCCAACAATTATCAAAGTCAAAGTCAAAGTCAAAAATTTTTTATTTCACATAGGCCTTCATGGGCACTTATAAAACGTCAGAAGCTAGTGCTAGTGTTATCCGTCCTGCGAGCAATGTACCCTGCCCACTACCCAAATATTACTATAACTATTTTTGGTTTCGGATTACACTGATTTTTAAATATTACTATATTAAACTTTAGTAACGTTTAACGGTTGTCCGGGAAATCCGGAAAATGAATGGCATTATAACGCCCGTGAAATATTGTTTGAATACTAACCTGAGGAAATAGCAGCATTAATTTTATCGAAAAACACCTGGGAATCTTTAAGTCAAGAGTGAATAAGTAATCTCTAGGTAAGTGCACTCCGCCCTCCATCGCCGACCGCATCATCGCTTTCCACCAGGTGAGATAGTGGTCAAGCGTGAACTTATGAACAATTAAAAAACACATATTTTCTTACTATTTCACCTATATACTAAATAAAAGAACCCTTAAAAATTAACGAAAAGTAATCTAAAGTTTGGTGTCAATAAACTCCACATTTCTGTCTACTGGTAATGTACCCAAAAGACTGCCACGCTGTAAGGAAATGCTTATCGTCTTTCCAAAGGAAAAGCCAGCCCTTGGGTCATATGAAGTACCTATTAACAAGGCGTTTGGAAATGTCTCTAAACAATTTGTGGGCACTCGGAGTTGTTGAAAGTTCCAAGTGTGAGGACCCAGCTTCAGAGTAGAGTAGTCGAGTTTGTACAATCGGTATAATTCTTATGTCAGTCAGCTATGAGATACGTTTTGTTTGCAAATTAGCATTGGAAATATTCTTCTGACGTAGCAAGTTTGACGGATTCTTAATTCTCGAAGGAAGTTTTTTTTTTTATTTTCAGTCTGTGTCATGGGGATGGTGCTTGGATGTTGAAGGTGTGAATTTAGAATTAATTTTATCGTAATAGATCAAAAACATTTCTCATAACAATAAAGTGCTAAAGAAACTCTTATGTGACTATTGTTTTCTGTGGATTGAAAATTACTTGGCGCTCCTAAATAGGTATGTTTATAAATTCATAAAATTTTGGGGATCGAAATGTTTCTCTCGACTTCTCGAGTTAATTTACTCTTGTTTTTATGCATTTGAGAAGTTACCTGCCTCTGTAACACTTGATTTATGTGCATTTAATGGTAGTAATATTTTTATCAGTTATTGCGTTGAATAGATTTGATTTAAATCATCTATATCCGCCGACCTAGGAAGTTGCTGCGCCGTCCGTTACCACTTGATGTGATAGAGTAATAAATATTGAGGTGGCGTGTCGTTGACTAAAACCTATTAGCTCATAAATAAATATTGGTGAGTGCGACATGTCGAAATGTATTTCAATATTTTTTAAACGTTTTAAGAAGTTCAGGTTTTATTCTCGTAATCAACAGATGCATGTAGTGTTTTATTTCATGAATCTTTGATTATTCAACGAATTGTCTCATTAAAAAGCATATTTGAGTAGAATTTGTGAACAATGTTTTGGAACCAAACATCAAGTTATAAAATCTACTTTTATTTTATAACTTGATATGAAAATGAAAATCTACCTGTAGTATTAATTTAAAATAAGACAAAAAAAATGTAACTACAGAAAATAAAATTTCCCTCAGATGACCTCCAACTCACACTGGGCCCATGAGATGGATTATGAGCCATTCTCTCTCCTAGAAAGAAGGCTTGAGAAGGTGTCCCAGCAGTGGGAACATTATAAGCCTGATTTTATTATGAACCCCTGTTTTTGCCTCCTTACTATGAATAAATGATAATCTCATGGCTATGTACTCATATAACATGAGTAAATGGGATTTCAATAACTGCCAAACTGTACTGCACCATTTAGAAAAAGGATTATAGTCAAAATAAAAAATAAATAAAAATGTAAACACTTTGCCAACTTTTCTCTGTGCCTGCTTTGTGGCATCCACAAAGCAGACACAGTACTTAAACAATCATCTTGAATAACACAAAATAATGGTATAGAGAAATGGTTCATAAAAAGTTATAGAAACAAATTATGCACTTGGATATGGAGTTGGCTAAACAAGCTTGATTATAATTCAAGTAAAACCCGTGTGTCAACTGTAAAACATATGTGGCCAGTTGGTAACAGTGCTAAGATAAAGCTATGTACCATTTCTCTATTTATAGAAAAAAAACACTGCCTCATAACAGGTATCATTGGTGGGTTTGTCTAGTAAGTAAATCATTTTTTTTTTTTTAAATTTCACATAAATGTGCACATGAAGGCCTTCATGTGCACATTTAAAATGCCAGAAGCTGATGCACAGTTCCAATTGGTTGTTTCCTAAGGAGAAGAACTGGCAAGAAACTCCATGGTTACTCTTTTAACTTTTCGAATACCGTATTTAGAGATACAATAAAAAGACAATGACAGAATTTGTGAATTCAGAATAATTGAATTAAATAAATAATTGTTTTTATATTATTTCCATGTTACAATGTTAATTGACATTAAATTTTCATAGAAATAACAAACAACAGAATTACAAAACTTAAACTTCTTTACAGAACATTGAGTCCTTATAAAATACCAGCTTGTTTGATTTAGCGGAACTATTGAAACAAGGAAAACAAATATAATTTGCAATTTTAATTAATAGTTTCAAACATAAATAGCTTTTTATAGGCTCTAGTTATGTTAAATATTTCTTGGTTTTTATTTTTCCAATCGAAGGTTCAATTCCAGTTAAAAACTTGGTGTCAACAATAGTTTTGGTTTTTGGCCAGAAACTGCCTGAATACATTGGACAGTCATGGGTTTGAGGAAACTAAATGCAATAGATAGATTACTGATTGAATATTCAGCCCAACCGATACTAGCATTCTGGACCTAAAAAGCAACAAAAAAAAAAAAATTGTGTGTGTCTGTGAGTGTGTCAGTAAGTGTAATAATAACTGGGTTAGATGCCCACGTCATGGAAAGCCTGAACATAACATTTATACTCAGTTACTGGTAATAATGAAGAATCTATTAAGTAGGAGTCCAACAAAACTGGCTAAATATGGGTTAACTTTTCAATGTATCTTTGCCTACCTCTTTAGGATTTTTGTTAGACCTTACGTACCTATGAGTTGTAGTTTTAAAGGACTCTGATTATTTTTGGTTGTCAAAACTCACTTCTGCCAGCGACTCTGTCTGCGTTTTTAACATACAACATATCCTATGGCAGTTGGCAATAGCATAAATATGTTTTATAAATGCATCTTTGGATGGGTTGTTCCTAAAGGTCCGCGAGTCTATTGTTCTCGAAAAATGAAAGTTTGAACATTACTTCCCAATGAGTCATTTTAAAAATATTTATATATACCCTATCCCCTCCTCCTCCCTCTATCCTCTATCCTCTTACCCTATGAGTCTCTGAAAATGTTTGCTACAGTCACCAATAAAAGCTTTGATACCCTTATCATTATAGCATCTATAAATGCTTATTATTTCTATAAAATAAAAGATAATGAACATTTGTATTTCTTATGTATGCAGTACTTATGAAAAAGTAAACATTACATGCATGTTTCAAAAAGAGGTGAATGGTCATAACTGTGAAAAAAAAAGTTTTATAACAATTACAGCAAGTAAATTATTTTAATTGTACACAAAAATCACAGTACACTATCTCATACAATAAAATAGACCTAAGCTTATAAATCACAGTTTCAGAATTATCACAGTAAATCAAAATAATCGTAGTTAGTAACTATTTCTTTTTCCCAAGACTTACAAACTGATGAAGACAGACAAGAAATGGTTTTTATTGTCTGTACTTTGGACAAATCTCATGGACCCATTGGGAATTAATGTAGGAACATTTAAAACAAGATTATTTTTTTTCATGGACTCTGTGGGAAATGAACCATGGACCTCTAAGAACAACCCTGTAGTGACATCTATGGGGTCACATAAGAACTAATCCTGCATCGCGCAATCAAAGTTCTCCGCGCGATTAGAACATATAGAACAGCCCGAAATTATCTATCGGGCAGCTGCCCACCAGACATAACACCCGTCTGGCCGGAGGATCCTCCCTTTTCAAGGAGGTATATGGGGCTTTACTCTCTGTTCCTCTAAAACCCCTTTAGATCTTACCTCATGCGAACAACGAGCAGCAGCTCACCAACCGGCTATCTGGTAACCGTGCGGACCGCTGTTGGCTTTCCTTGAGGAGCTGGGGTGGATCAAATATCTCATTTGTCCCAACCATACGCACTCTAGTCATAGAGTTGAGGAAAACAGCCCGATATACAATACAACCATCCGAACCGAGCCCGACTGCTCGACATCGGCTCTGCTGGGACCCTTCAGTTTTGTTGATATCTCTTTGAGGCGCGCTTGGAACACAACACGCCGTCGACCCGGGTTTGGTTCTTACCGGACAGCCGGTTCTTGAGCGGGCGAGCTACCCATTACTCGTCGTCCGCAAGCCCGCGCTTACGTTGGGCGGTAATCACCGCTGTATTCGAAACAGGTACCTCCTGACGACGCATCCCCCCAAAATTCGAATAAAATTATGTGTCAACTCACATCTGCAAAGGGGTTTCACAAACTAACTTCAAACCTTTACAATTATGGTTTTGACATCATCAGACGCAAGAGAACTGTGCCAGAAATTTAACATAAAAAAAAAATCACGAATTATCTTTCTCAAACTGTCAGTCCATCTTGACTTAACTGTCGGTCCTCAAACGGTCCATCACCTGAACCATTGGTGTCAACATCTGTTAGCAAAGTCAGTATCAGCAGGCCTGGCGCACTCCTAACTATAGGTATAGAAATGTGCCTACGCCCGCGGCCTCACTTACGAGGCTAAATTCGGTAGTGTCACACGCGTGTTCGATTTTCCACTTGACTCGCGCTAACAAAAATTATTTTCGAATTCTTTATTGACGAATATTCTATCGAGTTTTTATTTCAAGTATATGCTACATTTTTCACGTAAACGAGTCAATGAGAGTATCAGCACTCAGTACTGATACTCTTCCCCCACCAGAGAGGACCACAGTTTCCAAATAAATTGAAATGTTCCATTTAGGAATCCATTTTTTTTACGTGGTCATTAAATGACTTCTCCCGTTCTGCGTGGAGCGGGAGTGCGTGTCTCGACTCATTTATTTTTTAGTACAGCTACATCATAATTAAACATTTTACATACAAGGAACAATCTTAACAATAGGGATCAATGCACATGACAATTAAGGCGTATATAGTGCTCACTTGCTGGCTTGAGAACTTTACTAAAACCTGTGGGTTTCAGGGAACACCATGGTGTTCCTTACGTTGTCCTTTACGAGGGTCGCGCTAATTCTTTCGAACAATCCCGCAGTCTTGGCAGAGCTAGATACCCTGGAGCGCGTTCCTATCTATATAATAATATGGTATAAAAGGAAAAACTGACTGACTAACTCACAGCCGAAATTACTGGGCCTAGGAACGTGAAATTTTGCACAAGGTTTCCTTTTATGACGTAGGAGAAGAGTAAGAATTTTCCAAAATTCAACCCCTAGTGCGATGAAACGGTGTTCCAAAGTTAGTATGGAGAAACAAATAAAAATCTTTTTACCGCACTGTTAGCTTTGACTTAATTTATTCACGATTTCGGCCATGATTAAATTTAAAACAAGAAACAAAAAATATAATGATTACTTCACGCCGTGTTGATCTCACAAAAATAATGTAGTGACATAATAAAAGAAAAAGGCCAAAACAGTTACGAACTTCTCAAAGCGAACCGTTTCCTAATTTTAAAATGCCAAAAAAAAATTTTTTATATAAAATTTGTACTTGGAACAAAACAACTATTTCATAGTACAATTATACGAAGATTTTTAATTAACATATTTTAAAACTAATCAAATAGGTGGGACAAAAGAATATCTTCGTATTTTTTAGTGCAATACATTCTTATTATAAGACTCGACTTATGAGAAAATTTGTTAAACAATTCGAAAAATCAAATCAAAATACGAAAGTGTGTGACAACTCGCGATAATTCTTTGTCGCCCTTAAGAAACTGCTTCGCAATATTTATTGCATTAACATTTTTTTATGGTAAGGGAACTTGTGTCCTTTATTTTATTCACCAGATAAAATTGTACATCATGAAAAAAGTTTCAGCCAGTCTCTATTGCAAAAGTTTTGCAGTGTCCTTTGTTGCACAACGATGCCAACACCATATCATTGTGGTACATGTATCTACTATACATGGCTGGGCTCTGAAGATATACGCACAAAATTTTTGTGTAATCGCCCTCCAGCCGAGAGCAGTGGTGGTAACGGCCCCGACTTACGAGTTGTACATTGCGGGTACAAGCCCAGCCAGGTGCTTTAGTTAGCCTAATTTCTTTCATCACCACTGCTCTCAAAACGGACGGAAAGATAACATAGTGAGGAAAATGGTATGTTTTAGAATAAAAGAAATCAAAGACATTTTACATCCACCGACCCGCACTTGGCTCGCATGGTTGAATACGGCCCATTTTCTCTCAAAGATGATGTCTGAGTCCCAGCAGTAAGAACATTATAAGGCTGATAAAGATAATTATATATAGTAACTGATAATGTCAACAATTACAAAATATATTCACATTCAAGGTCTACATTTAAATAGCACTCAACATAATAAACGCAGAATCTTATATCATGGAAAAGTTATTAGTTATCAACAATCAAACAATATTATGTGTGGCATTGGTTCACTAATAAATTGTATCAGCAATTACTTAACGGAACATGCAACCATTATGTATAATAAAATATTACATTATATATCAGACAATGTGCTGCAATTTTTTGTTATTAGTATACAATTAAGTTGAATATTTTATTTTAGTAGGTAGTGGTTATTGATTTGTAGTTGAATGATGGTTGACTCGAGTTGCAACTCGAGTAAACCCGACACGGTGGGCAAAACCCAGCTCGGTCGGCCGAGTCTTCGGTCAAAACTTAACTTTTCCTAAATCGTTTACCATCGCGATCGCGACTTCTCTCGTTTTGCTTTCAGCCGTTTTCTGGACCACTAGCTACCGAGTTACCGACCGAGTCAGCTCGAGTTCTACCGAGTTGACCAGTGCGGGGCGTCGCGACTCGCGTTTTCTTGCTGTCATTCCACCGTCTGCTGAATCAGTACCGAGTTACTGACCGAGTCAACTGGAGTTGAAAAAAAAAGCAACTCGAGTTGACTCGTTTGTTTTTTAATTCGAGTAACTCGGTTAAAATAACTCTACTCACCCATCGCTAATTCGTAGAGCCTATAACTTGTATTAAGTTTTTACATTCATGAAGAACTAGCTTTTACCGGCGGCTTCCATCACGTGAAACTTGAAAATATATAGCCTAAGGCACTAAGTAATAAAGTAGCATTGTTGCTGGTAAAAGATTTAAAAACAGTTCAGTAGTTTCTGAATTTTTATTGTTACAAACAAAACACAAATATTTTTTCTTTATGATATTAACATAGAAGAGCCACATTATCAAATAACTTCACCCGCTCTGAGCGAGATGGCGTGTCAGACTTTATTCCCTCAGTTGATCTTTGTATTCCAGGTCCCACAGTCCCTCTTTCGAACAATTCCATAAACATGGAAAGAATAGATCTTGTTTTTAAATCACACTATTTTAAAGGCGAAAGTTTGAGTGCGTGTATGTTTGTTACTTCTTTACACTTAAACGACTGAACGGATTTCGATGAAACTTGGTACACGAGTAGACCATGTACATAGGATACTTTTTATCCCTCCCGGAGTATTTTCCGATGACAACAGTTCTATAAATATATATTTGAATATCTGTATTTTATTGATAATTTCATCTCACTAAAGAAAAAAATCGTAATATATCGATATATCGTTGGTTTTGCTCTCGCAGTCCTCGTGAGCAAAAACGGTGTCTTCGAATCTCGTATTACCTGAATTTCTTCTCGCTGTAATGACACATAATTATATACACAATCTGAGCGGTCTCGTAACTGGGCGCGACTTGACATGTTTGCGTTTTTCGTGAAATGATAGCAGTGCACTGGCGATTTTTGAAACAAAGCAAACATATAAGCCAGTTCAAACTAGTTACGGCTAGGCCCAAAGTTTAAGCTGTATAAAACTCCTATCTATACCTACTAAAGAAAGTTTTATTCTTGTATAAACGCGCTTGTCTCCGGAATTACTAATTGGATTGTGAAAAATATCTGTATGGGGTAGGCAGGATCATGACGAATAGTATAGCACGTTAGGAGCCATGGAATCGGAGCAGTAACCAAAGACGCAGGAGACAGCTAGTAATATAATTATATTAAGTTAATCATCTGCCTACTGCCTTTATCTCAATCCTTCTCTTTCAAAAACATTAAGCCCTCAAATCTCAATACAGTATTCAAGAAAAAACGTTTACTAGGCTAAAATAAATTGAAGCTTACTAAAGAATATTGATCCACGTTTTCCTGACAAAACCTCATGTTCACCTTTTACGACACCAAAGAGCTGCAGTTTCCATTAATAGCCATTATATTCAAACTAAAGCCGTCGCGTTCAGTTGATTTACGAAGTCCCGTCAGGATGCTAATAGATTCGCGGTAGTTCTATTATTAAGTCAATAATAACATAGCTGCCTACTCTATGTTTACTCAATATTGTAGGCGTCAAATCAGCAGATGACTGGACTCGCTAAGTCGACATGGTAGATATCCCACCCATACGCACAAAACGTTTTAAGAACACATTTATTATGCGTACAGCCAGGGAGTGGAATTCCTTGCCGGAGTCTGTGTTTCCTGATAGCTACAACTTAGGGGTCTTTAAGTCAAGAGTGAATAGGCTACTTCTAGGCAAGCGTGCTCCATCGTCGACCGCATCATCGCTTATCATCAGGTGAGATAGTGGTCAAACGCGAGCCTATCATTAATAAAAAAAAAAAGTCGCTACGATATGAGATTGACTCGTAATTCATCAGAAATACAACCAAGAAGTTTGTCTTCGTATTCGCAGATCGAACTAGAATGACTAGATGTATTTTACAACTGTGGGTGTTTCCAAAAGTTTAGGCCGTGGCCCTAAAACGCAATAGGCAACTGAAAGAACACAGGTATAACGAAAATAGGTAACGCCTATCAAAAATATATTAGCAATTCTTCTATACGTATCTTCGTTCGGTTATGGTTAAAGACCTGGTTCTTTTTGCTATTGATTCATGGTATTGGCCTCTATTATATAACCTAGGTTTCATTTCTGGCGAAAAGAAAACAGTAAATCATACTAATAGTTTGCATTGGCCTTTTTCGGTAAAAGTGTTACAAGCCCTCTGGCTTCATCCAAAGCGGGAGAAGTCATTTGATAATATCCCACCTCAAAAACAATGTAGTTTATAAACCGGTATTCGTTTGTAACTTCGCCGAAGCAGAAGCGAAGTGGGGGAAAGCTCCTGGGTGTAGATCGATAAATTAAAATTTACTTATGTTTTTTTGCCAGTGTAAGATTCAGTAAAATATGATTTACGACTTGAATGGCTATATTTCACCGGGACACCATGTCGGCGCGACCAGTTGCGCCTCTATGGTGTCCGTAAGCTACCAAACTAGACACCATACAGACACCAGAGTCGCTATACCAAACCGAGACAGTATCAAAATGGACCTTAAGTGCACGCGTCCGAGCTGGTCGCGCCGCCAAATTGGTTGCGCAACCACACGGACACCAGATGAGTAACTCTATAGAGCTGTATACATTTTGTTGGTAGCACCACTGGTCACTCCGATATGGTGTCCCGGTAAAATATAGCCCTAACACGTATTTATTTACGAAAATATAGTCATTAAAATTATTAATACAACCCTCTCAGTTCGTCTAATCTTTTTGAATTGCTATTGCATGAAAAAGTCTTCAATTACAATTCAATAGGGTTGCAAAAAATGTAACTAAATTATAATTTCGCTGCGGACTATGCTGGAGCATTTACATGAACATAGATGACTTCTTATGCCTTGAGAAATAAACAAGAAAAAAATGCGACCAGAATCTGTTCAAAGTGCCGTTTTGTAAACAAAACAATCCGTTTAGACGACGGACGTTAATTGAATGCCAGTCGCCGCCGTAATAGCTTGACGCGAGACATATCCGACCTGCACCTGCAGCCACTAAACTGTATATGTATGTAGTTTATGCCCTGCGTGATAATTAGGCCGCGTTCCCATTACCCAGGAACGGCAGTGAACGGCTGTTTAGATGGGAAATAGCGTCAGTATATCATTAAACAGCGGGTGTTTTACCGGAACGCTTTAACGGCCGGAAGCTGCTTGCAAACGATCATAAAATTTACTATTCACTTGGTTTTGGACGTTTTGCTGGTCCACTTTTAGCATTATTGCTGTTTTTCGCGAACCTTCTTTTGAGTTCTGAGTAATAAGATCCTGGTTTTGGCTTAACACGAAAATTACACTGATATTCATGGAGATTCATAAACATAGGATTCGAAAGCCGATGTCAAGAAACGCAAGTTTTCAGAAATCGTTGCTAAATGACGCAGTTCCGAAACAATTTCAGCATTTAATCGTTTTGATCAAAGCACTATGAATTCAAGGTGACATGAATTACGAGTTAATCTTTCGACTTCGTAGTTTGTTAATCCGCGATTCGCAGGATTGTGAAGGCTTGTCACTTTATGCGAGCGGATTAGTGGATTTAGAAAGAAATTCTGTTCACGTATGGATATGGAAAATAAAACAAAAGTGGACTTTATTAGAGACAAAGGACACGATTCTTGGACATACCATTTCTTAAACAAACACGTAAAGGTTTGTTGTACAATTTATTGTCAGTTTGGTTTTGATTATCAAAAAGGAGGTTCAGCCATTCCTTGAACGTGTCGTATGAGGTACCTGAGGGATTATAAAGGATATGCAGCACCATCTTACGTATGCGTATATCGTTTTGCATTGAAAGGAGCCCTAATAAACCTCCCCCTAGCTATGACTGCCAGAGTGCTAGACTAAAAATGGCGCCACCAGACGGGCCTATTGTTCTTTGCAGCTTTGTTTTTAATTAAAGGTAGATACGTGTTACTGTGGTATTATTACCCGAAATTCAAGGATCTTTAAAAGGTATTAAAAACCTTAATGAAGTTCATTCCCTCACATTCCAGTTTTTTTGATTATGTGCCAGATAAGACCATAAAATATTTGCTTTCAACGTGTGTCACCATGCATGACATGTTCCACTCTCATGACTGATGGGCATAATCACAATTTTCACTAACTTCCATAAACATCCCATTAAGTCTTTATCGTGCGGTAATAAAGTTGAATTTTCATGAATATGTTGTTAATGAGATATTTGTGTGTTCAGTAATACGTATGATAATGTAAAATGGCTCGGGTTTATCATAGGAGTAATTGTTCCACTCCGCATTCAAGGATGCTATGAAGTTGTTACAAATAGATTATGTTTACATAGACTTGTGTGTTATATAGTTTTCGCGCCGGTAAAAGAGAACATTTATATGCAGAGATAGTGAAAAGTCTTTGCACTTTTTATGTCTGTCTGAGGCTGAAAGAAAAAACCACAAACCGGTGTATTCAATGCATGCTATTCCGCGGGAGTTTTATGAAAATGAGATGCTTGAAAGCAATACTTTAGCAGGCTGCTGCTGATTATGAATTTTTTGACTCTTCCCTTCTATTCGTTTTCGTAATGAGTTCGTAATCACTAAAGGTAACCATCATCATCTGAGAAATATCAACAACATTAAACTAAGGAGCCCTAGAAGAAAAAAATATGGCAACAGAAATTTTATTTTTAAAGATGCACAACTCTCTAATGACCTGCCTGAAGAAATCAGAGATTTGTAAGCTGTTCGGTGAATTTAAATATATGTTTTGTATAAGTAAACTAGCCTTTGCCAGCGGCTTCGCCCTCGTTAAAGTCGGTTTCTCCATACAAACTTTGGATCCCCGTTTCATCCCCTTAGGTTCACCCCCTAAGGGGATGTAATCGGATAATCGGATGTCATAAAATATAGTGGTCCAGTCGTAGTAAATTATGCCATTGCTAATTAATTACTAAGCGCACATAAATGAAACTTGGCAGGCAATTATAGAACCTTACAAGACACAGATAAACGGTAAAAGATAGACTCTAAAGTTCATATTTTAAGAGTTTGGACCTAATAACCTTATTTTACGTTTACGTGTATATCTTCTAAACGGTGTGTTTTTTTCAAATTCTGTTATTACACACATTACACACAAATTCAAGGCAACGTGCGTAAAAAAGAACACCTCTGCACTAAACCGTTTTATATGATTTTCATCAAACGTCACCGCAGCGGCAACTTGAATATTTTCGTAATTATAAGACACACAAATTTCATTTATACATACACATTTACCTCTTGTTACACACTAATTATTGTTTGTATTTTTTTTCTTGTAAGTCCATAGAAAAAAAAAATGTTCCGCTGGGAATACGTAGTCCTGGCGGAAACAGTTTTTGTTGAATATCTGCCGAATGGCTGGATGCACAAATCTGAAATTGCCATACACATTTACAGGACGTCATACACTAAATATCTGCTAAACTGAAATTAAAAAAACCGACACTTTTATTTTAATCTTGATAAACTTGCGTGACATGAAAGACAGGTAAGTTTTTGTTAATTTTGCCCATAATTTGATACTTAGATTTTTTTTTTAAATTGTTAATAGCTACTACAGTAATGAAATCGTAGATGGTAAGGCGTACTAGTTTATTAAGAACCCATTCACTTTAGCCTTGAAGACATCTAAATTACAATCGGACGGGAAGACCGCAGCAGGCAATTGTTCAATAAATGTTAGAATGATAGATAGGATGTTCTTTTTTTTTTACAAACAATGGATTTGTCCCCCATCATCATCTTCCTGCTTTTGTCCCGTGTTATTAGGCGCAAAATGTTTTTCTTCCATTATGTCTTGTCACCCATCACGCTATCACTAACTCACTTTTCTTTGGCCTCCCTCTTCGTCTCCATCCATCCACATATACTCGTAACTCTTTCACTAAAATCGCGTTTCGTCCCTCCTCTTGGATGGAATGGAATTGTCCTCCAAAGATGATTAAATTATACATCATATCTCGTCACCATCATCATCAATTTGAGTATTTTCTGCGGCCTACCCAAATGTCCTTTCCTAGGTATTGTTCGTTAAGTCGTTGAGCTGCTTAGTAGTCCTGAGTTGAGCTTTACGAATACTGACAAATGTTTGTACTGACTGGACAGGTCAACTCAAATCTGTTTGGTTCTTTCTTCAAAAGACCATTTCGGACAAATCTGCAGGGTTCTCATGTGATTTGACCATTACATATTTACTGTATAGACTTTAAAAGAGATTTTGTCCCCTGAGTTTGTTTCGGTGTTTCTTCTCAGGGTAGTCAGCTAGGAAACACCGACCTCATCCAGTTTAAAAATGACGAAGAAAAATTTACGTGTAAAAGTGTTTTTTAAAGCACTCAAACAAGGAGGGTAAAACTCAACTTTGAGTTAAGCTCGCCTATGTACATGAACGTTGTTATCTACCTATTTTATAAGTTGTTTTAGTGTACAATAAAGAATTAAAGAATTAAAGAGGGTTTTTTTTAGGTGGGAAAATCATCTTATGACAAATCTCGCTCTTGGGCGGAGCGGGAGATAGTGTCAGACTTTTACTGACTAAAAACCTACTCCTGTTCCTTCTTTGCCTTCGTCCCAGGGCCCCGGGTTTCGTTTTCACATTACCCATGGCCCCAGTGGGCTTCCCTGAGGCGCGCGTGGAACAGTACGCGCCATCGACGACTTGGGCTCGGTCCGGACGGTTATCGGACGATCGCCACCCATTGCTCGCCGTCCGCAAGCCAAGTTAGCTACATTATCTCACTGCTGCGTAGTGCAGGACAAGAGGTCACGGGTAGGTTTCATGCATCATTGTGTGGCTGGGTGCGGGGCAATTGGAGTCGGACTCTGAGCAAGTGTATTGAAAAGTTAAGTTTGCAGTTTAAATCCTTGAAGATAGAGCTAAAGAAGGTTGAAGGAGAACTTGATAGAAATCACCTGGTAAACAAAAAACCTGACTCTGAAATATGTAAGTTTCTGACTTGAATAAAGAGCAGATGACAACGTAGCAAAATGTATGAGATTCGTAGGGAAATTCTTTAGCGGAAAATTTAGTATAGAAATCTTGCTGAGTGTCTATCAATACTCCTTCGACCGATCAGATGCACGGTGCTGAGCAATGTCCATGAGTTAAATCTCGCTTATGACAAAATCTTGGAGAGGCTCAATGACTTCTGTTGGTCAGAGGGGATATACCGATATGCTATGGGTTTATTGATAATTCTAGAACAAGAACGGAACAATTCAAGATCTTACATTCAGAGTGTAACGTTTGGTGTTTTAGCTTAGTTGAATTTGTTATGTGTATTGGGGAGATACCATGACAGTTTAAATGCGGTTGAATTTTGATTTTTCTGGTTTTATTGATATCGAACGATATAAAATGGAATTAAAGAAGAAAAGGAATCAAGTGAATAAAACTAGTAGACTAAGTATTTACTTATATAATGGAAATCATCATTTTCCTGCCCTTGTCCCGTGTTATTTGGGGTCGGCGCAACACGTTTTCTTCTTCCATTCTGCCCTGTCACTCGTCATACCATCACTAACTTCCTTTTCTTTCATATCACTTCTCACACAATCCATCCATCTTTTCTTTGGTCTCCCTCTCCCTCTCCATCCATCCACATGTAAACTCATAACTCTTTTAGTAATTACGTATTACTTATATAATGGAAAAAGTAATGATAATGCTTACCTATATTATTAAAAGTCAATCTATAAGATATTGAAATGATAACCTTAACTATAAGGAAAGTGTAATGCAAATTCTATAGTTGTTGATTATGGGCAAAATAATAAATATGGAAGGTTCTCATTAGAATTATTCTTAAGTTTCTGTATTACCTATATTTTGGATTTTTTATACTCGTATTTCATAAAAGGAAAAATAATATTCAATAAATATATTAAGGGAGGGATGTAGTGTTTGTGTACCTACTGTTCACGGGCAGTCGTTTACTAGCCGTTGCTGAAGACGGACGTATTGTACCTAACTGCTAGTGACGTAACGAGCCAATGTGTTTACCCCCTGTGTCAGTGCGTCCACTACAGTAGGTTATCTCATTGTGTGTACCTGTGTGCCAAATAAACGTGTTTTCTTTCTTTCTTATTAGTAAAATCTGCATCAGAATCCGTTGTGTAGTTTAAGAGGAATTAGCGAATGAATAAATAAACAAACGCCGAAGGTGACTTTCTTATATTCACTGCAAAGAAGATACAGCTACTGACTCCTAAATCTTCTAAGGACTTAAACCAATCAGAGTTAGACGTGGACATATTTACTATGCAGAGCTTGGATTGAAAAATCAGGTTCGAATCTATATAAATTGCGAATCGCTTTCAGTGGCTCGGACATGCAGACAAGTCGGCCGGCTGAGAATGCAATACTCGAGACGGGAATCTGCCTTTGAGCTGCATTTTACGACTAAGGCTTAGGAATCGCATGTTTACGAGCAGACAATTTAGGACCAATGATTTGGTTGGAGAAAAAACAAGTGCGAGTCGGTCTCGCGCACAAAGGGTTCTGTACCATTATTTATAAAAGCGGCAAAAAATCATGTCTTTTGTATGGGAGCCCCACTTTAATATTTATTTTAAGCTGCAACAGAAATACATCATATGTGAAAATTCAACTGTCTGACGATTACGAGAGTCTTAGTAACAGGGTCCCGTTTTATCCTTGGGGTACGGAACCCTAAAAACTAAAAACTTTGGGGAACATATTAGAGTTCTAGTTCTTGATCTTTTAATTAACGTCATTCGCGTTTTTATAAGCTTTTATTTAACTAGCAATGTTTGTGTGTATGTATGTTTGACTTGTTCAATTTGGACGACAATGCATGCTTAGCTAAGTGTAATCGTATTTTTTTAAATAAAGTTATTTTTATTCACCCCAATGATAGAGATGTCAATTAACCTTTCGAATACCGTAAATAAAGACACAAACGAAAGACAATGAGAGCGAACATTGGCGTTAGCTTGGGGTTTCTCCAAAAACTACGTCACAATAAATCCAATACAGAGGATAAATTTTAAAATTAACATTACCTATCTTATTGTTAAGGTAAAACAAATTGAAATGGGATAATAAGTTCCACGACATTATTCGCTAGACACATCTATTAAAAGCCACTCACCACATCCTGTCTGGTGTTTAAATTGGAGAATTTGGGCAAAAAACTTCCCATTATAATCCCGATAACGCAAATCGTGGGCAAGGAATCCGTTGAAAAGGGCTCTAATCTCTTTAGTACCTCCTTGAAGAGGCAAAGCCCCGCTCTCACGAGGTCAAAGATTAGTTTAGGATCGTAGATAGCTACGCTTCACTTCGACCTAATTTTCCCAGCTGAGTCAATTTGCGTGAGAGTTTTATCTGGCAGAATGGACTCTTGCTAATATTTATCTAAACCAATCCGGTTTAGAAAAGATATCGTATAGTTTATATCATTGTATCCGTCTGCAGATTTAATTATGACTCATCTTCACTCAATCAAATGTTTCTGTAGCGGTGTCAACTTCAGTTGGAATGCATAATATTTAATTTAATTTCTTATCGTGTGATACTTCTACAGTTCTCAATAGTGACAAGGTGCAAGTAGTTTTTGTTTAAGCACTATGAGGACAGGCTTTGTAATTATTTAGACAACAAAAGAGTCAGCTTTTATACCATACATCGACCTCTAACAGAGTAACATTTGCTCATACTACTGAATAGCTGTGCCTACAGTTCTTAACAGGAAACTTGGTGTATAAAATAACTCGGTTCGCGGTAAAGCTAATTTCGTTTTGTATAATCGTGATTTAGAAACGATCAAAAGTTATTATACTCGCGCCTCGTCCTCGAGATTAGTAATTTACACATGTAGTTACGCTAGTTTTCACCACTCATGCACTTAGTTGAGAAAATAAGTATTTTATAAAAAAATTCTTTATCTATGGCAATTTAATTTGACATACCCACAAAACCATTTTTTTTTTTTTTTTTTTTTTACTTGGGGTAGGTACTTGGTCCAGTTCCGCTCTCAGACGACTATCGCATCGCCAATCATTCGCATTCTAGTGCTCAACCACTCAATATCTATTTAGCGTCTTCGCACAGTATATTTAAAAAATGCCGAAACGTAAGAGTTCTAGGTCTCGTGAAGAAGACATTAACCATTACAAAAATAAAATAAGAAAATTAGAACGTAAAATTCGTAATAGACAGATTAGTATTTCGGAAAGTGTATCAGACTTGGAGGAAGCTGTGGTTTTACGCGATGAAGATTTTGGAGCAGGTATTTACCTACCTACTTATTTTAAAGTGATAACTATTTAGTTACCGTCCGTAATACGTATCTACGTATTCATGTTACCATAATGCAACCTGAACAGTCATTGGGGCTGATTCGCCGCATTTAAAAAACGGTTGGCGTTCCTTCCGCTGGGGATTGTAACCTAACCTAATTATTATGACTATGAATAATCTACAAACAGTAATGTATTACATTTCTATCCTTTATACTTACTGATAAAGGTAAGATTATAATTTTGATAAAAAATAGTCACGGACTTATTTAGGTCCACCCTCTAACTAAGTTATTTAACTTACGTTTTGAAAAATTATCATGTCTATGATAATCTCCAGACACCCCCGCACTGCGACCAGATGACTGGCTATTAGAATGGCCACCCGAAGATGAAACAGTTCAGGATTCAAATGAAACCTCTGAACCTCAGCCAGGCCTGAGTACTTCCATAGACGTACCCACCGAAGAGTCTATTTTGCTCATGATGCTAATATTACTGAACTGGACAAGGAAATTTTAGAAATTCTAGGCGATGATCCTACTAATGTTGACAACTACGGGCCTGAAATACGCAACGAACTTGCAAATCGTTTGTTACACATCGTTAAAGATGGTTTGACGAAGGAAAATCGTAAAAATTTGATCTCTAAATATCTATTACCTAAAAATTGTATCCAACTAGACGCTCCTAAAATAAATTTGGTAAAGCGGCAATTACTGATACCGCAGCTAAACGCGATAAAGGCACAGAAAACAAACAGAAACAAATGTCTAGCGCAATTGCTTGTTTGGTCGACATCATAAATTCCCAATGAAATTCAAAAACATTAACCAATGACGTGTTACAAAAATTAATGGACATAAGCAGAATTCTATGCGATTTACAGCATGCAGATTCTATCACACGTAGAAATTTCATTTTATTTGCCCTCAAAAATGATTTGAAGGAACACCTTAAAACACTAAGATAGACACGTGTCTGTTCGGTGAAAATCTAGCAGAGACTTTAAAATCAGCAAAGGCTGTAAATAAATCTGGGATTGAGCTGAAAGCAGAATTTAACAACACGACTGCGAACACCAACTATAAAGGACCAGCATCGAGAGCTTTAAACCACAAAGCTCCCCCCCAGGCGCGCAGGCTGCCTGCAGGGCCGGCGCAAGCGCCAAGGAGCCGCAAGCCTGCCGCGTCGCGCACGCAGTATCCCCCGCTGCAGACACAGTACATGCCGCGGCATGCGCAGTCATCCAAGACGTCATCGCGGGGCCATCAGTCGACGTACCCTCGTCGCCGCTTCTAAATACAGTTAAGTACGCAGGCCGCTTATCTAAATTCTATCACTAGTGGGCTACAATCACAAACGATCAGTCTATACTATCTTGGATAAAGGGTTATAAAATACCCTTTACATCACCCGTCGCACAACATACACTACCCGCAAGACCAACTTACTCGGTTATTGAAAGAACGCATTATTTAGAAGCGATTAATAACCTACTCAAAATAGGCGCTGTCTCAGAATGTTCTCCATGTGAAAACCAATTTGTCTCTAGTATTTTCTTGGTACCCAAACCAAATGGCAAGATGCGCTTTATTTTAAATCTAAAAAATCTTAACACGTTTGTTAAGACAGATCATTTTAAGTTAGAGGATTTGAGAACGGCAGTAAAAATGTTAACTTATAATTGTCATATGGCAACAATTGATCTCAAAGACTCATATTTCTTAATTAAAATGCACAAAGAATCACGAAAATATCTAAGATTTTGTTTTGAGGGTAAACTATTCGAATTTAATGTTCTACCATTTGGATTAAGTACAGCCCCATATGTTTTCACAAAAATATGTAAACCTATAGCTAAGTTATTGCGCTCTGCCGGCCTTCTGTCAACAGTTTATTTAGACGATTGGCTATTGTTTGGATATTCCCGTCTGGAATGCTTAAAAAACATAAATGTTACTAAAAGATTGGTTTCATTGTTAATGTTGAAAAAAGCGTTCTTTCTCCTTCAACCAAATGCAGATTCTTAGGCATGATTATAGATTCACACGATTTCCAGATTAGTTTGCCAACGGATAAAAGGTTACGAATAAAAACGCAACTATTAACGTTTTCAAAATTAAAGCGTTGTAAAATTAGATTTTTCGCTCAGTTAATAGGATTACTAGTTTCTTCGTGTCCAGCTATCGAATACGGATGGCTGCACACTAAAGAAATGGAAAGATGTAAATATCTCAACTTGAAAGGTCATGATCATTATAACAAATCTATGAATCTACCTGAATCACTACAATCTGACTTTGACTGGTGGCTCAATTAAATAGAACATTCTGTTCATAGAATTAAAATTGATGTTTACGAAGTTGAGATATTTTCTGACGCCTCAACGACGGGGTGGGGGGCCGCCTGTGAAGGTAAATCTGCGAGCGGACAATGGTCGAACACCGAACGAGAACAACACATAAATTATTTAGAGCTGCTTGCCGCATTTATTGCCTTAAAAGTTTTTGCTAAAAATCTTTTTAATTGCCAGGTATTACTACGCGTTGACAATTCAACAGCAGTAGCTTATATAAATAAAATGGGAGGTATACAATACCCTCATCTCACACAAATAACTCGTGATATTTGGAACTGGTGTGAAAGCAAAAAGCTTTTCATCTTTGCCTCTTACATAAAATCTAGTGATAATATAATAGCAGATTATGAATCACGAAGAACTCATCCGGACATAGAATGGGGACTGTCCGATCGGGCATTTGGCGCTCTCACCCGCGCATTCGGTCATCCAGAAATTGATTTGTTTGCTAGTCGCATAAATACCAAATGTGCCACATACATATCCTGGCACCGGGACCAAGACGCATTCGCGATAGACTCGTTTACAGTCTCATGGGCAAATTACAATTTCTATGCATTCCCGCCATTTTCAGTCATACTTAAAACTCTTAGAAAAATAATAACAGACAAGGCACAGGGTATAATGGTCGTACCTTTTTGGCCAACACAGCCATGGTACCCCGTGTTCAGATCTCTTCTTATTTCGGACACTGTTACATTTCCTCCTGAAAGCCATGTCTTATTGTCTCATTCCAACTCCCGTCGGATTCACAAGTCGATTACCCTGGTGGCAGGTATATTATCCGGGAGTCATATTCAAGAAAAGACATACCGGAATCATCTCTAGATATAATGTTAGCATCATTAGCGTCTAACTCTATGAAACAATATGACGTTTACTTGAAAAAATGGTGGGATTTTTGTAAAATTAATTTGTTAAGTGTTTATGACGCCTCTGTTCCCACAATGATTTCCTTTTTAACCCAACTCTTTAATGACGGTTGCCAATATGGTACACTTAATTCATGCAGATCTGCTCTTTCCCTGGTGCTGAGCCCAGTACTAATTAATGATAACAGAATAAAAAGATTCCTCAAAGGAGTTTTTAGACTAAAGCCACCAACACCTAAATATGACATTACCTGGGACACCAACCTAGTATTGGATAAATTATTTTTATGGCATCCTAATGAGGGATTAACATTAGATAAGTTAACAAATAAAACAATTACTTTACTGGCCCTGTCGACTGCACACAGAGTGCCAACTCTCTCAAAAATCAAAGTTAGCAATGTTCAAAACCTTTTCCAGCGTGTCATTATTAAAATCCCTGACATTATAAAGACTTCTCGACCGGGATTTCAACAACCTATTATTCATTTACCCTTTTTTATTGAAAAAACAGCCATTTGCCCAGCCACTACGTTACTGTGTTACATAGAACGCACCTCATTAATACGGACATCTGATGAATTATTTATTGGAGTTAGGAAACCTCATAAGCCAGTAGGTACACAAACGCTCAGCCGCTGGATAAAGCAAACACTCAGTGAGTGTGGGATCGACACGAGCATATTCAGTGCACACAGCACAAGACATGCAGCATCGTCGCGCGCGCACTCACTGGGCGTCAACCTAGATACTATCCGTAAAACGGCTGGTTGGAGTAGGAATTCCACAGCTTTTGCAAAATTCTATCAGAGAACGGTGGTCGATGACGATAGTACTATCTTAGCAAAATCAATAATTAATCAATCTTCATCATAATCACTCTATTACGATCAGTTAAAATCAGACACAGAGCAGATTTTATACATTTTATATTAACTATGGTAGCTATTATAAGAATAGTTATACCTTAGTTAATTAAGTCATTTCATTTGTTTTTGATTCATTTTCCCTTTGAGTAAATACTCAAGGAAACTTTCTAATTATTGTTAATCCTAGAAGTACTAAGTTGTTATTTCTGTTTATTTATTGTAACTAAATTGTAACAAAATAAAAAATATTTTGATATTTACAAGCATTCATTCATTATTCATTGATGATATTCCCAAAATACTCTCAAAGTCTACATGTGTAAATTACTAATCTCGAGGACGAGGCGCGAGTATAATTAATGATTAAACGAACTTACCTGTACGTGAAGTTCTATCATAATTATACGAGCGCCGAGTCCGAAGAGATTAGTAATCCCACCCTCCCAGTGCTGTATATGCACACCCCAAATAGAAATACATCTACATCTCGGAAATACATCAATGAACCTCAGGAAACTATACTCTAAACTAAATGATTGGCGATGCGATAGTCGTCTGAGAGCGGAACTGGACCAAGTACCTACCCCAAGTAAAAAAAAAAAAAAAAAAAAAATGGTTTTGTGGGTATGTCAAATTAAATTGCCATAGATAAAGAATTTTTTTATAAAATACTTATTTTCTCAACTAAGTGCATGAGTGGTGAAAACTAGCGTAACTACATGTGTAAATTACTAATCTCTTCGGACTCGGCGCTCGTATAATTATGATAGAACTTCACGTACAGGTAAGTTCGTTTAATCATTAAATATCTCTCGTATGTGGCAATTCTTGGGAACACAACGGACGTAAAAACGTGGGTAGTATTTACGTATTGTTGTATATTTCGAACTGACCGAATGAATGCCCGTGTGAAAAGGTAAGAACACAGGAGCACTGAGTACGCAATTGACGTACCCTTACTGTTCGTTCTTCGTCACATTATGCGTATTGAGTAAATAGTGAACAGCTCAGTAATCCAGTAATGGATATCCTATGTTTCATAAATACATTTGTACTGTGTATTGTAATATAAACCTATAAATATTTTTTATGGCTCTGATGCGTGTTTTAGGCTGAAATATATCGCTAATCCATAGTTTCAACATGTTCTGTAAACTGAATGGACTGCTTTGCTTTCTTGAAAATTTCGTCCAGGTTTTTTTACAAAATAGTTATGTCGTCGCCCCCTTTTTGCCATCAGTCTTTCTACGCTCCGTATCTGTCTTATCACTCAATTCCGACAGTCTGTGACGACAGAAGCGCGAAGCGCCAAGTAAGCCAGCGGAGCAGAACAATCGCTTTGCTAACTTTTTGTGTTTTGTTCTAAAATAGTTGCTGGAGTCATCCGACGTTGGTCTTACTTGCTCTGTTGCTTCAGCGACTTTAATGTGTTATGGCATCCCATACTGCGTTGGATAGGGTAAGAGGAAGGTAGGAAGGAGAAAGTGTGGGCTAGTCATAAATGGAAGGAGAGGAGCTAGGCTTTTGCCCAAGAGTGGGACAGTACCCAAATAACAGGACAGCATCCAGAAGCACAACACGGTATATTACAGTTTCAAGCTGACATTTAGAGTTACGCAATTAAGGCTTCACATCCCTGGAGGATTTAGGCTGGCTGGTAAAGAGAAGAAGTTAAGATTTGTGCACAATTACGAATAATTATGGGCAATATTCTCTTCCCCATTTTATGTGGCTACAGAAAGTGAAGTTATGGTCTTAAAACTATAGTAAAATACTTGTTTTCCTTGTCCCAGATCCTCATGATGCACCAGCATTGAAGGTTGCTGCAAGATGCCGCCTCAACAATGAAGCACTACTCCAGCGGCCCCGTGACAGTCAATGACTACTTTATGATGTACCTAGCGAAATGGAAGCGCGCCGCTGTTGTGTTGCTGTTCATTTGGATCGTCGTCACTTACCTGGTTATATCGCCGCTCAGGTACGTACAAGAACCTGACTAATAAGAATTTCTGAGACACAAAAGTGTGATTAAACGGTTTGGTCATGTTGAAAGGATAGAATTGAGAAAGTATGGCAGAAGAGAGGCAAGACTTGTACTCAGAAGTGGGTGATTCCAGACTGAAATGATGATGATTTATGTGTGTATAGGCGCAGTACTAAAATGCTTTCTCGTGTTAGTGCTGGTCTTGGACGCTTCACGGCTGGAATTTCTTGACTATTATTGATACAGACCAGCTTACCAATCAGGACCTTGTTGTTGTTGTTGTTGGGTTAATAAAAAAAGAAAGAAAGTCCTATCAAGCTAGTCTTATTATGCTTTGAGCATTGGTCCTTTGAGCCTTTAGAAAACGCGTTACTAACATGAGGGTCATTTATTTTTGCGTGCAAAATTATCAAATGATGATCATTATCAATCTTCGCAGTAGTTTCTCTTTTAAACAATCCCCCAGCTCTCACAGACATCGACCCTAGCTTGCCCTGTCAATTTTCCTGACGTCTCTTTGAGGCATGGGTGCGATTTTTTTAACGTAATAGATCGTATCGTATAAAGTTTATGTACAAATTGAAGTATTCTTTTTATTCTTTAACGCGATCGAGTAGATAAAAAATTCGCTCTGAAGCCACTGTAGTGTAAACCATAGTGTGTAAGTAGTCTTATTCCCGATCCTTTTACAATTTTCTTAAGTTTTATTTTTTGCATTACAGCGTCAAGGACAGGTGAGCTAATATCAAGTAAAACTTGTGTGCAGTTGCTGTTCTGTTTCTGTATAATTAATTTACCGCTTCGTTTTTCTTTTGTAGATTGTTTGTGTGCAACTAAATGTAGTTTGAACTTCTAGTTTATGTTAAGGATACGTCAAAGTATTTCGTAAATGTGCTGATGACGCAAACTGCATTCGCAACGAATGCTAAATAAACAGAAAAGTCTTCATTCGTTTGTAGCCATTTTTTAATTAATGTGGAGACTGATGTAGCTACCGCGCTCAGACCAGCGCCCCGTAAGCGCCAAGGACCGCACGATTCCCGTGTAAAGCCTCAGTCAGCAGGTGTCTGGACTCCCTAGATTGGGTAGGAGCCGCTTG
Organism: Mythimna pallens; assembly: GCA_961205895.1. NCBI lineage: Eukaryota > Metazoa > Arthropoda > Insecta > Lepidoptera > Noctuidae > Mythimna > Mythimna pallens. The sequence goes on from OY540837.1 coordinate 19,868,295, forward strand.
AGAGCAGCCCCTGCCCACTCTAGTCTGGGAGCCAGAAATCGAATCAGCCGCCATTCAAACTGGAATTACAGAATGAGCCCTGAAGGTAAAAGGGCGCAGCGCGGTTGTACTGTTGAACTATGTCAAAACATTTTTCTTCTATTCGGCATAAATATTTATACATATGGTGTATGTCACCGTAGACGCCAGAAACAAAGCCAATTCTGTCAGTTTGTTCATGTTCACGTCTTCTTAATTTTATTTTACTTCGATGCTCACATTCTTTTGTTTTTCAGATGCAGTGGGAGCCAAGATGAGGTATCAGAATTCCAGGAGAGGTTAAAAAGGGTGTCGTCACAGCTGGAGACCTTGCGGCAGCAGCACAGTAATCTTATATCACAGATTAAGAAGTCATCGAGGTAAGAGGCCGTGGAGTAGTGCTGCGTCTACATAATGGGCTATGGTATATTTAGAGTGGACCGTGCTTGTTGAACAAGTGGTATTTCTAGGCCAATAATCTAGTGAAGGTTGCTTTTATAGATACAATAGGCACAAAGCTGGTTGATGTTGTGATGCTTTGGGGAGAACAAGAAAGGGGGGGAGGGTTGTGTTCAGTAGGTGATATCTTTCCGATAAAACGATGATGATGAGTTTATCTCATCTTTAGACAAAACCATGTATTCTAAGTAAATTCCACCACTCGACTCAAACTGACATTTCTCGTCATAAATCGAAGTTGTTTTTTTTGTCCTCTCGCTTCACCCAGAGCTAGAGGAGTCATAAAGATTTTGAATACAGTAATAGACTTTTACAAGGCCTTAATTATTATGTCATTTAAAAATTATCTATTTAATAAGTGACCCTCAACACGTTTGTTTACTGATGTATAAAAAATCAACATCTTCGTTGACAGCTTGTTAAGGTAAAAAAATAGACAAGGGTGTTGAAAGTTAACGTGGCCCAGAATGTGGCGGTAGTTGTAGAAATATGTAAAAGTTTTTGCTCATTAAAGAAGCAAATCATAGCGGAAAAAGTTACGTCCTCATTATAGGAATATAATAAGATCCAGGCAAAATGTTTTCTGTAGTTACAAGAAACTTAATTAATATCGAATAATATCATAAAGGGAAAATGTTTTCAATAGTTTCTCATTAAAATTTATTTAAGGGTGATGATTCAAAGCATTTTATTTTAAATAAACCATTTACAAATGTCAAGAAGTCAGTCAGTCAGAAATATCTAATTATCTCTTTGGAGAAGAATGTGCAAGAAACTCCATGGACACTCTATTCAATCATGTTTTGTAATTACAAATATATCTGTTACATGTTTCTTGTCGCTATCATGTGAGAACAATATAAATAAAGTAAAAATTAAAACTTAATATAGATATTAAAATGGCAACTGGCAGCTAAGAGATGCTCAAAGGTAACACGCAAAATTCGCATCACCCAAAGGTTGACTGGTAGAAAGTATCTTAAGGCATTAAATCCGCCTCTGTACTTGAGTGTGCATAAAGAATTAAATAAATAAATATTGTAATTTATAAATTCTTTATTTTAATTTGTAGCGTGTCGGCTGACTGGCTATTTATGAGTCCACTGCCTGCAAAAAGGTTTTTAAAAACATTTTCTTAACCCAATTTAACTAATTACTAAAAGTTTGTGTTTTGGCCTGTTTCACAGACTCCGGATAAATTTCAGTTAACTTATCTGACGGATAATATGCTTTTAAATCTCAGTTAAATCTCTAGGGAGTGGTGAATTTTTCATGTTCAAAAAGTGGCGTTTTTGGGAATATGATTTAAGTTCAATTACACTTTACCCGCTTGCATCGGATTTATCTGACGAGTGTTTTAGTCGCCAGGGTGTATGCGACTGGGTACTCTGTCTCGTTTAGCTCTTCAATCCCCATAGGTGACAGAAGAATTGACGAGATTTAGAGTAGTTGGTCGGAATAAATGCGTGTTTGTCGGATATATCCGACGTAGGCGGTCAAAAGGTTAAAATTTACCTGGTGGGTAATATTACGGGTTAAAGTATGAAATTGCCGGTTTGTACTGAAAAAATGAAATTCATTTTATTTTTTAAATTAACGTATAATGTATAGATAATAATGGTAATTATTTTGATTAACAAAATAATTACCATTATTATCTATACATTGCTGCCATCTAATAGGAAGGTCATTTATACCTTTGCGATAGAACTCTGGTGAAGCATTTTGTACTGCCTTCTGAGAAGAAAACTTTTTATCGCGTAGAACATTGTCCAAATCATGAGAAAATTAGTAGTCCGTTGGAGCAAGGTCTGGCGAATAGGGAGGTTGACGTATGGTTTCTAATTGCAGTTCCTGTAGAGTTAAAACAGTTTCTCGTGTTGTATGAGGTCTCGCGTTATCATGGAGCAATAATGGTGAAGATCGATTCATGAGTCGGGGCTGTTTCACGGCTAGTTTTGCTATCATTGTTCGGAGTTCGGCACAGTAGACATCTGCCGTTATTGCTTGACTAGATCGGAGAAAGCTATAGTGAATAACACTATGCTGAGACCACCAAACAGATACCATTACCTTTTTATTGGTAAGCTTTGCCTTAGGACATTGTTGTGGCGTTTGACCTGGGGTCAGCCATTGCATTTTTCGCTTACGGTTATCGTAAAGAATCCACTTTTCATCACATCTCACAATTCGATCCAATATGCCTTCATTTCTGTATCGATTCAACAAGGCAACACAAGTTTCAACACACGTTTTTATCTGCAGATGAGTCAAATCATGAGGCACCCATTTTTCATATCTTTTTATTTTATTGATTGAATCAATATTGTTGGTAAAGTAACATTAAACCATGCTGCTAATTCCTGAGTAGTTTGGCTTCCACCATCTCTTTCAATTCATTGTTATTCACCTGTGTGGTCTTCCACGTGGTTCGTTTTTCAAATAAAGTTTCCATCACGAAAGCGTTTAAACCAAAATCGCACGGTGCGTTCATTAGCAGTCCCCTCTCCAAACGCAACATTGATATTGCGAGCTGTTCCTGCCGCGTTAGTTCCGCGTCGGAACTCTTATTCAAAAATCACTCGAATTTTCGAAGTATCCATCTTTCTTGTCTAAGCTGAATAAAAAAAAACAACTGAAAGTTGCACATTTTTTAAAAGATATTCATAGGTACCATGTGTAAAAAGTTTCACTCAAAAATCTCAAACCATGAAGGTTCTATGTCAATTCGAAGTACCTATTACAATAAAACGGCAATTTCATACTTTAACCCTTATTATGTATCTGGATACTGAAACAGGCCCAGAGCTTTGTTGTTAAGATATATACTAGTAGATTATTCTCTATTGTACATTACCCGTAAAAACTTGCTGTTTGAGTGTGTAATTACTTTTTTAACCATTCGTCTAAGTATCTGTATTATATTATGTTCTGTGTAAGTAAATAGTTCCGATAGAGCATATTGAGAAGGTCTTTTACCCGAATGGGGTATTTACTTTATTTTTATGTAGTCAATTGTCAAAAAACTTCTATCGCACTGGATGAAGTGAGAGAGAGTGTCAGACTTTTACTGACTAAAACTTACTTGTGTTCCTTTAGTTGCCCTTTGCGTTCCTTTTGTTGCCCTTTGCGTTCCAGGGGCACACAGTAACTGTTAAGGCGACGGAATATTCGAAAGAGTTATCGCGGCCCTGAAACACAAAGGCCAACTGAAAGAACACAGGCGGGTTTTAGTCAGTCAAAATTTGACACTCTCTCGCTCCATCTAGAGCGAAAGAAGTTATTTAATGGTTTCCCACCTCAAAATAAACAAAAAAGTCAACCCTAGAATGCAATGTCAATTTTGCTGACATCTTAGATAAACTAAATGTGTTCCGGGTTTTGGTAGCTATTATAGGGAAGTTGGTTGAGTAAAACTTATTAATTAAGTTAGTTAAGTATTTAGTCATTTTAAATTGATTAGATTGAATAATAAAGGGAATAAATTCGCTTCTGTGACTACTTTTGTGTGCGTATTTCATTATATATATTAAACAAAAAATAAATAAATTAGGTATTTTCAATTAGTAAAGGCAGTTGGTTTCTAACTATTGATTTATTAGATTTGTACTTTGCTATACATCCGTTAGCTGATATTACTAGTTTTAATGAGGTGGTACCCAACTAATATTTCTTTAATAATGTTTGTGATCAATCTTGCTATTATGCGGAAGTTTACGGGGAAGGAAAACATTGTGAGGAAACCGACATGTCCAAGAACAAAAAAAAATCGAAGACATGTAACGTCCGGACTGGGCGCATGTTGAATTACGGCCTATTCCTTCCCCTAGACAGGAGGCCTGTGTCCAAGCAGGGAACATTATAAGACTGATTAGGCTTTGCTAAGCTATATTTTGAGTGATGTGACTAAAACTACGCTGGTTTTTTTTTCGAGTTTTTCTTGTTCAATTTACCTTTTTACTTACTTTTTTTTGAGATACTAACGTTTCACAACTTTCCAGCCTTAATGGGAACCTGAAGGATATAGATACAGGGTCCCTATTCCTAGAAGGGGGACAGGGGCCAACAGAAGACTACGAGAATCTCAGAAGAAGGATATTCTCCAATACCAAGGAGCTATGGTACTATGTGCACCATGAACTGACTAAGGTGATACAAGAGGATAATAAGGCTGAGAAGGTGCAGACAATTTTGGACCAAATTGGAGAGAGAAAAAGGTTAGTTTTGCTTGGATTGTTCAACTATTAAACTATTTATGTTTCTTACTAGAACTTTAGATGGCCTCGCTACTCTATGCTTGATGACGGTCAAGTACCAATGTGGTTTTTTCAATTCATATGTATTTATGTACCTTTTATGTCTATTTTACCCTCCATCTACACTAATATTATAAAGAGGTAAAGTTTGTTTTTTGTTTGTAGGAGGTTATCTCTGGAAGTACTGCCTCCCTAGCCAAGTTACAATCGTTTTGTTCGCGCCGAACGCCTCGAGTAGGCCACGCCTCCTATTCCTTTGTTCTGACCACGTGACTGAGCGTTGAGATGGCGTCAGAACAAAGGAATCGGAGGCGTGGCCTATTCAAGGCGTTCGACACAAACGATCGTATCTTGCTAGGGGGGCTGGTGAGATAGCAAAAATTTTTTCACCGATAGAAAGTGGCTTTATTCTTGAGTGACGTAGGCTACATTTTATGTACGCGAACGAAACCGCAGGCAAAAGCTAGTTCGCAATAAGATTAGACATTTAAACAAACCTTTTTTTACTGTCCGTTCAACTGATTTTGACTTTTATTGCTTTCGTGATACGATAAATGGCGGCTGCAGTAAATAGTTGGTATTGTGTAACCACTTTTTTCGCTCTTGATGCCATCCTTATGCCTTCAGGGAGTATGTTCCCTAAAGATAATTTTCGACGAAGCCGCTGTCAGCTACTATGATAATGCGGAAGAAACGCCCGGTTGCCGCTATTGTGTGGACCACCCGGAGGACACGGTGGAGCATACGGTAGAGGTGTGCCCTGCCTGGGCTGTGTCCTCGTGGGAGCGATCGGCGGCAGTGATCTCTCGCGAGTGAACATGGCTCTAAATAATTATGAAAATCTATACTGGTATAGTATAATGGCCTATTGGTCTAGTGGTTAGTGACCCTGACTGCTATGCCAGAGGTCGTGGGTTCAATTCCCACCCAGGACAAATGTTTATGTGATGAGCACAATAATTTGTTCTGTGTCTAGGTGTAACTTATCAGACTCAAAAACGGCTGGAACGATTTGGCTAATTTTGGTCTTGAAATATTCGAAATAGTCCAGGGAAGATTTACACGGCGCAAAAATGAAAAAAATAACGAAAAAAAAATCCGAATACAGCGCCATCTTTAATTAAAATGTCATTATAATATGAATTATGCTGTTTTGGTAATGCTAGTAGATGGCGTTATCCTTAATATTAGGCGGTACGAAGTTCGCCAGGCCAGCTAGTTCTAAATAAAAGTAATTGGCATGATATAATAATAATAATAATAAATCGTTTATTTGGACCAACAAAATTTTACATATTATAAACCCACCAAACTGCGTAACAGTTTGTCGGCGGGATTAGCGCTTTTTTGTAACAATTGGTTTATTTAAAAATACATAAATAAGTTACCGGGTATTTTCACATCTTTCGGCCACAGTCTTAAGGAGAACCGCCTTTAATTCATTTTTCAATGTTCGTTTACACATTCTGTTATTGCTTCTTAACCAGTCATAATATAGACATAGAAAAAAAAAGATATAGTCATATGACATATAGAAACAAATTAAACAATAATAAAATAAAAGTAACGTCAAAATTAAACTTGATTAAAATACGCATGTCAAACAAATTATAATAGGATTGGAATACAAATTAATTAAATAAAATGTCTTGAATTAAATTATATTAAAGATAAACCATTTGGCATTTATTTTTCTGATAACTTCTTGGGTTATTAAACTTATTAATTACATTTCATAATTACAATAAAATAATAATAAAAACTCTTCACTAACTAAAACTAAAATATGGCGTCAAAAAACTCTTCTACATCGCTGTCGACTGGTAATGTGCCCAAAAGACTGGCGGCATTGCCACGCTGTATGGCAATGCTTATCCTCTGGCCGAGGTAAAAGCCAGCCCTTGGGTCACGCGAATTACATTAAATAAATTGAAAATTAAAATCCTAGATTAAATTAACTTAGGCTTATTTTAGAGGTATGCAGAACAGGGTATAAAGTCCCGCAAACGTCCTTCCGACCAGACCGATGTTATATCTGGTCCGGGCAACTACCCGATAATTGATTTCGGGCTTTTGTATATTTATGTTCTAATCGCGCGGAGAACTCTAATACGGTTATACAGGATTTCGCACTTTTTAGTTCCTGTGTTGCGTCATAAATATCGCTACATTTGCATGTGTTACGATTAATGTAACAACACCCTACTTACATTGTTCTCGTGTATGTGCAAATCTGTGTACATATTTGTATACATTAAATGGTACACTAGCAAATTCATAACAAATAGCCTTATCGCATTTCTTTTTCAAATACTTTATAATATCAGATTTTTTTTGTTTGAGTGTGTAAAATCACAAATGACTTCCCCCGCTCTGGGTGGTGTGCGAGAGAGTGTAGCTGACTGAAACCCAGATGTGTTCCTTCAGTTGCCCTTTGTGTTCCACGGTAGCGGTGACTGTTTCGAATAATCTCGCAAGCCTTATTGCATTTTGCGAGCTCGTTTTTTCTTCATCTGGATAATAATAATAATAATAAATTTAATTTCACCATAAGCCTCTCATTGCAAAATTCATAGACATTCATTATACAAAAGCTTATAATAATTTAGGTTACCTGTGCTTTAACGCACTGACTCCCAAACTAGGTGTATGTCCCTGTGGCTTAGGAGTCAGAGATCCTAGTAGCAACAAATCAAATAAAATAAGCCAGATAAATCAGTCGGCAGCCATTGTACAATAAATTATGGTACCTACAGAAAAATATGATTTAAGGTTTAGATGTTTATTAAACAGTCAAAGTCAAAGTCAAAAGTATTTATTTCACATAGGCCTACATGGGCACTTATAAAACTTCAGAAGCTAGTGCAGTAGTTTGTGCCAGCAGCTTCGTCTGTGTGAAAGTAGGTAAATGATACCCTATGTTAGGGCCCAAACACAAAACTGCGATGGAACTTCGTATCGTAAAAATCTGCGAGTTCGCACGACGCATGGCAAGAACTGTGTGATAACATATAGCTCCGAAACGTGGTCGCTTACAATGGACCTCATCAGAAGACTTAAAGTGACTCAAAGGACAATGGATAGGGCTATGTATAGTTTCCTTGCGTGATCACATCATAAATGAAGATATCCGACATAGCCCAAAGAATCGTTAAACTTAAGTGGCAGTGGGCAGGGCACATTGCTCGCAGAACAGATGGTCGATGGGGACGAAAGGTTTTGGAGAGTGGAGCGACCACGTACCGGATGACGCAGCGTTGGAAGGCCTCCCACAGGGTGGACAGATGATGACCTGGTGAGGGTCGCGGGAATCCGATGGATGCGAGACGCATAGGACCGGTCATTATGGCGACACTTGGGGGAGGCCTACGTCCAAAAGTGGACGTCTTTCGGCAGAAATGATGATGATCGCAAGAACTTGCGAATTGATTCGCGTCGCACTTTGTATAGGTCACCTGAACCGAAATTTTGCTGCACGAAATCGTCTGCGATACGGCCTCGCATCACATCGCAGTTTTGTGTGGTAGCCCTTACTCAGTGATAACCAGTGACCAGTGTGTCAGTGAGTGGTAGTGGTATTCTACTGAGAAAAGAACTTTTAAAATCGGTCTGGTAGTTTTTAACTTTATTTATTTCAAACAACAACAAAACTTTTTTCTTTATAATACTAAGTATAGATTGACGCCTCAACGGATTTATTTGCATGATATTTGGACATAGCTACTGTACCTGTATATGTTGTTGGGTAAAATCTACAAGTCCGTGATAAGGCCTGTCATACTGTATGGATCAGAATGTTGGGCTGTGAAAAAGACGGATGAAATAAGATTGCACGTAGCGGAGATGAGAATGTTAAGATGGATGTGTGGTGTGACGAGAATGGATAAAGTGAGAAATATTAGGGGAAGTTTGAAAGTGGCGCCAGTGACTGACCAGTTGAAAGGGAATCGTTTGCCTTGGTATGGTCATATGAAGAGGAGGGATGAAACGCATGTTACTAAAAGAGTTATGAGTGTACATGTGGATGGATGGAAAGGGAGAGGGAGACCAAAGAAAAGATGGATGGATTGTGTGAAGAGTGATATGAAAGAAAAGGAAGTAAGTGATAGCATGACGAGTGACAGGGCAGAATGGAAGAAAAAAACGTGTTGCGCCGACCCCAAATAACACGGGACAAGGGCAGGAAGATGATGATGATGATGATGCCATGTATATGTCTTGGGTTAGGATAAAGGATACTATTCATCCCGGTATTACATTCCCGTGATAGATAAAGTATTGACTTCCACACAGGCGAAGCCACTGGTCAGGGCTAGTTAGCCACGCGTATATTCGATACGCCTGTTGGTTGCCGAGAAAAAGCTTTGACTGTAGGCATGTGAAAACCGGTTGCAGAGTACAAATTTTAAGTATGGCCGGAAGGTGAACCGACGTTAAAGGAGGTTATTGGGTCCAAAGAAATTATGCGGTTTTATTACAACGGAACTTTATGTGAGTGCTTCCCATTTTTTTGTGGTAGTTGTAGATGTAATTGAAGCCTTTGCAATGATGAAAATAGCTATTATTTAGTTAATTTTTATCACACGTCATTTAAAATAGTTGATTTTGTATAGAAAACCGATCCGATGTCTACAGTTTTTTTTATCTCTGTAATAAACAACATGCTTATGTTGTTTATTTTCAACAGAATATAATTACAATATACCTACTTATAAACAACTAAAATAACATAAAAGGTGTATGTGCAAACTCCTTTAAAAAGAATTCATTGGGCATCAAATATTCATCCATATCGCTGTCAATGAGAAAAGCGCTGGAACGCTGGAACATTGCCACGTTGAATGGCAATGCTCATTCATTGGCCAAAGGAAAACCAGCCAACCAGCAGTTTGCTGATATCCCGAAAAAATCGAGGAGTACTCGAACCCATGGCCCTAGTGTTCAACCCCAAAAGGCTCAAAGCTAGCTTATATAGCTCCCAAAAAGGTTGTAATATTTATTTTTTACAGACAGATACAGCTATCATGGTGGAAACAAATTATAACAAGTAACATTCACTTCACTTAACAATACAATAAAGGGAAATAAATTAACAATATAATAACAATACAATATATTAATCAATATTATACAATTCAATACAATTAACAATACCTCTTCACTCTGCAAGCAACTCAGGATATGTTGCCTCTTTGTTGCTACATCACTTCGTGCTAGCCACCGTTTTTGGGGACCCATTTATTGAGTGTGCAAGTCACCCCCGGCCTTTTTATCGATAGAAATCAATAACATTGTTCAAGCAGGGACCATAGTCTTAACATAGTTCCTGGTCCATTTAAGACTACAAAAAATATAGCCCCTATATCTTAGTTTTCCATATGTCGCAATAGTTTCTCATTAAACGGGGGTTGTCTTTGGATACACTAGCATTTTTTATTATCGATGTGATGTATTAATATCATGTTCAGGCAGGGGCCACAGTATTTTACATAGTTCTTGGTAACTAGGCCAGTTAAGCCTTCCAAAACTATAGCCTTATATCTTTGTTTTCCATTATGTCACAATAGTTACCTACCGACCGAGAGTTGTCTTTGGGTGCCCTTGCATACTTTTGATAATCGTCGGTTGGTATCATGCTCCATGCAAAGTGTCTAAGGGATCTCTACGAGTTGGCTTTGGCCCCTCGTTCGCCTACCAAAGGTCCAGGACCCTAGGGTCCTGAGAAATATAAAAACAATACAATAAATCACACACACATTCACAGCGTTGATTTGTTGGATTCGTTTCTTATAATAATATTGGTTATTTGTATGTATTTATATAAGTATATGTTTATTATTGTATTACTTTTCTATTTATTTGTTTGCCATTAAGTTGCACCTACCATGTTATGTTTCTGCACCACCCTAAGGTCGACTGGTAGAAAGTGCGTAAGGCATTAAGTCCGCCTTTGTACAATGTTCACTAGTACATAAAGTTTTTAATAAAAAAATAATCGAAATAATACGATTCGATTAAATAACATTAAAAATTTTTCAATCAATGATTTTAATCGGTTCAGTATTTCTAAACACTTATTGTGTCTGGAAATGATGTACCGATTGACAAAAAATCAATTTTGCTGTTTTCAATTTTTTTTCAGTGTGTCATCATCAAAAATTTCTCCTGCTCTTAGAGAAGCGAGGAGTTTCAGACTTTTACTGGCTAAACCCCACCTGTGTTCTTTCAGCGTTCCGTGACTTCGAACAATCACGTAGTTGAACCAATTTTGCTTTAGTTTTATTAAAGCATTCTTGTTTGTTTGTCGCAGACATTAATATACATTTATCATACTTTTTTATCTGTACCTACAATAACAAAGTAAATACTTTGACAGCTTGTTTTCTTTTTATTGATGGCAGTCATTTAAAATCAATTAGGTACTCTATTAATTACTTTGCGGGTCGCGTCGTGCTAGCTCTTATTGGTACCAATCAATTTTGGATTGAATTAATAACGTTTGTTTCGGGGATTCCACGTGACATTTTGTAGAGTAAGCACGACTTGGTTGTAGAGAAACAAAGAAAGTTACAATACGTTCTAAATAAGATTATTTTATGTTTTTGTGTATAATAAAGAATTAAGAAATTTTTATAATCCTATCTATTTACGAACTGTGAAAGAAAAAAGTTTAATCAGAATCCAGTTCTTCAATTTTGCTCATCTCTGAGTTCTTCAATTTTGCCCAATTTCTTGCGATTTGACAGTATGACGTGACGTCACAACATGGCAATCGATCCTATTTTTATTTGGAACGCATTGTACTGACAATTTCATGAGAATATACGAATCTTTATCTAGTCCCTATTTAGATTTTGAGGACTGAGGACTGATCGTCTGGTCTGTTCTGTCAGTTCAAGGTTATAAATTTTTTGTTTATAAATTTATTCACCGAATTAATTATAGGTATAACAAACTGGAAAAAGATAATGCACAAATTAATAATGGTTAGTTTTTCAGTTCCAGTTTCGAGACTATCTGCATCCGAACTAGGCAGTAACTTGTATCTTGGATTACATTTTAGCCCCTTTAAGTAATCAACTATAGTAATAAACCTTGAACTTTAGGCACTTAGCATATTTATGCTTCTTATAAAAATGAGAAACTGATGTCGTTATCACCTCTTAGCAGACAGAACGAAAAATTAACAATTCCGAACTTCAATTACTCAACTAGACCTATCGAATTATTCTGAGCGTTTGTCAGGTCAGATTCACACTCGATTCTATATAACTAGACAGTCTTGTAAAATCAATATTCTATCGACCTAACATGTTGAAGTAGACCTTATCTATCAGAGTATTGCTAAACATGAAGTAGATTATATTCAGCACTTACTGATAATTATTATTCATCATAATACAATGATTCATGTAATTTTTTTTAAGTCTCTAACCTACCGTTCCATTGCTGGGCAAAGGCCTTCCCAAACTTTACCAGGTACCCGTTTCCAGAGCCATTTCAAACCAGTCCTTGTCTCAAGTCTTTGACTCGTATATGCCAGACAAAAGGACCCTTTATGTGGTGGGAAATCATCAAATAACTTGCCTCGTTCTGGGTGGAGCCAGAGGTAGTGTCAGACTTACTGACTATAACCCACCTGCATTCCTTCAGTTACCATTTGCGTACCTGTTTCAAATGACCCCGCAAACCTGGCAGGCACATAAAGTAACCCTAAAAGGTTTATTTACTTGTAGAATAATAACTCAGATGCTATAACTCATCAACAGAGCGACACTGGCGACAAGCATTAAATGGCAAATATTAATCACTCATAACTCCATCTCAGCTTTGTTCAATAAACAATACGAAACGATCTTATGTATGCTTGTTTAAAATAACCTTGACGACGTATGACTCATTGATTTGTTTATACTAATTATACGGTTATGGCTAGTTGCGAATATATCAAAATGTCGCTTTTTGTTGAAGTCGTTGATGCTTCAAATGCACATGTGCAGTCACGGGACGACAGATCGGAAACATGAAATGTTGGCTTATCTGAGATTTGGCCAATATTGCTATTTTTAAGCAAACTCTTAGAGGAGATGACCTGATCCCAGCTTTAGTGTACTTGAGCATACTTTGTCTGGTATCCAGCGTGTCTGTAGAAATCGAAAATAATCTTCGTTAGTAAATCCCTTAACGAAAGGAAGTGACCGACCAAAGCACGATTTGCAGCCGAAATCGTAACTGTATGTTCGGCTCCTCTTCTAGTTTCGGCCGAAACCGAATCTGAAATTGACGTGGTATATTTTTATATGCTTAATCATATAGTTTTAACTTTCATAAAATACTACATAAATTAATGTAAAAATCGACGAGTATCATCAGTTTTTAGGTTTCTGTCATAACCATAGAAATATAAAAATCAGCTTATATCTACGGTCACAACCGTCAGCTGAAAGACTGTCAGTCTCCATGTAAAATAACCCTGGTTTTGTGGCATTGAATATATTATGTCTTCTTCCTTAAAATCCCATGAATTCTTATTACCATTTCGGTTGGTATTGGTCCGTGCAGCACTTCCACCTTGTATTCTAATGTTTAACTTCCATAAAGCTCACGACCTCTACTTTTATATTTACTTGTGAGATGTTAGGTATTCTTAGGTACTCTAGATGTTAGGTATCTTTTTTTATGATAGACGCTTATAAGCACTTGAAAAATAACCAAACTTATGTAAATATTTGAATTTTATAATTCATATGTACTTTTCTAAGTTTATTATATACATGACCTTACTGACACCTGTGCCTCGGAAAGCACGTAAAGCCGTTGCAGAAACTCTGATCATCAGTCTATTCAAAGAGTATCTTTTTGCCCAGTAACTGGGTCTTGGAGGTTTGATAGGCAGTCGCTCCATGAAGAACAAAGGTATTCAGCCGCACTCGGCTAGACTAGGAAGATGATGTTGATGTATACAGGTGTCTCTGACATTGACGTACAAGCGAATACTATGGATACATGGATCCAGTACATAATTCTGGACCCCCCACTGGTAGAATTTTTCGCTAAAATCGTTATTATAAAATTTTTTGTGAAAAAAGTGAATGAATTACTTTTCAAATTAAAATTTTCATCGGGTTTGATTAAAATAACAATTTTAACTATCCCGATGACTTTTTAATTAATTAATTTTTAAATATATATTTTTTTAACGATTTTACACAGTTAAAATTTAAAAAAGAACAGATTTTTATTTTTAAATTAGGAAATAGCTGACGAAAATTTCACTACTGGGGGGTCCAGAATCATAATTATACTGGATCCGTGGTATTTATTCGTTTGTGCGTCGGTGTCAGAGACACCGTGTATATTTCAATTAATTTATAGGCATGTCGGATAAGGCAGCCGTCGGATTACCGCGGGTTAAATTTAAAAAAATAAAACATTGACCTAGTGCGTGTCAAGCCTTGCGCAGGAGGTTCCGTAGTAGCCCGCTACAATATGTGGACTACGAATACACAATATAACAATCACCCTTGATTTCAGATCGCTTCTCTCGGATCAGCAGCTGTTTGAAGAGCTGGATGGCTATCACGAGTGGCGGCAGGCAGAGGCAGCCAATGTCAGCGACCTGGTGCAGAGGCGACTGCATTATCTGCAGAACCCGCCTGACTGCAAGGATGCCAGGAAACTTATTTGTAACTTGAATAAGGTAGGTCAGGGATTTGACAGGTCTATTTTAGAAAAAAAAGAAGAAGCATTGGAATGCCTTGTGGGGTTGGTGTTCCTGACCACAGTATGTCTCACTTCACTTCACGCTAGATATTCGATAAGGAGCTTGTCTTTGAAAAATGTGTCCCTCTCTAGGGATTTTATTTTATTTTTTAGGTGGGTTATCATCCAATGACTTCTCACTTATGTTCCTTCATTTGACCTTTGCGTTTTAGTGCTACTCTTTAAAACGCTCCCGCAGTAGCTTTCATCGTTTTTCCAACTAAGTCTAAAGTGTTTAAAATAAAAATGTTATCCACCACCTACGAAAGACATACAAACTATTTCTTTCTAGGTATTCTACAGTTCACTGAACGAGATCTAGACGTTAAGTACCGGTATAGATATTGACTATCCTTGTTTGTATTTTAAATAGCTACGATATCGCGTAGGAGATACATATTTTTGCATTTGTTTGAAGTCTAACGTATTTAAAGGGTGGTACAAAACATGTCTTTGTACTACCAAAAATATTAATTGTGCATAAAAATTTGCTCTTATGGATGGTTTTAAAACAATATCTACAAAGGTGATGTCGGAGTCTGTGTTCGCTCACTTTGCTCGCTCACTAGACCCCGCCATCCTCTTCTAAACTAACCTGTCCGAGTCGGGGTGCACCAAGTTATAATAGTAAAAAGTTCAGTAATATTTGGTGTACAATTAGTAGTTTATATCCCTTTTATCAACAACTAGTGATTCGCTTTACACGTGTGTTAGAAATCTTTGAAATTTTCGGCGAATTTTTAGGTTTTAATATGCAAGTTCTTCGTGAATCACTTCGTCCATTGGTGAAAATAGCAGCACGAAAATCCATTCACTACTTTTTGAGGTTATCACAAACAGAGATACGTGTTGGGGGACTTTGTTTTATAATGAATCGAGTGATTCATGAGGAAGGTTTAGATGTATAATAAATGTATAAATATCATAGTAGAGAATACCGAAAATAACAACGCGCGCTGGAAGCAGAGAGTCTTCAATAAAGTAACTTTGAAAACAAACTACATTCGTTAGTCAGTTGTTTCGCCTAAATGTTTCTCCGACTGTTGCCATCAATCTCTATTAGCCCATTTAGCCCTGTCCTTTCTATAATTAGATAGGAACTGGGGCTTAGGACGCGATTTCGCAATCACGAAACGAAAATGAAAGAAAGGAAGGACGTAGTTCTTGTCCGGGGAGGTACAATATGTAATTAGCAGTGATGGGCAAAAAGTATTTAGATTAATAATTACAAATTACAGTTACATTGTAATTAGTAATTGAAATACTTAGTAACAGATTACTTAAGTAACTAATTGCAATGAGTACATACTGTAATTAAATACAAAGTAATTGAATTGCAAGTTAATCTAATTACATTATAATAGATTACATAAGTAATCTGATAAAATGTAATTACACATTTAAATAAGTATTGGGACACTTCTTACAAAAATGCCCTATTTAATACAGTTTTGACAAATACGAAAATAAAACACACAATTTTACAAAAAAAAAAATGTAGTCATCTGTCAATCATTATTTAGTTTTAAGTCATTTATTAGTTATAATTTTCACCATTGGCTGATAAAAAAATTGTTTTTTGATTTATAATTTAAATTACCAATATGTCTCTTTTTTCAAACATTTCGTCTGACAAACGGTTTGCTTTCGGACAATTGATCATTGTCGCGTACGAAAACGTACGTTCCACAGGTGCAGGAGGAGGTAGAGGGGTATTAAATTTTAAAAATATTTCTTTAATTTTCTTATGATTATTTAATATTTGAAGTTCTCTGCTGTCTTCTGCCAAAAAATGAATGACTATAACTTCAGCTTTGGATCTCGGTTCACTGCTCTGATTGTCTGAATCTGAACTTGAATCTATTTCAAAATAGTCGTCCACCCTCGACTTCGTTGATGGTCTTTCTCGAGATAATTGATTTGGTATTATCTTTACGACTTCTTTTACGAGTAATTTTTTTCATTTTACTATATTCTGCCTGACCAATTAATGATATTCATTTCAATTTTTTATATTTAGGATGATAAACAGCAGCTAAAGCAGCATTTTCAGCTTCAGGTCCCGAAATTGTCAGAAAATCTAAAGATTTTCTGAAAATTTATAATTAGCACCTTTTTTATAATTACAATGTAATTAAATACTATGTAATTAGGTTACATTGTAATTAAATTATTTCGTAATTAAATACATTGTAATTAATTTCATAGCACATCCAAAGTAATCTAATTACAATGTATTTGAATAATATGTAATTAAATTTCATTTTAATCAAATTATTATGTAATTCAATTATTAATTAGATTACATAAATAACTAGTTACGCCCATCACTGGTAATTAGAACCATAAACAATATAATCAGAAAATTAAGTTACAATAAAAAATATATTTAAATGCACTCAACTAGCATTTTTCTAGGGTTCCGTACTTACAGGGTAAAAACGAGACCCTGTTGCTATGACTCCGCTGTCCTTCTGTCTGTCAACAGGCTGTATCTCACGAACCGTGATAGCTAGACAGTTGAAATTTTCACAGATGATGTATTTAACAGAGCACGTTTGCTTAGAAGAACCCTAGTAGGTACCTATCGTATTAGAAGGAAATTTACTCTTCTTTTTTTTTGTTGTTACCGTTTTATTGTATTGTCTGCGCCGAATAAACTCTATTCCATTCTAAATTTCTTTAAGTAGCTAAAGCAAAAAAAAAAAAAACAAACAAACAGAAAACGCAAAACTGTAATGTTTATATCTAAATACTAATCGCCCATTTGTTCCTCATCAATCTGGGGTAATCGTGGAGCCCTACAATCCCTGCGCTATAATTAGTTCGCAAACATACGCACCGGTCACCATCCGTCACCGAGGCACGCGTTCGCATCCGTCATTGGGTCATTGGCATCGCGACGTTGTGTTTACTTTACCTTGTACTAGAAACATGAGAATAGAGGAAATTGAGTTTTTTTTTATTCGTATGTAATGCAAGCGTAATCTTGGCTCGATTGAAGTGGTTTTACCACCGTTTTTAGGGTTCTGTACCTCAAAAGGAAAAATGGAACCCTTAAAGGATTACTTTTTTGTCCGTCCGTCTGTCTGTCTGTTTGTCAAGACCCTGACTCCTAAACTAGGAAGATCCTGTATCTTAGGAGGCAGTGTCTTCGCAAAAATAGTGGACGAACAAAATAATGAGCGTACAGCGTAGAAATTATTGCCAAAATGTGGATTAATGAAGAAAGAAATATATAAGTATATAATTATATATATATATATATATATATATACTGATAGAATGTATATGTATAGTGTATGTATGTGTATGTAGAGTATGAGTGTAGTGTACATGTATTTGTGTGTATATACTTAGGTCTGCGGACTCTTAAAGCTGTAAAAATATCAAACTTGTAAGTAAACGAGAAAAAAGATACTTCAAAAAACGCACATTTCGGCACACTCGAGGAATTTAAAATTCTTTAGGTACCCACTTCCCATTGACCCAGAATAGTACAAGTATAGGAATAAATCTGAAAACTGTAAATTTGTTGTTAGATTACAACTTTTTTTTTTGCGATTTGGAAATATCTTCCGAGACTCCATTCTTCCGGAATGAACTATTTACATAGGTAAGTTTGTAAGGAACCTTCAGGGCGCGAGACCGACTCGCACTTGCCCATTTTTTTTTGTGACGGAGATGAACTTGCAGTGGTATTTTTGTGTTTATTTATTTACTCTCCACATGAATTGAGAGCTTAACTACCACTTTTATAGGTCGTGGTCCATCATCGACCATATATACCTTACCATCAGTTGATATAATGGTCAACTGCAAGTCTAACAACAATAAAAGAAGAATATATTTATGATTATAATAGTTATGAACATAAACTTACATACACAAGATACCGATATAATATTCTATATTGTACACCACATAAAAAAATAATTAAAAATAAGTGTACAATGGGCGTCCAACTATAATTTAGGTGCCTTTAAGGCTAGAGTGAATTAAGTGCTTCCTTGTCCATGGCTGCAAGAATACTAGGGTCCATCGCGCAGATCTGTGGTGTAAAGCACGCACACATCGTTAGAGCATACTGTGTCTGTGTACGAGAGGAGGCTCTTAATAAACTAGTGCGCCTCACCAACAATGATTGCATCACTGCTTACCATCAGGTGGGATCGCAGTCAAGCACTGGCTTATATCAATTAAAAAAAATATCGGTTGTAGTTGTTAGAACTAAATAAAAGAACTGATCTCAAAATGGAGCTGCAATTATTTCATTACAATACATATTTATGACAGTTTATAGATCAAGATATAAAAAAGAAAAGTCGATAAAATAAGTAATCTTGCCATCGATTCTCACGTTGAGATTGTTAGGAAAAAAACCATTGTATAACAAAATAGTCACAACAAATGCTTGACAGATTTCAGTAATAGTGTATTACTAAGTCTGAATACCCTATCTAGTACTTTTTATCCGTTCTTAAAATGGATGGCGCAGTTGGGGCTGTGGTCGAGCGATTCGCTGAGCTAGCGAGTTCGATTCCCGCACGGAACAAATACATGTGTCGTGGCCAGATCATAGAAATTGATCACTTTATGATATGGCCAACTAAAACTGGTCAGATCATATAAACGTTAACATTTGATGATATGTTATGTTGATCCTCGTTTGGCCTTATCATTGATGTAGGATATCTATGATAGTCAAAAGTCTAAAGAAAGTAGGCCAAACGAGGATCGAAATATCGTCAAACTTCAACGTTTAAAATGATCAGCCCCCCCCTAGCCAAGTTACAACCGTTTCGTTTCGATTCTCTTTTCGTTGTTCGCCGATTCCTTTGTTCTGACCACGTGATAGCGTTGAGATGATGTCAGAATAAAGGAATCGGAGGTGTGGCCGACTCGAGGCGGTCGACGAAAAGAGAATAGAAACAAAACAGTTGTAACTTGGCTAGGGGGGCTGGCCAGTTTTAGTTGGCCATATCATGAAGTGATCAATTTCTACATATGATCTAGCCACGACATATGCATGGCCTACAGATAATTGTTCCGAGTTTGGGTATCTTGTGTATGTAAGTTTTTGTTCATATCTTTTGTATGTTCATGTTTGTAAACAAACCCACGATACAGGAGTAATTCCTAGTGTGGGACCACTTTTTAAAAACCAATGAAATATTATCTAAAAAGGATAAATATTTCATAATATAAAACACTAGCTTTTGCCCGTGGCATCGCCCGCGTACATAAAATATAGTCTATATCACTCAGGAAAAAAGCAGCTTACTATCGGTGAATTTTTTTTAGCAATTGGACCAGTACTTCGAGATTACCTACCTCCTACTAACAAAAAAACATAAAAATAAAAAAAACAGACTACCTCTTTATAATATTAGTGTAGATTGTTCATTACTATCATGGTTCAAAAACGTTCAGTTTTCCTCTTTTTTCCTAGCCACGGAGAGGTGGTGCTGGAGACGATGCTATAATCCTAGCATAAGTCTACAACGCGTCAACTTTCTTCTTCTCGATTTCATGAGTACAACTTTTCAAAAATACACCCAAAAAACAGAAATCAAAGTAAAAATACAGGAAAACGGCGCGAAAGTCGTGACAAACATAATTATCCCAAAACGTAGGTACATTTTCGTTCAGAATTTATAATAATACGTGCTGAGTAAAAAGTCAACGTCTTTTATACAACATTGTTTGGGTGCTAAAACTCATTTTGAACTCTGTTATCGTACGCACAAGGTCAATAGTTTAATTATCTAATATTGTGATTTGACCTTATAACCCGACACGATGTACGGTGCTTTAGTTAGAATATATTACTTATCACTTTTATTATAAGCGACATTGTAACGTACGGCAAAAAAACCGGCCAAGCGCGAATCGGACTTGCGCACGAAGGGTTCCGTAACGTCAAAAATCACGTTTGTTGTATATGGGACCCCACTTAAATAGTTATTTTTAGTATTTGTTGTTATATCGTCAACAGAAATACGTCAACTGTGAAAATTTCAACTGTCTGACTGTCACGGTTCATGAGATACAGCCTGGTGAAAGACGGACAGACAGACAGATGAACGGACAGCGGAGTCTTAGTACTAGGGTCTCCCTAAAGTGGGACCGTATTACTAAGACTAAAAAAAAGGTAAACCCTTTGGGCACGGAACTCTAAAACCGATGATTGATAATGTTCACGCTACTTTTTAGCACATTTTCATGGCAATAAAGCAGAAATTGATATGTTAATTTGACTCGAAAGTTTTATGCCAATCCATTAGATTTATTTGCGTGATTGTTACAGATGAAATGAGTAATGAACGTTCGATATGCTTTCGATTGTTTGACCGCGATTTCAGATTGAATAATCTATCACTATTTCTGTATCTGTGGAATTCTGACGTCAGAACAGTTAAGGCTGGGATTACATTTGGCCCCGGTTCCCTAATATTGACGGCCTGGAATTATGTTTCTTATCCGAAAACATGTGTTTGTGACAACCTTCAATACAAGCACAATTAGGTAATTAAAATAATAATTATGTTAGAAGTTTCTATTGTAAAAAAAATTGTTTCGGAACGGAAATGTAAATTTTTATAGCTTTGTTTCCATAGATATTTTTGTTTGAGGTGGGAAACCATCTAATGACTTATCCTACTCGAAAATAACCGCGGCCCTTGCGGGCATTGGCCCTGCGGGGCCCCTACGGTTTGCTGACATCTCTTGAGGCGCGTGTGGAGCACTACGCGCCGTTGACGACTCAGGCTCGGTCTCTAGACGGTTCCCAGACGGCCGAACGGCGAACTACCCGCGCCCGTTTTGCTACGTAATAATACATTAAAGTTCTCCATCGACACGACTACATGCACACCGTTAAAGTTGAACTAGTGACACTGCGCATATAATAATCCGGTTTCCGTGACAGGGATCGTCGCACACGACACACGCGCGACGTCACGCGACGGATGCCAGTCGCGGGCGCACTTAACGTCGGCCCTAATATTAATAACTGTTATCATCACAATTTGCATAATATTTACGCACGACAGTAACAAAATAGGAAATCTTACGTTACGTCATATGACAGAAGTTATCGCGCATTGTGATCAGTTCCGGAATGTTTTTGGACGAACATTATTCGTATTTATAATGTACGGCTCGGCGCCTGCGCTTATGGTATGACTTGACCATATTATAAGTACTACAGAAGTTTGGTTTTATACAAAGATCGAAAATCACACAAGGTGAACATAGACTTATCATGCGACCTTTTGACTGGCCTGTTAGTCTAGTGGTTAGTGGCCCTGACTGCTATGCCGGAGGTCGTGGGTTCGATTCCCACTCAGGACAAATGTTTGTGTGATGAGCACGATCATTTGTTCTGTGTCTGGGTGTAATTTATCTATATATGTATGTATTTAGAAATATATAAGTATGTTTATCAGTTGTCTAGTACCCATAACACAAGCTCTGCTTAGCTTGGGACTACACGGCCTTGTGTGATAGTTGTGGAATATTATTATTATTATATTATAGACGCGGTCGTAATTGCGGGATCGTTCGATAGAGTTGCGGCCCTGGAACACAAACGGCAACTGAAGGAACACACGTGGGTTTTAGTCAGTAAAAGTCTGCTCCCTCTCTACACCCTGAGCGCGACTAGTCATTTGATGATTTTCTACTGACAATAGTAAGACGTGTTCGTACGGCGGTTCTCAAAACAAATGCCGGTTGCGAGTGCGTTTGCGCTCGGTTTACTTGAAGCGTGTCGTATGTGTGCGTGCATTTTACGCTCCTTTATGGAGGCTATGGGACCGGCCTTCCATACCTATTTATGTTCCCCCTGACTGCATTTTGATGGGCCAGCAGCGTTTAGCGTGTACAATTGTGTAACTACCGAAGCATTCTCACTAACTCATAGTTCGATGAGACAGCAATCTAGATCCGCTGCTAACTTCCAAACTCCAGGCTGCCACTAAGAAATTCCTAAAACCTATCACTGACCGACTTATGATCCCACTCGTTGTAATGTTTACAACCATGAGCCCTCCGGGGCAGTAAAAAGGAGCAGGCCTTCTTTACTATCCTGTGATTTGACATAAAAACATTGGGATTGCAACCATGTCCGTTATGCTAAACGCTTCTGAATGTCAACAGACGTTCTGAAACTAACAGAGGCCTGCTATGCTAGAACAGTTTAGATATGTGTTGTTAGGCCGCCCCGGTTCACGGCACATCGCTAAATGATGACATGTCAGGGTATTTTTATGTAGGAGGTGAAAAAACTTTGCAAGGTCGATGTAGTTTACTATAGAAGAGAACGTATAGTTATGAGATATTTTGGATTGTTATGTGTTTCCTTTGTAAACATAGCCAGTATTAGCAAACCCCATTAATCTATAGGATTTTTTTAAGGTGGGAAATCATCCATTGACTTCTCTCGCTCTGGCACGGAGCGAGGGGACATGTCAGACTTTTACTGACTAAAACCACACCTAGTTACCTTCTGTGTCTAGCGTTCCAGGACCCATGGGTTTCCCTTTCGGAAGCCAACCCATAGTCCTAGTAGGCTTTGGCCCTAATGGGCCACTACGGTTGTGCTGACATCTCTCTGAGGCGTGTGTGGAACACTACGCGCCGTTGACGACTCAAGTTCGGCCCAGACGGTAACCAGACGGCTGGACGGCGAGCTACCCATTACCCCTCGTCTGCAAGCAATATTAATCTACGGGTGGGCCGTAACAATAGCTTTTTTTTTAGGTGGGAAAATTATATAATGACAAATCACGCTCTTGGGCGAAGCGGGAGATAGTTTCAGACTTTTACTGACTAAAAATCTCACTCCTGATCCTTCGTTGCCTTCGTCCCACTGCCCCGGGTTTCGTTTTCACACTACCCATGGCCCCAGTAGGCTCCTTAACAATAGTGAGGGTTGCCTCTCTCTTACTGTTTTCGCTACATCCTTCGCTCGCTTTACTATTTTGCAAAAGAAGGTGACTACCTTCCATTCGCTCCGCATCTGGACCAGCCGCCGATTGCTCTGTTTCACAACGTACCATTGTTGAAAGAGATCTCAGCCTAATTGACGGGGCTCGCTAGAGCCGTTGCGTGACAGGACAAATGAAGGAACACGTGTGGGATTTAGACAGTAAAAGCTAATAAAGTTATTTGATGATTTCCCACTCAAAAAAAAGGCTATCCAGTGATACAAAACGCTCGGAGTGATAATGCTAAAACAATTGAAAATAGTTTACGCTTTCTGTCTTCATAATGGATTCAGATAAACCTTACATTAAATAAACAATCAATATAAAAAACTTGTACTATATCAAAATAGCTCATTGTCTGCCACGTCATTTATTATTCTTTTTTTTATCGTTACCAGGGTTGCGGCTTCGGATGCCAGCTCCACCACATAGTGTACTGCTTGATCTTCGCGTACGCCACAGAAAGGACTCTGATCCTCAACTCCAAGGGCTGGAGGTACAACAATAAGGGCTGGGACTATGTGTTCATGCCCATCTCAGATAGCTGTACCACCTCCGCTGGTGAGAAGGTTGTGCAGTGGCCAGGTAATTATTATCAGATTTTTTTTTATGTATGCTGAGCGTGAACATCGCAAGGAATAACATTGTAACTCGATTTTGAGGCAATTTGGAGTTGCAATCAAATTCTTGCTGTACCAAAAATACAGAAGGAAAATTGCATAAAACTGAGTTACAAAGTTGTTTATTCCTTGCAGGTGTCGAATTGTCATGCGCAGCAAGGATCCTATCAATAGGTTAACTAAATAATCGGTATCCTATTCAACTAAATCGGTGTAATCCGAATTCAAGTCGAAATCTCATCACTATGACAGGCAATGTCAAAAATGTTTTATGATTCAGGGAATGGAGAATCCGATGGTAATTTAAAAAAAAATGACGTTGTCTCACGGGTTTCAGCGTTTTCAGTTTATTTTGCAGTTTTACAGATAATATTTCAATAGCAAACAGTTTGAAACCGTGTAAGTTGCAAATAAACTTGTGCGAGGAAGACATTGATGTGATAAAATGTTTATTTATTTTTACTATAGCCACTTGCAGTTCCGCCCCCGTGATGTTGACGTACTTCCCAAACTGGGAATAAAAAAAAAATTGTATATCAAAATAAATGATAATTATGATATACAAAATTATCATTTTTCAGTTGGTCTATAAGGGGTTTCCTCTATTTTTTTCTTCTAA
Source organism: Mythimna pallens (assembly GCA_961205895.1). Taxonomy (NCBI): domain Eukaryota; kingdom Metazoa; phylum Arthropoda; class Insecta; order Lepidoptera; family Noctuidae; genus Mythimna; species Mythimna pallens. Next base: position 19,893,022 of record OY540837.1, read on the forward strand.
ACTAGCTCTGTATTGGAGCGTACAAAACAAAAAAAAAATCACATCGGTCAAGTCGTTTTTGAGTTTTAGCGAAGCATACGAAAAGCAATTGATTATTATATTTATACCATCTGCCGCCTGCGGCTTCACTCCCATGAAATAACTTCCCACTTTTCAATCAATTTTAACTTTTTCAACGACTTTTTCACATTTTTTTTTTTAAATTAACAAAACAAAAAAATATTCAGTCAAGCTTTTTTTGAGATTTAGCGAACCTATTTACTCTTAATTTAAAGACTCTGATTCAGTTATATCTGTCGTGGATCTTAGAATTGATCACTTCATGATACTCGTATGTCCAACATCGTTGAAACGTTAAAATTTGATGATATGTCAATCCTCGTTTGGCCATATCATTTGATGTAGGATTTCAATGTTAATAAAAGGTTTAAAGAAAGTAGGCCAAACGAAGATTGTAATATCATGAAACTTTAACGTTTAAAACATCTGACCAGTTTTACTTGGCCATATCATGAAGTGATCAATTTCTAAGATCCACGACATATCCTATCAGGAAACAAAAGACTCCGGCAGCGAATTCCAGTTTAGTCGATATATTTGTTTAATTGTGTCGTTTCGTTTTTACAATATTATGCTTGAATGCTATGATTTGCTGTTACAAATGGCACATTCAAACATTCTTCTACACATGTAAGCAATCTCACAATAGTCTGTCGGTATTTATCGACGATAAACTACCACGTGTAGGTATCAGTTTACAATCATGTTGTATTCAAGTTTTTGATAAGGCTAATTGCAGAATGGTTCATTTCATTCAGCATTTACACTAGTAAGAGTTAAATATTCAGTGATTTAATCTTTAGAGTAGCTTACCAGCTGCGGAATTGTTCGCTATAGTTACTGCAGTCCTGTGGGCTTACCATGACGTTCAAAGTAAGATTGTTTCATTCTTATTTCAGTGTGGGTAAGAGACAGAGCTATACAGGTTGTCTAGCGCCATCTCTTACCCACACTGGAAATTAGAATGCAACAATCTTACTTTAAACTTCATGGTACAGGTCTTGGAACTCAAAGGGCAAATGAGGGAACTCGCGTGGAGCGAGCTTTAATGAGGTCCCAACTCAAAAATCTTTTAGATTCTATTTCTGTCTATGAAATTGAATAACTTTCTTCAAGGAAGACAGTCAACTCCCAAAAAACAAATGAAGACTATCCATACAATGTTATTATCAGCTGATCTAAATTAGTATGGGAGGTCCACTTGGAATTAACTACGTTTCTGAAAAAAAATAAAACTATATTTAAAATATGACTGCTCATTTCCGTTCTACTCTGTATAGTTTTATTTAGTTTTTGACTGGCTTGTTGGTCTAGTGGTTAGTGGCCCTGACTGCTATGCCGGAGGTCGTGGGTTCGATTCCCACCCAGGACAAATGTTTGTGTGATGAGCATGATCATTTGTTCTGTGTCTGGGTGTCTGTATCTATAATATGTATCTATTTAGAAATATATATGTATGTTTATCAGTTGTCTAGTACTCATAAGACAAGCTCTGCTTAGCTTGAGACTAGACGGCGCGGCGGCGTTGTGTGGTAGTTGTGGAATATTATTAAAAACAATTCTTCTCAACAATTCCTATACTATAGGAACTGTTGAAAGCATAAGTACAAGAGAGCATAAAGGTCTATAATTATGCTCTCTTTTGGTTTAGGCTTTCACAACCTTGGCTACGCGAATAACGACCAAAAAGTATTTTTTATTTTTATTTCCTTTTTATTGAACTAGAAATCATGCAGACCCTAGAGTGCCTTAAGGAAAATATAACTAGTTTGGAAGAATGTCCGGAAGATATGCTACAGATACCGCCACTTATAAATGCGTCAAGTAAACTTTTTTTTTCTAATTATGGGGTTATTGTTTTTTGTGGCACTTGTTTAGAAGTACCTACTGTGAGGTCACTTTGTTTGGCTTAATGTGTAAAACTTGCTCAAGTTAAGTGTGCAACTTGAGCCGATTAAGAAAACTTTATGTTGATACCTACCTATTTTCTATTTTAGGCCCCTCGCCCACGACGACTTTTTGTAGCGACGCGCGTTAGTAGCGATGCTGTCGCTCGCTTACGAAACGGGCGACAGCATCGCTACTAACGCGCGTTAGTTGCAATTGCAAGCGCTATAGGAAAAATGCCAACACGCTACTAACGCGCTACAGCATCGCTACTGTCTAGATGCGAACGCGCTACAAAAAGTCGCCGTGGGCGAGGGCCCTTAGATTTTTGCACAGTCAATTAGTATTACGAGGTGTCCTTTGTGTAGTTTGTATTGCCCTCTCTTTATGTTTAACTAACATCTACCAGTGTTTTCACTCCGTGAAAATAGGTTTTTGGGAAAAATCCTTTTTTATTCTTTGAATTTTAACAGTGAGAGAATTTCATTATAAGCGGAACCTCTGTGCAAAATTTCAGCGTCCTAGGTCCAAGGGTTTGGGTTGGGCGCTAATGAGTACATCTTATTTTTTAAATTATTAAAATCTGTAAAGAAATGGTGGATTTATTAGTTTTTCTGAACGGCTATTTGGAAACGCGCGCTCTTGCTGGACTGTCTACGATGACGTCATCTGTCATGATCCGTGCGACGAACGGCTTGATCGTATTCATTCGCCGGTGGATACTGATCATGACAGATGACGTCAAAGCGAGTCGCTTCATTCTCGGGCGCGTTTCTGGAACTAATAAACTAAAATTGCTGTATCTTCGTCATTTTTGGTCCGATTTAAATAGTTTCTTCACAGTATTTACTGTCTTTTACTGTTTTTCTTTTGACGCTATAAGTCTGCATACTCCACATAAATCATGATTTATACATACCTACAGATATACATCAATTTATAATAATGGAACAAAATAATACCAGTAAAACTTCTCTTGAAATTAATTTAATACTCATTCGAATGACAATGTTAAAGATAGCTAAAAAAGGCAATACAGTTAGCATGGTGGGATCGAGGATGCACTATACATTATTTAATTAATAACAGGTCCATCTGAGTTAAAAAAAAAAAAACTATAATTAAGATTTTGTAAAACGTATTAGATTGTTTTGAAGATTTTAATTGAATTGAAGTTTATAATTATTTAAACGCCCAAGTAATTGTTTGACTATTTGAAATGCTTCGTGGTTAATAAATCGTTTATTTTTCTGTTATTTCAATATCCTGTTGATCTTTACTTATTTATTCGCACAGCATTACATACAGGATTTTTTGTGAAAAATAATATTAAAATCTAGACTGCTATGCATGCCTATTATAGGTATGCACTGTGATTTTTAAGTGATTTCTTCGTGTTTATTTGTTTGTAATAATAATTTATAGTACTCGCGTTAAAAACTGAGTCGTCGGGCGTATGTCAGTAGCAATAACAAAGTGCAACGCCTTGCATCTTATCGGTAGTTAGCTACCTGCTCATATACACTCCATAAGTGCAAGCGAGATATACTAATGACAATCGGACAGGCCTTTTGGTCTTGTGGGTAGTAGCCCTGACTGCTATGCCGGAGGTCATGGGTTCGATTCCCACCCAGGACAAATAGTTGTGTGATGAAAACGATCATTTTTTCTGTGTCTGGGTGTAATTTATCTATATTTATGTATGTATTTAAAAATATATAAGTATGTTTATCAGTTGTCTAGTACCCATAACACAAGTTCTGCTTAGCTTGGGACTAGGCGGCGTTGTGTTAGTTGTGAAAAAAAAAAACATTTAGAGCCCGACGACTCAGTTCTTAACGCGGCGACTGTAGCAAGAAACTTTTGATCCAATGTCCATTGCAACGCCACGCAAATTATTATGTTATCTGCAATGTTATTATACCTTAGACGGTGGTACACCACAGTTGGTGCGGTTTTATGATCTACAGATTTTTTCCGTGACCGGGTGTTTTGTGTAAATGTGTTTACATGTTTTTGAATGCACTCACGATAAAGGAGTAATTCTTAAGGGCCTATTACACTACTCGTCTTAGTCTTATGTTCATTTATCTCATCGTTCTGTTTCATTTCTTTACACGACGAACTTACGCCAACGTAAGTTGTTCTTTTTCTTGTGTGACGCTTCATAGACTAAGACTGTCAGAATATCAAGTGGTGTAATAGGCGCTTTAGTGTGGGGGATTTTTTTTCAAAAAGATAAAGTCTTATTGAAAGTAACTACTATTTATTCATTTGTCGTTCTAAAACATTCAACACTACGTATATTGGTTTTCTATACACATTTTTTTTCAATTTCTGTTCATAATAGGTAACGTTTTAAGCATTCTTTTTAGTGCACCTTTGATGGGGATGATAACTTCAAAACTTGATGGTTCGAGAAATAAATGAAACGGGATAGTAATTCACTACGTGATAGCTTTTATGTTTCCACTTATATTTAATTATTATGTATTATAAACCTGATTTGTTTCGTATGATACTAACAATAGCACGAACTTCAAACTAAAATGTTCGACACGATCGGAGTACATATACAAAAGCGAGACGGAGGCTATCGATATTGTAAAAAAAAACTAACCGATATACCAAATCTTATCAAGTGTATGTGAATGGCTCGAGAGTAACGCGTTACTATAGAGTTATGTAAATATATCGATCAGTTCGTGCTAAGGGCCTGGCCACATTACCACAGCACAGCGTCGTTAAGGTGAAACGGCACAGTACCTGACTACGACACGTTGCCGCGTCGTGCAGATTTACTGCTTGTCCAGAAGGGGCGATTATGCCGCGGAACGTTTCGCGCGTGAGCGAAATTCTAGGCGCCAATACATCGCATCTAGAAGCGTCACACGAATTCAAAATACGCGCGTTAATCGCATGCACTTCGCCAGACTCGACTCGCGCTTGATTTGCGTGTATTGCACGCGGTCGAGATAATAGAGACGCCTTGTTGTGTGTCGGTGTCCAGTTAACACGCGAACTTCAAAGCATGTGCAAGTATCGAGGGAAATGGAGCGCCAAAATGTTGATACGGAAATGCGCTTTGGTGTGCTACTTCTGGACGCAGCGGTCCCGCATGATACGCACGAGACAATCGCGGCGAATTCGGCCCTTCTGGACAAGCTCTTAAATGCGAGCGGTTCCGCTTGTTACCGTGCGTTGCTCGCGCAATGACGCGTCAGCTGATGAGCACGAGCGCTAATAAATGAATATTTAAGTCTTCTTGCAGTAGTCCAGCACGTGTGATCTTGGCGCGCTAATACAAGTTCCGTCCGTGCTTTGCCATGCTTTGTAGTCGAAAAACAGGGGCCTTTACCATGATGTTCTAAAATGTCAAGCGTGCGAGTGAGAAAGAAGGATAGAGCTATACACCCTATATAGCTCCATCTCATTAACAGTTCAGTTTAGCTCTTCAACTGGATTGCGGTAGGCCCTTTGGACGCGATGCCACGTTTCGACTCTACGCTACTGTGAGTTGAGTCATGAGGTGCCCAGTAAGGGGTACGGTGTAGCGTTCTACCACGACATCATGTTGTTCAAGCGTTGCGTTGTTAAAAAATTCGCGATGAGTCTTCAACCAAAGGGTAATTACACGACGCAGCATCATACCGTGAATCTGCTCAGATGATCCGGCATCGTATATATCTGCTCGTCGCGACAATGTGGCGCTGGCAGGCCCTGCACGTTATTAGGGATACTCTCGCTCTTAAATAATTGATCCTCATGATTTTCCACATTAATTGATATTGTAAAAATTTACTTCCTTCCTATAAAGGCAGGGCGCTGGATGGAGTTTAGTGTGCAAAATATGAGGACCAGATTATGTGCATAGTTTTTGACCTCAGAAAAGCATGCTGATTGTTATTCTGGATGTTGCCAGGAATTTTATTGGTTCATTAGTTTATACACTCCCTTTAGATATCAATTAAAAGGACTGAAAAAATGCTGTGGAATCATTTTAATGATTGTTTTAGTGATAATATCCAATCAAAACTATGCACAGAAGGCGGTCCTCATATTTTGCACACTCAACTCCCTTTGGCGCCTGCACTATTACTCATATCGAAAATAATTTTCTGGCTTAATAGTCTCCTTTATTTTTTTTCAGTGACGTACGATGCCAAGGTAGTGTCTCTGTCGTTCATAGACTCTATTTCTCAGAAGCCCAAGTTTTTACCGCTTGCTATACCCAAAGACTTGGCTCATAGGTAAGTTACAATTATTTTTTTATATTTGAATTAAAAATTACAGATGATTCTCAAATTTTTGGAACAAGAAACTCGTATGTTATATAAAACAAAGTTCAAATTCCATTGCAGCTCATACTTTTTATAGAAGCTTTTATTTAACTGACAATGTTGGTATGTACGTTTGTTTAGTGCAAATGTTGCAAATGAATTGAGAAACAGTTATACCTAACCGATTGAGCTGATATTTGCATATTGGCTATAGGAACTTTTGAGCTCAACAAGATAATCCTACAGTGGTTGAGATTTTTGGAATGGTCTTGATAAGTAAAATTAACAAAATTTGGTTATGAAACAGTTTTTCATTGAAAAAATATTTAGTTTTTTTTTTATTTAAAATTTTTTTTAAAACAACACTATAGCTGATACTTGAGTTTGTGACGATAGATTCAAATGATCTAGAACCAGCTATATTGCTAGCGACTTCGCCCGCATTAAAGTCGAAAATATATAGCTTAAGTCACTCTGTCATAAAGTAGCATACTATTGGTGAAAGAGTTTTTAAGGCCCACTTGGTTTTGAGTTTATTCATTACAAACAAAAAAAAAAATCTCTACAATATTAGTACATATTATTGTACAGTGTATACATACACATTATGTATGCTGTGACCGTAACCGTATGTTTTATAAATTGACATAATGTATAAAAAAGGTTCAGTAGATTTAAATGCCGGAACTTATATTTAAATAATAATATTATTTAACAATAACGCACACATTTTTGATATAAAATAACAGGATAAAACTTTATTACCTGCGGACTTAATTCATGTACTGCAAAATATGATTATAAATGAATGAATTACAGGATAACGCGGTTCAATGGCGACCCCGCTTCGTGGTGGATCGGGCAGATGCTGAAGTACGTGCTGAAGCCGCGGCAGGCGATGCAGAAAGCCATCAACGAGACCATCGCAAAGATGAATTTCAAGACGCCTATTGTTGGGTAAGCCGTATGTTCACAAAACTCTAATAGGGTATTAAATGTACGTATTTTTGAAAATTGTTTCAATTCCAGCTTAAGGGGTTAATAACCGTGGGTGTGGGTAGCTCATCGTCCGGCCGTCCGGTACTTCTGGGCCAGCCCAAGTCGTCGATAACGCGTAGCCTTTTTTTTCCACACGCGCCTCAAAGAGGTCTGCGAAACCGTAGGAGCCCAGCAGGGCCGAAGCCTACGGATGCGTAGGCTAGGATGGCGGGTCATGCTGGAAATGAAAAATATTGATTTACATTCTGTGTCTCAAAATGTGATGTGAATGTGATGTGGTAGTATCTTCTGATATCGAAAAATTACATATGTATATAATTTAACATGGTAACAATATGTCATCGACATCACATATCTTGCCCAATCTTAAGGGCGATTTTGATGACGTTTAGTATTCTGTACCAATATGCGTATTGATTGGAACAATTTTACTGTTGCGATAAGATTCATTTTAATCTCAATGTTTCATAAAATTAATTATTTTTGCATCGTTTTGTTTCCTTATAGTCCATTACTTCTTTTACGACTTTTGCTCGTATTGTTCAAACTTTATTTACCGAATAATGTGCAATTACTAAACGTGATAATGGTTTTCATTTTGCTAATTTATTGCTATTTTTTTTATATTTTTTAATTATTGTGTGGTTGTAAGAGGTTTGCGAGTTTTTTGAATAAAGTAGTTCGATTAAATTAATTTAAATTATATTAATTAGATTGTATTAGTTGGAGTTGGAGAGCAGTGGTGGCCGAGTGATAACGGCTCCAACTTACGAGTGGTAGGTCGCGGGTTTAAACCAAGCCAGGCGCATTACTTTGTGTAATTTATTTCTTCACCACTGCTCTCAAAACGGTGAAAAAAAAAAATGATGAAACCGGCATGTCCTAGAACCAAAAAGACATGTGACATCCATCAACTCGCCCGCAGGCCCGCTTTGGTGGATTACGGCCCATTCCCTCTTTTAGAGAGGAGTTCTGAGTCCCAACAACATTAAACAGGGAACATTATAAAGCCTACTATGCTAGGTTGTATTTTAACTACTTCAACATATTCAATATCTTTATTAACAAGCCAGCGGCTTCGCCCGCGTGTAAGTAGGTGTCTCCATACAAACTTTTGACCCCCGTTTCACCCCCTACGTTTCTCGCCTACGTCATAAAAGTAAACTTGTTGCATAGGTCCGTCATCAACTGGTTACCCCCTTTTCTAAGGTATTTTAATGTAAGGTGGGTACTTAACCGATGCAGCTGTCTGTACCAATACTGTAATTGAAGACGTACCACGTGAAAAAGAATGAATGTCATTTAATATGTGAAACTTATTTTTATTTTGTAGTGATATCTATTGCTTTTTTGATTTATGTATTGAATTCAGTAATCAAAATTGGGTAAAACCATCATGGTCTGTTGTAATTGTTAAGATTACAAGTTCGCGCTGTCTATTTGAATGTGCGGATGCAGAAACCAGGATTGCCATGAACTTTTCTTTTCCACAACTTTCACACAACGCTATCTAGTCCCAAACTAAGCAGAGCTTGTGCTATGAGTACGTTATGAGTACTTGAAATATTAAAATCAATTTTTCTATAATGTAGCATTTTTTGACATTACATCACCTAAGTTCTAATACCACGTATGTCAAAATCAGTAGCACGTAAATCGATTTATAGAAAAAATAAAAAACTGAGTTCCGCTGTTTTGTTGTAGCTTTTTGTTCAACACTGACATACGTATTTTTTCCTATAAATCGATTTATGTCCGACTAAATCGCACGTTAATCGATTTATAGAAAAAAAAAACTGAGTTACTCACTGTTACTATGGGATTACAACTTAGTTCCGCGGTTTTGCTGTAGCTTTTCTGTTCAACACTGACATACGTATTTTTTTTAATGTTAATGATGCGTCACCGTTGTTTCAAATCCTTGTGTTTGATTCGTCAAACGCTGCGTTGTATGATTTTCTATCGAATGATATACGTGACATTTTTTGACAAAAAATTACTTGCGCGGTGTTAGAACTTAATCGATGACGAATGGTTTTTCCTGAGGAGTCTTTATATAGTTTTTTTATTATCATTCTTGATAGGTTTCTCCTGATAGAAAGCGACGATGCGTTCGACGATGAAGCGCGCTTACCTAGAAGTAACCTATTCACTCTTGACTTAAAGATTCCTGGGTTGGAATCCGGAATCTGTGTTTCCTGATGGCTACATCAGGAAACAGATTCTGGCAAGGAATTCCACTCCTTAGCTGTACGCACAATAAATGTGTTCCCAAAACGTTTAAAACAACGTTTTTAACGTTCAAATGAATTTTAGATGCTTTTGTCAAAGTATTGAGTATTCGATTCCAGAGTCCACATACGAAGAACAGACAAAGTGGGCACGGAAGCAGCGTTCCATCACATACACGAGTACATGGCGCATGTGAAGGACTACTACGACCAGCTCGAGCTGACGCGGAACGTGGACGTGCGGCGGGTGTACCTGGCTACCGACGATGCTAACGTGAGTACAGACACTACGATCCCTCAGACATGAACAGCCCTTCTACTTAAACACTTCTTACTCCATAGAACTCCCTAACACCCCTTTAAGGTGGGAAATCATCCAATAATAAGTTAATTCGCTTTGCGTAGAGCGATATGGAGTGTCAACCTTTAACTGACTAAACCCCAACAGTGTTTCTTCAGTTGCCTTTTGTGTTCCAAGGCCACGGTGACTTTCAGCACAATCCTGCAACCCTAGTCTCACACAACCCTATATACAAGAACTATACAACAATATTTTTAGTATATGCGAAACCAGAATATAGTTTGTTCAGAATTAGTAACGAAATCAATCCCAATAATTTTTACACCATGTTATATTTTTTTCTCAAAAATATTTAAAAATGGTTACAAGTTGGACACCACTAACAGGTCGCGGCAGGTCACAGTGGGCATTAAACGCCAGCGCACAGCTGTGTGCAGGAGCAAAACAACCCCTCAGTCGCCCGGGTGGCTTTTTGACCATGTAATTATGTCGCTAAACAGGTACCATAACGGGCTTATAACTTTATGATTTTTCATAATATAGTTTTGAAATTTTGTACATAGATTCTTTACATAATAATATTAGACAGCGGTTTCAGGTTTCGTATATACTAAAAATAAGGTTGTATACACTGTAGGGGTGAGTAGACACTGCACACGAAACTCACCCCACACCGGGGTTTCTCAGCACGAGCACGTACAAATCACCCCATGCACAACAACTCAGTCTAAAATTCTGTGAAACTGTAACAGCCGCATTTTAAGAAAACAATAATTGGTTTGCACCACTTGCCGATTTTCTTCTTCATCTTTTCATGTAGATTCGACTGAAATTTTCTTGACCAGTACATTTTGGGTAAAAATTTTGTAGAAGTTGCACATGGTTGTAAATGCTTAGTTGGAAAGGAAGTGACGTATGTCCTGTAAAGCGGCTCCACATTGGCAATGAGTCTAGGATCAGGTCTAAACAAAAACCTGTTTGACCTGCTAAATGCAAAGAAATTTGAATTTGGCGGGCTACTCTGGAGCATTTACCTTAAGAGATTTTCTGATTGGCAACTGCAATCCTCCTGTTCAGGCAACATATGTTCTATAGAAGACGCCAGATAAACGTGGAATAAAGTTCATTGACCATATCCTAATATCTCTGCGTAGGTACCAGAAAAACAAACAATGAACTGTTTTTCATTACTAGATCATGTAAAAGAATTTTTTGAAATTATGAATGTCAACAAATGTAGGAGGGTCAATTACCGTTATTCCATGTTTATTTGGCACCTACCTTACTAGACTAACGATAAAGAAAAAAAAAATGCTGACATGATCCCTTAATGGAAAGCTTATCAGTATTAGCGATCACAGCTAAGTTTTAGTGTCAAAAATCTTATCTTACAGGTTCTAGAAGACGCCCGCAGCAAATACCCCGAGTACACATTCCTAGGCGACCCGTCCATCGCTAAAACCGCGGCCACACACCGGAGATACACACCTTTGTCGTTGACGGGCCTGCTGGTGGACTTGCACATGCTGGCCATGTGCGACTACCTCGTCTGCACGTTTAGTAGTCAGGTATGTAAGCGAATGTTATCCTTATTACTAAGAACATAAGGCTGGATATTGGTCATCAACATAGCGACTACGTAACGGCAATACACACATTTGTCGTTGACGGGCCTGCTAGTAGACTGCACATGCTGGCCGTGTGCGACTACCTGGTCTGCACGTTTAGTAGTCAGGTATGTAAGCGAATGTTATCCCTATCACTAAGGACATAGGGTGGACATTGGTCATCCACATAGCGACTACGTAACGGTAATACACACATTTGTCGTTGGCGGGCCTGCTAGTAGACTGCACATGCTGGCCGTGTGTGACTACCTGGTCTGCACGTTTAGTAGTCAGGTATGTAAGCGAATGTTATCCCTATCACTAAGGACATAGGGTGGATATTGGTCATCCACATAGCGACTACGTAACGGTAATACACACATTTGTCGTTGGCGGGCCTGCTAGTAGACTGCACATGCTGGCCGTGTGCGACTACCTGGTCTGCACGTTTAGTAGTCAGGTATGTAAGCGAATGTTATCCCTATCACTAAGGGCATAGGGTGGATATTGGTCATCAACATAGCGACCACGGAACGGCAATACACACATTTGTCGTTGATGGGCCTGCGAGTGGGCCTGCTCATGCTGGCTATGCGCGATTACCTCGTCTGCACGTTTAGTAGTTAGGTGTGTAAACGAATGTTATCCTTATTACTAAGAACTTAAAACTGGACATTGGTCATCCACATAGCGACTACGTAACGGTAATACATACATTTGTCGTTGAAGGGCCTGCTAGTAGACCTGTACTTGGTGCCTATGTGCGGCTGAAAGCTTCAGACTGATTCAATTTTAACTTTTTGAGTACCGTAATTAGAGACACAATAGAAAGACAATGAGCGAGCGAACGCTTGTTCGCTTGGGGTTTAATGAATCAATGTTATTTGTTGTTTAGGACTTATTAAAAATGTACATAAACATTTTCAAATTAGCTAATTTTTCTGTATCTACATTGCAGGTCGGTCGCGTAGCCTACGAGATGATGCAGACGAACCGCGTGGACGCGTCGAACAGCTTCTTCTCCCTCGACGATATCTACTACTTTGGCGGACAGAACTCTCATGATCGCGTCGCCGTCATGCCCAACGAAGGCGCCTACCAGGATATACCCTTCCAGGTAACTAATTAAAATTATAATGCCGCAATTAAACTCGGGACTTAGGAAGAGGTGGCGAGATGACCTAGATACTGTAAGGGCTGGTTTTAGGTGGATCGAGAAAAGAATACCTGGAAGACATGGGGGGGGGGGGGGGGTCTTTGCCCAGTAGTGGGTAAATATAGGTTAAATAAAATTCATGCCTAGAACCAAAAATTCGAAGACATGTGACATTCACCAAGCCGCGCTGGGCCCGCGTCGTGGAATACGGCCCATTCCCTCTCCTAGAGAGAGGAGGCCTGAATCCCAGCAGTGAGAACATTTAAAAGGTTGATTATGCTTATACTTTATGCTAAATAAAATAATGAAAACATACACTTGGTCGTTAGCCCGTATGCGGGTGCTTGATAGGACTACTCGAATTCGGGCATCCGGTACATTATTATGTATGCCTATCTGTAATTAATCATTAGGGGTATAATGATTAATTACACTAGTCGTAGAACTGGAACAGGGGCCAATGACTACGATTACGAAAACTGGCGTCGGGTATTTAGGAAACTGAAATATTATAATAGGTCTTTTATCTATGAAATTGGTATTTTGTAAAACAGTGTACTTTGCACTGTGATATCTTCGGACTGACTTGGACTTAAAAGTTCAAGTAAACTTTGTATTAAAAGTATGTTATTCTTTTTTCGAAATTCCTTATTTATTGGTTTCTTTGTGTTTTGCATTTTCTATAATATTCGAGTATTTATAACCATGAAACCTAATAATAAAAGTGTTTTTAGTTTAAAGTGTCCAGTTTTAAAAAACGGCAATTTCGTAGGTAAAGATCTATTATGTAAAGATAAAGAAAAACATATAAAGAAAAACTAGATTGTCCAAAGATGGACGTATTCGATTCTGGCATTTACACTTGATCGTTTGTCTGATTCGGGTTGTTGACTCAATTTTTTATTATTATTTGTATCAAAAAGTCAGTCTTTTTCAAATAGCAAATAAAAAATAACCGTTCAAAATTAAGTAATTTAGAAAACTTTCAAATTAGGCGATGATCGTAGACGGCAACACGTCAAATTCAAGAACGTTATAATAAATAAGAGATAATAATCAAATCAATTTGTTTTTTTTTTGTAGGTTGGCGACTTAATTGGCATCGCGGGTAACCACTGGAACGGTTACGGTCGGGGGACCAATAAGAGAACAAATATGGTGAGTGCATAGCTTTATATTATCCTTATATAGTACAAAACTAAGTTCCTCGACGCGTCTTATCTGTTTGTATGAACGCGGTGAACTTCGAAACTACCGAATGCATTTTCATCCAGTTTTCACAAATTGACAGAGTGATTTATGAGGAAGGTTAGGTGTATATTATATCTATATTTTGGTAGAAAACAGTCCAAATTTTTAAAGATTTCTACGATCCGTATGAAGCTAGGGTGGGTAGCTATGTAGCAAGGTCGTCGACAAAGCCCAAAGAATCGCCAAACTTAAGTGGCAGTAGGCAGAGTATATTGCTCGCAGAACAGATGGTCGATGGGGACGGAAGGTTCTGTAGTGGCGACCACGTATCAGAAGACGCAGCGATGGCGCGGCCGAGACACAAGGGTGGACCGATCAACTGTTTATAGTTGCGGGACCGTTTATTGTGGTGACTTTTGGGGGAAGGCCTATGGCGTGGTGACTTTTGGTGATATTATTTAAATAAATACTTATTTATGTCTGGGCTCAGGTGCCACGGGAATGTTAGCGCAACCAGTGTTCCCCACTAATATAAAGACATTATTCGTTCAGTTTTAAACTAACCTTTGTGTAAGTCAGTCATTGTGATTTGTATAAATATTATCTTGTTCATGACCCAAGTCGTTTTACTATACAGTTAAAATATTAGATAAAATCAACAATTCGTCCACGTGTGACATTTCACAATTTCCTTTCAGAACGGGCTGATCCCGTGGTACAAGACTGCGGACCACTTGGTCCTGTACCCATTCCCGGAGTATAAACAGGTGCCGATGTACTCGGACACGAGACAGAAGGACTTATAAGACAGAACAACTGTCCTTCTTAACAGTTTACAAAACTAATGGACTATATGACGCGTGATCGGCGTTAAGAATCGTTTTGTTTTAAATAAATGAAGGTTTTGTTGTACTGAGCGTCAGTGGAGGTACAGTCGGCAAAAGAGATGTGTATGCAGGTAGGATATATGTGTCTATACGAACACCTGGCGAGGTGCGGCAACTTTGTCACTGTTTTATAAATATAAACAACATTCTCAAAATAAAATTGTTGAATAACTGAAATACGTGCATCGATCCACTTTCGTTCTGAACTTTATTTATGTTGTTTTAAGATGGATATTTGTTTGTCAGTGACAACCGTGTTGCGATACACCTCGCGATAGACGACATTGTGACAATTTTTTTTTGAGTCATATGATGATAATTATGAAGTTTTGTAATTTAATTTTCAATCGACAGCAAAATCTCGTGTTATTTTTTATCTCATAATGTTACCACCATCGCTCCACTGGCAGAATATGCATGTTGCTCTTCTGTCCCGTTCTACCCTGTATACCTATCTCTTTCGCGCATAGTAATAATATTTATGTCGTGTACGTTCGTTAAAGTTTTCGTAAGCGTCTTTTACGGGCTTGTTAATTGTTAATGACTGTCGATAAATACTATTGTGAGCGTGATATTATACTTCTCATTGGATTTTTGTTGAATTTTCTGATAATTATGATGTTTATATCTCTGAGAATTTCCACTTCAAAATGGTCTGAATATACTTGAAATTTTCGAAGCGGTTTTACAGACAATGATGGCAAGACTTCTATGAAACCTGGGCCCACCACATCGTTGAATAGGTAATTTTGAACTAAATAAAAGTAACTAAGGCACCTAGTTCTAAATCTTAGTCCCTTCAAATTTATTCTTTGTTTAACATGTTAGTTTTGCCAATAACCAAGCAATGATTCAAATCAAAAATACCTATCCAACGATTTAATGCAAATAGCTATTTGAAGGTGGGCTCGGAATTTGCATCCTTCTTTAAGTTCTAAATAAAATTTTGAAAAGAAACTGCTTAAAATGTCACAATAAAACTGTTTGTCCCAATAACAAACAGGTCTTAATACTCAAAATTCCAGTATAAAATAAACTATTATAGAAAACATCTGTTGCCAAATCGCAAGTCGCCGATTGATGGTTGGTATTTTGGTTAACCAATCACAGCTGTGCTATCAAAAAAAATGTGCTAAACTAAAACGGTAGACAAGGACGTACTAAGTTTATTAGTAGTAGGATATTGTGATATAAAATTGGTTTAATTTTGATTTCAAGTGTCTGCGCCACTGGACAATAATTGTGGAATTATTGAAACAGGCGCGATCTCGGTAAAATGGAGCTGAGAATTTTATTGTAGTGGTGACTACCTCAGCGAGGCTTGCTGAGAGTCTCCCGTCTTACCACTCGTTCGTAGTCGACTAATATCGTACTAGCACTCGGTGTTGCGTCAGAGTGTCGTGTGCCCGTCACGTGACACGCGTCATCGACACAAAACAACTAGTGCCATCCCTGACATCTTTTGAAAATTAATTTAAATACGAAAGCGCCTTCAAGTTCGTATAACTTCTTTGGTGGTGTACACTCTAACTTGTGATTTGTCAACAGATTTACCAATCAGGTTACAAAACCCTGGGCTTAAAGTTGCTAAAAAAGTATTAATTCACTTCTTGACTTCCTTTTAATGTAAGATTTTTAATCTCATTGTTTGTCAGAAATATTGGCGCTGGCGTCTAATTAAAATTAAGATCTGAAAAGCAATATCATGTTTTCGTGTAAAACTTCGATTGCATGATGCACTGTATCATTCTATTTTATTAAATTACTGTGTCGTGTGAAATGAAATAATTCGTAAAAGTTTTAACGATTAGACCCGAATACTACCGAATACATTTGCTTGTCGTTTTTGGCACGTTTATAGAAGCCACATAAATTCTAAGAATTTCATTCAGCACAAACATCAGGAGCCGTTCTATGTCGTGTTAAACTGGCCGCACACGTTCGTTTTCCTGATCAGGAATTCAGATTGCAAAATGCATTTTTTTTTGTTGGTTTGGAGATACTTAGAACGTGTGGGCATTGTTGAACATTTTTTATGTAAATAGAGAGCATTGAGGTTTCCCAATCTGAATTCCTGATCAGGAAATCTATTTGGATTTATTGGATTTGCGGCCGGCCGAGCCATCTTACTTCAAGTGTGCGATAGAGACAAAGCTATACAGGATGTATATACTATCTTTTTTTCACAAAAGAATTATGATGGCATTGACACGTTTCGGCTTTACTAATATCATCACTTTGAAGCGCCTTATTTTAAACATTGTATGATGAAATACATTCTCAATGAGAAAATACGTTTACGTCCAATAAGTTTTTCCTAAAAGTTTTAATCGATTTAGCATTTATTTTTTTCTTTAATAATGTCCACTGAAAATACAAAAACCATTGTACATTAACGAGTGCAAGTTTGCAAAAACCCAGTGTATAAAAGCCATTTCAAATAACAATATAATTCTAAACGTCAGCATATACATTCCAGTTTAATTCCTAAATATTTTATGAAATAAACAAGAATTAACAATTTTAAACATTTCGAGGATGATATTCATCTCTAGAAAAAAGAAGAGATCTAAAACTAACCGTCACAAATTAGTTGTAAAAAATTTGGAGATTATAAATTTTATTGAGGATAAATCTCGGTTCCACTACTCGTCACATGTGTGAGAGCGAGTTTGAAACATTCACAACAATAATTCCTGTATTTGCACTTTCATACATTCTAATTTTGATCTAAACTGAAGTGTCACATACTTTTCTGAAACTTAAACTCGAGTTGCAAGAGAGAAAAAATGTCCAGAAGAGTTTTCTTGAATTAAAAATAATGTTTTCCAAAAAACTGACTACCGTATTGTTTTTCATGAAAACGTCTGAGTGCACCTCAGTAACTACGTCTTCATGTTAAATCACCATTCTGTTGTCAAAAAGGACAGTGCTTCCTTTGCAGTTAGTTTTTGAAGTGGTAAATTATCCAATGACTTCTTCCACTCTAGGATGGGACGAGAGGGCGTGTCAGAATCTTACTGACTAAAACCGACCTCTGTCCTCCAGTTATTGAAAGACACAGGTTTTTTTTAGGTGGGGAAATCATCTAATGACCGCTCTTGGGCGGTGCGGGAGATAGTGTCAGACTTTTACCGACTAAAAACCCACTCCTGTTCCTTCTTTGCCTTCGTACCAGGGCCCCGGGTTTCACTTTCACACTACCCGTGGCCCCAGTAGGCTTCTACCCTGCTGGTCCCCTACGATTTGCTGACGTCTCCCTGAGGCGGTTATTGAAAGACACAGGTGAGTTTTAAGTTCTAGGGCCACGGTCACTCTTTCAAATGCTCCCACAGCCCTAGCAAGCTTCGGCCCTGCTAGGCCCCTTCAGCTTTGTTGAAATCTCCTTGACGAATTTTCTTTTTTTTGCACTCGCAGCAATTCCTCCATCAATTCAGAAAAGTTAGTGACACAAACTAACCTAGTTGAACTAAGAAAATAGTACTGATAATAAATTCACGTTTCTTACACGGCCTATAAGTGTTGATAACATATCTGTGTGTTGATTGTGTTCGTCTATATGTTTATATGTGTTTAGTTGGCGCTGCATTTATAAAAAAAAATCTTGTTGTTGGTTCAGCCTACGTTTGTAAGCCATAAGCCGAGTCAAAGCAATATTTGCTCATTGTTGATCCACTCGTTCAATAGTAATGTGTTTTTTAGTTAATTTTTAAGTGTTTGTCTATTTTGTATACGTAAAGTAAATTACCAGTAGTTATACTCCATTCGAAACAAGATGAGACATTTAAACGAACCCTTTTTTACTCTCTGTTCAACTGATTTTGACTTCTATTCAGTAGACATAAGGATGGCATCAGCCCCGGATCTACGATATTTCGAACCGGGGAAAAACCTTGATAGTGGCGCCCCCTCGCGTTCATAAGTCCGGGGCAAGTGCCCCGGTTTGCCCTTCCTTAGATCCGGGGCTGGATGGCATTAAAAGTAAAAAAGTTCTTTTAATACCAACTATTTACTGCAATCGCTATTTATCATGCCACCAACGCGTTAAATTAAAAGTCAATATCGGTTGAACAGACAGTGAAAAAAGTTTGTTTAAAAGTCTTATTTCGAATGGAGTATATAGATCCTGTTAAGCCACTGCAGCGCCATAAATAAAACTTTGTGACGTTATTTAAAAAAATATTTGTGAGTCTCCGAGACTTGCGTGTTTTAAGTCTGCGTTCCAAATAAGAATAGGATCGATTGCCATGTTGTGACGTCACGTCATACTGTCAAATAGAAGAATTAATAGGGTGAACAAAACTAGGATTTTTTTTAAATTTAATTTATTTACGAATTGTGAACGAAAACAGTTTAATCAGAATCCAGTTCTTTAATTTTGCCCAATTTATTGCGATTTGGCAGTATGACGTGACGTGACAACATGGCAATCGATCCTATTCTTATTTGGAACGCATTGTAGTAAAAATTTAAGTACCTACAATACTAAAAACTGTTTTAATGAGATAAAAACAGATCTTTTGTGTAAATACTCGTTTAGTAATTTTCAAAAAAAAATGCACGGATTCTAAAATAAGATCTGAAATTAATAGACATGGCCCATGATGAAACCCCATGACCAGAATTGATTAGGCAAATTTTCGAATATTTAGTTATTTATGCAAAGATTTCTTTTATTAAAATTTTGGCCATTTTAAGTTTAATATCATTGTATAACAATTTTTTTTTAAGATTTGCTCATTTAAGTTAAATTCTTTGTTGTTTATTTATGAATGTATCTTCGTTATTATAGTTAATATCTGCATAATATGTAGCCGTGTATGAATTATGTCTGAAAAGCATTTATGTATGTGTTATGTACTACCCACTATGTGTATCCCAGTGCTATTATACGTACATGCCTTATATCTGTTAATAATCGGTCATATATAGAAAATATGTTACAAATATTAAAAATATATAAATAAATTAAAAACGCAAAAAAAATATGAGCTGAAAAATATTCTTGTAAAGTGCAATTCTAATTTATTTATCGGTGATAATTTTGTATGTTTTTTTTTAGAATTATACAATTGTTTTAAATCTTTTCAAACAGCCTAGATCACATAATCACAGGATGGTGTACTTCCAAGTACGAATATTCGCATTTTTACAAATGATAGCAGATACTTATATAAAAGCACTTGAATATATTTTCATGTTATTCCATAATATTTATTTTTCCATAGCAAGTAATAATAGATTTTACTAGAACGGTGATATCTGGTGTATTTTTTAACTTTGTATCTGTCTGAGCTTCTGTAAGATGAATGATAAAGTAACATGGACCTAAAATGTGTGTATATAGCTTTATAATATTATAGTGTATATAGAAAGGAAAAATAATATAAATAAATGGTAACATGTGAAGGTACTCTGAATTTTATTTCATCCCATGATTTTGTTCTATCCTATTTTACTGTACAGCAACCATTGAAATAGAAAGAAAGATAAAAGAAAAACATTTATTTTCGTTTCTTTTACCTATGCTGCGTAAGCGAGCGACGTGACCCTCCGCCGCGCCGCTCGTTTGATGACTACCATTTCACTGCGCACACGATGTTGGAAAGTAGCTGGCTAGATTTTGGACTAATTGTGCTCCATTAGTGTAATTGCTGCATGGCTTTCCGATGTGAGGATAAAAATAAATAAATATACACTACATTCAACTAAATAATAAAACGACAACAGAACACAGCTGCCCATATCCTTATGTTATTACTCGCTGACCCAGCAAACATTGTTCTGCCATAAAATACAAATACAATTGTATGTGTTAATAAATAAATAAAAATTATCAAAGAATAAAATGGGAGTGGGAGTAGGAGGGTATAAAAAATTGCCTACGACCAATTCCCAGACCTACCGAATACATTCAAAAAACACAAAAATCAGTCAAGCCGTTTCGGCGGAGTTCTATAACAAACACTGTGACACGAGATTTTTATAAACTAAACGATGTTTTTTAATTATTTTTGTCACGTGTGGCTTTGAATTTGAAATAAAAATGACACCGTCCCGATGTAACCTCTCACAGGCATCCCTCTTTTAAGAGGGGTGTTTTAAGTTTGTCCGCTATGGCTGTGTTCGTCATCTGTGGTAACGTAGCTCTTAAACGGGCGAACCGATATGGATGCGTTTTTATTATTTGAGAGCAGATTTTCTAGCGATGCATCGCGAGACATTACGAGTCAGCGCTTGACGTTTTACAAAGTAAATAAAAATACTCTATTCCTCAAGAAATAAAGTTGAATATTGTACTACCAGATATAAATAAATATTCACGCCTCGCTTACCTACACATCCCACAACGCAGAATTCAATCAGTCCAACGAAGCAACCGAAGTACTTAGCCATTGGATCTATACTACATTTTTTACTGTCCAGTGTCCGTTTAACATTAGCAATAAAGCATTGAAACGACTTTCAATACAATTAAGGAGGATATACATGTGACTCAGGTTGGCTGGACAAATCTTCAAAATAGCTTGCATTTAACAATGTCAATAGGTCACTTTATGTGACGGCTAAACACCCTTATTTCAGAATTTGTGACGCTACAGAATCTTAGATAATCGATCGAAAACGTGTCCAGCCATCTTGAAAAACCACTTTTCGCTGGTCTCTCAATCTCGGTAACGGAAGTGATTTTGACGACTTTTTGCATATCAACGGGCGTCACATAAATTTGTGACGGGCACCGAGCTAAAAGTTTTGTGATAAGTACAGTGGTTTAGTAGAAAAATGCAAAAATCTGTGTCCAGCCATCTTGAATTTACGTATAAAACTTATGGCTGGCACTTCCGAATCTCAATAACGGGGGCGTTTTCGAATATGGTTCCTTTACTAATACTTGGTGACGCAATGTGTGACAGTAATAACGTTTGATTTATGGCGTCACATGTAAGGGTTTACGAGAAATCAATAAAAACTTAATGTCCAGCCAACCTGAGTTCAAGATGGCTGGACACATGTATCTCCACTGCCTGATGATCTACGACTTTCGAAATGTGTACAAAATGTTGTGACGGGGACGATAATGATAACCTGAAATTGTGACGGAGAAACTTTGCGTAGTTTCAAAGATATTGATCATTTAAATTTCCCCATACAAACACTGCAGTAGGGTAACCAATATTGTAGGTTTTATGTAGGACAAGTATATTTTAAGGTGTTTTCTTTAATGGACGAAAATCCGTGTATTGGTGATACTAATACGAACAACTGTAGATATTTAAATCAATAGAAGACAAAAATGTAGAAGTGAGGAAGGGGGGGGGGGGGGTAAATTTTTAAATGTTATTGATTATTTACGTGCAGATATCTATTCTTTTTAGTAGGTATATATTATGTCAGGAGAACTAAACTAATGCTCTGAAGGTATTTAAATGAAAAAATAATGTTTGCTGTAAAAATCACATTTATTTATTTGTACTTATACAGCGTTTCAAATGGCGAAAATGACGATGATCAACTCGCATTTGCACTTCCGTAACCCCCGCCTTGTACCACAACGTTGTATTACCGCCGTCCTAAGGCCGCGGACGACGGCGGGCGCGGGCGCGGCGGCGGGCGGCGACACGCGTAAACTGGCCCGTTCGTACATTTGGTACATCTCTTCACCGCGACAAACTGAGCAAAACCGAGAACAAGCCAGCCTCACTAGCCAAGTCACTAACGATAAACGTAAACTCTCAGTAGTCTTTAATAGATTTTCAACTTTATGTTATTGGATATAAAGTTGAAAATCTATTGAAGATTATATAGTGTTTTCGTTCGTTCCGGTCGCTAACGCTCAGTAGTCTTTAATAGATTTTCAACTTTTTACAATTATAACCATAAGAATCATCATACATATCTATAAAATATTTGTTTTCGCGGACGAAAAAAAATAACTGCAAAAAGTCAAAAAAATTGAATTTCGCGGACTACCATGAAAACGTCGGAGGACAAGACAAACTATACTGCCATGATAGCTGATGTTGGTGTCGCCATCTATTGCTTAAAGTTGGTACTACTAGGACAACTGGTCGAATCTTAACTCTTATTTAGGTTGTCTTACCGCAGATTAATTAATAGTTACTAGTACTCTGATTAGTTAGTGATAACACTTCGAAAAGTAAGTACATACACTGCCGACTGTCGAGTTTAGTTCTCATTTTCAGTTACATAAGATAATGAACTAAACGCGAAATACAAGTGGGCTCTCTCTTGCAGCGCTGGTGGTCAATTATTATTTTGAATTAACACATACTCTTTTCACTGCAGGAAAACCTTTTATTCCCACGGGGAAATTAAATACAAAGCAGACGTGAATGCTACCGGCCAATTAATCGATTAAAAAGAAATCCTTTATTTATGTAAAATTATGGTCACCTCACAATATTAATGGATGTTTGTATGGAAAAATTTAAATGATAAATATCTTTGAAACTACGCAAAGTTTCTCCGTCACAATTTCAGGTTATTATTATCGTCCCCGTCACAACATTTTGAACACATTTCGAAGGTCGTAGATCATCAGGCAGTGGAGATACATGTGTCCAGCCATCTTGAACTCAGGTTGGCTGGACATTAAGTTTTTATTGATTTCTCGTAAACCCTTACATGTGACGCCATAAATCAAACGTTATTACTGTCACACATTGCGTCACCAAGTATTAGTAAAGGAACCATATTCGAAAACGCCCCCGTTATTGAGATTCGGAAGTGCCAGCCATAAGTTTTATACGTAAATTCAAGATGGCTGGACACAGATTTTTGCATTTTTCTACTAAACCACTGTACTTATCACAAAACTTTTAGCTCGGTGCCCGTCACAAATTTATGTGACGCCCGTTGATATGCAAAAAGTCGTCAAAATCACTTCCGTTACCGAGATTGAGAGACCAGCGAAAAGTGGTTTTTCAAGATGGCTGGACACGTTTTCGATCGATTATCTAAGATTCTGTAGCGTCACAAATTCTGAAATAAGGGTGTTTAGCCGTCACATAAAGTGACCTATTGACCTAGTTAAATGCAAACTATTTTGAAGATTTGTCCAGCCAACCTGAGTCACATGGAAATACGACTTCGTACAACAATTGTCTAAATACGAAACAGATGTTGGGCTTGCATTCGCAACAGAGGCCAACAATTTGAGCAGGGTTTGTAAAAATTATGAAATTAATGTTAAATTTTTTTTTTTTTTTATTTCCGTTAAACCCACGAAAAGAGACATACAAGACAGATTTAACTTTTTAGGAGTGAGATAACAATTTTAATAGGTTTTTCAGGTATCATTTAAGCAAAAATATTTTTTAAATCATAATTTTGAATATTAGTCTTATGTGACTCGATTCTATGTGGCACATCACTAGCAAGAGGATAAACTGGAGAATTTTTGAGGGAGTTGGAAGATTTCGGTCGCTTTTGGTTCTTTTTTATAGCCATGTAAATAGCTGTAACATGGTCAGTTAAAAAAAAACTAGATAGCTAATGTCACAAATTTTAAATTTAAAAGTACTCTAATCATCGATATATAAAATATAAGTCGATGACTCTAATACAATACACATCTAAATAAAATTAAAATTCAGAGTCTACACCATATATAGATTTTTAAATTAGTATTTGAATGAAAAATTTGGGTCTCATTTCCATAAAAGAATAAAAAGTCGATGAAAAAAAATCCACAGGGCATGAGAACTGTTTAGGGGTCTGAAAGTATAGTAGATGACCCCTTCCGTCGACTATTTCAATTTAGCACACGATGCACCAAACACACTGTATTTTTTGACAGCATGTTTGGAGCATTGGTTGAGCCATTGGCTGTCGCTGGTTCGATTCCCGCACGGAACAAATATTTGTATGGCCTATAGGTAGGTATTCCGGTTCCGACACACCTACGATAGAGGAGTAATCGGTGGGGCAACGTCTTGAAGGTTGCTTTGCTGCCCATATCACTATGGATAACAGCGCAAAGATACGTCGTGTTTTTCCTCTTACATTTCTCGGAATCGCGCGCGTGTGCCATCACCACTCACCCTCTTTATAAGGAGTCCCGCTACTTTTAATTATTTTTCCTGATACCGTACACACGGAAGGGTAATCAAGTAATGTATCGCGATTGCTTGCAAACCGGGACTTCCATAATGCAATTATGTAGAGATTTCATTGATTGGAAAGGCCACGAGAGCAGCGGGTATGGAGAGAGTTTGTGAATGAACTGGCATTTAATGTTATGGAAAACTGGATTCGTATTTGCTTCGATCTACTTACTCCTGCTGTGTAGATTTTATGAAGCTTTACCAATAATCTTTATCGACCTATATTTTCCAATTATCATAGACGGGTTTATTTTTCTGATTTGGCTGACATGGCATATATAAAATAAACAATATATAAAATATATAATAATGAGAGCATTGGTGGCCCAATAGCAGCGACACCGACTTATGGGTTTATAAGTCATGGGTTCAAACCCAGTCAATTCCACAATGAAGAGAAACATCGTGAGGAAATCGGCATGTCCTAGAAACAAAAGTTCGAAGATATGTGACATCTACGCACCGGCACTGGGCTAACGTGGTAGATTACGGCCCATTCTCAAACCTAGAGAGGAGGGTTGTGTCCCAGCAGTGGGAACATTATAAGGATAATTAACAGCTTCTGGGATCCATGGATGGTTTTACACTCAAAAAGTATTAAGTCTATTGATACCATACCTAAATCTGTATTAAAATAATAATTAGATCTGTTTACCAGCGGTTCATGATAAACTTAGCTAAAGAATCTTGTGAAATCTAACCCTACGACAAACCCGATGTTTTCTAAAAAAAAGCACTTAAAAATCAAACTAGTCAAAACAACTCTTAACACAAAACCACTTTCTTAAACCTCAGTTTTAATGGCCTCGTAAAAAGCGACCGCGGCGAAAGTAGCCTCTCTCGCCAAGTTCAATAGCACGGCATAACAGTACCGCGTCGACTCTTGCGCAAGCTGCATCTCACTGCAGTGGTACAGTCGTTCAGTGGTTCAGTGGTACATGGAGCCATGATGTGGAGTGTGCTAGTAGTTGCCATTTGTTGTGTCACCACCGTGCTGCCGGCGAAACATCTGCCCAAATGGAAGAAACAGGTTCGTTTTGATATTTTTGGTTTATGGTTCGTGTTTTTGTGAATTGTGTGCTTTATGGTTCTTCTTAGCTGTCTAAGATCAGTCTTATAAATATTATAGGGAAGCAGTAGTTAAGTACATACATAAATAAAAATAAAAAAAAATTAAATCTAGAATTTGTCACAAGAGCAGTACAAAAAATTTAATTAATAATATTTTTTATTTTTAAATTAAATCGATACGTGTCAGGTGATAACTACTAGGCACAAAAAAGTCTACATTTCATCATTAGTTTAGGCAAGAAATCGGTTAATTTTAGAAGAATAATTTAATTTATTAAAACAAATAATAAATAAAAGATGAGCAAATGTTTTCACCTGTGTTTTCTCGCGGTCTACTTTCTAGTGGCTTTCTCACGGCTCATATTAGAAAGTTCCTTCGTGAGTCAGCAAGTTGCGTGCGATCCTGCTGTTAGGAAGGAAGGAAAGCCCATCGCTTTCTAAACCATGTCGTACTTTACCTTGAACTTGATATGCTAATTAGAAAAGATCTGTGCGAAATCTGTGCACCGTCCGGTGACCGGATTCTACTCTGGGTCAGCTTATAGCTTAGAGCTTTCCAAACTGCATCTTGTCTCATCCTCCAGTTCCTTCTTTTTTTTAATAATCTAAAGTAATGCTTGACTGCGAACCCCCTGATGGTAAGCAGTGCTGCAATCGTTGATGGCGAATCTTTCTAGTTTATTTTGAACCTATTCACTCTAGCCTTGAAGACACTTACATTATAATCGGACGGGAAGACTGCTGCAGGCAAATTGTTCCAATCTTTCGATGTACACAGTATAAACGATGAAGCGAAACGCAAAGTCCGGACCGTAGAGGTGCTTACAACGTAAGGGTGGATACTCGCCGTGCGTCGGGTTGTCCGAAGATAGAAAGGTGACGGAATGAAGTCATGAAATTCCCGCGCACACTCTTCAAAATGCATCCTGTAATATACTGAAAGGTTGGCCTGTGTTCCAGGCTTTGTAGAATTAATTCAAGTTAATTCATAGAACAGCTGGCAATGCACTTACAGAGAAAGATAGATTGACGTGTACATCGACCGATACTATTATAAAGTGCTCTACATTTTATAAGTCAAATAAGACTTAAGCTGTAGCTTAGCTAGGTTAGGCACATATAAAATAATTAGCAGGTCCAGCAAATGTTGTTCTGCTTTTTAAATTTATTAAAGAATTCGAACGCAAGTGTAAATCAAAACAAAATAAGTCATACTCCTGGGATAAAAAGTATCCTATGTGCTATTCCAAGACATGGTCTACCCGTACACCAAGTTTTATAGAAATCCGTTCAGCCGTTCGAGCGTGAAGAAGTAACAAACATACACACATACACTCACTTTCACCTTTATAATATTAGTGTGATGTTTAGCGTTACTTTCTTATCACCTCTATACCAGGCCACTCAGAAAGTTTTGCGAAAAAAAGTTTTTATGTATATGACACTGGCCACTTGTAATTATTTTGAAAACTGGTTAATCTAAATTTCCCTCCACATTTTTTCGAAAATCAAATCAAATTATTGTGTCTCATTTAAAAATAGATCTGCATCGAGAACATTTTCGTGCGATGATTTTCTACGATTTTAAATGTGGCCTGATAATGCGCCCGCGCACTCAGCGTTCAAAACGAGGGACTTCCTGGACACCACACCGGTCAGAGTCTTTGGGCACCCTCCTTACAGTCCTAATCTGGGACCGTGTGACTTCTTTTTATTCCCCAAAATAAAAAAATCAGCTGAAAGGGATACAGTTTTCATCGCTAGAAGACGCGCTAGCAGCGTTCGAGAAGACCGTGGAAGAGGTGTGACTGGAAAAAATGTTTCGAAAATTGGTTCAGACGCATGAAACTTTGTAGTGGCTGGTGGAGAGTTCTTTGAAAAGATTTAATAAAAATATTTTATACTTACATAGAAATTATTTTTTTAGTTTCTCAAAACTTTCTGAGTGTCCCACGCATTATTGAATGTTTTTGTGTTTATAACAAACTGTCTTTGCACATTTCCACTTCGTTCACTACCTTCTCACTAACTAAAACTTATCATCTTGCGACTGTAAGACGGTCCACCGTATCCGACAGGCGTGCGAGTTGCCGGCGGTGCAGAGCGAGCATAGCCACTACATCTGCGATGACAAGGGAGAGCCCAAGTGTCACCCGGGGTGGCAAGGCGATCTGTGCGATGTACCCATCTGCAAGAAGGGCTGTGATCCGTTGCAAGGTAAGACTTTAATAACAGTAATAATATATTTTTTACACCGTTTTATATGTCACACAGCCCTCATCTAAAGCAGGTCATTCGGTCCCCAGGGATCTAAAGTAGTATGGGCGTTCCCTAGGGATTAGGGAATAATGATATTCGAATTTGGAACGTCAAAACCATTTAAAAAACACATTATGTGCTCAAATTTCAATCTACTTTAAATTAAGTGAATTACGTACGTGATTCAAACGATTTTATTTAAAAAGCAACTGGTCATTGACCAAAAAAAATTAAATTTGGTTACTGTTGTGTCTCTAAAAAAAAATATGAAAAAGTTCGCACTACTCGGGAGTTCACTCACTGCGTTCGGGATTAAAACTTAGCAGCCTTCGTTTCGTTCGGAATGCAACTTACCGCCTTCGACTTAAAGACACTGCTTTATCTCGTAGTCACATAGTCTACTATTATTTGTTTCTCTCAAAAAAGTATTGAATGCGTCGCATGAATGCGTTATCTGTCATCAGTCATTAGGAGTAATCAATGGCACTGTTGGCGCAGTGGTTGAGCAATTGGCTGCTGCGCTGTGTGTCGCGGTTTCATTTCCGGCATGGAACAAATATTTGTATAGCCTAGATAGTTGTTTCGTGTCTGGTTGTCTTGTGTATGTGAGTTTACACATTTGTGAACGCTCCCACGATACAGGAGTGATTCGTAATATGGGGCAACTTTTATTAAAACAAGAAAGTAATAGTAACTTTTTGTACTGCTTCGTTTGTATGAGGTCACAAGCTCGATTAAGTCCTGCCCCCGTAGCCAAGTACTACATAATTGACTGGCCTTATGGTCTAGTGGTTAGTGGCCCTGACTGCTATGCCGGAGGCCGTGGGTTCGATTCCCACCCAGGACAAATGTTTTGGCGGAAAGACTTTCGGCGGGATCTCATGGTGGAACGGCGACAGCGACTGTCGCAACCCAGTGCTGGGCACGCCATAATTATGGCGATAAGTCCCCTCGAGGAGTGGCTGGAAAGACCTCACGGCGTCTTTACATACCGCACGACGCAGGTCCTCACCAGACATTGTAAGTTTGGGAGGTTCCTGCACCGGATTCGTGCAAAAGAGACGCCCGGGTGCCACCATTGCGTGGACCGCCCGGAGGACACGGTGGAGCATACGGTAGAGGTGTGCCCCGCTTGGGCAGAGCACCGCCGTATCCTCGCGCCGGGCCTTGGTACAGGCCATGGTCCGGAGCGAGGAGGAGTGGCAGCCGGTTGCCTCCTTCTGCGAAGCAGTAATGCTTACAAAGGAGGCGGTGGATCGCTTGAAGCAACGGTCCTCACGCCCCAACCGCCGCCGGAATTCCGATCCCGATTTCCGGCAACCGTAGGCGCGGGCTTGCGGACGGCGAACAATGGGTGGCTCGCCGTCCGACCGTCCGGTAACTGTCCGGACCGAGCTCAGGTCGTCGACGGCACGTAGTGTTCCACGCGCGCCTCAAGGAGATGTCAGCAACCGTAGGGGCCCAGCAGGGTCGAGGGCTACTGGGGCCATAGTGGATGCGAAAGTGATCCCCGGGGCCCTGGAAAAATGGCAAAGAAAGAACAGGAGTGGGTTTTTAGTCAGTCTGACACTATCTCTCGCTCCGCCCAAGAGCGAGGGATGTCATTAGATGATTTTCCCACCCGAAAAAAAAAAAACCAGGACAAATGTTTGTGTGATGTGCACGATCATTTGTTCTGTGTCTGGGTGTAATTTATCTAAAATATGTATGTAAGTATTTATAATTATATAAGTATGTTTATCAGTTGTCTAGTACTCATAACACTAGCTCTGCTTGGCTTGGGACTAGACGGCGTTATGCGATAGTTTTATAAAAAAAATATTATTCACTTTCACTATATTCAAATAATCGAATTAAAAATACACTAGGTTATTCTAGGTCATTGGCTAGCTAGTGATTCAGTGTTCATACAAAGTTAAACTTCCAGGAACACCGAGCAAGCTAGAACTATCGCGGAGAAAGTCTATATATTTAACTATAAAAACTTTTACTTGTCATTTATTAGTCACGAACTCACGATTTTTATTCGAATCAGTCACATGTAGTAGGTAGTATTATCTTCTCTGAAATATAAAAAAAAACACTAGCTTCTGATTGTCCGGGCCTTGGTACAGGCCATGGTCCGGAGCGAGGAGGAGTGGCAGGCGGTCGCCTCCTTCTGCGAAGCATTAATGCTAGCAAAGGAGGCGGCCGATCGCGTGAGGCAACGGTCCTCACGCCCTAGTCACCGCCGGGATTCCGAACCCGATTTCCGGCCACCGTAGGCGCAGGCTTGTGGACGGCGAGCAATGGGTGGCTCGCCATCCGACCGTTCGGTAACCGTCCGGACCGAGCCCTAGTCGTTGACGGCGCGCCTCAGGGTGATGTCAGCAAATCGTAGGGCCCAGTAGGGTCGAAGCCTACTGGGGCTATGGGTAGTGTGAAAACGAAACCCGGGGCCCTGGGACGAGGGCAACGAAGGAACAGGAGTGGGTTTTTAGTCAGTAAAAGTCTGACACTATCGCCCGCTCCACCCAAGAGCGGGATTAGTCATTAGATGATTTTCCCACTTAAAAAAAAAAATAGAAAACTATCCCAAGGAAACATTCTCGGGTTAAAAAGTGTCTAATGTATACCTGGGTGCCAAATTTTATCCCAAGTGACAAACCCACACATGCGTGGGTGATCTGAAAAGTTTCCGATCTCAATGTGGAGACAGCAGCACTCGTCAGTATAAGCTAGTGCATCTTTTGACTGTTACTCGCCAAAGTTTCAGACATTTTAATAATAATAATATACTTTATTTCGGATATAGAAAATCCATAATGTGTTAATAACAGAAATACTTAAACAACTATGTTAGTAATAAAATTAATTAAAACAAAATAAATTGACTTTAAAATATCATCATCATCATCATCATCATTTCAGCCGAAAGACGTCCACTGTTGGACATAGGCCTCCCCCAAGCGAAAATATCATCCCCTCTTAATTCAATATTTTCCCTCAGCACCAGGCCCGCAGGCATGCCTGCGGAACCGAACAGCAATTACCTTCATTTTGGACGCGTAGTTGATATTAGACAGTCATTTGAGTAAGTCGATGTGAGATGCAGAAAAAAAATCCTTTTTCACCACACCGAAAGGTTGCCACGGCGAAAATCTACGAATGACAGTTTGGGTTGCTTGATCATCCGCCTTACTCACCAGATCTACCCCAAGCAACTTCTTTTTGTGCTCTCATCTAATAATTGCGCTCGTAGGATAGAGATTTTCGACAAATGCGGAGGCAAAGTTTGTGAATACCGAGTAAATTAGGGTAACTTTGGCCCTGGAGTATAACTTTGGCACAAGCTTATTAAACTATAGAAACGCAGTAAACGTAGTTTCTCATGTTCCTATTGGTTAATAAACTTGGGCCAAAGTTATACCCCAGGGTTAAAGTAACCCCACTTTACGGTAATTAAAAAAAACGCCGACTACTATTTGAACGGGTTAGAGAGATGGAGGCATCGCTGGGAGAAGTGTGTAAAGTTAAAACTGTTACAAGGAAACAATGTAAAAAAAAAAAATTATAAGAAAAAATATCTTGTATCTTTGTTAGGTCGGGAACTTTTCAGACCACCTGTGTACATACACTCATACATACAAACTTTCGCATTTATAACACAATATTAGTGTGATAATCCCTTACATCGTTGTATGGAGTTATGAGAACATAATTGGTATTAAACAGCTTGTTTTATCTTTAAATACAAAAGCGAAATACCACTCACTGATTAATCACGAAATCTTAGAAACTATAACACATACAAACTTAAAATTTGGCAGGTAAGTTCCTTATAGGGTGTAGACTTACGCTAAGAACGGATTTTACGAAACTCCACCCCTAAGGGGGTAAAACGGGGGTTGGAAGTTTGTATGGAGAAACCTATTTTCACGCGGGCGAAGCCGCTGGCAGAAGCTAGTTTTTAAATATTTCTCTGTTGGTCCCATAGTAAAGTTTATACTCATTCATGAGTACATTCATTTTCTGGAAATCTGTCAAAACAAAAAGTCAACTTGTAGCTTTTTTATTCATCATCATCTTCCAGCAGGCCCTAGCCAAGTTACGTCAGTTTCGTTTCGAATCTCTTTCTACAGTCGATAACGCCTCCGATTCCTTTGTTCTGACCACACGACTTAACGTTGAAATTATGTCATTCCCATACATTTTAAGTTTATTACTATCGTTAACGATTGTAGATTATCAAGGTAAGCCCTCTGCTCTTGTCCCACGTTACTTGAGGTCGGTGCCATACATTTGTTCCTCCAGTCAATCCTGTCAGCCGTCACAAGGGAGTCAGTGATAACACTGACTCCCTCTTTCACATATCACTCCTCAAACAATCCATTCATTTTTTGTTTGACCTCCCTCTCCCTCTCCATCTATTCATATGTATACTCATAACTCTTTTATTATTTAGTAGCATGCGTAACATGCGTTTCATCTCGTCATGCTATCACTAACTTTTTTCTTTCATATCATTCTTCACACAATCCATCCATCTTTTCTTTGGTCTCCCTCTCCCTCTCCATCCATCCACATGTAAACTCATAACTCTTTTAGTAACATGCGCTTCATCCCTCCTCTTCACATAACCATACCAAGACAAACGATTACTTTCAACTTTGTGGTCACTATCTATTACGCAAAACAAAACAAACAATTCTAAAGTACAGTTCGTAACAAAAAAATGTACCGCAATATAAATAGTAACATCTTCAATTGACATGACATTAACCGAAGCTCTCATTGAAACCAGTACAATGTGTTTAAGCGCTGATCGAGTTAACGGGTCGCTCTGATTTATTTAGCTCATTAGCAATCCGCTATGACTGTACCGGGAAAGTTTTTGTGTAACTGCAAACTTGATTACGGTTTTACTCTTTATTTTATTTGTTCTGACTAAAATGTTGGTAAATATTTGAAAACTTAATGTCATTGGATCGACTATCGGTTAGCTTTTGTAACTCGCAGAAGAATCGGATTGATAGGGGAGTAAGTTCTGGGCTGCAGGAATGTTCGAAAAAAATCACTGCGGCCCTGGAACGCAAGGAACACGAGTGGGTTTAAGTTTCCTCTCGTTCCGCCCATAACGGGAAAAGTCATTTAACGAAATCATCTCCCTTCTTAAAAAAAAACCTTAAGGAGGGAGATGTTGCGTCTTATATACGTATCGTTACCTACCGTATCATCAATCGGTGAGTCTGTAGGCTGCAATGGTCCTGTTATGTCTTTGAACATGATTGGTTGAACTACATCAAGCCAGCAAGCAAGACAAATAAAGTTGACTTAAAAACAAATACGAACAATAACAGTGCGAATCAAGAAGGGTTCTAGTTTAGGCGTGGATTACATTTTCTTTTGTTCGCCGGTTTTGTCCTACTCCTGGGCAAAGGCCTCCGTTCACTCCTTCTATCTTTCCAGTTCGTAACACCATCTCCTTCGTGGACGCTCTCAGGGCATCAACTATTACATTTAGTAGATATATAGCTTATTTACCTTTCAAACGTCGTATGAAACCTAATAGGTTCATATGAGAAAACTATCGAAATATCAGTCGACCACCGAACGCATTAGCATTTGGTTTTCGAAATAAATGAATTTTAATTTAATTAGCAGTAGGTTCTAAATAATTTGACACTTAGGCGGTATGGGATACGATGGTCGTTCGAAGAGTTAATATAATGACTGGCCTGTTGGTCTAGTGGTTAGTGGCCCTGACTGGCAATGCCAGAGGTCATGGGTTCGATGCCCACCCAAGACATATGTTTATGTGATGAGCACGATCATTTGTTCTGTGTCTGGGAGTAATTTATCTATGATATGTATTCAGAATACATAAGTATATTTCATCAGTTGTCTAGTACTAGCTAGCACAAACTCTGCTTAGTTTGGGACTAGATGGCGTTGTGTGATAGTTGTGGAATATTATTTATATAATGTTCTGTGTTACCAGGATACTGCAAACGTCCGGGCGAGTGTCGCTGTAAGCTAGGCTTCTACGGCGAGCGCTGCAACAAGTGCATTCCTCTCCCGGGCTGTCAGCACGGCTACTGCAATGAGTCCTTCGAGTGCATCTGCCGGGACGGCTGGGACGGCCTCTTCTGTTCTGAACGTAAGTATACTACTTTTATGTTACGCATCCATCGTGGTTCTTGAGGATCATAGAAATACACGAACGTTTGAAAATAAGGACACCAAACGAAGATACCAGATCATTTTGCTCTCTTCTTTTTTATCTCTCTCTCTCTCTCGTTACCACCTTTCGTTGAATGATAGAGGATGCTTAAGCCATTAAGACCGCCTTTGCACAGACATCGTCATCAACTAGGTAGACCCCTTTTCTAAGGTATTTTAATGTGGAGAGGTGTGCCAATTGTTGCATTCTGTCAAATTATTTAATCTCATCTGTTCATTTGTCTAAATACTATAGGAAGATAAAGATACAAAAATGCACAATGTTTGATCCCTTGCCAACCTGGCCGGGCCTACAGCTATTAATGGCTCCACATAGACCTCTTTAACATTTTCGAGGCCTTTAACTTAACTATTTTTACCTTTAATTCTAACACGTCTCTGGTTACTCTTATTCAGGAACCGGATACCCTGCGAAGATCATTACTGTATACTAAGTAGGCTTTGTCTGAGGCCGTCCTACTTTTACTTGCCAGAAAGTGTGATTTTATCGAAACAATAAAAATCTGGGAAAGTAATTAATGACCAAATTGGCTACAAAACGTAAATTGTCTGTATATTCCTATTAAAATTACAGTGATTCTTGGAGAGTTGCAGAATGACAAAAAAAAAAAAAATTCTTTGACTGACTAAAGTTATTTAGTGATATATAATTTTAAATTACTTATTTCCTCAATAGTTTGTTATTAGGCGGGAGCAGTGTCCTTGTGGTAACGGGATTTACGAGTTGTACGCCGAAGATTTCAAACCCAGGCACGCGCTTTACTTTATGTAATTTATTTCATCACAACTGACAAAACAGCGAAGAAAACATCGTCAGGAAACCGGAATGTCCTGGAACTATAAATTCGAAGACATGTGCATGGCTTACTGCCAGTGCCCATACCCTCTCCTAGAGAGGAGCCCTGAGTTCTGTGTCCCAGCTAGCTTCATTATAAAGTTGGTTATGCTTATGGTAGTTATTAGGAAGTTTTAAAAAAAGAGTATTCATCCTTGCAGCTATCTGCCGTTCCGACTGCCACGCAACCAGAGGCTTCTGCGAGACGCCTGGAGAATGCCGCTGCAAGCTGGGCTGGGCAGGTCCAACCTGCCGCTCCTGCCAGCAGCTGCCTGGCTGTCAGCACGGGTACTGTGACAAGCCACTGGAGTGCAAGTGTCTGCCCGGGTATACTGGACTTCTGTGTCAGACTCGTGAGTATTGGACAATCTTTACTGCAAAGTTACTGTCATTTCAGTCAGTCATTTCAATCATTGACGCCATTCTCTTGTATACCAACTAAACTTATTTTAAACTATTGCTCTTTTTTACTAATCGTTAAAACTAAAACGAGATGGCAATAATTTTACTCCTGTCAAATTAGTTTACATCATGTACTTCTTTGTATTCTTACCCAATTGTTAATCTACACGTTCTGAAATCACGTCTAAAATTGCATTTTTTTTTAATAGCCTATACTGTCCTACTGCTGGGCAAAGGCCTCCCCTAACTTCTTCCAGGTATTCTTTTCTTGAGTCACCTCGAACCACCACCTCTTCTCAGGTCAACCTCGGCGGCGTCGTCCATCTTCATCTAACATTGTATGTCAAACGAAATTCTGACAATTTTACAGGAGTAAAATTCTTGCTATCTTTTTTTATACGTTACTATTGTTAGAGAGAGCGATTTTTTAAAATAAATTTAGTTAGTGCAAAAGAGTATCGGCGCCAATAAGTACCAACTTAAAATTGATAGTACAGTGCCAACTTCACACACTAGGTATTCCCCGCACCTCTAGATTATGTCATGTGTCATGGCCAGGTTGCGCGATTAGTAAAATACTACTGGGTATATCCCTTATGCCACTTCCCGCCAATAGTTGACAGAAGGTCCTGAAAACCCGTGAACTTCGCACGCGTTCCTATCCTACGCAACCTAGTGCCTCGCGTCCTCCGGCCTACCTTCTCATAAGTTTTAGGTTTTGTATCGTTGTCCGTGTTATATAAATATAGGCTTTCTCATAGTTTAGAGTTATTTAAGGCACCCTGACTATAATAGTCAGGGTGCTTTGAAGAAAGTCGCTTTCCGCGTCTGTCTGTTTACATACTAAGTCCCCACCACAACCCCTACCCACTAAACAACTCAGCGGATTTTGAGGCGGTTTTCACTAATAGAAAGAGAAATAAATGAGCAAGGTTTATGTATTTACCCGTGCAAATCCGGGGTGGGTCACTAGGACTATAACGAATAACCGCATTGTTATATAATAAATATGTTACCTCATGTTGATCTTTCTTCCAGCCATCTGCGCGGCCGGCTGCCACACTGAGCGCGGCTACTGCCGCCGTCCTGGTGAATGTCGCTGCAAGGTGGGCTGGACGGGGCAGTTCTGCGGCGAGTGCCACCGGTACCCTGGCTGCGTGCACGGCACCTGCAACAAGCCTTGGGAGTGCAAGTGTGAGCCGGGCTGGGGCGGCATGCTGTGCGATGAAGGTAAGATATAAAACTTACGAAACTGTATCAGAACTTGGACAAGAAGATAATTGTACTCAGTTTAACTTTGAACACCGATTACCAGGTTCTTAATTCAAAATATTCTGTGGTAAATTTGTATTTAGAACTCACTAACCAGTATTTCTGATCATTTAGCGATTTTCGTGTTGCCCAGTTACTGGGTAATGAAGGTCTGATAGGCAGTCGCCCCATGTAAAAAAAAAAAAGTTAAAGTTCTCTACGCGATTTGAATATATAGAACAGCCTGACACCATCAACCGGGCAGTTGCCCACCAGATATAAAATCCGTCTGGTCGGAGGATCCTCCCTTTTCAACAGAGGTTTGTGAGACTTTACTCTCTGTTTCGCTTACCTCCAAACTGGTGACCCCGACGTGGACGTGGTGTTATATGATTAGCGAATTTTTAGACTCTAGAGTCATCATACCCATATTTTGATTAGGTTTCCTTAGAAAGCAGTGTGCCAAATAATAGGTAGCGTTATGAAATGGACGGTCAACTCAAGCCTGTGATAACTTACTTCGTCATTACCTCCTGTCAGAAATTAGAACTAGAAAAAACTATTAAGTAAGATATTAAAAAAAAAAATTGTATTCCATATTTACAGAACTCAACTACTGCGACAAGAACCCAGATACTTGCGAGAATGGAGGCAGATGCGTCTCCTTGGAGTCTGGTGACGGTTACTACAAGTGTTACTGTCCGCCCGGCATCACAGGCAAGCGTTGTGAGAAAGTGCCTGAAATCGTCGCACCTACCAACGCAACCACTACTGAAGAAACGAGCTCCGAAATAGGGACCTCATCATCTGAGACTTCTTCAGAACAGGGGAGCACTACGGAGCCCAATAATGGAGAAAATGAGACTGAGTGAGAGTGACTGTAATGTGTGAGGGAGATGGTGAGGTTGTTTGCAGTCATATCCTAAGTTAAGTTAGGGATTTACTTAGAAATACTTAATACTCGGACTGCGTATGATTGCAATGTGAAGTAGCCTTTCAGTCGCGCATTACTTTCATCGTTCTTCATCGATTACGGTCAACAAATCGAACAAACTATGGTTCTGAATTCCGAAAAAAAAACTTTATTTATAATCAGTTTAAACCTCTTTTTGTGAGATGAGAGATCATCAAATAACTTTTTCTGCTCTAGATAGAGCAGGAGGGAGCGTCAGATTTTTATCGACTAAAACCTAACCGTATTCCTTCCGTTGCCCTTTGTGTTCAAGAGCCGTGGTAAGTTTTTCTAATAATCTCGTAGCTCATTAATTTAGACCCTAAAGTCAAAGTCTAAAAGCCAGGGTATGACTGAATCGTCTGAATCAATGCTGTAATAATGTGTAAAACACAAAAAAAGGAATTCAAAGTCTATAACACACAAACGTAATTGATTG
This sequence comes from Mythimna pallens, assembly GCA_961205895.1. Taxonomy (NCBI): domain Eukaryota; kingdom Metazoa; phylum Arthropoda; class Insecta; order Lepidoptera; family Noctuidae; genus Mythimna; species Mythimna pallens. The sequence goes on from OY540837.1 coordinate 19,931,179, forward strand.
AAATTATCCGATGTGCTTCAAATCAGTATCCAAAAGGTAACAATGTGAAGATGGTTTTAGACAAACCTCTCAGGCCCCAGTGTACCGAAAACGGTACGGTGTACTGTAAACTAACTTAAACCTTTTGCTTACCTAATAAGGTTTAAGTTAGCTTGTACGAGGTGTACTATTTTCGGTACACTGGAGCCTGAAAGGCTCCTGAAATTGCAGAAAAAAATGCATTTTTGTATCTAATACATAAACAAAATGTATTTCGTTTTTAGTGTAGGCACACACGTCTGGTAATAGCCAGTTATTATATTAAATGATGACTGTTTTAGACTGTATGTATAAATGATATTTAAAGTGCAAGATTACTTGGTTTTGGCGATGCTATTTGTTACTAATAGAGTATGTTCGTGTTTGGAAAATATTAATAGACGATACAATGTTATTTGTAATAACGTGACTATTATGTGGAAACTTGTATTGTGATTTGCATGCTGTCTATTGAAGCTTGCCTAATTGTGGCTTGTTATTTTTTTTTCACATCTTTAATTATACAGACACCTTGTGACTTACATAGTTTACAGCTAAATATTAGACTATATTATATGATCTACTTTGTTGTTGTTTTGTTTTTTTTTAGATATACGTAATTAGTCAACTTTGTATTGAAGATATCCATTTTCTAAACACGAACGTATAATTTGTATTTACTAAAATATTATTCCTTTTGTGCTTTTGCAGTTTGTGAAGTGAATGGTTATTTATTAGGTGAATTGATGTATGATTGTTCTGTATTGACAATTTAGAAGTAAGTTATTTATTTAAGAACTTATGATTAAAGAATTGACTGTACATTAATGTGTGTTTTATTTCTTACATAATATATTTTTTTGACGTAGGTATCGTAGTATAGTTTGAGTACGCATAAATTGGGTAGCTGAGTCATATTTAAAAAAAATATTTATATCAAAAAGAAACTTTACTGCCTACTTTACTATCAAAATCGCAAATAGAAATATGTTTTTAAAATCCGTTCAATATTAAGTAAATTAGTCTTTCAAATGTTAACTGTCAAATAACAGAAAAAGGATGCACACACTGAAATGTGACGTCACCGGCATTACGTTACATTTGCAGAAGAAATAACGAGATGTTCTCACCACGCCCCCAGCTTTCCTAACCAAAGATGCTGTTTTAGGAAAAGCTTTCTCTTTAGTGTTATTTGTTGTTTAATATAAAATATTGTGCAAAAATAAAAACAGTAACTATCCAATTGTAGTACGAAAAAACCATTTCAGGGAAAATTCTACAATTTCGTATAATTGTACGTAAGTTCCCTACAAAAACTTCTAATATCTTTACATATTACAAAACAAGTTCTCCCACCGCGTTTGTCTGTCTGTATGAAAGCGATAAACTCAAGGACTATTGAACGCATTTTCACGCTGTTTTCACCAATAGACAGAGTAATTCATGAAGAAGGTTTAAGTGTATAATACTACATGCATATTATAGTAGAGAGAAGTCGAGAATTTCAAAGATTTGTAACACCCGTGCGAAGCAGCGGTGGGTCGCTAGTTTTTTTTAAACTGATATAAACTAGTACTTGACTGCGATCCCACCTGATATTAAGCAGTAATGCAATCGTTGATAATGAAGAACACTAGTTTATAAGGAGGCTTATAGGTATTACCTAACTCTGAAAATATCATTCACAAATCAATCCAACTGTCCGATCTCTTCATACAAATTGTTGTAACCCAACTGACAGATGCAGGATCGTTACGCTACGCTACGCTACTTGTAATTGACGGAAACACATTTGAAAACCAATTTCAACAATTTCCAACGAAAAGCAATTCATATTTAAAATAAAATATTCGATAGAGAGAAATATCGAGAACTGGTTATGATTAAGTTAGTTATGATAAACCTGATGTGATCGATCAAACCGATTTCTTCATCTAGTAGAAATAGGTACCCCCGCATGAAACGGTGGCCATTCCTAATCTGATCTCCTAACAGAATAGCTACCTAGGTTGTTTGTCAAACTCAGCTATGAATTCATTTGCAGCGAAATTGCATCATTCACTTGAGAAGTGAATAGCAAGTAAGTATTCGATCGCGTTTCTGATTAAACGGTTTAACATATATTAAGTAAATCCAAACCAATATGAAAATTGGTTGTCTTTGTGAGAAATGAGTACCTATGTTATCTAGAGGAAGTTTGAAAGTGGCGCCAGTGACTGAAAAGTTGAAGGTGAATCGTTTGTCTTGGTATGGTCATGTAAAGAGGAGGGATGAAACGCATGTTACTAAAAGAGTTATGAGAATACATGTAGATGGGTGGAGAGGTAGAGGGAGGCCAAAAAAAAGAAGGTTTGAATTGTGTGAAGAGTGATATGAAAGGAAAGGAACTTAGTGATAGCATGACGGTTGACAGGATAGAATGGAAGGAAAAATCGTGTTGCGCCGATCCCAAATAAGACGAGACAAGGGCAGGAATATGATGATGGTTGTCATTCTATCTATATTATCCCTAAAAATTTAACATAATAAATGCATATCCTAAAAGTACTATATTCAGAATAGGCTATTAAATCGATTTCAGCTATTTTTAAAATAGGTATTTTTTTCTTGTAAGTCTTTTTGTTGATTATTATTTTGTTAAATTCGAGCGGCTATCTCCAGAAGTAACTTTCTTTTGAAAAAACTGGGCAAGTGCGAGTTAGACTTGCGCACTGAGGGTTTCGTACAAACTTACCTCTGTTCAATTGCCGAATGGAGTCTCGAAGATTTTTCCAAATCGCAAGAAAGAAAAGTATTTTTTTTTGTGACGTAACTACACAGTTTTCAGATTTTTTCCCATACTTGTGCTATAAGACCTTGCTTCATGCCAAATTTCAGGATTCTAGGTCAACGGGAAGTACCCTATGAATTTTAATTCCCGTGTCGAAATACACGTTTTTTGCGACATAAACGGCCGTATCTTTTTGTTTTCGTTAACTTAAAATTTTGAATTTTTCACAGCTTCGAGGGACCGCAGACCTGAGTATATGTTTTTAATTTCAACTCGATATCTCTACGCGTTCCCGAGATAAAGAGTCTTGACAAACAGACAGATAGACGGACGGACAACAGAGTGATCCTATAAGGGTTCCGTTTTTTCTTTTTGAGGTAACGATCCCTAAAAATGGTGATGATTCCACCGCACTAAATGGATGCTGCTGCTCCATTTTAGATTATCAGCTGCTTTATGATTTAGACCCAGGAGTTCCCATAGTCTTCTATTAGAACGAATAAAAACAGTCCAGTTTTTATAAAATTTTCAAACGTACTTGGAAAACTTGCGATTTGCCAGTCTTTAAGGATATTAGACGTTTCAAAGTCTCACAAACTATAAACATATCCGTCATAACATAAACTAAGATAAATAATTTTAATTAATTATGAATTATTCACATAATCAGAACATATGTTAGGCAACGTTTAAGTGAACTTATTACAAATTCAAATTGATCTCGTTCACTTTAAAAGGAGGGCCCACGCCCGTCTTGAAAACTAGAAAATGTCACTTTGGGAAATTCTCTTAACGTGTCGTTGACAAGTTTTTATAGTTTTAATTTTTGATTAGCGCATACGCTCAGCTATTTGATTTAATTAGTAGAACGGCAGCAAATCTCAAGTAGGTGTTTCTCTTTAACTGTATGTATCAGGAGCTGTACAAGAATACGGAGTTTCGATTTCGATTATGAAATTTCAGAATTCCGATTGAATTTGCACCTTTCCGATTTCGGAAATCCGATAAATTTTAACCGGAACTTTTAACGGAGGTACAAAGAAGTTATACTTGTCACTCGGGGAATATCCATCCCCCCATTCTTTTTATTCCCATTTATTTTGCAGTACACTGCAGCCTACCCCCTTTTTTATGACAAGTTCTTACAGTCCATCCTAAGGTTGTCTGGTAGAAATCGCTGTTAGCGATAAGACCGCCATTGTACCCATACATTAAGTTAGTTTGTAAGTTTTTGTTACTATTTTGGTGTACAATAAAGTTTTATTCTATTCTATTCTATTCTTTTCGTCACTCGATTGCTCTTTCACTTTTTGTTTTGTTTTGTATTTGGAATGTTGTGAATTTGTTCTTTAGTTTTACTCTCGTTTTACTTTTAGCAGTGTTTCATTTGACGTTTTTGCCTCTGCCTACACCTATGATTTTGGTTCCAATTCCGATAAAACAAATTTAAAAACTCCGGTTCTGATATAACCACTTCCTAATACAGCCATAATACAGATGGAATAAAAATTGCTAGTAGGAAGTAGTCCTGACTGTTCCAGTTCGAGGTACCCCAGGGTAACTCGACAGTCAAGGCCCCTTTATTAACTGCACTTTTTGATGCAGTTTTAGATTTCATCTGAATTGAGCCTCTAACTATTTTGAGACTTTTTTGAAGTCGCTGATTCTCACAGACATGACTTTGGTCATCTACGCCCACTAGAAAAATTCTCACTGTGTACAAAAAGATAAGGTTGTTATAAGGTAACTCATCTCCATCTTTCCTTATTTAAGTGATGCTTTATTCTGAAGTCATCTCAACGCTCAGTCACGTGGTCAGAACAAAGGAATAGGAAGCGTGGCCGACTCGAGGCGATCAACGAAAAGAGGATCGAAACGAAACGGTTGTTACTTGGCTAGGGGGGCTGTATAGGTATTTGGGTAGACACCCGTAGTAGATTCTGGCGAAAAAAATAGCTCAATGAATCTTGTTTACTTGGAACGATTATAAAGTTCCTTATTTGTAGCCCACCTAAAGCTCAGACACTTTACAAAATGGCCGATCGTCGGAATCCGAGCGCCCATAGATTAATTTTTGTTTAAAAACATGTGCAATACTGCGGATGCCTGAGCACCACCGGCTGGCCGGTGCTGCGGCACGCCTTTAGGTCACCTCGGACATGTGCGCATACATTTTTGTCGTTCCAGATTATCAACGAACATACGAGATTTTTTATAGGCTCTCGGTTAATCACTATCTCACCTGATGGTAAGTGATTGTTTGGTCAACGATGGAGCACGCTTGCCTAGTAACCTATTCACTCTTTATTTAAATACCCCTAGGTTGTAGCTATCAGGAAATACAGATACCGGTATGGAATTCCACTTCTTAGCTGTACGTACAATAAATGTGTTCCCAAACGTTTTGCACGTATGGGTGGGATATCCACCATGAAGTATATATGACAGTTCTTCGTGGATCGTGTCATCATCATTACCAGATAATTTGTAAAGCCATACTATTTTAGGGTCGTCTTCTTTTTTTTTTGCATTAGAAAATTATCAAAACTTCTCCAGCCCTACGTGAGGTCCTGGGACGTTAGGCATAGAAGAAACTTAGAAGTTGGTTTTAGTCAGTACTCGCCTAGCTCCACCCTAGAGGGGGTATCGGGGTTTTACTAACAAAAACCTACCTGATTTCCTTCAGTTACTTTTAACGTTCCAGGCCAACATTATCTCCTTTTATCATTCGCGCAGCTCATGGAGACATCTTCTATTTTAACAATAACAGTATGTAACATGGAAAGATTACCTATTTGACGTTCGCACGTAACTGGTTAACGCAATTTCCCGGGTGTGTTATATTTTAAGTTCTCTCAAATATAATAATTTGATATTTATCACAGTATTTATTAGTTTACAATTTTAGCATACATAATTATTATAAGTAACTTAATATAAATATCTATTATTTATTTATTAAACATATCAACCACAGTGTTGTCTTTGACTGGTAGAGAATGCCTTGTTGCATTAAGCCCGCCTATGTATCACTACTGTACATGAAGATTAAATAAATAATAGTCTGACACTAACAACTTCTCTTGTTTTGTTCAGAACTGAAGAAGTTAATTGATGATTTCTCCTTCCAAAAAGGTACGGTTAATGTTGTAGTGTTACTTAACGGAGACCAATATCAAAATAAATATCAACCCTTTCTTTGTATTCATCATTCACACAAACAATAAAAGCTTATACTTATTAATTCAGTTTTCAAGTTCCACAACATTACCTTCACTAATAAGCGGTGACGCATTAGGTGTTCAATTCCTACACTTTCGATTGCCACAAAAACTTACGTTTACCGAATGCTCTTCTTCATAACTAAGCTATATTTCAAAAGTGAATCTTAAAATTTTGTCTTATATACTGTAAAGCCCAATAAATATAGTTAATACTTGTAATGGAGCTGTCTTGGTATAAGGAGTAGTGCCTTCGTCTATATAAGCGCGGGGTCGGTATGCGTACGCTCATAGCGGTGGCACACTCGAATAGTTGCTGAAAGTAATGTGATACAGTGATCTCGGATTTTTATTTTATTTTATATACTACATATAATTTATATAAACTTTGACATGACGCTGGTTTTTGTTTTGATGGTAAGATACTTGTTTTTATGTTTTTAAATTAAGAATGTTTTACGTGTAAAACACTACAGATTAAAAATTAGTCTTGATCCTTTAGGAGCAATAAAAAAATTCTTAAATGTGTGGGGAGTTTACTCGCTAAATAAAAAAAATAATAATAAAAGTAAGTAAAATATGACGTAATATATTGATTGGTATACACAAGTAGCACCAGGGGTTAACAGAATTGGGCTAAATATGATTAATCATATTTACCTTTTATCAAAATTGATGGCCGACAAAAGTTTAACTGGAAACTAAAAAATACAGACTGATTTTAATTCAATATACTGATAGTTTAATCAAGATAAAACAAGTACAGTGTAGTAAACCTTACGAAATCTTGATCAAAATTCTAGGGTTTCAAAAACTTTTAGGAACTTCCTCTGTAGAATTAAGGAGATGCTAACTAAATAAATATTAATTTCAACAAACGGCACTAAATGATTACCAATATCTGACGTAAATAGAACTTCAATTTCGACAGCTATAAGATTAGTTTTGTTCACCTTAAAAGCTCTCTAAATATAAACAAAACTAGTATTTCGCGTTTCCGTTTTAACACCTTAGAAGCAAAGGATATTGACAGGGTCTGGAACAGATGCTGCTCAGGAATGAAAGTAGTTGCAGGAGTATCGTAACATTAATTTACATTAAAAAAACTTGGGCGCAGGAAAACCAAATGAAATCAAGTTTTGTTTTTAATAAATATTTTTCATCGAAAACCTTTCGAGTTAGTTTTAGCAATATCCCTCAAGTTGGCCTCAATCTAATCCTTGACAGCCAAAAACTTGATGTTTTTGCGGAAACAGTATTTTTGGGTATAACTTTCGATTAAAAATAGCAGTGTGGCGCTCGTATTAGAACTATCTCAGCTAGACGCATGATCGCTTAGATCTACTTATAAATGTTGCATGAATAAACAGGTATGCATATTAACAAGTGTAAGTTACTCCTGTGCCCGTATGGGCCCAGTAACAAGGTATACCGTAGTTACTTCAGTGCCAATATGGGTCCATTACTTAACATCCCGTCATAATGAGATGGATCACCTTTACATATATAGACATGTGACATTAATTGAAGCAGGCGTTTCCGTCAGCTAGTCGGGTGGTCGAGAATTTAGATGTAGGTGGTTAGCAGGGCTGACCACTAATAGAGTCCTGTCATATCCTGAGGATGTTGCATCAGACATCAGACTAAGAAATTATTTAGATGTATTTCGTTTTGAATGTTTCTTCAAACAAGTATGATTTTTTTTTAAACTTTATATTTATTTATTTGGGAAATTAAAAATTAATTAAAATCTTATGCTAAGTTGTATACCCTACGACCGTTTCCACAACGTATTATAAGATATATGTAACAGTTTATAGTTATTAAAACAGAAAAATATTTGACAGTGAACTTAAACATACAGGCATGCAAATAATAGAGAAAGAGATAATTAATGTGACACGACTCTATTATATTTGTTAGGATCTAAAGTAAGGTTCCAACAGTTGTTGCCTAAATTTAAAAAAAAAACTTGACATATCCTTGGTATGTTGCATCAGATGTAGGTACTGTTAATTAGAATCGCAACAAACAGTGAACCCAATAGAGATGCACATTTCCAAAAAAAATTGTACAATGGCAGGGATCTCGTTACTGTAGATTTAATCACTGGGGAAGGAACTGTCAAAATGTTAGTAGATTACCGCATACGTCAGATATTCATTTGTCAATATGTAGTGTGAAGTGTCAGTGGTTGACCATTGGAAAATCATAATGAGGCCATTTCATTAGTAGATTACCAAACTTGTCAAAATCAACAATTATGAAATCAATGATAGAACATTCTGACACTATTGTAATAGCAGACTTGAGGGCCCGGATCTCTCAACGTATCCTACCACTAAAGGAGTTAGATGTCTCAAGGTTTTGGATTATCCAAATAGAATCTTTGGGTGGTTTGATTAAGAAAAAACTATTTTGTGCCTTTAAAGATCATACTCAGCCTTTTAATGGGAACGATTGAAGAATTTAACAAATCATGATCTTGGCCATAATTTACATCTACAGTTATTAGAAAAATATTTTAACAGAGTTATTTACTATTTGCTTATTACTTCTACTTAAAGCGTGCTCCATCTTCCACAACATCTCGTTTTCATTAGACTAACGAAGATGCAATGTTGTAATCATCATACATTTAAAGAGGGCAAGACCTGGTGACCTGAAATGCAGGCCAAAAGCCTAGTTAAGGCTCCAGTCTCCAACAGTATGAATCCAATTATTGTCATTATATTAGTTTTTGTAATTGCTGTGATATTGTGATGAGAATATAAAAAAAATATTGTTATTCACTTTATTCATTTAATATACATATTAATTAAATTTTTAAATATTTTTTTAACAATATCACATAAAAAAAAAACATTTAAAAATATAAAAAATTTTAGTCCGCTGGTGTCGAGACAAGGTCCAAGCTATCAGTGGTTAGGCCTCCGGAGACAGGACCTCCTCACAAAGCGAGCCGTATCGAGGAGTACTGACTTCTGTATCAGGCCCTTTGATCCAACCGCGCAATGACATCTTCGACGGATGGTCGTCGAAGCATTTATTTTATAATAATAATTATTATTATTACATTATCGCTTATCAGCAGGTCAAGACAGCTTCTTCAACTTATCCTGCTGCCTCACCTCTTACATCAGCCCCAGGAACTGATAAGGATCTATTACTGACACGGCAACAAGAGTTACATACTATTGCTAATTACTGAAATGATTAATGAAGCACTTACATCGTTAATACACACTGCACGGTACATCAGGCGCGGACTCTTACACTTTTTGCGAAGAAAACTGAACGTAACCTCTACAATATTACTGGCGTTAAGTAAGGACTGTTAATCATATTCGTCATGTTCTTGTACGTAACTCTGTAGTCATTGAATCAATGTAAATGTGCGCATACTTTGTAGAAAATTGAGTAGTTGCAACACATCATTATCTCCCCAGCTTTTTCTCAACTAGGTGGAAAATTTTATCCAATGACTTCTCGCGTTCTAGGGCGAACCAGGAGGGTGTGTCATTGATTTTTATTAACTAAAACCACACTTGTGTCCTTCTTTGCCCTTTGCGTTCCAGGACCACGGGTTTCCTTATCGAAAATAAACCAATGGCCCCAGTAGGCTTCGGCCCTGCTGGGTTCCTACACTTTTGATAATATCTCTTTGATGTGAAACACTACGCGCCGTCGACGACTCGGGCCCGGCCCGGAAGTTTGCCGGACGACCGGACGGCGAACTACCCATTACTCGTCGTCCGCAAGCCCACTTCCCAACTAGCTTGTGGTCGGCTTTTAGTCTAACCGTATGCGGTTGAGTACCGTGGTACATAGAACGTCCGCCTATGAGACTTCTACAATGTAGTTCCTGGGTATTTTATCTAGATTTCTAGCTTCTGACTATCTGTAACAACTGAGAGATCAACGAGACCAACGGCTTTACGTACTTTCCGAGGCTCGGGCTGTCAGAATAATGTCCTAGATAAATTTAGAAAAGTGCGTAGTATGTATTGAAAAATTCACTTTAGTACTTGCCTGGCGATAAATAGATATATGACAGGCATATGCCTTAACCACTGGGCCATCATTATAAGGAAACCAGCATGTCTTAGAACCAAAAAATAAAAGACGTGACAACCACCAATCGGTACATCGCCCCTTTTTTCGAGGTGGCGAATCACTAAATAACTTTTTTTACAGCGAGTGGACTAACAGGGAAGGTTTTTACTGGAAAAGCTACCTGTGGTTTTTTCAAACAATCCCTGGCAGTTAGCAACACACAGTTTTTAGACATTAGCAAAGTGATATGAAACTAAAACTATGGGCAGAACAGATCTAGAGTAAGTGCATTTCAAAATGTAAAGCCAGTAAAATCAAGTTAAATTAGTGCGATCAATCAGGGCAAGAAAACTAAACTAATTCCTATTTTGAAATCTAAATCAAACCGAAATGGTATCTAGAAAACCTAACTCGTATAAAGTCCTTTGATCCGGTATTAGGCAACGCCAAATGCAAATGAAGTTGGTTCGTACCATGAACACCGGAAAATGGAAATTAGAACATATATCAAGTCTTAACTGATTCTAGATCAGGTATGCCCTAAATGTCGGGGTATTGGCTGGAATTTCGACACGGTCCTAATGGACTTATATGGTGTTAGGCGTGTAATTGATACCAACTGTGTTCAAATATTAGGTACTTGTTTGGGCACGTGCTTTGTGTTTCAATGATTGTAAATAGCGGCTACTATTTTTTTATATCGGTATTTATTTGGTAGTATGATGACTTATAAACATTGATCTCTTATAACTATTAAAATTGTAATATAGAAATATTGTAAAACAAAATGAAAGGATGAACCGTAGCGTTTCTTGCGGGTTTTTTCTGTGGAAAACGACTAATTGGAGCCGCGCTTGCGTTAGTTTCTAACGTTTTATAAACACTTTAGAAGCTATATAAGCCTATTCTTATTTATACGTATTATAAAAAAAAGTCCCCCGCAGGTTTTGTCTATTTATTTTCACGATAACTTAGGTACTGAGCCGTTTTCGCCAATAGACAGAGTGATTCATGAAGAAAGGTTAGATGTTTAATAGGTACAGTGCATATTATAGAGAAAAGCCGCTTATGATTTGTAATGCCCGTGCAAAGCTAAGGCGGGTCTCTACTGTGAAATATTTTAATATTTTGAATTGAATGGATTTGTAAATCTACGCAGAGTTGATGCATGTTTTGGTGTAAAACATATAATGCATCAGTTCTTCTTCATAACTTTTGAAATCGAGTCAAATTGATATGTCGATCCAGTACTTCAGGATGCGTTATATGTCTGCGTCGATAAAGAAGAATTCGTGTTATCCTTTGAACTTGATTCATTGAAATTAATTTAGCATAGAAATGTAAGCATGTTTAACATACTTTAATTTTGTAGTTTATGTTCATTGGATTATTGTTATTTTTTGTAATTTAATTTAACGTAAGTATTTTATTTCACATAGGCTTTGATGAAACGTCAACTCCAAGTGCATGGTTTCAACTGGTCGTTTCCTATGCAGAACTAGCAAAAAACTACAGGGTTACTTTTTATTTATTAATTATATTTGATTAGAGGGAGTTTGAAAGTGGCGCCAGTGACTGAAAAGAGTTATGAGCGTACATGTGGATGGGTGGAGAGGGAGAGGGAGGCCAAAGAAAAGATGGATAGATTGTGTGAAGAGTGATATGAAAGAAAAGGAAGTAAGTGATAACTTGACGAGTGACAGGGCAGAATGGAAGAAAAAAACGTATTGCACCGACCCCAAATAAAACGGCACAATGGCTGGAAGATGATGACGTGAACCGTCAACGATTGCACACACTGAATACAGCAACAAAACACATATTAAAATTAGACTTTAGCGTAACAATCACATGTAAACACCACATGCATGAAACAATAAATTAGAGAAATAAGCTAACATAACAATTCTTTCAAAAAATTATAACAATTCATTAAAATTCAGTAAAAATCAATCATTAGGGTATTTTACAATATTTCCACATTAGTTTATCAGTTAATTATGTAGTATATGACGTAGTGTATGTAGATGACGGTGTGGACCAGTTAACATAGCACCAAAATGTACACTTACACTAATATTATAGGTATAAAGGCGTAAGCTTGTGAGTGTATGTGTATGTATGTTATTTTTTAACGCTCGAACGGTTAAACAGATTTGATGTAATTTGTGACATGGTCTACATGTCTACATGTCCTGGAATAGCAACTTTTATTTCAGGAGTATATGATCTCTTGGGACAATTTTCTTCTTTTTTTTTTACTTTTAGCTAGTTTATAATAATAAAAAGTTTTCAACATAAAGCACTGATATTTCAGTCTAGTAGGAAAAACAACCGGAAAATCAAGTAAGCTGTACCAGCTGCGCCCAGTCCACACAGCTGACTCACCCTATACTTACCTACCCACGGCCAAACACGTGTTATCAAGGCCTTGTGTGCTCACCTTGACCCCAGCTGGAGGGCTAGCGACTATGAATGGACACTGATGTATGCCACTGCAGTCTTTAAGACATTAAAGGGAATTAGTGGGTAGTTTTTCATTTTTTCTTTCTTTAAACTTTTATTTGCGTACTGGTAGTTTTCCCACGCCCGTACTACTTTTTTTTTGTATTGAAATAGAGAATAACCTCTCTATCAGCTCGCTCAGTGTGAATTACTGTGATTCTTGATTAAAGGGGTGACCAGACGTTTGCAAACTAGCGTTCCAACCAAGGTGACCTTGCTAGTTTCAATCCGTGTAGACAGCAGTTTTAATCGATGACCTTCAACGCCCTTGGTTGGGAGGCGCGTTTTCCCAACCACCGAAAGTGTTGGCGCATGGTTTACATCCATGTAGCCGCGACACAAACCAAACACATAAACTAAGGTCACCTTGGTTGGAACGCTAGTTTGCAACCGTTTGGTCACCCCTTAAAGTATTAAACATTTTGCTACAAATTTTAATTAGGTACCTACATTGGCTGTGTTCTGCTGGGTAAAGGTCACCCCCATGTCCTTCCAGATATTGTTTTCCCACGCTGTTTAAAATGAGAAAGAGGTAGCTAGATGATTTAGATTGGATTCGTACCACGAGGACTGGTTCACTTTGTTAAACACCTATTTGTATCGCAACACAAATAAATTGTAGTTCTATCTTAAATTATACCAAATACATTTTGATCTGTCCAGTACGTAAGCTCTGTAAACTGTTAGCTACGTAGATTTTAGTTAGGCTGACTCTAAATGAAATGTCTATGTTTAAAATTAAGTTGTCAAGCGAAATGCAATTACAGCTATAAACTGGACTAGGCTTAGCCGTGGTTTTACTTTTTGTTGAATTAAGAAAATCTGTAATGCCTTTATATTTTACAAAGTTTTAAATTCCAAATAGGGAATTGAGCCATACATGTGTTATGACATCACAGAAATGTTTTTGAAAGTTGTAGGTATGAAATTACTGTACCTAATGCCCTTAAATTTTACAAAGTTTTAAATTCTAGGAAACGAGCCATGCCTACGTATATTATGAAATTATAGTTTTTTTTTTATAATATGAACATACAAAAAAAATACATTCAGGCGAACATACAACCATCTTCTTTTTCAAGTCGGTTAAAAATGAAGTTAAAGTTCTGTGGATAGCAAATCTTTTAAATGACTTCGAATTCTAGTTTTAGTATTAATAATACGTATTGCGCCGACCCCAACTACAAATTTACAATTTTCAGATTTTTTCCTATACTTGTGCTATGAAACCTTGCTTCATGCCAAATTTCAGGATTCTAGGTTAACGGGAAGTACCCTATGAATTTTGATTTCTTTGAGAGTGTCGAAATACACGTTTTTTGCGACATAAACGGCCGTATCTTTTTTTTTTTCGTTAATTCAGAAGTTTGATTTTTTCACAGCTTCAAGGAACTGCTGACCTGAGTATATGGTTTTAATTTCAACTCGATACCGCCACGCATTCCCGAAATACATGGTCTTGACAGACAGATAGACGGATGACAAAGTGATCCTATAAGCCTAAAAAATGAATCAAATGTTTTGTTTTTAAAGTCATAATGTTATGACCTAACTAGTAAGGTTCTCAGAATCTGTAGCTTTATACCCTGATACTGGCCAGAAACATTGCAACATAGTCAGCAAAATAAACAGAGACTAATCTAGATGCACCTGCAACTAGGTAAGGTATCGTAGGGTCAGAGCAATCGACTCCGGCGCAGAGTTCCGTGTGTTGTACCTATTCGTAGCCTGCTCGCCTCGCCCTCGTTCATATTGCAAGCGTAGCCGAACTGGGACAACAACTGACGTATTATTTCTGTTTATGTTTTCTCAGATTTTATCACGAACGAATCTTGCAATCGAAACTATTACTTTTCATAGTTACCTTTACTGGTAGTTTTCTTACTTGGCTTTTTTAAATACTTGCCCACATTCCCATGTGCAGTTATATTCAGTATCTGTTTGATGTTGTTATAATAGAGAACCTCATACTAAGACGATTTTATATATTCTATTTATTAATTATAATACCTACATAAAGTACTCGTATTCAATATTTTATCATTTTGTAAATTGATAAGCTCGTGCTTGACCACTATCTCACCTTATAGTAAGCGATGATGATCGACCACGACGGTAGAGCATGCTTACCTAGAAGTAACCTATTCAATCTTCACTAGAGAGACACACAGATTACGGCAGTGAATTCCACTCCTTAGCTGTACACACAATGAATGTATTTACAAAACGTTTTATGCTCATCGGTGGGTGTTGTGTGATAATGGTCCAATACACCTACTTGTAAATCAAACATTTTTTTAACTCATTTTTTTTTCCTTGATTCTAGGTGCTGCTTTCAGCAAGCAGTTTATCAACATCAAAAGAAATAGCAGACAAATCCAAAGTATCAAAACTCCTTATCGTCGAGGGAGTCAAAAATGAAGCGGTGTCAGACAAAGGAGTGAAGAGACACATCCCAGCGTACGGCTACGGGGGTCACTCTATCGGCTTCTCTTCACCAGCTATTGGACTGGGCCACTCAGTTGGCATAGGCTCAGTCGGACTTGGGGGTCACTCTATTGGATTATCCGGACCTGGTATCGGAATATCTTCGGGTGGTATTGGAATTAGTGGAGTCGGAATCGGTGGTGGCGGTATCGGTTTTGGAGGAGGAATAGCGACAGGTGGAGGAGCAATCGCAGTTGGTGGCCCAGCCATCGCTGCAGGAGGACCTGTCGCTGTGGGCGCAGTAGCAGCTGCTCCAGTAGCAGTAGCCCCAGCAGTACAAACGTCTGTTAACATAGAGCCTAACCCAGTAATCTTACGTCAGGAAGTACCTCGCTACATCACCAGAACCATCACGCGAGATGTACAAGTACCAGTACAAGTACCTGTCCCGGTCCCCGTGGACCGTCAAGTGCCGTATCCCGTAAGAGTCCCAGTACCTGTACAAGTAGATAGACCTGTACCTTACCCTGTGGTACAAAAAGTGCCCGTGGAAGTCACAAGGCAAGTGCCTGTGTACTATGAGAGGAAAGTGCCATATCCCGTCAGGGTTCCTGTTAACGTCCCTGTTCCATACCCAGTGACAGTTGAGAGGCACGTGCCCGTTGACAGGCCCGTGTACGTTGACCGTCAGGTGCCAGTACCACAACCCGTCTACGTGGACCGCCCCGTCCCTGTTCAGGTGCCGGTTCAAGTGGACAGGCCCGTGCCTGTGCCGCAACCCGTTGTGGTTGATAGGCCTGTACCTGTGCCCCAGCCTGTTGTTGTTGAAAGAAGAGTCCCTGTGCCTGCAGTAGCTGCTGTGTCTGCGGTCCCCGTAGCTGTCGGTGGTGCTTCCATAGTATCGGGTGGATTCGGAGGAGGTATTGGCGGAATTGGAGGAGGCATTGGAGGCGGTATTGGAGGCATATCGGGTGGTATTGGGAGTATTGGCATTTCGGGCGGGATTCCGATCTCCGCTGGTTACGGGGGCGGTTATGGAGGTAGCTACGGTATCTCATCCGGGGCCTATGGAGGTGGCTTTTCCAAAACTGTCTCGTACAACTCTATTGGTCACCACTAATACGTTATAACCAGTTATATCAAGTTGCATTATATCTTTGTAATTAAAGTTATTTTACCAGTATCATGTGTTTTTTTTAGCCATCCTTAGTAATTTACTTCAGTTTTTAAATGCACACTTTGTGTGTTTTTAAATGAGTAAAACATGCACACTGAATGTACATTATTTACTCGTAACATTTACAATCTAACGTAGTGGAAAATATAGTTTTTTGTATTGTTGTTTTTAAAACTAAATCATACAAAATAATAGTTACAGATTGAAATGCATTTTAAATCCTTCTGCCTTCCTTCCCTCACTTTATTCTTTTTTTCCCTAGTCGCTTCAGATGTCGCTTCTGTGTCAAAAATAAAAAGCTGTAGTCAGTTTCACATACATTTATTGTAAAAATCACATTGCTGTCATGAATGTATTTATTAGGCTTATAGTTAAAGAAAAGTGGAGAATATGGAACGACACGAAACTTGAAAATTAAAATAATATTAGGGGTGCTGCAAAATGCACTTCAGTCAAAATTTTAGTGCGACAGAAGAGTTTATTAAAATAACATTAACACACATAAGAGCAGAAGGACACGACACATATAAAAGGACTTATTAGTAAGCCTAACATTAAAATCTATGGCACACACATTTACAATTTTTTTTTTTAATTAAATAATTCTAAAGGACGTTTATTGCTTAGAAATACTGCTTTGATTTGATTTGCACTTTTCCATATTTACTATGGTATTCGTCTATTATTTTGTTACTCGTATCTGAAAGTAAACAAATATATTTTAATAAAATGTATGTTTTAACTTATCTATTAACTTAACACCTGACAGCTATACTAGAGGATTCGTTTCCCATCCAAAAGAAATGTTTGTTTGATGAGCGCGATCATATTTTGTTCTGTATCTGGGTGTAATTTATCTATAATATCATGTATGTATTTAGAAAAAAGTATGTATTATCAGTTGTCTAGTACTCATACCACAAGCTCTGCTTAGTGTGGGACTAGATGGCGTTATGTGATAGTTGTGGAATATTATTATTACCTTTAAAAGATGACACATCGTTTGGGCGGGTTCATGGCTGAGCCAGGTGGACAGTGCCAGGCTCGAGCGAACTCTTCGCTGTTCTGGAGAGCGCCGCGAGCGCGGAACATCTGAGGAGAGTGCTCGTCTTCTAGATCCGACTTCAGCGAGTCTTTTGTTGATACTCCACACCATAGCTGGGGATGAATAAAATATTATAGGTAATGATTGGAAAAGATAATTAAAGAATTAAATAACCAAAAGAAAAAAAAGAGAAAAGATGGATAAATTCATCCATCATCATAAGTAGTGTTTTCAAAAACCTAATTTTAGATATTGTAGGATAAAAAATCACCTATTTTAAAAATAGCTGAAATCCATTCCGTTGTCGATTCTGAAAATACTACTTTTAGGATGCTTTTTTTTAAGGTAGTAAATCGTCTATTGACTTCTCCTGCTCTAGGACAAAGCGAGAGGTTGTTGCAGATTTTTTCTGACTAAAACCATATCTATGTTCTTTCTTTACCCCTTGCATTCTAGGGACACGCGTTTCCCTTTCAAAAGTCAATCTACGGTCCCAGTTGGGCACGCTTCAATTATGGCGGTAAGTTCCGTCTTTGAGGAGTGGCTGGAGCGCCAACACGGCGTCCTCACCTTCCGCATGACGCAGGTCCTCACCGGGCATGGCAAGTTCAGGAGGTTCCTGCATCGGATTCAGGCGGAAGCAACGCCCGGGTGTCATCATTGTGCGGACCACCCAGAGGACACGGTAGAGCATACGGTGGAGGTGTGCCCCGCTTGGGTGGAGCACCGCCGTGTCCTCGTGGAGGCAATTGGTGGCAGCGACCTTTCGCGTCGGCTATGGTCCGGAGCGAGGAGGAATGGCAGGCGGTCGCCTCCTTCTGCGAAGCAGTAATGCTAGCGAAGGAGGAGGCTGCACGCGTGAGGGAACGAAGGTCCTCACGCCCTAGCCGCCGTAATTCTGACCCCGACTACCAGCCACGGTAGACGCGGGCTTGCGGACGTAGAGCACTGGGTAGCTCGTCGACTGCCGGACCGAGCCCAGTCGTCGACAGCGCGTAGTGATCCTCGCGCTCCTCAAAAAGATGTCAGCAAACCGTAGGGGCTCAGCAAGGCCGATGCCCGCTAGCTAGGACCGCGGTGAATTTCTGAAAGGGAAACCCGTAGTCGTCGACGACACGGGCTTGGTCCGTTTGTTTGCGTTTATTATATTACATGTTGTGGCTATTCATAGAAAAACAAATGCAATTATTTGAGTACGGGCAAAAACATATATTATTTTAATTTTTTTTTTTAATTTTTAGATAAGAACATCTAAAAATTAAAATAAAATAGGTTATTGAACACTCACATTCCCATAGGACAAGAAGAACAGTTGTTCCGGCGTCATGTGCTCGAAGCCGGGTAGCTTCGGTTCTGGGCCGCGTTTTTTCAAATGATGCTTCAGAGCTGCCAGAGCTTCTCTTAAGCCTCCGTTGTCTGCTATGTTCTCTCCTAGTGTTTTTTTGCCGTCTACCTATAGATTAAGGCATTTTTCAATTACTAAGGAGTCTGTTTCATTTAAGCTCATTTTCCACATGAAGTTATTCAGAATAAGTGGAGTGGGCCTAAAATGCTTCCTTGTGGAACCCTCGTTGAAACTATTTTCTTATCCATATTGATTATTTAATATTATCTCGAAGTTATGCATCATATGCTGGAATTAAGATCTCTCAAAGATATTGTTCTCTTATCAATATGTTAAGTAATGTATAATGTCTATCCAGAGGCAGTGATTTTAGGGTTTGGTTTATATACGACGACCGACCAGTTTCATAAAAATATGCCTATCATTTTTTGTAAAATGATGGGCATATTTCTATGACACTAGTCGGTTTGTTAAATTTATGCCTAAGTTCTATGTTGTAGCTGTTATGCTTTAATAAATAAAGTAAAATAAACTTCTACTTAACATTTAGAAACAGAGGGCCAAATATGTAACCTTGCGGAATCCCTAATTTAATAATCGTTTTTTGTCCTATGTTGCCTTTAAAACGTTGATAGTTAAATAGCTTTCATAATTCAGTTCAGAATCACCCACTGCGGGGTTTAAGCATAATCGGCCTTATAATATTCCCACAGCTGGGACTCAAGCCTCCTCTCTAGGAGAGGGAATGGGTCGTGATCTACTGTAGTGTATGTCACATTTTGGATTTTTTCATTCTAGGACATGCCAGTATCCTCGGGGGCTTGCCTTCCTTAATTCTGCCATACGTCCAGCCTCTATGTGCACTTCATCCAAATCACACTATTATGAAGCAAATGCAATATAATCACATGTTCATCCAGCTCAGGGAGGTAGTACTCGGAATACTGCTCAACAAAGCAGTGCGTCATGTTGACGAACGAGTTGATCGTGTTGTTGGACCACCACGGCAGCATGTTGCCGTTCTTGTCAAATTGGCGACCTGCGGTATGGAAATTATTAATATAAAGTTGGATACTGAGATTATACGAGTACTAAAAAGTTTTTGATTGTCCTAGTCTGCTAGCTAGTGACATATGTTTAAAATGTGAATCATGCTTGAACTTATGATTTTTTTAGGTAACTTATCTATAAGTGTCTAAACACACTATGCCGAAGGTAAGCGACGGAAGTTCCGCGGCTGAGATTCAGTTGCGTAATAATATTTGACAATCAATTTACAGAAACATATTAATCATAGAGTTAATGTAGCAAAAAGTTTACATCAGTCGACAATTGAACCGAACTGTGTAATGTGGTCGTGTGTAATGTGTGTTCTACAGAATAGTCTGCCGCCAAATTGCCGCTGAACTTACACCGGGACCGAAGTTCGGTATGCCATAACGCAACGTTATTTCGGCATAATGTGTCGTGAGTAATACAAATAGCATTGCAGGCGTTAACATGCCGAACTTCGGTAACGTTTTTTCGGCATAGTGTGTTTAGACTCTTAGATGCATATTTTTAATGAGTGTCAAAACTTAAATGGGTTTCGAACGTGATTCGTTAGTATAAATATTCATGATAGATAACTGATAATCATAGTGTAACCTGTTTGCAACGATTAAGTACCAGAAGAAAAGTTTTATGTCTTTATTTAATTTTTCCAGCATTTGCTACAAAACATAATTTTCTGAAACTGCTAATTGAGAACTTGGATTTTCTCGAAACCCATGAGATTCTGCTTAGTCTTTCTCAGGTGCTTAATTGTTGCAGGTATATCATACTATTCCCATATAACCCCATAACACCATACATGTAATCAACAAGCAACAAAATTAATAAAATACTAAATTTTACCAAAGTTATCGAAGCCATGTGTTATTTCATGCCCAAGAACCGTTCCCAAAGAGCCGTAGTTAAGTGAACTGGACAAAACGAAAACATTACAGAAATTTCAGAATTATTCATCTAAATTAAATAGTAAGGAACATACTTACTCGAGTCCTAAATCAAAGAAGGGATGTTGTAACATCACCATAGGGACAGCTATAGGAAACATTCAAGTATTAAATAAACTTACTCTACTTAGCAAAGGCCAGAAAGAATAAATCTTGTCCATAACTAAACAGATAGATAAAATAAAATGCAATATTAACCACAATTACATAATCACATACACTAAAACTACATATATACTACTCTTGTAAATTTCACACCAATCGGGAAAATATAAAATTGTTTAGACTTACTTATAGTATTTTCTTGAAAAGTATGATACGCGTTGACTTCAGTAGGATCAGTTGCCCAAGTAAAGTTGTTCCCTTCTCTAAACTTATTTAGGACCTTCTTCGTTTTTACTTGATTGATAATAATCATGTTCTCTAAATGTTTTTCACGATCAATTTCTATGCCATCGTAATATTCTTCTAGTTTTCCTTCCTCTAGCAACCAGTCTGGGAATCCTATCAGAGTCTTCATTTCAATTATTTTCTGGTATGTTGCTACCTTGGTGTTGTCGTCCATCCATCTTGCTTGTCCAACTAGGTGGGCTAAGGAATTCTTTAGCTCGTCTATCATGGTAATGATCTGAAATTGTTATAATAGGCTGAAGGTTTTCATTGGATTGCAATCCAAGGATGCAGCTAACTTTATGGAAAATGACCGTCTATGGTAATTACAAAACCAGTAACAAGTAACAACATACTGGGGTCTTACCATGATGTGTTAAAATTTCAGTCGTGCGAGAGAAAAAGAGGGATGGACCTATATGCTCTATATAGCTCCATCCCTTTAACAGTTCAGTTTAGGTCGTAAAATGTATCGCATTAAGAAGTCATGGTAGGGACTCTGTTCGCAGAACGGTAGTTAAGATATCACAGTAAAAATAAAAGTTAAATAGGTTTAGATTATATTATGCTATTTACGAGACTATGAATGGGATACTCGAATGTGCTACCTAGCACCTCATAGCTTTAAAGTTCAGTATTAGGTATAATTAAGACTTATGTACCTTAATACTGTTCCTTACTTCTTACCTCAGGCTTAGTAACATTGAAGAAGTGCGGATCAGCAATGCCATAAGACACAGCCATGCCCAACATATCATTGACGGTGTTGGCGCACTGCAGGCTGCGCGGCGAGATGGTCTCATGCGCGTGAGTCTGTTCATACGCGCGCTGGAACAAGTCACGCAGCTCTGTCGTTGTGTGGACCGACATTACTTCTACCACCTGAAGAAATTAAACAATAGAATATGTGCGAATGATTTGGTCAAAGCAAACGAAGAAAAGTTGAATGCGCAAGGAAAGAGACTAAAAAATATGTCAATGCAATGGTGAACTTAATTAATATTGGGAGAGTATGGGTTGAAGAAAAGGTGAAAATCTCATACTAGTTTAATGGCGATTAAGATTATAGCTTGAAGATTAGATTTATCAAATCAAATAATACAACACACTATTGCAATAGGTGTAAGTTATTTCCAGTTTTTTGTTACTGACCAAATGTAACAATGGACCTCACATAGATCCAGTTCCAAAAAAAGTACTACCTACAGTAAAACATACGCACCTTAATCCAAATATAAAGCTCCAATATCACAGGAGGGGTTTTTGAAACATAGGCGGCCATCAACGACATATACTTTAAATCAGGTTCAGAGACCAGTATTTTATCATTTTCGAAATCCAACACAGTATTACTAACATTAAACAATCCTTCTAAATATTTCTTCCATATTGGTGAAGCTGTACCGTTATTGTTTTCAACCACGGAGTCTGTGTGAGTTTGTATTTCATCTACTGTATATTCGGGTATATTTTGATAGTCATCGTCATCTATTTCTGTTGAATTGTCTGATTCTAGCTGAAAATTAATAAACATGCATTATTTAAAGTATAACTTTTATAATGACTCTGATTTGATTATTATGTCCATTGTCATCATCATCATCATCATCTTTTGTCAAGAAAATGTTCATTACTGAACTAGGCCTCCTCTAAGCATTACCATTGAGTGGTTCGTAACCTTCGGCAACCAGCTCACTTACTAGACCAGGACCAAGTAACTTATTTGCAACATTAACAGTTTTGTTTTATGAAAAATCATATTTGTGTAGGTTTAAAATAAGCTGTTCAACATTTTAGTCATGAGTTTAATAGAAAAGGCATAAAACTAATTTCTTGTCATCGATTGTTCTAAAGCACGTTTCACATGTCACACGCGAATATTGCATATTATAAAAAGCTGGTTCCCTCAATAATTATATATGTTTAAGTATTATTAGCTATTCAATCTATGATTATTATTGTAGATAAGGTTATATCGTAGGTTTTGTTATCTAGTGTACGTCGAAACCACATTAGCAACCCCAGTAGATGCAATAATTATGAATTCAACAAAATTATATTGGCCTCAAATTTAGGGTTGCAAACAAAATAAAAATCAATAAGTAACTTGAATTAATATTTCGGAAGAAGCTATAATGTAAATAGAATAAGAAAAAAATAAGGTAAATGAAAAATAGACACTTCTCTTATAAATCCATCAGCCAAGGATGAGATTTTCGCAAAACAAAAAATAAATTAAAATAAAGGAAAATAATAAATAAGATATTAATTATGGAGAAAATAGCTTACCTCGTAGATATCGTTGCTAATCTCATAATATTCATTCGCAGTCATAATGATATTCTGATCTAGTTCAAGTTCAGTAAGTTTGGAACTTTTGACAGCATCTACTTCTAAAACGAATAGTTTCATAAGTTCTGAATAAAATATCTTATGTATGTGAGCTATTTTCTCTTCATCTACATCAGCTTTGTCACTGCGACGTTCGATCTTGTAGAGAAAATCTGTTGTTTTAGTTATAAAGTTTAATAGATCGTTTAAGTTTCTTCTGCCATTATGGCGTTTTCTTTCGGTATGTGTACTGTAATAAAATTATAGTTAATCTTTACACTTCACTTTATATAATGTTCTAGATATTTCATCTTACTGATGAAATTTAATTTGTTTTTCTTAATGTCGATTTTGTAGTGACTTGATGTTCTCCTCATAAAATTTGTAGTTTACGTCCTACATTTAAATGTAATAGTTCAAAAACATCGCAGTCTTCTTACCTTGGAAAAGGATTAGTGGCCTCAGGCGATCCCATAATGAGTCTGTATACAGAAGAATTCTTTGGGTCCGTAAAGATATCAAAACCTATAAGTACATCCATACCGATCTGTGTTTTCACCTTGATGACCGTGTCTAACCAGTCAAAGGCATAAGCAGAATAGTCAAAATCTTCCGTTGCATTTATAAAGGTTGGAAATGGAGGGAGGCCTAATGTTTCCAAGACGGCTATTACTGGTTTTAATCCTCGTTTGTCTAGTGTCTCTGAAATGAAATCATTATCTAATATTTTATCTTTATTTTTGTTTGTCGTAAACCCACTCTTGAACTCAATCTTGACAACTGGTAAGAGATGAATCATGACTACGATCAAAGGAGTAATCGAACTCAGAAGATGCCTGTTCACTCTTAATAAAACAACATCTTTTTGAATACCATTTTCAGACATTTGTAGTTGGGTAATTGATTGATAGACGTTCAAGTTGCGTTGAAACGTATAAAATATTACTGATTGTTTGAATTTTATAACAATGACGTGTTTCTAATTGAAAAGGTCAACACTTGACCGAGGCAAGGCCAATTACTTCTCACTGAAAAACTATTTACGGCACGATTACACTTTTAACGATTTCTTCGATAACATATTTTCTTGAACTTATGTATGTAGTGAGTACTTAGTATATGAATTACTAATTCTAGTAAATTTTCCACACAGCTCTTTTGACTACTTAATATTCCATTTGTTATAATTTTTATTGGTCTAATCTTAGTGGAACTGAGACTACTAGATACGTGAAGACGTTATCAAAATACTGAAGCAACGAAAAATATTTGACGATCCACCTTCAACTCACCCGTATTCATACACCCAAGGAACATATCCTTAGCCTGCTGCACTGCTTTGGGTTGATTAGATGTGTTCCTGTTGAGAAAGTCTCTCACGATGGTGTATACCTTGGTTTGCTTGTCTCGGAACCAGTCGTAGGACCTGTAGGCATCTGGTCGAGGATGATCGGAGCCCCAGTTGCCGCATACGTACTGGGAAAGAGGAGTTAGGTTTGGTTAGTGCCGTTTCCAAAAGAGGTCCTTCCATCTTCTTGCCTGGATCTTGATGGTAGTCTTGGTGGTAAGATGGCCATCAAATCATAAAGTATTAGTTAATACCTTTCGGAAGGAAACTTTTACGCGTCAGTAATACAACAATCTGTAAGAAATATCTTAATAAAAACAATTGAAAGCAAAAATTATTTAAATATCAGTACCTGATAGAAATTTTCGCAAGGGTTTGCGCTCATGTCCATGGAAAGTGCAAGATTGGCGGCTGAACGTAAACATTCTGGGCTCCTGCATATCTTTGGTGGCTTCCTATGTATTGCTAATGCGTCTAAAATATACGTAGGTGATATTAGATGTCATATAGATATTCTAAATTTGATTATGACCTAGTACTAAATAATTCTAGCAGGAAGAGAGGTCTCGTAAGAGAGACCTATCTCGAATATTCTGTCAAATACAGTTCTGCAATTGACTGACTAGTAGACTCGTCCTTTCTTTGCTTGATTTCATCTCCTTTATTCAAAATACTACCGTTGTTCGATGTTGTAATAGCTCGGCTATGCGGTGTTTTCGAAACCAGGTAAATACTAATGTGAATTTTTCAATACATGTATGTATACTTTTCTAATTATGTCTAGATTATTACTGACACCCCGTGCCTCGGGGAGCTCGTAAAGCCGTTGCAGTTGGTCCCAGTTGTCATTCGTAGATATTTGACAGTGGTTATAGGTAGTCAGACACCAGAAAGTCTGACCATCAGTTGATCAGAGCAGTTATCGTATTGACCAGTAACTGAGTTGAGTTGTGGTAGTTTGATAGGCACTTGCTCCGTATAAAACACAGGTATTCTACTGCCGCTTAGACTGGAAGCCGAAACAAGCTAGTTGGCTAGGAAGATAATGATTTTATAACTAGATGGCGTTATTCGTCTAGATATAACTTCCTGAATCAGATTTCAGATTGTTGTTGTGTTTGTTGTTGTTTGTTTGTGTTGGTTGTTGTGTCGAGTGTTTGCGATTGTTGTTGTCAGATTGTGTGTGATTTTCCATGGGTCAATACAGTCAATGTGTTTATATATTTTTTTGAGTTCAGTTATTGAGATGACGTCAGTATCCGTTATAAATTCATCATACTATCAAGGTATCCGGTGTTTTATTTATTCGAGTTCCACAAAGTATTGTTCTTTTTTTTAATGATATAAACTAGTGCTTGACCGCGATAAACCTGATGGTAAGCAATGATGCAATCGATGATGGTGAATTGCACTAGTTTATTAAGTGCCTATTCACTCTAATTCCTGTTCAGCTATGATCGGTAATTAATATTTGAAGATTGCGTATTACAACTCCATTAATCAGATTTAAAAACCTTTGTGTACAAAAGTAGACTATAACATATATACGAAACGTATTTTATAGAAAAAAATACGACTCTAGATTTAACAAACTGCAAACGGTGCTAATGTACCCTTTCGTTCTCCATAATTCAACAAAACATAGTGCTTTTGGGTCGAAAACAACTTGGACTAAGTACTAGGTAAATACTCTTCGGTTTACAAATACACAAGGCGTTTAGTATATTAGAAAGACTTTTGTATAAAATACTGGAATATTAGTGTAAGTACAATATATTATTATACTAGAGTAGAATTCCCATTACCTCCTCAGCCATTACTTGGCATTATCAACCGTATGCTTGCACTTTTTGTGCCCTCAATTTACATATAGAGGCAGTTGGAATGATTTACAAATTGCACCAAATGCCTGCTTACTTATATTATGTAAGACTAGACGCTTGTGCTTGCTTTTATAATGTTATGAGTGACGGCATAGCTTTGGCCCTCATACAAGGTTAGTTTTCCCTGAAGGGAAATTGCCCTTTAAATTATGGCTTGATATTTTCTAAATGTCAAATTGGTATATTCTAATTATGATGGTTCTGATTCGACGTCTTTTCGCAGACCATGGCCTACCTTCCTTCCTGCATCACGTGTTTTGTTACCTGTTCAGGACCTAATGACAGCATCAGAGGACGGCATTGCCTTGGTCGAATACTGGGCCAGGCAAGAAATTTACCTAGTTTTGCCACTGACAAGCTAAGGGGTGATCGACGGAAACGATCTCTTGGGCCGGGCCTTGGTACAGGCCATGGTTCGGAGCGAGGAGGAGTGGCAGGTGGTCGCTTTCTTCTGCCAAGCAGTAATGCTAGCAACGGAGATGTCAGCAAACCGTAGGGGCCCAGCAGGGTCGAAACCTACCGAGGGCACGGGTAGTGTGAAAGTGAAACCTGGGGCCCTGGGACGAAGGCATAGAAATCAGAAATCAGAAACGTTTATTTCAAATAGACCAATTACAGGCACTTTTGAATTGTCAAAATGTCGGTCAGTCAAAAAAAAAAAAAATACAAGTGAAGCTAAATTGCACAAGAAGGAAAAGGAGTGAGTTTTTAGTCAGTAAAAGTCTGACACACACTTACGCTCAAGATGTCATTAGCTAATAATATGTATAAACAAAGTTTACCTACCTATTAAAAATTATGTTTTTTTTTAGTGATGATATTAATAGTTCAACAGTATCTCAAGAATTACATGTTAGAATTCAAAAATTTAGCCCATTTATTGAGAAAGGCCATAAACTAGTATAAAATCACGCTATGTTCAATTGGAGTGGAGTAGTCACCAAAGACACGAGTGAAACCACAAGGAACAGCGAGTAATACAAATGTAGAATGTTTTGATGATTTTAATGCCCCAGACACTGGTGTTAGACAGTTTTTTTTTTGGCAATTAACTGAATACTTGTACCATATATAATAATAAAGTGAACTGCATTTCAGTTCTGTTATATTCAGACCTTTTCCGCCTTGTATTTATTAACAGCCCAGCTAGACAATGATTAATCTTTGCTTCGAGTTACTCGTACATCTACTAAATGAATGCATCCGGTTTGTGGTTTATGAACGATCTTCGTAAACACGACATAATACAACACAACAACACAACAATACAACATAACATCTCATACTTAGACCACGCTTTTACTTTGGTCAAAAATAAGTTATATGTATAACTCATTTTCGAAAAAAATTGCGCTTAAGTGATTTTACCTTTCCACACACCGTAACTCAGAGTTTGGGTAATTTAGGTTATGTAATCTTAATATACTTTTTAATAAAAAGTTATTGGTAACATAGTGACAACAGTGCGCTGAGTGCAAGCTGGTTGGTTAAGAGGGTCCTTTTTCACTCGCTTATCGTCAACATCGAGCATGTTTTAAAAGCTTGTTACTTCATCCAACGCGATGTTTAATGAAAAGACAACGCGAAAAAAGAGAGATAACGCCTGAAAACTATGTTAGCATTCGGTAATTCCGTGATTTACTCGAATATTTTACAATACTTGTTTCATTTAATACGTGTTTTTTTTTTTAAATCCATACATCCCATTTTGAAAAAAATTGTTGTCATTCAGAATCTTGATTAAATTTGCTTATATTATTACACTTTTTTGACGTTTTAATTTTGGTGGAAATTATAAAGTGTAAAATAGCAGATTTTCAGGGGTCTTTACTTGATTAGTTTTACACAAATTTATAAATGGATTTCAATAGAAGCCTAGATAATATCCACAAGATACTGTGTTTCTAAAATATTTAGTGAATAAAATATAATTTCTAAAATATTTAATATAATGTGTAATAACATCATAATCGCGTAAGAGCGGTTGTTTGAATTTCAGTGAAAATGTATGTCGAGTTGAATGCCCTTAAGATCTTGGAGAAAGACAATCGAAACACTGAACACGTAAAACAAAGTCGCACTAGGTACTCAGAACACTGACTCCTAACTCACATGATCTCCTAGTTGGGGTGTATCTATCTGTGTGACCTTTAATTCATTGAAATGCACATGCTAGTTTGACAACAGAGAGTAAAGCCCCACATACCTCCGTTGGAAAGGGAGAATCCTCCGACCAAACGGGTGATATGTCTGGTGGGCAACTGCCCGATAGATGATTTCGGGCTGTTCTTAGATATGTTCTAAACGCGCGGAGAACTTCAATTGCGCGATGCAGGATTAGTTTTATGTAACGCCATAGATGTCGCTACACTAGTATTTAAGTAATGCTAAAGGTTTCTGTATAAATAAAGTTTTTTTTCTATCTTTAAGATGTATTTTTTGTGTTACGATACTGCATATATTATATCTACTTGTACTGCTCGATTTTCCAAGCCACTCTTAAAAAAGAAATATTCCTAAATTTTTTCGATTGGGTCTATCTAGATTGTAATCTGAACTCCCTAATGTCCAAGTCCTTTTGATTAGTTGGTTCTAAGGTATTTTTCGCCGTTGTTCAAAGGCTATATCCAGCAGTGGACGTCTTTCGGCTGAAATAATGATGATGATGATGTTTTTTATTGCAGAAAATCGTCAACCTCATCATCAGCTCCCTAGCCTTTACCCGACTAGCTGGGATTCCAGTCTAACTGGATGCGGCTGAATACATGTGACACAATGTTTTACATGATTTTCGTTCTTTTAGTACTTAGTAAACATTGATACTTACATAAAATAGTAATGATTATAAAAGCTATCAGTAACAAGATAAATATTATTATAATGACTATAAACGGTAATCTCTTCTTATATTTTCTTCTGAACCTGAAAGAAAAACACTGGAGTCAGTACAAGCTACAAAGGTAGATATGCGCTTTACACTTAGTTATTTTAGTCACTATTAAGTTTTGGTAAATATTCCGGTTATAAAAAAAAACAAAACAAAATGTTATTATGTTATTGCGACAGTCGCTGTCTCCATTCTACCATGAGATCCCGCCGGAACTCTGTCCGCCATGCCGCGACTTGGCGCGGCAGCGGAGTATCGCCCCGACGTTGTATCTCCACGCGCAGATCGTGCATGCGTGCAAGGACTGTTGCCTCCAAATCCCACGGTGGTAGACCATCAGGGAGGGTACTACTACTTTATTTTACAAAGGCATAGGTAGACATGGATACTTATAAATCGCTTATAAAGCTAGTGCACGGTTCCAATTGGTCGTTTCCTATGGAGAAGAACCGGTAAGAAACTCCTTGGTTACTCTTTAATTTTTTTTTATTGATTTCACAATATTTTCATATTACAATATTAATAGGACATGTGAGAAAAGTGTAGACCAGTCACTTGGACTGGTATTGGCCTGGAGAGTCTTCGGAGTTCCAAAGAGTTATCTTAGCCCGAAGTCTGTCCATCTCGCATTTTGCTAAAAGGTGTATATCAATATTTTATGTATATATTTATTAAATGCTTTATGCACACAAACGTACAGAGGCGGACTTAATGTCTTAGGGTGTTTTTAATATCGTGCGGTTTTGATCACGCATGCGGGATTGCTCCGCACGCGTAACCCCGCAAATGTCCATTTCATAGAAGTATTTATAATAAAGTATTTGTAATATTAATACAAGTATTTGGAATACGCTTGCGGGATGCATGCATCCCCGCATGATTTTGCATTTTGAATTTTTCTGCATGCGGAGCAATTCCGCATGCGTGATGAAATCCGCACGATATTAAAAACACCCTTAGGGATTTTCTACCAGCCAACCTTTGAGAGAAAAAATGCGAATACAAGAATAGATGTACTAATAAACCACAGATACTATACTATATAATACTATTTATTATACATTGTATACTCAAATTAATAAACTGCATACCTACACTAAAATCCTACCTACTATTAACACCTTTCTTATCTAATTGTAGCTAACCTGGATGTTCTGGAGCCGACCGCTATGAGATAGCCTGACTCTCTCAAGTCATTGCCGTTCTTCAGTGGGGGAGTGTTGGGCTTAGCACTGCTGGCTGCACCTGTGGAAGAAGGACATTGTATGACTAACACTAATTTCTGAAAGACTAGTCAGTTTCAATAATTATCTCTTGTGATTTAGGTCAGCTAGTTTAAAATGAACAGTTGATCAGGCAGTATTTACTATAATTTTTGAGGCAAAGTAAACGTAATGCTCCGTTTACACGTAGGCCCAGCCTTGGCTAATCGCCATCCCTAGCCGTTGTGTAAACGGGGAAACCCACGTTAAAACGCACCGTAATATAAATTCGATTTCAAATTCAAAAATTGAAAACGAACGTCTATCATACTTCAAATCGTTTTGACGTAACAGTTAGAAATATGTATGTTGGAAGTTTTTATATGCACTGGTAATATGTAGGTATTGCGCTTGTACTGTACTGTATGGTATGATAGCTGTATTTTCATTTCAAAAGTCTTTTAAAATAATGCTACGTTTACTTGTAGTGGGTTTGTGCTAAGGCATAAATTTTAGCAGAGCTCTATGGTCTTGTTTTGACTGTACCGACATGCCAAGTTTGTAATTAAGGAAGTCAAAGGGTGTTCTTTGCCGAAATTTTTGGAGTGAAGCTCAGTGACTGATTTAATTCCTTCACAAATTGATTCCTAATAGATATTGTGATGTGAAATTGGTGTAGTTTTGATTCTCAAGTGTTTTACAACTGGAAAATATGTGGAATCATTGAAATAGGTCTAGATAAAATAGATCTCGATAACATGGAGCTGAGAATGTTATTGTAGTATTGCATATTTCAGCAAAACTAGCTCAGAAGGATAAATTTGCAGCCAAATACTGTAGAAATTAAAATTTGTTACATTAAAAGACATGTGACATCCACCAATCCGTACTGGGCCCTCATGGTCTCGTGGTGAGAGGCCTGGGTTCCAACAGTGGGAACATCTAAAGAAAAAATACTTTTATGCCAAAATAATAAACCGTGAGAAAATAAAAAGTCAAACTTTACCTACATCCAAATTCGGTGGTCCAAAATAATATTCGTTCCGGTTCACTATCCAAAACTATAGTTACTATCATCATAGTACAGGCACACACAAAATATGCGAATTATTAGCGAAACTATGAGATCAACCTACACAGCGACCGACGTTAGCGCGGCTTATTAACTACGACTAGACTGAATAAGCCAATTCTAACGTTACATAGACGGAGATATCAATTTTACAGTATCCACAGTTGTTTCACGTTACGACATATTTATTTGTAGCACCGAATTTCTTGTTTTAATTCCTTAGGGCTATATTTTATCGGGACACCATGGCGGCGCGACTAGTCGCCGCTACCAACAAAATGTATACAGCTTTTACTCTTTCAAACTATACCGCTGTTGAGTAGATCCTTCTGCTTGATTTAATTTGCATTTTCGAAAATTCATCACTATAGAGAATTACTCACCTGGACCTGTACCATATCGTTTAAACTAAGATTGTTTCATTCTTTTTTCCAGACTGGGTAAGATATGGCGCTAGACAACCTGTATAGCTATGCAGAGCTGGGAATAATAGAAATAAAATGTTTTAAATTTTTGATTCTAAATTTAAATAAGAACCCATGTTTCCCGTACATTGTACTTTTTTTTTCAGTTAACTTTTACGTGCAATTAAGCTCACGTTTTTTTCGATCGGTACATAATATTATTAAATAAAATAAATCTTCAAAATAATTTAAATAACGAATGAAATTAATACTTTATGAGGGCGAATTAAAAGAAAAGGATTAATTTTTATTTTCGTTGAATTTACGAGAAATTAAAAGCTAATTGATTTTTTAAATTAATTTTTCATTTTGTGTCGCCTGATCGCGAATAAAAGGTAATAAAACTGGTTTAAATTACTCAAAGTACGGACTTCGAAAACCATAAAAAGAAAAAAAAAGGACCGAGTTTTTTATTCATGTATTTAATGGCCGCAATTCACTTTTTTCCGAAGAAAGTGGTCAGTGTTTTATTAAGGATCCTAATCTTTGATGTTAATTAAATATATTGCTTTCTAATGTTACGGTTTGTTCAAAGCGTAATTTAAGCGTTAACAGCGCTCTACAGTAGTTTTGTAGCTTATTTCAATAAGATTATACACTTTTATTTTACGTCCACATCTAATTTTTTTTTAGTTAAAAAGGTACCCACCTTGTCTTTGGTCTAAAGTACAAAAAATAATAGGTAACACATTAAAGCAACCCGTTTTAAAAAACGGCAATTTCATAGGTAAAGACCTATTATTTAGGAAGTTTTTAAAGTGTTTTTTTTTTTATTGAAGTGCCTATTTTAATTATTCGCAAATTGATTTCTAGTAGAGATTATGATGTAAAATAATTGTAGTTTCGTATCTCAAGTGTCTGCACAACTAGACAATATGTGGAATCATTGAAACAGGCGCAATCTCGGTAAAATGGAGCTGAGAATTGTAATGTAGTCTTTACTACCTCAGCAAAATTTGCCAAGAAGGCTTTCCAGACTCGATAGTATTTGGCAAAAAATGCTGCCAAACACTACAAAAACATTAGATGTAACTGATTTTACATCTGTATTATATAACTGTGCAACATTTGTACAACATTTGCTGTCAAATACTTCAAAAATATATTAAGACTAGGCAATATGGTCGAAAGACTTTTATTCCTTTTCTTTTATTTTATTTGAGACTAGCTTTTGCCCGCAGCTTCGACTGCGTACATAAAATATAGCTTATGACACTTAGGAATAAAGCAGCTTTCTATCGGTGAAAAAACTTTTAGCAATCGGACCAGTACTTTCCAGATTACCTCCTACAAATAAAAAAAATTAAAAATACAAAAAGCGGAAAAAATACTTTACCTCTTTATAATATTAGTGTAGATTGTTTATAAGTCCGCACTTGACCATTATCTCACCTGATGGAAAGCGGTAATTCCCTTAGGGGAAAAAATAAAAAAAACTAGGCAAGTGCGAGTCGGTTCTTAACCGACTTACTTAAGTAAACTAAGTAAGTTCAATTCCCGAATCTCAAATTTTTTCCGAATCACAATATTTTTTGTTGTGATTTAGCAACAAAACAACCTGTGCGAATAAGACCTTTCTGTATGCAAAATTTCAGGATTCTGGGTCAACGGTAAGTACCCTATAAATTTTGACTTCTTCGAGAATATTGAAATATACGTTTTTTGAGACATAAACGGTCGTATCTTTTTTTTTCAATATCGGGTACGGATACAGCCCCATTGTTTTTGTACTAATTTAAAAATAGGTGTGTATACTACAAATACAATACTAACGATTTCATATATCTTGCTTTTTGAATTTCAACAGACCATAGTTTATAAGTAGTAGAATTTTTTTATTCCTAAATTGTCTAAATTCCTAAGTGTCCAAAATACACGCTTTTGCGACATAATCAGCCGTACCTTTTTTTAATCAACTTAGAAGTTTGATTTTTTTCACAGCTTCAAGAGACCGCAGACTTGAGTATATGGTTTTAATATCAACTCGATACCTTCACGCGTTCCCGAGATAAAGAGTCTTGACAGACAGACAGACAGACGGACAACAAAGTGATCCTATAAAGGTTACGTTTTTTCCTTTCAAGGTTCGGAACCTTAAAAACTAAAAATATTTATTTTGACGTAGGTAGTAGGTAAGTAAGTAGTGTAGGTACCTACTTTGTGGCTAGTACAAATTTCACCTTGAAAACTAGCGATATTCAGTGCAAAAACATGTTTTAAGTTATTCCGTTGGTCAAGTAAGTATGTACGTTGGACGTAGGAACTAGATAGAATCTTTTTACTAAACTTGTTTAAATGATTTACGATAGCTTAAACGAAAGCTTTGTAAGCCAAGAATACATTAAGCTGCCAGAATTATGTGAAGCTTTTACATATTATTTGTGAACGAAGTATTTTTCTAGCGTTTTATCTCTTATAGCCTATACCACTGCAACAACGCAGTTTTTGGTATAACATAAATCAGAAGAAAAAGACAATACCTGGTGAATATCAACTTAAGGAAAGCAAAACTTTTCATTAATGGGTTATCATCAAAAGATCTTCTCTCACTCTGGGTGCAGCTATAGCTAGTGTCAGACTTTACTAAATAAAAGATGTTCTCTCACTCTGGGTGCAGTTAGAGCTAGTGTCAGACTTCTACTATCTAAAACCCAAAGAATTCCTTCAGTTGTCGTTTGCAAGCTTAATAAGGTAATTCTTTCGAAAAATCTGCTGCGAATTCGCGGTGAAGTCTCGGAGAATATTGACATTATATATTTATACATTATATATATTACTCATCCCTCATAGCAAATAGTGTGATAATTAATAACCTAAGTGTTGACCAAACCCATAAAGATTATTTAAGTAAAATTTGAACCGAATCGGTTAAGCAGTTACTGCGCCAATTGGAAACAGCAGCCCGCATTTTTACTGTTTTATTATAGGTATGTATGTAAAATAAATAGATGTATAGATGCAATTTTATTAGTGGGAAATGAATAAAGAAGAATAAAAATAAAGAGAACAAAGAGGATTGATGGTCTGGCACTTTATGACACTTATAATCGGTTCTACACAGCTAGTGTTTCCAAAGACACAAAGACAAAAGTAGGCACTATTTTTCCTTTGTTGTTTATTTTATAACATGACTTTTTCGAGCCAACGGAACAGGAAATGTATTTTTCAATACACTTGCTCGAAAACCTGCTCTTATCCCACAGCTTTTAGGCACGCAATAGACTGATTTCCGCACTAGTGCAGAAAAGTGCGCGTGCTCTCCCCGTAACGATCCTCACGAGTCGCCGGTCAGCCAACGTTAATTCATTTCTTCGTAAGTGTATTGAAACAAGTCGTTCGATACACGTGCAAATTTGTCACTGCAGCTCTCGGCTCCATAACACACTCGACTACGGCTCGTGCGAATTCCGCCGCGGTCGCAATGACAAACTTTCTGCATTTGTATCAAAATGTACTATTTCATATGTCTACCGATATTCAACAGTATCTAAGTAAAGTTCTGCAGATGATTGTGTTTCCTAGTCAGTTCTAGGTTTCATTAAAAGATTTTTTGCTCATAAGAGATCGGCCGATTTTTCTGTAAAAATCACATTGAAAAACTAAGGTAAAGTGAGCTTGAAATGAGGAACAATGACGGATTTTAGCATTACATAGAGATTTTTACAGAGTATCACTACAGATCGATGTCTTTACTAAACGAAACACTTTTCTGTATATCTATAGATATATATAAAACCCTATTTCCTTTAGTCTTGGTCAACTTTTGAACGACTTTACTGATTTCACCCGTCCTTTCTTTTAAGTTTTCTAATATTTTGTAGAAGGTTTTTATGGGAAAAAGAAAATAGAAAATTTGCGCAAAAAATGAGAAAATTTAATAAAACTAAGTTTATTTCACCTTCACCTGTTCGAAAGTTTATAGCTAAGAAGAGCAAGTCATATTTAAAAAAATATATAATCTTCATATATATGACGGCGCATCACTAAATGGATTGTGTGAGAAGTGATATGAAAGAAAAGGGAGTTAGTGATAGCATGACGAGTGACAGGACAGAATGGAAGAAAAAAACGTGTTGTGCCGACCTCAAATAAAATGGGACAAGGGCAGGAAGATGATGATGATGATATGACGGAGCATCACTTGAGACCGCGTCGACAGATCGGCTGCTTTTTTCGAGGTTTTTATGAAATGACTTTTTTAATCCACCGGTGATAAAATTGTATTCGACTGGATATAGGACAACTGCTCGTTTGTAAAAACACTTCTAAATTGTAAAAACAATATAGGGGGTAAGATAGGAAACTATAAGGGTTCCCCGATACGGTCAAATTCCATGGACAATATTTACGTGATTGACACCAATTGATCGTTTACTTTGAAGGTTTGAAGCAATTCTCGTTATTTATTTATACATTTAAACATTATTGCACACCAAGATTACAATTTTACAAAAGGAAACCTTATAATACAAAACATACAATTGGCGGCCTTAACGCATTAGGCACTCCCTGGTCATCCCTGATCATTGTTATGCACGGGGTTCCTTTAGAAAAATGGCATACTTACGGGCAACCGTAGGTCCCATAACATCGCCATCTTCCCCGGACCACGCGTTCATTTTCAAAACTTGATATTCATTAGTACAAAACACGAACTTTTAAGTCTCATTGTTAACTTTTATAGTTCTTGTATTGCAAGTTTTATTTAATTTTAATTCACATGATAAAGCTTTTCGTTATTTTAATACTTCTATAATAAAAACAACTATTCATAGAATGTTATTTTAGGAATTTCTTTTCATTCCACACAGTTATTTTAGGCGTCCAAATTATTTTTCAATTCGCCTGATACCAAACAAAAGCATTCCACAATTATATTATGCAAAACTATTTTAATTGTTATCCATTGCTGGTTACAGTAAAGTAGCTCACCAGCCACATCATAATAATCCCGTCAATGTATTACGAACGATGTATTTTGATCGTCATTTGTTTAGTTTGCGCTACATAGCCTCGTGGTGGCGTTTGGCTTACTGAAAGCGCGCTAAGCTACTGAAACTTGTCTGTAGTTTCAGTAAGGTGACCATGGTTTAGATCACTTGTGGTATTTTGAAGTAGTGTTCAGGTATTTATTTGTGGTAATAAACAGGTACGCTTTTAGGGTGAGTATGATAAGTTATTTTTTATTACGGGTTTTGTCTCCTTTGCTTTTCAAATCTGAAATAAAGTACAGACTGTTTATGATTTTGGGCAGCTTTGGAAAGACAGACAAAGCTTGTTTTTTTTTTATTTTTTAAATATAAACTCGGATAGCACAATAAAAATAAAGCTGCTCTTGGGCGGAGCAGGTCAGTTTTTTACTGACTAAAAACCCACTCCTCTCCTGTTTCTTCTTTGCCAATGCCCAGTCCAGGTTCCCGGGGGTCTCTTTTGCATCACCCATGGCCCCAGTAGGCTTCGACCCTGCGGGCCCCTACGGTAGTTGACATCTCCTTGAGGCGCGCGTGAAATACTACGCACTGTCAAAGGCTTAGGCTCGGTCCGGACAGTTTCCGGACGATCAGACGGTGAGCTAACCATTGCTCACCGTCCGCAAGCCCGCGCCTACGATGGCTGGAAATCGGGATCGGAATCTCGGCGGCTGGGGCGTGACGGCCATTGAATCGCGCGTGCGGCCGCCTGCTTTGCTAGCATTACTGCTTCGCATAAGGAGGTGACCACCTGCCACTCCTCCTCGCTCCGGACCATGGCCTTTACCAAGGCCCGGCGCGAGAGATCGCTGCCGCCGATTGCCCCCACGAGGACACGGCGCTGCTCTGCCCAGGCGGGGCACACCTCTACCGTATGCTCCACCGTGTCCTCCGGGCGGTCCACACAATGGTGACCTGGGCGTTTCTTCCGCACGAATCCGGTGCAGGAACCTCCTGAACTTACCATGTCCGGTGAGAACCTGCATCATGCGGCAGGTAAGGACGCCATGTTGCCTTTCCAGCCACTCCTCAAAGAGGGGACTTACCGCTATAATTATGGCGTGCCCAGCACTGGGTCGCGACAGTCGCTGTGAGATCCCACCGGAACTCTATCGAATAAAGGTACGGGATTATTCATAAGAATTACCGCGGCACTGAAACGCAAAAGGCAACATAGGTGGGTTTTAGCCAGTAAATGTCTAACACTCCAGATTAATGAGACTTCGTGTCAACTTGTCTGTCCTAAACTTACCAAAAACTATGGCCGCCATTCTACCCGGTTCACAGGACAGTGGTGATGTGCAGGCTAGCACGCGATCGCTAGTGATGTGCCACTCTGGTATCGATTCAACGACCATAAACCGTAACTGTCTCCATTCAATGCACGACAGATTGCTTCGAACCTCTGTTTACTCACAGCCACAGCATGCTTCTATTTTATTGTTTATTTTTATTCTTACCTGGTATCAAGGTCGGGTAGTACTTAAGTGGGGTTACGGTTTTTAAATATGGTCGTAAATATGAATGGCATTTGTAGGTCAAAGTAGGTTTTCTTTAACATACCTATGCGTACCTTCTAGTATTCGGAGACAAGCCGCTAGATCTTTATAGGCTGGTCTACGTTATAAAGAAGCATTTATTTTGGTTCAATCTGTGATATATCACCACATGATGAGGCTAAACTTTTTAGTCGTTTTTTGTGGTTGAGTTTTTATATAAGTATTATTTTTAATTTATTATTAGCCCATATTGACCAACTGCTAGGCAAAGACCTCCCGATTGCTACTTTTCCTATTCAATTCCTAAGAGAGACATCCAGGTCGCCCCGCCATTTTTATTGCGGTTGGCCGCGGCCCAGCCCCGTGTAGCTGAGTCAGGGCACCAATCCTGTGTTTTACACAAGTATTTTTTATTCCCTATAAAATATATTGGCGAAATACGTTTTAAGAATCGTCTTTTCGTGAATTACATGTCACATGACTATGGCATGACTAAAACTAGAACTACATTATAGACCGACGCACTCGTGTAACACTCCTGATTTCTACGTAGAACGACGTCGCGTAGCGTGGAACTAAAGTAGCTCTACAAGTCTAGTTGCCATATAAAATGTATGGAGACCGACGCACCTAGATCGGTGTAGTTCTATCTTAAAACATTCTCCACAGGGGTAGTCGGGTAAAACTAATCTATAAGCAATAAAAAACTGAAATCTAATAGATAAACTGGCAAAGAGGGAACAAGAGTGGGTTTTTAGTCAGTAAAAGTCTGACACTATCTCTCGCTCCACCCAAGAGCGAGATTTGTCATTAGATGATTTTCCCACCTTAATAATTGATAAACTAAAAATCCATTATGTGCCGGATTTTTATTGCTTCGTTAATTTTGTAGGCGTGGTGATGACTACTTTACGCAGTAAACTTTTTTATAACGACTAAAGTTAGATTACCTAGGACACCTAAAACATCACTACGACAGGTCGATATTCTCACATGAATATTGCATAGTAATTTTGTGATTAGGGTCTTTGAGTCAACCTATTGTCCAAGTAGGCCACGTAAATCTGACGACACAGCACTAGGACCTACTTAGATACGCATTCTTAGAACCTTTTAAAGAAATTACAGCTTTAAATAAAATATTGGACTTTCTGTCTTGAAGTTAAGTTATCTAGCTCATTTTAAAAATCAATATCTTTTATTGATTTTTAAAATGAGCTAGACAATTTAACTGCTTAATTCATAAATAAGTTTTATAAATAGGTTTTAGTCATTAAAAGTTTGACACGCCCTCTCGCTCTGCTCAAGAATCGGAGAAGTCATTGGATGATTTCCCGCCTAATAAAATAATTAAATATATTAATTAATTCGGCAGCGATCTCTCGCGCCGGGCCTTGGTACCTACAGGCCATGGTCCGGAGCGAGGAGGAGTGGCAGGCGGTCGCCTCCTTCTGCGAAGCATCAACGCTAGCAAAGGAGGCGGCCGCACGCGCGAGAGAACGGCCCTCACGCCCCAGCCGTCAGGATCCCGATCCCGATTTCTAGCCATCGTAGGCGCTGGCTTGCGGACGGCGAGCAATTGGTAGCTCAGCGTCTGACCTTCCGGTAACTGTCCGGACCGAGCCCAAGTTGTCGACAGCGCGTAGTGTTCCACGCGCGCCTCAAGGAGATGTCAGCAAAACCGTAGGGGCCCATCAGGATCGAAGCCTACTGTGGCCATGGGTGATGCGAAAGAGAACCCCGGGGCCCTGGAACGAAGGCAAAGAAGGAACAGGAATGGGTTTTTAGTCAGTAAAAGTCTGATACTATCTCCCGTTCCACCCGAAGAGCGGGAGATGTCATTGCATGATTTTCCCACCGAAAAACAAACCTAATAAAATAATTGTAGTCATATGTGTATCAATATTCTAACTGAAAATTAAGTAAGATATGTACGTATAATTAAACGCTAAGTTTTCCGTTTAAAAGTAGTGATGGGTAAACATTTCTATATTGACTTTGATATCGTTATTTTTGAAAATTTCAGACCTATAAATTATGAACTTGTTTTTTAATTGCTTGTCTGGACGTTGTAAATTTAGAGCTATTAAATCTTTGACTATTTTGAATGAGAGCTAAGAATAGAGCTCAGATGTATCATTTGCATGCTAAGATAGACTTCATGCTTCATACAGGACTTTAAATAATTTATTAAGATGATGGAGAGGTAAAAAGACAGTCGCATATTATTAAGAAAAACATAGGTACCTATGTTTTTCTTAATAATCCCTTTTTACATATAAACTTAGGTACTTAAAATCCATATTGATATTATAAATATGAAAGGACACTGTTTGTGTATGTGTGTGTGTCTGTGTGTTTGTGTGTGTGTGTGTGTGTACACTGTCTGTCAGTTACACTTTTACAGTTAAACTACTGAACTAATATTGATGAAATTTGCTACAGAGAATGGACATAGGCGACTTTTATCCGTTTTCACTTCATTTTTGTGTCCGCAATAACTAACATTCACGCAGACGAAGTCACTGGCAGAAGCTAGTATTTAATATAATAAATACCTAATTATTGAGTACTGTTGTTTTTTTATTGTCTATTTTTTCAAATACGACGTCTGATGCTAGCTAAAATAGCATAGCATATATAGCATATTCAGCCTTATTATGTTCTCACAGCTGGGACTCAGGCCTCCTCTCTAGGAGAGAGAATGGGCCGTAATCCACGACACGGACCCAGTGCGTGTTGGCGGATGTCACATGTCTTCGAATTTTTGGTTCAAGGACATGCCGATCACGATGTTTTCCTTCACAGTTTTGAGAAAAGTGGTGATGAAATAAATTACACAAATTAATGCGCCTGGCTTGGTTTCAACCCGCGACCTGCAACTCGTAAGTCGGGGCCGTTACCACTCGGCCACCACTGCTCTCCACATGCTAAGTAGCTAATACAAACTTCTAATTCAAGCCTCTCCAAAAATCACCCTATCGATAGATTCTCAAACGATAACATTCCTAAATTACGCAACAAACCCTTGAAATACAATCGTTACAACTACCAACTAAAAGCATATAAAATCCATTACATATTTACGTTATTAAGGTCCGTAGGTACCCTAACGACTTCTGTATGACCTAGGCTTTACGCTAACACGCTATGTTTGTACTGTGGCGCTTGATTAATGGCTACCCATCCATATAGACCTGTCAATTATTGAGATATGACGAGGGAATGCGATGGTTGGTAGGTAACAAGGAGTTTTGAAGAAATTTTCGTCATTATGCCATCGGGTGTAGCGAGGTTACGTAAATATGTGGTACAGGGGCGCCGGCTTTTAGAAAACGTCATGGCTCATTTGATGACTCGAAAAAGTGGCAAAGTATAAGAAGAGAAATGCACAATGATAGAGCGACCAATAAATAAATGTCCTACTTACATACTGCTTATTGAATTACTAATAGAAAGACATTATATAAAAAATTAAACTAGTTTTTACTATCAAGAAATATTATAATTTATACGTAACCTATACTAAATACAACACAATATGTATATGAAACAATGAGTCTGTAGTACCTACCGTACTACAGACTCATTGTTTAGTGAGATAACTAATCAACATTAATAAACTTTCGTATATAAATCGAACCCGCGACCCTTGCATCCCAACCGGCGCTCTAAACCTCTGCGCTTAACGATATAAATTACTGATCTGTTTCTTGATGTCTATTCTCAGGGGTGCTCGGCACCCACTGTTTATTTCTCATGGGTGCTCGAGCCCCCGAGCACCCACGGAGTCGTTGCCCCTGATGTGGTAAATTAGTCACAACGGCCCTGACTTATGAGTTGTAAGTAGTGGGTTTTACTGGCGTTTTACTATGTGACAATGTCTTTATTACTGCTCTCAAAATGGTGAAGGAAATCATTGTGAGACAATCGAAATAATCTAAAGTAAACTATTTCGATATGTGACATTTATTACACTCGAACCGGGCTACTAAGCTAGATTACGGCACATTCCTTCTTTTAGATTGAAGGCCTCAAGTACAGCAGTGGAAACATTCTAAGGCTGATTATCGTGTAAAATAAGTTTTAATGTAGACAAAAAATCATACAAGGTTTCTGAATTAATCATTTGAAGTTGAATATGATAAATTAAATACTCAACTTCTTTGACAGGCTTCTTCAACTTGTCAAACTTTATCATACAAGTAGGGTTTTCAGATGGAGAGGGTGGTAATCAATCAACGGTGATAAAGTGCTTAAGAGGGACCTTCCCGGTTCGTCTATCGTCAACATGAGTATGGTTGAAAAGCATGTTGTTTCCTCCAACGCGAATAAAGAGTGCCTGAACTTCAACTTCAGCTGTTGGCATTCGGTAACTTCCGTCGCTCACTCCTACCTACTTATACCTGTATGTGTACCATGTATAGTGAAGGTGTTCAGCTGCCATACAGATACAAAGTGTAGAAAAGGCCAGACAGATCTTTTTTTCTAATACACTTACTCGAAAACCCGCTCTTATCCGCTTTTAGGCTCGCTTTACAGTTTTCTGCACTAGCGCAGAAAAGTGCACGAGCTCGCCCCCGCCACAACCCACCCATTTATTTATTTCTTAGTAAGTGTATTGAAACACGTCATTTGGTATACGTGGAAGTCACTTCAGCACTCGGCTCCATAACTACCTCGCCTGCAGCTCGGGCAAATACCGCCTTGGTTGCAATGATACATTTTCTCCGTTTGTATCAAAATGTATTATTTTAGGCGTCGCGTTGGTCGCAGTGGCTGTTGCGCTGGGTGACGCAGGTCCGATTCCCGCTCAGAATCAATATTTGTAAGGGCTACAAATAGTTGTTCCGGGTTAGGGCGTTTTGTGATCTGTGTTTACAAACTTGTGAATGTACCCACAATACAGGAGTTAAAAGTGCGAGGTAACGTTAAAAAATCATGACGGACCAATAAAACGACCACATTCAGTACTGATGAGAAAAAAAACTTTATTTTGCACCACAACAACAATACGGACACGATCTCAACGCTTATAGAAATATATTTACACAGCAGACAACGATCTGCGGAGATTACCAACCATGACCATAGCCTCCACCGTACGACCCTCCATAAGATCCCACCGACACGTATTTCTGTACCACAGGCTGCGCGTAAGTCTGGACTACAGGCTGGGCCACTACATGCTGGGCCACGGTCTGGACCACTGGAGCAGCGTGTACCACAGGCTGCGAGATCACTGGAGCTGCGTGAACCACTTGTTGGGCTACTTGCACTGGGTGCACGATCTGGGGGGATAAAAGGTTGGGTTAGTTTCTGCTGGGGAACAGAATATTAGGAACTGGTGAAGGGCGGTCGATTTAGGGGACCATTTTTGGAATAAAATTACGTTGAAAAAGTAAATATGGCTTCGTTTTGTCTTCTATTTAAGGATGTAAATGAGGTCTTTGACTGTACCACTTTATTCAGTGGAGTCGGGGCCAGGACTGGCTTAGCGATATGACCGTCGTCATCTTTTTCCGTCATCATTCAATGGTACTGGGTTTATTTTGAAATTATTTTAAATAACTATTCACTTGATTTTCAATTATGACGTCACTTTCACCGTTTACTAGCGTTCTAAGTACCTATATTATATAATAACGAATGTATGGCCAAACCGACAGTTTCAGGTTAGAAGTGCAACCCCTGAAGTTGAGCAAGTGATACTGCTCTTTGTTTGCCGAGTTCAACTCTCTCACACGACTTGTCTACTCAACACCATAATAAATGAAGTTACGGCGTTTCTCCCTAAGTATTATAGTAACCACAAAACAAG
Source organism: Mythimna pallens (assembly GCA_961205895.1). Taxonomy (NCBI): domain Eukaryota; kingdom Metazoa; phylum Arthropoda; class Insecta; order Lepidoptera; family Noctuidae; genus Mythimna; species Mythimna pallens. The sequence goes on from OY540837.1 coordinate 19,975,607, forward strand.
GATTTAATAACTAGATCTCGTTCTCCACGACATATATACAGCCTTATTTTTGTGTCAGTTCCACCATATTCTCCCGTACTTCACTGAAATAAACACGATGTAAAGTTCTATACAAATACAAAAGCAAACAGAGTAGGTACCTAAGTTTGCGGTTCACACGGAAGCAAGCAATTATGTTGATGAGCGGCAAACGATGCAACCGCAAGAATGATTAAACGGAATGTTTGCGTTTGAAACTCCCAATTCATTTTGGTTTCGTAGCATTTGCTACGAAACGCGTAGCAACTTGCTACGAGAATTGAAAACTGTATTTTGAATGTTTGAATTCGAGATTGGTTAATAAAATCTTGGCATTTCATGGAATAGTCAACTAAAACTGGCAAACGTTCGTTTAAACGTTAATGTATGAAAACATGTTAGTCCACGTTGGGCTACACCATTAATGTTAAATTTCCATGATAATAAAAAACCCATGCAAACATTTTAAGAAATGGCCGGCTATATCATGAAGTGATCAATTCCAAGATCTAGCAACGACATATGCACCACGGGATAAAAGCTGCTACGGGACGTAAACTGCTCTTCAAAACTGTTTACTGCTACATGTTGAGCTACTGTTCCATAACTCACCTGCTGGAATGACGCATAGCTAGTGGCTTGCTTGGTGAGGGCTACTGGAGCAGCGTGCAACCCGGGTTGAGCTACTGCTACAGGCTGAGCTACTGCTACATGTTGAGCTACTGCTACATGTTGAGTTACTGCTACATGTTTAGCTACTGCTCCATAACTCACCTGGAACGACGCATAGCTAGTGGCTTGCTTGGCGAGGGCTACTGGAGCAGCGTGCACCACGGGTTAAGCTACTGCTACAGGTTGAGCTACTGCTACAAGTTGAGCTATTGCTACATGTTGAGTTACTGTTCCATAACTCACCTGCTGGAACGACGCATAGCTAGTGGCTTGCTTGGCGAGGGCTACCGGAGTAACGTGCACCACGGGTTGAGCTACTGCTACAGGCTGAGCTACTGCTACATGTTGAGCTACAGCTACATGTTGAGTTACTGCTACATGTTTAGCTACTGCTCCATAACTCACCTGCTGGTACGACGCATAGCTAGTGGCTTGCTTGGCGAGGGCTACTGGAGCAGCGAGCACCAAGGGTTGAGCTACTGCTACAGGTTGAGCTACTGCTACATGTTGAGTTACTGCTACATGTTTAGCTACTGCTCCATAACTCACCTGGAACGACGCATAGCTAGTGGCTTGCTTGGCGAGGGCTACTGGAGCAGCGTGCACCACGGGTTGAGCTACTGCTACAAGTTGAGCTACTGCTACATGTTGAGCTACTGCTACATGTTGAGCTACTGCTCTATAACTCACCTGCTGGAACGACGCATAGCTAGTGGCTTGTTTGGCGAGGGCTACTGGAGCAGCATGCACCACGGGTTGAGCTACTGCTACAGGTTGAGCTACTGCTACATGTTGAGCTACTGCTACGGGTTGAGCTACTGCCACAGTTGGTTGTTGCACGTAGCTAACTTGCTGTAATTAACAAAACGATATTATTTCATGTTTACTTTACATTTTCATCATCATCATCATCATTTCAGCTGAAAGACGTCCACTGTTGGTTCATAGATGTCCCCCAAGTGACATCAAAACGATCGGTCCCGTGCGTTTTGCATCCATCGGATTCCCACGATCCTCACCAGGTCATCGGTCCACCTTATGGGGCCGACCAACGCTGCTTCTTTCGGTACGTGGTACCCACTCCAGGTCCTTTTGTCCCCAACGATCATCTGTTTTGCGAGCAATGTGCCCTGGTCACTGCCACTTAAGTTTGCGATTCTTCAGGCTATGACAGTAACCTTGGTTCTCCTACGGATATCTTCATTTTTGATGGGATCACTCAAGGAAAGTCTGAGCAATGCCCTTTCCATTGCCCTTTGGGTGATTTTAAGCCTTGATGAGGTCCATTGTAAGCGACCACGTTTCGGGCCATATGTTATTACTGGCAACACGCACTGGTCATAGACTTTCGTCTTGTCTTCATATTTTGGATAGGACTAATTACAAAGCTTTAAGACTTTTATTGCATGTGATTTAAATCTAGTTAATTCGTATTAGTAGGACCCAGTTTGCGTTAATTGCTTTTGGTAGCACAAATGTAATTAAGCACTAAAGTGCTATTCAAAGTCTCTTAGTTTAATTAACTGGTTTTCTATATAATCAGCTTTTTCAGTTCAATTTTACAATAGGGAATGAACAAAAAAAAGAATAGTTACCTAAACAGTTTATCAATAAGTAAACGAAAATAGAATACTAATTGTAAAAAAAATATCAAATAGGTAGATTTAACGCACGCGTCATGCTCGTGAACGGGTGCCGTCAGTTGAGTCTCGTCATTTCTTAGCTGCCATTGGCTTAATAGTTTCTATTTGTTAATTTGTTTTTTTTTATAATTATTATTACTTATCTACATTGTGCTCACTTATTATTAGTGACAAGAAATATGTAACCAAGATTTATGTAGCTCATAATATGATTTAAAAGAGTGTCCATGGAGTTTCTTGCACGTTCTTCTCCATAGAGATCTACGCTTTGGAACGTGCAATTTAGCTTCACTGGTTTTTTTTTTGACTGACCGACATTTTGACAATTTAAAAGTGCCTGTAATTGGTCTATTTGAAATAAACGTTTCTGATTTCTGAATATGACTGTCTCTCTCGCTAAAACGCTGTTTTCTACGGCAGACGTAGGGGCGTCAAGGTCTTTGACATCAAAGACCATGTCGGACTTTTCTCTCATATTAGCAGGTTTGAAGCTTTAGAACTTTGTTGTTGATGAAGATATTTAAAGGTTTTGTGAACTTGTGGACGACGAGCAAGGGGCAGCTCGCCATCGGGCCGTCGAATCAGGACCGAGCGCGTGTCGTCAATGGCGCGTGATGCTCTTCGCGTGCGTCTCAAAGAGATGTCAATAAAACCACAGGGGCCTAATAGGGCCGGTGCCCACTCTTTTGTAAGTGCTCATGTAGGCTTATGTGAAATAAAAATATTTTTATTTTGATTTGATTTGATTAGGACCAAGAGAATGTTTTGAAAGAGATATCGTGGTCCTGAAACGTAAAGGGCAACTGAAGATCACAGGTGAGCTTTAGTCAGTAAAAGTCTGACATCATGGAGGAAGAGATGACATTGGATGATCCCCTACCTCAAAAAAAGGGAGATCTCAGTATATCAGAGACGAGTGCGATCCACTATCAACGGTGGGATCGCAGTTAAGCACTAGTTTAAATAATTAAAAAAAAAGACAGCTTTAGTAGAGGAACACTTACGGCAGGCTGGCTCCAGCCATCAATGATGCCGCCTGGTCTGGCGGATACCACCGACAGGATCGCGAAGAGGATCTGTGAACAATGGTAGAGTTGTGATAAGTATGAGTGATGCTGTAGATATGTGAGTTTGTTCTGAACGCCTGGTACAAGTAATAATAATAATACCTCGAGAACCTCGTACCTCGAAAAAAGAGCCTCGAGCAACAACTGAGGAGACTCTCGTTGGGCAGTTGGATCAGGGGCTTGATCCAGAAAGCTCCTGGACACGGCGCGCATTGTTAGGAGATTCCTCTCTCAGGAGCCCTGATCACTGGTAGCTTGGCGTAAATTTCGGGTCTAGAATACGACCAGGATGCCGGGAACGAATACTCTACTTGGAATGTTTTAGTTAGTAAAAGTTTGACACGCTCTCTCGCTACACCCAGAGCAGGAAAGTTCTCTGATGATTTTCCCCCTCAAAAAAATATCATCATCATTTCAGCCGAAAGACATCCACTATTGGACATAGGCCTCTCCTAAGTGTCGCCACGCTGAACGGTCCTGTGCGTCATCTGTCGGTTAATGGACCACCTTGTAGGAGGCCTACCAACGCTGCGCCTTCCGGAACGCGGTCGTCACTCCAGAACCTTTCGGCCCCAAAGGTCATTTTAAAAAAAAGTCACTCGGACCATAATAAAAAAATCGATTGACACCTCATTCGTCATAATGACATACATCTATTTATCTTTTTTTCCTTTCTAAAGTAATATAAGATTAAAGAAATAAGTTTAATGCGAAGACAAAGCAAGGAAACATTTGAAGAAATACAATTTAGCCTTGTCTTATATTTTCATAGAAAGAAACCTATCAATTTTAATAATGTTCTAAAAGATAATGTTATAATAGTTATTTTTTTTTCAAAGCGTGGCATTTCATCAAATAAATTCTCTCGCTCTGGGTGGGGCGTGAGGAAGTGTCAGACTTTGATCGAATTTTTCCACCCGTTTTCTTTCAGTTGCCCTTTCCGTTCCAGAGCCACGGTAACTCTTTGAAACAATTCCGCAGCTCTCACAGGCTCTATGAGCGTCGGGAATCGCAGAGCGAGCTCTGGTTACCGCAGGCACGGGCTTCCGGACGACGAGCAATAGGCAGCTCGCCATCTGCTCATGCTATAAGGACCGAGTTCAAGTCTTCAACGGCGCGTAGTGTTACACGCGCGTCTCAAAGAGATGTCAGCAAACCGTAGAGCCGATCCGAACAGCGATGCCTGCTAGAGCCATGGGAAAAATATGAAAGAGATACTCGTGGTCTTACAACGCAAAAGGCAACTGAAGGAGCATAGGTTTTAGTCAGTAAAAGTCTGTCACACCCTCTCGCTCCATTCTATAGCGGGAGAAGTCATTAGATGATTTCCCACCTTGATAAAAATAAACCCATTACAAGCTAATATTGGTTACTAGACACGCGGTCTATAATAAATAATACTTTCCTAAAAAGACTCTAGAATACTCAAATTACTTATAAGTTATTTATAAGCCTCATGTAAAACAATCGATTTCCATAAATATCTCAACTAACCTCTTTAAAGCTAGAATCTACAATTGAAATAATTGATGGTTTCTTCCAAGCGCTTCTTACATTATTAACTTTCTTTGTCCATCTATTATTGTCCACATAATTATGTACTTTGTTGACATTTATTAATTATTTGTTTATAAGACGCTTGTGACTTAAGAATCAACCAATTGTTTGTGCTTCAGGATTTTTAGTCTAATTTCAATAATCTATCTATGTGATTTAAAAAAATCAATTGCTGTTCGTTAGTCTCGCTAAAACTCGAGAACGGCTGGACCGGTTTTAATAATCCCATTTTTTTTGTTTTGTTCAATAAAAATAATTGTGGTGGCTGTGAGTTTTTTTTTAAAGTGGGAAATCACCCAATGACCTTCTGCTTTAGGGCGGAACGAGAGGGCATGTCAGAGTTTTACTGACTAAAGCCACGCCTATGTTCCTTATTTGTCTTAAGTTCTAGGTTCAATGAATGGTGGCCGTGGCTAAAACGAATTTTCCGGATGAAATCCAAAGACAAGAAAATTTATAAACGAGTCTCCATAAAATAAAAATAAATCGTAAAAGCGATACTTACAAGGGCCCGCATGGTAGACTGTCACTTTTGAACTAAGAATGTAGAGTGTGCAATTATGATCGCCTGCGCACCTTATATACTCAGACGGAATTTCAGCCCATTCCGAACTAGGTCTGACATCTTTAGTGTATGTACCTAAGTATATACTGACGAGGCTAAGCTTATACATTATTGATAATTACCATAAAGTAGTCTAATTTTTATTAATAGCGTTGATTGAAGGTGGAATTCTTCGCCTTTTTGAGATGATTTGATATATTTATGACAATTTTAAAATGGGATTTCTCTAAATCAGTTAGGTCTTCATAAATGGTGTTTTAGATTTTTTTTGGAGTGTATTTCTTGTGTGTATAGTGTACGAATTCACGTTGTGCTATCAGTAGGGAATTCAAGGAAGTTGCCTCTAAGTAGTCTTTCTTATTTAATAGCTAGCTTTATCCTATGGCTGCGCTGGTGGGTTGTATATATCTTACAGGAGCCGTGTATTATTTCGGCATAAAACACATGAGATTCAATGATATAGTGAGTGTAACTTTTTCTTGAGTACTTATATTTTAAATATTTAATTTATTAAATTGTGTATATATTATATAATTGTTTTGTATCTGCGATTCATTTGGATATCTTTTTTATACTCAACTTTTTTACTTTCTCTTTTATTGCACCTGCCACTATTTTTCTCTGCATCACCCAAAGGTTGACTGGTAGAAAATGCCTAAGGCATTAAGTCTCTGTACCTTTATGTGAATGAAGTGTTAAATAAATATACCGTCAATTAGCTTCTTCCGTTCTGGATGAAGCCTTTATTGACTAAACAAATCCACTTGGGTTACTTCATTTCCTTTTTGCTATTCAGGGCCTTGGTAGCTTTCTCTGCCTGAAAGAGTTTTCGCACTCTGCCCCCTTAGCCAAGTTACAACCGTTTCGTGTCAAATTCCGTTCTCCAGTCGATAAGGCCTCGGTGTCAGCAATTGTAAAAAACGATAAGTTGGTAGCCATGTTGACGCTCCTGAGTCGGCCGCTCGTTCTACAATGCCGTTCTATAATAACAAAGGATGTAGCGTTGAACATTGTAGAAACGGTAACAATTCATGCTATAATTTTGAACGATGTGAACTTGGCTACGAATTTTCAATTCGTTTGTTCTGACTCATGTCAGACTGATGTCATTCCCAAACATTTGGTTAGCTTTCGATTAGCGTTAACGATTACAGATTATCAACTTGGCTAGGGGTGCTGAAATTACTTCCGGACCATCAGTTTTACCTTTTCGTAATATTAGTTTAGATTTCACAATGATTAGACTGGCCTAGTGGTTAGTGGCCCTGACTGCTATACCGGAATACCGGAGGTCGTGGGTTTGTTTCCCACAAATGGACAAATGTTTGTGTGATGAGCACAATCATTTGTTCTGTGTCTGGGTGTAATTTATCTATATGTACCTATGTATTTAGCAAAATATATGTATGTTTATCAGTTGTCTAGCACTCATAACACAAGCTTTGCTTAGCTTGGGACTAGACGGCGTTGTGTGATAGTTGTGGAATATTACTATTAGATTTGCCTAGATTAATTTATTCTGAAAAAACAGGTAGGTACATATATGATTTATGCTTTATGAACTTTACAAAAGAAAAAATTTAATAAACATGGCCAGTTGTACTTGTTGGTCTACGAATCGATATAATATTCATGTGTTGTGTAACATTGTTTTACGTTTTCTATTGATGTTCAATATGAAATTCATCAAGGCAGACGAAGGGCGCCTTTCTTTTTTCAAGGCGTCCTTTGACTGCCTTTGGGTCTAGTGAAATGAATAATGATGGGATTTTTCATGAGCATATACGTACCTATAAGTTGGATTGCAACTGACCATAGCATGTAGGTTTGAGATCTAATTGTACCTTTTTTGTTTGTTAATGGAGGAGAAGAATACGCGAATGGGTACAAACTTACAAAACTTAATTCCACCAAGCCTGTTCCATCATCTGACCACCAGACGTACGGCAATGCGCCACCGATACATGGTGGACATCCCACCAGTAAAAGTATGGCACGCCCTTTTGCACCACCCTATAGCGGAAGATTTCTTTACATGATTTCCCACCTCCAAAAAAAACCATAGGCACTAAAGTTCTGGGAACACATTTATAGTGCGTACAGCTAAGGATTGGAACTCCCTTCCGGTGTCTGTATTCCTCATTGCTACAACCTAGGGGTCTTTAAGGCAAGAGTAAATAAGTTACTTCTAGGCAAGCGCGCTTCATCGTCGATCACATTATCGCTTACCATCTCTGATGAGTGATATAGTGGTAATTCATAGTGTAATGCGTATTACATTATACATACAGGTGATATTTTAATCAGTACTTTTGCAATTTTCAATTTGCTACAAATATCGTTATCCACCAAATTACAGATAATTCCTTATTTTTACACTTTTAGTCGGCAACGGTTGTCCTCTGTACCAGGAACGACCCTGAGCTGGAGTTGCCACTCACTTGGTTCATTCAGGCTGTGTGTATATGTTCCCTATTAGTTAATAGGGAATAATACATTCTAGGCAAGCGTGCTCCATCTTCGGCCACATCATCGCTTACCATCAGGTGAGATAGTGGTCAAACGCGAGCCTATCAATAATAATAATAAAAAAAAATATATATATATATGAAAAAAATATTAGTTATCTAACCAGTTTAATAATAAAAACAGAAAAATAGAATATTAACATTGAAAACAATATCAAAATCGACAGAAAAGCAAACAAGGTATAAATTAAAAATAAATTTATCTGTCTCTCTCTCGTCAAAACGCTGTCTTCTATGGTGACCGTACGGGTGTAATGAACTTTGACGTCCTAGACCACGTCGGACTTTTCTTTCTTATTAGTAGCTTTGAAACTTAGTTTTGACTAAGACACTCGTATTTTAAAAATAATTCCAGGACAAATGTTTGTGTGATGAGCATGATCATTTGTTCAGTGTCTGGGTGTAATTTATCTATAATAAGTGTGTATTTAGAAATATATAATTATGTTTATCAGTTGTCTAGTACTCATAACACAAGTTCTGCTTAGATTGTGACTAGACGGCGTTGTGTGATAGTTGTGGCTGATCGGTAATTAACCGCACCGAGCCTAGTCGTCAATAGCGCGTTGAGATCCTCGCGCTCCTCAAAGAGATGTCAGCAAACCGTAGGGGCCCAGCAGGGCCGATGCCCGCTAGCTAGAACCGCGGAGAATTTCTGAAAGGGAAACCCGTAGTCCTAGGACGTAAAGAGTAATTGAAGGATACAGGTGTGGTTTTAGTCAGTAAAAGTCTGACACGCCCTCGCGCTGCGAGAAGTCATTTGGATGATTTCCCACCTTAAAAAAAAAAAGTACTCATAACACAAGTTCTGCTTAGCTTGGGACTAGACGGCGTTGTATGATAGTTGTGGATTATTATTATTACTTATTTACATAAAACAATGGCATGCATATTCTCTATACATGAACAAACTTGTATTTAAATTTATTAATATTAGATACTAGAATCAATCTATCAATTCAATTAACAACATGACAATGTTAACAACATAGTTCAAAATCCTGACGATGTCCTATTGATAAGAATTTAGTTGTACAAGTTAATATACCGATTTATATTAATTTATGAAGTTCTCATCGAATATTGATAAAGCCATTACATATTTTCATACCAATAAAAAGTGATAAATGGTGAATTAAATGATAAATAAATTATCACTAAATGCGAATACAAATAATAAATAATGTATGATTGAAACTGATCTTGGGTGTAGCCTAGTTGGGAAGCTATGTATGTATCATTAAAAAAAGAATCCGGACAAGTTACGGGGCAGTCACTTTAAAAAAAAATTCTGCGATCCTTACCGTATCGGTCATTAGACCATTAGGCGAATATAACTTTTATAGATCCTTGCTTTGGTCATACTGTATAAGTTTTAAATGTCATATGTTGAAAAAAAAAAAAAAAACGTGTTGTGATGGCTCGGTGGTGAACTGGTGACCACCCGCCTCTTAAACCTGAGGTTGCGGGTTTTAGACCGGGGAAGTACCTATGTCTAATTTCAATTCTTATGTACTTTTCTAAGTTTTTTTAGGACATTACTGACACCTTGTGCCTCAGAAAGCATTTTGACAGTCGTCACAGGTTGGGGAAGTCGAAGGAGCACGGGGTTGCCCAGTAACTGGGTTGTGGAGGTTTGATAGGCAGTAGCTTTATGTAAAACACGTATTCAACATGTATTCAATCGCATCTGGTTAGATAAAAAGCTGAATTCAAATTAGTTGGGAAAAGGCTAGAAAGATGATGATGTTGAAAAAAAATACAAGGCTAACATAAAATACAAGGCTAACATAAAATACAAGGCTAACATAAAATACAAAGCTAACCTAAAATACAAGGCTAACATAAAATACAAGGCTAACATAAAATACAAGGCTAACATAAAATACAAGGCTAACATAAAATACAAGGCTAACATAAAATACAAGGCTAACATAAAATACAAGGCTAACATAAAATACAAGGCTAACATAAAATACAAGGCTAACATAAAATACAAGGCTAACATAAAATACAAGGCTAACATAAAATACAAGGCTAACATAAAATACAAGGCTAACATAAAATACAAGGCTAACATAAAATACAAGGCTAACATAAAATACAAAGCTAACATAAAATACAAGGCTAACATAAAATACAAGGCTAACATAAAATACAAGGCTAACATAAAATACAAGGCTAACATAAAATACAAAGCTAACTTAAAATACAAGGCTAACATAAAATAAAAAGCTAACCTAAAATGCAAGGCTAACATAAAATACAAGGCTAACCTAAAATACAAGGCTAACATAAAATACAAGGCTAACCTAAAATGCAAGGCTAACATAAAATACAAGGCTAACATAAAATACAAGTTTAACATAAAATACAAGGATAACATAAAATCTTGAAGCTTTTGACGAATCTAAAGTAATTGAATTAATTTACTTCCAGACAATGCATAGCTTAAGTCGCTGCGTGAGTCTTGAAACATGACAATTTGCACAATAATTCCTTATGTAACAAAGGTGCTCACTTATATTGATAACACACGTCACCATGTCTACTGAAGTCGTCGGCAACCTGTCTGTAAAACCTACATACCCGCAGGTCAGTAACCGCAGAATCAAACGCGTTATGGACAATACTCCGATCAATATTGTTAATGAGGTCGACCCTATCTAGCATCTTTACTTGTTAAGTAATTGGACTGTTACGAATATGTATCCCTCTCTATGTTCGGTATCTCTCCCTCTGTGCGACTACCGCCAGCAGAATGTATTCTCCTGTCTATATAAGATAAAAGACGATCACTGTCCTGTTTCTCTAAGGGCGCTTTCAAATTAGCCGCAAAGTGCCGCACGACGGCAGCACGACTGCAGCGCTGCCGACGCGCTGCTTTGTTATTTCATATAAATAATACTCGTGGCCGCAGCATGGATGTAGTGTAGCAGTCGCTCTACCGTCGCACGGCACTTTGAGACTAATTTGAAGGCGCCCTAATAATTCGGGGATTCACTAGACTGACATGTCCACGGGATTTTTGTACGGGCATGTCGCCATAATACACTACACAGACTCATCAGTTTGTTATTAAGATCAAATGTTACACTAAGCTCTTAGGCTACATGCATGGCCTCAACTGCGTAAAGTAAGATCCGGCTGCAGATAACTGCATGCAACCTGCACGCGCAGTCGAGATATTCAACTTATTCGCTACTGCACTTGATTACTGCGATACAGTCCATCTGATGACAGCCTAACGTGAATGTCCCATTTGCTATCACCATCATTTCAGCCGAAAGCTGTCCACTGTTGGACATAGGCCTCTCCCACACTTTTCCGCAACGATCAGTCCTGTGCATTGTTTTGGATTCCCGTGACCCTCACCTGGTAATTACCAGATTGATAATTAAAATAGATAAACTAGGCTTACCTTGTGAGTGTCCTTTTAACGCTGTATCTTCTGGTACGCGGTCACTACCCCAGAACCTTTTAGCACTATAGATCACTGTTCTGCGACGAATGTGCCCTGCTCATTGTCACTTCAGCACTTAAGTTTGGCGATTCTTTGGGTTATATTGGTAAACTTGGTTCTACTTTTTTTTTCGGTGGGAAAATCATCCAATGACATCTCTCGCACAGTCTGACACTATCTCCCGCTCCGTCTTGGGCGGAGCGGGAGATAGTGTCAGACTTTTACTGACTAAAAACCCACTCCTGTTCCTTCGTTGCCTTTCATACCAGGGTCGAGTCTTCCTTTCAGAATCAGACCCTTGGCCCCAGTAAGCTTCGACCCTGCTGGGGCCCTACGTTTGTTGACATCTCCTTGAGGCACGCGTGTAAGAGGCGAGCTACCCATTGCTCGCCGTCCGCAAGCCCCCGCCTATGGTGGCCGGAAATCGGGATCGGAATCGGCTGGGGCGTGAGGGCCATTGCCTAGCGCGCGCTTGTCGCGGCAGCGGAGTTTCACCCCAGCGATGCATCTCCATGCGCAAATCGTGCATGCTTCCGCAGCGCAGGCGCCCACATCGGCGCCCCATAAAGGGCCATGGACCGAAGGATGCCTGCGTAGAGCCTCCAGCAGGAGGCGTCTGGACCTCCTAGGTTGGGCAGGAGTCGCTTGAGGGCAGCCCCAGTCCGATTCAGTTTGGGAGCCAGACGTCGGAAGTGCTCGTCGAAATTCCAACGGCTGTCGAGAACGAGTCCCAGGTACTTCATCGTCGACCCGTCGCCGATGTGAACTCCTCCTACCGTTAGTTGGGAACCCGGTGGTGGCACGGTCCGAGGGTCGTCAAAGCATATGGCCTCGGACTTGTGCATTGGCACCGTGAGTCCCAACTGCTGGATCCTTTCCACGACTGTAGCAAACCCCACGTGTCGCTAGTTCAACCGCCGCCTGGTACGAATCTCCCTGCGCCAGGACCAGCATGTCGTCTCCGTAGCAGACCACGCTGACCTCGTCAGGTAGGTAGCCGTGCAGCACGTAGTCGTACCCGACGTTCCACGAGGGCGGTCCTAGTACCGATCCCTGCGGAACACCGCACGACATTGCTCGCCGTTAAACTTGGTTCTACTGCAGATACCTTCGTTCCTCATTCCATCAAGGGAACCCACATTTCGGTTCACCAGCTACCATGACGATGTGACCACTAGCTAAGTAGTTGACCTAGAGCTTTAGATAAAGTGACATTACTGTATACTAATATACATTTACTACGATTATTACTACGATTGTTTAAAAGTTCAACTTATGAGGTATTGACATTTGCAACATTTGACGGTTGACGGAAAAGGGATTAAAATGTGCAAAGTCACACTTGTTCTGTATTCTATAAACGTATCTTTCATCAATGTTAATAGGAGATTTCTTTCTAAATAGCAGAGAGCTGTCGTAATTGCCCAATAGGCCATTAGCAAGGCAATCTTTGTTTGTAATGATATGTGATATGATTTTCTTCACCTCTCCTAACCAAACTTCAACATCATTGAGTTGCGGATGGGTTGGTTAGCATAGCATAGCATAATCAGCCTTTTAATCTCTCCACTGCTGGAACTCAGGCCTCCTCTCTCTAAGAGAGGGAATGGGCCGTAATCCATCACGCAGGCGGATTGGTGAATGTCACATGTCTTCGAATTTTTGGTTCTAGGACGTGCCGGTTTCCTCACGATGTTTTCCTTCATCGTTTTGAGAGCAGTGGTGATGAAATAAATTACACAAAGTAGTGTCAGGTGGCTGGGTTTGAACTCGCGACCAACTCGTAAGTCGGGGCCGATACCACTCGGCCACCACTGTTCTAATGGGTTGGTTGGGATGGGTTGGTTAACCAGCCGGTATTTGAACTGTACTCATATTTTATAATGAGTAGACGCACGACAACTTTTTAAATAAGGTAGTCGATCCCACTTCAAGTTTAATTAATACTGACGTAGCATCTCCAGACGAGGATGACCCAAGTGACTCATCCTTATTTAACTTGCCAATAAGATTCATTCAAGATTACCTCCACATAAGACTGGTTTCCGTTGGCGCATTCATAGAGACAGATGATCTCCAAGCTTTGGACACAGGTATGGAACTTATGCGGGTGTGTCAAATACTGACCGGGAATACAAGATGTATTGAGAGGATTTTTATAAAAAAAGAATGTCAAATTGTTTTTGGCCAGTTTTAGCCTCAACTAGATAAAATAAACAATTGTAGAGTCTATGGGTTGCCCGAAAGGGAACCCTGGAATGCAAGGCAAAAAAGGAATATAGGAGCAGGTTTTAGTCGGTAAAAGTCCGACACGCCTTCTTGCTCCGCCCTAGAATGAGAGAAGTCATTAAATGATTTTCCACCTAAAAAAAAAGGAATTTGAGAGTGATATTACACCTAAGTTCATTCCTTTCATTATACAGTCACCTCTATTGAAGTTTAGACTTTTCGAAGATCCTACTTTGTGTTAGATACAGATAAATCGTGTCTTTACTTAACGTGCAATTTAGCTGCACTTTTTTTTTCTTTTGACTGACCGACATTTTGACAATTCAAAAATGCCTGTAATTGGTCTATTTGAAATAAACGTTTCTGATTTCTGATTTATAATTTCTGCTACGAAGAACTTTAGGTTGTTTGTTACTTTTCTTAGTTAGTTAATAATCATAGCATTAATTGGAGTTAGTCAAGTAATTAGAGCTACTTAAATATGTAAATAATGCGTATGCTTGCGAGTTAAACAATTTTTTCTTTTCATTATACATATAATTGATAAGGAAAAGAAAATTTTGTTGAAAGGAACTAAAATAAATATATGAAATTAAAGAAAGAAGAACCAGAAAGACGAATTGTATAATATTATTTAGAATTCTTCTTAATATAAGTTAGTGAGTACAGTATTGGACTAGAATTGATTTAAATAAACCCTAATTAGTTCGGAAAAGCAGAAATGATGGTGAAATGGTAATACCTAGATTAAACTAATAACGCACTGGATCCTGACATTTCTATACCTTGATAAATTAACTTGTATGTGGAGCAGGCTTCCGGCGCTATCCGTCCAAACAGCAGCTGATCTGGGTACGCGACCGGAGTTAGGACATCGCACACCTATCGATCTTGTTCTAGGCAATGGGTCGAGTATGGAATAAGAAATGTGTGGAGTCGAATTTGTGCGAATGAAGATATTTTTGAAGAGTATGGAGTTCATTTCTATTCAGAAGTTTAGATCGATTATTGTGGTGTTCATAATGAAATTTTTTTGCTTTGTTTTGGTTGGATAATCATCTAATAAATATTTTTTTGCTTTGATTTAGGTGGATAATTATCTAATAAATCCTCCTACTCTAATACTCACCCGTCTTCCTTAGTTACGTTCATTATACGTACAGCAAAGGAGTGGAATTCCCTGTCGGAGTCCGTTATAGCTGCAACCTAATAATGACTATTACAGTATTACTGATAGCCTTTACTTACAGTCATACTTCATGACATACAGCTGTGACTACAACTTATATTTACTAATCTACAGATTCCTTAAGAAAGTTTTATTGGGATTGATTCTTTCTTTCTTTTCTTATTTTGTGTTGTTGCTTTTGGCTTATCTATGCCAAATAAAATATTATTTATTTCTAATCTACTCCACAGATTTTCTTGTCATCATCTACAAACTAACAGCGCTATGTATCAACCTATCAACAGTAATTGGTCCAAGTTTTGAACTCGTCTGCGCAAGAGTCGACAAACGTATTCCAGTCAGGCGTCCTTAGATCTCAGGCTCATAACTATGTAGTCGATCTGTGCTCTGATTCTTAAAAAATATAATATTTCTTGTGATATCTTTAGACTGTTTTTTTGTTTATCTGTTATAAGAAGAAAATCTTTGAGTGTATTTATCTCTTTACGAAAAACCTTTCACTGATTGTAAATTACCTACTGGAATTATGAAGGGTTCGTCTCAGATAGGCTATTTTTTACGGTGGGATATCATCAAATGAATCCTTCTGTGATAGGTGGAGCGAGAGAGAGTATCAGACTGTTACTCACCTGTTCCTTTAATTGAAAGAAAAAAAGAAAGAAAAAAAGAGAGCAATAAAGAAAGAAAGAAAGAAATAAAGAAAGAAAGAAAGAAAGAAAGAAAGAAAGAAAGAAAGAAAGAAAGAATATCCCTTGGCATTGCAGGGCCACTGTATCCCTTTCAAACAATCCCGAAGTCGTTTGGGTAGGATACTAGAACAAATTCAATCGCGGGAAAAAGTGTATCCCACTAATATTATCTATAATGGCGAAAGTTTGTATGTGTATGTTTTTTAATCCTTCACAATCAAACGACAGAAAGGATTTGCCTAAAATTTGGCTCACGGATAGAAATTGTCTTAGAATATAATAAACGATATTTTATATCCCGGGAGTATGTTCTCATGGGATAATTTTCAATTATTACATGGGTAGAGCCGCTGTTAGAAACTAGAAATATTAGAGACGTTCCAGATAGTTCGCTACGGCTCGACGAAGTATCAGTATATATGTATGTGAGAATTCTACGCTTTTTCCCCGAGTTTTTGTCGTGATTCAGATTCTATTGGATTTATCAGCAGTTCAATAAAAACTATAAAATTCTATGTCGTTGAAATAGAGCTTTTGAAATTGTTTTATAAATATTTGTACGTGAGGAATATAGAAATTGTAGTTGATATTGTAGAAGCTATTCGTGTCAGTCGGTGAACTCGTATGTAGTTGATAGTTGACGATGTGAAAATATTTGAACGGACTTTATCAGTCACACGATCTGTTGCTTCATTCGTGACATAATCAAACAAATGATTTTATTAATCGGCGTGTCTATGTTCTTTTTTTTTTAATAAGTAGGCTAGAGCAAATGGGCTGCTAATAAACTATCTCACTCACCATCAACGATTACATTATCGATTACA
Organism: Mythimna pallens; assembly: GCA_961205895.1. Taxonomy (NCBI): domain Eukaryota; kingdom Metazoa; phylum Arthropoda; class Insecta; order Lepidoptera; family Noctuidae; genus Mythimna; species Mythimna pallens. The sequence goes on from OY540837.1 coordinate 19,992,054, forward strand.
CAATGATTACACCAGGTGGGATCGCAGTAGTTTAAATTATTTAAAAAAAACATATTATCATCTGGTATTGGCATCTTTTTATTTATTATATATATATACTTTATTGCATACCAAACTTATAAATATACAAATTGAAACCTTATAAAACACAAAAAAAAACATGCAATTGGCCTGGACACAAAATGGGGTTGCACTTGGTGCAAATACAAAAGTAAATAAAACTTGATAGATACTTAATACTAAAACAGATACACATATACATACATACAAAATATATAAGCAAGAGAATAAGTAATGATCCTTCGCAAGCATTTTAAATACAGGCAGTGTTTGCGCACGTTTTATTACCACAGGCAATGCATTCCGTAAACGAGCGGCCTGGACAGTAAAATACTTATCCAGGAAACTAGTCGAATGCATTGGCATTTTAAGTTATCTGATGACCCAAAAACTTTCATGTTTTTTTTTTTTTTTTTTTTTTTAAGGTGGGAAATCATCTAATGACAAATCTCGCTCTTGGGTGGAGCGAGAGATAGTGTCAGACTTTTACTGACTAAAAACCCACTCCTGTTCCCTCTTTGCCTTCATCCCGGGACCCCGGGCTTCGCTTTCACACTACCCGTGGCCCCAGTAGGCTTCGACCCTGCCGGGCCCCTACGATTTGCTGACATCACCCTGAGGCGCGCGTGGAACAATACGCGCCGTCGACGGCTTGGGCTCGGTCCGGACAGTTACCGGACGGTCGGACGGCGAGCCACCCATTGCTCGCCGTCCGCAAGCCTGCGCCTACGGTGGCCGGAAATCGGGATCGGAATCCCGGCGGCGGTTGGGGCGTGAGGACCGTTGCTGTTGCCTCACGCGATCGGCCGCCTCCTTTGCTAGCATTACTGCTTCGCAGAAGGAGGCGACCGCCTGCCACTCCTCCTCACTCCGGACCATGGCCTGTACCAATGCCCGGCGCGAGAGATCACTGCCGCCGATCGCCCCCACGAGGACACGGCGTTGCTCTGCCCAAGCGGGGCACACCTCCACCGTATGCTCCACCGTGTCCTCCGGGCGTTCCACACAGTGGCGACACCCGGGCGTGTCTTCCGCACGAATTCGGTGCAGGAACCTCCCGAACTTACCATGTCCGGTGAGGATCTGCGTCATGCGGTAGGTAAGGACGCCATGTGGTCTCTCCAGCCATTCCTCAAAGAGGGGAATTACCGCCATAATTGTGGCGTGCCCAGCACTGGGTTGCGATAGTCGCTGTCGCCATTCCACCATGATATCCCGCCGGAGTTCTTCCCGCCATGCCGCAACTTGGCGCGGCAGCGGAGTTTCGCCCCGGCGTTGCATCTCCACGCGCAGATCGTGCATGCGTGCAAGGACTGTTGCCTCCAGATACCATGGTGGCTGGCCAGCAAGGAGGCTCGCCGCTTCGCGAGAAACCGTGCGATATCCCCGCACCATTCGGATGGCCATGACCCTCTGGCATGCGTTCAGCTTGGCCGCCGGTCGTTTTCGCAGCGACGGCGCCCATACCGGCGCCCCATAAAGGGCCATGGACCTAACGATTCCTGCGTAGAGCCTCCGGCAGGAGGCGTCTGGACCCCCTAGGTTAGGCAGAAGCCGCTTAAGGGCAGCCCCATTCCGATCCAGTTTGGGAGCCAGACGTCGGAAGTGCTCTTCGAAATTCCATCGGCTGTCGAGGACGAGTCCCAGGTACTTCATCGTCGACCCGACGCCGATATGAACTCCTCCTACCGTTATTTGGGAACCCGGTGGTGGCGCATTCCGAGGGCCGTGAAAGCACATGGCCTCTGACTTGTGCAGTGCCACCTCGAGTCCCAACTGCTGGATCCTCTCCACGACTATCGCAACCCCGCGTGTCGCTAGTTCGACCGCCGCCTGGTACGACTCTCCCTGTGCCAGAACCAGCGTGTCGTCCGCGTAACAGACGACGCTAACCCCATCAGGGAGGTCGCCGCGCAGCACGCAGTCGTACCCGATGTTCCACAAGGGCGGTCCTAGTACCGATCCCTGCGGAACACCGCACGACATCTCTCGCCGTTTCCACTCTCCCTGGTGACCGGGGTAGATGATGAACCTGTCCGTCAGGTAGGCCTCGATCACACGACAGAGGTAGTCGGGCACCCGGTGATACCTGAGTGCCCTCCTAATGCTACTCCAGGGCAGGGAATTGAAGGCGTTGGCGATATCCAAAGACACCGCCAAGACACACCTGCCCCGGGATACCGCATCCCCCGTCGTGAGGGCTCGCACGCGCATGATAGCGTCCACCGTGGAGCGTCCCCTGCGAAAGCCGAACTGGCCGTCCGCCAGATCCGGCCCCACCCGTGCTAGGTGCGCGACGAGGCGGTCTGCAATAACTCTTTCAAAGAGCTTGCCCACCTCGTCGAGCAGCACGATGGGCCGGTACGCAGACGGTGAGTCCGCAGGGCGCCCCTGCTTTGCGATGAGGACCAGTTTCCCCGTCTTCCAGCGAAGTGGGAACTGGCCCCTCTCCAAGCATGCGCTTAAGAGCCCCCTTAGTCGAGGCCCGAGTTCCTCCATGGCCAGGACCCAGGCTTTTCCAGGCAAGCCGTCGGGTCCCGGGGCGGTATTCTTGGCATTCAGCCTTCGTACCGCCACACTCATCTCTACCTCGGTCACCTCTGGAACATTGTCGTCGCCGTCGCCGTCGTGGCCCACGTCGGACACCGCAGGTGGCGGAGCCATGGGCGGGGGAGAGTGTTCTCCTCGCGCGGGGAACAGAGCGCTCACCACGCCCTCCACAAGCTGGGGCCGGAGACTCTGCGTCAGCGGGGGAGCCCAAGGGCGGAGCTTGTCTCGCACCAACTTGTAGGGGCGTCCCCATGGGTCTCCGTTTAGAGTCCCCAGCCACACGTTGCGGGCCTCCAACTTGGCCCGCTTTATCTCCGCTCGGAGGGTGCGCTTCGCCGCTCTGTATCCCTCGTACAGCTCCGCCTCTCTAGCCTCTGCATCCGGCGGGCGGATGCGGCGCCTGCGATGTCTGGCGTACCGGCGCCGCGCGGTATTGCACGCACTACGCAGCGCAGCAATCTCCGGCGACCACCAGTACACCTGGCGCCGAGCACGTTCTTGCCGGACTCGGGGCATTGCCACGTCGCAGATTTGTGTCATGGCCTCCCGGAGCCACTCTGCCTCGACGTCGATGTCGACAGGCCTGTCCGGTGCTTGCACCCAGGCCTGTACCATCGCGGCTTCCAGGAGAAGCTCCCGGTCCAGCTGCTTCAGCGCCCACCGTGGACCACACGGGGTCTGTTGGACCGGCGCGGTCGGGGTCTGGGTGGAGACGTCAAACCGGATGTAGCGGTGGTCTGAGAACGTCTCCACCCCCTCCATGACGCGCCAGTCGACGACACGCTGCGACAAAGCGGGGCTGGCAAACGAAATGTCCACCACTGACTCGCCCCGCATCCGCACACACGTGGGGACAGAACCCCGGTTTAGGACGACCAGGCCTGTCTCCAGTGCCCAGTCCTCCACCATCCGACCCCGCTGGTTCGTGAACCGGGAACCCCAAGCCAAGTTCTTGGCATTGAAGTCCCCGCAAACGACCACGGGGAGGGATCCAAACCCAGCGACGACGGCGTTCAACTCGATAAGGGAGTTGTGGAGTTCGGCGAGAGTTTTATTCGGGGAGAGGTACACCCCGACCACAGCCATCTCCCCGAACCGCGCTGCCACGCAACCCCGTCCTCTCTTGATACCCTCGAGGGACGGGGTACCAGCGGCGGCCGATGAAATTAAGGTCACCGAGCCGTTCAGGTCCTGCACCCAGTCAGCCCTGGGTAGGACATGGTACGGCTCGGAGACAACGGCGATGTTGATCGACCACTGCGCCATGCTCTGGAGCAACAGATCCTGAGCGGAAGAGCAGTGGTTGATGTTCGCCTGGAGGAGACGTAATGGAGCCATTATTGGCAGTCCATTATAGTCTCCTCCCGAGCCCCCTGTGAGGGCACAGCTGCGGCGGTTGCAGCGGCGGCGTCTGTGGAAGCGATAGCGGTGGTGGCTAACTTGGCGGCCGCAGCAGTGAGAACATCTGCTGGAATGGGCCTCGGGGCCTTGCCCTTGGCCTTGGTGGGGGGATCGCATGACCTGCCCCCAGCCCGGTGATCAGCCGGCTTGCCTGCCGCCGCACATGCGTAGCAATGCGGCGCTGCACTGCAAGTGACGGCCTTGTGACCGGGCTGACCGCACTGAAAGCAGCGGTCACTGCGATCAACCTCCGCTGCGCAATAGGCCCCCACGTGGTGTCCCACGTGGCAGCGATAACACCGCAGAGGTCTGGGCTCCAGCAGTTTTACCCGCGCGGAGACCCAGCCCACCAAAAGCCGTCGGCCCTCCTCGGTGATTTTCTTGGCCGCCGACACGGGGCAACTCACCGTCACTGCCCCCATGCCCGTGCTATCAGCACGGATGGGGCCCGCCCGGACCTGGTCGGTAAAGCACCCTCCCGTCTTGACGACGGCGGCCACAACCTCATCCACCGTCACGGAGTCGTCCAGGCCCATAATGCGCATGTCAACGCACTTTGTGGGCCTGGACACTCGGGCCTCCTCCGCATCTAAGGACGCCCTGATTTTGTCGGCCAGGGCGTCTGCGGTGGGGCCGCTGTTCGCCCCGGGGACCTCCAACATAAGGGCCCCGGTCGCGGTATGCCGCATCCGGAAGCCCCCGGCGATACCAAGCTCGGTAAGATCCACCGCCTGCCTCGCTTTAGTGATGACCTTGCCGTAGGTCACGCCCTTCTTTTCCGCAGCCGGCTGTAGCGTGATAACTACAGCTGCGGATGCCGGGGCGCGAAGCCTAGCCGCAAGGGCCCTCATATGACGCTGCCGCTGCCTTTTCCGCTTCTTGGCCGCCCTTGCCACTTTACCCGCCCTTTTCTTCTCACCGACGACTTGCCACTCGGCGTCGGCCGGAGATTCTGAAGGTTGGGGTAGCGGGGGTGGACGGCGCACTGCCGTGGCAGAAGATTTTGCCCCCTTAGCAGCCTTGCCTTTTCTAGGAGGGGCAGGCTTTTCCTGCTGCTGCTTAGCCGCCGGGGCTGGCCTCGTGGGCTCTGACACCATCGTGGGCCCGCGTTTGGTTTGCCCCGACGGGCCCGGCTTAGGCGCAGCAGCTGTGACTACGGCGGCGGCGGCGTACGATGCCACCTTCCGTTGGCCGGAGGCCGCGAGTGGTGGGCGCAGCACGATGCCCTCCAGAACGGAGAACTGCTGCTGCACCTGCTGCTGAAACTGCTGCTGCTGCTGCTGCTGTTGCTGCCGGAAGGCAGCCAGCTCTTGCCGCAGCAGGGTCAGCATCTCACTCTCCGGCTGGGGCTGGGGCTGGGACTTGCATTGCCCTTGCTTACGCCCCCCTTTTGGCGCCACCTCGGGATCAGCTCCTCGGAGATCGGCCAGGTCCACCTCGAGCCCCTCAATCCTCTTGTTGAGGGACTTTTTGAGGGTCTCTATGACGGTCTCAAGAGCCTTCGCGATTGAGATCGTGGCTTGGGTTTTGGCCCTCCCCTTGGAGGACTTCTCCCTTTTTTGTGCGACGCTTGTTAAAGCGTCAGCCACGACCTCTGTGAAGTTGGCCACTGCCTCCTTCATGCCGTCTGACTCGCTTCCAGAAGGCTCTGGCTCCAAAGGGCTAGCCCTACCGGTGATCGCCCTGGGATGACGCCCTTCCCTAGCGATTTCTAGAGATTGGGGGGCCGTCTCCTGGGCAGTGAGCCCCCTCCCCTTCCCCGACTTGCGGCCCGCCCCCCGCCTAGCGGTAGATATTTTGCGGGCTGAAACTTCGTCGGAAGACGACCTCTCGCCTTCTCCCGACATGGGGCGCTTTCGGAGGAACTGATCCCTCCTGGACGAGGGTTTTTTAACCTCCATTCTCTCCGAAGTGAGCGAAGATGTGGTATCGGAATCTGATACCGCATATCCACTCACCTCCTTAAGGCCGGAGCTCCTGCCGACCTGTTCTGTACTTGCCGGCGCTACGGACGTGCTAGGAACGGGTCCCAGGGACTCCACGTCGCCGGCAGGTGAGCCACCCTGGCTCAATGCGTCCAAAGAGGACGGTACAGGGTCCGAAGACCCGAGGCGGTAGTTGCCCCCCCCAGAATACGAGGGGCAGCCCGAGCTCTGCTCGGGGAGGGATTCTCCTGCATGCAGGTACCCTCCTGGGGTAGTTATCTTTTTACTACTCGCGCTCATATTGGTGCTGGCCACAGCTTTGCCTTTTTGTCAATGGGGTGGGGTCCCCAATAAACACGTTCGCCATCATGGTCATGTCTGATATGCAGACACATACCAGAGGCGACCCACTCTCCAAAACCACTATCCAAACGCACCAACAGCTGTTGGTGCCGATGCTTCTGGACAGCGCACCCTCCGTGGCGGTCCATCTGGACTCCGCCTTGTGTGTGATCCTCTTGGTCTGGTCTCTCACTTGAGGCCTTCCGGCATGAGTAGCTCTACCGGCATAGCCCTCAAGATCACAGAGACACGCAAGCCCCACCACGACGACAACGTGGGAACACAGTTGGTGGGGAAAAACTTTCATGTGGGAATCGCAAAGAAATTGGTACTATAGTAGACTGTGCATTTAAAACCAATCTTACGTGACAGTGAGCAGGACAAATTGCTCGCAGAATAGATGATCGATAGTTCCTAAATGGTTCTGAAGTGGCGATCGTGTTCTATAAGATATAGTGTTGGAAGACCTTCTACAAGGTGGTCAAAAAAGAGAAGCACAGGATCGGATATTGTGGCGACACTTGGGAGATGTATATGCCAAGCAGTGGACTTTTTTCGGCTGAAACGATAATGATGATGATGATGAACTGTGCCTTTGAAATCCTTCCTTCGGTGTATTTCTGCAAACTTGGGTATAAATCTTACGATCTGCTACAAAAACGTTAGGAGCTAAAAACGGTGTTTTTAATTTAAGTTTGGAAATCCACTGCCTTTATGAATGCTCCAACGGAAGGTCGCCTTATATGGGCGTAATCTTTAATGAATTACACACGATAAGTTACTCTTACAGTGGTGTTAAAAGATAAAACTATTCTTATAGATAAGTTCTACATCTCTATATTTGTATAATACTTAAATAAAGAAATAAAAAAATATATATGACAATACTGTGCTAACGAAAGGGGATCGCAAGAGTTATTTTTTCTTATTAGCTAGCGGACTGGCTAGATAAATATACTTTTAAGGATTTTGCATTTTTAAAATAGGTTTGAAAATTGATAGGAGAAAAGAATTGCCGGTTGTTTTCAGTAGTGAAGTGACTTATGATTGAAATGTTATTTTTTTGGGTTGAAAAAAAATATAAGTTATTATACTGCGACGCCCAGAGTTTGTATTCTTTATATACACGTCCTAGTCTCCAGGCCTTCCAGAGAGAGGCCTCTAGAACACAGCATAGTCAGCCTTTTTATGTTCCCACTGCTGGGACCAAAGACATTAAATATATACTACAAAGCTGGGACTCTAGCCGCCTTTCTAGGAGAGGGAATGGGCCGTAATCCACCACACGGGTACAGTGTGAATTGGTAGATGTCATATGTTTCCTCACGATGTTTTCCATCATCGTTTTGAGAACATTTGTTATAAAGTAAATTACACAAAGTATTGCGCCTGGCTGGTTTTGAACCTGCGACCTACAACTTGTAAGTCGGGGCTGTTTCCATACCACTGCTCCTAGTATAATTACATAAATGGCTAATGTATTAACCACCCTAACTACGTGCATATGTATATGCACAAAAAAAATACAGACAACACTTTTATACGTATACCTTAAAAAGATTTGCGGAAAAAAGTTGGACCAACATTTTATACCTCACAGTAACAGTAGCAATATAATATTATTTCTCTAATTTTATTATGTAGCTATGTCTGATTGCCACATTAGGCGTTTACACACCATTAATTTTACACGAATTACAACACATTCCAGACTGATTACAGGGTGGCCGTCCACTGCTACCTAGGATGTGGACGGAGATTTTTGTCATGTTAGCCACTCGGTTCTTTTACGAGTACCGCAAAGTGTGGTTACTTTAATAATAACCCTATCGCCGTATCTCTACGTTGACGTCGTGGTGGGGCTTGCTTGCTCCAACAAACCCTAGGTCTGTATCGGAGCGTTTGCTTTGCCGTAACATGCCTAGGGTGAGGAGCCAAACTAAGGTAGCTACAATCCGCAGGGCAGTTTTGTGGCGAACTGTTGGGCATTAGCGACCCATTTATTGAGTGTGCAAGTCACCCCCTGCCTTTTTATCGATGGGTATCCGTTTAAGATTCCAAAAACCTATTGTTTTTGTTTTCCATACGTCCTAATAGTTTTTCACCAACCGGGGGTTGTCCTTGCATGCACTGGCATTACGCGTACAGTACAGGGATAATCGTCGGTTGGTATCACGTTCCATTAAAAGTGTCTAAAGGGACTCTGCGACCTGGTTTCGGCTCCTCGTAAGCCTGCCAAAGGTCCAGGACCTCAAAGTTCTGAGATATACTAATATATATAATAATAATATATTTTTTTATTTTAGACAATGTAGCCCACACAACAAATTACAATAAAACAATACAGGCAACAACAACAATTCCCTGATTTGTGTAGGTTGATAGGGCAGAATGGAAGCTATAAACGTTGCCATGTCAACTAACACGGGTTTTTTTTATTGGGTGGGAAAATCATCTTATGACAAATCTCGCTCTTGGGCGAAGCGAGAGATAGTGTCAGATTTTTACTGACTAAAAACCCACTCCTGTTCCTTCTTCGCCATTTTTCCAGGGCCCCGGGGATCACTTTCGCATCACCCATGGCCCCAGTAGGCCTCGACCCTGCTGGGTCCCTACGGTTGCTGACATCTCCTTGAGACGCGCGTGGAACACTACGCGCCGTCGACGACTTGGGCTCGGTCCGGACGGTTACCGGACGATCGGACGGTGAACCACCCATTGCTCGCCGTCCGCAAGCCCGCGCCTACGGTGGCCGGAAATCGGGATCAGAATCCCGGTGGCGGTTGAGGCGTGAGGACCTTTGTCTCACGCGATCGGCCGCCTCCTTTGCTAGCATTACTGCTTCGCATAAGGAGGCAACCACCTGCCACTTTTCCTCGCTCCGGACCATGGCCTATACCAAGGCCCGGCGCGATCGCTGCCGCCGATCGCCCCCATGAGGAAACGGCGATGCTCTGCCCAGGCGGGGCACACCTCTACCGTATGCTCCACTGTGTTCTCCGGGCGGTCTACACAATGGTGGCACCCGGGCGTTTCTTCCGCACGAATCCGGTGCAGGAACCTCCCGAACTTATCATGTCCGGTGCGTGAAACCCGACGACGAAGGATTTCACTTTCACACTACCCGTGGCCCCAGTAGGCTTCGACCCTGCTGGGCCCTTACGACTTGCTGACATCTCCCTGAGATTTGCTGACATCTCCCTGAGAACTGACCCGGGTAACTTTATTCTGTTTTCATATAAAGCATCTTAGCGTTCAAGTGTAAAGCTTAGCTATGGGTTTCTGTGGAATGGTGTCTTTATGTCCCCGTCCGGCAGATATTGTCGGTCTGGTGTTCACTCTCCAAATACGGTCACCGATCACATTTCCGACCGCGTCTTAGACTGACATAGATTTAATTAGGTACTCACATATTGCTGGATATTTGAATTTTAAATGTTTTACCTAAATGTTCGATATCGTGCATTTTTTGTTGTTGTTGTAATGCTGTAGGTATGAATTTGGATTTTGTAGGATTAGTGTGTTAGTGTGTGTTAAAATTGCTGCAAGACGATTAAGTTGTACCTAATGTACAATTTTGCAGATATTAATATTTTGTGTGACGATCTGCCCCCCTAGCCAAGTTACAATCGTACCGTTCGCGCCGAACGGCTCGAGTAGGCCACGCCTCCGAGTCTTTGGTTCTGACGTCATCTCAACGCTCAGTCACGTGGTCAGAACAAAGAAATTGGAGGCGTGGTCTACTCAAGGCGTTCGGCGCGAACAAAAAGATTGTAACTTGGCTAGGGGGGCAGATCATGTTCGTGGGGCAAACTTTACCAGAGATCGCCCTGGACAGTGAGGTTTGGAAAAAGAAAGGGGAGGCCTGTGCCCTGTAAGACATGTAGGACTAGTTTTCTTTTGTATGGATATAAAATATTCATAAGCCTAGACAAATCTATACATATATTAAATCTGTAGAAGTTTTTAGTTGTGCGCGCATCACGAAAAATATATGAAATCGATGTAGATAACATTATAAATATCAAAATTGTGTGCAACTTGATTAGTTTGCTTAGGCTTTGTTTCATCGCAATCGGTTGTCTATATCGAAAGATATACTAATTACTTTCATTGTCTGTTATGTAGTACGAAGTTTATCGAGTCAGCTAGTTCAACTTTTAAGTTTTTTATTGAGAAAATTTGAATTTATTATTAATTTATAATTTTTTAATATAAGGATATTTTGAATTACTTTACTCAATGGTATTCTAGAATTATAAATTTATTTTGACTTTAATATATATATTTTTTAAATTATTTGTAAAATGACTTTTTAAATATTATTTCATGATTATTTGTATGCCAATTTTTCAAAGCAAACATAACGGTATTTTTATTATTTTAACGTCTTTTACATGCTGACAGTTTGTGTATTGAGTAACCGTGGCCTTTTAACACAAAGGGCAACTGAAAGAACACAGGTAGATTTTAGTCAACTAAAAAAAAAAATGTTTTGTAATCATGTTTGAGCAAATAAACGATTATCTAATCTTTCTAGTTCAACTGAAGTTTTGGATTGAGGTTTTTTATTGAAATGAGAATAAGATTACCTACGTCTAACTGACTTTTTCTTTAGGAATATGGTTCAGTTGAAATCGCCCAAAAAATAGATGAAGGTCTATTTTTAAAACAATAAAACTTAAATCCTAATTAGCAACCAACCTAAAAAATTAAATACATAAGGAATACCTAAGGCCACCCCACCCAATAAGTTTGGTGTGGAACGCATAATGAATTGCCCTCATTAATAAGTATGTTCACTGCTCCTTATGGTCAAACTTAGAAGGCGGAGTGTACGTATTAGGTGAATTTTGAATAATCCTAAGCCAAGTGCTGCAATTCTTAATGCATGAGTACAGGGTCGCCGACTCCGTGGGTGCTCGGGGGCTCGAGCACCCTTGAGTAATAAATAGTGGGTGCCGAGCACCCCTGAAAATAGAAAATAGACAAGATACAGATCAGTAATCGCCTTTTAGGTTATGTATAAATTATAATATTTCTTGATAATAAAAACCACTTTTTTTTATAATGGTTTCATTTTATATTTTTATCAAACATAATTAGTAATTAAGTACGCAGTGTGTAAGTAGGATTAATTTATTTGTCGGTCCACAATTCGCCACTTTTTCAAGTCATCAAATGAGCATGAGCACCTATGAGGTTTTCTAAAAGCCGGCGCCCCTGCATGAGTAGTATTTGGTGTAATGGGTGGCGTGTGCTAAAAGAATGCTAGTTTTTTATGAATCCTATCCACTTGGTTTTTAGGTTAATATGTCTTAGTGAAACTAGATCCATAAGTTTCCATGTTATGACGTTTGTTTTGTCAGAAATATATATATTTTTTATTGAGTTGGGATAATTATCTTGATATAACTTCTCCCATAGCACTTAATAGAAAAATATTCTTACTGCCATGAGGCTTTGATTTGGTCACATCCCATCGATCAAATTTAGGCTCCTTGTGGGTATCACATGTTCACCTAATTGCGAAAAATGTGGATTAATCGAGGACGTACATCATATTCTGGTGGAGTGTGAGCGGGGCGAACGTCGTAGGAGAAATTTGTTTAGCACTCATATGATTGAAATTGGTATTTGCAATAGTATATTAGCTAAGCCAACGTCAGACGAGGCAAGACTGCTTGGGTTTTATCAAATTTATATTTTAATATAAATTTAATAAAACCCCAAATTTGGCTATCTGCGAATTAACTTTAAGTTGCACATAAGTTTGGCGATTCTTCGTGCTATGTCGGCTATTGAGGCCGAAAGGTTTCGGAGTGGCGACCACGTACCAGAAGACGTAGAGTTGGAAGGCCTCCTACAAGGTGGACCTATAACCTGGTGAGGGTTGCGAGAATCCGATGGATGCGAAACATACAGGACCGTTTATTATGGTGACCCTTGGGGGAGGCTTTTGTCCAACAGTGGACGTCGTGGAGTGGATGATGATGATGAACTTCTCCCGCTTTGAGTAGTGTGTGTGTCAGACTTTTGCGAACTAGCGTTTTTATTTTTCAAGCTAAATACGTAATAAGTTTATGTCTACAGGTTTACGATAAGTTTTTTTCAATATACTTCCATCATCATCATCATTATCATCATTTCAGCCAAAAGACGTCCACTGCTGTGTTTACAGCAGTGGACGTCTTTTGGCCTCCCCCAAGCGTCGCCACAATGAACGGTCCTGTGCGTCTCGCATCCATCGGACTCCCGCAACCGTAGAATATACTTACTCGAAACATACTAGCGCGGAAAAGTTATTACATTAATTTATCGTATTAGGCTGGGCGCAAAGCAACCCCCGAGAGTCGCGAGTCTTTATTACTGTCCTTATATTTTTTTTCCACGTGTCGTGATTATACTCTAAACCATCATGAAACAGTTAGCAAGGTTGATACCATGGCTGACAGCCTACCTAGAAGATACCTATTATATTATACTTAAATATCTTTACTCGTGGAAGCTCCTACAATCAATATACCACAATATATAAAATATGTATATCAAAATATATATATAATAAATGTATATAAAATATCTATATAATATATGTATTATATCTTTATATAATTCTCCCTAGAGAATGTTTATAATTAAAAGCTAGTTAGAAGATTGGGTCATTTCCAGCAAATAAATTGTTTATCTTTCTTTTCTTTCTAATCAACAAAATAAATATGGGTCTTTAGATAGATGGGCGGGTCTGGGTGTCATGTGCATGTGAGTTTACTGTTTGTGACCACACCCACGATACGGGAGTAAATCCTAGTGTGGAAAATCTAGAACTACCAGTCGGTAGCAATAAATAGCGCGGGTAAAATCGCGAGGCTATTCATTTATTTATAGGATGTCTCAGAAATAGTACACTTTTGTAGATCTATGCATAAAAAAATTACAAATAATCATCATCATTATCATTTCAGCCGAATCTCGTCCACTATTGGACATAGACTTCCCTCAAGTGTCGCCACAAAGAACGGTCTTGTGGAATATTCTTCTTGAAATAATATTACTCAAATGTCTTGCTTTGCAGCTCTGGCCCTCTCTAAAGCAATCTTTAACATACATAAAACTCGACTTATAAAGACACCCCGTAGATGAGTAATTGTCAACATAGAAACTAACAACGTTACCCTGCACATATGAAAGTATATGGGTCACGAGTGGTCGATACGCATCAATGATGCATGCCATCGATCAGGCATCGATGTGGTGGCTGATAGACGCTTGACATGCGATGCCCCCCGTCACTTATGCTCCCTGTCAAAGAGCTTATGGGCTTATTAATGTGGAGTTATTAAATTTTATTTGTTAAAAAGTGGAGGTTTAAACTTTTCATTAGAATGTGGAACTTTAAAATTATGAGTATTGGAAAATGCGCTTTAACTGTTTTTGAAAAGGGAAATACGTCCAACGACTTTCCCACTTTAGGGTGGAATGGGACCGCACGTCAGGCTTTTACAGACTAAAACCACCCCTGTATCTTTCAGTTGCCCTTTGCATTCTGGTACAACGTCTTTCCTTTTTTATTCCCTGTTGCCCAAGAGGGCATCGGTTCTGCTGGGCCACTACGGTTTGGTCTTTGAGGAGCGGGTGGAAATACTCGGCCTCGGTCCTTATCGGATGGCTGGACGGTGAGTTAGCCATTGCTCTTCGTCCGCCAACGGTAGCCAGGGATAGCCTTGCAACTCTTGATGCCCGGAGAACTGTTTTGAAATACTGAAGGTTAAGTTAGGCAGCTTTCACTGTTGTTTTGTGTGTTCGTGTGTTTAAGGGGATTAAGGTCAAGTTCATATGTTATTACTAAAAATACCATCTAAGACACTAATCTGCATGACTCTCATATGATTAGATCATTACAAGTTTTTTTTTTTCGGGTGGGAAAATCATCTAATGACATCCCCCGCTCTTGAGCGGATCGGGAGATAGTGTCAGACTTTTACTGACTAACCCACTCCTGTTCCTTCCCTGCCATTTTTCCAGGCCCCGGGGATCACTTTCGCATAACCCATGACCCCAGTAGGCCTCGACCCTGCTGGTCCCCTACGGTTGCCGTCGACGACTTAAGCTCGGTTCGGACGGTTACCCCATTGCTCGCCATCCGTCTGCAAGCCCGCGCCTACATTATTACATGTTTACTGTATGTAACAGTAACCTCTGAGTTTTCTCAGGGTTTCTTCTCAGGATAGTTAGGAAGCAAGGACCGGCCTCGTCTAGTTTATATTAAGTATATATTCTGTCTTACAAAAAAGTCAATTTGATACTAATCGAATCCGTTTCGTGTGTGTTGTCGTGATTTCTGTCGTGAGAATGATGAAAGATGAATACGAGCGATTCGCAATATTAGCCGAGTATTACCTTTTTTGGTGTTTAAATGGTAGAGCATTTTAAGATTTAAAACGTAACCTAGATGTTATTTTCAGCCAAAATGCTGGGAACTTAAGTCTTTTTGAGTTAATAGAATCCGTTATTTATTGGCACTAGTATTATCGTTCTTTTTCTTAACATTTTGTCTGATAGTTTGATCTATGTACTTGCCAATAGTACTTATAGCAAAAAAAAAAAACAAAATCCTGCATCACGCTATTACGTTTCTACGTGCTGCGATTTGAACTTATACAATAGCCCGAACCCATCTTGGCAGTTGCCCAGACCAGACAAAACACCCGTCTGGTTGGACGATCCTCCCTTTTCAAAAGAGATATGTGGGACTCACACTCTGTTCCGCATACCTCTAAAAATTGTTTATTTATGCCTCAGACAATTTATTAAAATAAAAAAATAATGTAATGAAAATTTATGCGTGACAGTCTACTCGTATCACAGCATATACTACTCTGTCAAGAAAGTACCGGGAAAAGATCAATAATACACAAAATGTTTGTTATTCATCCAAATTTATTTTATCACCTTCAAAGTATGCTCCTTCAGAAACGATACACTTACGCCAACGAATAATCCAATCATCAAACCATTTTTTAAATGCTGTTTCCGGAATTGAGTTCAGTTCTCGCCGCGAATTCTTCTTTATGTCTTTATGAAGTGGTAATTTGAGTTTAGGAAAAAGAAAGAAGTCGACTGGAGCCATATCTGGTGAATATGGTGGTTGCTCGATGGTATTTGTTGAGTGTTTCTTAAAAAATTCGTTCACAATGATAGCCTTGTGCGAAGGCGCATTATCGTGGTGCAAAATCCAAGAATTTTCTTTTCACAAATCTGGCCTTTTTCGCTCTCGACATTTGCTCTCTTAAATGCCGCATAACGTTCAAATAATATTCTTTATTTATTAGGTACTGTTTGACGACACAAAGACAAATTGAAATTACCCCAAATAAAATTGATGTTACATAAAATAAATATTTAGTGCATGGTAATTATTGTACATAATCATTTGCCGAATAATATTCGTCGTTGTTCAAAAGAATGTTATTTAGACAGTTATTGGAAAAAAACTATTACAGTGTTAAAAAATATTTAGAAGATAAGTCGCTAATAGCTTGATACATAAAAGTAGACTTTATTCTATCATACCCAACAATGATAAGTAATTATTCAATATTAATGACATGAATTTTATTAATTCAATAGAATTCCAATTTTTATTACAATAATATAGCATAAGCATAAAGCATAATCAGCCTTTTTAATGTTCCCACTGCTGGGACTCAGGCCTTCTCTCTAGGAGAGGGAATGGGCCGTAATCCACCACGCGGGCTTAGTGCGGGTTGGTGAATGTCACATGTCTTAGAATTCTTGGTTCTAGGACATGCCGGTTTCCTCACGATGTTTGCCTTCACCGTTTTGAGAGCAGTGCTGATGAAATAAATTACACAAAGTAATGCGCCTGGTTGGGTTTGAACCCGCAACTTACAACACGTAAGTCGGGGCCGATACCATTCGGCCGCCACTGCTCTTCATCTGTCTTCGTCATTACAATAATATTTATTATTAATATTTTATTAATTGATTCATGTTTAGGTTAATAAATGAGCCTTCATTCGTAAAGAAATATTTGTACGCCATAGTATGGCAGAATATGCTGGAACCAAAATTGTAATATCTATCGTACCATATTCTGACATAAGCATAGCTTAATCAGGATCCTCTCTAGGAGAGGGAATGGGCCGTAATCCACCACGCGGACCCAGTGCGTGTTGGTACTATATTCTGACAAATAAATATTATTGATTGATTGATTCAAAACAATAAATAACACAGCGCTATTATTTTGTTAGGGTCCGAGCACTTATTAATTAAAGATTCGAAATTCAAATTTTACTTGTCTTGTTTCCGAATCTATAATTAACCTAGATATAGTTCAAAACTAGCAGCTGTAATGGTGGCACATCATTAGTTATTTACAATTTCGATTTATCGTCCCACATGATGGTCCAGTTTGAAAGCTTTTAGTTCTAAAAGGTTTACTAATTTCCCCATACCATATCATCGCGCCGGAATACTGCGAAGGGGGAAACCAAGCTGGGTATACATAAATTCTCCTGTAATGGGCAGCGCTATGTTGTTCGAAAGAGCTACCTTGGTCCTTTTGTTTTTTTTTAAGGTGGGTATAACTTGTTTCGCTCTAGGGCGGACCGAGAGGGCGTGTCAGACTTTTACTGACTACTATGTTCCTTCTTTGCCTTGCGTTCCGTTTGCAGGGTTCGGCCCTGCTAGGCCCCTACAGTTTTGCTGACAACTCGCTGAGGCGCCCATGGAACACTACGCATTGTAGACGACTCGGGCTTGGTCCGGACGGTTACTAGACGGAAGGACGGCGAGTTACCGATTGTCCGTTGTCCTCAAGCCCATGCGGCTTAGCCCTGGAACGAAAAGAGGAATTGAAAGAAAACGGTTAACTTTTAGTTGATAAACTATAGTCGACAATGAAAAGCGTGGTGGTGAAAGAAATGACAAAAAGTAAAGTGGGTTTAAAAAAACCAACTGCAATTTAACACAACATACCTTTTTTTTGAGGTGAGAAATCATCAAAAGTCTTCTCCCGATCTAGGTGGAGTGAGAGGGCGTGTCAGACCAGTAAAAGTCTACTAGTAACTAAAACCACACCTGTGTCCAGTTGCCTCTTGCGTGCCACGGTAACTCTTTCAAAAAATCCCGTGGCCCTAGAAGGTATCCGCCCTGCTAGGCCTCTGTGGTTTTGCTGACATCTTTTTGAGGCGTGCGTGGAACACCACGGCAACTCGGGCTTGATTCTTACCGGACGGCGAACTATCAATTGCTCGTCCGGAAGCCCGCGCCTTCGGTTCCCGGGAATTGCTCTGCGACTCTCGACACCTGGGGCTTCTCCTGTGGCGGTGATCGGGGCGTGAGGATGTCTGTTCCCTCACGGTTGCTTCTTCTTCTTCGCTAGCATTACTTCATTACAGAAGGAGGCGAGCGCTTCCCATTGCCTCTCGCTCCGGACCATCGCCTGAATCGAGAAATTACCGCCGCCGATCGCCTCCATGATCTGCAACGCTGTGGTCAAAATACATTCACCAAAGTTACAAACCAATCATAGACTTATAAGAACAATCAATAATTTCGAACAGTTGGAAACTTTACATTACTTGGATTCTATTAACGATACCTATCTTGTTTGTCGCTAGTTTTCCGCACGCTTCATAGAAAATTGATATGGCATAGTAATGTGTCATTTAGTGATTGAAAAGTTCTTAGAATAATCGGATTTGTTTGTCGTCTGGAGGTCAATCAGGTCATTTGAAAACTGTTGTTAAGTTTGTAAAGAATTATTAAGTTCTTTGTCTTTTCGCTTTTTTATGTTTTAGGTTACTTATCGTTTTTGTTTACAATCTGATTAAACTACTAAAGGTTGAATTTGATAGGAAAAGCATTGTATTGTTTCAAATTGCCTCATCGTTTATACCGCGTATATCAAAGGACTGGAACAATTTTCCTGCTGCGGTCTTCCCGTCCGATTATAATTTAGGAGTCTTCACGGCTAGAGTGAATAGGTACTTAATAAACTAGTGCGCCTCATCATCAACGATTACATCACTGCTTACCATCAAGCGGGATATATCATATTAAAAAGTAATTTTGTTCTAGGTAGTTTGTTATTATTTTTTTAATTTTTACGAGATAACTTACGTGATAACATTTATCACGCGACAGTTTTGTAGCGACATCTATTTAGAGCTGCGGGATTCTCGGAAAGAGTTTCTGCGGCCCTGGAACACAAAGGGCTACTGAAGGAACACAGTGGGCTTAAGTCAGTAAAAGTCTGACACTAACCTCGCTCCATTCCGAGCGGGAGGAGACATTTGATGATTTCCCATGTAAATAAAAGCGACATCTATGCTTCGTTTAATACATCATCACATTAGATGCCAGCTACTAGCGCTACTCGCATTACGTTGTACGGTGGGTGTTCGAATGTAATGCTAGTTACTAGATAGTACTAGAAATGATGTAACTCCGCTAGCGTACGTTTAAATTGAAATAGTACCGAGACTGTGGTATAGATGGCCATTCAATGTATTTATTGATAAGCTTGCGTTTGACCACAATCTCACCTGATGGTAAACGATGATGTGGTCGACGATGGAACACGCTTAACTAAAAGTAATCTATTCACGTTTGACTTAAATACCCCTAGGTTGTAGCTATCAGAAAACACAGACTCCGGCAGGGAATTCCACTCCTTGGCTGTAAGTTTCTAAAACCATTTTGGTACGTTGGGGTGGGAAGGTTTACATGTACCGGTGGAGCAACGTCGTACGTCTAGTAGTTTGATCATGGAACGGGCTTGGCGGAAATAAATTGTGCAATTTCAGTGCACACTCTTCGAAATGTAAACGATAGAATACCGACAGGTACTGGCAGTAGTGCGGAAAATCATCGTCGTAGATCGTTTCAGGCTGGGCGCCGGTAAGTGTATTGAAAAATATCGTTTGATATACGTGGAAATTTGTCACTGAAGCACTCTGCTCCATAACACCCTCGCCTGCAGCTCGGGCGAATTCCACCTAGGTTGCAATGACTAACTTTCTCCATTTGTATCAAAATGTACTATTTCATACGATTATATTATTAACTCTAACACCATAATTAGTCCTACGTTACATAAATACAACCAGCCATTACGAAATCTGTCACACCGATCACGTTAAACTGCACTAACTATAGTTGTCAAAATCGATCACTATATTTAGCCTGTGTTCCTGGTGACCCATAGACAAGTCACAAGCGACCTCTTTCCCCCATTGCGCAACGGTTAGTTGGTAAGTATAGCGGGGGTTCCGCGTTCGATGCCGGTCACGGTATGTTGTGCAAGGTTGTCCTTTTGTTGGCGTATCGTGGGTGGTTTATGGATTAAGTTTATACCTTGTTGTTTGTATGTTTATGTTCTTTGGCTGGAGTTTTAGATCGATTCTCGGTCTGATTCAAATCTAGTTAATTTTTGAATCGTGACTCGTTACTAACTCAGCTTTTGTTGACTCAAATGATACTCGAGTAGAGTTTGAGGTAGTGAAGGACTACCTATTAAACTCGGTTTCCTTCAGATTTCTTAACACTTATTTATTTACTTAAATATGTATCAACAATTTTAGTTTTGAGGTAAACCTATCACTGAACCGTTTTTCTGGATAATTATTACATATATATATTTTTGTTAAATTTATCTTTTTTAGTAATGCAACCGCGAAGCGAGAGAACCGCGCCGGTTCTGCGTAGGTACAAACTGTATGTTTACACAAACCTTCATCGTTTATCACCCTATCTGTTAGTGAAAATAATATATAATAATAAATCCGTCCGTCTATAGTTTAGGAGAAGTTTGCGGATAGAAAAAAAACCGGGTACAAACTTAACTATGAAAACAGTTCAATTCCCGAATTGAATTACGAAGATTTTTCCGACTTGCGAAATTTTTTTTGGTGTCGCTACTACAAATTTACAGTTTTCAGATTTTTTCCTATACTTGTGCCATGAGACCTTGCTTCATGCTAAATTACAGGATTCTAGATCAACGGGAAGTAACCTATGAATTTTGATTTCCTTGAGAGTGTCGAAATATACGTTTTTTGCGACATAAGCGGCCGTATCTTTTTTTTTCGTTAACTCCAAAGTTTGATTTTTACAGCTTCAAGGGACCGGAGACCTGAGTATATGGTTTTAATTTCAACTCGATACCTCCAGGCGTTCCCGAGATAAAGGGTCTTGAAAGGCGGATAACCAGACAGACAGACGGTCGGACAACAGACCGTCCAAGGTCCTATAAGGGTTCTATTTTTTCCTTTTGAGGTACCCTAAAAAGAGAGAGGAGCACATAGCACTAGACACAATAATAAATTGATACAATTGAGATGGTGTACAAACATAACCTAAACGAATTCTACAGAGAATAGAAATAGTTCTTTTATATAATTTTAGCTCAAAAAACCACGGTCTATGTGCCCTGTTATACTGTGTCCTAGTATTACGTGATGTTGTAAGCCTATTGTGTATCTTATTGTAATTGTTCTATAAGTTGTATTGCATGCTTCGTCATTAGACGACAACTATTTAACTAAAATTTAAAATCTCATATAAGTGAACGTTTGTAGTGTGTTCTTAATGAGAAATAAAGATTCTTTAAACATATAGGGATTACTTTTACTCGGCGCATCGCTATTAATAAACTATAGACGCCATGCAGTCTGCAAGATGCATCCTCACATACCTAGAGGTTATTACCTAAAGCTCTTCTGAACAGAAGGTTCACTACAACAAAACCCATCGATGGAATAAATATATCAAACATTGGTAGCAGTAGTTCTAGAGTTTGCTTGTCATTTATCCATACTTAATATTTATAAATATGAAAGTAGTTGACAGGTAGACAGCCCCTCTTACCAAGTTACGACCGTTTCGTTTGCATCGAACGCCTCGAGTAGGCCACGCCTCCGATAGCTTTGTTCTGACGTCATTTAAACGCTCAGTGTGGTTAATAATAATATTCCACAACTATCACACAACGCCATCTAGTCTCAAACTGAGCAGAGCTTGTGCTATGAGTACTAGACAACTGATCCAGAAGGGTCGAAGTGCTCTGGTTTTTGAGGCCAGCCCCACTAGACAACTGATAAACATATTTATATATTTCTAAATACATACATATTATAGATAAATTACACCCAGACACAGAACAAATGATCGTGCTCATCACATGTGTGGGAATCGAACCCACAACCTCCGGCATAGCAGTCAGGACCACTAATCACTAGACCAACAGGCCAGTCAACAGTCAGGTTAGAACAAAGGAATCGGAGGCGTGGCCTACTCAAGGCGTTCGACGCAAACGAAACGGTCGTAACTTGACTAGGGGGGCAGGAATTGACAATACCTGTCCTATTACTTATTTACAAGCTTTTATTTAGTTTCACCTGTCCCGATATTTACTTGTCTGTAATCAAATCTGAGAATCAAATCTTTGAAATTTTTGATCCACTTCCCGGTTACCGATTGAGCTGAAATTTTGCATGTATGTGTAAGGCCGCTATCCCACTGGCGTTTTGCGAACGTTAGGGCTTCTCCAAGCCAGCGCCAACGCCAACGTTACGCAGACGCGACGTTAACGTCGCGAATTTCTAGTGGTAAGCGCCAATGATGAGCAGACGTGATGTTGGAGAAGCGCTAACGCTCGCAAAACGCCAGTGGGATAGCGGTCTTAATTAGATGACAATGCAAATTATTACATGGAGCTGATCTGATGATGGAACTGGAAGGTGGCCATTGAAACTCAGATAACCCTAACGTGTTTGAGCTTTTTGGAATGGTCTTAATGAGTATTGCTTATATAGGTATATACCGCGCTATAAAAGCTTGCTACGAAAAAATGATTTTCATTGAAAACTTGTTTTTTCTTAAAAAAAGGCGTTGCCTCACACTAGAAGTTACTTTTGTATCATGGGCGTGTTCACAAACATTGTAAAATATACACGACTTGGATACCCAGATCTGGAAAAATTATCTTTAGGTAATACAAATATTTGTTCTGTGCCCGCAACGCATTGAACCCGCAACACGCAGCGTAGCAGACAATTGCTCGTCCACTGCGCCATCAAATTTTAGATTGATTTATGTTCAAAAAAGGCTGGTTTTTACCACGATCAGAGATTAAGCATTGCCATAAAACATGGCAATGCCGCCAGTCTTTTGGGCACACTTCCAGTCGACAGCGATGCGGGGGAATTTTTTGACGCCATATTTTATCTAGGAGTTATTGTCTTTAGTGTATATTAGTTTTATTTAAATTACATATAAAACAGAATTCTAGAAAAAGACAAACTACTGGCCATACGACCGCTTTTAACGAATGCTTATTCCATCCCTCTATGTCTGTGCTAGTTATGTCGTACTCTCTTTATTGTAGCTATTGATACCTTAATAATGATTAATAATTGTTATTTAGTCGGTTTTCTAAGTCCCTGAAATCTTCTATCGGTCTTAGGTTACGCGCTACCAGCCTACCACTGCTGTTTTAAATGGTCTTGCGCGGTTAAAGCAACAAGGCGTTCTCTACCAGTCAACTTTTGGTTTAAAAAACACTGTGGTAGGCGTGTAAAAAATAATCCTTCTGCACGTTTCTATGAGACAACCAACTCAATGTCTTCACTATCCAAGCATGGTTGGTTGTGTAAGGCGACATAATCCGCTCCATTTCCACCGATGACATCACCTACCATCCACTAGTAGTCACTAGCCATGGCTCAGGTATTCAAGCCACGTCCTTTTTTCCTATAGAAAGTAGTCGCGCCGCTCATGGTAAGGGAATGTGACGTAACAACATGTGTGTGGTAGTTTATGTTTGTATGAAAGAAAAGAAAGAAAGAAATTAATTTAATTTTTACGACACAAGGCACTCAAAGTGTAGTTAGTTAAACTTTATTATTTATTTAATAACAGGCTATTAAAAAAAAGTGTCCCACTGCTCCTCCCCCAACTTCTTCCAGGTATTCTTTTCTTGAGCTACCTCGAACCAGTCCTTGCGGTAGGCATCTAGGTCGTCTCGCCACCTCTTCGCAGGTCGACCTCGGCGGCGTCATCCATCTTCAGGTTGGGTAAAAACGAAACAAAAAAAAAAGAAGCAAAAATACAAATCCTCTCGGTTGCACCAAAATAGATCCAGTTCAGCATGACTGCCAGACAACTAGTACCTGACGCTGGTTTTCAATTGAACTTGAGGTTGTGACGCAATGGACGTAGAAAAATTTTGTAGTGTAATCAAATATTGGTGATGCGTACTTAAATAATATAATCGATCAAAACTAGGTTTTGATAACTAAGGAAATGTATTAGGAGTGATAAATAAGCATAAGATAGTGTATGTGTTTGTATGTATATAGTGTGAAATAAAATAATAGACAGAAGGTATGGTGGTTCAAGTGATAGATTTTAAATGACATGCTGAAAAATTTTCAACAATTTTATTTTTCTTGCTTCATTCGCATTCGTTACTGTTTATCAGCGTGTAGCGATATCAATGCTTTCACATTGGAACTAAATTTCAAAGTCCTGCATTGCTGTATTAGTTCTCCGTGCGATTGGAACATATAAAACCGTCCAAAATCAACTATACCTGGCAGTTGCCCGGACCAAATACAATACCCGTCTGGTCGGGGGATCCTCGACCTATCAACGGAGGTTGGCGGGATTTTATGCTCTGTTCCGCATACCCCTAAAAGCGTTTGATGAATGTTGTGTGGAATCATTTTATTTCGAAAGTGTCACAACGAACTCGGACACAGAAAGAAGTCGGGATACTCTCAGTCTACCCAAAGTAGAAGAAGATATTTGATGACAACCCATTTTCAAAAATTTTGTTATGTATTATAATAAATTATTGGTGATGGGTAAAGTACTAAAATTTCTTTAGAAAGGATGAATTTTTAAGTTTATCTGATTCTATTTACATATCAGTAGTACTGTTAAAGATATTCATGAAATGTTGCAAAGTTTTTATATTGAATGAATTTACCTCAATTATATCTTTATGAATTGTTTTTTTTTTTTTTAATATTAATTGTATCTTGTGTCTTTATTTATCGTTAATGATTTTCAAGTACTAATTTTTTTTTTTCAAAGATTTGTTTTTGCAGTACAAAGTGTTTGTGTGTGTGCAGTTTGTAATAAAATAATTATAAGATTAATTTTATTCATCTGATAACATAAAATATCGCAAAGGGTAACAAGAAAAGTCAAGAAAATACTCGATATACATTTTATTACAAAAAGTCCGTACATTAAATAGTTTTTAGTCGACTGCGGTCGAAATAAACTCTTGTTCTTCATCATTAAAGCTAGAAAATATAAAAAGGACGTCTATATACAACAGTGCTCTACCAGGTACTTGCTTACGAAGCCTTTTCCACCAAAAACTTATAAAAGAGATTGTGTGAAAACATGAACCAACATTGCCATTCCAAAAGGCGTAAAAAAAACAAAATATACACTCAACTACATACAAAATGTCTGGGTATTAAAAATATTACATAGGTACACTTTTTTACACACATACATATATGTTGTTTTCTATAAATAAAACTGAAAATTATATCTACCTGTCATGGTTCTCTCTACATTTATAAATACATAATAATTATGGCAATATTCAAGCTAAATTGATCAGTATACATTTGAAATGCTTGAAAAGAATATTTGAAATAGGTTATACTAATATTAGAGCAGCTTTCTCGCCAAAAAAAAAATACAAACTAAAAAGTTTTTAAGGGTTTTAAATATGGCGGTATCACGGATAACCTACCTCGGATATTCTTTAATTTAAAATGGCGACAGGCTTCGTTATGATTGCACTTTATCCCTAACTTCTCTCACAGAAATTGAACTTAGATCCGTATGAACTGTGACGTCATTTGTCATGACGAGCAGCTATTGGTTAGTGTCGATTTTTGCGGCTTTTCATTGGCCTATAACTTAAACCTCGATTCCTACAATGCCAGCATCATTTTCGGCCATCTGTGTTGTATACATCCTCACAGCTTCATACATCAGATATAAGTTCTAATTATCATTCACGCATGCCTAAATCTAAACTTATCTACATCACAAAATATCATTCTGACTACGCACAAGAATCCTATATGAAAATAGACATTTCATTTTGTTGGATTTCGTTACTTGTTCTATGACAGATTAAAAAATAAAACCCCTTAAAATTCCGATCAAGGGCTAAACGGCTCACAATCATTTAAGAATATGGCGTCAACTCCCAAGATTACAAACCAGTTTCTTGTACTATCCAAAAAAAAAACGCATTCCAAATTTGAATCTGTCATCGAGCAAGTGACGTCACAAGACAGTTTACCACCCATATTTGGAGTGCAGTGAGTGTCCATGGGCCAGACCAAGACCATGTCCGTGTCCATGGAAGTCGTGGATGATGGGTGCACTGGCATACGATTTGATGACGGGTACGGCTACTGGGGCTGGCACGGGGACGGCTACGGGCTTAGGCACGGCTACTGGGTAGGGTTGGGGCACGGGGACTCCGACCTGGGAAGAAACGGTAGGTTAAATAAATATACATGCGCTAAGCAATTTTCTAATTGTTTATTATTGATAGGTTCGTGTTGGATCGCTATCTCAGTTGTTAGTAAGTATGAGGTGGTTGACGTTGCCGCACGTTTGCCTAGATGTAACCTAATTATTCTTGACTTAAATATATCAAGATGTTGCTAGTTGATATAGACTATATTTAAGAATAGCTTGAATATTTTTAGCTTCATTAAATGTCTCATTATGTAAGTAAAACACTACGATAAGCACGTTATTGGAGTGCCCACAACGTAAAGGCATCGTTATAACCTCTTCGAAAATTTAAAGACATAAAGAACGAAATAAAGCAAGAAAGAAAGAATAAAAGAAAGAACGAAATAAAGTAAGAAAATTTTGTAAGTTTAGTTTACGCGTACTATATTACAGTTCTATTTATATGGACTACAATCTTAATAGTAGGTACTACCATAATGAAAGGCTATCCCCAGCCTAGACAAGTAAACCAGCTAAGTATCTTGTCTTGGACCGGTCTAGTATTATGTTCAATTGACCGGCGCGGGCGCATGCCATGACGGAAGCGTCGCTAATGTTGATCGTTATCTGTTTTACGGTCCGAGAACCCTGTATTGATTTATTTGAACTTTATGGTTTCGAGTGGGTTTTATTTTATCACGTACAAGAATCTTTAGTAAATATTTTGTGATTACTGTTTAACCGCTTTCGTCGGAATGTTCCGACGTTTTTTTTTTTTTTTAAGTGGGAAAATCATCTTATGACAAATCTCGCTCTTGGGCGGAGTGAGAGATAGTGTCAGACTTTTACTGACTAAAAACCCACTCCTGTTCCTTCGTTGCCTTCGTCCCAGGGTCCGGGTTTCGTTTTCACACTACCCATGGCCCCAGTAGGATTCGACCCTGCTGGGCCCCTACAATTGCTGACATCTCCCTGAGGCACGCGTGGAACAATACGCGCCGTCGACGACTTGGGCTTGGTCCGGACGGTTACCGGACGGTCGGACGGCGGGCCACCCATTGCCCGCCGTCCGCAAGCCCGCGCCTACGGTGGCCGGAAATCGGAAATGTTCCGACGTGTGTTTTCGTGTGCTATTCGCCACGGTCGTGTGTTTGCGACTGGGTACTCCATCTCGTTTAGCTCTTCATTTCTCTTCTCCATAGGAGACAGAAGAGCTGACGAGCTAGAGTATTTAGGCGTGGATGTACGACTAAACGCGAGAGTGGTTGTCGGTTATATCCGACATAGGTGGTGGAGCAGTCTTTAAAACAATTCTTTTGGAAATTTGAGAACTTTTATAGCTATTTTAATAATAGTATTAAGTTTATGTATTTAACTAGCTGTCATTCGCGGTTTCGCTCGCATCTTTGGCCCCGGAAAATGAAACTGATTTTAAAAATTCTTTCTTTCCAGTAGAATAATGTTTTATAATTGAGTGACATAGGTTATACACCCCTATTTTTTAATAAGTATAAAAAAAATGGTGTTCTATCCGTATCCGTTACTGATTATATTTTTGTAGACAAAAGTAAAAAAAAGGAAATCCCAAAATTGTCTACGAAAATTTGTCATAATTTGTAAATTCATAACAATTGCTACTCGAAAATACAACGCGCAGTGTTTTTTCATTTTGATCATTCAACGACAACAATATCTCCATAAATTGAGTGACATTTTGGGATATAAACAAACGCTAATAACTTTGCTGTTTATGAATATAATTTATTGAGACGTTATTTAAATAATAACAACACTTTTTCTAATAAACCCTTTAAGTATTTGTACTAATTAAAAATTTGTAGTGGGTTTTTAGTCAGAGTCAGTAAAAGTCTGAAACTATCTCCCGCTCCACCCAAGAGCGGGGGATGTCATAAGATGGTATTCCCACCGAAAAAAAAAATCACGCGGATGAAGCCGCCGCGCCGAAAGGAGCTAGTGGTATTATAAAACAAAAAATCAGGTGTGAAGGTCACATGGTATACTATCAGGGAAGTCCACGTTATATAATCCACACTAACTCACACCGTATAGTAATCCTAATCACTTCATTAACCTACTGGCAGTTAGCACGTGCGTGACTCTTCTCCATTGGAATGACTTCACGAAGTGGTATGGTCATAGAATCTTAAGTAAACATATAAGTAGTTTACATAGAGATTGTTCTAATTTAGGAGTTGCTGTTTGTGAGGCAACAAAGGTATTTATTTATACGAGTTAAGAAATAAGATTAAAATTTTGATTGATGAATTTGTTACAATAGAGTAATAAATACGTTCTTTAAGAGACTAGTGTGCTTCACCATTAACGATTACATCACTGCTTACCATCAGGTGGGATAGCAGTCAAGCACTAGTTTATATCATTAAAATAAAAATATATTTGTTTTTAGGTGGGTAATCATGAAATAACTTCTCCCGCTCTAGGTGGAGCGAGAGGGAGTCAGGCTTTCACTGCCAAAAAGTTACTTGTGTTGCTTCAGTTGCTCTCTGCTTTCTAGGACCGCGGAAACTCTTTCGAACACTCGCAAATTTGAGGTATGCAATAAGGAATTGAGTAATGACCTGTGGCATAAGCATAGCATTATCAGACTTAGAATGTTCCCACTGCTGGGACTCAGACCTCGTCTCTAGGAAGGTATGGACTATAATTCTCGATGCGAGCTATGTCTTTGAACTTTTGGTTCCAGGATACGCTGGTTTCCTCACGATGTTTTCCTTCACTGTTTTGAGAGCAGTGGTGATGAAATAAATTACACAAAGTCATGCGCCTGACTGGGTTTGAACCCGCGACCTGCAACTCGTAGGTTAGGACCGTTACCACTGGAGCTGTTACGTATATACGATAACGACGTCCAGTGGTAACGGCCCTGACCGAGACCAGTAAACACTTACTTGTTTAATGACGGGATAAGGTACGGCATGGGGCACTGGTACGGGCACGGGACGGTCAACTGGGACGGCGACGTGCCTCTCCACGGTCACGGGGTAAGGCTTGGGAACAGGCACAGCGTAGGGACGGTCTACCGGCACGGGGACGGCGACCTGAAATAGAGATGATGATTTGTTGAAGTAATGTAGTATATGGGTGGTTGCTTGCGAATTCTTTTTTTATAATATTGATAGAGAAGCAATTTTTTTTTTTCTATAGTGTTGTTAGAGAAGAATTTTGTTTTTAATATTTTTTTTACTTTTGTATTTCTTAATTTCAGTGATTTGACAGTTCATGTACACAGGTGAGCTTAACCCAATAAAGAGTTTTCTCCAAGCAAATCTTTGAGTTATAGAGTTTTTTTTTTAATATATATTTTTTAGTAATTTTTTTATTGAATAAGAAGTTACCTTATCTGGCAGGAAAGCATTATTTTAACATTTCACCACAACCCATTATAGAACTGGTTTTTGCAGCAAGTGAAGCAACAAAGATGTCCAATGCTCTCTTATCTAATACATTAGCGATTTGTACGTAAATAAAAAACCCACCTTAACAGGAACAGGGTAAGGCCTGTCAACCGGCACTGGATAAGGCGCAGGCACTGGTACACCAACATGCTTTGTCACTGTCGTATGCACATCAGCACCAACAATGGTCCCTCCAATAGGCCCCCCGACCGCATAACCCGCTGCAATAGGCCCTGCGGCATAGCCCGCCGCGATGTGTCCGCCCCCTAAGTGGCCCGCGTACCCGTGGCCCGCATACCCGTGGCCCAAAGCCAGGCCATGGCCTATCAAAGGCGCGCTCAGACCATAATGACCCACTAGGCCACTTCGCTTCTGGACAACTTTGCTCGGTTCCGGTTCCGCCAGAACTGAGGCTGCCAAGAAAAGTACTGCGATCTGGAAATAAAGAATGTATGGTTAGGAGTTTGCTATGATATTAAATATGAGATTGAAATATCGCAACATAATATATGCTGAGAGATAGGAACCTTTTTGGCCTTGCACAATTCTTTTTTTTTCTTTTTAATATTCTTATTATTGAATTTTTATTTCAATTTATTCGGTAGATATAAGTTAACATTTTTATGTTATTGTTGTTTGTCCTCTACAAATTACAAATGAATGTTTTTTTTTTCCTATACGTCTTTGGCAAACATATTACGAAGCATCATTCCAGCATCCAAACGCAGCTAAAGTTATAGAATTCTTTACCCGGTAACAGTACTTTTTTTCTGAAAGAAAGTTAAACCCTGTGTCCTTTTTTACCTCTAACGACGTATATGCAAAATTTAGTGATGATCGGTTTAGTAGTTCAGGCGCGAAAAGGTAACAAATATAAGATAACTTTTTTTGTGTCCTTGTGTTATTTAGGGTAGGAACATTGCCTTAGTTTAATCTAATATGGTAAGATCCAGGCTTTTTTTTTTTAAGGTGGGAAATCATCCATATGACTTTTCGCACTCTGGGTGGTGCGGTGTCAGACTTTTACTGACTAAAACCACACCTGTATCCTTCAATTACCCTTTGCGTTCTAGGACTACGGGTTCCCCTTTCAGAAATTCTCCGCGGTCCTAGCTAGCGAGCATCGGCTCTGTTGGGCCCCTACGGTTTGCTGACATCTCTTTGAGGAGCGCGAGGATCACTACGCGCTGTCGACGACTGGGCTCGGTCCGGTTAGTTACGAACAGCCGGACGGCGAGCTACCCAGTGCTCAATGTCCGCAAGCCCGCGTCTACCGTGGCTGGTAGTCGGGGTCGGAATTACGGCGGCTAGGGCGTAAGGACCTTCGTTCCCTCACGCGTGCAGCCAGAAGGAGGCGACTGCCTGCCATTCCTCCTCGCTCCGGACCATAGCCTGAACCAGGGCCCGACGCGAAAGGTCGCTGCCACCAATTGCCTCCACGAGGACACGGCGGTGCTCCGCCCAAGCGGGGCACACCTCCACCGTATGCTCCACCGTGTCCTCTGGGTGGTCCGCACAATGATGACACCCGGGCATTGCTTCCGCCAGAATCCGATGCAGGAACCTCCCGAACTGGCCATGCCCGGTGAGGACCTGCGTCATGCGGAAGGTGAGGACGCCGTGTTGTCGCTCTAGCCACTCCTCAAAGACCCCTCTTTGAGGAGTTACCGGGGGACTTACCGCCATAATTGTAGCGTGCCCAAATATCCAGGCTTAGTTCAAGTTACAACATACATAGCAATATTTATGTTTGTGATAGACAAAAACTTTTTCATGACCATAAACTTTTTAAAGTCTTCCTAAGTATAATCCTACAGAAATCCTCGCATGAAGAGGTAATCTGTGTCTCAACAGACAGGGTTTTTTTTTGGTGGGAAAATCATCCAATGAGATCCCCCGCTCTTGGGCAGAGCACGAGATAGTGTCAGACTTTTACTGACTAAAAACCCACTCTTGTTCCTTCGTTGCCTTTTGTACCAGAGCCGAGTCTTCCTTTCAGAAGCAGACCCTTGGCCCCAGTAGGCTTCGACCCTGCTGGGCTCCTACGGTTTGCTGACATCTCCTTGAGGCGCGCGTGGAACAATACGCGCCGTTGACGACTTGGGTACGGTTCGGACGCTTACCGGACGGTCGAACGGTGAGCTATTCATTGCTCGCCGTCCGCAACCCTGCGCCTACGGTAAGCAGAGAGGGGATTATTAAAACATAAAGGTCACTACACCCTCAAAAAGCTATGCAAATGAAGAGAAAAGTGTCAACAACGCATCCATCGCCGAAATGGCAAATCGGATGCACTACCGCATAAATTAAACAGTACAATGCATCCGATATTACTTTTACTTATTGCGTGATATGACTCCATCAACCCACTTGATATGCGACGAGGTACAGACAGAAACGAAATTCGTTCAACGTTCAGAATTACAATGAAGGGAATCTTGGGCATGGATGGTTATAAGAACATGATTGAAGCGTGTTGTCGTATCGTTACGTGTACTATCGATGACAGAATACGGTTGGCTGATTAGTAAACAATGACTAGGGCCTCAACATTATGTGTTAGGCCGGAATTTACCAATAAAACTAATCGCGTTTTAACGTTTGGCTCGCATAATCGCGTTTAGCCGTTGTCACTAGTGTCACTTGTCTGTAATTTTCTTTTGTTGTATTTTTACTAGTGACACTAGTGACAGCTGCTAAACGCGATTATGCGAGCCAAACGTTTAAACGCGATTAGTTTTATTGGTGAATTCCGCCCTTAAAATGTCAGTCCCATGCGAGAAAGAGGGATGTAGCTATTCCATCCCTTTAACAGTTCAGTTTAGATCGTCAAATGGATCGCATTAAGAGCTTATAGTAGGGTTCTTTGTCTCGATAGCTTTATGCTTGCTTGATATTATGTAAAGTTCTACAGAATTTTCAATTAGTTAAATATTTCAGCTGTCAAGTTACTCGTATATTTGGAAACACTATTGTGTTTAGACTACTGACAGCTAAGTAAGGATGTAAAATACGTGAGAAATTGGTTCATAAGTTAGTTGTAAAATTCAATGGTTTGTTTTGTTTACTTATGATACAATTGTTGAATGTTATAGGAGTGGATTAGTAAATGTCCTGTAAACTATTTGCCTACAGAAATATTTGCATGACTGTCAAATATTTTTAGCAGGTTTCCAGTTATTTTAATCCGCTATAATCTTGGAAACTTAAACATTTCATTAGTGTAGTAGTACAATTTTGTGTTGTGTTAGTACTGTCGCTGCGTTTGCGGAGAACCTCAAGCGGTGGAAATATAATAACTCTTCGTTGGTAATTACATTTTCAAGAACTTTGTTATTGAAACCCTTAGACCATGTATGAGCTCTCAGACCCTGAGAGCAGTTTATGTCGCAAAAAAGAGTATTTACTCTCTCAAGCAAGGGAATCAAAATTCATACGGTAGGTACTTCCCGTTGACCTAGAATCATGAAATTTACCATGAAGCAAGGTCTCATAGCACAATATAGGAAGGAATATAGGAAAACACAGTATAGGAAAACTGAAATCTGTAAATTTGGAGTTACGTCACCACTTTTTTTTTGTGATCCGAAAATATCTTCGTAACTCTATTAGGGAATTGAACTGTTTTCATTGATAAGGTTGTACGGAACCCTCGGTGTGTGAGTCCGACTCGCACTTGCCCAGTTTTTTTTATAACGTATATCTTATTTATCGTGAATTTTTTTTTATTCAAATCTATTAATGGTGTACAATATTAAAGTCTCGCTAGCTTATAATATGTTGAAATCCCACAAGTCTACTGTTGTCAACCGTCCAGAAAGATAGACCAGTTACCTAAGTATTTAGGTAAATAATCCATCAGTTAGATCATAGCTCTAATAAAATGTGGATCAATTAAGGAGACTTGACTTACATACACGGATATTGCTCGAATTAAGTCGGGGAAAGCTACATACAGAGAAAAACGAACCCGTGTGGTTATCTAACTACCCAGAACTAGCCACCTCTGTGTGGTTATGTGTTTAGCTAGTTTTTAATGATGCTGTTTTTTATCACATCACACTAATATTATAAAGACGAAAGGGTGTATGTTAGTTACTCCTTTACGCTCTTGAAGTTAGCGGATTTGGCGGTTTGACAGAAGAGTTCATACAATAGTTTTTTGTTCCCAAGAGTATGTTTCTTTGAGATGATTCCCGATATACGAGAGGGAAGCCGCTGGAAGAAGCTAGTTATATTTTAAAGGCAACAGTTTGTTTATGTCAGTGTCATTGATATATTATAAAACCCTTTTTGTATATTTTAGGGTTTTTATATATCAATGGTTTTTTTTTATTTTAGGTTGGAAAATCATCTTATGACAAATCTTGCTCTTGGGCGGAGCGGGAGATAGTGTCAGACTTACACTGACTAAAAACCCACTCCTGTTCCTTCTTAGCCTTCGTCCCAGGGCCCCGGGTTTCACTTTCACACTACCCATGGCCCCAGTAGGCTTCGATCCTGCTGGGCCCCCTACGAGTATATCAATGGCCTGTGTAAATTTGTTACTCTTTCACGCTCTTCAAGCTGAACGGGTTTGGTTGAGATTTGGCACACGAACAGACCATCTCCTGGAATACTTAGCCAACATAATTTTCTACTATGACGCGGGCAAAGCCGCGGACAGAAGCAGCTATCTAATAAACATTACACTAGAAAAGTTTGATTCGGAGTTAATATACCTAGGTGGATATAAAAGCTCATGCCTTCTCTGTATGGTAGATTACGTGAAGGAGCATTTGTCCTGCAGTGAGCGGTCTCACAAAAGGACTGTTATTATGAAGGAAATAAATGTGATTGTTTACTTTTAAAAAGTGTCAGGGGTAAATACTCGTAGATACAGATGGTATAATATTTCCCCAAAGAACAATCTTTGGGAATATATTATACCTTCCATAATCACTCAGGTAATAGTATCATTATTCTGATTGATTTATTCAATTACTCGTTAATTAATGGTTTTTTGAAAGTGCTTGAAAAGCTGACTTAAGACTAACCGAGCTTTCAGAAATAGGGTGTTAAACTGACTTTATTGGGTGAAGTATTTCAAGCAATAGTATTATCTATATTATTATATAAAAGGAGGAACTGACTGACTGACATATCAATGCAAAGCCAAAACTACAGGGCCTACGAGCGTGAAATTTTGTACAAGGTTTCCTTTTATGACGTAGGCGAGCACTAAGAAAAGATTGCCAAAAATTCTCTCCCTAAGGGTATGAAATAAGGGTCCAAAGTTTGTATGGAGAAACTAAATTTTACGCGGGCGTAGCCGCGCTCGTAGCAAAAGCTAGTTTATAAAAAAAAATGCTGCCACACTAAGAATTTCTCCTGTATCATGGGTGCGTTTACAAATGTGTCAACTCATAAACACGAGCCCCCGAATATTTACGAGTATCTAGTACTAAAGTATGGTGGGCAAATAAACCTTTGCCCAGAAATAGGAAAAAAAAACAGCCTAATAAAAAGAAATAGTATGGTAATCAGCCACTATTTACTGTTTTACTGTACTTAGATTACAAAACGTTCAATTGTTTTTAGAAAATTTTCAGGTAGGCGGCAGAAGCTTTAATTTTCCTGAAAAAGTATTGTCCTTGTACATTTAGGTGTAACGTTTATTTCAAGAAAGTGATACTTGTTTACTATAATTATGTTCTTTTGTGTTAGTCTGATTTGAAACTCAGTATGTATTGAGTCAATAGAACGTTGATTTGTCTCAGCAAATTATGTACCTACTTATGAAGTTATTTATGTTCATTTTTATCTGTAAAACGCCTATTACAGCACTCGGTAATCAGACAGTCTTAGTCTATGTTTATCTATGTATCTCATCGTTCTGTTTCATTCCTTTACACGACATTTGCGTAAGTTGCTCCTTTTCTTGTGTGACGCTACGTAGACTAAGACTGTCTGAATATCGAGTGGTGTAATAGGCAATTAAGTTTTAAGAATGTTTAAAAACATGGTTATTAATTTACTTATTAATAGACGGAGAATTATAAAAGAATAGCGTTTAGATCAGTATATCATACTGATCTAAACGCTATTCTTTTATAATTATTACTACTGTAAACGTTTGTTTATAATACCAAGTTTTCTAAAGGGTTGCTAAAAGATCTTTTAATTGAGAAATTAACTCTTAATGAACTAATCAATTGAAGGAAGTGAGTGATTAAACCATCGATACCAGTAGCATAGACTTCAGTGCTCTACCGCAGTCATTTAGATTGCATTCTGCACTAATTAGATCGTGGGAAAAGCGCGCGAAAAGCGTATACCTAATTAATTACCTGGCAAGATATACTTGCTAAATGTTTTTTTGCACATTGTGACAATGACTGAGACTTTTTTTTTTGTCGATATTGTATCGAGAGAAATATTTGAATTATTTTTGAAATTTATTTATTTATTTTGGTATGAATTTAACTTTAGTAACAAGAGCCATAGAATTTCTAGTGACCTTAATATCGACTGGTTCTAGTCTACATTACCCTCTCTTAGCTATTAATATTGTGATATGAAAATAATGTAGAATAAATCATTGTTTTAAAGAGTTAAGTTTCTTGCCGGTTCTTCTCCATAGAAAACGATAATTTGGAACCGTGCGCTAGCTTCTGACGTTTTATAAGTGCCCATGTAGGCCTATGTGAAAATTGTAAAATTTTAAGTATTAGTTTCTGCAACAGAATGGCGACCACAAATCGCACAGACAATTTTCAAAGATAGTTAACTTCTCTCATAATTTATGAATTGACTTATATGTACTTTATTTTTATCGATTTTTTTTTTATCTATAGGAGGTTTGTAATTATAAATTTGGTAATATTACACTCTTTATATCATTAGTGTATTAGTCTGTAAGTCTTCATAAATAAAATAAGTAAACAACACTAAAACTAAGCTAAATTGATACTGTATATTTGTATTTTTATTATTATGTCAAATTAATATTGTTTATGATTTATTATTGGTGTTTTTTTATATTATTGATGATATCCACACTTAAAACAAAATACCCAGGAGATTTGGTGGCTTCTTTCGTTCAGACTATCCTAAGGTTGTTTTTTAAGAGATTGCCTTTTGCGATATGGCAATTTTTTTTGCAAATGTCAATTAATCCTGTCCTTAAGTACTAACCTTAAGAAACTATAACACCTACAAACTTAAATTTTAAAAATCCTTAAAGGGTGTAGACATCCGCTAAGAACGGATTTTACGAAACTCCACCCCTAAGGGGTAAAACGGGGGTTGGAAGTTTGTACTGGCAGAAGCTAGTAAATAAATATTATTAACCAACCACGGGACTTCACTAACTTAAAAATTAATCAACTAATACTATATCTTAGTTGACCTAATTCAGTTTCACTTACATAAGCCTTCATATTGTAACAAAACACTGCACTCAAACTGTTTAACACCGTAAGGATCGAGTCACACTGTGCATATGTGCTCTAAGACCCACAAACCACTTATATAAGGCTGGCAGTACACCACCCCACTATCAGACCCATTGGGTTTAGGTCCAAACGCCACTATTTGCGACACTTAGTGCTATGCAGCAAGTATGCCGACAATTTGGACGTTATTTAAATTAGCTGAGATTACTTAGGTATTGTTTCTGTAATGAGTTCTGCGATTGTTGATTGTTTTGGTTGTGATTGTTTGGTTAATAATAATAATAATAATTAATTTGTTAACATAGGTAAGATACAGGTCTTATTTTTAATAAACAGAGCGCTATGTTATGCCTGGAGGCGTACAAATATGGGGTGCAATTGTCACTGCGAATTACAAATTATAATTTACAAAGAAAAAAAAACATGCATAATTTATGATATTACATTGGAAAAAAATAAATTTAACAATTACATATTACTCCAATTATTAATTTAAATAATTTGCAAATCAATTAAATGTCAATACGATTAAAATTTCAATACAATTAAAATGTCAATACAATTAAAATTAAAATGTCAATACAATTAAAATATCAAAATAATAAAGTGTCAAAATGATTAAAATGTGCCAATAGTTCAATTGTCGAAATAATTATAATTTCAAAATAATCAAAATGGCCAAATAATATCATTATCACAATACTTAAAATGTCTAAATTGTTTAGTATTGACAAAATGTAATTCTATATTAATTCGTCATTTACGTATTCGTCAATAGTATAATAACATTTATCAATTAGGAGCAATTTCATTTTTTTCTTAAATTGTGTAAAATTCAATTCTTTTATGGAGTCTGGAATTTTATTATAAATGCGCGGTGCCATACTTAAGACACTTTTTTTTACTAATGCAGTTTTACATTTATAATTACTTAAAGAATTTTTGTACTGACTACGAATTGGAACATTTCGTACCATGGTAACTTTTACAAAAAGGTTAGGGTTTGTTTTGACGAATATAGTAATTTCTAATATGTATAGTGCCGGTAGCCTAAATATATTTAAAGATTTAAAGTACAGTACACAGCTGTCGTCTGTTGGTTATAATTTAATTTGGCGGAGTGGAGATTCAAGTTGATTCTATAATCAGCCTTAATATACCTACTAGCTGCTGTCAGTGACTTCACCCGCGTGATGATAATTATCCCAAGGAAACATACTCCGGGACAAAAAGTATCCTATGTGATATGATGAACCCGTTAGCAAAAATTTCACCCAAATCCATTCAGCCGTTCGAGCGTGAAGAAGTAGCAAATATACCTCACAAACTTTCGCATTTATAATATTAATAGTGATTTTTTTACCCAGAACGACAAAATGCTAATTGCAGTAATTAGATTAAGCGCAAATCATGTAAAGGTCATTGAAGTTAAAATAACACAAATATATAACTAAGCTTCAGGAGTTTCCACTATTGGGAATCAGAACCCCTATCTGGGTGAGAGACCACGCGGGTCTAGTGTGACAAACAACCCGTTTGTACGTCACATTCGATTTTCAGTTTTCGAATTTTCATTTTATATTTTGAATGTTTTTGTAAGGAATATTAACCCTTATTATATAAACCAACTTTGATTTTGTTAAGTTCCTGAATAGTTTTATAGATAACCAGTTGGTGTAGGCTATGATGTTAGATTGTGTTCTTCATCAGGCATTGTAAGAAATAATTAAGCATATATTTTTAATTGATAATTATGTTTATTGATGTCCGAAGTGGCTTGGAGGTCCTTACCTATAACTATGATTGCAAAATATAGACTATGTTGAATCTGCTATAAAATAAGGCCAGAGGGGTCGATTAGTGTTAGTGTTTCTATATTTGTGGAACAATCATAATTTATGAGAAAATTATTTTTTTGTTATAATCAATTTACTAGTTTTCGTGAGCTGCGGCATTGTCGAAAGAGTTGAAACT
Source organism: Mythimna pallens (assembly GCA_961205895.1). Lineage (NCBI taxonomy): Eukaryota > Metazoa > Arthropoda > Insecta > Lepidoptera > Noctuidae > Mythimna > Mythimna pallens. The sequence goes on from OY540837.1 coordinate 20,030,712, forward strand.
GAAAAAAACACAGGTTGATTTTAGTCAGTAAAAGTAATTTGTTGATTAAACTACGATTGCTGTAGGATTGTGCGGGTGACAGCTGCCGGATTCATACAATTTAGCTACCTATCTTTTTCTTTTATTAAGATGCATATTTTCGTTCTGCTTTCATTGTACCCATGCTATATAAAAAATACCTTAGTGATTCGACTATTACATCGTCTAGATTTTGCAACAAGTCCTTAAACTAGTCATCCACCAAAACGTTCCAATTTCAACTTTCACTACCACACATTTTAACAGCTTCCCTAACCAGCCTACTAAGACCCGTGTCCATAGTTCGTCCACGCAATCTATATCTTCAAGTAGCTCCTTTTCCTGTACCCTATATACCACAACAGGTCATCTTAATTGGTCGTCTCTTAAAGTAATAGTAACTGAAGCATTTCGACAAAGTTATCGTTGAAACGGCAGAACTTGGAACTAAACATTTTGAATGTGGAATAATCTTGCTTAACATTAAGGTGTTTATTTACAATCAGCGCCATCTTTGATTTTCTGGATAAGTTTGTCGAGCAGTATTTGTCTAACTCGTTCTTAAGATGACGTAAATTAAGGCGAACGCAATTAAATGGAAAAGGATATTTTGACGTGATCGTAATGATACTTACCTGATAGATATAGGATATTGTCTCTCAGCTATAAAGGGGGCTCCACACAATTGGCAAACAATGACAAACAGCAAACTCCAAATAACAGACACGAGTATATGGATGCTCCTGTTTTTTTTTAGGTGAGAAATCATCCAATAACTTCCCACGGTCTAGGGCGGAGCGAGAGGGCGTGTCAGACTTTTACTGACTAAAACCCACCCCTATGTTCCTTTTGGATGTCAACCCAACGTTGACCAAGCTTGGGGATGCCTATTTGTGTTGGCTGATTGTGATCGGTGTTTGGCACTTTGTTTTATGTGTTTGATGTTTGCAGCAAACCCCAAGCGTGTGGAGCTTGCTTTATTGATCGGTACCTAATTTGTAAACGGTAGCTGCCATTTACTTACGAAACTGAGAAGAGGTTTTGTCATATCCTGGTTTATGATATGTTTTACAGCGATTGGTTGACATTAATTGGACTGACTAACAATTTATTGCAAGTGGACACTGCAAGCAACTATCCACAATGGTAAAAACACCTGAAAGATGAGTTTTTTTTGGGTGATATTGCCAAGAGAAGCTCAGTGGCTGTGTTAATTCAGATAATATATTATGGTGTATTGGTGTTGTTTTGCACCTTAAGTGTTTGCGAAACTTGATAATCAGTATGGAGTTATTGAAACAGGTTCAATCTCATGGAGCTTAGAATTTTATTGTAGTATTGAATAAGTACCTTGGCGAAGCCTGTCGAGAAGGTAGACTCGATAAATTTGCTGTTAAATACTAAAAACATTATTGTGACGAAGCCAAAACCAATCACCATTGATCACATTGTTAGATAAGTATACCAATACTAATGGCCGTGAACTTAGCAGATCATTTTCCAGCGGAGCATTAAAAAATTAGAGTTCTACTCGCTTGCAGCATAGTTCTGGAGTTCTTGATACTTTTTAGGAAAAGTTCTGTTGTTTTTCCTGGAAAAAATTCAAATGAATATATGATCTGCTAACTTCCGGTAGCAGATCATTTTTACCAAAACCAAAATTTTAAAAGTGCTTTCGGTGCACAAAGACGAGTTCTATAGTTCCTAATTACTTTTAGTAATAGTTCTGTCAAATCAAGCTCACAAAAAAATTAAAACTTATCAATCTAATCACAGGAAAAGAACATGTAATGATCATAAAACTGACGATATTTACGTAATACGACGGTTTTCAAATAATTATGATTCTAAATATTATCAGTAGTTTAGATGTTACCTAAACAAAAAAACTCCTTGAAGTACAAGATATAGTAGCATTTTATCAGACCTCCTTTTTACGAGAAGTCCTAATCTACCATTTACCCAAAGTAAATCTTTCTTACTTGTTGAATTGTTACCGAATACGCTATTTCCCACGGCTAAGTTCTCGTGGACGGGAGCTGTGCGTTTATTCAGGATAAAAAACCTATGCATTTAGTAAGTGTCGGTAGCGGTTTAATGGCGTGTAGACGAAGATTGATGACGTAGCAGGTATTTTTTTTTTAACTGGTCCTAGTGTACATCCAAAGAATGGACCCATTATTACAATCTAGCCATATATACAGACTAATAAGTAATTTAATTATATACTAAACTAATAAATTGTCTTTACTAAGAATGTGTCGAATAGCACTTTTCTTATTGTCTCTATTAAGGCGAATACACTTCGTTCTTGTATTTATTAAGTAGCAATTATGCTACATTACACTATTCACTATCACTAAACACTAACTCGAACGTTTTTGTTCTTTTTAGTCTTCTCACTATATTTGTGTGGTCGAGAAGCTGGATTGCCTCGATGTTCACATGCTGATGAAGTCGCTTTTCGTGAGCTTCTACAGATTTTTTTATCACTTTTTTGATAAACTCAACTTTTAGATCCCGATGGAGGTCATCATTTCGCATGTACCAAGATGCATTTCCAATTTCCCTTAGTATCTTGTTCTGAAATCGTTGTATGATACTTATATTGGTCTGTTTGGTACAGCCCCACAGCTGAATACCATAAGTCCAAACTGGCAACAGGACTTGTCTGTATAATAACAATTTGTTCTGTACAGATAACATGGAATTTCTTCCAAGCAACCAATACATTCTTTTGAAGCGTAAGTCGAGTTCATCTCTTTTCTTCTTGACGTGGGCTTTCCAGCGTAACTTAGCTCAATCGCCATAAAAAATGTTTTTATCAGTTAAACGGTGGAGATTCAACACAACGGTAGGTACTTTAAAAAGCGCCTCGGCCTCCTCACCTTCCGCCTGACGCAGATCCTCACTGGGCATAGTCAGTTCGGGATGTTCCTCTTTCAGATTCACGGCGGAAGAAACGCCTTGGTATCACTATAGTGCGGACACGGTACGGCACACGGTGGAGTAGTCATGTAGGCGCGGGCTTCGTGGACTTCAATGTTTAGCAAATTAAATACTTGAACAATAAACGCGCCATTTCACAGATATTGTAATACATAGAATAGAATAGAATAGAATAGAATAGAATAGAATAGAATAGAATAGAATAGAATAGAATAGAATAGAATAGAATAGAATAGAATAGAATAGAATAGAATAGAATAGAATAGAATAGAATAGAATAGAATAGAATAGAATAGAATAGAATAGAATAGAATAGAATAGAATAGAATAGAATAAAACTTTATTGTACACCAAAATAGTAATAAAAACTTATAAACTAACTTAATCTATGGGTAAAATGGCAATGGCAATGGGTACATAATTTAATTAGTGCCATATTATTTCCCACGGTTACAAATTAGTCATACCTAGGCTAGCAAGTGTAGGAGGCCTCTCAAATTACGAGTGTTCAAACCTAGTCTGATGCTTTACTGTATTATGTATAGGCCTATGTTTTCACCTTTGTTTCTTTTTCTTTGGAAATATCTACAGGAAAATTAAAGTTTTCGACGTAGCCCGAAGAATCGCTAAACTTAAGTGGCAGTGGGCAGTGCGGCCAAAAGGTTCTGGATTGACGACCACGTACCGGAAGACGCAGCGTTGGAAGGCCTCCTACAAATGGACCCATGACCTGGGGAGGGTCGCGTGAATCCGATGCATGCGTGACACCTGTCCTGTGTGTCACGCATGCACCGGATTCACGCGACTTTTAATTCTTCGTTGTGCGTCACCACACTCACTCGGGGGTTCTGTCGGGGGAGGCCTATGTCTAACTATACGTTTTTCGAAATAATATTGATGATAAATCTTCATCACTACTCTCAAAATGGTGACGACAAACGACAAAATATGCCGTGGGTATGTTTTCGGCTAAAAAATCTAAATGGCTGTCGTGCCTGCGACGCCACACTAGAAGGTGAAGGAAATGTGTTAGAACGAAAAATGTACAGTTCGCTCCCTCTATATAATTCGTTCCCTTTATAATTTACCAAGTAAACCTGGTACCAGTTTTTTTTTTGCGGTCCTGGCAGTGAAAAGCTTATTACGCGTGTTCAATTCAATCTAAGACTCCATAATAGCAACTTGGGACACTCGACGTTGGACATCTTCCAATTGACATAGTTTATGTAGGTCAGTAGTGTGGGTACCGTAATTAATATATGCTGGTAAATAAGATATTGAAAAATATGCCTATATGTTAAATACCATGTGGCTGTGACATGACATGTTAAAAGAATAACCAGTAAAAATCTAGCAATTGAGTATATTCTATTGACATTGTTATTACTTACTGCAATGTTTTAATTTATCTAATTAATTTTGCTATTCTAATTTAAAGTTTTTTGACATTAATTGTCATTTTTTTATTGTAACAATTTATTATAGTTTATTTATGGTAATTGTAATTTTAATCTGTTTATTATTTATTTTGTACGATTTGTATTTTTCTTCTTTTTCTAAGCTTTAATATTCGTATAGAATGTAAATTGTTTTTGAACAAATAATTCAAATCTAGTACAGGCAACGTCAGTCTTTGCGATCAATTTTTAGACGACCAGGCTATTACTGTATCACTGTTAACTAAAATTGTGTATTTGAATTATTTATTTTTTTATAAAAGAACTCAATAAACAAAATCACAAATAAAAAAAATATTTTCAATTAAAAAATAAGTAAGTTAGAAATCTTTTAAATCTTTCTTTCTTCTTTTAAATGGTGGAAGGGGATACTGTCAAAGGATCCAGAAACTGACATGTGGCGTCACCACCATTAGGTTACGCGCGTATAGTTTAAACGACATAAAATCTTGTTGGTGAGAAATCATCAAGTAACTCTTCCCGCTCTTTGGGCGAGAGCGAGAGGCAGTGTCATACTTTACTGACTAAAACCCACCAGTGTTCTTTCAGTTGCCCTTTACGTTTCAGAGCCACGATAATTCAAGTAATTCCACAGTAGGTCTTGTGACTCACCCACTATCGCCGATCGATCTCCTTATTTGGTCAAGTGCCTTGCTTTGTGTTAGACTTTCATTTTCTGTTAACCGACAAACCTGAATAGGTTTACTGAAGCGATTCCTTATTATATTCAGTCACAATTTCAAACTATCCCGATGAAATGTCCTTCCATATCCACAAATACATCAATAATGCTGAATATCTGGCATCTCAACGGGCTGCTGAGACACCTGAACAGTCCCAAGCTCGGCGTCAATAGAACGCGGAAGGAGCAAAAAACATAGGTAGGTAGGTAAAATAGGTGGGTAGGTAGGTAAAATAGGTGGGTAGGGTAAGTAGTTAGTTGACGGGAGCGAAGCCGCGGGTAAAAGCTAGTACATCAATATCTATTATTAAAATAACCGCTGCTGCCTGCGACTTCGTCCGCGTCAAAGTAGAAAATTGACCCAAAGGAACATACTTCTGACTCAGACGTATCATCTGAGATAAAAAGTATATTACGTGTTATTCTAGGATGCGGTCTACCCGTGTACCAAGTTTCATCGAAATCGGTTCAGCCGTTCGAGCGAAAAGAAGTAACAAACATACAAACCACACATACTAACACACCATGACACACACTCATGAAATTTCGCCTTTATAATAATTAGTGTGATATTGTCTTCAAGGAAGGAATGGAGGGAGGCTTTTGCCCAGCAGTGGGACAGTATAGGCTAGATATATTTAATAATATCAGGTGAGATGGTGGTCAAACGCGAGCCTATCATTAACCTTCAAGCAGACGCGCGACTATTTTTTCAAATAGTCGCGCGTAACCTGAAAGACCGATGGGAGATTTCAGGAACTTAGAAAACTGATTAATGAAAAATGATAATTTTTATATATTTAGATATTACCTATTTTTTAATTAAACAATAATTTGTATAAATTCAAAATAAAATATTGAAGTTAAACTGGTTTTTTTCGGATTAGGAATCGAAAAATATCTGATCGACATAACAAGAGTTCTATTGTAAGTCTTGATTATATTTCCAATTACTTTGTATTTTTTTTAATATTCTTCAAGAGGTCGAATAATTGATATCAAAGAGTTTTTCATCTACATAAGTCTAATTTTCTTTAAAATCAGTCTTCTCGTCAATGTAAATGTCTTTTCGACGCCTGCGCTGCGACCTAAATACACACATTCTGTGTTTTTCAGGAGGAGTGTAGAAAGAGGAAATGGAGTTATTTTCGTCAGTAGTGAACTAATGACAAGCTACTAGAGATGATACGTTCTTTTGACGAAAAATTTTAAAATTATGTTCGAAGTTCGAAGCCGCACGACCGCTTGAAGGTTAATAAAAATAAAAATAATAATAATTGTCTTGAACTGTACAAGGACTACATAAAGGCCCTTCGCCTTTGACAGGGGAGGTAATGTCACGGGGCGACTTGTTACAGTAGGTCACGATGTTACCACTACCTAGCCTAGAGCCTACTGACCTTTCACTCGAACTGGCGTTCAACGGTTTGATGGATTATACATAGAGAGAAACATAATCCTTTTAATTGTTCTGTTTTCTTGTAAATCTTAATCATTTGTATTTTAAATTTTAATTTATATGTACATATTATAAATAATTAATTGTCTTTTTGTTTTATAATAACATAAATATATTTTGTTTTTGTCTTTTTTTTCCTAGTTTCGTATGTATGCATGCCGTGGTCTCCCGTTTAATGTAATCTAATATAATTATAATATTTTATTTTACAGACTATATTATAAAACGTGAGAAGCTAGTGCACGGTCCCAGTTAGCGGTTTCCTATGGAGAAGAACGGGTAAGAAACTCTATGGTTTATTTAAAAAAAAAAAAGATTGATTTTACAATATTTACAAATCCGTCATAATTGAAGGCCTATTTTTAAATAGGCTTCTGATAAAGGTTATAATATAAATTCTCGTATTATATTTTTGTATTCTCTAATTTATATTGGTTTAATTGCTATAGTTTACATATAACGTCTTGATAGCAGCTAAATTAAAAAAAAAGTTTAAAATTAGTGTATTCAAGATCAAGTCATAAATATGATTTGATTACCAAGTGCTTCAGTCACTTGCATCGAAAGACAAATGAAAGGTATTCTTTTAGATCAAGAAATAGGATTCCATTCATTGGAACAACTTAAAATAGAATCGTTACTATTAACATTCCAAAAATAAATTGAAGAATGCTTCCACGCTTGAAGGCCTCAAATAATACCAGTAATTATTCCTATGATCACAAGTACGTAAAATATGGTATTACACCTTTTCCAATCAAGTGAATGCTTACATAGTTGTAAGGACAAATACAACTATGTCCCTATTTATCATGATCTGCGGACAACCTTTACTTAGTAGAGCAATCGACGAAGTTAATCACAATTTTGTAACGGAGCTAAATATCTAAACTTCAGGATGTATATCAAAAAGGCATTAGTACTATTGCACAATAGTGCATAAATTAGCCATTAGGACCAAGGAAGGCTGTATCGATTGGTAGATTAGAATAATGGTGGAGACATGGTTTTGTCTCTATATCAACCCTTTTTTGAAAACATCGTAAGCAACACTGTATGTTTTTTGCAGGAATGGGTTTTCCCATCCATAATTAAAAAAATATTTTTAATATTATTCTCAAAAAATATGTCTTAATATTCAAAGGTTGACTGGTAGACAATGCCTTAAGGCATTAAGTCCGCCTTTGTACTTTTGTGTGCATAAAGAATGAATAAATAAAAAATAAATAAATAAATATAACTATTCGTCTTGGTATGGTCATGTGTAGAGGAGGGATGAAACGCATGTTACTAAAAAAACATCGTCAGAAATGTGCCGGATATGAGAAGCACAGGATAAGTAGATGTGACGACGCTTGTAGGTGGTCTATAATGATGACTCTAGAGTCATTATCACTTTCACTTAAAGTGATATCTATGAAGCCGTATAGGAAGTAAAAGAACCAGGCAAGTTCGAGTCGGACTCACGCACTGAGGGTTTTCGTACAAATTTACATATGAAAACAGTTCAATTCCCGAATTGAGTTACGAAGATTTTTCGGAATCGCAAAAAATGTTTTTTAAATAACTACAAATTTACAGTTTTCAGTTTTTTTCCTATATTTGTGATATGAGACCTTGCTTCTTGCCAAATTTCAGGATTCTAGATCAACGGAAAATACCCCATGAATGTTGATTCCCTTGAGAGTATCGAAATATACGTTTTTTGTGTCATAAACAGCCGTATTTTTTTTTCCGTTAACTTAAAATTTTTTAGTATTTCAAGGGACCACAGACAGTATATGGTTTAAATTTCAACTCGATAACTCCACGCGTTTACGAGATAAATAAATGAACGTATAAGGGTCTGTTTATTCCTTTTGAGGTTCGGTACCCTAAAAAAAACAAAATCCTGCATCGCGCTAGTTTTCAGATTATAACAGCCCGAAATCAACAATCGGGCAGTTGCCCTGTTCGGACGTAACATCCATTTGGTCAGAAGATACTTCCTTTTCAACGGAGGTTTGCGAGACTTGACCCTCGGTTCCGCATACCTGTAAACACTCATTTTCGGACTGGACTGGCCTTTTGGTCTATTGGTAAGTGGCCCTGACTGCTATGTCGGAGTACAAACATTAGTTCTGTGTCTGAGTGTAATTTTTTCAATATATTTATATTATTTAGAAATATATCAGTATGTTTATCAATTATCTAGTACTCATAGCACAAGCTCTGCTTAGTTTAGGACTAGATGGCGTTGTTTTATAGTTGTGGAATATTATTATTATTTATCAATATCCCATTGTCACATCTGCGATATTCTCTAATCTATGTCGCGAGCCAACGAAGGAAGGCATGATGCAACCCCGGACGCAAGCCGAACTGGTTCCAATTTATCTGCCTATTATTCAGGCGCTATATTAAATTCTGCCCAGTCCATTACCTCGAGGATGTGTTAAGTAATAGTATTAAACGTTATACGATATGTTAATCATTTGAATTGGGCCAAAGGAAGCTAATATACATGTTGTTGGCGTCTTAACATAAATATGTCTTGAGAAAATATATGTCGATATGTGTTTTATGCAGATAAGGGACGTCGAATGTATCTTCCTGAGGTGTCTTTTCAATACTTGGATTTGTAATATCCTGAGGTTTAGACCTGCTTAGGCATATATGTTATAAGCTTCCACCAGTGGCTTTGCTCGCGTGAATAGGTATAGAAAATTATTTCAAGAGAACATAGTTCGGGGATGTAAAGTTATTGTCCTATACCAGGACCCACATGGATCGTCGATGTCGGATGTCGGTCGATGGAGCCGAAAGGTTCTCCTAGAGTGGCGACCGCGCACCGGAAAACGCCGACGACCTGGTGAGAGTCGCGGTAATGCGGTGGATTCGAGACGCACAGGATCGGTCGTTGTAGAGATGCTTGGGGGAGGCCTATGTTCAACAGTGGACGTCTATCGGCTGAAATGATGATGATGATGATGAGGACACACATGAAATTTAGGTCCTAAAACCCGTTTGACTGACAAGGAGTAACAGGCAAAAGTTTGTATGTACGTATGTGTGTATTATTTATTATATACCTTATTTTAGGTACTCACAACAAGAAATATAACAAAGAAAACGATCGAACCAAGATTTCGTAGTTTAGTTCATATGTGGCGCCATTGATGTCTACACTTGTATGTTACACACAAACTAGATCATACAATCGGTGGCCTAGCAGAGTCCTGGGGCCAAGGGTTTGTTTCTGAAAGGAAAACTCGGCCCCGGGACAAAGGCAAAGAAGAAACAAAAGTGTATTTTAGTCAGTTAAAGTCTGACACGACCTCGCGCTCCGCCCAAGAGCGGGGGATGTCATTGGATAATTTTCCTACCCACAAAAAAAAATAGATCATACATCGGTATTATCATTTTAGGATGCAACCGCCTCGAAGGACCACGCCGTCGATACCTCAGCTCCACTAGCAACCTGTTTAGGTTTGGTTTATTCGCTCGTAAAACAATAAAAGACGTGGCATATTGCTCTAGTTGTCCAATTGTAGCAATTCTCCGTTGAGAGAGATAGTCCGATTGTTTGTGCAATCAAACGTGCTGGTTGTACGGCCCTTTGTAATGGATGTTCGTCGCAATAGAGTGCACGTATTTATAAAAGTTTATCCATCGCATCCCGCGACTCTCACCAAGTCATTGTTACACCTTGGGGAAAGGCCTTCCAACGAAGCGTCTTGGGTACGTGATCGTCACTTCAGAACCTTTCGGCCCCATTGACCATTTGTTCTACGAACAAGGTACTCTGCCCACTGCCACTTAAAGCGCCTATTACACCACTCCATATTCAGACAGTCTTAGTCTATGTTTATCTATATATCTCATCGTTCTGTTTCATTTCTTTACACGACATTGGCTTAAGTTGGCATTTTTCTTGTGTGACGCTACATAGACTAAGATTATCTGAATATCGAGTGGTGTAATAGGCGCTTTAGTTTGGTGATTCTTCTGGCTATGTCGGCAACTTTGGTTCTCTGCTGTATTTCTCGAAGCTCCACTAAGGTCATCGAGCATTGTACTGAGCACCTCCGTAGTCTCAACCATGATTACTAAGTCGTACTAGTAAAGATTGTTAGAAACAAGGCTACATTCGCATCAATTTTATGTAGCACGATCAAACGTTTTTCGTTAAATTGAACTGTGATCGGTAACAATTATCATAAAGCTTTAGCTTCTCTCACCTTGGATATACTCAAGCTGCAAATTTTTATTCTTCCGAAGCAAATTGGACCCAATCTCGACTGTGAAAGCTGTTACCATTGTATATTCCAGTTTATGTACATTTTAGGTATTCATTCATAAGATTCATTTATTTGTCAGATCCATGAATATTTGAACATGGTAGGTATAATAGGGATGTGCAGATTACATGGTCTTAAGTTTTAACAGACAGATATTAAAAAGGTAGTAGTTTAAAACGGTGAAGGAAAACATCGTGAGGAAACCGGCATGTCCTAGAACCAAAAATACGAAGACATGTGACATTCACCAATCCGCACTGGGCCCGCGTGGTGGATTACGGCCCGTTCCCTCTCCTGGAGAGAGGAGGCCTGAGTCCCAGCGTTAAAATTATTCTCTTTATAATTATTTAGATTATAAATAAAAAACACATATTTATTTAATATCCCTTGATTAAATACCGTAGCTCAATGTACCGTATGTAGAAGCAGATCGTTGTATCAACAAACAGCTTTAGTCACATAAAATCAGATAACACTCATAGCTCTGGTCATTCTACGTAACTTTATATACTGCTTACTTTAGTTTTAAAGTGTTAATTTAATAGCTGATAGAGTAAACAATGTTAAGTAGGAAGGTAATTTAGTTTACCTCGAGGTTTCAAGTTAGGAACAGGGTAGAATAGAATAGAATAGAATAAAACTTTATTGTACACCAAAATAGTAACAAAAACTTACAAACTAACTAACTAGGGTAGTTGAATATTTTCCGTGAGTAGGTATACAGGAACCGTTATGATTATGTCATCAGGTACGGAGGTAGCATCATTCTTTATATACTAAGATCCCAGAGCGATCTAACAATAACTAACTCTTATTTTTAAGGCTTTTTAGGCCCAGGGGCCAAAAGGGGGAGCTCAACACTTATTTTTAAGGCTTTTTAGGCCCAAGGGCCAAACGGGGGAGCTCCACAAGCACTCAAGTATTCAAAGCACATGAGACACTACTAAGATTCATCCATGTGAAAATAAGTTATATCAGATCACCCTGGGATATTGAACTATTAACATACTAGCGACCCGCCCCAGCAGATTTGTAACACCAGTGTAAACGGGTGTCCTATCCTATCCTTAGATCTCTCTGTCTAGCGGTAAAAACTGCATGAAAATCTAAAATAAAAATAAACTAAAATATTTCGCGAAACATTCCTTCACAATGCTGTCGACTGGTAATGTGCCCAAAAGACTGATAGAGCGAGGCAATATTCTGTCCAATATAAAAGCCAGCTCTTAGGTCACGCAAAATGTCCACAAACTTAGTATTTGTACAACTTGTGATGTCTATCCGTACATCAGTAAGCATGACTCGTTCAGATCTCTCACTGATAACAACGCCTAGCTACGCGACTATCACCCTAATTGACTACATTGCTTTGTTATACAATAGGAAATAGTCAATTGAAATGGTGCACCTTAATCGTGGAAGCTTTTGTGTAGGCGTAGTTTATATCTTTAAATATCTTGATAAGAAAGGGATTATCTCCAGATGAATGGACTAACGAGGCTGAAGTCTAGACAGTAGAATGCAATTGGATGGAGTAAGTACGTTGACTTCAGAAAGAAAAAGGGGAAGTATTCATTGGATCAGTGGTCAAGCCAAGCCGTGTTGCTTATTTTTAGGGTTTCATACCTCAAAAGGAAAAAACGGAACGCTTATAGGATCACTTTGTTGTCCGTCTGTCTGTCAAGACCCTTTATCGAAATAAAAATTACCATATATACTCAGGTCTGTGGTCTTTTGAAGCTGTGAAAAAAATACGGCCGTTTATGTCGCAAAAATCGTATATTTCGACTCTCTCAAGGGAAAAAAAAAATCATAGGATACTTACCGTTGACCTAGAACCCTGAAATTTGTCAAGAAGCAAGGTATCATTGCACAATTATCTACATTGTGCTCACATATTAGAAGCGACCAGAAATTTTGTGTTACACATCAAGAAGAACGAAGAACATGCAAGAAACTTTGTACGTTCTTCTCCATAGAGATCTACGCTTTGGAACGTGCAATTTAGCTTCACTTTTATTAGACTGGCCGACATTTTGACGATTCAAAAGTGCCTGTAATTGGTATATTTGAAATAAACGTTTCTGATTTCTTATTCTGATTTCAAGTAGTTATAGGAAAAAATCTGAAAATTGTAAATTTGTAGTAACGTCACAAAACAAAACACTTTTTTTGCAATTCGGAAAAATCTTCGTAACTCAATTTGGGAATTGAACTATTTACATAGGTAAGTTTCGGAAGTCTCAGCGCGCGAGTTCGACTCGCGGAATCTACAAATAAGTTTTTTTTTATTATTAATGTTAAACTAGTGCTTGACTACGATCCCACTTATGCAATCATTGATGGTGAAGCGCACTAGTCTCGTAACTGTTTCCCTCTGAATGATGCAAAAGGGGTCTGACTTTTACTGACTATACCCACCTGGGCTCTTTCACTTACCGTTTGTGTTCCAGAGATACTATGACAGTATCTCTTTCGAAAAATCCTTCAGCCTTAGCAAGCATTCGCTCTAGCTGGCCTCATGCCTACTTTTGCCCGAAATGAATAATAGTTTTATCGCTACTTTATAGAACGCTATGTTTTGGAATCGGGTACGCGTAGTATGGGAATGAATTTCTATCGTGTACAAGTGGGTCTACTAACACGGGTGCATTCTCAGTTCGTTTACTCAAATAGTTCAATGGGATGGAATTCCAAAAAGACAGTAAAAATCAGGCGCAAGACATTGGCTTTACAGTCATTCTTTTCCATGCATGAAGTTGAGATAAATTTTTTTTCGCCATTACTGCTCCCAATATGGTGAAGGAAAACATCGTGAAGAAACTAGTATGTCCTGGAATCAAAAACTTCGAAGACCTGTGATATCCACAGTTTAAAAAAAAATAATAAGCCATTCAATATTCCACAACTATCACACATCGCCGTCTAGTCCCAAGCTAAGCAGAGCTTGTGTTATTCATGAGTACTAGACAACTGATAATAATATTTATATATCATAAATACATGCATATATAGATAAATTACACCCAACACAGAATAAATTATCATGTTCATCACACAAACATTTGTCCTGGATGGGAATCGAACCCACGACCTCTGACATAGCAGTCAGGGCTACTAACCACAAGACCTACAGGCCAGCCTGAATTCGCATTGCGCATTAAGCGCGCGTGGTGGATTACGGCCCATTCAATCTTAGAGAGAAGTCCTGAGTCCCAGCAGTGGTAACATTATAAGACTGATTATTATGGTTTTTTAATAAAGTTTCTATAAAGTAAAACAAACAACAAATCAATCGCTAATTACTAAACTTCTCAACTCTAATTAGCATTCATTCATATAGTCTTACAATGACTGGTTGGTAAGAGGCCAAGTGTCCCGGATTTCTTAAGTTTTGTAACAGACCCAAGGGACCGGCCTATTGGGGCACCTTTACGTAATAGACGCGGTAGTCTTCGGCAGTAGGTCACGATAATGCTTTATGAGAATCGAAGTGGTTTTGAGATTTGATTTAGGTACATGATAAATGATATTTAGTTTGTAAATAAGTTTTATAAAACACTTTCACTTGACCATTTTATTGTCAGTTTAAAACAGATGAGGCCGGTATTTCTTAGCTCACTACCGTGGATCGTGGTTTTAGTCGGTAAAAGTCTGACACGCCCTCTCGTTCAACCCTCAAAAAACTAGGTAATATGGTAGTTTATTTCTGATTCCATATCTTACTTATTAATACGAATCACCTATCAACTATTGATATTAGTTTCCATTATTTACTTTAGATCCGCAGCCAACTTGTTGAATACATGTCACGTTCAACACGTCTATTAATCATGACAATATCGGGCTCACCGAATCTTTAAACTCACTCCTACACAGTTCAACATTCCAGCAATTTCTACATCCTATGGTTTAGCATACTGCCAACACTGGATAATACTATAAATATAAACACTACATTTGAAAGGGACGCAGGCGCAGTTCCCACAGATCCTTACAATATAGATCTAGACCTTGCTAAAACGACTTATATAACTCCATAACTGCAATGGATTCTATACTATATTATGAAGAGTGTAAGGTTGTTTTGTGAATTGTGTAGATGCTATCAATTGACACGCGAAGAATGCATCGATGCTCTACTTTCCATAGTGTGTCTCAAGGATTTTATTGCTCTTAGTTAGTGTTTGTTTACATTTCCTAGGGCTTCTGGATAGTAAGATCTTTATTAAATTTAATTTTATGTTTATTACATTTATTGAGTAAATAAATAATAGTGGAATTAAACGAGTTTAGAAGGAGAGGGAGGCCAAAGAAAAGATGGATGGATTGTGGGAAAAGTGATATGGTAGAAAAGGGCGTTAGTGATAGTGTGACGGGTGACAGGACAGAATGGATATGGGACAAGGGCAGGAAGAGAAAAAGAAGAGAGCACATGTGGACCAAGGTTGATTTCTTTAGTAGTCCTGAATTGAACTATGTGAAGTCCTGTCCAGTCAGTGATGCTTGCACTGACGGGACAGGTCCATTGAAAGCTATGTGGTTCTTTCCTCAAAAGACCAGCTCAAATACTAATCATGGTCCTCATATGAATTGACCATAAAATGTGCTCTGTCTATACTTTAAAAGAAAACTTTGACCCCTGAATTTGTTTCGGTGTTTCTTCTCAGGGTAGTCAGCTAGGAAACACCGGCCTCATCTAGTTTAAACCGACCAAAAAAATTGACGTGTAAACGTAGGTACTGTTGTTTAAAACTTATTTAAAAACTAATTCTAATAAGGACGTTTGAGAATAAAATAGGCGAATTGTTCGACTGGCCATGCATGCAATTGATACATGTGGATACATGACATATTATGTGTAGCTAAACATGAGGACATTTTATTTAAATAAGACTAACACCATTATAGCATGTTTAAGGCAAATAAATACTTATCTTATCGATGTAGCTAGGTTTTAAGATGCAACTTGGGATAGGCAAGCAGTAGACGGCGTTTGTCTGAAATTAATCTTTGAAAATTTTGTGTAGGGTTTATGTACTTGAATGTCTTGTTAATAAAAAGATGTAGGGGTTTTATTAATATATTTTTTACAAAATTTTCACAGTGTGTCAAAAATGGAGACCTGGCGAGAGCAGAGCGCGTGTGCAAGAGAGCGTCGTTTGTTTTTCGTTTTCACTACAAACCACCATTACCATCATCACCACCATTAGGTTGGTGACAACGTGTTGCCAACTTAACAACGACGTAATGAATGGCCATAATAAAAAGAGAATCCTCGTTAGACCAAATAAATGAAGTAGTAGTAGTAGTCTGGACTATAGAATGCGACTGGATGAAGTAAATACGTTACTGATCAGTGGAAATTTTCTTACTTTATTTTTAAAGATGGAAAGTCATCAAATAACTCCTCCAGCTCTAGGGTGGAGCCAGAGGGCGTGTCAGACTTTTACTGACTAAAACCTGCTCCTATGTTCCTTCTTTGCCTTGCATCACAGGACCCTGGAGTTCCCTTTCAGACGACCCATGGCCCCAGTAGGCTTCGGTTACGGTTAGCTACGGTTTTGCTGACACCTTTTTCAGGCACGCGTGGAACACTAAATGCTGTCGACGACTCTAGACTTTTGCCCACCTGTGTTCCTTCAATTGCCCTTTACGTTACAGGGAAAGAGTACCTAAAAGTGTGTTAGTTTTTCCAATAGAAGATTTAAAGAATTCTTATACAAGGTTATTAATTCCCGTAAATATGACTGTTCTTCGAGTAGCGCCGACCACGTTACATTGAAATTATTCAATTATTAAGTATTAAACTCATTATTTCACCAAGTTTTCCTGTGAAACAATGATGTAGGTATTTCCCTTCGTTACGAGTTCACGAGCAATTAACACTGCCCTAACTGAATGACAAGTTAATGATACGATCATCGCTGGTGTTAAATTATCTCATTAGTAGCAATTAACGCGAGAGTTGAATCCTTTAGTGTTTGATTAATAGGATTTATAGCAATTGATAGCTCTGTAAAGCTTACGTATTTTGAGATCGATTTTCAAGTAAGGTAGTTTTCAAATAAGGTTCTAAGAAGTGGAAAAACTGATTGTTTCATCATGCCTGAGTTTTTAAAACACTACGTTATGGATGCACACAAAACTTGAAAACACAGTCAGAATGGTTTACATTGCGAATTTTTTTTTGGCTTTTTTAATCTTTATTCATTTTGATTAAGATTAATTGATAAAAAAATACTTAACTAATTAAAACTATACATACACTAAAGACAAAAACTACTAAGTAAAATATGGCGTCATAAAATTCCTCCGCATCGCTGTCGACTGGAAGTGTGCCCAAAAGGCTGGCGGCATTGCCACGTTGTATGGCAATGCTTAATCTCTGACCGAGGTAAAAGCCAGCCCTTGGGTCACGCGAAGTGTCAACTAAGCGTCTGGATAGTTCTTTGAAAAGCTTATGAGCACTCGGACCCCACGGCCCAAGAGTTTCAACCCCAAACGGCTCAAAAATATAACTATATTGCGAAATTGTTTATGCCTAACGCCATTGTTACTTGAGGTTGGCATTATATTTTTTTTCTTTAATTTAGGCCTACCACGTCCACGTAGGTAGCTTTATAGACGCGTATAAGTCATTATGCGCTTGCTATAACGCCTGCTGATAGCGTAGATACAAAATTATAAAACTCTGTCACACGTAGACAATAGGCCTAGTCTTGTCAACCATTACGCTATCGCTGAGTTTCTTTTTCTTCATATCACTTCTTTCACAACCAATACATCTTTTGTTTGGCTTCCCTCTCTTTCTCCATCTATACACAGTATGCTTATAACTCTTTTTTTTGTGACATGTGTTTCCCCTCTCCTCTCTACCATACTAAGACAAATTATTCTCTTTCAACTTTTCAGTCACTAACTTTCACATTTAATTTTAAAATTGTCTACGCGTTTCCTGCCTCACTGAGTTCTGCTTATGCTGTAAGATGCCGTAACAAGTTTAAACATAGCTAAATGAGCAATCAAGCTAACAACCAATTCCGATGTCTATTTACGTCTCACATAAATACAAACAACTTCATCCAATTTGTAACGTTGCGAAATTTTCATTAAAATGCTTTTATAAATTACACAAGATATCAATAATTAGAGACGTTTCATTACAAGAACTATCTCTTAGGATATTTATTAAGTACGAGTAGATTTATTTATTTATTTCATATTACATGCACATAAAAGTACAGAGGCGGACTTAATGCCTTAGACATTTTCTACTAGTCAACCTTTGGGTGATGCAGAGAAGAATAGTGGTAGGTGCAATAAAAGAGAAAAAAAAAGTTGATATAATAAAGATATACAAATGAATCACAGACACAATACAATATAGGTAAATATAATATATACATAATTTAATAAACTAAATATATATACTCAAAAAAAAAACAACCAAAATTGGTCCAAATCGACAAACATAATTTTACATTCTTTATTTAGTAATTTGTTATTTTAAAAATAAATAATTACTGCAGTTTTAATAATTCTGTGTGAATTTTGTGAAATAAGGTTATTAAATTTTATTTAATTAAAATGAATGACTCATTTGGCAGACTATAATTATGAGGTACCTATATTCGTGGTTATAAATACAATTTATTTTTTGGAAAAATAGTTTTTCGGATTTTTGTTACCAGCCGACCAGACGTCATCTCAACGCTCAGTCACGTGGTCAGAACAAAGGAATCGGAGGCGTGGCCTACTCGAGGCGTTCGGCGCGAGCAAAACGATTGTAACTTGGCTAGGGGGGCAGGATAGCTTAAACCCTGAATTAACAAGGTATTAGTCTATATAACATTACACTGCAACGTAGTAGTAACCAAAGATGCGGGTGAAGCTGCGGGGGACAGCTTGCTATGTTAAATATTTATTAATTATAAGCCTTTTAATGTTCTCACTGCTGGGACTCAGGCCTCCTATCTTTAGGACACGGAATGGGCCGTAATCCATCACGCGGGCCCAGTGCGGGGTGGTGGATGCCACATGTATTCGAATTTTTGGTTCTAGGACATACCGGTTTCCACACGATGTTTTCCTTCACCGTTTTGAGAGCAGTGGTGTAATTAAAAAGTTATGTGCCTGGTTGGGTTTGAACTCGCGACCTACAACTCGTAAGTAGGAGCCGTTACCACTGAGCCACCATCTGCTCTCAACTAGGGTATATGGGGTGCTACGACAGAAAACCTCCTCGAGTGCCCGCAGGCTGTAGTTCCCTTGCGGATACGTCCGGAGTGAAGGACAGTCTGCGGGACGGTGCACCCTGGGAGGCGGCTAACGACTCCCCTTGGGTACTTTTACTTAAGGGGTCTCGATGTCCGCCTGCGAATATTCTGTCCGAAGGAACACTTCAACGCGTGTCCCTCTGCTATAGCAGAGAGCACAGTGGCGAAGTAAGAGCGGGCTCGGTGTGCACTTACCCTGCCACCGGGCAGGCAGGAGGAAGATTTGCTCCTCCTTTTGCCACCGTTAGTCTCGTAGCCCCAGAGATTGTCCAAGGTCATGTTTCTGACTTTTGATGGGGGTCGAGGGTCTTGGCTTAACCGCCCGGGCTGCGAGGAAGACAACCTCTATAAAAAATCACCCCAAACCTCCAAGCGGCGGCGCACCGTGAGGGAGGTTGTTAGCTTGACTAATGGGTAGCTTAATTAGTCTCTAGTGCGAACCACAAATTTGAGCCGGTAAAACTTGATACATACTCGTGGGAACAAAAATGAGCAAATTTTTTAAAACCCTGAACGATGAGGAGAAGGAGAGTGATGCGCGGTCGGAGTCCGACGCGGCATCCAAAAGGAGCTCGGAGAGCTCGGAGGTGGAGGAGGTAGCGGGAGACCCCGGAAGAAATACAAGCTTCTTCCGGAAGCGCTCCAAAGCGGGGGACGGATCGTCCTCCGAGGGAGAGTTTGTGTCGGCCCGCAAGATCCCCACCAGCAGTCGGGGTGCGAGCCGAGCGAGAGGAAGAGCGAGAGGGCTTACCTCTCAGGAGGCTGCTGAGAGAGCCGAGAGGCTCTCCGCGGAGGGGCGCCACCCCGTAGTGACCAGTGTTAGGTCTGACCCCTCAGGGCCGCCTGGCAGCAAGCCAGACGCCGGGGAAGACTCCGCCGAGGAGTCACGCAGGTTGCTCGGGGTGCTGGTGGTCGACGCCTTGACAGCCATGTCAAGGAAGAGGGAGAAGGGTTCCAAGAAAAGGGGCATCGGTCAGTTCGCGACCTCTATCTTGGAGGCTATGGACGCCTACTTCGAAAAGAGGGTCGTGAAGATCCGGGCTGAGCTCTTGGATGCCCGAAAAGTCGACCACCAGGAGGAAGTACCAAAAGAGGTAAGCATGCAGGAGCAGGGGCAAAACCAGCCCCAGCCCCAGCCCGAGTCGGAGGGCAAGCTGCTGACGATGGTGCGGCAGGAGCTGGCTGCCCTCCGGCAGCAACAGCAACAGGAGCAGTTCCAGCGGCGGATGCAGCAGCAACTGTCCGTGCTGGAGGGCATCGTGCTGCGTCCCCCGCTCGCGGCCTCCGGCCAGCGGAAGGTGGCATCATATGCCGCCGCTGCCAAAGCTGCGGCTGCTGCGCCCAAGACGGGCCCGTCGGAGCAGGCCGGACGAAAGGCCGTGTCGTCGGAGCCTGTGAGGCCGGCCCCGGCGGCCAAATAGCAGCAGCGGCAGGGAGGGTCTGCTCCACCAACAAAGGGTAAGACGGCGAGGGCTCCTGCCGTGACGGCGACTGGGCCGACCCTGCCACCCCCTGCCCCGCCTGCAGAATCCTCGCCCGACACCGAATGGACGGTTGTCGGTGCCAAAAGGAAGGCAGGCAAGGCGTCTAGGGCGGCCAAAAAGCGGACACGGCGACAGCAGCGCAAGAAGCGGGCCATGGCGGCCAGACTTCGCGGCCCGAATTCCGAGGCTGTAGTTATCACACTACAGCCAGATGCGGAAAAGAAGGGCGTGACGTATGACGCCGTCATGGAAAAGGCGAGGCAGGCGGTGTTGCCCCACCTTGGCGAGCTCGGAGCCTCTGGGGGCTTCCGCATGAGGCGCACCGTAACTGGGGCCCGAATGCTGGAAGTCCCTGGTGCGGCCAGTGGCCCTGCCGCAGACGCCCTGGCCGCAAGGATCAGGGCGTCCTTGGACGCGGAAGAGGCCCGAGTGTCCAGGCCCACCAAATGCATTGATATGCGCGTCATGGGTTTGGACGACTCTGTCAAGGTGGACGAGGTGGTGGCCGCCATCGTCAGGGTGGGAGAATGCACCGCCGAACAGGTTAGGGCGGGCTCAATCCGCGCTGACAGCACGGGCATGCGAGCCGTGACGGTTAGCTGCCCCGTGTCGGCGGCGAAGACCATCACCGGGGAGGGCCGACGGCTCCTGGTAGGCTGGGTCTCCGCGCAGGTGAAACTGCTGGAGCCCAGACCTCTGCGGTGCTATCGCTGCCACGTGGGGCACCACGTGGGTGCCTATTGCGCGGCGGAGGTGGACCGCAGTGACCGCTGCTTCCAGTGCGGTCAGCCCGGTCACAAGGCGGTTGAATGCCGTGCAACGCCGCACTGCTACGCATGTGCGGCGGCAGGCAAGCCGGCCGACCACCGGGCTGGGAGCAGGTCCTGCGATCCCCCTGCCAAGGCCAAGGGAAAGGTCCGAAGGCCCATCCACCCCGAGGTCCTCACCGCCGCAGCCTCGTCTTTGGCTGCCGCCGCTGTCGCCGCTGCAACCCCTGCGGCAGGGCCCTCACGCGGGGTTCGGGAGGAGACTGTAATGGACTGTCAATAATTGCTCCATTACGTCTCCTCCAGGCGAATATCAACCACTGCGCCGCCGCTCAGGATCTGTTGCTCCAGAGCATGGCGCAGTGGTCGATCAACATCGCCGTGGTCTCCGAGCCGTACTATGTCCTGCCCAGGGGAGACTGGGTTCAGGACCTGAACGGCTCGGTGACCTTAATTTCGTCGGCCGCCGCCGGTACTCCGTCCCTCGAGGCCGTCACGAGGGGACGGGGTTGCGTGGCAGCACGGTTCGGGGACATTGCAGTGGTGGGCGTCTACCTGTCCCCGAACAGAACTCTCGCCGATCTCCACATCTCCCTTATGGAGCTGAATGTCGTCGTCGCTGGGTTTGGTTCCCTCCCCGTGGTCGTGTGCGGGGACTTCAATGCCAAGAACTTGGCTTGGGGTTCCCGGTTCACAAACCAGCGGGGTCGGATGGTGGAGGACTGGGCTCTGGAGACAGGCCTGGTCATCCTGAACCGGGGTTCTGTCCCCACGTGTGTGCGGATGCGGGGCGAGTCAGTGGTGGACATATCGTTTGCCAGCCTTGCTCTGTCACCGCGTGTCGTCGACTGGCGCGTCATGGAGGGGGTGGAGACGTACTCAGACCACCAGTACATTCGGTTTGACGTCTCCACCCAGACCTCGATCGCGCCGGTCCAACAGACCCCATGTGGTCCGCGTTGGGCGCTGAAGCAGCTGGACCGGGAGCTCCTCCTGGAAGCCGCGATGGTACAGGCCTGGGTGCAAGCACCGGACAGGCCTGTTGACATTGACGTCGAGGTAGAGTGGTTCCGGGAGGCCATGTCGCAAATCTGCGACGCGGCAATGCCCCGAGTCCGGCCAGGACGTGCCCGGCGCCAGGTGTACTGGTGGTCGCCGGAGATTGCGGCACTGCGCAATGCGTGCAATGCTGCGCGGCGCCGGTACGCCAGACACTGCAGTCGCCGCATCCGCCCACCGGATGCGGAGGCCAGAAAGGCGGAGCTGTATGAGGGATACAGAGTAGCGAAGCGCACCCTCCGAGCGGAAATAAAGCGGGCCAAGATGGAGGCCCGCAACGTGTGGCTGGGGACTCTGAACGGAGACCCGTGGGGACGCCCCTATAAGGTGGTGCGGGAAAAACTCCGCCCTTGGGCTCCCCCACTCACGCAGAGTCTCCGGCCCCAGATTGTGGAGGGTGTGGTGAGCAATCTTTTCCCTGCGCGAGGGGAACACTCCCCCCCGCTCATGGCTCCGCCACCAGCGGTGTCTAACGCGGATCACGATGGCGACGACGACGGCAATGCTCCAGAGGTGACCGAGGTAGAGATGAGTGTGGCGGTACGAAGGCTGAGCGCCAAGAATACCGCCCCAGGACCCGACGGCTTGCCTGGTAAAGCCTGGGTCCTGGCCATGGAGGCTCTCGGGTCTCGATTAAGAGGGCTCTTTAGCGCATGCATGGAGCGGGGCCAGTTCCCACTTCGCTGGAAGACGGGGAAACTGGTCCTTATCGCGAAGCCAGGGCGCCCAGCGGACTCCCCGTCCGCGTACCGGCCCATCGTGCTGCTCGACGAGGTGGGCAAGCTCTTTGAAAGAGTAATGCAGACCGCCTCGTCGCGCACCTATCGCGGGTGGGGCCGGATCTGGCGGACGGCCAGTTCGGCTTTCGCAGGAGGCGCTCCACGGTGGACGCCATCATGCGCGTGCGAGCTCTCACGACGGGGGATGCGGTATCCCAGGGCAGGTGTGTCGTGGCGGTGTCATTGGACATCGCCAACGCCTTCAACTCCCTGCCCTGGAGTAGCATTAGGAGGGCACTCCGGTATCACCGGGTGCCCGACTACCTCTGTCGTGTTATCGAGGCCTACCTGTCGGACAGGTTCATCATCTACCCCGGTCACCAGGGAGAGTGGAAACGGCGAGAGATGTCGTACGGTGTTCCGCAGGGATCGGTACTAGGACCGCCCTTGTGGAACATCGGATACGACTACGTGCGCGGCGACATCCCTGACGGGGTCAGCGTGGTCTGTTACGCAGACGACACGCTGGTCCTGGCGCAGGGAGAGTCGTATCAGGCGGCGGTCGAATTAGCGACACGCGGGGTTGCGATAGTCGTTGATAGGATCCAGCAGTTGGGACTCGAGGTGGCGCTGCACAAGTCCGAGGCCATGTGTTTTCACGGCCCCCGGAGCGCGCCGCCCCGACGCTCCCAACTAACGGTAGGAGGAGTTCACATCGGCGTCGGGTCGACGATGAAGTACCTGGGACTCGTCCTCGACAGCCGGTGGAATTTCGAGGAGCACTTCCGACGTCTGGCTCCCAAACTGAATCGGAACGGGGCTGCCCTCAAGCGGCTCCTGCCCAACCTCGGGGGTCCAGACGCCTCCTGCCGGAGGCTCTACGCAGGCATCGTCCAGTCCATGGCCCATTATGGGGCGCCGGTGTGGGCGCCGTCACTGCGAAAGCGACCGGCGGCCCAGCTGAACGCGTGCCAGAGGGTCATGGCCATACGTATGGTGCGGGGATACCGCACGGTTTCCCGCGAAGCGGCGAGCCTCCTTGCTGGCCAGCCACCATGGGATCTTGTAGCAAAAAGCCTTGCACGCATGCACGATTTGCGCGTGGAGATGCAACGCCGTGGTGAAACTCCGCTGCCGCGACAAGTCACGGCATGGCGGAAAGAGTTCCGGCGGGATCTCATGGCGGAATGGCGACAGCGACTATCGCAACCCAGTGCTGGGCACGCCGTAATTATGGCGGTAAGTCCCCTCTTTGAGGAGTGGCTGGAAAGGCAACACGGCGTCATTACCTTCCGCATGACACAGGTCCTCACCGGACACGGTAAGTTCGGGAAGTTCCTGCACCGGATTCGTGCGGAAGCGACGCCCGTGTGTCGCCACTGTGTGGACCGCCCGGAGGACACGGTGGAGCATACGGTGGAGGTGTGCCCCGCTTGGGCAGAGCAACGCCGTGTCCTCGTGGGGGCAATCGGCGGCGGCGATCTCTCGCGCCGGGCTTTGGTACAGGCCATGGTCCGGAGCGAGGAGGAGTGGCAGGCGGTCGCCTCCTTTTGCGAAGCAGTAATGCTTGCAAAGGAGGCGGCCGATCGCGTGAGGCAGCGGTCCTCACGCCCCAACCGCCGCCGGGATTCCGATCCCGATTTCCGGCCACCGTAGGCGCGGGCTTGCGGACGGCGAGCAATGGGTGGCTTGCCGTCCGACCGTCCGGTAACCGTCCGGACCAAGCCCAAGTTGTCAACGGCGCGTGCTGTTCCACGCGCGCCTCAAGGAGATGTCAGCAACTGTAGGGGCCCAGCAGGGTCGAAGCCTACTGGGGCCAAGGGTCTGATTCTGAAAGGAAGACTCGGCCCTGGTACGAAAGGCAACGAAGGAACAGGAGTGGGTTTTTAGTCAGTAAAAGTCTGACACTATCTCCCGCCCCGCCCAAGAGCGGGGTATGTCATAAGATGATTTTCCCACCGGAAAAAAAAAAAACTAGGGTATATATATTTATTAATTCTTGTTAATGCTAGTAGAAGGAAAACATCGTGAGGAAACATGCATGTCTTAGAACCAAAGATACGAAGAAATGTAACGTCCAGCAAACCGCAAAAATAACCAGAGTAGGGTAGGGTCTTTACTCTAACCGTTCAAAACTGCTTCGAGTTGCAACCCAGTGTCGTTCTTTTATAACTCGAGTAGCTACCCTAGAGTTAACCCAACTAACTCTAACTCCGAGCAGGGTAGGTTGGTGTAAGCGGCAGGAATGACAGTTGCTTGGCATTAACAGTTGAACTCTATGTTCGCGTTCAAAAATGCGAGCACAGCATATCTAACCTGATGACGTCATTCGATTTAACTCTAAATAAATTTTTGAACGCAGGGCTGGGCCCGCGTGGTGGAGATTACAGCCTCTCCTTGAGAGGAGGCCTCCTTCTTCTTCTGGCTTTCCCAATCATGGGATGCCATTTAGTCTATCTCGAACGTCTTGTTCGTGAAGCCCCAACACTCTCACGTCTTTCTGGACTTTATCATCATCATCTTTATTGTACACCATGATAAATAACAAAAAAAAATGTGGATAACAGAGTTCATGTACATAGGCGAGCTTAACTCAAAGTTGAGTTTTCTTCCAGCAAACCATTGAGTGATAGAGAGAGATCACAATAGAGGGTAAGATCCAGTGCACAATTTTAAAATTACAAATAATATGAATAAAATAATACATAAACATACTTACATACATAAATACATGCTTATATAATATATATAGATACATATATATACTATGTCATTGTGAAAGGAAATACTCTTTAATTTTCCACTTGAAGACATCCAGAGAAGGGCTGTCACGTAAGGAGTGTGGAAGGGAGTTCCATAGACGCACTGCAGTGACAGAGAAGGAGCCATCATAACCGCTGGAAGTGTGAAATGGAGTACGAAGAAGAAGAGAATTTTATTGGCAGTGCGACAGGGTTTACCCCTTGGGACAAAGTACTCAAAGCGTTTGTAGGACATTTGACAGCCAGGTTGTTTTGGGCCTTCCTCTTCCCCTCTTACCTGCAGCGATGGAGAGGCACTTTTTAATCACGTAATCGTCAGGTTTTCTCATATCGTGACTGTACCATCGCAATCTAGCCTAACAAATTTTATGGGATATAGGGGCCACCCTGAAGCGGAGGCCTGAGTCAGTATAGTCATTGTATTTTGTTCCTGAGTCCCAGCTGTAGAAACATTATGAGGCTGTATATGTATTAGTGATTTTTTTTGGAGCCATATTTTAGTTTGTTTTTAGTTAATTTAAATTTTTGTTATAATTTTTTGGTTTTACTGTAATTATAGTTAGTTAGTTGAAGTATTTTTTAAATGTAAATGAATTATGTACAGGATCGTTCATTGTGGCGACACTTAGGGGAAGCCTTTGTACAACAGTAGACGTCGACGACGAAATGATGATGATGAAACTAATTATGCATACAATATATCTTGTGTATTAATGCTAGTTATTCTTCATACGCTTATAGCTTCCCTCATGAGTCAGGAATGCAAGCTTGTGCTAGATCGTATCAATTTTATTGCATTTTCACTCGTCAATGACATAATCTTCACACCGCTTCATATAAGGCAGCTGCCAGTCAGCCAGCTCTATAAAAAATGAAATAATTTCTACTGCGTGATGTCACGTTACGCCAGTCCTGTGATTACGACATTAGACATGTGATTTAGGACTGTAAACTTTATTAAAGTACTGGTTTTTTCCAAAACACATCACAGATTTAGACGAAGATGGCTGGACAGTCTTCATCATCATCATCATTTCAGCCGAATCGCGTCCACTGATATAGGTGTAAAAAGATTATTGTCAATTTTTTTCTAAGCATATCTAATGTAGAGACAGAAGACCTACTTGCTGCATGGAAATAAAACACCCAATATCTTTTTATATATTTTTTATTAGTTTAGTTTTTTTCTTAATTATAGTCATATTGAATGTTAATTTATTATTTTTGTTACAAATTTTTAGCACTTTCTAGCCTGAAGCATAGGTTTCGGGTGGGAAAATCATCTAATGATATCCCCCGCTTTTGAGCGGGCGAGAGGTAGTGTCAGACTTTTACTGACTAAAAACCCACTCCTGTTCCTTCTTTGCCATTGATCCAGGGCCCCGGGGATCTCTTTCGCATCATCCATGGCCCCAGTAGGCTTCGACCCTGCTGTTGAATAGATGTTACTAGAAAGAAAGAAAGAAAAACTGTTTATTCGCGCGAAATGACGCAATCTATATATGATCCAAAACTAACTAACAAACATTATCAACAAAATAGGGAAGATATGCGTCACATCCGCGCAAAACGGCCGAACGCTCAGCATAAAGCTGCGGCCTCACGCATTATGCGATGAGCTCACAGCGCTGGTTTTCAGCGTGGGCCGGTGGTGGTGTTGACATAAAGACGCCCGAACGGTGCAGCGTACAACGAGATTTAAATAGAAAAAGGAAATAAAAATACATATGAATTGTAAATTAAAAGGAAAAGTAAATTAAATTAAATTAAAAATAAATAAACAAATAAAAATAATAAATTTATTAATACTAGCTGTGTAGTCTAATGTAGTGTACATATGGTAGTACACAGTTTACAATATCAATTCATTGTATCAAGAATGGGTTTGTTATGTGTTAAACATATATTTCCTAGAATCAACAAAAACCTTCCAGAGTACACTATTACAATCGTGCAAGAGCTCGATCTAAAGACAATTGTCATAGAAAACAAAATTACGCTAACATTACATACATCACATGAGAGTTTTTACTTGAATCTATTGTTAATTGTACTGCTATTGTCTTAGTCTTGTTGAAATTAATTGATAAACAATGCCGTAAACGAGTACTTATTTATTCATAATTATGTGTGACAATTTTTTTTATTGTAGTAACCTTACAAAAAAATCAGGCAATTTTCACAATTCCAATGGCCAATACTTTTTTCGGCCAGCGACGTAAGGAAGCCGGCGCACGCGCCTGCCGCCGGGGTCCCGACTTCCAGCTACCGTAATTGTGGGTTTGCGGACGGCGAGCAATGGGTAGCTTGCCGTCCGGCCGTCCGGTAACCGTCTGAAGTGAGCTCGAGCTATTGACAGTGCGTAGTGTTCCACGCGCGCCTTAAGGAGATGTCAGCAAAACCGTAAGGGCCCAGCAGTGTCGAAGCCTACTAAGGCCATGGCGAACGAAGGCAAAAAAGGAACATAGGGCAGTAAAAGTCTGATACGCCCTCCCTCTCCGCCTTAGAGCGAGAGAGGTCACTATTTCCCATCTATAAAAAAAGCGCAACTTAATGGAATGGAATGGTCTATTTATACCTCAGATCCAGTTTAAAAGCTGCGTCAGGCACTAGTTGTCTGGCGCAGCTCTGGACCTAAATGGCAAAAGGGATTGCTCGAAAGGGTCACCGCTGACCTGGAATGCGAAGTGCAATTCAAAGAACATGAGTGAACTTTAGTCAGTAAAAGTCTATTACTCCTTCGGGGAAAGTTGTTTAATGATTTCCTACCAAAAAACAAAAATTGCAAAAGAAAAGTGAAGTTCCACACTCTCCGCAAAGAGATGTCAGCAAATCGTAAGGGCCCAGCAGAACCGATGCCTGCTAGGGCGGTGGGATTTTTCTAGAAAGGAAACTCGAGGTACTAGAACTCAATGGGACAACTGAAGGACACAGGTCTGGTTTTAGTCAGTAAAAGTCTACCACGCCCTGCCGCTCCACCCCAAAGTGGGAGCTATAACTGGATGATTCCTTTAAAAAAGCTATTATAATTTTGTTATAGGTAGAAAATGAGGTCAAATGACACATAATACACATTATTAACCTTTTCACGAACAAGAACTGTCAAGAACTGTCAAACTGCAGGGGCGCCATAAACAAAATGATGGCGGGAATATGACATTTTACAAATAAAAACGAAAAAAAAAAATTTGAGGGTAGAGACTATAAAATATAATGCATTCAATTTATAGGAAATTTATCCAAGAACGTAAGTAATCAAACTTGTTCATACAAAAGTAGTCTCTAAGTGTTGAAAATAGGGCCTACAATGAAGTGGGAGAGAGTGAACGCCGGCGGTCGCTTGACTTTCGGCCGAATGCGCGATGACGTCACGCCGCGCAACCGCCGGCGTTCGCGTGGCTCTCAAAAGGTGGATCTACATTCTCATCAAACGATTCACAAACCGTCACATAGCAGCTGCATCAACACTGATACGTCACAGATGCGTGTACGCCATGTCATCGTATGCGCATCAATCGGTATGCGACGCACGCGCATGGATTAACAGTGCTGGTGTCAACACTAAGTGGTGTGAATGTAAGTTAGGAGGAGGCTTCACTGTTGGACGGAGTTGATAGAAAATAGTCATCATTCTCTTGTACATCATCATCATCATCATCATTTCAGCCAAAAGACGTCCACTGTTGGACATAGGCCTCCCCCAAGCGTCGCCACAATGACCGATCCTGTGCTTCTCGCATCCACCGCACTCCCGTGACCCTCACCAGGTCGTCGGTCCACCTTGTGGGAGGCCTTCCAACGCTGCGTCTTCCGGTGCGCGGTCGCCACTCTAGAACCTTTCGGCCCCATCGGCCATCCGTTCTACGAGCAATGTGCCCTGCCCACTGCCACTTAAGTTTGGCGATTCTTCGGGCTATGTCGGCGACCTTGGTTCTCCTCTTGTACATACCTCAGTTTATCAGGGGTTGGGGAAACACGTCAACTGACACACATAAATAACGTCATACTTTTAGGGGCGGGGAGGGGATGAACGAACTGCGAGGCATAAGTTAAAACGCGAAATTTAACTCATTATCATGATTTCTGCCGAAAGACATCCACTGTTGGATATAGGCCTCCCCCAAGTGTCACCAAAAAGAAAGGTTTTTTTTTTAGGTGGGAGAGTCATCTAATGACAATTCCCGCTGTTGGACGGAGCGAGAGGTAGTGTCAGACTTTTACTTACTAAAAACCCACTCCTGTTCTCTCTTTGCTTTCATCCCGTGGCCTCGAGCTTCGCTTTCACACTACCCGTGGACCAAAAAGAAAGGTGCGTTTCGCAACCATTGGATTCCCGCGGCCCTTACCATCTGGTAAGGCCGGTCCACCTTGTGGGAGGTCTTCCAACGCTACGACTTACGGTACGCGGTCACCAAAACCTATCGGCCAAATCGACTATCTGTTCTGGGAGTATTGTGCCCTGCCCAGTGTCACTTAACTGTAAGTTTATTTCCTACTCTTTATGCAATTTTGTTAAATGAAGTTTCAATTTGTTTCAATATTGGTTTTATAAAAAAAATGCAATGCTCTTGTGGTCGCGATCCTCAACAGTGAAGAAATACCGAAGAAGACGAAGATCAATGTTTGCAAAAAGAGTGTAAAGAATATGTATCTTTGTGGCGGAACATTACAGGGTGCAATGGATGTGGTAGGTTAATGGCTAATGTTGCAGTGCAACCTTGGGAACCTCCGGTTCAGTTGATAACCGGCGTCAGGCATTAGTTGTCTGGTATTCAAGCTGAACTGGACCTATTTTGGCGCAGCCGTAAAGCACACTATATTTTGTTTATGAACCATTTCATTTTGTTACTAGCTGTCTCTTGCGTTTTCATCCACGTCTTTGGTTATTGCTCAGCTCCCGTGAGTCGTAAGCTTGATGTTATATAACCCATAGCATTCCTCAATAAATGGGCTATCTAACAATATTTTTCAATTGGACTCTTAGTGCCTGCGATTGGTTAAATCCAATCTTCAAAGCCTTGAGCAGAGGCGCTGGGTAGCCAGCCTTTCGGCGTTTTACAGGTTGCATTTTGGAGAGTGTGCGCGGGAATTGCATGACTTGATTCCGCCATCTCATTTCTACCATCGGACAACCCGACGTACGGTGAGTATCCAACCTTACGTTGTTGAATTGAAACCTCTACGGTCCGGTCTAAGCGTTTCGCCGCGTTGTTTATACCGCGTACATCGAAGGAATGGAACAATTTGCTAGCTGAGGTCTTCCCATCCGATTATAATTTGGGTGTCTTCAAGGCTAGAGTGAATAAGCTCTTAATAAACTAGTGCGCCTCACTATCAACGATAGCATCACAGCCTACCATCATGTAGGGACCATCAGGATCGCAGTCAAGCACTAAGTTTACATCAAAATAAAAAAAAAAAGATTAGCGTGTGTGTTCAAACGAATAAATCAAACTCTTCAACCTATTATTAGTGAAGATTTCTAACTACAAACTTTATTTTATCAAATTTGTTTGTATCTTGTTTTCTTTCTTTCATATTTACTCGTATTTTCCCTGAAGAAACTTACATACAGACTCATAATGCCTAGCTGAATACTAATTTAGAAATAGAAGCAAGTTCACAATAAAATTAAAAGTCTAAGACTCCACTATTTATGAATAGCAAATAAAAACAAAAGTCACAGTAGATAAAATTCTTGATCTAGAATTTTTGTTGACCTTGCCCCTGTATCGGTCTCACATAGGTGATGGGAACTGTTAACAATAACAAGCTTTGTTTAAATAAATAGTATAATATTTTCTTTTGTTATTAATATAACATATAGAACAATAGATTAGCGAGTTGTTTCTTTTTTTTTACGGTAACATAAGAATAACAAAACACACTGAAAGAATTTTTTTTTTTTTTTTCAAAACCGTGCATGGAGTTAACAAGGTAATTCAAAGTTCTTGTTTGAACTAATACAAATTAGATAACTATGAATAATGTTGGTTTGAAACAACGATATACCTAAATAGTTTGATTCTAAAACTACCGTTACCAGCGTTAAAATTATTCAGTTGTTTTATAAAAAAAACAACAATTCATGTTGATTTTTTTCTGGAAAATAACGATCATTTGAACCACCTTGCTGTCAATATCATGCTTTTTAACGTCTGCGCTTTTTTTCTTAAGACACGTGTCTATAACAATAAACCTGTCACGTTGGAACACCTAAAACCCAAGTGATGATGGAGATGTCAAACGACCTTGACGGAATCAGCTGTAGCCGAATGTAATTGGACTGACAATTTCCATATAGAGAGATAGTGGTCAATCACGAGCCTTATAATAATAAAAAGAAAATGTGGTTTTAATGCAGAATGTAATTATTATTATTTTTAGGGGTTTCTTCAAAGTAATGCCTTATTATGAAACTACCAGCCGGATAGGATAGGAAACAATCATACCGTGTGGAAGTGGAAGTGATTTATTTATTTATTTATTTATTTAAACTTCATGTACAGTAGTGGTACATAGGCGGACTTAATGCAACAAGGCATTCTCTACCAGTCAACCTTTGGGTTAAAAAGAAAATAATGTGGTAGGTTTGCACAATAAATAAATAACAGATAACAAGTGAAGTGATAACTATGTAACTAAGGTCACGGGTGAAACCGTTAGGTACAGATAGGATGTCATAATTAAACATGCACTTTTGAAAGCTTGATGGACATCTCTAATGTCACTGCTACAAATAACAAAAAAGTAAGCCGTCGCATGTCGACTCAAAAGAAGATGAAAATGGTAATGCATTTTCCAATGTGTCCTCAGCCTAATCTATGTGCAATGGAAATGCGACGCGAACCAAGTGCATTGTAAATACTTTGTTAATTACTCAATATTCACTGACCCCATATTCTAATAAAATAAACTATCGATATCTAGAGGAATTCATTAAATTTTTACCAATATTTCTCTTTTAGAAACTAGATGATGTTAATTAATATATGAATAATATTTCACAAATTTCACACAATATCATCTAGTCTCAAATTAAGCAGATCTTCTGCTATGAGTATTAGACAACAGAAAACTGATAAACATACATAAATACTTCTAAATACATAGATATTATAGATAAATTACACCCAGACACAGAACAAATGATTGTACTCATCACAGAAAATTTGTCTTGGGTAGGAATCGAACCCACAACCTCAGGCGTAGTTGTCAGAGCCACTAACCAACAGGCCAGTCAAATATCAGTTTAATTTCGTAAAGAAAATGGCGTTTTCGTAGTTTGTTCTTACGAAACAGGTATTTATGTACAAGAAGCATTTCTTAATCAGCCTTATATCTAAGTTGCCCATTGCTGGGACTCAGGCTACCTCTCTTGGAGACAGAATGGGCCGTAATCCACCACGCCGGCCCAGTGCAGATTGGCGGATTTCACACGTCATCGAATTTTTGGTTTTAGGACCTGCTGGTTTCCTTACGATATTTTCCTTCTCCGTTTTGAGAGCAGTGGTGATGAAATAAAGTAAATAAAGTAATGCGCCTAGTTGGGCTTGACAAAGAGCATACTAGGCCGAAATTACGAGCACTGAAGGAATGTATATGGACTGAAGGCCATCATAATTTCAGCCAAAAGAAGTGTGCTGCTGGACATGGGCCCCTTTTTCATTATAGATAGGCTCGCTTTTGACTACTGTCTCACCGGACGATATCTCATCATACGGTATGGATCAGAATGTTGGACTGTGGAAAGGACGGATAAAAAGATTGCATGTAGCGGAGATGAGAATGTTGTGATGGATGTTGGTGTGACGAGAATGGATGATGGATGTGTGGTGTGACGAGAATGGATAAAATGAAAAAAAAAAGTGTAAATTAGAGGAAGTAGCGCCAGTGACTGAAAGGTTGAAAGAGAATTGTATGTGTAAAGATAATCTGAGTTTTGTCATGTGAAGAGGAGAGATGAAGGGCACGTTACTAAAAGAGAGGAATGGGTGGAGAGGGAGAAGGAGGCCTAAGATATTAATGAATTGTTTGAAGAGTGATATGAAAGAAAAAGAAGTTAGTAATAGCGTGACGGGTGACATGAATGAAAGAAAAATATGTCTTGGGCCCATCGAAAATAACACGGGACAAGGGCAGGAAGATGATGATGATGATGATGATGATGGGCAGGAAGATGACAATATTGACAAAGGCATAAAATCTACACTACCAAATGCCGATGCATGTCTCGTCCAACCAAGGTCACCTTTCATCCAAAACTCAGGTCCACCATACACAAGTACTTGTAATAATGTGTCGTTTACCTCCGTAACCATGGTTACGTAAAAAGTACGTGTACTGACAAAAACCCAGGGTGTTGAGATCATCAACAGTGTCAGTAGTACAATGATTACGTCAGGATGTCATGTATACGGAATTTAGTGGATATGCCCCACATTCTGTGGGGTTTTACGAGTCGAATTTAGTATTCGCAGTAGTCCATTATTGCGATTTATTGAAGCGGTATTGATTGATGTTTCTTGTCGAAGAGCCAAGAGAGTTATTCATTAGTTTGTAAAGTAAATAAACGTGGGCTTTGTTTTTAGGTACTGGAACAGTACATTCATTGTGCGTACAGTTATGGTGTTTTTTAATATCACGCATGCGACCCGCATGCATATTCCACGCATTACAATAAATACTTGTTCGAAATGGACATTTGCGGGGGTTACGGGGCAATCCTACATGCGTGAACTAAACCGCACGATATTAAAAACACCCTTAGAGAGGGAAATTCTTTGCTAGAGTCTATGTTTCCTAACTACTACAACCTGGGGGTCTTTAGGGCAAGAGTGAAAAGAGTACTTATAGGCAGATGTGATCAATCGTTGGTCACATCGTCGCTCTCCATCAGGTCAGATGATAGTGGTCAAGTACTAGTCTATCAATAATAAAACAGTTAGTAGGATTAAACTGCGGGATTAGGTATTATTACAGGTTACCCTGGCCCTGCAATATAAAGGGAAACGGTAAACACGAGGGTGGAGCTTAGTTAGTAAAAGTTTGACACTCCTATAAGCTCCGCTCGAGCAGGAGGAGTTTTTTGATTACTATAATAATAATATACTTCACAGTAATTTATTTAATTATTTAGGTACTTATTTAATTTCAGACAACTTAATCTACACAACAAAAAACATAAAAATAACCCCACCTCACCAACCAAAAATCAGCCACCTTCCACAAATAGATTAAGATTTATAGGGACACAATATACCTACTGCATCAACTATAATCGCCGAAGATAGAATTAGATATATTTTGTGACCAAACAACATTATCCCGTATATTTATTTTAAGCAAACCTTACCCTGATCTGAATAATCAACTACGAAACGACCTTACCGTTTGCTATGGTAAATAGTTGATTGTCATGCGGGAGTGGTGGTATGGTGATGCATCAATTGGGACAACTGGGCCAGCGATGCGTTGACGGCGGCGGTGTGGCGGGCGGCTGCGGTGTACGCGGAAGATTCAAAGGCACCGACGATGTCTTGATTATTATTTAAGTCACAAGCTTTTCTTTAACAATAAGTACTAGCATTCGTTGGCTGTCAATTGCAAACCTTGGGATTCTGCAATACTTTCTGGTACATCAAAACAATGCACCTTCGAACGGTCGC
Source organism: Mythimna pallens (assembly GCA_961205895.1). NCBI lineage: Eukaryota > Metazoa > Arthropoda > Insecta > Lepidoptera > Noctuidae > Mythimna > Mythimna pallens. Next base: position 20,066,295 of record OY540837.1, read on the forward strand.
TACCGTCTTTAACCAACAGTAGAGATACTGCTAAATGACTTATGATTCAAAAGTCAAAAGTCAAAAGTCAAAAAATTTTTATTTCACATAGGCCTACATGGGCACTTATAAAACGTCAGAAGCTAGTGCACGGTTCCAAATTGGTCGTTTCCTATGGAGAAGAACCGGCAAGAAACTCCATGGTTACTCTTTTAAAAAAATGATTGTTTACAATATTTTCATATTACAGTATTAATAGACATTATGTAAGAACAGTGTAGACCAGTCGATATTGTACCCAAAAGCACAATAAAAATAATAATATTTAAAAAAAAAAAAAAAGTGAGTCGTAATAGGAAGTAACCTAAGAATTCGCGAAGTCCACGGTGTTCTCACATTCACATTAAAAAAAAAGAAGCTATATAAAAAAAAAACAAGAACAATTAGTAATTACAATTATCAATAAATGACATGTCAACAAAAGAAAATTACTAACGAATGTATGGTGGTTGGCGTCTACTAATATAAAAAATATTGCAAAAGCAATGTGTAGGAAGAAAAGAAAAAATGTATATATTACAACAAATGTGGAGCAGTTAATAGACAGATGTACACAACATTATGAGTTACCAGGGGGCCACATGTGCAGAAGCAGTCATTGCCAAACAAGCGTGTCTTCGACATAGTCTTTAACCTTGTAATAGGCTTTTTTAGTTAGGACACGCTTAATATGGGTTTTGAACTTGCCCTCGCTAAGTTCAGTCACCGCCTTTGGTAGCTTGTTATAAAAGCGTATGCTGTTTACTAAAAATGACTTGCTGGTCTTAGCTAATCTCCATTTGGGTAATACAATTTCGTGTTTACTGCGCGTATTTATGTTATGAAAATCGCTTCTAATTTTGAAAAGTCCTAGGTTTTTACGAACGTACAAAATACTTTCCAAGATATAAAGAGAAGGCAGAGTAAGTATATCGATTTCTTTGAATTTATTTCTGAGGGACTCGCGAGGACCCATTTTATAAATAGCCCGGATTGCTCTCTTTTGCAATATGAAAATTGAGTCCACATCAGCTGCAGATCCCCACAGTAAAATGCCATAAGACATAATACTGTGGAAATAAGCATAGTAAACTAGAGATAGATTACACATAATAAACCCTTAAAAACCTATTTGCATAAACCTATCTAACATCTATATATATAAAAGGGGAAACTGACTGACTGACATATCAACGCACAGCCGAAACTAATGGGATTAGGAGCGTGAAATTTTGCACAAGGTTTCCTTTTATGACGTAGGCGAGCACTAAGAAAGGATTTTACAAAATTCACTCCCTAAGGGGATGAAGTGGGGGTCGAAAGTTTGTATGGAGAAACCTACGTTTACGCGAATGAAGCCGCGGGCAGAAGCTAGTAAGTGATAAATATAAAAAACTATTTGCAAAAACGCTTTTACACGTCAATTCCTTCGTCAATTTAAACTGGATGGGGCCGGTGCTTCCTAACAAATCACCCTGAGAAGAAACACCGAAACCAACTCAGAGGACCATCCTTTTTAAGAATAATATGTTTATGGTGATTTCACCTCTGATCTTATACCTATTTTAGACTTGACTAAAATATGGAAATATTGTAAAATCAATTTTATTTTTTTAAACCATGGAGTTTCTTGCTGGTTTTACTCCATAAAAAACTACTACTAGCTTCTGACGTTTTATAAGTGCCCATATAGGTTTACATATCATCATCATCTTCCTGCCCTTGTCCCGTGTTATTTGGGGTCAGCGCAACACGTTTTCTGCTTCCATTCTGCCCTGTCACTCGTCATGCTATCACTAACTTCCTTTTTTTTCATATCACTCTTCACACAATCCATCCATCTTTTCTTTGGTCTCCCTCTCCCTCTCCATCCATCCACATGTAAACTCAAAACTCTTTTAGTAACATGCATTTCATCCGTTCATTTCATAGGTTTACGTATATAAAATAGAAATATTTTGTTTCAGATTGATTTTATGTTATGTTATTCCAGGAAATATGATCTTCCCATGTTTTTTTTTTAGGTGAAAAAATCATCTAATGACAAATCCCGCTAATGGGCGGAGCGCGAGATAGTGGTAGACTTTTACTGACTAAAACCCACTCCTGTTCCTTCGTTGCCTTCGTCCCAGGGCCCCGGGTTTCGTTTTCACACTACCCATGGATAATCTACCCATGTGCTCATCCTAATCCGCATCAGCCGTTTGAACGTGAATGAGTAACAAACATATGTACTCACACTTGAAAACACAGATATCAAAACTTTATAATATTAGTGTTATTTATTTCTTTTGTTAGGGTGTTTTTAATATCGTGCGGATTTCATCACGTATTGAGACTGCTTCGCACGCGTAGCTCCCGCAAATGTCCTTTTCATCTATCTCACCTGATGGTAAGCGATAAAGCCGAAATAAATCCTCATCCGCAGACTAAGGTTTTTCAGAGAAAACATAGGCAGGTGTGAGCGATTTAGTGTACCTACATTTGTCACTAGGTTACTTCCAGGCAAGTGTGTGCTGTCATCGACCACATTATTCCTTACCTTCAGAGGAGAAAGTTATCAAGCGTGAGAATAGAATATAATAAAAAAACATTTTATTGTTTACCAAAATAGTGAAGTAACTTATACATAAACTCTTTATGGGTACAAATCTAATCTAGCTAATTAGCCAATTATATTCTACTTTCGGGCAAAACATAAGGTCTGTCTTCGACCATTGCGGGCCAGTCTCTCCGGTTTATCCCTCCACCTTCGAAATCGCGAGCGAGAAATAGCTAATCGGATTTGCACACGACGGTTTCCGTATAACAATATTAAAATCGGGCAAAAAACGCCAACAAAATAACGATGACGGCACTGTTTTTGCAGTGGTTGAGTTGAGCTGTCGCGCTGAGTGTCGCGGGTTCGATTCCCGCACGGAATATTTGTATGACCTACAGATAGGGCTGGGTGTCTTGTATATGTGAATTTACATGTTTATGAACGCATTTACGATGCAGGAGTTATTCCGCGAGAGGGCAAAATTAAAAAAAAAATCGGGCAAGTACGAGTCGGCTCGCGTACTGAGGGTTCCGTACAAGCTTACCTATGAGAACAGTACAATTCCCGAATTGAGTTACGAATATTTTATCGAATCGCAATTTTTTTTTTATTGTGACGTAACTACAAATTTACAGTTTTCAGAATTTTCCCTATACTTGTGCTATGAGACCTTGCTTCATGAATGCCAAATTTCAGGATTCTAGATCAACGGGAAGTACCTTATGAATTTTGATTCCCTTGAGAGTGTCGAAATACACGTTTTTAGCGACATAAACGACCGTATCTTTTTTTTCGTCAACTTGGAAGTTTGATTTTTTCACAGCTTCAAGGGACTGCAGACTTGAGTATATGGTTAGTTATTTTAATTTCAACTCAAAATCTCTACGCGTTCCCGAGATAGGTTAGGAAAGTTAAAGGTCTTAACAGACAGACAGACAGACGGACGGACAACAAAGTAATCCTATAAGGTTTTTTCTTTTTGAGGTACGAAACCCTAAAAAGTAATATTATTTATTGTTGTAGCAACAATAGAAATACAGATTCTGTGAAAATTTCTGATAGACAGGGAAACGCTAAAAAAGATGAAGCCAAGTTTTCCCGCTTTCTTTTAACCAAAAGTCACTGTAATAGCATGCAAATGACTTGATTACGATGCATCTGTGACAACTGGGCTACTGTAACAACGCGGAAGATACTCAGGTGTTGATTAATTTTGGTCACAAACGTTGTTCGCCAATTGTTACATTTTCGCAAGAAGTTCTATTGATTAGATGCGCTCAGGGAGGACGCACGTGTGCTGCTTGCATAGCTTCCAAGTTGTTAATTTATGCTCGGCAATAAAATATGTAAGTAGTTGACTTGATCACTTGATCAGTAAAACCCACAGAGTATGTTAACGATGCGCTGGCAACGAATAGAAATAGGCGACCGTCCCCCATTTCCTCTCAATCCAGACCATGGCCTGAACACCTACCTACGCGCCGGGCCCTGGCCCGGCGCGTAAGTTCACTGCTGCAGATCGCCTTCACGAGGACACAGCGGAGCTCCGACCAAGCGGGGCTCACCTCCACCGTATGCTCCACCGTGTCCTCCGGGCAATCCGCACAATAATGACACGCGGGCGTTTTTTTCACCTGAATCCGGCGGGAGCCTCCCGAATTTGCCATGTCCGCGTCGGTGCGGAAGGTGAGGGCGTTCTGACGCTTCTCCAGCCAGTTGTCAAAGTCCCCTGACTTACCGCCATGATTATGGTGTGCCTAACACTGGATTGCGCCATGTCACCATGAGATTTCGCTGGAACTCCTGGAACTATGCCGCGAATGACTATAGAAATGACGAGAGGTGTTTAATTGCATTTTGATAAAAGTACAGAAAGTTTGTCATTGCGACCGAGGCGGAATTAACCAATTTGCTCGTGTAGCAAACGACTTTTTTCAATATACTTACGAAGCAATGAATAAACGGCGGAAAGTGCACGTACACTTTTCTGCACTAGTGCAGAAAAAAGTCGTGCCCAAAAGCGGTGAGTTAAGAGCGGGTTATCGAGTAAGTGTATTGAAAAAGAAATATCTGCCCGTGATGCGGGGTTGTTTGAAAGAGATAACGTGACACTGCAAAGTAAAGGGTAACTGAAGGATCATAGAAGCTTTAGGTAGTAAAGGTCTCACGTCATCAAGAGCAGAAAGAGTTATTTGATGATTTACCGCCTTAAAAAAAAGGTTCAAACGGCTGTGCGGATTTGGATGAAACTTGGTACACAGGTCGACCATGTCCTGAAATAGGACGTAGATTGCTTTTTATCCCGAGAGTATTTATTTATTTAATCTTCATGCAACACGAAGTACAAAGGCGGACTAAATGCCTTACGCATTTTCTACCAGTCAAACTAGGATTTTTTTTTTTTCGGGTGGGAAAATCATCTAATGACAACCCCCGCTCTTGAGCGGAGCGGGAGATAGTGTCAGACTTTTACTGACTAAAAACCCACTCCTGTACCTTTTTGCCATTTTTTTTTCCAGGGCCCCGGGGGTCACTTTCGCATCACCCATGGCCCCAGTAGGCCTCGACAGCGAGACATCTCCTTGAGGCGCGCGTGGAACACTACACGCCGTCGGCGACTTGGGCTCGGACCGGACAGTTACCGGACGATCGGACGGCGAGCCACCCATCGTTCGCCGTCCGCAAGCCCGCGTCTACGGTGGCCGGAAATCGGGATCGGAACCCCTGCGGCGGTTGGGGCGTGAGGACCGTTGCCTCACGCGATCGGCAGCCTGCTTTGCTAGCATTACTGCTTCGCAGAAGGAGGCAACCGCCTGCCATTCCTCCTCGCTCCGGAAGTCAACCTAGGGTGGTGAAGACACAGTACAGTAGGTGCACGAAAAAGAAAATATATATACATATAGTAAGAATAAACATACATATATATTAGTATGTTTCTTTCTATTATTACGAGGGCGAAGTCGCAGGCAACAGCTAGCATTGTAAAGAAAAAGTACATTTAAAAAAAGTTTTTACCATTATTTTATTCTCTTTGAGTAGGTACCTAAACGGTGACACTCATTGATATCGTTCTTTTGTATTGATAGTTTTGACAATTCCATCTTTAGCACTGGCCACTAAGAGGACTCGAAGCTCTGTGTAAAACTTAATTAGGTGACTGAGATTGCTAAACATTTAATTCTTCATTATACTCGTAGACATTTTAATTGCTTTATTAATAAGTGCCATCGGCTGCATTTCTGCTCACGTTTAGTTGCTAGTTTGGAATTAAGTTAGTAATTAATAGTTGAAGACCTTGTTTAGACACATTCGTGGTTTTCAAAAGACGTTCACTGCTGGACAATGGACTTAAGCCTCCCTCTACTCTCGTCTCCTTGAGGGATCAAGCGTGGCCACATTTACCCGTTCTGTGCATTTCAGATCCAGTAAACTCCCACAGCTCTCAACAGGTCATCGGTATGCTTTATGGAGACCTTCCAACGATGAGGTTTCCAGTATATCGTTGTCACTCCAGAACCTTTCGATGTGGGCCATACAAGCAATGTTTTAAAAGTAACATATTCTTACTACCTAAATTTTGGTCACCAAACAGCAATTTACTAAAACTTTACGGGCACAATCCTGCATCTTCCCGTACGTGGTCGCCAGCCCAGAACCACGTAGCCACGGTAAATTCCTAAAAAGGAAACCTATGGTTTTCACTATCCGCCAGTATACATATTACATAAAAAAAAAAAAAACATTACGGTGCTGTTCATAGCACGCCGATCCTCAAACCTGCCTGTATCATGGCACCTTACTAATGTATTCTTGTAAACTGCGATCCCGTATCAAGTGGACTAGTCGTGTAACAAAAACTCGTGGGGCTATCCACCATGTTGATCTAATAAGAAGCTGTTGTCGTATGTTTTAACTAGATGTTAGGCTGGCGACACATGAGGATTTTGAACTGTTCTTTAAGCGGCTATATTGTGGTATGCAGACCCGTGAGCGGGATACGCAGGTTTTTTTTTCTTTTTACGTGGGGAATTATCAAATAACTTCTCTCGCTGATGGGGCGAGAGGGAGTTTTAGATTTTTACTGTCTAAACGATCTCTTTGAGGCTCGCATGAAATGCAACGCGCCGTCCGCGCGGGGTTGGTTCTTATCGGACAGCCTGACGGCTAGCTACCTATGGCTCACCGTCCGCATACCCGCACCTATGGTGGCCGGTAGTTGCCCTCGGGGGCCTTTGCGAGTTGGCTTCGGCCCCTCGTAGTCCTTCCAAAGGTTCAGGGTCCTAAAATATAAAAACGCATAATAATAATATATTTATTTTACAAAGTTAGGTCTCAGTCTATTACAGTTACAAAAATATGGCCAATTTACAAAAATTCGTCGTTCGATTGATAAACTTTTCAAGTAAAGACATTGGCTAGAAAAAAAAAAAAACTGTAAAGGCAGATATTGATCTTCAATAACACCACACAATTTCACTTGACACTGGCAGTTATTATCCGAAAATTGTTACAGAATTATTCCAGATGGTATTAAATATTTCGCAGTCAGGAGGTTAGACAAAATATGTACAGCTTTCTCTGGGACATGGATACTAATCTGTCAGGCAGCCCGTGAAAAAACCAGAGGAGGGAAATGTTTGAGCCGTATAAGTGTAGTGACAGAACCGCATTCTACTACTTATATGGTGCACGCACATTGAGCTGGCGGCTACGTAACTCTTCCTAATGGTCGGGTCATAGTGGAATAGTGAGGCGGGGCTTAATGGAGCTTGTGACTTGTGACTGTTAAGATGTTTCTGCAAAATAAATAGGTATTAAAAATAGTTCTTCTTCTTCTTAGCGTATCGATGGCAAAACTAATTAAATTCCTTGCCTGACCCAGTATTCGACCACGGCAATGCCGTCCGCTGATGCTGTCATTAGGTCCCTATGTGAACAAGTAACAGGGCACGTGATGCAGGATCGAAGGTGGGACATGGTCTGCGGAGAGATGCCGCACAAACACTGAAGATCGGAACCGTCCGAGAACCCCCATCTAAAAATATAGTTTATAATTCACCTTTACCATACCAATTGACAAATAAGAATTTTTTATAACAGAGAGTAACAGTCGACTGTCTTGTTGCGTAAGATATGGAATCATTAGCAGTAGTGACTGAGGTCCTTGCTTTTCAATTTAAAAATGGATTTTATAATATTTCCATATTAATTTATTAAGGGATATTTTTAATTATTCATCAAAAATCTTTATCTTCACTGAAAATAATAATTGTATGCTAAATATTAATGGACTTTTAACAATCATTAAGGGGCTAGGGGCACCCCAACTCAGAACACTCCAACAGGTTAACTTAGAAGGCGAACGAACACAGACCCCGCCATCCATTTCGTGGTTATTCTTGAGCAATGTGTATCTCGCCGTCCGCCCGTCCGGTAACCATCCAGACTAAGCCCAAGTCGTCGATTCGCGAGCCTCAAGGAGATATCAGCAAACCGTACCAGCAGGGTCGAAGCTTACTGGGGCCTAGGGTCTGATTATTAAAGAAAGACTCGGCCCTGGTATGAAAGGCAACGAAGGAGAGGGTTTTAAGTCAGTGAAAGTTTGACACTATCTTTCTGATCTTTCGATTTGTCATTAGATGATTTTCCCACCTAAAAAAAAAAAACTTCAAAAAAGGCTGCGCTCTCCGCTCAACACACCATGTTCTTTACTTAACCTCACCGCCTGTGATAATAAGGAATCCAATGTTTTTACGAGCTATTCGGCTTGAATGGACGCTCAGTGTACAAATATCCTGGACATAATGTACTGAGCATTACACCGCTTGATTTATGTACCTACATAGTTATGTTAATGCCTTATTTTATTTAGTAGTGACTTACGACTTACAGTAATGCATCACTGAAAGACATTCTCTATGGAACTTGCTGACTCAGTTGCTAATTGACGGTTGGAATCAATTTTGACGTAGATTCAAATTCGTCATTATCGAAATAAGTACTATTGATCAAGCTTCCTTTCTGTAATTATAATCGCAAAAGGGTATTAGGACGACTATAAAATAGAATAGAATAAAGTTTACACCACCAGTACACCATAATAGTGAAATAATTTTACAAAAACGTAAATTATGAGATACAGCGATATTGGTGGTGCATCACACCAATTACTTTGGACGGAAATATGAAAATTGAATACGGTTTTCTCAGGACGCTGAGCAGCTGACGCAGGATCTGGTTCAAAACATTAAAAAAAAGGACTGTATTGATAGCGGTTGAAATGCGTAAATGTATGTTACCTTGCAAATACGACACAAATAGGACGATGAAAATAAGGCTTTGGGTCAATGTCATACGCGTATTAGTTCGCTAATCAAAAATAATAAAATATAATAAACATTCGCGGAGCGGAGTTCTCAAACGAAGTCGAAAAGTGAAGATTCACGTGGGTTAGGTATATCTTTACTCTAAATTGTTCCAAGCGGCGATGACAGAGAAAACATTAGTCAAGTGTGCACGTTGGAACGGGACGCAGCATAGGTGGGATGATTTAGCTCTTGCAAGGCACGTAATTCTACCCTACAATTGAAATTATTAAAGTACCTATAAGAAACCTAACAGATGTCTACCAGACAATCGTGGTAGACTATGAGAACTTACTATAAACGGGGATTACAAATTTTAATAATTTAATCAAACAACACCCTTTGTGAAAGAGTCATTTGGCAAAATCTACAGGCATTTTACGAAAGATATGTTTTTCGAGCAATCCCGTAGAAGTCAACACACTACCTTACGATTCTATATAAAGAGAGAAAACCAATCGTCCAGTTCAAGTTTCAGTTAATAAATTATTTAATGTCTTAATGATACAAGTTTGGAGTAAACAATTCCCATATTACATAAGATATATCGATAGCGGTCAGATTGGCTATTACGTGTCCCTTACCAGTGTAGTGGGCTAGCCAAACTAGTCAGCGGTCTATAGGTGACTAGTTGGCTATAGGTACTAGGTAACTAACTAGATCTGGAGTGATTGGTGACGCCCGTGTGTGTCACCTACGTGGAAGTGTATAGAGATGTTTGCTTTGGTTTGGTTGAATAATTTTACATTACAAAACTTAGTGAAAGAAAGTTCAAATCCTACATCAAACGTGTCCTTATAAAAAAGAGTATTACAAGATTAAAGACTACGTTGAAGACACGCTTGTTTGGCAGTCATCATCATTATTTTACCACAAAACGTCCATTGCTGGACATAGGCCAGTTCAAGTATCGCCACATGTCACGAACGGTCCTGTGCGTCTTGCATTTATCGGATTCCCGCAACCTACACCAGGTCGTATAAACGTCTATGAATTTCCCAATATGGCCACTGACGAACATAATTAGTGATTTATTATTATTTCAATTAATCATGTAATTTATTTATAGATTTATTTTTATGTAACCTTTTTTTATAATGCGAATGTGAGAACACTGTAGACTCCGCATACTCAAAGATGTTATTTTCTATTTCGATCTACTTATTAGTTATTTTTTATTTGAATCTTTTGATATTTATCTTTTTAGGTGGGAAATCATCCAATGACTTCTCACGCCCTTTCGTGTCAGACATTTACTGACTAAAACCCACTGCTGTTCCTTCTTTGCCTACGTTCCAGGGCCCCAGGGTTCTCTTTCACACCACCTATGGCCCCAGTAGGTTTCGACCCTGCTGGACAGTTGCTGACATCTCCTTTAGGCGCGCGTCGAACACACTACGCGCCGTCGACGACGGGCTCGGTCCGGACGGTTACCGGGACGGCGAGTTACCCATGACTCGCCGTCCACAAGCCCGCGCCTAAGAAGACCGGAAATCGTGATTGAAATTCCGGTGGCTGAGGCGTGAGGGTCGTTCTCCTCGCTCCAAACCATGGCCTGTACCAAGACCCGGCGCAAGAGGTCGCTGCCGCCGATACGAGGACACAGATGTGCTCTGCCCGGTCTACACAATGGTGACACCCGGGCGTTTCTTCCGCACGAATCTGGTGCAGGAATCTCCCGAACTGACCATGTCCGGTGAGGACGTGCGTCATCCGAAAGGTAAAGACGCCGCGTTGTTTTTCCAACCACTCCTTAAAGAGGGGACTTACCACCATAATTGTGGCGTGCCCGGAATCTTTTGGAATCTATGTTGACAAGTTTATAATACGAGAACTTCATTAAAACCGAAAAGTGGCCAGGACGCTGGCAGCATTGCCGTTTTGAATAACAATGCTGATTCGTTGGCCAAAGAAAAACCCAGTCCTCAAATAGGATTCCAACGACTAACGAGTACCAACTTCGGCCGACGAGAAATGGGTTGCTTGCCGTCTAGCCGTCTGGTAAGGACCGAGGCCTAGTCAATGTCAGCAAAACCGTAGGGGGGCAGCGGGACTGATGGGCGTTAGGGCCATGAAGAATTTCTGGAAAGGAAACCCTGATACTGGAACGCAAAGGGCAACTAAAGAACACAGGTGTGGTTTCAGTTAGTAAAAAACTGACACACCCATTCAGTTTGGTAACCGTCCGGACCGAGTCCAAGTCTCGGCGCGTACTGTTCCACGCGCGCCTCAAGGAGATGTCAGCGAACAGTAGGGGCCCAGCAGGGTTAAAGCCTACTGGGGCCAAGGGTCTGATTATGAAAGGAAGACTCGGACCTGGTACGAAAGGCAACGAAGGAAAAGAAGTGGATTTTTAGCCGCCCAAGAGCGGGGGATGTCATAAGATGATTTTCCCACCGAAAAAAAAACACGCCCATTGTTTTGCTCTATTCTACAGTGCGAGAAGTCATTGGAAAACATCTAAAGACTCATAACCACCAACCCACCTATGTGTATAAAAAAACGAGTACCAGCTTCATTCAAACTGGCCCTACAACTCATTTAAACCACTTAACTTTATCCATACGGAGTCGATGGTTAATTTGCATTACACATTGCATTTCCTTTGCATCATACCGTCTAGTTTACAACCTAACCACATAGCTCATCTTGAAGATCACATTCCCTAGCCATTCTAACTTACAGTCACTTTATCGCCGCGAATTCCTCTGACTATCATCTCCATATATATCCTGGGCAGCTTTCCTATACAGGGTGTATAAGCCGTGTTTCCGCTAAACGCATGATGTTATAAATACGATTACTTTCCTTCATTTGATCACTTTCATTCCTCACCTGGACTAAAGTAGTTGGAGGAAATGTTTCCACTGATTTATGTGAGTTGGTTTTTGATATATTTTGGTTTTCGGGTTAATAAATGGAAGGTTAATTTAAAACAGAACAGGATTTTTGGAAATAAGCTACTTAACTGAGATAAATCAACAGTAGTTTATTTAGGGGACAGACATTTTTTTTCAATATGTATTTCGCATTTGACCACTGTCTCATCTGATGGTAAGCGATGATGTGGCCGACAATAGAGCACGCTTACCTTGAAGTACCCTATTCTCTCTTCACTTGAAAACCCCTAGGTCGAAGCTATCAGGAAACACAGACTCCGGTAGGGAATTCCACTCCCTAGCTGTCCACACAATAATTGTATTCCCAAAACGCTTTGTATGTACGGTTGGGATGTCTACAATGTACCAATGGTGCAACACCGCTTTACTTCAAATTCTTTATTCCCAGTAGGCTGAAGTGTGAAGCTCAAGACCGTTCACACTTTACCTCGCTCCACGTCATACTGTTGTTCGTCGATCATGGTACGAAAACAGGTTTGATAAGGATGGCTACGGTTCATTTTTCCTTGAGGTTTCCAATATACATATAGCTTGTTTGGGAATGTGATCTCTTTCAAATGTGTTACTGATCAATGTTTCGATTACGAAGATGAAATCGGATTTCAAAAGCCTCTTTCCTCAGAAAGCAGGGGCACTAATCATGACATGTTAAAATGTCAAGCGTGCGAGCGAGAAAGAGGAATGGAGCTACACATCCTATAAAGCTCCATTCCTTCGTAACAGTTCAAGTAGATCTTAGGATTGCGTGAAGATCTCGTGGTAGGGACTCTGGTCCTGTCATCAGACTTTGTGATTTGCGAAACCTTTTCCCTAAACAGAAATACAGACAAGATAATAATATGTATATTGTATTTGAAGTACTTATTGGCAGGATTTTTTTTTAAATTTGCTGCCAAATACTTCGAAAACATTAGAATGTGTTGCTCCCGCACTCTAATGTGATACATAGTGTAATGGTCACATTTACAACTAAAACCGTTGGTGATTAGGTGGCAATTAGTTATGAATTTATTTATTTAGAAATATATGAATTTAGAAACAACGACCTCTGCTTATCTCACTGTGGATGTTAATTAGCATTTTGTATATTTATTTACGCAGCTCATTAGAAAATTTGTTCAATAAATCGTGGATGTCATCTAGCGGCTATTACTTAGTTGCCGAAAGTTTGCTGATAGTGAGAGCATTGATAGTTTTGGTTTGTGGTTCCGAATATGACAAAACACGTCCGCGACCACCACATTTGACAAATAATTTATTTTAGCATGCATAAATTTGTAGAAACGTCACAAAAAAATTCAGAAAAATCTTCGTAACTCAATTCGGGCATTTAACTGTTTTTATAAGTAAGTTTGTACGAAACCCTCAGTGCGCGAGTCCGACACGCACTTGCCTGGTTTTTTTTTAAATCTATTAGAATTTTTTGATGCCATCCCTGTGAAAAAATGTAGGTCGATGTGACGTTTTGGGATTAAAGTTTATCTAAGTCTGTGACGATTTGAGATATAAACAGTATAGACCTCATTAATATTGACCTCATAATTATTAAAATCGTCAACATTCGTGAGACACAGTTTTTAAATTAAGTAAATATTATTAATTTTAATGTATTTAGCATGATTTGCCAGTTCACAAATATGTGTTGTTATAAATAGGTGGGTCGTTGCTCCCAGCTGTCATTTCGACTGGGTTGTTGGTCTAGGTTGGTTAGTGCTGCTATGCCGGAGGTTGTAGGTTCGATTCCCACCAAGACAAATGTTTGTGTGATTAGTACGATCATTTGTTCTGTGTCCGGGACAGTCTGAGTGTTATTTATCTATAATATAAATACATACATTGAGAAATATAAATGTATGTTTATCAGTTTTCCAGTACTCATACCACAAGCTCTGCTTAGTTTGGGATTAGATGGCGTTGTGTGAAAGTTGTGGAATATTATGCATATTATTTTGATATGGGAAACCATCAAACAACTTTCTTTGTTCTGAGTGAAGCGAGAGACTTTACTGACGAAACCCATCTACATGAGGTAACTCTTTGGCCATGGTAAAAGGCCTAGGATGGTGTTCTGATACATTATATTGTGTAGCAACACAGGACTCGCTTGAAAGCTAACTCAAGTGATAGAGTTAATTTCCATCCCTACTAGAAAATTGACCTCTAGTGTTTCTTCTTTCTCCGCTGTTCCTTCACTGCGATGAGGTTCAGCCCCCCTAGCCAAGTTACAACCGTTTCGTTTTGATTCTCTTTTTTTTTATCGCCTCGAGTTGGCCACGCCTCCGATTCCTTCGTTCTGACGTCATCTCAACGCTCAGTCACGTGTTCAGAACAAAGGAATAGGAGGCGTGGCATACTAAAAGAGAACCGAAACGAAACGGTTGTAACTTGGCTAGGTGGGCTGGACTTCTTTCAGTTCACTTATTATTTTCCTAGTGTCACCAAACTATGATAATTAGTGGTCGTTGATTTTTCACAATTTGCAATGATTATAAATATTATAAAGGCGGATATTTGTAGTTGTGTATGTGTGTATGTTTGTCACTGCTTGATTTTCAAACGGCCGAACGGATTTGAATTTTCAGCACACGAGTAGACCATGTTCTGGAATAGCATATATACATAGCATAGCATGTATATATAGTAGAACCTACTCCTGGGGTATATAGTATAAAATCATTTTCTACTTTCGCACGGACAAAGCCACTGGCAGTAGTTAGTTAGTCCATAAAACTAATCCATCTGGAAAGTTTTGTTTGATAATGACGCTTTATTTACACGGGATTTTCAGGCAGACATCGTGTATTCTTACGATACTCAGTCATAAATCCCGATTAAAAAAAGACAGATTATGTTAATCCCTACTGAAACGGTTTTCGAGTTTGATGAATAGCTGGAGATTATTCTAGAATGTACTTAGTGCTCCTGTATCTAATCTTAGGGTCACACGTAGGTAATTATGATCAAGTAGGCACTATCGTTTAACTGATTAGATAACCATATCGATTTAGGATAACGATAAACCGAAATTTTTGGAAACGTAATGATCATTCTGACGTCTCACCTAAAGTCCATAGCTAGAATGAAAATCAAAATTTTGTATGTAATTAACCGCCAACCTTTTTAAACTCTGCGCGGGCTTGCGAACGGCGAGCAATGGGTAGCTCGCCGTCCGACAGTCTGGCAAGTCGTCGACGGCGCGTAGTGTTTCACGCGCGCCTCAAGGATATGTCAGCAATCGTAGGGGCCCAGCATGGTCGAAGCCTACTGGGGCCATGGGTGATGCAAAAAAGAACCCCGGACCCTAGAATGAGGGCAAAGAAGGAACAGGAGTGGGTTTTAGCCAGTAAAAGTCTGACACCCCCTCCCGCCCCGCCCAAGAGCAGGAGATGACATTGGATGATTTCCCACCTTAAAAAAAACCTTTTTAGACCCTATACATGTACCCCATAATATTTTATTACTGTTTATCATAATTTATGCAATATTGTTTTACATAATCATTTTCTTTTTATTTTCATTTACATTTGTTGCTAACGATCGGTTTTCAGTAATACTTTGTCCTTTGACAAAGGCCTCCTCCAAGGATTTCTACCTATTTCTGTTCTTTCTACTATAGAAAATTAAATTCTAAAGATCTTAACTTTTTCAGGTCTTGCTGTTTCTTAGCGTGCACTACGCTCAAAGCGCTGACCAAGGAAAACGATCTATAGTCGGTGGCCATGCCATTGGTGGCATTGGCGGCGGCAGCACTGTCATAAGTGGCTTAAGTAGTGGCGCAGTCATTGGAAGTGGCGCTGGAATTGGTGGCATAGGAGTTGGTGCGGGAGGCGGCGTTGGCATCGGAGGGATCGGTGGTGGATCCTTCCCAGTCCGCCACACATACTCCGAGTACCAAAACCGAGTGGCCATCCCCGTTCCTCAACCTGTACCTTACAGCGTTCCCCGAGCGGTCCCTTACCCCGTCCACGTAGGGGTACCTGTCGACCAACCGCGTCCAGTCCCTGTTGCAGTACCCCAACCAGTAGCACAAGTTGTATCGAGACCTGTAGCTGTGCCTGTGGATCGTCCGTTCGCATACCCCTACGCGCAACCTGTACCTGTTAGTGTAACGCAAGCAGTGGGGATCCCTGTGCCTCAGCCGTATGCTGTAGGAGTGCCTGCTCCCGTCCCTGTGGGAGTTCCCCAACCTGTGGCTGTACCTGTGTCTGTGGTTGGGGGCGGTGGTGGGTTCGGAGGCATTGGCGGGCTCGGAGGAGTCGGAGGAATAGGCGGTATTGGTATAGGATCAAGTTATGGCATCAGCAGCCTTGGTGGAGCCGGTGGTCTTGGTGGACATTCCTCAGTCATATCCTCGCCAGTGATTGGCCACAGTTTGAGTGGCGGTGGTTCAATTGTAGCATCCCATGGCCAGTATGCACATGGTTACGGTCATCATTAGGTACCCATCTACTGATTCTTTAAATTTTTTGAATGGTAACAAGTCAATTAGCTACATATTTATTGTAGTTTACCAAATATTGTACTATGTAAATAAGTAGTATGTTAAGGTTTTTTTTTTTCTTACAATATTGTATTATTTTTGCAATAACTGTAAAATTTTATCTACGAGTACGTCAGTGTTTTTTGAAGTAATATGGTTTATTTTTTTTATGCCGATTACGGATATATCCGTAAATGGTTTCTATGCAGGATACGGCTACGCATATATACGTAGGAAATTTTATACGAGTAGAGGAGGAGTACGGAGCATGTTAGTACCAAGGACGCCGAAACTATGTACCTAATTATTCGTAAGACGTATTCATCCAAAGTTTTAGCTGATATTCAATACCATATACCTACGGATGTATCCGTAAATAAACAATTGCATGGTGGCTAGTCTTTGGCCGAGTAGCCAATTTCGGCATTCAATGGGTTAAAAGTGCAATAAACTGTCTGTTAAATGGCATAGTTTCAGCAAGTTTACAGTAAGTTTATAACTAAATGTACTAACTTGGTCTGTTACATTATAACAGTAACGGACTTTGTGAATACTTGTGTAGTTTACCTAATTAGCATGAATTAACTGCTATCTTTTATTTGACTAGCTGTCCCACGCGGTTTCAGCCGCGTCTTTGGTTATTGCTTTGCTCCTGTGGATCGTAAATGTGTTGTTATTGTACCTATTGGGCCTAACACACACACACCAGAGTCTGGTAGGCCCATAAAGCCTTTGTCGATAAATGTGCTATCCAACGCTAACATTTTTCAATACGGACCAGTAGTTCTTTAGATTATCAGGTTCAAAAAAACTCTTCAGCTTTTTAATATTAATAACCGATAATGTAAAATAAGACATTGACCACCTGCGTAGCTTTAAGTCAAAAAAGACACCAGTCTTTTCAAGGGGTAAGGTACCTATTATTCAGTTACTGTGTTGTGTAGATCAGACAATCAGTTACTCCATGTAAAATATCGAATCCGATCCCAATATAGTCGGGAAAAGTACAAGATAATGTTAAAAAAATAAAACGAAAAGCTTTTAAATTGTTTGCCATATTGGAGTTATTGAAACATAGTTTTTTTTCCCAAATTCTTCTCAACAAACCCCTGAATTGAGATCCATAATTTGACGTGTATAAAAAACATAACTTAGTCTGCCATCTTCAGGAGTGCGCCATATTGGATTTAGGATGACGTCACTTATTTATGCATGCATTCTCATCCAAATGGAGTAACCCTAATAATAATTAATTGAATACCTAACTGATGTCAGTTATGTTAGATTACCATCACAAACAAAAACTTCAGCGACCTATATCTCGGATATTAATCGAAGCAATTCAAAAATATTTACACATAGTATTTATAAGCAGTCATATTTTCGTAATCGTAATCGGAGAACCACCCTTTTATCAAATAGTAAATTAATTTAAAATAACAGTATAAAGTTGCACATACTGAAATATGACGTCACCGCATTAAGGGTAACGTGTGCTCAAAACAGATAGCTAGATATTCCTACAACATCCCTTCTCTTCCTCAAACCAATATTTGGAATGCTAATTGCTGCTTTATTTAAAAACCAATTTTGATACAGTTTTCAGAAAAAGATTTCTTGTTAATGTTATTTGTTGTTTAGTATAAAATATTGTAAAAAAATAAACACAGACAAATACGCAACTGAACACGTCTGCAAATAGTTTTATTTGTTAGAAGTAATTGTTTTAAAATTCATTCGCAAGATTAAAACCTTAATAAACTTACAAACATACATAAAAACATTGCAATAAACCCTTGTAAAATGGTAGATTCTAGCTATAAGTCACAAATAAGATTTTAGGGCCGGGCCTCATTGGGACACCACGGCGGAGTAGCCAAGTAATGACGCCAAAAAAATTTATGGTTGACCTAAGTGACCAATAGTGACCAGGTGGGGTTACCATGACGTTCAAAGTAAGATCGTTTCATTCTTATTTCAGTGTGGGTAAGAGACAGAGCTATACAGGTTGTCTAGCGCCATCTCTTAGGTACCCACAATGGAATAAGAATAAATCAATCTTACTTTAAACGTTATGGTACAGGTCCAGGTGAGGTACACACCATAGAGCTGCATGCATTTTCTTGGTTGCGCGAACTGGCAGCATAGCCATGGGGTCCCAATGAGGCCTTAATGTGTATGTCTTTTTAGTTTACCTACTCATTAAGTATATTATTGCTTATGTACGTAGTCATCTAGTTATAATTATGTATATAAATAAAGCTTTAATTATAGTCATTAAGATTGCTTATGATATATTAAAGAATATGTCATCAGTCTTAGTTTTATTTACTTTTATCCTAATATGTGACTTAGGCACATTTCATAGAAGCTTTTTTTGCCTTTTTTGTATGGCCTGTTGGTCTAGTAGTTAGTGGCCCTGACTGCTATGCCTGAGGTCGTGGGTTCGATTCCCACCCAGGACAAATGTTTGTGTGATGAGCATGATCATTTGTTCTGTGTCTGGGTGTAATTTTATCTATAATAAATATGTATTTAGAAATATATTAGTATGTTTATCAGTTGTCTAGTACTCATAACACAAGTTCTGCTTAGCTTTAGCTGAAAAATATAAATATATAATTTAAACTCTGTCTATATCAGGCGATTATGGTTGAGATAGTATAAAGAATTAAGCTAAGCTTAATCATACTGGCATGTCGTGGAACCAAAAATTCAAAGACATGTGACTTCACCAACACGCACTGGGCCCACGTGGTGGATTACGGCCCATTCCCTCTCCTTGGGCACGCCGTAATTATGGCGGTAAGTCCCTTCTTTGAGGAGTGGCTGGAAAGGCAACACGGCGTCATTACCTTCCGCATGACGCAGGTCCTCACCGGACACGGTAAGTTCGGGAAGTTCCTGCACCGGATTCGTGCGGAAGCGACGCCCGGGTGTCACCACTGTGTGGACCGCCCGGAGGACACGGTGGAGCATACGGTGGAGGTGTGCCCCGCTTGGGCAGAGCAACGCCGTGTCCTCGTGGGGGTAATTGGCGGCGGCGATCTCTCGCGCCGGGCCTTGGTACAGGCCATGGTCCGAGGCGAGGAGGAGTGGCAGGCGGTCGCCTCCTTCTGCGAAGCAGTAATGCTTGCAAAGGAGGCGGCCGATCGCGAGAGGCAGCGGTCCTCACGCCCCAACCGCCGCCGGGATTCCGATCCCGATTTCCGGCCACCGTAGGCGCGGGCTTGCGGACGGCGAGCAATGGGTGGCTTGCCGTCCGACCGTCCGGTAACCGTCCGGACCAAGCCCAAGTCGTCAACGGCGCGTGCTGTTCCACGCGCGCCTCAAGGAGATGTCAGCAACTGTAGGGGCCCAGCAGGGTCGAAGCCTACTGGGGCCAAGGGTCTGATTCTGAAAGGAAGACTCGGCCCTGGTACGAAAGGCAACGAAGGAACAGGAGTGGGTTTTTAGTCAGTAAAAGTCTGACACTATCTCCCGCCCCGCCCAAGAGCGGGGGATGTCATAAGATGATTATCCCACCGAAAAAAAAAAAAAAAAATTCCCTCTCCTGGAGAGGAGGCCAGAGTCCCAGCAGTGGGAACATTTAAAAGGCTGGTTATGCTTATGCTTAATCATATAGAAAAATAATATAAATACATGTATTATAAAAGTATATACATATATAGCAAAAAATAATACCTCAATTTTGAGTTGTTTCAATTCATGATGAACAGGCTATTTCGGGATTCTAGGTCAACGGGAAGTACCTACCCTATGAATTTTGATTCCCTTGAGAGTGTCGAAATATATGTTTTTTTTGGGACATAAACGGCCGTATCTTTTTTTTCGTTAACTTTCGTTAGTTTGATATTTTCACAGCTTCAAGGGACCGCAGACGTGAGTATATGGTTTTAATTTCAACTCGATACATTACGCGTTCCCCAGATAAAGGGTCTTGATAGACAGACAGACAAGCGGACAACAAAATGATCCTACAAGGCTCTGTTTTTCCTTTTGAAGAACGGAACCCTAAAAAACGATACCAAACTAAATATTTATCTATTATGAGTTTTCTTTTAGGTGGTAGATCATTCAATGACTTCTTCCATTTCGCTTCCATTCTTTGCCTTGCGTTCCAGGACCCCGGGTTTTCCTTTCAGAAGCGAACCCATGGCCCCAGCGGTCCCCACAAAAGTGATACCCGGGCGTTTCTTCCGCACAAATCCAGTGCAGGAACCTTCCGAACTTACCATGTCCATTGAGGACCTGCGTCATGCAGAAGGTGAGGCCGTCAAGAAGTCTTTCCAATCTCCATCAAATATTTATTATAGGTAATTTTCATATTTTTGTTTTTAAATAATTAATAGTATGATGGAGAGGTAGAAGGAGACCGAATAAAAGATGGATGGATTGTGTGAGAAGTGATATGAAAGAAAAGGGAGTTAGTGATAGCGTGACGAGTGACAGGACAGAATGGAAGGAAGAAAAAAACGTGTTGCGCCGACCCCAAAGAAAACGGGACAAGGGCAGGAAGATGATAATGATGAATTAATAGTATTTATCAAAACATTGTTTTCTAATCCATTAGATAATACTTTTGGAACTGCTGAATATTAACCTTTCGAATACCGTAATTAGAGACACAATAGAAAGACAATGAGAGAGCGAACGCCGGTGCTTTGGATTTAATGAATTGTTTACCATTCATTCCGTATTTTGCAGGGTTAAATAAAAGGATTATCTATCATTATCGTTAGTGCTGTTTCTAATACCGATATTCTACTGATAAAGCAGCTCTTATCGCGCACTGATAGCGTAGTATCAGTCTGTACTATTATAGCGGACGCGTTGGACATCTCCTGTGATAAAAATAAATGTTTTAAATATTAATATTACATTTTTAACTACATAGTGAAGGAAGTGATAAGTGTTTTTTGTTATTGTGTCAGTGATAATAGAAATGAGAATGTATTCAAGTAAGTTTAGTTTTTTTTTGTTTGGTTTTAGTGTTTTAAAAAAAAAATTGAGTTTGCGTTTTGATTGATTGGCGTCTGAGGATTTTAGTGTTTTTGGATGGACTTAATTAACTCAACGGTATCAAAAACTTAAAGTTTTTCATCATCATCATTTCAGCCAAAAGACGTCCACTGTTGGACATAGGCCTCCCCAAGTGGCGCCATAATGTCCAGTCAGGCCCAGGGACAGACAGACCAGGTTATCGGTCTACCTTTTGGGAGGCCTTCCAACCCGCGTCGTGTTCTTAAAGTATTTATTTCAATTAAACCATCTACAGGCATTTTTGAATTGCCAAGGTCAGTCAGTCACACAAAAGATGACGGTATTTACAGTTCCAAAGCGTAGATCTCTACGGAGAAGAACGTAAGAAAGTCCAAGAACACTTTAGGCTCATGTATTTTTTTTTAATTAAGTACGAGTAGATATATGAACGTACCGAAAGATGTAGCTTTGAAAGACGTAGCTTTGGAAGGCCTCCCATAAGGAGGGCCGATGTCCTGGTGAGGGTTACGGGAATCCGATGGATGCGAGAAGCACAGAACGGGTCGTAATGGCAACGCTTGTATGAGGCCTATAAATCCACCAGTGGATGTCTTTCAGCTGAAATGACGATGATGATTATGGTATAATAAGTTCGGTTACTGTTTATAGATAAGACAATAAGCAATTGAGGCTATCTGAATGTAACACTGAACAAAACAAGAATAATTCTTATGAACGAAATTTTTAATTGTTGGTACATAGGTAATAACACGCGGGTTCAAACCCAGCCAGGCGCATTACTTTGTGTAATTTATTTCATCACCACTGCTCTCAAAACGGTGAAGGAAAACATCGTGAGGAAACCGGCATGTCCTAGAACCAAAAATTCAAAGACATGTGACATCCACCAACCCGCACTGGGCCCGCGTGGTGGATTACGGCCCATTCCCTCTCCTAGAGAGGAGGCCCGAGTCCCAACAGTGGGAACATTAAAAAGGCCGACTGTGCTATGCTATGCTAGGTAATAACACTAATACTATACCTATTGATAGGTATCAACACTACGAGGGGTAGAAAATACCTTGTAAATAGGAGTATGTACTGATACTCAAAGTCTTTAGTATCGTCGAAGTAGCAACTAAATATTCTGCATAACTATTGAATGAAGTAAACTGATAAAATCGCCTGGTGTAAAACGATTCCAAGTAGTTTTTGAGCCACATATTGCCTGGAATTGTTGTTATGGCAACACTAGGAGTATTGCCAGGGTTGTGCTTTGTTTGAAATTGTCAACGAGGCGCTGGAATACAAAGAACATGGGTGAGTTAAAAACCGTAAATGTCTGACACTCACTCTGGTTCCACCAAGAGCGGTATAAGTTATTTGATGATATCTCACTTAAAAAGGATATAGTGTTACAGAATAACTGATCTGTAGATAAACAGTACCTTCAAGCAAAATTATTAGCTGCATCCGGATAAACTGGGAGCTAAACTGGACATAACCGGTTCAAGGGTTGAACGGCGAGCAATGGGTAGCTCGCCGTCCGACCGTCTGGTAACTATCCAGACCGTCGACGGCGCTTAGTGTTCCACGCGCGCCTCAAGGAGATGTTAACAAATCGTAGGGGCCCAGCAGGGTCGAAGCCTACTGGGGCCATGTGTAATGCGAAAGAGAGCCTCAGGGCCCTGGAACAATGGCAAAGAAGGAACAGGAGTGGGTTTTTAGTCAGTAAAAGTCTGACACGTCCTCCTATCTCGCCCAAGAGCGGGAATGTCATTAGATGATTTTTCCATCCAAAAAACCCGTTACAAGGGTGAGCAGGCGGATACTTAGTTTACATACAGACTTGAGTCAACAAAGTTACTGTATCAATCAAAACGATACATATTATGTGGAAAGTAAGGTAATCCTGCCAAAACAAAAAACTAGGCAAATTGGTTGTATTGCTGGCAGTAGGTTCCTAAGTTGTACAACAAATATATAATAATCTCGTATCACAGTGTTTGTCATGACTTCCTTCGAAACGGCTTGATCGATTTTTATGAAATTTTTGTAGCGTTGGAAGGCCTCTTACAAGGTGGATTGGACTTGGTAACGATTGCGGGAGTCCGATGGATGCGAGGCGCACAGGACCGTTCACTGTAGCGACACTTGGGGGAGGCCTATGTCCAGCAGTGGATGTCTTTCAGCTGAAATGATGATGATGATGATGATAGTAGAGAAAAGCCGAGAATTTCAAAGATTTGTAACACCCGTGTTTTATGGAGAAGGAGGGCCTCTATATGATGAACTCCTTCTTCAAAAAACGTGAGCGTAGGAAGTGGACCTGGCAAAGCCCTGATGGTGCGACCAGAAATGAGATTGACTTCATCATGTCGACGAAGAAGCAAATATTCAATGATGTCTCTGTGATCAACGCGGTGAAAACTGGAAGTGATCACCGCATGGTAAGAGGCACATTGAATATCAATATCAAGCTTGAAAGATCTCGACTGATGAAGTCTACGCTCCGTTCAGCACAGATCCAGATTCAAAACTCCGAGAGCTTTCAGCTCGAACTTCACAATCGTTTCGACTGCCTAGGTGGCTCTGTGGACGAATACAACGATGGGTTCGTGGAAATTGTCCATACGGTCGGGTCTAAGTTTTTTAAGACTCGTCGTACAAGGAAGAAAAGGCTCTCTGATCAAACTCTCGAACTCATGAAAGAGAGGCGTGAGATGATTCTGCAGTCTTCAGACGATGCGTGCATCTACTGGCAGCTCAATTGACGGATCTCAAAGTCCTTAAAACGCAATCTCCGCCTCTTTAATACCGAAAGGATTAAGGATGCGATTGAGCGGAATAAGGGCTCCAAGATTTTTGCAAGGGATCTGTCTATAGGGCAGAGCCAGCTCACGAAACTGAAGACCGACGATGGCAGAGTCATATCCGCCAAATCGGAGCTTCTGAGAGAGATCGAGGCATTCTATGGACAGCTGTACACATCTATCACAAAACCCACAATGAATCTAGCAAACGACCTAAGAGCTAAATTAACCCGCCGCTATACCGAAGATATCCCGGATGTCAGCCTGTACGAGATTAGGGTGGCTCTAAAGCAGCTTAAAAACAAAAAGGCGTCGGGTGACGACGGAATTACAGACGAACTCCTGAAGGCGGGTGGAAAACCGGTCCTAAGGGCCCTTCAGATGTTGTTCGATTCCGTCATACTTGAGGGAAAGACGCCACAGGCATGGAGCAGAGGTGTGGTGGTACTTTTCTTTAAGAAGGGCGACAATGCCCTGCTTAAGAATTACAGGCCTATCTCACTTCTGAGCCATGTCTACAAGCTGTTTTCCAGAGTCATCACGAATCGTCTCGCGCGCAGGTTCGACGACTTCCAGCCTCCCGAACAAGCCGGTTTCCGAAAAGGTTTCAGCACCGTAGACCACATACATACGCTTCGGCAGGTTATACAGAAGACAGAGGAGTATAACTTGCCTCTATGCTTAGCTACGAAAAAGCTTTTGATTCGATCGAGACTTGGGCTGTACTGCAGTCTCTCCAACGGTGCCAGATTGACTATCGGTACATCGAAGTGCTGAAGTGTTTGTACGAAAACGCCACAATGTCAGTCCGACTTCAGGATCAGACCTCGAAACCTATCTTTCTGCAGCAGGGCGTGAGGCAGGGAGATGTCATCTCTCCGAAACTGTTCACGGCTGCAATGGAGGATGTCTTCAAGGTTCTGGACTGGAGTGGACTAGGCATTAATGTCAATGGCGAGTACATCACTCACCTTGGGTTTGCCGATGATATAGTAGTCATGGCTGAAACTACGGAGGAGCTCAGTACAATGCTCGATGACCTTAGTAGAGCTTCCGAAAGAGTGGGTCTTAAAATGAACATGGACAAAACCAAAGTCATGGTAAATAACCATGTAGCACCCACTCCGATCAAGATCGGAGACTCTGCACTCGAAGTTGTAGAAGATTACGTTTACCTGGGACAGACAATCCAGTTGGGTAGGTCTAACTTTGAGAAAGAGGTCAATCGTCGAATCCGACTCGGCTGGGCAGCGTTCGGGAAGCTGCACGGTATCTTCTCGTCCAACATACCACAGTGTCTCAAGACGAAAGTCTATGACCAGTGCGTGTTGCCAGTGATGAAATATGGCTCTGAAACATGGTCGCTTACAATGGGCCTCATCAGAAGGCTTACAGTCACCCAAAGAGCAATGGAAAGGGCTATGCTCGGAGTTTCCTTGCGTGATCGCATAAAGAATGAAGATATCCGCAGGAGAACCAAGGTCGCCGACATAGCCCGAAGAATCGCCAAACTTAAGTGGCAGTGGGCAGGGCACATTGCTCGTAGAACGGATGGTCGATGGGGCCGAAAGGTTCTAGAGTGGCGACCGCGCACCGGAAGACGCAGCGTTGGAAGGCCTCCCACAAGGTGGACCGACGACCTGGTGAGGGTCGCAGGAGTGCGGTGGATGCGAGAAGCACAGGATCGGTCATTGTGGCGACGCTTGGGGGAGGCCTATGTCCAACAGTGGACGTCTTTCGGCTGAAATGATGAATGATGATGTAACACCTGTGAGAAGCTGGGGTGAGTTGCTAGTATAAAAATAAATTCGTTTTTTGATGAAAATATCATAAAATGTGATATCTGTTATTAGATAACGATATACAAGGCGGTAATAATTAACCATGAACTAGATTTTCTGATCTCAATGTCGTTCACACACAACATACAAGCGATGACAGACGTGACACATGAACAAACATTTGAACCAGAAACAAAAGGGCCAAAAAAATATATTGATACTAGGAAGAACCAAGGTCTATATTCGGCCTTAATCTAGTCATCTCGATTCAATCATCTGTTGCAATAAAGATGCAATATAGTTTTTTTTTTAAGTTAGGAAATAATCAAACAGAGCAGTGGTGGCCGAGTGGTAACAGCCTCGACTTACGATTTGTAGGTCGCGGGTTCAAACCCAGCCAGGCGCATTACTTTGTGTAATTTATTTCATCACCACCGCTTTCAAAACGGTGAAGAAAAACATCGTGAGGAAACCGGCATGTCCTAGAACCAAAAATTCGAAGACATGTGACGTCCACCAACCCGCACTGGGCCCGCGTGGTGCGTTACGGTCCATTCCCTCTCCTAGAGAGGAGGCCTGAGTCCCAACAGCGGGAACATTATAAGGCCGACTATGCTTTGCTAAATAATCAAACTCACGCTCTGGATGAAGTGAGAGGGAGAGTCAGACTTTCATCCCCCCTCCCCCTCCCCTGTGCGTTTCAGGGCCACGGTTAGGCATGAAATGATACCATTGAGGTATCTATACCTTCACTTGATACCGCCCTCCTAGCTAAGTTACAACCGTTTCGTGTCGAATTCCGTTCTCCAATCGGTAACGCCTCGGTGTCAGCAATTTAGAAAACGATAATTTGGTAGCCATATTGACGCGCATGAGTCGGCCGCTCGTTCTACAATGTCGTTCTACAATAACGAAGGATGTAGCGTTGAACATTATAGAAACGATAACAATTCATCAAAGTATCGAGTATTAACTTGTATTTACTCGTATCGTTTCATCCCTAGCCACAGTAACTCTTTCGCGGTCTAAGAGATTTTTTTTAGGTGGTGGTAGATAATCATCTAATGCTCTTGGGCGGAGCGGGAGATAGTGTAAGACTTTTACTGACTTTTTAGTCAGTCAGACCACTCCTGTTCCTTCTTTGCCTTCGTCCGGGCCCCAGGTTTCGTTTTCACACTACCCTTGGCCCCAGTAGGTTTCATACTTTTCATATTTTTGTAGCATTAGCGCTTTTGAATTTTACCTATAATCTTAAATTCCGAAAAATACCTTTCCATCTGTGAAAAACAATTATTTGAATTTCAATGTCTAAAGAGCTTGACTTGTCCTTTCATTTCGTTGAACGGGAAGACATTGTTTGTTTTCAAAATATTGTCATAATGCAGATGTAAAGTAGATACGAACATTAAAATATGTTATTCTAAGATAAGAGTTGATAATGTTGCTTGGATACGTGATTTTGACGAAAGTAATCAAATCTATATCCGCTGATAACGTCGGAACCATATCTACATATCACATAAAGCAGATATCTCTTTTTTGCGTACTTGTAAAATATAAAGGACTAGGCTAGCTTCTGCGTGTAAGTGCGTTTCTCCATACAAACTTTGGAACCCCGTTAGATCCCTTAGGGGGTGAATTTTGGAAAATCTATCCCAAGAGGATTTTCCAAAATTCAAGCTAGCCTAGTCCTTCATATTTTACAAGTACGCAAAAAAGAGATATCTGCTTTTATGAGAGCAGCGGTGGCCGAACGGTAACGGCCCTGACTTTCGAGTTGTAGGTCGCGGGTTCAAACCCAGCCAGGCGCATTACTTTGTGTAATTTATTTCAACACCACTGCTCTCAAAACGGTGAAGGAAAACATCGTGAGGAAACCGGCATGTCCTAGAACCAAAAATTCGAAGACATGTGACATCCACCAACTGTGCCCGCGTGGTGGATTACGGCCCATTTCCTGTACTAGAGAGGAGGCCTAATTCCCAGCAGTGGGAACATTAAAAGGCTGATTATGCTATTATGCTTATGCTCTTGGAGTGAATTTTCAAAAATCGCTCGCCTACGTCATAAAAGGAAACCTTTTGCAAAATTTCATGCTTTTAGTCTCAGCAGTTTCGGTTGCGCGTCCATGTGTGAGTCAGTCAGTTTCTCCTTTTATATATAGATATAGATGAATAGAATAGAATAAAATAGATGATAGAACTTACCATTATCTCTATTTTCTCATTATTATGGTACAAAATATGTGCTAGGTAAATACCGGCCGCCTTCGAGGGTCGATGCTTGATTAGCATTTTTTTTAGTGACAAACTAGTGCTTGCTTGAATGCGATCTCACCCCATGGTAAACAGTGATCCGAAGAACCTATTCACTCTAGCCTAGAAGACACCTAAATTATAATCGGACGGGAATACCGCAGCAGGCATTCAACTGTTTTGCAATCCCTGAATATTACATTTGTCAGTGAATCTATAGATAGATTTTACTATGTAAAACATATGAAATTTCTTTCTGGCGTCTTTATTAATCAAGTTAACTTAAAGTGCTCATAATTATATGAGATATTTCTTACTTAGGCATCAGCAATAACAATATTTTTATTGCCTCTAAGGCCATCTACGGCCTTAGAGGTCTTAAGATATATCTTGTGTTGGTCTAGTGGTTGGTGGCCCTGACTGCTATGCCGGAGGTCGTGGGTTCGATTCCCACCCAGGACAAATGTTTGTGTGATGAGCATGACCATTTGGTCTGTGTCTGGGCGAAAAAATTTGTATAATATGTATCTATTTAGAAATATATAAATATGTTTATCAGTTGTCTAGTAGGTACTCATAACACAAGCTTTACTTAGCTTGAGACTAGACGGCGTTATGTGTTATATGTGGAATATATTATTATATTATATATTAATAAATTATATTTTAATATTTTATTTGTATAATTCAATAAAAAAACACTTAACTAATTAAAACTATATATACACTAAAGGCAAAAACTACTAGCTAAAATATGGCGTCATTGCCACGTTGTATGGCAATGTTAATCTCTGACCGGGGTAAAAGCCAGCCTTTTGGTCACATATTATGTTATATCTACGAGAAAACTGTCATTCATTGTGTTAAATGTGTAAGGAATAAACGACCATCTTTCTAACAAATATGTTTTGTTTTTTCAGAAATTCCTTTAATCTTAGAAAGTATCCCGAGGCAGAAGAATTTTGGCTGTCTCTCACTCAGATTCGGATGCTTGTTCTCTGGATTAGTTATAATAGTAAGTATATACAAATGCATTTTTTAATTTTGACCACTACGGGCCAGAAATAGGACATTGGACGCTTGCCTGTAAATAAAAAAAAAAAAAACAAAATTCAAATATTTTTATTTCACATAGGCCTACATGGACACTTATAAAATGTCAACAGCTAGTGCACGGTTCCAAATTGGTCGTTTCTTATGGAGAAAAACCGGCAAGAAACTTCATGGTTAGGTATTCTTTTAAAAAAAAGTGTTTGATGTTACAATATTTCCATATTACAAGTATTAGTCGATATTATGTAATAACAGTGCAGAGCAGTCAATATTATACCCAAAAGCACAATAAAAATAATTATAATAAAAAAAGTGAGTCGTAATAGGAAGTAATCTAATTCGTGGAGTCTACAGTGTTCTCACATTCACATTATAAGAAAGAAGATATATAAAAAAAAACAAGAAAAATATAAATAATTACAACTATTATTAACGAATTTGAGGTAGTTAAAGTCTAAATAATTAAAAATATATTGCAAAAGAAAGCTGTTAGAAAAAAAAAGTACATATTAAAACAAAGATAGAGCAGTTAATAGCAGTATTAATGAGTTGCCAGTAGAAGCTTTGGAATGTGCAATTAGCATCATTTTTCCTGACTGACTTCTTGACATTTCAAAAGTGCTTGTAAATGGTTTATTTGAAATAAACTGCGTTGAATATTTGAAACCGAAACCGACGTAGAACCCTGGATCAAAATTCATCACTATGTGTGTTCTTCAGCCCGCAAGGGCCGGGATTTTTTGAAAACTCGTGTTACTAGAACGTAAAAGGCACTGTTGTGGTTTTAATCAGTAAAAGTCTAACACGTCTTCCTGCTCCACCCTGGAGTAGGAGAATGTGGGCTTTTAGAGGTATGCAGA
This sequence comes from Mythimna pallens, assembly GCA_961205895.1. Lineage (NCBI taxonomy): Eukaryota > Metazoa > Arthropoda > Insecta > Lepidoptera > Noctuidae > Mythimna > Mythimna pallens. The sequence continues at coordinate 20,096,345 of OY540837.1, forward strand.
ACAGGGTGTAGAGTCCCACACACCTCCATAATTGAAAAGGGAAGATCCTCCGACTAGAGAGGGTTTTTTTTCTGGTCCTTCATACTGTTTTATAAGTTGTGGCGAGATCTTAGAATTGATTACTTCATGATATGGCCACCTAAAACTGGCCAGATCGTTTAAACGTTAACAGTTGATATGTCAATTCTGGTTTGGCCATATCATTGATGTAGGATTTCAATGACATCTAATAAAAGGTGTAAAGAAAGTAGGCTAAACGAAGATTGAAATATCATATCATCAAACTTTAACTTTTAAAATTATCTGGCCAGTTTTACTTGGCCATATCAGGAAGTGATCAATTTCTAAGATCTGGCCAGGACATATAATATATTTTTTACACCACCTGCTCGATAATGCCCTTTTATATGTCATACAACCATCACTTAAAGCAAATCATTCTGTCCCTAGGGAGATAATGCAGTATGGGCGATCCCTAGGGAAAAATGAGATTTGAATTTGGAACGTCAAAAACCGTCAACATTAAGTGAACTAAAATGTACGTGCATCAAACAAGTTTATTAAAAATTCAAACTGGCCACTAACAAAAAAAAGACAGAATAAAATGTTGTCGTGGTAACTGACGAGTTTTGAAAAAAAAGTACCTAATGAAAAAGCGGGAACGATAAAGAAAATTGAAACTATAGAATCTTAGAGTAGGTACTTAGTGAATTTTGTTTGTTTCAAATTTCGAGACATGTTGAGTGATAGTTAGGATTAAATTGTACATAATACTTATATTTCTCTAATATATGATTAGTTTTACTAAATTATCTTTAATTTATCTCACAGATGGTGTAAAAAGTAGAGTATTCAACACGAGGATAAAGCTGTCTTTGTCTTGGGTGGCTTGAATTCCTCACTTCACTCAGGTTTCTTTATTAACTCCCTCACATAAATCCCTCACTATCGTTCGGGATTAAAATTAGCAACCTTCGTTTCGTTCGGAATTCAACATACCGCCCGCGACTTAAAGACACTGCTTTATCCCCTAGTCACATAATCTACTATTATTTGCGTGGAGAACTCTAATAGGTACTGCTAGTTCCTACGTGGTGACATAGATGTCACTGCAGGCTAATAAAAAAAATAGGACTGTTTGAAAAAAAAATCCCCTGATTTTCGCGTAACTGTTATAGCTATTGTAGCTCATCAGTTATAGTAATAAGCTGTACCTAACTCCTTTGAAATAGTCCCTCGACTTTAGCTACTTTTGATTTTGTACCGTTGATCCTCACGCTCCTGTGGAGATTTTTACAACTATTTCAAAGTAATGCAGAGGATTTTTTTGACGCCATATTTTAGGTAGGAGTTATTGTGTATATGTAATTTTAATTAGTTAAGTGTTTTTATTTTTCTTGTTCTATCTATGTTCAAATTAAATTTCATAGTTTTTTCATTCGAATTTAATTTCATATCCATTTTTAAATTCCAGTTATACACAGTCCTAGCCCTCGCACAATGTCTCGCGACCCTGGACAAGCAGATCCCCGGGCCCGTGGATACGGATCATTGGGGGAACGTGTTCGTGTCCTGCTTCGAGGTGGCCGTTATCTTCTGTCAATGCATCACCTTGATACTTACTACCATCATGCTGATTGGTGTGTTGAGGGTAAGTTTTGTTAAAATATACTATCATGTTACACCGAAATCAACCGTCCAGTCGAAAATACCTGAAGGAGTGACTGGTACATGAAGGCGCCTTGGGCGCTTTTATGGACCAGCCCCCCTAGCCAAGTTACGATCGTTTCGTTTTGATTTTCTTGCATCGAACGCCTCGAGTAGGTCACGCCTCCGATTCCTTTGTTTTGACGTCATCTCAGCACTCAGTTACGTGGTCAGAACAAAGGAATCGGCGGCGTGGCCTACTCGAGGCGTTCGACGCAAGAGAATCGAACGAAATTATCGTAACTTGGCTAGGGGGGCAGGGGCAACTTTCCCATTTCACTGAAGCACAAGGTTGTCGATATAATGTATACTCTGCTTATCCTAATCAATAGCGCTCATGCCTGGTTTTTCACTGAGGCTCAGAAGTTAAAATTTCACTATCTACCTATACTCTTATTTTTTACCAGTATTTGGCAACGTGTACAGATATATTGTTGGCCTCGTATAAATGCTGAAAAGTTTTATCAGGGCCCAGTAGGGCTGGTACCCGCTAAGGCCATAGAGAATTTCTGAGAAGGAAACCCGTGGTCCTAGAACGAAAAGGGCAACTGAAGGATACAGTTGTGGTTTTAGTCAGTAAAACTCTGACACCTTCAGCTCCACCTCAGACCGGGAAATGTCATTGGATGATTTACCATCAGAAAAAAAAAATCCGTGAAAAGTAAGGCTAAACAAAGAGATGGCATGATCCAAATGTAAATTATTGTTAAGTTGGTCTTTGTACTGCAGTGGACGAAAAAAAGAGTACAAAGACCTATAGGGAACGTGCAGGAACTGTAGGTGGCAGCACTACGCTGACATACGACTCATTTTTACTTAATTCATGGCCCCAGTAGGCTTCGACCCTGCTGGGTCCTTACGCTCTCTCGCGCGTGAGGTGACTGCCTACCATTCTTTCTCGCTCCGGACCATGGCCTGTACCAAGGCCCAGATATGCAAGCACGTCTGTGCCTTACATAAATTGCCCGAAAAGTATTATGTCAAAAACTAGCGATGCACAACAAAGTTAGCTGAAATAAAATTGTTACATATTTTATATTATATAGACTTTGTTTGTATTAAAAAATAACTACAAAACGTAATTATATTATCAATAAAATATTACTAGATATTTTTAAATATTTTTGAAACTCCCACGACGTACGTTATGATTATTTACTGCATTTATCCATTTATGTCCTTTTTCTCATAACCATGGCATGTGAGTACCTACTATTAGTCGAAAAGTAATAAAATTTTACATTAAATGATTTATGATAATTTTTTTTTGGTGTATTGGAGCATCCAAAAATGCAACAAAGGTTTGCAAAAAAAATAACGTAAATTGTGATTAAAATTCACAATTTACGTTATTTTTTGTCTCCTAAAATAATGCATACAGCTAATTGTAAAATACGATTAGTATAAAGATGAAATGACAAAATCAAATAAATTGTTAGAATAAATGTTTTGGATTAGCGCCACCAGGCGGCTGTTATTATAATTTCGGTCTCATTAATTGAATTTTAACGTTCGTCAAGTTGCTCTCAGATCAGATTATAAATAAAATTATTCACCTTAGATAGATGTGATGTAACCGATTCTTATTTCCTATAACATTCACTATTTCAGGAAAAAGCAGAGTTGATGAAGCCCTGGATAATCTGGACATCGTGCATAGTGTTAGGCAACCTGCTCCTCATCGTGTTCAGCACCGTACTGCTGCTGGTCTTCAGTCGCACGAACGTTGAGCCGTCACTGATGCTGTATTACATGATAGCTTTCATGGCGTTAAGTGAGTATCAAAATAGATTTTGTAGTAGATGATTCTCCATATTATGATCTTAGATTTCATACAAAAATGGTTATAAGTCAGTACTTATAGCCATTTTTGTATGAAATCTAAGATCAATATTATAGATCGATATTATAGAAAATACAAAACACAAAGAAACCAATAAATACCTAATTTAGAAAAAAAAACTTACCTTTATTAAAAAGTTTATTTGAACTTATAATTCCAAGTTAATCCAAAGATAACACTTCAAAGCAATCCGTTTTAAAAAACGGCAATTTCATAGATATAGACCCATTATTATAATTACCTAATTTCAATGATACTTCGTTCTATTTTTAAATATCTAGTATTTATTCATTGTGCACACCTATCACAGTGTGGTCTTTTTTATCCCAAAGGTTGACTGGTAGAGAATGCCTTGTTGAATTAAGTGTAAATAAATTTTATACTGAAACTTTTTAATTCAAGACAAAGTCAAAAGTTTTTAATTACACATAGGCCTACATGCACTGTACTTATAAAACGAACTGAATCTGGTAATAATAAAAATATGAATTATAATTATATACAAATTGACATTAGTGAACATCAACATTAATAAGATCAAGTTACAATAAAAAGTCGAATTTGGTTTTCGGAAACTGACAGGGATAGAAAGAACTTTTTATTTAAAACTAAATATTGAATCTTCCACAGTAAATTGATATTATGTTTGGAAGTATTTCATTTTAAAAGCATTACAGCAAAGTCGGCTTACTTTGGCCCTAAGGTATAACTTTGGCCCAAACTCGTTAACCAATAGAAACACAGTAAAAATTGTGTCCCGTGTTTTCTATTGGAGGATAAGCTTGATTTACTGACTTTTACTGACTAAAACTCACTCCTATGTTCCTTCTTTGCCTAGCGTTCGCCTGGGGTTCCCTTTCAGACTACTCATGGAATTGGAGAATAAGCTTGGGCCAAAGTTATACCCTAGGGCCAAAGTAACCTAACTACCCATTATCGCTCTAAAATTGTTAGTTATAATTTATTGTTCATGTTTTTTTACAGTTTTCCGAATCTACATACTGAGTCTCGTGTCGAGTCACTACTTGGAGCTCGTCGAAGAGAGAGTGGAGCGCATGCGCACCTTGCTTAGCACCGATACGTGGCACAATACTGCGTAACATTGCTTTTAAGCTTCCATGAGGCGCTTCGAAGTTGTGATGATATAGAAGACATGACGAAGAATAGAAATAGCTGGTCCACTATTCAGAATAAGAGAAAAGAATATAAGTAAAGCTTAAAAAGTTCATTCTGAATAGTAGTAGTGCAATTTTTATCCGTAAGCAGAAACCTCTTTTCACATTCTGACTGACCAAGGCCCTATCTTTCTTCTTCATACTTGTTTACACATAATTATTATAAAACCAAGTGCCCACCGTGTCTGTCTGTTTTTCTGTTCATGATAAATTCATAAAATCCATGAGTGATTCATGTAGAATGTTTGAGTGTACGATCAATATTAAGTAAAGCAAAGCTGAGAATTTCAATGATTTGTCACACCCTTGCGAAGCTGGTGGGAGGCGGGGGGGGGGGGGGGGTCGTCAGTTTAAAATAAAACTGACAATATTTGATGACATATATTATTATATAAATTGTCAAAAAATACATTGGTTCACATTTTGCTAAAGGTATCGTTTATACTCCATTCGCATTAAGATTGGCCATTTAAATAAACCTTTTTTAACTATCAGTTCAACCGATTTCTATTCTGTATTCTAGTCGGCCTGTTGATAGGTGACCCGTTTTAACCATTTCAACGCCAGTAATTTTCAATATACAAAACTACCGGGTTGCGAAAAAACAAAATTTTTAACGTTAACTAAGTTCGGTAAGTTGACATAAAAATTTATATTTGTTTTAACCCATTATTTGTATCATATAACTATCAGACTGTGGCGGTGCAGGCACAAAATTGATTTGTCACATATATCAGACTGCGGCGTTGAAAGGGTTAAAATATTGAGATTCAATCGTGCCTCGAAAAGCATGTTAAGCAGTTGCAGCGTTGGTCACGGCTGTAATTTGAAGACTTGCCAGACATTACAGGTAGTCCAAAGCCAGAAAATCTTACACTAGTCTTTCCAACGGGCATCGTATTACCCAATTAGAAAATGGGTAGAGGAAGTCAGATGGATAATAGCATAGCATAGCATAGTCGGCCTTATAATGTTCCCACTGTTGGGACTCAGGCCTCCTCTCTAGGAGAGGGAATGGGCCATAAACCACCACGCGGGCCCAGTGCGGTGCGATGGGTAATAGCTCCATGTAAAATACTGATATTTAACATTCGGTTACTTTGGAAGTTGACTCCAAACTAGCTAGGAACTGAGTAGGCAGATTGAGGCAGTTCAATTTACAATCTGAAAACAGTAGCGGTCACTATGTGAAAATTGGTTTATATGCAATTGTGATGACGTAATAAATAGGTAACCTAATATTATAATATTTGCTAGTACATATTGTTTAATTTTGTTTCTTGTAAATAAAGCATTTTGTATTTGTAGGGTAACTGTGTCTACCAATAAAAATAAACCAGCTGCAGACTAAGGGCGGAATTCACCAATAAAACTAATCGTGTTTTAACGTTTGGCTTGCATAATCACGTTTAGCCGCTGTCACTAGTGTCACATGTCTGTATTTTTCTTTTGTTATATTTTTACAAGTGACACTAGTGACAGCGGCTAAACGCATTAAGCGAGCTAAACGTTAAAACGCGATTAGTTTTATTGGTGAATTCCGCCCTAAGACTGGGTTGCATCAAGTGCTACGTTTTAGTTCCCGTTAACGTTAACAATGCCTAATAAATTTTACCACTTACTGTTGCACCATCTTCACGTCTTTGATTGTTATGTCATCTTACCCTTACTCTTCCTTACAATTGTTGATAATTATTTGCGACGCAATTTAGACGATTGCTAAATTGAGTCAATCGACAGTTTGCTTAACCAGAGATTTGATGGCTGATGAGGCATTAGTTAACGTAAAGTTAGTTCGTGTAACCCACTCTAAGAGCTTAGTTAGTTAAGTTATTGCTTAGCTCGCAAAGTTAAGGTAGTTTAACTTACCTTTGTACCTATTGTTAACTATACATAAACGAGATCCTTCTACTTATCTTTGGATGTTCAAAAAATGATTTTTCCAACATCTATTTTGTTCATAATTTCAAAACTAGCCACCTCGTTCTACGTGGAGGTCTCAAAATCAATGAGATAAAGGCTCAAAATTTTAACACGTTAATTTCAATTAAATGAGAATTACCTCAGTTATGCGAGCCAAGCTTATCTTACTTAGGTTTCAAAAACTGGATTTCTGAATTGAGTATTTTGAGTTAAGAACGTCTCAAACTCTACTTAAGAGAATTTTTTACAGGTTTACAGGCTAAACTAGAGTTAAAGAAAAACTCAATTCAAAATGCTTAAAACAGAAATCAGGGGTTAAGATAAATGCTACGAGCTCAAGTGTGGCAATTTTTTCGTCAGATGGTGCTGAAGTTAACATGTTTTATTTTGTAGAAGCATTATTGTCGAAAGGCAATTGTATTTGTTAAAATCAGACATTCTACTTTATTGTATGTAGATAATTGTCTCAAAATCCACTTTCTCCAATAATATTCACTTAATTATAGTGTTTAAGGTATACTCCCTATAATCGTTGCTCCCATGCACTAAAAACAAAATAAACTTAAAATGTTGAGTTCAACGCCATCTAGCGAGAACACGGCCGCGCTTGGCACGCTTTTACTTTAACCCTTGGAAATATATAGGAGGTATTCTCGTTTAAATTGTCATTTTGTAAATATTTTTTACCATCATAAAATTATTGTTAGTCTTTAATGTTTTAAATAAAACATTTAATAATTTTAATTATATATTTCATTTGGCATAACATTTCTTAGAATCTTATTTAAAAAAAAAACAAAATACAAAACCTATATTAAACTTGATATTTACAATTCCTTTTAAATGTAACGTAGTTTTTCAAAATTGTTTTATTTGTATATTTTTCACACATTCACAAAAATAATTATTATATCATATCAATTCATGCTTATTCAAATAAAGAGAAACATTGGCAAACCCAAGCGACAAATTTCAATCGTCACAATGTTCAAAAATCAAGGTTTTTTTTTTATAAAAATGTGGGTCATGATCATAACTCATCATTGACCTTTTTATTATAAATTAACTTATTATAGTTTCGCATTCTATAGATTTTAACAGAAAAATCATTTAAAATAGAAGGTATATATTTAAAATGAGTTATTGTATTTCTATTAAAAACTGTCAAATTATAATAAACAGGTTATTATGAAATGTATACGAGAAGTTCAATTCTCATAACAAAAAAATTTTTTACATTCAAAGTCATCAATCTCATCTCAAAGACAATCAATATCAAAAACTTGTCATAATCTATGGACACGATTTTTTTTCTGAAATTTGAATTCGAGAGTTGCCTGTCAAAAAATATATTCTAATAAAAAAATATAATTAGAGAAACAATGTAACTATTATAACCATGAATTTTTTCAGATGTTTATTAAAGAATGTCTATGAAACCAAAATAGTCGTATAAAAAATCTAACGCTTGACAACTATAATCGATACTATTCTAAATAAAGGTAACACTGATTAACAAAACGCTACGCCATACCTATTTATTTTATTTAGTATCACTCTGTAAAAACCGAAACAAGCTCGGTTCGATTCAATTTCGATCTTGAAGAAAATAACAATATAATATAAAAAAAGAAGAAAAACCGTTATCAAAAGAGACTAAACAACAAAATATTTTTTTTTTTTCAAAGAATGAAAAGTAAATTTTTGAATTTCGATTTAAATACATACGCCATTTTAATTGGTCTAGCCGCACAGATGTTGCCGCATTCAAAAATATCACTACCTACTATTTACACACCTTCAAGAAATTACTCTTTTAGTTTAATTATGAACGCTCCTTATTTTAACCCTCTTATAAATTAACTAAAGATAATCTAATTAATACTAATAAGCGAACCTTCAGTTTCTGGTAAGAAATTGTTGACGCATTCCGAATAAAAAGTAAGTTAAGTGATACAATTGGCTGTTGAAAATAAATTCAAACAATTACAGCAGTACGTTCTATAATTAATTTGTCACATAAATCGAATTGAATTAACACTGACAGCATGGCTAGCGTAGTGCTGATTGGCTGCTGCGCTGCCCCGTACGGAAAAAGTGTTTGTGTGGCCTAAAGATAGTTGTTCAGAGTCTGGGTGTCTTGTGCTTGTTAGTTTAAATATTTGTGAACGTGCCCACGATACAGGAATAATTCTTAGGATTAATTGTGGGACCACGATTCTTTTAAAAAACATATATAATTTTGTAATAAGTTTTGCTCCAGCAACTGGGTAAAAATTGTTGATATCCAAATTAATGTCAAATTTTATTTAATACCATCGATATGTATTAAAATAGTACATATGTACTACTTTAATACATTTTTGTTTCAAATAAAATTTTAATCGTAATCCTCCATGACCGTGTCGATATATAATTTGCAAACAATTTAGAACCCCGCTTTGGTCAGGTTAGGAAGACTTATATTAAATAGCACAAAGTTTCCTTATTTTGCAAGTTTTAAAAAAGAAACAATAATTGACCACAGCATATTTTAGATCATTTTGCAATAACTATAATTTTTACAAAAGTTTGGCCCAAGTCTCTAACCAAAATGAGCATGTATCACATCACCTACCACATCCTTGCTAGGTTAAAAAGTGTCAACTAGCCTATTTATGCAGTATTCGTTTCTCTTGAATACTTTACTGAACCATCTCGCTCCATTTTCACTATCGAACTCCATATGAGGATCACCAGATACATTTGAAGCACTGAAATTAAAACAAATAAAATTTAGGTTATTTAGGTTATTTTTTGGGCTCTTCAATCATATCGTTCTTCATTCAGTGGAATGAACATGCTGTACAGAATACTGAACAGCGTGAACATGATCTCATTCATCTTTCTCTAAGCTTTCTAGTTCTCGTTGAAGTCAGACTACGTTAAGTATAACTTCAGATGTTTGTAGTAATCATGAACCTAATCTCCATTCCAAGGAATGCCAAAGTGTTATCGAGCTCAGCTGAATCTGGAATAGTTGAACGTGAACCCTTTTAAACTGTCCGGTTGAGTTCTAATTTAAATGGTATAGGACCGGTGCGGTGCAAGACAATTAAGGTCTTTGTAGATAGCTCCTGGGATGCCCTAGGGAAGAGTGTCCCTAGGCAGCGATGACCCTAGGTTTTTTTTTTCCAAAAACGCCATTACCGGAGATTGACCGGATAAAATAACAAGAAGACTGGAAACCTATGGAAGATAACTTTCGTCTCAGTGGAACAATATAGGTTAAATTAAATAAAAATAAACTTACTCAATTGGAACAGCACCAAGAACAGTTCGCTGGCTGTCTCCTTGGAGAGGAAGGCAAGGCTGTACACGAAGCCGAATAGCGAGTACACAATCTCAAAGTACAAGTACACTTTCATTAGTACCACGTGTTTCTGGAACATAGATATTAAAAGTATCAGGACCAAAGTAAGATCTGTATGCGTAAGAGTTGGTTTTGTTAATTTGCTAGTAAATTTATTCTAGAAACACCTAACGAATATCGTCAATGCTTAAAATAGGATACGACTGACCTGAGTTCAAATTAAGAGCAAATTTCTTTCAATGTCTATATTTATAATGATTATAATTTTGTGATAGGCTAGACGTGGGGTGATGTGGGATGGCAGATACATTACAAGATACTCAGAACAGTTAAATTAAGAATATACAACTCACCTTATGCAGAGCCACAACAAACATGACAGTCATTACGACCTCAATCAGCAAGGCGATGACATCGGTGATCAATCTCGCGAACTCCGAAGCCAAGGCTGCCTGGTCCGCCTCCGAAGAGTTTCGGATGTACGAGATGTAGAGAGACAGGAAGCATGTCACTACTAATGTTAGTATCTGAAAGTGATGAGAACTTGGATTAGTAGAAATAAGGCCAATCTTACCAAGGGCCAAGTGGTAACATAACACATAACAGTAAAGCGGTATAAGGAACAAGGTGTAAAGTTCCAAACCTCAATTGAAAAGAGGATTCTCCTACCAGGTTGGTATTTTGTCTGGGCAAATACCCTATGGTTGATGACGGACGATTGTATAATTATGTTCTAATCGTGCGGAAAACAATGATACCGCGATGTAGAATTTTATTATTTTGAACTATCTATATAGCTATATAGATGTCGCTACAGTGTTATCTAGTAATCGAGTTGTAGAGGTTAAAGGCAGTTATCATATCATCAACTAGCTTCAGCGTGAAAGAAGGTTTTCATCATACAAACTTTGGGCCGTTTCATCTTCATAGGGTGTGAATTTTGGAAAATCCTCTCTTAGTGCTCGCCTACGTCATAAAAAGAAACTTTGTGCAAAATTACATGCTCATAGTTTAGGCTGTGCGTTGATATGTCAGTCAGTCAGTTTCTCCTTTTATATATATATATATCGGCTTACAGCAGTACATTGCAGGACATGGGTCACTCAAATCGTAGTCTATTCTTTCCAGCACTTCCGACGTCTGGCTCCCAAACTAAATCGGACTGGGGCTGCCCTCGGGCGGCTCCTGCCCAACTTTAGGGGTCCAGATGCCTCCTGCCGGAGGCTCTACGCGGGAATCGTTCGGTCTATGGCCCTTTATGGCGCACCGATATGGGCGCCGGCGCTGCGGAAGCAGCCGGCGGCCCGGCTGAACGCATGCCAGAGGGTCATGGCCATACGGATGGTGCGAGGATACCGGACGATTTCCCGCGAAGCGGCGAGCCTCCTTGCCTTCCAGCCTCCATGGGATCTAGACGCAACAGGCCTTGCTCTCATGCACGATCTGCGCATGGAGTTGCATCGCCGGGGCGAAACTCCGCTGCCGAGACAAGTCGCAGCATGGCGGACGGAGTTTCGGCGGGTTCTCATGGAGAAATGGCGACAGCGACTGTCGCGACCCAGTGCTGGGCACGCCACAACTATGGCGGTGAGTCCCCTCTTTGAGGCGTGGTTGGAAAGACCTCACGGCGTCCTCACCTTCCGCATGACGCAGGTTCTCACTGAACACGGGAAGTTCGAGAAGTTCCTGCACCGAATCCGTGCGGAAGCGACGCCCGGGTGTCGCCACTGTGTGGACCGCCCGGAGGACACGGTGGAGCACACGGTGTAGGTGTGCCCCGCTTGGGAAGAGCAACGCCGTGTCCTCGTGGGGGCGATCGGCGGCGGCGATCTCTCGCGCCGGGCCTTGGTACAGGTCCAGGGGCGAGGAGTGGCAGGCGGTCGCCTCCTTCTGCGAAGCAGTAATGCTAGCAAAGGAAGCGGCCGATCGCGTGAGGCAACGGCAACGGTCCTCACGCCCCAACCGCCGCCGGGATTCCGATCCCAATTTCCGGCCACCGTAGGCGCGGGCTTGCGGACTGCGGGCAATAGGTGGCCCGCCGTCCGACCGTCCGGTAACCATCCGGACCAAGCCCAAGTCGTCTACGGCGCGTTTTGTTCCACGCGCGCCTCAGGGAGATGTCAGCAAATCGTAGGGGCCCAGCAGGGTCGAAGTCTACTGGGGCCATGGGTAGTGTGAAAGCGAAACCCGGGCCCTGGGACGAAGGTAACGAGGGAACAGGAGTGGGTTTTTAGTCAGTAAAAGTCTGACACTATCTCCCGCTCCGCCCAAGAGCGAGATTTTTCATAAGATGACCTTCCCACCTAAAAAAAAAAAAAGTCTATTCTTTCCAACTCCGTTCTAGCTACCTTATTGGTATTCAACCGCATATGTTTAGATTGGAAATCGACCAAAACCCTGGCTAGGCTGATGATAATTAGAGTGACAACAGTAATTGTGATGTAAATTGAGACGCTTGTCAACTGATGTGGATTAATACTGGCCGAGTTAATTGATTGATGGGACAATTGTTACACAGTGTCACAATACAAGACAAGTTTAACAGTCTGCAACAACAGACTAAATACCAACTAACTATACATACGAGTATTTACTTATGTAGTTTCTGGAACAGTACTGGCTCTATCGTATTTGTAGGTACATAATGATGATAAGTTCTTTTAAAGGATACTAAGAAATGGTCTTCTTAACAGCCAAATAAAAAATTGCGATCACCAATCTATCAGTCATGCTCTAAGGATTTCTATGCCGCGTCTAAGTGTATCTATTAGTATAATTATGTAACATTTTTTCAAAAATATACAAACAACAAAGACATTGCCGTCATCCGGTACAACGGCATGTCACAAGTTGTCGCCATAGGAAGTCCGTTTCCGATTTCTATAGAATGTTCAATAGTATGAAAGTTAACACTAACGTTTGTTTCATCATCAACCATAACTCAAATTCATACCACTGCGGAGTATAGAACTCTTTTGATGGTTCTATACCTTAGTGCCATAAACGGAACCTTTATAAGATCACTTTTTTGACCGTCTGTCTATGTATACTCGATATGAAGCTGAAATTAATATCAAATATTCGGGACCGCTACCCCTTGTAACAGAGAAAAAATCGAACTTTTAAGTCAATACAATCTAAAGATAAAACCATTTATTCTCCGTTTGGGCACTTATTTTTACACTTGCTAGGAAAGCAAAACTTATAGGTTAATTTTCCATTGATGAATCCTGAAATTTGGCATGAAACCAGGTCTTATAGCACAAGTAAAGGAAAATATTTGAAAACTTTAAAATTACTTTTTTGCTGTTCGGTAAAATCTTAGAGACCCGATTCGGAACTGCCCCCCTCCCCCGCTAGCCAAGTTACAACCGTTTCGTTTCTCCAATTCCTTTGTTGTGACGTCAACTCAACGCTCAGTCACGTGGTCAGAACAAAGGAATAGGAGGCGTGGCCGATTCATGGTGTCAATGAAAAGAGAATCGAAATGAAATGATTGTAACTTGACTAGGGGGGCTGAACTATTTGACGCAAGTTTTTACAGTGCGCGAGTAAAACTTGCACTTGACAGATTTTTGTTACGCCCATCTCCAAGTTCCTGCCAGCCACATTCAGGTTGCACAATATCCGCGATAGTAATAATATCGTTTAATTTCTAAGTTTGCTTACCAAGTTTATATAGGCGAAAGCTATGAGGCCCTTCCGTAGAGGGAAGCAGAAGCAGCATCTTGTTAGGATGGGGATCTCCACAGCATCCCTGATTTTGTTTCTGGAAATTTGAAAATTGAAATTGTATTAGCATAATAGAACACTAACTGGAAACATTATTATTGTTTTTCTCTCATGGTTGAATGTTCAACAAAGGAGCATGTTGGTTGTTTTATGTGGTAGTATAACTGCTACTTCAATTGGTAAACCTACGAAAGTTTGGCACATGTCTTCGAATGTTTGGTTCTAGGACATGCCGGTTTCTTCACGAGGTTTTCCTTCACCATTTTGAGAGCAGTAGTGATGAAATAAATTACATAAAGTAATGCGCCTGGCTGGGTTTGAAACTGCGACCTCCGACTCTAACCGACCGACCGACCGACTCGGTAAGTCGGAACCGTTACCACTCGGCCACCACTGCTCTATTTTTTACATATATTTTAACATATTTTTTTTTTGTATTTTGTGACAATCCTGCTCTTTCCTAAAGTTGTGGTTGTCTACAATACCTAGCAGCATGTGGCTAGAAACCTGTTCATTTTCTTAAGACGGAAGCGATATCTAGGTGGTGATTAACACGGGCAAAGTGCTACCCTTTTTTTGGAAGTGGTATATGGTCATGTAATTCCTCTCGCTCTAGGTGGAGTGAAAAGAATCCTGCAGCACTGACAAAAGAAGGAGAACCACATAATCTACGACTAGTTAGGACATCAACCAGGTGCGTTTGCTTCTATAAGTGCGGATGACGGGATTTTATTGTTAATAGGCTCACGCTTGACCACTATTTCACTCGATGGAAAGTGACCTTGTGGTCGGCGATAGAGGGCGCTTCCCTGGTGATTGATTTAAAGATCCCCAGGTTGTAGCTGTCAGGCTTACTAAAAAGTTTTCTAATATTCTCCTAAGTGACTAATAATGATGCACATTATTAGGGCGTATAGTCCCAGAGCATCTGGTCAGATAGAGCCCCGCTGACCTTTAAATCCATTTTCTTTGTGAAATATTGATTGATTTACATTTATATGTACATATTTATGATTTGACGAGTTTACCATCGAATCGAAACAGTTTGACGAGTTTACCATCGAATCGAAACAGTTTGACGAGTTTACCATCGAATCGAAAAGAAGAAGAAAAAGAAGATCAAAGCCCTTTGAAAGGAGTAGGGAAAACAAGCGAAAAAATATCGTGTTGTTTAAAATATTGTTTTGGCAAAAGCATTAGTCTTACGCAAAAAACATATGTTGTTAATGTTGTACATGAATCTTAAACATATTTCAAATCAAATCTATTAACCAAGCCGTTACCGAGGCTTCAGAAAGTCACTGTTTTATAGCCCTGCTCGGGAGTTAGGGCCTTAAGTGCAAAGGTTACTAGCGTAGGAGGTCTGATAGCGTCCCTTATCTCCGGACGTCCAGATGTAAGTATGTATATTATATTATTAACAATTTGTTTTAAATAAACTGTTTACTGGAATGCATTCTTGCTGTTGGTTTAGAAATTCTGCCGCAGAACAGTGAATTTCTTTCAGGCTAGTTTGTTCTATTCGTTAAGTAAGCGAAATACCACTTACTGATTAATCACGAAATCTCAGAAACTATAACACCTGGTAGGTTCCTAATAGGGTGTAGACATCCGCTAAAAACGGATTTAACGAAACTCCACCCGTTTCGAAACGTTTTTTCTTTCCGTCTTTCTTTTCTAAGGGGGTAAAACGGGGGTTGGATGTTTGTAAGGAGAAACCTATTATCACGCGGGCGAAGCCGCTGGTAGAAGCCAGTATTCTATATATTGATAGGTCATCATTTACTATAGGGTGAGATAGTGGTCAGACACGATCTTTCCAAATAGTACTTACAATGTATAGATGCTGAAATAAAAGGTTTTTTTTTTAATTGATATAAACCTGTGCTTGACTGCGATCCCACCTGATGGTAAGCAGTGATGCAATTATTGATGGTGAGGCGCACTAGTTTAATAATAGTCTATTCACTTATAACATTACATTTTTAATACAACATTAGTACTAATAATATTCTGTATTCTTGCGGTTGTCTGTTTTGTTGACGATCTCTCTTTTGAATATATAATTTTGCATAAAAAGGTCGATAAAGCAAGGTCCGCATAATATGACGGTCAATCATACGTGTTTTTCTCCAATACCTCAGCGATCAACATCAGTCTAGTTTTCTAAACTTGTTTGAAAATAATATTATTTACGAAGACATAACAGTTATTTGTAGATGACCGTGTTTAGAGTTAATTGGCCTTTTTGGTCAAGTTCAAGTCAATTAACAAAATTACAGGCAATGGTTCTGCTGTCATTGGTTTTAATTTCACGCAATAGTTCTAATGTCATTTGTTTCAAGCTTTTAATTAGTAATTAGATTACATCCGTCACATAAGCCCATGAATGATCACTGTCACTTTTGGATATCCGCAATACAAGGAGGTCCAGATAAAGGTATCATAGTTACTTTGTCATACGAGAAAAAAAAACTGAAATATCGGATGTGCTTTATTTCTGTAGTATCACCAATTATAACAGCCAACACAGAAACGCAGAAATCTATAAAAAATTATTCATACTCGACAGCATTTTAATCCCATATCACTGCAGAGTGTTGGTCTAAGACATTAACGAAATCAAACAACTAAGTGAGCAGGCCCGAAAGGTAAATGTAGATGGTCAAGGAAGACCACAATAAAGTTGGACCGATGAAATAATGAAAGCGGCCGGTCAGAAATGACTTACACTGTCATAAGCAGAGGCGGATCGTGAAACTGTTGGGCTCTGGGCTAACACTACTTGGGGGCCCACCTAAGTAATCAAATTAATTGGCATTTAGTTAAAAATAAGTTTATATTTCTCCTGAAGTGTACTCGCAAATGTCGTCCTAATGGAAGTAGAAACCTTCAACTGATCATGAGTTACTATAGCTAACTTGAAAGTCTTTAAATATACTTCGTCTTGAGGTTTTCTGTAAGATATTGCCCTATGCGATAAGACCGCCGATTGTACACTTAGTTTATGTAAATGTTTATCCTGTCCACATTATGAGGTGTACAATAATGTATACAATAAATAAGTAAATTTTTTGATCACAGGTCGAACGTGAACACCAACGTTGAGCGCTTGTAAACCATTGACCCGCCATAATAATAGCGATATCAATGACTGCTTCCATAATTAAACAGTAGTACTCTATTTGTTTAAAAAAAAAGTTTTGTCAAATAGATTAACCCGCACTGTAGATTGTTTTTAATGAGGACTGGGGGCCCCTTATATCCCCGGGGCCCTGGGCTGCAGCCCATTTAGCCATTAAGTAGATCCGGCCATGGTAATAAGGCTGGATCAATTGGCATCAAACCGGAGGAGGCCTTTACCCAAAGAGTGCTTTACTGCAGAGTGAACCTATATTGAAGTATATCTATACTAAGCAATGACTTCTGTTTATATCCGTTGAGCGTAGCATGTTAATGGTTCTTAGTCGTCGTACCATATTCTGGGCAATTAGCTGACAATAGTAGATAATGATCGCTAGTGACTACTGGCTGTAATTTTACATAGGCACTGGTCTACTTGAAGCGAAGCTAAACGACAGAATAGATATACGATCACTGCAGCAAAGTTGTGAAATATCCAACGAAGTAATTTTTTTCCCAAGAATATAGTATTGTGACCTTAGACCCTACCATGAGCTCTTAACGCGATCCATTTGACGACCTAAACTGAACTGTTAAAGGATGGAGCTATGTAGGGTGTATAGCTCCATGCCCTCCCTCCAGCTCTCTTTTTCGCTTGCACGACTAACATCTTAACGCGTCATGGTGGGTTACCATGATGTTTAAAGTAAGATTGTTTCATTCTTATTTCCAGTGTAGGTAAGAGATGGCGCTAGACAACCTGTATAGCTGTCTCTTACCCACACTGGAATAAGAATGAAACAATCTTACTTTGAACGTCATAGTAAACGTCCTAGTAAGGCGCCAGAGCCAGCAGTCAGACATAGATTACGATCGTGTAACTACCGGATTCGGTCGCTAATATCAAAGTCGCTAACATTAACTAGCGACTTTGACTTGCAAGGAGGTAAACTTCGACTGACTTCATCATCAGCATCATCTCAGCTGAAAGACATCCACTGTTGGACATAGACCTCCCCCAAGTGTCGCCATAATGACCGGTCCTGTGTGTCACGCATCCATCGGGTTCTCGCGACCCTCACCAGGTCACTGGTTCACCTTGTGGGAGGCCTTCCAATGCTGCAATTTTTGTCACCAAGTAGCAATTTACTAAAATTTTACAGGCACAATGCCGCATCTTCGCATCTTCATCCAGTACGTGGTCGCCATTCCAGAACCTTTCGTCTCCAACGTCTATCTGTTCTGCGAGCAATGTGCCCTGCCAACTGCTATTTTATTTTTCTTTGGGCTATGTCTGTAACCTTGGTTCTCCTTACTGACTCGACTGACTTGCAAGGAAGTAAATTTTATGGCCTTAAATAATATTGACATGTTCACTTAATTCTTACAAACGGTAAAATTGTTCAATAAAATTTAAATAAACTATAAATTTGTGTACATAATTTTGTTTTCAAGATAATATTTACGCCATTACTGTAACATAATTAATAATTATTTTTAAATAATGTTCTTAATTTTTTCTTCATATTCACGAAGTTTTTTTATCGGTTGTGTAACATAATTGAACTTAGAATCTCCCGATTTTCGAATCTTTCGAAAATGCGCTCCCATTCCTACCGTTTTTATGTTTTTAATACATATAACACTATTTTGCTCTAGTGTAGAAAAGTGAGGCGGCCAGGGCCCGCCGCAGTTTGCAGATGTTTATTGTATCAGACTAGTCGCCCATTAGATTTGTTACTAAATATTATGTTTTACTTATTATCTTTTAGTAAGTGTGATGAAAAACATCATTTGATACACGTGTGTAATTGTCATTGTAGTGTATTGTCTTCGAAACGACCTCGTCGTCGCTACCTCAACTACAATAACAAAGTTTGCACACTTGCATCAACATTTATATTGTTTTTATTTTATACATCTGTTTTTATTATTAGTTATTATTGTATATATCAAACTGGTTCACCTAAGATTGATTGTTACACCAATAAATGTAAAAAAAATAAAAATATATATGTTATAGCTAGATATTGCAGGTGTAAATAATTTATTTATTTATTGATACACCAACGACTTAACAGTTCAAAACAATAAAAAAAAGCAAATGAAAAAAATACTATGGTTATTTATATAAAAAAATCGTTATTATATACATAAAAAGAATTAAATTAAATTGCTTCTGTGACTTAAATTTAAATACAATACTTTTGAATATAATTCAAAAAAAAAATTAAGTCAAAGTGCATTAAATAAAATTTGGATAAACGGAAAAAAGATTGATTGTAAAATATTAAATATATTAAAAGGAGTCACTGTGCGAAAGCAAAACATCTCATAAAGAAAAATTTTTGTATAGATAAATAAAAACTTTATACTCGTATTAATAGACCTCGAAACCGAATTTTGACCGTGCTGGCCGATATCAATCAGTGTACTCTCTCAACAACAAACCGGCATAATGTCAAACCATAAAAAAAAATGACTCAAAAAGACATACTCAGCCTAGCTTCGTGCTAGTATCTTTTACACTGGATTTGTGTTACAAGTGACAGTTACAGCATAAACTCATAGACGGTACGTAAGTCATAAAACAATTAGTACTCAAACGTAAGAGACGGGCGAGTAACCGTCAGCCGTCGGTACTGACAAAAAACTGAATTTTAGAGAAAGGTTCTATTGTTCAAGTATCCTGTAATACTTTTGAACAATGGGACCTTGGTATTAAGCTTTAGTGGCGTTATGACCTTAAGATTTCATAAATTTGGCAGTGTGAATATTATTCACACTGCCAGGTCTTCTTTATGTAAAAGGGATTAGGCCGTATCCCACCACGCAGGCCAACTGCAGGCATATGAGTCTGGCCCCGGACCGCAAAAGACAACTGAACGAATAAAGATGGAGATGGTCAGTAAAAGTCTGAGTCGTCTCGCTCCACCCTTAGCGGGAGAAGTCATTTGATGATTTCCCATAAAAAGAGGTGGATATATTAAGGATTACAATTATAACAGCAAATGGATCAGTTAATAAACATAATAATGAAATGGGAAAAGATCCACAAAGCATTCATATTGTCGATGATGACACCTATGCGCTCTCGCAGGATCATCAACATCATGTAATTAATTCAACCAACCAACCTTGCTCACCTTGCTGCCTAGTTTACAACTGTATTTATAAGATATTATGTTCGTGTAGCACATGAATGCGTGAAACACGACAAGATAGAAAGATAAAAGTAACAAATTCTATGGATTGAATAATATAAGCCTCTCTTAAAAAAGAATTAAGTTCAGCGGTTGAATAACCTTTAATATGTGTCACCAAGACAACACGACAACTCTGCATCCGAAGGAAACCCGAAAATTTACATATACTTGACTTTGTGCCAACTATTTTTAAATAAATCTGTGTAAAGCTGTCAGCTGACAAAATACATTGTCATCGTATATTTCGCTGATATTTCAAGAGAAAAAAAGATGTGTATATCTGGACAAGGAAAAGGTTTAAAAAAATAGTGACGAAAAAATAAATAATATAAGTTGGTTGAAGAAATTAACCTTCAAGCGTACGCGCGACTATTTGAAACAATAGCTGTCGCGCATAACTTAAAAGACCAATAGGATTTCAGGAACTTAGAAAACTGATATTACCTTTTTTTTCAACTAAACAATTATTTGTTCAAATTCAAAATAAAATTTTGAGGTTAAACTGTTTTCTTTGGATTAGGAATCAATTCTGCCCGACATAACAAGAGTTTTTTATGAGTCTTGATTATATTATCTCCAATTAATTTGTATTTACTATTCTTCAAGAGATCGAATAATTAGCATCAAGAGTTTTTCATCTACTTAGGTATAATTTTCTTCAGAATCAGTCTTCTCGTCAATGTAAATATACAAGGCAGGCGCGTGTAGTCTTTTCGACGCCTGCGCCGCGACCTAAACACACACATTCTGTGTTTCTCAGGAGGAGTGGAGAAAGAGGAAATGGAGTTATTTTCGTCATTAGTGAACTAATGACAAGCTACTAGAGATGATACGTTCTTTTGACGAGAAAATTCGAAATTATGATCGTAAATATATCGAGTGTGGTCGATTCGACGCTAGGCGAACGCTTGTAGGTTAATAATATAAGTAGGTAAGAGTAATATAAGTTGGTATATATTTTAATTTAAAAACTGTATAGAGCCACTACATAGCAATCAAATCGTAATGGTGTAAATGCAGCGAAGCTTAGGAAGACCCATGTTCAACAATGGATATCATTCAGCTGAAATGAAATGATGGTAATGAATCTACAATAACATTACACTTTGTGGTAAACCAAGGGTAGATTTCAAAAGACGCCAAAGTATTTATTTTTATCTGCAATACTATAAGATCTAAAAAAAAACCATTTTCAGCTACTGCGAGATCCAAGAACCTCAATAAAGCTAGCTCGGATAGATTCATTATCTACAGAACACGCTGTGAACATTACCCGCAGATCAAAAGGTAGATAAACATCAATGAATTTATTCATCCGTTGTACCTACAATAAAGCAATTGTGGAATTGTAACCATTATTTTTGTTTATTACTGGATTGAATAACAAAACTAAAAAATCTGGAATTACTAGCTTACTAGAGAACTGTATTAGAATCAAAGAAATCATAAAGCAGCAAGTTTGTATTCATTTTATACTTCTTCACAATCGAACAGCTGAATGGATATTGGATCACAATTACAATAAAAAATGTAATGTTCTAGAATCAAACCTAACCATCTATCCTTTTATCCTAGGAGTATGTTCCGTTGGGATAATTTTTTACTTTCACGCAAGCGAAACCACTGACAGAAGCTAATGTATAAAAAATAAAATGATAACACATTCCTGTCTTATTATTTGGTGTTTGACTTTGGTATTTATAGTATTAAGACTTCTGCAATAACACCTTGCATATGATATGTAGTACTAGGACCAGTAAGTACAGGTATCATCATCTTTGACGTTGCTAAGAGGTCCTCTCCTGGACAAAGACTACCTTTAAAAGCCACACAGTCATCATCACCTTCCTAATCTTGTTCCATATAACATGGGGATTTTTCTTCCATTCAACACTATCAAACATCCCACTATCATTAACTCTCTTTTCTGTTAAATCATCCTTAAGAATTTACATATTTTTACAGTGATTTTCAAGGTTTAGATTATGTACCATTTCTGATCACAAGCACATGACTTGTACCACAAAATTACCACATCATTTTTCTCGACAGAGGTTATCTACCAACAACCTCATTAGATGTCGCTTATATAATGACTGCATCACATTTCATGGTACCTGGTTACGTTCCATGTACCCCGTAAACTGTTATTATTACCACTTCTGTTTTGAACGTAATAATATTCATTATTTAAGGAAATGCAGACAGTTTAGAGGATAATTATTTGGTATTATTTTATTTAGCTTTCGCAAGTGACATATACGGGTCAATGAATGTTCGAATTCCTGGAGTATCCATAAAAGTTATTAACATTTATTTTTTGAAGGACACTGACGTCTGACTAAGAGGAAAACCATTTGGAAAGTGAAGATTCCTTACCAAAACATTTTTTGATAAATGTAGTTTACAAAACCATGTTTTCCTTATCTTTTAATGAACAACAACATTAAAACAAATTTACACGTTAAGGGAAATAAAAGCAGATATATTTTTTTTTGCATCGAAATAATATTTTATTTTAGTCTCATCTTCAATGCTCAGAACCATGACGAAGCGATATGCGTATGTTTGCGTACATATAACTGCAGAAACGTGACCATTCGAGAACTGAATGATGACAGTTCATTAATGAACGAAGGTCGGCGATTAGCTATAATTCAGAGGACGATAATTTCCGACAGTTTGCGGTCTCGGGCCGAAGCCTTTGTTATCAAATTGTCGTATTTACATAGTACACAGGATGCACGTGGATAATGTAGAAACTGCTGTCATTGTCTAGGTATTGAAGGAAAATGTGGAGTCGGATGAATTCGATATAGACGATGATATACGAGAACAAGCTACAGTAACGTTGATAGATGTATAGGTAGAAAGGTCTACAGAAATGGCAAATATAATCCATACTTTTAAATATTATAAATGCGAAAGGAATTTGTATATCAGTTTATCTTTTACGTTTGTACCAGTAAAACAAATTTGAATAGAGGCAGACTTCGAAGAAGGACATAGAATACTTTAATCTTAGGCTTATTCGCGCGGACAAAATCACTGGCAGAAAATACATGTGAATAAAATTACAAAGGATACATTTATGTTTTTAAGAGAAAGCCAATGTCTAATAAATGATCAAATATGTGATGAAGTCGAGAAATCAAGAAGAAACTAATTTAAATTTTGATAAAGTGGATAATATACAGATCATGTAGATTATTTTATCATATCATGTGGGTCAGTAACGTTGTGGGTTCCGAAATTTTATTGTAGTTATATATTACATAATTATTTGTTTCGATAATACATAAGACCAACATCACAATACAGATAATTTAAGCACTTCTGAAGATGCTATAGAGTCAAACTTAAATGGAATAGAATGAAATAGGTAACCAAAAAATATAATTAACTGTCATCATTAATTTTAGGTAATACTGCTTTACTTATTTGAAAAGAGAGGAAAGAGACAGAAAAAAAGAAGGCATTAATTGCCTTTTATTATTTTCTATATATTTCTTCTTTCCTCAATTGTGGTCAGGAAAGTATTAGTAGTATATGAGGAAGATCGTTTAAGACTGAATTTTTAATTTATCGTTTGTGGTATCGTGAATGATTAATACCAAATCAACCAATACCTAGATGGTGGACTAAACTGTGTGACGTCAAGAGTGAATAGGTTACTATTCTATATAAGCTTCTTTATATATTCTAGGCAAGCGTTCTTTATCGTCAAATAAGACGGGCCCATCAATAATGATAAAAACAAATGCAACCATTTTGAAGGCAAAACGACTTTCAAGATGAGTCGTATGTACGACTATGTTGTCCTCAACATATTTATTTGATTTATATTCATTTTTGTTTCCACGGTCGTTTTGTTAACGCGTTTTTTCATTTACAATTTGCGCAACCATAATGATGATGAGGTCTGTTCACCATGGTTTACGTATGTTACAAAGAATTCAATTCCCACAATTAAATGTTACAAAATGCAATGACAGACGGTTTACACGCTACGATTCCCAACGGAAAGAATATTAAATACATGTTTCACACCCATAGAATACCATACACACACTAGGATTTCCTGACAGGCTGACAACAACGGGATTATAATAAATGCAAACGAAATGCAAACAAATTTAATGAATTAGCGTAACACTTAAATATCTATAGGTCATACAAGAACCTGTTTTGATGTAATACAAAACTTGACCTAAAACACCGATTTTATGTATAATGTAATTAACGATGCAAGATATTTTATAGCAAGAGCCGCTATTTGAAATGAGGTGATGCTTAAAGATTGAAGGTTTAAATAGGAAATATTGACGATGATATAGAAATTAAAGTAGATTTCACTGTATCAGTAGATATCAAGATCTCTAAAAGTCACGAAGAAAAGCCCGACCATCCAGTAGCAATTATACAATCAGCCTAGGCTTTAACCAACTATATTAGGTTCGCTCTTTCAGTCTAGCCAGGTGCAGTTGAGAACCTCTATCTTACATGAAACAACTGCCTATCTGAACTTCACAACCTAGTAATATAGTAACATGATACTCCTTTGCAAGACTGGTGTCAGTTTTTCTAGCTACTATCCGTAATGGTTGTCAAAGATTTACAAATGACAGCCGGGGCCAAAGGCCTAACTTGTTTTTCAAGGCACCGAGGAATCTCAGAATGTTAAGATGGTCATCAATCAACGACCGACCTCGGTAAGTGTTGCTTAACCATGCAGATAGGCCCGTTCTTTTTTTCTTGCTCTTCGGTGGAGCGCGAGGGCGTGTCAGACTTTTACTGACTAAAACCCACTCCTTTGCTCCAGTAGACTTCGTCTCGTCCTGGGTCCCTACGGTTTTGCTGACATCTCCTTGAGATGCGCGTGGAACACTACGCGCCATGCAGATAGATCCGTGCGACTGTTATTGTTTTAGCTTTTTCGATCCATCTAGTAGCAATATTGAACGGTTAACGATCGAAATCATCAAACATTAAAGCATTCACGGTGTTTATCGTCAGCTTTCTAATGACCCTTATTTTACTTCGTCCAGTAAGTGGGCCACTGTCTGCCATTGTTGGTGTTGGAGAAAATAGTCTGCGATCAAATTCGTTTGTATGCAAAGTGAAGGCGGGGAGGTCATGGATTAGCCGATGTATTAAAACTTGCCAATGAATGTTCTTGACTTTTTGCAAAGTCTATATCTACTTGGTTGGTCTTTAGTATTCAGATTTCTTGATCGTTATTACCAACTGCATTAACTTCACTTTCTGTCCTATCTTTGACAAATCGACCGAATTCCTCACTGAATTAATTTGTTTTTAGTAACTTAATCTATTGTCTATTTATGATATCTTCAAACAGTGCTACTTATGTCTTGAAAATTATCATTGTCGATTAATTTGAAGCGTATGATCAATTTCACAAGTAAACCATATAAGGGTAGGTGCCAATATCACACGGTATAATTTGATTAAGACGCATGGTCCGTGCATGCAAACTGTTTAGATTTCACATTCAAGCAGATATGTAAATTTCTGCTATATCGTATGTGAATCAAACATTTACTGTAGTCGTGCAGTTAGCAAGTTTGTGGTGAAACCCTGTGACAAGATGACATGGATCTGAAAGTCAATGAGCCAAGCGAAAGTCCTTTCCTTGAATTTAATCCTATTGTCAATCTAACGGCTACGTTTATAGTGACAAACATTTTTCATGATGAGCGGCTTTCGAGTCTCGAATTGTATGATTGTCTGTATGCTACTACTTTAAGCGAAGCACCAAAACCAAAGTATTGCTGAATGGTCACCGGTCCATTGGCCCCAGACTATTACAACAAGATAACACGCCACTGGTGATGTCACTTTGACTTACACTACTGGTGACGCCAGTCTCGTGTAACGAGAATTTTGATAGATTTTACCAAAAATATATTTAATGTTAATAATTAGTATTAATTAATACTCTTTGAAAATAAAACAAAGATATTTTAATAATCATAACTCCGTTATTTGACGTTTAATTGCCATTGAAACATTTTTCGTATAAAGTTCAAAATTACTATATTTTTACACATATTTTTTCAAGTTTACCCTACAAATACATATAGGGTGACTGGTAATTAGTGTACGATATTTAAACACGTGATTGTGCTCATGATAAACAAAAACTTTTACTATGGGAACAAACCTGAAATCGTGAAAAAAAATCAGCTGTTGAGTACATTTATGTTTGCCTATTGTACTGAACAGCTGATATTTTTTCGCGATTTCGGCTTTGCTCCCATAATAAAAATTGTTTGTTATCATGAGCACAATCACGTGTTTAAGTATCGTACACTAACTGCCAGTCACCCTATATTTTTGTAATTATTTCGGTCTGGTCAGTCTTTTAACACGACGAACTTAAATACAATAAACTAAAATTGGTATCTTGCATATTAAATTTATGTAAAAAAAAAAATACATTATTAGTGACGCGGACATGATCTTACGCACCGGGATAGAATAAGTGTAGTAGCTAATTGAAATCGCACCGAAAGTCGATGGCGGGTTGAAAAAGTTGTTCGATTTTTAATGTGTGATATACAGATGACTGTGTGATGTACAGATGAAGACGCAAATGAAAGGCTTCTAGTTGAATCATACTGATATTCTATTGTATGAACAACTTTCTAATACATTTTATACATTAAAATTACGTCTCGACTTTTTTATTGACATTACCTATCTATTGTTTGAACATCTATAAATCCTAAACTTATTAAAACATAAACATTAAAACATGCCACTTTGCAAGTTAGTACTATATTTGTGTGCCCTCTATGGTCGCCACAACTGCGACCTATCACGAGCTCTTAACGCGATCCATTTTACGACCTAAATGGAACTGTTAAAGGGATGGAGCTATAAAGGCTGTATAACTCATTCCTCTTTCTCGTTTGCACGACAGAGATTTTAACATCGTGGAAAGGCCCCAGGTCTGGGACTAGATAATTTATAAACTTGTTATCCTTTAATGATAAATGATATTTATTTTGCCAATAGTTTTTATAAAACTTCAATCACTTTTACACGTAAATTTTTTTGTTAATTTAAACTAGATGAAGCCGGTGCTTCCTAGCTGACTACCAAGAAGAAACACCGAAACAAACTCAGGGGTCAGTCTCTTTTAAAGTCCAACAAGTTACAAGTTTTAAACATGTAATGGTCAAATCATATGAAAACCATGCAGATTGGAGTCTGAGATAGTCTTTTGAAGAAAGAAACACACAGTTCTGAGCGGACCTGTCCAGTCAGTGCAAGCAGTATTCGTGTAGCTCAACTCAGAACTACTAAGGAGCTTAACGACTTGACGAACAATACCACAAACGGACATTTGGGTAGGCCGCAAAACTACTCAAAACTGCCAGATATTATGTTATAATTAAAGAAAACGAAAAAAGAGTAATCCACAAAGTTCCCACATTCACAACAATAAAATATGATAAAATGTATAAACTTGTTATCCTTTCCAAAAAGATTTAGATCATTGATGGATATACAAAAGAAAAAGATTAAGGTTCGTTTTTATACAAATTCATTTGTACATTTTGTTTCAAATTAACCTTGAATTTGAATCGTTTACTAACAAAAGAGCTTGATTCCGTTAATTCCAACAAATAAAGTATTCCAATTGAATACCTGAGTGTCTGTTATAATACAACGGCTTCCCGTGCCATTGTCCTCATTGAATAATTTGATGCTAATAGTGATATAACTATTTATATCTGCTCCTATGGTAGTAAAGAATAATGTTTTATTTTTCACGAACATTTTGGTATGTGTGGTTTTTTTTTTAATAATTTAATAATATTTTATAAACTAGTGATTGACAGCGATCCCGCCTGATGGTAAACAGCGATGCAATCGTTGATGGTGAAGCTCACTCGATTAGTAGGAGCCTATTCACTGTAGCCTTAAAGACACCTTCATCACAATCCGACGGAAAGACCGCAGCAAACAAATTGTTCTAGTCTTTCGATGTGCGCGGAATAAAGATAAGGCGAAACGCTTAGGACCAACGCTGCGTTAAGCGGGCGCACGGGCGGAGACCCATCGCGTGACGTCGCGCGTGTTTCGTGTACGATGGTCCCCGTAGCGGAAACCGGATTATTACCAGCGCAGTGTCACTATTTCAACTTGAACGGTGTGCATGTAGTCGTATCGATTGAGAACTTTAACGTATTATTACGTAGTAAAACGGGCGCGGGGCACATTTGCATGGAACCGCGCGGGCGCCCGCTTAACGCAGAGGCGGCTCTTAGTCTCTCGTAGATAAATCCTCACACCATCGTCCAGCGATGGTGTGAGGATTTATCTTAATAAATCTAGTGGATACAGATGCAAAATTCAGTTACAATATAATATTGTTCTAAGCATGCAGGTGGCACTGGATTAGCCACAAGCTCCAAAGAGACCTTAAAAATATACCAAGGCAAACCCTAACCTGCAAATCCCCAAGGTTTTACGCTTTCTTCGGGGATTGTTGTTCGTGGTTATCCTAAACTGACCTGATGATGAACGATCATCGCAGAGGCGAAGAACAAACGGAAGACCTAGATCAAAATGAACGATAAGCTTAAGACCGAACGGGATGGCGGTGCACTGTGGATATCCTCTGCTTCATCTAGGGAACACAGGAATTGTTGATAATACCTACTATAAAAACCAACCGTCTCAAGAATTGCCATATCAATTCAAGTACAATTTTTGTTTGTGATTTTATCGACTTATGTAAAACTGCTAAGAATATTTTACTTACTATTACATTCAGCATCAAATTCCTATTGAACTCCATATTATATTTGACTAATATAATAAAATGGAAGAGTTTTTTTGTTGGTGTACTCGTAAAAGTGCTAATCTCTGGAACTGCTGCTACTCAGATTGGAAAAAAAATC
This sequence comes from Mythimna pallens, assembly GCA_961205895.1. Lineage (NCBI taxonomy): Eukaryota > Metazoa > Arthropoda > Insecta > Lepidoptera > Noctuidae > Mythimna > Mythimna pallens. The sequence goes on from OY540837.1 coordinate 20,125,342, forward strand.
TTTCTGTATGGGATAACCAGATGCATGACGAATAGTGTAGGCTATAATTATAACATCACACACATCATCATCATTGCTTATGGAAGTGGAGCAGTAGGCTCCACTTCCATAAGCAATGACACAGGACCATAACACACAAAACCATAAATTTAATAAAGTTTCTTGATACTTTATTTAAAACCGGTTTTTCATCTCCAAAAAGCTCTTTGACCTCGCTACAAAGCCTGTTTCTCGGCGTTGTAGTTCACCCTCGATGTTTGCTCTAATACTAGATAGATGGCGTTGTTAAGTGAGGACGGAATGCTAAATCGCGCTATGGTTTCGTTCACAATTTTGGTGTAGTCGGAGTTAGGATTAGTCTTGTGCTAAGGGTATTGAGCCACGTTATAGAAGCATTTTTACAGCGGTTCAATGTCTTTTCATGATACATATTTAAACGTTGGCACTTGCAAATGTGTACAATTTATTATTTATTATAATTTTAATCTTTTGTACGTTACCTCTTTGGTATTTTATATATTGGTTAGGAATAATATTGAAAAACATAAGCAGGATTTTTTCGAGCGAGTCTCAAATATTTTTTTTTTCTTTCTATGCTCAGCTTTAGATTGAAAATGAACACTTAAATCTAGGTTAAACGTGAGAAAGCTTTATATGTGAGTGTAGTTGAACCTCACAGTTAACAAACAAAAGACGATCTATTCTGTTGATCTTATTTCATAATTGATTTGGACATCATTACTTATGCCACCACACTCATGTAGCAAATGATCAATTATAGACCATTTGCTACATGAGTGTGGTGGCTACCTGAAACAGCTGGGTGGTATGACGTGGTATTAGTTTAAAAATAATGTACGAGGTAAGGGTTGGCTATGTATAACTACTTTCGTTCGTTATTTATATACAGCCTTAAATATTAGACTCGGTACCCATATGTTAAGTTCAAATACTGGCCATCGGATTCTATAATGATTTCAAAATTTTCATTAAAAAATAATCTTTTAATTAGTGTTTAAAGAAATGAAATAATTATTTTGTTTATAGTGCCAGTATCTATAGTGACCGTACACTGACCTTCTCGACAACGTCCCATTAGATAGCTTAAATAATCAGAATTTCAAGTCGTTTGGTATATTCATTAAAAAGTTTTTACCACAGTATGACTGGCCTGTTGGTCTAGTGGTTAGTGGCCCTGACTGCTATGCTGGAGGTCGTGGGTTCGATTCCCACCCAGGACAAAAATTTGTGTGATGAGCACGATCATTTGTTCTGTGTCTGGGTGTAATTTATCTATAATGTGTATGTATTTAGAAATATATAAGTATGTTTATCAGTCTAGTCTCAAGCTAAGCAGAGCTTGTGTTATGAGTACTAGACAACTGATAAAACATACTTATATATATTTCTAAATACATACATATTATAGATAAACTACACCCAGACACAGATCAAATGATCGTGCTCATCACACAAACATTTGTCCTGGGTGGGAATCGAACCCACGACCTCCGGCATAGCAGAAAAAAAAAATACTAAAGAATCCAAAATTGTAACCACGTTAAATCTCTCTGGTGTTCAAAGGAGTTGCCAATTTAAAAAAAAAAAACTGAATTTATACATGTAATGTTACCAGAATTTAAATTAAAGCAGTATTACTGCTTGACTGGGACAGCCTGCATTACAGAGTTAGAGGTAGCACCAGTAAGTTATAAAAAAATATTGTAAAGGGGTTATCTCACTTTTTCCAAATTAAACATTGTATTATTTATAGTTACTATTTACCCATTATAAGGTAAGCCTGTTATTTTGAAAGCAGTAGGTACGTGCACTTTAACCAAACACGAGTAAATTGCATGTTATAGCCAGGAATTCCAATGCATCTTAGGCTTGCAACACTGATTTGCTCAATCCATTTAACACGGATTCCTTTGCTCGCATTTCTCATAAATGTCAATTCAGTGTAATGGTTGGAAAAAGTCAAATGTACCAACTACTTTAGAACGAATTTGTTGAAAATACGCCTACAGCTAAAGACAGCTAGCTTATTCATCATCATCATCATCATCATCATCATCATTTCAGCGGAAAGACGTCCAGTGCTGGACATAGGCCTCCCCCAAGCGTCGCCACAACGAACGGTCCTGTGCGTCTCGCATCCATCGGATTCCAGCCACCCTGACCAGGTCATCGGTTCATTTTGTGGGCGGCCTTTCGACGTTGCGTCTTCCGGTACGCGGTCGACACTAAGAAAATTTGCTCAGGCTATTATTGAAACCGTTCTAGTGAAGCTCGAAAATATTTAAATGCGTTCGATGACGTAAAACTAGACATACTAATAGAACATACATATTTGACAAACAAAGACCAAACTTCACAAAATCTACACCGTGCAAGTAGCATAATAGCATAATCAGCCTTTTAATGTGCCCACTGCTGGGACTCAGGCCTCCTCGCTCTAGGAGAGGGACACCGTGCAAGTGCTGATAGAAAAATAGATACATTATATTTTATTTGGCCCAAAAAAACCCTGAAAGGAAATAAAGAACGAGATAATCCAACCTATGATGTATCATAATGGTGTTGGAAGAAAAGGGATCAATATGTATTTTTAAGTGTTCTTCAGAATGTACGTAGCATAATATGTAAATTAATCAATAATTCGAAAAAAAAAAAATGGAGTTAAAGGTCAGCGGGGCTCCATTCGGCCAGATGTTCAAGGGACTATAAGCTTTAAATAGCTGAGAACATTTGAACTTTCCTTGAGACAGACAGTGAAAGATTTGGTTAGAAGCTGGAGGATAATGATGATGCAGTCTTTTAAAAAAGGGTTTTAGAACAAGATTAACATTGTTAATGAGGATGATAAAAAACCTTTTTGGTGTGATAGTATTAAACGGCACGACTTGTTTGCCTTGTGTCCAGTTTTGTCTCTCTCTGTTATATACTCTTGTGATGGTACTTATATCGTTAACGTATCAGTATATAGCACACGTCTAAATACAGTTTCTTGTGTGACATTGGAGATATTTATAGCAGTATCGTCTATTAAGTAAATAGTGTTGTTACCTGAGCTAATGAGCTTGTTACGGCATGTCTTCTTCTACCTGTGTAGTATTTGACACTATTTATTAATGTGTAAGATATTTTTTTATAGTAACCGTCGATAAATCGTGTTTTAAACATACAGGTTATGGGGGTCAGAATACATTTGTTTAGCTATGCGTTCCAAGCAATTAACAAAATACGTTTCGCTCCCAAATCAATGTCGAATTGCGATAAATTACGTTGTATTCCCAATTGCTATGCCCATCACGAATTGTTTTGAATACCATGGAAAATTATTTATTGCTAAATTGTTTTTTTTTTTTTACTAACTTTTGCCTACCTTCTTGATGAATATAATTATATAGCCATACATACTCGTATATGAATGTCGTCCAGATTTACCTCATCATTGTCATCTTCCGGCCCTATCCAGTGTTATTTGGAGTCAGTTGAACATGCTTTTTACCCGACTGCAAGAATGGTTATGTTTTTCGCGCGTATCTTGTATGTTTGTATTTATGTATGTAATATACTTTATTACCTCATATTTTCCAAACTGCTGAACGGATTTACCCGTCAAAGTAATCTAGACTAAAATCATTCCATCTAATATGGGTCCCGACTGTTGCAATCTATATGTTCAGTATTATGATTTGTTATTTATTTTATTTTATGTGTTTAAATTAATGGAATTAAATTGGTTTCTACGCTACAGGACTGAACTTGTTATTTTCTTTTCAGTTTTTATTTGAAGTTATTTTTTTCGCAGTCGGGGGATTTTTTTCTTCCAGTCGTCTTGAATTAACTAAAGAATATGTAATACTTTTGCATCTATCACGCTAAGCTAGTCTTTATTTCTTTCTTAGAAAAAAAATCACCAAGCTCCTACTGTAATGTGTTATGGTGTTTAATAAAGAGAATATCTATATATATACAATTTAGCAGTAAGTTCTTGAAATCTGCTTTAGGCTGGATAAATATATATTATGACCTTAAGATATTTAAAAAAATTAAGAATATATTTGATCAAACAAGCCTAGCAAAAATAAAATCAGCAGATAATGTTATAGTACCGAAGAAGAAAAGTAGCTTATCTCAACATTTGAAACTCAAGTAGAGGCAAGTGACTCAGTGGTAACAAACTTTCACTGTTGAATGATGTACAAAAGACGAGGTAACCTTGACCTCGGCGGTCTACGTCATCGGTTCCAAACAACGCGCTCTTTTTGTTTGTTTTATAAACAACCAGTGTTTTGGTTATGTTCAGTAGAACAATTTTATTTTATAACAACCAAACTTTTTGCTGTGGTTCTAAAGTTATAACTTATAACACTAGCCATTAACATTTTTGCATGTACATATGTTATGAAGAGTTGATGCCTTGAATTGATTTCTCGTTTACATTCTTGTTATTTTATGTGGTGAATCCGGGGATTTAGTTCGGCCATATATTTGAGATTCATAATTTATGAATTTTTCAACATGAAACATATTGCTTGAGATTTGGGGTCAGGACTTTTATATGTTGAAGATTTATCTGATTGAATTCCTTCGCTAAGCTTTTCGTCTCAAATAGAATCTCTTGTAAAAAGAAATTTTTCTAAATATACTTTGCATATCTTTTGTTACAAACTGGTACTGGCCCAGACTGGACCAAACTGGTGGTTTTCACAGATACGAGGCCAGAGTCTCAGAAACATATGACCTGTGTACCAATGAGATGTGTTTTGTCACTTTTGATGTGCAATATAAGTTTCCCAATATCTGCTCTACCATCTTCCTTCAACAGTATGGTATTAAAATACCATTTCCATATTGCAGTGTGCTCACACACCCGAGTGATTACTTTAAGGTTGTGTCCTCTTTGCTCAGTGAGCTCAATACAACGGGTTTTTTTGTCAGGTCGCTAGTAAACTTGTAATGATCATGTTTTAGAATAACTAAATATGAGATTGAGGAAAAAAAAGTGCTTTTGGTGAAGGTTTTATTTTGCGGAAAAGAGAGTCGTTACACTTTGGATTTACCTAAAAATAATTAAAGATCCACATTTTGCTTTGCAAATGTGTTTTGAATAGTAAAGATTAGATACCTGGAAGAAGTTGGGAGAAGCCCAGCAGAGGAAAATATAGGTTAAATAAAAAAAGGTCCATATTTATAAATAAAATACAAACTTAAAAAAAAAAAAAAAAACAAATCGCGCTTACATTTAAAGTTCCTCAAATTAATGCAAAATTTCTTTTGCACTCATAATTTTGGTTTGCTGTAATGGATTTTCCAGTTGTGACTTAAGCTCGCCTATGTAAGTCAACTGTCCTATTTATAATGTCTGTATAAAATTATGTGTATAATAAAGAATAAAGAACGTGCCAATCGAAACATATAGGTAACTTCGTTTTTCTTTAATTGGTTCTAGAACATGCCATTACAGGTTTCCTGATCATAATTAATGGGCTCTTGAGCATCCTTAGGACAGTCAAACATGCGTACAGTATTATTATAGCTACGTAATAATGAGATGCATAACGTAGACTCATTAAGTAGCTAGGTAATCAAAGACAAGGTTATTTTATCTTTTTTTTTAAGATTACGACTTGCAAGGATTTTCCGTTATACACATGGAAATATATATTTAAACAGTACAAACTTTAGGTTTTTTGTTATTTGCCCGAGTGTGATTCTAAGAAAGAGTGTAATCATTATAATTAAGGACTGTTTTTGTAAGGCTTCTAGTTTTTATTTACAAACGTGACATTTTATCTTGAATAAGAATACCTGTTTTAAAAATTATTGAAAGTTAGCTCAGTTGTTTTTCCCCGCCACCGTTTTTCTGTTCGTAGTTTTATGATTAAATTAATTATTGGCCATACTTTGCATAATTATCGATATCGAGTAACGATAAAAATGTAAGCTAACCCGCACCGGACCCGCGTTATGGGTTACGACTCGTTTCTTTACCTAAGAGGAAGCCTCAGTCCCAGCAGTAAAGTTATTATAAGTTATATAATTTATAAGGTAGGAGTCTGATAAACATGGAATAACGGTCATTGACCCTCCTACATTTGTTGACATTCATAATTTCAAAAACGAAAATAAAGACATAAAGCTGTCTTGAATCAACATGTATTGTAATCCTTTACATGATCTAGTAACGAAAAACGGTTCTTCGTTTTTACTGTTTTTCGGGAACCTATGCAGAGATATTAGGAAAAGGGCAATGTACTTTGTTCCACGTTTATCTGGCACCTATAGTATGGTTATTAAGGTTTCTAAGCTCTTGGATACCGTTGGACAGAACACCCGTCACAATCCGGAATTTCACTAGCTAATAAATTTAATGTCACCCTGTAAAAAATTGAGCCTCAAAGAGGCTAAAACGGTAAAAATTTTAATGTCTTCGTTTTTGCACGCAATGCAACCCCATTTCTTGACTACTTACAATTTCGGTCCTTTCGTGGTGGAAGTGATCGCAGAATGCGTTAAGGATGCCAATTGTACCTTTTTAGGGATACCCAAAGAGTGAAAACGGGATGCTATTGCTATCACTCCGCTATCCGTCTGTCTGTCACCAAGCTGTATAAAAACAAATCCTAAAAACAGAATTTGTTGAATGAAACAACTTAGTTCAGAAAATATAAAATAAAAGGTTTATTGTACTGAGATGCACGTCTGAAGCAATGGTAAGAAGAGAAAAGAAGAGGAAGTATATCGCTCTTCCATAGACAAATTACAATAAATATATATAGACCTTTACAGTGTTGCTATGTTAATTACAACTAGTTAAATACTATTATTTATCAGATATTCTCATCTAGCTTATTAATCTAATTAGCGTACATCATTTTTATGTTCTGTACTGAACAGAATTAAATAAATATTTAAGTGTGGGCTCCCATACAACAAATATGGTTTTCTTTGCCGGTTTTTGCTACAGACGGTACAGAACAGTTTGTGTGCGAGTTCGATTCGCACTTGGCCGGTTTTAGATTAAGGTTTCTGTTATGTAATTGTAAGTGTGACAATTTTAAATCTTTCTTGGTGTAAAATTATAAATTTAATAAATAATAAAATGTAACTATTTTAAATACTTATAAAATATATTATGTACCAAAATCTGACGAAAAACTAAAACCAGCTGTACCAACACACTAATTAGTCACTACCTAAAGGCCATTGTAATTGTACCGGAATAAAGAAAAGCCTATATCCAGTAGAACAATGAACAGTTGAACAAACATTGGCGACAAACAAACCATTTGGAAGAAGTTGAAAAATATGGATGTTTCATTAACCGGGCCTGACCTTGAATGTTAAGCCACGGGCTTAGAGAAACTTGTTGACAAATCGTGAGCAATCATTGCAGTGAAATTTGAAGATTTTACGGATGAGCCGCGCGCAAAGGTCTTTGTACCAGCCGTGGGATTATTATACGCTTTATTTTGTGGAGGCTTCAAAGTCTTGAGCATCGACGCCGAGTCGGTAGCTTGTCGGTTTTCTACCAGTTGCGTTTCGGGGAGTTTGCGTCGGAATTGCATAACCAAATTCCACCTAGCCCGTTCCATCATCGGACCTCCATGCATACGGCAATGCGCCACCGGTACATGGTGGACATCCCACCTATACGCAAAAAACGTTTTGGGAACACATTCATTGTGCGTACAGCTAAGGAGTGGAATTCGTTGCTGGAATCTGTGTTTCCTGATGGCTACAACCCGGGAATCTTTAAGTCAAGAGTGAATAGGTTACTTCTAGGTAAGCGCGCTCCATCGTCGACCGCATCGTCGCTTTCCATCAGGTGAGATAGCGGTCAAGCACGAAACTATCAGAATAAAAAAAAAAGAAGTTGCCCTTTGAGTTCAAGGGCCGCGGTAAATCTTTCGAATAATGTCTCAACTCTGGCAGGCCTGCCAGGGTTTGCTAGAGCCGATGTCCTAGTGGGCCCAATTTAGCTAACAGCTCTATGAGGCGCATTTAGCTGATTATATTTTTGCTTACGAATCTGCTGGGTTCTGGTTGCTTTATTTTATTAATTTTTTTTTTGTTTATAAAATTTATCAAACAACTCCGCCCGCTCTGGATGGAGCGAAGAGTGCCCCGTTACTATTTTTGCAAGTTATGGTTACCCAGGATTGAATAAAAAATGAAAACATGTAACCAACCTGCAATCGAATTAAACTAGAACATTCCATTATTTATTGCTCATTGAAGCCGAGATGGATCACGATTTAACTAAAAAAACATAAGTGCTATGAAGCGGTAAAATTAATTGATTATGTTTGAAAAAGTTACCTAATATCTAGAAGATTTGATATTATTTAACGTTAAGTATCATAGTAGTGTACCTACATAACTACTGTTGTTGGGAATCGGAAATTAGACATCGAGAATTCGTTTTCATTTTCGTAGGTACGTATCCATCTTAACACATATTTGTTGTTTATTTTAAACTCTTATTAATTAACATACGAAAGTTGTGAAATATCATCATATGGGTTACTATATCTCAGAACCCTGGGGTTCTGGACCTTTGGAAGGCGTACGAAGAGTCGAAATCAATTCGCAGAGGCCCCTTTGACAATTTTCGTGGAACGGGTACCAATCGACGATTATCCCTGTACACGCTGTGCCAGTGCGCCCAAGGACAACCCCCGGTTGGTGTGGAACTATTGCGACATAATGGAGAAAAATAATAATAAGGCTATGATTTTTAGAGTCTTAAGTGGACTAGTTACCAGGAACTATGTTAAGACTAGCCCCTGCCTGAACAATGTTATTAATATCCATCGATTAAAAGACAGGGGGTGACTTGCACACTCAGTAAATTGGCCCCCAAAAACGGTCGCTAGCACAAAGTGATGTAGCAACAAGAGAGCAACATAATTATCCTGAGGTGCTTGAGGAGTGGAGAGGTATACCACGGCTATCAGGACAATCCCGAAAGTACGGTCAAGATCCCTACCAGCACCTTATTGGATTATACATCCTTCTTCCGAGCATTATTATAAGTTAACCATTATAATATTATTATCATATTATTATTAGTTAACCCCACTGAGAATATATATATTTTTTTATAAATTGATAGTCTCGCGTTTAACCACCATCTCACCTGTTGGTAAGCGATGATGTGGTCTACGATGAAACACGCTTGCCTAGAAGTAACCTATTCACTCTTGATTTAAGTCTTTAAATCAAGAGGTTGTAGCTACCAGGAAAACACAGATACCTGGAAATTACTTTTTTACACAGAATCCTTTCGTAAATGTTGTTACCTATAACTGAAATTGATTTGTAAATGATTCTTTGGTGTGTCTATGAATACATGAATCGACAATTTTAACCCCTGGAGTGTGAAAGTGAAATCCGGGGCCCTGGGACGAAGGCAAAGAAGTTACAGGAGTGGGTTTTTAGTCAATAAAAGTTTAACACTCTCAATCTCCGCCCAAGAGTGGGATTTAACATTAGATAATTTTCACACCTAAAAACAATTAATCCCCGAAAAAATGTTCATATCATGCGAAATAGCCTACCGAAGCAAAGTCACAGAAAAAAGCTAGTTTGTGATGACAAAAGTCTCAACTAAACTGCGTAACATTACAAAAGTGATGCTGTATAAATGATGTCACATAAGACATCAATACGTGTCGGTAATCGATGTTACGTCTACTTAACTGGCTGGCTGGTTATATTTCTGTTAGCCAATAATAACTACAGCTCACATTCAGTGCCGGATTTAACCAGCGTGGGGCCTGTAGCAAATTTTACCATTCTACAAAGGGGCCCACAAAAAGTTTGTAATTTTTTTTTGCGCAGGCTTTTTTTATTAACGAACCCCAACAAAGGAGGTAAACCTAAGGTTTAATACATTTAAGTTTTAAATTAATGCATTCCCTCAATTACAGGAGGCCACAGCATGATATGGAATTTATAAAATTTTAAAGCTAAAATAAGAAAAGGTACTACTAACTAACTAAAATTTACTACTAAACTAACAAAAAGTAAAAACATATAACCTAAAAACAACGTATAAAAAATAAAAGAAGCACAATAATTTATCACTCAACTTATTACTTAGAAAAGCGAAGGGGTAGTCCTATATGCATTTGCTTACATTGTCTTTATGGATAATACGGTATCGATTAGATTTGATATTGTGTAGGTACTCTAACTTCTTCTTGTACGTCCAAGCGGGGCCCCGCTATGCGTGGGGCCCGTAGCAATAGCTACTATTGCTTTGAGGCTAATCCGGCACTGCTCACATTGCGTCACATGACACCTATGACGTTAGCAAACGAGTATTCCAAGCCACTAACCGTTGACTTTGGTCACAATATACTTACTGAATAAGTTCTCTGTTTTGTTTATGTTGCACAACTAAATGTATGTCGTGCAGCCTAGATGGTTTTCAGTAAAGTCTTGACATAAAAATCGCTATAGGGTGGGGTGAGAGAGCGTTTCAGACTATTACTAAGTCAAATCACACCTATGTTTCCTATTTGCCCTTTGCGTTCCAGGGTCCCACGGGTAACCCTTTCAGAAGTTAACCCATGGCCCCAGTAGGCTTCAGCTGCTGATCTCTCTTTGAGTGGAACACTACGCGCCGATGAGTAGCCGGCCACAAATAAATACACAGTCTCACGAAGTCACAACTCCACATATACCAGTATCACTCAATGTGAGGACGGTCTTTCTTTTGACTCGTCACTTTTCTACCTTCTCATTCTACCTTCTCATAGATAACTTTTGATAAATGAAACTGCCATAACATTCCCTGGTACCCATGTCGCGATCTTTTCTTCGGTACCAGACTGCCTAGTGTAGGTAAGTTTGATCGACAATTCGCACTCAGCACACATGCCTTAGATCGAGTTGATCGAAACGTTTACCGCGTTTCGCTCTCTGATTGGTTAAAAGCTTGGAGCTGGAGAATCAGAGCGTCGAACGTTATAAACATGTCGATCGCTTTAACGTAAACAAACTTGCACTAGCCACTATGGACTCATTACAAATACTTCTGGCACTAATTGATGTTACCCTATAATGTGCTTTTGTTGTTTGTACAAAATGTTGTAAACTAGAACTACATTAGACTGAAGCACACGTGTAACATGCCTCTCCCCCTAGCCAAGTTACAACCGTTTCGTTTCGATTCTCTTTTTGTTGATCGCCTCGAGTCGGCCACGCCTCCGATTCCTTTATTCTGACTTCATTTCAACGCTCAGTCACGTGGTAAGATCAACGGAAAGAAAATCGAAACGAAACGGTTGTAACTTGGCTAGGAGGGCTGATTTAAACGTAGAACGACATCGCGTGGCGTCGCGTGGCGAGGATCAAGTGTAGCTCTATAAGTCTAGTTTCCATATAAAATGTATGGAGACCGACGCGCCCAGATCGGCGTGTGTGGCACACGTGTGCGCAGTGTAGTTACCGTGTAGTATAGTGTACCATTAAACCAACAATAAGCCCTGTTAATGAAATAAGCACCTTTTGTAGGTTAGAAAGTATGGAAGAGTTACAGTAATTTTTTCACATAACCTACAATTCTAGGTAATTAACCGCGTTCGGGGTAAATTATCACAGCTGTGTTATATGGCAATGTTTAGTCTGAATAAAGACGTAACATCGTGCATACCTACTAATATGTCACAAAAAGACAGGTGTTATTTTTTCGCATTTGATTTGTTCGATTCCTGGTTTAGATTAGAACTTATTTCTGAGTTAAATCCGCCTTTGTATGAACTAAACCCGATAGCGCTTTTCACCCGATCCGGGAATCGAACCCAGGACGTAACGTTCAAAAGTCACGGTTGCGACCGCTAAACCAAAGGTGCAGTGCATCATGTTTCTTTTGATAAAGAAACATATTGTATAATATTATATAAGAATACAATAAAAATGCACCGTACCTTTAATTGTTACGCTTGAGAATTTTAATTGGTACCTACTTAATGAGTTTTAATTGCTCATTTACAATACACTAAGTACTTTTATGTGCTGCTGCATTTATGATATAAATATAGCAGAAAAAAATTCTTCCTGAATTAATTATGAGGAGGAGGAAGTGTATCAAGTGGTTAACCTTACCTCATTTGTCATAGAGAGATCTTTTTCAATGAAAAATACTGATGAAAATTGTAGGTAATTATTTACATTTTTATTTTATATTTAAGGTCTTTATTGTTATTTATTTGTAATATTGTTGATCACACGGGATTTTTCATTAGAAATCTCGAGAAGATCCATATTAATATATTATTATTATTATTGTTATTATTATTTCGATGCAAGTACATAAATAACTACATAATTCCGACCCCTGGTTATAACTTAAATATATTTGTGTGCTTCCACCGTTTTAGGATTTATTCCTAGTGTTGGGTAATGTTTTTTTTTTAATAATAAAAAATACACGGTGATAAAACCCAACGAACCACGGCTGTACAAAAAATATATGTATGTTTTAAGGGTTTGCTGGTACTCTTAGGTGGTAGGATAGAAGGTCCATATTATCCAACTTTGATTAATTTTAATTTAAAGAAAATCCTAAAAACAACCTTTCTAACGTGGAAAGTAATCAAATGTCAAAGTGTCACTAGACCGGTGGTTGCTGAAAATCAGCATCGTAAATTGCTGGATTTGCCCAGCGTCACGGTATAAGCTGAGCAACAACCTATTTTTGCCTAGATGCGAGGCACTACTTGGATTTATATATTGTATTTGTTTTTCTTATAGTATTGTTTATATTTACATGTTATTTTAGTCTCTGTCGGTTCCGGCCTGGTGCAATAGACAATAGACAACCACAGACTAAGCTGTAGACATCAGACAACTGTGTTTTGTCTAGTGTCTATGGTGCAGCACAGTTATGCCCGGTTTACACATGGTCCGATTGCTGTATTTTATTGTGCGTCTATTTGGGCAATATAAACATGTTTTCTTTCTTTCAAATGACTTATCTAGCTCTGAGTGGGGCGGAAGGGAGTGTCAGACTTTTACTGACTAACACCTACGGTGTTCCTTCAGTTGCCCTTTTTGCAAGGGCTACAGTAACTCCTTCAATCATTTCGCAAGCCCTGGCAGACGTCGGCCCTAACTGCCCTTATCAATCTTGCTGACATATCATTGTGGCGCGTGTGGAACGGCCGGTTGGCTAGCTATCTATTGCTCCCCTTCCGCAAGCCCGCCCCTACGGTAGGTGGCTCGAAATCGTCCTTCCGACACCCGTCCCAATGCAAGTACTTTGTTAAAATCTTATCTTGTGAACTAATTGTGTTGTGTTAAATTTTAACAAAATTATAGTAAAAAAACTTCACGGAAGATTTCGTCAGTTCAATAAATATTCAACATAGGATAATATAGGCAATTATTTGATTAAGTGTAGGTAAGTAGGTGCTTATAAACAAAGGGTACATTCAAGCAATGCTAAGGGACTTTCACTATTGCCGTGTTGCATTATAAACCAGCAAATGCCAGATTTGCCCAACCTGAGCATCGAACAGGTGACCCCTGGGTCAACGCGATGTAGCAAGAAAGGTAATATCTATTGAAAACAAGCTTTGTGTACTGAATCCGATTCGCAAAAAATTAAATGAAACCACACAAACAAAAAAGGTAAGCATAAAAGACAGAACAGGTAATATAAATGACTAGCTGCCCCCCGTGGTTTCACCTGCGTCTTTGGTAACTACTCCACTCCTATTAGTCGTAGCGTAGTGTTATATAGTCCATAGTCTTCCTCGATACGATACCTCCAACGCAAATAGTCGAAACATATATTTTGAATAAACTTGTAGTATAAAAATCTATACATATATAAAAATGAATCCCTATTTCCCTTGGTCACGCCATCACGCGTGAACGGCTGGACCGATTTCACAATTATTTTTTTTGTTGTGTTTGTTATTGTCAAGAGAAGGTTCATATTTAAAAAGGAAAGAAAAATTTAAAAAACTTGGTAGTAGGGTAGATTAGGGTAGAGTAGGGTGGAGTAGGGTGGAGTAGGGTAGAGTTGGGTAGAGCAGAATAGAGTAGTCAGTTGACGGGAGCGAAACCGCAGGGCAAAAGTTAGTGTAAAATAAATATTATTATTTCTTATTACATCCCTGGTGCTGTGATTTTAAACTGATTATTGATTACGTAAAAGTGTTTTCACAAATTACATGCATAATTGACAATTACAAAAACGTTTCTCGTAAAAAAGCACTTTTTGCCTTACGACCTTATGCGTGGAAGGTGTTGAAATGGGCTAGCCTACTCTAAAATACTTTTTCAATTCGAACAACTACTGTTTTGTTAAAACCGCGTTTAAAGAAATACATATTACTTTTCAGTTTTTTTTAATTTTTTAATTTATAAATTAATCTTTTATTAACTTATTTATACATCTTAAATATTAAATATTATAACTTAATAACTAAATAAACAAACTGAAAATTTTAATATGTACAAACAGGTAGAAATAAAACTCATAGGGCATCAAAAAATTCGTCCACATCGATGTCAATGGGATTAGTGCCAACGCTGGCAGCATTGCTACGCTGGATGGCAATGCTGATTCGTTGACCGAAGAAAAGCCTTTTATTTTCAGTTAAACAATACAAATTATTTTGTAAAATAAAAAAAATACTGTATCGCGTTACTGGTTTTATTATCAGTCTATCCATGCGTTTTAAAAGTGCGATTGCTCAAAACGAAGAACCTAAAATAATCACTTTAAAATCGTCATTGCGGGAAAGAGACATAAGCAATAATAGGTTGCCGTAGTATTTATCATTGTATGTATTTTTTTATATTTAGGTAACTAAATAGGTTTGTACCTGCCTAGTGACCTAAAATAAGTTGCAAAGCCTAAAAGGTAAACATACCTTAATTATAATATATTTTTTGTTAAAGTATATTATTATATTTATATATTCCTATTATAAAACAGCAATCCAAAAAAGGTGACACCATATAACATTGAAGCAGTGGTGGCCCAGACTAACGAGTTGTAGGTCGCATGTCCAAACCCAACCAGGCGCATTACTTTGTGGTTTATGGATTATGATCTATTCCTTCTCCTACAGATAGATGGGCCGGAATCCCAGCTGTGGGAACATTATAAGGCTAACTATATTATGCTATATGGTATTTATCGAAGAAAAAGAAAACGAGCGAAAAAGCAAATAGGTTGTTTTTTTTACGTGTGACTTTCATTGATTAAAACAGACACTGTTCCTTCGGTTGGTCTTTACGAGGCCATGGTAACTCTATCGAATAATCCATAGCCCTGGCAGGAGCAAACAGATTACCTAGTGCGAGTTGTTTTACGTTTACGCGATAGACACCCTTATGACGTGTAGCGCTCTGCCTCGCCCAGCCTCTTAACCAATCAGAGGCCATTGTATTGGTCAAGTGGACGTTTCGATCGTTTTGAGGGTTGACGTAAAAATTATTCGAAATCAGCGCACTGACACCGTGGATTGTTGTAAAATAATAGTATAATTGTTAAGCAATATCTAATAATCTAGAATGTTATTAAATAATGCTGAGTTAAATGATATTCAGTATAATTAACCTAATTATGTAAGACTGCTAGTGATGCAGACGATTTTTTTTATTGTTTCAGATTAAAAGTACCTAGGTACTAAATGTTATCGCAAATTCAAAAAATTTCTATTGTTTTTAAATACAAATTACAGGCTAAAGATTTAAGTAGTACAGGCCATGGTCCGGAGCGAGGAGGAGTGACAGGCGGTCGCCTCCTTCTGCGAAGCAGTAACGCTAGCAAAGGATGAGGCCGCACGACACGCGCGAGGCAATGGCCCTCGCGCCCCAGCCGGGCGGATTCCGATCCCGATTTCAGACCACCGTAGGCGCGGGATCGCGGACGGCGAGCAATAGGTCGCTCGCGTTCCGACCGTCCGGTAACCGTCCGGACCAAGCCCAAGGGAGATGTCAGCAACCGTAGGGGCCCAGTAGGATCGAATCCTACTGGGGCTAAGGGTCTGATTCTGACTCGGCCCTGGTATGAAAAGCAACGAAAGAACATGAGTAGGTTTTTAGTCAGTAAAAGTCTAACACTATCTCTCGTTCCACCCAAGAGTGGGGGATGTCATTGGATGACTTTCCCACCGAAAAAAAAACCCTGATAGGTATGTATAGTTACTACAGGGTAGTCTTTTATAAAATTTTAGGCTAGAAATTATAAGTATGGAATGAATAATTTGACACGGTTGGCACAGTTGTTAATCAATTGGTTGCTGCACTACGTGTCGCGGTTTCGATTCCCACACTAAACAAATATGTATGGATGGTTAGTCATTTTCTAGGCCTCAACGTACTAACAACTTTTTTTTCTTTGCAATTTTCACTAACTGTGGTAGTTAGCACAGTTTATCAGTGCAAAGTCTCCTAGATAAGCTATGTTCATAATAAACAACCTCATCTTAAAAACGATGCAAGTAACGCAGGACAAAAAAGAATATCAAGCCTTATGTTTATGAAATTAAGGTTTAGTAAGCACTGGCATATTTGTGTAATTAGTGGAAACTATTGGTGTGACGTACTGTTTAATTTGTTCTATATTTAAATTGCAATGTAGTTGGAATTATAATACGGTGAGATGCGGAATTCGCCGGATTCTATTGCACTGTTAAATTTACATTTCTCAATATTATGGCCGATTTTTAAACAATTATTTGGAATTCAAAATAGAAAAGAGAAATATTTATTTTTTTACTTGAATTTTCATTAGCATGCAAAATTTTTTGTAGTCATACATCATCAACCATAGATTCGATGTATGCAAATAACTTAGAATAGAATATACAATATTTATTTGACACTAGCATTGCACAATTTAGTACAAGTTTATAAAAAAAGACAAAAGGAAGGACAGAACCCGAAGGGTGCAAACGTGATCCTATTACTAAGCCTTCACTGTCCGTCCGTCCGTCTGTCAGTTTTTCCGTCAGTGGGCTGTATCTCATAAACTGTGAGCGGTAGAGTTGAAATTTTAACAGAATGTGTATTTTTGTTGCCGCTACAAAAACAAAATAAAATTAAAATAAATAGTAAAGGGTTCCCATACAAGAAACATTATTTCGTCGGAAACATGGTGCCCTGGGACGAAGGCAAAGAAGGAACAGGGTGGGTTTTTAGTCAGTAAAAGTCTGACACTATCTCGCGCTCCGCCCAAGAGAGAGAGAGGAGATTTGTCATAAGATGATTTTCCCTCTCAATAATAAAAAAAAACCCGTGATTGATAACTAATGCCTGCATAGTTTTAGGAAGATAATAAAATAAATCAATTTGTAATTGATCATATTAACTCACACTTGATATTATGAAGGCGAAAGTTTGTATGTACGAGTATATTTGTTACTCTTTCACGCTCAAACGGGTACACGGGGTTGGCCCACAGGTCAGTAGATTATGTCCTGTAAAGTTCTAGGATATTTTATTTCAGGAATATGTAAAATTGGGATCATTTTCTACTTTTCACTAGCGTTAGTTCTATTACATAGGTATACGAAAAATATTTTCTGAGAAGTTGAGAAGGAAAATGGAAACTGTCTTGATATAGTAGTCAGCCATGTAATGATAAAAAAAGAACTGGGCATAAATTATAGGCAGGTCTGACTTCTTCCAGCTGGAGACGTTCTCGGCGTTGGGAGTCGCAGGACGAATCCCGACGGCTGGACGGCGAACCATGAGTATATAGCTTGCCGTCCTGTCATCCGCTATGGACCAAACCCGGGTCGACAGTGCGTTATATTCCACCAAATATCAGTTAGGGCGGATTGTTTAGAAGTTACCGCAGCCCTCACAATAAAGGACAACTGAAGGAATACAGGTGGGTTTTAGTCAGTAAAAGTCTGACACTCTCTACCGCTCTACACAGAGAGAAGTTGATGATTTCCCACGTAAAAAATGTCTTGGGCACGCCATAATTATGGCGGTAAGTCCCCTCTTTGAGGCGTGGTTGGAAAGACCTCACGGCGTCCTCACCTTCCGCATGACGCAGGTTCTCACCGAACATGGTAAGTTCGGAAAGTTCCTGCACCGGATTCGTGCTGAAGACACGTCCGGGTGTCGCCACTGTGTGGAACGCCCGGAGGACACGGTGGAGCACACGGTAGAGGTGTGCCCCGCTTGGGCAGAGCAACGCCGTGTCCTCGTGGGGGCGATCGGCGGTGGCGATCTCTCGCGCCGGGCCTTGGTACAGGCCATGGTTCGGAGCGAGGAGGATTGGCAGGCGGTCGCCTCCTTCTGCGAAGCAGTAATGCTAGCAAAGGAGGCGGCCGATCGCATGAGGCAAGGGTCCTCACGCTTCAACCGCCGCCGGGATTCCCATCCCGATTACCGGCCACCGTAGGCGCGGGCTTGCGGACGGCGAGCAATGGGTGGCTCGCCGTCCGATCGTCCGGTAACCATCCGGACCGAGCCTAAGTCGTCGACGGCGCGTATTGTTCCACGCGCGCCTCAGGGAGATGTCAGCAAATCTTAGGGGCCCAGCAGGGTCGAAGCCTACTGGGGCCATGGGTAGTGTGAAAGCGAAACCCGGGGCCCTGGTACGAAGGCAAAGAAGGAACAGGAGTGAGTTTTTAGTCAGTAAAAGTCTGACACTATCTCTCGCTCCGCCCAAGAGCGAGATTTGTCATAAGATGATTATCCCACCTAAAAAAAAAAACGTAAAAAACGTCTGTCGTAAAAACATTAATCTTTTTTTGTAATTGTAACTAAGCGTGTGCTTATCATTAAGAGCAATGTTAAAAGTCAAAGAAATCATTTGTTATTCTAATGATAAGTTATTGTTAGTTTGTTACGACTTTGTAACAAAACAGCTCCTAATGAACTATCAACTGATGAAAATAATACTTATTTTTTTATGTACGTCCTATTTGTAAAGAACCTGCGGAGGGTCGATCTCTAGGGGACACAATGTTAAACTTGATTGTAAACATTACCAAACGTAGCAATTTTTTTAAGCTTGCAACACTCATTCATGTGCCAGACACATGAATGAGTGTTGCTAGGTTAAAAAAAAATGTGTAATTTATCTATAATTTGTATGTATTTATAAATTTATAAGAACTTTTATCAGTGGTCCAGTACTGATAACACAAGCTTAGTTTGGGATAAATATCGGTATTTTTCAAATGGTCCACCATTTCAAAACATTTGCAAAATATTACAAAAAAACAAAAAAAAAAATAGAGTCCAAATTCAAAAAGAACGCACCATCCCGCTCTGGGTGTCAGACTTTTGCTGACTAAAACCCCTCTATTTCTCTGACTCTTGAACAATCCCGCAGTCCTGGCAGGCACGGACCGTACATCCATCTTCAGCTGAACGGTTTAGTATGAAACTTGGCACACTGGCGGACCATATCCTGGTACAGGATATAGAAATATCCTAGGATTATGTTTTCATGGGTCAATTTTCAAATTTCACGCTAGCAGAAGCCCATTGAGCAATAAATTTAATAGTTTTTAAGACCTCCTTAACAAACATTTCACATTTCTAAACATCAAGATATAAAACATTAATTAGCACGGTGTGTTTTATTTTTATAAGTTCTTTTACGTCTATATATTGCACATCTGCGCGTATTTCGATGAAACTAAGCATTTACGTTAGATTGTATTCTGGAAATAAGTTCCCCAAGATAAAATGCTTTATTGTCAAAACTGCGGACAGTAATCATTTCATAATAAATAAAAAAGTACGCAAAACGACTTAGACAAATAACTTTGAGAAATCTTGTTTACCTAGGCATCGGGTCTTCAGAAATATTCAATTAAATAAATGAACACCCATCTTGTTAAATTAGCTTCATCTTCTATTTCAAGGTCTATTTTTTTGCGGCATCACTTTAGCAATAAAAATATTTTTAACCGGTTAATGAACGTTAACACGAAAACAACATTGTAAAGAAACAAGAAAGGTTCCAAGAAACATATCATGTTTTTCTAAAGACATGTAAAACAACAACACGTTATTTTAGAGATTAGGCGATTCCGAGAAGATTATACAGAGCCAATTGTACACGGTAGTTAGCTATCAAGTAGTTTACCGCTGAAACTATTTAATCTTGAGTCATTAACTCTTTTCCTGTTTCAAAGATGACCATTTAACTCCTACGTACCTAGATTCCAGCTCATACCTAATTTTGGTACAGTGCATGATTTAAAGTGGATTGTGTGAGGAGTGATATAAAATAAAAGGAAGTTAATGAAAGAAAAGAAAAACAGTTTATATGCACAAACATGACACATAACTTAAAAAAAATAATAATAACATACATATATAACAAATTATACAAAAAAGTTAAATTATGCGACACATTCATGCAAAACGGCCAGCGCTCAGCAAAATGCTGAGGCTCATGTGCTGGACAAAGCCACAATGGTAACGTGACGGCGTAAGGCACAAATAATACCTATAGGACAAGGGCAGGAACATGATGATATGAATAAAAATGGATTGTGTGAGGAAGGAAATGGAAGAAGTGGGAGTCAGTGATAGCGTAACGGGTGATAGGTCAGAATAGAAGAAAAAAACGTGTCACGCCGACCCCAAATAACACTCGACAAGGGCAGGAACATTGATATGAATAAAGATGGATTTTATGAGAAGTGATATGAAAAAAAGGAAGTCAATGATAGCGTGGCGGGAGATAGGATGAAATGGAAGAAAATAACATGATGTGCATATACCAAATAATGCGAGACAAGGGCAGGAAGATGATGACATGAATAAAGATGGATTGTGTGAAGTGTTATGAAAGAAAAGGGAGTCAGTGATAGTGTGGCGGGTGATAGGGCAAAGTGGAGGAAGAAGACATGAAGCGCGTACACCAAATAACACGGAACAAAAACAGGAAGATGATGACATGAATAAAAATGAATTGTGTGAATTACGTTTTTTTTTTTTTTTTTTTTTTTTTCGCTGGGAAAATCATCTTATGACATCCCCCGCCCTTGGGCGGGGCGGGAGATAGTGTCAGACTTTTACTGACTAAAAACCCACTCCTGTTCCTTCGTTGCCTTTCGTACCAGGGCCGAGTCTTCCTTTCAGAATCAGACCCTTGGCCCCAGTAGGCTTCGACCCTGCCAGGCCCCTACAGCTGCTGACATCTCCTTGAGGCACGCGTGGAACAGCACGCGCCGTCGACGACTTGGGCTCGGTCTGGACGGTTACCGGACGGTCGGACGGCGAGCCACCCATTGCTCGCCGTCCGCAAGCCTGCGCCTACGATGGCCGGAAATCGGGATCGGAATCCCGGCGGCGATTGGGGCGTGAGGACCGTTGCCTCACGCGATCGGCCGCCTCCTTTGCTAGCATTACTGCTTCGCAGAAGGAGGCGACCGCCTGCCACTCCTCCTCACTCCGGACCATGGCCTGTACCAAGGCCCGGCGCGAGAGATCGCCGCCGCCAATCGCCCCCACGAGGACACGGCGTTGCTCTGCCCAAGCGGGGCACACCTCCACCGTGTGCTCCACCGTGTCCTCCGGGCAGTCCGCACAATGGCGGCACCCGGGCGTTTCTTCCGCACGAATCCGGTGCAGGAACCTCCCGAACTTACCATGTCCGGTGAGGACCTGCGTCATGCGGAAGGTAAGGACGCCGTGTTGCCTTTCCAGCCACTCCTCAAAGAGGGGACTTATCGCCATAATTATGGCGTGCCCAGCACTGGGTTGCGATAGTCGCTGTCGCCATTCCGCCATGAGACCCCGCCGGAGCTCTGCCCGCCATGCCGCGACTTGTCGCGGCAGCGGAGTTTCACCCCGACGTTGCATCTCCACGCGCAGATCGTGCATGCGTGCAAGGCCTGCTGCCACCAGGTCCCATGGTTGCTGGCCAGCAAGGAGGCTCGCCGCTTCGCGGGATACCGTGCGATATCCCCTCACCATCCGTATGGCCATGACCCTCTGGCACGCGTTCAGCTGGGCCGCCGGTCGCTTTCGCAGTGACGGCGCCCACACCGGCGCCCTATAAAGGGCCATGGACCGGACGATGCCTGCGTAGAGCCTCCGGCAGGAGGCGTCTGGACCCCCGAGGTTGGGCAGGAGCCGCTTGAGGGCAGCCCCAGTCCGATTCAGTTTGGGAGCCAGACGTCGGAAGTGCTCCTCGAAATTCCACCGGCTGTCGAGGACGAGTCCCAGGTACTTCATCGTCGACCCGACGCCGATGTGAACTCCTCCTACCGTTAATTGGGAATTCCGAGGTGGCGCGCTCCGAGGGCCGTGAAAACACATGGCCTCGGACTTGTGTAGCGCCACCTTGAGTCCCAACTGCTGGATCCTATCAACGACTATCGCAACCCCGCGTGTCGCTAATTCGACCGCCGCCTGGTATGACTCTCCCTGAGCCAGGACCAGCGTGTCGTCTGCGTAGCAGACCACGCTGACCCCGTCAGGGAGGTCGCCGCGCAGCACGTAGTCGTAGCCGATGTTCCACAAGGGCGGTCCTAGTACCGATCCCTGCGGAACACCGCACGACATCTCTCGCCGTTTCCACTCACCCTGGTGACCAGGGTAGATGATGTACCTGTCCGACAGGTAGGCCTCGATCACACGACAGAGGTAGTCGGGCACTCGGTGATACCGGAGTGCACTCCTAATGCTACTCCAGGGCAGGGAGTTAAAGGCGTTAGCGATGTCCAACGACACCGCCACGACACACCTGCCCTGGGACACCGCATCCCCCGTCGTGAGAGCTCGTACGCGCATGATGGCGTCCACCGTGGAGCGCCTCCTGCGAAAGCCGAACTGGCCGTCCGCCAGATCCGGCCCCACTCGTGTTAGGTGCGCGACGAGGCGGTCTGCAATTACTCTTTCAAAGAGCTTGCCCACCTCGTCGAGCAGCACAATGGGCCGGTACGCGGACGGAGAGTCCGCAGGGCGCCCCGGCTTGGCGATAAGGACCAGTTTCCCCGTCTTCCAGAGAAGTGGGAATTGGCCCCTCTCCATGCATGCGCTAAAGAGCCCCTTTAATCGAGACCCGAGTGCCTCCATGGCCAGGACCCAGGCTTTACCAGGCAAGCCGTCGGGTCCTGGGGCGGTATTCTTGGCACTTAGCCTTCGTACCGCCACACTCATCTCTACCTCGGTCACCTCTGGAGCATTGTCGTCGTCGTCGCCATCGTGATCCACGTTAGACACTGCTGGTGGCGGAGCCATGAGCGGGGGAGAGTGTTCCCCTCGCGCAGGGAACAGATTGCTCACCACACCCTCCACAATCTGGGGCCGGAGACTCTGTGTGAGTGGGGGAGCCCAGGGGCGGAGTTTTTCCCGCACCGCATCCGGCGGGCGGATGCGGCGACTGCAGTGTCTGGCGTACCGGCGCCGCGCGGCATTGCATGCATTCCGCAGTGCCGCAATCTCCGGCGACCACCAGTACACCTGGCGCCGGGCACGTCCTGGCCGGACTCGGGGCATTGCCACGTCGCAGATTTGCGACATGGCCTCCCGGAACCACTCTGCCTCGACGTCGATGTCGACAGACCTGTCCGGTGCTTGCACCCAGGCCTGTACCATCGCGGCTTCCAGGAGGAGCTCCCGGTCCAGCTGCTTCAGCGCCCAACGCGGACCACACGGGGTCCGTGGGACCGGCGCGATCGAGGTCTGGGCGGAGACGTCAAACCGAATGTACTGGTGGTCCGAGTACGTCTCCACCCCCTCCATGACGCGCCAGTCGACGACACGTGGTGACAGAGCAGGGCTGGCGAACGATATGTCCACCACTGACTCGCCCTGCATCCGCACACACGTGGGGACGGAACCCCGGTTTAGGACGACCAGGCCTGTCTCCAGAGCCCAGTCCTCCACCATCCGACCCCGCTGGTTCGTGAACCGGGAACCCCAAGCCAAGTTCTTGGCATTGAAGTCCCCGCAAACGACCACGGGGAGGGAACCAAACCCAGTGACGACGGCATTCAGCTCCATAAGGGAGATGTGGAGATCGGCGAGAGTTCTGTTCGGGGACAGGTAAACGCCCACTACTGCAATGTCCCCGAACCGTGCTGCCACGCAACCCCGTCCCCTCGTGACAGCCTCGAGTGTGAATTACGTACGAACGTTAATGAAAGTGAAGCGAAAGGAGTATATGAATTTATGTCTGTATGTGTGAAATATTATATACACTGATAAGATGGTTGATAAAGGTGTTTAAAAGTAAAAACCATAGATACTGCGCCGCCCCCAAAAAGAAGATAAGAGTGTTGATGTGTGAACGATGATGATTGTTGGCGGGATAATCAAACAGATGATACAACGAGAATTTTCAACCATGACCGAGATATAAAAAGAGAAATATATGAAAATAAAAATACATGTAACTGGAATAATGCGAACCCATAAACACTATAATTAAAAAATTAAGATACAACCATAATTTAAAAAATTGAAAATAAAATTATTAAATACACTAAAAATATGGACCCCAATTGCAGGAAAATATCTGAAGTCGATTCAGTAGCCGATTCTGAACATAGGTACTATTTTCAGGATATACGTTTAATATATTACAGGTATATATGTCGTGGCCAGATCTTAAAATTGATCACTTCATGATATGGCCAAATAAAACTGGCCAGATAGTATTCATTAAACCCCTAAAAATTGTCTTTCTATTGTGTCTCTAATTACGCTACTGAATAGGAGATCTGGCCAGTTTTACTTGGCCATATCATGAAGGGATCAATATCTAAGATCTGACCACGACATATACATAAGCAGAAGCTATGTCAACCCAAAACCCAAGCTGTCAACCCGAGCGAAAATAATAGATATTTCACTAAAAAACTATTGGTCAGGATTATAAATAAAATCCAGGATCTCGACCTCAATATCCGCTCTTGTACAAAGTGTACAGCGTTGTTAATTGCAAATATTTAATCATCATAATTTGTTGATACATCGAACAGATATTGCATAGAATTATGTAAACCCTAATGACTAACGTAACAGGGTGTCGGTCTTAGTTTTTTTTTTACTATAGGTATAATAATATTCTTTGTATTGTATTCACACGCATTACAAATATTAGTTCATGCTTCTTAACTTC
Organism: Mythimna pallens; assembly: GCA_961205895.1. Classification (NCBI taxonomy): domain Eukaryota; kingdom Metazoa; phylum Arthropoda; class Insecta; order Lepidoptera; family Noctuidae; genus Mythimna; species Mythimna pallens. The sequence goes on from OY540837.1 coordinate 20,150,441, forward strand.
TTAATGTTTACTAACACTTATTTTATTATATTTTTTTGTTTCGTGAGAGTGTCGGATAAATCACAGGCCCATCAGAATACCAAAATTGCGATTTTTTTTAATATACTGAAATAAAAGCCTTTTTGACCAGGTAGTTTTTATTGTCATTTTATTATTATTAGTTAGTTATTACTGCTAGTTAATGATTTATTTTATTTTGTATTTATTATTACGGCTAGTTAATGATTTCTTTCATATTTGGGAAGAGACGCAAAAAATCTGCAAATAGATTACCACTTTGTAAGGCAATTTTGGTTGGCTATTGGAGATGTCTATCCCCAACAGTGAACTCCTGACGACGATGTTGAAGACGAAGTTTATCTAGAGTATACCAAGCCGCCGAGGTGCGGGCAAAAAGCTTATAGTCTGATAAAAACTGCGTTTTATTTGGAAACTGCAACAATAATTGTGTGCCAAAATTCGAGTGATCTTAGATATTCGAGCCAGCGTTATTTTAATTGGACTTAAAAAGAACGTAACCAAAAGCAACCCGTTAGTTCATTAATTAAAGAAATAGTATCAAATAATATAAATTAATTTATGGCGAATTCGTGTTGTATCGGTTTATGTTAATTTACTGTAATATTGGATTCTTCGAAACGTGAAACTTTAGGACAGCTGCACCTTTAAAAAAAATCTACATACCCACAGCGTTCAAGCACAGGATCCAATTATAACAGCAACATACAATTTCTAAACGTGCAAAATCGTAAGAAAACTGGAATAATTTCTAAACATTTCCGGTGCAAAAAAACAATACGGTACTTAACGTTTGACGCGGCTATAAAACTTCAGCAAAAAAAAAAAAAGGTTGACGATGTCACCAAACCACACACGGCCCAAATTGCGTAGATTTGTAAAACTTTCGCTCACAACACTTACTTCAAACTAGTTTCGATAGAAGTAGCCATGACTTGACGGCGCGTGCGCGAACTACAACGACTGCTGCAACACTGGCCTGCGCAAGAGTTGACGAGCCGCGATGCTCCGCTTGGTATTTTTATAGAGAGTAAAAACCCACATTTATTTTGATTTAAAAAAATGTAGACAATGATTGTTGCTCTGGGAGAAAAAATCTATCAGGAATTTAAACAAAACATTGACATTGTCCTGCAATTTTTATCAAAAATATGGAAAAAGTAGGTCTAGGCTTTTTAAAACGTTGTCTAGAGTGTTATTTGTTTGATTTTAAGTCCTCGAAATTCTTGACGCATAAGTCCATAGCTTGAAACAAGTCAATATATTAAGACGTGTACCTACCAACCCATTTTTAAGCATATTACTTGCAAGAAACAGCTTAAGATTTGGTAAAGAAAAGCTTATGTGGAAAAAGAGTAAAGAAGATATTATATGCAATACAGTCAGGTATATGGCCATTCTCAAAATAGATACACTAGATTTTTTTTTAAGGTGGAAATTTGTCTCATGACTGCTTTTGCTCTTGGTAGAGCTGTAGAACATGTCAGACTTTTACTGACTAAAACCACACCTGGGTCTTTCAGTCGCCTTTTGCACTCTAAGGGTTTCCTTTTCAGAAAATCCCCGCGGAATATGCGATACGAAATTTAATTATCACACCAAAACTTTCACAGACACACCAAAATGTCAACTCCTACATATTTGTGAGCTAAGGCTTTGTGCAGACGCGTGGGAAGATCACATTGTTATGTATTATGGTAGGTTGGTTTCCACATTTATCTTGTTTTACTCCTCACCGACTTTCTGTGATCATAAATATTATGGTTGAATTTTCTTAATGTTAAGACCCGCTTTGTCTAGATATATCACACAAATAAAACACCTAGTCATCTAAGTTTATTTAGGAATCTGGTGGGATTTCAATAAGTCGCAATTTGCTATTGATAGCCGCAGTAGGTTACACAAGATAATTTGTTCAAACTTAACAGATGAGTATCCACCCTTACGTTGTTGAAACTTCTACGGTCTGGACTAAGCGTTTTGCCTCGTCATTTATACCGCGTACATCGAAGAACTGAAACAACTGTCTGCTGCGGTCTTCCCATCCGATTATAATTTAGGTGTCTTCAAGGCTAGATGAAAGGCTCTTAATAAACTAGTGTGCTACACCGTAAACGATTGCATCACTGCTTACCATCAGAAGGGATCGCAGTCAAGCACTAGTTTGTATCATATAAAAAAAGACAGTAAAGAGAAGAATCGCCAAACTTAAATGGCAGAGGGCAGAGCATATATATTGTAGGAAGAATAAATTAAGCAGAAGTGACATTGGAATATTTCAAAGTATTCTATCTAGTCCTACTTCAGAAGTGGCTAATGAACTTTATAAATTTTGTATGCAATAAATCCATAAGAGCCTTAGTTTAGTATCTAGTGTTAGACATAAATGTAGTTTATAATGAGGCTGTCATAGTCGATTTACGACTAAAGCCTCTATAAACAAATAAAAGAAAAAAAATTATTATATTGCTCGCAGAACAGATGATCGATGGTGGTTCTAGAATAGCGACCACGTACTAGAAGACGCAGCGTTTGAAGGCCTCCCACAAAATGGACTGATGGCCTGGTTAGATGGAGGGTTGCGGGAATCCGATGTATGCGAAACGCACAGAACCGGTCGTTACTGCGACACTTGGGGAGGCATATGTCCAACAGTGGACGTCTTTTGACTGAAATGACAATGGTGATAATAGCAGAAATTACGATAAAACAGTCCAAAATCAACTATCGGGTAATTACCCGGATCAGTCACAACACCCGTCTGGATCAAGGACTCTCTTTTCTCTCAAGACACAAAAAATATCTATCTGTTTGTTCGTGTTAGAATCGATTCCGCAACATGCAGTGCAGCGGCCAATCGCTCAACTACTGCACCAAGCATGGCGTGGCCAATTGAGAGAGTGATTTACAAGGAAGTTTTTGGTGTATAATACACGTATTATCTAGTTATATATATAAAAGGAGAAACTGACTGACTGACATATCAACGCACAGCCGAAACTACTAAGACTAGGAACATGAAATTTTGCATCAGGTTTCCTTTTATGACGTAGGCGCGCACCAAGAGAGGATTTTGCAAAATTCATCCACTAAGGTGATGAAACGGGAGTCCAAAGTTTGTATAGAGAAATCTACTTTGACGTGGGCCAAGCCGCTGGCAGAAGGTAGTAAGGTATAATAGAGAAAAGTGAAGAATTTCAAAGTTTTGTAACATGCAAAGCTCGCTAGTTCAGAATGTTTGTAAAAGTAACGTCTGGAAGTGCTGACTCAAACCCAAAAATCTTTCGCTTTCAATAGACAACTTTTATTATCTATCTTTATATTTACTTGCCGGAATCGTAGAATTCCGGCAATATTTAAAATAAAATAAATAAATATTAAATATTTCCTATGCTTATTTTTTAGTTAATTTTATCAGCAAGATCGTGCCATATTGTCCAAAACACGTGTAAGTCAGTGTAAGCAACGTAAGTTCGAAGTTGTTGTGTTTTAACTCAAAACGTTGTGTGTAAACAGTACGATGTAATGCACTGTAATCAGCGTATGTATACACATACAGTGTTGTAGCTATGTGGTTCACTTTAGCATTCTTAGCTACAATTAACTCTTTATTAGGCCTAGCCATTGTCCATTTATGTTGGGATTGACTTCCAGTCCAACCAAATGTAGCTAAATAGCAGCATTTTACATTAAGTAACTGCCTAACTGAACTTTAACTAAAATCTATAGTTTCATTTACTTCATCCGGGTTTTTCTTCTGCCTTTAAATTTTTATTTAAACCTAGTTAGGTTGTCGGCCCATGTATCTCAATATTTTGTGAAACTTAATGAATTCCAAGTATTTATTTTACGATGAAAAAGACTCTATTGTATCATAAACTGGGTATTCATTAGACAAAATTTGTTAATAAACACTGTTTTCAAACAGTTTATAAACAGTGTTTCACAATGTTTCATCATCTCTGGAAACAAAGATGATGAAACATTGTTTAAGAAACATGTTGCCGTGTGCCACTTCGAATGGTGAGCAAGACGAAACATTTAATAAATATGGAAGTAGTGTGGTCCAACAACCAGGTTTCGGTGCTCATAGAGCTTTATCAACAGCATCATGTACTTTGGGATTCTCCACTTAAATTTATAAAGATAAATTTAAAAAAATGATGCTTAGGTCGACATTGCTGCAGATTTGAAAATGTCATGTGTGTATGTGTAACTTCTATCTAAGAGACAGTTTCGAATCCACCACCTTTTTGTCTTCTTTTTTTTTAGTAGTACTCTTATGAATTTATTATGTAAGCAGCACAAAGCATCACAACTTCCTCGGACGACATCCTAGCAACAACTGACAAGTGTGGACGGCCAAGTTTCAGAAACAGTGTGTACCGTAAACTTGGTGATAAACACGTTGTAAACAGTTTATCAACAAATGTTGCCTAATGAATACCCGGCGCTAAGTTCATAAACTTCTTGTATCTATCTGGTTATAAAATACATCATTATTTTTCTCGTCATCTTCAATCGTTATCAAATGCTTGGAATATTTCGGAGAACATTATTTATTTGAGTATGACTTATCTGTCGGTTTTTAGCTGATATAAATTGTGATGGTGTGACTGTTCCTAAATTACTCTAGGCTGATCAAATATTCGCTTTTCCTAAATTGTCCTATATTTAGTGTGATTAACGGTTTGGGTTTCACCCCTGTGTCATTTATGTTTACCAGATGTGGCACTAATTTTGAGTTGCGATTAGTAATTGGATGTTATTCTCGTTTTTTTTTTTGGAATTTTGATAAAATATTTATTCGAACTGGCCCTTGTCTACTATTTTTTGTTATTTTTTTTTTGAACTGTATTTTGTCTCTTGTTTTTATGAATTTCAAAAAAATTCTAGCTTTTTTTTTATTTATCTGTTTATTTTCTAAACACTGCAGGTGTTTAGAAAATAAATATATACTAGTATATATTTTTTTAATGTGATTTTGATATTCAGTGAACTAATTTTATCCACGTTGGTACAGACTTGAGAGTAGTGGTGGCCCAGTGGCAACAGCGCCGATATACAATTTGTACGTCGTTTGTTCAAACCCAAATAGGCGGTTCACTTTCATGACCATTGCTCTCAAAACGGTGAAGGAAAACATCGCGAGGAAAGCGGCATGTCCTACTTATAAGATATGTGACATCCATCAATCCGCACTGGGTCTGCGTGGTGGATTACGGTCCATTCCCTCTTCTAAACAGGAGACCTGAGTCCCAGCAGTTAATTTTCAGTTAGTATAATAAAATTATAGGTGTATTAAGTTCTTTGTAAGTATATTATAAATAGCTAGGTAAAAAAAGTAAGTAAATAATAAAAATATATTTGATAATTAATAATATTTAATACTCTAAAAAGACTCCGCACCCAGGTTGCGCACAGCAAAGACAATCTCCATAGATGGGGGTTCCTGGAAGGTTCAGTGTTCGGACCTTCAGTGTTCCGCAGACCATGTCCCACCTTCCATCATGCATGACGTGCGTTACCTGTTTACGCAGGGATCTAATGACAGCATCAGTTGACAGTATTGCCGTGGCGGATTACTGGACCAGGCAAGAAATTTAAAATTAGTTTTGCCATCGACGCGCTAAGAAGAAGAATATTTAATATATTGTTAACTATCAAATATTTGGCGCCATCGCTGCGAAAACGACCGGCAGCCAAGCTGAACGTATGCCACAGGGTCATGGCCATCCGGATGGTGTGGGGATATCGCACGGTTTCTAATGAAGCGGCGAGCCTCCTTGCTGGCCAGCCACCATGGTATCTGGAGGCAACAGTCCTTGCACGCATGCACGATCTGCGCGTGGAGATGCAACGCCGGGGCGAAACTCCGCTGCCACGCCAAGTTGCGGCATGGTGGGAAGAACTCCGGCGGGATATCATGGTGGAATGGCGACAGCGACTATCGCAACCCAGTGTTGGGCACGCCACAATTATGGCGGTAAGTCCCCTCTTTGAGGAATGGCTGGAAAGACCACATGGCGTCCTTACCTACCGCATGACGCAGGTCCTCACCGGACATGGTAAGTTCGGGAGGTTCCTGCACCGAATTCGTGCGGAAGACACGCCCGGGTGTCGCCACTGTGTGGAACACCCGGAGGACACGGCACACCTCCACCGTGTGCTCCACACACGGTGGAGGTGTGCCCCGCTTGGGCAGAACAACGCCGTGTCCTCGTGGGGGCGATCGGCGGCAGTGAGTGTCCTCGTGGGGGCGATCGGCGGCAGTGATCTCTCGCGCCGGGTATTGGTACAGGCCATGGTCCGGAGTGAGGAGGAGTGGCAGGCGGTCGCCTCCTTCTGCGAAGCAGTAATGCTAGCAAAGAAGGCGGCCGATCGCTTGAGGCAACGGCAACGGTCCTCACGCCCCAACCGCCGCCGGGATTCCGATCCCAATTTCTGGTCACCGTAGGCGCGGGCTTGCGGACGGCGAGCAATGGGTGGCTCACCTTTCGATCGTCCGGTAACCGTCCGGACCGAGCTCAAGTTGTTGACGGCGTGTAGTGTTCCACGCGCGCCTCAAGGAGATGTCAGCGAAACCGTAGGGGCCCAGCAGGGTCGAAGCCTACTGGGGCCACGGGTAGTGTGAAAGCGAAGCCCGGGGCCCCGGGATGAAGGCAAAGAGGGAACAGGAGTGGGTTTTTAGTCAGTAAAAGTCTGACACTATCTCTCGCTCCACGCTCCAAGCGGGATTTGTCATTAGATGATTTTCCCACCTTAAAAAAGAAAAAAAAACTATCAAATATTTACTTGTAAAATTGTTGTTAAATTGGATTAAGTAACAAACAGTTACACTAGTAATGTTATTATATTTCAGTAAAGTTTTATCATTTTTGTTTACTACGAATTTATTAATTTACAAAAAATGCGTAATAATTAACATTTTATTAAAAACTAATTATCTTATTTACAACGCTTACATCCTCATGAATTAAGTGCTTGATTAACAATGGCCGATGATGGTGGTACTGCATCTACACGCTGGTCCGGTGCTGCTCGTACGCTATGTACTGGATCTCTCTGCTTTCCTCTCTGACGTAGACCACGTTGTGTACCAGGAATAGGAGATAGATGTTCAGGGCTGTTGGGTAGAAATAATTAGGATTAATAATAGGTCCAGGACTTCAGGGTCCTGAGATAAATAAATGTATAAAAATGATATTTTTTATTTGTTCCAAATCTTACATATGCAAAGAAATATCGTTTAAATAACAAAATGAATCAAGGATATTTTTTTTTAACAGACATACAAAATTTAGTTACAGATTAAATAATTACAGGTAGAAGGATACTAAATGTGTGCAAAAACAAGATCTGTATGCAAATTCATGAACCCTGCCTCTTAAACTAGTGTTGTCCTGTATCTTAAGAGACAGTGATCAGCTATTAGTCTTTATCTATAATATTAACAAAATGTAGCGTTTATAAGTGCATTAGTCTTCCTTTATCTGGGTATGCAGAAGGTTAGGGTAAGATAGCAGTTAGATCGTTATAATCTTTATTGCTCACCATAAAAAAAATACAGTAGGAGCTTAAACTTAACAGGGTGTAACAATGGCCGGCCTGTTTGCGTAGTTTTCGCTCATAAATTAATGAGTAGACAAATTCCCAACGAATATGTCATCATAGTGTTTTCTACCCTGTATCTTCTTCCTTGTCCGTATTACTCTTGACAGAGTGGTCATGGTCATCACTTGAGATGCCACCACTACTCGTGCATTCGTGCAATGACGATGAGCCATTTACTGCCGCTTTAATCTGGTCAGTCCACCTCATAGGCGATCTTCCTCATTGCCTGGTGCCTTCAACGTAGCCTGGACCACAAGTCGCTCAATAGCCACCTCCTCTCGGCGGCATACGTGACCAAAAAAGGTAAGGAATAGGAGAATACGAGACTGTACCAAAGATAATAAACGCCGCTTGAGTTCCCGAAGTATAGACTCGTTGATACGGAATTCAGTCCGACGATACTCTGAGTATTTTCCTCCAGCATCACATCTCTAGGACATCTAACTTCTTCTTCTCTATTTCCCTTAAGGTCCTCGTTTCTACGGCGTACAAGAATATGGGGAATACAAGTATCCGAACTAGCTGGATTTTTGTGGCTCTATATATGTTGCAATTTTTCCATATTTTCTACCCTGTATAGTGATACTAAAAGTTGATAACGATATAGAGGTCTGGAGTAGAACATAGCTAGAATTTTTAATAGACCCGTGAAAGTAGGTAATTTAATTACCAGTTTCACATTCGATACAATGAATAATGTTTTGAAATCCAAATATTGTGTGTGCTATCATTTTATGTTGAAATGCGTCCATGAAAGTGCACAATCGGCACTGATGCAACTCGAACACCGATATTATTGCATAAAAGTATTGGAAACATGCATACTAAAGTATTTTATGGTCCTCCTAACCTTCCAAAGGTTGAATGACTCTGATCTTAAGCTGGAGAAAAAGTAAAACTAACATTAAAAATTAGATTAGATATTTTCTTCCCTAGAGAATAAGGAAACTTTTTTTTTATCTAACCAGCCCCACTAGCCAAGTTACAATAATATCGTTCGCGCCGAACGCCTCGAGTAAGCCACACCTCTGATTCCTTTGTTCTGACGTCATCTCAACGCTCATTCACGTGGTCAGAACAAAGGAATCGGAGACGTGGCCTACTCGAGGCGCTCGGCCCGAACGAAACGATTGTAACTTGGCTAGGGGGGCAGTTTATCAATCAATGGTACACAAAAATAGAATATTAACAGTAACTGTAAAAATAGAAACAATATCAAAATTAATAAGTAAATGAGATATACTTAACAATATTGAACAAATATAATCTGTCTCTATCACCAAAACGTAATGTATTTTAATGTCAAAGTCCACATTGAACTTCTATTTCTTATTAGCAGCTTTGAATCTTTATAACTTCGTTGTTATATGTATGTTAAGTAATTGTTATAAGGTACGATGGGCGGACATATCCTTATTTGGACAAAGGCCCCTAAATAAAATCCTGAATAAAAAAAAAACTTCGTTATTGACGAAGATATTTTGAAAATTATTTCATATTGATTTACTAGTCTATTAAATATTTTTTAATGATTTAATTTAGAAAATAAAAAAAATGAATGAATATTTCCTATTAATATAAAAGTGAAATTCCTATGGAGGCCATTCACACTATAGTCCACTAGAGCGGTCTACCTTTACAGGATATCGTATAATTAGCATTATAAACCAATACAATATCAGAAGGCTGATCTTCAAAGAAAGAGTGACCAGCACGTTCTAGGCACGACGGAACGCGTCGTATTATTTATCCCATCATAGTCATAGTCATAGTCGGCCTTTTAATGTTCCCACTGTTGGGACTCAGGCCTCCTCTCTAGGGGATCCCATCGCTTGCTGTCAATTGAGACCGAAATCAAGAGCGGACTTATCGTCAATATAAATATGGTCTATGTGTCTATTAAATCTATGTAAGTTTAAAAAACAAAACAAAATTACTCTAAAATTTAATCAATTTATTTTTTCTTAAATTTAAATTGATTAAAAAAAATGATCACTATTATTATCTCTTTATTTGTTTAGGCATATACTTTAATTTTTTTAAACATTAAAAAAAAATAAAAGCGTATAAAAATAATTTAGAAATATAAAAAAAAAAATAGTCCACCGGTGTCGGGAGCAGGATCCAAGTTATCACTGGTTAGGGCACCAGAAACAGGAACCTCTTCATAATGCGAGCCGAATTGAAGAGTGCTGCGTAATGTTTTATCTGTTTCTCTTTCTCAGCCTTTACAAGATTCTCGTCATGTGGGATGGTTACATTGATATCTTTGCGCGGCGCACTAATCTGGCTATCACCACTACAGTCCTGTCAGCTATAACTATTTATTGTTATCATCTTTATTTTATTAATTTGTGATTGTGATTCATTGATATCTGTGTAATGTATACCGTGCATATCTGGTACAGACATAAGCACTAGTTTTTGACTCATAAAATAAAATATGTCCATGTTTGTGCTTGTGTTGTTGATATGTCATAAAAAACACCTTATGGTCGATCTGTACTGGTACGCCAGCCATGTGTCTGGTGCATCATAGCGTGTATGGACCTCATTTAACCTTCAAGCGGGCGCGCGTAGTCGTATCGACCGCGCTTAGTACATTTTCGTTCATAATATTATTATTACCCATCACATGAAGAGAATTAGTCCTAAGTAGATGAAAAACTCTTTGATGCGATTATTCGATCTCTTGAAGAATATTAAAAAAATACAAATTCGTTGGATATATAATCAAGACTTACAATAGAACCCTTGTTGTGTCGGGCAGAATTGATTTCTAATCCGAAGAAACTAGTTTAACTTCAAAATTTTGTTCTGAATTTAAACAAATTATTGTTTTGTTGAAAAATAGGTAATATCTGAATATAAAAATAAATTACCATTAATTAATCAGTTTTCTAAGTACCTATAATCTCCCATCGCTCTTTTATGTTACGCGCGCCCGCTTGAAGGTTAAGACTGGATAATATATTAGGTATGCGTTTTTGAGTTGCCTTGGCTATTATTACAAGGGAAACCACAGACAACGAGATATTTAATTCTAATAAATACTGACCTACAAAGAAGATGTAAATAGCGTTTTTCTTGTACTCCGTGTAGTCGAAGAAGGGCAGGTCAGCGAGAAGCGTCATCAACTGTGAGACTGTCGCGAAGTAGAAGTAGATCTTCAACATTAATTTGTTTTTCTGGAAATTATGGTAGAGCATCATTCATTAATAATGTTGGCAAACCAATTGGTTAGTTTAAAAAAATCTTAGCAGTCTCGTGACTCGTGATGCAGTCTTGAGCTATGTCGCCTGTGTCAATAGTAATGGCAAACTTCATCTCCATGGTCGTGCTAGTACACAGCTACGACATAAATTATATTCTTTTAGACTCTAAGCGTACCTAAGTATGTATGTAAAGAAAAAATTGCAATGTTTATATAAATTTTGAGCAGTTCACAGCACTTTCACGCAAATTATTGCAAACGCTCTTATATAAACAAAAGGTTTTTAGCAACAGGAATGTTGTCTTTTATTTATTATTACTGTAAAAAATAAACTTTTAATATTATCGTCTCTTTGAATTCGTATATGAAGTTCCTGCACCGGATTCGTGCGGAAGTAACGCCCGGGTGTCACCACTGTGTGGACCGCCCGTAGGACAAGCTAGAGCACACAGTAGAGGTATGCCCCGCTTGGGCAGAGCAACACTGTGTCCTCGTGGGGGAGATCGGCGGCAACGATCTCTCGCGCCGGCCTTGGAACAGGCCATGGTGCGAAGCGAGGATAAGTGGCAGGCGGCCGCCTCCTTCTGCAAAGCAGTAATTTTAGCAAAGGAGGAGGCCGCACGTGCAAGCGCGAGGGAGCGCCTCACGCCCCAGCCGCCGGGATCTCGATCCCTATTTCCGGCCACCGTAGGCGCGGGCTTGCGGACGGCGAGCAATAGGTAGCTCGCCGTCCGACCATCCGGTAACCGTCCGGCCCGAGCCCATGTCGTCAACGGCGCGTACTGTTCCACGCGCGCCTAAAGATGTTAGCGAACCGTAGGGGCCAAGCAGGGTCGAAGCATGGAAGCCTACTGGAACCAAGGGTCTGCTTCTGAAAGGAAGACTCTGCCCTGGTATGACAGGCAACGAAGGATCAGGAATGAGTTTTTAGTCAGTAAAAGTTTGACACACCTTCTAGGGCCGCTAGCCCAAGAGCGGGAGATGTAATTGGATGATTTTCCCACCGAAAAAAATAAATAAAATTATATGGTATATCTGTATATATGGTATGTGTATAGTCAGACAACCAAGCGACTTGTAGGTTACAAAGGTAAACCAATCTTTGATTATAGAGCAATGATCAGTCGATTACTTAATTCCTTTCGTCTAAAGTAAATATATATATATATATTTATAATAACTTCATGCAACATAAAGGTACAAAGGCGTACCTACACCTAAAAGTTACTTGATACAGAGCTCGAATGTAAAGTGACATTCTTCATCTTTATAAAACGCCACGCATTCAAAGATTCTGAAGTGAAATATAAAAATCTTTAAAAAAAAAGTGTTAATTAAAATAAAATTTTGACTTTTGGTGTCCGGAGTGTGTGCAAGGTCCACTATGATTCATCGAAGGCCTCTGACTTACTCTGTGTGCAGCGATCAGTAGAATTACAGGCAGCCCAATGTTTGCTACCACCACTGTCTACGCTGACCGAGAGATGTACGTAAATCACATGAAGACATAAATGCACTATGGTGACTGTACACACGATAGTGCATGTATGTCTTCATGTGATTTTTCGCCACCATCTCAAACTATTCCCAATATATCGAGAGTAATAGACTTACCCTATGTGCACCGATCAGTAGCACTACAGTCAGTACAATGTCTGCCAAAGCCGCGGTCACGATAACTGGAAGGTGAACCGCAGGATCACTATAGTCCATGTCTCCATGTGGCTTGTCGCTTGTCAACTCGTCCACCATCTCATACATCAGCATCGGGAACGCGACTAGTGCCAGCGTCTGTAATTTAAATTGTAGCAATTTAAAAAATTTGTTGCATAAAAGAAAAAAATATTATAAGATCAGTTATATTAGCCAATCTATTAACTTCAGGATAACTTATCAATAATTATATGCATTTTAATAATTTGGTCCTCTTGTTTCCATCTGATTAGCTTTTTGTTAGAATTAGTATTTAATTCTACCGTATTTCTTTAAAGTTCATTTTATTAAATGATATTCGTTGATATAACTTTGCTACTCCTGCCAAAATGATTGCTTAATCATAATAATGTATTTTTTTTATTAGAACAGGTTGTAATGCAGTACTTAGTAGGTACGAATATGTCAACATTAACATGCACGACCTTTTAATTCTTAGAAGGATGAAGGATAAATTATATGTATCGATGAACACACAACAACCATACAAAGTTTGATGGTCTTATCTCAGTAAGTATCAGACTACATGAGCAGTCAATGTTTCAAAGCAACAATGAAATGCAAGACAATGTTTATGAACAAACTTGATGCTGGGACATTGATTGGTGAAGCAGAAATGTTTATAAAAGCAGGTAGATCAGATTTATCTACTAATTTGAAATCGAAATTACCTAAAATTGTTATTAACTAACGCAAATAATCTTTTTGTGCTTCTTGTATAATGAATACCTATTTCATCTGTATTCAATAAATGGTAAAATGGCTCAGTTACGCCAACTGGACATAGCGCCCTTTTGCTGACCTTTGCATCTACATTATCTTATAATTTCACAATATGTATAAACTTTCATAGTCAATTTATTTTGCATCCTCTTCATTATCAATTGTAAATAACATAATGATGATGATAAACAGTTTCTAATTGGTTATTCCTAGATTTGTTTGCGGATATTAACAAACACTAATTTGTTTCTTTATCATGTTGCCTAGATAATGTCCAGCTTTTAAAGAATTATATATATATTATGTTCTGCTAAGATCTAATTATGACTATATTATCATTTGGCAAAATTCAAGTGATATAATACTACAGTTTAAAGCATGACTTTATTATAATTAAAAACTATTTGAAAATATAGTGAAAAATTTAAGTAATCATTACGCGTAAGAATCTGTCCAACGTCAAGATAATACACCTACTTATTGCACTTACAAGATCAGCGTATCCAAAAACAGTAATTCCAACATAAGTAGGTATACAAAAACAGCACTTCCTGACAACAGGTATCTTAGGACATTTTAATTTACACAAATTCTGCATATTTCTTACACTTTACATACATTTCACATCAAATCTCATCAGTGACTGTGTCTGAGCAGCTCTTATCCAAAATTGCATCCTCTTAGACCGTCTTTTATAAGATACTTCCGCTACTTAAAGACACATTCATCCTAATATGTGTTGTACATCTTTTATTTTCCATTGCTGTGTTTATAAGGGACAATAATATAGTGTATCTTATGGTAATGATCAATGGATGTTACGTTAACGAATAATGTCAGTAATCTACTAGTTTGTGTGTATCATTGTATCAAGCCATGGTACAATGATTTGAGTGAATGCCTCGGTTTTCATTAATTTATAAATTAACATCGCATTGCAGGAATTGTTGAGGCCAAGTTTTTTTATGAACAATGAAAGTTCTAGAGTTATAAAAGATTTTTTTTTTTGAAATATACAATACAATAGATATAAAGTTTTTTTTTTAATTCAACGTAGAATAAAAAAATATTTTGATAGAATTATGTTCACCATTTCACGCCGTATATAACTTAATTTTATAAATTAGGAAGATCCCCACGTATATTTAAGCACAGATATATGCAACAAGTGGCGTCATCTGGTTCACTGAATTGAAACTAACCTACCTTCGATGTTTATTTTTAGGTTTCTAAGCAAGCGTCCATAACATTGATGTATTAAAAAACTCTCAATGGTCCATAATGCTTTTATCCAGCTGTGGTCGTCTTCCGGCTGATACAATGCTGTTCAAGTAATATTTATTATTGAGCACGTGACTTGTTGATCAGTCTATGTGGGTAGGTAGTTATAAAGTGTCACGTGCTCTAGTACTGTTAAAATATGAACACCAAATAAAATTGTTATAAAGATGAAACACCTCTATCTATTAGTAGAGGTAAAAAGTCGTACCTTCAAGACAGAAGCTAGACGTACGTCTAGCTAGGTCATGTCTATACGAGCCCTCGACTTCAGCATTCTCGTGGTTGAGGAATTAAGAGAACTATTAAAAAAGAAAAACTGTTGTGTTTGAGGAGACGGGGTTAAAAAATATAATAGCCGTTCGGATTGGTCTCTAAGGTAAGCAACGCTAGCCGAGTTAGGTCTATGGATGGTTTACCATTCTGCGATATGAGATTCCTCGATGTGAAAGCACGTTAAGCCGTTGGTCCCGGCTGTCATTTGTAGAGAAACCAAGAAATCTGACACCAGTTTTGTTGTTCTGTGTTACTGGGTTGTGATGGTAAAATTAGCAGTCACTCCATGTAAAATTCTGATATTCAGCTGCATCCAGTTAGACTGGAAGCCAAACCTAACACAGTTAGGAATAGGTTAGGCAGATATACTAATTATGAAACTGTATAATCCCCCAGTCAAATAATAGGTCTGTCTGTGTAAAAATGTTTCTAAATTTCTGTTGCCTTCTTTTTTCCTTCTTATACACAGATCTAGACAGACATAAGTAATGCAACAGAGGAAAATTTCCGTCGAAGAAAACCACAAATTCCTTCGGAGGAAGACTTCATCAAGTTCCTAGCAGTGTATCACGGCTCACGTCCTCCAACGCGAAGAGTAAATAAGATAATGATCCTTAGGGTTGTCAGTTAATACAAATAAAATCTGGCGCAAAAGATTTCTCGCCAGATCTCCCTTTTTTCCAATATAGCTCATTTCTAAAGTTAAGGATCATACTTTGGCAGTTTTACTATAATTTTCATTTTCCTTTCCTTACCCCAAATTATTTGGGATAAATTTTCTTCATTTTATGCTCTTTCGTCAACACCCTTTCTTTCTTACAGCTATGATTCTTATTGTAATCCAATAGTTTGCCTTGCTTAGCATACAGCAGATTTTGCATCTGATAGAATCATTTAATCTATGATTCTTGGGACGCAGTGTTACTGTACTCCAAAAATCTATAGAAGTCAATAAAAGCTGTCAAGTATTTCTTATTTTTCATATCGCAACAAATTAATGTATTAATTTTGAAACAACTAGAAAAATTATAGCTTCTGAATGTTGCTAAGGTAAAATATATAACGTACCATTTTCTGCTACCAGCTTCGCCCAAGTGAAAATAGAATATTATCCTAGGGAAACATACTCGCAGGATTAAAAGCATCAAAATTAAGTGCAATTCCAGGATATAGTCTACAAATCTACCATGTTTCATTGTAATCTGTATTCTGAGCATAAAGGAGTAACATATTTATACTTTTGCCTTTATAAGTGCGCAAAATTGCAATAACATTTGAATTGCTTCAGGAATCACCGATCGTCACGAATCGAAATAGACCAAGCTTACCCAGTTGCCAACCCTAAGACTTGCCCAACTAACTCAGTCACTATTCCCCGCGCTATAGTCCAAACGTTACATTTAGGAGCACCTACCGATGTAATACCAAATATAAAAGTACCATGTATTGTTCTAAATATTTTTGATAAGCTACAGTTATAATGTTGATAGAAATACCGGAGTTAAAGAGATGTTGTTTCTGCTTGCCGCTGCGACGTGGAATCCTGATTTTTGGGTACCTGAGCTTGGTTAGTGTAATTTTTTTTATAAAATCAGCTTCATCATTGTTCTTCATCTTTATCAATTCAGCTGAAAGACGCCTGTTGCGGAAAATAAGCCTTACCTTTACCCCAATTTAATTGGAATCAGCGCTATATGTTTTTTCGTTCAGACTACTTATACATCTATTAGTTTCTACTGGTTTATCGATACACCAGACAGTGTTGAATGCTTCTGAAATGTGCATGACAAAGTGTATATAATGTCGATTATTATTTGTCAAAGATTCAACCAAAACGAAACATCAGGCTTGTAATTATCGAGTTAACCAAACATTGGCGTATGCGTAGGCGCACCTGTTGTCTACGGACAATTTGACACACTGAGTTAGCAACATGTTAAGATTTATTTTGGTAAATCATGTCTTTACCTTAATTATCATCATCTTATCAACTTATTGTTTTTTTTTTTGTTATAAACTAATGCTTGACTGCGATCCCACCTGATGGTAAGCAGTGATGCAATCGTTGATGCTGAGGCGCACTAGTTTATTAAGAGCCTATTCACTCTAGCCTTGAAGGCACCTAAATTATAGTTGGACGGGAAGACCGCAGCAGGAAATTGTTCCAGTACTTCAATGTACACGGTATAAACGACGAAACGAAACGCTTTGTCCGGGCCGTTGAAGTTTCAACAACGTGTGTCGACAATACTCGTGTAGTAATGCCCTTGAATTAGATTGTGTGTAGCTATGTAGGTAAGCTATATCTAATATTACTAGCTAGACAGTGGAAATAGACAGGACACAGGACACTCCACTTAATATGATTAATATGCACACATAACGTCACGATTTGACCTTAAACTTTGCTTGTTCTGCAGTGCTATTTGTAAACCTGACAATGGTGGTAAACCAGGATGCATAGAATAGAATACAATCAACTTTATTTTACACCAATATGGTAACAATTTTACAGAAACATAGATTTATGTTTCTGTAAAATTACCTATGGGTACAAGGGCAACATAAATATTTAATAATGATTTTAACACAAGCTGTGCATACGATTTTAAAGTATTTGACCGAACTTCATTTGTCTCTTCGAGGACATTGACGGACTTCCAGTTAAAGTTAACTAAAGTCTTTTTTACATAGCATGGGTAGGATGACAGCAGGACGGAAATATGCATCTTTAGGATGAGAGAAAATGATAGGTAGTACATAGTATGAATCCGACAGCTGTCACCCGCACCATCTTATAGCAATTGTAGTGTAACCTTTTTTTCCAAGGTGGAAATTCTCATGGATGTCCTCCGCGTTGGGGTAGGTGGAAGGGTCTGTCAGACTCTTACTGACTAAAACCACCCCAGTGTTCCCTTGTACATTTTGTGTCGGGGGGTTAGAAGAGGGCTTTGTCTGCCCCACCTCGACGCCCGGTGCGCCTGGTACGGGGTGGGAGATAATTATTCTCCCTTTCCCTTTCCGCAGCCTCCTTTTGCGAGGATATTGATAGTTGATAGATATCTTAAGATACGGTTGGCGCATTTCTTGACTGATTGGCTGCTGCGCTGCATGTTGCAGATTCAATTATCACACGAAACAAATATGTATTTAGGCCTAAAGATAGTTGTTCCGGGTATGGATGTCTTGTGTATGCGAGTTTTCATGTATGTTAAATGAACCCGACATTTATATGTTTGTGCATGCGATACTGGAGTCATTCTTAGTGTAGTGTAGTAGGCAATGCAAAAGAAAAGAAAATAAAAAAACATTCCAGTTTTTTTTTGTTTGCTAAAATTTCTTATGTTCATATATTCATCATTTCAGCCGAAAGAGATAGGCCTCCCAAAGTCTCGCCACAATGAATGGTCCTGTACGTCTCGCAACCATCGGATTCCTGTGCCTTACAAGGGCATCACCATCCACCTTGTGGAATGCCTTCCAACGCTGCATCTTCTGTTACGTGATCGTCGCATTAAAACCTTTCGGCCCCAATGATCATCTATTCTGCGAGCAATGTGCCCTGCCCACTGCCACTTAAGTTGGCGATTCTTCTATGTCGGTCACCTTAGTTCTCCTGTTGATATCTTTATTCCTTGATGATGCAATCACGCAAGGAAACGCCGATCCGGTTGTATTATCAGAATTTTACCGGCTAAATTTTAACCTATGGCCTTCTGAGGCACGTTGTACATATTTGATCAAATGTGATTGATAAAGAAACCTAGGATATATTGGCTATCATTTGTTTATTTATAGACATAATAGAGGAAGATGTGTATCAGATGATTCACGAACACCGAAACACTTTCGGTGTTCGTGAATAATTTTTCTTCTGTAAAGAAAAGGCGTGTAGTCATCATCATCATTTCAGCCAAAAGACGTCCACTGTTGAAGATAGGCCTTTTCCAAGCATAGCCACAACGAACGATCCTGTGCGTCTCGCATCCACCGCATTCTCGTGACTCTCACCAGGTCATCGGTCCACCTTGTGGAAGCCCTTCCAATGCTGCGTTTTCTGCCGAAACTAGAGTATATACAGAAATTGCAATCATTTATTAATGCAAAGTTAAAAGTCTGTTGCACGCTTCTAAACAGGAAAATTCAATGTTAGCGAGTTATACATTAACCAGAGATAAGTAAAATTTAATATATTACCAGTTTATTTACTAACTGTCCGTAACCATTTCTCCGAATCAGATAAGTTAAGTATCAATAGATTTTTGTCCTCTCGTCATCAAGCTGCCTAACCTTTTCTCAATAGTTTTGGGGCCGGTTTAACCGAAACTGCCTATTTGATCCTTTTTTTTCGAGGTGGAAATCCTCATGGATGTTCTCCACCTTGGGGTAGGTGGAGGGGGTCTGTCAGACTCTTACTGACTAAAACCATCCCGGTGTTTCCATATGTGTCGGGGGCTGCGGGCGCAGTTTGGCTTTCGCTGCAACGGATTAGTAGTGACGCGATGTCCGTGGGCCCCTTACTTAACCCAACGCAATACTGGTGTCAGATTTTTTAACTTCTAGCTATGGGTAACGACTGTTAAAGATGTTCAAATTAACATTTAAAACCGGCTGATGCCGAGACCAACGGCTTAAGTTTCTTTCCGAGCCACAGAGGAAACTTGATATGTAAAAGATGGTCAGCCATCCACTGACTGACATAGGCATGGGTAGCTTAATCTCAAAATTTGAACACGGATCATTATTTTAGCCTTATCTCCTTTGTCACTTTCATAGTCTGTATCATCAATTTTTTTTTAATTATACCAACAAAATAAGAAATGTTTTTAAAGCGAAGCGTGCTTAGCTTCCTCTAAGATGTAGTGTGCTGCTTAACAGCCTTTTCGACCTTTCCAAGGATAAAATCTACTACCAAACCAAACAAATTTGCGATCAAAAATGGTTCAATGAGGCACCTTATAAAATTAGGATTGACATCAACATTTCAATCTAATATAATATTATAACTTCGGATATATTTTAGACTTCTAGTCTATGAACGTCTGAATGAATCACTGAAAACACACACACACACACACACCACACACACACATACATACACATATATACATTTTTGGTCACATAGACCAAAAATTTCCTGACCTTGATTTTAGACCCTGTTTATTCTTTATTCAAGCTAGCTTCGACTTACGAGCTTAAAAGCCTCTGCGCCTATTAAAAATATGGGAGAAACGTGAGTGACGTGTAAAAAATTTTGCGTTTAAATTTAATAAGGTACCTATATTTAATCGTTGCTTTATTTTCTATAATAAACAAACTTTTTCTATTATGAACCTTAAATGTTTATATTCTTTTAACCTATAAAATAAGCAATTCTTTTATTATGATAAGCAATTATACCGAAGTAATAATAATAATAGTAGTAGTAGTAGTAGTAGCAATTATACTTGAGTAATTATTATTAGCTATATGCAATTGATAAGCAATTTTTAGGCATAATTTTAAAGCTAAATTCGACGGTTGACGTTCACTCTAGTCTAATCGTTCCTAAAATAATTGTTTTCAGTTGGTGACATGCCTGTTTGGAATCCTGCAGATTGTATTATGGCTGCTATACCGCGAGTTCGAGAGTACCTTCACGACCACTGCCGCCCTGTATAGAGGGGTCATCATGGAAGCTCAGCTGTGCGTCATCTTCATACTGTATGCCTTGGACATCCTCTTCCATATTGTTTTAATCGTTGGAGCTCATTTGGTAAGTGAATGTTCTGTGAGTTGTAATTTAAAGACTATTATTACCCTCCTGTCTTTATTCTAATGTATTTGGGGCCGCAACCTGTTTACTTTTTCTATTCTTATTGTATTTGCCGTTGTCTAAATATCCTCCTATCTAATATATAATTTTTCATACGATCCATACATAGTTTCTTTGATTTTCATTTAATCTTATTACCATTCACATTCATACTCAAAGTAATCCTCACGAATTCATAACTTCCTTCTTTATACCTCCGCATCATTGGGTATAACATTATTTACAAAGAATTTTCAGTCACTGGTACCGGTCGGCGCCATGTAAAGAGGAGGGATGAAACGCATGTTACATAAAGAGTTATGCGTATACATGTGGATGGATGCAGAGGGAGAAGGATACCAAAGAAAAGATGGATGGATTGTGTGAGAAGTGATACGAAAGAAAAAGTAGTTAGTGATAGCGTGACGGGTGACAGGACACAATGGAAGAAAAAAACATGTTGCGCTGACCCCAAATAAAACGGGATAAAGGAAGGAAGATGATGATGGTACCGATTGGCGTCACGGACGTCGGGAGTTACAGGGCGATTTTCAGCTACCGTAGGCACAGGCTTGCGGACGACGAGCATTGGGTAGTTCTGTCCTATAAGAAGCAAACTCGTTTCAACGGCGCGTAGTATTTCACACCCGTCTCAAAGAGATCGATGTCAGAAAAATTAAGGGGACCAGAAGGGCTGATGTCTGCTAGGGAACGTTTGAAAGACTGACCGTGACCCTGAAATGCAAATGGCAACTGAAGGACACAGATGGGTTTTAGTCAGTAAAGGTCTAACACACAAACGAAGCGGGAGAAGATATTTGATAATTTCCCCACCTAAAAAAAAACCTTGAACAGAAAATGTAAAGCTTAATTTACCATTCTGTGTACTCAGATGTTTTTTACATAGCATGGGTAGGATGACAGCAGGACGAAAATACATAGCTACATTGTATGAATCCGACAGCTGTCACCCTCACCGTCCAGGTCGTGGGGCTCTAGCTCTTTGCACCGGGAATGCAGTCCCAACTTCCACACATAATTTTTTTTTTTTTGTTTATTTTGGGACCACATGGTAAAAGACGGCTGGTGCTGAAAATCAGCGCTGAGGCTCTGTCTTAAACGAGCCCCAGCATTTTGCTGAGCGCTGGCCGTTCTGCGCGGATGTGACGCATATCCTACCACTTATAATATAAGTCGTTATTTTTATTTGTTTTCTTTTAAGGTATGCGCCATGTTTGACGTAAATTAACTCTTTTTCTTTTCTTTCTTTCTAGTTATCAAAAAAAATAAAACTTACTATTTCTATCAAATTTACTATTTTTTACCTAAGTGGAAGTAGGGACCGTGGTACCGGTCCAAAGAGCCCCACCAACCCACCATCCTAACCTGATAATGGTATAGGAGCACCTCCTCAATTATACGTAAACGACTTTCAGAAAAGGCGCCGTCTACTTCGCGTGTATTACTACTACGAGCTGACGACGATGGTGGCGTCCTTCGTGGTGGTACTCATCACCTACGTCGACCTGGACAGGTTCCCCAGGTGGAACTTCGTCGTTACTGAGTTCTCGCTCGCGTTCGCAGGATTCGGTAATGTATCAATATAACACTAATATTATAAAAGCGAAAGTTTGAGAGTGTGTATGTTTGTATGATTGTTACCCCTTCACGCTGAAACTGCTGAACGGATTTCGATGAAATTTGGCATACGGGTAGGACATATCCTAGAATAGCACATGTGGTACTTTATATCCCAGGAGTGTGATCCCTTGGGATAGTTTTACGTGGTAAATTAATTGGTAGAAGCTGGTGTATCAATATGGTAGATATATCTATATAGATCATAAAATGGTTGCTTAGAATAACGATTTTATACAGTTTAAATTTAAAAAAAAAAACGTAAAAAAAAATATATTTAAAAACCGACGATAAATTCCACCACTGGGGGTCCAGAATCATGTGCTGGATCCATGGTATTCGTTTGTGTGTCGATGTCAAAGATACCCTGTATAAGATAGAATTTAAAACCTTGACAGTTAGCTTCAGTCAATTTAAAGAACCTTTTCGTCATTTTAAACTAGATGAGGCAGGTGGGATCGCAGTCAAGCACTAGTTGATAACAATAAAATAAAAACAAATTCTTAAACATCTTGTGTCTAGTACATCATGGCTGTGTAAAAAAGTAAATTAAAATTTCTATGTACTGTATTGACACAGGTAATAATTAGTGACCATTATTTTTAGGTGTGATATCATTCAATGACTGCTTTCGCACTAGGGCGGAGCAGGAGGGCGTGTCAGACTTTTACTAACTAAAACCTACTCCTATGTACCTTCTTTGCCTTGCGTTCCAGGACCCCAGGTTTTCCTTTCAGAAGCGAACCCATGGCCCCAGTACGCTTCGGTCCTTCTGGGCCCCTACGGTTTTGCTGACATTTTGAGGCGTGCGTAGAACACTACGCACCGTCAACGGGCTCGGACTTGGACTTGGTCCTGACGGTTACCGGATGGCGAGGGACCCATTGCTCGCCGTCCGTAAGCCGTGGCTGAAAATTTAGAGACCATCAAATAAATTTTAAAATCGGAATTAAACATGGAACTTTACTGAATCACACTGCTTGACAAGACTTGTTTACTTGTATTTTTGGCAGTTGTTCTTTTTTTAATTTCTAATCATCCATCTTTGCCATTACCCTCTCTCTGACAAAATATTTTGTGTACAGTGTTACAGATATATCTGCTACTCCTCATCCGCAGTGAGCTGCGTAAGGAACGCTATCAGGAAGGCAGGTCCAGCTACACCAACCACATCGCCGAGGTGTTCGTAGAACCTCCACTGAGGCGGCAATGGAGGACCTTTATGTTGTAGTTTTAATAAATAATAGTTCATAGTTTGTATTTCTTTAATATGATTAACCTAAGCTAAGCAGTTTATTTCTTCATTTGCATAGGCACACCAAAGACTTATTTACAATATAATTTCAACAATATAATAATAATATATATTATTGAAAATATATAAGGCGAGTATCCACCCTTACGTTGTTGAAACTTCAACGGTCTAGACTAAGCGTTCCGCTTCGTCATTTATACCGCGTACATCAAAGGATTTGAAACAATTTGCCTGCTGCGGTCTTCCCGTCCAACTATAATTTAGGGGTCTTCAAGGCTAGAGTGAATAGGCTCTTAATAAACTAGTGCGCCTCATTATCAATGATTGCATCACTGCTTACCACTAGGTGGGATCGCAGTCAAGCACTGATTTATATCAATTAAAATATATATACGAGTATATTTATAACAATTTCACTTCGATAGATTAAAATCTAGCGAAAAATAATGCGTTAAATCAGCGCAGTGCAGTATGTTACGGTTCACAATCTTTCGACAGTTTACAATATCACGAGATGGATTATAATCTAACGGTATTTTTAATTTTACGTTGAAATATACGAGGTGATCCAGGTATTACAGGCTTACATGTATACACAAAATTCACAGTAGGTCTAATTAATTAAATAGATAAAAAATCAATAAATAATTAATATTAAAAATACGAAAATAAATTAAATTAAAGTTGCCTTGCATTATCGGCGGTTATAGCTTGCTTGTATATGAAAATAATAATTATGATATATATAACTTCTTGAGGTTCATGTTTACCTAAATATTAACCTCAAAGCACCTGCCTGACCGGTCTTTAGACTCGATTTTTGTTAATTTTTGTAAGTAAAAAATATAAACACAAAGTTATTTACAAAACGATAAACTTTTCACAGGGAGACATTGTTACCTGTCTACTGACTTAAATAGGTAGCTACGATTATGTTATATTGAATCTATATATAATATATATTATCTATTATCTATATAAAAATAAATAGCTGTTCGTTAGTCTCGTTAAAACTCGAGAACGGCTGGACCGGTTTGGCTAATTTTGGTCTTGAAATATTCGTGATAGTCCAGGGAAGGTTTAAACGGTCAGAAAATATGGAAAACCTACGAAAAAAAAAATCGAATACAACGCCATCTCTAATTAAAATGTCATTATAAAATTGTTATTTATGCTGCCATTAGATGGCGTTATCCTTACTATTGGCGGTACGAAGTTGGCCGGGTCAGCTAGTTTAAATATATAAATGAATAGCTGTTCGTTAGTCTCGCTAAAACTCAAAAACGGCTGGACCGATTTGGCTAATTTTGGTCTTGAAATATTCGAGATAGTCCAGGGAAGGTTTAAACGGTGAGAAAATATTTAAAAAAAATTACGAAAAAAAGAAATTCGAATACGACACCATCTCTAATTAAAATGTCATTTTAACACGAATTATGCTGTTATGGTAATGCCAGTAGATGGCGTTATCCTTACTATTAGGCGGTACGAAGTTCGCTGGATCAGCTAGTTTAGTATATGTAAAAATAAATAGCTGTTCGTTAGCCCTGCTAAAACTCGAGAACGGCTGGACTGATTTGACTAATTTTGGTCTTGAAATATTCGTGATAATCCAGAGGAAAAATCACGAAAAAAAAACCGAATACAACGACATCTCTAATTAAAATGTCATTTAAATGGTCATTTTCAAATGAATTATGCTGGATTTGGTAATGCCAGTAAATGGCGTTATCCTTTAACAGTTAATTAAAAGGTGTTATCGACATTTATTGGCTATTATGCGGTACGAAGTTCGCCGGGTCAGTAATGAATAAAATAAAATAATTCTGTAATAGATTCGACTTAAACACAAGTCGCTATATTTTCAACATAATTGTATTTGTTTATCAATTTTTTAATTAAAGTTATCAGTAATACTTCCAGACCTGAAAAAAGAAGAAAAAGTCTATAATTTACAATATATAAAATTTTAGAAACAATTATTTCAAAGTTGTAAAATTGTTTGTTGTATGAATACCTTTAGTTTAAAAAAAAAACACTTAACTAATTAAAACTTAATAAACTAGCAAAAACTACTAGCTAAAATATGGCGTTATAAAACTCCTCCGCTTCGCTGTCGACTGCAAGTGTGCCCATAAGACTGGCGGCATTGCCACGTTGTTTGGCAAACCTTAATCTCTGACCAAGGTAAAAACCAGCTCTTGAGCCACGCATAAATCCTATCAAATAAGCGTTTAGATATTTTTTTAAAAAGCGTATGAGCACTTGGACCCCACGGCTCAAGAGTTTTATAACCAATGTCATGGTGTCTACAACTTTCATTGTAAAGTTTTCTACCAAGATTGAAAACTTTACAATGAAAGTTGTGGACAATTAAATTTATCTGGGACCAACTAACTTCGAACTCCTGGGGTCACGGGCTCTCAGAGTCACTACTTTGTCTGTAGAGAGAATTCAGAAAAGACGGTGGCATAGTGGTGCATTGCGGCCATACACAGCGAGGCTCAGAAGAAACCTTTTTACCGTTTCCCCAGGGATATGTATGGAGAAGTTTACCATTGTGATCTGCCAAGAGGTCAAGGGGCCCGCTTCCAAGTGCTGCTGGTGATCTAGGTTATCACCGTTGGTTTAGTGAAGTAAGAATCCCAAACTTCCTGGTCTTTTACCCAAAAGCCCAGGCCTTACGAAAGGTTTCCCCCTGGAAAAAAAGTCTGTCTTCGATTATAGTATTTTCTCATCGCACATGTCTGAAGACAAAAGTGACCAGTTAGCGGTAACAGTTAGGATGATTTTTTTTTGACCTTTCATTGTTACACTAAGCCATTGGTCCCCCGATTGTTATCTTCGATAATCTTTACGGGAAGTTAGAAGTTTGAATTTCTGATAAACCGTTTAAGTGTTCTGTGCTATCCAGTAGGTAACTGGGGTGTAAGTCTGATAGGCAGACACTCGCAAAGACGAACGCAGTTGTAAGAAGACTGCGCAGATGATGATGACCTGTTATCATAGACGTAAATGGGGGGGGGGGGGGGGTAAATAATGCTCGTATTATTTTCAAGGATGCCGTCATCTTCATCAGCTGCTGGCAACTTCAACGGTGTAAATACTAAATACAAACCTGCTCTGTAATTAAATTGTAATAAAATCATTTACATCTATCCATCTGGAGTCTCGCTGTCTTGCAAGTGATGCTTGTAGAACTGAAGACCTAAGGCGACCACATTTTCTGCACAAACACCTCTGGCACAAGCGAGTTAATGCTTTTACTACCATGAAAAACTGCTATAGACTGAGTTTACATTTAAAAATCACCTCAAAACAAAGAAATCGTTTGTTATTGTGCACAACGCACAAGGTCATTACCAAAAAGTGCTCTGTGGTCACTTTTACATTAGAGTTCAAAATAAAAGATTGAAGAAACGAAGACTCATTTGTTTGCCTTTATTGTATTCCTATTTTAATTTAATTGAATAATTTAATTCAATCAGGCATTACCTAATGTATTTCTGGAATATATGGATGCGTGACGCACAGGACCGGTCCTTATGGTGACATTTGGGACCATTTGCCTTTCGGACCAGGGCCGAGTCTTCCTTTTAGAAGCAGACCCTTGGCTCCAGGAGGCTTCGACTCTGCTGGGCCCCTACGGTTTACTGACATCTTCTTGAGGCGTGCGTGGAACACTACGCGCCGTCGACAACTTGGGCTCGGTCCGGACGGTTACCAGATAGTCGGACGGCGAGCTATCCATTGCTCGACGTCCGCAAGCCCGCGCCTACGGTGGCCGGAAATCGGGATCGGAATCCTGACTGGGGCGCGAGGGCTATTGCCTCACGCGTGCGCGTGGGGCCTCCTCCTTTGTTAGCTTCGCACTTTATCACTACCTTCTGCAAAGCAGATTACTGCTTCGCAGAAGGAAGCGACCGCCTGCCACTCCTCCTCGCTCCGGACCATGGCCTGTACCAAGGCCCGGCGCGAGAGATCTCTGCCGCCGATCACCCCCACGAGGACAAGGCGGTGCTCTGCCCAAGCGGGGCACACCTCTACCGTGTGCTCCACCATGTCCTCCGGGCGTCACTTCTGCACGAATCCGGTGCAGGTACTTCCCGAACTGACCGTGTTCGGTGAGAACCTGCGTCATGCGTACGCGAGGTCTTTCCAACCACGCCTCAAAGGGGACTTTCGGGAAAGGGGGTTTTTTCACTTGAATAGTGTTATTAAATGTACTTACCTGTAAATTCCCAGCGCTTGTTATGGCGACGTTCCTAATAAATAAATATCTCTAGCGTAAAAGATCTCGGTTCGCATCTTGACTCGACGCTTGGTTGGGAAAGCCAGGCTTCTAGTGTTAGTCAAAGAGACAACGGCACTTTAAAAGGTTGGAATCGCGCCGCGTCATCCCCTTCTAGTTGTTCGTGGCACAAGTTCTAACCCACAATCTACATACTCTCTCAGATTTTGCCAAAAGGTGTAGTATATTGTTTTCGAGAACGGTTAAGCGATACCAACCGCGAAACACGACACTGACTACGTTACATGTAGAATTATAAGGTTTTTGAAAGCAGTTACTTCTTTTGTAGCAGCAGATATGCTGCTTCTTGTACGCAGTGAGTTGCGCAAGAATTGTTACCGGGAACGTAAGTCTAGCTTCACCAACCACATCACCAAGATGTTCATTGAACCGCTACTGAGGCGGCAATGGAGGAACTTTATATGGTAGAGTTAATTAAAAATAGTTCGTAGTTTGCATTTCGCTAATTGGATTAAGTCAGGCTATGTTGTCTAACAATATAAATATGTAAGTAGTTTGCTTTTTGCTTGCTTGTAAACTAGATATATGAAAATCAACATTTGAGATTCATCTTTAAGGCGTATAGTCCCTTGAACATCTGTCCGGAGTTAAATGCATATATACTAACTAAGGCGGTAGTACGAGTATGTGTGCATTTCATTCCGGCCAGCTCCGCCCGGATAGAGCACCGCTGACCTATGAATTTATTTTGTTTGCTTAATATTGATTGATTTAAATATGCTATACATGCACATTGTAAAGATCACCTAAATAACATTTTTTTTTTTGTGTAAATTTATTTCTAAAGATCAAAGCCGTTTGAAAAGATAAGAGAAAATAAGTGAAAAATATGATGTCGTAATTTTTTTTTTTGTTAAATGTATTAGTCATTCGAAAAAATCACGTGTTAATATTAATAATAAACATTTTTTATTTTTCTATTGACCTAGACGTTACCGAGGATTAGGATTATTAGGCTTGAGAAAGTCACTGTTTATGGCATTGCTCGGGCGCTAGGGCCTTAAGAGTCTGACTAGTGTTTAAGAATATCTACAACAAAAAAAAAAACTAGGCAAGTTTTTTTTTTTTTTTTTTTAGGTGGGAAAATCATCTTATGACAAATCTCGCTCTTGGGCGGAGCGGGAGATAGTGTCAGACTTTTACTGACTAAAAACCCACTCCTGTTCCCTCGTTGCCTTCGTCCCAGGGCCCGGGTTTCGCTTTCACACTACCCATGGCCCCAGTAGGCTTCGACCCTACTGGGCCCCTACGATTTGCTGACATCTCCCTGAGGCGCGCGTGGAACAAAACGCGCCGTAGACGACTTGGGCTTCCGTAGGCAATAGCGATAGGCAATAGGCAAGTGCGACTCTGACTCACGCACTGAGGGTTCTGTACCAACTTAAAAGGTAAATTGCGGTTTACGATTTATGACGTATTAAAAAAAACTACTTACTAGATCTCGTTTAAATCAATTTTCGGTGGAAGTTTATAAGGTAATGTACATCATATTTTTTTTATAGTTTTATCATTCTCTTATTTTAGAAGTTACGGGGGGGCCCCCCGCACACACATTTTACCACTTTGGACGTGTCTCTCGCGCAAAATATTCAGTACATAAAAAAATGATATTAGAAACCTCAATATCATTTTTGAAGACCTGCCATAGATACCCCACACGAATGGGTCTGATGAAAAAAAAATTTCAGTTTCAGTTCTAAGTATGGGGAACCCCCAAAATTTTTTGTATTTTTTTTCAATGTTTGTGAAAATCTTCATGCGGTTCACAGAATACATCTAGTAACCAAGTTTCAACATTATAGCTCTTATAGTTTCGGAAAAAAGTGACTGTGACATATGGACGTACAGACAGATACATGACGAATCTATAAGGGTTCCGTTTTTTGCCATTTGGCTACGGAACCCTAATAAGAGTCTAATTCTGTTTATTGTAGTAATTAGGAAATATATCTAAACATCTTTTCACAATAGCTTCCACAAAGCAATAACCTTTACACAGAACGACATTGCTAACTTCATACCAACTTATAATTATAATGTGTTGAATATAATTTAAATACTAAATAATAATTATTATTTAATTATAATTGATTAGACACTTTCACAAGTCACCTTATCTTCAACTTGACTGTATTTCTTCATCATTTTCTTTACTAGATTTATCAGCCATACTTCCAGACCTGAAATGAAAACAAAAAACCTTTATAAAACAAAATATATTATAAAACACACACGGGAAATTATTGTAAAGTTTATAGTTCTATTCAAAATTTTACAAGTACATATAAAGTGGTAAAATTGTTTCTTAGTATTAAGTAATACCAAGAGTACTATGCCGTTCATAAAATATCGTCATTAGGAAGCTACTTAATCATTTAGTACAATTTTTATGAGGTGGGAAATCATCAGATTTTTTCTCCCACTCTAGGCGAGAGAGTGAGTCAGACTTTTCTTGACTAAAACTCGTTCACCCTGGCATTGCACCACCATATGCCAATGATGCATGTGTAAAAAGACTTTCCATAAAATCCAACCATGGCAGGCCGGCAATTATTAAGTGCAAAGTTTTTTTTTATAGATGCTGGATATAATGTATGGCTCCTGTGAGAGTGCCATGGGAGGAAAACAGCGGAAAAAGGTATGTAAGGATAGCAAAATACTTACAAACATCTAAAATGGCAGCAATACCAAACAAAACCAAAGTATCGTCGTCCACAATCGGTAAGTCATTGATGTGAAAAGTTAGGTAGGTAAAATTTATTATTTCTCCGAAATAAAGACCCTCTTCGTAGGTCTCTATAAAACAGAGAATCACCGCTATGATGTAGACTATAAGGGTCAGAATGCAGTAACGGTAGTAAACTCGGTAGAGACTGGCACTTTTCTGAAATGAAAATCATTTGTTAAGAATGCAGAGGCACAGAGAATTTCAATCCCGAGCGATTTGTAACAAAATGGCCAATCGCAACAGAAAGAAAGAAAGAAAGAAAGAAGGAAAGAAAGAAAGAAAGTAAGAAAGAAAGAAAGAAAGAAAGAAAGAAAGAAAGAAAGAAAGAAAGAAAAAACGTTTATTCGTGACTCCCACAATCGTAAAGATACACAATAAAAAAAAGAAAGGTATAATCAGTGCGAGACCAAAAAGGCACCTAACTCAGCATATGCAGCGTTATTTAAAACGATAAAAATAACGCAGCGCTGGTACTATGTTAGGGCCCACTATGATGTCAACAGAGACTTGCCTAGTACCTACGCATATATAGTACACGTGTGCAAAAACAGTTGCATTCTCTGTTCTTATGGTCCGATGGGATGGCAATCCAATACGACCGGAGGGAGATTAAAAGCAAAACCACTCTACGTGCTTTCTGAAGCAGCAGGTTATCATATCACCAGTTTCCAAACTTCTGCTTCCAAACTACTACTAGACGCACTAGCCAGATCTAACTTGTCTTATTTATTTATTTATTTTTATTACTAGCCCGTATTGTCCCAGTGCTGGGAATGGACCTTCCTCCTTTCCTTCCAATAATCACGATTTTTCGCCTCTTTGCTATAGAAGACATTTAATTGATCATTATTTCTCATAATTCATTTTAAATTCTATTCGCAACAAATAAGTATCCGAGGAATTTTACGCGAAAACCCGAGTTTTTATGCGAAAAACTTTTAGTTGGAGCATTTGATCACCAAACCGAGGAAGTATTTTTACAGCTTACCTTGACCCCAGCTACGATGAATAGGACAATCATTCCAAATTCCACTAGTTGCACAGCTACAGCAACTACCCCAGACAACAACAGATCGGAAGCCTCTGTGACGTACATCGCTTGCCGTTGGTACCAGTAGTAGAGAAACGATTGATACGTCATTATTGCTAGCGTCCCGGTCCATAGTACTGACACAGCCTGTGAATAAAAAGAACATCGGTACTAAAATGACATCATTCGTAGGTCATCATCATTTTCCTGCTCTTGTCCCATGTTATTTGGAGTCGGCGCAACACGTTTTTTTCTTCCATTCTGCACTGTCACTCGTCATGCTATCACTAACTTCCTTTTCTTTCATATCACTCTTCACACAATCCATCACCATCCATCTTTTCTACACATCATTTGACATCATTCGTAGGTCGTGGGTTCAATTTCCACCAAAAACAAATATTTGTGTGGTGACCACGACCATCTATCCTGTGTTTGGGACTTGTAAATAAGTTTTAAAGGAAATTTTCTTCTGTTAAATGAGGTAAGTGTTATTATTATGATAGAAGGAAGTTAAATCAATGCAAATAATCATATGAAAATAACATTGTTTTGATTTAAATTTTCTTAGTAAACAAAATCAATTAATCTTTCTCGATAATAGCTTGTATTTTTGTTTATTACTACTGTTAATATTATAGATTTTCTCAAGTTTTGAAATTGTCTCTGAAAGTAAAATTTAAAAAACTCTGTTTACTTATCAGAATAGTAGTATCACAAATGTGCTATTAATTTAAATAAAATCCTGTCAATTTAAACAAGAATACTTTCTAATGTTTTTGGTAATCACATGTTTGTACAATAAGTCATTAATGAAAAAGAAATGGGTTCGAAAATCGTAGTTTTGAGCCAAACAGCGCGTCAGAGGTATGGAACGCTCTTAAAACACCAATAGGTTAGACTTTAATTCAAACTTATTTGTGATGTGCACTAGTCATCGCGCTGTACCCCATTCCTCGCCCCGTTGTCAAATTAATTTGGATGCCAGCACTAAGTTGGGATCGGATACATTATACGTTTGACTTCCACTTACCAGTCGCAAAGAAGCCCAAAATAATAACCAGCCCCGGACAGATAAACAAGATGGGGCGGAGGTTTCATCACTGGACTGTCTTGGTTTGATATTTTCACAGGTAGCCTTTGTAGACATGGATTTTGGAATCACGTACATTTTGGGAGGTATATCTTTTACAAACACGATGTAAAACAAAAAACTGTAACAAATAATAAATATAATATTATAAACTATTTCTTATTTTGTAATTTGTGAATTGATGAAAATGACTTTGAAAAATGTATTTAATAAGGTCATTTTACAAAGTCATTTTCATCGTTGGAATTTATAAAATGGTGTCAGCAAAGTACAATTTATTATGTTCGTTGTGTCATAATCAAAGCTCAAATATAAATGTAAAAAATATATGATAACAATAGATATGTCGAGCGATGGCAAAAACTTAAATTAATAATATAGGTATTGTTTTTTTTTAAACTAATATTAAAGCCAAGCCGATAATTGTGAAACTCTGCCAAAATTTAAGAATTTCATGAAAATAAAATTTAAAATATATATCACTCGTAAATATTTACAAGAGTTATAATATCGAAATAACTTACTCGTACTTGAAGTCAATCCGTGTCTTTCACAAAAACACAAAGTCACTTTTTATCACTACAACACAACTGCTCTTCTTCACAGTTATTATCAACACTGTTTAATTAATCTATCCAGCTCTCTTCATTTATATAATTGAGAACTACATAATTACGCCTCTGGATAAGCTTATTTACAAACAACGTGAAACCCAGTTATCTCATGTGAATTCAAATGTTAGGGTTTTTAGCGTTTCTGCGTACACTCAATTTAGGTTGTTTTTCTGTTATTTCCAATAAATTATTTTGTTGTTTTCATTTAATTTATCAGTTACGGAAGCGAGATGTAGTCATTGTCGGGACGTATTGGGATGATCCGGACAGAAATAGAAAATCGACATAAGTCGACACAGCAATATGTAATGAGCAAGAAAAAGTGGCAACGGACTTGTCATATATTATGAACATTATGGTCGGACTAAAGTATATCATCATCATCATTTCAGCCGAAAGACGTCCACTGTTGGTCATAGGCCTCCCTTAAGCGTCGCCATAACGACCGATCCTGTGCGTCTCGCATCCACCGCACTCCCGCGACTCTCACGAGGTCGTCGGTCCACCTTGTGGGAGGCCTTCCAACGCTGCGTTTTCCGGTGCGCGGTCGCCACTCTAGAACCTTTCGGCCCCATCGATCATCTACGAGCAATGTGCCCTGCCCACTGCCTCTTTACCTTAGCGATTCTTCGTGGTATGTCGGCGACCTTGGTTGTCCAGCGGATATCTTCATACTTTATGCGATCACGCAAGGAAACTCCGAGCATAGCCCTTTCCATTGCCCTTAGGGTGACTGTAAGCCTTTAGTGCTCTAGGTCATCACTGGCAACACGCACTGGTCATAGACTTTCGTCTTGACACACTGTGGTATGTTGGACGAGAAGATACTGCGCAGCTTCCCGAACGCTGCCCAGCCGAGTCGGATTCGACGATTGACCTTTTTCTCATAGTTAGACCTACCCAACTGGATTGTCTATACCAGGTAAACGTAATTGTCTATAACTTCGAGGTCAGAGTCTCCGATCTTGATCTGAGTGGGTGCTATATGGCTATTTATCACAACTTTGGTTATGTCCATGTTCATTTTAAGACCCACTCTTTCGGAAGCTCTTCTAAGGTCATTGAGTATTGTACTGAGCTAAAGTATATGGGAGAGGATGTTATTCAGCTGCAAAACGGTAGAAGGTAGACCTTTCATGACATCTAGTTATCTAAGTTCGATCTGTTAGACCAAGGGACTCATGGCTTAGACGGCAGACTGCAAGCCTACCCTTGTATAGTATTCCTAACCACCTGTCGTATTTTGTTGAGACACGTACTGTGACAACGAAGTAGGTCGCACTTATTATTAACTTGCTAACTGGCCTTTAAGGTTTAAGTTATAAAAAGTTTAGTTATGATTGATGTCAATCAATAGAAAAAGAGACGTCAATAGAATAATGTCGGGACGATATATTATTATATATATTGAAAATATGTATAATGAAAGTGCTTAGAACAATACAATAACACTAAATAATATACAAGAAGCCTTTCATTGCGTCTCCAGCCCCTGCAGTACCACTGTGCTCTATAAGAGCATAGTGTTACTTGTTTCTACAATATACCTGCCTGCCAGCCCTTGAGTTCTAGTTAAGGTTCCGTACCTCAAAAAGAAAAAACGGAACCCTCATAGGATCACTTTGTTGTCAGTCGGTCTGTCTGTCAAGACCCTTTATCTCGGGAACGCGTGGAGGTATCGAGTTCAAATTAAAACCATATACTCAAGTCTGCAGGTCCTTGCAGCTGTGAAAAACTCAAACTTCTAAGTTTACGAAAAAAAAGATACGGCTGTTTATATCGCAAAAAAATATATTTCGACTATCAAAGGAATCAAAATTCATAAGGTACTTCCCGTTGACACAGAAACCTGAAATTTGGTTTACAGCAAGGTCTTATAGCACAGATATGGGAATAAATCTGAAAACTCAAAATTTGTAGTTACGTCAAAAAAAATAATATTTTTTTCTGTTCGGAAAAATCTTCGAGACTCGATTCAGGATTTGAACTATTTACATAAGTTAGTTTGTACGGAACCCTCAGTGTGCGAGTGTGACTCGCACGTGCCCAGTTTTTTTTTTTTATAATTATAATAACAAACAATCTGCAGGGCAGTTTTTGGTGAACTATTGGGCATTAGCGACCCCACGGACCCGATAATTCTTGTTCTTCATCTCCAGCTTGCCTTTATTGGTCGGCTGTAGTGAACACTGACGAGGAACAGAGCTCTCACCTCTCTCTTACCTTTATTGGCTGGCTTGAGTGGAGGTTTGCAAGACCAAATGTGCTAGGAAGAAGGATGTACAAACCAGTAAGGTGCTGATAGGGATCTTGACCGTACTTCCAGGATTATCCATCAGGATAATCGGCTATCAAGCCGTGGTATACCTCTCCACTTCTCAAGCACCTCAGGTTATGTTGCCCCTTTTTTGCTACGTCACTTAGTGCTAGCGGCCTTTTTGGGGGCCCATTTATTGAGTGTGCAAGTCAACCCCTGCCTTTTTATCGATGGATATTAATAACATTGTTCAGGCAGAGGCCATAGTCTTAACATAGGTTCCAGTAACCAGTCCACTTAAGTTCACTTTCAAAAACTATAGCCTTATTGTCTTTGTTTTTCATATATCGCAATAGTTTTTCACTAACCGAGGATTGTCCTTGGGTGCACTAGCTTAGCGCGTACAGGGATAATCGTTGGTTGGTATAACATTAAGTAAATGGCCTCTGCGAGTTGGTTTCAGCTCCTCGGGCGCCTTCCAAAGGTCTGGCACCTCAAGGTTCCGAGATATACTGCTACATAAAATACTAATAATAATCTTTATTTGTTCAAAACTTTAGAACAACACACACAAAATTAGGTTCATCAGTTGACTTACATACTAAAAAAAACAATATGTCTCTGGCACCACACTAGGATACCCTGTGTTGTGAGGTCTAGTCCCTTCCGTAAATTTACAAATAATTACATAAATGTAGTTTTTGTGTATATTTTTGCTATTATTATTTTCTACGATAAAAATCAAACCTCTCTGAGACAAGTTGCTAAAAATTTTAAATCGCTGTATTAAATTTTATACGTTAGTCGTGCAAAAATTTTTATTTCAAAGAACGTGCGCTAATATTTTGAAGCTCGCTCACTCTTGTATTCTTAGTTTATTTATTTATTTATTATAATCGCCAACATCTACAGGCACTGCGATATTTGCAAGTAGGTACACTTTATTACACTATTCAAGTGCACTTAGTGACAATCGCTACATTAACACATTTGATTTTAAAACACATAAGATTAATTAATTAATGTCATTGTATAAAATGTCAAAGGAAAAAAATAGTAATTAGGATGATGTCAAATACTGATCATATAATAAAACGTTGGATGTATACTATCCATACTATCCATACTAATATTATAAATGTGAAAGTAACTCTGCCTGTCTGTCTGTCTGCTACGCTTTCACGCTTATATCGCTGAACCAATTTTGATGAAGTTTGGTACAAAGATAGAATAGAGCTTGAAAAAGGACATAGGCTATAAATTATCACGCTATTTGCTATGGGGGAGGGGGGGTGGTTTGGAATAATCCAAAATGTACTCGAAACGTCATCTAAAGTCTCAAAGAAAGTTCTAGAAATAATGATGACTATGACAGTTGAACTTCATTTTTAATTTATTGAACGACATTTGCCGCGACTTCGATCCCCAGCTATAGTTAAAAAAATTGTCATTATTTTATTTTTTTGTAATAAATTAACTTTTACCATTTTTTCGAAATAAAATTGACATTTATAATAAAAACTAATCAAAACATATAATAAAATCAGTGGCGAGTAAAATCACGTACATTTACACGTGTTACATTATTCCATTTAGCTGCAAATTTAACTTCTGAAACGAAAATCATCACGCTATCATCAATAAGGAGCCAACCAGTCAATTATGACTTTTATATAAGAACGTGTATTTTATAATATAAAAATCGGAGACTGTAGCGCAGAGGTTTCGTATCTAGACTTTCATGTAATATAAAGGTTGTTCGAATCCCTGGGCTCTCTTAGGAGAAATTTAATTTTTTCACCGTAAATAATATTTTTTGATATATTTTTGCATTATTACTTTTTTTTAATAAAAACACATATAATATAATATCTGTAGAAGTTTTTAGTTGTGTGCGTCCGTGCGTATCACGCAAAATGTTAGAAATCGATGTAGATAACTTTTATACAGTAACTTGATATATTACTTATGCTTTGTTTCATCGCAATCGGTTGACTATATCGAAAGATATTAGTTTAAAGTTTTCAAGAAGTAAAATATGACACCATAATAATATACGCAATTCAGGTACTTGCAACGCCATCTAAAGTTTCAAAGTAGAAAAATGATGACAATGGCAGTTGAACTTCATTTTTAATTTAATAGATGTCATTGTGTATTTTAATGTGTGGAAGAATGATCAGGTTGAAACAAGCTAATTGACCGTGATTATTCAAGGGATACGAACCAAAGGCGATAAAAGTAATGAATACGTACAATCAAATACCTGTATTATTTTACCAGTATTTGATTAATGACTTTAAAATAACACGGATTCATGGCGGAATGGCGACAGCGACTATTGCAACCCAGTGCTGGGCACGCCGTAATTATGGCGGTAAGTCCCCTCTTTGAGGAGTGGCTGGAAAGGCAACACGGCGTCATTACCTTCCGCATGACGCAGGTCCTCACCGGACACGGTAAGTTCGGGAAGTTCCTGCACTGGATTCGTGCGGAAGCGACGCCCGGGTGTCGCCACTGTGTGGACCGCCCGGAGGACACGGTGGAGCATACGGTGGAGGTGCGCCCCGCTTGGGCAGAGCAACGCCGTGTCCTCGTGGGGGTAATCGGCGGCGGCGATCTCTCGCGCCGGGCCTTGGTACAGGCCATGGTCCGAAGCGAGGAGGAGTGGCAGGCGGTCGCCTCCTTCTGCGAAGCAGTAATGCTTGCAAAGGAGGCGGCCGATCGCGTGAGGCAGCGGCCCTCACGCCCCAACCGCCGCCGGGATTCCGATCCCGATTTCCGGCCACCGTAGGCGCGGGCTTGCGGACGGCGAGCAATGGGTGGCTTGCCGTCCGACCATCCGGTAACCGTCCGGACCAAGCCCAAGTCAACGGCGCGTGCTGGTCCACGCGCGCCTCAAGGAGATGTCAGCAACTGTAGGGGCCCAGCAGTGTCGAAGCCTACTGGGGCCAAGGGTCTGATTCTGAAAGGAAGACTCGGCCCTGGTACGAAAGGCAACGAAGGAACAGGAGTGAGTTTTTAGTCAATAAAAGTCTGACACTATCTCCCGCCCCGCCCAAGAGCGGGGGATGTCATAAGCTGATTTTTCCAACGAAAAAAAAAAAAAAAAAAGTAACACGGCCAAATATTCGGAAGGGGTTATATTTTATGGTACCTTGCGTTGGAAGGCCCCCAGGTGGACCGATGACCTGGTGACGGTCGCGGGAATCCGATGGATGAACCGGTCATTATGGTGACACTTGGGGAGGCCTTTGTCCAACAGTGGACGTCTTTCGGCTGAAATGATAATGATGATGAAGTTACCTTTTTTTTTCTTTTTTTGGGGTGGAAATCATCCAACGACTTTTTCCGCTCTGGTTGGGGCGAGAGGGCGTATCAATCTTTTACTGACTAAAACCACACCTGTGTCTCAGTTGCCTTTTGCAACATCTCTTTGAGCAGCGCGTGGATCAATACGCGCTGTTGACGACTGGGCTCGGTCCGGTCAACTACCGGACGGCCGGACGGCTAGCTACCCATTGCTCGACGTCGGTAAGTCCGCATCTTCCGTGGCTGGTAGTCGGGCTTGGAATCTCGGCTCAGCGTGAGGACGTTCGTTCCCTCACGCGTGCGGCCTCCGCCTTCGCTAACATTACGGCTTTGCAGAAGGAGGCGACCGCCTGCTATTCCTCCTCGCTCTGGACCATAGCCCGAATCAGGGCCCAGCGCGAGAGGTCGCTGACGCCAATTGCCTCCACGACAACACGGCGGTGCTCCGCCCTTGCAGGGCACACTTCCACTGTATGCTCCACTGTGTCCTCCGGGATGATGGCACCTTGCGGCCTAATAATGGTGTGTTTTATTATTTGCAGTCTGCTGCTGCGTGCTACTGCTTCATATAAAACGGGGTCGAGTGTGTTTTTCTGGTCACAGTTCGACAACGTATGATGTATCTCAGATTCCTTGCAGACTTACGTCGACTTCTGGACGTTACCTCCTTGCAGTGAGTAGTGACCAACACTGGAACAACCCTCTGAGGGAGGCCAGTCTCACCAGTCAACACTAATAGGCTGCTACATTTTGTTGGAATAATTCGCCGTTGACGATTCTCCAGTAGTTGTTGTAGGTTGTAAATAAGGTAACACCAAAACCACTTAGTAACACGTTAAAATGTTTATTGGTAAATAGAATAAAGTTATGTATAGAGCCGCACTTATTTATTGCAAACACATTACCGCGTGACGGAGGTGTAGTTACGACTGAATTAAATCATTAAGTTTAATAAGCAAAACGTATTTTGCTGTATGAGCATTATTGGCTCGTACACATTTGTTTACCGTATATTCATTGTTTTATGGATACACAAGCTCAGGACTGTTGTGGGTGTTTCGATCGGTTTCTGTTTCGGATTCGGTTGGACCCTGATATTACCATTTTGTGAATCGCCCGGAGAACCCGGTGTAGCATGCAGTGGAGGTCTACCCACTTGGGTGAACCGCCGTGTCGTCATAGAAGCAATCGGCGTCAGTAATTTCCTCGATTTGGCCATCAATATGCGAGTTCGATTGGACGGGGAGTCACGTGCTCAAGATTTCACCGAAATTCATTCAAAACTTGGAGACTCTTCATTGGGTAGTTCCCAAGGAAAAAGCATTTGTCTGATATACGGGGACGTCAGTTAAATACACACCAAAAAATCCTAGGTAAATGAACAAGTAATTCTATCGCCCAAAATGATCAAGCTGCAACAATGAATGCAAGCATGCTCTCAGATCGCAAATTCTTCATAAGTACTGTTATGGAGGAAGATAGTTGATGATGATGGTAGTTTTTGGATTCACTTAAGGCTTTGCACTATTATTGAACGTTATCCAGCTGAAGGTTCGGTTTCCCGATTATGCTCCTTTGTTTATCTCTACCAAAGCTGTCTAATTGCTTAAACTCTTCAGCGAGACATTATTGAGGCGAAAATCTTAAAATCTAGAATAAGATTTTTCGAAAAAAATATTGATAAACGGGTAAATAGAATATTTGACATAGCGAAAACGCACTCAAAGGCCAAACGGGCACATAAATCTTTTGAAGATGCTAGCAAAGGAAGCAAGAGGCATCTCAAGACAGGAATTTTGATTATCTGATAGTCCTGATAAAATTATCTATACCTCACATAGGTCGTAGAGCCAAAATCAACAAAGAGAGATTTGTTACTTAAGCGAAAGAAACGACAGAACTATGTATGCATGAAGTTATATAAAAAGCGTCCCATGACTCATTTCATCTCAAGGCTCGGAAGTAGTTGAACATACTCTGATGCCATAAGTCAGTTATCTTAGGAGGAAACAGAGACCGAGGAATAGACATTTTCTGCAATAACGTCAATTTTTTTATTTTATTGATAGGCTCGTTTTTTGATCACTATCAAGGAACTTTCATAGAATGTATGTATGTATGTTGTTGAAACTCCAACGGTCCGGACTAAGCGATTCGCTTCGTCGTTTATACCGCATACATTGAGGGACTGGAACAATTTGCCTGCTACGGTCTTCCCGTCCAACTATAATTTAGGTGCTTTCAAGGCTAGAGTGAATAGGCTCTTAATACACTAGTGCGCCTCGCCATCAATTATTGCATCACTGCTTACCATCAGGTGGGATCGCAGTCAAGCTCTGGTTTATATCAAATAAAAAAATAAAATTAAAAAAATGAATAATATGATACTATCCATTCTAGTTTTAAAAATTTCACTATTGGCCAGCTAATTGATCAAATACATGTAGGCATGTGGTAATGCCGAGGTGTTCCTGGAACCGAAGTGGTAATGAAGGACCTGTAATACTGTAGAGTAAATAAAAAATGGTTCGTAGTTTGTATTTCTTTAATTTGACTAAACTATGTCTGTTAACAATAAATAGTTTCAGCTGTTTATAAATTAGATATATGAAAATAAACATTTGAGGTTTATGTTTGTGTGTACTAGTGTTTTTTTTTTCGGTGGGAAAATCATCTTATGACATTCTCCGCTCTTGGGTGGGGCGGGAGATAGTGTCAGACTTTTACTGACTAAAAACCCACTCCTGTTCCTTCGTTGCCTTTTGTACCAGGGCCGAGTCTTCCTTTCCGAGTCAGACCCTTGGCCCCAGTAGGCTTCGACCCTGCTAGGCCCCTACAGTAGCTGACATCTCTTTGAGGCACGCGTGGAACAGCACGCGTCGTCGACGACTTAGGCTCGGTCCGGACGGTTACCGGACGGTCGGACGGCGAGCCATCCATAGCTCGCCGTTCGCAAGCCCGCGCCTTCTATGGCCGGAAATCGGGGTCGAATCCCGGCGGCGGTTGGGGCGTGAGGACCGTTGCCTCACGCGATCGGCCGCCTCCTTTGCTAGCATTACTGCTTCGCAGAAGGAGGCGACCGCCTGCCACTCCTCCTCACTCCGGACCATGGCCTGTACCAAGGCCCGGCGCGAGAGATCGCCGCCGCCGATCGCCCCCACGAGGACACGGCGTTGCTCTGCCCAAGAGGGGCACACCTCCACCGTGTGCTCCACCGTGTCCTCCGGGCGGTCCACACAATGGTGACACCCGGGCGTTTCTTCCGCACGAATCCGGTGCAGGAACCTCCCGAACTTACCATGTCCGGTGAGGACCTGCGTCATGCGGAAAGTAAGGACGCCGTGTTGCCTTTCCAGCCACTCCTCAAAGAGGGGACTTACCGCCAAAATTATGGCGTGCCCATCATCTGACTAGTGTGTGATGTTCATCTTACTAGTTTTTAAGAGTAACTACAATAAATAATAAGAGTCTATTAATTTCAGTTTACTTTTGTAAGTAGAAAAAATAAACAGCTTTATTTTAACTTCTTAGCAACTCATAATAAATAATATTTAAATACTAAATAATATTATAATTGATTAGACTCTTTCACAAGTCATCTTATTTTCAACTTGACTGTATTGGTTCATCATTTTCTTTACTAGATTTATCAGCAATACTTCCAGACCTGAAATGAAAAAGAAAAACCTTTTATAAAGCCTGTATGTACAATACATACGGGAAATTGCTGTAAAGTCTAAGGTTCCTTTTAAAATTATAAAAAAAATATATATTATAAAGTTGTGAAATTGTTTGTTTGTATGAAGTAATCTTTGACAGTACTAAACTGTCGTACGCCGATTATAAAAGCATAACCAATGGAAAGGTACCTACTTAATTATTTTGTGTCACATTTTTTTTGGTGAGAAATCATCATTTCTAACTCTTGGTGGAGTGAGAAGGTGTGCCAGACTCTTAGTGACGATAACCCGTGGAGCATGGAGTGTTCTGAATTTACGTCATATCCCATGGGCTGACAAACTAACACAAAATGTAACACGGGTGGGCCGAATCGTGGGATGTCTACCGATATAGCATGGGCCTTCTTTTAAGTGGAGTTTCGTCCAACGGTGGTGCAATACTACCATGTGCAAATTGTGCATTTGTCGAAGGATTGTTGCCTCTAAATTTAAACGGGATAGCTAGAATACTCACAAATATTTAAAATGGCAGCAATACCAAATACAAGACCATTTTCATTTTCAACCAGTAACTCCTCGATATGATAAGTTAGGTAGATTTCTCCGAAAAAGTGTCCATCTTCGTAGCTCAGTGTAAAACAGAGAATCACCGCTATGATGTAGACTATAAGGGTCAGAATGCAGTAACGGTAGTAAACTCGGTAGAGTCTGGCGCTTTTCTGAAAAAAAAAAACAGTTGTTAAGAATGCAGAGGCACGGGTAATAAATAAATCCTGACCGATTTTCATCATGGTGGCCAATCACAACAGAGATTAGCCAAGTACCTACACATATAGTGCACAAGTGTATGCGAAAATGCAGTAGCACTTTCTATTCCTTTACTCTTATAGACCGATGGGACGCCAATCCGAAACGACCCGAGAGAGATTTAAAACAGCCTCCCTAGCCAAGTTACAACCGTTTCGTTACGATTCGGTTTTCTTTGAACGCCTTAAGTCGCCTCCTGACGAAACGAAACGGTTGTAACTTGGCTAGGGGGGCAGGAGCCATTGCTTAAGAGGATCCTTTCCCATTCGCCTATAGTCAACGTCAAGCATGGTTTAAAATCTTGTTGCTTCATCTAACG
Source organism: Mythimna pallens (assembly GCA_961205895.1). NCBI lineage: Eukaryota > Metazoa > Arthropoda > Insecta > Lepidoptera > Noctuidae > Mythimna > Mythimna pallens. The sequence goes on from OY540837.1 coordinate 20,194,116, forward strand.
CAATCCAACGTGATGTTTGATGAGACATGAAGAGGTAATGCGAAAAAAGAAATAAACGTCTGGAAACTCGGTTGGCATTCGGTAATTCCGTGATTTACTCGAATATTTCACAAAATTTGTTCCAGGAAATACGTGTTTTTTTTAAACCCTTTATAGTTTTTCTGAAAAATTATCGTCATTCAGAATCTCGATTAAATGTGCAAGACTTCTATGGATGTACTTATTTAATATTTTTAATATATGATTACATTATGGAGGGCTAAATTCACGTAAAATAGCAGATTTCAGAGATCTTTACCAGATTAGTTTTACACAAATTTATGTTTTGATTTATAGAGGAGCCTCGATAATATCCACAAGATAGCTGAGTATCCAAAATATCTAGAGAAAGATGTGTAATAACATCATAATCATGTAAGAGCGGTTGTATAGTAATGTACCTCGAGTTAGCCGTTCTTAACGTGCTTTTCGATGCACAATGTTTTCACATCACCAATTTCCAAACTTCTGCTACCAAACTACTGCTAAACAGGTCGAGATCAATCTTAATTTGTTTATTTTTTTTCCCACTGCTCATTATAAGCTATTCCTTCCAACGATCATGATTTTCGCCTCTTCTTTATAGTTCCTAAGCAAAGCATCCAGTTTTTCCTAACTTTTCTGCGTTAAGCTTCGATAAACTTGAATTATGAGAATTATGTATAATGCTAATAAAATCAGTTGTTAATTCAATAATTTTGACAAACTTTGCACTACAATCAACATGTCTGTGAATTGGCCATTTAGGTGACATAATTTGTACATAGGTTTACTGATGCATATATACTGTTAACTCACATTATTCCCGGCAGGAAGTTATTAGTTTGACCTATTTGCAACAATTAAGCATCTGAGGAGGCATATGTATCTAACCATGTGACCGAGGAAATCCAAATAAAAAAAAATATGATTAGTAACAAAATCTGGATATATAAAAAAAAAAACAATTAGTTTGATTCCTGGCAACTCAGTTTCATCACCTGACTGTAATAATAATATTATAACAATAAATACTGTATTTCAGAACATAGGGTCCAATTTGTTAGTAACAATATTCATATAGACTAGTGTTAATAATACCTGCTTAAAACTACCCACAATAAAACATAAAAAAAGTAAACTTCAATAATCACCACTGCACCATTCCTTCACAAATGGCGCAGCAATGATTGATATAAGCACAGTCCAGCCGACTACCGATCATGCTAAGGATGCTGTTGGCGCTGCCACGTAATCTATGCACCAGGGATGCGCATCTTTTACGCATCGTAGCGTAAAAGTAGTCCACGCGATGTTCTGCAAACATCCCTGGTGCACTACAGAATCGCCGTGGCCTCATCAGCACCCTGAACGCATTATTAAATTGGACTCAGGGCACTGTAAGACTTTGGAGAATAGTTGGCCCACAGCCTGTACGTATATAATATATATATATATAATCAGCCTTTCAGTGTTCCTACTGCTGGAACTCAGGCCTCCTCTCTAGGAGAGGGAATGGGCCGTAATCCACCACGCGGGCTCAGTGCGGGTTGGTGAATGTCACATGTCTGCGAATTTTTTGATTTTAGGATATACCGGTTTCCTCACTATGTTTTATTTATTTTATTTTTTTATCGTGAGGAAACTCACGATTACTTCACCGTTTTGAGAGCAGTGGTGGTAAAAAAAAATACACATTGTAATGCGCCTACCTGGGAGTAAGTCGGAGCCGATACCACTCGGCCACCACTGCTCTCACGCACTGTTCTCTGCCCGTATAAAACCAAGGAATTTTTTTCATAGCTTACCATGATCCCAGCTACGATGAATAGCACAATCATTGCTAATTCCACAAGTTGTGAAGCTACAGCAACTACTCCAAACAACAACACGTTGGGAGCCTCTGTGATGTACGTTGCTTGCCGTTGGTACCAGTAATAGTCAAAGGATATATACGCTGCTCTCACTATCAACCAGGTCCATCGTACTGACACAGCCTGTGAATAAAATCAACAAAGATATTTTAATACACGGCTGGCGTAGTGGTTCCGCACGGAACAATTATTATGACCGAAAGCTATTTTAATACACGGTTGGCGTAGTGGTTCCACACGGAACAATTATTTGTATGATCTAAAGATATTTTAATACACGTTTGGCGTAGTGGTTCCACATGGAACAATTATTTGTATGATCTAAAGATATTTGCTCCGGTTCTAGGTGGCTTTGTATGTGAACACACTGAACCAACGATACAGGAATAATTCGTAGTATAGGGCAATGTTTTAGTAAAACAAACAGTGGAAAGAGTGTGAGTAGAGAAACGTGGGAGTAGTGGGACTGAGTGGATTAGAGCCAAATATGTTTTCTCTTCAATCAATTGAACTATTAATCTCTTAGGCTTTAGTGTGCCGAAAACGGAACACCTCGTACCAGCTATCTTAAACTTTATTAAGATGGCGTCAGCCCAGAACTTGGACTGTAACTTAGTTGATCACATATTAGGTAGCAGTTACATCAATTACAAAAAATAAAATAAAAATTTGTAAACTGTTTTGGTAAATAAAAATTTGTAGTCTCTCGTCGTTTGTGACTTATCAGAACATAAAATTAAGGTTAAACCTACACGCCCAAGTAAGTATAGCAATGTCTTATTGAACTTTGTCCAATTATTCTCTCGAAATCCACCTAATTCTGATTATTCATGACTCTAACTTTAAGGCTTAATGTAGCACTTATACTTTACAAGCCCATAGACAACATATTATATTAATTCAAACCTAATGGCGGCTATGATGTGCACTACTCACTGCGCAGTACCCCATTCCTCACCCAAATTCCTTATCCTTGTCAAATTAACTAACACTACTGCGCAGAGACACACCTCGAGTTTCAAGCCAGCATTAAGTTTAGATCGGACACATTATACGTTTGACTTCCACTTACCAGTCGCAGACAAGCCCAAAATAATAACCAGCCCCGGACAGATGAACAAGATGAGGCGGAAGGTTCATCACTGGACTGTCCTGGTTTGATATTTTCACTGGTAGCCTTCTTTGACGGCATGAATTTTGAAATCATGTACATTTTGGAATGTCTATCTTTTACAAACACGAGTTAGAACGAAAAACTAAAACAAATAATAAATTATTAGTTATTTGCTAGAGAATACTTTTCTCTGATGAATAATTTGTAAATGCAATGAATGGAAATTACTTTGAAAAGTGACCTTAAAATTCAATGTTATAAAAAATAGCCAGTAAAGCATATGAAACTTACAGAAGAATTACCAATTACTGTTTCATAACTCTATGACATAATTAAAGCTCAAGTAACAATTAAATAAAACACATCTAATAACAATGGATATTCTAAAGAACGATGAGAAAAATTTAAACTATATAACAGAACTTTTTGTTTCTAAACTAATATTAGGTACACTAGCTTATGAAAAGCTTGATAATCGTGAAATTCAGTCAAAAGGTGTTTTTTGTGAAAATTTAAATATCTACGAAAGTTATAATATTATCGAAATAAGTTAACTGCCAATCCGTTTCTTACACAAAAACACAAGTCACTTTTGATCTGGTACTATACCACTGCTCTCTTCACAGTTATTATCAACACTGTTTATCTAATCCAGCGCTCTTCATCTATATAATTGTAAACTACATAATTATAGCAAATTGTTTCAATGTGTTTTTTTATATAAGTGTAGGATAAATTAAAAGACTAGTTCATTATACAGTGGGTTTTAATGTTTCCAATATTAATAACAAGTTTTAAAGAACAAATAACATTTCATAAGCGATACGTTACACATTTATTAATAATTATAGTTAATATTCTAATAGTTTTACTCACAATTATTAACATAGAAGCAACATATTATCAAACATCAAATACCCTCAATTTATTATTTAACTTACGTGCAAATCACAGGATGTTAACTCCACAAACGTCGGACAGAAACTGAGCGCGCAATAATGGCGACATGCCCTTTTGTAGGTATAGGGAGGGGATGTTGCCATCATTGCGATCTCGGCCGTTACAAACATTTTCTTTAAATTCAAATTATTTTAGTATTGTTTTGCAGCTACTATGTATTATTTAATGGTAACTAATACCCATATTATTAATCGATAACCAATGACTTAATATAACATAAAAGAGGTATAGAATAATACATGCTTACATAAGCTTATTTATAAGCAACTTGAAATTCAGTTTTCTCATTTGATTTAAATGTTAGGGTTATTAGCGCTTCTGCGTACACCCCATTGAGGTTATTTTTTTGTTATTTCCAACATTTGTTTTGTTATTTCCGATGTAGTGTAAATTGGCGGTTCTTTGGTCTTAGACAATTTAAGAAATAGAGTGCTTCCTAATTTGTCTATGATTTAGGATAGTGGAATCACGACACTACGATTTAGAATAACTTCTTTTTCAATATATTTGGATACTAAACTTGAAAAGTGATCAAATTGATTGGAATCAAGTTTCAAAAATTTTCTAAAGTCGTTATTTTCCAAAACATACACTATGTTAATACTGGACAGCTTTCGTTTTCCCATCACTTTTTCTTTTTCCTTATATTGTTGCCATCGTTACGGTTAGTGCAAGCCCAACTTTTCTTTTTTTTTATAAATACCATTACGATCCTTTTTCAGCAATCCTTCTTCTTTTCTTCTTCGTTGTTTGTAAGATTTAGAAGTCAATTTAGTAAGTGGTAGTGGTCAACTTTGGTTCCTCTAAAAATTTTATAGTGTATTAAGCCTTTTCTAGCTTGCCATTGAATTAATCAGCGTAAATGTCAGTTATTGTGAACGCGAGTTCGAAGCCAGATAAAAAGCAGCTTATATCTGTGACATCGGTCGTCACTTATAATTGTAAGGTGGTGGGTGGGACGTTACAATATCCATCCTTGGGATTCAGCTAACTCTATACCCATCAAAATGAGTTCCGAATCGGCCTTTGTAAGATGGTTTAAGTACTTAGATGAGCCTAATTGCTTGTGATTTTAATAGTGGAAGTTCTAGAAGTGCATTATAGCAAGTCAGAAACCATAGGAACGGTGGACCAGTTTTTCGCAATTTAAATTACTTTCAGCTGTACAGTTCATCATCTTCTTGCAGTTGTCCTGTTTTATTTGGGATTGGCACAACACGTTGTTATCTTCCATTCTGTTCTGTTACGCGTTACGCTATCACTAACTCCCTTTTCTTTCATATCACTCCTCATACAATCCATCCATCTTTTCTTTGGATTCAATCTCGCTTTCCATACATGGTTATTAGTAGTGACATTGACAGTGCTTGTAAAAAGCAACTGCAATGTATTTACTCGGCAAAAAACTAAAAACATTTTATTGCTTGACTTGCGAACAACTTAACGTAAAAATTGATGGAATAGATTGCAATATCTAGCCTAAATTTTCCGATGACCTTAGATATCAAGTATTTGTGACACGAAAGAGAGACAAAATGTGTAAGTTCCGATGAAAATTTATTGGAAACTATATTTTCTTCATCAATCAGATATATGATCATACCTATGCAAGCCAAGAATAAATCTTATGTAAATATTTTTAAATCACAAAATTTATCTAGTTGTGACTCAGTGAGATCGATATAACTGACATCAGCATAGTCAAGGATGGGGAGTAAAGATCAGGACCTGTACCATGACGTTTAAAGTAAGGTTGTTTCATTTGATTGTGTAGGAGATGGCACTAGACAACCTGCATAGCTCTGTCTCTTACCCACACTGAAATAAGAATGAAACAATCTTACTTTGAACGTCATGGTAACCCCATATGGCTGTGCAAGTGGTAATATTATTTTAGTGGCCATTGGCATAAAGTGATACAACCGTCTTAAGGACTTCGCAGAAGCATATTGCGAGTTACCGTGTAATTCTTCTTGTGATTGGAAACCCATAGAAAAATATTTGTCTTTTCAAGTCTTTAATTTAAGGTTTTTTATTAAGCAAGAAAGTTAAAAAAAAAAAAATTGCTGTCATCTCCTTAAGGCGCACGTAGAACATTACGCGCCGTCGACGGCTTGGGCTCGGTTCGAACGGTCGGACGGCGAGCTACCCATTGCTCGCCGTCCGCAAGCCCGCGCTTGTGGTGGCCAGAAATCGGGATCGGAATCCTCTCGCGCGTGCGGCCGCCTCCTTTGCTAGCATTATTGCTTAGCAGAAGGGGGCAGCCTGCCACTCCACCTCGCTCCGGACCATGGTCGGTACCAAGAACCGGCGCGAGAGATCGCTGCCGCCGAGCGCCCTCACGAGTACACGGTGGTATTGAAAAGAAGCTGAGGAAGCTGCGATCAGATTAGGTTGATACCTGCTCTACGTTGTACTGTAGGTTGTGTTGGTAGTTGGCAACAACCAAGTCTTGTTTAGTCGCATACGATTCCGTATGAGGAGATTCTCTATAAATGTACAAATAATCAGCATTACAGTGTAAGGAGGGTTCATATTGCGGAGAACAAAGAAATAAGACGCTAACCTGAAGAAGACCAAGAAGAGTAGAATTACTTTATGGAAATACGTTGGCAGAGATCGTACAGGTACGTACAACTACCAACCAGTCAATTGCCGTTGGAGATATGTTAAGAGAGCGAAGTATGTTGAGGAGGATATCGATATCAACGATATTGAAAGCGTCCATCCATACCTAGTCATATTTTATGTCATCAGAAACGTTTACTAAAGATGGTGCAATCAGAACTATATTCGGATTGGAATGGATGCAGCAGACTATTCTTGCAAATAAAAGTACTAATCTGATTGTGGACAGGGCGTTCTATGAATTTAGAAACGAAAGGCAAAATAGATATTGGTCATTATTCTGTAAAGAAAATAGGTAACGATTTTTTTAACTCCGATAGATTTGAGAAACTTCCAGGTTTTAGTTCAATCATCTTTTTCAACGGAAGCATTAACATAGTACGCGTACTGCGTGCCTACACTATTGCTGCGATTGCGGCCTTTATGTCAAAACTCTCGGTTAAGAAAAAGAATAGATTGATATTGCATCTGTGTTAAACACACTTATCTACATACAGTTATAGATATATGCCCTGCAAAGTTGGTGCGCCCTGTGTTGAGATTGGCCTCCACGACAGTACTATTGTAGTAATAAAGCTACAGGAAAAGAGATGTCTCAAAAAATCCAGAGTCGACAGCATTAATTAGCGGGTTGTGTGGGCCAGGTCAACTGTTAGGCAATAAATTATCATGTTATGGGGGGTGAGCAATATTCTAAAATGTCCGACGCATTGAACGACATTTACCATGAGTTCGATCCCCAGCTACAGTTAAAAATTTTGCCATTATTTTACCTTCATTTTTGTAATAAAATGACTTTTAACATTTTAGGGTTCCGTACCTCAAAAGGAAAAAAAACTGAACCCACAGAGGATCACATTGTTGTCCGTCTGTCTGTCTGTCAAGACCCTTTATCTTGGGAACGCATGGAGATATCGAGTTGAAATTAAAACCATATACTTAAGTCGGCTTCTTGAAGCTATGAAAAGATCAGACTTCTGAGTTAACCAAAAAAAGATACGGCTGTTTATGTCCCAAAAAACGTACGACACTCTCAAGGGAAACAAAATTCATAGGGTACATTCCGTTGACCTTGAATCAAGGTCTCATAGTACCAGTATAGAAAAAAAATCTGAAAACTGTAAATTTGTAGTTACGTCATAGAAAAAAACTATTTTGACGACGACTGTGATCCTATAAGGGTTCCGTTTTTTTCCTTTTCAGGTAAGACCCTAAAAAGATACTGGTATCCAGATGAATCAAATTAGACTGGATGCCGATCTGAATATAATTAGGAAAAGTGGACATAATGATATAAATAGTTCTATTAAGATAGACCTAGGGAAAGAAAAGATTGTCGGAAAGTTGTGAAATTTGGAAAAAAACTGTGTTGTGAACAAATTTGAATAGAGTCAATATCTATTGGGTCAGCTAATATAAAATAAAGTCGCTGTTTCAGTCTATATACATGTCCAGACATTTCTTATACCGATAAATACGGTTTTCATGTTTAGAAAAAAAACAAAATTATTATATTGATATTTTTTTATTAAAGTAATCTTACAACATTGTGATACTAAAACACGGACAATTATTGCTAACCAGTGAAAAACACAAGATACGTTGTTTGATTGATACATCCTGTCACTAAACTGATATCATCAGAATCTGCATCAAAGTTCAGATCAATTTTCGTTATTAATTTTTATTTTATAAATTATTATTTAATAATGCAGTAGTAAATACATAAGCTTGCACATAGCATAGTCATAGCATAGTCAGCCTTATAATGTTCCCACTGTTGGGACTCAGGCCTCCTCTCTAGGAGAGGGGATGGGCCGTAATCCACCACGCGGGCCCAGTGCGGGTTGGTGGATGTCACATGTCTTCGAATTTTTGGTTCTAGGACATGCCGGTTTTCTCACGATGTTTTCCTTCACCATTTTGAGAGCAGTGGTGATGAAATAAATTACACAAAGTAATGCGCCTGGCTAGGTTTGAACCCGCAACCTACAGCTTATAAGTTGGCTTGCACATGTTCAGATTATAATGTTGTAACTAATGTTTGCTTTTTTATATTGCATCTGTCTACATCAGTCTATATGCAGAACAAAACAAAATAAGCTTAATAATTTACATATATATGCATAATATATAGAAATAAAAGTGTATCTATTTTGAATTACCAGAAACAGCTCTTTGCGCTGAAAGAGCTAGTTCTTCCTACTTATTAATATCATAATTAAATAACAATGACTAGACATGTTCACTCGCTGTATAATTGTTGTCATGAGATTGGTAATTGGTCATCAACTTCTTTATTAAAAATATTAGTAGTATTTCCAGACCTGCAAAGAAAAACAGAAAAGATATAAAATGATTGAGAGACAAAACAAGAATACAAATAAAAATAGCGTAGGAGGAAGAATAATAAAATTTTCAGTTCCCTTAATAATTATTAAGAACAGAGTTAGGCCAAAAGATACAAAAAGTTGTTTACAACTGAAATAAGCCCCCGAGGTTGTATGGCATAAATCTTAAAGCAACTAATGAAAAAAATGAACTTCATATAAATTTCAGTTTTGTCTTTTGAGCATTATGAATTTTAATATTTTGAAATGCAAGAGGCAACTAAAGGAATAAATTTTATCCAGTAAAAGAACACTAGCTGAACAAAACATTCTTATACTAAATGAATGAAATCGTGTTGCTTGGCCGCTGAGTTTGAACCTACCCAAGCTCAGATGCCAATCAACATGAAATTAGTATTTATCTTAGATGCAATTTTTTACACTAACCAACGTCAAAAATAGAGACAATGCAGAAAAAAAGGTTGTCATCTCCAATGATATCTGCCATATCATAGTAATGATAAAATATGTAAATTTCCCCGAAGTAGTATCCATACTCGTAGTCCAGGGAGAGACAGAGAGTCACTGATATGACGTAGATGATGAGTGTAAAGATACAATAGCGGTAGTAGATAAGGTATAGTCTGACACTTTTCTGTAAAAGAAAAAAGAATCAATCAATCCTTTAGTTTGAACATATGTAGATACAGCTAGATCTAAAATCACCATTCCAATAGCTATGTATTATTTTTTTAAACTCCTGTCCATGAGTTGGTACTTTGTATATTTTATAAAATTTAACCTAATGGATCAATTAATATACATAGTATTTGCGCAAATTATGGCTCGAGTTTACGTTTCACAGGAAATTCATAATAATAGCCTTAAATTAATGTGTCTAATAACAGTCAGGTTAGTAATAGCAGGCACAATAAAAACGCTGTCTAATTCAATGGACAATGTCAGGTTACGAGTGATCACATCACACAAAGCTTATTATAAAGATAAAAGAAATGATGGCTGGATAGCGTAAAAGATGATGTTGAGAAACGGAGAACTTAACTTCTAAGAGGAAGGAAGAAAAAAACATAGTGCAACAACCCTTATTAATTGATATTAAGAGAAAGAAAAAGGTGTTGATGGTGTTGTTATGTTGACCTAAGCCTCTCGTTATAAGAGAGGTAAACTAACTTCCGTTTAAAAGCCTCAAAATTCAAACTTTCGGTTGTCTGCTAGATTCCTATAGTATTATGGCCGGGCATCTAAGTCAGGTCCCAGAAGGAATGTTGCCTTTGACTGATTATATATTGTAATAACGTGCCCATAGCTGTAAAAATTGGGACCTTTTCACCATTTAAAGAGTATTGGTGATGAAATTAATTACATGAACTCTCAACTCGGGGCCACCACTGCTTCGTCGTATTTTTTTTAGCTTACCTTTAATCCAGCTACAATGAAGGTAGCAAGCATTGCCAATTCCACTAGTTGTATAAGTATAACAAATGCGTCCAACAAAAATCGGCTGGGAGGTGCATTAGTGTGGGGAGATACTAGATGCCCAATTGTCGCTAGCGTTATAGCACCAGTCCAAAGCAATGATACTACCTGTAAAAAGAAAATGTTTATTATATGTATACTTTATTGCACAGCTTAATTTAACACAGGAAAAACATTTACAAAAATAAGTGATTGATTGTTATTTTATTCTCAATAAAAAAGGTTACATTGCGAAAAGTAAAGAATTTATTGTAATTTTGTCTATCTAAATAGGCTCTGTATTTAACCTAGATTTATTGTAATTTTATATTGTACTTCTAGGTACAGATTGACAAAATTAAAAAATCAAAAAGTATGTATGCATATTATCTAAATAATGATTCTATAGAAACCTTTAGATTTGAGGAAAGTAAAAAATATTGTGACGATTTTAGTTTGACTTACCAATCTCAGGAATGCCCATATTATTAAGCCTATCCTTATGGTATTGTAAGTTGGATTCTCTTTATTTGGTTTAATTTCTTGACGGCTAGATAGTTGACTCAATTTCGGGGAATGCATTTTCAAAGATAGTTAGCTTTTGCCTGAAATCACCAAAAATATTCAGTTACTCTTTGATATACAAAAAAGACACAATCTATATTTACTGGAAGCATATTTTGTCATAATTTGCAATGCAAATTGGTGACCTGATTGTAAAACCGATTGATAAAAAAAGATTACTAATGATAGACAGTTCGTGTTTTGTCCATTATTTTCAATTGTAAGTAATTTAATAGATTATATTTATTTTTCTACTGAATTATCAACACTAGGTTTAATTTCACAGTAAATTTCAATTAGCTAGAGAAACTTCGCATAGTGGATGGGTTTAAAAAATAAATTAAAAAAAAGATTTAATAACTAATTTTTAAAGTAGCTATACAACGTTTTAGTTTTGACTAAACAGCTCTAAAAACTAAAATTATTTGTTTTAGTGAATTTTCAAACCTGCAGTTTTTTAACTAAAGGCACTAATTAGTCACTCGTGTATTACGTCTACTCTCGTGCGAGTACTTATCAACACTGTTTAATTATTCCGTTTAGAAGTTCTTATTTATATAATTGTGAACTAATTACAGCTTATGTTTATATTGTGTGTGTAGATAAGTTTGTTTGTAAACAAAAAACCCAGTTATCTAATATGGATCCCTATGTGGGTTTTTTAAATATCTTTTTCAACGATCTCAACCTCAAAATAACCAGGCCACTGGGAAAATTCAACACCGTCTATCAGTCGGAATGTGATGGCATTATCCTATCGGCCCACATCATAACATCCAGGAGAGTCTCGGATACCCACATTCGTGATAGTGGATAAAAAGACGTCGTGGTTCTCTGGGCAAAGATGCAGTTGATAAGTAGGCTTGGAGAGGATCTAGCGCACTAATTTTTCGACTTGAACCCACTGTGCCCTTTCATGAGAAGACACCCGAATAGAAAGCTGGTAGTCCTCGACAATGGGTTGTAGACAGGCCAATTAAGTCATGCCATCAATGCTATCATATGCATGGGTGGCAGTGCATGCATGAAGACGGAGGAAATGCACACGTTTTCCTTGAGTGTAAGCGCATTATCGATACATGCGAACCATCCCTCCTTGCGTCTTATTCCTCAATGCTGAGGGTCGTTACTTCCCTGCTTCACCACTGGTGATAGTGGTCAAGCAGGACAGGGCGGTTTGAAGGCCATTGTATATTGTAGAGTCTACAGTATACAATGGCTTTGCCCAATGAACTCTACAGTGTAGAGTTATGCTTCCGAGTTGGTCCCATAGGAATGTTGTTATGATCTGTTTTTTGAAAATATGGATGGAACTCCTCATAGGATCACAGCAGAACTGTCGTAACAAGTAAATTTGCTTTGTTTAGCTAGCTAATTGCTTTGTTTGCTAGGTATAGTCGATGACTGACCTGAAGGAAGAGGGAGAGGGCATATATCGAACTGAACTGATTATGAAGCCGGAAGGTAGGAACCGGAACTCTGTAATATGTAAATGTAACCTAATCGGGATTGGGATTATTAGAATTATCATGAGATGCACTCTGGCTATAAGGTGCCATCAAGCAAATCTGACGATGGAAGGCAGGCATCAAACACTCCGTAATAAATAATGTGTCCTAACTGTGGCTTGAATTAAAATAACGAAGAGACAAAACTATTAGGTATAGAAACACTGACTTCTGAAATTAAAATTGTGTTACACTTTATAGTGTTTTATTAACATTAAAGTCAGTTGTATTAAAAAAAAAAAGTAAGTTTTGTTTACAACAATATGTAACCTCCAAAACAAACAATCCAATAGCTTAATTTTACTAAACGCATCCTGACCCACTAGTGTCGCTTAATATGGCTAATATCTTTTTGCTGATGTAGGAAAACAACTTGCCGAACAATCCTTAACTCATTTGAAAACAACAAAGACAGAACTAGCTAAGTTAGCACTTATGCTGGATGACTCTGATCCTTCTCTCTCACAGTCCTTCTTTATGACTCCTACTGACGAAGCAGAAGTTAGTGCTATCATATCGAACCTTAAAAACGATTCCGCTCCTGGTTGGGATGGTATTCCAAATCGTGTTTTTAAACTAGCTCAACATTGCAACAACATTTCAACCTTTTAGTATGTTTATCAGTTGTCTAGTACCCATAACACAAGCTCTGCTTAGCTTGGGACTAGTCGGCGTTGTGTGTTAGTTGTGGATTATTATTATTATTATTATTATTGCCTAGCCGGTCCCATCTCTCACCTATGCAATATGAGCATGGCGTCAGGAATAGTTCCAGCTCAGTTAAAAACAGCGAATATCTGCCCGATCTATAAAGCTGGAGATGCATCAGTCCCTTCCAATTACCGACCTATATCTCTTCTTACATCACTATCCAAAGTTCTAGAAAAGCTGGTGAACAAAAGACTATTGGCGTTTTTAGAAACTAAGCAACTGTTATCGGCCAACTAGTACGGCTTTCGTAACGGCAGGTCAACGGAGGATGCCGTTTTCAACTTGGTCGATCATATCATTGGTAAACTTGACAAAGGGAAAAAGCGTGTCGGCGTCATCTTGCAAAGGCTTTTGATTCTGTGTCAAGGCCCATACTGATCAAAAAGATGGAACGTTCAGGAATCAGGGGTATTGCTTTGGAATGGTTTATCCCCTATCTTTCCAAACGCAAACAGAATATTTGCTTGGGCGACTATCAGAGTAGTTTTGCGGAGGTGCCATACGGAGTGCCCCAGGGTAGTGTCCTTGGTCCTACATTATTTCTTTTTTATGTTAATGGCCTCTGCTCACTCCATTTGGATAATGCACAAATATCAACATACGCCGACGACACTGCTATAATTTTCCTTTGTGATTCTTGGGAGGATGCCTACAGCTCAGCAGAGGTTGGTATTAAGAAGGTTGCCAGTTGGCTGCAACACAACCTGCTCACTTTTAATATTAATAAAACTAAAGTGGTTAACTTTTCTGTAAACAAAAAAATAACTGCCCCAAAACAACTGTCACTCAAATTCCACCAATGCAAAAATGATCTGGGGGGTAGCTGCAGCTGCACTGTTTTTGAATAAGTTAAATGTATTATGTATCTCGGTATTAGCATGACCAACATATAACATGGACAGCGCAAATTCAATCTGTTACTTCGCGAGTTTGGAAGCTTTTGTATATATTTAAGAAACTTCGATCAATAGCTGACAATGATACTCTCAGGAAGACTTACCTAGCTCTATGTCAGTCTATTCTATGTTGCTACATTCTATCTTGGGGTTCTGCCAGTAAAAGCTTCCTAATTACTGCGGAACGGGCGAACAAAGGGCGCTCCGTAAGGCCACTTATAGTTTGGGAATCCGTTTTCCTACTGATATGCTGTATCGAGACACGAAATTGCTTATTGTACGCCAATTGTACATTCTGTCAGTGTTACTTAAATCCCACAAAAGTGCAATTGTCACTGAGGTGGCAGACCAGCGCATACGCAGAAAGCCTAAGTGGAACAGAGTTTTCTGTAAGCTTAAATTTGGTAATAAAGCTTTTTCATGCATTGGGCCTTTTCTGTATGAAAGAGTTAATAAAAAATTAAACATCTTTCCATTAACAAAGTTTGAGTGCAAGAAGCAGGTTCAAGTTTAGCTGCTAGGACTTAACTATGCCGAAACGGAAAACCTCTTACCAAATAACTATTAAATTGTAATATATTCATTAACATTGCACACACCTATTTATTTATTTATTTATTTCGCACTTATTCACACTCATCATAATATACAATCATTTAGTTACCTTTGGTCTTTACTAAATTATATTGTAAAAAATAATAAATATTGTCTGTCGAAAGAGACTGGATCCTGCGACACAGGGTATCCTAGTGCGGGATCCAGTGTCACATTTAACTTTGTAACACTGTATGTAAACAAATAAACTTTATTATTATTAGTTTAAAAGTTTCCATTGTAAAAAACCTTGGATCTTCTCCATAATGTTGTACAAGCACTTGTAAATAAATACCATCATTGTAGTATCGCCACTCAGTATCCAAATGTGTCCATTCTACATTCATACTGCCAATCACAATACACGTAATGACAATGATTGGATTGGGTTCACACTTGTTTCAGATTTGATTCACAAAAATGAAACAAGTGTGCACCCATCCAAAACTATGGTTGTAGTAAAAATCTGACGGGTTGATATTCGAGCTTAAGCAGTGCGAACCAAGGTCAGTCCGTAGATGGCTGATCAATACATGCCAAGACTCCACCAAAAATACACTTGTATAAATTTTTAGTTTAAGTAAGGGTTATATTTATATAGGTTTGTTTATATGTTATATTTTATTAACCATCATCCGTGCGTCACTGCGATGCACACCTGAAAATCAGCGCTGGGTGTCTGACACCCAGCAATTGCTGAGTTGGCGACCCTTTCGGTTCGGGCACGCTCAGCGCAACTATATTGTAAATCTGTACTTTTTTATTGTGTTGTTGTCTATTTTACTGCCTGCATCAAATAAATACTATTCTATTATATTCCATGGCTCTAAATGTTTATGGTCACGGCTATAATTTGTCAATATTTGACAATCGTGTAGTCAGAAGCTTGAAATTTATCACTAGTCTGGCCAAGGGGTAAAATGTTTTCCAGTTACTGAATGTTGGAGGTTTGATCGGCAGTTGTTTTATGAAAAATAGATTTGTCTAGGAAAGCTCCATCGTCGGCCACATCATCGCTTACCATTAGGTTAGATATTGGCTACATAATAAAAAACCGGTCAACTGCGAGTCGGACTCGCGCCTTGAGGGTTCCGTACAAACTTTTCTATGAAAACAATTCAATTCCCGAATTGAGTTAGGAAGATTTTTCCGAATCGCAAAAATACTACTTACTACTACTTTACTTTTGCTACTCTACTTTTTTTGTGACGTAACTACAAATTTACAGTTTTCAGATTTTTTCCTATATTTGTGCTATGAGACCTTACTTTGAGCTAAATTTCAAGATTCTAGATCAACAGAAAGTACCCCACAATTTTTGATTCCCTTGAGAAAGTCAAAATACACTTTTTTACGACATAAACGGCCGAATCATTTTTTTTCGTTAACTCAGAAGTTTGTTTTTTTCACAGCTTTAAGGGACCGCAGACTTGAGTATATGGTTTTAATTTCAACTCAATACCTCCACGCGTTCTTGAGGTATGTTTTCTTGACAGACAGACAGACGGACGACAACAAAGTGATTTTATAAGGATTCCGTTTTTTTCCTTTTGAGGTACGGGACCCTAAAAATGATACTGGTATCCATATGAATCAGATTAGACTGGACACCGACCTGAATATAATTGCGAAAAGTGGATATATATCATCATCTTCCTGCCCTTGTCCCATCTTATTTGGGGTCGGCACAACACGTTTTTTTCTTCCATTCTCCTTTTCTTTCATATCACTGTTCACACCATCCATCTTTTCTTTGACCTTCCTCTCCATCTACACCCATCCACATGTATACTCATAACTCTTTAAGTAACATGCGTTTAATCTCTCCTTTTTACATGACCATACCAAGACAAACGATTCCCATTCAACTTTTCAGTCACTGGCGCCACGTTCAAACTTCCTCTAATATACTCATTTCTCACTTTATCCATTCTCGTCACACCACACATCCATCTCAACATTCTCATCTCCGCTACATGCAATCTTTTTTCATCCGTCTTTTTTACAGCCCAACATTCTGATCCATACAGTATGACAGCTCTTGTCACGGACTTGTAGTTTTCACCCTTCCACTTGGGGGGCATCCGTGGGTCACAAATTGTTCCTCTGACCTGTTGCCATTTCATCCATCCTGAATTGATTCGATGTGATACGTCTTAGTCTACCTCGCCATCTCCTTGGATAAGCGACCCGAGGTACTGAAAGTCGGAGCAGATTGGTATGGGCGTTCCAGCGAGAGCTAAGGGTATAGGACCGGAGAGACCACCGAAATCGCAAAACAAGTATTTGGTTTTCGTCCTGCTCAATTTTAAGCCAACACTCTCCAGTCTGTGCCACCACACCTCCAATTTGCTCTAGACCACTCTCGGCAACCAGCACAATGTCATCGGCAAACAGCATACACCAGGGAGCCTCTTTCTGGATGTCCGACATTAGAGCGTCCATTTTTATCTGGAAGTGTTAGGGGCTGAGGGCCGACCCTTGATGTATGCCGACAGCCACATTGAAGCTGCCAATGTTGCCCACTGTAGACCGGACTTGGATGCTGCATTGACTGTACAACGCTAGGATCAACTGCACATACTTCCCAGGCACACCTTTCTCCTTAAGGGCCCACCACAGAACCTCACGAGGTACCCGGTCATATGCCTTTTCGAGGTCAACGAGTACCATGTGCAAGTTTTTATGCGCACCTCTGTGTTTCTCGCACAGCTGGCGTATAGCAAAAATGGCATCCATTTTACCCCGACCAGGCATAAAACCGAATTGATTCTGTGAAATTTCACTCTCTTCTCTCAGCCTCCTTTCAGTAACTTTCCCCCAGGATTTCATAGTATGTGACATTAGCTTTATTCCTCTATAATCGTTGCATTCAAGCACATCACCCTTGTTTTTATTAAAGATGGGCACCAGGGAACTTTTGCACCACTCATCAGGTATGGCTTCTTCCCGCAACAACTTATTGAAGAACAAACTAACCACATCCATCCACTCGCAGCAACTTCCACACTTCAACTGGTATTCCGTCTAGACCTAGAATTGCCTTACCATTCTTCATTCCATTTACAGCTATTCTGACTACATCCATACTAATCATTCTCACTAAACCCACATTCACTGGTTTGTTCTCTAAAATCCCATTCCAGTTGTTTTCTTCATTCATCAGTCTTTCAAAATAGTCCTTCCACCTCTCTTAGATTTTTTTATTTTTGGTTTTTATCTTAGGTTTATTGATATATTTATAGTTCTATTAGGGTAGGACTAGGGAAAGAAAAGATTGTCGGAAAGTTGTGAAATTCGGGAAAAACTGTGTTGTACCAATTTGAAAAGCAATATTTGTCGGGTCAGCTAATATAAAATAAAACCGCTTTTTCAGTGTGTATACATTCAGACATTTAGAAATAACCCATTTTTGGTTTGGTTTTCAGTTTCATTTTTAGATTTTTTTCGGTGGATTTACATTTACAATTCATGTATAATTCATTAGAATGAAATTCAATTCAATTCAATTCAAATTCTTTATTGCGAACTAAGTGTGAGTTTGGAGATGTTAACAATAAATGCTTTTAGAACTTAGTTACCTGTTAAGGCATTGCAGCATAAATAGTTAAAACATTCCAAAAACATTGAAAAAAATTATACATGCTAAATATTACAGGTCAATAGTTTACATTATCTATTATATTTATTATCAATATTCTTATATTTTACACTATCTATTATATTAATTTATTTATAATTTATGTCACATTTACATCACATGGTTATCATTATCTATAATATTAATTATCATTATTCATAAATTTTGTTAATGGTAATTCATAAATGCATTTTTATTATTTAAGTCACATTTACAATACATATTTATCACATTTTAATTATCACAATCATTCTAATATATTAAATAGTTATTTTTCTTCAAGTTATTCTTTATCAGAGTAATATGCTTTTTTGTTCAGAAAATCTTTTCGCTTCCTTTTAAAAATACCAATAGGATGTAGGTTCTTAATGTCTATGGATAACTTATTATATATTTTTATGCCCATGCAAAAAATACTATTGCTATATAGTGCAGTGTGAGATGTTTTATTGCGTAATGTATTTTTATGTCTACTGCTTATTAAGATGTCATAGGTTATTACCTATAATATTTTATTTAATTAAAATTGAGGCTTCGTAGATATATACAGCCGAGAGGGTTAATATCTTGAGGTTTACGAAATGAGGCTTACAAGAATCCGTTTGGTGTATCCCACATATTGATCTTATACACTTTTGGAGGTAGACGGAACAGAGAGTAAAGTCCCGCAAACCTCCGTTGAAAAGGGAGGATCCTCCGACCAGACGGGTGTTATGTCTGGTGGGCTACTACTGCCCGATAGATGATTTCGGGCTGTTCTATATGTTCTAAACGCGCGGAGAACTCTGATTGCGCGATGCAGGATTAGTTCTTATATGACGCCATAGATGTCGCTACATCACTCCCCTCCGGAGATCGGAGATCAATGGTTCTTGATGCTTCTTGATGCGTGCCAGGCCAGTGTAGGTTGGTTCCAGTGGGTCGGAACCGAAAGCCGCATAGTTCTCGGTAAGTCGGAACTGTCTGCGGTGATGCCCCAGTGAGTCGGGGTGTTGCTGTCCCAGTGAGTCGGGATGATGCCCCAGTGAGTCGGGGTGATGATGTCCCAGTGAGTCGGGATGATGCTGCAGGCTCCAGTGAGTCGGAGTAGTGCTGCTAGCTCCAGTGAGTCGGAGCGATGCTGTGCGATGTAGTGGCTTGACTGCTTGCGTCGACCAGGAGAGGTTCTTCGTGGCTCTTCATATGACTGGCCGAAGGTGCAGTGTGCTTCGCCAAGGTCGCTGATGAGGCTGAGGGTGATGACCAGGTATGACCAGGTAGGCATGCTGGTGGTCAGGATACCCTTTAAAGCCGTGGGTGCTGGCTGTATGGCTCGGTGCTCGAAAGCTTGAGGAAGTGATGATGACGTCACGAAGTAGTTGCTGCACGAAGGCTGCGCTGACGTTCTTTGTCGAGGGTCACCAGTTTAGAAGTAGACGGAACAGAGAGTAAAGTCCCGCAAACCTCCGTTGAAAAGGGAGGATCCTCCGACCAGACGGGTGTTATGTCTGGTGGGCTACTACTGCCCGATAGATGATTTCGGGCTGTTCTATATGTTCTAAACGCGCGGAGAACTCTGATTGCGCGATGCAGGATTAGTTCTTATATGACGCCATAGATGTCGCTACACACTTTTTTGTGCTTTGAATGCAATTTCTTTATCGGTTGAGTATCCCCAATATAGTATCCCAAAAGAGAGAGTGGATGCCACATAGGCATGATAAGCGCTAAGTAGTGTGGTTTGGTTAGCTACTTTTTTGAGCATGTAGATACGAGAATTGATTTAATTTGCTACTTACACTATTTACATTTTTAAAGTCTATAATTATATCTATAGAAATTTTGTGTGTGTAACCTCACTTACAGTTTCATTATTGTACTTAATAGATAACGGCATTGATGTTGATTTTTATTTTTGAAAGTCATGAAATGGGTTTTTGCAAGATTTAGTTTTAGATTATTTATTGTAAGCTAATTAATTAATTTAGAGAGGGAACCAGTGAAATACACAAGATATTTTAGTTGGACAATGATATGTTGATTGATTGATACATCCTGTACACTGATATCATAAGAATTTGCATCAAAGTCAAGATCAATTAACGTTATTAATTAATAGTTTAAATAAAAGTGTATCTATTCTGAATTACCAGATACAGCTCTTTGCACTGAAAGAGCTAGTTGTCTTCCTACTTATTACTATCATATTAAATAACATAATATGGATAAAATATCAACATAATTTAATAACAATGACTAGACATTTTCACTCGCTGTATAATTGTTGTCATGAGATTGGTAATTGGTGATCAACTTCTTTATTACAAATATTAGTAGTATTTCCAGACCTGCAAATAAAGATAGAAAATATATTAAATTATTGAGAGACAAACCAAGAATACAAATAAAAATGTGAATGTTGGAGAAAATAGAGTAGGAGCAAGAATAATATAATTTTCAGTTCCCTCAATATTAAGAACAGAGCTAGGCCAAAATATACAAAGACTTGTTTACAACCGAAATAAGCCCCTGAGGTTAAATAGCATAAAACTTTTTTTAATAAAGCAACTAATGAAATAAAATTTGATATAATTTTATTTATTTTTCTCATCTATTGTTGCAGAATGGTAATGATTTCAGTTTTGTCTTTTGAACATTATGACTTTTAATAATATGGAATGTAAAAGGCAACTAAAGGAATTTTTTTTTCCTTCAGTGGCTTTTTACATTCCATCTTTCATCAGACAGTGAAAGTCTAACACTATCTGAACAAAACATTGTTATACTAAATGAATGAAATCGTGTTGTTTAGCAGCTAGATTTGAAGCCACCCAAGGTCAGATGCCAAGCAACATGATTTAATATCGACATTAGTGTTTGCAGATCTTAGATGCAATTTTTTACACTTACCAACATCAAAAATAGAAGCAATGAGGAAAAAAAGTTTTTCATCTCCAATGATACCTTCTCTAGTATAGTAATTATAAAATATGTAGAATTCCCCGAAGTAGTGTCCATGCTGGTAATCCAGGGAGAGACAGAGAGTCACCAACATGACGTAGATGATGAGTGTAAAGATACAATAGCGGTAATAGATAAGGTACAGTCTGACACTTTTCTGAAAAATAAAAAAGAATCAATCAATCCTATAGTTTGAACATATCATTATGTAGATATACCTAGATCTGAAATCACCATTCCTATAGCTGTCTTATTTTTTTAAGATCCTGTCCATGAGTTGACCCTTAGATATCTTTTAAAATTTAACCTAATACCTAATGCATATAAATACATAATAGAGCCATAATTTGTGCAAACACTATGTATATTACTATTAATATACATAGTGTTTGCGCAAATTATGGCTCATTTTTACGCTTCACAGGAAATTCATTGCAATGGCTTTCAATTAATGTGTTTAAAGGGTCGTTCACGACCTTGCCGCTCTGAGCGGCAGCGAAAACGGTGCGGCGAGCGAAAAAATCAAAAGTATGAAAATGTTTGAAGCACGCCACGAGCGCGCGGTTTTCTCAGAACGAATCGCTACAGTGGCGAACGGTGAGGTGAGCGGCGGGAACAAAAGTACCAGCGGCTGAGTGCTACGCCACGAAATAGATCGGCGAGAACAGTGGTGTAGGAGTGACGTACTCAGTGGCGAAGCAATAAAACAAAAAAATATAGAAATGTTTTAAATATACTTCTATGTGCTGCAGAATATAATCTAAAGTTTTCACGCTCATTCTTGTGTACTCATAAAACTTTTCTGGATATTTTCTGTAATCTTCGTACAGGTGACGAAATTCACCATTTAAACACCGATCTTTATTAAGTTCGTGCACTCCTTCTCTCATATTAAGAATATCTTGTTTTAAAAATATATTGCTTTCTAAACAGAGCAGGTATAATTTTGATACGTTGCCTTTATTTTGAGCACGTTCTGACTACCGAAATACGTCCACCATGGCCACCGCCGTTCGGGTTCGTGGCGTACAATTCGCACCGCTTGCCGCCATCGCGCCGCCCGCCGCGACGCTCACTTCAAAGACCGAAGTCGTGAACAGGCCGTAATTACAGTTAGTTTAGTTATAGCGAGCACAATAAAAAAGCTGTCTACGACAATATCAGGTTACGAGTGATCACATCACACAAAGCTTATTATAAAGATCAAAGAAATGATGGCTGGATAGTGTGAAAGATAACATTGAGAAACGGGGAACTTAACTTCTGAGAGGTAGGAAGAAAAAAACAGTGCAACAACCCTTGTTAATTGATATTAAGAGAAAGAAAAATGTATTGATGGTGTTGATATGTTGACCTAAGTCTCTCGTTATATGAGAAGAAAGCTTACTTCCGTTTTAAGGCCTCAAAATTTAAACTTTAGGTTGCCTGCTACATTCTTATAGTATTATGGCCGGGCATCTAAGTCAGGCCCAGAAGGAATGTTGCCTTTCACCGATTATATATTGTAATAAGGTGCCCATTGCTGTAAATTAGGACCTCTTCACTATTTAAAGAGTGGTGGTGATGAAGTTAATTACATGAGCTCTTAACTCGGGGCCACCACTTTTTCACCGTTTTTTTTTTTTAAATATATCTTACCTTATATCCAGCTACAATGAAGGTGTCAAGCATTGCCAATTCCACTAGTTGTATAAGTATAACAAATGCGTCCAACACCAATCGGCTGGAAGGTGCATCAGTGTGGGGAGATACTAGATGGCCAATTGTCGCTATCGTTACAGTACCAGTCCATAGCAATGATACTACCTGTAAAAAGAAAATGTTTATTATATGTATACTTTATTGCACAGCTTAACTTAACACTGGAAAAACATTTACAAAAATATGTGATTGGCTGTTATATTATTCTCAATAACGAAAACAAAGGTTACATTGCGAAAAAGTAATGAATTTATTGTAAATTTATGTATCTAAACAGGCTCTGTATTTAACCTAGATTTATTGTAATTTTATATTGTACTTCTAGGTACAGATTGACAAAATTAAAAAATCAAAAAGTATGTATGTATATTATCTAAATAATGATTCTATTGAAACCTTTAGATTTGAGGAAAGAAAAAAATATTTTGATGATTTTAGGTTGACTTACCAATCTCAGGAATGCCCATATTATTAAGCCTATCCTTATGATATTGTATGTAGGGTTCTCATTATTTGGTTTAATTTCTTGACGGCTAGAAAGTTGACTCAATTTCGGGGAATGCATTTTCAAAGATAAGTTAGCTTTTGCCTGAAATCACCAAAACTATTCAGTTACTCTTTGATATAAAAAAAGACAATCTATATTTACCAGGAGCATATTTTGACGTAATTTGCAATGCAAATTGGTGACCTGATTGTAAAACTGATTGATAAAAAAGGTTACTAATGATAAACAGTTCTAACGTTCTCAATGTGTTTTGTCCATTATTTTCATTTGTCAGTAATTTAATAGATCATATTTAATTTTCTACTGAATTATCAACACTAGGTTTAATTTCATAGTAAATTTAAATTAGCTAGAGAAACTTCGCATAGTGGATGGGCATAAAAAAAAGATTTAGTAACTAATTTTTAAAGTAGCTATACAACTCTAGTGACCCGAAATTAAGGATTTAAATTGTTTTAGTTTTGACTAAACAGCTCTAAAAACTAAAATTATTTATCATAGTGAATTTTCAAACCTGCACTTTTTTAACTAAAGGCACTAATTATTCACTCGTGTATTACGTCTACTCTCATGCGAGTACTTATCAACACTGTTTAATTATTGCGTTTAGAACTCCTTATTTATCTAATTGTGAACTACATAGTTACAGCTTGTGTTTTTATTGTGTGTGTAGATAGGTTTGTTTGTAAACAAAAAAAAAACCCAGTTATCTAATATGGATCCCTATGTGGGTTTTATTAATATCTTTTTCAACGAACTCATCAAAATATCCAGACCACTGGGAAAATTCAACACCGTCTATCAGTCGAAATGTGATGGCATTATCCTATCGGCCCACACCATAACAGCTAGGAGAGTCTTGGATACCTCTCGTCTTGGAATCCTCATAAGATTACAGCAGAACTGTCGTAACAAGTAAATTTGCTTTGTTCATAGGTAGAGTTGATGACTGACTGAAGGAAGAGGGAGAGGGCATATATCGAACTGAGCTGATTATGAAACCGGAAGGTAGGCACCGGAACTCTGTAATAAATCAATGTAACCTAATCGTGATTGGGATTATTAGAATTATCATGAGATGCACTCTGGCTATAAGGTGCCCGATGCAAGATCAAGCTAATCTGATGATGGAAGGTAGGCACGACGAAGTAAGTACGTATGTATAGGTATATATTTTATTAAATACGTATGTATGTTTAGTTTCAGCTTTATATATAATTTTGAAATACACTACCATAGGTTGATTGGTAGAGAACGCCCAAGGCATTAAGTCCGCCTTTGTACCTTTTTGTTGCATGAAGATTGAACCGCAAACTTATATGGTTTTATTTTTTACTCGACACCTTCACGCGTTCCTGAGATAAAGTTTCATGACAGACAAACAGACGAACAACCACAAAGTGATCCTATAAGGGTTCCGTTTTTTCCTTTTGAGGTCCGGGACCCTAAAAATGATACTGGTATCCATATGAATCAGATTATACTGGACGCCGACTTATATTCAAATAATTAGGAAAAGTGTAGGCATATTGATGTATCTATTCTATTATGGTAGGACTAGAGAAAGAAAAGATTGTCGGAAAGTTGTGAAATTCGGAAGAAACTGTGTTATACCAATTTAAATAAAAGCAATATCTGTCGGGTCAGCGAATATAAAATAAAGCCGCTGATTCAGTCTGTATACATATCCAGACATTTCTTATTAACCACATAACCCATAAATACGGTTTTCAGTTTCATTTAGATATTTTTTCCGGTAGATTTACATTCACAATTGATGCATTAGAATGAAACCGTAGGATAAACTAGTTATTCCATAAAAATAAAAATAAATATTATATTGATATTTTTTTATTAAAGATATCTTACCACATTATGATACTAAAAATACGTACAATTATTGCTAACCAGTGAAATACACAAGATATTTTAGTTGGTTAATGATAAGTTGATTGATTGATACATCCTGTCGCTACACTGATATCATAAGAATCTGCATCAAAGTTCAGATCAATTAACGTTATTAATTAATAGTTTATAAATTATTATTTATTAATGCAATAGTAAATGCATAAGCTTACACATATTTCAGATTAACATGTTGTCACTAATATTTGTTTTTTTATATTTCATCTGTCTACATCAGTCTATATGCAGAACAAAACAAAATAAGCTTAATAATTTACATATATATGCATATATAGAAATAATAGTGTATCTAATTTGAATTACCAGAAACAGCTCTTTGCGCTGAAAGAGCTGGTTGTCTTCCTACTTATTAATATCATAATTAAATAACATCATATGGGTCCATTCAAGTATTACGTAAGCATCAGCAGTGCAATTTTTTTTCAGGTTTTTAGAGAACAATGTCGATGTTTCAAAATCACAAGAAAGTGAGCAGACACACATCATTAAGCAGCATACATCTAATGTCATTGAAGACTTAGTGTCAAGGAAAGGATAGTGTGTCATGGACTGAGCACTGTTAATTTGAATGAATAATGTCAAATTTTTTAATTAGCTCAGTATTTTTTCTTTATTTTAAGTATTCCTTTTTTCTAGAATTACAACTACTGCTCATAAATTAATAACCAAACTAACACATTGACGAATGCACGTACCAATGTTTACGTAAGCATGGGGGGGGGGGGAGGGGTGAGAGCTTTTCTTACTTTTGCTGACGAGGGAGAGGACGGGGTTAATATTTGCAAAAAATCTGCTTACGTGATACTTGAACGGCCCGTATGAATAAAATAACAACATAATTAAATAACAATGACTAGACATTTTCACTCGCTGTATAATTGTTGTCATGAGATTGGTAATTGGTCATCAACTTCTTTATTACAAATATTAGTAGTATTTCCAGACCTGCAAAGAAATACAGAAACTATATTAAATTATTGAGAGACAAACCAAGAATACAAATAAAAATGTGAATGTTGGAGAAAATAGAGTAGGAGCAAGAATATATAATTTTCAGTTCCCTCAATATTAAGAACAGAGCTAGGCCAAAAGATACAAAGAGTTGTTTACAACTGAAATAAGCCTCTGAGGGTGAATGGTATAAATCTGTTTTTAATAAAGCAACTAATGAAATAGTGGCATTTGATATTATTTTATTTGTTTGACTCATCTATGTAACGTCGTAATAAAAAAGATTAATTTCATATCAATTTCAGTTTTATCATTTGAGCATTATGACTTTTAATAATGTGGAATGTAAAATGCAACCAAAGGAAAAAAGACAAAAAAGGAAAAATTCTAACACTAGATGAACAAAATATTCTTATACTAAATTAATGAAATCGTGTTGCTTAGCAGCTGGGTTTGAAGTCACCTAAGCTCAGATGCCAAGCAACATGATTGAATATCGACATTAGTGTTGCAGATCTTAGATACAATTTTTTACACTTACCAACATCAAAAATAGAAACAATGGAGAATAAAAGCTTTTCATCTCCAATGATACCTTCTATAAAATAGTAATTATAAAATATGTAGAATTTCCCGAAGTACTTTCCATGCTCGTAATCCAGGGAGAGACAGAGAGTCACCAACATGACGTAGATGATGAGTGTAAAGATACAATAGCGGTAGTAGATAAGGTACAGTCTGACACTTTTCTGAAAATAAAAAAGAATCAATCAATCCTTTAGTTTGAACATATCATTATGTAGATATATATACCTAGATCTGAAATCACCATTCCTATAGCTGTGTATTATTTTTTAAAATTCCTGTCCATTAGTTGGCTCTTAGTCAGATTTCTTTTAAAATTTAACCTAATGTATCTATTAATATACATAATGTTTGCGCAAATTATGGCTCGTGTTCACGCTTCACAGGAAATTCATAACAATGGCTTTAAATTAATGTGTCTAATTACAGTCAGGTTAGTTATAGCGAGCACAATAAAAACGCTGTCTAACTCAATGGACAATGTCAGGTTACGAGTGGTCATATCACACAAAGCTTATTATAAAGATCAAAGAAATGATGGCTGGATAGTGTGAAAGATGATGTTGAGAACCGGGGAACTTAACTTCTGAGAGATAGGAAGAAAAAGGTGTTGATGGTGTTGATATGTTGACCTAAGCCTCTCGTTATATGAGAGGTAAGCTTACTTCCGTTTAAAGGCCTCAAAATTCAAACTTTAGGTTGCCTGCTAGATTCTTATAGTATTATGGCCGGGCATCTAAGTCAGGCCCAGAAGGAATGTTGCCTTTCACCGATTATACATTGTAATAATGTGCTCACTGTTGAAAATTAGGACCTCTTCACCATTTAAGGAGTAGTCTTCATCATTTTTTTTTTAATACAGCTTACCTTAACTCCTGCTACAATGAAGGTGGCCAGCATTGCCAATTCCACTAGTTGTATAAGTATATTAGATGCGGCCAAGAACAATTGAATGGGAGGTATATCTGTTTCGGGAGATACTAGATACGCAATTGTCGCTAGCATTACAGTACCAGTCCACATCAATGATAGTACCTGTAAAAAGAAAATGTTTTCATTAGGATGG
This sequence comes from Mythimna pallens, assembly GCA_961205895.1. Classification (NCBI taxonomy): domain Eukaryota; kingdom Metazoa; phylum Arthropoda; class Insecta; order Lepidoptera; family Noctuidae; genus Mythimna; species Mythimna pallens. Next base: position 20,222,109 of record OY540837.1, read on the forward strand.
CGTGCCTCAAGGTACAATTTTCGGACCTTTCCTTTTTCTAGTTTACATTAGTAGGTCCATACATAGTGGCTAACTTATCCGATATAATTCTGTTTGTTGACGATACTTCTGTTTGTTGGAATTTCGTTAGAAATAAGCAGGACCTTTGTACTCTTTTATCTGTATTTGTTCTTTTCGATTTTAAGTGTTTGTGTGTACATAAATAAGTAAATAAATAAATAAATAATTCTTAATTTTTTAAATCGATGACAAATTCAAGAATGCCTTACATGTCATCAAAATTCTGACCGTTTATGAGAAATGGTTCACGACTTAATGTGAAGAAAACTAAATGAAGTGTTTCACTACAAATTGTACCCCAATGTAATCTCAATTGAATTTTCGACGGCAAAACTGGATATTATCATGAAAATTGTATTTTATGGAATCATTACCATGTTCTGTTATACTTATTTAAAGCATTGTACTTTATGGAAGTATTGTGAAATTAAGTTATTTATACGAAGAGTAACCGTGGAGATTTTTGCCGTACTTTCCAATAGGAAACCACCAGTTCGGATCGTGTAGTCACTTCTGACGTTTTATAAATGCCCTGGTAGGCCTATGTGAAATACAATATTTAAAAAAGATGCGAAATATTTTACTAATATTTTTTTTAGGACAAACCGTATAACAATAGCTTAGCCGGCAAAGCTGTTATGGAAAACTCAGAGGAGGCTGGGAACTCAAGGGCCCTACTTTTTTTGTTTCACTTAGAAAAAATCTTAAAAGGTATCGCAGCGATTATTATTATAATATACATTATTGCACAGTTTAACATAGCACAGGACAAACATTTACAAAATTAAGTGATTGTTATTTTATGCTCAATAGGGGTTACATTGCGAAAAGTAAGGCATTTATTGCAATTATCAGTATAAAAAAGATTTTCACATATTTATCTATCTAAATATGCTCTGTATTTAACCTAGATTTATTGTAATTTTATATTGTACTTCCAGGTACATAATGACAAAATTAAAAAATCAAAAAGTATGTATGTATATTATCTAAATCTATGTTAACGTGTTTCATTAAGTTAGAAAAATAATGATTTTAATGAAACCTTTAGATTTGAGGAAAGTAAAAAAATATTTTGATGATTTTAGTTTGACTTACCAATCTCAGGGATGCCCATATTATTAAGCCTATCCTTATGATATTGTAATTTTGATTCTCATTATTTGGTTTAATTTCTTGACGGCTAGACAGTTGACTCAATTTCGGGGAATGCATTTTCAAAGATAAGTTTTTGCCTGAAACCACAAAAAAATATTCTTATAATTATACGAAATAGTTACTCTTTGATACACAAAAAGACACAATCTATATTAACAATATACTAGGAGCATCTTTTGACTTAATTTGCAATGGAAATTGGTGACCTGATAGTAAAACCGGTTGACAACCCATAAAAAAAAAAAACATACTACCAAATTGATAACCAACTGCTTTTTTGAAGTCGGTTAAAAAAAGGTTATTATTGCTACGCAGTTCCAGCGTTCAATATGTTTTGTCCATTATTTTAATTTGTGAACAAAGGTAATTTAATAGATCATATATTATTTAATATAGATAGATAGACATATTCTTTATTAATATCAATACTAGGTTTAATTTCAAGTAAATTTAAAATAGCTAAAGAAAATTCGCATAGTGAAAATATTTTAAAAAATATATATATTTTTACTAGGTTACAACTTGTTTGACATTACGAGCATGGAAGTTGAGAGTTTGTCATGCTCACTCAAATGTCTCGCTTATGGTGGCACGTGATATCAAGTCATTCTGTTCCCTTCAAAATGGTTGAGGTGAGTAGGGCTGAAGCACGCGTCATGCTCGTGAACGGGTGCCGTCAGTTGAGACTGGTCATCTCTTAGCTGCCAGTGAAATCTATTTTTTTAATTAGTTTTTTTTTAAATATTATTACTTATCTACATTGTGCTCACATATTAGAGTAGAAGCGAGAAGAAATATGTAACCAAGAAATATGTAACTCATAATATGATTTAAAAGAGTATCCATGGAGTTTCTTGCACGTTCTTCTCCATAGAGATCTACGCTTTGGAACGTGCAATTTAGCTTCACTTTTTTTTTGGCTGACCGAAATATTGACAATTCAAAAGTGCCTGTAATTGGTCTATTTGAAATAAACGTTTCTGATTTAGTTTTGATTAAATAGCTCTAAAAACTAAAATTATTTGCAATAGTGTATTTTCAAACCTGCACTTTTTTCACTAAAGGCACTAATTAGTCACTCGTGTATTACATCTACTCTCGTGCGAGTACATATCAACACTGTTTAATTATTCCGTTTAGAAGTCCAAATTTATGTAATTGTGAACTAGTTACAGCTTATGTTTTTATTGTGTGTGTTGATAAGTTTGTTTGTAAACAAAAAAACCCAATTATTTAATATGGATCACACTTCGCGTGACCCAAGGGCTGGCTTTTACCTGGGTCAGAGATTAAGCATTGCCATACAACGTGGCAATGCCGCCAGCCTTTTGGGCACACTTCCAGTCGACAGCGATGCGGAGGAATTTTATGACGCCATATTTTAGCTATTAGCTTTTGCCTTTAGTGTATATATAGTTTTAATTAGTTGTTTCTTTATTAATTAATCTATATGGATCACTATGTGGGTTTTTTTAATATTTTCTGCAACATCAAAATATTCAGACTACTGGGAAAATTCAACACCGTCTATAAGTCGGAATGTGATGGCATTATCCTATCGGCCCACACCATAACAGCCAGGAGAGTCTCGGATACGCACATTCGTGATAGACTGATACAAGAAGGCCACTATATGCGAACTATCCCTCTTTGCATCGTATTCCTCAATGCTGAGGGTCGTAACCTTGACTCCTCAAGTGATCCTACGATATTCCTCCATCTGTTTCTGTCTCTGGCGGTGTAAAGGCCATTGTATACTGTAGAGTCAAGAGCGGTACGGATTCGGAATGCGAACCATAGGATCTCCGAAATTTCCCATAGATGCCCTGCATAAACTCCATGATTGGGGTCGGAGACGCGTCCTCATGGCATAGCTTATCCACAAATTTAAAGTCTCTCAGCTAGCTTTAGAAGTTTTTATTAGGGATCAGATCCCGAATGAAAGCCACCAGTAATTACTAGCTATTTTCATACCGTTTTTCATATAAATGTGCTCATAAGTAGGAGTTGATGCTTGTACCTAATTAATTAACAAGGTTATTATGGAGGTTAAACTCAGGGTTTCCTAAGCCCAGTTACAGTTTAATTCCCACGGGAAAAACAAAATTGGGAATAGAATATAATTAGACGCAGTGAGTGTTTTAATAATTCGCAAAGTTGATTCCTATAAGATATTGTGGAGTAAAATTGGTATAGTTTTGTATCACTAGTGTCTACACAACTGGAGAAAATTGTAGTATTAGCTACCATAACAAAGCTTGTCGAGAAAGCTGACCAGATACATTTGGTGCTTTAGCACCAAATGTATCTGGTCAGCTTCTGGTCAGCTCTCGCTCTCTTACTACAAAAAATATTAGAACTTATTCATAAACAACGCAACATCTGCATTCTAATAGAAAATAATTTGACTGTATGCTATATCAAAAACGAAATATTTTCTTAAGGCCAATACAAACTATTGGCTTGATTTACTTTTGTTTTCTGAATCCTAAGTTATATGTTAGAGGCTAATATGAGGAGTTACTAACAAAAAGAACCAGGTCTTTAAACATTAACCGAATGAATATACGTATAGAAGCATTGCTAGTATATTTTTGTCAGTAGTTACCTATTTTCCCGAAAAACCGGGACCTTCTACATAAAAAACTAAAGCGGAACCCTGACGACGACATTATTAAAATTACATACAAACGCTACCGTAACTATTGTAACACACTACTCAAGAAAACAAAAAAGATGTACGACAAACATGAGTTAAATAATGCTAAGGACAACAAAAAACTGTTATGGAAAGCTATAAAAAGAATAAGTGGCTCTGATAGGAGAATAGACCATTCGGCATCCCTCTTGACATTTGATAATCCCGACACGGACGTAAATAATGTCAATCGTTTCTTTGCAAACGTCGGTGTTAACCTAGCGAACAAAATCTCCTCTGATATACGAGCTCCGGCCAAATACCGCAATGATCATAACTCAAAACCCCCCGTAAATTCACTGGTCATCCTTCCTACTGACGAGCAAGAGATTTTTACACTAATCAACGGGTTAAAGGATAAATGCGCAGTAGGAATCGATCACATAAGTGGAAAAATAGTCAAGAGATATGCAAACATCCTTACCTCTCCCATATCCCACATCTGTAACCTGGCTATGTCTAAAGGGGTTTTCCCAGAAGCATTTAAAATTGCTCTTATCAAGCCTATCCATAAAGCTGGTGAAAGTGACTGTGTAAATAACTAACGACCCATTTCCATTCTACCAATACTTTCCAAGGTCCTGGAGCGCCTAATTAATTCACGTCTAATAAAGTTTTTGGAAACAAACAGACTGCTCTCTCCGTCACAATTTGGTTTCAGAACCGGTAAGAGTACGAGTGATGCTGTCCATGAGCTGGTTGACTCTATTGTTGTTAATCTTGATGATAGTATGAAATGCTTAACGGTGTTCCTCGACCTTGCAAAAGCGTTTGACAGAGTCTCCATTCCGCACCTTCTAAAAAAAATTGGATAGACTTGGCGTTAGAGGAACTCCTCTTAAATTATTAAGGATTACCTTACTGGGAGAAAGCAAAGATTTACAATTAATAATAGGCTCAGTAATGAGCTAACTGTCAACTTTGGTGTACCACAAGGTAGTATTATCGGCCCTACGCTCTTCTTAGTGTACATTAATGATCTCTGCCAGCTTTCTCTATCCAAGGGAAAAATAGTCACCTTTGCAGACGATACCGCCCTGTTCTTTAGTGCCAATAGCTGGGATGATGTGTTCGATGCTGCGCAACTGGGCGTAAAAACTGTTAGTAACTGGTTGCAAAACAATTGATTGACTTTGAACGTGTCAAAAACCAAGTATGTAGCATTTGCACACAGAGCTAATCTTCTTCCCCCGTCAACTTTTTCTATTACGGCGCACACGTGTGGTTCTACAAGCTCCAGATGTACATGTCATACACTCGAAAGGACTCCAAATATGAGATACCTTGGAATAATCATTGATTCTCATCTTTCTTTTAAGCCTCATTTTAATGTACTTGTTCCAAGGCTCCGCAAACTTATATATATATTTTTAAAATACTGAGACCTACTGCAGATCGAAAAACCATTAAATTGATTTACTTTGCCCTATGCCAGTCGTTAATCGAGTATTGCGTCACATCTTGGGGCGGTGCCGCCAAAACTCACCTTATTGAGGTAGAAAGGGCACAGCGCGCTATACTTAAGGTTGGTGCTGGTCTTCCTTTTCGTTTCCCGACTATAGATTTGTATAAAGAATGGGACATTCTTACGGTTAGACAAACGTTCATCCTCCACGCAATAGATAAAAAACACTCCCAGCTTCAGTTTGACCCCAAGCTTATTAAAGACAAACGACGCATGGGAAGAGTCTGCCCCACATCGCCTTTCAAATCCACACTCCCTCAGAGATTCCTTTGCTTTCTTGGTCAGTTCTTATACAACAAATTAAATGTCACCCTCAATCTATACCCTAAAACCAAATCAAATTGTCACAGAACAGTAAAGGCATTTCTCAAAACCCTGAACTATCAGGACACTGAAAATCTTTTAACAGTTCTTAAATAAACTTTCATTCCTTTCCTCCACGGCTGATTTAAAACTCATACTCGCTCCCAAACACTATGACACTCACATACACATCCCCAAGACACTTTCAATAACCCGCTCTGCATAAACAGTAATTTTCTGTTACGTTTTAGTTTTTATTTATTTTTACCTTGTTTTTATATAATTAATACTTTTTTTTGTTTATTTTCTTTTTTCTCCTTGTTATGGTCTGATGTTCTGTAACCATAAATAGTATTATATTAAGACACTCAAAGTCGTCTAACAATGTACCTTTTTTTGCTGTGGGGGGCCCTGGTGACCTGTACCACAGGTTTTTTTTTCAAAAACCTATTTCAGGCACCAGACTCTTACAATAGTGGAAGTATAGTCTGTAAGTCCCATTGTTACTGTCAATAAACCTATTGTGAAGAGAGAATAAATAAATGAATTGAATTGAATTGAATTTTCGTTATAATGAAATGGAAATATAATACGATATATTTTGGGGTTTCCATTGATAAATGAATCGGAAAGATACGCGTTAGTGTTGTGATAGTGATTGACACTATTTAGTGAGAACTCACCATAAAAACCAAAATTAAAACTATATTTAACAAAGGGAAACTTAAAATATCAGATATACAGTATTTTTATTTAAGAAAAATAACGCTTGATAAGAAACTACGGCAATATACTAAATTGTCTAAAACTTCGTTTGGTTACAGTTGGTAGACTTAATTCTTTTTGCTATTGATTTATCATACAGTCCTTTAAAATATGGCCTAGGTTTCACTTTTGCCGAAAAGAAAAATAATTACATATCAGCAATGTATGGGAAAAGTCTCATTCCCCTTTAACACCCTTGCTAAATGCATTCGAATCCAAAAGAAAAAAAAACAGAATATAATTCGATGATCTGAACGGGTTCAATGTGCAAATCAAGTTCTGGTTTTTGAGGTGGAATTTCTCGTCTGTATCTCACAATTCTAATTAGGTACTCGCTTAGCGGTGGAACGAATGTCAGAATTAAGCCCTCCTTCAGTTACCCTTTCCGTTTCAAGGCCGTGGTAATTCTTACAAACGATGGCAAAGTTATGGTTGGTTTCGCTTCTGTTACCTATCCCATAGAAACGATATTTTTAATGAAATCTGACATCAAAGAAGACTAATAATTGTATTGCATTAAATCTGTGGAATCAATATTTGTAACTAGATTACAGGCCTTACCGCAAGTTCTTAAACCGATCCATTCGACGACCTACACTAAACTGTTATATGGATGGACGTATAAAGGGTGTATAGCTGCATCCCTTTTTCACGCTCAAACGACGGACATGTCCTCGTCTTGGTAAAACCCAGTAGTTCGAATACATTTCTAATTAGTAGATTAGTTGTAATTGTTAGGTTTTATTAAAAGTATTTAATATTTAGTATTAATTTAATTTTCAAGTTTATTTTATGTGACAACATTTAAATTGATTTGAGTGCTAGTCCGGAAGTCGTTTAAATAACGGTTTTAAAATATTAAAGAGGGGAGGCAGTAAGCCCTAGGTTGGGGAAATAGGCAGTCTGACCAGAGTACTGGTAGCGTTCGGACGTAAATTCTAGTGGCGACTACGATAAGTTTACCTACTTAGCAATCTATATTTTGTACTAATAATTATTAAGAATCAGTGTGATTATCTGAAGAAATAAACAGGTGCATTATTTTAAGGTGTGTACTATTCCTTTTTAAGTTGTCTTACCGCTATTCTTTCAACTCAAATTGCTTGCTTGTACTTAATATGTCCTAGCCCCGTTGATACTCTGATAAAATTCTACATAATTGTAATATTAGTTGTTATAGTTAGATACTTTTAATTAGAGATGCCACCCGGCTCCATCATTCCGGGGTATAACCATGCCGATAACCGACGGCCTTGAGCTTCTTGGGGTAACGTTGTCGTCTACCCTCAATTTCGGCTCTTACATCGAGGCTAAAGCTCAACAGGCTGCCAAAAAATTGGGGATCTTAGCTAAGATGAGACAGTACTTCACGCCGGAACAGCTGTTCAAACTTTATCAAGCGCAAGTTCGATCGTGTATGGAATACAGCCCTCGTCTTTGGGATGGGTCTGCCAAATACCAGCTTGATGCTTTGGAGTCGATTGAGAATCGAGCCAAGAGGATCATCGGTGATAAAGTGCATTATCACCGATGATCCTCTTGGCTGTCGAATCAAAGCTCCAAAGCCTTGAGCATCGACGCCGAGTTGCTGGCCTGTCAGTTTTCTATCGATTACACTTCGGGGAGTGTGCGTTGGAATTACACAAATTCCACCAAGTCCGTTCCATCATCGGACCACTAGACGTACGGCGTTGCGCCATCGGTACATGGTGGACATCCCACCCTGTACGTATGGGTGGGATGTCCACCAAGCGTTTTGGGAACACATTCATATTGCGTACAGCTAAGGAGTGGAATCCCCTGCCGGAGTCTGTGTTTCCTGATAGCTACAACCTAGGGGTCTTTAAGTCAAGAGTGAATAGGTTACCTTTAGGCAAGCGTGCTCCATCGTCGGCCACATCATCGCTTACCATCAGGTGAGATAGTGGTCAAACGCGAGCCTATCAATAACAAAAAAATAAAGAGATAATAATTTAATTTCATTACTGTTTTGATACATAACATCACACATTTAATATTTTTAACAATTGTTCGAATATTTTGTATGCCAATAATGGCGATACGTGTAAGATTCTGAGATGTAATATGTTTTTATGTAAATAAAATATTCTTATTCCAGAGGTTATCTCCTACAAACAAACCATAGTAAGTTCTTTTTCTAGGTTTTAGTTTATACGAAAATTGGTGGATATATTTTTAATACACCTTTCTAATGTAGAAATTTATCTTCAAGAAAGATATTGTCAAATCACAAAATAAAATTAGACGTTCTTTACAAAGTTATCAATCGACCGAAATTAATACAGAAAGTGAATTATTTCGGATTAATCCATGACCTTTTTGGAGAAAATTCATTCATTTCCCTTAAACTTGTATAGTTGTGGGAAATAGGTTACTTTATATCATTGTTAATTTTCTTCATTTTAAATCTCTTATTTTTTTTTGTTCCAGTCCAGTACTATCTCATCAAGTTCAACTGTTTCAATCAAATTTTTACCTACCAGCTACTGTTCCGTTTCATTTTGTTTATTAATAATATACATTGTTGTTGTCAAAATGTTTTTTTTTATTTTATTTGTTTATTTCAATAGAGCTCATGATAATTTAGTACCTTTTGTATTTGGAAACAATAGCATTGTATAATGTAGAAGCACTTTTTGAAGTACCATGGAGCATTTTTTTAGGTTATTACTTGTTTGACATTACGAGCATGGCATTTGAGAGTTTGTCATGCTCACTCAAATGTGACTGTGTCTTGGTGGTACGTGGTAATGGGTCATTCAGTTCCCTTCAAAATGGTTGAAGTGAGTAGGGCTGATGCACGCGTCATGCTCGTGAACGGGTACCGTCCATTGAGACTGGTCATCTCTTACATGCCAGTGGCTTAATTCAATTTCTATATTTTTTATTACTTTTTGTTTATTATTATTATTATTACATATCTACATTGTGCTGACATAATAGAAGCGACAAGAAATATGTAACCAAGATTGATGTAACTCAAAATATGATTTAAAAGAGTGTCCATAGAGCACGCTCGCACGTTCTTCTTCATAGAGATCTACGCTTTAGAACGTGCAATTTAGCTTCACTTTTTTTTTGACTGACCGACATTTTGACAATTCTAAAGTGCCTGTAATTGTTCTATTGGAAATAAACGTTTCTGATTTCTGATACACGCATCTTGCTTTTACAATTTACTTTAGACATTGACAGAATAGTTAATAATAATAAAAAAAAAGGAAAAGAATTTTTATTCTGTCTTCTACACAGGTATATAAATACGTCTGTAAGAAGTATCACTTATATTCGTAGTAACCACACATTCATCGTGCTCGTTTCTATCCAAACCTTTAAATAGGAGTTTCCTTCTTTCAATCCTATATACCAGCGGCTATTTTTAGCTATGTGGTATCCTGTTAGCAAATAGAAGTACTTGTCATTCATTTGTATAGGATCTTTTACTTCTACAATGATGTGATGGAATCCTCATCGAAATACTACATACTAAAGTTTATAAAGTTTGTATGTGTGTGTGTTACTTCTTCCTGGCTTCTGCACAGCTTTGTCCGTGTGAAAGTTAAAAATATATATCCTACGTTACTCTGATAAATAATAAAAAAATATATTGTACTGGTAACAAAAAAAAAACAATAAAATATTCTTCTTTCGAAATATTTTTTATAATTTAAACAGTAGTTTTGAGTTTCTTTCTAATTTTTCATATTATTACAAATTTGACACACGACATAATTTTATCCCGGGAGTATATTGCCTTGGGATAACTTTCTACACACACGCCGGCAAAGACGCTGGCAGAAGCTACTAATTAATATTTATAACATACCATTAACGCCTCTAAGATAAAAAAGGATAAGGTACAAATCAAATATGTTACTAGAAACTCTGAATTATATAAATCTCAAATTCTGTGAATTCATATCCAATATTTGATATTCCTATCAAATATTCGACTGTTTTTTTTTTCTCTTCTGGCTCAGTTCCTGTTGCTGTTATGATGCATCAACCGCCCGCGCGAGTACTTGTTCGGTTCTCAAAAACACGGATATGACTACAAACTATTAACTCGGTTAATAGACGCGTCATCTCATAGCTGTCCAGATGCAAAGAAAGATTTAGTTGGAAACGAAGCGGATGGACTTCTTTCAAAACATAACTGCTTGTTGTAGGAACACTGTGTTAAAATTTTGAGGATTCATCATTTGAAGATTTTCCTTAAGACGAAAGACAGATCATGTCTGCCCAATGTTTTGTTTATTTTGTCTGATCCGAGTTCTCAGCTCTACTATCTTATGCCGGACGGGCTATATAACCCTATAATGGCCGCTTCAAAATGCGCGGGCGAGAGAATCATTTAGCCGACTTGTGTCGTCCATACAATTTACAAAACGCGAGCGCGGTTACAAGTCTTTCTGCATCTATTCTAAGTAATATAATTTTGCTTTAGTTATATATCGAAAAATAGGGTAGATTCATGTTTCAACGCTTCAGTGTTTATAAGTCAAAAATAAATGAGTGTGTGTACTATATATTTTATGTACCAATTGTGATATGGACTGAGTTTTCTTAATTTTATGGTTTCAAAACTGCTACTAAAATAGTTTGAGGGTTATTAGAACAGTAAATGCTTTAACAAGATGCGGTTAGAGCTACCAGTATGCACAAGATGTTGTTTATGTCTCCCGTTACGTTATGGATTGATCGCGTGGGGATATTTAAGATTGGTGAGTACATACGACTGACTTGTGTTATGTTATTTATAGTATACAATAAAGAGTGTACCTATCTATCTATGAAACCATTCATATTATATATTGTGTACTTAGGTATTATTATATCATATTTATATCTAGCCTTAAATGTCCCACTGCAGGGCAATGGCCTCCCTACATTTCTTCCATTGTTCCCAGCTTTGAGCCAGTTCTTGCTAATTCTTATAGAAGACATTTAGGTCGTCCCATCATTTCCTTTTTGATCTGCCAGTAAGACACAAAGTTGGTGCCCTAAAATCGCATGAAGGCGTCGCGGCAGACCACGAAGAAGATGGCGGTGGGACTGTTGGTTCGTCACCAGGTCAAAAAAAAAAAAAAGTAGAGATATATTAACTTTCATCCACAATAACTAAATTCATATCATGCGTGTGCGATTAATTATAATCAATCGTTAGCTAATTGTATATGTTCCCAGGTAATATCTGCACTAGTGATGGTCGGTGCCGAAAAGTCTTTTTCTACGATGTTGGAATTAACCAAAACTGAACCAGACACAAGTTACAAAGTCTATGCAGCATTGTTAGCATTTTTAATGCTCTTTACGTTGGGGGATATTATAATGAACATTGCGTTTGTTATTGGCGGACACAGAGTAAGTGCATAGATCAAATAAATAACTTGGATCTTGCTTTTGGTTTGTCTCTTTTTAAAATTCTTGTCATCATCTTATTTAGCTGGGTTGGGTGCATGCACTTCGTGTTCGTGTTAATGTTATTATTTTGATATACAATAAAGTTCATTCTATTTTTAATCACGGGCTTCTTTCCTTTCTTAATTCCCACAGTACCTACTTAAACTACCTATTAATTTTGTCAGAAAATCCTGAAGCTCTTGAGGGCTTACTACGTATACAGCTTCGCCCTCTGGATAACGACGGGAATAATAGGCTTCGGGCTGTCTGCTTACACCGTGTACTGGTTCAATCTTCAAAAAATCGATGAATTCCGCACTTGGGTGCTACTAGTTGACTTGGCCACTTATCTAGCGCAAATCTGTAAGTTTTCTACAATTTTGCCACCAACAAACGTAAGATTTAGCAACTAGGTAATGGTTTTAAGAATAAATATGCTATACTGGTTCACCAATTTATAAAAAACTATTGTGTTTAGGAAATAAAGTCAATTATAAATGATTATTTATTTTCCAGCGATCCAAGGATTTGTCCTACTATTAATAAGGAGTCAGATGATTAAAATAAAGAAAAGCTACGAGTTCAGGTTTATAAACAATGCGGCTGATTGTGAATGTACGATGCACTCCGAAGATGAAATAGTTGATGAAGAAAAACATGAAAAATGCGAAGATGGAACCAGTAAAATTCACGGGACAGTGAAGGATGATTAGGCAATAGAAATATCGAATTCTACTGAACATGTTGCCCTTATTAAATATGTTGGCGTAAAGAAACAAATTTTGTAAATTGTGATCGTTAACACGTATTTATTTGACTTTTTTCTTCGTTTTTATTTCATCCATCATCATCATCTTCCTGCCCTTGTCCCGTGTTATTTGGGTCGGCGCAACACGTTTTCTTCTTCCATTGTACCCTGTCACTCGTCATACTATCACTAACTTCCTTTTCTTTCATATCACTTTTCACACAATCCATCCATCTTTTCTTTGGTCTCCCTCTGCCTCTCCATCCATCTACATGTAAACTCATAACTCTTTTAGTAACATGCGTTTCATCCCTCCTCTTCACATGACCATACCAAGACAAACGATTCCCTTTCAACTTTTCAGTCACTGGCGCCACTTTCAAACTTCCCCTAATATACTCATTTCTCACTTTATCCATTCTCGTCACACCACACATCCATCTTAACATTCTCATCTCCGCTAAGTGCAATCTTTTTTCATCCGTCTTTTTCACAGCCCAACATTCTGATCAATACAGTATGACAGGCCTTATCACGGACTTGTAGATTTTACCCTTCAACTTGAGGGGCATCCGTGGGTCACAAGTTGTTCCCGTGACCTGTCGCTATTTCATCCATCCTGCGTTGATCCGATGTATTACGTCCCGGTCCCTTAGACGAGTGATCCGAGATACCGAAAGTCGGAGCAGATCGGTATGGTCGTTCCAGCAAGAGCTAAAGGCACTGGATTGGAGAGACCGCCGAAATCGCAGAACAAGTATTCCGTTTTGGTTCTACTCAATTTCAGGCCAACACTCTCCAGTCTGTGCCACCACACCTCCAATCTGTTCTGGACCTCTAGCCCACTCTCGGCAACCAACACAATGTCATCGGCAAACAGCATACACCAGGGAGCCTGGTGACATCTCTGGTCACATCCTGGAGATGTTTATAAAATTTTGATTTTTGACTTTTCTCGAATTCTTAATAGAACTCATGCACAGTGTTCTTATACGAAATATCCCCATAATCGGTTAATATTTAGAGGTTACAAAACGCCAATAAAGTTTTCTCATACAGCAGTCATCAGCGTGGGTAAAATTTTTAATATAATTTTTTTTACAGTGGAGGTAGCAAGTGTTACTAGTCTAGTGTATTGTTGTCTATTAAAACTACCTTCTCTCCTCTGTAAAAAAAATTATATTGAAAATTTACTCTTCACTGATGACGTAAGTATTGGCGTTGTGCAACCTCGTTGGTAATTTTTGGTATACTGGTGAACACTACATGAGTGGGTATCAGGAATTCGAGCAAAGTCAAATAAAAAATAAAAAATAAATAAAAATGTCTACTATAACACTCTAATCTACATTCACTAAGTGGCTGTATGTTGCAAGTGTACTGTTTAAACATTTACACATTTAATAAAAATATTTATGAAAATCTAAACAAAAATGCCCGGGAACTGTACTAGTCCGTGACGTCTGTACTTCATGAACTATTACGATTCCCCGGCATTTGTTTGTTTTCTATTAGATTTGTATTCAATAAAAAAACTTCATTCTAGTATAAAAAATATAAAGGTCCAGGACGTAAAGCAATTCAAACAGTTTCCTCAAATGGTTCAAAGTAAAGATGATAATAGTCGTTGATGACTAGAGGCCACAAGATTGCGGTGCGCGGGTTTGGGGCACCACTTAACCACTGGCTTGCGTCTCTACCATATAACATTAATCTACGTAGCGTAGCGTAGGTATACAAGACCGTCTACTTCCTAAGCCCATACGTACTTATAGTTTACAGAGGATGAGTATCTTTGTCCGTCTCTTCTAATTTACTGTGCATTTGTTTTATGTTTTGTGTTGTGTTTGTGAATTCGTCTGCACAATCGAAGCTTGAATTAGTGGGTTTTTTTTCACTTCAGTTGATCGCTAAAATTTTAACTGGTTTTCAAAAAGTGTGGAAGGGTGACCCCTACACCAGACAAGTAGGTTTTTCCCATATAAACAAACAGCATAATTTGTTTATTTCTGTAGTTCAGATAACCATGTTTACAACTTTAAGGTCAAAAATATTTTTTATTTACTATTATTTCTGCTTATTTAGTATCGCTTGTTGTTGTTATTGCACATAAATGGAAATAGCTTCGTAGAAACTTTTTGATCTAATTACAGTGTTCATAGAACTTGTTGGTTTTGCTTGTATTTGTGTTTTTACGAGTGATAGAGTTACACGTGTATTCATGAACATTGACGGACACAATGATCAGGATTCGTGGTGAGCTACCACAGTTTAAACGATGCTGTATGTGTCTACCGCTAAGACATGGGTTGATTGTGTGGGGGTATATCAGATTGGTAAGTCCTTCGCTATGATTGAATTATGTTTAGTTGACAGAAAAGGCTAAAATTAAATTGAATTTAAACCTGAAATTGGGATTAGAATTAAATACGTTTTTACTAACCTTCTTAACCTTGAAAGCCTTCAGATTAAAATTTAGGAAAGTCACAGTCATTGTTTTAAAACTATAGAGTATTAAAGATATTATGAATGATAGAGACTGCAGCCGCATGCCCATTTTCATTTTTAGGGTTCCGTTTGAGGTCAAAAGAAAAAAAGGGACTCTCATAGGATCACTTTGTTGTCCGTCCGCCTGTCTGTCTGTCAAAAACCTTTGTGTCGTAAACGCCTGGAGGTATCGACTTGAAATTAAAACCATAATACTCAGGTCTGCGGTCCCTTGAAGCTGTGAAAAAATCAAACTTATGAGTTAGCGAAAACAAAGGTACGGTGGTATAATGTCGCAAAAACCTATATTTCGACACTCTCAAGGGAATCAAAATTCATAGTGTACTTCCTGTTGACCTAGAACCCTGAAATTCGGCATGAAGCAAGGTCTTATAGCATAAGTATAGGAAACAAATTTAAAACTATAATTTTTAGTTGCATCACAAAAAAAAACTTTGATTAGCGATTTGGAAAAAATTTCGTAACTCAATTCGGGAATTGAACTGTTTTCATAGGTAAGTTTGTACGGAACCCTCAGTTCACGAGTCCGACTTGCACTTGTCTAGTTTTTAACAGTTATTATTTCCTAACATTTTTTTGTTATAGTCTAAAAATATTGTTGTCTTATTTTGTCAATAACATCCCACCTCTTACTATGTTTTCAGGTAATAGGCATTCTACTATTAATAGGAGTCACCAATACCTTCTTCAGACTACTAGCAAAATCCAAAAATGAATCGGGTTACGGTATACATGTAGTTATGTTTGGATTCTATATAATAATAGGAGGTGCGGATATTGTACTGAATGTAGTATTCGTTTACGCTGGACATACAGTAAGTTATACAAATTATAGATGCTTAGTCAGATTAGAAAGAGACAATCTTATATAACCAGATACAGATAGAATTGTTTGGATTATTTCTCAAAGTAGTCGTCCTGCCCTGCTCGGGCAGAACACCGCCGTGTCCTCGTGGGGGCGATCAGCGGCGGCGATCTCTCGCGCCGGGCCTTGGTACAGGCCATGGTCCAAAGCGAGGAGGTGTGGCAGGCGGTTGCCACCTTCTGCGAAGCAGTAATGCTAGCAAAGGAGGCGGCCGATCGCGTGAGGCAACGGTCCTCACGCCCCAACCGTCGCCAGGATTCCGATCCCGATTTCCGGCCACCGTAATCGCGGGCTTGCGGACGACGAGCAATGGCTCGCCGTCCGATCGTCCGGTATCCGTCCGGATCGAACTCAAGTCATCGACGGCGCGTAGTGTTCCACGCGCGCCTCAAGGAGATGTCAGCAACCGTAGGGGCCCAGCAGGTTCGAAGCCTACTGGGGCCATGGGTGATGCGAAAAAGATCCCCGGGGCCCTGGAAAAATGGCAAAGAAGAAACAGGAGCGGGTTTAACTGATAATAATAACTGACAGTTTGACATATTCATGAGCAGTGTGGCTGGATGACTGAAATAAAAACAGCAAATTTAAACACATGAGATTTTCCTTTAATAAGTTTAAATAAATAAAAAAAAAAAATCTTTATAGGAATAAAAACCGATACATTAATATTTTGTAACCTTTTATTTCTTTTCAGAAACACCTGAAAATGTTGAAAGCGTACTACATCTACAGCTTTGTTCTCTGGATCCTGATGATAATCATGGGCGTGTCCCTAACTGTCTACGCTGTGCATGTGATTAACCTGCATAAAATGGATTTCCTTGGCGTCTGGATTGTGCTGTCTAATGTAGCTACTTTTCTAGCTCAAATCTGTAAGTGATTATTCACAGAATATGTTGTTGTATACCTATTTACCTGTATTACTTGATACATTTTCTGGTAGTAGTAACCGTGGAAAACATTATTTCTCCCGTGTACATACCTATTAATAAACTAATTTTTTTTGGTAGCAACTGTGTCTGTTGATAACTTTGCGGTTCTGATCACTAAAATTGAAGGTCTATTTTTTTCATTTTCAGTAATTCAAGCATACGTTCTCCTATTAGTGAGAAGTGAGTTTATAAAATTAACAAATAACTGCGAGTTCAGGTTCGAAAACAAAGCGGCAGAATCAGCATGCAAAATGAAATGTGAAGAAGATGTTTTAGCCAATATAGACAATGCAGATAATAGTGCTGATGTAGAAACAACCAATAATAATGATTTATTCAATGAACATAAAGGAATTTACAAAAATGGAATAAGTGAATCTAAAGACACATACACACGTCCCTCTCCTAGTGAGAGGAGGCCTGAGTCCCAGCAGTGGGAACATTAAAAGGCTGAGCTATTATGCTAAAAACACGTACTAAAAGAATCACACAGTTAACGGTTAAAAAAAGAATAATTGAAAATCAGTTACATATAGCTAAGGAAGTTTCTAGAGAAAAAATGTTTTAGTATAGTTTTATTAAAGTGTATTTGAATCGTTTTCCGTGGTAGTGTTTTATCCATCGCATTATGAGTTAATCAAGTTCACACTATTGGGACAGAAGCACCCTCTCTGCGACCTTAAGGTATGGTAAGTGTTGTAGCGGTATATTGTTGATACCGTCAGCATCGGTGACCTTTCTCAGCATCATTCCAAGGATTGCTAGTCTGACTGCGCACAGCGAGAAGAGAATTAGATCTTCGTTGAAAGCTATCGGTGTAGCGTATTAATCCTCAAGGTGTTGCTTGACTACCATGTCTTAATGTTTGGCGGTCAGGTTCAGTAGGCTCTTTCACTCCAGACATAACTATCTACAGAAGACCTCCGCGTGACCTTCTACTACATACTTTCTGCAAATCATACGCCCTGCAGCCTGCACAGTCATCTAACATTGTTCAAGGAAACGTCTGTTTGTAAGTGTGCTTATGAGCTATGAATGACTCGAGAACCACTTATCTAATTTACGTAACATAAGTCCTAGGTACTTTTTCTAACTACATTTGAGTACGACCACGCGTGTTGAGCTGTTGGCACAGCCATTTTTGTTTATTTATACAACTCTTTGGATATGTTATTTAATGTTTTTTTATAATTATTATACGACTAATTTATTCATTTTAATTCAAATTGTATTATTATTTGCATTATGGGAAATTTGTAATAAGGTCTGGAAATCCTAAATCACTAGAAAAGTCGCTTGTTTTTGTTATTGTAAACGAATGGAGATACTTATTTATAAATTCAAAGACCGTATCTTCTTGTCAAGTACTTGTATATCAATTCAAAGTCAACTGTTGACCTCAGCAGCTGGATATCATGTAATTAATATAATTAAAATGTTTACAAATATTAAAATGTGACAATTCTATAAATTTCTGCATAGTACTAACTACTACGCAGATATTTGTAGCGAGTTCGTGCAAAAAGGCAGGATTAATAGTTTAAAAATACGAAAGGATACAAAATGCGTACAGAGCTGCCAGTGTGTAAAAGATGTTGTTTCTGTTTGCCGCTACGATATAGTTTGCTGACCTGGGGATACATCAGATTGGTAAGTACTAAAATATTTTATAGTAAAAAGAAACTTGACTAAATTTAACTTACAAATATTAATTTGTAAGTTAGATATAGTCACGTTAAATATTAATTTGTAAGTTTTAATAAATACAGGCGGACTTAATGCCTTAGGCATTCTCTACCAGTCGACACAAGGGCTTAAAATACAGTTAGTTAGTAAGTTTAGGGTTTTAAAATACAGTGGATAATACAACTGCCATTTGAACTTGCAATCTACTGATACCAATGATGGTAGTGTTATATCCTGTGCCTCGGAATGCACGTAAAGTCGCCTGGGCCTCAAGTCTGCTATTACAATAGTGTCAGAATGGTCTATCATTCATTTCATAATTGTTGATTTTGACAAGTTTGGTAATCTACTAATATAATGGCGTCATTAAGTCATTATAACTGTCCAAAGAAAGAAAGAAATGGCATAGAATGGTAATCTCGTACATAATGACAAATTAATGTCTGACGTACGTGCTGCCCTGCTAATTGCAAATGCAGTACTTGCAAAATGGCGCGGTTCGGAGATAAACGCGTTAGATATATTTTTTGATACCTAAACAACAGGTCTTAGTTATATAATTTTAAAAGCGTACCAAAAGAAAAAGAAAATTATATTTTTACTAGCTGACCCAGCGAACTTCGTACCGCCTAATAGTCAATGAATGTTGTGATATCTTTTAGCTAATCTGTCAAAGGATAACGCCATCTACTGTCACTACTGTGTCACACTGTCATTAAAATAAATTATGATGGTTCTGACATCATAATTTATTTTAATATGACATTTTAATTAGAGATGGCATTGGCGTTCTCACTGTTTAAACCTTCCTTGGACTATCACGAATATTTCAAAACCAAAATTAGCCAAACCGGTCCAGCCGTTCTCGAGTTTTAGCAAGACTAACGAACAACTATTCATTTTTATATATCTAGATGTATACATTAGCCAAAAATGACATCGCAAGGCGATGTCATTTTTGCAAAAAAGAGAAAATCGCATAAATGTCGATTACTGCATTTACAATTAGCAGAGCAGCGCGGTAATCTGCTAAAAATTTGACAGTTCCTATGATTATTCTTTCCTACCATTAGAACGTCATCGTTCAGTCATTATTTGTTACGAGACAACTCGATATTGTCATTCTACCACAATTCTATTACGAGACCATTGACCGATCAGTGATGGATCATTATGAATTAGCAGATTACGAACGTTTAGCAAAATGACAATGGGATCGTGTTGGAATGACAAATTTATAAAAATAACAGACTTGGGCCCCTGTAGCCCGATTCTCGTAATCAAAACCGTAACGATATCGTAGCGACTTAGTCGTTTAAACCATTACCGTATTCGCATCCATCAATCGAGTTTGAACGACAACGATTCTAAAGTCGTTCGATCGAAAAGTCGTTGACGCGTATTCAGCTAAGACAATCGTCATTTAATCGTTGACTCGATGCGACTCGAAGGTATTCTCGTAAAGAAACGATGTTTGATCGGGTCGGATGCCAACGACTTAACGTCAAATATTGCGGTTCAAATGTCGTTGAACAAAAGTTACTTTTAACTAACTTTTAGTATATATATAGTATATATATTATAGGTCAGAAATCATCCAATGACTTCTCCCACTCTTGGGCGGAGCTAGGGCGACTTTTACTGATTAAAACCCACTCCTATGTTCTTTATTTGCCTTGCGTTCCAGGGCAGGGATTTACTGACATTTCCTTGAGGCGCGCATTTAACACTACACACCGTCAACGACTCGGACAGTTACGGCCGGATGCCGAGCTACCCATTGTTCATCGTCCGCAAGCCCACGCCTACGGTGGCTGGAAATTGGGGTCGGGATTCCAGCCGCTGGGGCGTGAGTGAGTCCGTTTTTTCACGCGTGCGGCTGCCTCTTTCGCTAGCATTACTGCTTCGCAGAAGGAGGTGACCGCCTGCTATTCCTCCTCTCTCCGAATCATGGTTGTACTAGGGCCCGGTGTGAGAGGTCGTTGCTTCCGATCGCCCCCACGAGACCACAGGCGTTCTCCGCCCAAGTCAGGCACACCTCCACCATGTCCAAAGAGAAACAGACTGAGGTGTTCAAAATGGGATGCTTTTGACGTGGAGAATTGAGAGACGACATTTCGCCTCACTAAAGTCCTTGTCCAAGATATCATCGGCTGACCCATTTCAAAACTTAGTAAGGACTTAAAACCTTTGACAGAAGAGCGCATAAACGTAAAATAGTCAGCCTATGCCTATGAAAAGAATTTAATTTAGGTAGAGAGAGGAGGCCTGAGTCCCAGCAGTAGGAACATTAAAAGGCTGATTATGCTATGCATGTTATGCTTAAAAAAGATGCTATTATTTATTTGTTTATTCTCACATTTCCTTCTTTCTTCCTTTCCTTCCTTGCAGCAATTACACCAAAGGAAGTCAATTAGTTCAAAATATGCTACTTTCTAACATCATGCGTGCTGGAGTGGTAGTCATCAAGGAGCGGCGCGGTGTGGTGGTGGGTCACGTACGCTCGCTTACGGAGTAGTATTGATAGTAAAAAAAACTAAATAATGAGTGCTACCGACATTTAATATAATTAGTGTATATTACATATTTTAACCCCTTACTGTGATAATTGACGATAAATAGTTTGCCTCATATTGCAATTAGTTTCAAAACATAGTAAAAGCACTTTCTAGGTTTTGTTATGGTTTATGCATAGCATATCTCATTGACTAAATTCTATTAACTGTATAGGGTGTGTAAATAAAATAACGATTAATTCAATAAATCAGTTTATTAGTTAAAAACCAAATAAATGTTGAGCTTATGTCGGCTGCTAAATCTATTCGGATGCAGACAGTTGCTTATCATTTACCAAATCAATAGACGAGTCATTGACGAGAAAATTTTGAACTCTTGGGCATCAGGCATACCAATTTATTAATAACTAGCTGAAAGCCTGAATGTAGTATATATTTCGATATAGTCAACCGATTGTAGTGAAACAAAACCTAAGTAATAAATCAAGTTACAATTTTAATGTATAAAAGTTATCTACATCGATTTCGTACATTTTACGTGATGCGCGCACAAAATAAAACTTCTGCAGATTTATTATATGTATAGATTTCTTCTTTTTTATTTTGTTTTAGGAAGCACAGTACAATCAATTGTTGTAGGGGTTCATCAAATCTGAAAAAATAAATTGAGTTCTTATGATTATTATATTATTAGTTAGCCCGTATTGTTCCACTACTGGGCAAAGGCCTCCCTCCTTTCTTTCCAACGATCACGGTTTATTGCTTTCTCTTTCCAAGTCTCCCGTCGTCCCGCCATTTCTTCCGTGGTTTGCCGCAGCCCCGCATCGCTGTTTCTGGGCACCAATCCTAAGTTTTACGGGCCCACAGCTCGTTAGAAATGCGGCAAACATATCCTGCCCAGTCCCATTAAAGTTGGGCAGCCTTTTGAGACACATCAATGATTTGCGTTTTGGAGCGCAGTGTTGTGTTTCGAACATGGTCTATGGTATCATAGCACGCTGGAAAATCTTTAATTTGGACTTTCGGATGTGAGTCAAAGACCAAGTCTGGCACCATAGGTCAGAATGGAAAGAATACATATGTCCATCAGCTTACGCTTCAGTGACATGGGCAAAGTGCACTTAGTTCTTCTGATTATGAGTCCCTAAATTATCTAGACCAGCTTCGGCCTTCAAATTCAAATATGTGCAGTTCTGCACGATGCTTTTATTTACACTTCTCCACTACTTACTCCGTCCACAATGCTAAGGGAGAACCCTTAATAAGCACAATCAAGGAATGAATGGTACACTTACTAGGTATCGGTATACTTAAATACATATATTTGCTTTTATGAAAGTTGAATCACTGGTGTTTTTGTATTTGGTAGGGACTTATTAGATTAGCAAGATTATGTAATAAAACGATTTTTGTAAAAAGTGTCCCCTAGATTTTGAAATGACAATCTGATGATTGACATTATTTTGACAGATAATGCAGAGACAAATATTTAAATATTATATATAGACTTTACTTTTTAAACTACAATTTAGCAAATTTCTAGGTGAAATTTATATTTTGAGTAACGATTTTCATTAAATGGGTATAAACATCGTTTTTAATTCTATTTTTTATTCGTTATGCCGTAAATAGAATTAAAAAAAAATTAAATCTGTATTTCATTATCCTGGTAGAATACATAATTATGTAACTGGCAGTATATTACAAAGTACTCTGTGGTAACCGGCAATAAGTCGTTGATAGATCGTTTAGTTTCGAGTCAGTTCAATTGTCGTTCTATCCAATCCCGATTATGGAACACGTGAATACCGATTTTGGATAGGACTACAATCGAACGACTATAAAACTTCAACGATATTTGACTTGTTTGATTTTACGTGAATCAGGCTACTGATCTCTATCGAATTTTAAATTGAAAATTAAATTAAAATTTATTTAATTCGGACAATAGTGATCCATATTATGAGAGTATCGGAACAGAGGTCACTTATGTTTGCGCATTAAAACATCTTCTGTCGACTTGACTAATCTCCTATAAGATTGGTCATTGCGAACAAAATCAATTTAAAAGGATTATTTTTATGGAAAATATAAGATTTTCAGACCAAACAATCAACATTCTAACTAACAAAATCGCAGAGACTCAAAGAAGGGAGCACAAAGCACGTAAATTGAATTGGGACATATTGTAGAGACATCTATGGCGTCACATAAGAACTAAACTACGAAATCCTGCATCGCGCAATTACAATTCTCCGTGAGATTTGAACATATATATAACAGCCCGTAAACATCTATCGGGCAGTTGCCTGAACCAGACGTAACATCTGTCCGGTCGGGGGATACTCCTTATTCGATGGAGGTTTGAGGGACTCTGTCCCGTATATCTCTAAACCCACCACATCCACACTGTTAATCTCATCGTATCTTAATCTCTTAGATTTTCATCTAGTGTTTTATCTTTTCAGGGATTATCAACGTACGTGTTCACCAGACTGTCCTTGGTCTTCTATTGGATGTTAGAAAAGGTTATAAAAGAGGAAAATGTTTCATTAGATATAACACGTACAACAATATTAGCTTCCGTGCTTGTATTGTTAATAACAGATATAGTATTAAATACTGTATTCATCAAAGGTGGCCATAAGGTGAGTTTAATTGAAGACATTAAGCATAGACAATAACATACAATCCTACAGATAGCGGCGCGAATCTTGAGCGCTCTGCGAAAGAGCGGGGATCGCTTTACGCATCGTACAACATCGGCGAGCCAATCACTGTACAAGGATTGCACTCCCCGCCCCCGCATCTGCTTTCATACCACTAAAGAGACCCGATATTTCACTTCTGCGTGCTTTTGCGCAAGTAGAACTGTAGAAGTCAGCGCTCAAGATCCGTGCCCGTATCTGTCCAAGCGTTAGTAACAAAGACAATGTTTTACAAAGACGAACTTTTTCTAAGTACACTGGTCGTCAAAATAAGTTCAAAAGAATGTAAACAATATTGACTTTCATGATATATTTGAACATTATGAATCGAAATACGTGGTTACCATTTCTCTAGCACGTAAAATTTCGACTTAATTCCTATATGTAAGTGATGCCAAACTAATGGAAATATTTGTTGACATACAAAAATAGAAATCTGGAGATCTAGTTCCTTTTTAAATTTTAAATAATAATAATAAAGTCGAAGTCGAATCCAGTTAACAAGTAGCATATGTCCTTCCTTGGATTCAAGCTGACTCCATATCAAATTTCAACAAAATCCGTTCAGCAGTTTATCCGTGCAAGTAACAGTAACAGACAGACAGACAGAGTTACTTTCACATTTATTATATTATTATGGATTAATCATAGAAAGAAACGAATGAATAAAAACGAAGGGTCGTATTATGGATTTCCAAATCATCCTGACACTCATAAAACACAATTTTAAATTTCAGAAAGACATGAAACTGCTGCGAGCCTACTACATCTACAGCTTTATCCTGTGTATCCTGATCTTCCTGTTGTGGATTGCCACCATCAAAGACACCTTGTTTCAATTTAAAATAGGTGAAATTGAACCTACTTTCCACATCTATATCATTTTGGTCGACACAGTAACTTTGTTGGCTCTAGTCCGTAAGTAAACAATAAGGTTTTATTTATTTTTAATTTATTTTATTTGGAAAACTTACAGCTAATAAAAACATGTAAACTTATTATAATTAAGCTTAAGGTCAATTACAAGTTTTAACTTACAATAAATGAATGGCCTGGCACGAGACGATGGCAAGAGACCGGACGGCATGTCGTTATTCCCATGGAAGATGGGTAGGCCTTTAGTATGGGACGCTACTTGTGTCGATATTCTTGCGCCTTCCCATCTTCCTATCTCGTCGTGTTGTGCTGGCGCTGACGCTGCGGCTGCGGAGAACCTCAAGCGGCGAAAATATAATAACTTTGTTGGAAGTTATATTTTCGAACGCTTTGGGGTTGAAACTCTCGGTTCGTGGGGTCCGAGTGCTTACAAGTTGTATAAAGATTTGTCAAAACGTCTAGTTGACACTTCGCGTAACCCAAGAGCTGGCTTTTACCTCGGACAGAGGATAAGCATTGCCATACAGCGTGGCAATGCCGCCAGTCTTTTGGGCACATTACCAGTCGACAGCGATGTGGTAGAGGTTTTTGACGCCATATTTTAGTTTTAATTAGTTGAAATTAGTGTAGGGTTTTTATTATTATTTATTTTATTGTAATTATAGTTAGAATTTTATATGTAAATAAAGATGTCATAAATGAATAATTATGTTGAAATAATCGGTACATTACACGATGTAAAATAAACAGCTTAAAAACTAAATTAATATTTCGAAGAAATCGATGCTATTTCAATTAAAACGATTACAACATTAGTAATACTAAATAAATAGGATCAGTTATGAAAATATAAAAAGCGAAAAAATCATTGCAAAGGGTTCTTTAAAATTTACGTATGAAAGAAAAAGAAAGAAAATATATTTATTTGGCACACCATGATACATTAATCAACAAAAAATCGATTTTAGTATAGTAATTGGTAGGAGATACATATTCATCTAAACTTGAGGCGTATAGTCCCTTGAACATCTAGCAGTCCCGCTGCTCCACTTTAATCAATAAATCATTTTTTTTATACATTCTGTAGAACACTTGACCAGTAATTTTTTTGTGTAAACATATTTCTAAAGATCAAAGTTATTTGAAAGGAGAAGGCAAAACCAGCGAAAAAATATCATGTCATTAAATTTTTTTTGGCTAAATTTAAGAATTGTTAATAGTGTTACCCGGCCGATACCGAGGTGTAGGCTTCAGAAAGTCACTTTTTTATGGCACTAAATGGGAGCAAAGGCCTTAACGGGATGCAACTCGACATAGGTACATTTTCACTGTCTTATAATTATATAACCGCTCTTACGTGATTATGACGTTATTACACATTTTACATTAGATATTTTGAAAACACAGTATCTTGTTTATATTATCTAGGCTTTATCATTTATCATTGAAATCAATGAGTGTAAAACGAATCCAAAGAGACCTCTGAAAATCTGCTATTTTGCACAAACTTTGACATTTCAAAATTTACTCAAAAATTTAAAATTCAAAGAAGTAGAACAGTAGAAGCCTTGCAAATTTAATTAAGATTCTTTTCAAAAACTTTTAAGGGTTTAAAAAAAAAACATTTATTTCCTTGAACAAGTTTTGTAAAATATTCGAGTTAATCACGGAATTACCGAATGCTAACAGAGTTTTCAGGCGTTATCTCTCTTTTTTCCCGTTGCCTTTTCTTCAGACATCGCATTGGATAGCGTTAGATTAAGTAACAAGCTTTTAAACCACGCTCCATGTTGACGATAGGCGAGTGATAAAGGACCCTCTTAAGATGTATTCGTATTGAATTTCAACAACAAGGTAATACCGAACCACTTCCTTTCATTGCGATTACAAATATTTGGTGGAGGTGACGTGTATTATTACCGTAGGACGAAACTTTTTCGGCAACATCTCACGCCGAGCCCTGGTACAGGCCATTTATTTATTTATATATACTTTATTGCATACCAAGATTACAAATTTACAAACTGATATTTTAATACAAAAAACATACAATTGGCGGCCTTATCGCACTCGGCGATTTCATCCAGGCAACCCAGAATGGACAGAAATTGCCTGGACACAAAATGGGGTTGCACTTGGTGCAAATATAAAAGTAAACAAAAACTTAATAGATACTTAATACTAAAATAGATACACATATACATACATACAAAATATAAATATTTAAGCAAGGGAATAAGCGATGAAACGAAGGCATGATCACAGTGTCAAGTAATGATCCTTCACAAGCTTTACTAAATCTTCGTAAAGAAAAATTATTAAACAATAATCAAGTAGTGACTAAATGCGCTAAATCAAATTCTCAGTTAACTATAGTTGGAGGACAACAATTCACGGGATTGGCAACACTACTTATACAATCCAGAAACAACACTAAGTACAAGAATTACCGTATTTCTTCCACTACGAAACCATACGCCACCACAGAAGATATTCTCAAGTCTATCTACAAAATTGAAGATTTTGATGATAACTTTCTAGTTATATGTGTAGGGGAAAATGATACTAACCCCAATAAAATACTTTTAGAATTAGGATCGTTGTTAAAATCTTTTCAAAAACTTCACGTGCTCGTATTTAATGTTTTGCAAAACAAATATTTGAACTGTAATTTGTTAAATAACAACATACAAATGTTATGTAGCAACTTTAAAAATTGTTCATTTGTGAATGTAAAAGGTAATTACCGGTACAAGAAGGACTGCTATTTGTCAGAGGTATGTAAGAAAATTAATTTTAACATTGACTCAAATGATTATGACAAGACATTTTTATGTTTTAAAAATATTAAGTTATTAATTAATACAGTGAAGGCTAAAACAGAATGCACAACTATTCCTAAGAAAGGCACTATTCCATTCTACTTTCAGCGTAATAAGAATTCAGGGGATAATTGTCAAAATATTAACTCTAATAATGCCTCTTTGAGTAAGCAGGTAATGATAAACACCGACACCCACAAGAAGGGAACCATTCCATATTATTTCAAAAAAAATATACCGTGTTTAAATATGAAATCCGATGCAGAGTTATCCTTGCCAAAACAAAAATGTTTTCGTCCCTAATTCAGATTTTAATTTTAGAATTTTTCACCAGAATATAGCTGGCGCTATTAACAAATCGGAAGAATTAACATTCGCCATCCACGAGCTATCGCAACAAGGCCCAAAAATAAATGTAGTATGTCTGACTGAAACTTTTATTAAAAAAGGTACAGAAATGCTTTTAAAAATCCCTGGGTACCTATTAGTTGCATCATACTCACGTGAAAATAAACGAGGAGGGGTATGCATACTGCTCAATAATAATATGAAGTATAAAAAATTAACTAATATTAATGACTTGACATGTAATTTTAATTTTGAATGTTGTGGCGTAGAAATAAATAATATTATTATTGTTTGTTTATATAGAACTCCAAATAGCAACCCTCAAATATTTCTCGAAAATCTAGAACAGATTCTGGTAAGATTGACGAGAAAGCGTAAAAAAATTATTTTATGCGGGGATTGGAACTTGGACATATTAAAGCCAAACAAAAGCTGTGAAAGTCTGAAAAGTATTTTGGAGAATTTTAATATCGAATTGCATATTAAAACGCCCACAAGACAGTTGTCATATTTAGATCAGATAGCAAGCAATGTCAAGCAAGCTAACCGGAGGTGCATCATCTAGCCTTGTCCGATCATGAAACCGGACAGACGCTATCGATGAAAATTAATAAAACGTCCGAAATATGCAGTTGGTATGAGGAGGTCAGAGACTTTAGTCAAGAAAAGATGGACAAGTTCTGTAGTTGCATATCAACTCTCAGTTTTTCAAGCGTATACGAGAAAAATTGTTTTCAAGAAGCATTTGCGGAATTTCATGGTCTTGTTAAATTATTTTTTGACTTGTGCTTTCCAATATACTTAAAAAAGAGGTCATCTTATAAAGGGAACCACAAATGGTTGACAAAAGGCATAAAAAAATCATGTGTAAAAAAAGGCTTCTTTATCTTAGTCAACAACACAATAAAACTAAGAGAAAGAAACTAAACAAAAAATATAAAACATGTAGTATAATTCTCAAAAAGTGTATATATAAATCTAGACAGCTCCAAAGTAAAAAGTATATTGCTAATAATAAAAATAAGTGTAAAGCCACCTGGGCGGTGATTAATGAAAATATTGATGATTTAAACGCTAAAACGCAAATTGACAAAATAACTAAAGATAACCGGACAATTCAAGACCCAAAGGAAATAAGTGACAATTTTTATCAATTTTATATAGAATCGACAAATAATAACAATTTTAAATACAATGTTGACGAAATAAATAGGACTATGGATGGTAATAATGAACACACAATATTTCTTATACCTACTGATGCTTCGGAGGTATTCAGAATAATTCAAAATCTTAAAAATACAAGTGCAGTAGGATTGGATGACATTACAACTAAGTCAATCAAATTGTGCTCTTCATCTATTTGCCAACCGTTAAGTTACTTGATAAACTTTTCTTTTGAAGAAGGTGCATTCCCTGAGACTTTAAAGAAGTCAATAGTAAAGCCACTTCTTAAAAAAGGTAATACGTCTGACATAAAGAACTATAGGCCAGTGACGTTAATACCAATCATGTCAAAAATCTTGGAGAAAATCATGCTGAGAAGGCTCCAAGAATTTACGATGAGGTACCACATACTTAAAGATGAACAATTTGGGTTTAGAAAAAATAGTACCACGTCATTGGCATGTTTTAATTTGATGAAGACTGTCACCCAGGCGGTAAATGAAGGCTTACCAGTAGCGACTATCCTCTTGGACATGAGCAAGGCATTCGATTTTGTGGACCATGAATTGCTCTTACACAAGCTAGAAAAATACGGGATAAGAGGAAAAGCGAACGACTGTTTAACAAGCTACCTGAAAAAGCGACAACAATGTGTGGAAATCTCCAGAATACATAATGGGAAAAAGGTTTCATATAGAAGCGACTATAAGGAAAATAATTTCGGAGTGCCACAAGGCAGTGTATTGGGGCCTTTTTTGTTCCTCCTCTACATCAATGACCTCCCAAATATCACTCGCCACACAGTGATTTTATTTGCTGATGACACTACCCTTGTTGTGAAATCGATGGCCCCACCGAATAAACGTGTAAGAGAAAAGTGACAACTTTTCAGCAAAAAATAAAAACGTTTAAACTTCAATAACGCTCATGTCATTGTAAATAGGTATACGTAATGTATAATCAAATTAAAGATAAAAAAATAAACTATAGAATTTTATATATACTTCTTTAAAAACTTCAACGAGTTTCAAGAAATTCATGAAAAACTATTTAATATTTTTACTCTTGTGAAATTCGCATGACTAGGTCTCAGTAATAATTATTACACGTTTATTCGTGTAATAAAACACAACGAATAAAACGCACTATAAGGTTATACTATTATTCTTCGTAAATCAAGTTTGTTTTTGGACCCAGCTATAACTATTTACACGCTTTTTACAGTACATTTTTCTGCTATTATATGATTGCAAAGATCGTAAGCATTTATATTAGTGTTAATAAGATCAGTTATCATTTATGTAATACATCTTTGCTAATGCATGGTATAATAACAAAAATATTTTTATAAAAAGTTGAAATAAAATACTGATATTTTAATGAATAAAAAAAGATATAATCATGTATTTATGCACGTGAACACAAAGTACTAGTCTTTTTGATTAAAAAAATTACAAATAGCAATATTAGAAAAACTAGTCCTCCTCTTCACTGCCATTGGAGACCGCAATGGAGTTATCCAATGGCAGTAGATTTATATACAAGCTTTGATAATGGTTTGGTATTGCTCCTGAATCACAAAGACTTATCAAATCCTTAAATAACGGAAGTGGTTTAGGTAACATTCCAGTGTACGCTAGTTTTAAGCTTTCAGCATCTTCTGTAGGTTCTCCACGCCGCTTGAGTTAGTCCTTATCATGATTTGCATCTCTCGTAATTCATCTTCCAAACTATACCTGCAGTAAATTGTATTAGGATGATCATGAGAGAAGTTTACTACTTTTATTTTGCTCCAGTAAATTTTATCGTCGTTTGTGTCCTTTAACCAATTCTTCCCCTTTACTAACTCTTTAAAATCCATAAAATCATTTTGTGTCATTTGTTTTACTTGGTACTTGTGCCCAGTAACTTTAGCGTTCTCTATCAAGTACCTAATACATTCGATCGAGAGTCTATATAGTATGACTTTTCTTTGAACGCCCGATAGCAGCAAGCATAGAGTCACTTTCTTATAGGCCCTTCTCTATTGAATTAGGAATTAAAAATATATTTTTAATTTCTAATTCAATGTGAGCTGGATAAATAACCACAGACAACCTACAATTTCTATGGCTCCCCTCTTCGCAATCTGAGTTGACTCTATTAAACTCTAATATAGCATCAATAGGAAAGGAACTTCGTGACTGACATGTTAAACTTTCTAAAATAAATGAAACAATCGAATCCCTATAATGTATTCTTATAACAAGGTGTAGCAAACTGATCATAATACCGTATCTACTACGGCGAAGACTTCCGCATGACGCAGGTACATCGTAAGGATCGTGCACCGGATCCGTGCGGAAGAAACGCCCGGTTGTCACCATTGTGTGGACCGCCCGGAGGACGCGGTTAAGCATACGGTAGAGGTGTGCCCCGCTGGGAAAGAGCACCATCCTGTCCTCGTGGGTGTGATCGGCGGCAACGACCTCACACCGGGCACTGGTATAGGCCATGGTCTGGAGTGAGGAGATATTTCTCCTTAATCCCGACCGCAGGCAGACGCCTCCTTCTGCGAAGCAGTAATGCTAGCGAAGGAGGCAGCCGCATGTGCGATTGTTTGGCCCTTAGATCAGGCGCCGAGATTCCGACCCTGATTTCCAGCCACCATAGGCGAGGGCATGCGAATGGCGAGCAATGTGTAGCTCGCCGTAACCATCCGGACCGAGCCCAAGTAGTCAACGGTGCGTAGTGTTCCACGCACGCCTCAAGGAGAAGTCAACAAAACCGCAGGTCCAAACGACTCCTGCCGGAGGCTCTATGCAGGAATCGTTCGGTTTATGGAGCACTGGTATGGGCGCCGTCGCTACGAAAGCGACCGGTAGCCAAGCTGACCGCAAGCCAGAGGATCATGGCCATCCGGATGGTGCGGGGATACTGCACGGTTTCCCGCGAAGCGGCGAGCTTCCTTGCTGGCCCCGTGGGATTTGGTGGCAACAGTCCTTGCACGCATGCACGATCTGCGCGTGGAGATGTAACGCCGGGGCGAAACTCCGCTGACATGCCAAATCACGGCATGGCGGACAGATTTCGGGTGGAATGGAATGGCGACAGCGACTGTCGCAACCCAGTACTGGGCACGCCATAATTATGGCGATAAGTCCCCTCTTTGAGGCGTCCTCACCTTCCGCATGACGCAGGTGCTCATCGGACATGGTAAGTTCGTGAGGTTCCTGCACCGGATTCGGGAGGTTCCTACACCGGCTTCGGGAGGTTCCTGCACTGGATTCGTGCGGAAGAAACGCCTGGGTGTCACCATTGTGTGGACCGCCCGGAGGACATGGTGGAGCATATGGTAGAGGTGTGCCCCGCCTGGGCAGAGCACCGCCGTGTCCTCGTGGAGGAGATCGGCGGCAGCGATCTCTTGCGCCGGGCCTTGGTACAGGTCATGGTCCGGAGCGAGGAAGATTGGCAGGCGGTCGCCTACTTCTGCGAAGCAATAATGCTAGCAAAGTAGGAGGCCGCAGGTTCACGCGCGAGGCAATGGCCCTCGCGCCCCAGCCTCCGGAATTACAATCTCGATTTCCGGACTTGCAGACGACGAGCATTGGGTAGCTCGCCGTCCGACGGTCCGGTAAACCAAATCGTCGACGGCGCGTAATGTTCCACGCGTCCCTCAAAGAGATGTCAGCAACCGTAGGGTCCCAGCAGGGTCGAAGCCTACTGGGGCCATGGGTGATGCGAAAGAGATACCTGGGGCCCTGGAAAAATGGCAAAGAAGGAACAGGAGTGGGTTTTTAGTCAGTGAAAGTCTGACACTATTTCGCGCTCCGTCTAAGAGCGGTGACCAATAGATGATTTTCCCACCCGAAAAAAAAAACCCGCGTACCCGTTTCTAATGTTACGTACGATTGCAATAGAATCTATCGCGTAAACATTTGTTTATTTACCGTTACTAGAAATAAACTTAAACTAATATGCAAAGAATATTAATGTTGGAATCTTTAATACAAATTGTTATAAAAAAAATATTATAGTGAGAGACAATGCAATACTTTAGTTTAAATAACCCATTTATATTAAAACTTCAATTTCGTGGAATAAAATATTAATAATAAAATTTGCATACATTTTTACGCGAATAAACGTGTAAGACGACATTACCCAAAGTCGAAACCAATCACAAATGTTCTGAAATGCCTGTAGGTTTTAATATGTTTATTCTTGTGTACTAGACGACTCAAAAAATATGTATGGAAAGCATAAACTATTATTCTTATAATTTTTGAATAAATTATTTCCCTAGAATAAAAAACACACTATCATAATAGGCTTTGTTTTGGGTCTAAAATTCATAAAAAAAATTAAGTAGATGCAGGATAGGCAAAAGAAACGAAAAATTAAAAAAAAAAAAATTGTGTAAGAACTCTTGCACGTTTATTCGGTGGGGCCATCGAAATGTGAAAGAGTAGACACCTACGAGCATGAAATAAATGAAGCTGACAAAAATATAATACACTGGTTGAACACCAATAACCTGCAAATTAATATGGAGAAAACGAAAATGATCCAATTTCAAACATATAGGAGAAACCCGTTAACGCTAAATATTAAATATAATGACACTACTATCGAACAAGTAGTAAGTACTGCATTTCTGGGCATACAACTAGATCAAAACTGCGATTGGAAAAAGCATGTCGACTATGTTTGTGACAAACTGGACAGATTTATCTATGCAGAAGATTAAGAGCAACAGTTTCAACTGAAGCGGCTCTTTGCGCATATCACGGTTATGTTTCCTCCGTACTCTCATACGGTCTCTTATTGTGGGGTAACTCGGTGGATATCACTAAAGCATTTATAGTACAAAAAAAATGTGTGCGTGCAATCTGTGGAGCTGGTTATAAAAAATACAATATATTACCATTAGCATGCATGTATGTCAAAGAATTATGTCTATTTGTACGACAACATCCAGAATATTTTATTAAACATAGAGATGTAACTAAAAGGAATGTTGCCTCTAGAGATAAACATAGGCTCTGCTTGCCACAATCTAAGCTTGATTTATTTAAAAGAAATTCGTTTATAATGGCTATTAAGGTTTACAATAAATTACCAAATGCCTTAAAAGAACTACCTTTACCTATGTTCAAAAAAGAGTTGATTCAATGGCTGACGCAAAAATGTTTTTACAGTGTCAATGAATATATGTCATTTAACGAACGCAAAGTAGGAAAGTAATGGCAATTTTGGTTTTATTTACATTTTTATTCTATTTTTAAACTGACATTTAATATTTTAGATTTTTTGTTTCTGACATTTCAAATTCATGTGAAGTTCAATAAATACTTTCATTTTATTTTTAAGTTGACAGTTACTATTATCATATTTTTGACATTTTATAATATTCATGGACATTAAAATTATTGTATAGAATTTGACATTTGATAGTGATAGTAGATATTGGTGACTTTGATTTTTATTATTTTGACATTTTATCAATGTGTATTGGTAACCTATGATGTCACATTATTATGACATTTTAAATTAATGATTATATTTGCACTGTATTAATATTTGCACACCACAAGTTATGGTAGAATGTAAATGGGCCTAACTAAAATTAAGATCATACTACTTTGTACACCTACATTCTAGCAAATAAATAAATTATTATTATTATTATAAGCCTTTTGAATACAGGCAGTGTTTGCGCACGCTTTATTGCCACAGGCAATGCATTCCATAGACGAGCGGCCTGGACAGTAAAAGATTTATCCAGGAAAGTAGTCGAATGCATTGGCATTTTAAGTTTTAAGTTGTCTGAGGACCTAAGAACTTTCATGTGAGAGTCGCAAAGAAATTGGAACCGTTCTTTGAGGTAACGAGGGGTAGAAGGGGAAAAGAGCACATTATACAAGAGGGAAAGAATATGAGCATTACGGCGAAGGCGAATTGGCAACCACTTGAGTTTAACGCGGAATTCAGAAACATGGTCATATTTACGCAAACCGAATATGAACCTTATACAAAAGTTTTGAAGTCGCTCAAGTTTATCCAGTTGTACTTCAGAGAGGTCAAGATAGCTGGCATCAGCATAATCAAGGATGGGTAGAAGAAGAGATTGTGCAAGCGTAATCCTGGTGGCAGTCGGCAGAAAATTACGCAGTCTTCTCAACGATCCGGCAGATGCAAATAACTTGCGGCTAACTTCTTGTAGTTAGGCAGTCCAAGAGAAATTCTTGTCGATGAATATCCCCAAGTTCTTAACTTTCTCGCTAAAGGGAATTACTGAGCTGTCAAAAGAAACTTGGGGAAGAGTCGTCCAGTCGATCTTCGAGACCATCCTAGAACTGCCTACCACTATAACCTGCGTCTTTACAGGGTTCACCACAAGTCCGTACCTCTTGCTCCAGTCGCTTATACGAGCCAGATCAAGGTTAATGGTCAAGATAGCCTCAGACAGTTTTCCTAGAGGTGCCCGTGAATATATCTGAAGGTCATCTGCATAAAGGTGGTAGGAAGAAATTAATTCGTTGGAGATTGAGTTAATAAAAACTGCGAAAAGTAATGGTGATAAAACGCCACCCTGTGGTACCCCGGCAGAAGTACTACACCAAGAAGATATGGTCTCTCAGATGCAAATACGTTGCCGTCGACCGAACAGGTAACTATGAAACCAATCAATCACTGGTGGAGATATAAATACCAAGTAAAACATCAAAATCAACCGTATTAAAAGCATTACTAAAATCTAGCAATGCCAAGACCGTCAGATTACTGCTTTCCATGGCTGACCTTATATCGTCCGTAATATTGAGCAGCGCTGTAGTGGTGCTATGACCAGGACGGAAGCCGGACTGAAAAGGGTTGAGGAGATTATTTTTGGACAGAAAAGTACTCAATTGGTTGTGGATTAAACGTTCTAGGACTTAAGACAGGAATGGTAAGACGGATATTGGACGGTATTCAGAAAAGGATGTGGGATTGGACTTTTTAGGTAGAGGAATTATTTGAGCAGATGCAGAAAAATTTAGAATGTGACAAATGACAGGGAGGATTATGTCCACTACTGGTAGTAACATTTTACGGCTGATACAGTCACTTCCTACTGCATTGGAGGTTATTATTAGTATGCTCTTCTTAATATCACACGCAAAAAACTGACCAAATACGAATGGAGAATAACTGGGAGTCGGAAGAGATGAAAGATAATAGATGATCAAACGAACTTACCTGTGATGTTCGATCATTATTATACGTAGCTTCGTTCGAAGATATATAATTTACAATGCAGCTTCCCGTATCTACTCGACAACCAAAGGCATCTTTTAGAATCCCTAAAAAGCAAAAAACAGTACGCACCAAATCCTGCGAGTATTTGTCAGTTATGTCATATGTCATTCTTTCAGAGCTATAGATAAATCTTAAGTTTTGCTGGGTAGGGTAGGGAGGGTTCCCTATATCTTCGAACGAAGCTACGTATAATAATGATCGAACATCACAGGTAAGTTCGTTTGATCATCTATTATACTGCAAGCTTCGTTCGAAGATATATAATTTACAATGCAGATGTTAAGAGTCAACAAGCAAAATTAAGATTTTTAATATCAAACAAATATATTTCAGGAGCCAAAATCTCTTAGGCACTTTTAGGCTCTTAATATAATGGTAATATGAGATAATCAGTCTTTTTTGACATACTTATACATTTTATATTATATATGTATATATGTCTTTTTTTATAATTATTTTAAACATATTAAGGCATTTACAAGCAAATATTTTGTTCAGCATTGAGCACAGCATGAGCAAATTCAGATGAATTGTTGGAAATAGGTATATTATAAAATCTTGCAAAGGTTGAAGAATTGTTTGTCCAGCTGTTTGCCTAATTACGTCTAATGATACTCTCCTAGCTTTAGCAGTCGACGTGGATGCATGTCTTGTACTATGCCCTGTAAAAACGCTAAAATCTATGCCACACATAGAGAAAGTATATATATATATATATTTATTTTTTATTATTATTATTATCCATCTACTAATGGTAGATGAAGAAATTGGCTTGTGTGGGATATTCAATGAAAGTAATAAATGAGTATTATCTTCCCTAATACTCTTGAGTATATTTCATGTAATAAAACAAAGTAGTAGCTAGACATATTTCAGGTTTTTCAAATAATGGTAAAAAAGAGGTTTGTTCCGCTGCAACCAGAACCAGATGTTTTTATAGTTTATAGGATAGAGATGTTTACACCGGTATCATTAACTATAATATTGAGTATTTTTATAAATGATAAATCTGTGCTACTTGGGCTCTGCTAAATGCAAACAAATTCACTAACTTTTTAGACAATTTGATTTTTATAGAAACCTTAACATAATCTCTGGATGTGATCATTACCACCAATTTATGAGTCAATTAATTTATTAATTGATATAGACTGTGTGAATGAGTGAGATCCTATAAGTAACATTGAATTGAGGCATTATTTGGAAGGTAACCTAATGTAACCTCTGTGACTGATGGAAGAACAGCATGTCAATATTCTGGAAATTAGTTTAAGAAGGAGGTGTGTAAGATGACACTCTTTAAAAGGGGAATGCAATAGTTTTTTATTGAGTACCTATAAAGACTAACAGCTTGAAAAAACTAACATTGTTTTCAATAGTGGGTATCAAGCTTGTAAAGGTCAATATGACATCACCTTTTCATTCTTGATTTTGATTTTGAACACATAAAAGAAATAAATTATCATGTCCAAGGGCAGTAAAAAACATCTAATTAAATGTATTTTGAATCTGTTTTCCAGGAAACACAGGCATCACATTTTTGCATTACTTGTAGAAGGGAAAAGATCAATGAGTTTGTCCAAACTAAAACATAATATACTTACCTACTAAAATGTAGAGATATTCTGTTCCCACTCTATGTTAGGGCTTTATGAGATTGTTAATTGGTCTCTTTGTTGTCTTTTGAATCCATATATGAACCAAATAGACAAATCTATTTATTTTTACACCATTGCTCCATATTTCTGGCTAAATTATTTAATTGTTGATACCGAATTCCTCCCATTCGGTTTATATAAGATACAGCGATCTATTATCAATCTCACACAAAATGTGTAACTGCTCATGTTTAACAAAATAATATTTTTAAAGGTAAAAAATGTGAAGCAGTTCTAAATAATTTATGTGATAACTATAATTTTTTATCCTTTTTCCAGAACCCATGGACTTATATTATCACTACAATAGCGCTCCCCCCCAGTTCTTGTTGCATCATTGTAGGTCTAGTTTGATGTCTGGATGAATTTTTATTTTTAATCTTAGTTGCCTTTACTTATACCTAAGTAATTCTGTTCTAATTTTAGTATAGAACCAATCAACAACAAATGTTGTTGCATCAAAATAATGCAACAGTTGATGTACCTGTTAAGTGAGTAATCTCTCATAAGTTAAGAAACTTGTTTCTGTGAATATTTTTAAGGGATTTAAAGAAACAACATTTTTTGTATGTGACATCAAAGTCATTGTATAAGTGTCATATATAAAATCTAAATAATTAACATGATTGGGGTGGTGTATTTTGTAAGAAGGAGTAATTGTTCCTCAAATATTTTCACCCTTCTATTATATAATAGTAGACTATATAGTCTGAACCAATACACAAAAGTTCATCAAGATGTACATACCTACTGATTTGTGAACTTTTGATCATAGGTATACATGTAACTACCACTATCAAAAATACATAATGTGTAAAACAAATCCCATAAGGGACAGCAATAGACTCTTTTTAAATTATCATAATGAAATAATAGGTATCTCCTGTGATCTGGATTCAATTTTTGCCATAAGATTTCCTGGGTACACTAGAGCCACCGCAGTGGACTGCACTTACATCTTATAAAATTGGATGTGTGAACCAATTTGTTCAGGGGTTTAAAGGTTTCAATAAACCTCCCTTCTCCATCCCTGTTGGGAAACCAAAAGATATCTTGGATATAAGTTGATTCCCACACGGTTTCCATGGGGAATTTGTGCTCAATGGCAGTAAATTATGAATGGTTTTATACATAAATATGCATTCATCTTGGCCCCTGATCTTGAAGATCCTGATTGATCACTTGTAAAACCATTTTGTTTTGAACCGTTGAATTTTGGTTGATAAGTTATGGAAGAAAAAATGCACTTACCGAACATCCACTGATGTGCTTCAAAATTGAGGCATTACCACAAATCCTCTATCAGGTAGGAGGTAGGGAATGGGCTAATCTGTAAGCATGACTAACCTCTAGTTTCGACCATGAGCCTGTGGTGGAACTTTTTGTGTTCTAGCATACACTGGATGTGTTGCGATAATTGCTTGGTTTTAGTTTAATATGAGGAATGCAGTTACTTTTGTCAAGGCCTAGGTATTATTCTTTGCTGGTTGTACCAAGATGGACCATTCCTGTTTTTTGATGGGTTACAGTTTGTTTTTTTTTTTTTTTGACGGGTTACAGTTGAAGATTAGGCTGGCTTTATAATAAGCTTGCCGCTTCTGTGGCA
The DNA here is from genome assembly GCA_961205895.1 of Mythimna pallens. Taxonomy (NCBI): domain Eukaryota; kingdom Metazoa; phylum Arthropoda; class Insecta; order Lepidoptera; family Noctuidae; genus Mythimna; species Mythimna pallens. Next base: position 20,261,703 of record OY540837.1, read on the forward strand.
TGTCTTTAGGACTTTAATATTTTCTGTTGAAGTATTCCCATGCAGGTAGTTGTCTCTATCAACATCTTTGACAATATCTTTGTTTATGTGAAGTGCAAATCTATTAAAACACTTCCAGTATCAATCAACTGTGAAAATTTGTTTTAGCCTATTTATGCCATCATTGGTGAGAAGCTTGGATAGGGCATAGTGATTTCCAACCCCAACTGATTCTGTTCTGATTTAATCTTTTTGTATCAGAATATTCTTGTATTATCAGTGAATTACCGACTGAGGCAATGATCTCTATATTATTTTAAACAGTTATTACATACATTTTTATCTAGTTTTGTTCATATTCCTTGAGTATTTTCAAAAAATGGTATTCTAGATGAGGGTTAAGTTATTAATTAAGTCAGGCCATTAAATCATTTGGTTTTGTAGATATAAATACTGTAATGCTCTGAATACTTCAGGAAATATAGTAACTGGTTCAACGACTAGCTCAGATGCTAGTTCAAGAAATGTTATAGCCAAGTCTGTAACAGTTGGGGTTGTGCCTGTTGGAGCCGATGATGATACAACAGATATCTAGTTTAATGTCCTCTTCTTGACCTTGTTATGGTACCAAACTGTATCTAGGTAAAGCCTTTCGGACCTTGTCAAAAGGTGACCATTGTGCATTCATCTCGTAAACACCACGAGTAAGCGGATCACGTCAATGCATCACGTACATCACCTGTGTCCATCTACCAAAAAGTAAAGATCATCGTGTGTTCATCTCGTAAACACCACGAGTCAGCGGATCGCGCCAATGCATCACGTACATCACTCGCGTCCATAGGTAGATACAATATTCAATATCCATTTCACTTGCACTGTAGATATAATGTACCATAGATAACTTTCCTGACGAAGCTTTTCAGGTTACCCCAAAGGTGTGGGGCAAAAAACAAACTCGTATGTTTATCTCGTAAACATCCCGAGTCAGCTAAATGCGTCAATGCATCACGTGCACAACCCACGTCAGTGTGTATGTACCATAATTCGAAACCCATTTGATTTACAGTCTTACACTGTATAATGTACCATGGCAAAGCCTTTTGGGATACACCAAAGTTATGGAAAGAATAAGAACAAGCTCGTGTGTTCATCTCGTAAACACCCCGAGAAGTTTGATCGTGTCAATGCATACAATTATTTGGGTTAAGTACGTGAAACTCCTACTTCACTGAATAATATAATAGATAAATCTATTACTTCACCTGGAATCAAAGAATTAAATAGAAATAGTACAGGTGACGTACTATGTTATCGTCGTTTCATCCTTTTTTCAAACTTTTCATCATATGAAGATAGTATTTGATATCTTTTCATTCTGGCATACTTCATCACAAATTATATAAGCACTAAGCTCTCATTTAATTACTTAAATTGGTAAAAAAGCAAATAAAACACAACGTAAAACGTAATGGTTGCCGCGCAAACGTATGGAATGACATATGACATAACTGACAGATACTCGCAGGATTTGGTGCGTTCTGATTTTTGCTTTTTAGGGATTCTAAAAGATGCGTTTGGTTGTCGAGTAGATACGGGAAGCTGCATTGTAAATTATATATCTTCGAACGAAGCTTGCAGTATAATCTAATGTATACATGTATGTATATGTATGCGAGGAGGAATGGCAGGTGGTCGCCTCCTTCTGCAAAGTAGTAATGCTAGCAAAGGAGGTAGCCGCACGCGTGAACCGAGCTCGAGTCGTCTACGGCGCGTAGTGTTCCATGCACACCTCAAAGAGATGTCAGCGTAACCGTAGGGGCCCAGCATAGCCGAAACCAACTGAAGTCATGGGTTGTCTTCTAAAAGGGAAAATAAATATATACAAACAATATATAAATTGTATATATGAAAAATAATGTACTTAATGACGTTTAAATGGAGAGGTAGTGATCCTTAACCTTTTTTAAAAAAATTCTTAGTGTTTGAGCTTGCCTTACTGAAATGGGCAAGCATTCCACAGCCGCAGTGCTTGAACTGCAAATGACTTGTCATAGAAATTGATGGCGTAGCTTGGCATCTCTAGCCTCAAGTTTTCTGATGACCTAAGATATCTAGTAGGTAAGTGTGTCATGAAGGAACTTGAAACGTTCTTTAAGATAAGCGGGGTTATAAAGTTCTTTAACAGCCGCCCCCTTCGTCTTGTTTAGTATGAACGATCAGGTTAGGCTAGTCTAGTAAAAAGCTATTGTAACAATAGTTTTTTTTTTTTCTTTATTTTGTATTAGGGTCACGCCATTGGACTTTATAATAGTAAATACCTTACCTATTTTACCTTTTAAAGTAAAACGTAACAGCGCAAACTTAAAACAGCCTCTGAGTTAGATGTCGACAATAGTTGTAACATTATCACATACGCAAAAATGCAACTTTTCAATTTAAGCATAAGTAACTTAGACATCGTAAAAAAATATGATATTTCAAGATTCAAACAATATGAATTAGCTTACACAACGTTAAAAAGAAAAAAAAAATACCACTTAATGTTGTAAAAAAAGATTCTACATAAATGATTATAATATATTTATATTGAACTCGTTATTGCAATTTTTGCAATCAGTGACAGTGTCACACGGGCATGCATCAAACCAAGCCTATCATAAAAACAAAAACGAGTCGGACTCCCACACTGAGGGTTGCGTACAAACTTACTATAAAAATAGTTCAATTCCCGAATTGAGTTACGATGATTTTTCCGAATCGCAAAAACCATTGTGACGTAACTACAAATTTACAGTTTTCAGATTTTTTCCTCATCTTACCAAATTTCAGGATACTAGGTCAATGGGAAGTACCCTATGAATTTAGATTCCCATTTGTAGTATCGAAATATACGTTCTTTTGCGACATAAACCACCGTATCTTTTTTTCGCTAACTCAGATGTTATATATTTTCACAACTTCAAGGGACCGCAGACCGTATATGGTTTTAATTTCAACTCAAAAACTCCACGCGTTCCCGAGATAAAGGGTCTTGACTGACTGTCGGACAACAAAGTGATCCATCTATCCATCATGATATATTAAAGTTTCGCTTATACTAAAAATAATATTGTATAGTTAGTTATAGTTACTGTTGTTTTATATCTATACTAGCTGACCCGGCAAACGTTGTTTTGCCATATAAATAATTTCCTAAAATTTTGTCTAAAAAATAAAAAATAAATTTAGGGGTGGACTACCCCTAACATTTAGGGGGATGAAAAATAGATGTTGGCCGATTCTCATAGATACCGGATAAGCACAAAAAATTTCATCAAAATCGGTCAAGCCGTTTTGGAGGAGTATGGCAACGAAAACTGTGACACGAGAATTTTATATATTACTAGCTGACCCGGCAAACGTTGTTTTGCCATATAAATAATTTCCTAGAGAAATAAAAAATTTTGTCTAAAAAATAAAAAAAAATTACCCCTAACATTTAGGGGGATGAAAAATATATGTTGGCCGATTCTCATAGATACCGGATAAGCACAAAAAATTTCATCAAAATCGGTCAAGCCGTTTCGGAGGAGTATGGCAACGAAAACTGTGACACGAGAATTTTATATATTAGAAGATATAGCTTTCGTTGCAAAGCTGGGATTGTCCCCATGGGAACTTCGTCTGCTTCTTTTTGAGACTAATCCTTTCACATCGCCTTTATATCAAATTACTAATTTCTTATTTTTATATTTCCAGTCGCCCAAATCTTCGTCTTGCTACTCGTGAGGAGTGAGATTATCAAACTGAGGAGCCACTGCGAGTTCAGATTCGTGAACAACACAGCTGAAGCGGAATGTACTTTGGAGTGTGAAGAATTAAACGGAGAAAGACGGGAATAGATATACGAAAAATATATGTCTGAAGAGTCTATGAGACAGGAAATATGAAATATTGCTAAGGGACATTCTTCATTGTGATATAAATTATAGTTGATGTAAACATTACTACAAACATACCCGTGTAACTATATTTAATAAATAATAACAAACAGAAATCAGTAAATTGAGTTTGAAAACAACCTAATAAAGTTTATCAGCATGTTTACACTACAAGAACTTAATGACATCTCTTCTTGGTTACTAGCATGTTGCCCAAGTGGTGCAATCTTCACCACAATTCATCCTCGAATTGAAACACCATAACAATGAAGTTAAAGTCCTATATGCGGTGGCGTATTATTTATTAATTTTATCAATCAGTCAGAATACATTAAAAATACATAATATTATTATTATTAACAGGCAATAAGAACAACCTCTTAACAGGAATTGGAACAGCAGCATGTCTACCACAGCCATGCCGGATATAAGGGCAGTCTAGCCTGCCAGCGAATGGTGAATGGTGATGGTGGTGATGATGAGTGAATTATGGGTCACGTAGGGTCATTTGAGCAGATCTTTTATGGGAGAGGTAGAGGCATTGCACCGAATACATAGTCAGAAGACATGAGGCTAAAAGATCGCACTCCATAATAGAAATATTTATAATACTAAACACATATAGCCACGCAGCATGGTGACAGTTATAATTGGTAAGTTACTTCTCCGAACAAAGGTTTTAGTTAAAAACAGCTCTTTGGGGAAATACTTTGAAAACATATTACTAAAATAAAGATATGTAATCGGGAAACCCGAATTGTTATCTTAAACTTCGTGACATTTACTGAACTTATATTAGCTATCTCATCACATGCTTCTTATTGTGCAAGACAGGCAGTTGTGTCTAATTTATCGTGCAAGAAAGTACTGCTGTGTCCAAGAAAGCTCACGACTTCTTATAAAATAATTTCTTAATTCTTTAATACGAGTTTAATATTTTTATTGTTGGTTTTATCCTTATCTATGAAGTGATCAGTTTTCTGAATAAAGTGATTTCATATTAGAATTTGACACAATGCGTACAGAAGTGGTAGAATTAAAAAGAGCCTGTTTCTGTTTACCACTAAGATACAGTTTACTCTTTTGTGGATATGGCAGATTAGTAAGTAGTATTTTCAACGTCCACTGCTTCATTGGTATAGTTATCGGAAGCAAAAGCCTACCATGAGGTCCTGGACTCGATTCCTGGAGCAGGCTAAGTATTATTGGATATTGCGTTAGGAAATTATATTGCAGATAATGTAAATGTAGTTACAAATAATACTTATTTAGTAGATTACATTGGTTCGATACAACAATCAACTTATAACATTTTACTTTATAATTTTACCGTAATATCAATAATAAATATTATAATGAATTTAGCTAAAGTTTTTAGGTATTCATAAAACTATAAGCATTTTAGTTAAAGGCTTACGGTGGTTTTCTACTAAAGCTGTGCATTCTTGAACAGCTAAGCGAAGTTTAGAAACTATGTGAAGCAACAAAAACAACAAAAATAATCATTAATATGGCGATGTTGGTGATAAAACTAATGAATAACGATTATTGATAAAAATACCTTAATATAAAGTTTATTTTAATTAAAAGTAACAAGACAAATGGAAGTTATCACAGTTCAAACGAACCAGACCATTGAAGTGATAGAAAATTTATTAAAACAAACATTTCATAGGAACCAAGACCTATGAAACATTTATTACTGGATTACTGCACTCCTATTTTTTGAGGTATCAAACAATAGGAGTACAGTAATGTAGGCATATAGTGATGTAGGCAGGTTGCACTTACATATTAATAAACGTACTGCAGAGAATGAAGAAACTTCGGTTCAGTTTACTATACGTACTGCACAAACTATATACGATAACTTAAGTTTACTAATCTTAATTTTAAAACTTTTCAGATTTCCATCATATTAGACATGTGTTTGTTTGCAGTCTTCTCATCAAATTTTGAAGATAATCCCACAAGTATAATTTGTTTAAAAATTTTTTCATTAACAATGCGTCTGCTTGATTTTATACTTGTCGTTATATTCATTGTTGGAGCTCATAAGGTGAGAGAAGTGTTTTTATTCTTGCATAATTATCTTTTATTTTTTGACTAGCCTGTTGGTCTAGTGGTTAGTGGCCCTGACTGCTATGCCGGAGGTCGTGGGTTCGATTCTCACCCAGAACAAATGTTTGTGTGATGATCACGATCATTTGTGCTGTGTCTGGGTGTAATTTATTTATATATGTATTTAGAAATATATAAGTACCTATGTTTATCAGTTGTCTAGTACCCATAACACAAGCTCTGCTTAGCTTGGGACTAGACGGCGTTGTGTGACAGTTGTGGAATATTATTATGGAATAATTTTAGGTTAGTAAATATGTTTTACATATTTATTTGTTCAGACTACCTACCTACCTTTTGTGCATTAAGGAATCTTAAAAGATTAAAAATCTTAAAAGAGAAAGAAAAGATTAAAAGTTATATTTTCTTATTTATTGATTTTAATGGATGGTTTTATCAACGTTATGGCGATGGGTATTAGTCGAGTGGAGGTCCTTCAAATGAGTTTGCTCTAAGGGCCTTAATACTTATGCATTCTTTACTAGTCAATTATTAAGGGTGGTAGACTTGTAAAGAATGCAGAATGCTAGAAAAAATTATAAAATATCATAATTTTAGAAATAAGTAGTTTAAATGTATCTTTTATTATATTTCAGAAAAGCGTCAAACTGTTGAAGACCTTCTATTTCTATTACTTAGGACTGCTAATACAAGAAACACTGATGTGCGCCGGCTCTGTTATATATATAATTTGTACAACAATTATGCTGGTTGGGTTTGAGAGGTTCTTCAAATTTAGTGCAAAGATAATGTCGTTAGCTGCGTACTTATTTCTTTTTCGTGGTAAGTTTATGGTTTAAAACCGCTCAAACTGCTCTGAAAAATGTTAAAGTTCCGTAACCTGAAAAAAAAGTTAAAAAAAACAGACATCTGACAAACGTGTGTGTTATTTATATTCAAATATCGCCCTTAAATCAACACTTTTCTTTATAGCTTTACATGGCTACGTCTTGCTGCTAGTGAGGAGTGAGATTATCAAACTTGGCAACAACAGTCAGTTCAGATTCGTGAACAATGCAGCGGAATCCGAGTGTACGATGGAATATAACAAAACAGGTGACGAAGAGCAAGGGTTAGCAAAAAACGATGATGAACTATTTGAAATTAAAGACATGTGTGATAGCATTAGTAAACTTAAGAATAAATCAGAATGCAACATGAAGTACAAGAAATTAGGTGACGCAGATATTGGAACTGAAACGCTGGACGATGAAGAAAATTGTAAATCTTAGAACATTGGTTGAAACTAGAGAATAAATTAGACGTTAAAATAAAATAAAAGAAATTTTATTATATTCTGTTTTATAGATATAACTTTTAAGGGGGTCCTTTTTCACTCGTCTATCGTCAACATCGAGCATGGTTTAAAAGCTTGTTACTTCATCTAAAGGAATATAACGCGACGTTTGATAAAAAGGCAACGCGAAAAAAGAGAGATAACGTCTGAAAACTCTGTTAGCATTCGGTAATTCTGTGATTTACTCAAATATTTTACAAAACTTGTTCTAGTGTTCTTTTTAATTCCTTAAAAGTTTTTGGAACAAAAATGGTTGGCATTTAGAATCTTGATTAAATTTGCAAGGCAAATTGTTATGCTTTTACGATTTTTTTAAATTTTTTGAGTAAATTAAATAGCAGATTTTCGGAGGTCTTTACTGGAATAGTTTTACACAAATTTACAAACTGATTTTAATAGAAGCATAAATAATATTCACAAGATACTGTGTTTCCAAAATATCTAATGAAAAATGTGTAATAACGTCATTATCGCGAAAGAACGGTTGTATGAAAAACAGCGAAAATGTATACAGTCGAGTTGCATCCCCTTATGTGTAAATATTAGAATATAAAAATACATACATAAATATAATATACAATAAATACGACTGTACTCTAAAACCCTGTTTATTTTCTTTTCCTTAAAAATCACACATTTGTTTACAATTTATTAGGATAATTGTAAATACTCGTAGAATAATTAAAACAAAAAAATGGTACTCTGCATCAATAAAAGGTCAGACCTCATTTTTTATTTAATTTCTGTTCCCCTGTTCGTCATTATGATAGTAATTTCTATAAATAGACATTGTAGTTTCTTATCATAGACAAACTAATTATTAATGTAGGGACTATTTTTGTTAGTTTGCATGTAATAATATTTCAGTATCAAAGAAATTACTTCAAACCACAAAGCTTCAAATATGAACCCTTCCTCAAGGCATACAATATGGTGTTCATCATACGTTAGAACAAAAATTGCTTCAGTATTTCACTAGGATATAGTTTTATTATGATGGGTATATCTATGATGATGGATCTTTTATTAGAGCGAGGTCAAGTAGTTAGACAGACCTCATTGCCAACACAGGATAGACGACGGTCTAGAACATAAGCTTTATCATTATTAAGCAATAGCTAAGGTGATGATGCCATGGGGCAAGTATCTTCTTTTTGATATAGGAGCTCTTCTTGTTTTCATATTTGCAGCACATTTTATAAGGATTTTTTTCGTTTTTTACTATTATTTTAATTGGTTTTCCAATAGTGTCTTCAAAACCAAAACCTTGGTAAAATATACTATCGTGCACATCACAGACAAACGTCAATAAATAATATTAAACGTCAATAATAATATAATATATAATATAATAATAATAATATATATATAATAATATATGTGGCTCGGCTGTCAACCAAGTGACAAGCAAAAATTTTCCCTGCATAATTTTTTTTTACAACAAATTAATTTAATAAATCCCAAACCACCTAAAAATCATGACAATAAAAAGAAATAACAAATATAAGAGAAGAACAAAAATGACAATAATAGAAACTATGGAAAATTGAAGCTGAAAAGTGAAAAGACAGCAAAAATGTTGACCAGAGCCGCAGCTCGCCGTGCACGCCTACCACCTCCGGCCTCGTCGCTGAGCTCCGCCTCGCCGCCGCCGGAATCCAGCCCCACCGTGAGTGCTGTGACACCGGCCGTGGCAGTTGCGTCGAGCTCCAGCGACGAGTACTTTTCTCCGCCCACGTCACCACCACCTGCGCGTCGACGGAGAGGACGCCGGCCGCCGAGTTGCTTAGGACCTCGAGGCCCACCGGCCTCTGATAGGGTCCCAGCTCCCGGCGGAAGTGTGCAGCGCATGCGATGGACGCAATCCATCAATGAGAACGTCATGCGCGCATACTATGGGGCTACAGAGGGAGGAAACAACCTGACCGCGTACCGTGTTCGGATGCTCTCTTTGTTTCAGGTGCTTGAGCCAGCCGTCAACGTTTCGGCCCAACGACTGTCGGATCAGGTGCGGGTTATCCAGCGTAATCATATGTTGGACGATACTGTACTTGATCGCCTCCGAACGGAAATGAGTAACCATGCCATTGCTCCTTCGTCGCAGTCCAGTGCGTCGCGTGTGGTACCAGTCATGGTACCACAGACTGCGGGACCACCGTCCTACCATCTTTCCGGGCATGCTGACGAAGAGATTACTGACATGGTTACACATGTAAGTACCCAGTGCAACAATGAATTGAGGAGTGCTTTGGAGTGTGCTATTCGGGAGTATCGCAACATGCCACTCGAACTTAGGCCGCGCTTACCTCGTTTGCCCATGCATAACAAGAATAAGGCGCTGGTGGCTGCTCTGGATTTGCAGTTGTCAAACTATTTTGACGACTGCGAAGATCTCACTGATACACACTCGATAATGTACTGCGCAGCTGTTGCGGCATGTCGTGTAGCTCACGTCAAGTTTCCAAACTGTGACGTAGCTACACGACCGAAACCAACCGTGCCGGCTTGGCAGTGCAGAATCGAGCGTCGTATTGGTGGGGCCAGAGCACTCATCGGCAAACTAATCTGCTTCAGGGAGGGCAACACTCGCCCAAGAGTGATGCGCTTTGTGAGACGGGCGTTTTCAGGGACTGATATCAGCCCCCGAGACTATATGTCCCGTGTCACAGAGCGCATCGACTTCCTGAAGCAGAAGATGTATGCATGGGCAAACCGCATCCGTAGGTATAAGCGGCGGGTGGAGCGATACACCCAGAATCGCAAATTCCGGAGTAATGAAAGGTGGGTTTATAGGTCTTGGGAGAGACCGGACCAAGGTGTGACTGATGCGCGCCTCCCGGATGATGACGCCATGAGTTCATTCTGGCGCAGCATCTGGTCGGTGCCTGTCAGTCACACCGAGGGTGACTGGACTCGAGAGGTCGAGCGTGCGTGCGATCCTATACCACAAATGGGGGCAATTGACATCAGCCCCCAAGATGTAGCTCGTGCAGTCCGTCCGTTGCCAAACTGGAAATCTCCAGGGCCGGATGGACTGCACGATTTCTGGATTAAGTGGTTTACAAGATCGCACGCTCGCTTGGCATATCAGTTCCAGTCTGCCTTAGAGTCCGGGTCGCTACCGGAATTCCTAACAACAGGAATAACCCACCTGCTCCATAAGTCAGGTAGTACTGCGGAGCCTAAAAATTATAGACCGATCACGTGTTTGCCGACGGTCTATAAAGTTCTTACATCCATACTGCGAAGCAAAATTAATAGTCATATTGACAAAAATTTTATCATGTCACCTTCTCAGAATGGATGTAGGTACGGGTCCCGCGGTACTAAGGAGCTGCTCCTCATTGATATGACCATTAGCCAACAGGTTCGACGTTCCCGAAAGGATCTGTCGACATGTTGGATAGATTATAAGAAGGCCTATGACTCTGTTCCTCATACATGGCTCATGAGGGTGCTAGAATTGTATAAAATTGATACAACACTACGCACCTTCCTGATGTCGTGTATGAGACAATGGAGGACGGTCCTTCGCTATCCAGGATGTCGACATATCCAGAGGAATAACGAACCTGTAAGGATCGAGCGAGGTATATTCCAGGGTGATAGTTTGAGTCCACTTTGGTTTTGCCTAGCCTTGAATCCTCTCAGCACACTGCTGGAGAATTCAGGTCTAGGCTATCGGTTGAAGAGAGGTGGTCAGGTAATATCTCACCTACTTTACATGGATGACCTGAAACTTTTTGCCCCCAACAATCTGCAACTGATGGAGCTACTGAAGGTAACCGAAACCTTCAGTAGTGCCATCAGGATGGAGTTTGGTGTGGACAAATGTGCGGTCATGCATGTAAAACGAGGGGAGGTTGTGGAATCTGTGGGAACTCAACTCACGGATTCCATAAACCTGAGATCCCTCTCTCCAACCGAAACCTATAAGTATTTGGGTATGTCGGAAGCTCTAGGCATCAATATCACTGACATGAAGCAATCGTTGAGGGAACGTTTCTTTGGTCGCCTGAAGAAGGTATTCAATAGCCTTCTTTCAGGCGGAAACAAGGTGCGTGCCTTCAACGGTTGGGTCATGCCGGTATTGATGTACTCTTTCGGCGTACTCAAATGGACTCAAACGGAACTTGACGCCCTGGATAGGAGGGTCCGCACACTGCTGACTGCATATCGAATGCATCACCCACGATCGTCGGTGATGAGACTGTATATCCCGCGGAAGTGTGGAGGTCGAGGTTTTTTAAATGCTAAGACCCTACACAACCGCGAGGTATGCAGTCTCAGGGAATATTTCCTAGCTGCCGACGTGGGTATGCATCGAGATGTAGTGTCAGTGGACAAGGGACTCACCCCGCTCTCAATGGCTAACGAGAACTGGCGCAAACCGGTAGTGCTTGACACTAACGACCGCAGGGAAGTATGGCAGAGCAAGGAACTTCACGGACGCTTTTTCCGGGCCCTTCATGGGCCCGATGTAGACCAATTGGCGTCCGTAGCCTGGCTGCGTTTCGGTGACCTCTTCGGGGAAACCGAAGGTTTTGTCTGTGCAATTATGGACGAAGTTATCATGACGAATAACTACCGGAGATTTATTGTGAAGGACGGCACGGTTGACATCTGTCGGGCATGTCACCGTCCGGGAGAATCAATTCGTCACATTATCTCTGGTTGTTCTCGTCTAGCTAACGGAGAGTATTTGCATAGACACAACCTTGTAGCCAGGATTATCCATCAGCAACTTGCTTTGAAATACTCTCTTGTGGAATCAGAAGTGCCGTACCACAGGTATGAGCCCGACCCAGTTCTTGATAATGGTCATATCACTTTGTACTGGGATCGGTCTATCATCACTGACAGGACTATTGTAGCCAATAAGCCTGATATAGTGGTGGTGGACTGAAGCGAGAGGCGTGCAATGATTGTTGACATATCCGTTCCGCATGACGAGAACCTCGTGAAAGCCGAGAAAGATAAACAAATCAAGTATATTGACTTGGCTCGCGAGGTTGTCGACATGTGGGATGTGGACTCGGCGATCATTGTACCGATAGTCGTGTCAGCCAATGGCTTAATAGCCAAGAGCCTCGACCAACACCTTAGGAGGCTCGCGTTAGGCGGCTGGATCAAGGGCTTGATTCAGAAAGTGGTACTCCTGGACACGGCTCGTATTGTTAGGAGGTTCCTTTCTCTGGAGCCCTGACCGCCGGTAGCTTGGACCCTGTTCCCGATACCGGTGGGACACTATTTTTTATATTTTTAAATGTTTTTTTTATTTTTTATTGAAATATTTAAAAATATAATTTATATGTACATATACAAATGAATAAACGAAATAATAATATAATATAATATTCCACAACTATCACACAACGCCGTCTAGTCCCAAGCTAAGCAGAGCTTGTGTTATGGGTACTAAACAACTGATAAACATACTTATATATTTCTAAATACATACATATTATAGATAAATTACACCCAGACACAGAACAAATGATCGTGCTCATCACACAAACATTTGTCCTGGGTGGGAATCGAACCCACGACCTCCGGCATAGCAGTCAGTCATATGTTACTCAGACAAAATGCATTACGCCTATAATTAGTGTTTGCACTAGGTACATGCAGAAGTGGCCGCAAACGTGGTTTTGTATTCACTCGTAGCATTTAAAATTTCCCGTCATCTGGTAGGTACTTCCTTAATTAGATAATGCTGAATTATACTAATGAGATTTATATAATACTATATAATTTATGAGTGAAAAATAAAGAATACTATTCTATATTTCTCTCATGATTGAAAAAATAAGTAATACGAAAGATTGCATATTTATGTATTAAGATATTCATTTTAACTTAAACCTTCATTCGCTCATTTATTAGGTCATTTGCGTGTCTCTCTTTTTTAACCGACTTCAAAAAGGAGGAGGTTCTATGTTCGGCTGAATGTATTTTTTTTTATGTAAGTATGTTTACCGATTTCTCGGTCAATCGTGGACCTATTTTTAGGGTTCCGTAGCCAAATGGCAAAAAACGGAACCCTTATAGATTCGTCATGTGTCTGTCTGTCCGTCCGTATATCACAGCCACTTATTTTCCGAAACTATAAGAGCTATACTGTAAAAACTTGGTAAGTAGATGTATTCTCTGAACCGCATTAAGATTTTCATAAAAAATAGACAAAAAGCAATAAATTTTGGGGGGTACTGAAACTCAAATATTTTTTTTCATCAAACCCATACGTGTGGAGTATCTATGAATAGGTCTTCAAAAATGATATTGAGGTTTTTTTTTTTTCTATATACTGGTTAGTTTGCGCGAGAGACACTTCCAAAGTGGTAAAATGTGTCCCCCCCCCCCGCAACTTCTAAAATAAGAGAATGATAAAACTAAAAAAAAATATATGATGTACATTACCTTATAAACTTCCACCGAAAATTGATTTGAACGAGATCTAGTAAGTAGTTTTTTTTTTTAAATACGTCATAAATCGTAAACCGCAATTTACCTTTTAAGTTTGTACGGAAGCCTCAGTGCGCGAGTCCGACTCGCACTTGCCCAGTTTTTTTATATCTTTTATTGTATGTTTATGCTTCCGAATTTGTCCCATAGGAATATTGTTATGATCTGATCATGAACAACGAAGTTATGGAACAGAACTCCTCATAGGATCACAGCAGAACTGTCGTAACAAGTAAAATTGCTTTGTTTATACGTGTAGTCGATGACTGACTGAAAAAAGAAGGGGAATATATCGAACTGATCTGATGATGAAGTTAGGCATGATAAACTGATCTGAAGTTAAGCACCGGAACTCTGTAATAAATTAAATAATGTAATCTAACCGTGTTTGCGATTATTAGAATTGTCATGAAATGCACTCTGGCTATAAGATATTTAAGTTTGGCTGAGGAGTTCTTTTTAGTGGTAGTACATCGATTCACAATTCTAACGAATTCACAAAGTTATTAAATTATTTTTCTGGCATGTGGCATATCACTAGCAAGAGGATAAACTAGAATTTTTTTGAGGATATTGGAAGATTCCGGTCGGTTTTGGTTTTTTTTTATAGCTATGTAACATAAAATAGCTGTAACATAGACAGCTTTAATTTAAGTCCAAAACTTTACAAGTAAATAAAAAAAAACTACATAGCTAATGTCATTAATTTTAAATTTAAAAGTACTCTAATACAATACACATCTAAATAAAATTAAAATTCAGTGTGCCTTATTTTTTTTTAATGAAAAATTTGGGTCTTATTTTCATAAAACAATAAAAAGTCGATGAAAATAAATCCACAAGGCATGAGAAGTGTTTGGGGGTCTGAAAGGATAGCAGATGACCCCTCCCGTCGACCATTTCAATTTGGCACACGATGCATCAAACACTCTGTTTAGGTGATTGGATGAAGAGGGACATTAAAGAAAAGATGGGTGGATTATGTGAAGAATAATATAGAAAAATGGAATTAGTGATTGGATTTGGATAGTGGAATTAGGGAAAATCATCTTATGACATCCCCCGCCCTTGGGCGGGGCGGGAGATAGTGTCAGACTTTTACTGACTAAAAACCCACTCCTGTTCCTTCGTTGCACGCACCGTCGACGACTTGGGCAGGAAGGTCCGGAAGGTCACCGGACGGTCGCATCCATAGCTCGCCGTCCGCAAGCCCGCGCCTACTGTGGCCAAAAATCGAGATCGGAATCCCGGCGGCGGTTAGGCGTGAGGACAGTTGCCTCACGCAATCTGCCGCCCCTTTGCTAGCATTACTGCTTCACAGAAGGAGGCGACCGCCTGCCACTCCTCCTCGCTCTGGACCATGGCCTGTACCAAGGCCGGGCGCGAGAGATCGCCGCCGCCCGTCGCCCCCACGAGGACACGGCGTTGCTCTGCCCAAACGGGGCACACCTTCACCGTGTGCTCCAGGTGATCCACACAGTGGCGACACCCGGGCGTGTCTTCTGCACGAATCCAGCGCAGGAATCTCTCGAACTTACCATGTCCGGTGAGGACCTGCGTATGTGGAAGGTAAGGACGCCTTGTTGCCTTTCCAGCCACTCCTCAAAGAGGGGACTTACCGCCATAATTGTGGCGTGCCTAGCACTGGGTTGCAATAGTCGCTGTCACCATTCCTCCATGAAGTTCTTAAGAGTAGTGAATTCCGCTATGTTCATCAACATCACTAACCGATTTCATTTGTTTGAATGTAATGTTACAGATTTAATTAATCGATTAGCGTGTGACTGTTTTCGCTGCCTTTCTTCGACGCACAATAGCATTCAGGGTAAACCCTTGTATTGTTCTCCTGTGATAGTTTTGTTTTACTCATGCATTATAAATGGTATGTTTTTAATACATTCGCTCTTAGGGCATCCAAAAATATTATATAATAACATGTGGGGCGACTGAAATTACTATAGTCAAATAAATATGCAAACGACACAAAGCAAAAAGCATATGCAAGAATTTTCTTGAGGGAGGCCTATGTCATCTGCAATTCCAAAGATTTTAATTAAATAATTATTATGCGGTCTAGTTACCGGAAAGACAGCTATAAATCAAGGCGTCCATTTATTTATTGCATATATGTTGTTACTGGACGTTACATGATTTTAAATGTTTCAAACATGGGCCCTGTTAGGGTAGAGCTTCATATTTTTATAGTATTGCATATCCATGCAATGCTAAAAATATGTAGCTCTACACAGTATAATGCTATACAGTACATTACATAATTAATAAAATTTCATACATTAATTAATAATACACTGTCATTATATTAATACTAACTTCTGCCAGCGGCTTCGCCCGCGTAAAAGTAGGTTTCTCCATACAAAGTTCCAACGCCCGATTTACCCCCTTAGGGGCTGGGCACGCCACAATTATGGCGATAAGTCCCCTCTTTGAGGCGTGGTTGGAAAGACCTCACGGCGTCCTCACCTTCCGCATGACGCAGGTTCTCACCGAACACGGGAAGTTCGGGAAGTTCCTGCACCGAATTCGTGCGGAAGCGACGCCCGGGTGTCGCCACTGTGTGGACCGCCCGGAGGACACGGTGGAGCACACGGTGGAGGTGTGTCCCGCTTGGGAAGAGCAACGCCGTGTCCTCGTGTGGGCGATCGGCGGCGGCGATCTCTCGCGCCGGGCCTTGGTACAGGCCATGGTCCGAAGCGAGGAGGAGTGGCAGGCGGTCGCCTCCTTCTGCGAAGCAGTAATGCTAGCAAAGGAGGCGGCCGATCGCGTGAGGCAACGGCAACGGTCCTTACGCCCCAACCGCCGCCGGGATTCCGATCCCGATTTCCGGCCACCGTAGGCGCAGGCTTGCGGACGGCGAGCAATGGGTGGCTCGCCGTCCGACCGTCCGGTAACTGTCCGGACCGAGCCCAAGTCGTCGACGGCGCGTATTGTTCCACGCGCGCCTCAGGGTGACGTCAGCAAATCGTAGGGGCCCAGCAGGGTCGAAGCCTACTGGGGCCATGGGTAGTGTGAAAACGAAACCCGGGGCCCTAGGACGAAGGCAACGAAGGAACAGGAGTGGGTTTTTAGTCAGTAAAAGTCTGACACTATCTCTCGCTCCGCCCAAGAGCGGGATTTGTCATTAGATGATTTTCCCACCTTAAAAAAAAAAAAAAAAAAACCCCCTTAGGGGCAGAGTTTCATAAAATCCGTTCTTAGCTGATGTCTACACCCTATAACGTACCTACCTGCCAAATTTTAAGTTTGTAGGTGTTATAGTTTCTGAGATTTCGTGATTAATCAGTGGTATTTCGCTTTCATATATATATATATATGTAGAGTATCATGGCATACATTTTTTTAGTACATTAAATTATTAATTTTACAACCTACATTATTATATTAAGTTATTAAGTAAAATTGCAACATTATATCGACGGTTGAAAGGCTAATTGATCTAAACGACATTTTTTCCAATATTGAGTTACATACATATTCGGAATCAGCAAGTTTTTCCCGTCGTTTGAGTCGGGTTTAAATTTTTTTTGAAAAAATGTCGCTTAGATCAATTAGCCTTTCAACCGTCGATATCTACTAAATTGTTGTAAAAATGAATTTATCAACTATTCTCCATAAATACTTTAATACATCGCTAACACACTAAGCCCAGCCCCTAGCTTAGTTACGATCGTTTCGTTTGCGTCTTTTTTTTTTTTTTTAAGGTGGGAAATCATCCAAATGACTTCTCGCGCTCTGGGTGGAGCGCGGGGGCGTGTCAGACTTTTACTGACTAAAACCACACCTGTATCCTTCAATTACCCTTTGCGTACTAGGACTACGGGTTGCCCTTTCGGAAATTCTCCGCGGTCCTAGCTAGCGGGCATCCGCCCCACTGGGCCCCTACGGTTTGCTGACATCTCTTTGAGGAGCGCGAGGATCACTACGCGCTGTTAACGACTGGGCTCGGTGCGGTTAATTACCGAACAGCCGGACGGCGAGCTACCCAGTGCTCGACGTCCGCAAGCCCGCGTCTACCGTGGCTGGTAGTCGGGGTCGGAATTACGTCGGCTAGGGCGTGAGGACCTTCGTTCCCTCACGCGTGCAGCCTCCTCCTTCGCTAACATTACTGCTTCGCAGAAGGAGGCGACCGCCTGCCATTCCTCCTCGCTCCGGACCATAGCCTGAACCAAGGCCCGACGTGAAAGGTCGCTGCCGCCAATTGCCTCCACGAGGACGTTTGCGTCTAACGCCTCGAGTAGGCCACGCCTCCGATTCCTTTGTTCGGGCGTCATCTCAACGCTCAGTCACGTGGTCAGACCATGGCTTGGTTGGGGCAGGGCACTTTATCTACATTACGGCAAACAGAAACCGAAACGATACCGATGATGTCAATCTGTTAGTGTTCACAGCACTCCCGATTTAACTTACTTTAATAAACATTGTGAAAATGATTATTTTCATATATTCATGATAATCACATATTTTTGAAATTTTTATATAAGTATTTCTTCTTGAAAAAAAATTTTTTTTTTTTATAGAGAACAAAGTCCAAGCTACTAACGATTAGAGCTCCAGAGAAAGAGAACTCCTGACAATAAGTACGTTCCAGTTCCAATCCTTGAGTATTCCTTGATTCACCCTCTTATCCGAATCAGAATTACTCGTAGAATCATTTATTCGTAAACATAGGTGATAATTATAAACAAGATTTTTAAAATTTGGTAGTGCGCTATGTTTTGCCAATTGACATACAAATAATTAAGAAAAAAAAATACTATTAAATTAAAATACAAATTCGTCATATTGTAGATAATTATGCAAGCAAGTAAAATTCCAATATTCATAATCAATTTCATTTCATATCAAAATTTATAGTCAATTCAAAAGATTAATTTAAAAATAAAACAAGTAAAAAAATATATAAAAAATATCAATATTATAGAGTTACAGAGATTCGTCATTAAGAAATTCACTTACAGTATAATAATATTTTTCAAGTAAGCGGTTTTTTTTAAACTTCTGCTTTGGTATACATTTTATTCCATCGGGTATTTTATTATATATTTGCGGTGCAATACCAAAGAAGCTTTTCCTCATAAGAGAAGTTTTACATTTCACAAGGCATAAAATCATTATTATATTGAGCACGCGTGGGTGTTTTCTTTACTGTACTTAATTTCTTGAATAAATGTGGATTCATTTTTTCACATTTTCAAATAATGCAATTTCTAGGATGTATAAAACCGGTAGAGGTAATACTTTTAATTTTTTTTTTTAAATAAGGAATGCAACTATCTGTTGTTTTTAAACCACACATACACCGTACACAGCTTTTCTGCATCCTGAAAACAAGTTCCTTATTAATTTGTTGAATATCCTCAAAAAAATAACACCGTATCGCAAAACTGAGGCGACAAGTCCATGATATGCCATCAACAGTGTATCAACATTTACTTTTTTTGAAAGTTGAAATAACAAATATTCTGATTTACTTAATCGCTTGCAAATTTCCTCCAAATGAGGTTTCCAAGTCAGTTTTTCATCTATACACTAATGTTAGAACACTAATGTTAGAATGGACTTACCACACGCTCAAGCTTCAGCATAGTTTTGCTTGCGCAGGTCGGTAATGCGCGTCACTATCACGAGATACGCTATATGCACGCGTAAAATACTTGTACTATAAATATACGTGACATTTTCAAACGTCAATCAGTATAACTCAACCATCAGACCGATTAACACGTTCACAATACCTCGACAAAGAGACAATAGTTATAAACAATCAATACACGATTATGGACATAAAAATTTACTAATAACAAATTAATTTTGATATCATTTTTAAATTGAGTAAGATTTTATTTGCCGTATTATAAAATAAAGGTTTGACTGTTTTTTTTTATTTTTGGAAAAGCAAATAAAATATTCGGGTTTGATAAAATTTAACTAAACTGTGATCTAGTTACAGCTGTCTATTGAAGATAAAAATGAAAGGTGAGATTCCAGTATTCAGAAGATGTTGCATTTGTTTCCCGCTACGGCGTGGTTTGATCGCGTGGGGTTATCTCAAAATGGTATGTAAAAATAATAAGTTTATTTAAATTTATTTTTACAGTGTTGCAACATATTTGTATGCTAATTTTTTGCAAAAGTATTAGACATAATATGTAGCCGAACTAGACGAAACCCTGTTTTTCAGCTATAAGCGCTAATCCCATCAAATAATAAATATTTATGTACATGTGCAAGCCATGGAGCAAAATTGTAATAATTATAACTAAAAAATATGTACAAAATTATAAAATACTAACTTCTGCCAGCGGTTTCGCCCGCGTGAAAGTTGGTTTCTCCATACAAACTTCCAACCCCCGTTTTACACCCTTAGGGGTGGAGTTTCGCAAAATCCGTTCTTAGAGAATTTAATTAAAATCATTACAATATCAATATATTATTATATTTTACTGTAACCGCTTATCATACATAGGAAGTAAGCTGTAGTGTATAGGACACAGCGGCTGCAAGATAGTTCGAAAGAATTACCGCGGCCCTGGAAGATGAACTGAAGAAACACAGGTGGGTTTTAATCAGTAAAAATCTGACACTCCCTCTCACTTCACCCACAGCAGAGTTATTTGATGATTACTCGACTGAAAAAAAAAGTGTTTAAGGCATTTAATTTTATTCAGTGGCCAAATATGTAATGTGTAAATTTGTGTGCCTTCATGTGGAAAATTACTGTCTGCATTACTCGTATATTTTTTTTTAGGGTTCCGTACCCAAAGAGTAAAACGGGACCCGATTACTAAGACTCCGCTGTCTATCCGTTTCTCTGTCTGTCCGTCTGTCTCATGAACCGTGAAAGTTAGACATTTAAAATTACAGATGATGTATTTCTGTTACCACTATAACAACAAATACTAAGAAAACATAGTAATATAAATTATTTAAGGGGGCTCCCATAAAACGAAACTGATGTTTTTGCCGTTTTTTGCTACGGACGGGAACGAATCCATCGTGAGTGAGTTCAATTCGTACTTAGTCGGTTTTATCTTTCTTCCTTCTGTATACTAAACACCACTTGCTTTATAATGTTTCAGATAGTAGACGTATTTTACCTGTGGTTAATGTCAAGATCGCTAATAGATGCTTTCATGATGACAAGCGCACACGAAAAAGAAGAGCTTATTAGTCGAACCTATTCAGATCTGATCTTATCAACAGTCGCAGTCACCATATTTTTTACAGATTTGATAGTAACTATAATGTTTATCATTGGAGGACATACGGTGAGATATAAAACAGTATCTTAATTTAGCTCATAAAGTTAAGAATTGAAAAGTCATTGAGTAAAGAACCTCATCATAAAAGGTCATATGAAAGGTCATCATCATTTCAGCCTAAGGACGTCCCCTGATGGACACAAGCTTCCCCCAAGTGTCAGTGTCAAGTGTTATCGGTTTACCTTATGGGAAGTATACCAAAGCTGAGTCTTCAGTACGTGGTTGCCACAACAGAACCTTTCGGTTCCATCGACTATTCTGCGCCCAACGTGCCCTGCCCACAGGCACTTAAGTTTGATGACTCTTCGGTTATGAAAGGTGGCTGAAATTAAGCATTAACCCGCTGGGCCTGAAGATTACGGCCCAATTTCTTTCCTAAAGCGGACGCCTGAGTCCCAGAAGTCGGAACATTATAAGGGTGATTAAGCTCATTCTGAGATTGACAACTGAATCTCGAATACAAAGAACATTTCATCTTTCCTGTTTAAATCATCATCATCATCATTTCAACCGATAGACATCCACTGTTGGACATAAGCCTCCCCAAATGTCTCCACAGAGAACGGTCCTGTGCGTCTCCCATCCATCAAATTCCCGCAACCATTACCAGGTCATCAGTCTTTGGAGGTAGACGGAACAGAGAGTAAAGTCCCACAAACCTCCGTTGAAAAGGGAGGATCCTCCAACCAAACGGGTGTTATGTCTGGTGGGCTACTACTGCCCGATAGATGATTTCGGGCTGTTCTATATGTTCTAAACGCGCGGAGAACTTTGATTGCGCGATGCAGGATTAGTTCTTATGTGACGCCATAGATGTCGCTACAAGTCCACCTTGTAGGAGGCCTTCAAACGTTGCCCCAACGGCCATCTGTTCTGCGAGTCTGTTTATATGGATTGACGTAAATAGGGACATCATCATCTCCATTGCCATTTTGTCAACTAGCTTGGGGTCGCCCCTTCCAGTCTAACTGGATGCGGCTAAATACCCAAATTTTACATCGTGCGACTGCCTATCAGACCTTCACAACAACAACAGTTACTAGGTAACACGATACTTCTTGAATAGACTGATGATAAGACTTTCTGATCGACGTATGGCAACCGGGACCAACGGCTTTACGTGCTTTCCGAGGCACGGGGTGTCAGTAATGTCCTAGCATAGCAAAGCATAGTCGGCCTTATAATGTTCACACTGTTGGGACTCAGGCCTCCTCTCTAGGAGAGAAAATGGGCTGTAATCCACCACGCGGGCCCAGTGCGGCTTGGTGGATGTCACATATCTTCGAATTTTTGGTTCTCGGACATGCCGGTTTCCTCACGATGTTTTCCTTCACTGTTTTGAGAGCTGTGGTGATGAAATAAATTACACATAGTAATGCGCCTGGCTGGGTTTGAATGTCCTAGATAAACTTAAAAAAGTACGTAAGAATAGAAAAAAGACTGAGCAAGTGTGAGTCGGAATACACTGAGGGTTCCGTAGAAACTTACTTATGTAAATAGTTCAATTCCTGAATGGAGTCTCGAAGATTTTTCTGAATGGCAATTTTTTTTTTTTACTGTTTTCAGATTTATTCCCATACCTGTACTATGAAACCTTGTTAAATGCCAAATTTCAGGATTCTGGGTCACCGGGAAGCACCCTACAAATTTTGATTCCCTTGGGAGTGTCGAAATATACGTTTTTTGCGACATAAACGGCTATATCGTTTTTTTCGTTAACTTAGAAGTTTATTTTTTTCACAGCTTTAAGGGGCCGTAGACTTGAGTATATAGTTTTATTTCAACTCGATTCCTCCACGCGTTCCCGAGATAAATGATCTTGACAGACAGACAGACAACAAAGTGATCCTATATGGGTTCCGTTTTTTCTTTTTGAGGTACGAAACCCTAAAAAATTACATTGGCACTTGCCCGGTTTCGAGCCCACAACCTCATACATGAGAGGATATTGTACTATTTATTTTCACTATTGGGACTCTGATGAAGATACCGTGATTGAATCGCTCCAATATAAGCTAGTATAGGTCATCATTTATCATCATCATTTCAGCCGAAAGACGTCCACTGTTGGACATAGGCCTCCCCCAAATGTCGCCACAATGACCGGTCCTGTGCGTCTCGCATCCATCGGATTCCCGCGACCCTCACCATCATGTGGTCATCGGTCCACCTTGTGGGAGACCTTCGCCATTCCAGAACCTTTCATCCCCATCGACCATCTGTTCTGCGAGCAATGTGCCCTGCCCACTGCCACTTAAGTTTGGCGATTCTTCGGGCTATGTCTGTAACCTTGGTTCTTCTGCGGATATCTTCATTTCTGACGCGATCACGCAAGGAAACTCCGAGCATAGCACTTTCCATTGCCCTTTGAGTGACTTTAAGCCTTCTGATGAGGCCCATTGTAAGCGACCACATTTCGGAACCATTATGTCATCACTGGCAACACGCACTGGTCTGGTAGTATAGGTAATCATATCAAAACCTAGTTTAGGAAACTAATAATCATTTTTCTTTTGCAGAAAAACGTGAAGTTGATAACACTATTTTACTTCCTAAGTATGGGGATGTGGGTGTTTACTTTTCTATTGACTGATGCTGTAATTGTTATAACAGTACACAAACTCATCTCATACAAGTATTCAAATTGGGAAATCTTTGTGATGGTAGTAACATTTTATTTCTTCGTTTTAGGTGAGCATATTTTTGTTCATATAAGAATCAAATTAACCTTTTTACCTCCTGTAGAATAATATATAATAATAATATATATTATTGCACAATTTAATTCCACCAAGTCCGTTCGGTCATCGGACCACTACACATCGGTACGGCGTTGCGCCATCACTACATGGTGGACATCCCACCCATACGTACAAAGCGTTTTGGGAACACGTTCATTATGCGTACTGCTATGGAGTGGAATTCCCTGCTGGAGTCTGTGTTTCCTGATAGCTACAACCTAGGGGTCTTTAAGTCAAGAGTGAATAGGTTACTTTTAGGCAAGCGTGCACCATCGTCGGCCACATCATCGCTTACCACCAGGTGAGATAGTGGTCAAAAGCGAACCTATCAATAATAAAATAAAAAAATACAGTCTCGCGTTTATTCCGCCAGAATCACACATCCACGACCAAATACTCCATCTCGACACCTCTTCTGTCACTTAGGGGATTGAAGAGCTAAACGTGATGGAGTACCCAATAGCAAACACACGACCCTGGCGAATAGGTCACTAAAATACTCTTCGTATCAATCCGACGAAAATGGTTTAATGGTTAAAAAACTGTGGACAATTTTTTTTTTTTTTTGTACGAATCGTGTGTTTCACCTCCCATAACTTTTAAACAATGAAATTGATATTCATTTCTCATACAGTTTTATATTTTTAAAGGAAAGTAATCAAAAATCGAATACTATCTCAATAATTATGGAATACCGCCATTTCTTGTAAATTCATACTTCTAGCCGCACAAAACAGTGCTCGTAGATCTCTTTAAAATATAACACCCGCTTACTAGTTTCTACTTGGCAGTTGAGCGAGCGGTGTGCCCATGGTGAGAGAGGGTAGTTTTTTCTCCGTGAGAAGAGTTTTTTTTACGTAGTTTTTAAGATGCTCGAGAAGAAACATTGATCAGTTGTCTTATGTGTGGGCTTTGGATACATAATAACTGCGCTGATTAAGAGTTGTGATTTTTGCAAAAAAAATAATTTCTTTTTACATTTTACCTAAATTTTTATTTATATATTTGCAGTATGTTTGGTACTTATTTCCTATTGTTGAATAAGTTTTTGAAAAAAAAATTGTTTCAATTAATAAAAAAAAAACCAGACTATTACTTAATTAAGCGCAAATGTATAGCAGATTGTAATTACAAATAATTTATTTAATTCATAAAACTTTTATAAATAAAATGGTATTCCATATTTGGTTACTTTCCTCTACATCTTTTCTTTCATTAATCCCCCACTTAGGAAACATAAAAAAATACCTACTTTTAAAGTATCTGATATAAATTCAGTAGCAGATTCTGAACGGACTACTTTCAGGATGTGTATTTATTATGTTAGATGTTGTATATATCTAAGAACATCGAACCGGCCAAGTGCCAGTCAGACTCGAACCTATCAAAAACAAAAAAGTCCAAACCGAGTTTCGGAGGGGTTTGTAGGTTATAGTTATTACAAACTAACTTTGCCAAGTGTTGCATCACCTAGAAGCAACCCCATAAGACTTTATTTTTTACAAAAATGTTGCCCCATATCAAGAATTAGTGATGTAACGAATATTCGCATTCGAATTCGGGAATATTCGCACGTTTTTTGACATTCGCATTCGTATTCGCAAGAAACATGCGAATCATTAATCAGAAAAATGTTTCTGACAAACAAAATGGAAATAATATATTGATTGAATGGATATAGAATGACAATTACTAATATAATTTTACAATTTTATATTTAATTTAATATTTTTCTGTCACACAAATTGTATTCCACATTCGCAGTGTCACAAATTGTGAAATAACATGTTAACCTCAAATCATACTAAATCTTTTCGAATGAACTTAATGTGATAAGCTTAGTGTCTGTGATGTTCAGTTTAAACTTGACTGACACGAAATGTCAAACCTATATGACATTTTGCGCGCATTTGGTTTGAAAGTCAACAAAGTATTCGCATTCGCGAATATTGGATTTGAATATTCGCATTCGTATTCGCGAATGTGAGAAATCTAACATTCGTTACATCACTAGTAAGAATTACTCTTGTATCGTTGGTGCGTTCAAGAACATATAAACTCAGTCACATTTCCTATAATACTCGTATACAACATGTAGGTAACTGGAATAGCGCTGAAAATTAAGTTACAATCATAATTCAAGTACTCAAATATTACTTAAATGCACTTAGACAGTGATTTTATTTTGACACTACGTTGGTAGCGTATCAGTATTGGTATCTACGCACGCATACAAATACGCTCGTATAGCAAACAAGATTTATTTTAAAAATTTAATAAAATATATCATTTTTTAAACAAAAATTATTATTCATTATTTTGGGATTAAAATTTAGGTACCTATTTAAAAAAAACTATAATCGATTCAGTAGCAGTGGTGATTGATACATTTGCATTTCTACGTAACTTTGTAAAGTCTAGGAACAAATTTAATTCATTTGACTGGCCTATTGGTCTAGTGGTTAGTGGCCCTGACTGCTATGCCGGAGGTCGTGGGTTCGATTCCCACGCAGGACAAATGTTTGTGTGATGAGCACGATCATTTGTTCTGTGTCTGGGTGTAATTTATCTATAAATGTATGTATTTAGAAATATATATGATTGTTTATCAGTTGTCTAGTAATCATAACACAAGCTCTGCTTAGCTTGAGACTAGACGGCGTTGTGTGAAAAAAAGAAAAAAAGACACCCTAAATTGTTTTATTGGGTTTACCGCCACTAGAACGGTTTTCTTCAAAACAAAAAGTAAAACCTTTATTATTAACTAGCTGCTGCCAGCGGCTTCGCCCGCGTGAAAATAGGTTTCTCCTTACAAATTTCCAACCCCCGTTTTACTCCTTTAGGGGTTTTTTTTTAGGTGGGAAAATCATCCAATGACCTCCCCCGCTGTTGGACGGAGCGGGAGATAGTGTCAGACTTTTACTGACTAAAAACCCACTCCTGTTCCTTCGTTGCCTTTCGTACCGGGGCCGAGTCTTCCTTTCAGAATCAGACCCTTGGCCCCAGTACATCTCCATGAGGCGCGCGTGGAATATTACTCATTACTCGCCGTCCGCAAGCCTGCGCCTACGGTGGCCGGAAATCGGGATCAGAATCCCGGAGGCTGGGGCGCGAGAGCCATTGCCACGCGCGTGCACGTGCGGCCTCCACATTTGCTAGCATTACTGCTTCGCAGAAAGAGGCGAGCGCCTGCCACTCCTCCTCGCTCCAGATCATGGCCTGTACCAAGGCCCGGCGCATGAGATCGCCCCCGCGAGTACACGGCGGTGCTCTGCCCAGGCGGGGCACACCTCCACCGTGTACCGTCATAAGATTTTCAGCTGTCTGTTACAGACATGTTATAATATTTTTATTTTTATCTTGTTTAGAGTGTTGATATAATGCATTTGTTAGATTTGTACCAATTAATACAATGTTGAAAAACAATAGCATTTTTTTTTTACAGCTGCGCAATCTTACTTCCTGTTACTGCTGAGGACTGAGATCAATAAACTGAGGAAATCTGACCAGTTCAAATTTGAGAACAAAGCAGCTGAAGTGAAATGTACCATAAAATGTGAAGACATAATAACGAAACAGGAATCAGTGAAGGCTCACATTTGAGACTCATGATTTCTGCCTTTATACCAATATAATCGGGCGTTTCCTTCCATTCTGTCCTATCTGTCGGTGTGTACCGATCGCTAATACAAAGAATAGGAAAAATTTAAAATAAAGAGAAAAACTAACAAATTAAAAAAGGTTTTGAAATAGCTAAGTATGTGCCATTTAATTACTTAATGAAAAAAAACCATCATAAGTTTTGTATTTGTTGTATTTTATTGTAATATATATAAAAAAGAAAACAGCCTTTTATTTCTTAAATCTAGTCACAAATTATCTTATAGTTTCATCAGTTATGGTTTCTTGTGAAAGAAACTTAGCATCATGTGATATCGAAAGGAGATCGCATGAGTTGGGTTAACGAACTGGCATGTAAAATATACTTTTAAGGATTTTGTTGTTCTAGAATAGGTTTGAAAATTGAGTAGAACAAAAAAATGTCTAGTTTTTTCAGTTCGGACTTAACCATTGGAGCGCGATGTGCTATTATTGAATTCTTGAAGAAAAGTATAGAAAATTTTAGAAAACTGCCCAAGTATTTCATTGAAGCTCAAACCCTAACCTCTCAGCTACCGTCACAGAGTGCGACAAAGTAACATAGCAACGTGTTAGCTCTTCGAAGGATTGCTATTCTTGGCGGTCTTCTGCTATTTGTCCATGGAGTTTCTTGCAATTTCTCCTCTCTTGGGACAATGAATGGAAACATGGACATGAGACACTGCCCAATGAGAGCCTCTGCAGATTTATTATTATTAATTTTTCGTAAATCGATGTTTGAAAGAACACTTATTAATCTACAAAATTAAGTTTATTTTTTAGTCCTATATAGGGTGACTGGTAATTAGTGACCGATACTTAAACACATTATTGAGAATATAAAAAAGTTTATTTGGGAAAGTTGTTTGTAATTATTTTGTTGTTTAAGTATCAGTCACTAATTACCAGTCACCATAAATAGTTTTTGGTCAGAAAATGAAATTTTGATGCTACGAAACCCTTCATATCGATATTTGTAGGAGAGTATATTTCTGTTGTGGATATTTGTAGAAGTTGAGGCTTGTAGGGAGTTAATTCTTTACACTACTGTGTGACACGAAGATGAAATTTTAAATGAGTACGTTGGTTTTTTCTTCATGAAAATGGGTGTATATTCCATTTAAAGAGTAAAAGATTGCCCTAGTGGCAAATAGTCAAACATATAGTAGACCAAAATCTTACGGTCTAGGGAAAGAAATACAAGGTATTACAACAAGCAAAGACAAGGTACTTACTAATTAAAACTACAAAAATGTTTTCTTTTTCAAGATAAAATGCAATGTGTATTTTTTTTGTCATTACTTAAAAGTATTTTTTTATCATCGTATTAAAATGAAATAGTGTAAAAAATGTGTTATGTATGAATCAAATATCATACACAGTTTCATAAGTTTATCTTATATAATATTATTTATTTAATAAACGACTGGCTGTTACTTCGGACAAAGGTTATCCTTTGTCCGAAGTAACAGCCAGTCGTTTTTGCCATTCAGCGTTGCAATGCCGCCAGTCTTTTGGGTACATTACCAGTCGACAGCGATGTGGAGGAGTTTTTCGACGCCATACTTTAGATTGCTTTTTTTAGTACTTTAGGGCTTTGATTTTTATTTTGTAAGTTAGTTTTAATTACGTTTAGATTAGATTTAAGTTTCTGTTAAATAAATAAATATCTAATTTCGAAAAAAGAAAATAAACGACCACACATTTTAGTAACGATCAAGACTTTTTGTGGCCCAACTTTATTATTAACACAGTGTAAAACTTACGTTCAAAAAATAGGTATTTTCTATTTTTATTTACTATTAAACATGAGGTAGGTATTCAGTACTCCTATTTAAAATGTCGTTCTATGTACTCAAACAAGGCGAAGACGCAGCGTTGGAAGGCCTCCCACAAGATGGACCGATGACCTATGTCTAATATAATATATATGAGTAAGGGTCGCGGGAATCCGATGGATGCGAGACACACAGGACCGGTCATTATGGCAACACTTGGGGGAGGCCTATGTCCAACAGTGGTCATCTTTCAGCTAGGCGTGGGCAAAGTGTGTCATCTTTACGATTGGAACATTTGCATCATCACTGAAATGTTCCGAAACAGTGATATATATTATTTGGAACATTGGCTCCAAAGACATAAACGAAACATTTGGAACATCGACTCAAAAGATACAAACGGAACATTTAAAAATCGGCTCACAAGATACAAACGGAACATTTGGAACAACAACGGCTCAAAAGATACAAACACAGACACCGACTGTTATGAATCGTGATCTGTTACGTTGCGTCATATACACCAACAGTTTTATTTAATTGAATTTTGATTTGAGAATAATTTAAAGCAGATGTTTTTAGTTCAGTTTATTAAAATTTACACTATTTACGTTTTAATTTGAATTTT
Source organism: Mythimna pallens (assembly GCA_961205895.1). Lineage (NCBI taxonomy): Eukaryota > Metazoa > Arthropoda > Insecta > Lepidoptera > Noctuidae > Mythimna > Mythimna pallens. Next base: position 20,291,554 of record OY540837.1, read on the forward strand.
AAAAAGACTGCAGGTCACTTAACGTAGAGTGTTCTAGTGTTCCAATTGTTCCAAATGATGCATTTAAAATATCACTGCTGTTCCAATCTTTTGGAACCGTGAGTCGGTACAGTAAAGAGTTACACACGCCTGCTTTCGGCTGAAATGATGATGATACTCATTAGTTGTACATGGAACATCTACTTTCGTTCTTCTTTTCAAACGGTTTCCTTTGCTGCCTCATTTTGTTTAGCGGTCATCATACATTGTGCTTCAGCAGCATTGTTCACGAACTTGATCTGGCCGCTGGCGTTCAGTTTGGTGACCTCACTCCTCAGTAGCAGAACGAAGTAAACTTGCACAACTGGAAAATAAAAGTAATAATAATAATATTTTCACACAATGCTATCTAGTCCCAAACTAAGCAGAGCTTGTGGTAAGAGTACTAGACAACTGATAAACATACTTATATTTTAAATACACACAGATTATATTTATTTATTAAAACTTCATGCAACACAAAAGTACAAAGGCGGACTTAATGCCTTAGGCATTCTCTACCAGTCAACCTAAGGTGGTGAAGAGAAAATGTGGCAGGTGCATAAAAATACAGAAGAATATTAAGAAAATAAAACTTCAAAAGTATGTATATATATATACAAAATAAACATACATATATAATTTAATATAATACACAAAAACATTTGCCCTGCGTGGGGATCAAACCCACGACTTCCGGCATAGCAGTCAGGGCCGTTTGGCTACTAGATCAATAGGCTAGTCAGTAGTGTAATTCAAACATTATCATTGAATGTGCTGCTGATTTTCGCCACTCAATCTCTTTAAAAAAAACTCATCAATGTCACATCATCATTTCAGCCGAGAGACGTCCACTATCATACTAAATAATGACCGGTCCTATGCGTCACGCATCCATCAGACTCCCGTCTTCCAGTACGCGGTCACCACTCCAGACTACACTAACATACTAAATAATGACCGGTCCTATGCGTCACGCATCCATCAGACTCCCGTCTTCCAGTACGCGGTCACCACTCCAGACTACACTAACATACTAAATAATGACCGGTCCTATGCGTCACGCATCCATCAGACTCTCGTCTTCCAGTACGCGGTCGCCACTCCCTTACCTTTTCCCAACTAGCTTGGGGTCGGCTTCCAGTCTAACCAGATGCGGCTGAATACCCGTGTTTTACATGGATTGACTACCTATCAGACCTTCACAACCCAGTTACTGGGAAACACGATACTCCTTGGATAGACCGATGGTAAGACTTTCTGATTTCTGACTACCTGACTATCAAAGATCTACGAGAGACAACCGGCACCAACGGCTATACGAACTTTCCAAGGTACGGGGTGTCAATGATCTTATCTAGGTCATTGACACTTACTTAACTTAGAAATGTAGATAAATATGAATTGAAAAATTCGTCTTAGTACTTGCCCAGTTTCGAACCCGCAACCTCATGCACGAGAGGCGGGTGCTTTAAGCACTGGGCCATTACGACACTCTCATAGAGAAGAAATGATTAAATAAAATAACTTATACTTCAATGATGAAGAACAATATAAATGCTCACCTAGAATTATGAGGGAACCAGCAAACATTATTGAACTCATCACTGGTGAATTAGGCAGCCCATTTATTAATGTGATAAAAACACCCAGCACGATCAACAATGCTGTCAGTATCAACGTTACGAAGCTGTAGATATAGAAACCTCTTATCATGCTCACGTTTTTCTGTAAAAGAGAAAGATTTATAAGGTAAATATTGTTTCAAGGTTGTCTGTATTCCACCGTAGGCTTCCGGACGGCCAGCTATGGGTAGCACGCCGTCCAGCCGTCCGGTAACCATCTGGACCGAACCCGAGTCGTCGACGGCACGTAGTGTTCCACGCGCGCCTCAAGTGAAAGTGACCAAACGAGTGCGAGTGAGGGGCCCCAGTCTGCTATTTTTGTAAATTCGTCATTCCAACACGATCACATTGTCATTTTGCTAAAAGTTCGTAATCTGCTAATTCATAATGATCGATCATTGATCGGTCAATTGTCTTGTAATAGAGTTGTGGTATAATGACAATTTCGAGCTTATTAAAAGCAATGACTGCACAATAACGTTCTAATGGTAGGTCACTGATGAAATGTACTAATAAAATTATAGCAGATTACCGCATACGTCAGATATTAATTTTTCAGTTTGTACGAGATTACCACTTCTTGCAATGGAGTGTCAGTGGTTGACCATTGGAAAGTCATAATGACGCCATTATATTAGTAGATTACCAAACTTGTCAAAATCAAAAATTATGAAATCAATGATAGACCATTCTGACACTATTGTAATAGCAGACTTGAGGCCCTAGAACGAAGGCAAAGAAGGAACAGGAGTGGGTAAAAGTCTGACATTATCACACGTTCCGCCCAAGAGCGAGAGATTTCGCACCTAAAAAATACAAAAAATAAGGTTGTCTGTAATATCATTATACAGGGCTTATACAGGGTCAAGTTTTCGGCTATTCATTGGCTTGCGAATCTTTTAAAGATGACATGGGTATAGAACGATATCGTTACACAATACAACAAAAAAAACACCTCGAGCATCTATCTCCTTACTAAACGCAAAAAAAAAAAACAATGAAATTGGAACCTACTGCTTATGAACCTACGTCGTCTCATTTCAAAAAAATGCTTACAGTAATACGCACTGCAGTACTAAAGCATATATTGTTTTGTATTTTTTTTTTTGTTTTTTTGAGTAAAAGGTCTAGGCTTGTTACCGTAAAGGCTCATTTAGACGTATTTTTAAATAATAATTTATTTATTACTCTTATTACTGTGACTGATAAGTATTACATGTTGGTTTGTTTATACATAATCATAGTCTGTTATGTTGTTGTTATGTACGTAATTGTGAGCTACAGTAAAAAGTGGAACAACAAATGAAAAATATTATTGACTACGATAGTGATAGTGATGAAATTCCTTATAAAAAGCGTCAAACATTCAATTAAAATTGATTGAATAAAAGTGCTTTGTAAGAGAACCACTGTTTTTTCTTCAAATCGTTTCTTGAACCTATACATATATGCAAAATCTTCATTACTCAATTTAAAAGAATTCCCATGATAACAATGTCTGTAAGATCACCGAGACGTTTCCAAATCTTCCAGATCGATCAAGTCAATCATATTAATATCCATTTTTTAATATGGAATAACACACAATAATAAACAAATCTAACCTAATGGTCATGGTCTTAAACCTTGTAATAAATAATCCCGGTACTAACTACTAACTAAACTACTCTACATTTAGATCGCGTTTTAGAATAAGGCGGATGGTGTTCAACTGACATTTACTAAACGCAAAAAAAAAACCAAGGAATTTGGAACCTACTGCTGATGAATCTATAGTGTTTAGCTAACATTTCGAGTGCTGCCTCTTATGAACCTGAGCGGTCTCATGCTACATTTGAGGGTTTAAAAGCTATCGAGAAAATCCAAACTCCAGGTTGAGACTGAGATATTTCAGATTTTTCTCAATCTCACTTCTTATTCTTTAATAAACACGTTGCCCCACACTAAGAATGACTTTCCTATCGTGGGTGCGTTCTCAAAAATTTCAACACACATACACAAGATGCCCAGACCCATAGATATAAGAACAGGCCCGAAACAAGTATGGGCACGCCAAATTATGGCGGTAAGTCCTCTTTTTGAGACCACCGCCACTCGGCTTTGAAGAAAACACGGCGCATGACGCAGTTTCTCACAGGACATGGTAAGTTCGGGAGGTTTCTGCTCTAAATTCCTGTGGCGTTTCTTATTATACGCCCGGGTGTCACCATTGTGTGTCGCCCAAGGGCGGGGAATGTCACTGGATGATTATCCACTTAAAAAAAATACCCGAAACAAGTATCTGAAGGCTTTACAAATATTTATTTCATGCAGTACTGCAGCCAATTGATCATCCTTTGCGCTGACTAATACTAGAAGAGATAAGTAAACTTTAGGTTTGATATCTCACCTTATGACCAGCGATAACAAATAAAATAGATGCCACGAAATCCGTTATAAACATGACAACTATAAGAAGTGAAATAGCGGCAAATCCAAGAATCCAAGGCACGTATCTCTGGTTTCCTCCTCCATATAGACTCGATACTACCGAAACAAGCAAAAAGTACGCCAAGAATGGTGTGATCAACACATCTGCTATCTGTAACATAAAACACATGTTAGTTGTTATTTATATCAGTACCAAGTAACAGGTAGAACATAATTTAATCTTTTTTTTCATTTAACAATGTTACTCCCGCCAGGCCCTGGTTCAGGTCATGGTCCGGAGCGAGGGAGGGAAGGTAGCGGTCACCTCGTTCTGCGAAATAGTAATGCTGGCGAAGGGAGCGGTCGCACGCATGAGAGAACGGACATCCTTACTCCCCAGCCGCTGTGACCCCGACCCTAATTTCTAGCCACCGAAGGCGTGGGCTTGCGGACGATGAGCAATAGGTAGCTCGCCTTCCGGCTGTCCGATAACCGTCCCGACCCAGCCCGAGTTGTCGACGGCACGTAGTGTTCCACGCGCGCCTAATGGAGATGTCAGCAAAACCCTAGGAGCCCAGCAGGGCTGAAGCCTGCTGGGACCTATGGGTTGACTTCCGAAAGGGAAACCCGTGGTTCTAGAACGCAACGACAAGAAGGACCATAGGTGTGATTTTAGTCAGTAAAAGTCTGTCATACTCTACGGCGGAGCAAGAGAAGTATATCCCACCTTTAAAAAAAACTAGGAGTCGTCGTAACACGTTTTCTTTTTCTATTATATTATCCTCCGTTACTCTATAATTTCATTCACTTCACACAAAGCAGTTGGACTCTCTCTTTTTTTCCATCCACATTTATGTTCATCACTATTTTAGTCACACACACACGGCCACATCAAGATTTGTCTTACCCTTAATAAGATAAAAAAATGAAGTACTTTATAAATTTCAATTTGACTAGTAACATCCTAATAGTGAATATATTAATACTATTAAAACTATATTAGGTAGTATTAAAAATATTGCCTTGGGTATTTATCTATAAAATTACCGTTTTTTAAAACGGGTTTCTATGAAGTGTTATCTTTGGATTGACTACAAATTATAAGTTAAAATAAACTTTATATTAAAGGTACGTTATTCTTTTTTCAAAATTAGGTATTTATTGTTTTTTTTTGTGTTTTGTATTTTCTGTAATATAAGACCAGGAAAATAAGCATTTCACATCGGAGTTTTTTTTTATGACTTAAACTAATGCTTGACTAATATTCCATCTGATGGTAAGCAGTAATGCAATCGTTCATAGTGAATCGCACCAATTCCATAGGAGCCCTTTCACTCTATCCTTGAAGACACCTAAATTATAATCGGAAGGGAAGATCACTATTTTCAATCAAATTGTTCCAGTTCTTTGATGTACGCGACATCTCATTTGTCGAATTGTGATTAACACATAGTTTAGAAGTTACAAAAGAACAGATGATACATAAACGTATTAAAGCCATAAAAAACAGGGCAAGTGTGAGTGCCGCTTACCTATGACAACATATCGATTCCCGAATTAAGTTACGAATTTTTTTTCGAATTGTAAAAAATGTTTTTTTATGACGGAACTACAAATTTACAGTTTTCAGATTTATTCCTATATCTATACTATAAGACCTTGCTTTATGCCAAATTTCAGGATTCTGGGTTAACGGGATGTAGAATTTTGATTACTTTTGAGAGTGTTGAAATGTACGTTTTTTTTGCTATATAAACGGCCGTATCATTTTTTTCCGTTAACTTAAAAGTTTCATTTTTTCACAGCTTCAAGGGACCGCAGATTTGAGTATACGTTTTCATTTCAACTCGATATCTCCACGCATTTCCGAGATAAAGGGTCTTAGACAGACAGACAGACGGACGGCCAGTAAAGTGATCCTATAAGGGTTCCGTTTTTTCCTTTTGAGGTACGGAACCCTAAAAAATAATATTTTAGGCCGCTAGTCAGCTAATTCTAATTATTAAACTTTAAAATATCATATACTCACAATTTTAAAATAGCCCCACGCAAGCAAACCAGGTCGTAGCGGTAAACAGAAACAACATTTGTTAAACTGTGGGATCTCCACTGCCATATTGATCTTCGATATTGTCTTACTTGTTCAGCAATTAGATGTTCTTCACTTACACTGAAATCAATTAATAATTTCTTTCTTTTTCAGTCTTCTTTTTTTAAAAACTTATAAATAAAAGTCTAAAGTAACCCAACAGTCAAATAAATCAACCTCCAGCAGGAGTTCTGGACACAGTGGTTGCTGTTAATGTAGCGTTGGTTGTAATTAAAAAGACAATTAATGATAATTACAACTTTTTTTTTTATATTAACCTAACCTTCAAATCTGAACTTCGAGATACTACTGGCTCATTTTTAGAGCACGAACATTACACAGTCACGCATGAATTCTAAAATGGTATAAGCTTGGAATTCTGCCAATATATCTATGGACCTTTAGAATTTGATGATAATATTAAAATGTTTATATTAACCTAACCTAACCCAAACGCCAATTAATCTAATCTAACATGTTGTCGAGATACTGACGACGCACAGACACAATACGCACAACTACTAAAAATGGGCAGCGTGTTTGAAATAAATATGACGTTACTACCCAGAAAATTTATTCATGACTATCATAACATTAATAGATAAGATAAAAGTTGAATCGATGTGAACTATGATCAATAGAAGAGCGAAAAAAGCAAAAAGCACTGTTTATTTACTAACACTAGAATATTTACGAATACTTAGGTACTATAGTCATACGAAACACAGTAGCGAATGTAAACGGCAGAAGCGCGAGCGACGTGCGTTCAGTGACAAGCCCAGTTTTCGACTGGCGCATGGCATGGCATGGCGTCGTGCTGGCGTCCACTCGGCGGCAAATGCGGTGATGTCACCGATATTTACTAAGTGCTAGGCGCTCCTAGAAGCAGTTTGTCTATTGAGGATCAAAGTAATTGTTTCTCCATGGACAATCATCATCGGTTTGAAACCGATAAAGAAGCAAGTAAGGGGCGACATTATAAAATATTTAGATTCATTTTGCTTTCTGAAAAATAAATTTCTTTCGCTCGACACGTTCTTTGTGTTAAAGTGATGTCAAGGTAGCTTTCCACAATTATTTTAGGTATGTCGTATACGGGTGCTGGGCGATTCCCGGCCACCGCGGACATGCGGACGACTAATGGGTAGCGTCCGGTAAGGGTCTGCGCACACTTGAGACAAGACTGTCTTAGACAGACATTTCTGCGACAAGACTGTTTTGTCTTTCTATTCCAATGACAATAAAGTATTTCGTTGTATTAGGGGGCACTGTAGTGCCTCCACCAGAGCGAGCAAAGATACAGCACGGCCGTACCTACCATCCTGTTCTCGAAACAATTCAGGCCATTTTCGATCCCCTATAACATTGTTGTGTATAAAACTAGTATATACTTTTAATTATAAAGCTGAAGAGTTTTATTTTGTTCGAAAGCGCTAATCTCAGGACCAAAAACTCTCTAGTCTTCTTCTTCTTCTTTGTCCTTTCCTATTCCCATAATTCCACGATTTGATATTATGGTATTAAAGTAAGACTGAGTAATATTAAATTTAGTCATTGTTTTGTAATGTTTTTGACTTTTTTTATTATGTTTGTTATCTATGTTTTATTGAATTATGTAGTATGTGTTAATTTTATAATTTTAATTAATGTTTTTTTATTATTATTATTTATTTATTTATGATTTCATTTCAAACACAATGTAAATTGTTCCTGAAATAAATTGATTGATTGATTGATTTGATTGATAAATTGAATTTTGAATCAGGAATTTCTAATTGCAAAATTCTTTTCGTGTTACATAAGTAGCAAGCACATTTCTCGTTCCCAGTAGTTTCGGCTGAGCGTTGATATGTCAATCAGTCAGTTACTCCTTTTAAGTAAAAACAATTTGAACATTGGGAGAAAAATAAACGAGATATAAAAATTTGAAATAAATAAATGTAGAGGAGAAGGTGGAAATGTGGCACCCTGCATATATCTTGGCCCCCTTACATATTTATAATTTAGAAATACGCTATCTGGTATAATGTGTGTGGTCTGTAGAGCTCTTGTGATAGCTGTCACATATAGCCGACAAAATCCGTGAGATGGTGTTACGTTCGTTTGTTATTTGAAACAATCGTAACAATCAAATGTCAAACTCATTTTTTCTAGACAAACTAAGTTTTACTTTTGGTGATTTGAGGATTACCTCTTTACTAACATTGTGTTTGACAAATGTTTTTCTACTGGATTTTGAAGGTAATTAATAATAATATAATAATAATAAGTTTATTTTCAATAAATTGCTCACGAAGATTCAGTATTATAATACAATATAGTTTGCATGAAGTATTATCTCCTGGTCCCCAAACTAGGTTTAAAGCCAGTGACTTTTTTTTTTAGGTGGGAAAATCATCTAATGACAAATCGCGCTCTTGGGCGGAGCGAGAGATAGTGTAAGACTTACTGACTAAAAACTCACTCCTGTTCCCTCTTTATCTTCATCCCGGGGCCCTGGGCTTCGCTTTCACACTACACACTACCTGTGACTTGGGGACCAGATCAATTATGCAAAAACTTAAATAAATATGTGTATTTTCGATTGAATACATATTCTTTAATATTTGTTATTTGACCCCCTCAAATTGTTCCTATTATGGTCCCCGGAAGCCATATAAAATGTAGGACCGATGTCTAAATGTATGAGCTACTGCTGAATGTATGAGAGTATATACATCCAGCAGTAGCTCTGAAAGTGATGCAATCATAAAAACTGATTCTGAATATGACCAGCAAGTCAATTCAGATATGATGTCTGAAATTTTAAATACAAGCTTATTAATACATCAAGTTGCATATTTTGTGTAACAAGTTATTCTAGCAATTGACATGGAGAGAAGTGGTTTCAGTGCCTGAGTTGCAATTTATGGACTCATACAGACTGTGCTGGCTCTGAAAAAGAACATTATATTTAATTTTTGACGTAAACGCTAAATTAAAGTTCAATATATTTAATATGGCCCCCAGGGTGCCATAAAACCTTCACTTAATATCACGTGGTCAAATATGTGGTTTTAAAAACTACATATTTTTTTATTACTCTGTGTTTATGTTATTTATTCTACATAAATGTATGCATAGGGCAATGGGTAAGGAACACTGTACCGTACTTACTAGATTTATAAGTATAGTATTTATTGAGTGAGGCCTCAAAAACAAAGCAGGGGCCACATTGCCACCTTTTCCTCTAACTGTCTTTCTCATTAAAACACCGTTTTCTTTGGCTGCCGTATGACGTGATGAACTTTGACGTCAAAGAGCACGTCAAACTTCTTTTCATTAGCAGCAATTATAATTTTAAAATGTTATTTATTAGATTTTATAAAAGTTCTTTCATATCAATTTGTTTATTAAAGTTAAAAATTATTTTATTTCGTTTTTAGGGTTCCGTAGGTACCTCAAAAGGAAAGAACGGAGCCCTTATAGGATCACTTTACTGTCCGTCTGTCTGTTAAGACCGTTTATCTCGGGAACGCGTGGAGGTATTTAGTTGAAATTAAAACCATGCACTCAAATCTGCGGTCCCTTGAAGCTGTAAAAAATCAAACATCTAAGTTAATAAAAAATACGGCAGTTAATGTAGCAAAAAACGTACATTTCGACACTCTCAAGGGAATCAAAGTTCATAGGGTCCTTCCTGTTGACCTAGAATCGTGAAATTTGATTCGGAAAAATCTTCGTAACTCAATTCGGGAATTGAACTGTTTTCATAGGTAAGTTTGTACGGAACCCTCAGTGCGCGAATCAAAACAATTCAATTCAATTCAATATCTTTATTGTGGAGCATAGGTTTGTACATCATACAGGTCTTAAATAATTAAATAGATCAGCTACGTCCCGCCCTTAGGGCATACAATAGTCAAATAGGTACATTATTTTTAACAATTATTAGTATTTCACATAAAAATAAAAAGATAAAACCAAACGAAACGAATTAAGATAGGTAGGTACACATCAGTAGGCTGAACACATCATGACTGAGGGGGGCGATATTGGAGCAGTCATTTGTCCAATAAGAAATCTTTTATAGAGTAGTAGCACTTGTCTACTAACAGATCATGGAGACTCTTTTAAATTTTTTTTCATTTCCGTAATTATTCTGATAGGCCCAGGAATATTATTAAAGATGCGTGTAGCCATACAAAAGATACTTTCATGCATAAGATGAGTCTTACTAGCAATTGTACGCAATTTGTCTTTACGTCGTATACGTGTGTAGTAGTTATACATGTCAATATTATTTCTTACAAACACTGCGATCTCAAATATGTAGACACACGGCAATGTAAGTATGTTAATATTTAAAAAAAATGGCTTACAGGAGTCAGTTTGACATAAATTAAATATGGCCCTAATGCAACGTTTTTGAGCAATGAAAGCGCGCTCTTTGTCTGTACTGTTGCCCCAGAATATTAGGCCATATCAGAGGATAGAACTAACATAACCGTGGTAGGCTGTTAGTAAAGTAGCCTGATTTGCTATTTTTCCCAATCTGTGAAGTGCGTATGAAAATTTTCCCAGCTTTTTGCATACATGGCCAATATCAAGTTTCCAATTAAGTTTGTTGTCAATATGTAACCCTAGAAATTTTGTTTCTTCTGTCTTTTCAATGTCGCTATCTAGGTAACTGATTTTTAATTTATCCGTGCGTTGAGTTCGTATTTTGAAATTCATTATTTAAGTTTTGTCAATGTCAATCATTAAATTATTTATTTCAAGTTTTATTTTATTTATTATTGATAATATTGTTTGGTTAATGTCAGATTCTATGTCAATTGTGTCTATTATCATTAACAAATAAAACAGTGCTATCATCAGCAAACAGTGTAGTGTCATGATTTGTGACCGAAGGCCGAAGGAAGGACATGTCATTTATATAAACAAGGAAGAATAAAGGACCCGACTCCCACTTGCCCGTTTTTTTTTGTATTATTTTATTCCATTCCTTTTATTCTGTACTATTCTTCTCTTTTACTTTTTGTTTGTAGCCACTGTCATGACAATCTGTTGTCATCGCAATCAAAAAAAAAAGTCGTAGCCGACAGTTAGTCATGTCGTCCTATATGTGAACTAGGTGTTCATTCATTTAAATATATAAGCCACGACACTTAAAATAGGCACACAATTATCTGTAGTCAGGACAAAGTGGGAACGCGACCTTACTGCTTGCGTAATAAGTTACTTAAAGTTATCAAATACCTATTAAAAGGCCCGTTTTGACATCTGTCAAAACTAATACTTAAATAATTAAATACGCAAAAAGAATACTCGCAATATACTTCATATATTATTTAACACGCCAAATAAATGTATGTAGTTTTCAGTTTCGTTCCAAGTGACACAAGAGAATGTATTCTCAAATGTCAAAACGGGCCTTTTATTTTTTAACGAGTTTAAACACTTTAAACATTACCGACTAAATAGTTGTGTGCCACTTCTAAATGGCGAATTTATTACTACTGTGACATGTTTTAGATGTACCACGATTATTTTATGAAAACAAATGATATCATACTCGTATAACTTTAATTTTAAAAAAAAACAGGAACCATAAATAGTGGGTTATAACACGTTCCTGGAATGATTATCATTAAAATAGTAAACAAAGTTTCTCTGGAATTTAAACAAAAAGGGTAAAACCATGTTTTGTAGTTTTGTTGTTGTCGGTAATTTTAATCAACAGACATGCTTCTCGCTTATCTTCATGCAATTCGCAAACAATAATATTTTTTGTTTTATTTTCGTATTCTTATTTTTTCTTTGTAAGAGCTTTTATTAAAACAACTTTGAGATAGTATTTATTTATTCGTTTTTAAGAATCAATAACAACCATACTAATATTATAAATACGAAAGTAGCTCTGTCATCCGTTAGTCTGTTTGTTATGTTTTCATGCCTAACCCCTGAATCAATTTGAATAAATTTTGCTATAACATAGGTGTGTAACGGTATTGGGAGTACGTTTCTATGGGTTTACTTTCGACTTGCAGGCGGACGAAGCTGCTAGCAGAAGCTGGATGATAAATAAACGAGGGAATCTAGATTGCTACACATAAATGAGCTGGCATTAATCAACATAGTCGAGTGGTAAAATTAAATACAAAAACACATAAATATTCGGAGAAAATACCGCTCACTTTGTCGAATCGGATTCCTAAGCCGAATGATGCCCAACGTAAATGTAGTAGATGTTACGAGTCGGCTTGTTTGCTGCCCGATACTGCCGAATCAAATGATTATGTGTCGACCTGAATGATCTCGGAAACCGAACGGCACAACGAGTAAGATAACACCCATTGAAACCACAACAAGTGCTTCGGGTCGGCTCTGTTGTCCAACAAATGCTGCCGAACCGGCTTGCTTATGTATGTGTTAAATCTTAATTTATCGGGTTTATTAGCTGGCACTAGTACCTACTACGTAATGGATCTCTGACCGATACCGATCACTTTATGTTTTTCTCTCGCTCTGACCAAGCAAACAAAGGATTATGTTATAAGAGCACAGATATACCTAATATAGATGTAAAAATACTTATTATTACAAGCGCTATAATTTCAACAACAATGCCTGCAACAATTTCATTATTGTTTACCCTATTTTAACTAATAACATTATCTAGGAAAACCAATATAATGACCAAATATTCTAGAATCAACAATGGCGAACTAGAGGAGGCGATGAAGTGCAACGAGTCTTGGAGAAACAATTGAACTGATCTGTCTTGGACCCAATGAAATTAATCAGAAAATCACAGTGGAACTGTACCTAGAAAGAAAGAAATAATAGAAAGAAAAGAGAAAATAAAGAAAAGTAAGGAAAGAAAGAAAAGAAAGAAAAAACAGAAAAGAAAGAAAAGAGTTAATTTACGTCAAACATGGCGTTTAACTAATATCTATTGATTATTGTGAAAAATATTTCATGAATGTGTAACAATTCCATGACTTTGCCATTCATAATAGACAAAAGAGCCTCACTCTCTGGTTTATTGAAGACGCCTTGTTGGGTGATAGTTTACCATCTGTAAACCCTTGATTAAGAACATATTCTATGTTAAACTACAGAAAAAAGAAGACATACATTTTAAACTACCAACTGTCCAAGACAATAAAATTAATAAAATATACGACAAAATACCCATCTCTTATCATATTTCCAAGATATGTGCGCAGACATTAAGGCTCTAGCGCCCGAACAGTGCCATAAAAAAGTAATTTTCTGAAGCCTACTCCTCGGTAACGGCTAGGGCAACCAGTTTGAAAAAAAAATTATCATTAATTCGTATATGACATTATCAACATTTATGTTTTTTTTTTTGTTTATTCCAGAAATCCCGACGTGCCCCCAGACGTGCTCATCATTATAATTAAAAATAAATTAATTAAAGATTATTGTATATATAGATAATTATAATTAGTAAAATAATATAATAATGATTGAGTTATTATTTATTGAAAATATCTAAGGCAGCCCCTTCAATTGCAGCGAGTAGATAGATAGATATATTCATTTATTATACACCAAAAATACAAATTACATTAGGAACTTAATATAACGGGGGGGGGGGGGGGGAGGGGTGTGTCGGGTTAACGCGACGCAGCCCTCCATCAACACCTACACCAACGCAGCACCAACTATCAACACGTGACCTAGCCTAGGAAGACGAGATAATGGAGGCAATACCGACTCCCGAAATCCAGAACTAGATGAGCTCCATTGACCAGTGTCTACAAGATGTATGCAGTATCGCGGCCGATGGTAACCTTAACTCTGGTTTGCCGTAAGGTTTGGACATGCAGTCTCGCAAACGGCTGTTCGATACCAGTCATTAAGACAGTCTATCTACAGGACGCAAAACTCCCTAAACCTTTTGACTGAAGAACGAAATTTAATGGATTGTACTATGGAGATGAAAGAAGCGATCAACAAATATTATGCCCTGAAGGCGTCAACTGCACCAACATATTTTATTTTGCAGTTATGGTGAAGAAAGGGTCCAATAATTTTGTTCGTCCTAATTCCTTTAGCTCCGTGGAAATTTACCCTCGTGACCACTCAAAGACCAGTGATGAAATAAAAACATTGTCCAAAAAATCATTTGCCCTGGTGAAATAAAATTAAAAGTCCGAGGCATACGCAAAATTGACTGATTGAGACCTGGATAAGCTCAAGCAATCGGTCCAACTCGCTTCGCCATCTCTCAACACTCTCAATTTCAAAATCGCAAACTGCGCATAAAAGTTATTGGAATTCTTACTTCAATGGCTGAAAACAAGGTTTACAAATGTAGTTTTGAACAGTCTTGCTAAACAGATTTCAAAACATTGCTATGCACCTTTTCCCCCAAATATGCGTGATAATTGTCCCCTAAAATCTTTTGGCTAGCTAGATACTGACAAAGATGAAATTACTCGAATAATTTGTGCTCTCAAGGATGACTGTGCGGTGGGCTGGGATAATATTAGCGGTAAGATCCTTAAACAATATAAGCATATCATAATTATCCTGGTACCTTTACACATATATTTCGTCTCTGTTTTTTTGAAGGTATTTTCCCTAGATACTTGAAAAAAGCAGTTGTAATCCCTATCTTTAAATCCGAAAACAAAGACTTAGTTAATAATTATAGATCAATATCGTTACTTCCATCTATATCTAAAATACTAGAGAAAATTGTTAACAGCAGACTAGTTAACTATTTAGAGAAAATAATTTTCTATCATCTTCGCAATCTTGGTTTTCGTGCCAAGCAAAGAGAATATCTGGAAAAAAAAGAGAAGTGAAGAGAATTTCTGAAAAAAAAAAATCAATCCCCACTGGTGGAGATTTGTCGGTGAAGATTTCTGGAATAAACAATTTTTTCGTATGACTAATACCCTGGCAAAAAAAAACGACATTATATTTTTTCGCTTGTTTCCCTGCTCCTTTCTGGCTTTGATCTTGTAAAAAATGGGTTTAAAGGTCAGCGGGGCTCTATGCGGGCGGATGCGAGTATGTGTGCATTTAACACCGGCCAGATGTTCAAGGGACAATACGCCTTAATTAGTACGTTCTCGTTTATAGATAAAGCTTAAATGTATATAAGATTTATGTTATTTACAACAGTAGTTAGTTTATCAAAACCAACGCATCCATTAACAAGTTCACGATCCGCGAAGGAGACACGATAGATTAACAATCAACACCGACCATTTTCGTTCATGGGACTGAGAGTTGACACATCATAGCTACCATTTTTTTATTATTTGAATTAAGTGAGAAAATATATGAGAACAGTTAACTTTGTAAAGTGTTTGTAAAAAGTAATCAACTGTGATATAGAAATACAAATAGCGAAGATCAAAATGAAAGGAGAAATTCCAGAGTTCAAAAGATGTTGCTTCTGTTTACCACTGCGATATGGCTTGCTAGCGTGGGGTTACTTCAAAATGGTGAGTATATGAAGAGAAAATTTTCGACGACATATTTAAGATGGATAATTTATACATTTAAGCTTAATTATCTATATATATAAAAGGGAAAACTGACTGACTGACTATCAACGCACAGCTGAAACTACTGGGATTAGGAGCGTGAAATTTTGAACAAGGTTTCCTTTTGTGACGTAGGCGAGCACAAAGAAAGCATTTTCCAAAATTCACTCCCTGAGGGAATGAAGCGGGGGTCCAAAATTTGTATGGAGAAACCTACATTTACGCGAGTGAAGCCGCGGGTAGAAGCTAGTTTTAATTAAAATGTATGATTATAGAAAACATATTTATAGTTAACTAAGTACTTCATGAGTATGTAAGTAGTACTCATGTAGCATTGTAAAATAAATAATAAATACTAATTTAAAAAAAAATAAACCTGAGTATACATAAGTAAGTAACCATTTATTGTGCAAAAAGATTTAGCATTTAGGTAACATCAATGATATAACTTCAAAAATAAGAGTGAATATTTTGCATAAATAAGACCACCAACCTCCAAACTAGATCTGTATCAATCCTGTATAACGATACATTAAATGTATTGATACCGATCTATTGATTATTATGTAGACGTAGACAAATAATAAAAAGTCATCCTATATTATAACTGCAATTTTGAGAAAAACGCGTTTCAAGTTTTTGATCTCCGAAGTTCGTAGAATATAATGGTGTGTCCAGACCTAGGGAAAGCGCCGCTCACGAACGGCTCGCGAGCGGCGCATTCGCTAGATCTGGACGCACCTTAAGAAGCTCTGGTGGTATGTCATGTCACTGCCCCGAATCAGTGTCTCAGTATGTACAGTTTAGCACTTAGTCTGATGTTAACAGTAAATTGTTTTCAGCAGTCCTATAATACAGTTTTATTATTTTTTGTTTCAGATTGCAGATGCGTTTCTCATCTTCTTAATGTCATATTTATTTATAGACGCTTTAATTATGATTAGATTTTATGAAAAGGAATGCAATCTTAGTCGTATCTATACAGAACTAATTATATCAATGATCGCACTCACTTTATTCTTCACGGACTTCATAGTAACTATAGTGTTTATCATTGGAGGGCATAAGGTGAGATTTTAAACCAACTTTTAATTTATTTTCTAAAGGCTTAATAAGGAAGAGATGAATGACTGAGTAGAAAATGGGTCACCAATTGAATAAACATAAGCTATAAAAAATGCTTATGATGAACTGAATGTATGGAGGGAAGGTGGAAGCGAGAGCATTGAGGCATAGTTAAGGTCCAATTTAAAAAGAACCCGAACTGGTTTTCATGAAATAACATAAAGAGAGCGAGTCGTCTATTTTTAATTAGAAGTCTTTTTTGTGGAAAGTTATCAAATAACTTGTCCTTCTCTGGGAGAAGCAAGAAAGAGTGTCAAACTTTTACTGATTAAAATCTACCTGTGTTCGTATAGTTGTCTTTTGCGTTCGAAAAATTCGCAGAATTTATTCCGGAGTCTAATGTTCTAACTACAATTGTATAACTTGTTTTAATATAAAATAGTAAAATAGTCACAGCTTGTCACTTAATCAACCCCTAAAACAAAAGCTAACAATATTTATTTTTCTTTTACAGAAAAACGTTCAGCTGATAAGGGTATTCTATTTCCTAAGCATGGGGATGTGGGTAGCGACTTTCCTGTTGACTTCCTTCACAGTTATTACGGCAATACAGAATATTTTTACATACAATGACTATTATTTTATGCTCGGCCGCTCTGTGGTGGCTTCATGCTTTTATTTCGTGGTTTTAGGTAAGCAGATTTGTTCATAAAACTGATATTTTTAAAAGGATGATTAACTCTACAATCTCTTAGTCTTTAACTATAATGTGGTTATCTAAATGCTGGGAACGAAAGGTTCTAGTGTCACTTACCTTACGGATTGGTGATTCAGCATGGCTGCCGAACTTCCAGACTCCACTTTCCGGGGTTCTGGGTTCGATTCCCAAGACGGGCAAAGTGTTATTAGATTATATTACCCATTAAACATGTTTTAATAGCAGCCTAGAGTTTGAAAAGGGCATTAAACGGAGTCTTGCTCCTGAACTCAGGTCGAGTTGCATTGCCTTCCCTACAGACAAAGGAACAGCGAGTACAGTTTTGTTTGTGAACACTACTATGCCCAATAATATCTTCTGTGTACTTGACTGGTCTCTATTTTGATTGACCGCCGCTGACTTTACAAAATTTTGCTAGGAAGTTATATTATATAGAAGTCTCTATATAGTTCTTATTGAGTTACAAGTTACTGAACAATAAATTTAAATTGTTGCTAATTTTTTTTCCAGCTGTGCAAACATACTTCCTTCTGCTACTGAGGAGCGAGATCATCAAATTGAGGAACAGCGGCGGCGAGTTCAGATTTGTGAACAATGCTGCTGAAGCCGAGTGTACCATGCGATGTGAAGATGTAACAGTAGCAACAGAAATTGTGTAGCCAGAGAACTAAAGAGATCGAGGAAGTAATTTACAGGCAGCCCAGGCGCGAAGCGATCACTCAACAAAGATAACAATAACGTGGTTTCAGGGTTTTTTGTAAATCAATGGTTTTCATAGAAATTGATATCTGCATTTAACTTTATTCGATCCTAACGTCGATCCATATCCGTGTCGTATTCTATGACTGGCCTAAGCATTAGTCTTAGAGCTTAAAGTGTAGCTTAGACCTAACAATATAAAATATAGTAAAATGGTAGATCACAAAAAGCTATTTACAAATCTCCACATACTGGTATTATAATATGGGAGTATATTGTTGAAAATTACAAAAGTAATTGAAATACACGAAATTAAGTTGGAAGACCATATAAAAGATAAAAATGTAAAAAATTCAATTACAAAACATTGCTTTTAGACATAATGTTTATAGTTTATGTTGTTTATGACGCATCTGTTGATATATCATTCAGTTCACGAATGGCGCTGTTTTGTTATCAAGCTAGGATGTTTGTTAATTGGCGAATTAAGCTAATTGGCTCGCCTGCGTTAGATACCTAAATATTTAATAAAGAAAAACCTGGCATATCGTAGTAGCATCGTGGTGTTGCGCCTATTTTCGGGAGCCTATAATGATGACACATATCTATATATATATAAAAGGAGAAACTGACTGACCGACATATCAACGCACACTTGAAACTACTGGGACTAGGAGCGTAAAATTTTGCACAAAAGTTCCTTTTATGACGTAGGCGAGCACTAAGAGAGGATTTTTCAAAATTCACTTTCTAAGGGGAGGAAATGGGAGTACAAAGTTTGCATGGAGAAATCAAATTTCACGCAGGCGAAGCCGCTGGCAGAAGCTTGTACTTAATATTTAATTAAATGAATTGCGATAGTTTATTATTTTAGTGTTATGTATTATGTCTATGTGTACTTTAAGTCTATTATAATGTTCTAAAATAGTACCTAAATGATTTTGTAAATACATAATTGGAAATTTCACAAAACTTGTTCTAAAAAATACGTGTTTTTTTTTTAAACCTTAAAAATATTTGGAAATCTTAATTGTGTCATCTAGAAACTCGATTTATTATGAAGGGCCACGGAAAATAACAGATTTTCAGAAGTCTTTAAAGGATTAGTTTCACACTTTATGTTTTGAGTTCAATAGAAAGCTAGATAATGTCGTCAAGATATATCTGTGTTACCAAAATATCTAGAGAAAGATGTGCAATAACGTCATAATCACATATAAAGTATTGAAATGCATCTCGGGTTGGCAGTCGAGGTTCTGATTATTGATCAATTTAGTTTGTTTTGTTAGTACAACGCACCTTTAAGAGCTAATGTTAGTAAACTATATATTATTAATTAAAACACTATAACAGTTGAGACATGGTTCTTTTATTTTCCAAAAATTTCCAAAAAAATCCTGTACCTGCAGACTTAGTATATATGGATTAGTTTTACTTACTCCCCTCTGCGTTTGCCAAGCCATTTAGGCACCACCAGTCGCCAGTAGAAAACTAGCCTTGTCACTGAGCGCATGTCGCTCACGTTTCTGCATTTCAGTTCGACGCTGATGCAATAACATGTAAACCCATAATACTGATGAATTTACTTTTTGTTACAATTATATTGTTATAAAATGTTAGGACATTTTCCAGAAAATGTTAAGTGAATTGAGACACGGTTCTTAGAAAACTTTCCTTTTATTGCGTCAATGTTCTGTTAATTCTAGAGTTCAAAAAGTAGCTGTGTGGGTTCAAATGTTATTGCTTATCTGTGTCTAGTTTTAATTCGGTACTTTGTTTCGGATTCGTGAATAACCTGGTGCTGGTAAATGTATAAACAGTGGCTGCCTGGCACTGGTGGTGTCACCTGGGGCCCAAGTCTGTTATTTCTATAAATTCGTCATTCCAACACGATCCCATTGTCATTTTGCTAAAAGTTCGTAATCTGCTAATTCAATTCAATTACTAGAGTTGTGGTACAATGACAATATCGAGCTCAGTAAAAGCAATGACTGCACAATGACGTTCTAATGGTAGGTCACTGATCAAAGGAACTGTCAAAATTTTAGCAGATTACCGCATAATGTCAGATGTTTATTTGTCAATATGTACGAGATTACCATTCTATGCCACTTCTTTCAAAGTAGTGTCAGTGGTTGACCATTGGAAAGTCATAATGACGCCATTATATCAGTAGATTACCAAACTTGTCAAAAACAACAATTATTAAATTAATGATAGACCATTCTGACACTATTGTAATAGCAGACTTGAGGCCCAGGGGCCCAAATCTGCTATTTTCATAAATTCGTCATTCCAACATGATCCCATTGTCATTTTGATAAAAGTTGGTAATCTGCTAATTCATAATGATCGATCATTAATCGGTCAATGGTTTTTTTACTAAAGTGGTGGTAGAATGATAATATCGAGCTTATTAAAAGCAATGACTGCACAATGACGTTCTAATGGTAGGTCACTGATCAAAGGAACTGTCAAAATTTTAGCAGATTACCGCATACGTCAGATATTTATTTGTCAATATGTACGAGATTACCATTCTATGCCACTTCTTTTAATGGAGTGACAGTGGTTGACCATTGGAAAGTCATAATGACGCCATTATATCAGTAGATTACCAAACTTGTCAAAATCAACAATTATGAAATCAATGATATACCATTCTGACACTATTGTAATAGCAGACTTGAGGCCCAGGAAAAATGTGACGCTATAAACCTAGCATAATATTATAATCAACATCATGGACATTAGCTAATTTATTTCAAAGGCATTTCTCATTTTAATTAGTCGTGCGCAGTGTGTTGTCATTATAATTATAACCCGGGAAAATTAACATGAGACTAGGTGCCACAAACTCTACACGATCCATTCGCATGAACCTTTGTTTTGATTATGTCTCAAAAATCTAATATCATATCTAATCGTGCCGATAAATTGTCGTCTTGAGATATAGAAGATGAAAAATCATAATTTTATTTTTCACACACAACATCACACTTTAAAAAAAAACCATTTAATTCAGATAACCTTGATCTATCAATCAAAACATGTCAAATCAATTCAATACAATTAAAATAAAATTCAAAACATAATTAAAATTAGAATAAACAATGAAATTAAAATCAGAACTAAAATTTAAATTAGAATCATAATTAAAATCAGTATTAGTATATTTATTCTGAGTCGTTACTACTGGGCCACCACTATTCTTGTATCTCAATTTAAGAATATATATTTTTAAATTCATCTAAATTCGATAATGTATATTACATCTGAGTTTCCTGCTGTTTCACCCGCGTCTTTGTTTATTGCTCCTTTCCCGTGGGTGATAGCGTGATATCATATAGTATATGGCCTTTTTTGAAAAATGGATTATGCATCGCATTTTTTTTTTTTCTAATTAGTCAGCTTAAAATATTATTAGGTAGGTACTTATAGATTTATTATAAGCTGTTTTTGCATGTAGGTATTTAATATGCTATTTTTTTTGTTTTTAATATTATTTCATATAATGCATCACGCTTAATTTATTTTATTGCTAATTCTAGATACTAATTATTTTTTTTGGAAAGCTGTGTAATCTATGTATGTATATTAAAATTATGAGGATAGTGGGTTTGGAGTGCAATGGCACTACCCTTTTATTGATTGAATCAGAAAATATGGAATTTCGATCTATTTCTTGACAACGGGAACTATTGCAAATGACTTATTTCAAACAGCGTCCAATTGATTTATTATTTCTTACTATTTCAAGAATAATTATTATCTGAAATTTTGTTGTAAACGAGCATTGCACGAGTAGCTTATAGATGGCAAAATAAGTAGTTGGGAAAATATCAAAACCACTCCATATAATGACTGTTATAGCTTATTTTTCTCATTAAAGAGATAGCTGCTCTATTGGTTTCTAAGAATTTTTCAAAATAGTCGAGTAGTTTTTGAGTTACCTCGTAACAAACAAACAAAAAAAACTTTTTACAAAAAAACAATCGCCTTCACAAAAAAATCGTCGAAATGATAGTGAAGTCGGTTTTTTGTTCACATATAGAGTGTGAGAGTGCCTATTTCGCATGACGATTCCAATTAACCCAAACACTGCTAAGATAAATTGTTTTATTATGAAGTTCCCGTGTCTCCCTTCCACCTTCTGGCTCCATCATTAGATCAGTTCGATAGTACTTTATAGCCAAAGTCCATCTCTTGACAATTCTAATAAACTCAAACACGACTAGGATATATTGATTAAATACGGAGTTCCGGTGCCTATCATCCGGCTCCATCATCATCATCACTTTGATGATACAATTTTCAACATAACTATTCAGAACCATTTATTTATTTGTATTGTCATAGTCGCTTATCTAGCTTTATTGTGATATCTATGAGAGTATGAGGTTCCGTTGGCCATTTCTGGTCTTCTTCATCAGTTTCATTTCATCAAATCTTTTTGACTGTAAATGCTTAAGTTCTCGATGATAATACCAAAATCACTACATAGTTGCCAATAATATTTGAGGAGTTCCCTCGATTCCTCATGGACCCATCATCAGAAATGAATTTTGAAAAAAATAGGACCAATCTGAAAGCATATTTCTTTAAGGGAAAAAAAATTGGAAATCGGTTCATAAACGACGGAGTTCTGAGGTAACAACCATAAAAAAAATACAACCGAATTGATAACCTCCTCCTTTTTTTCAAGTCGGGTAAAAAATAAAATCTTTCCTCTTTTATAAGTTTAAATTATAATATTAGTTTAGATAGAAGACTGAAGACAACATTTCGAGCCATTTCCATACAATCAGTGTTTCGGAGTTGAACCATCAATATCACTCAACTGTGTCACCGACACAAAAGAAGACTTTAAAGACTCTTTAACTTTAAATTTCAATGTTTTGTAGGTATATCTGACTGTGGTACAAATAAGACAATATCGGTGGTCAAAATGTCAGTGGAAGTACCACAGTTTAAAAGCTGTTGTTTCTGTTTTCCACTACGAGCTGGCTTGCTTACTTGGGGCTATTTTAAAATGGTGAGTACTGGTTGTTAACTTATGGGAGAAGCGGATGATTTTGACTTGAATATCTTATCCGTGTGACCCTTTTCCAACATTATGTTGGTAAAAATCATAGGAAAGACCACGTGACTGAGCGTTGCGATGACGTCAGAACAAAGAAATTGGAGGCGTGGCCTACTCGAGGCAATCGACGAAAAGAGAATCGAAACGAAACGGTTGTAACTTTGCAGATGGGGTTGGATATGTTTGCTCCCTCTTACTCCATCCAGAGTGAAAGGAGTCATTTAGTGATTTCCCACGTAAATAGAACCATGAATTGGTACTAACAGGAAGGTGTTTTATGTTACAGATTGCAGACGTCGTGATTATAATACCACTGGTGTATTTCGCGTTCTTATTTTTAATAGTAACTTTGATGTATCAGGATATCGAGTTCTTTGCATATGTTTTTGTAATACTAATAACAATCATTGCGATCATAGCGAACTTCGTGGTGACTTTAATGTTTGTCATCGGATGTTCCCAGGTGAGATGCCAAACCTAATTAATGTACACTTACTAACCTAATTATCTTATGACAAATCCCGCTCTTGGGCGGACTGGGAGATACTGTCAGACTTTTACTGACTAAAAACCCACTCCTGTTCCTTCATTGGCTTCGTTCCAAGGGGGGTTTCACTTTCACACTACGCGTAGCCCCCGTAGGCTTCGACCCTGCTGGGCCCTTAAAATTTGCTGACATCTCCCTGAGGCGTGCGTGGATCGGACGGTCGGACTGCGAGTCACCCATTACTTACTAACCTTGGAAAATACTGTTACTGTGAGAGTTTGTGAGATAATACTTTACTTGAATTCTTAATTTGATATTATTCAATCCATCGTCACCATCTTAAGACTTTTACTGACTAAAACCACACCTGTGTTCTTCAGTTCAGCCTATTTGAGGCCGTCAAGTTGAATCGCATAAAATCAAAATAAATTACATTTTCATTCTGCAACTCGTCCTACGTTTCTTTTTGTGTGGAACTTTAAACTCCGACAACATTTTTGTTACAGTTACTTAGTAAGAAAAGATATAACAATATTTTTTCTAAGAATTTTGATGTTCGTTTTGTTCATAATAGATTATTTATATTAAAAAACGATTCTGACGAATTAAGAACCTTTTTTTTTATTTCGGTTAAAAAGTCAGTTATTTTAAAGCCTATTTATGTTTTTTTTTTTTTGGTACAACTGTTTAGTGTTCCTTTTTTCATGTATTAGAAATTGAAATAAATGGCTTTCGGTTATTATCAGGTAAGTATTACACAGTGGAAATGCGCGTGCAAGCCCTCACGTCGGGGGATGCGGCGTCTCGAGGCCTGATCATCACCTACGCCTTTAATGCCCTACTCAAGAGTTACATTAGGGAGGCACGCCGATATCACCGGATACCTCCATCGTGTGACAGGGTCGTTATCTACCCCGGTCACGCAGGAATTGGTATTGGGGCCGCTCTTGTGAAACATTACGTGCTGCGCGGCGACCTCCCCAGTGGCGTTAGCACGGTCTTTTACGCTGAAGACACGTTGGTCCTGGTGCAGGGGAAGTCGCATTAGACGGCGGCCAAACTAGCCGCGGGGTTGGGCTAGTAGTGGAGTGGCCATATGCTTTCATGGCCCTCGGAACACGTCACTATCGGGTTCCCAAACAACCCCTCCCGGGTTCTCAGATCACGATCGACAGCCGGTGGCTTTTTGAGGAGCTTCCGACGTCTGGCTCCTAGGCTGGAGCAGGTGGAGCTATACTTAAGTGACTTCTGCTCAATCTAAGGGGTCCAGACGACTTGTGCTCCTAAAGTGGCTCTACATGGGGATCGTGTGGTCCATAGCCCTTTACAGGGCTTTGATGAGGGTGCCAGAAATCAGAAACGTTTATTTCAAATATACCAATTACAGGCACTTTTGAATTGTCAAAATGTCGGTCAAAATCATCCCTGCTGCCATCGACCATCGCTGCTGAAGCGACCGACTGCCAGGCTCAATGTGGCGCCACTGGGATGCAGGCCGGACCACACTCTGGTCATGACCATTCGAATGGTGCTATGGCGTCCTCAATTTATGCATGACGCTGGTCCTCACCGGACATGGCAAGTAAGGGAGGTTACTATTTTGGATTCAGGAGGAAGCAACGCCCAGGTGTCAACATTGTGTGGCCCGCCTGAAGGCCACGATGAAGCATATGGAGAAAGTGTGCCGTACTTGGGCGAAGCACCACCGTGTCCTCGTGAAGGTGATCGGTAGCGGCGACCTCTCGCGCCAGGCTCTGGTTTTTGCCATGATCTGAAGCGAGAGGGAATAGGATAGGTAGCTCGCCATCCACTCATCCTCTAAGGACCGAGCCTGAGTCATCAACGGCGCGTAGTGTTCAATGCGTGCCTCAAAGATATGTTATCAAAACCAAATAGGGCCAGTAGGGCCGATGCTTTCTAGGGCCATGGGACAATTTCTAAAAATAACACTTGTGATTCCAAAACGCAAAAGGCAACTGAAGGAACAGGGTGTGGTTTAAATCAGTAAAAGTCTGATACGCTCCCCTTATAATTTCTAAAATATTTATATACTAATAAACACATAAAAACTGTGTTATAATTTATTATTATTGAGATCATGCCCGAACAACAGTAAAAAAAAGGCGTTCCTTAAGATCGAGTAAATAAAATAGGGAAAAAAAGTGCAATTTTTTTTTATTATTTTTATTGATAGGCTCGCGTTTGACCACTATCTCACCTGATGGTAAGCGATGATGTGGCCGACGATGGAGCACGCTTGCCTAGAAGTAACCTATTCACTCTTGACGCAAATATAATTTTTGTGTGTTTTTGCAAACTTAAAGGCTGTAAAATAATATCTGACGAATCTCTATCTTTGACAGAAGAAGGTGAAGCAAATCAGAAGGTTCTATGTTTACAGCAAATGGGAATTGATACTGATGACAGTGTTGATTGTGGTGGCAGTTGGTGTCACAATAAGATATTGGCGTACTGATGCCACGATGGCGCATTTAGCGATCTTTACTGTTTATCTTCTGATTTTAGGTAAGCATAATATGAAATAAAGTACTCAAGGTCAGTCCGAGAACCAAGGCGGTTGGAGCGTGAGGACCGTTGCCTCACGCGAACAGCCGCCTCCTTTGCTAGCATTACAGCTTCGCAGAAGGAGGCGACCGCCTACCACCGATCGCCCCTACGAGGACACTGCGTTGCTCTGCCCAAGCGGGACACACCTCCACCGTGTGATCCACCGTGTCCTCCAGGCGGTCCACACCGTGGCGACACCCGGGCGTTGCTTCCGCACGAATCCGGTGCAGGAACTTCTCGAACTTACCGTGTTCGGTGAAAACCTGCGTCATACAGAAGGTGAGGATGCCGTGAGGTCTTTCCAACCACGCCTCAAAGAGGGGACTTGCCGCCATAATTGTGGCGTGCCCACCGGAAATCAGGTAAAGTATTAACATCTTTGACATATATGTGGATCTCTGACAGTTGTTGCGGATAGCTGCCTCGTGTTACCCAGTTACTGAGTTGTGAAGATCAGTTGAGCAGTCACTTAATGTAAAATGCTAGTTAGACTGTCCCAACATAGTTCGATTCCGATTCAAGACATATTTAAATAACACATTACATATAATAATATAAACCTATTAACTTTCGCCCGCAGCTTCGCTCGGATGACACCCCTTTTTACCCCCATACGCATGTTGAAAAATCTGAAAGCAACAACTTAAGGTTTTTAAGTCAAGAGTGAATAGGCTACTTCTAGGCAAGTGTGCTCCATCGTTGGCCACATCATCGCTTACCATAAGGTGAGATGGTGTTCAATCGCGAGCCTATCCATAATAAAAATATCTGTTTTATTAAAAACAACACCTACGAAAAAATTACGCTTTGTAGGTCAAAGGCTTTAGAATGGGTCTTCCCTTTTAATGGTACAGTAAGTGATTAACTAAAGGCATTTGTTTCAGTTCTCCATGCTTACTTTATTCTGCTCCTGAGGAGTGAGGTCATCAAACTAGAGGCCAGTTCCGAGATCAGCTTTGTAAACAATTCAGCTGAAGCAGAAAATGTCGTGCCCTGTAAAGAAAAGGAAGGTGCTATAGAATATGTTTAAAGAGAAGCTAATGGAACTGATATGGGATTAGATTTACAAAACGAAGCAAAATAAAATAACCACTTAATTAGGAACGGGATAATGCGTGCATAGGAGAGTTAACTATATTATATCATCATTTAATCCTACCAAATCTATATTGGCATCGGTAAATATACTTTTGGGCCTGTGCACACCACATTTTTTAAATAGCGATGCAGACGCGATAAGCACGCGAGTCAGACGCAGCCTGTACATCTTTAATAGGATAAAAGCACGACGTCGACGCACGTTTTTAAAACGCGCGTCAACGGCACGTTTAAAAAACGTGGTGTGCACAGGCCCTTAGTCGTGCCTTTAAATATCCGCTAATTCGTAATAATAAATTATACGTGTGAGGTAATTAAAACATTTTCATCATCCAGTGGCAGTGGATCTACATTTTTGATTGCTTTTGTTGTTCGTGAGTCAAAAAGCGTACATAGGCCTCCCCAGTTGTCTCTATATCAACAGGTTTTTACGTGAAATAGATCATGTACATTCAAGATATCGGTTGCCAAGTCATCAGTCTACCCTGTGGTAGGCATTGAGCACATAAATTGAATAAATATCTGCCCCCCTAGCCAAGTTACAATCGTTTCGTTTCGATTCTCTTTTCGTTGATCGCCTCGAGTCGGCCACGCCTCCGATACATTTATTCTGACGTCATCTCAACGGTCAGTCACGTGGTTAGAACAAAGGAATAGGAAGCGTGGCCGACTCGAGGCGATCAATGAAAAGAGAATCGAAACTTAATGGTTGTAACTTGGCTGGACAGATTTCTATACATCACGCTGCGTTACAAAACGGGCATAGTAAACGTAAGCATGAGAACAACCAGGTTTAGATGAGACTGATTAGATCACGTTAGCCGCATGTTCGACAACCGCTGGGCATAAAGCTCCACACAATGGGTGCCTGAAAATGACCGACGCCTAAAAGATTTCCGAAAGGAGGACTTACTGGAGGCTGTAATTGCCCAGTATGAGTACAGAATACTAACAAAAAAATCGTAGTCTTAATAAGATCTTAAAACAATAAACTAGCTTTAACTTAGTGAAACAATTATATGGTTGAAACAGCTGTTATTTATTCCAAACTATTTTAAAGTGACTTTATCTAAACATAAACATGACATCTTGTATTTAACTGAAAGAATATTTACACAGTTTAATAAATATATTTATCTAGTTATCCGTTTTATTTCAATTATTTACAGGATCCATTTTTCAAACAAACTTC
Organism: Mythimna pallens; assembly: GCA_961205895.1. Classification (NCBI taxonomy): domain Eukaryota; kingdom Metazoa; phylum Arthropoda; class Insecta; order Lepidoptera; family Noctuidae; genus Mythimna; species Mythimna pallens. Next base: position 20,320,120 of record OY540837.1, read on the forward strand.
GCTGCAAACTCTTGATCCTTCAATCCCTCTTCAATTTACATCCTAATTAAAACTGTACGACGAAAGTCAGTTCGTTTGTTACATTTTGACGCCAAGCCTACTAGGTCATCTCGAAGTTCCACCAGATCAGAGATACAGGCGCATTGTGACACCCTATTAATTTTAAGTTCCTATTGTAATTTTATTATTGGTGTACAATAAAGAATCTATCTATCTATCTGTATCTAGCGACCACTGTGCATCTTATGCTTTATATTCCTTACAATATTAAAAAACGAAAGTAAACGTGGACAACTAGTTATTGTGCACATCTATGTTGATGTACTCTTCTGACTGTTCCTAAAGGACTCTAGGCTGATAAAATGTTCATTTTTCTTGAATTTTCCTACATGAATGTATAAAGGTCAGTTTCTCTATAAGGAGAAAACGTAGGGCCTCACCACCGTCCTACCTTTTGGTTCTCATCCTCATGACCAAACCCCCACCGACAGTAATTGATTCCCAAGAAATATATCACCTCGTCCCGACTTAGGAAGCTAGGGGACAAGGAGGGGATGGAGAAAAACAATGTTAAAAGCAATTAGGGTTGGGAATCCATTGATATGGAGATAAGGAAGGATAATCTACTTTTCTTTTGAGTTATAAAATTTAAGAGACTGAGAGGGCTACAAAGGGAATATGACACGTGACGCTTCATCATCTTCCTGCCCTTGTCCCGTGTTATTTGTGGTCGGCGCAACACGTTTTTTCCTTCCATTCTGCCCTATCACTCGTCATGCTATCACTAACTTTCTTTTCTTTCATATCACTCTTCACACAATCCATCCATCTTTTCTTTCGTCTCCCTCTCCCTCTCCAACCATCCACATGTAAACTCATAACTCTTTTAGTAGTACGTGTTTCATCCATCCTCTTCACATGATTATACCAAGACAAACGATTCCCTTTCAACTTTTCAGTCACTGGCGCCACTTTCAAACTTCCCCTAATATACTCATTTCACACTTTATCCATTCACGTCACACCACACATCCATCTTAACATTCTCATCTCCGCTAGGTGCAATCTTTTTTATCCGTCTTTTTCACAGTCCAAAATTCTGTTCCATTCAGTATGACAAGCCTTATCACGGACTTGTAGATTTTACCCTTCAACTTGAGGGGCATCCGTGGGTCACAAGTTGATCCCGTGAACTGTCGCCATTTCATCCATCCTGCGTTGATCCGATGTGTTATGTTCCGGTCTACCTCACCATCCCCTTGGACGAGTGACCCGAGGTACCGAAACTCGGAGCAGATCGGTATGGGCGTACAGCGAGAGCTAAAGGCACTGGATTGGAAATACCGCCGCAATCGCAGAACAAGTATTCCGTTTTGGTTCTACTCAATTTCAGGCCAACACTCTCCAGTCTGTGCCACCACACCTCCAATCTGTTTTGGACCTCTAGGCCACTCTCGGTAACCTACACAATGTCATCGGCAAACAGCATACACCAGGGAGCCTCTTCCTGAATGTCCGACGTCAGAGCGTCCACTATCATCAGGAAGAGGTAAGGGCTGAGAGCCAACCCTTGATGTAAGCCGACAACCACATTGAAGCTGCCAGTGGTGCCCATTGTAGACTGGACTTGGGTACTGCAACGACTGAACATCACTCGGATCAACTGCACATACTTCCCAGGCACACCTTTCTCCTTAAGGGCCCACCACAAAACCTCACGAGGTCAATGAATACCATGTGTAAGTTTTTATGCGCACCTCTGTATTTCTCGCACAGCTGGCGTATAGCAAAAATGTCTTCCACTGTACCCCGACCCGGCATAAAACCGAATTGGTTCTGTGAAATTTGACTCTCTTCTCTATTCTATATGACACGTGACGCTTGTTTTTGCAAATTATATTATTTTAGAATTACGTTAATCCCTTTCGCCCGTGCATGTCCTGACCAATCCTAAGGCAAAGGGTTGTGAGGCCTCTGCCACTGGATAAAACACACTTTCTATAACAATTAACTCATTATAACGGCCTACTCACCCATCACTAATACAATACAAGACTTAAACAAGCGTGACGCATCGTCAGCCGGCCGCAGAACTCTTTACAGTTGCCTTGCTAGACGCCGAAGTGTTTTATATAGCAACACTTCTAACTTCCTTACTCTGACCCAGGGTGAGGACAACATAACCTACAGGCCGCAGTTCCGAGCTACGTCTAGCTGCGGAACTTTTCTGAAATGTGTCTAAGTTTCATGTCTCGCCAAATATATTTTTTTTGTATCAGAAGCTGGCCTACGGGGGCCGGGTTGATTTAACGAGATGCGATCCCTAACGTTCCTTAGAACGACTATCAATGCAGTTTGGGGTACTTGGTGAAGCCTACCCCCTGGAAATAAGCACATATCAAGAGCAATGTAAAGTATCCTACTGTCAGTCAGTCCTTAGAGGAGGTAGCCGTCGCTAACGTTTGGTGGTTTGTGATCTTATTATAGCTCAAAGTGGCTCTAGTATGTAAAGAATATATATCCGGTTCAGCCTTCAATCGGCAGTGTCTTGTTCATGGTTGCGTTGAGTATAGCAAAAACCGGCGTATAGCAAAAGCCGGCGAGAGTCAAGCCCACTCCGAAGAAAGTCAATGTCAAGTTCGCTCCAAAGGAAGGCTTTCTCCGAGTCCCTAACACCAACCGCAAGCTTAGGTCACCTTGTCATATAATGGTATAAGGAAGGATAAAAGAGTTAACACTCACCTATTCAGTCACCAACATAGTCGCTGAGATTCACTCGCGTACTTACACACCACTTACGCACAACCAACGCCCATCCATTCGAACCCTATCCTACCCTGAAGCTAAGTGTCCCATCGTTGCCGAGCCAACACTCCCGGTCGCCTCGCTATCGTCCCTTACCAGCAACCTGTCTGACCTGCACATGTTGCGACTCTGTTTTTTGTCCTGCGATTAGAAATCGCATAAGTTACTCGTTTCTATAGAATTTTGTCAGCCCTTTCATTAAAAGGATAATTTATGAGGGTCTAAGTGGCATATGTCGCCAGACGTGGTGTTTAAAGACAAATATAATATTTTGTTATTAATTTGGAGTAAGTGACAGACAGTCACACCCTGCAAAAATATCTAATTTGTAGTCTGCACATATCTCGGGTTACGCTAGATAAAGCTTAAATGAATATGGCACGAGATTTGTGTTATTCACAAAGTTAGGTTATCTGAACCAACGCGTCTATTAAAACAATTCACATTCCGCGAAGCAGACAATATAGTCATTATATAAACAAACAATACAGACCACTTTGGTTCCTATGTCTGAGAGTTGACACCTATTACGATTTTTTTTAGACAGCAGAACTTGACTTAATTTCCTGCAAAGTGTTTCTAAAAAGTAATTCAACTGTGATCTAGAAATACAAATAACAGAGATCAAAATGGAATGTGAAATTCCAGAGTTCAGAAGATGTTGCTGCTGTTTGCCGCTGCGACGTGGCTTGCTCGCGTGGGGCTAATTCAAAATGGTGAGTATACGATGGGAGAATTTTTGAGATTGTTAGTTTGAATTAAAAATCATCATCATCATCATCATCACTGCAACCGAAAGACGTCCACTGTTTGACATAGGCCTCCCCAAAGTGTCGCCATAACGAACCAACCGTGGGTTGTCCTTGGATGCACTAGCACAGCGTGTACAGGGATAATCACCGGTCGGTACCAAGTTCTATTAAAAGCGTCTAAAAGGACCTCAGTTGGTTTCGGCTCCTCGTGTGCCTTCCAAAAGTCCCTGATCTTAGGGTCCTGAGATAAAAAAATGTATGCAAAAATTACAATTCATAAATACAGTGCATTCTTACAGTATGTAAAAATAAATTGATATATATTTTTTGTGTTTCAGTTCGCAGATGCGTTTCTCATCTTCTTAATGTCAATTATATTTCTAAATACTTCATTTAAGATGAATACAGAACAGATAATATTAATAATCATGGTTACTTTATTCTTCACGGACTTCCTAGTAACCATAGTGTTTATAGTTGGAGGACATAAGGTGAGATATAATTTTATTTTCTAAAGACTTTAGGGCGGGTCCGAGTACAGCCCCCTCGTCGAACGCCTCGGGACCACTTGACTAAGCGTTGAGATGACGTCAGAACAAAGGAATAAAAGGCGAAGCCTACTCGAGTCGTTCGACGCAAACGAAACGATCATAACTTGGCTAGGGGAGCAGGCCATGATCCGGAACAAGGAAGAATGGCAGGCGGTCGCCTCCTTTTACGTAGCCGAGTGAGGGCACGGAAATCCTCACGCACCAGCATTACTGTAGGGGCCCAGCAAGGTTAATGCCTACTGGGACCACGGGTTGTCTTCCAAAAGGAAACTGCGGGGTCCTGGAATGCAAAGCAAAGAAGGAACGTAGTTGTGGTTTTAGTCAGTTAAAGTCTGACTGAGTCTGAGCAGTCATTGAATGATTTCCCACTTTAAAAAAAGACTTTAGAACGAGATGCGTAGAAAATTGGCCACCAATTGAATAAACAGAATATATACCACTAGAATATATATATTTAATTAGTACAAATACTCAAAAGGCTTATTAGAAAAGGTCTTGTTATTTATATTTAAGTAAATTCTCAATAAATAATATTCATACACAGCAAAGTTATTAGCGTTTGTCTAAATCCCAAAATGTCACTCAATTTATGGAAATATTGTACAGGCTATTGATTATGAATGAAAAACAATATTAAAACACTGCGCGTAGTATTTTCTAGTAGCAATAGTTATGAATAATTGATTCAATTATGAATTTACCAATTATGACTAATTTTCGTGAACAATTTCGGGATTTCGATTTTTTTACTTTTGACTACACAAATATGATCAGTAACGGGCACAGATAGAGCCCATTTTTTTGTACTAATTAAAAAATAGGGCCGTATATGACCTATGAAAACTGTGTGAGAATGTGTGGAGGGAAAGTAGAAGATCAAAGGAGTGTTGAGGTCCATTTAAAAAGGCTTTTATCCGACCTAGTTTAAATGAATTGACTTTAAGTTGACGATCTATTTATTTTCATTTGGGAGTTTAGTGTTTTTATGTAGTCACAGCTTATGATTACTCAAACAATCATTGAAATAAAAAGTTAACAAACATTTTTCTCTTGCAGAAAAACGAGCAGTTAATAAGAGTATGTTATTTCCTAAGCATGGGGATATGGGTAGCAACTTTCCTGTTGGCTTGCTTTACCACTTTTTTGATACTACACAATGTCTTTGCGGATCCTATATATCACTATATGCAACTCGTCCTCGTTCTGAGTCGAATCTGCTTTTTTATCGTGACTTTAGGTAAGCATATTGGATCCCAAAATTGATATTTCTAAAAGGGTGATTAATTCAGCAAACGCTATGAATCTATATTTTTAAAAGGGCTTCTGACTGACTGACATATCAACGCACAGCCGAAACTACTGGGACTAGGTGCGTGACATATAGCACAATGTTTCCTTTTCTGACGTAGGCGAGCACTAAAAGCGGGTTTTCCAAAATTCACCCACTGAGGTGATGAAACGGGGGTTCAAAATTGTATGGAGAAACCTACTTTCAAGCAGGCGATGCCGCTGGCAAAGTATCTATATTGTGAGTATCTAAAAGTTACGAACGAATCATTACAGTGTCACTTATCTTACGGATTAGTGATTTAGCAAGGCTGCCAAGCTTCAAGACACTAATCTCCACGGTTCTAGGTTCGATTCTAAATGAACAAAGTGTTATTAGATTGTAATTTTCGTTAAAAAATTTTCGATAGCAGCTTGGAGTTTGAAAATTGGTAGTGTTACACACTAGAAGTCTTGCTCTTGAACTCAATTCAAATTTCGTTGCTTTTCCTACTGACCAAATGGGTAAAGAAACAGAGTGCATCTATGTTCGTGAACACACCGAATACTGGAAACTTGGATAGAATATAATAAAAGCAATAATTAAAATGATCGCTTGTTGACATTTCATTAATATAAATGTTGTTGTTTTTTTTGACCTAATTTATTATTTTTTGTTTTAAATAATTAGTTGTTTTTTTTTTTGTGTAATCAGGACTGTTTTTGTATTTTTGTTTTTATTTTTTTAATAAATCTAAGTGGTCTGAAATAAAGGTTTATTATAATTATTATATTTTGCAGCCGTGCAAGCTTACTTCCTTCTACTACTGAGGAGCGAAATCATCAAACTAAGTAACATCGGCGAGTTCAGATTTGTGAACAATGCGGCTGAAGCCGAGTGTACCATGCGATGTGAAGATGTAACAGTAGCAACAGAAGCGGTAAAGCCAGACAACTAAAGAGATCGAGAGACTAATTCGCAGGCTGCACCGAAGACTGGCGCGAAGCAACCATACAGCAAAGAAACTATTGTGGCGTCACATATTGTCCATGTGAACTCACCTTAGATTTAGTATTGCATATTATTATTATTTAGTGGAGCATTACCTATCGCGTTAATTTTTCTTCTCCTTTCTCTATCGTATATTTTAATATTTATTAGTTTATTATTTGGTAATTTACTTATTTATGTACAATATGTATGTATATTTTATTGTATTTTTATTATCTTTTCTTTTTTTTGTACATTATTTATGTTGTTTTACACTGACAGCCCCAAATCTTTTCCTTTCATTTCAGTCCATCCAAAGGTTGTCTGGTAGAAATTGCCCTGTGTAATAAGACCGCCTATAGTACACTTATTTTTATAAATGTCTGTCCTGTAATGTTGAGTTAAGGTGTGCAATAAAGAAAGAAAGAAATAAATATTAATATTTAAATCAATATTGATAAAGTGCAAACCCGAGGCGAGGATTTGGGGCGCTACCCTTGGCGTCTCTCATGCCTTTCAACCGTCGCGAAACACGGACCAGATTATTTATTATATTGTTATTAGTCCGATCTTTCAAGCTAGTTACAATTGGTTACACTAGCTCAGTATTATTTGTGACTACTAATGTTTATATGTGCAGTCAGAAATCAGAAAAGTTTATTACAAATATACCAATTACAGGCACTTTTGAATTATCAAAATGTCATTAAAAAAACCAAGTGAATCTAAATTGCACGTTCCAAAGCGTAGATCTCTGTATATAAATACTATACCTATTAACTCCTCGCGCGCCGATTGTGCGATCTTTCAAGCTTGTCGCAATTTTTTACACCGGCTTACTATTGTTTGTGACTATGTTTAAACCAATGTTTATAAATATATATATATTAAATACCGCAAGTTGGACTTTTACTTCTGGTTCCAATCATCACCTTATCACAAGACACATAAAAGGGGACATGCAGAATATCTTCTATCTGCGTCCTCAAACAGCAACGCGTTTTCATAGAATTTTTTAAGTTGCAAATAACTAGCTTAATTTGAACCTAACCTCGGTTCATGTCCGTGTCGGAGTGTCCTAAGTTTTTTTTGAAAAAACTGGCACATCGTAGTAAAATCATCGCGTCTCACCTATTTTCGGGAATCTTGAACAAGGAAGTGAAATAAATACCTATGATATTATCATAGATAAACAATGTAATCTTGGTCTCTATAACTTCGTTTTTCCTAAAAAAAACCCAGAAAAGTTTATTTTTTATTTCTTTTTTATTCTATTTGGTGATTTTACGTAAAAACGTCCAATTACGTAATAATAAAACCCCTCTAAGCGCGAGGGGCTGCGGCCCTGAAACGCAAAGGGCAACTGAAAAAACAAGGGTGATTTTAGTCAGTCAAAGTACAACAATCCCATTGGCTCCACCTAGAGCTGGAGAAATAATTTGATGATGTTTTTTCTTGTTTAGGCCCAAAACAAAGGACGGCTATATGATTCTACCCATATGTCTAGAAGTACCTATCCAACATCAGAGAGTAAAATTCATTTTCTGGATAGTTTCGATAATGCTCTTGATTAAACCGTATTAATAGGTACTTTGGTGTGCACTAAAGTCACTAGTTATGGATTCGGGTTTACAAATGAAACAACCAAATTATCAGTAAGCAGTCACAACTTCAGATTGACGTCTACTGGTCTACTGGTTCTCGGGGACCGGTCGAGACTCGAGAGTGCCCACGACGTCACACTTCAGTTGGTCTACATTTAATGTGTAAACATAATAATAACATACTTAATAATATGTATACATCTCCTGCTTTTTATAAAATGATTTAGATTTCAAGATATTTAGCACTCAGATAATAATTTATATTATTCGCTGGTTCGGTTTTGAAGTACAATTACAGTATTTAGGTTTTTTTTTATTATATTTAATTTATTTTGAAAAAACCCTTAATTATTATTTTACAATTAAATTAAATGTCAGACGTCAATAAATAACCTACCCCTGACCATCCCGGTGCAAAAGTGCCCATAATACTGGCCGCATTACCTCGCTGAATAACGATGGCCATCCTTTTAGGATTCCTAATATGTATACCACAGGTACCTTTTTTTGAGTATGAGGTATTTTTCTCTATGTAAGTATATACCTTCTCGTACTTAAAAGTAAAGCGAGAAGGTCAGGTTCAATGCTGCTAAAATCCAAGCGTGTCTATTTTCCGCTAAAAGGAGTCAATTCAGCCAGCAGGGCTGGATTGACCAACTTTCCGGGGCGTAACCGTGCCGATTACTGACCATCTTGATCTTCTTGGTGTTACGCTGACGTCAACACTCAACTTTGGGCCATACATCGAAGCAAAGGCTCAACTGGCAGCAAAAAAGCTGGGAATCCTCGCGAAGGTCAGACAGTACTTCACGCCGGAATAGCTGCTCAAACTTTACCAAGCGCAAGTTCGATCGTGTATGGAGTACTGCTCTCATCTTTGGGATGGATCTGCCCGAAACCAGCTTGATGCTCTTAAGGCAATTGAGAGACGAGCCAGGAGGATCATTGGCAATGATGCACTCGTTGAGTCGAAGCTTCAAAGTCTTGAACATCGAAGCCGAGTTGCTAGCCTGTCGGTTTTCTACCGGTTGCATTTCGTGGAGTGTGCGTCGAAATTCCGCCTAGCCCGTTCCATCATCGGACCACCAGGCGTACGGCAATGCGCCACCGGTACATGGTGGACATTTCACCTGTACGCACGAAACGTTTTGGGAACACATTCATTGTGCGTACAGCTAAGGAGTGGAATTCCTTGTCGGAATCTGTGTTTTCTGATGGCTACAAACCGGGAATCTTTAAGTCGAGTGTGAATAGGTTATTTCTAGGTAAGCGTGCTCCATCGTCGACCGCATCGTCGCTTTCCATCAGGTGAGATAATGGTCAAGCTCGAACCTATCAACAATAAAAAAAAGAGAAGGAGTGTCAGACTTTTACTAACCAAAACTTACGCGTGTTCCAAGACCGCGGTGACAGTACCAAATAATCCTGTAGTATATATTATTTTTACTGTGGGTAACATTTCATTGAAATAATCAGGTACCGATTTGATTATATTCTTATTTTTAGGTTTGCGTACCCCAATTGGCAAACGCGGAACCTTTGTTTTTCAGGAATTCGAGAAGGAAATAAATGTCAAATACTCAGGTCTGTTACTCCACAGACAAGTGAAAAAAAAAACAAACTTCTAAATTAATGCATTTCTACAAGGCCGTTTATGCTCACAAGGAAATGAAAATCAATAAGATACGTCCTGTTGACCTAGAATCCTGAATTTTAACAAGTAGCAAAGTCTCATAGACATTTTCCTTTGTAAATTCTGAAAACCGCAAATTTGTAGTCACGTCACAAAATAATTAACTACTGTTTTGCGAGACTCGATTCGGGAATTGAACTATGTGCATATCTAAAACCCTCGGTGCGCGAGTCCAACTCGCATTTGACCGGTTTACAGACAATTCTAATAAGTCCAAACACGGCTAAGATACGTTGATTTATTACGGAGTTCCGGTGCCTACCTTCCGGCGTCTTCCTCACCACAGAGTAATAGATCATCACATCATTTCAAATTACCTATTCCTACTTTCCTTTCATCACTCATCAACTAAGTATTTCTACTGGTTATGATAGTATTGCAATGATTCTGTGAAGAGTTCCGTTCCATATCTCCGAAGTTCATCATCAGATCATGACAATATTGCTATGAGACGAATTCGGAAGTCAGTGGAACATATAACCTCCTCCTTTTTAAAGTCTATTAAAATGGTAAACAAACTATGTTTCTCTGAAATGACCCAGTCAAAATATGTTTTGGAGTATTGTTATTGCCAGTAATTTATATCAACGGAAATTACTAACTACATTGTCATGACTCAAACATGACATTACCAATATTCACGAAGATAAGCGGGAAGCGCTTATCTTTGTACATATTCGTAAATAATAACAAATTATCGAATTTTTAAAGCAATTATATAAACACTTTTGACATACTAGTATTATTTTAAGAATCAAGAACATTGATACTTATAATTATCATAAATGCGAAAGTATCTTATCAATCTGTTCGTATATGTTTTCACCTGAACCGTAGAACCAATTGAGATGAATGTTAGTACAGTACAGTTGAAATATTGACCACTCCGACCTTTAAATAATTAACTGCGCAGTAATTCTTATTGCGAATGCGTATTGCGTATTTTTTCGATTATGCACAATAGTTCGGAACATCAAGTTCAGAGTGGCCAACATAGTTTGACCGTATTCTATATAGATTTGATCTTGGTGCAAGACATAGGATTTTGATACCAAGAGTACGTTCCCATGCGGTTATTTCCAACTTTCATGAAGAAAAAGTTGCTAATAGAAGCTAGTTGACAACTAAATATAATGATTATAAGGGGACCTATTACCGAACCCTATGGTAGCCCGGTTAAGTATAGTACTCACCAGACTCCTGATCTTTGACTGAAACTGATCTGAACTGAATGAAGTGATCTTCGTGCTTTTATCTATTCTAGCTCTAGTATGACTCGAACCCTAATCCAAGTGAGAAGAGGATCATATCATAAGAGCACTTAATATATTTATAGATATTGAAAACTAACTTTATCAAAAGTGCTGAAAAAATCCTTACAACAATTTCATTATATCTCGCATTGTTTTAACAAATAATATTATCTAAAAGCCAGAACTAGCATTGGTGACTTTCAGAAAGGGACAAGAAGGCAATGTCACTGTCTTGAATGACCCAGTGAAATTAATCTGCGTTCTTCCAACAATTTTCTACTGCTTTGTCCTTCTCATACTTCTGATTTTGTTCGTTCTTCCTTTCATATACAGTCCATACTTCTGTGAAATGCGCTTCCTCTTGACATCAGGACGGCCACCAGTCAGTATGCATTTAAGCGAAAGTTGTGACTTTATTTTCTACACAAATAGCGGAGTAGTCTCAAATATCCTTTCATTTTTCCTTATATAAATAATAAGAATTTATATATATGTATGTTTATATATTGTTATATTAAATATTTATGTATGTTTATTTTATATATATATATATATACATTTGTGCCCTTGTTTCCTTATTAATCTTTCTTTTTTTTATGCATCTACCATGTTTTCTCTTCACTACCCTAGTTTGACTGGTAGAGAATGCCTAAGGCATTAAGTCCGCCTTTGTACTTTTGTGTTGCATGAAGTTTTAATAAATGAATAATCGGGAAATCACAGAGGAACAGTATTTATTGATAAATGATGATGATGATGATGATGATGATGAACTACTGTTGCTACTGTTGCATTTGGGAGAATGTGCGTCGGAATTGCGTAACCTAATTCCGCCTAGCCCGTTCCATCATCGGACCACCAGGCGTACAGCAACGCGCCACCGGTACATGGTGGACATCCCACCCATACGCACGAAACGTTTTGGGAACACATTCATTGTGCGTACCAGCTAATGAGTGGAATTCCTTGCCGGAATCTGTGTTTCCTGATGGCTACAACCCGGGAATCTTTAAGTCAATAGTGAATAGGTTACTTCTAGGTAAGCGCGCTCCATCGTCGCTTTCCATCAGGTGAGATAGCAGTCAAGCGCGAACCTATCAAGAATGAAAAAATAAATAATTAATAATTGTATATTTGCCATAGGCGAAAGTACCTCACTCACTGGTCTTTAGCTAAAATCCTATCGGATGATAATTTACCATCTGGGGACTTACCATGAAGTGTTAAATTGTCAGGCATGCGAGCGAGAAAGAGGAATTGAGCTATACACCCTGTATAGCTACATTTCTTTAATAGTTCAGTTTAGGTCGTCAAATGGAACACGTTAAGAGCTTGTTGCACCCAATGTTCAGCTACTGGAAAAGAAAGGCATAGCATAGCCTAGTCGGCCTTATAATGTTCCCACTGCTGGGACTCAGGCCTCTTCTCTAGGAAAGGGAATGGGGCGTAATCCACCACGCGAGCCCAGTGCGGGTTGGTGGATGTCACATGTTTTTGAACTTTTGGTTCTAGGACATGCCGGTTTCCTCACTATGTTTTCTTTCACCGTTTTGAGAGCAGTGGTGATGAAATAAATTACACAAAGTAATGCGCCTGGCTGGGTTTGAACCCGCGACCTACAACTCATAAGTCGGGGCTGTAACCACTCGGCAACCACTGCTCATAGAAAAGAAAGGCATTGTATTTAAACTAACAGCAGTCCACGAAAACAAAATTTATAAAAGTCGCGGGATTTACTGCAAATTTCCCACTTCATCATAATATTTTCAAGTAATTTGCTTAGTCCAGAGTGCGTACATACGCAACGTGATACGTTAGATAAAGGTTACAATAATGAGTATAAATATTCGTTTTATTTACAACAGTAGTTAGTTTATCTGAACCAACGCATCAATTAACAAGTTCTCTGCGAGCGCAGATACAATCGACACAGTCAATTTTGTCACATAGTATTTTTTTATTATTGGATTAAGCGAGAATATATATACAGAACTTAAAACTTCGTGTAGAGTGTTTGTAATAATTAATTGTGATCTAGATTTACTTTTTATTGATTATCAAAATGAAAGGTGAAATTCCAGTGTTCAGAAGATGTTGCTTCTGTTTGCCGTTGCGATATGGTTTGATCGCGTGGGGTTACTTAAAAATGGTGAGTATTTTTATTATTGGTAATTTGTATTAGCTACTATCCTAATTTAATCTCTCCAGTCTCATCGAAGGACTGGAACAATTTATTATTTTTTATTTTATTTTATTTGGGTGACTTACAGCTAACAAAGAGCAGTGGTGGCCGAGTGGTAACGGCCCCGACTTACGAGTTGTAGGTCGCGGGTTCAAACCCAGCCAGGCACATTACTTTGTGTAATTTATTTCATCACCACTGCTCTCAAAACAGTGAAGGAAAACATCGTGAGGAAACCGGCGTGTCCTAGAATCAATAATTCAAAGACATGTGACATTCACCAACCCGCACTGGGCCCGCGTGGTGGATTACGGCCCACTCCCTCTCCTAGAAAGGAGGCCTGAGTCCCAGCAGTGGGAACATTAAAAGGCTGAATATGCAATATATGCAGCTAACAATACAAAATATATGACGACAAAGTAGATCACGATGAGCCATTTACAAGCCTCCACATATAATATGAAAGTGTTGTTGAAAGTTACAGTAAAAAAGAAGTAATTGAAATATACAAAGTTTGGTAGGAAGATTATATAGAGCACAATAATGTAATGCAATTACAAAACAATGCTTTTAGACATAACAATGTTTATGGATGCTAAACTGCTTGTAAAGAGATCAACTGAAGTGTGTTCTTTGACTAAATTGTTAATGCTTTTGCTGCGCGAATCAAGTAAGAGTTACTACGGTAGACTGTGCGTGAATGAGGAGCGTAAAGAAGATTTCTAATTCGACAGTGCCAGGGGAGGACGTTCAGAGATAGCTTTGATAATAATTCAGGGCAATCTATCATAGAGCGTGCTATTTTGATTAAAACGAATATCAGATATATTTCTGCGAGTTACCAAAGGTAACAAGTGGAATCGACTTCATCTTTCATTGTAACCCATATAAGGGATTTTAAACTTGTACCCCAAGTACCTCGTGAACCTCCGTTGTATTCGTTCCAACCTATCGGATTGAACTGTATAATTAGGGTTCCAAATTTGACTACCGTATTCGAGGTGACTGGTTGATTTTGATTGATTGAGCTGACTGATTTACCCGCTGAGGTCTTCTCATTCGATTATAATTTAGGTGTCTTCAAGGCTAGAATGAATAGGCTCTTAATAAACTAGTGCGTCTCACCATCAACGATTGCATCACTGCTTACAATCAGGTGGAATCGCAGTCAAGCACTAGTTTATATAAAATTAAAAAATATTTGTCTACGAAGGTTTAACATCCAGTTTAAATGATCCAAACATTTTCAAACAATTTTTTATCATGTTTAGAATATGAATTGGTATTACAGTTGTTGGTTATATTTTTGTAAAAACGAAAAAATTATGATATTTGTAAAAATGAACCCCAATCAAATTATTGTTTTTTTGGTTTCAGATCGCAGACGTGTGTCTCATGTTATTAATAGGATATACAGTTGTACACATTATAATTATGATGAAGTTATTTGGAAAAGAAGACAATTTAAATTATTTTAATCCAGAACTGATTGTATCGCTGATCGCCATCACTTTATTTTTTACGGACTTTATAGTAACCATATTGTTTATCGTTGGAGGACATAAGGTGAGATTTAAAATCTAATTATAATTTATTTTGTAATATTGTTGGCTTAAGGAAGAGAATACTTACTGAGAGGATAATGACTTGCTAGTTCAATGAACTGATGACCCATTAAAGGTGCATGAGATAAACTAAATACGTAGATGCAAGGTGGAGTCCGCGGAGTATTGAGGTCGATTTAAAAAGGGTTTTATCCGAGTTGTTTTAAATGAATTGATGAAAAGAGGATGAGCTGTTTTTTGGTTTCTGTACCTCAAAAGAAAAAACCGAACCCTTATAGGATCACTTAGCTGTCCGTCTGTCTGTCTGTCCGTCAAGACCCTTTATCTCAGTAACACGTAGAGGTATCGAGTTGAAATTAAAACCATATACTTAAGTCTGCAGTCCCTTGAAGCTGTGAAAATGTCAACGAAAAAAAAGATAAGGCCGTTTATGTCCCAAAAAACGTGTATTTCGACACTCTCAAGGGTTCCGTTGCTCTAGAATCCTGAAATTTGGCATGAAGCAAGGTCTCATAGCACAAGTATAGGAAAAAAATCTGAAAACTGCAAATTTGTAAAAACCATTTTTTTGCGATTCGGAAAATTTACGAGAATTTAACTGTTTTCGTAGGTAAGTTTGTACAGAACCCTCAGGGCGCGAGTCCGACTCGCACTTACCTGGTTTTTTTTTATTTGGTAGGCTAATGTTCCAACTGTTGAAACAGAAACTAATAATCATTTTTCTTTTGCAGAAAAACTTGCAGCTGATACGTGTATTCTATTTCCTAAGCATAGGGATGTGGGTAGCGACTTTCCTGTTGGCTGGCTTCACAATAGTTACGACATTACAGGCTTACTTTGCATACAGTCATCGTTATGTGTATCTTTTTAACGTTCTGATGCCTTCATGCTTTTATTTTGTAGCATTAGGTAAGCAGAGTTTTATTCTTTAAATTGTCATTTTTCAAATGGTATATATCTGTAATGGGAGTATTGAAAAGCTAGAAACTTATGGTTCTAATACAACTTCACTTATGATCTTTACTCCCCAGGACCCAGGGTTCGATTCCCAGAACGGCCAAAATGTTTCTTTATGTATTAATTTAAGTACACACAAACACTTAAAACTGAAAAAAAAGATAGAAGAACTCAAAGATGTTGCTAATTTAAAAAGAAATTTTCTTCAGCGGACCTGCAATAGGCTCTCCTAAAGAGATGTGAGAGATGATGGATATTTATTTATTTATTTAAAGTACTGCCACATCACATATATTTAAAACTAGCTTATGCCCGCGGCTTCACTCGCGTGAATGTAGGCTTCCCCATACAAACTTTGGACCCCCGTTTCATTCCCTTAGGGAGTGAATTTTGGAAAATCCTTTCTTAGTGCTCGTCTACGTCATAAAAGGAATACTTGTGCAAAATTTCATGCTCCTAATCCCAATAGTTTCTGCTGTGCGTTGATATGTCAGTCAGTCAGTTTCTCCTTTTATATATATAGATTATATAAAAACAATTGCATTACTATTGTTACATACACACACAAAACAGAATAAATTTAAAATTACAAAATTTATAGTACATTTAAAATTCAACAATCAAAATAATACACAAAAGAAGATGGATAGGAGAGGGTTGGGTGAGATATATGTAGACAGTGTGTATAACTGGGTTAAAAAAAAACTATAACAACTTAACTTAATTATACGTATAATAATCAAATACCTTCTAATAAACAAAAGTACACATAAATAAACAAAATACATCATTAAAAATACATATCTATAAATATACACCACTAGTTTTTAATTAGTACAAATACAGGGCTTATTAGAAAAGATCTTGTTATTATATAAGTAAAGTCTCAATAAAATAATATTCATAAACAGCAAAGTTATTAGCGTTTGTTTGTAAACAATGAAAAACACTGCGCGTAGTATTTTCTAGTAGCAATTGTTATGAATAATTGATTCAATTATGAATTTACCAATTATGAAAAATTATCGTGATCAATTTTGGGATTTCGTTTTTTTTTACTATTTACTACATAAATATGATTAGTAACGGGTACAGATAGAGCCCAATTTATTTTGTACTAATTAAAAACTAGGGCTGTATACGACATTACGGGATGGTAGAGAGGTAATGTGTATGAGTATTATTAGATTATCCATTAAGAATTTTCAACCCAGAGTTATGAAGATGCTGGTTCGTCACTCACGAGACTTGCAAAGCACGTTAAGTGGTTGGTCCCTACATACCAGGAAAGCAAAGAAACAGCGAATGCGCCTGTATACTTGTCACGTGTGCTGACATAATTTTTTAATATCTCCTGTGTACTTAAATAGTCTCTATTGAGATTGACCATCAAATTTATCTGAAATTTTATCACGAGAATATTATTATTATAGAGAAACTACTATTGCGTTGCAGCGATTACTCAAAGCACAGACAGAATATGAAAAAACAATAATAAAATTTATCGCTATATCTTTTCCAGCTGTGCAAACATACATCCTTCTGTTATTGAGGAGCGAGATAATCAAACTGAGGAACAGCGGCGGTGAGTTCAGATTTGTGAACAATGCGGCTGAAGCTGAGTGTACCATGCGATGTGAAGAAGTAATAGTTGAAACAGAAACGGTGAAGACAGACAATTAAAGAGATCGAGAACCTAATTTACAGGCTCCAAAGACTCGTGTGAAGCAACCATTCAACAAATATACTATAACGCGTTTTCATAGAAATTGATATATCACAGTTGTTGTAGTTAAGACTAGCTCTTTATTATTTAAATATAGTCAAATCAAACCTCGGTTCATGTCCGAAGCAGGATATCCTAAGTTTTTTTGGTCATCCAATTCTATGAATGGCCTAAATCTGAGCCAGTTCACTAAATGTTGTAATATATTAGACATTGACTCAATATTATTCAGGCCGCTAGTTGAACGGCGGTGTTTAGTTATCAGGCTAGGTTGTTAACTGAATGGCAACAAATGCATAAATTATTTAAAATAAATCGTGATTCCGGGAGCCATGAACAAGGAAGTGAAATAATTACATGTTATGTACAATGTAATGAGTTTGTTTAGTATTTTAGTGTATTCACACATACGTTTACTTTAAGTTGATGTTAATGTTTTGTAATAATAAATTATTTTGTAAATAGGAACTTTATTTATTTACACGAATAATTTATATTAAAAAATAAATAATAATAATAATAAAGCCATTTTATTTTCATACCTTAATTTTTCTTACATTTTTGGAGTTGTTTGTAGTATTATTAGGTTTACATAAACTATTTTGTTGTTAGTAGAGTTAGTTATATGTATGTTCACTGGTATGAATCTCATTTTGAGTATGGGCCACCTCAAACTGTTTCCTTTGCTTTATGTTGAATTTTGCCCATCCAGTCTTTTCCTGCATTCTTTATAATGTAGTCTTCCAACTTTCCTGTATAGATGGGCACCGTTTAAACCATCTCAGCTTTGCAGATGACATTGCCGTTTTTTCTGACACAGCTAAAAAACTCAATAATATGCTCTACTCACTACACCAGGAAAGTTCAAAAGTAGGTCTGGAATTAAATGCAAGTAAGACTAAGATAATGACCAATTACCAAAACACACCTATCAACATTTATAATATAATATAATATTCCACAACTATCACATAACGCCGTCTAGTCTCAAGCTAAGCAGAGCTTGTATTATGAGTACTAGACAACTGATAAACATACATAAATATTTCTAAATCATCATCATCATCATCATCATCATCATCATCATCATCATCATCATCATCATCATCATTTCAGCCGAAAGACGTCCACTGCTGGACATAGGCCTCCCCCAAGTGACGCCACAATGAACGGTCCTGTGCATCTCGCATCCATCGGACTCCCGCAACCGTTACCAAATCATCGGTCCACCTTGTAGGAGGCCTTCCAACGCTACGTCTTCCGTATATTTCTAAATACATACATATTATAGATAAATTACACCCAGACACAGAACAAATGATCGTGCTCATCACACAAATATTTGTCCTGGGTGGGAATCGAACCCACGACCTCCGGCATAGCAGTTAGGGCCACTAACCACTAGACTAACAGGCCAGTATTCTATGTAGTTTCCATTCACATAAATGGAAACTACATAGAATATGTCAATAGATACATCTACTTGGGCAAATAAATATCTGTAGCGACATCTATGGCGTCACATAAGAACTAATCCTGCATCGCGCAATCAAAGTTCTCCGCACGATTAGAACATATAGAACAACCCGAAATCATCTATCGGGCAGCTGCCCACCAGACATAACACCCGTCTGGTTGGAGGATCCTCCCTTTTCAACTGAGGTTTGCGGGACTTTACTCTCTGTTCCACATACCACTAAATATCCTTTACTAAAACTAACAATGATGATGAAGTAGACAGAACAATATTACATGGAAGAAGTTTTGGTGACTAAAGGAAATTTTAAAGCAAAAATACTCCATGAACCAATATAAGATCACGTGACTGAGCGTTGAGATGACGTCAGAACAAAGGAATCAGAGGCGTGGCCTACTCGAGGCGTTTAGCGCGAACGATACGATTGTAACTTGGCTAGGGGAGCTGATGTATTTTCGAAAACAGCGATAAAAAGTTTACGTGATAAGGGTCTCCTTGCCTGACTCCTGTTTCTATTTTAATTGGGTCACTTCTCCCTGGTAACAAGGTAACAAATAAGCACAGGCCTTTTTTGTTACCTTGTGGTAATAAGTCGCTCAGTTTAGTATGACACCCCTACACGTCAAGTCGTGTTTGTATCCGTTTTGTGCACTAAAAGAAAATCATTTTCTGAGAAAGTATGCCGAGTTGCGCATTACACTATTGCAAATCTTGTTATGGTAAAATGACTGGACCTAACTTCGGTTTATATTCGTAAATATTCTTGGTATTTACGCAGTAATTAATTAGAATTCAGCCGTCACCACATGACACTGGCAGAATAGTCGACACCGGCTCAGTTGCCAAAGAAGAAAAAAAAAAAAATTGTATTCAATAATTTTCATAAATAGTTCTAGAACATTTGCTGATTTTGTAATAACGCCATCTATTGCTGAAAAACTTAACTCTCCCTAAGTTCACACTGAGCCTCTACCACGAACTCTTAACGTGGTCCATTTTACGACTCAAACTTAACTTTTAAAGGGATGGAACTATATAGAGTGTATAGCTCCATCACTCTTTTTCGCTCGTATTAATGAAATTTTAACATAATTATCATGGTAAAGTCCTTGGCCACCTACCGAGCGATAGTAACATTTATACCAATTTTTTCAAAAATACGCGTTTTTGCTATTCAAAGCTAGATGGCGTCACTGAAGCATAGGAAGACAGTTTTTCTAAGACCTTTCTTATGATAACCGCTCTATTGTAGCTCTTTAAAGCTCTTTGCTCAACTGTATCTCTTTTAATCTCTTTGGTTCCAACATATTTGTTTCGGTTTCTATAAACCCGTAAATAATAATGTTATTGTTCCTTCTACTTCTTTCTATAGTTGTTATCTTTCTCTTCACTTCCTGATTCTCTAACCTTAATTCTTCTACTTCGCGTTTGAGAGGATCGAGTTTTTCATCGAGAGTAAATCCTGTTTGCTTTGACATTACAATTTTTATTTGTTCGAGAAATGTTTCTAGGTTATCCATTGAGTTCTGTAGAGTGGGTCGGGTTTTTAGGTCGATGAATTTGTTGGACATGGAACGGAACGTCAAATTATTAGTGTTTAGTAAGTTTTAGTAAGTTGCAGCACTAGTTGTCAAATATGTTCAACTTTACTCCGCATCAATGTCTATGGGCGTATGACACATTTAACCTCTTTAGTCTTTACAATTTTCATTTTGTATTGGATTTTAGTCTTTGTTTTACTGGTTTATAATAATAGTTATTAGTGCACTTCAATACTTTTTCTACTAGTAGTATGTTACTTTTACTTAGCTGGAATGGTATTTTGAATTGATTTTAGAGGTAAACCGAAAGCACAATAACACTGCTTTTTTTTTGTTGGCACCGGAACCGGACCTTTAAAAATACTTAACTATGATTACAATAAAATACAATAACAATAATAAAAACTCTACGCTAATTACAACTAACTAAAAACAAACCAAAATAAGACGTCGTTTTGTAAATTGGTACATTATTTATTTTTTTTTTTATTATTATAAATTGTTTAATTGTCTTGGACACAGTCTTGGCATCTTGGATAGGCGTACGCGGAGCCAAAGCCAAAAGCTAGAAGCTGGTTGACAACTAAATGTAATGAGTATAAGGAGACCTATAAATTACTGAACCCTATAGTAGCCCAGTTAAGTATTGTACTCAACAGACTCCTAATTTTCGACTGAAATTGATCATTATGTATTTTGCTTTTGCTCTAATATGACTCAAAGCCCAAACTAAGTGAAAAGAGAATCATAACATAATAATAAATAATATATTAGACACATTGAAAACAAACCATATCAAAAGCGCTCAATAAGTCCTTATAACATTCTTTTTTCCACAACTTTCGAACAACGCCACCCTAGAGCTTAAATTGTGCTATGAATACTAGACAATTGATAAACATAACTAACCGCCGCCGCCGAGGTGCTCCCATCCTCTCGTTCTAACTTATATATTTTTAAATACAAACATAACAAATTATTATGCTCATCACGCAAATATTTGTCTTGGGTGGGACATCGATCCCACCTGCAGCATAGCTGTCAAGGCCACTAACCAGTCAATTTGATTGTAACACACTATTGTAACAAATAACATTATCTAGAATAACTACCTATCTATCAGTAACTCAGATTACAGTCCAAACAAAATTCAAACATGGCTTTATCACATTTAGGTTCATTTTAAAAATGGCTGGATGTTAAAACCTTGTTCGTTGCGGGTGTCGATTTATTTGCAAGAATATAGGTAACTAACAAGTTCCTAACATTTAGTGGGATCTCACTATAATCAATATTTAAATTTTACATCTTTAGCATGCTGTAGGCACACATTTATTCATATATATTGAATAACAATTCAACCAATAAATTGAAATTAAATAATTGAAAACAAATAATTTATAATAAAAATGATTACATGTCGACAAGAAAAATAATAATAAAAAAAATAACAAAAATAATGAAAATGTTTAAATATTGAAGTAATGTCTTAATAAATTATAGAAGTTTTACATTTTATGTTCAAAATATTCATTGATAGAATAAAAACATCTGTCACACAACCAGTTAAATAACTTTCTATTAAATTCCAAACCTGCAGCACTAAATTTTTCGGCCCAGTGGTATTTTCACCGCCACGGTATAACCATTTTTGTTGCATACTTTTAATCTATTACGCGAGACTACTAGTGACTTTTGTGTTATTTTCCTCTTTGTCTTGGCCTTATCATGTTTTTCATAAAGCGAGAAATTATTTCTTACAATTTGCAGATTTCAAATATATATAGAGATGAGATGGGAGGGTCAGCAGCTTTTGTTTAATAAATATAGGTTTACTAGAGTCTGTCCACTTAAGATTGAAAATTGATCTTACACACTTCTTTTGGGCTACAAATGCCCACTGTACATGATGAATAACTATATGTTGAATTCCACCATATAGTTATTCCCATCGACTTTTAATGTAGAGATAGACAAGCACGTTCATAGAAAATATTTGTCAAAATACCGAAAAGTTAAAACAAAAGTTCGCTGCGCCGCTACATTGGCATTATGCCGTTTAACAGAACTACTGAAACATATAGCGCTAAGATAGCTTTTAGAGGATAATTTTTTCGCGACCAAAATGTCTTAAGCGCCATGAATTTCGTGACACTTACGCGTTTCGTTCAACTTATTGTAATGTTCAAGGTGTATGGATTACACCACACTTGAGTCGATTGAAGTGAGTGTGCGGCACGCGTAGTCTAGTGCGTAGTACATAAATATATCGATGGTTATTCCATACCTTAAAAAGAACAAACATGACTATATATCGAACAGGCTTGTTGGTGTACACCAACAAGGCTGTTCGAATGTCTGTTATATACAAAAAGTTTATTCAAATACTTAAGCAACGTAAACTTCTAAGTTTTGAACAATATATATATATTTTGTTGAGAAACGAGATTTAACATGCAGCCTTCGTAATTGCAGTTTCGGGGAAATTTGCATGACTAGTGCATGGCGTGGCCCGCAGAAGGCAAGTTGTCAGACTTGTTTTCGAGGCGTCTCCGCGAACTGCATAAGGATATTAGCTTCGAGATTCGCAACAGCGGCAGTGCACGCGCAGTCGCTGGGCGCTCTTCATAGTGATTACTGTACGAAATTACGAAACACGAACACTTTCAGTGTCAGTATGTTAATAATTTAAATAGTTCCCACTCTCTGGTGTGCTGAAATAATGTGAATGTGCTTTAAGCTAAAGTAGGAAATCTAAATTTTTATTGTATATATTTTATTTTATCAGAACGTTAGTGGACTGGCTCGAAGTTGAAAACATTCTTTACTCACTCATTCACATATGTATTCAACCCTCTTTTTTACTAGGTATACTATAATTTGGAGGTAAGGCGCAATCTCGCTCTGGAAAAATATGTTTTTTTGGTCTTACGGGGTATGCTAAATAATCCATAAATATTAGAATCCTTGAGATTGCTCGTTCAAAAAGTACACTGCGGTTAGGACCAAGGGATAGGCTGTTTAAAGTCCTAGTAGCCAGCACAAATTTGTTAAAGTTTGCATCCGTGACTCAGGCAGTAGAAAAACTTAGTTGCGTCTCTCTGCGATTAGATATCATTTCTTGCTCATTGACGGAGTTCCAGAGGGTGACATTAAGTGTGTTGTCCTCTATGTAACTTGTGCTGGTTCTCCAAGGCGTTGCTTGAGACTGACCATCGATTACCGATAGCCTGCACTGATAGGTATGTGATCAGTTCAGCTGTAGAAATAAAGACAGCATTATTTTAAAACTAACAAAAATCCTCGAATATAAATAATAATAATAATAATCCACAACTATCACACAACGCCGTCTAGTCCCAAGCTAAGCAGAGCTTGTGTTATGGGTACTAGACAACTGATAAACATACTTATATATTTCTAAATACATACATATATAGATAAATTACACCCAGACACAGAACAAATGATCATGCTCATCACACAAACATTTGTCCTGGGTGGGAATCGAACCCACGACCTGCGGCATAGCAGTCAGGGCCGCTAACCACTAGACCAACAGGCCAGTCAAATATAGTAATATAATTAATAAAAGTCTAGAGATTTACTGCAAAATACCCACTTCATATCATATTTCCAAGTCATACGCACAGTCAAGGGTGCATATATGCCGTTACACCAGATAAAGCTTAAATAAGTATAAATATTTGTGTTATTTACAACAGTCGTCAGTATATCTGAACCAACTCATCCAGTGACAAGTTTTCCGCAAAGCAATTTTGGTTCATGAGAGTTGACTTGACATTGTATTTTTTTACCATTGGATTACAGAATATTCACAGGACTTAAAACTTCGTGTTTGTAATCATTGTGATCTAGACACACTTTTTATTGATGATCAAAATGAAAGGAGAAATTCTAGTGTTCAGAAAATGTTGCTTCTGTTTCCCGCTGCGACGTGGCTTGCTCGTGTGGGCTTACTTCAAATTGGTTAGTATCTGTAATTTATGTTAACTGATTGACTGATGACTACTAATCAATGAAGGTTTAATAGCCTGTAGTGATCTGAATTTCTTTTTTTTTTTCTTTTTTTTCACTTGGTTTGAAATAAGAATTGATATAACAGTAAAGTTGTAGTTCATATGTTTGCCAAAAAACTACATAATTATGAATTTTGTGAAAATATACAAATGAAAAACAGCGTTTGTAAAAACAAGCTGTTATTAATTAGTCTGGAGACAGTAAAGACAGAAATTCCGAAGTACACAAGCGAAAAAAGAAAGAAAGTTTATTCCAATTAAATTGTTTTTTTTTTTGTTTCAGATCGCAGACGTGTGTCTGATCTTATCAATAGGATATGTATTTATGTCCGCTATATTTATGATGATGTTATTTGCAAAGGAAGAAGATGTAAAAATGAGCTATCCAGTACTAATTATAACACTCATCGCAGTCACTTTATTTTTTATGGACTTGATAGTAACCGTAGTGTTTATCGTTGGAGATCATAAGGTGAGATTCAAATCCTGTTTTAAAAAACTGGCCCAGTGCGAATCAGATTCCCGCTCGAAAGGATTCGTACCGTCCGTAGCAAAAAACAACAAAAAAATATCACGTTTGTTGTATGGGAACCCACCTAAACATTTATTTTATTCTGTTTTTTAGTCCACTAACCACTATACCAACAGGCCAGTCAAATATAGTAATATAATTAATAAAAGTCTCGAGATTTACTGCAAAATACCCATTTCATATCATATTTCCTATGTAAAAATACATCATCTATGTAAATTTAAACTGTCTAACTATAACGGTTCATAAATTACAGCCTGGTGACAGACGAACAGACAGACAGACGGACGGACGGTTAGCGGAGTCTAAGGGCGGAATTCACCAATAAAACTAATCGCGTTCTAACGTTTGGCTCGCATAATCGCGTTTAGTCGCTGTCACTAGTGTCACTAGTAAAAATACAACAAAAGAGAAATACAGACAAGTGACACTAGTGACAGCGGCTAAACGCGATTATGCGAAACAAACGCTGAAACACGATTAGTTTTATTGGTGAATTCTGCCCTTAGTAATACGGTCCCGTTTTACCCATTGGGTACAGAACCCTAAAAAAGATACAAGTCAGTGAGATTGGGTCGCCAGTTGAATGAACTGATGACCTTTGCAAGGTGAATAAGATAAACTTGTGTAGAAGGAAGGTGGAGGCCGCGGAGTGTTGAGTTCGATTTATTCCGGAAGATGAGCTGTTTATTTTTATTTAGAAGGCTACTGATCCTAAGGTGATCGTATATTTTATCTATATATTATATAAAAAGAGAAACTGACTGACTGAAATATCACAGAAGTCATAGGTTATCATGACGTGAGACACACAATGTTGACGTATTTTAAGTTTAAGTATTCAAGTTTCTATATTATAATTATAATAATATTCCCACAAGTATCACATAACGCCGTCTAAGCCTAAGCTGAGCTTGTGTTATGAGTATAAACAACTGATAAACATACTTAAATATTTCTAAATACATACATATTATAGATAAATTACACCCAGACAGAACAAATGATCGTGTTTATCACACAAACATTTGTCCTGGGTGGGAATCGAACCCACGACCTCCGCATAGCAGTCAGGGTCACTAACCACTAGACCAACGGGCCAGTCAAAATTGTGATCTCTTTGTGTGTACCTGTGTGCAAAATAAACGTGTTTTCTTTCTTCTTTCTTTCTGGAACAAACCTGAAAACAAAAGCTAATAATCATTTCTCTTTTGCAGAAAAACGTGCGGCTGATACGTAGATTCTATTTCCTAAGTATGGGACTGTGGGTAGCGACTTTCCTGTTGGCTACCTTCACATTAGTTATGATAATAAAGGAAACCATTATATACAATGATCACGGTACCATTTTGTTGGCTTCATGCTTTTATTTCGTGGTGCTAGGTAAGCAGAGTTTTATTTATTTATTTATGTACACTCAAACACTTAAAAATGAAAAGAATAAAAGCAGATAAAAGAGCACAAAGGTTTTTTATTAAAATAGACATTTTTAAATTGGTGTTTATCTGTAGATAATGTAAACATTTAAAAGCTAAAAACGTAAAATTCTAATGCCAATAAAGTTTGGAAGTAAGTGGTTCCAAGCTCGCGAGGCTTGAAAAGCACATTAAGCGGTTTGTCTTATCCCTGAACTCAGAACTCAGGTAGAGTTGCATTGCCGTCCCTACAGACCAAAAGAGCAAAGGATTAGCAAGTATAGGCTCATAAACTAGTGCAACTCACCATCAACGATTGCATCACTGCTTTCCATCAGGTGGGATCCCAGTC
Source organism: Mythimna pallens (assembly GCA_961205895.1). NCBI lineage: Eukaryota > Metazoa > Arthropoda > Insecta > Lepidoptera > Noctuidae > Mythimna > Mythimna pallens. The sequence continues at coordinate 20,346,822 of OY540837.1, forward strand.
AAACACTGGTTTACATAATTTTAAAAAAGTGCCCTTGTTTTGTGAACACACCTATGCCGATATGCGAAACTCTGCTGCCGCAACAAGTCGCGGCATGGTGGAAAGAGTTCCGGCGGGATCTCATAGTGGAATGGCGACAGCGACAATCGCAACCCAGTGCTGGGCACGCCATAATTATGGCGATAAGTCCCCTCTTTGAGGAATGGCTGGAAAGGCAACACGGCGTCCATACCTTCCTCATGACGCAGGTCCTCACTAGACATGGTAAGTTCGGATGGTTCCTGCACCGGATCCGTGCGGAAGAAACGCCCGGGTGTCACCATTGCGTGGACCGCCCGGAGGACACGGTGGAGCACACGGTGGAGGTGTGCCCCGCTTGGGAAGAGCAATGCCGTGTCCTTGTGGGGGCAATCGGCGACGGTGATCTCTCGCGCCGGGCCTTTGTACAGGCCATGGTCCGGAGCGAGGAGGAGTGGCAGGCGGTCGTCTCCTTCTGCGAAGCAGTAATGCTAGCAAAGGAGGCGGCCGATCGCGTGAGGCAACGGTCCTCACGCCCCAACCTCCGCCGGGATCCTGATCCCGATTTCCGGCCACCGTAAGCGTGGGCTTGCGGACGGTGAGCAATGGGTAGTTCGTCGTCCGACCGTCCGGTAACCGTCCGGACCGAGCCAAGTCGTCGACGGCGCGTACTGTTTCACGCGCACCTCAAGGAGATGTCAGCAACTGTAGGGGCCCATCAGGGTCGAAGCCTACTGGGGCCAAGGGTCTGATTCTGAAAGGAAGACTCGGCCCTGGTACGAAAGGCAACGAAGGAACAGGAGTGGGTTTTTAGTCAGTAAAAGTCTGACACTATCTCCCGCTTCGCCCAGAGCGGGGGATATCATAAGATGATTTTTCCACCGAAAAAAAAAACCTATGCCGATATAGTACGGGTATATATATTATATTTAATATCTTAAAGTCTCTATTGAGATTGAATATTGACAAAATTTGACTCTATAATAATAATATATATTCATATATTATTATAGAGACTTACTATTAAGTTGCAGCGATCACTGAAATCTCGGACAGATGTGTAAAAACAATAATAAAAACTATCGATATATTTTTTCCAGTTGTGCAAACATACTTCCTTCTACTAGTGAGGAGTGAAGTCATCAAACTGAAAAATAGCGGCGAGTTCAGATTTGTGAACAATGCGGCTGAAGCTGAGGCACAGAAGCTGAGCACATCGCATGGTACCATGCGATGTGAAGAAGTAATAGTAGCAACAGGAACAGTGAAGCCAGACTACTAGAGAGATCGAGAAACTAATTTGCAGCCTTCCCAGATGACGGAAATGTAGCAACCACTCAACAAAAATCCAATAGGACATATAGTTAACTAGCTTAATGCGAACCTTAACTCGGTCCATGTCCGTTTCGGGATATCATAAGTTTTTTTTCATCACGTGGTAATCCAATTCAATGAATGTCCTAAGCAGTAGCCAGTAGGGTTTTCACCGCGGGAGTCTCGGTCTCGAAAATATCGAGAGTATAAATGATATTTTCGCATTTTCGAGACTAGAAACTGATACCTCCAGTCTCGGAGATAATGAGACTTTTAAGACTTGCCTAGATTGTTAAAAATCTACTAAACCAGATACTGCACATTGCACGGTATGACGCAAATCTTAACAGTAGATACCGTATCGAATTTTTGCCTTTAACAATTAGATTTCTAGAAAAGTTTTTTAAGCGTATTGAAGAGGCTCACTTAGACAAGTATTTTGCTATATTTGTACAATCCTACTCAATTTTATTGAGAGGCAATTGGATTCTTTCTAACTCGAAATAATAACAAAATTACATTATCTTTAAAAGTATTAAAGGAAAGATTAAATAAATCACCGATTGAAAAACCATCTGATAGCTATCCAGCAAATACAAGTACTCCAAAACATAACGTGACAATTACGAGTTTCTTTTTATTTATTGATAGGCTCTCGTTTGAACCTAACCTAAGTAACCTATTCACTCTTTACGTTAAAGTTCAGAAGAAGGCCTAGAATAGAAGCTTAACCATTTACTAAAACCTCAACATGACATAAAATAACAGAGAGAGGTTTTATAAACCTCTACATTTAACTCATGTATGACTTACAAAACATATTGAACGTTTTCCAGAATTTGAAATAGATTTGAAATTCTTAAGCTATTGTAGCAGTGTAGACGCAGTGATGGCTTTTTCTGACGCAGGCTAATTTTGTAACAAAATAGAAAATCCTACCGTTCTGAAATCGCATTATATGCTTCATGTGTTTTGCTTGCTCACTTTAAAAAAGAAAACAAAAACCCAACATTGTTATTTTACTTGATTGCGACCACGGCAATAGAAAAACTAGTTTGAAATACTGTTTTTAATAAAATCTTGTATTATTTGCCTAAATGCGTAGTGTTTGAATATAAATTCTTTTTTTAACCAGTCTCGAAAGTCTCGTTTTTCCCGGTAGTTCCGAGACTGGAGCAAATGTCGATTTTGTAGTTCTGGGTCTGGAAAATGTGTCGAGATCGAAAGCCTTAGTAGCCAGCCAGTTCACTAAATCTGCGATTATACTTAGTAAAATATAGCAAAAAAGATTCTAATTTATTTTTGTAATAAATAAACTAGTAAATGTGAAAATTAGATAAACTGAACGTTATATAAAATGATCAATATACAAATTGAAAATTATATGAAATGAACGTTACACTAAATGTTGTTAGAGCACATGAAAGTTATATGAAATATCGTATTCGAGCACATAAAAATAGGTTAGTAGTTTTGATATTTTTTCATTTACCTATATTTTTAGTTGTAATTATTTATTTTTCTCGCTTTTTTATACTGTCTTTTTTTTATAATGTGAATGTGAGAACACTTTAGACTCCGTGAATTCTTAGATTAATTCTTATTACGACTCACTTTTTATTATTATTATTTTAATTGTATTTTTTAGAACAATTTTGACTGGTCTAAACTGTCCTTACATAATATCTACTAATACTGCAATATGTAAATATTGTAAGAACAACATTTTTTTAAAAAGAGTAACCATGGAGTTTCTTGCTGGTTCTTCTCCATAGGGAACGACCAATTTGGAACCGTGCGTTTTATAAGTGCCCATGTAGGGCTATGTCATATAAAAACATTTGAATTTTGATAATTTTGATATTTTTTTTGAATTTTTTGGATTTTTTGAATTTTTTAATTGTATTCTGAAAATTATGTAATATGAACGTTATTACAAGTGATATTACACTATTTGTTATTATGCCATATATTATAAATAGTTGTCAGGCTAGTCTGTTAATTGAATGGCAAAGAGCGGTCAACCCGAGGTACAATTACACATCTTTCTCCAGATATTTTCGTAATTTTATATCTTTTGGATATTGTCGAGGCTTCTATAGAAATCAAAACAAAACTTGTGTAAAACTAATCCAGTAAAACACTCTGAAAATCTTCTATTTTACTTGAACTTTAGCCCCAAATGTATTTACAACCAGTATTTACAACCTTTTTAAAATATATAAAAGTACGTAAGCACATAATCGAGATAAAATTTTGAGGGTATTAAAAAAACACGTATTTCCTAGAACAAGTTTTGTGAAATATTCGAGTAAATCATGGAATTATCGAATGCCAACCGACTTATCTGGCGTTATCTCTTTTTTTTCGCTTTGCCTCTTCCTCAAACATCGCGTTGGATTGCATTGAAAAGGACCCTCTAAAGTTATTTGTCTGTGACATTTCCTTTTTTTAGTCTGACACAAAGTAGGAGCACCGTCGTCGTGTCGAACCCATTTTCGGAAACCTCGATAAAGGAAGCTAATGTAACATATTATACCTACGTGTACTTTAAATAAATGTTAATGTTTTAAAATTAAAATAAATGGTTTTATTGCTACATAATTTAATTATGACTTTTTTTATAAAATAATAAATTCTTCACCCTTTCTTTTAGAAAAAAACGTTGCTCCACACTGCGAATAAGTCCTAAATATATCGTGGATGCGTAAACGCCACAAACATGGAAACTCGCATATAATAAAATAATAACAATAAATTGTTTAAATGTCTTTGTCAAGCTCTCGACTCTGGGGACCTGGACCTATGGTAGGTATACAATAGACCGTAGTCAACACGCAGAGGCCCCATTTGACACCTTTAATGATTCATCGTCATCATCATCATCATCATCATCATTTCAGCCGAAAGACGTCCACTGTTGGACATAGACCTCCCCCAAGCGTCACCACAACGACCGATCCTGTGCGTCTCGCATCCACCGCAAACCGGCGACTCTCACCAGGTCGTCGGTCTACCTTGTGGGAGGCCTTTCAACGCTGCGTCTTCCGGTGCGCGGTCGCCACTCTAGAACCTTTCGGCCCCATCGACCATCCGTTCTACGAGCAATGTGCCCTGCCCACTGCCACTTTAGTTTCTCGATTCTTTAATGATTATGTACTGTTAATTGTTATCATTTTACTAATGCTAAGTCGGATACGCTGCTTAAAGGTTAAGTTTATATAAACATTTGTGTCATAATCTGCAATTCTCAGTACCACTGTGGTAGCGATATTATTTACGTCAAGGTTATGCCTGTTGGTTGATAATAATAATGTTATTGTTATTTAAATGACATTTTACCACTTTATTTCTTCAACAGTATTAGTCTTTTTAAAGTTAATGAGTATAATATAATAGTGACCTATGTGTGGGTAAGAAATTTTAAGTGTTAAAGTCACAATGAAAGTAGAAATTCCAATATTTAAACGATGTTGTTTCTGTGTACCGCTAAGATATGGTTTGCTTGGATGGGGTTATTTTAAAATGGTGAGTATTATTTTAGTTGATTATATAGATAGATAGATATATTCTTTATTGTAAACCAAAAATTGAATTTAAGAGCAGTGGTGGCCGAGTGGTAACGGCCCCGACTTACGAGCTGTAGGTCGCGGGTTCAAACCCAGCCAGGCGCATTACTTTGTGTAATTTATTTCATCACCACTGCTCTCAAAACGGTGAAGGAAAACATCGTGAGGAAACCGGCATGTCTTAGAACCAAAAATTCGAAGACATGTGACATCCACCAATCCGCACTGGGCCCGCGTGGTGGATTACGGCCCACCCCCTCTCCTAGAGAGGAGGCCTGAGTCCCAACAGTGGGAACATTATAAGGCCGACTATGCTATGCTATACTAAACCAAAAATAAAAATTACATTAGGAACTTAAAATTAATAGGGTGTCACAATGGGCGGTCTTCGATCGGTCGATTTTTCACAGGCAGGATTTGACAGAGAAGGAGAAAAAGATACGCAGGTAGTTCATGGTGTACTATTTACGACATATATACAAACAAACAACACACACGACATATATGCAAACCTTCGTTGAAAAGGGAGGATCGTCGAACCAGACGGGTATTATGTCTGGTGGGCAACTGCCCGTTAGATGACTTCGAGCTAATTCTAATTGAACACTATAATATATTCTAATCGAGAACTTTGATTGCGCGATGCAGGATTAGTTCTTATGTGACGCCTTAGATGTCGCTACAATACAAACAGAGCAATGAAAACAGAGAAATAATGTACTTAATGACGACGTTCAAGAGGAAAGGTAGATCCTTAACCATATTTTTAAAAATTGTGAGTGTTTGAATTTACGTTACTGACACGAGCAAAGCATTTCACAGCCGCACTGATTGAACTGCAAACGCCTTGTCATAAAAACTGGTGGAGTGGCTTGGCATCTCCTAAGATCCCATCAGCCTCAAGTTTTCCGATGACCTAAGATATCTAGCATTTGTGTTATGAAGGAACTTGTAACGTTCTTTAAGATAAGGGGGTTTAGGATTGAACAGAACACTGTATAGCAAAGAGACAAGATGTGTACGTTCCGGCGAAGACGTATTGGAAGTCATTTGAGTTTCGTACGAAAGTCGGTTAAGTGATCATACTTGTGCAAGCCAAATATAAATCACAACGGAGCCGCGGCAGACTAAGTGTCACCGCACATGGGCTACATGCCACAGCTACAAACACCGCCTCGAGAAGCTAGAAGCGGCCACAAGCCACTTGTGGCCAGTGGCTGCTACTTTTTTTAACCCATTCTCGCAGTATCATAATGGACTTTGGTATAAGAAGGTTTAAATGCGCGAAAGACGTATGACGGCGTTTTGTATCGGTGTTTAATGGCCAGTGCGGGCCACAAGAAGCGAACAGCGGTGATTTGTAGCGTATGGCGGCCACCGACGTCAACCTTGTGCGGCGAATCCATATAAAATTTATGAGAACTATAGGAAATATGCCATTGGCGACGTTTTGTGGTTGTAGCCGGTGGCCTTTTGCGGCGACCCCAAGAGAGAGATGGCGGGACCACTTAGATGACTCCTTTAAGAAATGGCAAGAATATTATAATACGTGTTTTTTATTTAACATATTTCAGACAGTAGATGCGTTTTTCATAACATATTTGTCGTTATCGATGATAAGAAACGGAATGGTGATGAAATCCAGCACCGAAAATAACTATCGAAGCCGGATCCTTGAAGACTTTATTTTACCCATGATTGCCGACGCGCTGTTCATCGTGGATTTTATGGCGACCATTATGTTCATCGTTGGGGGACATAAGGTGAGGTTTGAATAATTATTTAAACAAAAAGATGGGTTGAAGGACATAATATTATATGCAGATATATCCACGATTACTTTTTAGGGAACCCTTATAGAATCCGATGTTGTCTGTCTGTCTGTTAAAACCATATACTCATATCTGCAGTCCCTTACAGCTGTGAAAAATTCCAACTTCTGAATTAACGAAAAAAAACAGATACAGCCGTTTATGTCGCAAAAAACGTATATTTTGACACTCTCAAGGGAATTAAAATTCGTAGGGTACTTCTGTTGACCTAAAATACTGAAATTTGGCATAAAGTAAGGTCTCATAGCACAAGTACCTAGCCATAGGAAAAAATCTGAATACTGTAAATTTGTATTTGTAGTTACGTCACAAAAAAAACTTTTTTGCGATTAGGAAAAATCTTCGAAACTCAATTCGGGAATTGAACTGTTTTCATAGGTAAATGTGTACGGAATTCTCAGTGCCGTTTTTTTTTAATATCATCTATATTCAGACGAAACTAATACTCTCTTTTTGTGCTTCCCGTTTGTACAAATCTCAACTACCTCCGCGTGACCCGTAATATTTTGAATGGAATATTTATCGGGTTGTTGATCTGCTGATACTTTTTCTATCGATAAAAACTTGTAGTGTTAACACACGTGTGATACACGCTTGAATTTGGTGCAGCGGGTTTCGGTCCGTCCGTACCAAGGTCGAGCATAAGTGAGCGTTATTAGTTAGATCACGCTGTTGTTGTGGGGTTGTAGATAATTCCCAACAGTGAGAATGTTATGTTCTTGTTATGTAAACGCTTTGAAGGATGTTATGTTGTGTAAATGAGTAGACGAATAAGTAGTAAATAAAAAAGACAAACTAAATAATAAATAATAGTTTAATGTACAGCGTAGCTCGTACACGCTCGACCCTGATACGACGTACCAAACTTACGTTTCTTTACGTTTTCTTCCCACGTGGATCGCGTGGAAATTGATTTCTATCTTTTCTTTGACCTTCCTGACACACTCCATCTATCAACATGTTGATTCGTTAATACGAACCCAAAACTCAAATCTTTTTTATTTTTTTACAGAAAAACATAAAGCTGATGAGTGTATTCTATTTCAGAAGCATTGCGATGTTCAGTTTTACTCAAATCCTGACCGCAACGTCAGCCGTTTTGACAATACAAAACTTTATGTTACGCAATATACCCTTTTGGGAGAGAACTATGTTGATGTTCTCATTTTATTTTCAGGTTCTAGGTGAGAACTGTTTGATATTTTTATTTTACAACTCTTTATCTACTGAACTTTGATAAATCTTCAGACTTAGCGATTAGAAAGCCTGGCACAATGTCGCTGTTTTCAAGAAAAACTTAGCTTGCTTTCAATAGATGGCATTTAAACCAAAGGTCTTTTTCTTGACTCTGGTATCACTTCCATAGGATTATAAGAACAACATTGTGAACGCCACAATCTGGCGGTAACTCCCCTGTTTGAGGAGTGGCTAGAGAGGTGCCACGGCGTCCAAGATGCTGGTTCTTGCATGGCAAGTTTGGGAGGTTTTTGTTTCGAAATCAAGCAGAAGAATCGCCCGGGTTGACGTCACCATTGTGTAGGCCACCCGGAGGTGGAACTATGAGCGATACGGTGTACTTGGGCAGAGCACCGCTTGGCTCGCTCGCTACTCCCTGATGGGCCATGGTCCATGGTCAACAAAGTCAAAGTCAAAGTCAAAGTCAAAATTTTTTATTTCACATAGGCCTACATGGGCACTTATAAAACGTCAGAAGCTAGTGCATGCTAGTGCTAGTGCAACTGGGCCATGTTCCAGAGCGACAGGGAATGGGATACGGTCACCTCCTTCAGCACAGCAGTAATGCTAGTCAAGGAGATGGCCACAGCAGTGAAGGAACTGATATCCTCACGCCCCAGCTGCCGTGACAGAAGACAGGTCATCGGGGGTCGCAGGATGATCCTAGGTCACCATAGGTACGAGTTAGCGGACGATGATCAATGGGTAGTTCGACGTCCGGCGTCTGCTAAGGGCTGTCTGCTAAATCTGTAGACATTACGTTTAGAAAGTTCATGTTTGTCTTGCGCAGTGTCGCTGTCTTCAAATAAAACTTAGCAAGCATTAAATAAACGGCATTTAAATCAAACGTTACTTTTTTGACTCTGGTATCATTCCTATGGATTAACAACATTGTGCATGCCACAGTCATTGCGGTAACTTTTGAGGAGTGGCTGGAGAGGCGCAACGGCGTTCACGACTCAGTCCTCTCATGGCAAATTCGGGAAGTTTTTGTTTCGGAATCAAGCAGAAGAAATGCCCGGGTATCACTAGTGTTTAGACCACCCGGAGTTGGAACAGTGCCCTGCTTAGGTCCGCCTAAGCAGAGCACCGCTCAGTAGGTGCAAGAGGCCGCCGTATCCCCGTGGAGGCTCTCGTGCCAGGCCCTGATTCGGGTCATGGTCACAGCGAGAGGGATAAGGATGCGGTCGCTTCATTATGCGAAACAGTAAAGCTAGCCAAAAAAATGACCTCAGCCGTGAAGAAACGGACATCCTCATACCCCAGCCGCCGTCCCGGTCGTCAGAGGTCGCAGGACGATGCTAGGCCACCTAGGCGAGCAATAAGTAGCTCAACCTGCTGCCGTCCTCCTGTCGCTAAGGACCGAGTACGAGTCCTAATGGCGCGTATATAATGTTCCATGCGCGCCTAAAAGAAATGTCAGAAAATCGTAGGGGCCCAGCAGGGCCGCTGTCCGCTAGGGCTACGGGAAGCTCCAAAAAGAAACCGTGGTCCTAGAACGCAAATAGCAATTGAATAACACAGTTGTAGTTTTAGTCAGTAAAAGTCTGTCACGCCCCTCTGCACCACTCTAGAGCGAGAAAAGTCATTGGATGATTTCCCACACCAAAAAAAAATTGGTTAACAACAGAATTGATAACTATTTTCCATTTTTTTTCCAGTTGTTCAAACTTATTTCCTGGTTCTGTTGAGAAGTGAGATCATAAAACTGAGAAATAACACCAAGATCATAATTGTGATCAACGCGACTGACGGCAAATGTACCAAGAAATGTGAAGAAATAAGAGCAGAAGAGGAAACGAATACGGAAGGTGTTTAAAACGAGAAATATTTTGAACCAGAGAAGAATGATGTGAAGATAAGGAATCCAAACTGCATGCATAACAGTATGGATTAAGAATGTTAGATATAAAGAAAAGTGAATTGTGATTACATAATTTATTTATAAAATCCACTTAATTAAGTAGATGTTATTTTATAGGATACCTTTAAACTATATTTTTGTACATAACTTGGATATCTATTGAATCTTCTGTAATAATCGTTATACATAGAATCACTGCACACCTTAAACGCACACAGGCACGACCCGGCAACAGGATTATTCTTTTTGGACAATTTTATAGTTACTAAGATATTTAAAATATATTATAGACAGTGCTAATCCGCAAAGTTAAATTTTATATAGAACTAGCTTTTGCTGGCTTTGCCTGCATGTAAGTAAAAAATATAAAGCCTATATCTTCCAGTGATAATGTAGAATAGATAATCAAAAAATCTACATGTGGATGGATGGAGAGGGAGAGGGAGGCCAAAGAAAAGATGGATGGATTGTGTGAGAAGTGATATGAAAGAAAAAGGAGTTAGTGATAGCGTGACGAGTGACAGGACAGAATGGAAGACAAAAACGTTTTGCACCGACCCCAAATAAAACGGGACAAGGGCAGGAAGATGATGATGATGATAAACAAAAAATCTGTTAAGTGTACTTAAAAGAACAATACACAATTACTATTAATTAATGTTTCAGTTACAAATATTAAACTTTGTTAAATAATGTCTTCTGGCCCCTCTTGGATATTATTTACATCAATTTGTTGAAACATTCCTTTTTCCATTTCCACAGCCAATTCCATTTTGCATTTTGGTTCAGCCGCATTGTTCACAAAGCTGAACACACCATTTGCTTCAAGTTTTTTTATCTCTATTCTTAATAAGACCATGATGTAGAGCTTCATTACTGGAACAAAAATCAGTATAAGTCCAAACTAAAAAAAAAACTAAATTTGAATGAAAATTTATGTGACGTTAGAAGAGCAAACAAAAATTATTCACGCTGCCTTTGTTTTTTATTTAGGTGGAAAATCATCGAATGACTTCTCGCGCTCTATGGTAGGGCGGGAAGGATATCAGACTTTTAGTGACTAAAACCACACCTAAATTCTTTCTTTGCCCAGTGTTCCAAGGCCCTGCGTTTCCCTTCCGGTAGCCAATGTATTATCGAACCAGTAACACTACACATCACAATTTTATTATCTTGTCTAGTGTTGTTATCACCCTTATGTGGCCCGTAAAGCTAGTATTTACTAGAATAATTTTAAACCATGGTATTTGTAATTCCAAAGCTAAACAGTTTTAGTAAACATTCAAAGCATTTATTTCTTTACCATTGACAGGCGATTTTGAATTGTCAACATGTCAGTCAGTCAGAAAAATGATGCTAATTGTACATTCCAAAACGTAGATCTCTATGGAGAAGTAGCATGTGCCAAGCAAGGAAAATTTGCTGTACCTGAATTAGCCTCACGAAATATAGGCGTTCGGGCATTATAGTAATCACGCCTTTATACATAAGTTTTATTTATTTATTTAAACTTCATGTATAGTAGTGGTACATAGGCGGACTTAATGCAACAAGGCATTCTCTACCAGTCAACCTTTGGGTTAAAAAAGACAACACTGTGGTAGGTGTGCACAATAAATAAATAACAGATATATCAAGTAGAATGTAGTATCATTAAGTTACAATAATAAAATACTTATATTATAAACGAATAAATACATTATAATTAGGAGAACTTAATAAAATAACAATTATGATGAAGACCGAACTAAGGTTGAGAGGACTCCAAGTAGTATTTCCGAATTTAACGCTTGAAGGAAAATTTACTTCCATTTTTTTATGTCAAGGGCAAGCACATTCCAGAGTTTTATGGTAGAAACAACGTAAGAATTAGCCAGAAACATTTTAGAGATTTGAAATTACTAGTAACTCTCTCAATCGAAACAGAACAAAAATACTAAGCACATAATTGACTGCAAAAAAGCAACTTACAAATTTCAATCAGTGATCCTACTGCCACTGCCACAAGCATCCAGATGAGGGAGTTGAGTTTCTCCTTGTCAGACGATATCATAGAAATTAAGTATAACATTTGCGAAACGTTGAAAAACATATAGACACACCATAGTGTGTACAATATCACTGAAGTTAAGTTACCAATAAAGGAAATCTTTAACAGCTTCACGTGTTTCTGAAAAATACAAAAACGTAGTCAATCAAACCTTTCTTAAAGTCTTTGATCAAGTTAGAGGAAAGTACGCGTGGCAGGAGTGTGGTTTGAGTCGGTAAAAGTCTAACACTGCCCAGTCTGGCTTGTTCGCGAGTCAGACTGGGTGGTCCATGAGGATTTCCCACTCCTGCCACCAACCAAGAGCCTACCCAACTACTAAGGCATTACAATCATCCATCCAGACTCGGACTTGCGTACCAAGCCATTGTATTCTAAAACTTTATAAATTCTTTTTTTTTATTTGATATAAACCAGTGCTTGACTGCGATCCCACCTGGTGGTAAGCAGTGATGCAATCATTGATGGTGAGGCGCACTAGTTTATTAAGAGCCTATTCACTCTAGCCTTGAAGGCACCTAAATTATAGTTGGACGGGAAGACCGCAGCAGGCAAATTTTTCCAGTCCCTCGATGTATGCGGTTTAAACGACGAAGCGAATCGCTTAGTCCGGACCGTTGGAGTTTAAACAACGTAAGGGTGGATACTCGCCGTACGTCGGGTTGTCCGATGGTAGAAAGGAGATGGCGGAATCAAGTCATGCAATTCCCAATTCTTCTTGGCTGGCGTGCCGTTCTATCAAACTTAGGCTATTATTACAGGATGGTTTAAATTAATTGAGTTTTAATTATTCTAAAACATAAATCTTACCATATGAGCTGCAACAACAAATAAAATGACAAGTCCCAAATCTGTTATCGTCATGACTAACTGAAAACTTTCATAAAGTATACTGTTGTCCTTGTGTTCGTCTTTTTTCAATATAACATTTAAGTTTTCTATTTTCGCAAACAAAAATAAAAAGTTTATACACTGAAAAATAAAATTATAGAATGTTAAGGTGATAGCCACAATGACTATCTATCGTAACGACTATATTTTTTTTCTTTCTCTCTAGAAAGAATATAAACAAAAAAAATATTGAACTATTTCATTTTCCCTGAATCTTTTTTATTAAGGGCCTTAGGACTGATTAAAAAAAAAAATGTTCTTAAAAGTGTGATACCTCCCTCTTAATCTATATTAAGATGGAGGTATCACAGTAAACTATACTTACCAGGGTGATATATCCCCATATAATCAAACCATATCTTAGCGGAATACATAAGCAACATTTTTTAATCTCCGGCAATCCAAAACACATGATGTTAAACTTCGAAGAAAGTTCTGATGCAAGGAAGAATCTTCGAATTCTATATTAAATGCTGTGGTAAATCCTATCTTCAATAATTTATGACTTGGTTCTTTTAAATTTTATTGTCAAATAAAAATATTTTACAATTTTTAAACCCAACTATTTCCAGTGCTAGCCAACTGATCATTAAAACTTCTTTGCTCATTATTCTGATTGAAAAAAAATTAAAATGATAAGCAAGGGAATACCAGTACCTAAAAACGAAGTTACAAGTGATACATGGCTTTCGTTGATAATATTTTGTGCCTACTAAATCCCACTGATGTGATGAATGCGGACGTAAGGCTAGATAAGTTGATAGTTTTTGTTTCACATTAGATGAATATGATACATATTTTGTTTATGAGGACCTGTTTAATTCATAAATGCTTAATATTTTGGTAAAGATTTTTTATTGTAACAGATACGTACAGCACTACCTATTGCTCTTTATTTGTAATCATCCTATTAGTCATACACTAGAGACTGATCTGATCCTGATCGTGTTGGAGAAGTTAGTCAGTATACATTAAGAGATAATCAGCTAAAGATAAAATACCGCTTCAAGAAGTAAAATCGTTGATATGCGAAAACGTTTTGGGAATACATTCATTGTGCGTACAGCCTACTAAGGAATCGAATTCCCTGCCGTCTGTATTTCCTGATAACTACAACCTAGGAATCTGTCAAAATTTAATAGGTTACATCTAGGCAAGCGCGGTCCATCATCGACCACATCATCGCTTTCCATCAGGTCAAATAGTAGTCAGGCGTGAGCCTATCAAAAAAAAAATGAATGGAAGTGAGACACACATGTGAACCCTGAGGTAACCCAGTTTTAACTAGGTAGTATTTGTACTCCTCGTGAACTGCGATTAAGGTCTTTTGCTCATTTTTCAGCTTGAAAATAAAGAGGAAGAGAAATACCATTTAGTATTAAGTAATACCTAACATTAGTTCCTCAAGATTCAAGTTTTTTCGAAAGCTTTTCATATAGGTGAATACCTATATCAAAAGCTTCCGAAAAAACATTACACTCTTTTTGTAGCAGTTGGGTAAAAATCGTGACTACGTTAAGTCGATTACGTAAGAATATTTATTTTTATCAAAAAAACCTGAGCGACTGCCTAGTAATCATCCCGCTGGCATCAAATCTATAATTGATCTAAAATAAATGTCGCTAACTATTTAGAAAAGTGGCTTGTTTGCATCTTTTAGTCGTTTATTAGCTATAATTTGTTTTTTGATACAAGCTTCTTAATTCCTCCTACATTTTAGCCAATTACAAATACTTGATTTGTCTGTCTTTCTTAGTTGATAAGTTGTTCCCATTTCCGAGGGATAATAAATTATTAAAGCGAAGCCGTGGGGAAAAACTAGTGCCTAAATAAAAGCGCAGCGCAAATCTAAACAGTACAAAAATATTTAGATACTAATTTCATTTGCAAAAATGGGATATACCTAGAATGTCTTCTCGAATACAGCAATCCTAGCCATCAATTTAAATAATCAATTCATACTCAAGTAGATGTGCATTTGTGATTCGAATGGTTGTCATTGTAATGATATTTCTTAAAAGATATTGATACCTACTCAAAATTACTGACTCTGCTTACCATCAGGTTTTTTTTTTTTATTATTTTTTTTTTTTTTTTTAAGGTGGGAAAATCATCCAATGACAAATCCCGCTCTTGGGTGGAGCGAGAGATAGAGAGATAGTGTCAGACTTTTACTGACTAAAAACCCACTCCTGTTCCCTCTTTGCCTTCATCCCGGGGCCCCGGGCTTCGCTTTCACACTACCCGTGGCCCCAGTAGGCTTCGACCCTGCTGGGCCCCTACGATTTGCTGACATCACCCTGAGGCGCGCGTGGAACAATACGCGCCGTCGACGACTTGGACTCGGTCCGGACAGTCACCGGACGGTCGGACGGCGAGCCACCCATTGCTCGCCGTCCGCAAGCCTGCGCCTACGGTGGCCGGAAATCGGGATCGGAATCCCGGCGGCGGTTGGGGCGTGAGGACCGTTGCTGTTGCCTCACGCGATCGGCCGCCTCCTTTGCTAGCATTACTGCTTCGCAGAAGGAGGCGACCGCCTGCCACTCCTCCTCACTCCGGACCATGGCCTGTACCAATGCCCGGCGCGAGAGATCACTGCCGCCGATCGCCCCCACGAGGACACGGCGTTGCTCTGCGGGGCACACCTCCACCGTATGCTCCACCGTGTCCTCTGGGCGTTCCACACAGTGGCGACACCCGGGCGTGTCTATCATCAGGTGGGATCGCAATCAAGAACTAGTTTATACAATTTTAAAAATAATATCATCATAGTCGTCCTGCTCTAGTTCCATGTTACTTACTAGGGGTCGGAGCAACGCATTGTCTTCTTTCTTTTCTTCCACTCTCCACTGTTAACCGTCATGCAATCATTGACTTGCTGTTCTCTACTGAGTGCAGTAGAGAGGTTTCAGTCTTTGAGTTAAAGTGCAGCACAATGGCACTGCACTTTTACTTAGACTGAAACTCTCGTGTCAGACTTTTACTGATTAAAACACACTTGGGTAAGTCTTTCAAAAACTCCTACGGCCCTGGCAGGCATCGGCTCTACTAGGCCCGTTTGTGTGTTGTGAAACACACACACATGAAACACTAAACTTTAACACAGTAAGGAAAATCTTATGCATTTAGTTTTTTTTCCCATTTAGAACTAGATTATTATTAGCAGTGAACCAGTTTTGGACCTGCAGTAGGACGTTATTTTCGTCGTCAAGATTATTAGTCCTTCTATTTATCTTAAAAATCAAAGAAGTGTCGTCGGCAAACAATACCATATTAAGCGTATTTTGCAACAAATAGGGTAAATCATCAATATAGGTAAACTAAAATTTCCCCATTTTCACATTTCATCATCATCATCATTTCAGCCGAAAGACGTCCACTGCTGGACATAGGCCTCCCCCAAGTGTCGCCACAATGAACGGTCCTGTGCGTTTTCACATTTAATCCCGACAAATTGACACCGTTTATCTGAACTAATTGCTTTCTGTCATACAAATAAGATTTTAATAAGCTTAACGCTGTTTTGCCAAGTCACACATTACTGACTTTGATTCTTTTGCCTAGATACATCGTAGACCGGAATATAAGTTGAGAATTAAATATTCTCAAACTTATAATAAAAAGATGTGACGACGGATGGCAGGAATCAGTACTAAACAAGACTAGCGTATATACTATGTACTGGTACACTAGTTGAAAAAAGATACAAGCTATTTTGCTATGCCAATCATCATCATCATCATCATCTCAGCCGAAAGATGTCTACTGTTGGACAGAGGCTTCCCCCTAGTGTCACTACAACAAACTTCCCAGTGCGTCTCGCTTCCATCATATTTCAGGAACCCTCACCAGGTCATCGTTCCACCTAGCGCTGCGTCTTTCAGTGCGTGGTCGCCACTCTGGAACCTTTCGGCCCCATCGACCATCTATTCTACGAGCAATGTGCCCTTCCCACTGTTACTTAAGTTTGGCGATTCTTTAGGCTATGTCAGCAACCTTGGTCCTCCTGCCTAAATTTTCATTCCTGATGGGATCACGCACGGAAACTCAGAACTTAACCCATTCCATTGCCCTTTAGGTAACTTTAAACCTTCTCATAAGGCCCATTGTAAACGACACAACTGCTGGTCATAGACTTTTGTCTTGAGACACTGTGGTATGTTGGACGATTGACCTCTTTCTAAAAGTTTAACCTACCCAACTGAATGGTCTATCCCAGGTAAAAGTAATCGTACACAACTTCGAGAGTAGAGTCACCCATCTTGATAGAAGTGGGTGCTACATGGTTATTTTTACCATGACTTTGAACATTATACTGAGTCATCGAGCATTGTACTGAGCTTCTCCATAGGCTCAGCCATGACTGTCGACAAACCAAAGGTGAGTGATTTACTTGCCATTGACATTTATGCCTAGCTCTCTCCAGTCCAAAACCTTGAAGACTTTCTCGATTGCGAACGTAAACAGTTTCGGAGAAATGATGTCTCCTTGCCTTATACCCCGCTACAGAAGCATAGGTTTCAAAGTCTGTTCCTAAAGTCGAACTGACATTTTGCCAGTGGCATGACAAAAATCTTAAAATACCTGTTAGGTGAGTGTCGGGTGAGTGTTCGTTCGTACTAGCTCATAACTTTCACACCCAAGTTTTAAAATAACTTATTACGACATACAGTACTCAATCAAAACTCTTACTCAATTAACAGTTCCAAATGCTCGCTTTTTCCACAAATAGGATGTAATATCTCAAATATTCTTGATATAAAGGTTAGGTTATTGTAAACATTGAAATGATATCATCAAAATATTGTCTTTTCAACAGTTTACACGCTACGAGCGTTGTCATAGTTGTGTTCAGTTCTTTGTAATTAAATTTATTGTAGATTTATTAGTTTTCTTATATTTTAATCATATCTGATTTTCTAAAAAGCTAGTCTAAAGCAGAGCTTACGAGTACTTCTTAAATAGTTAAACTGTTAAAAGGGACGAAAAGTGATAGAAAATGAGTGAAGGCAATAATACAAATGCGGAAAATGCAGAGGGAAAGAGATGTTTCTTCTGTTTTCCACTTCAATATGGTTTCATTACGTGGGGTTATTTAAAAATGGTAAGCACTTTTTTACTGTTGATCGCGCTTGGCTCCCAGCTTGACCACTATCTCACCTGATGGAAGGCAAAGCACGAGCAGGCTTTTATAGAAGGAACCGATTCACTCTTGACTAAAAGATCCCTAAGTAGTAGCATCCCTCCGGCAGGGAATCCCACTCATAAGCTTTACACAAAAATGTACCTACCCATTTAGCTACTAACTAGGTTCTGCCAGCGGCTTCGCCTAATTTTCTCTGTACTTACTTTAGACTCCTCTCGAGAGGGTGAATTTGAAAAAATGGTCTCTTAATGCCCGCCAACATAATAAAAGGAAACCTTGTGCAAAATTTCACACTCCTAGGCCCTCGAGTTTAGGCTGTGCTTTGATATGTCAGTCAGACAGTTTCTCCTTTTATATATACCTAAATAGATTTAAAATTTATAGCTGAAAGTTGGCGATACTGTATCATGACCATAATAAGTATAAAGACAATCAAGATTACATGTGTGTGATTGCTCATACGCTTTTTAAAAAATTAACCAAACGCTTAGTTGACACATCGCGTGACCCAAGGGCTGACTTTTACCGCCTCGGTCAGAAATTAAGCATTGCCATACAACGTGGATTGCCACGTTGTATGGCAATGCTTAATTTCTGACCTGAGGCTGGCGGCATTGGCCGCCAGCCTTTTGGGCACACTTCCAGTCAAAAGCGATCCGGAGGAATTTTATGACGCCATATTTTAGCTAGGATTTATTTGTCTTTAGTGTATATACTTATATTTTTAATTAGTCAAGTGTTTTTATTTTTCCTGTTTTAATGCATAAATAAATCTTCATATTCTTATGCTAAATCATCAAGATTATGAAGAGTAAACGTAGGTTCCTATTAGTAGAGCTGAATAAAAATACACTTACGTTAACTGGAGAGACTATTGTCGCTGTAGCTGGTAGAAGGTTGGATTGTTCGAATGAGTTGCCGTGGACCGGCAACGCAAGGGCATCCGAAGCTAAACAGGTGGGGTTTAGTCAGTAAAAGTCTGACACTCTCTCATGCTCCACCTAGAGCTTTTTTTTAAGGTGGGAAAATCATCCAATGACTTCTCACGCTCTGGGTGGAGTGCGAGAGCGCGTCAGACTTTACTGACTAAAACCACACTTGTGTCCTTCAATTACCCTTTGCGTCATAGGACTACAGGTTTCCTTTTCAAAAATTCCCCACGGCCCTATATAGCGAGCATCGGCCCTGCTAGGTCCCTACGGTTTGCTGACATCTCTTTATGGAGCGCGTGGATCACTATGCGCTGTTGACGACTGGGCTCGGTCCGGTTAATTACCGAACGGCAGGACGGTGGGCCACCCATTGCTCGACGTCCGCAAGCCCATGCTCCACCTAGAGCTGGAGGCGTTACTGCTTTCCCACCTCAAGAAAAAGAGTAGCGGAATGAAATTTTCTGAGGATCTGTAATAGCGTTAGGCCTTAGACCCCTTCAGACTGTTAAAATGTCAAGCGTGCCAGCGAGAAAGAGGGATGGAACTTGTACACCCTGTATACCTAGCTCTATCTCTTTAACAGTTTAGGTTAGGGCGGCAAATGGATACCCCTCGGGCGTCCCGGGGGTACTATTATTACGTCATTGCGCGTTATGTAAATCACCAAAAAAAAAATAATAATAAAAAAAAAAACTTTCTGGATTTTTCTGGGAAAAACCAAAATATAGAAATCAAAATTTTCGGCAAAAAAAAAATTGTACAAACGTGTGTACAAAACGACAATTAAGAGTTTTTCAAGGTCATTCAAGTTGTACAGACGTATGTACAATCGGCGCTCGAGGGGAGCTCGTAGTACCTACCTAAAATTGGCTGATGAAGAAAATTATTCCAATTTTTATTATGTTACAGATAGTGTCAGCATTTTTCATACTAGTCATATCGTATGCGTTATTACATACTTGTATGACGATGGAATATAATGGAGATGAAAACCGCTGGTTCCGGATCTATGCAGATATTGCTATCACAAGCATTGCTCTTACTTTCTTCTTAGCGGATCTTCTTCTGACCATGTTGTTTACTGTCAGAGTTCAACAGGTGAGCCTTAAAATCTTATGTTTAATTAGCACTTTGCCAGTGACTACATTCGCGCGAAAGTTCTAATAAAACTTTTAACATCCCTTAGAACGTATTAAATGCAGACCGCAGTAGACGCCACATTTACACTGTGGTCGTGATGACAGTAGGTTGTATAAACAAATGCGCTGATAATCCCTCAGAATAATAAGTTATTGTTCTGAGGATAATCCACTCAGCCCTGCGTTCAAAAATGAGGTTCGAGTTAACTCTAATGACGTCATCAAGGCAGATACTCTACTCTCGCATTTTTGAACGCGAACGTAGAGTTGTCAATGCCAAGCAAGTGTCATTTATGGCCGCTTACACCAACTTACCTTGCCCGAAGTTAGAGTTAGTTGGGTTAACTCTAGGGTAGCTACTCGAGTTATAAAAGAACGACCCTGAGTTGCAACTCCAAGCATTTTTGAACGGTCACAGTAGCGACTCAACTCTACTCTGGTTATTTTTGAGCGTAGGGCAGTATGGCCGATCAGTTGACAGTTGACAACTGTCACTTTAGTTTAGAATGACTTAATACTGGCGGATGCACAAGAGTGCTAGCCTTAATAACTTGGTGGCTACAACTTCATGGTGATAAAGAACAGATGAAAAAACTGAAAACCTTGAATTGATTTTTAAATTTATTTTTTTGTTTTATGAACTAAAGCTAAAACTTACTGACTGCTTTTTGCCTAAGCTATCTTAATACGAGTAATATATATTTTTACTTTTTCTCATATAGAGTAAAATACCCTATTGAAAAATAAAGATATACTAGGTAAGAGGTAATTAATAAGCTTAACACAAATAAAAGAAAAAGTAATAACAATTAAAATACCTACCTATAATTCTGCAGAAGTTATCGAGTCATGTTTAAGTTGTAGAGTGCAGCGAGAGTTCTTTTTCAAGGAGGTGATGAGCAGTAGGCTATGGGGTTGGTAAAATTTAGATATATTTCAGAATGGTCAAAAGATTTTTAGTTTAATGATAATTTAGGGGTTTATAAATATTTTTTTTAATTTCTTTAATAATAATAAAATAATTTATTTAATCAGATAACTGAGACCCATCTTATAAACAAGAAAAACTAATAAGTAAGCGGGAACTTTGTCCACTGTATTAATTTCCACATAAGTGGACAATCGTATCTATAAGCTATGGCACTCAAGATGCTGTTGCGGCTTCCACGCTGCCGACTGATGAAAGATGCAATATTTTGCACCAGATAGCTCGGAAGCCATCTGTGTGTGCTTCAGCAAACATTGCTGATGCACTACAGAAACGTGGAAGCCGCAACAGCACCCTGAAAGCTTTGTTAAATTGGACCCGCGCGTTGGCATTCCTCTTAAGAGCATACAATGCTCTGCTGGTCCAGTTTGCTGATGGAAATCATTGTGAATGTATTTTTCTATAACATAAGTATTTTTTCATTACAGAAACGCGTAAAGCTGCTGAGATCATTCTATATCTTGAGCGTCGCAATATGGGCAGTCACAATCTTGTTGACTGCTATGGCCATCAGTTTATCAATAGAGAGCTGGCTGTCGCGATACATGTCGCCGCGGTCTTTTGTCATCAATTTGCTGAACTTCACCGCATATATCGTAATTATAAGTGAGTAGACTTTATACGAACAAATGTAAAGGTATGAACAATCATAAAAAAATATAATAATATTTTTTACGATTTGTTGCTGGTCTAGTGTTCAAATCTTAAGCTGGCCTAAAATACCATTTGGATGCTTATTAGAAAGAAAAAACATTTTATTTGACGGAACAAGGCGCAAATTTAGAACTAACAAATTATAATTATATTATGTGAAAAATATGCGCTACATCCGCGCAAAACGGCCGAACGCTCAGCATAATGCCGTGACCACACGCAAAATGCGACAAGTCTACGGGCTGGTTTTCAGCGTAGGCCTGTAAGGTATATTAGAAACAGTAGAGCTATTGCGTATAAATCTCACTGTGAAAACTAAATCCTATCCGGCTCGAAGGCCCAATGTTTGAATTGGGTTGAAACGAGTGGACAGTATTTTTGTATGCGCTGGTATATTGCTATTGATAACATTCTAAATTACAACATCCTGGTAAACAATAATAATTTATGATGCAAAAAGTGTCATCTGTCACGGTGGTGTCCGTGGATCGAGTGTCGGCGGGAAGATTCACCGCCGGGGTCGTGTTTGTTTCTAAAGAGATTTCGGTCGCCTGGGTCACAAAGACTCATCTGCCCTGCACATGTACTGCCGCTCATGTTCTGCTCACCGCTGCCGATGACGTATGCACACACCGCCTGTGCGTGCAGACCGTGTGATCAATATGTTCGGTTTGATTCCCAACAGGTTACAATCCATAGCATTATTTGAAATGACAGCGCTCTTCGAAATCAATTCATTTGTTTTTACGATGAAAAGGGAAAAATCTCCCATTTACTTACCAACCGCACATTTGTTTTCAAACTCTGTTAATGCAACTAGTAATTACTAACAAATGTAAGGACAGTTTTATAATATCATTGATCCGTCTCAAATATCTACCTTGTATATATAACAAGAGAGATTATGATCATTGTGCAGATCACCTACAGCGTTCTGCCGATCTACCTCTCTAAAAAGTATCTTCTCTTTCTCTCTCTCTCTCTAACCACATTGAAAAACACATTCTGTAATGGTTTTACTTTTATCTTCGACGTGTGCGCTTCTTATCTTGGCACATTTATTTCAGACCTTTTGTAACTCAATTCTTACTGGACCGCGGACTGTTAGTCATTATCATCAGCTGCAAAACATCCACAGCTGAATTCAGGCCTCTCTCATGTGTCGCTACATCGATCGGTCCTATACATATCACTCTAGCTTGTAACTCATCCAATACTGCATCTTTCGAGACACAGTCGCTACTCCAGGATCTTTCGACCCCATTTACCAACGATCCTAACAGTCATTTTTGTCCCAGTGCCCAGTTAATGTATGACGCTGCTATTTTGTTTTCAGTTGTGCAAACTTTCTTCCTTCTGCTACTGAGAGGTGAAATCATAAAACTGAGAAATAACGGCAATATCAAATTTATAAATAATGCAGCTGAAGCGAAATGTACCATGAAATGTGAAGGAAAGGAAGATGAAGATACGGACGACACTGAAGAAGAATGAAAAAGGAAATAAGAAAAAGATGAAAAACGTCACCTATACGATGATGGAAACTTGAAAAGAGAGTAAAGAAAATGTTACGTGGTCTGTAAATAGATCCATATTGAAAAAAAATAAAGCCAAAAAACTTCAAAGGTTGTATTAATTTGGTCGTCGTTTATAGAGAATATTCGAATATACCAGCTCACTTTAGCTCCTTGGTGGAAGTTAATTATAGTAAGTAATGAATAAAACGTTCACTGTGATTCAAATACTTTATGATTTAAAATAGCAAGACATAAAAAGTAATAACATTATCATTTGTACTAGCATGTGAATTAAAAAAAAAATAATGTCAGGGCGCCGAAGAACAATATAATTTTGTAAAAACTCAAATTAAAAGCATATTTCTAAAAGCACTTTTCCTACGTTTGCCATATTATATTTGGATTTCAGCATCGTTTTTCGTATTTTAATAATTATTATTATACTTTTTCTTTCTCCACTGGTTCTTCATCGATTTGGATCGGGTATTCTGTTTCTGCTCTTTCGTTCGTGCATTTGTTTTTATAGCGGCTCGCAAACTCCTTTTTGAGTAGGAGTATGAAGTATACTTGAAGCGCTGGAAAAGTTAATTTCTATGAAATCAAGCCACATAATACAAACGCTATAGACAAGCGTCGATTCTATTTTAATTTTCATTCTAATGTGTACTCTAGGTCCAAGTTTGTCTGAGAACAATATTTTAATTACGGAGTTTAATTTTCCAACTACAAAAAATCACGCTTCCTTCATACTTCTTCAAAAAAAAAAACCCTGGGCCCAGCATTGTAGCAAATATCTATCGTAAAGTGAAGACCCAATTTACAATCAATCAATCAATAATGTTTATTTGTCAGAATATGGTACAATAGATATTACAATTTTGGTTCCAGCATATCCTGCCATACTATGGCGTACAAATATTTATTTATGAATGAAGGCTCATATGCTAACCTATTAATTATTAAATATGAGTCAATTAACAAAATATAAATAGGTATTATTGTAATAAAATTTGGAATTGTATTAAATTAATAAAAGTCATGTCATTAATATTAAATAATTATGTCATTGTTAGGTATGGTAGAATAATGTCAATTTTTATTTATCAAGCTATTAGCGATTTATCTTCTAAATATTCTTTAACACTGTAATAATTTTTCTCCAATAACAGTCTAAATAACACCCTTTTGAACAACGACGATGGCAAATCTTGAATATTATTTGGCAAATTATTATATACAATAATTGCCATGCAGTAAATATTTCTTTTATGTAACATTAATTTTATTTGGGGTAATTTCAATTTGTCTTTGTGTCGTACTCTACTATTTATTTTGTAACTACTTTTTTCAAATAAATTATAATTTTTTCTTACAAACATGCATGTTTCAAATATATAAAGACATGGTAAAGGCAGTATTTTAAGGTTTTGGAACAGCGGTTTACAGCTATCCAAAAAGTGAGCTCCACACATTGCCCGGATACATTTTTTTTGTCCTTTAAAAACTCTTTCCACGTCTACTGAGTTACCCCAAATTATAAGACCGTATCTCAGTAGAGATGCTACATATGCATGGTAAGCAACCATTGCGGTATTTAAGTTAACCGTTTGTCTTATTCTTTTCAGGACATACACAAAGCGATCTATTTTTTTGAGTATTTTATCTAGGTGTGGTTACCTCAGCTTATTATTTGATGGTACCATAGTGCTAACAAATTCATCATTATTTAATTTGTTAGCGCCATCTCACATCATTTAGCCACAGTGACCGCACACCCAAGGTGTGCACTGTGGCTAAATTCTAAATGACAACAATGTTTTTCAAAAACTTTAAAGGTTTTAAAAAAACACGTATTTCCTGGAACAAGTTTTGTAAGATATTCGAGCAAATCATGGAATTACCGAATGCTAACAGAGTTTTCAGACGTTATCTCTCTTTTTCGCGTTGCCTTTTCGTCAAACATCGCGTTGTATTGCATAAGATGAAGTAACAAGCTTTTAAACCATGCTCGATGTTGACGATAGACGAGTCAAAAAGGACTCTTAAGTCATAAATTTGATAACGTTACAATAAATAATATTTTTAAATGCCATCCAAAGTGAACGCTCTCAGTGAATTTGTACTTATAGAAAAATCTGTCATCGTTATGTGATACAAAACGTTCCTCTGAAAGGTTTCAGTCCAACTGATATCAAACCCGAGTTGGATTCTACTCTGGGGGAGTCTGTTCTTTCATTTACAAAAGTGAAATATTGGGTAGCTGAGTTCAAACGAGGTTGAACTAACTGCTAAGAGGAACACTGCAGTGGTCGACCTAGTGAGGTCACTATACCAGAAAATATTATGGCCAATGAATGCCGAATTCAGTGAGTGGATTTGGTTTCGGAACTCAAACAGAACAAAACCAAACATATTATAACCATAACATCGACATATTCTATCAAAATGTACGAGGTCTACGAACTAAACTGGATGAATTTAGATGCAATATAGAGTCATGTAAATTTGATTTATGTGCAATAACTGAATCTGGTTGCAATAATTCCATTGAAGATCCTGAAATAATCCCTCCGGGATATCAAATACTCCGTTGCGATCGAGCGGATGGTCGGAAGCAGGGCGGAGCGTTTCTAGTGGCCACACACCGATACGAGCTGCGACAAGTACAAGTCGCGGACGCGTCGATAGACACCTGCGTTTTCGAAATGGTTAGTGCAACGGTTTATTTAAAAAATAGATTTTTGTTTTTGTGTTGTGTTGTTTACATACCACCAGGGAGTTCCGAGAATGACTATTTGACTTTATTTAGACTAATTGAAAAATTATGTGATAGATATAGAGAAATAATTGTTATTGGTGATTTTAATTTGTATTCGTGTCCTGTAAATGTTAAAAATTATTATGAATGTTTTGTATCCTATTGCGAATTTACTCAAAATAACTCGGTGCCAAACTATCTAGGTCGTCAGTTGGATTTGGTTCTGAGCACAGGTTTTATCGGGGTTTCGGTGGTGGCAGCCGACGACGCGCTTGTGCCCGACGACGCGCATCACCCGCCGCTCGCGATCAGCGTGCCGTACGCGCGCGCGCCCCCCGCTCCTGCTGCGATCGCCCCGTATGCGCCCGCGCTCTCGGTCAGCGGATGTCCCGCAGAACGTAGTGTGCGGCCGAAGTGGAACTTTTATAGAGCCGACTACGAGTTGTTGTACTCTATGCTGACTTCCACTGATTGGAGCATGATTTATGACATGCATGATTTGGAGGAGATGTTGGACATTTTTTATGATAAACTGTGTGATATTTTAGATAAATGTGTACCCCGGAAAAAGCTTAAACATGAAGATTCTCGATACATTTATCCTGAATGGTACACCGCAGATATCATAAGAAATATAAAGAATAAAGCTAGACTTCATAAAACTTTCAAAAAAACGAAGCTGAGTAGTGATTATTCAGAATTTTCTAAATGCAGAGCTTATATTAAAAAATCAATAGAAATTGCACATCAACAACACAAACTTAAAATACAAAATCAATTTTCAAAAGATCCGAAATCATTCTGGCAATATATTAGGTCCAAACGAAATAGGTTAAACAGACAGGCTATCGTAAAGAATGGTCAGCATCTTTCGGATGATGAGTGTGCTCGGGAATTTGCATCTTTTTTTGAGTCGGTGTACACTAAAGAGCAACCGCGTCTGGAGGCGCGGGTGGCGGGGGCGGAAGCGGAAGCGAACAGTGCGCAAGTGCACATCGAGACCCTCAGTCTTCAAGACGTAAGGGAAGCGCTCTTAAAGCTTAAGCCAAAGCGCTCATCTGGCCCCGATGGCATTCCAGCTTTTCTGTTCCGAGACTGTGGCAGGGTGCTGGCTGAGCCCCTGCATCATATTTTTAACACTTGTTTGAAACAGGCAACGTTTCCACCTAGGTGGAAAATTACACGAGTAATTCCGGTTCCTAAGGGAAAGTCAGGTCCAGATGTCAGTGGCTACAGACCAGTGGCAGTGTTGTCGACACCTGCAAAAGTGTTCGAGTCTGCCATTCAGCGCCGCGTGCAGGCTCAAGTAAACGGACAGCTATCGGACGCGCAGCACGGGTTCCGGCCAGCGCGTAGCACTGCCACTAATCTGCTTAACTTCGTGGCGAGGGTGGCGCCTGCCGTCGATGCTGGTGTGCAGGTTGACGCGGCATACTTTGATTTTAAAAAGGCGTTTGACACCGTTGACAATGATATACTGCTAAGGAAGCTGGCAAAAATAGGTTGCACGACGCACCTTTTACAGTTCTTCGCTAGTTACTTAAAAGATCGACAGCAGTACGTTGACTACAACGGGGTCGAATCCGAGCCATACTACACTAGGTCAGGAGTGAGCCAGGGCAGTAATTTGGGTCCTCTTGAATTTATTTTAACGGTAAATGACTTACCAGATGTAGTCAAACATAGTTTATGTTTATTGTTTGCAGATGACCTAAAATTGCTGCTTGAGGTCAAAGATGAGTCGGACTGTGAGCGTTTGCAGGAAGACATAGACAGAGTGGTTGAGTGGAGTCAAAACAACAAACTCTATTTCAACACTGCGAAATGCTCAATCATGTCATTTACGCGCGCAAAGACTGCCATAGCCTACGAATACCAAGTAGAGGAAGTGCCAATCCAGCGAGTGTCTCAAGTACGCGATCTAGGAGTACTATTTACACCAGATCTAACGTTCCGAGATCATATAATTAAGATTTGCAAGAAAGCGTACAGAAACCTCGGTTTCGTGCTGAGACAGTCGCAGGGATTCACTAATATTACCACGCTCAGGGTACTGTATGACGCCTTGGTAAGGAGTCATTTGGAACACAGTGCGGTGATTTGGGCTCCTCATGAAGCGAAATACAGTGTCATGCTGGAGCGAGTACAAAATAAATTCACAAGACACTTGTATTTCAAACTGTATGGGGTTTACCCGTTTTACCCACTGATGTATCCTACACTGTTCGTACTGGGTATGGTGGGGTACAACGAACTTAGAGTGCGCCGGGAATTTACACTCGCGGCGTATGCTTTAAAGCTCTTGCGTGGAGTAGCACACAATCCGGGTGTGCTGCTGCACCTGAAGCTGTGCGTGCCAGACCGGTACGTGTGGAGGCGGCGGCGGCCGCCATTATTGGCCGTACCTGCTGCCAGAACCAACCTACTGTCAAAAGCACCCCTCACCCGCACAATATGTGTACTTAATGAAGTGCATGAGAGGATCGACCTATTTTCGAGCCATGAGAGTGAAATCGCAAGAGTTTTATTAAATTTTGTTAGTTTTATTTAAATATTAGTTAAGTCTGATTTTATAGTGTATTTACATATAGGTTACGTTAAGTTTTTGTTTTTTTATGTACTTCTTTTATTTTTATAGTTAGTAGTCTAAATTGTAATAGAAGTTAGTAGTTTTTAGATTTTTAAGAGTTAGTGTAAGAGTAGTACTTTTTCAATAATTATATATATATATATATATATATTTTTTGGTAACCATTATTGTATTAGGTTCAGCCTGTAAAGATAGTGTGTGTATATTTAATAAATAAATAAATAAATAATAAATAAATTATATTGGATGACCTTGATTGAAAGTACGCGAGATAGCAGACATGGTAGACATTTCAAATGATGCTGTGAATCGCATATTTACCAAAAATTTAGACATGAGAAAACAGAAGTCAGGGTGTTTCTATCAAGGTTTTAACAATGTTTCGCAGCAATAAAATCGAATTTTTGCGTCGATTCATAACCATGGGCGAAACACGGGTCCATCATTTCACACGTGTGATGAAGGCGTAGTTAAAGCAGTGGTCTGAAACAGTGTGGAAAACCGACTCCGAAGAAAGTGAAGACAATTCAGTCGACTGGCAAGGCTATGGAGTCAGTTTTCTGGAATGCGAGTAGAATAATATTTATTAATTATTTTGTTAAAGGAAGAACAATCAACGGAGAATATTATTATGCAATCTTATAGCGTTTAAGTGAAGAATTCAAGGAAAAATCGCCGCATATGGCGAAAAAGAAAAGTGTTGTTTCATCACGACAACGCACCAGTCCACACATGTTATTGTGATGGCTAAAATCAATGAGTTGAAATTTGAATTGCTTCCTCTTGCACCTTGTTCGCCAGGTTTGGCTTCCTAAAATTATTTTCTTTTTCCTAATCTGAAAAATGCCTCGGTGGAAAAAAAAATACTAACAATGAAAAGGTAGTCTGCGGTTAATGGCTATTTTGAAGAGCTTGACAGTTCCTACTTTAAATACGGTATCGAAGCTGTAATTGACTACTGTTGAGAAAGATGTAAGTAACTTGTAGGTACAAGTAAACTAAGTTACAGAATAATAGTAGATTATGTGACTAGGGGATAAAGCAGTCTTTAAGTTGCGGGAGGTATGTTGAATTCCGAACGAAACGAAGGTTGCTAATTTTAATCCCGAACGGCGGTGATGGATTTATATAATTAACTCCCGAGCAATGCGAGGGAGTTAATATAACCTGAGTGAAGTAAGAAATTCAAGCCGCCCAAGATAAGTCTTTATCCCCGTATTGGTTACCTACTCTACTTTTACACCATCTGTGGGATAATTAAAAGTAGCTTTCTATCAATGAAAAAATTTTAGCAATCGGACCAGTACTCTCAGAGATTACCTCCTACAAACAAAGAAAAATAAACTTTACCTCTTTATAATATCAGTGTAGATGTAGATTGATAAATTATTTTATGCAATAGTTTACACAAATCAACACAGCAAGTACTTCATTTAATTAAAAGATATTGACACTTGCAAATGTAATTTTTACTAATAAATATGTTCATCTGTTTACTCGGCTTGTGCTCCGCTCGTGTTTGGCTCCTCAAACGTAGACCCACCACAATTACTTATTCTGGGACCCACTTAAACATTGTGACGCGAGTTTTTAAAATATTAGATTCACAGTGATTACACAAACCACGGAATTGAGATAAAAAGCTTACCGACAGTCACAAAACAACCCATTATGGTCAAAGCCCCAATAGCTATGTTCAGCCTTGACGTGTTGAAAGTGAACCATCCCTCGGCAGACAGACCCATGGCTGCACAAGCTAGTAGAACCGTCAGCACCGAGCCGCTTAGGCTATAGCAGTAATACATGTGGAGGAGCTTGCGATTAATCTACAAAAGTAATAAATAATTAAGTAAGGCAGTAAGCATACAAAGACGGGCAATCCACCGGGTTCAAACCCGCTGCTTTGATAAAAACCCGATAAACATCCGTAAGCACCCATAAACACCCAGAAAATTGGGTATTTATTTGATTTGATGAAATTAAATTAGTGATATTAAAAAATTTGTTTTAAAAGTGATTTGCATTCATTTCATTTCTTTGTAGGCAAAATTAATTAGATCTGGGAGGGTAAAATAAAATGGTACGAGATAAAATCGAAATTTCAAAAATCACATTTTCTATTATTTCAACTTTTGAATAGCTTATTTTATGTTGTAGTGTGTAATTAACGTTGAAGAAAATGAAGAAAATGCTCGAGAGCGTTAGCGTGTTAGTTGTCATTTTCTTCATTTGTAAGTTGATTTACATGATACCCCTGAGCTTCCTGTAAATACTTTAAGTTCATAGCATTTGGTGTGCACACATGGCTTAATATACTTAAATTCCTCCGCCACTAATTTTCCGAAGAGCTCATTTCTTTTGTCTTCTCCCTCTTCATATAAAGCACATTCTGAACAATTAAACTTCATAGCTGCGTTATCTTTTAACTCTTTCCTTCTCATACCCGTGGGGACAGAAATAATAGATGGAGAACTTGGTCTATGTAGCTTTGTTGGTGACGGTAAATCAGTCTCACTATCTAAAAAGTTTGGCGACCCGTTCCTATAGCAAAGTCTGTTCTTTTTCTCTCCTACAATTACATAATAAAAATGATATTATCTGCTTTAGTGCAACATTTTTATCATCACTTTGGTTGCCTTCCATTCTGCTTAGCAACAAATTTTACGCTTAGCACGTTGATCGTATTCCTTTTACGCTTAAATTCGAAACTTAGCCGTATTTCTACATCGAACGAATGACATGCATTCGTTCATTCAGCTAGATAAATCCCCAAAGGCTGTTAGTGAAGATGCGCTGATTCCAAGGATTATTAAAAATATAATTTTAAATGACGATTTCTGGAAGAAGACCGATTAATATATAAGTATTCTAGGAACCTATTACTGAAAGCATATTTAACTTGGAGGGAGATCAGTTTGGTATCCAGAAAATATAGATTACGTTTAAAGATATACTGACTAAAATACGTTTCGGATTGCCTCATACTTCAATGTTGAACGAAGAAGGCGAACAGCAAATTCTGACATCAGTCGCTGATAGGCGCAAAATGTGCATTAAACCAAATCATTTGGCAGCGTATATGCTGGATCCTTCAGCTCAGGGTGTTGAACTTACTCAAGATGAAGAACTTCAGGCTATGGAGTTCGTCCACGATTTAGGCAGCAACTAAGTTTACATAATGTAATGGCTGAATTGGCTTGTTACAAAGCTTAAGAAAACTTTTGGGCCAGACAATTTATATGGAATTCAGTGCGTAGCATTGGGTCCATTGTGTGGTGGAAAGGAATCTGTAGTTCGACTGAGCTAAGCAAAGTAGCGGTATGCATCCTCACAGCTTCGTGTACATCAGCAGCAACCGAGCGTTTCTTCAGTATTCAAGGATATATACATAATAATAAAAGAAATCCACTTTCAACGAAAAGAGCCGCAAAAATTTCATATATTTGTTACAACTGGAATCTGGAAAACATAACCTTAATAATGAGAACACTCAGTTAGATGAAGAAAATGAAAACGAGAACATAATAGAGAGTTTTTTAGACCAACTTAATGAGTGCTATGATGAAAATGAAACCGGAATAGAGAGTTCTATAGACCCGATAATATTGGACGACTACAACGAACCTACACCTTCAACGTCAGGGGAAACCAGGCAGCCTTTACATTTTGTCGTCTGTAACAATGATAATGGAGAATCCGATAGTGAATGATTGTTATGTAGGTAATTTGTTTTTGATTAGTACCAGAAAAAAAGATTTTTCTTGCATTATTTTTACCTAATTATGTATAATTCAATAAAAGAATAATAATTAAAAACTAAATGTCATTTAAGTATAAAAATCATTTACACCCGAAATTTTGGTGGAAATCGGTTTAAACCCACCTGGGTTTAAACCCGGGTGGGTGGATTGCCCATCTTACAATTGCTATACGATGGTGTGGGTGACAGCTGTCAGATTCATACAATATAGCTACCTATCCTTTTCTCTCATCTTAAATATGCTATGTAAAAAAGATCTTAGTAAGGGTGCAAACATAACGTTACAGTTTTTTCGGTCCCGATATATCAGTACGGGTCGGTAAGGATCACGGAATAGAAAGAACAAGGATAGGTACCGGTCAAACGACATAAAGAAACAGGTAAATCTGTTCATAGTGACTAAAATGTCTTCGAGTTCGTCAGACAACTAAATAATATTGATTATGAATGAAAAAAAAACAATTGTAAAACAATGCGCGTAGTATTTTCTAGAAGCAACTGTTATGAATGTTTGATTCAATTACGAATTTACCAATTATGTCATTTTTGTAGTGAATTTTGAGATTTCGTTTTTTTTTTACTTTTAACTACCCAAATGTGATCAGTAACGGGTACGTATAGAGCGCTCCATTTCTTGTATTTATTAAAAAATAGCGGAGTATATCCAGGGCTTTCACCGAGTCGTTTTAAGGAATGTTTGAGCCATCAAAAATAACCCGGAAGATCTGCAAACAGTCTTTTCTTAAGCATAACCTAGAGCTGACGACAGCAATGGCTTGAGTCTTGAGTTAAATCTGTATGGGGTCCATTACATGGTCATGCAAGCGTCAATCAAAACTATCAATCATGAATGAAGCTTGACTGACGGAATTTTATCGCCATACATTTTTCGTCATGCAAACGTCAGTCATCGCATTACACGGTAGGTTTTTCATCAGTCAAGATATTGTGGCAAAACTGACAGTAAAACCTATCGTGTAATGGACCCCTATTATACATGTCAACTGGCTTAGACAGTTCATCTAACGGAGCTTGCAAATACATTTGCAGATCATCACCATAAAGTTAGTAGAATGACAGAAATTCATGGGTAATAGAATTTATTAAAATAGCGTAAAGAAGCCTCCTTGTGGTATACTAGCACCGTGACGAGAACGAATCATCTATGCAAATATGTTTCCTGTGACCACACAGGTAGGTAATTATGACACCAATAAATTGCCGTTGAAAATATACTAAGAGAGTTGGGTCCGAGTAGGATATCAAAATTTATGGTATTAACAGCTTTGCTTAAATCTAATTAGGATCAGATTCCAGATCAGATTTCTATTTTGCATACCAAATCTAATATCATCTGTAATCCTAAAAGCTGAAAGCTGTTGTAGTGATAAGTTCTGGATGAAATCCTGATTCCATTAAGGAATTGGTTTTAGCACAGGAAAACACTAACTTGACTATAGATAAGGCGTTCTAAGACTTGAAATAGAAACGGCAATATGAAGATAAAACGGAATAATTCAAAGAAGAAAATTAGGATTATATTTTTTGCAAGTGCGGTAATTTGTGTTTCTTTATATTCATTCCAGTCATAAAAATGTAACACTATTGATACTTACGTAACAAGCGTTGCAAGCGTTGCGTTGCAAGCGAATCCATGTTACGAGTAAGTAAATCTAGTTACACGCCAAACTTACGTTAAGACCTCCTGCAAAATAAATCACTGTTCCCAATAAGACGTCCGTTACAAAGAATGAGATGACCAGATTCGATGCAATACTTTCTGGATCATAGTTATAATAAAATGGCTTCTTCTGTTCCACCCACCGATCATTTAATGTCATCATGAAGGAAGAATCTGGTCGTTAGAATTATCGCTGTGAGCCTCTGAAACATAATAAATTTAACACTCTTAGGCCCGTATTACAGAACTACAATCAAGACTTAGCATTACTTAAAACGAGTCTCAGTTGGAGTTTTCATTTTAGAACTTGACTTGAGCTTGAGAAACTAGAATCAATAATCACCTGAGCAATGTCACTTTAAAATGTTTTTTTTTACATATTATAGAACGATGCTTGAGTGAGCTCCACTCAATGTGTCCTTATTAATTTAAAATCACAATCAGCTCAGAATCTCTGCTTGAGGCGAGATTTGATCTTTGTTTTCGCAAGTATAGTCGAGACCACGCTTGAGCATAGATTCTCATGGAAATTGTGGTGGATTTAAATCAGAGATCAAAATCTCTACTCAAGCGTAGTTTCGTTTGATTTGAGTTTGAGGATAGTTCTAAAATAAACTGAACGCTTAAGTCGAGATTCTTCGCTCAAGCTGTAATCAGTTGAACGCAGTTAAGTAGTACTTGAGTAAGGTTCTGTAATACGGGCCATAATTAATTCGAAAGTAGGTAAGGAGCACGTCCCGTGGGTATTTAAAATAATTACAAACTGTGCCAACAACCCGGTGTCTTATAAGAAAGCGATCATTCTTCCGCAAGGTCTAATTTACCGTGGTTCATATAAAAAATCCTGAACACCCTTGGCCAAGTGGAGTAAGGTGGAAATAAATCCAACGCAACGTTGCAAAGTGTGGATGCGTAGTTGTGTCGCAAACTAGGCTTCAATTTTTCTCCCAATTTTTTATTTTTATTCTTGATGGCATCGCGCTTGACCGCTATCTCACCTGATGGAAAGCGCCGATGTGGTCGACGATGGAGCGCACTTACCTAGAAGTAACCTATTCACTCTTGACTCAAAGATTCCCAGGTTGTAGCCATCAGGAAACACTCCTTAGCCATACGCACAATGAATGTGTTCCCAAATTTTCCCCGTTTTTATAGACTATTCTGACATTATTGTAATAGCAGACTTGAGGCCGAGTATTCTGCTTCAGCAAAACCGTAAGCGGCCAGTTACCAGTAGGGCTAGGGCTAATGCCTGTTAGGCGCGTTGGAACGCAAAGGGCAACTGAAGAAACACAGATGAGTTTTAATCAGTAAAAGTCTGTTTGAAAAAAGGAAGTAATTAAATAAATTAATAAAATTATCTAAATTATTAAATGTCTGTGTATAAAATTTGTCATTTACTGTCACATAAATATTAATTTTATCAATTGGAAAACTTACGGACTTTACGTTTGGTACCTAGGAAAGTAGGTAGATACAAATTCTTTTTGACTTAATTAGTGCTGTCTGTAGATGAAATCTTAAAGGGATGACACCAGATGGTTGCAAACCAACGTCCCAACCAAGGTGACCTTGCTAGTTTCAATCTGTGTAGACAACAGATGTAAACCATGACCTTCAACGCCCTTGGTTGGGAGACGCATTTTCCCAACCACTGAACGTGTTGGCGCGTGGTTTACATCCAAACTGCAACACAAACCAAAAACATAAACCAAGGTCACTTTGGTTGGAACGCTAGTTTGTAACCGTCTGGTCACCCCTTTAGGCTTAACTTTTGATTTCTTTATTAGAACATGCTACGAGAGTAGAAAAAGTTTTTTTTTTAGCTACATATGGTTTGTTAATTAGCCAATTTCAAATTTAGAGAATGTTTTTGTTGCAGAAATACAGAATACAAACACTTTTTATGGTCATTCTAATGTTTTGCAGTAGGTAGGTACCTATTTTTAAATGTACTATTGTAAGCACGTGTTATTCTATACCTCTTTTATGTTATATTAAGTCGTACATTGGTTATCGATTAATAATTTGGGTATTAGTTACCATTAAATAGTACATAGTAGCTGCAAAACAATACTAAAATAATTTGAATTTAAAGAAAATGTTTGTAACGGCCGAGATCGCAATGATGGCAACATCCCCTCCCTACACCTAAAAAGGGGCATGTCACGATTATTGCGCTCTCAGTTGCTGTCCGACGTTTGTAGAGTTAACAACCTGTGATTTGCAAGTAAATTAAATAATAAATTGAAGCTATTAATGTTTGACATGTTGCTTCTATGTTAATAATTGTGAGTAAAACTATTAGAATATTAACTATCACTATTAATAAAAATTAATAAATGAGCCCTGAGATAATCCACTAATAAAGTGTTGGAAGTGAAAACATTTATTACAACCCTCTGAGTTCTATTCAAAACGTTGGAAACCTAATTACACAGAATAATAATATTAATGTTCCACAACTTTCACACAAAGCCATCTAGTCCCAAACTAAGTAGAGCTTGTGGTATGAGTACTAGATAGCTAATAAACACACTATAAATAATATTTCTAAATACATACATACTATAGATAAATTACACCCAGACACAAAACAAATGGTCGTGCTCATCACACAAACATTTGTTCTGGGTGGGAATCGAACCCACGAGTCACGACCTCCGAAATATCAGTCAGGGTCACTGACAACTTCATAAAAACCAACACGCCAGTCAAATTATACATAGGTTTACACATTAATACCTACATGCTTAAAAATAAAAATAACACGAACTGAAACGCACACTTTGATTGACATAAACCATGACATAGACATTGATAAAGTCATTGTCAAGTTGTTTTGATTGCGTTCCTGTCAGATACAAACAATAACACTGCTTATTTATTTATCTTATTTCCCTTGGACAGAATTATTCTAAGTAAATACTTATAATAAAAGATACATTTAACCTGAGCATATATGCGATATCATAAATTGAAAGAGCCGAAGAAGAAGCAATACCATGTGGAACGTCAATTCATAAACATCGATATTTCGTCTTCATGAAATTTCATACATAATTATTGTAATTTGTATAGATGTCTAGCCATGTAGGATGACATCACATAACAGGTATACCCCAAAAGTTGCCTACCGAATTAAACTAGACCAAAAAGTATGGTATCAAGAGGAAAAAGCGCACGCGCTCCGGGAGTCTGCACTTGTTGATCTGTTTCTATAATTAGAAATGATACGCAACTGGGTCAGTTTATAGTCACCATTTGCTGCAAATAGCTGCGAAGATGATAAAACCTATTTTTAAAACGCAGATCCTATAAAAATGTACAGTATGTGCAGATCGCCATATTGACGAAGTGTTAGTGTCCTTTCTAAATAAAAAGAAGACATTTTACGAACTTCCAAAGTCACGGAAAGATTGACATCCTGACAAAATGGCAATGGATGATCTGCCAGTTTTAAAGAAGTGCTGTTACTGTGTACCTTTGAGATACGGTTTACTTACATGGGGATATATAAAATTGGTAAGTTATTTGGACATTAATTAAGAAACAGTTAACCCAGTGCTACTGCTTTTTTTCTTCAGTTTTGTCAAACAATATTATTAATTCATTAAACCCCAAGCAAACGGCAACATT
Source organism: Mythimna pallens (assembly GCA_961205895.1). NCBI lineage: Eukaryota > Metazoa > Arthropoda > Insecta > Lepidoptera > Noctuidae > Mythimna > Mythimna pallens. The sequence goes on from OY540837.1 coordinate 20,384,397, forward strand.
CACTCTCTCATTGTCTTTCTATTGTGTCTCTAATTACGGTATTTAAAAGGTTAAGTAGTTTAGTAAATGGTTATGGACTCACCATTTGTTTTATTTATATGCTGGGCATATCCATTACGGATAATTACGGCATATGGGTGATTCTACAAAAAATAGGTAACTCAATGTCATCAGTCAATAGAAATACCAAGTGTATTATATTTTGTTAGTATTACAGCTATATATACAAAAAGAGGAACTGACTGACTGACATATCAATGCACAGTCGAAACTGCTGGGACTAGGAACATGAAATTTGCATGAGATTTCCTTTTATGATGGAGGTGAGCACTAAGAGAGGATTTCCTAAAATCCATCCCCTAAAGGGATAAGTCTATTGAAATTGACTGTAACGTTTGTATAGAAAACCGAAAGTAAAACCGCTGGCAGAAGCTAGTTTTATTTTAAACCAATAAAGAATATTTTAATTGGTCATCCAATGTCAGCTATTATTAAATACTGTAATATATAGGGGTAAGAGATGTGTTTACCAAAAATGAAAGGTGTGTAAATAGGCAACATGTTATGTTTAATTACACTAACTAAAACCAAATCAAATAATGGAAAAGAAAGACGACTAGCCATATCCATAATATCAGTAATGAAGTCTGGAAGTGATTCAGAACTTTTTGTTTTTTGGTACGACGGTCATGTTCCAAAAAGTAATCGAAGTCCGGCCTGTCAAAACATTTAAGCAAAGCAAGCTTAAGCTCGTGCCATAAAGAAATACGAATACGAACCGTGCAAAACCATTTAAGAGCAATATCACTAAGCAAGTCTGTGAATGAACCAACTAATAAAATTTCATCAAAATTTTTATATAAGTAATATTCCTCAACCTCAGTAATAAATTCCCTTACACACGATTTTCCATCAAATTAATTTTGCTCTTCTTTAAATCAGGCAATTTAATTGTAGAAGGCAAATTCTTTTTAATGTGTTCATTAACCAAAGCATTCATTGAATTAAAAGAAGGCAAGGTATGCATAGCAAAAGCTGAAGAAGAGTGTGCAACCCTGTCATTATGATCAAAAGGATGTTGAACTTCCGTTAAATTAATCATGTCAGGCACATGAGCATTAGCAATAGAAACAGTGCAAGGACCGTCAGATTCCAAATTATTCTTTTCAGCAAGAGGAGGAGACAACTGAACTTCCTAATCCATGATGGACAAGCAAAATGATGATTGAACTCAATCAAGCAAAAAGCAAAACTTTAAAGTTGCAAAATATTTGAGGTTAAGTTAAAATATTAAATTTTTTCTTTACTTATATGAAAATATCAAAGTGTTTATCTGTGAAAAGATGCAATAATACCTTACAATATAAGTTTGAATGCCTTATAGTATGATTTAAAAGTAAACTAAAGTTGAGTTTTAACTTAATTAAATATAAAACAAAGTTACACCGCACTGAGTTAAAACCGTTGAAAACTTAAAGTATAACAAAAGCTGTTTTACCATACAATTCTGTTGCTTATGTAAAAGCAAAATGCAATGCTGTAACAATAACAGTTAGCAAAACAATAATATAATCAACAATAATATTGTACTATTGTGTACTATGATGTTAAGTAGGAAAATATTGTTCTTACAAAATATCGAAAGAATTTAAATTGTTTACAGCAATTAACAATAGTTAATATTAAAACATAACATACCTGTGAACAGTATTAATGAATTATAACATGCAACAATAATCCAAACAAGATCATGAACTACTTCAATGTCCCTGTTCGCAGAGTGACAAATGTAACATATGATACATATAGAGATATAGAGGTATGAAATGTGTGAGTGTTAATAGAGGGTTGATGATGTACTGATAACTAAATGGATAATTCGGGCGCCAGGTACATCCTCAATAAAACAAAACTCGGTTTCACTACAATTCGGGGAGAATTAGGCCTTTAATCTTCTAGCGGTTTAGTCTTTAAAAATTCCTTCCGGCCCGCAGTTCATGACCAGGCATAAATACCCATGAGATACTTATCAAATGACATTGTTAAGAGTTTAAGAACTAAAATAGTATTGTTGCATTTTTGAAGTTAAGTTTATATAATTAATCCTCATCCAGGCGGGGCAATGCAGACCAGTCCAAAGGGATTCCAATTTCGAGGAATATGAGAAAAGAAAAAAATAAAAAAAAACGCCAGGCGGCTGAAACAAGCGATTGGAAATCATTAGATTCAGGAAAAATTTGAGTTTCAAACACAAGGTCGCGTAGTATTTTTTTAGGGAGAACTCACCGTTTTTTTTCTTGTAATATGTTGAGTGCGCCTCAAAACATCAAAATAAATAGGTGGGCGAAAAATCACTTTAACTGTAAAAGAACAATGAGATATAAGATGCGGGAACGAGAACCCACATGCGTTGTCACGCATCATGTAGAAATCGAAAAATGATTTTATACCGGAAAATATGTAGCAATCCTTTTAGAAAACGGAGGATGGACTCCTTCTCTCTCTTTTAGGCCATTATAGGGCACAAATTAGCGGCTATGGGAGCCGATTAAAAAAATAATTTGGCAGAAATAAAAATAGCTGAATTAAGCTGCACACTCTCAAATCATCAGAAAGTGAAAAAAAACAAATCTGACAGCTCACTTTTTAAAAGATTTCCTTACTTGGCTACACGACCTTTTATGAACGCCTTCACATTATCGGTTCGGATCGGAAATCGCCTAAAAGCGAATCATGTGGCGAGACGATTACGACTCGTTACATTGGTCATCCAATTTCAGCTATTTATATTAAATACAAGTCTATAAAATACCTCAATATATATTCATCAGTTCTTTGCGTTTTTGAGTTTATGACATGCCAATGTCACAAACGCACAGTTAGTGGCTGTGTATTAAAAATGACGTATAATTTAGGAAGCTTTACTGTTTTACTACAATTTGTGTCGAGTGCCGTTGTTGTAAACATATTAAGAAATTTTGTGTTCAGTTTTTCAAATTCGAAAAACAACGGACTGACGGATACTCCGTTTTGTGTTTTTAGAATTTGAAATTCGTGCTAAATTTCACTGATACAAGGTCAAATAACTGTTAAATTCAAACATTGGTAGTAAAGTTAGCTGCAGACCGCGTCATTTGACGGTCGTCTTTACTGTTCCAGTTCTAGAGTTGTGTTTATTGTGTAAACAGGCAGATCCAGTCGAAATGTCAGTACTGTGGTGAGTCGGTATTTCTTTTTAAATATATGTTTTATTTTTATTTTAACATAATCAACTATGATTAGTTAAAATGTAGCTAGTTTATATTCGAAAATACCAAAAGGAACATTTATTTTTATTATAACTTCAAATTTATGTCATTTTCGTCAGTTCGTTGGTGTCAGTCCCTTGTCTGATATGTGCAATGCAGACAAAGGACTGACGTGTTTTCAGGGTGCTGATGTTTTTTGTTTTAAATCACTTTTACTACTACTGTTAAAGGGCGTAAGCATTCTTTTTAATTATTTCAGATTATAACATCATGCCGCCTTCCAAAAAAAAGGGAAACAGAAATGACTCCTTGTAAGCAACAATTAACTAGAAAAAAATGAAAAAATATTGATCAAATCATTATTTATTAAAAATTAAAAAAAAACTAATAATAATAACTCTATATTTTCAGGCTACTAAGGCCCATAGACACTTTACATAAAATAATCTTAAAAATAATTAACTACTTAATACATATTATTTAATAACATTCAACTTATTTATTATTAGTTTTTTTAATAGCTATTTAAGTGATTTAAGACTGAAAAGAAATGTCCCATCATTAGATTTAATGAGATTTGTTCTAATTTTAATAAATTTCATACATTTCAGAAGTTTTGTGTTTTATCAGTAGGGTAGACCGAGGACAATCATGATTGTACCTACAATAATAAAACAGGTCATGATTGAAACAACTTCAATTTCTCGTAAACTATGATACCTACGCGTGTGACGCGTCGTTCGTTGCATCGTTGGCCATATTCGGTTTTGTGTTTAACACGGCTCGAGCGAGCGAGCTACACAGCAAGATGCTTCAACGAATTTCGGGCCAAAAAATAAGTATTCCGGATCTTTAATTTCTGTTGTTCAACTATTTAAATCTTGGTTTTTTGTCAGTTTTCCTTACTTTGGCGTATTGTTCATCTATTTAAGATTGTTTTTATTACTGTTAATTAATGTTTAAGGCAATATATATACTAAAATATTGAGTATTGAATTAGAAGATGTGACATGGGTACGTTTGAAACGACTTATCTGTGGACGTTTGAAACGTTTCAATCGTCCCGCATATTCCGCGTTTTTATCCAACTGCACAGAAAAAGGTTCTAGGTGTCAATAACTGATAGAGTATAAAAGCGCACCGGTTTTTTAAAAAATAACGGTATTACGAGGAAAAAAGTAACCATTTAAAACACTTTTAACTCACAATCACTAGGTATTATAAAATTACACTACCTAGCGATTGCGAGTTAAAAGTGATTCAAATGGTTACTTAATAAGTTGATGGAGATCAATCAACTTAGCTAATAAAATCAAAATCACTGAAATTATATGTCACAAGAGTCAAAACTTATACGGGTCAATAAATGATTGTTATATACATATAATATGTATGTATATGTATAAATAATATTCATGAGTTAGTTTTGTTGTCTTTTATATATAATAGCTATATAAATTAATTTTATATCTATGTATAGTCTAATATGTATTTTTATTTTAATTAAATTTAATTTGCAGTACCTACACCGCAGTCTACCCCCTTTTTTATGTCAAGTTCTTGCAGTCCATCCTAAGGTTGTCTGGTAGGTATCGCTATTAGCGATAAGACCGCCATTGTACTTGTAGATTAAGTTATATAAGTTTTTGTTACTATTTTGGTGTACAATAAAGTTTTATTCTATTCTATTTTTATTGTTATAATTGAAAAATATTTATGCTTGAACCATTGTCATGATTGAAACAAGCTGTTTTGTATGAGACTGGATTACCTTTTTTCTCCCCCATGTAAGTGCTATTATAGCATAATAGGATATTAAGTCTTTCAATAATGTGAAATAATAATCAATAGCACAAATAAGAGCACTTAAATTATTTAAATAAGAGATATTTTGAGTTGTTTATATTGAAGATGTTATTGCATTTATAACTTTTGAAATATTAATGTTACGATGATGAGACTTGTCACGATCTCAATAAATAATTTAGTGGTATGTTAACTTGTTAAGATTGAATAAAAAGCTCCAGTAGTTCCCAAAATATTTTCAGTGTTTCAATTATCCCTACATACTGTTTCAACCGTCCTTGGCCCCACCCCAAGGACGGTTGAAACAGTAGTATCAATAGAACCACTGCGCCCGGTCTTCTTTAATAAGTGAGTGTGTTCTTTTCTTTTGTTTTTAATAGAGATATAGATTATGTTTAGTTTAGGAACTAGATAACGATGCCTTCGACGATATAAATACGAGGGATGTAGGTAGGTACTATAGATAGTTCACTGCACACGGTTTAAGTAAAATTGTTTCAATTGTCCCCGGTCTACCCTACTATGTTACCCTCGTCAGTCTGCTGGCAAGTCATATTCAGAAAAATTAAAATATCTCAGAATCTACTTAAAAAGTGACTGGCCCAATGACAAACAAAAAATATTTCATTACATTAGCTATCTATCTTACATTCACGAATTTGTAGAAATTTGATTTGACCCCTCGAGCGCCGATTGTACATACGTCTGTACCTACAACTTGAACGACCTTGAAAAACGCTTAATTTTCGTTTTATACACACGTTTGTACGAAATTTTTCAGCCGAAAATTTTGGTTTCTATATCTTTGTCTTTCCTATAAAAAACCCGGTAAAAGTTTTTATTAAAAAAAAAAAACGCAATTACGTTATAATAATAATACCCCTGGGCACCCGAGGGTTAGTATTATAAACAAAATATCCTTACAAGTGATCCAACTTTTGTATATTCACCCATTCTAAATAATATATGACGGAAAAACACTGCATGTTTGAAATATGAAATCTCAGATTGATGCCATGGCACTAAGGGCTATATTTCACCGGTCATGGAGGCAACTGATCGCGCCGCCACGGTGTCCCTAAGCTACCAAACTAGACACCATACAGACATAGTCGCTAAACCACACTGAGACAGTATCAAAATGGAACTTAAGCGCCAGGCCTAGCCAAGTTACGACCGTTTCGTATCGAATTTATTTTTACATTCGGTAACGCCTCCGATTCCTTTGTTCTGTGACTTAACGTTGAGTTGATGTCATTCACATTTGAAGTTTTCTACTAGTGTTGACTTGTAGATTTCATCAACTTGGCTAAGCCTAATCTTTTCTGTTCTTTAGGTAGATTTTTTTTTAATGTTGCACTCACCTAAGAATTACTCCTGTATCATATACACAAGACATCCAGACCTGGACCAAAAATCAATAGAGTAGTGTATTATATTTATCTCATCTTTATCTTTTATTAAGTTTCTTATGTGATTGTTTACAGGTAGGAGCGGCCTTAGTCCTGACGTTCTTAACAATCATTGTAGTTAAGCTAAGACATTTTTTTGTGGGAGATATTCTTATTATCACAATAATAACCCTGATCGCAGTGATCTTTACAACGGAAATTATTCTACATATTATATTTATTATTGGAGCCCATAAGGTAGGTTTTTTTTTATCAGCACTGTATTGTATGTAACAGCAGCAAAAAAAAAAAAAAAAGTTAATTAAAAAAATGAGTATGATTATCGCTAAACACTGCTTTTTGAAATGCAATTTTTTTTTGTTATATTATTTAAGAATTTATTTTTTATGGGTTAGTAAACCATTAAAAAAAAAATTAACCCTCTATTAATAAACTGTGTATCTATTTATTTTATAACAAGGTGGTTGTTTGTGATGCATCTGTGAAAAACATCACCTAACAGAAAAGAATCGTATCTCCCCGCGTAGTGTGAAAGCGAAGCCCGGGGCCCCGGGATGAAGGCAAAGAGGGAACAGGAGTGGGTTTTTAGTCAGTAAAAGTCTGACACTATCTCTCGCTCCACCCACTCCACTCCGGGATTTGTCATTAAATGATTTTCCCACCTTAAAAAAAAATCTCCCCGCTATGGTTTTTACGATGGAGTTGAAGCTAGCCCGCACTCTGTAGAGCAAATAGGCTGATTTCTGTCTGACAATGGCGTGAAATCCATCGACATGTGCGTCTAACACACCTGATGCTCTGCAAAAATAGGCCAGCTTCATCAACATCCTGAACCTGTTTTTATAATAATAATTTTTATTTTTCTTTACAGAAAAATGTGAAGCTACTGCAAGCATATTATAGCTATGCAATCTTCATGTGGATAGTAATGATAATAATGGCTTTTGGATTCACTAGCTTTCTCGTGTTCAACATAGTAGTCAATAATGCCGATTTAAGCATCCTTATCACCTTAAATGTTGTGGGATTTTTCTGCTCAATCGGTAAGAAACCATTTTCTTGAAGACGGCGCGGTGATGCGCAGAATGAACCAAAAAAATATAATAATAAAGAAACTAAACACGTTTGTGTACCGTTATACTTGTAACAGTGACTGTGTAACTGCCCTGACTTACAAGTTGTAGGGTGCGGGCTTAACCCAACCAGGCGCATATATTTTGAGTAATTTGTTTACGTCACCACTGCTCTCAAAACGAAAACATCGTGATGAAACCGGCATGTCCTAGAACGAACAACTTCTAAGACATGTGACGTCCACCAATCCGCGCGGTGCCCGCTTGGTGGATACGGCCCATTCCCTCTCCTAGTGAGGAGGCCTGAGCCCCAGCATTGGGAACATTACAAAGTCGATTATGCTTAAGTATGTTTAATTGTTTATACTTTATTTGTATGAGTTCATCACAACGTAAACCCATGAAATGTGAACTTTGTATATACTAATAATATAAAGAGGTATTTGTAAGTTTGTATGAAGGGGGTAGAGCAGTGGTGGCCGGGTGGTAACTGCCCTGACTTACGAGTTGTAGGTCGCGGGTTCAAACCCAGCCAGGCGCATTACTTTGTGTAATTTATTTCATCACCACTGCTCTCAAAACGGTGAAGGAAAACACATCGTGAGGAAACAGGCATGTCCTAGAACCAAAAATTCAAAGACATTTGTAACATTCACTAATCCGCACTGGGCCCACGTGGTGGATTACGGCACATTCCCTCTTCCAGAGAGAGGAGGCCTGAGTCCCAGCAGTGGGTACATTAAAAGGCTGATTATGCTAGGCTTATGCTATGGAGGAGGTAATCTCTGTAACTACTGGACCGATTCTGTAAATTCTGACAGCCCTGTGATTGGCCAATTTATTCTATTCAGAAATCCTCGCTGTCTTTGATATATAAAAATGTTTTAAACAGTGTTCTCTCTACTTCCAGCCGTGCAAACATTTCTCTTGATCTCCCTCAGGAGCGAGATTATCAAGCTTAGAAGCAACTGTCCGTACAGGTTCATGAAGAACGAAAACGACCCTGAAGGTACTATCAACTCAGTGAAAGAAGATGAAGATATAACGACAGAGAATGGAACAATGCGCATTTTATGAGAGAGAGTTGATTAGAATAAGAAGACATACACAGATGGATTAAGAGATAAGAAAACTCTTTATTAGTTTTATGTATCAGCATATCTTGGAACTCTGAGGTCCGGAACCTTTGGAAGCCGTACGAGGGGCCATGTGATATCGAAAGGAGATCGCATGAGTTGTTTTTTTATAGCTGACTGGCTTGTAAAATATACTTTTAAGGATTTTGCATTTCTAGAATAGGTTTCAAAATTTATAGAAAATTGTGTTGTTTTTTTGGTAATATTGACGTGACTTTTCAGATGGTGACGTCCTATGTAATCTAATTGATTTTGATTTCCAACATTCATTGTCATATCCGTTTGAAATGATGGTTCCCTAGCGTATAACAAACATGCGCGGTGAAAGTCGTGTGCTTTTATATGCATAGCACACGAGTGCCAACTTGCAGAGGCCCTTTAGTCACTTAAGTGTCACCGTACATGGGCCACACGCCACAGCCACAAAAGCCGCCACGAGAAGCTAGTTGCGGCCGGAGGCTGCTACTTTTTTAACCCATACGCGCAGTATCATAATGGACTCTGACGAAGAAGGTTTAAATGCGTGAGTGGCGTCTGACGGCGTTTTGTATCGGCGTTTAGTGGCCAGTGGGAGCCACAAGAAGCGAGCAGCGGCGATTCGAGGCGTGTGGCGGCCACCGGCGTCAACCGTGTGTTGCGAATTCATATAAAATGTATGAGACCTACACGAAATATTATTATTATTATTTATTTATTGTCAGGCAACTAAGGCCCATAAAAAAATACATAATATTACAATCTTATAAACAAAATAAACTAATACATATTAAAAATAACACAAACAATTAACTATGATTATACACGTAACATCGGCGTCGTGTTCCGCTGCATGGCGCCGCGTAAATATGCTGGTGGCGGCGTTTTGTGGCTGTGGCCGTTGGCCCGTGTGTGGCGACCCTAATGAAATGTGATACCAATGGACGTTAATCCTGTACGCTATATACTAGTGCACCCAAGGGCAACCCCCGGTGGCGGTTGGTGAAAAACGATTACGACATATGGAAAACAGATAAGTAAGGTTACGGTTTTATTATTATTTCCTTTATTCGATGTAAATTACCATATAAATTACAATTTTAAATATTTTTTATTATTATTATTTGACAAAAGCATTTATTCTTATCGCACTTTGCTTAATGTCGTGTGAAAAGGAAAGTGCGATTGAATTGTGAAAGAAAGAATCATGTTGCACCAGACCTCCGTCTGATCGGAAGACTTACGCGGAACACACACCACCGAAATAGGGGGGCCTATTTCGGAGGTATGTGGAACTGTATACCCTTTTCCGCATAAGTACCTTTAAACTGGGTGGAATCTGAGGTGTTTTTACGAAGTGGTCGGAAATCCATTATTTGTAAATTACTAGACAAATTAATTAATTCATTTATTTCAGATATTGTCCATATGTATACAAAATTAAAATTAAACATTAAAAAAATAGATATTTAAATTACATACACAATGTTACATACCATTAAATTAAATACAAAATGTCATAGATATAATTAAGTTAAATATAAAATAAAGGAAAAATTAAGGTAGAGACCGCTACAGTTAAAAATATTTTTTTTAACCTAATTTTGAATTGAAATGTACTTAATGTCTGTTCAATGTGTGCCTTTAAAAATGTTACCTTTATATTACTTGTTGTGAAAGATTTATATGTTAAAGTGCCATATTATAAGGAAATGAATACGTCTTAATAGTAAATAAGTGCCTTTGGCGAAACTTGTGAAGTTTCGCTGAATAATAAAAAAAAACTATAATAAAGTAGTCAAGTTGCGAAAACTATTTGTATACAATAAAGTGCTTGCATGCAGTGCCCTCCAAAGGTTAGTTGAACTAATAATGTAATAAATGTGAGGAAATTATAATTTTATTATAATTTAAATCAAATCCCATAATGTGATTTAGTTTTATTAATATATAATAAACTAGCTTCTGCCAGCGGCTTCGCGCGCGTGAAAATAAGATTCTCTATACAAACTTTAGACCCCTGTTTCACCCCCTTACGAGCTGAATTTTGGAAAATCCTTTCTTATGCACTTGAAATTTTGCACAAGGCTACCTTTTATGACGTAGCATAAAAGGAAGCCTTGTGCAAAATTTCATAATCCTAGTCCCAGTCGTTTTGGCAGTGCGTTGATTTGTCAGTCAGTTTCTCCTTCTATATATATGGATAAATAGTTCTTGAAGCCATCTTCAAGAACTAGTTATTAAAAATTAATAAATTTAGAATCTTTCTATCAATACGAGAACCATAACAACTTTTATAATTTTTTTATGTAGATAAACTGTGAAATTACAGTTTAGTAGAAATTGTTGGAAAATTATTTTAAGGATTGAGTCTTTGTTAATGTCTTAAATTTTGATATTTTGTATGACCGCCATTAGTCTGTAGAACTGCTTTAACTTGTCTAGGCATTGATTCTACAAGATTTTGTAATGTTTTGATAGGTATAGTCGGCCATTTTTCAAGAATTTTGTTTTTAAACTAATTCCTGTTGCGTAAATTAGCATTATGCAGACGTTGCCTGATAGTAGTTTCAGATACCGAGGTTCCTGCTTCCTGTAACTAATCTTTGATCTCTCGTACACATCAACAATCTTGGAATTGATTTTACACTGCCGCAAAATTTTCGATCATCAACAGAACTAGTAGCCCAGGACGCCCCGACTGTGGCCTATCTGCAAGACTTATTTTTCGCACACTTTCTGGACTAACTTTAAATAATTTTCCTACAGTTTTAAAGTTTTTCAATTTTTCGTATTCACACACTATTTTTGTTCATTCTTCTACAGTTAATTTTCGCCTCAGGGTCATTATTAATTCAAAAACAGTCAAAGCACCTCACAATATCTTATTATTCTCATTCAGACATAATTGTGAGGGTAAATTACTTTCAACTAACTTTTGGATTCTATACAGTGCCCATAAATAGTAATTAGGTGACTAAAGAATTCGCTTTTTGTAGCAAAATTGTTGGTAAAGTCAGCATTTTGATAAACTCAGCTATTTTAACATGTTTGTTTATAAGATTATTATTACGTTTTTTATTAATATTAAGGTTTATTTATGCATTAAATAAACTTGATGGTACGTTTAAGTACTGAATCGTAGTTTTCTTTATTTCATTTCATAACTGTACATGTACCTACTCCAAGTGCCTACGCTCACAAAGTTTAAACCTAAATGATTAGGTTTAATTTAGATACTTATTTTTAATCGTATTTATTGTAAAGAATTGTTTGTGTATTTAGGTAGGTAGGTATTTCATTCAATCAAAAAAACAAACTAACCTAAAAGACGTAAGTAATTTTACTACATACATTTTTAAATAAGTAATATATATTTTTTTTAATAATTGCCTCAAGCATCCGGAACAGGGTCAAAACTATCAGCGATTAATCCTCTAAAGAGAGGAATCTCCTTGAAATACAAGCCGTTTCCAGGAGTACCTACCGCTTTTTCAATCAAGCCCTTGATCCAGACGCCTAACGAGAGCCCTCTGTAAATCTAACTTATTACTGACGTTATAGATTATGCTAAAACTAATCGATTGGGTGGTAGTCGCAGTGTTTGTTTGTAATGTCAACGTGAATTGATTTTCCATTTCATTTTATCATCATCTTCCATTTTTGTGTCTATAAACTTTGTTCACAGCTATTTGAACTTTTACTACTGCTTCTGATCTGGTAGCCATATTAGCAATGTCATCGGCAAAGGTCGCAATGTTTTCCAACTCTGGGATGTTACACGTGTACAACAAGTATAGGTAAATGATATGATATTTATTTTGCAAATAGGTTTTTAAAAACAGTTTTACACGTCAATTTTTTTGTAGGTTTAAACTAGATAAGTTCGGTGTTTCCTAGCTGCCTACCCTGAGAAGAAACACCGAAGCAAACTCAGGGGTCAAAGTCTCTTTTCAAGTCCATACAGCAAACAGTAAATGGTCAAATCATATGAGGACCATGCAGATGGTCCCTTGAGGAAAGAACCACACAGATTTGAGTGGATCTGTCCAGTCAGTGCAATTGGCAGTATTCGTATAGCTCAATTTAGGACTACCTACTAGAACAATACCAAGGAAAAGATATTTGGGTAGGCCGCAGAAATACTCAAATTGCCAGACACATAAAAAATGATTGGGCCTAGCACACTTCCTTGAGGTATTACCAAATATTTTTAAGATTTTTGCTCGATATATGCATCCTCCTGCCTTTTTCTACACATTGTATTAGTTAAATGTGACTCGAGAATATCTGCATATTCTGGAGGCAGCCTGCGTCAAAGCTTGACTATTAACACCTCATGCCACACTTTGTCAAAAGCTTGCGTGACACATCTAAAATTACAGTGGTGGCGCAGACTTCCTTATTGTCGAGCGTTTTTTCAATGATGTTTGTTAATCTGTGTACTTGGTTTTAATGAAATAGGTATTTTGACATTGTCAATAATAGTTTTTCATGGAAATTGGGCTTTACGATGGCGTTTCATCGGGTGGTATACCACGCTTCGCAATCATATAATTACTTTAGTTACTTTAGCGGCTCCTTTTGGTTATGTATATGTTTTAGAATGAAGGCAACATTTTAAACGGTTGGATGGCTTGTTTTGCGCGGGTGGGTGGTGTTCCAGAATTTCACCTGTTATGAGGTCGTAACCCGGTGAGTTTTCCTAACTAATGTTATTTTGGATTTTTCTTTTAACTTCTGTAGGAGTCACTAGCTTAATTTCTTGATTAAAGGTAGAGAACTACACTGCGCACACGTGTGCCATATACAATCTGGGCGCGTTGGTCTCCATAAATTTTATATGGTAACTAGACTTGTAGAGCTACATTAGATCCACGCCACACGACGTCGTTCTACGTACAAATCGGGCGTGGTAAACGTGTCCGTCGTTCTAATGTAGTTCTAGTTTTATACTAACTTTTCAATCATGTATTCAGTTTCCATTGGGTTGAAAATTTAATTCTAAGTGCCTATATGTATTATGGCCTAATATTAAATATTTTCCGTCGGTATCTCTGATAACAGCGGTATTTATTTAATTGGTCTTTTTATTAGGTTTCTTGCCGCCTTCTAAAGGAAGAAATGCATTGATTTGTAGCTGAATAGGATTTGTATTCAGAGTTTCATCGAATTGTAGTTTTCTCTTTAATCGCTTAGTTAGATTATGTACCTAATGTTATATCTCACGGGCACCTTATTCACTGCTACTGCATTTTTTGCTTGTTTTTTCTCAGAATGCAAATCCATTATGTAAATCCTAAAGTAAGGATAAATGTAATGTGTTATGCCACTAATATTGTTAAATAGAACAATTGCGTAAAATTTAAGTTCTAAAAGTAGGCACCTAGTTCGCAAGTATCTTTACTTATGAAGATCTAAGTCGGTAGCACTGCTTATCATCTCCGCAAGGTATTATCTCTTAGTAAATTGTAAAGGTCAGCACAGTACCTACATAACTGCGTATAGGACAGTTTTGCACATATTTATGTAACTACTTATAAACCATTAATGTGTCAGAACAGGAATTATTTGCAATTTAGTACTAAGCCGCCAATTTGCGAAAATGATATTGTATAACCTACTTTCTTGACTATTTTTTTCTTTCAATTCCTATTCTTTAGACCTCCAGAGTCAAAAATCCGAAGGGCTGAGGTCTGGCCTTTATGAGGGGGATGAAGGAAAACAAGAAACCTAAAAACATTCTTTCTCAACTTCTGGTGCACGTTTTCATGTAGGTATGTTAGATATCGCTTTGAAAAGAGTATTATTTCTTAAAAGTACATACCTACCTAATTTTCCCATGTCTTCAATTTCTTATTTTGTTAATTAATGTGAATCTATATAAAATTGTATTTCGCACCTTTAAACCAATACCGTCACTAAACGAAATTTTTCAAAAAGACTGTTTTTAATACAATCTGTAAAGTTAGCACTTAGCAAACAGATGGCGTTAAAAACAGTTTTTTTTGAAAAATTTCGTTTAGTGACGGTATTGGTTTAAAGGTGCGATTTGTTAATTTTTTATATATCTACAAAAGGGAATTATTTCTGCGAAACTCAAGATATCGCAACAAGGGAATGGGATTGTACAGCTCTATAAAGGTTGCATTTCCAAAAACCCCTTCTTTGTGCTCCCCTAAATCATAAAAATGTTACGTACCAAGTTTCGCGTTCCAATTTCCAGTAGTTTCACTGAGCTACTTTTTTATGTAGATACATTTATCAATACTTCATTATTATTGTACATATGTGCAAAATAACAAGAATTATCAGTACAAAGCTGACAGTGTGCGGCAATAATTGTGTATATAATTAAAAGATATATATTTGAATAATATAATTGAATGTAAAAAGATTGGATAAAAATTAGTAAGCACGTTTAAAGTGTATTGTTGTTCTCTTATCATTTGGAGTCAACTCAAACTGTAAAAAACGGTGGAATTTAAATATAAAAAGTTGAGCATTATCCAAAATGCGTACGGAGCTGCCATTATGTAAAAGATGCTGTTTCTGTTTTCCGTTACGATATGGTTTGCTTACATGGGGATATTTGAAGCTGGTGAGTACCGTACTTTACTTGACCTGCCACAAAGACAGGCATAATTTCTTTTGTTTGTTGTGAACGGCAATATCAATGTAAATTAAGGTCAGCGTCAGTATCTCTTCTCGTATGTACGTCATTTGTGTTGTGTATTCTTACACTAAAAGTTATCTATACTGTATGTTATAGCTGTATGTTGTAGGCTTTTATTTATCCCCGAAAATACAATCAGTGGCGGATTTATCAGTAGGCTGAGTAGGCCTAGGACGGCAGATTTTTGGGGCGGCAAATTTGGGAACCGATTTTTTTTTCTACTTCAGAAATCAAAAAGATTTTTTCATGACGGTTTTCTGATGTCTGCAACAAATTTTGCTCATTACTTTTCTCTCTCACTTGTCATTGCACATTCCGAGAGTAGAAAAATTCAATTGAAATTCTAAAAGAAACTTAAAAAAAACCTTGAACAGTGATAGTGACTGAGCTTTGATTAACTTAAAAATATACCCAAAAATTATTTTACGCGTAATTTCAGCGAAATTCTTGGATTTTAAAAAAAAAGCCGGCTTCATCTAGTTTAAATTGGCAAAAAAAATTGAGGTGTAAAAGTGCTTTTGAAAAACCTACTTGCAAAACAAATATCATTTATCATTTAATGCAGGAGATGACAATTGTAGAGGCAAGGGCGGCAAAAACTGTATAGCCTATGCCTTGAAAATTTGCAAATCCGCCACTGAATACCTACAATGTTTCTGTGGACATGGCTACGAGAGCAAAACCGCAAAAAAGCTAGCAATAGGTAAATTCCAATTAAAGTAGGTACCCACTTATGTAAATAATCTATAATAGTCTTAAATTTTAAGCTTTAATTTTGAACTCACTTTGATCTCATTTTGAATTGGTTTTAATTTTATTTTTTTTTTTGTTAAGAACCTTTTCTAACTTTACCAGTGGTAAAAATCAACATACCTACATAGGTACCTATATCTCAATTCCGTATGTCCGCAATATACTACGCCAAAAAAAGAAATACTTTTAGAAGGTATTAGATGATTTCCCACCTCGCAAAAAAAAAATCGGCGTTATAGGTAGGTACAGTAAAATTTAAAAACTATCATATATTGACTCATCAAACTCTAGCATCAGTTGGAACGACTGCTGGACAAAAATGAGCAGGGTATCTTCTTCTTTGTCCAACCCTCTTCCCAGTTTAGCTGGGATCGGGTCTCCTTGTACGTTTGCGCCAGAGAGTTCTGTTCTGGCTTGTCTGTGCATTCAGACCCGCTTGCTGGATTTCTTTTTGCATATTTGACCATCAGGTCGCGGGTGGTCGTCCTCTTCCTCATGGTCGGTCAGGGATACATAGGGCCTTTCTGACTGGGTCATCGTAATTTCATCTAAGGATATGACCGTACCATCGCATGCGACTTTCTTTTAACTATTATAATAGGCAGAGTATATTAAATCTATTCTCTCTTTACAGACTATAGCTGTCGTCGTATCGATAGCACTGATAGTAACATTGTACGGTCTAATACAGATGGCTATGAACTACAGGAACACGTATTTTATCCACCAAATCGTTGTCGTCAGCATCGTGCTGGTCGTGTTATTGATTGACATCGCGCTGAATTTGGTGTTTATAGTCGGAGGTCATAAGGTAAGATTTCTTGTATCATGTAAGTACCTAATAGTAAGAAAGGTATATACCTGCCTTTTAGTTGACAAGACGGAATGGAAGAAGAAATGCATTGTGTCGGCGTCGACCCCATGTTAGAGCCCGTTCCCACTTGTCGAGTGTGAATCTGTATATTAATCAGATGTCGGCGCCTCTGTTCACACTAGTTTTATTTTAATTAATATATATCGAAAGGTCCTATGTATAAGGGCCAATGTGCAAATTAAAAACTTCTCAAAAGAGGCTCTCAAAGTTTCAATTTGGTATATTTTTTACAAGATTGTAAAAATATATCAAATAGAAGTTTCAGTTTGATATATTTTTTTCAAGATTTAAAAAAAATATATCAAATTAAAACTTTGAGAGCCTCTTTTGAAAAGTTGTCAATTTGCACATTGGCCCTTATATAGGACCCATCGATATATACTAATGCTTAACTGCGATCCTATCTGATGGTAAGCAGTGATGCAATCGTTGATGGTGAGGCGCACTAGAATAGATTTCAAGGTGCTCAACTGATTTCTATCTAAAGTATTAGTCTTACGGTAGATGTTTCCGGGTAGCCCGCGAAATTAAAATTTTCAATTTGCAGCTCAGTGTCAGATAGTATGGTAACAACAATTATGTTTGCGATAACGACATATAAGTAAAGTGGGTGGACCATGTAAGGCCACTGTAACGACTAAACAGCATTTACTAGTTTATTTACTGAATAAATGAAATAAACTAATTATAGTAACACTTTGTTTTATAGTGTAACATATAAATCACTTTCTTTCATTCTAAATGTAATCATTATTTATTAAACTTAAAATTCATAATGCTCTTCCAAATGGCCTTGCAAGGAACAGGGCTCCAAACAAGGCCAATATTTTTAGTCGTTCAGCTTAAAACTAAAGTTATACCAATCTAAATATCTCATTTTACTAAAACTACATATAAGCTCTTTCATTTAAACGAAATATTAAATGCTTAATTATTATTACATTCTTCTGTGAAAACTCAACGAACATTCCTTGAACACCATCGTATAACTAAGAATATATTAATGGAAACGATTTTAAAATAATACTCATTGTATTCTATCGATATTAAATAAGTTGCCAATGCGTTTTAGAATGAAATTATTTAAAAAAAATGACCTATAATGGCCTTCTTATGCGTCTGTTCTTTGCAAGGCCAAAATATTCCTTATATTCAATAAAATAATAGACACTACAGACTAAGTACTCTAATTATACCTAACTATAAAAAACTAACTTATTAATACCCATACACTCCTCGTGACACCACCATATCTTCATGATTTGTACATGTTCCTAGTAAAGTCTATGTACCCTAGCAAGGCCAACCGTCATTCATCAGTTGATTTTTGATTGGCCTAATAAGGAACCACCGACTTTCCTAGGAACACCACCGATATTTTAACTGAAATCGGGGCAAAATTAATAAATTTTTCCTTTAGTACCATAACAAATCCTTATATAACAATTCACAGTACAAAAATAAGATAATATAAGGTTATTTACTTCAAAACTTATCGTTTTGTTGAGCGCGCAAATTACAATTTGAACGTCGACGACTGAAGTCTACGAACCGAAGGACCCCACTAGCAAAATAACGACACGAGCGACTCGCCGCCGCGTCTATATCCTTGAGTGTGATGGATCTTTATGTGAGTAGAAGGAAATTGTCATCACATGACAATAACTAGACTTTTTAATAGTTGGCCTTCAAAGGAGCATGGCCTTCCATGGTCCACCCACCTTATTTACACAACTATACTCACTAAAACCATCATCATACCGAACTCTATAATTTACAAACAAGTTGAACGACAAGTTTTTATTAAAATGGCACATTTTACCTCTGCTCTACGTCTGACAATTTTGTTAATAATTTTAATGAGTATAATTATGTAAATACATATCTGCATGTCATTAATTACTGTTAATATATTTTCAATATACCTTCTTGAAACCCCTGCCGCTCTTAAGTATGCAATACCCTTGTGCATCCACTTGACTCTTGTCACATGAGCCAGAAACGGTGAAGTTCATAAAGTTTTTCTTGTTCTAGAAAAACATCTCGCTCCTGCGCGTGTACTACATCTACACCATCGTACTGTGGGCGCTCACCGTCGTACTGGTGCTTGTGATGAGCTTGCTCATGATGCCCTCAGTCATGCCTGATCATTTCTTCTCGTACCGCGTCTGGCTAACGATCGTGGACCTCGCGAGCTCTTTTGTTAATATTAGTAAGTGTTACAATAGTTTTTTTATAAGGCGCTCGTGCTGATATCATAACAGCAAGCAACGGTTGCCGTGACCACTTATCTATATAACATGAAAGGGGAAACTGACTGACATATCAAAGCACAGCCGAAACTACAAGGCCTAGGAGCGTGAAATTTTGCGCAAGGTTTCCTTTTATGACGTAGGCGAGCACTAAGAGAGGATTTTCCAAAATACTCTCCCTATAATAATAATAACTCTTTATTTCAGGCTACTTAGGCCCATAGACACTATACATAAATAACAATCTTATGAATAATAAGCTAATACATAATAATAACATTCTATTTTTATTTATTATTAAAACTACGTTGGGTCGGCGACGTATTGCGCTGAGTCGTGGTGTTATGTAGACTTCCACAAAAGCGCCGATACACGACACCCGTCGGCCAAAATTCTTCCTTCATGAAAGTCTCCAGATGTTGAGTCGGTACCCGTACAACAAAAGATTTGAAGTTGATCTTGTGACGCGACTCCAACCTTTCAACTCTCAGGATGAACCTAGTCTTCATCTTTATGTACTCCACGACATCCTCTACGCTCGTGGAGTGATGCAGACGTGACACGTACAGCTGCGTCGATGGAATAGCGGGAATCAGCAACATGTTCGGACCTGTCAATGCGGTACCGCACTGATTGCGACAAACAGGCTTCTTCTTCTTCTTTACTACACGAACGAAGCCTTCTTCATCGACCTGTCCTTGGCTTGTTACCGGAGGTAACGTGCTTCGAACGTGGACGGAGGGCCCCTGGGTACCCCTCAGTTGTTTTGATGGCGGCTGATTTTTCGCTGGAGTAGCAACAACGGCAGCAGAGTAAGCACGTGACGCGCTCACTTGCTTCGGTGCCCCAGAGACCGGGGACGCAGGGAGGGCGGGGCGCATTTGTGTATCACTTGCAGTGACGGCGGTCGGCGACGAGTCCAATTTTGCTGACTCGAAACTCCGCTGCGATGCATTCAACACGCCGTGACTGGTGTTGATATTGGTAGTTCGCTCGTGTGATCTACATACCGTATTACGTAAAGCTGCTACCTCGGTACGTAGATCACTGATGATGGTTTGCGATGCTTCCAATTTCAACTGCATCTCGGCCAGGCTTGATCTGAGGGTTGTGATGTCCCGCAGCAGTCTGATGACGTCGACGTGGTCGAATGTGACGGGGGGCAGCTTGCGCAAATCCTTCGCCACGAAAGTCGGCACGTCATCTGGGTCGGCCTCCTTGAGCACTTTGATAATGTCCTGGAGACTCCTCTCTCCTTTTTCATCCCTCCTACGGGACGGCATTCGGTCAGCCATGTGTAGCGACTCGTACAGCAGTGTTTTCGCTCTGCGAATCTCCTCTTCATTGAAGTTGGACGTGCAGATCTGGGTCACACTGACCTCGTCCATGACATCGAGCTGATACTGCAGGAATGCCAGGACCTCGTTCGCTAAAAGTTCTTCCGAACGCATGATGGCAGCGGCACTTGCCGCGTTCGGCGCAAATTAAATAATAATTTTCGCGTACAGTGCAGGCGCGTCCGATTTCAACGATTGATCGCACTGCACGAATCTAATGTTATTGAATGAATGAATCTAATGCTATAGGGTTGAACCAGGTGTTCAAAGTTTGTAAGGAGAAACCTCTTTCACGCGGGCGAAACCGCTGGCAGAAGCTAGTTATATATATATCGATAAGCCTTTGGTTTCAACTGTCATTTTAGACCTTCAATCATTGACATAGGCACATAGTATGGTATAGTAATAGCCTACCCCGCTGTTTGGTTGCAAACATTGTGACAAAGCCAGGCAAACCCACACGCTCTGAAAACGCCCTGGGAGTTGGAAGTTGCAGGACGAAACCTGGCCAGCGTGAGCGGTGGCTTACGGTCGGCGAGCAACGGGTAAGTCACCGTTCGGTAGCGAACAAGGACGGGTCGACGGTGGGTTGTGTCCCACGCGCGCATCAAGATGTCATGAAGGCTGACGAGGTCTGTTAGGGCCGATACCTGTCAGGGCTGTAAAATGTTTCAAAGAATTACCATGGTCCTCGCAAACAGCAACTAAAGGAACATGGCGGTTATCAGTCATTGAATGATTTCCCACCTAAAAAAAGATTAGATGTGAAGTCCTAAAAAAGTTTTTTTTACTTTCACAGTAATGCAATCCTACTTCCTCCTGCTACTAAGAAGTGAGATCATCAAGCTAAGAAGCAACTGTGAGTTCAGATTCGTGAACAATGCAGCTGAAGCTGAATGTACCATGAATTATAAAGAAGGTTTGCTCAATGAAGATAAAGAGATGCAAGATGAGAAAGGAACGTGGGAAAGAGAGGCTGAGTGCGCAAGGACCTGTCAAATTAATGGAAATTGTCCACAAGAATGAAGATCAAGACTGATGGAACTGAAATGCTGGCAAAGATCACTGGTCAAAGGCCAACAAAGTCATGTGTAGCTTTGTATATTAAGATAATTAAACTGTTTTATACAACTTTACTTAATTTCTAGCTTTTGTTTAAATTGCAACCCATATTCACAAAACACTTTGGGAACACTTTCATTGGGCATACCGCTAAGGAGTGGAATTTTCCGCCGGAGTCGGATCTTTCCTGATAGCTACAACCTTACTTAGTAATTTTACTAGTTTTTAAGTCAAGAGTGAATAAGTTCAAGTGGTTAGGTTGAGCACACTTGTACTCCATGGTCGACCACATCATAACTTAGGCCCAACGCTGCGTTAAGCGGGCGCACTCGTCGCGTTTTTATGCGCCAGTATCGCGAGCGGCGCGGCGGTCGCCGTAGCGGAAACCGGATTATTACCTGCGCAGTGTCGCTAGTTCAGCTTTAACGCTGTGCATGTAGTCGTGTCGATGGAGAACTTTAATCTGTTATTACGTAGCGAAACGGGCGCGGGGCGCAACTGCCCGCGCGGGCGACCGCGTAACGCAGCGTCGGCCCTTACCGTTTGGTGAGATAGTTTTCAAGCGCGAGCCTATCAATAATAACAAAAATATATAATACAAACCTAATTAATCTTGGCGATTATAACACATTTAAAAGCTATAAATTAGCTTGTTTCTTACCTATGAAATTAGGTCCTTAGCTATAAAATTGGCGTTTTTTAAAACGGGTTACCTACCTACTGTGACATTTTCGGACTACTTACTACTAAGGGTGTTTTTAATATCATGCGGATTTCATCACGCATGCGGGTTTGCTCCGCATGCAGAAAATTTCAAAATGCAAAAAATCGCGTCCCGCGTGCGTATTCCACGAATTACAATAAATACTTGTACGAATGGACATTTGCGAGGGTTACGCGTACGGTGGAAAACCGCACGATATTAAAAACACCCTAACTTGGAATTAAAGTATAAATAAACTTTATATTAAAGATACGTTATTCCTTTTTTTTAAATAAGATATTTATCAGTTTCTTTGTTTTGTATTATCTGTATCATTAGCATTAATAAGAAAAGGTACTTACAAGATCGGGCAGACTTGTTTTTGCTTTGTTTAACATGACGAAAAGATGATCTTAATAGGACCCTTCTTATCGCTGAAGAGGTCACTGTTATCATACAAGTGTATAAACAAATTCTTAGTTCTGTAACAGGAAAAGTTAAGCAGGTACATACGTACTTGTACTTTTTTTCTTTTACATATAGTAAATTTTCGGAGTTATCCCGGCTTTCTACGCAGGTTTCTTCAATCTTCCCAAAATCTTCTGATATTTTGTTTACCCTCACGAAAACAATGGATGTTAAATTATGATCAAAAAGATCTTTGGGACCTATCTAAAGGTATCTACAAAATTTGTCAGACAATTAAAAAAAATATACGTATTACATAAATAAAATTATCAGGAAAAAATCTGAATGAGTGACAAGTAATCAGCATAGATAAAATATATTAACTCTTTTTAAGAAGAACATCGAACTGTTTGCGTTTTTTGCAGGAAGAGGTTTTTTCTTTCCTTATTAAAAAGCATTTAGTAACATCTTTAAAAAAAAAATGATTTGTCTATATTTTTATCTAGTACAAACTGAAAACGGAGAAACTGACTGACTGACATATCAACGCACAGACGAAAGTATTGGGACTAGGAGCGTGAAATTTTGCACAAGGTCTTCTTTTATGACGTAAGCAAGCACTAAGAGAGGATTTTCCAAAATTCAACCCCTAAGGAGATGAAACGGGGGTCCAAAGTTTGTATGGAGAGATCTACTTTTACGCGGGCGAAGCCGCTGGCAGAAGCTAGTCTAGTACAAACTGACTGACTGACATATCAGCCAGAGCACAGCCGAAACTACTGGGACTAGGAGCATGAAATTTTGCACTAGGTTTCTTTTACAACGTAGGCAAGCATTAAGGCCCCTCGACCACGACGACTTTTTGTAGCGATGATGTAGCGCGTTCGGATCGATATAGTCGCGATGCTGTAGCGCGTTGGCATTTTTTCTATAGTGCTTGCAAATGCGACTAACGCGCGTTAGTAGCGATGCTGTCACGCGCTTACGAAACGCGCGACAGCATCGCTTCAAAAAGTCATCGTGGGCGAGAGGCCTTAGAGAGGATTTTCCAAAATTCACCCCCTAATGGGATGAAACTAGGGTCCAAAGTTTGTATAGTGGAACATAGTTTCACGCGGGCGAAGCCGCTGGCAGAAGCTAGTATGTCCATAAAAGAGAAACTTACTAACATAGTTCTATCAACGCACAGCGTAAACTACTGGGACTAGAAGCGTGAAATCAAAAGGTTTCCTTTTACGACGTAGGTGAGCACTAGAAGAGGATTTTCTAAGGGCCTGTGCACATCACGTTTTTTAAATGCGCCTTCAACGCGCATTTGTAGCGATACAGACGCGATACGCACGAGAGTCCGACGCAGCCTGTAGACCTTTAATAGGATAAAAGCGCGCCTTCAACGCACGTTTCTAAAACGCGCGTCAACGGCGCGTTTAAAAAACGTGGTGTGTACAGACCCTAAATTTCACACCCTAAGGGATGAAACGGGAGTCCAAAGATTGAATGGAGAAACCTCATCTTTTCTCTCTCTCTCTCAATCTTCATAATAACGTACCGTAGTAAGTAGGTGAGTAAGTATATTTTATCATTGAATGACGAGTCATTTGTGATCTCATTGCTATAAACAACTTTATCAACAAGTCGGAGTCGGAAGCTTTCAATATCAGCTAAGTACACAATAAACCCGGGGTTTTCAACAGGAACAGTAATTGTAAACAACGGTTATTCGCCGAAATGTGCAACAACATGATAGGCGTCGTTTTTATTTAAGTATATTTTATTGTTCCACTTAACAGTTTGAATACCTATAACCCACTTGAATTAAATGGCAATGGATAAGGTTTTCATGACCACACACCGGAAGACGCAACGTTGGAAGGCCTTTCACTAGGTGGACCGATTACCTGGTGAGAGTCGCAGGAATGCGATGGGTTTGAGACGCACAGGACCCTTCGTTATGGCGACACCTGGGGGAGGCCTATGTCTAGCAATGGACGTCTTTTGGCTGAAATGATGATGATGATAATAACAAAAATAAACGTAGGCAAAAATAAAAATACATGTATGTTTTACACATTGATGTATAGGGTTTTTCATACATCAATGGATTATAAAATGGAAAGATTTTCATACGACTCTGCTACTAACTGATAGCCATCCTGAGATCAAGAGGAAGCGCATTCCACAGAAAGACGGAGGAAGAATGATCAAAATCAGAAGTATGAGAAGGACAAAGCAGTAGAAGAACGCAGGGAGTTTGTGGGGAACATACATATCCATGAGCGTACCCAGTATTTGCTCGGGGTGGGGCAAATGTATGGCACCTCTCGTATTATCTTGTCAGGATCGGGATCCCAGGGCGTCAAAACCAAGTAGGCCCTTCAACCTGGTTTTTTTTTCGGAGCGCGAGATATTGTCAGACTTTTACTGACTAAAAACCTACTCCTGTTCCTTCGTTGCCTTCGTCCCAGGGCCCCGGGTTTCGTTTTCACACTACCCATGACCCCAGTAGGCTTCGACCCTGCTGGGCCCCTACGATTTGCTGAGGCGCGCGTGGAACAATACGCTCCGTCGACGACTTGGACTCGGTCCGGACGGTTACCGGACGGTCGGACGGCGGGCTACCCATTGCTCGCCGTCCGCAAGCCCGCGCCTACGGTGGCCGGAGTAAATCTCGTTTGGCTTATATCAAATGAAATAGCCAGCCAAGTAAACTGTAAAATTCTAGATCTTATCACACCAATTTCAGGGCTTTTCTTCTAACTTTTCATACAACAGCTGCATTCTCGCTTCCTATACATAAAAGCGCTTTCCTCTGTCGGCAGATTGTAAATCATAATAAATCAGTTGTGTGATCTGGAATAGTTTGTTTATTGCTCGATACCCAGCCATCGCCCACAAAACAGAGTCCTTAGACAGAGCTTCAATGATGATCGGCATCCTTGCGCCGACAATGTTTTTTGCAGGAAAACGTATGCGTTCGATAGATTTTCGAAAGTTTTATAAAATACTTTGAAGACATAATTATCGAGAAAAGTTTAAGAATGTAAAATGTAAGAACGAACGAAGAGAGCTATTTTTTTTTTTTGTTACTTTTTATACGTAAACGTTTTAAGTAGGTCTTGAGCAGGGTGGGACAAGCTGCCTCACCTCCCTCATCTATCGCACCTCCTTTTTTATCGCAAATGAGCATCCATTTCAGCTCAGATGTAGTGTGTGTGTCTATTAGAGGATGGGACCCCGTGATGTGAGATCCCGGGATCCCGGTCGTATTATAGACCCGCGGGATTAAATTTTTAAATCCCGGGACTATCGGGATTTGTATAATTTTTTAACTTTTGAACTACAATTAAATGATAAATGATATTTATTCTGCAAATAGGTTTATAAAACACTTTTAAACGTCAATTTTTTTTTTGTTATTTTAAACTAGATGAAGCCGGTGTTTCCTAGCTGACTACCCTGAGAAGAAACACCGAAACAAACTCAGAGGTCAAAGTCTCTTTTAAAGTCCATACAGTAAATAATTATGTAATGGTCAAATCACATGAGAACCATGCAGATTTATCTGAGATGGTCTATTGAAGAAATAACCATACAGATTTGAGTGGACCTGTCTACTAAGACTGACTAACTAATACATACTCCTATAGCATTCCCTTTCGGAACACATCCAAGTAAATCCATGGCGTCAGTAGGCTTCAGCCCTTCTGGGCCCCCTATGGTTTTGACTGACATCTCTTCAAGGTGCGCGTGGAACACTACGCGCCGTATACGACTCAGGCTCGGTCCGGACGGTCCAGCCATCTCCTTCGCTAGCATTACTGTTTCGCAGAAGGAGGCGACCGCCTGCCTTTCCTCCTCGCTCCGGACCAGGTCCTGGCGCAAAAGGTTGTTGCCACCGATCGCCTCTACGACGATGGACAGGTCTACGCTACAGATTTGACAACGCTAAGCATAGCGCCGTTGCTCCATCGCGACCATCATCGCCGTAGATACGCGACGCAACTTTGCATCTACGCTTCGTACCTACATATTTGTGTTTTCACAATTTATTTTAATTGCCTTTTATGCAGCGGACGTGATGCATCGCACAATTTATCAGTTCTTATATGTTATTAATACCAATACTGGATATTGCAAAAAAACAATATTGTTCAGCTGATAAACTTTGTTTTGCTTTCGATTACAGGTCACATGTAATGTGTATGACTTACCTACCTACTTACTTGAATTAATGTCTTATGTCCCCTAAATAGGGGAACTAGAATGGGAGAAATATGTGGACGCAGGGCGTCCACATAGTTCTCCATCGCGAATGGTCCCTCAGTCGGCGCCATTCCATTGCTCGCCGCTTCTGCCTTTAAAAACGACGGGTCATCTATTGAATCCTCCGGATGTTTATTTTGAGTCCAGTTTTTGCCGCTTCCTGACGTAAATCGTATTATCTTTAATTGCATGTCGACGTGGGTATGATTCAGCAGGCAGATAGGTCATCAACGTAATCCAAGTCTTTCAAGATGTGATGTAATCCCTATACTCTAACCCGGTGTGTTATCGGAGATACAAAACATAATTTCGTCATGAATGATTACAAAGAGAAGCAGCGAGGGAAGGCAGCCTTACCTATTGAATCCTCTGGATGTTTTTTTGAGTCCAGTTTTTGCCGCTTCCTGACGTAAATCGTATTATCTTTAATTGCATATCGACGTGGGTATGATTCAGCAGGCAGATAGGTCATCAACGTAATCCAAGTCTTTCAAGATGTGATGTAATCCCTATACTCTAACCCGGTGTGTTATCGGAGATACAAAGCATAATTCCGTCATGAATGATTACAAAGAGAAGCAGCGAGAGGAGGCAGCCTTGCGTGCACAACGATGTCATCCGAGATGTGCCCATCCGTCTCTAACAGACGGACCATTTTCGGCGTCATTCCAATGTTCAGTAGACGGGTCCAAACACTGAACCACTTCTGTCTATCGAAAGCCTTTTTGAAGTCAATAAATCTCCCTCTGTCATACTGATGCTTACTCGAGTATGATACGTGGAGTGTTGAGCTGGTCCGTGCACAAGCGGTTTATTCTCCATGTCGAAGGGGAATTGCATTCAGGTTTCTCGTGACGAAGACGATATCTTGCTTTTTTCTGTCCCTAAGGGTGGCGTTGAGGGTGTTGTAGAATTTGTCTTTGATATCATCCGGTGATGTATTTGTGAGGCGTACTATACAAAGGAAAACTTTCATGCTCTTGAGTAGAAATAGGAGTACAGGATTCGGTCTGAGATCAGTTTTTAGTACACAAGGTTTTTATAAGGTCTATTAGATTGGAGGTGCTCTACAAGTCTACATTATACTCGCGCACATCTTCCTCGCGTTCTTTACCCGTATTATTAGGACATAAATGAGTCGGGCTGGCTAGGGCTCTTTTGTTTGCAGTACTCCGCCACGAGTACCCACTGTAGACGGTTAGGTGGCACTTTATAGGTTGTTCTCACTTACAGCGATTCTAGGACGGGCCAATATCCTTTTCATCAAATTAGACAATAAGATATTATCGTTTCTAACCAGAACTATCCCTGTTACTTCTGCATGCCAGAGGTAGGTAGTTTTTACATTTCTACCAATCCATTCATAACGGGGTCTGTTATCAATGGGTTGCTAACAGATAATGTGTGATTGGCTGGAGCTGTGTGTGTTGATGATTGATATAGGTACTAGGTCTTCGATCAGGCCACCAACGATACATCTCCGGGCTTACCTTCTTATGTACTTAAGTAGAAACGTCACCCAAACTGTTACTACAAAACAAAAACTGGTGGGTTATCATGGCGTT
The DNA here is from genome assembly GCA_961205895.1 of Mythimna pallens. NCBI lineage: Eukaryota > Metazoa > Arthropoda > Insecta > Lepidoptera > Noctuidae > Mythimna > Mythimna pallens. The sequence continues at coordinate 20,412,941 of OY540837.1, forward strand.
GAAAGTAAGATTGTTTCATTCTTATTGCAGTGTGGATAAAAAACAGAGCTATACAGGTTGTCTAGTGCCATCTCTTACCCACAATAGAATAAGAATAAAACAATCTTACTTTAAAAGTCATGGTAACCCAGCTTGTCAACATTTTAGGAACATATTCGAAATAGGGAGAAATCTGCCGTCATTAGAACATCCCGAATTCCCAACTGAAACGGCGCAGTTTTAAGAACTCCAACAAGAGTAATAGGAATGATCTCATAGCGCAGGTAAATATTGTGAGCGACGCGTCACCGAGATGAGAGCGAGCTCGAACAACAAATAACACTTCCTATACGACGTGTGGACAGGACCGTTTAGGTAGGAACTTCCTCTGAGACGTGTCACGGGATTATTTACAAGGGTCATTGATACAGTGCTATGTTACTCATAAATATAATTTGAGACCGATGACAGCGGTTGTAGCTAGAAACTGCTTTTTCTTCTTCTTTCGTGTCGATCTGACTCAACCTTGGTCCGACCAATATTTAGCCACCTGGATAGCTCTGTCGTTGGCCTTGTGATAAGTCGTGGAAGGTGCAGGTGGCTGTGCCGTGCAGGAAAGGAGGTGACGCATATCATGTGAAAGGGCTCCACATTGGCGCTGTATTTGCGATGGGTCACCTCTACAGTGGTAACATGCAACAAGGTTGGAAATTAACTGATGGATGACGTTATTTTTAACCGACTTCAAAAAGGAGGCGGTTATATGTTCGGTTGAATGTATGTTTTGGAAGTTATCCAATGACTTCAGCTCTAGGGTGGAGTGAAAAGGCGTGCCAGAATTTTACTAACTAAAACCACATATGTGTCCTTCAGTTGTCCTTAGGACTGGAATCGCGGGTTTTTATTTTTCGGAAGTTCCCCTCGGCCCCAACGGGCATCGACCCTGCTGGGTCCGACTCCGACATAGACAGACGGGATCCGACATAGACATTTGGACGATGAAGCAGAACATATGGATGGCTAGTAAATATATAACGAAAAAAAAAAAACTGGGCAAGTGCGAGTCGGACACTGCACTGAGGGTTCCGTACAAACTTGAAAGGTAAAATTACGGTTTACGATTTATGACGTAATAAAAAAAAACTACGTACTAGATCTCATTCACACCAATTTTTGGTGGAAGTTTGAATGGTAATGTACATCATATATTATATTTTTTTTTAGTTTTATCATTCTCTTATTTTAGAAGTTACGGACTCTTATTTTAGAAGGACACAAATTTTACTACTTTAGAAGTGTCTCTCGCGCAAACTATTCAGTTTAGAAAAAATGATATTAGAAACCTCAATATTATTTTTGAAGACCTATCAATAGATACCCCACACGTATGGGTTTGATGAAAAAAAAATTTAGAATTTCAGTTCCAAGTATGAACCCCCAAAAATTATTGTTTTTTTTTTCTATTTTTGTGTGAAAATCTTAATGCGGTTCACAAAATACATCTACTTACCAAGTTTCAACAGTATAGTTCTTATAGTTTCGGAAAAAAGTGACTGTGACCTACGGACGGACAGACATGACGAATCTAAAAGGGTTCCGTTTTTTGCCATTTGGCTACGGAACCCAAAAAAGTGAGATAACTATACTCCGTTCAAAATAACATTAGACATTTAAAAAATCCTTTTTTACTGTCCGTTCAACCGATTTTGACTTTTATTACGTTGAATGCATGACAAATGACAACTGCAGTAAATAGTTGGTTTTGTAACCACTTTTTTCTTTTAATACCATCCTTATACCCACGGAATAGATTAAAATTGGAAGAACAGACTGTAAAAAAAGTTTCTCTTAACGCGAATCAAGTATAGCTGCCACGAGCCATTTTTTGGTAAGTTGTAACCACCACGTATGCATATCGGCAAACCGAGCGGTAAAATGAAGGCACCCTGGGAATAGCAAAATAGAGACAGAGAGAGAGGAAGTGGCAGAAAGTGGGATCTCGTTTGAAAGATAAATACAACAATCAATCACATCATCATCATGCTATACACAGAGATCGCTCAGTGCCCTGCGCGTTCAATATAATAACGGTTTCAGGATGTTGATAGGGCTGCCCCGTTTCTGTAGTGCATCTAGCATGTTTGCGGAGGCTCGCGTTGATGGTTTTCATGCCATCATACGTAAGAGAACCGCTTCCTTGCTGCGCAGAGTGCGAGGCAGCACTAATAGCATCCTGAAGGTTGTCGCTGACAAAGTCGACTCAAAAGTAATGCAGGCTTTTATGCGGGTTCTAGTTAGACAGTGTGAAATGTATAACTGAGCCTGCATATTAAGCAACATATTTAATATTTTCATTGATAGTACTAACATAGGTTTTTAAGTAATTTGTAACTACTAACTAAATATGGATATTTGTCCGAAATAAACGTTATTATTATTATTATTATTAATAACACAACAATTACTCAGAGTGGTTATTCTTGTTCCTAATATTCAAGAGGTTCACATTCACATCCATCGCAATCTTTAAAAAAAAACATCCCTGATTTTCCTCATTGGTCTTGTCCCTATGTAATAAACAATTCTTGATTTCCCTAAATTTTGACAAGTTTCTGACATTGATTGTCATTGAAATGATAACAGGACTCGATTGAACATTTTTTAAGAATTGGCCTCAAAGATTGAAAGCATTTTATTTCAAATAAACCATTTACAGGCACTTTTGAAATGTCAAGAAGTCAGTCAGTCAGAAAAAATGATGCTAATTGCACATTCCAAAGCGTAGATCTCTATGGAGAAGAATATGCAAGGAACTCCATGGACACTCTTTTCAATCATGTTTTGTAATTACAAATATCTCTGTTACATGTTTCTTGTCGCTATTATGCCTATAATGATGAATTAATTTTAAGGCACATGCGCACAATTATGATCGACTAGATGCCCCCGCGTTTTTGGTTACGGCTCCAAACTTATTGTTCGCATAGCCGTCCTCAAAAAAATGGGTTGTCGAACACTTAAAGAATTTTTCAAGCACGTTCGAACAAATACTTAAATTCTTCAGTTTTACAATATATTATACAATATATTTTACAGATTCAACGTACCCCTGCAAGTTGCACTCATTAATCTTTGTCAAGAAAACAACACAATATTAAAAATATCATCATTTATTGTATATCACAATTGGTTTATCTTAAGCTATATACAAAATATTTACAAATTAAATTACTGTTACAAACTACAAGTAAAGAGAGAGCGAACATTACAAAATCGAGATTCTTCAACATTCTTAGTATGGCACCTTGACTCTGAACAATTCAGGCGGGTTGCATGAAACAGTTTGAAAAAGATTTAAAGTTAAAAAGTGCTGAGTGTATAGTAGTAGTAGTGTGTGTGCAAAGAAAACGTTGCTCAAAATTCTGACTGACACATAGAAAGTAGCAACACTATGAATAGTGGTCCATTTCACTTTAAGGGGTGACCAAACGGTTGCAAACCAACGTCCTAACCAAGGTTACCTTGCTAGTTTCAATCCGTATAGACAGCAGTTGTTATCCATGACCTTCTACGCCTTTGATTGGGAGGCGCGTTTTCCCAACCACCGAACGTATTCACGCGTGGTTTACATCCATGTAGCCGCAAAACAAACCAAACACATAAACCAAGGTCACCTTGGTTGGAATGCTAGTTTGCAACCGTCTGGTCACCCGTTATTGCTAGTCACTTCTTGCTGTACAATTTGACGATTAAAACTGAAGTTTTAAAGGGATGGAGATATACAATATTATTTTTAGTATATGCGAAATCTGAATACAGTTTGTTCAGAATCAGTAACTGAATGCTTTCCAATAGTTTTTACACCGTGTTATATTTTTTCCCAAAAATATTACCATTATACATCGCCGACACTTCAGCGGTCATGGCAGGTCATAGCAGACATTAGGCGCCAGAAAACAGCTGGGTGCAAGTGCAAAAGAACCCCTCAGTCGCCTGGATGGCTCGGTGACTATGCATTTTTGCTGACGTAACAAGCTTATAATTTTGTGATTTTTTATGTTATAGTTATGAAATTTTGTAAATAGATTTTTTTACATAGAAATACTAGACACGTGTTTCAGGTTTCACATAGACTAAAACTAATGTTGTATAGAGTGTATAGCTATATTTCTCTTTCTCGCTCGCACGCTTGACATTTCAACACATCCTGGTAAGACCTTTTTTTTTTTCGCTGTGGAAACATCTGACAAACAATGACATCCCCCGCTCTGGAGCGGAGCAGGAGATAGTGTCAGACTTCTACTAAAAACCCACTCCTGTTCCTTCGTTGCCCTTTATACCAGGGCCGAGTCTAACTTTCAGAATCAGACCCTTGGCTCCAGTAGGCTTCGACCCTGCTGGGCGACACATCATGGTAAGGCCTCAGAATTTGAAATTAATCTGCCATGGACCCCACACACGATCCAGTATACTGTCAAGTTTACAGCGCGTTTAAAGCGGAATTCAGAAAATTTGATCGTGTGTGCTTAAAGTATAAATAAGAAGTAGACTTATCATAGATTAGTTATTGGGAACTTAATCGTAGGTGGCAAAATAAGTCCTAAATTAAGTCCCGAGCGAAATTTGTATAAAACGAAATCTAGAACAGAAAGATGCTCCTGGTGGCGAGAAATATGATACTCAGTAGTAGATATAGTTTCCGCTTTTGCCTTTATAGGCACTTATGTCATCGTTGGTGCTTTAACTTTAACCCGCCTTAGACTTGCCTCCTCCTTATGACCTAACTAACTACTTAGAGATCTACAGGAACCACAGTCGTGTCGTACACTCCATTCGCCACTCCATCCACTTTGCCTTCATACACGATCTGTTGTAACTGGTTCTCATAGCCGTGAGGACCTGCCTCTTCCATCTTCTTCAGTAAACTCCTTATTAAAATTATAAGGTAGACTTGGATTGCTGTAACGAAAAGGAATTTCATTAGAATACACATAATCGACAAATGAACCAGAACGTGGAATAAAAAGATTCTTAAAATGGTCTAGAACAGTATTTCCCAAACTATGGGTGCCTCCCTTTAGTGGGTCCCTACCGAACATTGGATACACCCTGAAAAACCGAAGCTTAAGCACTCATTCAAGAGTAATCTCAAAAGAAAACATGTTTGTATGTCTAATAACAAAAAAGTTGTGAACGTTGTATATAAAGACATTCTGTAGTATATTTAGTAACAGCATTGCACCCGAAGCCTGGGCGGGTCGCTAGTAACAAATAATCCTAAAATCCAAAGAACAAGGTATACTCACTTAAAGCCGCGAACATAAGCGGCAGAATTTCGAAGAGCAAATAGACTCCCATCCGACTGGACACAGAGGCTGCGAAGTCGATGACCTGCACCAGAACCGATGCCACCGTCGTCGTTACCGCGAAGTAGTAATACGTCTTTATGTATGTTATTAGTTTCTGTAACAAAGTGAGAAAAGAAGTTGAAATAGTGTAAGTACATATTAGTACATGTCTGGATCAAAGAATTTATCCTCCTCTTTTGTTACAAAGGAAACTGCCTTAGTTGCTTTAAGACTTTTACTACTGGATATAAGCTTGGAACCAAGTTGGAACATAAATTAGAAAGGCCTCCTACAAGGTGAACTGATGACCTGGTGAGAGTCATAGGAATCTGATGGATACAAGACGCACAGGACTGGTCGTTGTGGTGACACTTGGGGTAGCTTACGACCAGCAGTGACGTCTTAAGGCTGAAATGATGATGATGATGATGAAGCATCATTGACCAGTCTTATGGTTTTCGTTTACCGTCAAGACGTATATACCTACGTTTATACGTCGTCGATGGTCTGAGCTTACACTGCCTATCTATATAGATATAAAATCACGTTGGACAGAAGTCTGGGACATAAGCGGTAGAAGGCCAAGAAGGATCGACGATCCGTAACGACATTGGCAATAAAATTAATTTAAAGATTTTTTCACCCGGATTTATCTGCAGAACACCTACCTATTGTTTTTATTAATATTCCTATCTGACCTCCAAAGAGTAAACACCAGTTTATGACCTCGTAATTGCAATATTGCTGTCAATAATTGCAATAATGCGGTAAAGTGGAATTCATCATAATGATAAACGGTGCTCGCACATGATAGCAATTGCTACGATCCGCACATTATCACTTTATGTTCCAGCAAAGTGACGTAAACTGGCAACTAATCTACGTCGTACGGAAAGTTCAAGTTCCCAATACATTAAGGTCTCTGAGATAACCCGAGGCCCGCGACAAAGAAAGGAAATCTAACTACATAGTTGGAATTCCCGTCACTGTTCCATTTTTCTGAGATAGGTATACTAAAAACAAATGTTAATATTTTGTTTTATTTATTCTATACTTTTCAGTTGATTTTTTCTCAAAGAGAGTTTTTGGCGTGAAGTTCAATGGCTGTTTTAATTATTCGCAAATTGTTGTAGTTTTGTATCTCAAGTGTTTGCGTATCTGAACAATATGTGGGATCATGGAAACGGGAAATGCAGCTGAGAATTTTATTGTAGTGTTTACTACATCAGTGAAGTTTGCCGAGAAGGTTGACTTGATACATTTGCTGCCAAATATTACAAAAACATTAGAATGTGTACCAATTTCTAATGGTAAACAAATTATTTACTCATACAAAAGTAAAGAATCTCTTCTTAAGCCAACTCGAACCAGCCGGTAGGCGTCTATAGATCATCTCGTCACTTCTTCCCAGCGCGACCTCGGCGGCGCTGACCATCTTCAGGCACCCACTTTGTGAGTAAGTGAGTCTTGAGCATGAGTCTTCGAGATTTTTTTAACACAGTTCAAATGATCTCAAGGCAGATGAATGTCTGTGTGATATAGCAATTAATGCTACTACAAAACTAAGAAGAGCGAGTGAAATGAACTTTGGAATGCTGTTCAGCCCCCCTAGCCAAGTTACAACCGTTTCGTTTCGATTCTCTTTTCATTGATCGCCTCGAGTCGGCCACGCCTCCTATTCCTTTGTTCTGACCACGTGACTGAACGTTGAGATGAAAGGCGATGAACTAAAAAATGAGCAGCCTGGGCCATACCATGACGGACGTGATAAAATGTCAGTCGTGCTAACGTGAAAGAGAGATGGAGCTATAAATCCTATATACCTCCATGTCCTCCATCCCTTCAACAGTTCAGTTTAGGTCGTAAAATGGATCGCGTGGTACCTAAAGCTTCTGCAATAAACTGACTGGATATTGGTTTGATTGAATTACTGTGGTTGGTTCAACTTCTCTTTATTGGATAGTTTGGAGTTTCCTTGTTCATTGGAAACTAAAAACATTCATCCACCAGTACCTACTAAGATAGAAGCAGTGTATCATAATGGGTTCTTGCGAACCGTCTTGTTCAGCAACCCATACAAAAGAGTCTGCATCACATGACTCATACTAACTGCTCTTATAGCTACTAAAAGACGCTCAGCTGTTGTACGCAGTTCGTCGAAAGCAATATGCAATGAGTGGGTAATTGGTACAATTCCCATCTTGAACTAGATTACTAGACCATCGTAACAGTAGCCTTTGTATTGTGTTTCCTTGACACTGAACAATTTGCCTTTTTTTTTAGGTAAGAAAATCATCTTATGACAAATCCCGCTCTTGGGTGGAGCGCGAGATAGTGTCAGACTTTTACTGACTAAAAACCCACTCCTGTTCCTTCGTTGCCTTCGTCCCAGGGCCCGGGTTTCGTTTTCACACTACCCATGGCCCCAGTAGGCTTCGACCCTGCTGGGCCCCTACGATTTGCTGACATCTCCCTGAGGCGCGCGTGCCTATGTTTTTCTATGGTTTAAAATTATATCCGGCAGTTTTCTACTATTACCAACATATGGCTTATTTTTTCTAGGTTTACCAGATTTTTGAGTGTTTGACTGACCATAAAAATTCATAAATACGGAGACGAATGCAATAATATCTCATCTGACTCTTTGAAACCTACAGGGACTTGGATCAGTGAGTTAGTACGATGAAACTAAAAAAGGCTTACCTACTCTGGCATCTTTGATCATTCATGATCGGAGGCTAAACTTACGTATCAGCAGACCACTCAATAACATAGATAGATGCATGGGCACCGGTAGAACTGTTTAAGGGGGGGGTTAATCTTGAGCATATCGCTATAAAACAAACCTGAGATCTAAAGAACAAGGAAGTAAGAGCGAGCGAAGCGAGCTCAATAATTTTGGTACCTCGCCCCAGATATACTTGGAATATCTAATATTCTAAGACGTTTCATTTGTATTTTTTATTTTGTATATTATATTGTAAGCCAGGGGCTGCAAGGGTTTGAAATTGCACCCCATTGCTCCTATCCCGGCGCCTATGGATAGAGGCCTACCTTTTATTAAACAAAATTTTAACTTGTATTTTAGGTAGGTGCACATCATGTAGCTATGTGCTACTATTGATCTAAGTATCCCTAAATATAGGTAGAAAACCTCATGAGATATAACTTCCTAGCTAAAAAAGACGTCATCGAGACGACTTGTAAACTAAACGTGTTGACTCCTGAGGACCACCCACCTAGTACATTATTATCTGTGACCGTGAAACATCTTGTATGTTGTTATGCTATTGGCATGGAGTGGAATATTATAGGGAATATAGTCTTCAAAGGTTATTTAGTATTAATGCTTGGGACTTATATAACGCCGATGAAGTGCCAATACATTCTAACTGACATTTTTTCGTGAAAATTACTTTTTAACGCTTATATTTAATTTAAATGTGGGTTTCCGCATATTTTAGTGAAATCCGAAGCAGATATTTTGTCGCAACTGCATCAAATACATTGTGAAAATACCTCCTTACTAAACCAATGTGTCCATTTATGGTATTATATCCAAACGTTTTAGGGACGGGAAATTTTTGACTTCGAAATTTAGGAAGTAGGTATTGGCACTTTGCCGTCGATAAGTCCCTTTTTTATAAGTGGAAAATCAGCAACTTATACTGACTAAAACCGACCTGTGTTCCTTCAGTTGTCCTTTAGGTTCCAGGGCCACTATTTGGAATCCTAAGAGTACATTTTCACTGTATATTTTTTTTTTTTTTTTCACAAACAGGTAAGTAGTTTATGATGACTTGATAAGCATTACCTGCCAAGTAAAGGACGGAGAGCAGGCCTATACTAGCACTGTTAAGTAGGTAAACTTAGTCCCATTATGTAAATCTAATATATAAAATTCTCGTGTCAGTTTTCGTTGCCATACTCCTCCGAAACGGCTTGACCGATTTTGATGAAATTTTTTGTGCTTATCCGGTATCTATGAGAATCGGCCAACATCTATTTTTCATCCCCCTAAATGTTAGGGGTAGTCCACCCCTAAAATTTTTTTTTATTTTTTAGACAAGGAAATTATTTATATGGCAAAACAACGTTTGCCGGGTCAGCTAGTAGTCTTCTAAAATAATTACCTGATGAGTTCCATAGAGAAGTAGAGCAGTAAACACAATTTCAAAACAGTAGATGGCGACACACACACCCTCTGGTATTGAGACCCCAACACTGACGCCGTGGTAGATGGAGAACAGCCCAAACTCTGTATGTATGGAGTAACTGTAGATGCCCACCATAAACGCACTGAAGATCTGGAATGGAAAAAATTAAATTTTAATGACATGGCTGTGACAGACGTGTTACTATTCCAATTTCTGTTAGGAAATTGGAATGGTTAACTAATTAATGGTAATGTATTTTAATATAATAATGAAATTTTAATTTTATACAATTTAATATTTAATGTAATTCTTTTAATGTTTAACAGACTGACGTTATAATTAAATTCAATTTAATTTAGTGACTAAATTAGTGATGTCACGCACTTTAATCTTTATTCACTATAATTTTTATGTCATAAACTCGTGACATATTTTTACTTCACTAGTGACGGAGGTCGAAAAAAAACACTTCCTAATTATCTACAGTATTTTGGACTATCACAAATTGCTTTCACAAATTAAAATAGATATCTACCAGGGGAATAACTTAATAACAGTTAAGATCATTCAAGTAGGTGCTAAAATTCATAACACTGATGGATGCGTTTTAAATGTTAAATGTTATGTAAACATGGCATTTTAAAAGCAATATTTATAGGTCATTTCCAACTGTTACTACCTATATTATGTAATTTCGAATCCCGAAAACTTATTTTTTTTAACTCACTGCAATTCAATAGGAGGTCATTAATTCTTATATTTTTACTACCTGTTCCGGTAAACGTCATTCTATCATATAAATTATAAAAGAAAAACATGGAGGGTGATGGAAGGAGGGTGAAAAGTAGCCTAAAACCTATTCTTAGTTCTACCAAATATATACATGAAATTTCATAAAAATCAGTTCAGCCGTTTCGGAAGAGTTCGATTACACACACTCTGACACGAGATTTTTATGTATTAGATTTTAACCTACCCTACCTACCTACCTATATGTATTTGGAATTGTAAACTGCAAATTGTGATCGCAACAAATCTGCAATGTACGGAATCCTATCAATATTTTGTGAATCATTTCGAATACAACAACAAAATTTTATACTTTGTTATCGGTCAGTATACTACCGAGAAAAAAAGAAGTTGATAAAATTTAAAATTGGTAAGTTGGCTTGGGAATCGCCTCTTTAATGTGGGAAATTTATAAATGTGGAGCCGTGGACGGCAGAGAATAACAATAACATACCAAGTAGGCGGTACACTAGGTAAAAATAATCATAGCAGGAACGCCAGGAACTTACTAGCACATTAAAGCGAACCACAGAGTTCTTAACTGAATCAATTGAGACACTCTTTGTGTGGCTACTTACACATTACATCTGCTAATTTAGATGCAGGCACTTAGGTTAAAACAGACTGGTAGGGTCAGTAGAAAAAGTCACACTATTAATAAAATTTTATAGTGTGATCCTAATGCAACACAAATGCGGTTGCCTCCCGCAATATATTTAGGTAAGGAAATTTTACACAAAGCCCAAGTTTGCACAGGGTGTTAGAAATCTTAGAATTTCTCGGTTTTCTTTACCCATATGCATGTATTATACACATAAACCTTCATGAATTACTCTATCTACTGGTGAGTTAAGTTGCATGAAAATCTGTTTAGTGGTTTTTGAGTTTATCGCGTTATACAAACAGATAGACAAGTTAGAGGATTTTGTTTTATAATATGTAAAGACACTACAGTAGGTAATAATTTTGGAGGAACTCCTAGATAAAATTCTTGGCAAAGCAACCCTGGCTGAGAGGTGACCCATCTTACCAACTCGAGATTCCTACGTACCTCAAATAGCACGTTAACTATCTAGCTGCATCTGTTTAAGACTGGAAGACGACCCCGACTTTAGTTGGGAAAAGGCTTTACAGACAGTACCTAATAGGTAGTTTTTATTGTCTTTTTGCTAACTGTACTTAAAGCAATGTCTGCGCACTTTGGTCTATAGTAGATAAGTAGATTAAATTCAATACTTATTCGGCTTGAAGGTGTACAGTTTAATAATTTACAAGATAATTTTTTAGCAATTTTATAAATGACACATTTGACATTGATTTTCAGCAGATTTTCCTGGTCTATCAACAGGCCGTGACCTTACAGATGAGCATGCACTGCTTGTTAGCGGCGCCATCTATTATCAGTCTTATAACTATGAAATTTTTATTATTATTTTTTAAGACTTTAAACAACTTTCTATTTTATTAACAACTGAGAACCAACAGAATCCTATTACTTATTATTTTTTTCTCAGCGTATTCAAATTACAGTTATCTAGTTACTCTTCACCAAAACAATGAACAAAAACGATCCGCAAACATCAAAAGAAACACGACTTTATCTTGATCACACTTAAATTTGACCGCCACCGTAGGCGTCCGAAAGTTGACACGATTAGCTACGTCCGAAAAAAATTACGTCGCAAATAGGGAAACAAATGAAAATACTTACTAAATTAATGTATCCGAATATGAGGACGCCCCTCCTTAAGGGCATGCAGAAACAGCACCTTCCAAGGGTCGGCCAGTCGCAATACATGGTTGAAACGAAACAGTAAAATTTGAAACGAAACGAGAGTTTAGTGTGTTTGAGAAACACGCACGCGTTGTCCGGGTTTCTTGTCAGGACTGATGATTCAAGCTATTTGTCAACGTATTTATCTAATGGAGAAGTCTGCCTACAGTGCCGGACATCTGAGCTACTGTTGTACTTGATAACGGTGTATCTGACATTTTTCGGTCCACAAAAAAAATCGGAGTTTGTTTTACTGAAATTGGTAGCTAAACTAAATAGCTTAAGAAAATTCTAGGAATCATAATATTTTTTGAAGTAAAATAAAAAAAAAGTTAGGCTTACAGGTTCACTCTTTTCACTAACTCACTTTACGTTCAAAAAAATCGTTCACGTGTTTTGAGTCGTTTACGTTTTTCGTTAAAAATATATTTAACAAGTGTGCACTTGCAGATGTTTTCTTCGAAGCATACTCAACCGATTTTTTAAAAAACTGGGCAAATGCGAGTCGGACTCGCGATATGAAGGTTCGTAGTCCATACAAACTTACTTAGGTAAATAGTTCAACGCCCGAATGAAGTCCCGAAGATTTTTCTGAAGTGCAACTACAAATTTACTGTTTTCAGATTTATTCCTTTACCTGTGCTATAAGATTTTGCTTTGTGTGTGCCTTCACGTTGAAACTACTGAAGGGATTTGGGCGAAATTGGCCACACTGGTTGACCATTTCCTGGAATAACATATAGGATACTTTTTATACTAGGAGTCTTTTGGGACAATTTTCTATTGTAACGCAGGCGAAGCCGTTGGTAAACTAACTGCTTAGTTCAAAAATTAAACCTCCTCCTTTTTCGCTCTTTCTATTACTAAAAATCTCATTAAAATCTCCTGCGAGTTTTTGGTAAAATTAGCGAATAAACCGGCAGATGCAGAAAGCAACTTTGTTTTATTACTTTATGTATAGTAAGTAATAACGATTAAAATAGTTTAGTTGAAATAAATGGTATGAGACTTCCTCCAGTAGAGTTAACCTTTTTACAAAACTGACCTTTTGCAATGCAATTTTGAAATAGTAAGCGAAATATTCTTTAGTTAAATTAACATTATGTTACTACTTATAGATGAGTAGGTATACCCTCAAAATTACGAACTCCGAAATAAGTCACTTATTTAAAAAACCTATTATTTTCTTAGACATCAGAGTAGCTTATTTAAAAAACATATTATTTTCCTAGACATCAGAGTAACTTATTTAAAACACATAATTATTATTTTCCTAGACATCAGATGTAACTTATTTAAAAACCCTATTATTTTCCTAGACATCAGAGTAGCTTATTTAAAAAACATATTATTTTCCTAGACATCAGAGTAGCTTATTTAAAAAACATATTATTTTCCTAGACATCAGATGTAACTTATTTAAAAACCCTATTATTTTCCTAGACATCAGAGTAGCTTATTTAAAAAACATAATTTTCCTAGGCATCAGAGTAACTTATTTAAAAAACATAATTATTATTTTCCTAGACATTAGATGTAACTTATTTAAAAAACCTATTATTTTCCTAGACATCAGAGTAGCTTATTTAAAAAACATATTATTTTCCTAGGCATCTGGTTAGGCAATTTTTGAAAAAAACTTTTAATTTTCTTTTTTAATTTTGCGTCACAGTTGCACCCACATTTCGATTCGGGTAAGTTCATATACATATTAACTAACATACACAAGACGTCCAGTCACGACATATCTATCTCTAAGCCATACAAATATTTGTTCCTTGCGGGAATCGAACCCGCGACACGCGGACAAAAAGTCCTTAGACAGCAGCTAATGCCTAGGGCAGTTCTGAAAGGTTTCTGACACCCATCTTCACTTCAACCATCGCTGAACTTTAAACACATAACGCGGAGGAACATTTTGATAATGCCACATACCCTGTTCTGAATCAGATCACCCGCTAACATATTTTCGACTCTATTCCTACGAAATAAGGATGTAAATATAATTTGCTTAATATACTATTTACTAACTGTTTACTGACAATATTGATAACTGATGACCTCCTGGAAAATCGTTTTAACCTAGTCATTTGTTTAAAAATGAGCGATAAGAAATATTGTATTACATTGCTTTTTTTTTGACGAGAGCTTTTTCAAATTACTTTACTAAAGACGCAATGTATTTTAAACTTATCATATTAATCGTAGTTAAAGTTCCGGTGAGATAGAATTCTAGGTACCGATTAAGACTTCCCTAGTTATTGTTTTGTAGAATTTTTATATTGAAACGCATTATTATGTTTACGAATGGATATCATAATATTTATCTCGGTTTTTTGGTATTTCTGTTGTTTTACCAATGTGTAAAACATAACGTAACATGAATAAATATGTTTACAATAATTGAATAGGGTACCTAAGCACAAATTATTTATTTATTTATTTAAACTTTATGTACGTTAGTGGTAGGCGGACTTGAATGAATGGAATGTATGAAACCATTCTCTACCATAACTTATCATATAATATAATCAGCCTTTTTAATGTTCCCACTGCTGGGACTCAGGCCTCCTCTCTCTAGGAGAGGGAATGGGCCGTAATCCACCACGGGGCCCAGTGCAGTGAATGTCACATGTCTTCGAATTTTTAGTTCTAGGACATGCCGGTTTCCTCACGATGTTTTCCTTCACCGTTTTGAGAGCAGTGGTGATGAAATAAATTACACAAAGTAATGCGCCTGGCTGGGTCTGTACCTGCATCCTACAACTCATAAGTAGGGGCCGTTACCACTTGGCCACCACTGCTCTCAATTCTTTACCGATCAACAAAAAATCAAACACACAAACCGCCAATAAAACTAATTGGTAAGTCCCTGTAGTAGATCTCTAGAAACTTGGAGTCCAAAACACTTGGATGTACCCCATCCAATCCGTCGCTTCGGCTAGAGAAGTACTGCAGATGGGCAGATGCCCGGCATTTGCCTATATTATAGTATTCACCACACCTGCCTAGAGTGATTCCAGAGCACACGTCCAGAGAGACTGCGTTCTAGAGCAATTGTCATAACTTCAGTCAAAAGACATAACATGATCGAAGAGAGTGTCCATGGAGTTTCTTGCACATTCTTCTCCATAGATATGTACGCTTTGGAATGTGCAATTAGCATCATTTTTTCTGACTGACTGACTTCAGACTTTCAAAAGTGCCTGTAAATGGTTTATTTAAAATAAAATGCTTTAAATCTTGAATCTTGAGACGTCCACTGTTGGACATAAGCCTCCCCCAAGTGTCGCCACAATGACCGATCATGTGCGTCTCGCATTCATCGGATTTCTACGACCCTCACCAGGGTGTTCCCACACAAACGCTGCGTCTTATGGTACTCGGTCGCCACTCTAAACCCTTTCGGTCCCGTTGACTTTCTTCTGCGAGCAATATGCTCTGACCATTTTTTTTAGGTGGGAAATCATCCAATGAATTCTCACGTTCTTGGGCGGAGTGAGAGGGTTTGTCAGACTTTTACTGACTAAAAACTACTTGTTTGTTCCTTCTTAGCCTTCGTTCCAGGGCCCGGGGTTCTCTTTCGCACAACCCATGGCCCCACTAGGCTTCGAACCTGCTGTAAAACCCACGAAAAGAGAGATACAAGACAGATTTTACCTTATAACAGTGAGATAACATTTTTAAAAGGTTTTTCAGATATCATTTAAGTAAAAATATTTTATAAATCATAATTTTGAATATTAGTCTTATGTAACTCGATTCACAATTCTAGAGAATTCACAAAGTTATAAAAAGATTTTTATGGCATGTGGTACATCACTAGCAAGAGGATAAACTAGAGAATTTTTGAGGAAGTTGGAAGAATCCGGTTGCTTTTAGTTTTTTTTTTTTAGCATAGCATAGCGTAGTGGGCCTTATAATGTTCCCACTGCTGGGACTCAGGCCACCTCTCTAGGAGAGGGAATGGGCCGTAATCCACCATGCGGGCCCAGTGCGGGTTGGTGGATGCCACATGTCTTCGAGTTTTTGGTTCTAGAACATGCCGGTTTCCTCACGATGTTTTCCTTCACCGTTTTAAGGGCAGTGGTGATGAAATAATAACACAAAGTAATGCGCCTGGCTGGATTTGAACCCGCGACCTACAACTCGTAAGTCGGGACCATTACCACTCGGCCACCACTGCTCTTCTTTTTTTATCGCCAAGTAAATAGCTGTAACATGGACAGCTTTAATTTAAGTCCAAAACTTTGCAAGTATATTTTAAAAAAACTAGATAGCTAATGTCACAAATTTTAAATTTAAAAGTACTCTATTAAAATACACATCTAAATAATATTAAAATTCAGAGTCTACGCCCTAAATATTTTTTAAAATTGGTATTTGTATAAAAAATTTGGGCCTTATTTTCATAAAACAATAAAAGTCGATGAAAAAAATCCACATGGCCTGAGAAGTGTTTACGGGTCTGATAGGATAGCAGATGACGCCTCCCGTCGACCATTTCAATTTGGCACACGATGCACTAAACACCCTGTATATTTACTATAGTAGCTATAATCAAACCCACACTTTCTGTAGAGGAGCCTATCGGTATCGCTAGCCACTATGCTTTGAGTAAGGGGATATTTATGGCATCCGGTCAAGCAATAAACCGGAAATGAGTCAATGTGTAAACGTCATCTTTTATGTTTACTAAACTACACAAAATCCCGTGTGGGCACGATTAGATAAAAGAAATTCCCACTGTTCCCATAACCGATAAGAGACTTCACAGAACATCTTGCTCAATAAAATACTAGCTGCTGACCGCAGCTCCGCCTGCCCTCGTGTAATTAGTACCTAAAGTTTAATTAGTAAATTAATTATTATTAAATTATAAATTTAATATGAAACGAGAACAACTGACGACAAACTGTTTTAAAAAGAAAACTATGATTTAGTATGTCAGTCCAATATTCTATAATCTACTAGCTTCTGCCAGCGGCTTCGCCCGCATGAAAATAGATATCTCCATACAAACTTTGGACCCCCGTTTCATCCACTTAGGGAGTGAATTTTGGAAAATCCTCTCTTTCACCTAAGTCATAAAAAGATACCTTATGCAAAATTTCATGCTCCTAATCCCAGTAGTTTCGGCTGTGCGTTGATATGTCAGTCAGTCAGTTTCTAGTCAGATATAGATTACCTAAACACCATTTCTAGCTTACTATTCGGCTGTTCATTGAATATTTAGGACATTTTTCAGTCTAAAAAAAAAAAGCCAATTGTTTACGCATAGTGTCAAATAGACATAACGCAATGTCAATAAGTCACAAAGTCATCACAACACAGCATATTAGGATTGATAGCTGTCAGTCGTGCTGGAGAGATTATTTTTTCCAAAACTACTTATTTAACAAAATAACAGTTAGAAATTTTATATTTCTTCGCAGTTTTCAGTGTTTTTCTCTTTTTTTTTTGTTTTTTTTTAACAGATATGGACCTTCCTCCTCCCCCTCCAGCTCCCCCTGACCCTCCTGACGCTGTAACATGTTCAAATTCAAACTCGGCGGTTGGTAAGCGACGCCATATTATAGACTCCGAAACGATTGAGATTGTTTCAAAAAAAACAATTATTGATAAGGATATGGCTGTTGCGGCCATTCAAACTCTATATATTCACCCTTCTCTAAAAGATGGCATAAAATTATACAGTGAGCAAGAAAAAGGTCCCTTTATAGTCCACGTTTCCCGATCCGAACCGGATCCTTCGGCTGGGACATCGATTCGTCCAATAAAGTTTGGGCAGTTTTTAATTAAAAATAATATCAAAAATATTTGTAGGGATGGCATTAAAAAAGTGGGCAGAAATAAAATCTCTGTCGAATTCACCTCTGGTGAGGCGGCCAACAAGTTTCTTTCCAACCCGGTTTTGAAATCAAAGTATTCAGTTTTTATTCCATCTTTTAATATTACCAAAATGGGTATCGTCCGTCAAGTGCCGGTCGATATGTCTATGGACGAATTTGTGGATTCAATTATTCTTCCTGATGGGTGTGGAGTTGTTCTAAAAAGCACGCAGGTTAAACCGGAAAAATAAACAGGAGGGCAAGACCTCCTGGATTCCTACTCAGACAATAGTAGTTACTTTCAAGGGACAGGTTCTTCCTCAAAGGGTTTTTCTATTTCACACATCTCTGCCAGTGGAGGTATATCAGTACCCCACTATACAGTGTCAAAATTGCTGCCGTTTTGGGCACGTTAAGGCACAGTGTCGGTCCAAGGCAAGGTGCTTTAGGAGGCCAAGGCCACTTGCATCCATTGCTTGGGCCGTCACTTTGCCTTTTACGGTAGCTGTCCCGAGCAAGGTAGACAAAAATCAATTAAAATATTAATGTCTCAGGAAAATCTTTCATACGAAGAGGCTTCTCGATCCTTTCCTACTGTAAAAAAATTATATTCCGAAGTGACCCAAAATTTACCAACCCAGTCTTCTTACTCTTCTTCCCAATCTACTAGCCTTTCTCCTCCTACCTCTTATAAAAAAACTGTGTTTTCCTCCCCTAAGCCTAGAGCTCCTCTAGGCAAGTCTTATGACAAAACTGCCCATAGGTCTATCGTTGCTGAAGATCCTTCATCCTTTCCCAATGACTTCTCTCTTCTTTCTCAAAATTCTTCATCCCCAAAGTCCCCTCAAGAGGATAGCCTCTTAGAAATACTTTTGTCTCTAATTATTAGTTTAGTTTCCCGTGATAATTTATCTTTACCGCCCCACGTTGCCCAGAAACTCTCTTTGCTTCTCTTTAATAATAATTATGGATCTAGTCTCCACACTCCAGTGGAACATTCAAAGCATTCGGCCGAAGAAGCCTGAACTTTTATTCTTAATAAATAAATTTCACCCATCAGTCATTGCCGTTTCGGAAACTTGGTTGGTGCCTGGTTCTCATTTTCGGGTCTCAGGTTACTCCTGTCTTCGAAATGATAGGGCTGATGGGTACGCAGGTAGTGCCCTTCTTGTTAGGCGCTCCCTTCCTTTCTCTCTTATATCTCTTCCCCCTACTTCTCCTGACATTAATATCGTTGCTGTTAGGGCTTTTAATATTACTTTCCTCTCTGCATACATCCCTCATCCTCATTCTAGTTTAATTCCAGACATTTTATGTATATTTTCCTCAGTTCCCTCTCCAATAATTTTTATGGGTGATTTAAATGCTCATCATCGCTCATGGGGCTCGAGCCATGATGATTACTTTGGTCGGGCTCTCCTTGAAATTTTTGACGAAGTTAATCTGTGTATTATTAACAACGGTTCTCCCACTAGGAGAGTTCGCCCTTCTCAAAACCCTAACTCAGCTGTGGATATAACAGCCTGCTCTGCTTCTCTTGCTTCCATCCTTTCCTGGAGTATCTTGCCTCATTGTTATGGTAGTGATCACTTTCCCATTATTGTCTCTATCTCTGACAGAGTAGTACCAATGCGCAATTTTAATCCTTCTCTTAAATATAGATTAAATGATGCAAACTGGTCTTCTTACTCAGATTCTCTTGAAAGTAAGTTACTATCTCTTCCCCTTCCCGACAGAAACAACCTTGTTGATTGCTATTCCAAATTTGTAGACTCCATTATCTCTAGTGCTGATGTCAATTTTCCTCTTAAAAAACCCTACAGATTCAAAGTCTCAACTCCTTGGTGGGATTCAGAATGTACTTCAGCTCTCAAGGAAAGGAAAATAGCAGAGGTTAATTATTCTAATTCAATGACACTTCAAAATTTTTTAGTGTATCGAAGAAAAGCGGCCACTGCTAAAAGACTTCTTTCCAAAAAGAAAAAAGATGGTTGGCTTCGCTATTGTCAAAGCTTGTCACCCTGCTCCCCTTCTTCCCTAGTATGGAAGCAAATCAAAAGATTCAGAGGCTCCTGTAATTCTTTTGATATTTCCGCTAACGATCCTTCTTCCTGGATCGAATCTTTTTCGGATAAACTGGCTCCCCCTTCAGTTCCAAATTTGAATTCTTTTCCCTCTTCACCGGCTTTTCTTACTTCTGAAAATGATTTTGATGCCCCATTCTCTTTTTCTGAACTTCGAATGGCACTTGACGGTCTTGTTGATTCCTCTCCTGGTGCAGATGCGATCCCTTATTCATTCTTGAAAAACGCCTCAAGTAGTACAAAGCAATATTACCTGGATCTCGTTAATAACTTTTTTGAGTACGGTTTGGTTCCTCAACCGTGGAAACACCAAATAATAATTCCGGTCATTAAACCTAACAAAAACCCGTCAGACCCAAATAGCTACAGGCCTATTGCTTTGTTTTGTGCAAAGTTGCAGAACATATGATGAAGCATCGACTTGAGTGGTTTGTGGAAAATAGGAACTTGTTGCCCTCATCCCAGTTTGGGTTCCGTAAAGGTATGAGCACAATGGATAGTCTTAGTTTATTAATTTCTGATATTCGTATTTCTTTGATAAGTAAGCAATTTTTAGTAGGAGCTTTTTTGGATATTGCCTCAGCATATGATAATGTTTTACTCCCGGTGCTCAAGGATAAGCTTGTGCATCAGTTGAATCTTCCTAAAAAATTGGTCCGTTTTATATGTAATTTATTGATGGAGAGAACCATCTCTATTAAATCTCAAGACTCCTCTCTTCCCCCTAAGACTATCTGGAAAGGCTTACCACAAGGTTCAGTTTTGAGTCCTCTCCTATTCAGTCTTTATACTTATGATTTACATTTTTCTACTGATTCATTTTGTCAAATATTGCAGTATGCTGATGATTTAGCTTTATACTTTTCTGGAAAATCTCTAGATGAGGCTAGTAACCGTCTAAATTCTGCCCTTGGATATTTATCTGATTGGCTTCTACAACACGGTTTGTCCTTATCAGCCTCTAAGAGCTCTGTAGTTGTGTTTACAAAAAAAAAGTTTGTTCCTCCTGTTGATATTAAAGTTAACGATGAAAATATCTCTCAGGTGAACAATGTTAAATTTTTAGGAGTTTGGTTAGATTCAAAATTATCAGGTATTGCTCACACAGACTTTGTTGCGCAAAAATGCGAAAGAAACGTTAATGTTCTTCGCTCTCTTTCTGGTGTTTGGTGGGGTGCTCACCCATATACTCAAAAATTGATCTACAATGCTATAGTTCGTAGTCATTTTGATTATGGTATGTTCCTATTAGATCCTTGTAACAAATCTGGCCTTCAAAAACTCGATAAAATCCAATCAAAGTGTTTACGGATTATTCTTGGGGCGATGAAGTCGTCACCAATTAATGCCATGCAAGTTGAGTGTGTGGAACCTCCCCTTTCGATTCGAAGACAATTTCTGGCAAATAGATTTATTTTTAAACTTGTGCAAAATTCTGAGCATCCCCTTCTTGGTAAGCTGGACCAATTATCATCCATCTTTGACTCTTGTAGTCGTCGTTCTAATATTGAACCTCCTTGTCTTCTTCGTGCCTACCTTCAATTCACTCGCCTTTCTAGCCCACTTTTTCAAAACCCTATTTTGTATCTATACTCGGTGCCTTATAACGCCCTGGTATTCCATCCGGAGATCATTTTGGACTTTGGAATTCACAAAAATACCCTAGAACCGCATAAGATGTTTGTCCAAAAAGTTTCCTTGAATTATAATAATTGGAATACTATATTCACTGATGCTTCCAAAGTCTCCGATGATAGCCCTGTAGGAGTTGCTGTTTGGATTCCTCATACAAAAATTATTTTAAATTATAAGTGCCCTCCTGTTACATCCGTTTTTACAGGTGAATCAATCGCTATTTTCGAAGCCATTTCATTTGTTTTGTCTCATAAGTTGAATAACTCCATAATTTTCTCTGATTCAAAAAGTTGCCTTCAAGCCATTCTATCTAATCCTTTCAGATCTAAGTCAAGATTCCCTTTAATTTTAAAAATTAGAGACTTGCTATTTCAATGTCATGAACTTGGTATTAATGTTGTCATAGCTTGGATTCCCGGTCATGTTGGTATTCTTGGTAATGAGTCAGCTGATTCATGCGCCAAAAATGCTGTTCTAACTGGCTCTCTTGCCCACTCTGAGATTTTTTCCCATGACATTTGCACTACTCTTCCTCTAACTTTGTTTAAATCTTGGTCCAAGGCATGGCAAATCTCTAAGTCTATAAAGGGTAAATTTTATGGAGATATACAACCCGAGATTCCCCACAAACCTTGGTTTTTTAAGTATCAATTGAAAAAAAAAAACACTACCTCAACTATTTGTCGTTTACGTTTAAATCTTTGTTGTTCTCCTCATTTCTTGGCCAAGCTTAGGATTAAGGATAACTCTCTTTGTGAATGCGGTTTGGATGAAGGAAACGTGGACCATTTATTTTTCTCCTGTCCTAAATTGCGCTTCTCCTTTCATGAAATCATCCCTGCTCATATTCCTCGTCCAACCTCGGTCAAATGTCTTCTTTCTTTTGTATTTACTCGTTTTATATTTAAACTATGCAAATTTATTGAAATTAATAAAATTAAATTGTAACCTTTTTTCTCTCTTTGTTTCACTCTTACGAGTTTCAGTCATGTACCATAGTCATAGTCTGTGGTCTGGTCATAATGTCAGTCTGCGAAGAAATTCTTGTATTTTGAACTTTAATATTTTATAAATATATATTTATTTTACTGTTCATTCGCGCTAAATACTCTCCAGCGTTTGATAGTCTATTAACAGTTTGCACGTGTTATTGGCAAAATTGTGGTGTCTTTTCCGCAAATGCCATAATGAATAGTTGAAGTTGAAGTTGAAGTCACAGCATATTATTACACAATGCAAACACCATAAAATTAGCCAGAATTGGGCTTGAAACTCCAATGCTATGTGCCAATATTAAAATTTCCAAGTTCGCATATCGTACCTACCCTATATATGCTTGTTGTATTATTAAGAAATCGTAGATGTGCAACATACCTGTTACATTACCGACGTTAGCGTCGTTTTTGATGTTATATTCATTGAGATGTGGATGCTTAGTCGTTTGGACATGGACCTTGGTAATTATATAATGCCTAAGATTGAGAGCAACATTAAGATTATAATAATAAGCATAGCGTGTACAGGGATAATCCTCGGTTGGTGGCATCACGTTCCATTGAAATTATCTAAAGGGCCTCGGCGAATTGGATTCAGGACCTCCGGGTCCTGAGATACATAAATGCATAAATAATAATAATATTCCACAACTATCACACAACGCCGTCTAGACTCAAGCTAAGCAGAGCTTGTGTTATGAGTACTAGACAACTGATAAACATATTTATATATTTCTAAATACATACATATTATAGATAAATTATACCCAGACACAGAACAAATGATCGTGCTCATCACACAAACATTTGTCCTGGGTGGGGATCGAATCCACGACCTTCGGCATAGCAGTCAGGGCCACTAACCACTACAACAACGGGTCAGATTGCTTACTTATTCCCATTAAAAGTCCACCATTGACTCCAAAGCCTCGGTAGCTGCTAGGAAACTCGCCGATCTTGCAAAGATCCGGCGGTACTTCACACCGGGACAGCTTTTAATGTTACACAAAGCACAGGACCGATCGTATGTGGGGTACTGCAGTTACATATGGGCTGGTGCTGCAAAATGCCGTCTAGCAGCTTTGGACTAATTGATGATCCAGGTTTGGTTAACATCAATCTACAGATACATGAATCTACAGAGGTAGATAGCTTTTCGGTATTTTACAGGATATGTTTTGGAGAGTGCGTGCAGGAATTACGTAACTTGATTCCGCCATTACCTTTCTTTCATCGGACAACCCGACGTATGGCCAGAGACCACCCGTTTCGTTGTTGACACCTGTAGAGATGTAGGACCGTAGGGCGAAATTCTTAGGCCGATCCTAAGAATTTCGCCTCGTCGTTTATACCGCGTACATCGAAGGATTGGAACAATTGGCTTGCAGCGGTCTTCCCGTCCGATTATAATTTAGGTTTCTTCAAGGCTAGAGTGGATAGTTTCTTAGTAAATAATTGCAAGCAAGGCCGATTCCCGCTAGGGCCAAGGGGAATTTCTGAAAAGGAAACCTGTGGTCTTAGAACGCAAAAAGCAACTGAAGGACAGAGGTGTGGTAGTAGTCAGTAAAAGTCTAACACGCCCTTGCGCTCCACCCTAAGGTGGGAGAAGTCATTGGATGATTTCCTACCTCAAAAAAATTCTAGCGATCTATAGTTAGAAGGGCTTTAATTTGGTGTAACAGGAGCTACCGATCGATATTGACACCCATCCTACCAATAATGATCCATCGACGATAGATGTATTGTCGACGTGTTGTGGTAATCGAGACAAAACGGCGGGGCGTTTTGTATAAGAACTTAAAAAAAAAAAATTTAATAGAATAAAATAAAACTTTATTGTACACCAAAATACTCGTAGTAACTAAAACTAATAACAACATACAATAATAACTAACAACTAAATAATAACTTTCAACAATAATACAATAATGTAATGTGTGTGTGTATGTGTGTGTGCGTATATGTGTGGTGTGTGTGTATGTGTGTTGTGTGTGTATGTATAATTACTATCTACTAAAACTTATTTTTATATTATCAGCTCCGGTCTGTCTTTTACCTCGCGTTCTTCATGGTGATTGTCTTAAGGATGTACATGCCGGATCCGAAACCGGAGTGGATCAAGTCGCGGCCCCAGGATAACGACTTCTTTTGCGTGTTCATATGCTTCGTCACCATGATTGTCACAGAATGCTTTATCGTCATGTTTGCTTTTCATTTAGCAGTGGGACTTTACTATGTATGTACCTATTTATTTTATTTTATTTAGTAGTCTAATATTCTCTCAGAGGTTTAAGGTCTCTCGGCAACACTGTGTTTACTGCATATTAATGATCTTCGAAAACCCGGTACTTTTGAGTATGCAGACGACAGGACTGTTGCTGAGAGATACGTGTCCAACACTTGAGTTTACTAGCTTTATTTAAGTATTTAATATTCATGCAACACAAAGTACAAAGGCGGACTTAATGCCTTAGGCATTCTCTACCAGTCAACCTAGGGTGGTGAAGAGATAATATGGTAGGTGCATAAAAAGAAAACTTTATTTAGAAAACAAGAGTAAAAAGTATACATACAGTTAAAATACACAAACATATATAATTAACTAGCTTTTGCCCGCAGCTTCGCTCGAAAATTAAGGAATGCTCCATACAAACTTCCACGCCCCATTTTAGGGGAGTGGGGGTTAGAAAGAGACAAAAAGTAGCCTATGTCACCCTCCAAACTATCTCTACTTAAAAAATCACGTCAATTCGTCGCTCCGTTTTGCCGTGAAAGACGGACAAACAAACAGACACACACACTTTCACATTTATAATTTTAGTATTTATATAATATATATACCTACTTAAATATTAATATAAAGTAAGGGCAGAAATTTTGAGACGATTCTGCTTTTGGTGGAGAAAAGATCTAGTCTCTCAAAGAGGCTATGATTGTACGACTGCACATTTGGTCGGCTGCTAAATCCTAGACTTTGATAACTAATAATATAATATATTCCACAACTATCACACAACGCCGTCTAGTCTCAAGCTAAGCAGAGCTTGTGTTATGAGTACTAGACAACTGATAAACATACATATATATTTCTAAAAACATACATATTATACATAAATTACACCCAGACACAGAACAAATGATCGTGCTCATCACACAACCATTTGTCCTGGGTGGAAATCGAACCCACGACCTCCGGCATATCAGTCCGGGCCACTAACCACTAGACCAACAGGCCAGTCGAACAGTCGGAACTGTGCAGTGGTTAGAATAGTAGAGTAGGGTAAGTGTTAAAATATTAAAGATTATATTAATCCGACTTAGGTTACTTGGGTACATTTACCAGTCGCTACTTGTGGAGCTTTTTACACCAATTTCAATCCATATGTAATGTAGATATTTTATAATGTAGATTGTTATTTAGGGAGTTAATTTAAGACACGCACCGGTGCTCGTTAATAGTGGACCTCATCAGAAAGCTTAAAGTCATCCAAAGTCCCATCCCATCCAAATCCAGGTGGGATTTGGATGGGATGGGACCGCCAATTTCGCCAATTTTAAGTGTCGATGGAGCCCGAAAAATTCTGGAGTGGCGACTACGTACTAGGGCAGAACGTTCAAAAATAACCAGAGTAGGGTAGAGTCGCTACCCCAACCGTTCAAAAATGCTTCGAGTTGCAACCCAGGGACGTTCTTTTATAACACGAGTAGCTACCCTAGAATTAACCCAAATAAATCTAAATCCGAGCAGGGTAGGTTGGTGTAAGCGGCGTTCTAACGTTGCGTCTTCCAAGACGCAACGTTAGAAGGCCCACCACAAAGTGGAGCGACGACCGGGGGAAACAAAAAAAGACGCTCAATGACCGGTCCACTGTCATTGAGCGTCTTTCTGCCAAAATGATGATGATGACGCCTACTGTCTACTATATTATAAACTAGCTTCTGCCAGCGGCTTCGCCCGCTTGAAAGTAGGTTTCTCCATACAAACTTTGGACCCCCGTTTTATCCCTTAAAAAAGTGAATTATGGAAAATCCTCTATTAGTGCTCGCCTGTGCGTTGATATGTCAGTCAGTCAGTTTCTCCTTTTATTTATATAGATATTAATAAAATAATCATGTCAAAATGGCCTATGCATTGCGTAGAAAAGAGCCGTCTGTCGCTGAACTCTTCCTAAACTAACTAACTGAGCTGCACCACAGACTGTACCTGCATAACTTATTTTTCAGGATTCGGTATACCGATTGGAGCAATATTTAATCGGGCGTTTCTGCACATTACTGCTAGAACTTGCCACCTTAGTAATACTGATCTTCAATCATCGCTACTTTATGGGGTGGTATTTAGTATTTCTTATGATTATCAGTAAGTAAACGTTTCGTACTTATCTACTAATACGGTAAGCAAAATATGTACATGCTTGAAGCTGGAGTTACAAATACCAACTCGACATATCACGCACATTCGTACCTACATATAATCTACTTCTTTTTATCGCAATCATTTGCTGTCTAGTTCAGACCAGCAAACTTACTACAATGCGTTCCAAATAAGAATAGGATCGATTGCCAGGTAGTGACGTAACGCCATACTGTCAAATCGAAGAATTATTATGGTGAGCAAAACAAGAAATTTTTAAAATTTATTTTTTTACGAACTGTGAACGAAAGTAGTTTAATCAGAATCCAGTTCTTCAATTTTGCTCATCTGTGAGTTCTTCAATTTTGCTCAATTTCTTGCGATTTGACAGTATGACGTGACGTCATTAACATGGCAATCGATCCTATTCTTATATGGAACGCATTGTAATTTCCTTTGTAATTATTGCATTCATTCAGTTTTTTTTTTTTCGTTTGTTTGTTATAAGTAGGTACTAAAGTATGCAAATAATAAATTTAAAAATACATGGTGGGTTCAACTGATTGAGACGAAGCTCTGTAGACTAGAGCTGATTTTTGTTTTTCATTTTTACTATAATATGTTGCATTAATACAGCCGTTTACTGAACCGTTTTTATTATTACAGTTCTGGAATTCTACTCGTTCATCGTTGTATATAGCTATTACGTGGACATTGTAGAAGAACAAAAGGCAAAAGAGTGCGCAAGTATCTGTGATCCGGAACTGTCTGAATACGAGGGCTACATGAACTACGAGTGTCCGCCAGAGTCACAAGATCCACGTATGCAGGAGATCCAGAAAGATATGCGGGCATCGCGGCACTCCAGGGCATCACGGCACTCCAGGTCAACACCGCTGGCGCAGCGAGATTCTCCAGAGCCGCGAAATATCCCAGATACAAAAGACACGAGAATGAGCTATCATTCGCGAGCAATGCGACTTGTACAAGAAAAGCTACATACTTATAAACCAGATTTAAATGAGTCAGATTATCGAAACCACCAATGTACGCGAAATACGCAAGATCCTAATCTTTGTTTATGTACAGGCTACAGAACTCCTCCTTATTGATTGAAGGGGCAACAAAGGGACTTTAAATTTGTTTATGAACATGATACAATAAACAATGATAAATTCATAATTCATTTATTATTTTTTACAGAAAGCTTACAAAGTACTTTCGGTACCTCGGGTCACTTGTCCAAGGGGATGGTTAGGTAGACCGGGACGTAACACATCGGATCAACGCAGGATGGATGAAATGGCGACAGGTCACGGGAACAATTTGTGACTCACGGATGCCCCTCAAGTTGAAGGGTAAAATCTACAAGTCCGTGTTAAGGCCTGTCATACTGTATGGATCAGAATGTTGGGCTGTGAAAAAGACGGATGAAAAAAAATTGCACGTAGCGGAGATGAGTATGTTAAGATGGATGTGTGGTGTGACGAGAATGGATAAAGTGAGAAATTAGTATATTAGGGGAAGTTTGAAACTGGCGCCAGTGACTGAAAAGTTGACAGGGAATCGTTTGTCTTGGTATGGTCATGTGAAGAGTGAAGAGTGATATGAAAGAAAAGGAAAGTAATGATAGCATGACGAGTGACAGGGCAGAATGGAAGAAAAAAAACATGTTGCGCCGACCCCAAATAACACGGGATAAGGGCAGGAAGATGATGATGACAGAAAGCTTACAGAGTAAAATAACAAATATATTCTATGTTTACTTAAGTAGCGAAAATCACTAATAACTAGCTTAAGCCATAACGTACAAAGCGCTTTGGGAACACATTGATTATGCGTAGGTAAAGCAGCTAAGGAGTGGAATTCCCAGCCGGAGTCTGTGTTTCCTGATAGCTACAACCTAGGGTCTATAAGTCAAGATATACCGTACTTATATCAAAACGTGACGATTTGTTACTTTTGATCATAGATATCATTTTTAAGTTTCCGTACCTTATTATTCAGAATCAGTGCCGTCCGGTAACCGTCCGGACCGAGCCCAAGTCGTCGACGGCGCGTATTGTTCCACGCGCGCCTCGGGGAGATGTCAGCAAATCGTAGGAGTCCTGCAGGGTCGAAGCCTACTGGGGCCACGTGTAGTGTGAAACGAAACCCGGGGCCCTGGGACGAAGGCAACGAAAGAACAGGAGTGGGAGTACCACTATCTCGCGCATCGCCCAAGAACGGGATTGTCATTAGATGATTTTCCCACCTAAAAAAAAAAACCTAAAAAGGAACCTTATAGGATCGCTTTCTTGTCTGTCTGTCGGTCTGCCAAGACCCTTTATCTCGGAAACGCGTAGAGGTATCGAGTTGAAATTAAAACCATAGGTATACTCAAGTCTGTAGTCCCATGAAGCTGTGAAAAAATCTAACTTCTGAGTTAACGAAAAAATAAGATACTTACGGCCCTTTAGGTCGCAAAAAACTTGTATTTCGAAACTCTCAAGATAATCAAAATTCGTCGGGTACTTCCCGTTAACCTAGAATCCTGAAATTTGGCATGCAGCAAGTTCTCATAGCACAAGTGTAGGAAAAAATCTGAAAACTGTATACTTGTAGTTACATCACAAAAAAAAACTTTTTTTGCGATTCCGACTCGCACTTGCCCGGTTTTTATATTTCTATGGTTTTGATATTTGTTAATGAATCACTATTAAATGGCTGAACGGATTTGGATCAAATTGTGAACAACTATCACCTATATAGATAAGGATTAAATATACTTTTTCAATACACTTACTCGAAAACCCGCTGTTATTTCACCACTTTCAGGCACGCAACAGACTGTTTTCCGCACTAGTGCAGAAAAGGGTGCGTGCTCTCCCCCGCCACAATTTTTATTATATTTTATCGTATCAGGCTACGCGCGCGTCGTCCCCCACGAGTCACCGGTCAACCCCCGTTTATTCATTTCGTAAGTGTATTGAAAATGTCGTTTGATACACGTGCAAATTTATCACTGCAGCTCTCGGCTCCATAACACACTTGCCTACGGCTCGTGCGAATTCCGCCTCGGTCGCAATGACAAACTTTCTGCACTTTTATAAAAATGTATTAAATTTCATTCCGGTTGTTGGACGTTTAACCCACGTCTTTTTTTTAAAAAACACGCAGCTGGAAAAAACAAGTAATAAAACAAATAATGGGTACCTATGTGAACTACTAGATCGCAGTCTTTTAATCTTAGGCATACTAGTATAATCTAAGTACAACCTTTAATCAAAAGTTTACATAATGTCCTATAGACATAACGATAAGACAGGTGTAGCAACGCAACTTGACTTGATAAGTGTGTACTACGTACTTCTAATTAGATCACACAAGAACATTACTTCGACAACCTAAAAACACACCCAAAAAATATCGAGGTTGATAGGCAACCGAAATAGTTTAACGGTTTATTGGTCATCCGTTATCAACATCGCCCTTTCATATCCATATCAGAGATAACTGATACTCAACTAAGTTATTATCAGAGACAAACCCAACACGGCAACATATTTTTAAAACATTGTTCACAAATTTTGAATACAGAAGTGGTATTTGAAAATAGAATCAGTCACTGTGTGTGCTTTACTTTTTTTTTGTGAATAAAAAGTCATGGCTATTGAACTGCCAAGGTATAACAAATGCTGTTATTGCATTCCTCTAAAGATTGGAGTATTGATCATCGGATATGTTTCTATCGTAAGTACTATTTAATCCTATCCACGAAATCATTTCTTTTTCTTTTTTTCTATGTGTAGGTAAATCGTGAGTTTTCTATACTTAACTTTGTAGACTTGCAATGTATAGTAAAATTGTAAATTTTATAGTAGTAGAAAGGAAGAGCGCTTTAATATTTTTTCTATGTACCTATATAATTTTTCCGTCTTTTTTAAAACTATTAGTAGATAACGTATTAGTCATTTTATATGATCAGTGTCTTTTTTATTTTTTTGTTTCTAGGAGGTAATCTCTGAGAGTACAGATCCATTTTTTAAAATTTTATACCGATAGAAAACTGCTTTATTCCTGAGTAACATAGGCTATATTTTATGAAAAGTATATTGCTGGGCAAACTCAGATCAGTTGGGCAATCTTGTTAGGTTTTACGGTACATAATATAAGCTATGTACATTCTGAAGTACACTTAACTAAGTAGCAATTTATTTGTGTAAATATATTTTAAAGATCAAAGTCGCTTGAAAGGAGTAGGAAAAACAAACGTTTTTTTTTTGGCAAAAGTAAACATCATACACAAGTAACTGAAAAAATAATATGTTGATTTAATGTGAATTTATAATTAATATTTTGTTTTTTTTTTCAAACTCATTGACCTAGCCGGTACCGAGGAGTAGGCTTCCGAAAATCACTATTTTATGGCACTGCTCGGGAGCTAGGGCCTTAAAAAGACTTTTAGATCATTTACAATTTATACAATTAGAATTTATATTGTGAATGTTTGGACCCTATGATCCTTGATGTTCAGCCCAAACGGTTCGAAAATGTGAACCCATACAAAAGTGCTCCGTCGCGGCTCGCCGTGCGGGCCCTGTTTCCTGTTTTTTGCCATCATCATGTGCGAGACCATAGGGCTCCAATACAGCCGAAACGCCGACAGTGACCAGAGCGCATTATAATTATAATTAACTTGCTTTTGCCCGCGACTTCACCCGCGTACATAAAATATAGCTTATATCACTCAGAAATAAAGCAGCTTTTTTTCTATCGGTGAAAAACAAAAAAAAAAACTTTACCTTACTTCTATATAATATTAGTGTAGATTATAATGTTAAATACGAGTATTTATGGAGTGTTTCCTGATGTGTAGGGGTGTTTGAGTCAAGAGTGAATAGGTTACCTACTTCTAGGCAAGCAAAGAAAATTGGGTCTATGTTAGCATAGATGGTCAGGAATAATATAAATATAATAATAATATTCCACAACTATCACACAACGCCGTCTAGTCCCAAGCTAAGCAGAGCTTGTGTTATGGGTACTTACTAAACAACTGATAAACATACTTATATATTTCTAAATACATACATATATAGATAAATTATACCCAGACACAGAACAAATGATCGTGCTCATCACACAAACATTTGTCCCGGTTGGGACCCACGACCTCCGGCATAGCAATCAGGGTCACTAACCACTAGACCAACAGGCCAGTCAATTCTCGGAATTTCTCTTTAATATTTATATAGAGGAGATATACCTACTTTTAATTTTTTCTGGTATTATAATTATACTGCATTTTTCTTAAATATTTTTTTTTTCAGATTGCGTCCTGCGTGACCCTCGGTACGATTTCGTATTCAATCTTCAGAGTGTCAGAATTCGTGAAGACTACTCAAGAGAGACCGAATCCTCAGCATCCACCTAACGAAGTATGGAAGGCAGCCGTGAGCCTGTACATCACCTTCGCCTACTATCTTCTCGTGTTCCTGTTCAGTTTTGCCATTAGTCTCATTTTAGTTATCGGAGCTCATACTGTAAGTATACCTTTTTTAAATCTTTTTTTATTAAAGGATTTTCGTACACTATTGCGATGATTTCAATCCCATCGTATCTACTATTAGGTACACTTTAATCACAAAAAAATCTACTTTCTTAAATCTATGAAAGAATATAAGTAGGTAAAACTTTTGCTGCGCTACAGTTACGTTTAACTACGATTTTTTTTATATAATTCTATTATTATTATTTTTTCTATTTCTTCTGCCAGCCGCTTCGCCCGCGTGAAAGTAGGGTTCTCCATACAAACTTTGGACCCCCGTTTCATCCCTGTAGGGGGTGAATTTTGGAAAATCATCTCTTAGAGCTCGCCTACGTCATAAAAGAAAGCCATGTGCAAAATTTCAGGTTTCTAGTCTCAGTAGTTTTGGCTGTGCGTTGATATGGCAGTCAGTCAGTTTCTCCTTTTAAATATATAGATTTATTTTACAAATAAGTTTTAAAAAACACTTTTACACGTCAATTTTTTTCGTCAAATAAAACTAGATGAGGTCGGCGTTTAAATGTCATTGAAAACTCCTACATCCATTGCGGACAGCTTGAACGACTTTCAGAGCATGTTTCTCTTGTCTTTGTATCGGACACATTCCACCACAGAAAATGCTGTAAATCTTCCATTTTCCCAGTAAGTATACTTATATCATCATCATCATCATCCTGCCTTTGTCCCATGTTACTAGAGGTCGACGCAACACGTTTTTTTCCTCCATTCTATCCTGTAGACCGTCGCGCTATCACTGACTCTCTTTTATTTATTTATTTATGTATCAATTGCTTGCTATGCTTCAGTATGCACCAAAGCGTATAGCAAGCCAACAAAAAAATTCACGAACTAAAAAAATGTGATATAAACATTTATCATTTCTTTATTGGTATATAAAAATATTTTTAATTTATAATAGGCGATCAACCCCCCTAGCCAAGTTACCACCGTTTCGTTTCGATTCTCTTTTCGTCGATCGCCTCGAGTAGGCCATGCCTCCGATTCCTTTATTCTGACATCATCTCAACGCTCAGTCACGTGGTCAGAATAAAGGAATAGGAGGCGTGGCCGACACGGCGATCAACGAAAAGAGAATCGAAACGAAACGGTTGTAACTTGGCTGTAGGGGCTATCTAGCCGTTAGAGTTAGAAAAAAAAGAATATTTTCTTTTAAACCACTCGTCACACAATCCACCCAAATTTTTTGGCCTTCCCCTCCTACTCCATTTATCCACATGTATATTCTCTTTTAGTAACATGCGTTTCATCCAATCCTTCCTCTTAACATGACCATACCAAAATTAACGACTCTCTTTCAACTTTTCGGTCACTGACGCGATTTTCAAACTTCCTCTAATATACTCATTTCTCACTTTATCCATTATCGTCACTCCAAACATTGATGATTATTTTCGTGTTAGGTTACCACTCTGTAGTAAACCCATTATCGAAAGAACATAGGTGGGTTTTAGCCAGTACCTAAGTCTTAATGTTTTCCCACCACGAAAAACGTCACCATAACAGAGAACTAGCTCACCGTTTAGATCTGACTTTAGCATACCACAGCTAAAAATTAAAAAACAAAAAACTTTTTTATAAAATATCCAACCGACTTCTAAAACAAACTAAAAAATGTAAAATCGAAAAGTCGGTGTTAAAAAATGACGAAACAAAGCCAAAACCACCAACATGAAATTCATCATATGAATTCCCAGATATTACAGGAAGTAATTCAGCGATATTCATTTTTATTTCGCAGAAATAACTACGCATAAATGATGACCAACGTTTGCACTTACCTAGATCTAAACTAAAAACAAAATTCTGCTGTATTACAAGCATAAATGAGATTGTTATCTTATCGTTCATTTACAATGATTTCTTTTACATTTATAAATTTTTATTCACCTATATTTCTTGGACTTTAAAATAATTTATAGAATAATATTAATCACGCAAACAAATTTTACACACATTGATTCACGTATATGATGAGACCTATTTCGAGTACCTACCTAGTAACTAGCGATGATTTACTAGGGGATGATTTTAGACCAGACATGTCAGTCTGGTCTAAAATCATCCCCTAGCCTTTTCCCAACTATATTGTCGCGGCTTCCAATCTTACCGGATGCGGCTGAATACCCGTGTTTTACACAGCCCTGCGTTCGAGGTTGGAGTTAACTCTTATGACGTCATCAGAGTAGATACTCTACACTCGCATTTTTGAACGCGAACATAGAGTTCAACTGTCAATGTCAAGCAAGTATCATTTATGGCCGCTTACACAAACCTACCCTGCTCGGAGTTAGAGTTAGTTGGCTTAACTCTAGGGTAGCTACTCGATTTATAAATGAACGACCCTGGGTTACAATTCAAAGCATTTTTGAACGGTTGGAGTAGCGACTCTACCCTACTCTGGTTATTTTTGATCGCAGGGCTGAGCGACTGCCTGTCAAACCTTCACAACCCACTGGGCGA
This sequence comes from Mythimna pallens, assembly GCA_961205895.1. Classification (NCBI taxonomy): domain Eukaryota; kingdom Metazoa; phylum Arthropoda; class Insecta; order Lepidoptera; family Noctuidae; genus Mythimna; species Mythimna pallens. Next base: position 20,447,898 of record OY540837.1, read on the forward strand.
CATTATACTCCTTAGACAGACTGATGGTCAGACTTTCTAGCGTCTGACTACCTGTAACGACTGTCAAAGATCTACGAACGTACGAACGACAACCGGAAGCAGCGGCTTTATGTGCTTTTCGAGGCACGACACCCCGTGCCTCGAAAAGCACATAAAGCCACTGGTAATGTCCTAGATAAACTTATAAAACTACATATGAATTGAAAAATTCACATTGGTACTTGCCCCGGTTTCGAAACCGCAACCGCATGCATAAAGGTCATTAGAGCCATCCGACATCCGACCAGCACCACCTCGCCTCGAGCGGTTTCGGCCTCGAGTATTCTTTGAATAGAATGAGTACTATGGATATACACTGCTACATCCACTCCGGAGCGCCTCGCCCGTGAGCTGATCACGCCCCGATGGCGAGTGTACTCGGTGGTCACCCGTTGCTTGCACGCTTGCCTTGCGTTGCCCACGCGTTGGTTCCAAACGAATTGTGTGTTGTCTGTGAGTGGTTCACGCGCGAAGACAATGCGTTATAGTGACACAGCGCACCCTTTCCCGTCATTCCTTGATATACTACTCATCTATTCGCCGATAACGCCATGGCCACTCGTTGACTACGTAACGTTTAGTGGTTGACAAGCAGTATCAACCAGCCACCTGTTGACAACGCGTGGACACCGAGCGATGGTCGGGTGTCGGATGGGTTTAAATGAGCTGAGCTTATGACCTATAAGGCGGATGCCTTAATTATTAGGCCATTACGACACTCCTGGCCTAACAATTACTTAAATTCTCTTTTTCTTTTTCAGGAAAGGCCCAGTTATTTGAGATTTTATTTCAAAGCAACGATGTTCCTGTTCGCTCTGAGCATTGTTTTGGTGGTGGTGACATTCGTGTTCATGGGATTCTTAGCCACGCTTCCTGTTCTCAAGTGGTCTTGTAAGTATCCCATTATTTGATTATTTGTTCGGAAAAAACCTACCTTAACCATTCTTATGGTTCCTTACCCATGGGTGGCTCGCCGTTCGATCGTCCGGTAACCGTCCGGACCGAGCTCAAGTTGTTGACGGCGTGTAGTGTTCTACGCGCGCCTCAAGGAGATGTCAGCGAAACCGTAGGGGCCCAGCAGGGTCGAAGCCTATTGGGGCCACGGGTAGTGTGAAAGCGAAGCCCGGGGCCCCGAGATGAAAGCAAAGAGGAAACAGGAGTGGGCTTTTAGCCAGTAAAAGTCTGACACTATCTCTCGCTCCACGCTCCAAGAGCGAGATTTTTCATTAGATGATTTTCCCACCTTAAAAAAAAAAACCCAAAGGGTAAAAACGGGACCCTATTGCTAAGACTCCGCTGTCCGTCTGTCTGTCACCAAGCTGTATCTCTTGTAGCTACGAGTAGATAGTTCAAATTTTCACAGATGATGTATTTCTGTTGTCGCTATAACAACAAATACTACAAACAAAATAAAATAAATATTTAAACGGCAAAGAAATCACGTTTGTTGAGCCTCACCTCAACAAACGTGATTTCTTTGCCGTTTTTTACTACGGATGGTACGAAACCCTTCGTGCGTGAGTCCAACTCGCACTTGGCCGGTTTTTATTAGGTACAATCACTATGGGTTTAGAGCATTGGCATAACACGCTGGTCTCTGGTAGTTTATAGTCCGGGTATCACCAGTTACAGTTTTGTTTTATCAAAAAACATCTACTTCTCTTATAGCAACTAAAGGGCGAATAACCTCTCTGATCAAAGCACAAAATACACATGTTGGAAAGACAAACTAAATACTATCAAAAAATTCATAGGCGGAGGTTTCTGCCACGCGCGACGCCTAGTGTAAAAATCATAGCAAAAAAAAATCGCTGTAATTCGAACTCAAACTTAGAATAATTTTATTTCACACTAGCTTCTGCCAGCGGCTTCGCCCGCGTGTTGTAGGTTTCTCCATACAAACTTTAGGCCCCCGTTTCATCCCCTTAGGGGCTGAATTTTGGAAAATCCTTTCTTAGTGCTCCCCTATGTCATAAAGGAAAGCCTTGTGCAAAATTTCACATTCCTAGACCTAGTAGTTTTGGCTGTGCGTTGATATGTCAGTCAGTCAGTCAGTTTCTCCTTTTATATATGTATATAGATAGGCCTGCATGGACACATAAAAAACGTCAGAAGACAGCGTACGGTTCCGATTGGTCGTTTCCTATGGAGATGAACCGGCAAGAAACTCCATTGTTACCGATGGTTACTTATTCCCTAAAAAAATATGAATTTTATAGTATTGCGACCGCTTGTTATTTTTGTTATGACATAAAATCTTGCGGCTCGCTATACGTGCATCCTAGCGCTATTTGTTGATTTCTGACGTTTCTATATTGATTTCAGATTCCTTACATATAAATGGCCTTTTTTCATCTGTCCGGCTCTGTGGTGATTATTTTTATGGTCAGAGTCTGCCAGAGGCCCAGAAACTGGCAGAAAACATTACAGATTATCTTTTTTTTTTCAGTTACTCTTCTGGTTTGTATGATCATGGTAAGAAGTTACTACTTGATACTGGAGGAGAGGGAAAAACCGACGGTCTATGAACTGCAGCCTTATGTTCCTGTGCAAGTTGTACATCAAGGTCAACAACCTTTGATGGCTTAAAATATGGACTGTTTTTAAGGCCGGGTCACACGATGCGTTGCGGCGCCGCACCGCAAATATTTCGAAGAATCGGCAGGCCCGCCAATTCGTTGAAATATGTGCGGTGCGGCAACGCATCGTGGGACCCGTCTCTTAGTTGTGTAAAATATTTTTTATTTTGTAGTTAGTTATTTAAAATAAAATAATATTGTAAATTAAGTTTTGTTTTCGTTATACTTACCTAATTTAATTAAGTAAGTAGTTATCATAATTAATGACGGACACGATAGAAACAAAAATCTATTTAAAAAAATGTTGTGTCGTATCAGTGTTTGTTTTTTTTATATTGTCTAGGGGCTCGCGCTTGACCACTATGGCACCTGATTGAAAACGGCGATGGAGCGCACTTTCCTAGAAGTAACCTATTCTCTTGACTTAAAGTTTGTAATCGAACTTCTGTGAAAGCTTGACCGATGTTTATGAATTTTTTTGTGTATTTTTGGTAGGTCTGACAGTAGGTCATAGGTTATTTTTTACTCTCCTACCGTAACCTCCATTTTTTCTTTAATAATTTATATAGGAGAACTACGTTTGGTGGGTCAACTAGTATCAATATAAAAAAGAACCCTTACACACACACACACACACACTCATTATCATTACCCACAGACACGGAATAGAGTGTCCTCTCTACTCCGTGCCCACAGAGCACAGGGCTCTCTTTTCTTGCGCCTGTCTCTGTTTCTGTGCCAGTCTTCATCAGGTTCTACCCAATTCTACTCATGATGCCAACAATTTCGTCAGCCCATCTTTTTAAAAAAAATAATATAGGTACCTAGCCAATGCTTGACTACGATCCCACCTGATGGTAAGCAGTGATGCAATCGTTGATGGTGAAGCGCACTAGTTTATTAGTTGGAGCCTATTTACTCTATCTTTGAAGACACATAGATTATAATTGGACAGGAATAACGCAGCATCTCTCCGATGAACGGCCAAAATTTTTGTTTTCGGTCTTTGGACGCAACAGTTCACACATTTCTACTGCAAGCGCATACGTGCCATCCTGTGATACGCTCACTGCGTATAATAAATATCGTAAAACGAAAAAAAGTAATACTTAATCAGAAATCAAAATAAGTAGGTAGGTACTACATAATACATTTGTTTTTTGTTTGTGTGTGAGATGCTATGATGAGGATAGACAGAAGAAAAAAAAAATGATGTAAGTAGAGAAGAGGAATCACTTGTTTTTCTTAGCTAATCTCCATTGAGTAAGTGTACTCCTCCTCCTCATAGCATCAATTTTGTCCTCAATGCTGAGAGTCGTGACCTCGACGAATAAATTTGTAGTGAACTAGGCATAATATATCGCTCTTTATGGCGGAATATGTCCAAGTTGTGAAATACGGTCGTTATTGTTTGTTAGCAGAAGGTCGCTTTTCATTATTATATGACTAGCGGTCCCGGCAGACGTTGTTCTGCCCAAAAGCGGGATTTAGTAAAAAAAAAAAATTACCCTACTCTACCCTACTCTACCCTACTCTACCCTACTCTACCCTACTCTACCCTACTCTACCCTACTCTACCCTACTCTACCCTACTCTAACCTACTCTAACCTAAAAAAAAAAAAAAGTAAAAAAAAAAAAAATTACCCTATGTCCGTCTCCTGGTTCTAAGCTACCTCCCCACCAATTTTCAGCCAAATCGGTTCAGCCGTTCTTGAGTTATAAGTGGTGTAACTAACACGACTTTCTTTTATATATATAGATTACCAAGAATTATTGACCTAAAAGGTCTTAGTTACCAGATCAAAAAATCGTAAATAAAATAATGTCAGGCTGAATTATGTAAAAATAACCAAGAAATACCCTTTACAGTTATAAAAAAAAAAAACAGATTAAAAAGAAATCTATAATGGCATATTTCATAGTGTTTGTTGAAAACCAACCAGTTTCATTTGCTAGTAGCAAAAAAGTCTAACGTTTTTAATACTTACTAAAAAGGTTTAAATAGTTACAGCCATTTATATTTTATTTTACATCATTATACACATAAGTTGTAAGTAAATTGTTGTCCCCTTGAAAGTAATTTTCTTCAGACTACGAGTTGTGCCAGCGCTTTTTTCAATCCTTGAAGCACTTATGATACGGTACTTTCATTGTTAAAAAACTATTTAACAATGAAAGTACCGTCAATATCGGTCAAGCCACTTCGGAGATTATCCGGAACAACATACAAAAATTAAGAAACTACATTTTAGGTATATACTTTCTTACGCAATTAGTAAAAAAATAGTAAAAAAAAATATTTTGATATACCCCACACACACACTTCAACAGACACTTCAATTTTATTAAAAGATGAATCATTGTTGTTCAGCAAGCTGTCTTAAGACCGAACTAGTCGCGGGCTCAAACTCGCTAATGGGTGAGGTGAAAAAGTGCGATGTCTCATCTGACACTGTGTCCGACAGCGATAATATCAAGTATGAGCAGTTAGGCACTAGTGTAATATATGCACAACGTATTGTTCGCACGCACAGAAACACCGTTCTGAATTAAAACGACATTAGACGATGCATAAATTCTGAGAGTAGTGCTTTGAAAAATCGAGTTTTATGAAAAAAATCACTGCCTAAATCTGTTATTAATATCTACATTATTTTTTAATTTATTTATTATATAGGCAAGTGTGCTCCATCGTCGGCCACATCATCGTTTACCATCAGGTGAGATAGTGGTCAAGCGCGAGCCTAACAATAATAATAAAAAAAACTTAAATATTAACTAAACTATACTAAAACCTATGTGCATAAACCTAACTATGCATAACTGTGCATAAATATAATACAAAAACACAAAGTACATTAAATAAGTTGTATAGAACTCTACGGTAATAAAACTTTGTCGGTACTGACTTCGTTTTGGTGATTTTATACGAGTTTTGTTACTTTTTTACACTTAAAGTTGTGTTAAAATCATCAAAAAACACAAACTGTTGGCTCATAACTTTTCATTGGCATTTCTTTTTTGTTTTTCTGTTTCAAAGTTAGTAATATGGTAAAACCATATATATGTTTTATTTTGGATGTACATGTCAAACTGTGGAGTAATAGGTACCCCCCCAAAAGTATGGAAAAAGTATATCTACTATAAAACCTTAACTATAGATACCTACTAAAAACTCTAAAAAGGCTTTAAACTGCGAGTTGCGACCTTTATCTTTTGCAACTAGCAATCAAAACTGGTTAGTTTCTAATCAGCAATAAAGAAAAGCCATTATAGTTTTATTTTTAATTGTTTTTATTTTTTAATTTAATAGGCACATCTTGGTTATTTTAAGTAATTCCAGCCTGATACAATTTTGCTAAAGGATTTTTTTGGAATTTTTTGACCGAAACATTTAGGTCAAGTCTTTATTTTCATAAATGCTGCAAAGTTTTATGAAATACGTAAAAGGTACGCGATAACACGACTATCGAAAAATCCAATTCAATGCGTCGTCAATCATTTTTATTTAACTGAAAAATCTAGCAACACCAGTACGAAATGTCAAGCTATTATTTTACCAAATAAAATACATTCAGAAACTGCAAAGCATATCGGATTTCTCTTTCTCTCATAATGCACACGTAATAACTTATCTCATTCTTACAAAACATTTTAATTTCGTCGTATAATACGTAAAACGTTGCGATGTGATCGTACCATTTCATTGAATTTTCTTGTTTGTTCGTAATTTATTGATATGAAATAATGACATCAGTTTAATTTATCTATCTACCATTATTGATAATATCATTGTAATACAAAATGGCTAGTTTATCTAGCAAAATAAGTATTAGCGCTGCTCAAAACCAGGTCTGTAGTAAAGTGAACGCGCGAACCCTACAAAACAGCTTTGTATTTTACTAAATTAGTGGTTTACTGCCGCCTTCTTATTGAATAGTTAACAGATATTATAAAGGCAGTCTAAATCGTTTGGTTTTTAGCTTATACAATGGATAAACGAGGCGGGAATGTCGGAAGGCAGTCGCAGGGCAGACAATCTGAGGAAAGCGGTGGAACTCTTGCTTCATCAGTGTTCTTCAGTACTCCCACAGTACATAGAAAACATCCTGACTTATTACTGTGACAAATCTGTAGACGTGAGGAAGCTGGTCATCGCTTTTATCGAAGAATTGAGGTAAATTTCTACTGTGGTATTGATAATGGGCAATTGTGATGATATAAAAACATAACCCTGTCTTTGCTGTCGCTTATGCTGGTAAAAATCTTCGAATAAATCGTTTTCTAATGAAAACAAATTATCTATATATCTTTGTTACCTTTGACATTTGTTGAACCTGTATTTTAAATGATCACAACACAATATATTGTACTATTTAACCTTAATTATTTTCTCTATAAGAATTTTACATTAATAGATATGTATTTAATTTGTAAATATTGCTTTAGGTTATTTAACAATCCGATAATAAGCCAGATTCATATGTAACAAATTTGTAATTGTATGGCGTTAGAAATTCTCAAAAAGTAAAAAAAAATGAGACTTCTATCTGCTAATGTATATTCACTAGTTTTGATAACTGTTCTATTTAATCTGTTTTAAACATAAATATTGTTACCACCAGCACCATTCCTAATGGTAGCATTAATTTTGGTCTGCAAAAGATTTCTTGTCACTAACAAACCCCCATACACCCTATTATTCTTTAATTAACCTATTATTGAGTAGTTTAATTAGAGACACAATAGAAAGACAATGACCGCCGGAGTTCGTTCGGGGTTTAATGAATTAATGTTTTTATTTAGGTAAATAACACAATTGAAAATGTCTGTGATTTTTTTTTCTAAAGAAACATGGTCCTGCACTCACTTCTATAATGTGGGTGCATCCACAAAAATAAACTGATATACACAAGACACTTATACCCAAAACAATTATCTGTGTTAATTCATTAAATCCAAAGCAAATGCTGGTGTTCACTCTCAACATTCTATTGTGTCTCTAATTATGGTATTCAAAAGGTTAAAGAGTTATTTCAACCTATTTGCAAACTTTTTTATAACTATTACTATTCTTTTTTTAATTAAATTCAAAATGCTTTTACTTTACATAGGCTACTAGGGCACTTCTAAAATGTCAGAAGCTAGTGCATCGTTCCAATTGGTTGTTTCTTATTGAGAAGAACCAGCAAGAAACTCCATGGTCACTCTTTAAAAAAAAAGATTGATTTTAGAATATATTTTCTTCAATACAATATTAATAGATAATTGAGGACATTGTTGACCAGTCTATATTGTATCCAAAAACACAATAAAAATAATAATATTAAAAAGTGGTTTGAAAAAAATTGACGGGTGCGAAGTAAATATAGTTATCTACAATTTTGCGATTTTCTGATAGTTGCAGAAACTAAGAAACTAAAGTATTCATATTCTATGACATGAGAAATGGTCTTTCAAGTGTCAAAAATGCAGAAATGATAGTTGTTTTTTCAACAATATTTTTCAAACTAATTCAATCATTATTGCAGTAAGCTTCACCCACAATACTTACCGAAGATCATAGGTCAGCTGCGTCAGCTGGTCAGTGACACAGTTATCGCTGTCCAGAAGAGAGCCATCCAAGCCTCCAGCATTGTGTACCGGAACACTCTGATGTGGATATGTCAGGGTGCTTCAGAAACTTCTGAGATGCATTTTGTTTGGAAGAATATTACAGAGTTGAAGGTATGTGGAATTTATTTTACCCATTTTATTTTTTGTTCTTAACCTTTTAACAGTAAGAGGGTCAGTAGCGGATACTTCTTTTCTTTCTTTTTTTAGACAATGTTATTTATTTATTAAAACTTCTCGCAACACAAAGGTACAAAGGCGGACTTAATGCCTTAGGCATTCTCTACCAGTCAACCAAGGGTAGTGAAGAAAAAACATGGCAGGTGCATAAAAAAAAGTTTACTATGAAAACAAGGGTATATATTTATAAAATAAATATATATTTAAAATAATATAAACCTCCATCGTCGACCACATCATCGCTTACCATCAGTTGAGATGGTGGTCAAACGCGAGCCTATCATTAATAAAAAAAAAACCTACATATATATTATATGAATATATATTATGCCCCACACTAGGAATAACTTCTGTACAGATAATGGCACGAATCTTGAGCGCTCGGCGAAAGAACGGGGATCGCTTTGCGCATCGTACACATCGGCGAGCCAATCACTGTACAAGGATTGCACTCTCCACCCCCGCGTCTCTTTTCATACCACTAATAAAGAGACCCGATATTTCACTTCTGCGTGCTTCTGCGCAAGTAGAATTGTAGAAGTCAGCGCTCAAGATCCGTGCGGGTGAAAATCGAACCCGCGACCCGCAGATACTATCTAGGTCATAGCTTTGTAATATTTTTTCGGAGACTAAAATGAGTATGCAATAAAAGCATGCATTTTTTTTTCATAACAAGCTGTTTTCCAAAGACACAATGACGATGGCAATGGTCTTGCCGCTCAGTAGTTCCTATAGCGCCTATTACACTACTCAATATTCAGACAGTCTTAGTCTATGTTTATCTATGTATCTCATAGTTCTGTTTCATTCCTTTACACGACATTGGCGTAAGTTGCTCTTTTTCTTGTGTGACGCTACGTAGACTAAGACTGTCTGAATATCGAGTGGTGTAATAGGAGATTTAGTAGTCAATCAGACTGCACTGGCGAGTGCGGGGGCGGACACGGGTGAAGGGGTCTTGACGTATGCGTGTTCACAGTGCCGAACGAGCTACGAGTCTTGATATTCATGACGACGCTTCAGTGGGTAAATCAAAATGCTTTAGAACCACACGCGCAGTCACCTAACAGAGACGCTATATGACTTTAAACGATATGGAAGGACCGAGCCATTAGGGCCGAATTTGCGTAAAGCGGACGAGCGCGTTTGTTCACGCATACGGTCCCCATCACGGAAACCGGATTATTACCTAAGCAGTGTCGCTAGTTCAACTTTAACGGTGTGCATGTAGTCGTGTCGATGGAGAACTTAATATATTATTACATAGAAAAACGGGCGCGGAGCGCGGCTCTTCGCGACGGATGCCCGCGCGGGTTACCGGATGGAATGGAGCACTTTTGTCTGCTTTATGCAGTTTGGCCTTTAGAAACACCCGCGCCCGCCTAATGTAGACGTGCCGCTCGCGGGAGCACTGTGAACACATACATTTTGAATTACGCGTGACCTATTGCTACTACTTGATGTTGTCCTGTTTACACACATACACTATCCTATTAGCATTCTTAAGATTCCCTCATCTTCTCTCTCTAGCTCGTAGTCCTCAACATGATAGACAGTGACAATGAAGGCATCAGGACGCACTCTATAAAGTTTTTGGAGGAAGTGGTCCTGCTGCAGACACCTAGCGACGGGGCTGGGGATGAGTTCAACTTGGATACTCTGCCAGCAAACATGACGTTCATCGATAGACGTGCTTTAGAAGAAGAGTCTGAGTAAGTTCCCAAACTATTCTGTTGGTGTGCTACACATTTGTTCCGGTCGATTGGGACATCTAATTCTGCATATCTTCTTCTTTCTCCAATCCTCACCTTTCATAGCAAAACAATACAAAGTTGCTTCGCTTTCTTTTAAACAAAATCAAAACCAATCCGAATTTCTGATTTGAAGATACACATAATATTTTTTTCTCTTTTCACCTTCCAGGACTATATTCAAGTTGTTGGTCAAATTCCACAACTCCCAACACATATCTAGTGTTAACTTGATGGCCTGTATGACGACACTCTGCCTCCTCGCCAAATTCAGGCCAAAGTTCATGCCAGGAGTCATAAAGGCATTAGGGGACTTGCACACGACACTGCCACCCACACTATCACAGTCCCAAGTTAATTCCGTACGGAAACAGCTCAAAATGCTGCTTGTGAATCTGATCAAGCATCCATCTTCAAATGATATGATGCCGCAGCTGACTCAGTTGCTAATAGATATAGGAATGACGACACAGGAGATCAATAAGGTGTTGCCTAAAGATAAAAGGAATAAGAGGGTGGGGGAGATTAAAAACGGCGATGCGCCAACTAAGAGAATTCGGATAGATTCTCCACAGAGTAACAGTCAGGGTAGTGACAGTAACAGTAACAGCAGAAGTGATTTTAACATGTTCGATGATGATAGTCTACCTTCTGCAGTAGCTAAACAACCAGTGATCCCGACTGAGGACTCAATATTCGAAGGTCTAAACAATGTAGATGATGTCGTCAACCTCGTAACCCACACTCTCGTTAACTACCTACCTAACGAAATGCCTAATACGTTTGTGAACGCCTACAAACCCATTCCTAACTCCGGCTCTAAAGCACAAAAGAGAAGCTTAGCTAAAATGATCCTCGCTTTAATCAATAACAAAGAAGAGTCTGTACCGGTACCTGTACCTATAGTTGCACCTGTACCTGTACCCGTACCTCCAGCTCCTGTACTCTCTGAAGTATCATCTAAAATACCTTTACTAAGAGATGATGAAGAAAAGGTCACGCTCAAAAACGCCGTAGCGAAGTTGCAAGAGTCCACAAAAGCGGAGAGGCAGATTGAAGGTGCTGTTTCGAGGCTTATGGAGGAAACGAGACAGGACCATTTGAAAGAGGAAGAGAGGAAACAGAAAGATAAAGAGAAGCCGGTTCCTCCACAAACACCTTCAGTTCCTAAGCTAAAGCAAAAAGTAAAATTACTAAAGCTACAAGAAATCACGCGTCCGATTCCTAAAGAGATAAAAGAGAGGTTGATAATTCAAGCAGTCGAGAGAATACTAAAAGCGGAGACAGAAGCAGTGATAGGGGGAGCAGCACATATCCGTGCGAAGTTCATCTCAATATTTGCATCAAGTTATACACCAGAGTTGAGAGAGTTGGTTTTGAATTATATACTAGATGATCCTGCGAATAGAATTGATTTAGCTTTATCATGGTTGTATGAAGAGTATGCGTTCATGCAAGGGTTTAACCGCCACCCAGTGACGTTACAGCCTAAAGTTCATGAGAAACATGATCAGAACTATAACCAGCTGCTATGTGCGCTGATCACGCAGATTTGCGAGAGAGGAGATCCTTTGATAGAGAGTTCTAGGGACATGTTATTGAGGAAGGTTTACTCTGAATGTCCGGTGGTGACAGATGAGGCGGTGGATTACTTGAAGCACTTGGTGATGGAGGATAAGGTGGCGTTGTTGGCGTTGGAGTTGCTTGAGGAGCTGTGTGTGATGCGGCCGCCGCGCGCGCATAAGTATGTGGCGTCGTTGTTGTGCCATATTTGTGAGTATTTTTTTGTTTATTTTTGGTACTAACTTGCGGAGCTAGCAACCCTTACCGAGGTCGGTTTGTGGAGTCTTTAGAGGCTCCTAGAATCAATATTATGGAATTTATCAAGACAATAGGCATAAGTGGTTTCACTGATAACTATTTAACTGACAAATATCACACAAACTTTTTCCTAGTCTAATAATAGTCTTGTCAGTGATGATAGATCGATCGAATACAATATGATATTGCCATTGTCGAGAATTGGGTTAGGCCCATACTTATAGTACAGTATTTCTGATTTCACAAGATTGTATTTAAAATCCGTTTGAGCATGACGCACACGCCTTTCGCTTTTTACTATTAGTGAAAACACTTATTTTAAAATTAAATTTTCAGTGAACGAAAACGAAGAAATACGCGATGTTGCTCTCAAATCAACTCTAAAGATCTACAAGCGTAGTACGGATGCGGTTCGCAAAGTGGTCGAGAAACATGCCCTCCTCTACCTCGGGTTTATATCGCTGAACCATCCTCCGCCCGAGTTGAGCGATACCAGGGGCGTTAGAGCTGTGTGGACCGATGAAATGTATCATATGTGTCTCAACCTTGTGATGGCGTTACTGGCTGAGAATGAAGGTAAGACGTACATAATGTTTATATATATCTCTGTTAGAGTTGTATGATACTAGAGGCATTAAAGCCGTGTGTGATAGTGATATCAACTGGTTAACCCCTTTTTCTAAGCGTTTCACACATTCGCGTTTGTTCAGTTAGGGTCGCACATCTATCATTAAATACTTTATCTCGTCAGCTCTTTTGTCACCTATGGGGATTGAAGAGCTAAATGAGATAGAGTATCCAGTCCTAAACACACGATCTTGGCGAATTGAACACGAAAACACTCGTCGGAACAATCCAACGCAAGACGCAATCTCAAGACGCAATCAAAACAGAGTTTAAAGCGCAAACTTCCGTTGAAAAGGGAGTATCCTCCGACTAGACAGGTGTTGTCTGATCTGGGTAACTGCCCGTGCCCGATAGTTGATTTCGGGCTGTTGTATATGTTCTAATCACGTGGAGATCTCTAATACCGCGATGCAGGATTTGGAATTCTTTAGCCCGAATGTTGATAGTTGTCGTTACATGTCACAATTTTGTAATGGCACTGATAACTAAAAATGAAGTTAAAAAGTGTCATTTAAGAGGTGACCAGATGGTTGCAAACCAACGTCCCAACCAAGGTGACGTTGCTAGTTTCATCCGTGTAGACAGTAGTTGTAATTCATGACCTTCAACGCCCTTGGTTGTGTGGCGCGTTTTCCCCAACTACCGAACGTGTTGGCGCGTGGTTTACAACCATGTAGCCGCAACACAAACCAAACACATAAACCAAGGTCACCTTGGTTGGAACGCTAGTTTGCAACTGTCTGGTCACCCCTTTAGTCAGGTTTTTTATTTATGCAATTTCTTGCTGTCAGCATTGCAGCGAGAAAGCGCTCAGTGTCAAACTCATCTTGATGAAAGCGAATATACACTTAGTTGTTAGCTCCATCTAAGTAGATCTAATTTGAAAGAGAGCATCTATTAGTTCTGAAAAATGTGCTACGTAAGTCATCATAATCATGTGTTTCCTTATAACTACAACCACCCCTAGGTTGAAGGTCGCGGGAATCCGATGCAATGCGTGTCGCATAGTAGCAATCGTTGTGGCGACACTTCGGCGGAGGGGGATATGTCCAATAGTTCCACCGTGGCTCCACTGTTCCATCACTGGACCATGCTAGAGTATGTGTTTTCTGATAGTGGGCAACAACTTTGGGAGTCTTTAAGTCAAGAGTGAATAGGTTACTTCTAGTAAAGCGTACTCCATCGTCGACCACATCATCGCTTACCGTTGTGATAATGGCCAAGCGCGAGCCTTTTTTAAAACATTTTTGCAGCATACTAAACATAATATATTTTTTCAGAATTAATAATCGAAGTAGCCCGCGTGTACGGGTGCGCGGGCTCGGAAGCGAAGCGCTGCGTGCTGCGCGCCGTGGAGGGCCCCGTGCGCGCCGGCGCCGCCGCGCAGGCGCACGAGCTGTCGCCCGCCTTCGTGGCGCTGCTGGACGAGTGTCCGCGCGGCGCCGAGACCTTGCTCACCCGCCTCGTGCATATATTCACTGAGAAAGGTAACTTTTACTAGATATTAGTACAGTTGTAAGCCAAATATAAGATGGATGGATTATATGAGAAGTGATATGAAAGAAAAGGGAGTTAGTGATAGCGTAACGGGTAATAGGACAGAGTGGAAGAAAAAAACGTGTTGCGCCGACCTCTAATAAAACGGAACAAAGGCAGAAAAATGATGAAAGATGATGATGAGAAGGATTTTAGACGAAAAATTGTGCTTTTCCGAAGCATCACAGTGCTTACAAATGCAAAATAGAGATACTTTATCCGAAACAACATTAGACATTTAAACAAATCTTTTTTACTGTCCGTTCAACCGATTTTGACTTCTATTCCGTAGACATAAGGATGGCATTAAAAGCAAAAGTGGTTACAATACCAATTATTTACTGCAGTTGCAATTTATCATGCCACCAACGCAATAAAAGTCAAAATCGGTTGAACGGACAGTAAAACAAGGTTTGTTTAAATGTATATTATTATATCGTTTTTTTTTTTTAAATATCTATACATATATCGAATGGGGTATAGTTCCAATTCAACATAGAGGTATGAGAGTGTATTTACGGCACAAAGAGGTTTACCTCCGAGCTTAATAGATGCGTGCTTCACGGTGATCAATTACAAAGCAAAGCTATGCATGGATTTTCATACATCTGTTTCCCATCATGTGACCTACTTCAGATAACTTTCACTCCTCGCGCGTATAGGGTATCGTATTATTATTATGTAATTGCGCGTTTATACGTAAAATCACCAAAAAATAAATAAAAATAAACTTTTTTGGATTTTTCTAGGAAAAACGAAGATACAGAGACTAAAATTTTCGGCCGAATAATTTTCGTACACCCGTGCGTACAAAACGACAATTAAGCGTTTTTCAAGGTCACTCAAGTTGTACGTGTGTACTTACTATAGGCGCTCGAGGGGGTTTTTTTAGGTTGGAAAATCATCTAATGAGAAATCCCGCTCTTGGGCGGGGCGGGAGATAGTGTCAGACTTTTACTGACTAAAAACCCACTCCTGTTCCTTCTTTCCCTTCGCCCAGGGTCTTTGCCTTCGTGCGCTCGAGGGAGGTCGCGAATGTTATTATATTGATAAAAATAATAGTAGATTATATTTAATGATCCTTGTTCGCAGCGCCACCATCGCACGAATTGGTCTCAAAAATACGTGAACTTTATGCGACGCGTGTGTCTGACGTTCGCTTCCTCATACCCGTGCTCACTGGACTATCCAAGAAGGAGGTAAGTAGATATCGTGATAACAAACCATTTTCATTTTTTTTGTGTAAAACTAATCCAGTAAGACTTCCGAAAATCTGCTATTTTGCATGAACTTTGACACTTCATAATTTACTCAAAAGTCAAAAAAGTATAACAATAGAAGCCTTGCAAATTTAATCAAGAATTTGAACGACGACAATTTTAAGGGTTTAAAAAAAACACGTATTTCCTACACAAGTTTTGTAAAGTATTCGAGTAAATAACGGAATTACCGAATGCTAATAGAGTTTTCAGGCGTTATCTCTCTTTTTTTGCGTTGCCTTTTCGTCAAACATCGCATTTGATTGCGATAAATGAAGTAACAAGATTTTAAACCATGCTCGCTGTTGAAAAAGGACCCTCTTAATAAAAGGTGTGCTGTACGAAAATTCTTAATCTAGCTGTGGCTACATTTATTATTTTGTTAAGACCTGTTGTTTAATTGCTTAGCTATTATTAGTTATGTTTTTATTAAATGAGCGATTAATTACTAACTCCTGTTATTAATTGATAGCAACACTGTTTGGCTAGTCTCACAGCTCAGTTGTTATGTGAAAATTGTTCATTCCTAGGTTTTGATCGTCATGATTATTATTCTGGGATTTTATAGGAGGTATTGTCAACTCTGTAATTGTAGGTAAACATACTCTCTATCACTGATCAGACAGTTTTACATTATAGTTATCAAACTAGTGCAAAAACGTTCTTATATCTTAGAGGATGTTGTATAAATATTTTTTTCATTTGTTTTTATGGTATACAATAAATAGTATGTCTATGTGTAACAGAGAGTAAAGTCCCGCAAACCTCCGTTGAAAAGGGAGGATCCTCCGACCAGACGGGTGTTATGTCTGGTGGGAACCCCCCTTAGACGATTTCGGGCTGTCGTATATTCTAATCGTGCGGAGAACTTTGATTGCGCGATGCAGGATTAGTTCTTATGTGACGCCATAGATGTCGCTACATATGTATCTATCTTTATTCTTCCCAGATACTGGCAGCTCTACCAAAGTTTATAAAACTGAACCCAATCGTTGTAAAGGAAGTCTTCAACAAGCTGCTTGGACTACAGAATCCTCACGAAGAGAACTCGCCAGGTAAACTATTAATACTTATGTTTAACTTGTTGGTAAGCCAACAAGCTTAAAGTCAAAAGTTTTTAATTTCACATAGGCCTACTAAACGACCAATTTGGAACCGTGCACTAGCTTCTAACGTTTTATAAGTGGCCATTTATAAAACGTCAGAACGTAAACGTCGTGCTAATACACGGTTCCAAATTGGTCGTTTCCTATGGAGAAGAACCGGCAAGAAACTCTTTTATAAAAATTGTTGTCTTACAATATTTCCATATTACATTTTAAGTAGATATTATCTAAGGACAGTGTAGACCGGTCAATATTGTACTAAAAAAGGTGGACCGACAACCTGGTGATGGTTGCGGGAACCCGATGGATACGAGACGCACAGGACCGGTCGTTGTGGCGCCGCTTGGGGAGGCCTATGTCCAGCTGTAGACGTCTTTCGGATTGATGATAATTTTTAATTAGCTCAGAAATTGTTCCAAAGGATCGTAATCCCTGGATAAAAAGTATTTAATGTCCTAATTGGGCTCCGATCTATCTTCTATACAAAATTCACTATTTATTCAGCAGTTTAAGCTTTAAGAAATAACACACAGAGTTACTTTCACATTTTTTACACTTATTATATAAAGGTGAAAGATTGTGTATATTTGTTACTCCTTCACGCTGAAATAGCTGATAAAATTTAGCACATGGGTAGGCCATGTCAAAACAGCATCAAAATTGGATATAAAATGAAGCAGCTATGAGTATTTCAAATATTGGTAAGAGGAAAATTGGTGGGAACATCTTGCTATCTCTTTTCTACGCGCGTTACCTAATGGCGGTGACGTCACATTTCAGTTTGAGCATCCTTTTTCTGTTACTTGACAGCTACCCCTTCCACCAGATTTGTTTTTTATTTTTTTATTTTACATTCTTTCGATTTGTGATGAATGAAGTATATTAGTTTTACATTTTGAAACAAATAATTAAAAAAACTGAACCACAATTCCAGGTTTTAAAATATATTATAATTTTTATTTTAAATTAGATTTTCTTTTTAATTTCAGTGTATTGTATAATGATTTGTAAGTAGTAGTTGTATTAAAATATTTGAAACTATAAGCACCATAATAGGTTTTAATAGTTTTTTTTTCTAATATGTTATCTGTACATGGTACTTTGGTGTCAAGTTTTTATTTGTGTGGACTAGTAAATTGCCTAATTCAGAGTTATATAATTTATTTATTGGAAATGGGAAATTAACCATAGATTCATTTTTTTTTGCACTAACCTTAACAATAAGTTTTACATACATCATAAGGCCTTACAAGGAGTTATTAAAGCAATCCATTTGACGACCTAAACTGAATTATTAAAGGGATGGAGCTATACAACTTTACTGTGTGCGAAACCCGAGACACGTGTCTAGTATTTCTATGTAAAAAATCTATGTACAAAATTTCTTAACTGTATCATGAAAAATCACAAAGTTCTAAGCTTGTTATGTTACCTGGTTGTCCGCACAAATACATGGTTACCAGGCCATCGGGGCGTCTGAGGGGTTGTTTTGCTCCCGTACCCAGCTATGCGCTGATGCCTAATGCCCGCTATAACCTGATGTGACCTGAGTTGTGCTTAAAAAAATATAACATGGTGTAAAAAATATTAGAATCGATTCAGTTACTGATTCTGAATAAACTGTTTAGGTATATACTAGAAATAATGTAGTAAATAGCTCCAACTCTCTATCTCGCTCACACGCTTGACATTTTATCATGTCATAAAAAGGCCTCTGAGGTTTTTGAGGTACTAGCTACAATATTATTTACAATCGACCTTCGGCTAGTGCAGAAACAGAACATGGCAGATGTAACTTAATAGAAGACAAACAAAAATAAGTACTATCGCACGGGCGCTTTATTACTGACGTTTTATTTTGTTTTATTGGATTTTTTACACTCGGCTAACAATGGTTTTTTACACTCTAGGGATGCAATAAAGCGCATTCACTAAAATATGTCCACATCGCATTAGATTGTGTAATTTATTTTATCACCACAGCTCTCTAAATGGTGAAGGTAAACATCGTGAGGAAACCGGTATGTCCTAGAATCAAAAATTCAATGATAATTATGTGACATCCACCGACCCGTGACCCGAAAAGGCCTGCGTGGTGGATTACGGTCCATTCCCTCACCTCGAGAAGAGGGCCTGAGTCTAAAAAGGCTGATGATGTCTACATCCAGATGCTGAGCAGTCAGGTCATTCTAGGACATCCAACACTCATCTCGAAGCAATCAGTTGACAATCCAAAGCACGATAAAACAGCTCCCGTGCTTGCATGGACACGAGTTCACTTTGCCTACCGTAGCGAAAAAAAAACACCTTTCACCACTATAAGTTTAATTTTTCGTTTATTTGTAAACTCAAAAATGAATAAATGCTATTGAAACACGATACTGCGTACGAATGATTAAGTAAAAGCCTTTTGTTTCAGTCACACCAGCTGAGCTGTTAGTGGCGCTACATCTCATAGACCCGAGCATGGCTGATCTTAAGTATATTATCAAAGCAACCGCGTTATGTTTCGCAGAGAAACAAACTTATACGCAAGACGTAAGTATAATAATAATAATAGTTATTTATATTTTTAAATATTATAAAAAATTTAAATATAGAATGAAAGTAAAATGTTGATTCTGCCTGAAGAGATGCACAATTCGTTACATAAATACAAAAAGCAGTTTCCCTGACAGGCCATGTGTATCGGGCATAACTGTGTTGTACCATATGACATAGTTGTCTCGGTTATCTGTTGCATTTTGACGCCGGTCTCAACAGAGACAAACATTAACAAAAATAAACCAAAAATAAAATATATTTATACATGTATTTAAATGAATAAAGAGAATTCACAAACACACAAACCGAAAAAAATCAAAATATATCATTACATGGTACATAAACCAAAAACAATTACAGTATCAGAGAAAATTTTCAATGTATGGAATGATATTAAGAACTTTTTTTTTGTTCTCTGGAGAAACCTTTGTAAAGCACCTGTGCTTTTGGGGTAAGATCAGGAAAAGTGGGATTTTTACCTCAATGATACTGTAGCAGTCTACATCGTAATTTAGATAAAAAACACTCCCTATGTGGCGTGTTTTCCAAAATATAGTTTTTTTTTCCCCGACTGACATATTGAAGTTTGGTACTTACTAAGTTTCCATACGCGAACATGCGGGGATTGCATTATCTATGATTAACCATATCTATTCAACTATCGTGCAGTCGCCCGGATCATACACACCACCTGTCTGATCGAAACATCCTCCCTTTTTAACGGAAATATATGGGACTTTACACCCTGTTTTGCATACCTCTAAATAGGTATTCGTTGAGACTGGAAGCCGACCACAATACACGGTGACTTGGAATATTTTGCCGGCGTATTTCTAACAATAAAAAAAAAATCTGTACTTTTTTAAACTTCGCTCATTAAGCCCCGAGCGAACGTTCGCTCGGTCTTTGTCTTTCTATTGTGTCTCTAAATAAGGTACTCAAAAAGTTAAACTGTGTAAAATCGTTATTATAACCAACCCCGATGATAGTTTTAGTAAAAAAAATAATAATTTTGAATTAAAAAGTCATCGGGTAGATAAAATCGTTATTCTAATCAACCCCAAGGACATTTTTAATTTTAAAAGTAAAGCATTCATTTTTTTTTTACTAAAAATGTTAGATTAACGATTTTATACAGTTTAAATTAGATAAAATGTAAAGATTAAAAAAAAAAAAATAGGCAAAAGCCGACGAAAAATTCCACCACTGGGGGGTCCAGAATCATATACTGGATCCATGGTATTCGTTGGTGCGTCGATGTCATAAACATCCTGTATAGTCAGCAAAAGGAGATTGAATTTGACTTATATTTACTGTCAAAATTAAGATAATTTCACAATCATCTCATTCATAGGTACCTTTCTTTTAATATTAACATTATCTCTGCAGGTATTATCAGCAGTACTGCAGAGGTTGACTGAAGAGCCGGAGATCCCCGTGCTGATGATGCGAACTGTCCTGCAAGCGTTGACGCTGTACCCCAACCTGGGGCCGCTCGTACTCAACATATTGCAGCTGCTCATTGAGAAAGAGGTATGATTTTTTTCAACTATCTTTACAGGCCTTAACATATAATGCGACAGTGCATCTTTCAAGTTATTATACTTACGTTAAAATACGTTTGTATAAAATATAAAAAAATATTTATAATTTATTAAAAATAATATTTAAACATAAATAATATGTCTCTTTCTCTCTCGCTATTTTTTTTACAAAATTTACTATCTACACTAATATTTTAAAAAGATAAAATTTGTTTGTTTTTTTTTTGCTTGTAGGAGGTAATCTCTGAAAGTGCTGGTCTTGTCTATAGCTGCTCTATAGCTATATTTTTTGCTTCTGTTTTTTTTTTTCGTGTTACCTAATATTATGTTTGTGCCTTGTGTTGTTCCAAATAAATTATTTTTCTGTTTTTCCTTTCTTTCTATATAGGTTATTCCTGAGTGACATAGGCTATATTTTATGTAGGTACGCGGGCGAAGCCGCAGGTAAAAACTAGTATTTAATAAAACTCTTTCTCAACTCTCTATTTCATTTTATTTTCGAATTTCTCAATTTCAAGCATATTGTGGTTAAATATGTTCAGAACCAGCACCGAATGCATTCGCTGTATGTTAATATTCCAGTTCTTTTTTTATTATTATTGTTAGGCTCACGCTTGACCACTATCTCACCTGATGGTAAGCGATGATGTGGTAGACGATGGAGCACGCTTGCCTAGAAGTAGCCTATTCGCTCTTGACATAAAGACCCCAAAGTTGTAGCTATCAGGAAACACAGACTGTACGCATAATAAATGTGTTCTCAAAATGTTTTGCGCCTATGGGTGGGATGTCTACCATGTACCGGTGGCGCAACGCCGTACGTCTAGTGGTCCGATGATGGAACAGACTTGGCGGAATTAAATTGTGCAATTCCAGGGCACAATCCCCGAAATGTAAACGATAGAAAACCGACAGGCTAGCAACTCGGCGGCGATGCCCAAGGCTTTGGAGCTTCGACTCAACTAGTGCATCATTGCCGATGATCCTCTTGGCTCGCCTCTCAATCGACTCTATCGCATCAAGCTGGTAATTGGCAGACCCGTCCCAAATATGAGAGCAGTTCTCCATACATGATCGAACTTGCGTTTGATAACGTTTTAGCAGCTGTTCCGGCGTGAAGTACCGTCTGGCTTTCGCGAGGATTCCCAGCTTTTTTGCTGCCAGTTGAGCCTTTGCTTCGATGTATGGCCCAAAGTTGAGAGTTGACGTCAGCATAACACCAAGTAGATCAAGATGGGCGGTTATTGGCACGGTCACACCTCGGAAAGATGGAGCCGGGTGGAATTAACTCCGTTTAGCGGAAAAAAGACACGCTTGGGTTTAATTTTTTTTGGTTGTATGCTCAGCTTAGTGATGTTATTCTAAATTCAATGTGGCGAACTCCTAAAGATGTGGACTAGGTATTTTTATGCACCCCCACGATATGGGTATTTATTAAAAGCGTTTGTTGAGAAGAATATGACAAAAAAAACTACTTCGATAATGATGGACATTTTTCTTTACATTGGTTCTCCACCATAGAGCGGGAGAACTCATTTAATGATTTCCCACCTCAAAAAAATGGTTAAGTATTCTCTATTTGACGGGTTTTAGCTGTAACTGCGCAGCTGGCGCTAGTAAAGGCGCTCTTCGTTATCTGTTTTGAATTTATTACGAGTATATTCTGTAGGCTTGCTTTGTGTTTTTGTATCAACATAGTCTTTCCTCTATGCAGCTATGCTGCGAGAATGTCAAAGCTAAGCTACGAAACTATGTGACCGTTTCCACTGATGCTAAGCTATTCCGCGAGGTAACTGTGCGAGGAAGATGCGCAGCTCCCGCTATGCTATGTATCGACAGTAGGAAAAGCATCCATAGCATACATCCAGATTATGCATCCATCCATATAAAAAACGTAGCTTAATTGGATCCATTTCCACTAGTGCTAAGCTATGTGGCCCAATGAATATGATAGGTAGCTCGCCTTCCAGCAGTCTGGAAACCGTACAGACCGAGTCCGAGTCGTCGTAGGCGCGAAGTGTTGCCGATGCCCGCTAGGACCACGGGGATTTTTTGAAGAGGGAATCCGTGGAACAGAAAGGAAACTGAAGGATGCCCTTGCGCCCCACCCTAGAGCGAGAGAACTTATTGAGATATCCCACCTCAAAAAAGGTTACTCTCTATTTGATAGGTTTTAAGCAGTTCTTTTAGCATCTAGCAGGTATATTCGGGTTATAATTGTTACATTATCTATCAACAGGTCTGGTTAAACAAGGTAGCATGGGAGGGCTGGGTGAAGTGCTGCGAGCGCCTGGTGCCGCAGTCGGGCGTGCTGCTGGCGAGCCTGGGCCCGCGCGCGCTGCAGGCGCTGGGCGCCGCGCCGCGCCTGCAGAGGGCGCTGCAGGCGCACGTGGCGCAGATGCCGCCGCACCAGAGGGCTGCCTTGCCGCATCATGTTATTGCTTTCTGTCAGGTTGTTGTACTTACTTATTATTACTTGGTTTTTAGGTAGCCAATTTGCTTTTGCAGTTCAGTTTTTTCAAAACATATTTTCTATGAATTTATGGTAGCCCAGTAGTAACGGCCTCTGTTTTCGAAGAACATGTCTTCGAAAACAGAGGCCGGGCAGGCGCTCAATTCCACAACAGCTCCTAAAATGGTTAAGGAAAACGTCGTGAGGTCTGTGCTAAGACCAAAATTGGACGACGTGTATCGACTCCGCTTTTTAGTATTCTATGGGCGGGTTTCTGAATTAAGTATTTTGAATTAAGAACGTCTCAAACCTTCCTTTAATGCCAAAATTTGACAAGTTATTAGACTAGAGTTTGAGATACACTCAACTACAAATGCTTAAATCAGAAATCGAGGGTTAGTCCTTTAAGCATAACATTGTTACATTTTGTCTCTGTCAATGCTGGTACGTAAACATAAAAAGTTGTGAACCTGGAAAAATCTGTATTTTAATACTAATTTCGCGAAATTTTGTGATGTAATTAAATAACGAACAGTATGTAATCTTCGAATAATGTTCGTGCAAGCATAGTATAACTATTCAATAGTTTTAACAAGTTTATTTTGAATTATACATTCAGTAGGCTTTCCACAATAAAACTTTGCCAACGATTTTTAAGTGAAAAATTATTTTTATTAATTTGTTGTCATTTTTGTTTCTAACAGCAAGAAATTGCACCACCGCAATTTGTGGCTCCCATGACAATGCCAATGGGAGTACCCGCGCCGGTCCCGCCACCCATGCTCGTGGAGCCCCTGCCGCCTGGCATGGAATGAACAAGAACACACAAGTTACTGCTGAAGGAAACATGAACTTTACCTTAACGAGAACCGACGGTGTTGAGTGCATAACATAATAAATGATGTTTCAATAGAAAGCTGTATTTTAATGTTTCTGAAAACGGCATGTGCTTATTAAATAAAATAATTGTATATTTTATCTCGGAAAGGTTGCATATGTATGTATTTAAGCGAGCACGCCCGTTTTTTCACAATTATTTAAATTATGTTGTGTATATCAATAGTTAAATAAATATGAATAATTAATTGTTAAGTGAATGTTACGCGGTTGGGAATGGAATGTTTACAGTGTATATAGACTGCTAAAAAGGCTGGAAAGATAATTGTTGGAATAAACTGCGGAATACACAGTAAATGTCGTTTGATTTTAGAATTCTGAAACCTTAAAGAGATTGGGTGGAAAGAAGTTCACTGTTGGACATGGCCAAGTGTCGCCACAACGACCGGTTCTGTGCCCTGCCCACTGTCACTTAAATTTGGCGTTTCTTCGGGCTATATCGGTAAACTTGGTTCTCCTGCGGATATCTTCATTTTTGTGTGATCACGCAAGGAAATTCCGAGCATAGGCATAGCCCTTTCCATTGCCCTTTCGGTGACTAAGCCTTCTGATCCATTGTAAGCGACCACGTTTCGGAGCCATATGTTATCACTGGCAAGACGCACTGGACATATAAGTTTGTCTTGAGACACTGCGCAGCTTCCCGAACGCTGCCCAGCCGAGTCGGATTCGACGATTGGTGTGCATCAGAATGGCGGGTGTAATTTCCAGATTTGCCTAAATTTATTACAGTTATTTGGTACTTTCTGTGTACCTACCTTTACGTACCTCTCTAAAAAATCTGTGTACCTACACCCGTACAATGATATTTTAAAAATTAGGTACACCCGCCATCCTGTTGTCAGAACCGCGGGTGTCCTGCTAACCAATATATGTAGCCAAGCATACTGTATAAGTAAATTTGGTACCTCTTGTGTACCTGCAGGTACAAGTATTAAATAAACGAAATACTTTAAGGTTGCAGCGAAAAATGAAGATTTTTCTTAGACGGCGTTAAAAAATGGTCGTTAGAGGGTAGGTGTAATATAGTAATATTTACGTTCCAATTGTTCCAAATCATGCATTTAAAACATTACTGCTGTTCCAATCTTTCGGAACACTAAAATGTTTCGGAACCGTGAGTCGGTTCAGTAAAGAGTTACAAACACCTATTATCTTAGTTGAATTATTTAAATCTGCACCTTGAGAGGGAGGACTTACTTGATTCCTTATCACCCCAAGACTGCAAGATCAGTGAGCTGGGTGCGAGTTGTTCTTACGTTAACGCGACCGAACCGTTTACCGTTTTGCTCTCTGATTTTTTAAGAGCCTGGAGTAGGTCAATGAAAGTCCTAATGTCATAAACGCGTCGATCGCGTTAACGGCCACTACAGCCCTAGCCAAGTTACAACCGTTTCGTTTCGATTCTCTTTTCGTCGATCGCCTCGAATACACCACGCCTGCGATTCCTATAATCTGACGTCATCTCAACGCTCAGTTACGTGGTCAGAACAAAGGAATAGGAGGCGTGGCCGACTCGAAGCGATCAACGAAAAGAGAATCGGAACGAAACGGTTGTAACTTGGCTAGGGGGGCTGAAGTCGTTGGAATGAAAATCTGTGGATATCAAAAATAAAAAAATCTTATAATTTTGCCCATTTTTTTTTATTAAATAGTAAGTATACGAGTTATCAAATCTGCCCACACACCACCGCAGATTTGGTAGGTAGCCTTAGAGAGACAAAAAGTTGTCTTAATATCGGTAGCTTTTCTCTAGAATAAAATACCGTAGGTACGACATGACAATGAAAATACCTGAAGTAAATTAACCCGTGCATATCTATAGGTAGGAAAAGTTTGCTTATTGTCGATATTTACAGACTACTTTATGAATAACTTCTTATTTACGTTCTTGGATAAATACCCTATAAATAAAACGCTCAATATTTTATAATCTGTGTTCGCTTGGTGTTTAACCGAAATGGCGCGAAATCATGCGCGAACGCCCGCGTTCGTTTGGGGTTTAAATTTCGAATTTTACTAACAGCTTATGCAGGTCATGAAAAAAACATGGTTGATTGCGTGCAGAATAACACCTACCTGCAGAATAAAAAGTTTTATTACTAGTACAAAGTCCCATTTTTATTTATTTAAACTTCATGTAAGTAGTGGTACATTGGCAGACTTAATGCAACAAGGCAATTTGTACCAGTCAACCTTAGTGTTAAAAAAGAACACTGGTAGGCAACACTCTTCTGAAAAAATCCGCTGTTCCTGGTCTTCAAAAACCTCGAGGGT
Organism: Mythimna pallens; assembly: GCA_961205895.1. Lineage (NCBI taxonomy): Eukaryota > Metazoa > Arthropoda > Insecta > Lepidoptera > Noctuidae > Mythimna > Mythimna pallens. The sequence continues at coordinate 20,474,124 of OY540837.1, forward strand.
CTATGGCCGGCTCTTCTGATTATCCTATTTTCGCTACGTCAACTTAAAGCTTTCTATTTTAGGCGCAATTGCTTTTAGTATATTTTCTATGCTGTATGGAGATTCTGAAAAGATAAATACGTATTAGTAAGTTAATGGAAAAGTACTTACATGTCTTTGTGGATAGATTTCAACCATTTAACCGCCTACATCGAATATATCCAAGATTCTCGAGTTTTTCCGGCAAAGTCGCATACCTACTAGGTACCTACAGCGTCCACCATGCATCCATCCACGGATTTGAAAAGCTAAACGAGATGAAGTATCTACGCACAATCCTGGCGAATAAGACACGAAAACACTTGTCGGATCAATTCGACGCCAGCGGTTAAAGGGTTAAACTCTTGCCGCTCTTTGCAATAGTGCCGTAAATATAGCGTTTTAAACGCCCTGTGCGAGCTTCCATAAAAAAGTTATCTGGGTCGAAGAATAAAAAGAAAAAATGACTAGATTAATGACGTGACGTGATGCTTCAAACATACCAACACCCACTATTTACTTCTTGTGGGTGCTAGAGCCCTGAGCATCTACAGAATCTGCAATCCTGGTAGGGTGCGTCTACAACTAAATTATGTATAGATACAATAAATAATAGGTATTGCATTTTATCTACTAAGCGCCTCTCCAGGCCCTGTGCTCTGGCACCGCTTGCACTACCCCAATTACGGCACTGCTTTTCATTCAATATCGAATTTGTTACCTATATTACAAGTTAGTATGTTTCGTTTCAGATTTTCTAAGTAGGTACAAGAATAAACTAGGAATAAAATTCTTTTTGAAGCCTTAAACCGATGAATAACTCCATAGAAATAAAATTAAATCCCCCTTCTAAGTTCACATGCTGTAACGGGTAGAGCCCGTTGCGCGTAACACGACACGTACTTTGCGGGCCAGGCCGTCCGGTAAGAGTCAAGCTCATCTCTCCACCTTCGCCTTGGTCTACCGCGATACCGCCTTGCGTTTAATGGGACCCAATAAGTACTCTTTTAACCCACATTTCATCTGACATGCGACAGACATATTCGGCACAATCAAACTTAAGAGTAGCAGATTTTCTGGTAGATAACATTTTTATCTTAGTTTTGGCGCGCAGTATTATGTTGCTTACGCGGTCTGATACTTATTCGAATACTCAGCTTTAGTTCTTTACTTATATCTCAAATTCTCAACTCCAGAAAATAGTTAAGATTTGACCCAACGACATATTATTATAGGGCGTTACTATTGAGGTTACTATTACTCACCAACAAACACCCATTCCTTGTCTGTGTATCCGAACTCAGTGCGGGCGTCCAAGATGGCGTCGTGTAGTGCATGTGTCACTACCACGGCAAGGGTTAGCGCCGGCTCACCAGTCGCTGAAAAAAAAACAATTTATGAAGCTTTAAGATGACACATGTTTTTTATTTCAATTAAATCAAGAACGAGCATTGCCTTTGATGATGATAAGTGGGACTTAGCGTTCCTCAGCACAATCTGGAATCTATGCATCATTAACTTTTTAACGGGACGAGAGAAGTCCAGTTGTTGAGCAAGCCAAACTGGCGGTCCATCCTACAAAGATCTCACCAAAAAACTTAGTGAAGTACGGACCATTTTTTTAGGGGTCAAATCATCAAATAACTTTTGCCTGTTCTGTGTGGTGACTGGTACGTGACGTGTGTTAGACTTTTAATGACAAAACCCACCTGACGCCATCATTACTTCAGTTGCCCTTAGCGTACGTAGCGTACGTTTAGTAAGTTACTTGACATTGATATTTATTTAATTTTGACATTGTATTATTGTTTTTTTTTTTTTTTTGGTAAGTTAATTGACATTGATATTTATTTACTTTTGACATTGCATTGTTATTCTAATTTCTATTCATTGAGTTATGTTGTGTTTTGTTATAATTATTTCAATGTGTTAATTAATTCTTATTTTTAATAAACTACGAGAAAGAGTGTACACCTTTAAGGTAGATTTTTGAGGTACTAACTAGTTTATTATTAAGATCTCATGTAAAATGTACTAGAACTCACACCAATAAATGAGTTTTGAATTTTGAATTTTGAATTTTGTACCAAGGCCACGGTAACTCTTTCGAACGCTCCTGTAGCCCTGATAATAGGGACCATCAGCTCACTTAACCTAAGTCCTCACGGTGTGATTATTACAGGATGGCACTACTGGTCTCTATCTTAGAAAATAACAGTTTGAATTTATCTACGACTTGGTTCCATCATAATCCAGTGACTAAACCAGGCCAGGATGTAAAAAGACCTTCTTTTTTTCTTTTTAATAAACGTTTTCTCACACTAGAAATTACTTGGGCACACCATAATTATGGCAGTAAGTCCTCTCTTTGAGGAGTGGCTGGAAAAACCTCACGGCGTCCTCACGTTCCCCATGATGCAGGTTCTCATCGAAATGGTCAGTTCGTGAAGTTCCTGGACCGGATTTGTGCGGAAGTGACTGCCTGGGTGTCACCACTGTGTGCACCACCTGGAGGACATGGTGGAGCATACGGTAGAGAGAGATACGGAAGAGAGGTGTGCGCCGCTTGAGCAGAGCACCGCCGTGTCCTCGTGGGGGCGATCGGTGGCTACGATTTCTCGCGCCGGGCCTTGGTACAGGCCATGGTCCCAAGCGAAGAGGAGTGGTTGGCGGTCGCCGCCTTCTGAGAAGCAGTAATGCTAGCAAAGGAGGAAGCCGCACGTGCACGCGCGAGGGAACGGCCTTCACGATCCAGCCGGTGGGATCCCGATCCCAATTTCCGGCCACCGTAGGCGCAGGTTTACGTACGTCGAGCTATGGGTAGCTCGCTGTCCGGCCGTCCGGTAACCTTCCGACCGTCCGGTAACCGTCCGGACCGAGCCCAAGTCGTCGACGGCGCGTATTGTTCCACGCGCGCCTCAAGAAGATGTCAGCAAACCGTAGGGGCCCAGCAGGGTCGAAGCCTACTGGGGGCACGGGTAGTGTGAAAGTGAAACCCGGGGCCATGGGACGAAAGCAATGAAGGAACTGGAGCGTGTTTTTAGGCAGTAAAAGTCTGACACATCCTCTCGCTTCGCCCAAGAGCGGCGATAGAGAGATGACATTGGATGATTTTCCAAACTAAAAAAAAAATTACGTTCATGACCTCACTTATACAAGATACCTGCCCAGACCCGCCGCCGACCTTGAAATAACCTTAAATCTTACCTTTAGACCTGAGCACTCCGGCAGTATTGCTAGAATTTCTTTTGAACATGATCCTAAAGTCCACAGGTATGTCCTTAGCTCCGGGTGGCTTGTAATTCCAAGTCCGGTCTGTCAGCAGCCGTCCGGTGGACTCTTCATAGACGATCCTCTCTGAGGTCCAGAGTCCTAGGCCCATGATGAAGGCACCTTCAATCTGTGGGTATTTGAATGGTACCTGTTACTACCTTGGTTACAGATTTTACGTGGGTAGTTCTTGGGTTACCATATCGTGTTGAAATGTCGGTCTTTGGGACGAGAAAGATACACCCTATATAGTTCCATCCCTTTACCATTTCAGTTTGGGTTGTAAAATGGATCGCGTTAAGGGCTTATGGTAGCATTGCTGTTCTGATTAAAGTTGAGTCCCGTTCCTTTAAAAAATATCTTTTGTACGTGCACGTAAGTTCGCCAACAAATCTATGTACAAAATTTCCAATGAGTAGATATACTGGTACGTAAAGCTTTTGCCTTGTACCCAGTGTTTGTTTCATAATGTTTTCTCTATCGCTTTAAGGCACACAATTTGCTATTTTTTGCACTAGTGTGGAAAAGTACGTGAGCTGGCCCCGCCACAATTTATTGTATTTATTATCGTATCAGGCTAGGTGCTAAGCGACCCCCACGAGTCGTTTATTTCTTCGTAAATGTATTGAAATACGTCGTTTGATACATGTGGGTCACTGCAGCACTCGAATCTATAATACCTTCGCCTACGGCTCGAGCCCGCCTTGGTCGCAAGCACAAATTTTCTCCACTTATATCACAATGTACTATTTTTCTATTAGTACCTGTCCCACGTCGATCTCCGGGCTCATGCTGACGCCGGTGTCCTCCAGCAAGTCTAGTCTCCTCACCATGTGTGTGCCGGTCAGCACATCTAGCTCCACTTCCACTGCGCATACGCCATACACATCGTAGCCTACGAGGCCGTCGTTTGAAGAGGTCATGTAGCTTGCCTGGAGGTTTATACCTTTGGAAAATGAAAGGTTGCGGTTAAGTGTTCTATTGCATAGGTATGTAGGCACGTTGAAGTGCCGCAGGTTTTTTTTTAAAGATTACCGTGGTTGTGAGGGTGGGATGTGTGGGTTTTAGTTAAAATCGAGACTCCTTCTTGCTCCACCTTAGAGCAAGATAAGTCATTTGATGATTACCCATCTCAACAAAAAAAAGTAGATACTTATTGCGAGCCTTCGAGGTTCCGAATAGTTTTGATTGGACTATAAAGGTCTCCCATTCAATATTTTGGGGTTTACAGAAATTCTATTGATATCTGTCCATGTTTCTTTTCAGCAACTTCCTTATTTAAGGGGCAAAAACCATCTAAATAAATGAATTACCTTTATCATAAGCCTTTTTTACAACCTCTTCCCACGTAGGCTCCACAAGGTCATTCTTCGCAGGTTCCAATCTCTTCATCAGATCCTCACAGGCTTTCAGAGTGGCGTACGCCACCAAATCACTGGTAAAACTGCTACTAGACACCATTGAATTAGGAGATATGAAGCTGTCGCTCCCGCGAACTATAATTTTCTCTAGCCGCACTTTCAAGGCATAAGCACAAACTTGAGCTATTTTGGTGTTGATCCCTTGACCCATTTCGATACCCCCATGAGATATGGCTATGGTACCATCAGCATGGTACACAGAAATAGTAACAGGGAAGTTTCCGGAGTATAAAATAGGGAAGGACATTATAGAGATCCTTAAACCACGTTTTCTCCACGCGTTTTCTTGGTTAAATTTGATGATCTCAGCTTTTCTGTCGTCGAAGGTGGTGTTCATTTTGAATGTGGAGATCATTTCTCGGATGGCGGTGTGTTTCGGTGACAGGTTCGCGAGTCTGACCTCTACGTGGTCTTTGTTTGTGGCGTGGGAGATGCGCTCCATTATATGCTCCGCGAATGCTATGCCCTCTGTTGTACCTAAAAAAATAAAAGTTACGATAGTTATTTTTTAGAACTAATTAAGATTTAGAGCAAGGCTTCCTATTATTATTATTGGGAGTCCAAAAGTCCGATGCCAAAAATTTACGTAAGAAAGGCTTAATCAAAAGGTGAGGTGAATGTCAAGTGATAAATCATCAGCATCATCATTTCGGCCCAAAGACGTCAATAATAATAATAATAATAATAAGCCCTGACCACCGGTAGCTAGGACCCTGTTCCCGATGCCGGTGAGCGACTATTTTTTATATTTTTAAATGTATTTTTTTTAATATGTTTTTTAAGGAAATATTTAAAAATGTACAACATAATTCAAGTCTTAGTAAGCTAGAACAGGAACAGTCAATTTAACAAAACATAGCCTGCTGTCTCCCAAACTAGGCAAGAACCTGTATCTTGGGAGGCAGTATATTAACAAATTATTCGTTCTCTGATCTGTAGCCCATGTAAGACGACATGAAAATGAAAAATAAACAAAAACAGAAAAAGTTTAAAGACCAGAAAAAAAACTGCTTAAAGACGAAAAACTGCTTAATAATATTGCCTCACAACCCTCACCAGGTCATCGGTCCGTTTTGTAGGAAGCTTTCCAACGCTGCGTCTTCTAGTATGTGGTCGCCACTTCGGGACCTTTCAACCCCAACGCCCATCTGTTCTGCGAGCAATGTGCCCTGCCCACTGCGACTTAAGTTTGTCAATTCTTTTGGATATGTCGGTGACCTTGGTTTTCCTCCGGATATCTTCATTTAAGTGATAAATGAAACCGAAATAGATATAGCTGGAAAGTAGATCCTGTTCCAAATTTCACACAATAAGATGGCTGCAAATTAGATAATCAGATATTATCAAACGACTCACCGGGCGCTCTACACCAGGTCTCACAGGGTTTATCAGTGAGCACACTGTACCCGGTGATCTGCCACGTCTCGCTGGAGTACAGCTTTCTGATAGACCCTGCTATGTCATTGGATGGTGTATCATTGAAAGAACAGCCACAGTCAGTGTAGTAGATAACATTGAGGTATTGGATTACACCGTCGTTGTTTACACCAACCTGGACAATAAATAGATAAAGAGTTAGATGTATATTTGGTAAATAGTTTTTTATATAACCTATTGTGTGTCCCACTACTGAGCAAAGGCCATTCCTTTCTCCTTCCAAACCTTTCTGCCTAGGGCGATCTCTGGCCAAGTTTGCCCAGCAAACATGATCAAATCGTCACACCACCTTCGCCGCCGCCACCGCGATGACGTCGACCTCCCTCTGGCGTTCAGTGAGTGACAATCCTCGCTCATCTGTCCGATTGAATTTGTACGATGTGGCCAGCCTACTCCCACTTTAGCCTGTTTGTTCCCTGACATCTGCCGCTTGAGTTATGGAGCGTAAATAGATAGATATGTTATACTCGTATTTGGTAAGAGGATCTTCATATGAAGAAAAATTAACCTGATTTCCTCTTATAAAAGACTAGCTTCTGCCAGCGGCATCGCCCGCGTGAAAGTTGGTTTCTCTATACAAACTTTGGACCCCCGTTTCATACCCATAAGGGGTGAATTTTGGAAAATCCTCTCTTAGTGCTCGCCTACGTCATAAAAGGAAACCTTGTACAAAATTTCACGTTCCTAGACCCTGTAGTTTCGGCTGTGTTGATATGTCAGTTAGTCAGTTTCTTCTGCTATATATATAGACTAGCTTCCGCCAGCGACTTCGCCCGCGTGAAAATAGGTTCCTCCATACAAACTTTGGACCCCCTTTTAGAACCCTTAGGGGGTGAATTTTGAAAAATTCTCTCTTAGTTCTCGCCTACAACGTAAAAGGAAACCTTGTGCAAAATTTCAAGCTCCTAGAACCGGTAGTTTTGGCTGTGCGTTGATATGTCAGTCAGTCAGTTTCTCCTTTTATATATATAGATATACTGATTGCTGTATACTTGTTAAACAACATGGTACAGATAGCGTTACTCACTGGTTATCCCTTTTTCTAGTAGACTTCAGAGGCCCTACCATGAACTCTCTTTCTCGCTCGCACGCCTGACATTTTAAAACGTCATTCAGACGCCCAATAGCTATATACGGAAGCCGTAAGGCCCCTGGTGTTTTACTGTGATAGGGATAACTCAATTGATGCAGCTATCTGTACGTCTTGAAAAGAGGTAGGTATGTGAAGCGGTGTGGAAAGTTCCGCAACCTTCTTTGAAAGGGCATGCCTTTTCAGTGAAGGATGCGAAAGTCTAGTCTTTTTGTAAGTCGTATGTGGCGGTATGCATGACGTTACACTGATATTCAAGACATTATCAGTTCTTAAGTTAGCAATACTTCGCATAACCTATTGGTTTTTTATTTATAAGTTTGGGTGTCTTTGTTGCGAAAAATGAAGGATAAAAACGCAGGCATTTTGATTGCCTACAGCATGCATGTTGTGTGTTAGGGATAATACAAGTGTCGTGCTATTATTTAGCTTGTGAGCAATTAGTACACTGGCGCAAGCGACGGGCGATGAGCGAGATGCCTTGCTAAAGTACGCGCCAACTTCTTGCAGGCCTTGCCTCATAGTAAACTCGCAGACGTGTCGCTTGCCTACAGCTTGCAGTGTATGTTGTACGTGAGGGACAGCACTAGCGTCGCGCTTTTGTTGAACTTGTGAGCAACGAGAGCGCTAGCGCACGCCACGAGCAAAAAGCAAGACGTCTTGCTGCAATTCACGCCGCCTACTCGCATTACTTACCTCATAGTTAAACTCGCAGGCATGTCGCTTGCCTATAGCGTGCATGTTGTGCGTCATGGGCATCACGAGCGTCGCGCTCCTGTTGAGCTTGTGAGCGACGAGTGCGCTGGCGCAAGCGATGAGCGACGATCGAGACGCCTTGGCGCCGTACCCACCGCCTACTCGCGGGACCTCAACCAGGATACTAAAAGGGAATAATTAACATCATCTTTTGCTAATACTTCAATAAAAAAAAAATGATTATTCTATATTAATGTTATAAAAAAAAAACTTTTGGTACTTTTTAAGAATTTATAATTAATTAGTATAAGTATTTAATTTTCTTTCATTGTTACAATACGCTAATAAAAATTCTGAAAAGCGAAGCCGATAATTACGATCTATACTAATAACTGTTCTCCAATATTCAATACGCTAAAGTTGTCGAAGACTTTCTGTGAATAATAACGCCATACTTAGTCATCGAAATATACGGCTTTTAACGCACATTTAATTTTTGTAAAAGACAATCCCCCCCCCCCCTCCCCCTTAGAGAGCAGTGGTAATGGCCACGACTTACGAGTTTAGGACGTGAGTTCAAACCGAGCCAGACTCACTACTTTGTGTAATTTATTTCACCACCACTGCTCTCAAAACATCGTGAGGAAACCGGCATGTCATGGTTCAAAAATTCGAAGACATGTGACATCGCCGCCGCCGATCGACCCCACGAGGACACGGCGTTACTCTGCCCAAGCGGGGCACACATCCACAAATCCGTACTGCGCCTGCATGGTGGATTACGACCCATTCCCTCTCCTAGAAAAGTGGTCGGAGTTCCAGCAGTGGAAACATTGTAAGGCTGATTATACTAAAAGAATATCTAAAATATAGGTATGTACCGGTTCTCATCAATATTCAACGCTTTAGCAACAGCGACTTGGACCAGATCCATCCACTGTGTAGACGAGCGCACCACCAGCCCATCCTCGGTGACGTGCGTGGAACAGCTCTGTGTTTCCATCGTGTAGTGGTACTGCGAGGGTACATTAAAGCTGCCGGTGATAGTGTGCTGGACGTCAGTGCCTTTGGAGGCCGGTTCCACTGTCACGTCCTTGCGCAGCTGCAGAAGCGAGTTAGAGGAGTTATTGGTATACACATTCAGGAATATACTGGTACAAGAATATACACGTAGGGAAGAAGAACTAAGTTTTATGTCACAATATGACTGCCAGGGCTGCGGGATTGTTCGAAAGATTTATTTGTGGCCCTGGAACGTAAAGGGCAGCTATGGCTGTGGATTTTAGTCAGTAGGAGAGTGGGAAGAGTTACTTGACGATTTCTCACCAAAAAAGTCACCGTATGACAGATGTTCATTAGACGCCTTTGTGGCTGTTGCAGATTGTGGTGGGGTGAGGCACAAAACGTTTTGGGAACACATTGATTGTGCATACAGCTAAATAGAATGGCCGGAGTATATGTTCATTGTTCCTTATAGCTAAAACCAGAGGATCTTTAAGTCAAGAGTGAATAGGTTACTTTTAGACAAGCGTGAGCATCGTCGACCACATCGTGGCTTTCCATCAGGTGACATAGTGGTTAAGCGCGACCTTAACAACAATTAAAAAAATCTTTGTTTTCAATCTGCATCTCAGCCAAAAACTGATATACCAGAAAAGTTTAATGGTCTTCCCTAAACATCGCCGCTAGAACTTTCTTGGTCTAAACCAGTGGATTCCCGGTACCAATCATATAATAGTCTTTCGTAATTAATAATTTCTTTTGCCGGAAGACGCAGTTTTGGAAGGCCTCCCTCAAGGTGGACCGATGACCTGGTGAGGGTCCAGGGAATCCAATGGATGCAAGACGCACATCACCGTTCGTTATGGCAACGCTTGGGGGAGGCCTATGTCCAACTGTGGACGTCTTTCGGCTGAAATGATGATGATGATAATGCTCTGGGTGGAGCGAGAGGGCGTGTCTGTTGCCCTTTGCATTCCAGGGTCACGATAACTCTTTCGAATAATGCTAAAGGAGAAGCTGCATTCTTGTGATTTTGCTGACTCAAATTCAACACATTATTGTTGATGCAAATATACTTAGTGGAAGATTTTTTTAGGTTTTTCCTTGATTTAAAAAAGTAGGAAATAAGGCTAAGCAGTTTCAATAAAGAATTGGTGAAACGGTTGTTCCTGTCACCTGCACCTATTTGGCACAGTCGTGACACACTACTATTCAACCTGGCTGAATTTTTTGATGCCCAGTAAATCCCTTTTATTTTATGCACGTTTGTAATAAACTATTGTTTGTATATCTTTAGTTTGTATCTATTAAGTTGTATAGTAGTTTAGTTGTTCGTATAGTATTGGTAATTAGTTAAGTATTTGTAATAGAAGAGTTCAATGTTATCAAAAAATTTAACTTTAATACCGATCACCGTATGATAAGATGCAAACTAAAAGTACAAGGAACAAATAGAAGACATTTTATAGAAAACATAAGAAAGAACTATAGAAGGAATTTACCAATAATATCCGGAGATAGTGCGTCACAGTGGGAAAGCAAGTTTCTAATGTCTCTTAATGAAACCTTAGAAATTCAAGCGCAGTACAATAATTTTGAAGAAGTAATAAGGTCACTACAAATGCAATTACCAAAAGATGAAAAGAAAAAAGGCTATGAGTTAGACATTGAAACGATTACATTGCTGGATCTAAGAAAGCAACTTTATCAACAAAAGAGAACAAAGGAGATTAAAAATAGAATCACGGAAGTAAGTAAAAAAATAAACCGGCAGATATCAAAAAGTAAGAAATTATTTAGACAAGAGAAAATAGAAAAGTATGTAGAGAAGAGCGGTGCCATAAAAAAAGCATTCAAAGAGCTGAGAAACAAATCGGAATGGACTGCAAACTTAATAGATAAGACCGGAAACATGCTGTCAAAACGGCCAGATATAATAAAAGAAGCCACTATCTTTTACAGGGATCTCTACGCGCATGAGGAAATCCAAAATAGTATGCCTCTAGAGAATACAGAACATGTAGCGGACTTGTCGACAACACCAAATATATTACAATCCGAAATAGAATATGCAATATCTACTCAAAAAAATGATAAGACGCCAGGACAAGATAACGTTTCAAACGAGTTACTTAAAGCCCTATCTCCTTCTCTAGTAAGACCTCTACAGATGCTATTTGATAATGTAATAGGAAAGGAAACTACACCTGAACAATGGTCAAAATCCACAATAATATTAATACACAAAAAAGGAGACAGAACTAACCTTGGAAACTATCGGCCTATAAGTCTGACTTCAAATATTTACAAAGTCTTCGCAAAGGTATTACTGAATCGAATATCAAAACGCTTAGATGAGCAACAACCCCCTGAACAAGCTGGTTTTCGGAAAAACTATTCCACCATAGACCATATCCAAGTAGTAACGCAAATAATAGAGAAAGCTACCGAATATAATCAGCGTGTATATATGTGCTTCATAGATTTTACGAAAGCTTTTGACTCTCTATTTCATAATGCTATTTGGGAATCGCTACTGGAACAGGGCATAAATAAAAAATATGTAGAGCTACTAAATAAAATATACTCAAAGTGCTGGGCAAAGGTGAGATTGGAAAAAGAAGGGCCAGAATTTCGCATTAGGAAAGGAGTCAGGCAAGGGAACCCTTTATCCCCAAAAATGTTCTCCGCTGTACTAGAGTCGATATTCCGAAAGCTGCATTGGGAAAATATTGGTCTTAAGGTAGGGGGAGAGTTCTTAAACCACTTAAGATTTGCGGACGATATAGTGCTTTTCGCAGACAATGCAGCCGATCTAGGATACATGATAAATTGCTTATCAGCGGAGAGCAGAAAGGTAGGGTTATCCTTGAACGCCTCGAAAACCAACATCCTAACAAATGGCGAAACCATAGATATTGTCGTGGATGGGTACAAGATTGAGTACGTCAACGATTATGTTTATTTGGGGCATTCGATTTCGTTCAATAACTGCACTGAAAATGAAGTAAATAGAAGGATCGCAACAGCATGGAAAAAGTATTGGAGTTTAAAAGAAATTATGAAGAACAAGAATGTAAACATTAAAACCAAGAAAAAGATTTATGAAGTAGTGATTCTTCCAAGTATAACCTATGGATGTCAAACTTGGTCACTAAAAAAGAAAGAGGAAGAAAAGCTAGCAGTCTGCCAGAGAAAAATGGAAAGAAGCATGTTAGGTGTCAAACTGGTGGATAAAATAAGTAATAAAAAAATTAGAGCTATAACGAAAATTCAAGACATAAGAGAGAGGATTCGGTTGCTGAAATGGAAGTGGGCTGGTCATGTATGTAGAATGGAAAACGATAGATGGACAAAAAAAGTAACAGAATGGCTACCAAGAGAGGAAACCAGAAATAAAGGGCGACAAAGAATTAGATGGAGAGACATATTTACACAAAAAGTTGGACCGGATTGGATGAGAAAAGCTAGAGATAGGGAACTGTGGAAAACACTGGGGGAGGCCTACGCCAAAGAGGCGACTACTACCTAAAAGTATTATTATTTAATTTAATGTTATGATTATTATGGATTATTGTTATAGATTGTTATTGTCGATTATTATTATGAATTATTATTATTGTAGATTATAATTATGTAGGAATTATATATGATGTAATAATTAATATATATGATGAATAATTAATTAATTTAAAATGTGTTTATACATTGTTAGATGTGGTAGTAGAATAAAAGGCTATTTTATTTTTATTTATTTTATAAATGTAAATAACTTATGAAAGTAAAACACTCACTCGTTTATCCTTATCAGAAGCCACCAGCGCATCTTTAACACTCAGTACAGGCTTGCCCTCGAGCTTCTTGTACTTAACTTTGACCAGTTCCGCTGCCGCCTCTGCCGCTCTCCTGGTGATAGCCGCCATCACCCCCACAGGCTGGCCGTAGTACAAGATGTTACTAGATGCAAAGATCTCCTCGTCGGCCTCTACCCAGGGCACCTCCGTGGATGTGAAGGAGTTTCTTCCTGGTATATCTTTGGAGGAGAAGAAGGCGATGGCTCCTGGAATTTTCTGAAAATCCAAGAAAGACAAGATTGCATTCAAATAAGAACTGGTGAACTAAAAGTTTAGTAATGTGAAGTAACCGCACTGTCATCGCCATTTAAAAATATCACGCACAGGTGGCGATGCAAAGGTACAGACAATTAAATCTCATAAAACATAGCATAATAAGCCTAAAAGTGTTCCCACTGCTGGGATTCAGGCCTCCTCTCTAGGAGAGGGAATAAGTTGTAATCCACCACGCGGGCCGTTTGCGGATTGGTGGATATCACATGTCTTTGAGGTTCTAGGAATTGTCGGTTTCCTCACAATATTTTCCATCACCATTTTGAGAGCAGTAGTGATGAAATGAACGACCGCGACTGCTCGAATCGAGATCTTGACTTTTTAATTAGCCTATACTGTCCCGCAGTTGAACAAAGGCCTTAGCCATGTCTCTCCTGGACCTCTCTCTCTCCATGCCTTCTCAAATCAGCCCTCGCGATACGTGTCCAGGCCATATTATCACCCTAAAGGAAGGCTGGTGTTAATTGCCTTAAAATACATACCAGTGCTTCAGTAGCATCGATCTCCAGAATCTCAGCGCGACACACGTCAGACAGCACGAAGGCGACGTGCACTGCGCGAGGACCGTTGAATACGTCGCACGAGTATTTCGCTTCACCTGAACACTGCAGAAGAAAATATTAACTTTCATGCAACAAGCTTAGTGTTTTAAGATACAGTGAAAATGCTGCTATTATTATCCTAATAAATTAAATCTTCTACCAAAATTTTCTCTAAATTCTCTCTAAAGTTTCTATAAATTCTTTCTAAATTATCTCTAAATTCTGTTTAAATTCTGTCTAAATTCTCTCTGAATTCTCTTTAAATTCTCTCTAAATTCTCTCTTAATTCTCTCTTAATTCTCTCTAAATTCTCTCTAAGTTCTCTCTAAGTTCTCTCTAAATTCTCTCTAAATTCTCTCTAAATTATCTCTAAATTCTCTCTAAATTCTCTCTAAATTCTCTCTAAATTCTCTCTAAATTCTCTCTAAATTCTCTCTAAATTCTCTCTAAATTCTCTCTAACTTCTCTCTAAATTCTCTCTAACTTCTCTCTAAATTCACTCTAAATTCTCTCTAAATTCTCTCTAAATTCTCTCTAACTTCTCTCTAAATTTTCTCTAACTTCTCTCTAAATTCTCTCTAAATTTTCTCTGGTTTTTGGTTTTGGTTAATTTTACCTGTTTTATTATAATATATTATTACCTGTGAGAGTGCTTCAAGCTTTGGAACCGGCTTGTTGAGAGGCCACAGCGACTTATCAGTCTCATATGTTTGCGTCCCTCGGGAGATGGGTCGCTCCAGTACACTGCCACCAGATTTGTATCGAGGATTTGCGTCCGAGTACAGCGATAGTACCGCCTAAAAATATTGAACAAATTGAAGCGTTTAAATGGGTCGCCGATTTTAAGGTGAACAAAATTACTTGTATAAAAGTTGGTTAAACATTTGGTCACTGGAGTATTTTAGGGCGGATTTTATGTCACGTTGATTTCCTTAACAGTAAAGAGGATGGCAGGCGGATGCTTCCTTCTGCGAAGCAGTAATGCTAGCAAAGGAGGCGGCCGATCGCGTGAGGCAACGGTCCTCGCGTCCAAACCGCCGCCGGGATTCCGATCCCGATATCCGGCCACCGTAGGCGCGTGATTTTCCCACCGAAAAAAAAAGAGGTGTTTCATAACAGGACATTTATCAGGGTGTAATTAAATACTAAAATTATTATTGCACCTCGCAGCTATCATATATCAACCAAGTAATATATCTGTTTGATAAAGCTATAATTAGTTCTAGTCAAAGAACCCGAACTCTACTATCTCGTAAAGTAATAGAGACATGTATTATTATAATTTAATTTTTGTATTGTATTTATTTATGTGTAAATTTATTTACTGTTATTGACCCCGGTCCCCAAGATACCTACAGGCACCGCCTAGTTTGGGGGCCATTGTAATAATTCTGGTAAAATATAACTCCTGTTACCGATATGTAAATATGTTATACCTATGTTTAAGAAAATACTTGTAACAATGGTTAAATAGAGGTATTATTATTATTATTAGTTACCAGTATATGTATGCATTATATGATTTAATTTAGATACTATGGTCTTAATTTTTATAAAATACGTATACACACTGTGTACAAACAATCCAACTCTCCTGTCGCAGGTCTACTGGAAGAAATTTCATTTGTAATAAGCAGAACCTTTGTACTCTTATAAGACAGAAAGAAAGAAAGAAAAGAAAGAAAAACATTTTATTTGGCGGAACAAGGCGCAAATTTAGAACTAAACAAATTAAAAGTATATGAAGTGAAAAAAATATGCGCCACATCCGCGCAAAACGGACGAACGCTCAGCAGCGTGACCACACGCAAAATGCGATGAGTCTACGGCGCTGGTTTTCAGCGTGGGCCGGTAACGGTATCGACCTATAGACGTCAGCACGGTATTGTGTGCTAATAGATTTGAATAAAATAGATAAATATAAATAAATTATAGGGAAAAGAAAAAAAAACAACGAATAAATAAAGTGGAAATACCTTATCTATATTTGTTATCTTCGATTTAAGTTTTTGTGGTTACCATAAATAAATAAATGCGTCATGCAGCCCAATATACACTCGACTAACCTTATAGAACAGCCCCAACGCCATAGTCTTTCTACACCTTGCAGATGGCTCTGGTGGAACTTCCTCTGGAACCAACTCCTCTTCCAACTTCTTCAGAGCTTTCAACAGAGTTTCATTGCTGAACAGATTCTGTCCTACCAGCAAACCCTCTGTTTGTAGCGCTCTCGTGAAGGTTGGACTGATGTTGCCATAGACAATTTTTGCGCATTTGATTGCCTTTGCCGAGTCCAGTTTGAAGAGAAAACCGGCGTTAACTATAGCATGTGCGTTTTGCGCTCGTGGCATTATCTGCAAAATTGTATATTACCTATTTTATTAGTGCCTGGAATCATACATTGTCCATCCGTCTGTCTGTCTGTCTGTCTGTCAAGACCCTGCAGATATTGAGATATTGAGTTGAAATTAAAACCCTATACTCAGTCTGCGGTCTCTTGAAGCTGTAAAAAAATAAAATTTCTAAGTTAACAAAAAAAAAAGATACGGCCGTTTCTGTCTCAAAAAACGTATATTTCGATACTCGAGGAAATCAAAATTGTTTCTGCGTCACAACAAAAAATAAAAATTGCGATTCGGAAAAATCTTCGAGACTGCATTCGGGAACTGAACTGTTTACATAGTTTAGTCTATACGGAACCCTCAGGGCGCGAGTCCTCGAGTGTTTATACTCAACTGTCAGTAAACAAAAAGTCACGGTGACAAAAGTCACCAGTGTGCACTAGCTCTAGGAGCTAGCGCGCACTGGTGACTTTTTTTTTTAAACCTTTTTGCAAAATAAATATCATTTATAGGCTAAATAAAAATACGTAATTTTTGTAACAAAAGTCTATATATAAATATCGGCGCAATTAGTTTGTGATTCAAATAATTAAGATTTATAATTAAATTGCCCTAAAAATTAGTAGACTGATTACTTTGAGTTTATTTCGTTGGTCAGCGAATCGCTATTTTTGTTATTGTAATTTAAATGTTTCAATACTTAACCTAAAAACACGTGCACGCAAGTGGGGCGAACAACAGAAATACGGCCGCACTGTCGGTGCCGGGGCATTTGAAACGCTTTTTCTTCGATACTGCTGTGAAACACCGCAACCCCCTTATAGTATCGGCAGCCCGATACGAACCCTCCCGCATCTCCAAAATTCGCCGTCCTAGGCATACTGTCGTCACCCCCGATGACCCCACTACCCTGCTCCAAGACGTCTCTCGCAGACAATACAGACCGCCGTTCTTCCGTCCTCGCCGCCGAGGCCCGCCGCGACAATCCCGTCAACGTCCTCCCCGTCCCTTGCTCGAGCCAGCCTGCGTCGCCCCTCCCCCCTGGCTGCCCCCCTCCCCCCAGCGACGCCCTAAGCCGAGGTCCGTAACCCACAGGGGGTGCCCTTAGCGTGTAGTCGCTTAGTTTGTAAGGTTAGTTAAGTAAGCCCTGGCTGGAGGCTTTGATTCTCGAATTGAGGCCGCCACAGGCAAGTCCGGTTAAGCAGCCGACAACCTCCTAGGTTGACCTGCGAGAGGCCACACACAAAAAAAAAAGGTGCCGGGGCATTCTCGCTTGAGCAACCGGACAGTACGGACTCTCTGCGACGTCGTTACGCTGTTCGTGGAATAAACGAAGTTTTGGAACAATTTATTTATTTGTTTATTTATTAAAACTTCATACAACACAAAAGCACAAAGGCGGACTTAATGCCTTAGGCATTCTTTACCAGTCAACCTAGGAAGGCGAAGAGAAAATGTGGTAAGTGCATAAAAATACAGAAGAATATTAAGAAAATAAAACTTGAAAAGTACAACAACAATTTGTGAAGTTTTCTTTTGAAGATCCAAAAATGAGTGACCATCATGAAGATAACATTTGTGACGTCAGCTATGGTGACGTCACACCTTTTAAAAACACTGCGGAGATTCATCCTCCGTCATATATATAAAAGCAGAAACTGACTGACTGACATATCAACGCACAGCCGAATTTACTGGGACTAAGATTATGAAAGTTTGCTCCAGGCTTCCTTTTATGACGTAGGCGAGCACTAAGAGAGGATTTTCCAAAATTCACGCTACAAAGCAATGAAACGGGAGTCTAAAGTTTGTATTCAAAAGCTAGTAAGTTTATAATTAGTTAATCACAATAACCTTAAATGTCCTGATCAGGTTGCTATCGGACAAAGGAGGAAGCTTCACGTCAAATATAAGTTTATTCTTCAGGTCTGTCGCTAAAAAGTCTTGGATTTTGACTTCAGTCTTCTGTAAATCACTGTTCACTGAAAGATAAAAGAAAAGATTATTTTAAATTGACAGGATGAATTGCGGAATACTTCAAGGAAACTTTATTAAAAGTCTCTATAGCTGTCTGCCTTTCTTTAGAGTGTGATATAACCACACAAAAGTAATTTTCAATACACTTAGTCGAAAACCCGCTTTTAGGCACACAATTTACTGTTTTCCGCACTAGTGCAGAAAAATCCTGGCGGTCGCCCCGATACAATTTTTTTATATTTATCGTATCAAGCTGGGCGCTTAGTCACCCCCACGAGTCACGCGTCAACCCCTCTTTATTTATGTCTTCATAAGTGTATTGAAAAACGTCGTTTGATGCTCGTGGAAATTTGCACTCAGGTCCATAACTGAACAATTCCGCTTCGGTCGCAATGACAAACTTTCTCCACTTGTATCAAATTGTACTATTTCTCTATTTAACTCAGCCTTCCTTGTCATCTATAGAAATACCTACATCTAGGGGGGTTATCCCGGTGCAGCCATCTATAGCACCTAGAATTAGGAACTAGATACTTGACGTCCTATATTGCGTAATCAGAGTTTTCTGTCTGGTCGAATCATCCACCCTTCTCAATGGGGGTTTTTGGTATGTAACAGCATATTCCGCATCAAACTCAATCGAGTGAAGTGAAAGAAGTTTTCATCAATGCAAAAGGACTTAGAATATTTTATAGGTTTTTTTTTGGTGGGAAAAACATATAATGATAAATCGCGCTCTTGGGTGGAAAGGAAGATAGTGTCAGACTTTTACGGACTAAAAACTCACTCCTGTTCCTTTCCTGCCTTCATCCCGGGGCCCTGGGTTTCGCCTTCATACCACCCGTGGCCCCTGCAGGCCTCGACCCTGCCGGGCCCCTACGATTTGCTGACATCTCCCTGAGGCGCGCGTGGAACAGTACGCGCCGTAGAACATATTATAGGTGTGGGTGAATTCTAAAAACCACCTAAGTCAAAAGGTACTCTGTGTTTCTGTGTGAGATAAGTTATCGATTTTTTTCTTACCTATGGTAACAGTAGCTCCAACAGTTTCCAAGATCAAGAACACGTCAGACGGAAAGCTATGGTGCTGGTTCTTTAACGCCAGATTCCCTCCTATTGTTCCGATCTGTAACCACAAAAAAACATAAGTTAGTTTATATGTAATCTTGCCTGAAGAATAGCGAAGTGAAACGAACGTCCTAAAATGTTCGTTACTGAGGCCCTACCACGAGCTCTACGCGATCCATTTGACGACCTAAACTGAATTCATAAATGAATGGAGCTATACACCCCATGAAGCTCCATCCCTCTAACAGTTCAGTTTAAGTCGTTCAGTGTTTTTTTTTTTTCGGTAGTGAAAATCATCTAATGACACCCCCAGCTCTTGGGCGGAGCGGGAAATAGTGTCAGACTTTTACTGACTAAAAAATCCACTCCTGTATCTTCTTTGCCATTTTTTCCAGGGCCCCGGGGATCTCTTTCGTATCACCCATGGCCCTTCGACCCTTCTGGGCCCCTACAGTTGCTGACATCTCCTTGAGGCGCGCGTGGAACACTACGCGCCGTCGACGACTTGGGCTCGGTCCAGACGGTTACCGGATGATCGGACGGCGAGCCACCCATTGCTCGCCCTCCGCAAGCCCGCTCCTACGGTGGCCGGAAATCGGGATCGAAATCCTGGCGGCGGTTGGGGTGTGAGGACCGTTGCCTCACGGGATCGGCCGCCCTCTTTGCTGGCATTACTGCTTCGCAGAAGGAGGCGACCGCCTGCCATTCCTCCTCGCTCCGGACCATGGCCTGTACCAAGGCCCAGAAGTCGTTCAGTGTAGATCCATGCCTCTTTCTCGCTCGCACGCCTGACCATTTTCCGTACAACACCATATTGAACACCCATCCCATCATACTTATAGAGAACTGTTATACTATATTGAGAAGTGAGTATCTTGCACATTCTTCTCCGTAGAGATCTAAGCTTTGTAATGAGCTATTATCATAGTTTTTCTGACCATCTGACTTCTTTACAATTTAAAAGTGCCTGTAAATGATTTATTTGAAATAAATCCTACTTACATTTCTCACAGGCACGTGTGCCACCAAATCCAGGTGTTTATAGAGAATATCCAAGTAGCTGAAGTCCTCATTCTTTCGGCTCCACTGCTGGAACGTGTTCATGACATCGGTGAGAGACATCCCCGCGCCCAGGATGAGGTTCTCATCAGATTGCGTCAGCTTTAGATTTTCTATCGACGATATATCTATGAGGATCTTTGGTTCCATCGTTATTGGGTATACTCCTGGAATTAGTAGTTATTTATTACTATCATTTTGAATAAACCAGTAAAGTGTGAGTCGAACTCGCGCACCAAAGGTTCCGTACAAACTTACCTATGTAACTATTTTCAGACTTTTTTCTGTGATTGTGCAACGAGACCTTCCTTACTTCTTGCCAAATTAGCGGATTCTAGGTCAACGGAATGTGACCTTATATAGTTTTTGATTTTCTTGCGAGTGTCAAAACATGCGCCATAAACATAATCCGTTTGGCGGTCTTATCTTTAGGTTACGCTGATATAGAAGTTAAATTTTTTTCACTACTTTATGGATAGCATGCCTGAGTACTTGATTTTAATTTCAGCTTGATACCTCCATGCGTTCCTCAGAAAAAGGATCTAAACAGGCAGACATCAATGTGATTCTATAAGAACTTCTTTTTTCGATTTTCCTACAGTTGCATATACATAATTGTGTATTAAATATAGCGTGCGACCTACGAGGCTCTGTTTTAGGCGTGGGCAAAGTGTCATCTTTGCGATGTGAACATTTGCATCTGAATCACTAAAATGTCCAGAAACAGTGATATGTATAATTTGGAACATTTGGAACATCGGCTCTCAAGATACAAACGGAACATTTGGAACAACGGGTCAGAAGATACAAACACAGTCACTGACTGTTATGAATCGTAATCTGTTACGATGCGCCATATACACCAACAGTTTTATTTAATCGAATTTTGATTTGAGAATATTAAAGTAGATGTTATTAGATCAATTCATTAAAATTTACACTATTCACGTTTTAACTTATTGAGTAGCGTAATTAGAGACACAATAGAAAGACCGAGCGAACGCCGGCGTTCAGTGGGTTTAATGAATTTGAAGTTAAAAAGACTGCAGGTCACTTCATTCTCTTTCTATCGCTCGGCCAGTGTTGACGTGTTCCTGGCTTGCGTCTACATACTGATACTTATGTTTTGTTATTTACAATAATTATACAGATACAAAGCCGACTTTGGTACGGAACCCTAAAAATTAGTTCATAAAATAATACTAAAAATCAATAAAATCAACATACCTCTGCCGGTATTGCCCGCAACCAGTCTGTAACTATTGGTACCTTCACGTGCCAATACCTGATGAGATTGACACAAGATTATTCTGATGACGGTTCCTATAATGCTCAGAAAAACAATGCTTATTGTACTATTTTAAACCACAAATAAAATAAATACAGTTTTTTTGGTAACTGTACTTTAATGCTTTTGTGTGTTTAAAAAAATATATTTTCGACAGTGGAAAGGTAAAATCGCTTAACCGCCACTTTGGTCAAAAAAAGTTATATATGTCACGAGAATCAGCAAATTTTTCTACGTCGATCTATTTAGGTATTGTGTAAATCAAAAGACGTTTTGACGCATAAGCGGACCAAGCTTTTTTACGTTCCATATCGCTGAACCGACGCTAATTCCCCGGCTTTTTAAACCAATGTCGGCGTCGCTTAAGTCTCTGAATTTGAAGTCAAATTCACGATCAGCTGTATGGCTTACCTTTATTAATTGTCCCAGTGTTTTTTACATAACCCACACCTTATTTGGAAACTAGATGATGATCAAAAAAAGGGATGTAGAGCCTTTTTTTCATCAACCTTTGAATTAAGGATTATTAGATCATTTATTTTCACGAATACGTTTTTTTTTTCTCATCTTTATAGCCCGCATAGGAAACGAGATATGATTTTTATTGTAAAAAATAAATTTTTAACGTATTTTTTGTGAAGTGATCAAAATGGCGGTTCAGTGATTTTACCTTTCCACTGCCGTTTTTATAGATAGAAGTTGGGACGGGGGTCCTGTCGTGCTATTCTTGAAAACAGCCTCGAGCGCAGCGCTGTCCGCAGCGACGAAATCTAAATAGGTAAAGGTCCATTGAATTGTTAATCCTATGTACGTATTTGGATTTAGTCGCTGCGGCCAGCGCTGCTCTCAAGGCTGTTTTCTAAGAGAATAGCAATGCTGGTCTAAAGAGCCCCACGACCCAGGAGCCTGCATTCATCTAGTTGTTTCACAGTGGGGCGCATTGACATATCAATATTGCTCATTGCATTAAATCACAAAATTTATCGCAATGTGATTGTTGTTTCGTAACTTGTATGATCTATAAGATATCTCATGTCACGGGTTCACGACTCATGTTCTGGGTGCGAAATTTTGTGTATCTGAGTTAAAATTTTTGTAGTAAACATAGCATTTAGCATAGTCGGCTATAATGTTCCCACTGTTGGGACTCAGGCCTCCTCTCTATGAGAGGGAATGGGCCGTCATCCACCACGCGGGCCCAGTGCGAAGTTCGAATTTTTGGTTCTAAGACATGCCGCCGGTTTCCTCATGATGTTTTCCTTCACCGTTTTGAGAGCAGTGGTGATGAAACAAATTACATAAAGCAATGCGCCTGGTTTGGTTTGAACTCGAAACTCATAAGTCGGGGCCGTTACCACTCGGCCACCACTGCTCGAGAAAAAAATCTCAAAAGGTTTTTTTTGTTGTTATTTATACAAACATTTTTTGATCCAAAGCGTGACATAGGTATTATTTATTATTGTTTTTGTATTAAGAGGGATGCTCAAAGATAGCCCGCAAAATTCAAATTTTCTTACGTTTTTTGCGCTTTGCAGTTTAGGCTTAATATGCTGATTAAAGTATCAACCTCTCAGTTTGTTTTACCTTATTGAATGACAGCTATTCGATGGGATAAGATGAACAGAGAGGAGATACACCCGCGAATCATATTTTAATCAACATACAACTTACTTTGACCTGCAAAATGCAAAAAACCGGCCAAATGCGAGTCGGATTCGCGAACGTAAGGTTTCCTACCGTCCGGTAGCAAAAAAACGGCAAAAAATTTACGTTTGTTGTACGGGAGCCCCCTTCAATATTTGTTTTATTCTGTTTTCAACTGTCTAACTATCACGGTTCATGAGATACAGCCTGGTGACAGACGGACAGACAGACCGACAGAAGGATGGAAGGTGGAGTCTTACTAATAGGGTTTTTTTTTAGGTGGTAAAATCATCTAATGACAAATCTCGCTCTTGGGCGGAGCGGGAGATAGTGTCAGACTTTTACTGACTAAAAACCCACTCCTGTTCCTTCGTTGCCTTTCGTACCAGGGCCGAGTCTTCCTTTTAGAATCAAACCCTTGGCCCCAGTAGGCTTCGACCCTGCTGGGCACCTACAGTTTGCTGACATCTCCTTGAGGCGAGCGTGGGACAGTACGCGTACCGTTTTACCCTTCGGGTACAGAACCCTACAAAATATTTAAGAAAATTTGAATTGCGCAGTCTACGAGCGCTTTCACTTCAAAGAGTAAAAAGTAAGGAACAAGTCGTGTCTAAGACCCTTAACTAAAAAACTACATTAAAAATACCTTAAAGATATCTTCCACACTGTATGCCTTGTACCACCGCCCGGTGTCCGTGCGAAGCTCCTTCAGCGACCCTCGCGTATCCTCGATGAGGCACCATTCGTCTTCTGAGGTGCTGCACTTGCGACTACACTTCTTGGCGCATTTGTTTATGTGCAGGTCTTCTAAATCCTGGAGAAGAGAGTTCATTCTTTAGTCATGGAGGTTACCTAACAAAAAACTGAAAAGGACTGGTGCTGGTAGTGGAAAAAAGACCTTTTTTTGAAGTGAGATTTCATTAAACAGCTTCTACCGCTCTGTGTGGCCCCGATATAGCCCGAAGAATCTCTCTCTTACTTTATCTCAAACTAAAGTGGCAGTGAACAGGCCTTATTACTCGCAGAACCGATTATCAATGGAACCGAAAGGTTCTGCCCCCCTATCGCCTCGAGTCGGCCACGCCTCCTTTTCCTTTGTTCTGGTCACGTGGCTGAGCGTTGAGATGACGTCAGAACAAAGTATTCGGAGGCGTGGCCAACTCGAGGCGATCGACGAAAAGAGAATCGAAACGAAACGGTTGTAACTTGGCTAGGGGGGCTGGAATGGCGACAGGCAACCGTGTAACACAGCTTTAGTAGGCTTCCCACAAGGTAGTCCGAAAACCTGGGTCACGGGAATCTTGGTTTTTATTTATTACAATAAAAAAAATACGAAAAATAAAAACACTTATCTAATTAAAGTTACATAATATATACACAAAAACTCCTACATAAAATATGGCGTCAAACATCATTTTCATCCGCATCGCTGTCGACTGGAAATGTGCCCATAAGACTGGCGGCATTGTAACATTGTATGGCAATGCTTAATCTCTGACGAACTTAAAAGCCAACCCTTGGGTCACGCGAAGTCTCAACTAGCCGTTTGGATAATTCTTTAAAAAGCTCATGAGCTTTCGGACCCCACGGCTAGAGTCTCAACCCCAAACGGCTCAAAAATTGCCGACAAGGTTATTATATTTTTATTTTTCGTATTTTTATGATGCAAATTATATACTTATTTAATTATTTTTTTCCTTGTTTTACAAAAAGGTGTTTCTTCATTGTGTGTGTGTGTGTGTGTCCTAAATGTCTTTTCTTTTTACGCTGATATAGGAGCCTTTTTGGCCTCGCACAGGTCTATTTTTAGTCTTTTTAATGTTGTTCTATTTATTTTAAGTTTAGAGATTAGTTACTTTTTATTTTATTGTTATTTGTCCTATGCGAGTCATAAATAAATTGTTTTCTTTCTTTCTTTCTTTCACCTTCTGTTGCTGAAGATCTTCTAGTCATGTATATGTTACCTGTAGCTTCCCTTTGAGTCCAGGGTCAGTATCGGTGGCGAAGCTCTTGAAAGCATCCAGGATAGGCCTGTACCCGGTGCAGCGACACATGTTGCCGCCGAAGGAGTTCTCTACTTGCTGCGTCGTCAGTCTCGTGGTGCTTTTGTTGAGACTGGGAAAAATATTATCATTGGAGAAAACAAATAGTGAAGGGCTAAAAATCTTTCGACTAAAACGTACTGTAGGTAGGCTAGGGTTCCGATTCTGGATGATCTGTATAGTTCAGTGTCTGATGATGATGACTTACTAACGTTAACATAAAATTAAGCCTTGGAGTGCCTACCTGTACATGTTCATGACCCAACCCGGCGTGCAGTACCCGCACTGGGTGCCATTGAACGTGGCCAAACGATCCTGAATGGGATCGTACCCATCTTTGCGGTTGCCGATGCCTTCCACCGTCGTTATGTCCCAATCGTGGCATGATAGAATGTGGACCAAGCACTGGAATAACAAATGAGAATCTACTTAAAATGTTGAGTTCTATAAAAAAAAAAAAATGTAATTTCGACCATCATCATCTTCCTGCCCTTGTCCCGTGTTATTTGGGGTCGGCGCAACACGTTTTCTTCTTCCATTCAAAAATTGTAATTTCGATAATAATAATAATTTTTAATCGATGGACATTAATAACATGGTTCAAGCAGGGACCATAGCCCTATCTGTGTTTGGAGGTATGTGGAACAGAGAGTAAAGTTCCGCAAACCTCCGTTGAAAAGGGAGGATCCTACGACCAGACGGGTGTTGTCTGGTGGGCAACTGCTCGTTAGATGATTTTGGGCTGTTCTATATATTCAAAGACCGCGGAGAACTTTAATAGCGCGATGCAGGCTTAGTTCTTATGTGACGCCATAGATGTCGCTACAGGATCAATGGTTTCGCTGTATAATTTTCAAGTTTTTTTTTTAAAGTTTAATTGAAATAGATAATTAAATTAAATAATCAAAAATGTTCGCCCATATTAGAATATTAATGGAGTTGAGCCTTGGCATCCATAACACAACTTTAATCTTAGCTTGGGTCGGGCGTAGTAACATTTGCTAGCCAAACGTTGAAACGCGATTATGCTAGCCAAACGTTAAAACGCGATCAGTTTTATTGGCGAATTCCGCCCTTAGCCAGGGGTCGTTAATCTGTGTTAAAAATATACTCGTAAGTTTTGTATATGATTGTCTGCTGCCAATGAATGTTGCAAAAAACGTGAAGAATGGAGGCTGCAATGTCATGAGAGGTGATATCAAGCCTGAGAATTTTCCTTGGATTATTTATTTATGGGAAATAGATCACAGATTGTAATTGCTTACTGCAGAACAAAAGCCTCTTGCCATATAGATATTCAACGCGCATTAGAAATTAGAACATATTGTGTTACATTTACATTTATTATTTATTTACGTCATGCTACGGTTATTCTGTTATTAACAAATGTTTTAAATGTTTATTTTTACTGGCGAGGAGATCGGCGGTAGACTGAGACGTAACACATCATATCGCAGATCAATTCTGGATGGATTAAATGGCTACAGGTCACTGAAACAACTTATGATCCAAGTTGAAGGGTAAAATGTACAAGTCCGTGATAAGACCTGTCATACTGTGTGGATCAGAATGTTGGGCTGTGAAAAAGACGGATGAAAAAGATTGCATGTAGCGGAGATGAGAATGTGGAGATGGATGTGTGGTGTGACGAGAATGGATAAAGTGAGAAATGAGTATATTGGAGGAAGTTTGAAAGTGGCGACACTGACTGAAAACTTGAAGGGGAATCGTTTGTCTTGGTATGGTCATGTAAAGAGGAGAAATGAAACGTATGTTACTAAAAGAGTTATGAGTAGACATGTGGATGGGTGGAAAGGGAGTGGGAGGCAAAAGAAAAGATGAATGGATTGTCTGAAGAGTGGTATGAAAGAAAAGGAAATTAGTGATAGCATAACGATTGACAGAATAGAATGGAAGAAAAAAACATGTTGCGCCGACCCCAAATAAGACGGGACAAGGGCAGGAAGATGATTATGTTTTAAATGTTTATTTTTATTGGCATAATAAATGAGGAAAACATTTAAGAATGCATTATTATTAAAAGACTTTGAATTTACTATGTTTTTTATAAATAAAATATATTGATTGCCTATTATTTCATTTTTTTTAAATAGAAATAAGTCTTCTTTGTGAGTAGAGTGTGGCCGAATACATCTTCCTAATACACAAGCCTCTGCCAGTGGCTACACTCGGTTGAAGCTATGATGTATATTATGTATTAATAAATCACAAAATTCACTCAGTTTTCCATATAGACATCATGTGTCGAATAAGGAAGTCTGTACAAAATATTTAGTATTTTGTTTTTATTTTGTGTGTATTCCATTTGCATCTATTTTTCAGTATACTCTTACACATGTCTTTATAATTTTCACCTACTTAATTTCATGCAATTTCAAATTTCTGCTGATGCCTAGGGACTTACATATTAAATTTTTCATGTATGTAAAAAATTGATCATGTAATTTCAAATGGATTGCTTCAATACGATTATTTAATGTCCTGATATCTTATTTACAATGTGAAAATCTCTAGTTAGTTTTACGTGTATTTGGGAAGTTTTTTCTGTCAATAGAACAAAAATATGTGAAGGTCGTGTATTGCAAGTTTAATGAAAAAAGTAAAATATTAATCTACAATTTAAAATCCCTGGAATAATAGTATGTATTTTACAAAAACTTAAAATAAAAGAGTATTGGGAAATTATATTATTCGAGGCGATTGTCGATAGACGAAAAGAACGTCCCAGCTACATCTTGAGAAATTCAAAAGCCCGTTTTATTTTGTTTAGTGGCCGGTTCGTGCCACAGAAGCGGCCACCGGCGTTAACCGTGTGCTGCGAATCCATATAAAATTATTAAACATACAGGAAATATGCCGCCGGTGGTATCGTTTTGTGGTTGTGGCCCGTGTGCGGTCATTACAATCAAAAGTTTAAAAATACAAATCTTTTCTTAATACTTATATTAATTACAGACTAATTAATAATTTATTTTTATTTATAACTAACTACCTGTCCAAACATTTTTCGATATCTTTGAAATGGTCGGTTTTGCTCTGCTATGCTATTTGTACGGAACACTCAGTGTCAATCCGACTCGCACTTGCTCGGTTTTTTTTCTTCGTTACCCGCACTAGAAATTAATCCTGTATATCATCATCATATCAGCTCACATACCTACACAAGATTCCCAGACCCGGAACGAAACCGTTGGCCATAAAAATATTATTTTGTTCCGTAGGTACAGGAACCCGCGACACACAGGGCAGCAGTCTACCGCTCAACCTCTGCACCAACCGTACCGTCAGATCGGAATTTACCAATAGGTTTTTACACTCTTACGTTATTGTTATTTTACGCCATTGTTATTATTACGTGAATATTATTTATGAATGGCCATGTTTCCTTTAATGTTGAATCCTGATGTTATAGGAGGAAATGAAATACTTTATAATATACCCATAACAGCGATTATATACTCGTACTAGCAATTTGCCCGCGTCTTCGTTCGCGAGAATGTTTTCATTAAAACTTTAACATCGTATTTTGACGGTAGTTTTCAAAAACTAATAATGACAGTCTTAATTATTTATTTTGATTAGAATTTTTGCCAAGTATCAAGTTTATTATTCCAAGAAATAAGAATCCTCCATACAATCTTTAAAACCCTCTAAATTGTTCTATTGCGGGTAGTTGTGAAAACAAATAATGATAATTTTTATTTGTTTTCACAACTACCCGCATTTATTATTTACTTAGGTTATCTACTAATTGTGCTACTGTATTCTAATATAAAATATGACCTATGTTAATCAGTAATAAAATAGCTTTTTAGCACTAAATGTTTTTTTTTTAAAATCGAATCAGTAGTTTTTGTGTTTATTCATTACAAATGAAAAACAAAAATACAAATCTATCCTCTTTATAATATTAGTATAGATAATTAACATCCATAAAAAAGGTTAATTAATTATTGTAAATATGTAACTTGCATATTAAACCATATGAAACCTGATTACTCCTGGTTTTTCCCAATGACTGGAGGTAAAAAATTGTCTATATATAAATGTTGTTTGGAGGGACTTAAAAAAACTTGAAGGACCTAAAAAGACTTACAGGGCATTAACACTGATATCTCCTTGGGACCTGAGATAATAAATTGATATTGAAGTGTTAGTTCATTCAATTAATCAAGATTAAATGTAAGATACTGCTCTACACAATAGGCATCACAGACTGACAGACCTGTGTAGACACAATTGGGCACCGTAAGAATTAAGAAAATTTAGAATGCGACACTGATATTTTAGGGCTCCGTATATATAAGAATAGGATTTCTTTGATCGTTCAAACGACGAGTAGCCACGCCAAGTTACAACCGTTTCGTTTCGATTCTCTTTTCGTTGATCGCCTCGAGTAGGCCGCGCCTCCGATTCCTATGTTTTGACGTCATCTCGACGCTCAGTCACGTGGTCAGAACAAAGTAGGAGTAGTAGGAGGCGTGGCCGACTCGAGGCGATCAACGAAAAGAGATTCCAAACGAAACGGTTGTAACTTGGTTAGGCGGTTAGGTACTTTTGGAAAGGTAAGGCCTTTCCATGCGAGTATTATTTCCATAAAGCCATTGCTTTCTTTGGTGCTTTTTTTTTCTCCACCTCGTTTGACTGACTTGTTCGTCAAATCGCTATTGCGAAATTCGCAAGTGGTCGCGAGTCGGCACCTTCCGAATTTACCTACATACTTTTTTTGTGAAAATCTGATATATTTATGTACAATCAGCTACACCCTTATTTATTATTGTTCCTTTTCTTAACATAAAAAAAGTATGGAATTAGTTTTTTTGTTTAATTCTCTTTTGAGGACAAGTATTAGTGATATAAAATTTAAAAAAAAAGCAGTTCAAAAATAACAATATCTTATCGTTTATCATGCCAACTTAGTGAACAATTTTCAAAAAAATGAAAACAAGTAACTTTTTTCTTTTTTTGATAATTGTTCGATAATTTAGGTAGGTATACAACGGTACGACCAACATCATCATGGGGCCAAGGGTCTGATTCTGAAAGGAAGACTCGGCCCTGGTACGAAAGGAAACGAAGGAACAGGAGTGGGTTTTTAGTCAGTAAAAGTCTGACACTAGCTCCCGCCCCGCCCTAGAGTGGGGGATGTCATAAGATGATTTTCCCACCGGAAAAAAAAAACATCATCATGCTAAATAAAAATTTGTTCAGAATTAAGCAAAATATAAATGGGTAAGTAACGTTTCATTTCATTTACTTATATTTTTGAAACTAGGAGTTTTTAAAGTTGACTGTATCTGACGTGATACAATGTCAAAAAAAGAGTTAAGACTCTGGTTGGCTGGTTGGTCTGGTTGGTGGTGGTGGTCTGAGTTTTCGATAAATAGAGAGAACCGGCTGTAGATCTATAGTCTTGCCCACTCGTACTTACCGTGAATAAAAACATGTTAGGTTATTTTATTTTTTCGTAGGTGCTTCATCGGTCAGTGTCGCCAGCCGAGGTGATTCAACCAGCCAAGTTCACGGACACGCGTTCTTTGTGAGACGTCATGTTAAGTTATTGGTTTAAGGTTTTTATTTATTGGTGTACGTGAGTTAATGTTACGATACAAGGCTGATACGAAATAAACACGTTGAGCGCCAAGCTAATAAACCATGTTTTTAATTTTTCGGTATTCGCTTATTTTGTGTAATTCGACTCATAATGCAGCTAGTTTAATAGTACAGTATAGGTATTTCGGAAAAAAACTATTTTTCAAAAATTTTCATGTGTGCTTAAAAGATATGTACGCGGCCCCTGTGAAAGTTTTCATGCAAAAAACTTTTTTAAGGGTCGTGTGTATCTTTTTGGAAACACATCTTGTTTCCAAAAAGATACAAACGACCCCTATTTTATTTTAGTTTTTATTTTTTTTATTTTACTGTACTTAATTTTTTTTACTTATATTTTTATAATAAATTTACATTTAACACAAATAAGAAAGTACAGGCGTCGAAGTACTCCTCCATCATTCATCATCATCATCATTTCAGCCGAAAGACGTCCACTGTTGGACATAGGCCTCCCCCAAGCGTCGCCACAATGACCGATCCTGTGCTTCTCGCATCCACCGCACTCCCGCGACCCTCACCAGGTCGTCGGTCCACCTTGTGGGAGGCCTTCCAACGCTGCGTCTTCCGGTGCGCGGTCGCCACTCTAGAACCTTTCGGCCCCATCGGCCATCTGTTCTACGAGCAATGTGCCCTGCCCACTGCCACTTAAGTTTGGCGATTCTTCGGGCTATGTCGGCGACCTTGGTTCTCCTGCGGATATCTTCATTCTTTATGCGATCACGCAAGGAAACTCCGAGCATAGCCCTTTCCATTGCTCTTTGGGTGACTGTAAGCCTTCTGATGAGGCCCATTGTAAGCGACCATGTTTCAGAGCCATATGTCATCACTGGCAACACGCACTGGTCATAGACTTTCGTCTTGAGACACTGTGGTATGTTGGACGAGAAGATACCGCGCAGCTTCCCGAACGCTGCCCAGCCGAGTCGGATTCGACGATTGACCTCTTTCTCAAAGTTCGACCTACCCAACTGGATTGTCTGTCCCAGGTAAACGTAATCGTCTACAACTTCGAGTGCAGAGTCTCCGATCTTGATCGGAGTGGGTGCTACATGGTTATTTACCATGACTTTGGTTTTATCCATGTTCATTTTAAGACCCACTCTTTTGGTAGCTCTACTAAGGTCATCGAGCATTGTACTGAGCTCCTCCGTAGTTTCAGCCATGACTACTATATCATCGGCAAACCGAAGGTGAGTGATGTACTCGCCATTGACATTAATGCCTAGTCCACTCCAGTCCAGAACCTTGAAGACATCTTCCATTGCAGCCGTGAACAGTTTCGGAGAGATGACATCTCCCTGCCTCACGCCCCGCTGCAGAAGGATAGGTTTCGAGGTCTGGTCCTGAAGTCGGACTGACATTGTGGCGTTTTCGTACAAACACTTCAGCACTTCGATGTACCGATAGTCAATCTGGCACCGTTGGAGAGACTGCAGTACAGCCCAAGTCTCGATCGAATCAAAAGCTTCTCCACATCGCTTTAATCCGGAAATGTGCCCAGAAGACTAGCAGCATTTATCGTTATGTTTAATGTATTCAAAAAATATTCGCAATAAACAGTTCAAAATCACTGAATTTAGAGTGATTTTAAAAAAAAGACCCTAGTATAGAATGGGTCGCAATGAAATTTAAAAGTTCTCTTATTGACATAAAGTTTGTCGTTCTAAAAATCTTTAATTGTCTCGAATTCTAAATTCAAATATAAGTACGTAATTAATGTTTGTATTCGTAAGTCCATGCTTGTAGACGTAAAAGATACAATGGTAGAGATTGTGTTGTTTTCTAAACATTTAAAGTTTCAATAAGTGTTAGTGTTTAATCCAGTTGTAGGTAATGTACCAATCTACTTATTTTTTCCTTTCCACTTGATGCCATTTTTTGATTTTTTTTTTACTTAAACTAAGTGTTATTTTGTTTATTAATTTTACTGATTACTTTTTCCCTTAACATAATTTATTTAAATTGATTTTCATAATAGTCATTTAGCTAATGTTACATTTGTACAAAAAAAATTGATAAGATGTAAGTAGCTTTAAATTTCAGTATAATACTTAGGTTACTAACCTGTAATTTTGGGCAAAAACGCATTAATAAATAAATAAAAACAATAATAATTGTTTGTATATGTCCTGTGTCGAGTAGAAAGGGTTCTTACCTAGAAGAATCTACCTAGTCAAAAGACTTGTTCGTCAACTCGCTACTGTGAAACTCACGAGCGGTCGCGAGTTGGCACCTTCCGATTTTACCTACTTTTTTGTCGTCAACTCGCGCGCATGTATTAAGTACAGTCAAATAAAAACAGATTGAAACCAATATCTAGCTATTGCCCGCGGCTATGCCCACGCTCGCTAATTCAGTGATGTACTGACTATATTTACTTAAACTTCCGGATCCGTTAAAGATGCGGAATACGTACGATAGGTACTCAAGCACGATATAAGCAGTTTTTGCCAGAATGTTACTTTTTAAAGGAGTAATATTATGTCCTACAAACCTCCGTTGAAAAGGAAAGTTCCTCCGACCAGACTGGTGTTTTGTCAGGTCTGAGCAACTGCGCGATAGTTGAATTCAGGCTATATTCTAATCGCGCAGAGAACTCTAATATCGCGATACAGGATTTTGGAATTTAAGCTCAACTGGCTGCCAAAAAATTGGGGATCTTGGCAAAGTTGAGATGGTACTTCACGCCAGAACAGCTGCTCAACCT
This sequence comes from Mythimna pallens, assembly GCA_961205895.1. NCBI lineage: Eukaryota > Metazoa > Arthropoda > Insecta > Lepidoptera > Noctuidae > Mythimna > Mythimna pallens. The sequence continues at coordinate 20,507,488 of OY540837.1, forward strand.
TTTTCAAGCGAAAGTCCCATTGTGTATGGAGTACTGCTCTCATCATTGGGATGGGTGTTCCAAATACCAGCTTGATGCACTAGAGTCGATTGAGAAGACAACCAAGAAAATCATCGCAATGATACACTTGTCGAGTCAAAACTCCAAGTTTCTAGCCTGTCGGTTTTCTATCGTTTACGTTTCGGGGAGTGTGCATTCTAATATAGAATCATTTAATTCCGCCAAGTCCGTTCCATCATCGGATCACGAGACGTACTGCGTTGCACCATCCCACTCATACGCACTAAACGTGTAGGGAAAACATTAATTCTGCGTACAGCTAAGGAATGGAATTCCCTGCCGGACTCTGTGTTTCCTAATAGCTACAAGTCTTTAGTGTAAGTCAAGAGTGAATAGGTTAATTTTAGGCAAGCGTGTTCCATCGATGGCCACAACATCGCTTACCATTGGGTGAGATTTTTGAGAGGTCAAACGGGAGCCTATCCATAATAAAAAAGTTCCTATATATGTTTTTTTTTTTACTTTTCTTAGGCTGCTATTTCACTATCTCAGTTTATGATTAAATCTCTCTCACCTTACGAATAATTTAATATTAATCTATATTAATTATTTTTCTCATAAACGATGTTTGTTTTATTTTAAAATCCAATCGTATATTTCTAAAACATTTAATGCGGTTACCAATACCTACATCACACATTTTATAAGAAGTTTTCGTAGCTGATTGTACATAAATATATCAGATTTTCACAAAAAAAGTATGTAGGTAAATTCGGAAGGTGCCGACTCGCGACCACTTGCGAATTTTGCAATAGCGAGTTGACGAACAAGTCAGTCAAACGAGGTGGAGAAAAAAAAAGCACCAAAGAAAGCAATGGCTTTATGGAAATAATACTCGCATGGAAAGGCCTTACCTTTCCAAAAGTACCTAACCGCCTAGCCAAGTTACAACCGTTTCGTTTCGATTCTCTTTTCGTTGATCGCCTCGAGTAGGCCGCGCCTCCGATTCCTTTGTTTTGACGTCATCTCGACGCTCAGTCACGTGGTCAGAACAAAGTAGTAGGAGGCGTGGCCGACTCGAGGCGATCAACGAAAAGAGATTCCAAACGAAACGGTTGTAACTTGGCTAGGCGGTTAGGTACTTTTGGAAAGGTAAGGCCTTTCCATGCGAGTATTATTTCCATAAAGCCATTGCTTTCTTTGGTGCTTTTTTTTTCTCCACCTCGTTTGACTGACTTGTTCGGCAACTCGCTATTGCAAAATTCGCAAGTGGTCGTGAGTCGGGACCTTCCGAATTTACCTACATACTTTTTTTGTGAAAATCGGATATATTTATGTACAATCAGCTACGAAAACTTCTTATAAAATGTGTGATGTAGGTATTGGTAACCGCATTAAATGTTTTAGAAATATACGATTGGATTTTAAAATAAAACAAACATCGTTTATGAGAAAAATAATTAATATAGATTAATATTAAATTATTCGTAAGGTGAGAGAGATTTAATCATAAACTGAGATAGTGAAATAGCAGCCTAAGAAAAGTAAAAAAAAAAACATATATAGGAACTTTTTTATTATGGATAGGCTCCCGTTTGACCTCTCAAAAATCTCACCCAATGGTAAGCGATGTTGTGGCCATCGATGGAACACGCTTGCCTAAAATTAACCTATTCACTCTTGACTTACACTAAAGACTTGTAGCTATTAGGAAACACAGAGTCCGGCAGGGAATTCCATTCCTTAGCTGTATGCAGAATTAATGTATTCCCTACACGTTTAGTGCGTATGAGTGGGATGGTGCAACGCAGTACGTCTCGTGATCCGATGATGGAACGGACTTGGCGGAATTAAATGATGCTATATTACAATGCACACTCCCCGAAACGTAAACGATAGAAAACCGACAGGCTAGAAACTTTGAGTTTTGACTCGACAAGTGTATGATGTAGGGATGATTTTCTTGGTTGTCTTCTCAATCGACTCCAGTGCATCAAGCTGGTATTTGGAACACCCATCCCAAAGATGAGAGCAGTACTCCATACACAATGGAACTTTCGCTTGAAAAAGGTTGAGCAGCTGTTCTGGTGTGAAGTACCATCTCAACTTTGCCAAGATCCCCAATTTTTTGGCAGCCAGTTGAGCTTAAATTCCAAAATCCTGTATTGCGATATTAGAGTTCTCTGCGCGATTAGAATATAGCCTGAATTCAACTATCGCGCAGTTGCTCAGACCTAACAAAACACAAGTCTGGTCGGAGGAACTTTCCTTTTCAACGGAGGTTTGTAGGACATATTACTCCTTTAAAAAGCAACATTCTGGCAAAAACTGCTTATATCGTGCTTGAGTACCTATCGTACGTATTCCGCATCTTTAACGGATCTGGAAGTTTAAGTAAATATAGTCGGTACTTAACTGAATATTGGTTTCAATCTGTTTTTATTTGACTGTACTTAATACATGCGCGCGAGTTGACGACAAAAAAGTAGGTAAAATCGGAAGGTGCCAACTCGCGAGCGTTCGTGAGTTTCACAGTAGCGAGTTGACGAACAAGTCTTTTGACTAGGTAGATTCTTCTAGGTAAGAACCCTTTCTACTCGACACAGGACATATACAAAAAATTATTATTGTTTTTATTTATTTATTAATGCGTTTTTGCCTAAAATTAAAGGTTAGTAACCTAAGTATTATACTGAAATTTAAAGCTACTTACATCTTATCAATTTTTTTTTGTACAAATGTAACATTGGCTACTCTACTATGAAATACTATTCTATTATGAATATCAATTTAAATAAATTATGTTAAGGGAAAAAGTAATCAGTAAAATTAATTAACAAAATAACACCTAATATATGTAAAAAGAATCAAAAAACGCCATCAAGTGGAAAGGAAAAAAAAGTAGATTGGTACATTACCTACAACATGTACCTAACTGGATTAAACACTAACACTTATTGAAACTTTAAATGTTTAGAAAACAACACAATCTCTACCATTGTATCTTTTACGTCTACAAGCATGGACTTACGAATACAAACATTAATTACGTACTTATATTTGAATTTAGAATTCGAGACAATTAAAGATTTTTAGAACGACAAACTTTATGTCACTAAGAGAACTTTTAAATTTCATTGCCACCCATTCTACAGTAGGGATTTTTTTAAATCACTCTAAATTCAGTGACTGTTTATTGCGAGTAAGTAAATACTGCTAGTCTTCTGCGCACATTTCCGGATTAAAGCGATGTGGAGGAGTACTTCGACGCCTGTACTTTCTTATGTGTGTAAAATTTAAATTTATTATAAAAATATAAGTAAAAAAAAAATAAGAACAGTAAAATTAAAAAAAAAACAAACAAAGAAAAACTAAAATAAAATAGGGGTCGTGTGTATCTTTTTGGAAACAAGGTGTGTTTCCAAACAGATACGACCCTTAAGAAAGTTTTTTGCATGAAAACTTTCACAGGGGCCGCATACATATCTTTTAAGCACACATGAAAATTTTTGAAAAATAGTTTTTTTCCAAAATACCTTTATTATACTATTAAACTAGCTGCATTATGAGTCGAATTACACAAAAAAAGCAAATACCGAAAAATTAAAAACATGGTTTATCAGCTTGGCGCTCAACGTGTTTATTTCGTATCAGCCTTGTATCGTAACATTAACTCACGTACACCAATAAATAAAAACCTTAAACCAATAACTTAACATGACGTCTCACAAAGAACGCGTGTCCGTGAACTTGGCTGGTTGAATCACCTCGGCTGGCGACACTGACCGATGAAGCACCTACGAAAAAATAAAATAACCTAACATGTTTTTATTCACGGTAAGTACGAGTGGGCAAGACTATAGATCTACAGCCGGTTCTCTCTATTTATCGAGAACTCAGACCACCACCACCAACCAGACCAACCAGCCAACCAGAGTCTTGACTCTTTTTTTGACATTGTATCACGTCAGATACAGTCAACTTTAAAAACTCCTAGTTAAAAAAATATAAGTAAATGAAACGAAACGTTATTTACCCGTTTATATTTTGCTTAATTCTGAACAAATTTTTATTTAGCAGTATGATGTTGGTCGTACCGTTGTATACCTACCTAAATTATCGAACAATTATCAAAAAAAGAAAAAAGTTACTTGTTTTCATTTTTTTGAAAATTGTTCACTAAGTTGGCATGATAAACGATAAGATATTGTTATTTTTGAACTGCTTTTTTTTTAAATTTTTATATCACTAATACTTGTCCTCAAACGAGAATTAAACAAAAGAACTAATTCCATGCTTTTTTATGTCAAGAAAAGCCACAATAATAAATAAGGGTGTAATTGCGTAATCTTCAAGGGGGCTAGGTCTGCGGGTTTCTTCGCAAGAGTTACTACGGCGCTGGAACGTAAAGGGCAGCTGAAGGAACACAGGTGGGTTTTAGTCCGTAAAAGTCTGATAATCCCTCTTGCTCAACACAAAGCGGTAAAAGTTATTTAATAAGTTCTCACGTAAAAAAAGGTAGTGGTGTAATACCTAAGCGGCTACTTATATTCGACATCGATATTTTGCCTGTTTACAAAATACAGGCAGAGCCAGACAGTCAGACTTTTACTGACTAAAACTTGCCTGAATTCTTTCAGTTGTCCTTGGCTTTGGCAGGTCTGTTACGATCCTTACACATTATTTTTACTTCCTTAACGTTTATACATCAGTGCGAGTTTGTTTTACGTTAATGCGATCAACATGTATGGTATGACATTCGGCGTTTCGATTGGCCCGCTCTAAGTCATTAACCAATCAGAGGGCCAAACGCGGCAAACATTTCGAGCGCCCGAGCAGTGCCATAAAACAGTGACATACTGAAACCTCGGTATATGTTTGGAAAAAATATATTTATATTATTGATCCATGTACAACATTATCAACATATTATGATTTTTTCGTGTTTGTCTAAAAAAATATTTAACAACATGATATTTTTCGCTTGTTTTGCCCTACTTCTTTTAAAGTGCTGATGATGATAGCCGACCGGCTCGACTGTCCTTTTATTAGGTGCTGCAGTGACTTGCATGTTACCTGCAGTTATCGATAACTGTGTGTGAAATAATTATGTAAATGTTGTTTGTTTGTTGGTGTTATGTTTTGTGTTATGTTCTGTGTTATGTGTAATTATGAGTCCTTAGTTACTTGAATAAATGAAATTATATATATATATATATATAAGGGGCTTTGATCTTTAGAAATATGTTTACACATAAAAATAAAAGTGTTCTCTAGAATGTGCATAGAATAGGTAAATCAATCAATATTTTGCAAAGAAAATGGATGGCTCTATCCGGGCGCAGCTGGCCGGAATAAATGCACACATATTCGACGTACTGCAGCTTAGGCGGCCAGTACCAGTTTGTGTGCATTTAACTCCGGCCAGATGTCCAAGGGACTATATGCCTTAACGTAAAAACGGCTTCTGGTCATACCCCCTCGAGGCCCATACGTCTGTACATACGTCTGTACCTACTATTTGAATGATTTTGAAAAACGCTTAATTATCCTTTTGTACACGCGGGTGCACGAAATTTATTCGGCCGAAAATTTTGGTATCTTTGTTTTTCATAGAAAAATCCGGAAAAAGATTTTTTTAATTTCTTCTTTTTTTTGGGGTTTTACGTAAAAACACGCAATTACGTAATAATAATACCATTATACGCGCGAGGGGTTAAACGCACCTATATTGACGATTTCCCGCATCAAAATATAGGGGTGAACAGTAGAATACTGCGCAACGACTAGCATAGGTAGGGTAGGTACTCATACGTCACAGAAGTTTAAATCGTGCTAACTAACCGGTTTATCGTTAGTGTTATTTACTCTGAGCTGTTATTATTATTTATTTATAAACTGAGTGTAGATTATTGTTATTATGTCATTGTTTGCCTGGAATCTTTTGTACATGACTATGATGTTCTTACGTCAATAATAACCATTTACCTTGAAATGTAATACAAACTTTGTTTGTCTGTAGTTATAAATAGACATTGTCTAGGTTTAGAAGAGAATAAAATTGACGGCGATGTGTTTTTAAAAAAAAAAATACCTATCTCGAATCAATCCAAACTTCTTCCACTATGACTAGAGCGAGAGGGAGTCTCAAACTTTTGACCAATAATAATAATATAATAATAATAATATAATAATCAATTTATTACCAATGTTCCCAATGTTCCCAATTTGTTACCAATGTTCTTTGGTCAGTGGGAATGTTTGAGAGTGATCGTGGCCCTAGAATGCAAAGGGTAATTGAAGGATACATGTGGGTTTAGTCAGTAAAAGTCTAACATGTCTTCTCGCTCCACTCTGGAGCGCGAGAAGTCATTTGATGATTTCTCACTTCAATACGGAGACATATTTGTAGTAATCCGCAGCCCATAGTAAATCAATAAGTATATCATATAGTTGCATATATTATGTATATAAAAATGATTGCTGTTCGTTAGTCTCGCTAAAACTCGAGAACGGCTGGACCGATTTTGTTAATTTTGGTTTTGGAATATTCGTGATAGTCCAGGGAAGGTTTAAACGGTGAGAAAAAAATTTCTCATAAAGTTTTATTTCAATTACTATTATGTTTTGAGATTTTTTTTATAAATCACGAAAAAAAAATCCGAATACAACGCCATCTCTAATTAAAATGTCATTATAAAATGTATTATGCTGTTCTGGTAATGCCAGTTGATGGCGTTATCCTGACTATTAGATGGTACGAAGTTCGCCGGGTCAGCTAGTTATGTATATAAGTGGAAATGATCATACTACATATAGTATGATTATTTCCAACTACATTTTTTTTATTTTTTTAAACTATCACACAACGGCGTCTAGTCCCAAGCTAAGCAGAGCTTGTGTTATTAGTACTAGACAACTGACATTGCAGTTGCATTTGTAACTTTACAGTACACAGCACGGATATCGTACACAGTAAAGTTGCAACATTATAACTAAATCTTCCACTTACAGAGTTAACAGCGAAGACATGCTTCTCCTTGGTAGCAGGGTGCACCTGCGACACTGACACTATGCACGCCCCGCAGCCCCCCTCGTGGCACATCGCCTTCGTGCCATGCAGCTGAAGGTAGTTGCGGAGGTAGTCGTTCAGGGAAGTTTGAGGACTGACCTCCGTGCCAGCTGAAATAACAAAAATTTTTTTTTATTCTTCTCATGCTTATTTATCAATTACCTCTCTTTTACGTGGGGTAGATGATTATCTACTGATCTCTACCGCTCAGGGTGGAGTGAGAGCGACTTCAGAGACCCTACCACGAGCTCTTAACGAGACTATTGACAACATAAACTGAACTGATATAGTGATGGAGCCATATAGGTTTTATAGCGCCATTCCTCTTTCACAAGACATATTTAAAAAAAATTGGTTCATCGTATTTTTTCTTTTGTGTAGTAAATTGGTAGTGCGTTGAAATTTTGTGGCACGTCACGCTTACGTAAAAAATGTAAGTAAGTACCTACCATTTTTTATCGTTTGTTACGATTTGGCCCGCTGTACAAATTCAACAACAACATACATTTTCTTGATATTTTTATATATTCTATGCAAAGAAAATTACATTTGAAAATGTTTTAGTACAATCACTAATTAAAAGTAACATTATTTTTTAAATGATACAGTCATCATCATCATTTCAGCCGAAAGACGTCCACTGTTGGACATAGGCCTCCCCCAAGCGTCTCCACAACGACCGGTCCTGTGTGTCTCGCATCCATCGGATTCTAGCGACCCTGACCAGGTTATCGGTCCACCTAGTGGGAGGCCTTCCAACGCTGCGTAAAGACGCAGCGTTGGAACCGAAAGCGGTATGCGGTCGCCACTCCAGAACATTTAGTGAGCAATCTGTCTGATTTTATTGAGCACCGCGTGGTCGCGGGTAAACCACTGCCAACAGCATTCTTAAGGAGGGTTAGAGCTCATACACTCAAGTGGCATGTTGCCAACGGCAGAGGTAACTGCAGCCATCGACCTAAAGTGACACTTGACACACACGACGCCTGCATGCCGCTAATCTTTAAAGTTAGAATGTCGACGCGTTAACGACTGCCGCCGACGTGATGACGGCTGCAGTTACCTCTGCCGTTGGAATCATGCCGATCGTGTATAAGATCTCTTCAGGCTGGCGGACGACTATAAAACAATTGCCAAATCCTTTGTAATGAGTAAGAGTAAACATGTGGATGAATGGAGAGGGAGATGAGGCCAAAGAAAAGATCGATGGATTGTGAGAGGAACGATATGTAAGAAAACAGAGTTAGTGATAGTGTGACGGGTGATAGGACTGAATGGAAGAAAAAACGTGTTGCGCCGACCCCAAGTAACGTAGGACAAGGATAGGAAGATGATGATGACTCTGTCTGGGGTCAACAATAAATGATTACGATTATTATTATGATTATTATTTTGTTTAGTTCTTTATAGTTCTTCCTGTATAAGAGAGATTAAGAAACCTTACACACGGGCCGGGGCCAAATATGTAAGGCGGGATTTAAATGGAAAAGGTGGATGTCAGTGTTGAAGAAGTCAGGAACTTTTAGTGATACGACAGGTGTTAAGGATGGTAATTTTTTGGAGCATCAAAATTGTTGTTAGACGTAAGTTTCCTATAAAATATTTTTAATTGTTTTAAAATTTTGTGTTTTGTAATTTGCGATTAGCGCATGTTATCCTGCATGTTAGCCTGTTAAATGCTGCGTTCAATTTTTGTTTTAGAGTATCCATAAAGTGTTCTATTTGTGTTTATGAATATTTAGAATTTTCGTGTTGAGAGTACCTACAATTGATATTTTAATTTTATTTGTTCGACTGCTGCTACAAATTTTTGACTTCTACTACCATTAATGAAATGTGTCAGCCTAACTATATTTACTCTTAAATTTTCGATTTTCTTTTCTAACCTGATTTGCCACTTTGGTTTTGTATATTTATATGTGCGGCGTTCACTTTGTGTCAGGTCCAATATTTTAACTCCGTTGCATTTAGCTGCTGTTCATGCTGCACAATAAATTATTGTCTGCAATTTGATAAACTCGGTATCACCATTAACGTGCTTAGAAAGAATGACGGTATTTTTGTAATTAACTATTGCAGAAAACTTTCTGGAAGTCTTCTGCTTGGGAATATATGGTCCATTAATGGGGTGTGTATCTTTAAAATTTAGTGGTGCTTGTTGAAATGTGGCTTAAATTTCTGTACTACTATCTAAAATAGAATTAAAATTAATTGGCTCAGATTGAGAAATATTTATGTTATTCAAGAAATTATCATCTTCTTCTATATTCACCAATGATTCAAGAACAATGTCACCTCCACTACTGTTATTTAAGGCCACGTTAGTTGTGAGGATGTTTGTAAGTGTGTCAGGGGAATTCGCATTTATGTTAGATAGATCTGACTAGGTCTGTAATTGTGTATTTAAATGGTCGCCACTTTTTTGTTCAGTATTTTGGTCATTGTTCTTGATATCCTCTAATTCTATAGCTAATCTGATTTCTAATTTCTTCTAACCCTTGGTGTCTATTTTACGCTCTTATCCCACCCCATTTTTTTCTTTGATAATTCATATGTCAGAACAATGTTTGTCGAGCCAGCTAGTGTTATTATATTATTGCTTAAAATTATTTCTAATCGCTCTCACTTGATCAGATAATTTTTGCTCTGTTACATGTGTTGATTCTCGGTATATTTCTATAAAGTCTTCACGTAAATGTTTTCTATAGACTTTTTTATTGATTTCCAATTGCGTGAGAGTAGGTATAATTGTATTCTAACTATTGCTTCATTATGTTCGTTCGTCCATCTCATGCGCTGGCTGAACTGTGTGTTAGATTGTGTCGAGTGTTGCTGAATCTGAGTGTAAAATATTTGTAATTCAGCCCAGACTTCTTCATAAATTGGATCAATTATATCTTGTAATACCAATTTCATTTGAATTATGGCTCTACGCTAGTCACCTATTTTTTGTCGGCTTACTTGCATATCCAGGTATTTTTCTAAAAACTTAGTATGAAGCGATGTGATGATGTGATATGCATTTTTGTCTGTGTCCATGTTTGTGAGATAAAGGTAAGTGCGTAGACTGAATTTATTCATTTCAATACTCCATTTCCTTCGACTTGTTGTATTAATGAAGTTTTGTTGAATTTTCAATTTTAGTTAGAATTAATATGCATGCTTGGCTCAATGCTGGTCCAGCTCCTCTACCACCGAGGTGTACAAATTGATTAGTTTGGAAATTATTATTATTATTATTTTTTAATGCTTTTTTTTTTAGAATTGTAACATACTATTAGTATTGTATAATGTAGAAGCATTTATTTTCAAAGTTTGTAAATGTGAGTACCATGGAGCTATTTTATGGTTTTTTATGTTACTATTGGACTTGTTTGACATAAATGAGCACGGCAGTTGAGAGTTGGTCATGCTCACTTAAATGTCTCACTGATGGTGGCGCATGTGTTGGATCATACGGTTCCCTTCAAAATGGTTGAGCTGAGTGGTGCTAATATTAGCGCCATGTTCGTGAACGGGCGTTAGCTGCCAGTTGATATTTTAATATCTATATTTAGTTTTTATTTTTACTGTGTTTACATTGTTCTCACATGATAACGACAAGAAACATGTAACAGAAATATTTATAATTACAAAACATGATTGAAAAGAGTGTCCATGGAGTTTCTTGCACATTCTTCTCCATAGAGATCTACGCTTTGGAATGTGCAATTAGCATCAATTTTTTTTTCTGACTGACTGACTCCTTGACATTTCAAAAGTGCTTGTAAATGGTTTATTTGAAATAAATGCTTTTGAATTTTGTATTTTTTAATTTTTTAATTTTTATGATAAAATTGTATCATCCAACTTAAAATTGGGGTTTGGAATTGAAAATTTTGGGTCATAGCAAGTTGACACTTCGTTTGACCCAAGGACTGGTATTTACATTGGTCAGAAATGAAGTATTGCTATAGAACGTGGCAATGCTGACAGGATAGAGTGAAAGAAAAATAACCTGGGCAAGTGCGAGTCGGACTCGCGCACTGAGGGTTCCGTACAAACTTGAAAGGTAAATTGCGGTTTACGATTTATGACGTATAAAAAAAAACTACTTACTAGATCTCGTTCAAACCAATTATCGGTGGAAGTTTGCATGGTAATGTACAGTCAGTGGTCAAAAGTGCAGAAGTGTCTAAAATTTCTTTATAGTAGATCTTTAATGGTCCACAACTAGTTTATTTAATACTTTAGACCCTATGCTACGAGTGCAACTGCACTTTTGGCCCATGACTGTACATCATAATATTTTTTAGATTTATCATTCTCTTATTTTAGAAGTTACAAGGGAGGTGGACACATTTTACCACTTTGGAAGTGTCTTTCGCGCAAACTATTCAGTTTAGAAAAAAAATATATTAGCAACTTCAATATCATTTTTGAAGACCTATCATACCCACACGTATATAAGCATTACCAGAGATTCTAGCAGGAACCGAAAACATCCAGAATGGTTATTCTTTCATCATCATCGGTACTTAGTTAAAGCTACGAAATGCGTCGAGACATGCAATTGGAAAAACACGAAATCAGCATCACGTCGGGGTCACCACTTTAGAGATATATGCATGTGTTTATAGAGACGGTTGCGTTCCGTCGAGTAAGTTTTTACCAGTCGTGAATATACGGACCTACTAGAACTACGTCTTTTTATTTACTCGCTCCAGTCAATACATATATCCCTAAAGGTTTGATGAAAAAAAAAAAATTACTGAAGTTATATTCTGTTGTAAATAAAATAATACTGCTGGTATAGTAGTAAAAAAGTGTTGCTGCAAAACTTTTTGTCGCTTCATAAACCAGTAGTTTTGTAAATTACTCTGATCTACATAGTTATGTAAGAAGGCCAAAAAGTGCCCTTAATAACAAAATGAATGAAAGTTGCTCTCGTTGTGCAAGGCGCTGGACAAGTGTGAAATCGTACTAGGCTGAAATACTTTTGCACAATTTTATCGGCTGTGTCATAATAATGTTTATTGCCCGAACAATAAAACTGATGAACTATCGTGACTTTTAGTGGTGGGAAATCATCTAAAAACTTCTCTCACTCTAGGGTGGTGCGAGAGGGCGTGTCAGCGTGAGGTGCAGTAGAGTAGTGAGGCAACACTACGCGCCGTCTACGACTCCGCCTCGTTCCTTATCAACGACGGCGAGCTACTAGTTGTTCGCGAGACGTCCGATTAACTATCATGTACTTGGGTTGACAGATATAGATCGAATTCAATAGGTTGGTATTACCAACCTATTGAATTCGATCTAATATTTTTGGACTTAAGCGTCTATTACACCATTACGCGTCACGTGCTTACTCTGCTGCCGTTGTTGCTACTCCAGCGAAAAATCAGCGGCCATCAAAGCAAGTGAGGGGTACCCAGGGGCCCTCCGTCCACGTTCGAAGCTCGTTACCTCCGGTAACAAGCCAAGGATCAAACATCGACCTGCGATGAAGAAGGCTTCGTTCGTGTAGTAAAGAAGAAGAAGAAGCCTGCTTGTCGCAATCAGTGCGGTACCGCATTGACAGGTCCGAACATGTTGCTACGTCCCGCTATTCCATCGACGCAGCTGTACGTGTCACGACTGCATCACTCCACGAACGTAGACGATGTCGTGGAATACATAAAGATGAAGACCAGGTTCATCCTGAGAGTTGAAATGTTGGAGTCGCGTCACAAGATCAACTTCAAATCTTTTGTTATACGGGTACCGACTCAACATCTAGACACTTTCATGAAGGAAGAATTTTGGCCGACGGGTGTCCTGTATCGGCGCTTTCGCAGAAGGCTACATGACACCACGACTCAGCGCAATACGTCGCCGACCCAACGTAGTTTTAATAATAAATAAAAATAGAATGTTATTATTATGTATTAGTTTATTATTTTTAAGATTGTTATTTATGTATAGTCTCTATGGGCCTTTGTGGCCTGAAATAAAGAGTTATTATTATTAGATATTTAGACAGTCTTAGTGTATGTAGCGTCACACAAGAAAAAGAGCAACTTACGCCAATGTCGTGTAAAGGAATGAAACAGAACGATGAGATAAATAGAAATACATAGACTAAGACAGTCTGAATATCGAGCAGTGTAATAGGCCCTTTAATAAAATTTATTATTGTATACCTCACGCTAATATTGTAATGGTTTAAGTTTGTAATTATGTATGTATGTGTGTTTGTTACTCCTTCACGCTCAAACGGCTACACGGTTTTGAATTAAATTTGGAACCAGAATAGCTTCTACCCTGAATTAACGCTTAGATGTTCATTTATAAAAGCACATCTATAAAGGGAAGTACTTTAATACTATGCAGGTGATGGCGGCAGTAGCTGGAAGGTAGATAATGGTAAATAATACAGCTGCGTACAGCCAAGAAATAGTATTTGTGGTAGACACAGCTAAGGAGTGGATTTCCCTGCCGGAGTCTGTGTTTCCTGATAGCTACAACCTGGGGATCTTTAAGTCAAGAGTGAATAAGCGTACCCCATCGTCAACCACATCATCGGATGAGATTGTGGTCAAGAGCGAACCTATCAAGAAATAATTTAAAAAAATCCATCTTGTTTCGGCACCTTCCGGATCGCTATATGCCTGCGTCTGGGTGCTCCTAGTGGAGCTCCTCATCGGTGTCAATGCGGTGAAGCAGCCGACCTCGGACACCATGGCCTTTCCTGCAGTAGAAACGCTGGTCGGTTAGCACGGCATGCTAGCATTAATGCAAAATTAACAATCATTCGCCGAGCTCTTGTCACCGCCGGGTGCCAGCTGTTTTAGAACCCAACGACTTGGCACGTGACGATGGAAAGAGGCCAGACGGGATGACCATAAGGCCTTGAAAGTTGGCCTTTTGTGTGGGATGCAACATGTGTCGACACCCTTGCGCCATCCCGTCTTCTGATTACGGCAAGCTGTGCTGGGGCGGCTGCTACAAGTGCAGAAAACCTCAAATGGCGTAAATATCCTAACCTAACCTAACCTTATCGGAAATTATATGTTTGAGCCGTTTGGGGTTGAAACACTAGGGCCATAGGATTCGAGTGCTCATCTAGGTGTGTGTGATATCAGTGAACAGCTGGTCGCCTCTTCACGTGACCAGAGGGCTGGACTTTTCTTTAGTCAACGAATCAGCATTGTTATCCAACGCGGCAATGCTACCAGCGCTCTGGGCACTTTTCCCATTGACATTGATGTGAATGAATTTTTTGATGCCTTCTTCTTTTTACTCGTTTGTAAATATTATTATTTTCAGTTTGTATATATACCCACCTTTTAAGTTATAATATTTTATTAGTTTAGTAACATCAAGAATTTAACCAAGCATTAAAAAGGGCTGCGTTGGAAATACACAGCACACACAACAGGTCAGAAGCCACTATGCCACCAACAAACAGCTCCACAACATGGGACTAGCAAGCGACCCGACTTGCAGGATCTGTGGAGAGGCAGAGGTGAATATGCTACACTTATTGTGCGACTGTGCAGCACTAGGCTCCAAAAGACTAGAGTATCTGGGCCAACCTTTTCCAAGACCAGAGGACTATAGGCTCAGCCCCATCAAGGCCATACTGGGACTCATGAAGAAGGTGCATGGAGGGCTGAGAAGGGTCGAAGTTCTCTGGTTTAGGGCCAGCCCCACTATAAGATAACATCAAGAATTTAATATTAGTTAATAATAGTACTTATCTTGTTAAAAACAGAGTAGGATGTAGCATCAATTCTTAATTAAGAATTTTTAATTATGCCACCATTGTTAAATCAATTTATTAAAAATTAAATCTGCAGTTTGCGATTAAAATAATTACAATGCACGTTTGAGTGATAAGCAGCATAGTTTATTATTATGTATGAATCCGGTAAAATATTTTGTTTTGGTTTTAATGAATCAAAGTTAATAAATTCTCAAGACCACATACCTACGTAAATAGGTGGATATTTTATGACCTCACTGAAAGCGGCAGCGTAAGTAGAAACATTAATATTATAAACTATTATATAAGCCAATTTGTATGTGTAGGTTCGAGTATATGTATGTGTGTGTATCTTTTTTTTAGGTAGGAAATCATCCAATGACTTCTCTCACTCTTGGGCGGAGCGAGAGGGTGTGTTAGACTTTTACTGACTAAAACGCACCCACTCCTGTATCTTCTTTACCTTCTGCCTTCACGCAGGTGAAGCCGCTAGCCTGCAGTAGCTACCAAAAATTTATAACAACTATCTGATCAGGCAAATGTTGTTCAGCTATATTATAAATTATCCTTGAAAAAAAAAAATGGGGGTGCCCCCACCCCCATTCTTTTTAATTACAAATATATATATGTCGTGGCCAGATCATAGAAACTGATCACTTCGTGATATGACCAAGATAAACTGGCCAGATCTTTTTAAACGTTAAACTTTGATGATATGTCAATCCTCGTTTGGCCTTTTCATTATCATAGAAGAGAAATAAACTCAAAGAGAAACTGACAGACTGACATATCATCGCATGGCTAAGACAACTAGGTCTAGGAGCGTGAAATTTTGCTCAAGGTTTTCTTTTATGACGTAGGCGAGCACTAAGAGAGGATTCTCCAAAATTCGCGCCCTAAGGGGATGAAACGGGTGTCCAAAGTTTGTATGGAGAAACCTACTTTCACGCGAGCAAAGCCGCTGGCAGAAACTATTCAATGATATGGCCTAATGAGGATCGACATATCATCAAAAATACTAGAAACAGGACTACAAGTTTAAAAACGCAATACGAAGACAAGTTATGCACAGGCGGATATAAAACTGCATTATTGAGGAAGAGTGTTATGTGTATGGCTCCTATTATTTATAACCATGTTCCAAAAAATATTAAAGAGCAACCATTATTAAGATTTAAAAAGTACCTTAAAGAACTACTAGTAGAAAAATGTTATTACACTGTATCAGATTTCTTAAATGATAAATCTATTTAATTTAAATGTTTATGTAGCATTCAGTAATGAAATAATTCTATTGTAGTACTTAGTTATAAGTTAATAAATTTTGCATGCCATGAGGCCAGAATGTACAAGGATTCCAAAATATTGTAACACCAAATTGTATTAATTACCTACATTCTACGCAAATAAATAAATCTATCTATCTATCTATCTATCAAATGTTAACGTTTAAATGAACTGGTCAGTTTTAGTTGGGCATATCATGAAGTGATCAATTTCTATGATCTGGCCACGGCATATACACAAAAAATTACATAAAAATCGGTTCAGCCGTTTCAGTTTTGGAGTTTGATAACAAATACTGTAACACAAGATTTTTATACATATATTAGAAACGTCGCCAATAACTCTTGTTTAGCCGCTGTCACTAGTGTCACTTGTCTGTATTTTTCTTTTGTTGTATTTTTACAAGTGACACTAGTGACAGCGGCTAAACGCGATTATGCGAGCCAAACGTTAAAACGCGATTAGTTTTATTGGTGAATTTTGCCCTTAGTCGGATATAGGTACATTGTATAACATATAGTCAAAATGTCGCGTACTTATCCTTATGAATCACTCTGTTTATTGGCGAAAACGGCATGAAAATCTGATTAGTAGTTTTTGAGTTCAAGAGACGAAGAGTTTTATAACGCATTATTTAAATTATATTTATTTTATTATTTATGTACACATATAAACGTTAAAACATTTAATTTAATGGATCATCTTCATTATAGCTATTTGTGCAATTATTGTGATAGTGTTTTAATAATAAAGCAAAAAGACACACCAGACATTGGAATGTAAACAAATCAAATGAGAGCGCATTTTATCACTTTGCTCGAAGATTGTTCGGAGGAGTGACCGCGGTCCCTGGAATGCCGATAGTAACTGAAGGGACACAAGTGGGTTTTAGTCAGAAAAAGTCTCATACTGCCTCTTGCTCCACCCAGAGCGGGAGTTGTCATTTCATGATTTCTCAAGTAAAAAAATAAAAATAAAAATAGCGTTAACTTTTAATTAATAAAAAGGCCTGTCAAGTGCAAGTCGGACTCGCGCACGAAGGGCTCCGTACCATTATATTATATATCTAAAACGTTTTTTAAACAATTTATTTTATATTGTTTTTATATAGCGCAATTTTTGTTATAGCGGCAACAGAAATACAAATAAAAAATCTGTGAAAATTTCAACTGTTTAGCAATAGAATAGGGTCCCGTTTTACCCTTGGGTAAGGAATCCTAAAAACGTGTTGCGCCGATCCCAAGTAATATGGAACAAGGGTAGGAATTAATTTTTAATGATTTGTTGTTTAAATTTAATATTATAGTTATTATATTCGGTTGTAAATAATATAATACTGCTGGTATAGTAGTAAAAAAGACTTGCAATTGTTGCTGCAAAACTTTTTGTATCACGGTTGAGATACAGCCTGGTGACAGACAGACGGACAGTGGAGTCTTAGTAATAGGGTCCCGTTTTTACCCTTTGGGTACGGAACCCTACAATTTGTGCACGATACTTAGTTTTTCACTGTTGACTATTGTTTAATCACTTTGAAGTTACGCGTTTCGAACTATGCGCATAGGTAGCTACTTACTCGTAAAAAGATGCAATACGTATTCGCCATACGTAGCGTAGCTCTGCTGCTCAAAGTTCGGAGATATAGAAGAGGCGTATAAAAGGGCTCTTTAAGACCGAGGGTTTTTTTATAGTTAATAGGTTCTGGTTTAACCACTATATGACGTGACGGTAAGCGACGATGTGGTCTAACACTGGGTGGCGGCAGTCGCTGTCTCCTTTTCGAATTTATGAAAGAAAAAGGCCTCGCTGATGTGCCTTCGCCCACGTCTACATTAGTCCACGCTACGCCTCTGTATTTTGGTCGAACCTACGATATAGTCCTGTCTTTTAGTGTAAGCTTATTTTGGTGTACATTATAGTATATATGAATAATCATTTTTCTCTATTATGCAGAATGAAATTTAGTTACCTCGTGAATATCTGCAGACACGAACAATGATACAAAGAATCTTAAAGAACATTGTAAAAAATGGCCTATGAACCACGCATGAAATATTTACTATAATTACTAGTTCTTTTAATAATATACATTACTTATATTTTAATAGAACGGACACTTTTTAATATCGAAAACATTTTAAAAAGCATTTACTTTCGTCCTTAGCTTCCGTCGTAACAATTTGAGGACCCAAATTTTTCATTCAAATACAAAAATTTTAAAAAATATATAGACGTAGACTGTAAGTTTTACTTTTATTTAGGTGTGTATTGTATTAGAGTACTTTTAATTTAAAATTAGTGGTATTAGCGAAACGGCTTTCAATGCAAGGAAATACGACTTCGTACAACAACTGTTCAAATACGAAACAGATGTCGGGCTTGCGTTCACAACAGAGGCCAACAATTTGAGCAGGATTTGCAAAAATTATGAAATTATGAAAAACACCTTGTATAAATTCATTGAACTTTGTTGTTGTCTCTTTTATCACTAGTGCGTCATTCAAATGATTTTATTTATGCCACAGCTAACGAATATCGTTGTGGGCTATATTATTATTGTCATATTTTTTGTGTACCTATATCTGTTATATAGATACCTATCTATGTTACAAATTGTAACTGTTTATTGCTCTTCTTAATAAAATAAACCGGGCAAGTGCGAGTCTGAGTCACTCACTGAGGGTTCCGTACAAACTTATCTATGAAAACAGTTCAGTTCACAAATTGAGGTACGAAGATTTTTCCGAATCGCAAAAAAGTTTTTTTTTGCGACGTAACTAGAAATTTACAGTTTTCAGATTTTTTCCTATACTTACTTGTGCTATGAGACCTTGCTTCATGCCAAATTTGAGGATTCTAGATCAACGGGAAGTACCCTATGGATTTTGATTCCCTTGAGAGTGTCGAAATATACGTGATATAAACGGCCGTATCTTTATTTTCGTTAACTCAGAAGTTTAATTTTTTCACAGCTTCAAGGGACCGCAGACCTGATTATATAGTTTTTAATTCAACTCGATATATCCATGAATTCCCGAAATAAAGGATCTTGACAGACATACAGACGGACAGCAACACTTTGCTGTCAGACAAACAAGTGACTTGTAGGATCACTATACTATATGGCTTCCATTTTTTTCCTTTTGAGGTACGGAATCCTAAAAATAATCCGTACCTTCAGGCTGTTACTGAGAATATTTTTGTGAAAAACTATAACACTTTGCTCAAACAGGAAATTGAACCAGGGGACCCTTGCTAAGTAGAACCGACCACTAAATCAACAAGGTAACATCAATCATCGTTTTCAATCACCTTTAAATAGCATAATATAGTGTCACTCAACTTGATGTTTCTGGAAGTAAATTGTAGTGGAGGATTCCATTAGCGGATGTAGGGGTTCCACAGCGATCATATGATTTTGTAACACCATCAATAACTCGTATCTCGTACCTTTAAAAGGACTACACAAAGCGCGGCCATACTCAAATTGCATACAAAATAATCACACACAACTATCACACAACGACGTTTAGTCCCAAGCTAAGCAGAGCTTGTGTTGTTAGTACTAGATCGGTCGTCGTGGAGACGCTTGGGGGAGGACTATGTCTAACAGTGGACGTCTTTCGGCTGAAATGATGATGACGATGATGATGATCGAAAAATTATAATCTAATTAAAATTTATTGCAATCATACGGAGTTTGTAATTTTCCGGTGACATAAATACAAGGGATAAGATATTGAGCTACATTCCCAGAGGTCATCAGTTCAAATCCGAAAAGAATTTTAACGTTGATTAATATCAAAATGTAAATTGAATGCTGCTTATTATACTAAGTAAAATGAAAATTAGTGTTCATTTTACTTATTATAATAAGCATCTTAAATGTTTTTGCTGCATACAAATGTTTCACAATAATTTGTAATAAACAAAAACAAAAAAAAAAACTGCGAGACATAATTCCATATTCAAATTAATTCAAAAACAATTTTATAAAACTCACTCAGAGAATACTGGTCCCCGTTGATCGTGAAATTAACTCGATCCATGATTATTGTCACATAACACTGTATTTTAATCGAAACACAACACTTGTTTTTATTAAATAAAAATGTGGTCGCACTGGACTTGATAGTGTCGCGCGTCGACGCACACTGCGCACCTACTGCGAAAGGGACCGGCTTGGAACATAAGATGTTATCACAGATAACATACCGTGCAGGTACAACACTACACATACGACTACAAGCCTGGTTTACATGAATTTTAAGGGAGAATTGAGAAGATTCAAATATTATTTTTATGTTGGTACTATCTTCTTCAGAGTAGCATTCTACTTGTGTAAGAATTCTTATTATCATCGGTCTGGTTCGGTTTTTGAGTTTATTCAATACAAACAAAAATATTTTTTTTAAATTGTGCGCGCTTATAGTGAAATGTTCAAAATCGATGTAGATAACTTTTATGCATTAAAATTGTGTGTAACTTGATATATGTATTACTTATGCTTTGTTTAATCGTAATCGGTCGACTATATTGAAATATATTATACTACTTTCATTGACAGTTCGGCGGTACGAAGTTCGCCGGGATCAGTTAGTAAAATGATAAAACCAAAACAATCAAAATTTTTTAATTGTTTATTTTCTTTCTTTTTTTATTTGGAATTTTTGAGTTATTTGTTGTTTGTTTTTGTGTTTTATTTTTGCATATTTGTGTTGAAATTTGGGTCTTTGTTTTCGTGTGTGTTTGCGATTTGTAATCAATTACAAATCTTTCCTGTTTATTATATTAGTATCTATTTGCATCAACGCACTACGTTGGTAGCGCATCCGTATTGGTAATCTAAACGCACATACTGGCACGTTAGTAACGCTGCAATCTAAGATAATCAAGTTCATCAAGAAGTTTTTTTTTTTATATTTACTTTTCTTCTTATAGTACTTGACTTCGATCCTACCTGATAGTAAGCAGTGATGCAATCGTTGATGGTGAATTTTATTTTCTTTTTCCTAAAAGAAAGGCATTAATATAATACCAGCTGACGGCGAACTTCGTACCGCCTTACAGTCAATAAATGCAAAAAAGAAGGTAAAAAGAAAAAAGATTCGAGATTTCGAGAGATTTCCTTAAAGATATACTAATATCTTTCGATATTCGAAAAAAAGCTTAAGTAATATCAAGTTACACACAACTTTAATGTATAAAAGTTATCAACATCGATTTCGTACATTTTACGTGATGCGCGCACAACTAAAAACTTCTACAGATTTATTATATGCATAGATAGATTGTATTATTATTATTATATAACTTATATACTCCATCTGTTTAGGTAATTAACTAAATGTAAACAATCTTGACATGACTTTTATCTAAAGGTTTTCTAAAAATTGTATCTAAAAATGTTTACAATTTGTTATTTACCTATAGCGATGTTTGGTAATTAACTAAATTTAAATAATCTTCGTATGTATTTTATACGTTTTTTTTTAAATAAAAAAGACATCAAGATTGTTTACGTTTAGTTAACTACATATAGAAATGGAGTATAATATGTTGTATAGGTGACTGGCCTGTTGGTCTAGTGGTTAGTGGCCCTGAATGCTATGCCGGAGGTCGTAGATTTGATTCCCACCCAGGACAAATGTTTGTATGATGAACACAATCATTTGTTCTGTATCTGGTTTTACTTTATCTATAATATGTATGTATTTAGAAATATTTAAGCATGTTTATCAGTTGTCTAGTACTCATACACAAGGTCTGCTTAGCTTGGGACTAGAAGGCGTTGTGTGATAGTTGTGTGAATATTATATTATTATTATTATATTATAGGTAGAATAAATAATAAATTAATTAATCTATCTACCCTTTTCCCAAATGTTTTGGAATCGACTTTCAAGCAAAGCGGATGCCGCTGGATATTTACTCTAGATTGTATTTATCTCCACAGCCAAGTTGTTGGTAAAACGATACCCCTTGACAAGGTTGAGGTCAGATTTCTGCTTTCTGACTATACGTAACGACTGTCAAAGATCAACAAATGACAGCCGGTACCAACGCCTTAACGTGCTTTCCGTGGCACGGTGGAATCTCCATTAAGGATGTTCTACAGGTACAGGATTTAGCTCTCGCTGGAACGCCCATACCGATCTGCTCCGACTTTCAGTACCTCGGGTCACTCGTCCAAGGGGATGGGGAGGTAGACCGGGAAGTAACACATCGAATCAACGCAGGATGGATGAAATGGCGACAGGTCACGGGAACAACTTGTGACCCACGGATGCCCCTCAAGCTGAAGGGTAAAATCTACAAGTCCGTGATAAGACCTGTCATACTGTATGGATCAGAATGTTGGGCTGTGAAAAAGACGGATGAAAAAAGATTGCACGTAGCGGAGATTAGAATGTTAAGATGGATGTGTGGTGTGACGAGAATGGATAAAGTGAGAAATGAGTATATTAGGGGAAGTTTGAAAGTGGCGCCAGTGACTGAAAAATTTAAAGGGAATCGTTTTTCTTGGTATGGTCATGTGAAGAGGAGGGATGAAGCGCATGTTACTAAAAGAGTTATGAGTTTACATGTGGATGGATGGAGAGGGAGACCAAAGAAAAGATAGATGGATTGTGTGAAGAGTGATATGAAAGAAAAGGAAGTTAATGATAGCATGACGAGTGACAGGGCAGAATGGAAGAAAAAAACATGTTGCGCCGACCCCAAATAACACGGGACAAGGGCAGGAAGATGATGATGTTCTACAGGTACTACTACACCAACTATTTCACGCTATCAATATCGAAAACGAAAACGAGTAAAAAGTATCGAATAGAAAACGGCCAATCTATCGCTAAGTGGGAGCAAATCGACAACAATGAACACCTGAATAATCGATGACGGAGATTGTTTAATTCTTATTTCCAGTGTGGGTAAGTAATGGCGCTAGACAACCTGTATAGCTCTGTCTCTTACCCACACTGAAATAAGATTGAAACAATCTTACTTTGAACGTCATGGTTACCCTCTAAAATGAAATCGAGAGCATGCTGGAATGTTTAAGTGAGAACGAAACGGTTGCATGATTTTTTGACGACACTGTATTTCTGAAATGTTCTAACGATGTTTGAGTTTGCATATCTTTGTCTAGATCGTCATAATTAGTGACCGACTAACATTGATATACTACATCACGGGGGCGCTGACTCCGTGGGTGCTCGGGGGCTCAAACAGTGGGTTTGGCACCCATGAGAATTAAACAGTGTGTGACGAACACCCCTGAGAATAGAAATCAAGAAACAGATCAGTAATCGCTTTTTAGGGATGGGCGTTTTTCATTACCCGACAACCCGTTTAGCGCAGTGGTT
This sequence comes from Mythimna pallens, assembly GCA_961205895.1. Lineage (NCBI taxonomy): Eukaryota > Metazoa > Arthropoda > Insecta > Lepidoptera > Noctuidae > Mythimna > Mythimna pallens. Next base: position 20,530,937 of record OY540837.1, read on the forward strand.
TAGAGCGCCGGTTGAGACGCAAGCTCCAACTGTGGTGTTCACTATAATCACTATTTAGGGATTCGGGTTTATAAATGAAACAACCAAAATATCAGTAAGCAGGCACAACCTCAGAATGACGTCTACTCGTCCTCGGGAACGGATCGAGTGTGCCCCGACGCCACACCTCAGTCGGTCTACATTTAATGTGTATACCACATCTCTTCCTTTTTATAAAATGATTTAGATTTCAAGATATTTAATTTAGCACTCAGATGATAATTTACAATATTCGCTGTTTCGGTTTTGAAGTACAATTACAGTATTTAGGATTACTAATGTCTATACCACACCAACTAAAATGTTTCTTAATTAAACAGATATTAGTGTTGGGTCTGGGTGATTGTGGTAAGTACCTTCGTTGTTCCTGGTTTCCATAGTACAAGGGAAAACCTTAGTTTGGGACCAGGACAATGTATGTGATGTTTTCCCAATTTATTACGTTTATTTATTTGTCGGTCGATCAGTGTGCATTTCTCTTCTCACACTTCGCCATTTTTTTGAGTCACCAGATGAGCATGAGCACCCGTGAGGTTTTTTAAAAGTCAGCGCCCCTGCTACATCAATGCCGACCAAGAAGCGATTTGCAGCCGAAACCGAGGCCGAATGTCTGGTTTTTCTTTTAGTTTCGGCCTCAAAAAAACCCTAAATCGTAACAGACGCGGAAAAATAAAAAACTGTCAAAAAATAAAAACAATATTTTGATACAGTTATTCCTGTGATTATTTTTCGAAATAGTTATGCTTATACCTATAGTTAAAACTTTCATAAAATACTAAATAGTCAAATAAATCAACATTAGGTTTATAAAAATTATAACATAATAATAATAATAATAATAATTTTCCACAACTATCACACTACGCCGTCTAGTATCAAGCTAAGCAGAGCTTGTGTTATGAGTACTAAACAACTGATAAACATACTTATATATTTTTAAATACATACATATATAGAAAAATTACACCCAGACACAGAACAAATGATCGTGCTCATCGCACAAACATTTGTCCTGGGTGGGAATCGAACCCACGACTTCCGGCATAGCAGTCAGGGCCACTAACCACTAGACCAACGGGCCAGACAACACACATAGACATGATAACATACATAGACGAACGAGTCAGTTAGTTTTTAGGTATCCATAACAACAGTCAGCTCAAATACACTATAGACCAAGATGCCAGAGCTGTCTGACATAACTTATTCACATGGATACATATTCACATGGATAAAACCTTAGGTTCTCGCGTTGTTTTGAATACCTGTGTGCTTGTGGAGCTCCTCCTTGGAGCCCCTCGGCAGGTACCAGGTGAGAAAGGGAACTAAAAATAAGAGTTACTTAACTTAATTTTTTATGGCTGGATTTTTATAGATGTTTTGTAGAATATTATTCTAAAGTAGTACCATAAGTGTCAGACACTTTCCATGGAACAAAACTTCTATCAGACCCTTCAAAGCTCAACAAATAATAAATGAACTTTACTTATTTTTACATGTCTGATTTTTAGGTATGTTTTTAAGGTAACTATTGCAAAGTTATATTAGTATTCAGACTAATTGTAGTGACTAAACATCCCCTAAACACAAACATTATTTACCCGAGAATATGAGCGCGAGAGCACGCATGCGTTTCAGAGCGAGTGAGACGAGTCAATGCATGATGAGTGAGTGCATGAGTGATGAGGTTTCACTACTAGTTTTGCTATCAATTTTCGAAGTTCGGCGCAGTAGACATCTGTCGTTATCGCTTGATCAGATCGGAGAAATCTGAGACCACCAAACAGTTACCATTACCTTTTTATTGGTAAGCTTTGCTTTAGGACACTGTTGCGGCGTTACACCAATATAATAAATAACAAACCTTATAATGTTGAGCAAACCTATAGCCTAAACCAGACACCAGACTTCATGCATATCGTCATCTCCCTAGCTTCCAGTCTGACCAGATGCGTTGTCGTGTGTGATGTAGTTTTGGCTTATTATTATGACTCCTCAGGTGTATAATCTAACCACAGTGCTCCCCAGAACAATCTAATTCAAGAACTTTTTGTTTTATGTAGACCCGTTCTATAACTGTTCATTAACCATTCGGCAATATCATTTACAGCTTAGAGTATGCGGTACTGTTTAGGGATGACCAATACCTTCTCGAGTTCAGAACTCTTTCGCTTAATTGGATATAATTTTGCAACAGAGTCCCTAAACATAACAGAAATATCTGATTTATTCTTAAAATCACAACATAGTTTTTGCTCTTCAATAGACGACAAAACAAAAAAAAACTGTTAGGACCGCCAACATCTGTGTGCACTTGAGATTAAATAAACGACTTCTCGTTTCAAACCTTTTGTTTCCAATTAATTTATCAAATGACAGAGAAGTTTATTTGTCACAATGTTTTTTGTACAAATCAAACTTAACACAATGTAAGGTACAATATTATCAATTCTATAATTATAAAAAAAAAATACTTTCATTCATTTTATTTCCATTTTTCTGATTTTTAACAATAATTTTATTCCACAATAATTCGTAAATACTATTTGAAACTTTATTAAAGTATTATCAAGCGCCACCAGTTACCGCTGAATAGATTGTTCAAAGACTTACCCTTTATTACCGGCTTACCATCTTCATCACAAATACACATTCTGTAGTATACGTGGTACTCCCGAATTACTGGTCACTTGATAATTCTTCGCCGCTAGTATAAACGCGCCCATACAGCAACCGAATAATTTCTTGGCTACTCACGCTTGAAGTTTACAGTCTTGATTTTCAATTGATCTGCTCCAGAATCCCAAACAAAAGTAAATTCGTTTTGCCATCATATCACGGCCCGCCATAAAAGCAAATTCAGAAGTATTTGAGAAGTCTGGTTTTTTGAAGTAGGTAACCAACTATACCATTTTATTGTTGGCTCCATTGTTTTCAATAGCGTTTTTGTAGACAATTCTTCGACTTTCCCTTTTCTTTTTTTTTTGCCAGAGCTAACATTTCTTGGGTTCCAATTCTTTAGTGACTTTTGTTTTTGTCGATGATCTCTTGAATTGTTTGAAGGTGTGACTTGTGGTCTCGTAAGTTTTAGCCTGAAGTACTTTTAGGCTAAGATCACATACCTTCATCCCTTGTAAATTTGATTTCATGATCTCACAATCTCGTTTTCCAAAGTTAACATTTTGTTGTCTTAAGTCAGTATCTCGATTGCGGTGACAATGCTGCTATGTACTCTTTTGGTAGAGTCATAAAAAGGGCGGATCATTTTATCGGATTCTAATTTTGCACCTGCAGCCATAGGTTCAATGACGATGTCATCAAATTCTTGAAAATATTTGGTTAGTGGGATGTTTCTAACCAGTTTCAAATTCAGCAACTTTTTACAAAAACAGCTGCGTCGCCACGCTTCACTCTCTTGGTAATTGTTTCTACCGGAACTTCAACGTCAACAACGTTTAGTAGATAAGTAAACCACTTAATCATTTCTGAATCCGAAATTTCCACACACTGTACTTATCACCATCAAATTGTTTAATGTCCATTTTATTCAATTTGATACTCAAAATGTTTTTATTATTTAATGTTAATTTATTTTCACTTTATATTATTCGCACTTTGGCTTAGCGCTCTGGGCCTATAACCTATTGCGGTTAATAGGTGGACACCAAAGCAATCACGGTTTTAAGGATTTGAAAAACTAACTTTTATTAATCCTTTGCTTTATATTGGAAGGTGTGTTTCAGGAAACAGACTCCTGCGGGGAATTCCACTCCTTAGCTGTACGCACAATGAATGTTTATCCAAAACGTTTTGGGCTTATGGGTTGGATGTCGACCATGTACCGGTGGCAAATCACCGTTTTCTGGTCAGTTCAGCCCTCTCTCCGTTTTCGTGCCACGGTATTCAGCTAAAAAATTGTCTATCGATATGTGTAAGCAGTACCTATTTTTCTTCAATCGGATAAATAAATAAAACTACCGATAAGTTCTTTTGTCGTTTATGTAACTATGCCGGCCACATAGGTGTTGGAATTTAACAAAAACAAATCCATCCTACTTCGACACCATGATCTTTCTCCTTCTAACCAATAAATATTATATTTAATTGGTCTGAGGCCCTCGTCAGCACTTGACTGAAATCCCTAGTATGGTTACAGTTACTTTATTAGTGTATTCCATTAACCCTGGGGGTCTTTACATCAAGAGTGAATAGGTTACTTCTAGGTAAGCGTGCTCAATCACCGACCACATCATCGCTTACTATCAGGTGAGATAGTGGTCAAACGTGAGGCTATCGATAATAAATAAACAACAAACAGAAACATCAACACAACAAAATAAAAACGTTCGCATTATCCTCATTGATTTGCATTACAGGCAACCACCGCAGTAGGTACAGTTGCCTCAGTATCTGAAAAAAACGCCCTCTCGCTGAACCGATCGCATCCAGATATTTTTACCTCAAAAAAAAAACCTTATAATTTTTCTACTACTGGGACTCAGTTCTACTCTCTAGAAGAGGGAATGGGCCGTAATCCACCACGCAGGCCCAGTGCGAGTTGGTGGATGTGACATATCTACGTCTTTTTTTTATTTTACTACATGCTGACTCCCTCACGATGTAGGAAAACGTTGAATGTGAAGCAGTGATTATAAAAATAATAATAATGACAAACAAATCAAGTATATTGATTTGGCTCGCGAGGTTGTCGACATGTACATGGGATGTAGACTCGGCGATCATTGTACCGATAGTCGTGTCAGCCAATGGCTTAATAGTCAAGAGCCTCGACCAATGGCACCATAGGAGGCTCGCGAGGCGGCTGGATCAAGGGCTTGATTCAGAAAGCGGTACTCCTGGACACGGCTCGCATTGTTAGGAGGTTCCTTTCTCTGGAGCCCTGACCGCCGGTAGCTTGAACCCTGTTCCCGATACCGGTGGGACACTATTTTTTATATTTTTAAATGTTTTTTTTTTTTAATTGAAATATTTAAAAATATAATGTATATGTTACGTTAATGAATAAACGAAATAAGAATGATATAACATTCCATTAAAAGTGACTAAAGGGCCTCTGCGAGTTGGTTTCGGCTCCTCGTACGCCTTCCAAAGGTCCGGGATCTCAGGGTTCCGAGATATATTGATACTGATAATAATGATAATTTAATTTTATTAGCACACACACCAGTTTGAAAGAAAAATATACAAATAAGAAGAAAATTAATAGAAAACACATCAGAGGTGGTCGTGGGCCCCAAACTAGGTACAGGCTGTATCTTGGTGGCCCAGGAGTAATTAGCAGTAAGTATAGGCTGATTAAAAGTTCCGTGTGATACAGTACAATATGCAGAGAAGGTGCAGGAAGGAATTTATGATATAATTACACCAATTAAAGTGTTTGGCTAAGTTTGAACCCAAGACGTACAACTCGAAAGTTAGGTCTTGGCACACTTACCACTGGCCCACCACTGTTAAACTCGTTTACTTACTCAACGTCGGTCGTTTGCTAGTTTTCCACCCGCCTTCAGGAGTTCGGCCGTAATTCCGTCCTCACCCGATGCCTTGTTGTTTTTCAGCTGCTTCAGAGCCATCCTAATCTCGTACAGGCTGACGTCCGGGATATCTTCGGTATAGTGTCGAGTCAATCTAGCTCTTGGGTCGTTTGATAATTATTAAATAATTATTTACCACGTCGACCTATTTCAATCGTCCTTTTTTAGGGTTAAATGGTAAGGTTTAAAGGGTAAAACGGGACCCTATTACTAAGATTGCGCTGTAGGTCCATCCGTCCGTCTGTTTGTCCGTCTATCACCTGTATCTCATGAACCATGATAGTTAGACAATTGAAATTTTCACAGATGATATACCTTTTTCTGTTGCTGCTATAGCAACAAATACTAAAAAGAAAAAACAGAATAAAATAAATATTTAAGGGGGCCCATACAATAAACGTGATTTTCTTGCCGTTTATTGATACGAACGGTACAAAAATTTTTGTGCGCCAGTCCGATTCGAACTTGGCCGGTTTTATTATTATAAAACTTATAATTTATAAAGCACAACTTGGGTAGGTACTAAATATGTCAAACTATAATCCTTCAAAGTACAAATCTGCACTACTAAGCCGGAAAGCGAATTCGAAATTTAAATTTTAAGCGAAGCGATTCGAAATTTAAATTTTTTGCATCTAAATGTTTTTAAACACTCCGCATTACAAGGGCTACTCGAAAAACCCGTATCTTTATTGGAATACTGAAAAAGAAATATATAATCCGTATTGAGTTATATTATAAATGCGAAAGTAACTCTGTTTGTTTGTTACGTCTTTACGCCTAAGTCGCTAAACAGATCTTAACTCTTTCATCTCACACAATAATACCTCGAATTTCTTTATTAATAGAATTTAACTTGGGACGTAGTCAAAGTCTTCTAAAACATGGAAAAGGACTTGAGAATATAATAGAATAAACTTTATTGTACACCAAAATAGTAACAATTTTGCAGAAACTTAAACCTATGGGTACAATAGCGGTCTTATCGCTGACAGCGATATCTACCAGACAACCTTAGGATGGACTGTAAGAACTTTAACTAAAAAAGGGGATAGTCTGCGGTATACTGCTAGCAAATATTAATCGGACAAAATTTTAACATTAAAATTATATGAGGAGCAGTGGTGGCCGAGTGGTAACGGCCCCGACTTACGAGTTGTAGATCGCAGGTTCAAATCCAGCCAGACGGTTTACTTTGTGAAATTTATTTCATCACCACTGCTCTCAAAACGGTGACGGAAAACATCGTGAGGAAACCGGAATGTCCTAGAACCAAAAATACGAAGACGTGTGACATCCACCAACCCGCACTGGGCCCGCGTGGTGGATTACGGCCCATTCCCTCTCACATTCACACAACATTTTAAGGCCGACTATGCTAATTAGATGATACATTATAAAATGTATAGCTGAATTGATTAAGATACTTTTTATCAATACACCAAGCCGGTGAAGTCGCGAGCAGAAGTTTTTATACAACATGTCTTAAAAATGACGGCAATCGTATTTTACAAAGTCCTTTTTTTCTTAAATCTCACTTTCTTTGAGTTATCACTTTTTGGCTTTGTAGGGTACATTTGAAAACATACACTTAACTAAGGTCTAAGTAGTCGAAGGACGTGCCAACACATTTGTTTATCATAAATAACTTTTGTTTATTAGGGGCTATCGATAAGTTTCTGAGGCTTGCTTGTAAAAAACCCTCTTGACTTTACAGGGACAAATTCGGTGACAATTTATAATTCATTATAGAGAGAAAGAGAGAGAGAATTTTATGTTTGTGAATACCGACAATAATATATCATAAAATTACATACAATGAAATGTTAAAATTAAATTAATTTAAATTACATTGGATTATCATTAAATTGCATTTAATTGTCATTAGATTATCATTACATTAAATTGAATTTTATTACAATGTCAGTCAGTCAAATATTAAAAGAATTGTATTAAATATTAAAATAAATTATATAAAATTCAAATTCAAATAAATGTCATTATATATAATAAAATAGATTAATAGTTTTATTACAATTTCTTAACAGGAATTGGAATAGTAGCATGTTTTCCACAGCCATGTCGTATATATGGACAGTCTAGCCTGTCAGCGATCATTACCAGAATGGCATAGGTATGTCTGTATGGGTATGGCAATCTCAAGAACTACAAGGTAAGATGTAAACATAATTTGATAGATTCATTATTTCAGCCCGTCATAGGCTACATAGTGTTATTTTTATACATATTTTTATCCCTAGTAAATTGCATGCTTGTTTTTCTTCGAAATTTCTGATATATTTTATAATTTATACTACAATTAATTTTATTTTAATAATTTTATGCCTGCATCATTTTGAACCTTTATTTTATCCTATTTTTTAAAGAAATAAAAGGCTGATTATGCTTATGCTTATGCTATCGCAAAATATTCTGCATCTTATTATTATTATTATTTTGGTTTGTATTGTAAGATTAAAATAGAATTACAAAAAAAAAAGATTTATAAAGCATAGCTTGAAAAGGTACTAAACGGGCTTGCGGGATCGCGATTTTGATGCAAGATTGGATTCCCTACCTGTGCAATAAGATTTTGTTTTTTACCCAAATGATATTTCTTTACGTCGATCGTGAGAATGTAGCGGTTATAATAGAAAGTAGGCTTGAGTCTTAGCAAAGGGAACTGTAATAATAAAAATAAGAGAATGTAAAATAAAAATCAAATAAAATTGGAAATCAGAAACTTTATTTCAAATGGACCAAATAACAGGCACTTTTGTACTGTCAAAATGTAGGTCAGTAAAAAAAAAGTGAAGCTAGTTGCACGTTCCAAAGCGTAGATCTCTATGGAGAAGAACGTGCAATAAACTCTATGGGCACTCTTTTAAATCATGAACATTGACGGCTGCTCAGCCTTATGATTAACTAAGGTGGGCTTGCCTACTCGGTCAATGATATTGAGCAATATTATTAACCTTTTAGGGCCCATCTTATGAAACCGCCAAATAGCCAGATTTAAAAAAATAATAATTTAATATTTTTGCATAGCGAACACAAATTATTGTAACTTTTAACAAAAAAAAAAAACTGTATGAAATGATATTTGTTTATCATGCTACTTATCATATTGTACTATAAATGAAAAAACTTTCATCATCTCTGTCTTTAGGTATAATGTCAGTTTAAGTTTTTACACTTCACAAATAACTGTATAGAAATAACAATGTTTTAATTTGGTTGAAGCAACATTAAATTAATAACTAATTTAACATGTAATACGACAATATCCATTGAAATGTAAAAAAAAAATATTGTACTGCAATAATACGCATATTTTTATTTTTATATTTTTATTCTTGATAGGTTCGCGCTTGACCGCTATCTCATGTGATGGAAAGCGACGATGCGGTCGACGATGGAGCGCGCTTACCTAGAAGTAACCTATTCACTCCTGACTTAAAGATTCCCGGGGTGTAGCCATCAGGAAACACAGATTACGGCAAGGAATTCCACTCTTTAGCTGTAAGCACAACGAATATGTTCCCAAAACGTTTCGAGCGTATAGGTGGGATGTCCACCATGTATCGGTGGCGCATTGCCGTACGCCTAGTGGTCCGATGATGCAACGGCACACACTCTCCGAAATGCAACCGGTAGAAAACCGACAGGCTAGCAACTCGGCGTCGATGCTCAAGACTTTGAAGCTCAACGAGAGCATCGATAAAATCAGCCACACGCACTCGATTGCACCTCTCTAAATCTTAAACGGACTTTTAAACATTTTAATCAAAAATATCTGACCCTAAGCCCCGAATACGTCCCTGTGCACTTTTCGTCGCACTAATCATAATAAGTGTATTCAGTTTCACGAACTATTGTTTATAATATTTATTTAGTTAAGCGACGCCAGGGGGCAGAGGGGAAGGAAGGGATTGGTTACTTAGTATTGTCCTGTTGGCCTTTACTCTTAACTAAACGGTAGGAGGATAAAGTTGTGTTGTGCAGTACCGTGTGCATAATTACAGGGTGTGTTTAAAAATGTGCTGGTCGGAAAAATGTTGCTACGTCGTGCCGGCGAATTTGGGATGTGTGCTCGTGGGGATTGTCAGTTTTGTAAGTGATTTTAATTTTTTTTCCGCATAGTGTAATACTTTTTTAGGTGTGTGTGTTTTTTTTGGTCTATGTGTATACCAAGATGAAGATTTTAGTTTATAAGGATAGGGGTACTCCGGTGTGCCTGCTTCCTTGATCTTTCAAGGGCTTTTGACCTAGTGTCGTATGACGTCCTTTGGAAGAAGCAGGGAAGCGGGTGTACCACCGGAGCTGACGGGCTTGTTTCAGTACTGGTACTCGAATCAGCGTAATCAGGTACGTTGGGGTAGTACTCTCTCGGAGCCGTATAGGTTGGAGTGTGGGGTGAGGCAGGGGGTTAACCTCACCTGAGCTCTTTAACCTGTATGTGAATGAGTTGATCGTTGAGCTTAGTGGCAAACCAGTCGTATGCAAAGTGGATGGCACTTGTGTCAATAATTTAAGCTATGCGGATGACATGGTGCTGCTGGGTCCAACTGCTGGCTCAATCAGAGAGATGCTGCATGTTTGTGAGAGGTATGCGGCGATCCATGGCCTGCAATATAATGTTAACAAGAGTAAGTATCTGATCTTTGAGGCCCACGGTAGATATGTAAGTACATTATGAGCCTGTCGTTTGTCTCAATGGGATGCCACTTAAGAGGGTTAGCCAGTTTAAGTACTTAGGCCACTATCTCACAGGGGACCTCAGGGATAAGGTTGATATTGATCGGGAACGCAGGGCGCTAGCAGTTAGATGCAATATGTTGGCTCACAGGTTTGCTCGTTGTAGTAATGAGGTCAAAATTACTTTATTAAAGCTTTTTGCCAATCATTCTACACAGGTGGCCTGTGGGTCAATTATACGCGGAAGGCTCTAGATACCCTGCGGATCCAATATAATAATGGCCTAAGGACTGCCAGATACTGCAGTGCATCGGGTATGTTCGCTTTAGCGCGTGTGTATGATTTCCACGCTATAGTAAGGAAGAAGGCTGCCTCGTTGCTAAGCAGATCTAGGACCAGCTCCAATGGTATTCTTCGAACCTTAGCCGATAAACATGATGCGCCAGTGATATTGCAATTGTTAGTGCAGCATTAGTTTAAAGTTTTTTTTTACTAACCCTTTTAGTTGATAAGTTTTTTACTAACCATTGGACCCATGTACTCTTTAAATAAATTATTATTATTATTATAATTATTCTTTCATCAGTCAAGTGAACACCAGTAATTCACTTTAGAAAAGGTAATAAATAATTCCCTTATAATTTTAATATGTCTTTTTGAAAATGTTCCGAACAGTCGAAAGAATATAAAAGGAGAGATTGATTGACTGACATATCAACGGACTGCCAAAACTACAAGGCCTAGGAGCTTAAATTTTGCACAACGATTTCTTTTGCGTCGAGCACTAAGGCTGCGCACACTTGAGTCAAGCCAGTCTTAAGACAGACTATTGCTTTACAAAACATATGCAGACGCGCACACTTCAGACAAAATGTCTCGTAGATAAAATTGTCTAATACCTACTTAAACTGCACAGCGACAAATCTGACTAACGACTGTCTGCTTCCTTTTTGTACGACGTAACATCGTACCTTAAAAGTATCTCAAAACTAAAACGGTTAGTTGGACTCCCATAATAGAATCGATTGAGAGAGTACAAAAGTTTCTTCCTGACTCGAGTAATCTAAATAATACTCGAGTAGGCGAGTTCAAAGCAGGAATCGAGTCTGTCTAGAGTTAAGCCGTACTCGGTACATCGCTACGCTATCTCTAGTGACGTCCGACGTTCAGAGAGTAAACACGTCGCATCATGTTTACAGACGAAGAAATCGTAGAAAAATCAATACAACAGTATGGATGAAGTCCATTTTGATACTGAAAAGGAATTGACACATGCGGTGTGCGCCGCGCCGTCATGATAATCAAAACTAATGCAAAACTAGGAATGAAACGATACGAGTAAATAAAAGTACATACTCGATACTTTTCTCCGAAACCATGCGTATCGATACTTTGAAATTAAGTATCGAGTAGATACTTAAGTTCAAAGAATAGAGTCAAAAGTACTCATATTAGATGCCAATGTCACTATCTCATTTTAAACATCGATAAAAAAAACTTGACTGTCTTGTCTCAAGTGTGCCCTCAGCCTAAGAAAGGATTTTTAAAATTTCACTCCCTAAGACCCCTCGCCCACGGCGACTTTTTGTAACGATGCTGTAGAAAAGAGCAAGCGTTATAGAAAAGATGCCAACACGCTACTAACGTGCTACAGCATCGCGACTGTATCGATGTGAACAGCATCACTACAAAAAGTCCCTAAAAGGGTGACCAGATGGTTGCAAACCAACGTCCCAACCAAGGTGACCTTGCTAGTTTCAATCCATGTAGACAGCCAACTACGACCTTCAACACCCTTGGTTGGGAGGTGCGTTTATCCAAACACCGAACGTGTTGGTGCGTGGTTTACATCCATGTAGCCGCAACGCCCACAACACAAATCAAACACATAAACTAAGGTCACCTTTATTGGAACGCTAGTTTGCAACCGTCTGGTCACCCCTTTAGGGGATGAAACGCATGTTTTAAGTTTGTATGGAGAAACCGACTTTCACGCGGCCGAAGCTAGTTGTTATTATAGGCTCGCGTTTGACCACTATCTCACCTGATGGTAAGCGATGATGTGTTCGACAATGGAGCACGCTTGCCTAGAAGTGACCTTTTCACTCTTCTTGACTTAAATACCCCTAGGTTGTAGCTATGAGGAAACACGTACATAAATGATTTTCTACTTAAAATAATTAGCACAGAAAAATAGAGAAAAATATATTGTAAGTAAATGTTGTAATAATTTGTATATTTCCGCCTTTATTGTTCATAGAATTTAAATAAATAAATGAGGATTGCAGTGGTCTTGACATGTACTAACAAAAAAAAAAAAAAAATGGGCATGTGCGAGTCGGATTCGCGCACTAAAGGTTCCGTACAAACTTATTTATGTAAATAGTTCATTTCCCGAATGGACTCTCGAAGATTTTTCGCAATCGTTTTTTTGTTGTTTCGTAATTTTTTTTTTGTGTTGTAACAACAAATTGTTTTTTTCAGATTTATTCCCGTGTTATAAGACCTTGCTTTGTGCCAAATTTCAGGATTCTGGGTCAAGGGAAAGTATCCTGTGAACTTTGATTCTCTTAAGAATGTCGAAATATACATTTTTGCGATATAAACGGCCGTATCTTTTTTTTTCAAATCGATACCTCGATGCATTCCCGAGATAAAGGGTCTTGACAGACAGACCGATAACAAAGTGACCCTATAAGGGTTTCGTACCTCAAAAAGAAAAAATCGGAATCCATACTGAATCAATTTGTTGTCCGTCTGTCTGTCTGTCCGTCTGTCTGTCTGCTTGTCTCTCTGTCAAGACCTTTTATCTCGGGTCAATTCTGCGGTCCCTTGAAGCTGTAAAAAAATCAAACTTCTGATGTAACGTAAAAAAGATACGGCCATTTATGTACCAAAAAACGTATATTTCGATACTCTCAAGAGAATCAAAATTCATAGGGTACTTCTCGTTTACCCAGAATCCTGAAATTTTGCATTAGCAAGGTCTTATAGTATAGCTATAGGAATAAATCTGAAAACAGTAATTTTTTTTTTGGTAAAAAAAAAAACGTTTTTGCGATTTTATTCGGGATAAAAAACTTCGAGACTCCATTCGGGAATTGAACTATTTATATGTATACGTAACCCTTAGTGCGTTACAGGCGTACGTTTGTACGGAACCCTCAGTGCGCAAGTCCGACTCGCACTTGCCCAGTTTTTTTTTTATATCTTCATCATCATCACTTCAGCTAAAAGAAGTCTACTGTTGGACACAGGCCTTCCCCAAGTGTCGCCACAATGAACGGTTCTGTGCGTCTTGCATCCATCGGATTCCCGTAACCCTTACTAGGTCATCGTTCCACCTTGTAGGAGGCCTTCCAACGCTGCGTCTTCCGGTACGCGATCACCACCCCAGAACCTGCGGCGCAATGGCCATCTTTTCTGCGAACAATGTGCTCTGCCCATTGCCACTTAAATTTGGCGATCTTTCGTGTTATTTTTTTATATAAATCTATTTAATTCTAAATTACGGTTTGTAACTTATCACAAATACCTAAGTAAATAAAATATAACACTTACGTTCTTAATTAATTACATAGTTAAGTACTTACAGTTTTAGCTTGTGTTTAAAATGAGCAACTCATGAAGGCCGTGGTTGTGTGTAGGTTCATATGCACACTGTTTCTGTGTGCGTGAGCTATTTCCTGCGACGCCGAGCCTATGACCGAATGCTCCGAGCTTAGGTACCTACGCAACCATTCAACTAAATATACCTTAGGGGCCCATTACACGGTCATGCAAGCGTCAATCAAAACCATCAATTATGAATGAAGCTTGACTGACGGAATTTTATCGCCATCCATTTTTCGTCATGCAAATGTCATATTAACTAATACTTTAACTGTATAGTGAAACGACTTGGGCCATGAAAAAAACTATATTAATACAAATCACAATGACTGTCTTACACAAAGGTTAGTTCAAAACTGCACGAATAACATCTTAATATTTGATGGAAGCACTGGGTCTTGCTACAGTTCCCATGCTTAAGTCATTTGTTGGGGCTCGGGGTACCGGAGCCCGAGCACTTGAACTGCCATGCCGATCCCGTGACGTCACCCAGCATTCCAACGCCATCACCGTCCGTCGATCACCCTCAGCCTCGCCAGCACAGCGATAGCCAACAGTCAGTCATCGCATTACACGGTAGGTTTTTCGTCAGTCAAGATATTTGACTGTGGCAAAACTGACAGCAAAACCTATCGTGCAATGGATCCCTATGTTTCAGCAATATTCTGGCTTGCAAAGGGTACTTCGCCGTCCGGCCGTCCGGCCGTCCCGTAAGGACCAAATCCGGCTCCACGCCGGCGCGTTGCCGGGTAATACGGGGCCTATCTGGGCCGATATCTGCCAGGGTTGCATATTGTTTAAAAGAGTTACCGTGGCCCTCGCAAAGGACAGTTGTAGGGACACTTTTTTCGGTGGGAAATCATCTAATTACTTCTCCTGCTCTAGGGATGTGCGTCTCAGACTTTTACTGACAAAAACCACTCCTGTTCCTTCGTTGCCTTGCGTTCCAGGACCCCGGCCCAGTAGGCTTCGACCCTGCTGGGCCCCTACAATTTGCTGACATGTCCTTGAGACGCACGTGGAACACTACGCGCCGTCGAGAACTTGGGCTCGGTCCGAATGGTTACTGGATGGCATTAGGTCCGCCTTTGTACTTTTGTGTTGCATGAAGTTTATGTCAGAAAGATTGACGGGACCAGTTCGAGCCGATGGTCAGGGCTGCAGATTGTTCGAAACAGTAACCATGACCCTCGCAAAGGGTAACTAATGGAACGTTGTGGGTTTTCGTAAAAGTCTGTCACTCCCCCTCACTGCACCCAGAGCGGGAGAAGTCATTTGATTATTTTCCATTTTTTAAAAAGTAGATATCCACTAATCATGGAGCAAATAACCAGGTTATTGTGCTCTATGCCACCAATATACCGTCAAAAACTCCGATAGTGGGTGTTATGTGTTAGATCGTAATAATATGTACTAGAACGAAAGTAGGCTACTAAGTTATACATCCTGGGCTTCAGATGTTCTTTTTTTAATTTTACTGTATGTGTGAGGTACGAATAAACGTTTTTTCTTTCTTTCTTTCTTTTTCTAGATGTGCCACGGCGTCCTCAGTTTTTCGTTTGATGTAGGCTTTTACCAGACATAGATAGATATATTATTTATTGTACACCAAAAATACAAATTACATTAGGAACTTAATATTAATATAGTGTCACAATGGGCGGTCTTATAGCACATGGTAGTTTTGGGAGATTCCTGTGTCGGATACAGCAGAAAAAGATGCCCGACTGTCACCATTGTGCAGATTGCCCGGAGGACACAGAGAAAACGGTGTAGGTTTATTTCGTTTAGGCGGAAACTGTCGTGTCCTTGTGGAGGCGATCGGCAGCGGGCGCTGGTTCTGGCCATAGGACGTAGTGTAAAAGAATTGGAGGCGGTCACCTCTTTCTTTCTGCGAAGCATTAATGCAAGTAAAGTAAAGGAGGCGGCCGACACCGTGAAGTGTAGACATAGCGTTAATAGTTCGTGCGATGAGGATGGTTTCACAAAGGTGGAGAAGAAGAAGAAGAAGAAACCTCCTTGTCAGAACCAGTGCGGTACCGCGCTGGCAGGACCCAACATGCTGCTGCGTCCAGCTATACCCACGACGCAGCTGTATGTGTCGAGACTACATCACACCACGAAGGTTGAGGAGATCGTGGAGTATGTACGAGTAAAAACAAACTGGACTTTGAGAGTCGTGCAGTTGGAGTCGCGCCATAACACTAATTTCAAGTCGTTTGTGGTGCGGGTGCCGACTCAACACTTGGAGACCTTCCTCAAAGGAGAGTTTTGGCCGAAGGGTGTCGTGTATCGACGATTTCGTGGAAGAATACCGACCTCGCAGCGAAACACGACGCCGTCACTTCGTGTACGTGTAAGTGCAAAAAAGAAAAATAGATTAGTTATTGTTTGTTGTTAATATGTATTAGTTTATTATTGTTAAGATTATTTTATGTATTCTGTCTATGGGCCTTAGTTGCCTGAAAATAAAGAACTATTATTATTATTATTATAGCCTCACGCCCTGGCCCTCGACGGAGGAGTCGAAGTACGACTACCGGTCATAGTAGGCGCGGGTTTCCGTCCATCATCAACGGTGTGTTGTGTTCCACCGGCGACTCAAAAGATGTCAGCAAAATCGACGGGACTAAGTTGGGCCGATGCCTGCCAGGCCTGCTGCTTGTTCGAAACAGTTACTGTGGCCCTCGCATCGGGTATCTAAAAAAACGTTGTGGGTTTTACTAAAAGTCTCACACTCCCTCTCCCTCCACCCAGAGCGGAATATCTCATTTTATGTATTCCAAATATGTAAATACTAGAATGAATATAGGCTACCAGGTTAATACGTCGTAAACTAAGTTGTTTTAGCTACTTACTAACTTGTTTATATAACAAGCTATTCCTGTGATGTTTACCTTATGGCAAATACTTGCGTACAACATGAAAATTGATATCCCTTGAGCCTATTTCTTCTTATGAAAAATGGCATATATGCCATCTCTTTCTAACGGCTTTATTATTAGCCAACGGTAACTGGTCTTGCTTACATGCAATTCTTACACCGTTCGGGGTTTCCTACCTATAGCGGTGGCGGTGTTGCCAGTATATAGATTTTATGAGCTGGCTATCTTGTTTTTGTAAGATGTAAAGGTGAAACTCATATTCACCTTACGATCAACATTTATATGTAACATTTGTATGTAAAACGAAAATTAGTAACCCCAGTTTTTATATTGGGTTTTGTAGTTGTGGTGTTCACTATAATCACTATTTAGGGATTCGGGTATATAAATGAAACAACCAAATTATCAGTAAGCAGGCACAACCTCAGAATGACGTCTACTCGTCCTCGGGAACGGATCGAGTGTGCCCCGACGCCACACCTCAGTCGGTCTACATTTAATGTGTATACCACATCTCTTCCTTTTTATAGAATGATTTAGATTTCAAGATATTCAGCACTCAGATGATAATTTACAATATTCGCTGTTTCGGTTTTGAAGTACAATTACAGTATTTAGGATTACTAATGTCTATACCACATGTCTTCCTTTTTATAAAATTATTAAGATTTTAACTGCAATTACAATATTTAGCATTTATACGCTAATTTGTTTTTGAAATGCAATGACAGTATTTAAGATTTTGAAATTAAATGCGTTTCACATACATTTTTACTATGTTTTGTATATAAATATTCTTTAAGTTACTATGTTTTGCAGTTAAACATTAATTGAGTTTTAAAGTACAATTTACTATGTTTTGCAGTTAAACATTCGTTGAGTTTTAAAGTACAATTTACTATGTTTTGCATTTAAACATTCGTTGAGTTTTAAAGTACAATTTACTATGTTTTGCAGTTAAACATTCATTGAGTTTTAAAGTACAAGTTACTATGTTTTGCAGTTAAACATTCGTTGAGTTTTAAAGTACAATTTACTATGTTTTGCAGTTAAACATTCGTTGAGTTTTAAAGTACAATTTACTATGTTTTGCATTTAAACATTCGTTGAGTTTTAAAGTACAATTTACTATGTTTTGCAGTTAAACATTCATTGAGTTTTAAAGTACAAGTTACTATGTTTTGCAGTTAAACATTCGTTGAGTTTTAAAGTACAATTTCTTATTTTGGATTTATAAATATAAAATTAGAACATGTAAGATTAATTAAACTAGATGAGGCCTGTGTTTCCTAGCTGACTGCTCTGAGAAGAAACACAGAAACAAACTCAGAGGTCAAAGTCATTTTAAAATCCGCAGTAAACGTGTAATGGTCAAATCATTTATGAGAACCGTGCAGATTAGTGTCTGAGATGATATTTTGAGTAAAGAGCCACACAGATTGGAGTGCATTTAGTATTTACACTAGATTTACAGATATACTGTAGCATTTAGCAATATATGTAGTAGTATTTTATTTAAACTTTAAGAAATATTTCCATTTGCTTTCTACTTTCTACGTGTTTTAAATTGAAGGTGATGCTTCATACTCGGTGGTCTTATGTATTCTTTGTCTTTTTGATGTTCCTCTTGATCTTTTGTCCAGCTTCGATATCTGGCTTCCTTTATGACGAGTGAGGGTATCTTTGTTTATTAATTTATATTTTGGATTTTGTATCTAACTCTTAGTTTTGAAGTATCACAATGGCAATAAACCGATGAATTCTGGATATGAATTTTCTTTTAGGCTTCATTAAACATCTCGCCTTGGATATTTCTTAAGATCTGACACCATCATTCCAGTCTATTTTGCTTTGAATCTTTTTAATTCCGGATTTGGGATCAAGTATTAAAAACATTATTCCTCGTTTAATACTGTATGTATATATTGAATTCCTGATTTCACATTTGTCTGCCACTATCAAGTGCATTTTCTTTTTATATCTTTTTCCACATTAGGATTTACTCTTGTATTGTGAGATGGATGGATTGTACTCTTGCATCCACAGACATGTAAACTGACATGCACAAGACACCCAGACTCGGAACAACCATCTGTAGGCCAATTTAGGATTTGCAATTTGCACTTTCGAAATATGTATATGTTTTAAACACTATTATTTTGTTCTATCTAGAAACAATTTCGCTCTTTTAGTGAATTATGGGAATCAGCAAATGGTTTCTTTTAAACATAACAAAATTATGTTATTTGGTTTCGATTTTAGCCTAAATACAATATCCTGATAGACTTGTTTGTGCTTGTTTTTATATAGTCCTCAGGGCTTATAAAAGTTATGTTTTTAATTTCTAAATAAGGTCTTTGTTTTTGTAGCTAGGGAATATGTTTATGACCTATATTTTATTACATGCGCAATTGTTGGATTTCCCACTATGTGAGTACTAGATACATTAGTTACCATTTACTGGTTGGCCTTTGAGTTGGATGTGCTTTGGCGGTTTGGAATGTCATGTTTTGCTTATGGTGGCGCATATGCTAGGTCATTCATTTCCCTACAGGAGAGTAGAGCTGAATGGTTCTAGGACATAAGTCATGTTCCTGAACTAATGCTATCAATTGGGACTGGTCATCTCGCAACTAGGTACCATGGTTTATTTTAATTATTTGTTCTTGTAATCATTTATTGATCCGAGTGTCAGTAGAGTTTCTTGCACGTTTAACATGCTAATTTGTATTGAATTCAATTTAATACACCCAAAACTTGTGCCTCGTTTTTATCTAACAGTACCATTTTCATTTGTCAGATTCTGTCTCAGAAGTCTTTGTGGGTGAGGCCTTTAGTTGAGTACTGAATTAGCTAACCGAACTATCGTCAGCTCTAATTATGGATACGATCTCTTGTCATTATAGCCAAGAGATTTTTATTAATTTTCAAAACCGTTTGTTTGATTTTTAGAGTTTACAACTCTAAAAATCAAACAAACGGTTTTATATATTAGAGTTTCCTTTTACAATGAAATTGGTTCAGAAAACATTGGATTTCCGTGTGAAAGTCTAGATCGACTGTCTGTCTGACTGTGTTGTGTATTTTTAACTAGTATGATATCTGATGACATTCATCGCCCAGAAACTGAATAAGTTTCAATTGATATATAATAAATACATAATTTTTTTGTTTATTGAAACGTCATGGTTTTTTTAACTCCAGTTTTCGGAAATTATTTAACCATGCCAAATTAAGTCAAAAGTGCCGTGAGTGGTTATTTATAATTCATTCAACCTTTACTATTTTGTTGAATGTACAGCAATTTACGATTGACTCCTTAACTATTTATTAATACAGGAACTTATTAAATAAACAACATAAACTAGTCCATTGATAAACATCTGCTAGGTGCGAACTAAGCTCAACGGCCACTTTAACAGCCACTTGAAACGTCGAGGCATGATAAACTTCACTGAGATGAGAACTCTTTGTTTTTTTGTGAATTCTTTACATGTATCTCATCAGGCTTACCCAGAACTTTTGGAGAAATCCAAAACATGAATGATCGTTTTAATTACACTTCAGGTCCTATGAAGTTCATTTTGACTAGCTCTTCTATTTATTTATTTTTAAATATTTTAATCAATTAGAAGACGGACTAACTGATAGATTTGCTTTTTATCAATAGAGATCTTTAAGTTGGCAATGGAATTCAGATCAAAGCCTTGTTTTAAGTACATTTTATCTACGTCATAAGCTTTGCTAGTAATACTCCAAAGGTAATCACCCTGGCACGTTTATTTATATTAAGATGCTGATGCCTGTGATACAATGTTTTTCATTAGTACAGGTACCAACGAAACTGCTTTTCTGTATTTACCAATTATTATTTGGCAAAATTGTTTTTTTTTTTTTTTTTTTTCAATTGAATTTCTATTATTTAGCCTGTAAGAATCAATTGTAATTGTTGCATTGTTGCATTGTCGTCGATGCGACACGTGGCAAATTAGATAAGTAGGTGGGAACCTACCTACCAGTAAGTACTAGACGTTTTCCTTAGTACTTTGTGTTTCTAATTTTTTGTTTTATTGTTGTCATTTGACGAGAGCCAGCCACCCTCGTTTCGCATTATTTCTGCAAATAACGCTTAAACCACCTCTTTATGCCATTTGCATTAATTATAGAGCATGACTGTTTTTTTTTTTTTTTTTTTTTAATTGCTCAATCTATAATATTTTTTTGTGATTACCACAATTTTCATGACATGCATGATATCACCCAATTCATTATAGATATTTGACAGAGGTTAGTACTCTCTCTATGCCATTTGCATTAATTATAGGTCATGAACTGGATTTTCATTAATTGCTCGAGCTGTCACCTTTTTGTTTTATTGGTCCTTGTATTGCAGTGTTTCTGGAAATAACATTTGAAAACACCTTTTGTGCAATTTGCAATAGTTTTATAGGAAAGGAACTTTTATCACGTTTGTGATTTTAGTTGCCACACCGGCAACACTTCCTGTTCAAGTGTCAACTCCTTTATGGCGGGTACTTATTGCATTTTGTCTCTGGCAATCGTGGATTAAGTAGTTCAATTGCGGGTTTGCTGTTTTAAAGGGTTTAGGTATAGCTATGATTTTTTATTGAATCCAAAATTATATTTACAATTCAAATCATTTATTTGAAATAGAATCAAGAATTGTACCTACAATTCAAATCAGTTATTTTTCTTAATTTTCATCTTGTTCTTGTTGTACTAAACTAAGATAAAAGAATAAAGTAGGTACCTACACAACACATCGTTACTTTAGCTAAACCGCTGAATTAACTGTGGCCGGCTGATGATAAGAGCTGTACCTACGGGTACTGTTCCCATAACATTTTAAATAAACAAACTCTAGCTAGTAAGTCACACAAAGGTTCATTATCCGTAACTCAGCTAATCGGCCCTTTGAAACAGAGATTAAATCCAAACACATCGGGGCGTTATAACGCCGTTTAGATGTGACGAATTCTTTGTTTGATAAGTAAAGCCAGTACAAAATGTATTTGATCTAATTAGCCTTTTAAGGATTTCATGACACTTAGGTATTTAGTTTTAACAATATTGTAATACCTCACAGTAGGCATCACTTAACTCCGAAGTGTCGAAGTGGTACTTAGCGTTAAAACTGGTACATTAACGATATTAACGTTGGAACATTTTTTAGGTCTAATAATATCTTTCGATAAAATTAGCTTCTATTAACGTTTAATCGCTGGAAATGATTAACGACATTAACGTTGGAACATTTTTTAGATCTAATAATATCTTTCGATAAGATTAGTATCAATTAACGTTTAGTCGCTGGTACATTTTGATCGAATATCTTTTTCATTTGGTTCGATCCATTAACGATTTCTCGTTGGTACATTTGATCGAATATCTTTCCATTTGGTTCGATCTATTAACGATCTCTCGTTGGTACATTTGATCGAATATCTTTCCATTTGGTTCGATCTATTAACGATTTCTCGTTGGTACTTTTATTTCGATTTTTTCAGTGTCATATTATGTATCCACAAACGAATTTGGTCAACAAACATCGTATTTGGTATTTATTATTTTTATTTTTTATCTATTGTCGAAATGTAGAGACAAATTGTATGTCGTAATCACATTTCGATATACGGTCCCGTTTATGTATTGAGTGACGTAATTATTTCATCGATCTATGCAGCACATCCCTCAGCAAATCACCAAGGCAGATCGCTCATAGATAACAACGGAAATATGAACATAGAAATATGAAACATTTACTGAATTTCACTTAGTTAGCGGTCACTTCTTTTTTTTTTAAAAAAAAATGCGTGCTATGAAATAATAATTTCATTGCTGACCAATCCGTAAGTAGTACATTATTTGATTTATGATCACTTTACTTACTGCGCTTTTACTCGTCGCCAATGTGGTGTTCACTATAATCACTATTTAGGGATTCGGGTATATAAATGAAACAACCAAATTATCAGTAAGCAGGCACAACCTCAGAATGACTTCTACTCGTCCTCGGGAACGGATCGAGTGTGCCCCGACGCCACACCTCAGTCGGTCTACATTTAATATGTATACCACAGTAGTTATGAGAATTTTGAGTAAAGAACTTGAGTAACTCTTAGTATGAAGCAAGACATTTACTTTTGCGACTATAAAGTATATTCCGATTTCTGATAAAAAACAACTGAAGTAGAATGTTTCTCAAACTCTATTTTAGCTTTAAAACCTGTCAAAATTCGGTGTTCAAGTACTATTTTTTATTCTGTGGTTCAAGTAGTGTTTAAAACGTTCTTAAGAGGGTCAAAATTCAAAATTCAAAATTCAAAAAATTCAAAATTCAAAAATTCAAAATTCAAAATTCAAAATTCTGTGGTTCAAGTAGTGTTTAAAACGTTCTTAAGAGGGTCCTTCCAAACTCGTCTATTGTCAACGCGACCATGGTTTAAAAGCTTGTTGTTTCATCCAACGCAATCCAAAACAACATTTGATGAAGACGCAACGCGAAAAAAGAGATAATAAATAATAAAAAATTAACTTACAATGATAAATCTTAAACTAGGTGTTAGTACTTTTATATCTACCTGTATGTTAGTGTGTCCTAATTCTAATTTTAATCTTAAGTAACTTAACTTATTAAAAAAAATACTATGTATCTGCAAGAACCCCTCTAGAGGTGAAGGCCTCCTCCAAAGATGTCCAGTCTTCTCTAGACTGGCCTATTTGCATCCATTTAATTCCGGCAATCTTTTTGATGTCGTCTTCCCATCTAGCATAGGGGTCTCCCTTTCTTGCGTTTTCCAAGACAAAATAGAGTGGTTTCCTCATTTCTTGGTATTTCTCTAAGTCAAGCTCCAGTTGTGTGACTTGCTTCTAGTGTCGTGCTAATTCTTTGGTTAAATATTGAAGAGAATAGCTTGTAAATACATAGCAATAAGCTTATTGGTCTATAATTCCCGATATCATTTGGATCGCCTTTTTTATAAATTAAAATTATATCAGATTTTGACCATTGTATGGGTGTCTGTCCCGTTTCTAGAATTTTATTAACCTATTGTGGTGTTCACTATAATCACTATTTAGGGATTCGGGTTTATAAATGAAACAACCAGATTATCAGTAAGCAGGCACAACCTCAGAATGACGTCTACTCGTCCTCAGGGACGGAACGAGTGTGCCCTGACGCCACACCTCAGTCGGTCTACATTTAATGTGTATACCACATCTCTTCCTTTTTATAAAATGATTTAGATTTCAAGATATTTAGCACTCAGATGATAATTTACAATATTCGCTGTTTCGGTTTTGAAGTACAATTACACTATTTAGGATTACTAATGTCTATACCACATGTCTTCCTTTTTATAAAATTATTAAGATTTTAACTGCAATTACAATATTTAGCATTTATACGCTAATTTGTTTTTGAAATGCAATTACAGTATTTAAGATTTTGAAATTAAATGCGTTTCACATACATTTTTACTATGTTTTGTATTTAAATATTCTTTAAGTTTTTAAAGTACAATTTACTATGTTTTGCAGTTAAACATTCGTTGAGTTTTAAAGTACAATTTACTATGTTTTGGATTTATAAATATAAAATTAGAACATGTAAGATTAATTAAACTAGATGAGGCCTGTGTTTCCTAGCTGACTGCTCTGAGAAGAAACACAGAAACAAACTCAGAGGTCAAAGTCATTTTAAAATCCGCAGTAAACGTGTAATGGTCAAATCATTTATGAGAACCGTGCAGATTAGTGTCTGAAATGATATTTTGAGTAAAGAACCACGGAGATTGGAGTGCATTTAGTATTTACACTAGATTTACAGATATACTGTAGCATTTAGCAATATATGTAGTAGTATTTTATTTAAAGTTTAAGAAACATTTCCATTTGCTTTCTACTTTCTACGTGTTTTAAATTGAAGGTGATGCTTCATACTCGGTGGTCTTATGTATTCTTTGTCTATTTGATGTTCCTCTTGATCTTTTGTCCAACTTCGATATCCGGCTTCCTTTATGACGAGTGAGGGTATCTTTGTTTATTAATTTATATTTTGGTTTTTTGTATCTAACTTCTTAGTTTTGAAGTATAGCACAATGGCAATAAACCGATGAATTTCTGGTTTTGAATTTTCTTTTTGGCTTCTTTAAATATCTGGCCTTGGATATTTCTTAAGGTCTGACACCATCATTACAGTCTATTTTGCTTTGAATCTTTTTAATTCTGGATTTTGAATCCAGTATTGAAAACATTATTCCTCGTTTAATACTGTATGTATATATTGATTTCCTGATTACACATTTGTCTGCCACTATCAAGTGCATTTTCTTTGTATTTCTTTTTTCACATTAGGATTTACTCTTGTATTATGAGTGCATCCACAGACATGTAAACTGACTTGCACAAGACACCCAGACTCGGAACAACCAATTTAGGATTTGCAATTTGCACTTTCGAAATATGTATATGTTTTAAACACTATTATTTTGTTCTATCTAGAAACAATTTCGCTCTTTTAGTGAATTATGGGAATCAGCAATTGGTTTCTTTTAAACATAACACATTTACCCTAAATACAATTGTGTGTTATGCTTGTTTTTAAATAGTCCTCAGGGCTTATAAAAGTTATGTTTTTAATTTCTAAATAAGGTCTTTATTTTTGTAGCTAGGGAATATGTTTATGACCTATATTTTATTACGCAATTGTTGGATTTCGCATTTACGCAATGCGCAATTGTTGGATTTCCCACTATGTGAGTACTAGATACATTAGTTACCATTTACTGGTTGGCCTTTGAGTTGGATGTGCTTTGGCGGTTTGGAATGTCATGTTTTGCTTATGGTGGCGCATATGCTAGGTCATTCATTTCCCTACAGGAGAGTAGAGCTGAATGGTTCTAGGACATAAGTCATGTTCGTGAACTAATGCTATCAATAGGGACTGGTCATCTCGCAACTAGGTACCATGGTTTATTTTAATTATTTGTTCTTGTAATCATTTATTGATCCGAGTGTCAATAGAGTTTCTTGCACGTTTAACATGCTAATTTGTATTGAATTCAATTGAATACACCCAAAACTTGTGCCTCGTTTTTATCTAACAGTATCATTTTCATTTGTCAGTTTCTGTCTCAGAAGTCTTTGTGGGTGAGGCCTTTGGTTGAGTACTGAATTAGCTAACCGAACTATCGTCAGCTCTACTTATGGATACGATCTCTTGTCATTATAGCCAAGAGATTTTTATTAATTTTCAAAACCAATTGTTTGATTTTTAGAGTTGTAAATTAGAGTTTCCTTTTACAATGAAATTGGTTCAGAAAACATTGGATTTCCGTGTGAATGTCTGGATCGACTGTCTGTCTGACTGTGTTGTGTATTTTTAACTAGCATGATATCTGATGACATCCATCGCGCCCAGAAACTGAATAAGTTTCAATTGATATATAATAAATACATAATTTTTTGTTTATTGAAACGTTATGGTTTTCGGAAATTATTTAAACATGACAAATTAAGTCAAAAGTGCCGCTAGTGGTTATTTATAATTCATTCAACCTTTTCTATTTTGTTGAATGTACAGCAATTTACGATTGACTCCTTAACTATTTATTAATACAGGAACTTATTAGCTAAACAACGTAAACTAGTCCATTGATAAACATCTGCTAGGTGCGAACTAAGCTCAACGGCCACTTTAACAGCCACTTGAAAAGTCGAGGTATGATAAACTTCACTGAGATGAGAACTCTTTGTTTTTTTTGTGAATTCTTTACATGTATCTCCAGATAAATACGAATGTCATCATCAGGCTTACCCAGACCTATTGGAGAAATCCAAAACATGAATGATCGTTTTAATTACACTTCAGGTCTCTATAGATTTGCTTTTTATCAATAGAGATCTTTAAGTTGGCAATGGAATTCAGATCAAAGCCTTGTTTTAAGTACATTTTATCTACGACATAAGCTTTGCTAGTAATACTCCAAAGGTAATCCCCCTGGCACGTTTATTTATATTAAGATGCTGATACCTGTGATACAATGTTTTTCATTAGTACAGGTACCAAAGAAACTGCTTTTCTGTATTTACCAATTATTATTTGGCAAAATTGTTTTTTTTTTTCTTTTTTAATTGAATTTCTATTATTTAGCCTGTAAGAATCAATTGTAATTGTTGCATTGTCGTCGACGCGACACGTGGCAAATTAGATAAGTAGGTTGGGAACCTACCTACCAGTAAGCACTAGACGTTTTCTTTAGTACTTTGTGTTTCTAATTTTTTGTTTTATTATTGTCATTTGACGAGAGTCAGCTACCCTCGTTTCGCATTATTTCTGCAAATAAAGCTTAAACCACCTCTTTATGCCATTTGCATCAATTATAGAGCAAGCTATAATATTTTTTTGTGATTACCACAATTTTCATGACATGCATGATATCACCCAATTCATTATAGATATTTGACAGAGGTTAGTACTCTCTCTATGTCATTTGCATTAATTATAGGTCATGAACTGGATTTTCATTAATTGCTCGAGCTGTAACCACTTTTGTGATTACCACAATTTTCATGACATGCATGATAGCAACTAGTTTATTGTTATTTGTCATGAGGTTGGTAGGTACCTTTTTGTTTTATTGGTCCTTGTATTGCAGTGTTTCTGGAAATAACATTTGGAAACTCCTTTTGTGCAATTTGCAATAGTTTTATAGGAAAGGAACTTTTATCACGTTTGTGATTTTAGTTGCCACACCGGCAACACTTCCTGTTCAAGTGTCAACTCCTTTATGGCGGGTACTTATTGCATTTTGTCTCTGGCAATCGTGGATTAAGTAGTTCAATTGCGGGTTTGCTGTTATAAAGGGTTTAGGTATAGTTATGATTTTTTATTGAATCCAGAATTATATTTACAATTCAAATAATTTATTTGAAATAGAATCAAGAATTGTACCTACAATTCAAATCAGTTATTTTTCTTAATTTTCATCTTGTTCTTGTTATACTAAACTAAGATAAAAGAATAGAGTAGGTACACAACACATCGTTACTTTAGCTAAACCGCTGAATTAACTGTAGCCGGCTGATGATAAGACTTGTACCTACGGGTACTGTTCCCATAACATTTAAATAAACAAACGCTAGCTAGTAAGTCACACAAAGGTTCATTATCCGTAACTCAGCTAATCGGCCCTTTGAAACAGAGATTAAATCCAAACACATCGGGGCGTTATAACGCCGTTTAGATGTGACGAATTCTTTGTTTGATAAGTAAAGCCAGTACAAAATGAATTGATCTAATTAGCCTTTTAAGGATTTCATGACACTTAGGTATTTAGTTTTAACAATATTGTAATACCTCACAGTAGGCATCACTTAACTCCGAAGTATCGAAGTGGTACTTAGCGTTAAAACTGGTACCTACATTAACGATATTAACGTTGGAACATTTTTTAGGTCTAATAATATCTTTCGATAAAATTAGCTTCTATTAACGTTTAATCGCTGGAACTGATTAACGACATTAACGTTGGAACATTTTTTAGATCTAATAATATCTTTCGATAAGATTAGTATCAATTAACATTTAGTCGCTGGTACATTTTGATCGAATATCTTTTTCATTTGGTTCGATCCATTAACGATTTCTCGTTGGTACATTTGATCGAATATCTTTTTCATTTGGTTCGATCCATTAACGATTTCTCGTTGGTACATTTGATCGAATATCTTTTTCATTTGGTTCGATCCATTAACGATTTTTCGTTGGTACATTTGATCGAATATCTTTCCATTTGGTTCGATCTATTAACGATCTCTCGTTGGTACATTTGATCGAATATCTTTCCATTTGGTTCGATCTATTAACGATTTCTCGTTGGTACTTTTATTTCGATTTTTTCAGTATCATATTATGTATCCACAAACGAATTTGGTCAACAAACATCGTATTTGGTATTTATTATTTTTATTTTTTATCTAT
The DNA here is from genome assembly GCA_961205895.1 of Mythimna pallens. Taxonomy (NCBI): domain Eukaryota; kingdom Metazoa; phylum Arthropoda; class Insecta; order Lepidoptera; family Noctuidae; genus Mythimna; species Mythimna pallens. The sequence goes on from OY540837.1 coordinate 20,559,730, forward strand.
TGTCGAAATGTAGAGACAAATTGTATGTCGTAATCACCTTTCGATATACGGTCCCGTTTATGTATTGAGTGACGTAATTATTTCATCGATCTATGCAGCACATCCCTCAGCAAATCACCAAGGCAGATCGCTCATAGATAACAACAGAAATATGAACATAGAAATATGAAACATTTACTTAATTTCACTTAGTTAGCGGTCACTTCTTCTTTTTTCAAAACGCGTGCTATGAAATAATAATTTCATTGCTGACCAATCCGTAAGTAGTACATTATTTGATTTATGATCACTTTACTTACTCCGCTTTTACTCGTCGCCAATGTGGTGTTCACTATAATCACTATTTAGGGATTCGGGTTTATAAATGAAACAACCAAATTATCAGTAAGCAGGCACAACCTCAGAATGACGTCTACTCGTCCTCAGGGACGGAACGAGTGTGCCCCGACGCCACACCTCAGTCGGTCTACATTTAATGTGTATACCACAAGTACCTTAACCTATTAAAAAAAATACTATGTATCTGCAAGAACCCCTCTAGAGGTGAAGGCCTCCTCCAAAGATGTCCAGTCTTCTCTAGACTGGCCTATTTGCATCCATTTAATTCCGGCAATCTGTTTGATGTCGTCTTCCCATCTAGCATAGGGTCTCCCTTTCTTGCGTTTTCCAAGACAAAATAGAGTGGTTTCCTCATTTCTTGGTATTTCTCTAAGTCAAGCTCCAGGGTGTGTATATGGCCGATTGTAGAATAACTTTTTCTGAAGCCCGCTTGTTCAACTGTTTGACTTGCTTCTAGTGTCGTGCTAATTCTTTGGTTAAATATTGAGGAGAATAGCTTGTAAATACATGGCAATAAGCTTATTGGTCTATAATTCCCGATATCATTTGGATCACCTTTTTTATAAATTAAAATTATATCAGATTGTGACCATTGTATGGGTGTCTGTCCTGTTTCTAGAATTTTATTAACCTATTATTAAAGATTCGTTCATAATATTGTCTGTGCCTGGGCTTTTGTCTGTTTTAGTCTTGATAATGCTCTTGAAACTTCGCTTACTTCAATCTGAGTTATGTCGTTCACATTGCACAAGAAAAGAAAAAAAAGAACTGAGAAAAACAAAACTTGAAAAAAAAATTGTAACTTTAATAATCTTGCACGTTTAAGCAAGATTTTTAAAGTTACATTTTTTTTTCAATTTATGGGTATGGGTCTGGGTCAAAGTTCAAGTAAAATAGCAGATTTTCAGAAGTCTTCACTTAGATTTTTAGTAGTCTTACACCAATTTATGATTTGATTTCAATTAAAACCTGAATAATCCACAAGATATCTGTGTTTTCAATATATTTAGAGAAAGATGTGTAATAAGTAATAACATCATAATCACATAATACTTACTACTCATAATACAGAATTCAGAAACCTGCTCTATGAGCAGTGTTAAAACTAAACTTAAACATATCACAAGATACAAACAACACATGCATTACTTTAAGCAACGTAGTGAGATTCTGCCAAGGCAAAAAAGGGATAAATTCCACTAATTATTGTATCAATCATCACGTCATAAAGATATTTATATATAAAAAAGTCAGTACCTACATTTATATATAAATATCTTTATGACTTGACGACGTTGACATGTACGTGTGTTATATTACATTTAATGTAAAATTGTAAATAAAAAAGTAGTCAAAAGTAAAAGAACGAATTTCCAAAATTGACCACAAACGTTTGTCATGATTGGTAAATTCATGATGGAATCAGTCATTCATAGCAGTTGCTACTGGAAAAATGCTACGGTCGGTGTTTTTCTATTTTGACCGCCTGTACAATGTTTTCATAAATTTTGCTGTTTGTGAATAGTGTTTATTGAGACTCTACTTGAATATTGGCAGGACCTTTTCTGGTGGGCCCTTAGAGTATTCGTACTAGTTGAGAATTAGTGGTGTGTATTATATATATATATATATATATATATATATATTATATTAAGTGATACAACTGTCATGCATGCAGCTTTTACCCTAGCTTTTTAAAGCCTATTCTATATGGTAATCTGTGAACAGCGCTGTGGGCTACATTATTATTTAAGATATTTATGTTATCATGTTTTTAATATTGCATAATGTAGCTGTTTGTTGTTCCTAATCAATAAAATAAAATAAAAAATAAAATAAAATTGTATACAATAATAACAATAATTATAGCTATAACCTGGGGATCTTTATGTCGAGAGTGAATAGGTTACTAACTTTTAGGGAAGCGCGCTCCATCTTAGACCACATCGTTGCTTTCCATCAGGTGAGATATCGGTGCTAAGCGCGAGCCTATAAAGAATAATAAAATTATCAATTGAGTGTTTGAAAACTGTTTACTACAGTAATCATTGTATTGCATGAAGAATGACATAAATATAAAAATAATGTGCACGCTTGATTACAGGCAGAACTCTTAGGCTATTAGATCTTCCTTATAAATAATGTATTTCTTGCAAATCAATATAATTAATTAAATAATTAAAAATGGATAGTGCGAATATAATTCGAAACGCAATGGGTAACTTACAATTTATTAAATCCTGAGATAATGAGAACCAAGGTTACCGACATCACCCGACCCAATTATAGTAGGAGGTTAGCTCATAGCGGCCATAGAAGGTAAAGCGGCCATAGAAGGTAAAGCGGCTATGATTCATATTTCTTATATTATTTCTAATGGTAGTGTGATGTTACCACTCTGGCACATAGTAAGCACCCTGCCCCGTGCAGTAATACGATGGCGATACTGCGACAGGTGAAGGCTGGCGGTTTTAGCGGCATAAATATTGTTTTTGCAAATTTTGTTAAAAAAAAAAGACAAGAAAAGTTATATTGGTGTGAATACTTATTTATTCAGCTTTGTCTGTGTAGCGACACTTTTTCAAAAAGAATTGAAACCCAACTCAAACGACGGAGAAAAATTTGCTGATTCCAAATATGTATTTACCTCAATATTGGAAAAAATGTCGTTTAGATCAATTAGCCTTTCAACCGTCGATATGTAAAGTTTAAATTTTGTATATATTGTATTAAAAGGGTTTATTTTAGGATGGAATTAAAATATTAACAAATATTTACACGGTTTTCTAGAATAATCACATGCTTCTATTTACTTCGGATTCAACACAGTCGTAAGGTATCATCCGACGTTGTTCTTCGGAAGGTTGCTGTTGATAAAATGAAGGATATTATTTTGCGATCATGTTCTATGGATGGTCTTAGAATTATTTGGACGGATGTGTTATCTATATTGAACCATGGGCTAGTAAAATAGTAAATATGTAGTAGTGGATAAGATAGGAGGTGTCAATAAGCTTAGTAGGTATATAAGGTAGTTACTAGGTAGTGTTTGAATGCTTATCTTAAATAAAATTAAGCCCATTACGCCGTACTCTCTTTAATTATTTTTTAAATTGAAATCACATTAATTGCTATAGCTATAAGTGCCTAACAAATAAAAATTATCAAAAATTTCTTTATTTATTATTCATTTATTTAAACTCTATGTACAGTAAGTAGAGGTACTTAGGCGGACTTAATGCAACAAGGTATTCTCTACTAGTCAACCTTTGGATTAATTAGTAAAAAATAAAAAGTAGAAAATAGAGGTAGGTTGTGTTTTATATCTATACTTTTTACGAAAGGCCTCCTCGGTTTAATCAATAAAAGAATAATAGGAACCACAATCAATATTATATCTAGACAACAACGTTGATTTTAATTAATACATTCTCAAAAATCACTAAATCAGAGATCAAAACAGTAAACCTACTATTTTCATAGAGTAAAAAGTAGAAAACAATGCAATTGCATAACAAAACATACTCGTATTCAGTCGGATTCATAATCAACATTGCCCATGAATTAGACTTCTAAAAAGCTATCGTATTTAAGTGGTACTAGGGAAGAATCACTAAGACTTGTAAGATCCATGTACCAGACAATTATAATTACTCATCTCCTTCCAAAGTATAAGCGTGGATGCGCGATCTTCAGAGAAAGAATTATCTATATCGGATTATATTACTCTCATTTCCATCTACACAAAATCCTTTTATTTCTGTCCAAGCAACTTTATTGTTATTCGTACTTTTAACCCAGTTCTTTTCTTTTTTAACAGATTTTTTTAAATAAAAAACACATAAGAATCACCTGTTAAGTCCACCGGGCAAGCAACTTCCATTCTTCTGGAGTGAAGATAGTTTTATGCTCAGCAGCCCTTTTTTATCACACTGTGAACCGAATCCTATTCGTTTTGAGCGTGACCTTTTTCAAGAAATCTGAATTCTTTAGAAGGATGACCGTACATATAGAACACTATGATTTCGGTTCTGGCCTGCACAATTGTCAGACAAGAAACGAAATTCTTTTGCGCCCCTTGATACAGACTTCTATATGAAGTCATAGTCGCAACTGGCTACTTCGTTAACCCCACGTTTGGCAACCCTCTTCATCTCACATGTAACAATAACATTGTTTAGTAACCATATCGTATATACTGAAATTATAACATTACAGCTTTCTCTTATAATATAATACACTCATTTGCCCATGAGGGCAAGACAAAACCTTTTGAAAATCGAAGGTATCACAAATAATACGTCCATTAGAATTAATAGCGTTATTTTTATCATTTTGTTTGAAGGTCCTGGATAGTGTTTTGTTATTTTGGTGTTTTACATATTGTTCAACGAAAGTCCGTCTAATGATCTACATTAGACGGATTTTCTATTTGTTTGAAACTGTGACACTGGTCAAACTGGACACTGGAAAAAAAAGGATACTTGTATCCGTTTTTGGCATATGAAAACTTAAATTAAAGTTGGTATTTAAGATGTCTGCATAATGTCTAAAACCAGAAGCTTGGCTGCTAGTTGGGAATGGCATAGATATGTCTCTGATGTTGTCTACAGTTAAAGCCGGTTGAGGGAAAGGTGACAAATCTGAGATGGCGTATCTAACGGAGTTGGAGCTGAGCGGATATTTAGGAGAGATACGGAACAATGCTGATCATCTGTTGGGACTAAATATGAGGATGGATTTTGACGACAATCATATTCGGGTCCATGTTTTCCATATCTGTTGACTGTATGATCTCCATTGTATGTTTACTGTGTGAAAAACGTCCTCATAAATTTTGTGCATGTCTTCAATTACATTATGAGGTTTTCTAGAGGTTGTGGCGAATGGCATTCTGAAAAAAAATATTAAATTATAAATCTTGAGAGAACTTAAAACTTATTATTAAATTCGAAAGGTCAATAGTAAGTTTTAAGAACGCATATAAGCAGAAGATGAAAATTATGCAAGTACAACAATAAATATAAATATACAGCTTTTTATCATCGGGAATAATTATAACTTAAGTTAGATCATAATTCAACTAAAAAAAAACATATAATAAATAGGAACTATTACCATTTTTTTAAAAGAAAAAAGGCGGAAGTGAATATTAATTCCAAGAATAAAGTAGAATTATCACATGCGACGATAATGATTGATCGGGTGCATAGACTAACGTCGGTTCTGATCAATCATCGTTATCATGTCCATAGAAAAATTTAGTATAATCACGTACACCTTGAAAATTCAAACATCGTTAAATATACTACAAACACAATAATAAATTAACTGCCAGGTAGCAAACATTATTTTTAAGATTTAAGTGGAATAAAAGGTTAAATGTAATTCAATAACTTAACTGGATTTCCTGGTATGATGTCGTCCTCATCATTGTAATCTTCATTTGTAAAATTAGTTTTTGTGTATCCTTGTTTGTTAGCTCCACAAGTTTCAACATAAATTTTGATCTTCTTGACTTCATTGTGGCTTAATTTATAATATATCATGACAAAAACTAGGCGCGAAAGAGTTTAAAGTTCAATTAGTGCAATAAATTACGAAAATAAACAAATTCAATGCAAAGCGTGCGCGATTTCGACGAACAATGACGCAAGTGTGGATCTGTCGGCGGCGGGAGGGCGCGTCGGCCGGCCACAGTGCCTCGTACAAAGACGAGTGCGCAAATCCGTCATTTTACTATGAGCGCTTTTCAAATCCGCCATTTTACCGACTGGTTATTTTGAAATTCACAATATGCATTTTTTTTTTTTTTGATGTAGTAATCAAGTAGGCATTCATGGTGTAGTATCCAAATATTGTAAAAAGTGATTTTCGTAATTTTGTCAAATCTGACGTTGTTCTATGATCATGACGAATTAACGTGATTTTTTTTAACTCAAAGTTAAGGTGGCTGCTTTGAGCTAAACTCCCCTACACGAAGCCCGAAGAATCGCCAAACTTCAGTGACAGTGGGCACATTGCTCGCAGAACAGATGGTCGATGGGGACGAAAGGTTCTAGAGTGGCGACGGCGCTGGAAAACGCAGCGTTGGAAGGCCTCCCACAAGGTGGTCCGATGACCTGGTGAGAGTTGAGAGTCGCGGGAATACGGTGGATGCGAGACGCACAGGACCTTTCGTTGTTGCGACACTTGGGGAAGGCCTATGCCTACCAGTGGACGTCTTTCGGCTGAAATGATGATGATGATGATGATGAAAGATATTATTATTATCTTGATGTTTATGATTCTCGAATTTTAGAAGTGTTGTCAACTCATGTGTTCCCAAAACGTTTTGTGCGTATAGGTGGGATGTCATGTACCGGTGGCGCATCGCCAAACGCCTGGTGGTCCGATGATGGAACGGACTTGGCGGAATTACGTTATGCGATTCCGACACACACTCCCCGAAATCCAACCGGTAGAAAACCGACCGGCTAACAACTCGGCATCATTTAACAATATAACATTACGAGTAGATTTTGGGTTTAAACCTTTGACCCCATTGTAAAAATGTTCTACTATTCGATAATAAGGCCACGGTAACTAAAAGTGAATTTGTTTATTTTAGTGGGTTGATAACAGTATATATGATACGAGTGGAGAAAGATTATTATTGCCACCGAAGCAGCATTAGCCCGAGCTGTTGGCGAGGATGTTATAGAGCTGAGGGCTGCAGTGACATATTTCCACGTGTATCAAACGACGTTTTACGATACAATACGCTTACGGAGACATAAATAAACGCGAGTCGTGGAGGTCGCTAACGCCCAGCCTGATACGAAAAACGTAATAAAATTGTAGCGAGGGCGAGCACGCGCACTTTTCCGCACTAGTACGAAAAGCGGTAGACATAAGAGCAGATTTTAGAGTTTGTCTATTGAAAATATTATTTTTCTTCATTCCAGATACTGTCCCTATTCATGCTGGTGACTTCAGTGGCATTCTTCATCGAGACTGACGAGAGCCATCACGATCAGGTCTCAGCCCAGGACATGCTCTTTGCCAGGGTTTTAGGGCTGAAACTGAATATTCTGTCGGTGCACATCATTCTATCAATCGCTATCATCATATCAGTGTTGTGGATGCTGTTTTCTATAACTCTGGTGGCTGGCATAATAAAGGTACGGGTCTATTCTTATTAGGCTTTTAATTATGAAATTGCCGTTTTTTAAACGGATTGCTTTGAAGTGTTTCCACGGTAGAACAAAAATAGTTACAAGTACTGTGATATTACAGAAAATACAAAACACGAAGAATCCAATAAATACATAATTTCGGAAAAAGAATAACTTACCTTGAATATAAAGTTTATTTGAACTTATAATTCCAAGTCAATCCAAAGATATAACACTTCAAAGAAACCCGTTTTAAGAAACGGCAATTTCATACTTTAACCCCTATTATTAAATTATATATATAAGGGACTATTCAGACGTACTACAACTACACCACACATAACATTAAAACTAGAACTACATTAGACCGATGCACACGTATAACACGCCTGCTTCGTACGTAGAACGACGTCGCGTGGCGTGGATCAAGTGTAGCTCTACAAGTCTAGTTTCCATATAAAATGTATGGAGACCGACGCGCCTAGATCGGCGTGTGTGGCACACGTGTGCGCAGTGTAGTTCTAGCTTTATATTATGGCACAACTACACAACAACAAAAACACTTAGTTGGGCACTATTAATTTTTTTTTAAATTGATACAAAGTAGTGTTTGACTGCGATCCCACTTGATGGAAAGCAGTGATATGCAATCGTTGATGGTGAGGCACACTAGTTTCCTATAAGTGATCGCCTCATTGTTCTTGAACTCGCAAGCGCGACTGTTAAGCGTCAGGTCCTGGGTTCGATTACCAGGCCAGGCAAAAAGTGCGATTGTTTCAATTAAGAATCAGTATGTAGCAACCTAGGGCCCAAGTCTGCTATTTTTATAAATTCGTCATTCCAATACGATCCCATTGTCATTTTGCTAAAAGTTCGTAATCGGCTAATTTATAATGATCGATCATTGATCGATCAATGGTCTCGTAACAGAGTTGTGGTAGAATGACAGTATCGAGCTTAATAAAAGCAATGTCTGCACAATGAAATTCTAATGGTAGGTCACTGAGGAACTTTCAGAATTTTAGCAGAATACCGCATACGTCAGACATTCATATGTACGAGATTACCATTCTATGCCACTTCTATCAATGGAGTGGCAGTGGTTGACCATTGGAATGTCATAATGACGCCATTATATTAGTAGATTACCAAACTTGTCAAAATCAACTGTTATGAAATCAAAGAGATCATTGGAAGGAAAAAACGTGTTGATATATATATATAGTTATACGGGTCGGTGCAACACGTTTTTTTCCTTCCATTCTGTCCAGGCCCCCGTCAAAATAGGTAAAATACAATAATTACAAGATTTTAATTTATTTATGCTGTCATTTACACTCTACATATTTTATCCGAAACTTTTATATCGGTTTCTGTTATCCTTACGGGTATTGTTTTCTTTCGTATATCTGATAGTTTCGGTTACATTTACGTAGCTCCATAATATTTCAGCTTTTCATTAAAAAAAAAACTTAAAATATAATATTCCCCAACTTTCACACTAACGCTCTAGTCCCAGTCTAGAGCTTGTGCTATGAGTACTAGACAACTAATAATAATAATAATATTTATTCAAAATTCTTTACAGGATAAAGTAATACAGTCTTAAATATAATTATTAATTCTGAGTCTTACGTGCCTGAACTAGGAAATCCTGTGTTTCAGGCGAAAAGAGCTAAAATAATTTAAAATTAACAAATAATCAAATTGATTTTATAGTACAATACAAACGTGTAAAAAATCTGTAAAGTAGACAAGTTATCTTATACTATTAATTTATAATGTAACCAAATCTTAACTTCTAGTTTCTTAACTAACAAGATACTTAAACTAGGTCAAATATTATATAAAAACAAAAAAAATCACTTTAGCACAATCAGTAAATTCTCTGTATCATCGTAGGACATTCTTTGAAGAGCCTCCTTAAGAATTCTCTTACAGTTAATTTGATTCAAGCTATAAATGTTTGCGTTCAACCTATTGTAGAGGAGAGGACCGAGAAACAGGTAAAATTTTGATGTGAAAGCATGTTTGGTATGATTTTGAGGACAGACTAGGTCTTTACGTCTTTTGTTAGTAAACTCCGTGCTATATGCTAGATCTGCGTGCTGTTTTAATACAATACCCATTATAAATAGCTGTCTGACTGTTAGTACTTCACATTCTTTGTTTAAGAGGTTAGTGGGAAAAAGGAATGGGCGAAAAGTAGCCACTTTGAGAATTGCCCTCTGGGCTCTCTCGATGGTTAGTAACAATGTTTTACCCGCTCCACCCCATGTGGTAATACAGTATGTATTACCACATGGATAACTGATAAACATACATATATCTATATTTCTAAATATGTACATACATATTATAGATGAATCACTGACACAGAAAAAATGAACACGATGTTCATCACACAACACTTGCCTTGGGTGGGAATCGAATCCACGACCTCTGGCATATCATTCAGGTCCACTGACCATTAGACCAACAGACCAGTCAAAATGTAATATTTTTGTTTCTAGAACAAACCAAACTTCATCCTTTGCTACTTCTCATTCGGCATCGTCATCACGATCATCGGCCAGCTCAGCGCCCTCCTGTTGTTACTGCAAACCTGCTGGATCCCCGCACTCATCCTCTTCGTCTTGTCTCGTGAGTACTAGTAACTGACCAGCGTTATGGTGATCCATCTTGGACCAACTCTTGAGCCTACTTTTTTTTGAGGTGGTAGTAAATTATCAGGTAACTCCTTCCGCTCTGTGTTGAGTAAAGAGAGCATGAAACTACAGTGACAGTAACTCGCACTTAGCGCTTCTATAGGGCCATCATCAGGGATATTCAGATAGTCTTAGTCTATGTAGCGTCAGACAAAAAAAAGAACAACTTACTTCAATGTCGTGTAAAGGAATGAAACAGAACGATGAGATAAATAGATAAAAATAGGCGTCCATTACACGATGGGTTTTGCTGTCAGTTTTGCCCCAGTCAAATATTTTGACTGACGAAAAACCTACCGTGTATTTGCTGACTGATGTTTGCACGTATGGCGATTAAAATTCCGTCATTCAAATATCATTCATGATTGATGGTTTTGATTGACGCTTGCATCACCGTGTAATGGACGCCATAGACTAAGACTGTCTGAATATCTAGTGGTGTAATAAGCGCATAAGTGCTGAGAGCTATTTGTTTTTACGTTAACACGATCGAAACGCTTGCCGAGTTTGGTTCTCTGATTGGTTAACAGTCTGGAGCGGGCCAATCGGAGCGCCGAACGGCATAAACGTGTCATCGCCTTAACGTAAAAACATTGTTGCTCATAAAAATTGATTTGGGTATGTTGTTATCATAGAGAGCGGGACAACCTCAGTGACTGCAGAGTCCTAGTGCAATTTTATTTAGTAGGTTATTTTAAGCATGGTGCCTTAAAAAGTATTACCCAGAACAATGCAAGCCAACAATTAATGGGAAAGCAATCACTCATTTTTATCGGACTGGCTCAGATGAAGGGTATGGTATTTCAGGAGTACATGATTGTTTATATGTCTATTTCTTTGGCTAGCCCGATCCTATAGGCTAAACGACTGGATAGCTGAATAGGTTTTAATAAAGGAGGTACCTTTGCATTCGTCTGAATAGCCGAAGTGACATTTAAATAATTCCTGTACTATCTTCAACTAACATGCATTTTTTTCTGATTCCAGTGCTCCATATCCATGTCTTGGTGGTCGTGCACACGGTTTACGAACTTATGTCGAGGGGAAAAGACTTCAGCTTCCAACAGCATCAAGACGATGAGGATCCGCTAGCAGAGTGCTTCGATGAAGATAGCAGCAGGATTTAGAGTTATATGAAGTTTATATATGACCGCGAAGATACTTAAGACACCATGTGTTCTATTTTTGATTCCCCTTTTCATGATTTTAGAAAGTTTGCCACAGCCTCGAAATATAAGGCTTTAACTATTATTAATTTAAGGAATAGAAGTCGTAGAAAAACAGTATCTCATGTCTGTCACGTCCCATCCGGGGCGGGGGGGTCCATCACCGATCTTTGAATGAATATGAAGTCAACATTGATTTCGTATTATTATTATTGAGAAAGAAAAACAAATGAAATATCTCAACTTAGTGAACATGTGAAATGTGGGCTCTGCTGTCATTGTGCCGATTGTTGTTACCACCAACGGCCTGATAGCTATTAAGCCTCGATAACCCTGTCGAAGCTGTCGTTGCGAGATTGGATCAAGAGCATGATACATAAGGCAGTATTCCTTGATACGGCTCGTATTTTGAGGAGTTTTCTGTCTTTGGAGCCTTAACCACCGGTAACTTGGACCTTGCTCCCGACACCGATGGACTAATATTTTTGTATTTTAAAAAGTTTTTTTAATGCTTTTGATAAAAAAAAATGAAAAATATAGATAATTTATATGTGTATCAAAATAGATAAAGGGAAAATAATAAATTATTTTTGATTCAAAATTGATGGTGATGGCGTCAAAGCTATGATTGAACTAAAACATAAATTCCACCGACTGCCTGTGACGCTTAAAGTGACTTGTTCCATATGCTCGTGGCATAGCACAGCCTAATGCAGAATTGGACTGCTCCAAATTTCTAATAGTCATAAGCCAAATTGCCATACCCAAAGATTTTTATATAGATCTCACTTTTACCAAATTGACTATTACGTATGTCTTCGCCTGCAATTGTACGGCTGTTTTACCACTTTCTGGTTTTAGTTAAGTTTTCTGTCCTATAGTTTAGTAGCTTTTACCCTCGGCTATCACTCAGGAATAAAGCACCTTTCTATCGGTGAAAAAAATTTAGCAATCGGATAAGTACTTTCAGAGATTACCTCCTACAAACAAAAAAAAAAAAAAATTACCTCTTTATAATATTACTGTAGATTAGAATTCCAGTTCTATGATTTAATATATATTTACTATGCCAAACAATGCGGCGTAGATAGACTACGGAGTACAGGCATAGTCTAAAATATTATGTCCTGAGGACAGAACACTTAAAAACTAAATGTTATTTTTTTTGTATTAAAAAACGTAGCACATATTTTTTTGTTCTTATACTCGTATCCTTACTAACCAAAGTTTATAATTACAGTTTAGAGATTAATTAAAGTTAATAAATCCACTGTTAAACTCTTTGGATAAGTTAGGTTAAGTACTTTATAATGCCTAAATGTATTCGTAAGGGCTACTACACACAGTGCCGGCGGCAATGCCGCCGGGTTTATGCCGAGCGGCTATGCCGCTGGCAATACAAGCCGCGCAAAGCCGCCAAGCATCATTTTGTTGTGTCAGACAGTCACATAGAACGGGATTCCATAATATATCATTTTCATGAAATATTTCTATTAATAACAACACAGTTTCGTCGTCCGAATGAAACGACGTTTTAATTTCTTTAAAACTACAAACAAACCGCACACCACTACTGCTCGAATGCCAGGAATGAACTGACGCCGGTAAGCCGCGTAACCCAGCGCACCCCGGCGGCCATGCCGGCGGCTTCTTTGTGTGGCAAAGCCGGCGGCGGCTTTGAATGCCGCCGGGTGCACGGCGGCTTGGCCAGCGGCTTGCCAGGCGGCCCTGCCGCCGGCCCTGTGTATAGGAGCCTTAAGGTTTGTAATCAGCCCCCCTAGCCAAGTTACAATCGTATCGTTCACGCCAAACGCTTCGAGTAGGCCACGCCTCCAATTCCTTTGTTCGGACCAGTGACTGAGCGTTGAGATGACGTCAGAACAAAGGAATCGGAGGCGTGGCCTACTCGAAGTGGTCAGCGCGAACGATACGATTGTAACTTGGCTAGGGGGCTGAATGCCTAGTGCAAGTTTCTACACGTCAATGAAGTTCGGTGCTCTGATTGGCCCGCTGCTATCGTCTAACTAATAGCGTGCTTTACACAGTCACTTTTTCGTGCATGAAACAGTAATCGTGTGCGACAGAGCGCGCTTGTGAAGATGTTGAAAGGGGACGAGAATGAAAACGTATTCACAGTCGCACGTGTAATCATGTACGCTCCTGAAAACGCGATAGATGTATACAGTACGGTCAAAATATGTTGGCCGCTCTGAAGTTGGCGTTCTAAGTTCTTAGTGCAAGTTATTGTTACGTACAAAAGCGATCGCACCGTCTACCGCGTTTGGCTCTCTGATTGGTTATGAGCTTGGAGCCAGCCAATCGGAGCGCCGAACATATCTCTCACTAGACACTCTAGATTATTGCGTATACTCGAAAAAAAAAACGCAATACGCATTCGCCATATATGATTCTTGAAAATAATTACTGGGCAAGAAATTGTTTGAAGTTTTGACCGTTCTGAACTTCAAACAATTTCTTAATCATCACCATCATTTCAGCCGAAGGACGTCCACTGTTGGACATAGCCCCAAAAGACTCGCCATAATGACCGGTCCGGTACGTCTCGCATCATATTATATATTGGATATTTCAACCGAATCTAATCAAAGACCTAATTGCGGTAAACACTTATGATCACGTTTATAACGTAAAAAGAACTTGCACTAAAGCCTCACTACCTAGTTTATAAAAGTGCCTTGTATGAAAATTGAATCACAATAAATTACTTACCATCTGATAGGATCCGATAGGACGGTAGGTGATTAAATCTGATGAGGTTTTTGAGTAAATGTTAGCTATTTTAAAGTAGTTTTAACAGTTCAAAAACCAATTTTTACATTTAATAGTGATTTTGACCAATTCATAGTTTTGACTGTGACATATACTTACATAGGGGTATCGTATACTTGCGTACATTTTTCTATAATTATTTACGTAGATTCATCATCATCATCATTTCAGCCGAAAGACGTCCACTGTTGGACATAGGCCTCCCCCAAGCGTCGCCACAACGTCCGATCCTGTGCTTCTCGCATCCACCGCACTCCCGCGACCCTCACCAGGTCGTCGGTCCACTTTGTGGGAGGCCTTCCAACGCTGCGTCTTCCAGTGCGCGGTCGCCACTCTAGAACCTTTCGGCCCCATCGACCATCCGTTCTACGAGCAATGTGCCCTGCCCACTGCCACTTTAGTTTGGCGATTCTTTGGGCTATGTCGGCGACCTTGGTTCTCCTGCGGATATCTTCATTCTTTATGCAATCACGCAAGGAAACTCCGAGCATAGCCCTTTCCATTGCCCTTTGGGTGACTGTAAGCCTTCTGATGATTGATTGATAGATTGTAAGCGACCGTACGTTACGTAGATTATAATTTTGTAACTTCATTCCTAGTTAAACTGACAATTATCTATAAGTACATTCTGACGATTATACAAACATATGAAAAGAAAACAATTCATTTATGTAATAACAGTATTATATATATTTTTTTTAAATAGACATACAGTAACAAGGTATGACAAACGTTTTTACTAGCATTTCATAAATATATATTTTTCTAATTATAATAATAAAACGTTATTTACAATAAGAAATTGCATTTTAGTAAACCTTTAATATCTTTATTAATAGTTATAATTAATAGTAATAATTTGACACATAATTTGGCTAGTTGAATGGCGTTATACAAAGTAAGAATGGATAAATTTCAAGTTTCAACAATCACTGCATCCGCTAACTCGCACTTGGCCCGTGTGGAGGATTAAGGACTATTCACATTTATTCAGCACTATTCAGCTCATGTCAATAGAAATCGACGATTTTGTATGGAGCCGCGTACATATCCGTTCAGCTTTCCGAGTCTATTCTGCTTTAGCGGCAAAGAAGTATATACTTAATAAGGACAAATATGTTTTTATCATGCGAGTGTAATACATATTACATATAGAACCGTCCATGATGAGGGCACAATACTAAATGAGTAGCTTACCATCTTTGCAGCATATTCAGCACCATCCGCACTAGATAGAAGCGTTTCAGCGGAGATAACACGCTATGACGGCTATTCTCATTCTTATGTCGCTGTACGCGGCTGATAGACGTAGAACTGCATAAGTTTCACCAAAATCGTATAGCAAAACGTGTATAGGAAAGAAGAAAGAAATAAAAACATTTTAAGGTCTCTGCACACAGCCGGCGTGGCGTGGCGGGGCGCGGCGTGGCGGGGCGGCGACGCTGCGCTGGCGCGGCGGCATCGGTCACACTGCGGGCGCGATCACGTCCCGTCCCGCCGCGCCCGTTCACGCCGACCGTATCGCGACGCTATTCATTCATCAAAAAGATGTTGAGCGATTCAGACGTGGAAACGCTCTTGCTCTTATTCATTTTTAAAAACAGTGTTTTTATACTGCCTATGGCCCAAATCGTACAAACATACGTGAGCACGAACACATTCGACTAATTTTTCGACATCCATTTTTGTAAAACGATACAAAATCACATTCACGCTCCGTACCGTCCGACGCGACGTGCTCACGCCCCGCCGGCAGTGTGACTACTACATACGTAAACCAAACAACACAAAGCGTCGGCGTCCTGAGGGCGCTGCGCTCGCGTCCCGCCGCGCCCGTCCCCGCCGCTTCTGACTTGTATTCCCGCTTGGCGCGGCGGCGGCGTTGCGCGACGGTTACCGTCGCGTCGAGCGGGACGGCTCTGTGTGGCGTCGTCCGTAATATCTAGTACATTATAACTGCTCAGTGTCGCGTCGCCGTCCCGTTCTGCTCGCCGCGCCCGCTGTGTGTAGAGACCTTTATTTGGCGGAACAAGGTGCAAATTTAGAACTAACAAATTATAAGTATATTTTGTGAAAAATATGCGCCACATCCGCGCAAAACGGCCGAACGCTCAGTATAATGCCGCTGGTTTTCAGCGTGGGCTGGTAACGGTATCGACATAAAGACGTCGGCACGGTATTGTGTGATAATATAGCTGAATAGAGCTAAATAAGTGTAATTAGTCCATTACGGTCCATTCCTTCTCCGAGAAGAGGCTTGAATTCCAGCAGTGGGCACTTTAGAAGGCGGATTATGCTATACTATGTTGCCTCGTTGGCTTTGTGGTCGCAAGCACTGCTGAAAATGAAGCCTTAAGTTTTTTTTGAGGTGGTAAGTGATCAAATAACTTCTCCCGCTCTGGATGGAGCGAGAGGGACTGCCAGACTTTTATTGACTCTAAAACCCACCCGTAGTCTTTTGGTTAGCCAGTGAATTCCAGGGGTACAATGATTCCTTTAAACTATTCAAAGACCTGGCAGGAGCCCACTTGAGCCGTTGCTCCAGTAAGCCGTCTCTGTTCAACGCGCCGACGACTTGGACTTGGTTCTTTTCGGACGGCTCACTGTTCGCAAGTCTGAGCCTACGGTGGCAGGGAATCGACCTGACTCCCAAGGTCCGGGGCGTCTACTGCTGCGGCAGCTAAGTTGAGGGACAGGGAGGAGAATTTCCCATTAGCAGCCTGGAGTCAAAACTTAATGGCAACAGGTTCGCTTATTATAAAATTTAGTTAATTCGGGTCAGTTTTAATTAAGAGAAGCTGAAGTACCTAAATAAGCATATGACTAAATATTCATGAAGTCAGCAGAGTATTTCTAGATTAGATGAAGTCCCTTCGACCCGAACTTGTGAGGTATATCAGACTCTCACACTATCAACCACGGTGCCACCATGGGCAATGGTGTGCAATTTCCTAGTGTATACAAACGGGGTTAATAGAAGTACAGGGGCAAATAGACACAAAACTTTGATTACGTTCTTTGCTTTGAACTGTATATTGGGGGTTTCTAACAAAGCATCAATTCTTTTAAATTACAATTCATTAACAAATTGCAATAGTAAAAGTAGAAAAAGCCATTCTAAATTTTGTTTCTATTTACCCCTGCATTCATATTTTCCTCAGCATTTCTCTTTACCCCCTTTGATGGCAGTGTTAGTAGAAGTGGAGACTTTCAAATTAATTTCAACTAACGTTCACTTCTACATTTATGAGCTTTCTAGCAAAATTTGACTAGACTTGGAAGAATCATTAACATATGTCTCTAAAGACCATTGTTTTCTAACAACTTATTTTTAAGTCTGGGTGAACTGTGGGAGCAATTGGCTCATCTTGCCCCATCGTGTGTGCGCTTATAAGAATGACTAACACGTCAGTTGTTCAAGCTACGCTCCACATCATGACAGCGAGTGAAATTCGAATCTGTGTATCTTCGTGCTGGTACTCACAATATGACCAAATTAAAGATGGATGCCATGAGAGTGATGATGATTGCACTACTGCATTCAACGCTATACTGGCTTATGACGTCAGAGCCAAGCCCGTGTTATTCAACTACTGCTTAAACTTCTTCTCTGCTGTTGAGCTGCTTGTAGAAACTGTTGCTTAGCAAGATTGTGTATACGTTGTGACCTGGAAACATAAAATAAATATAACGTGAGATGTTATAAAGCTTTGGCAGCAGTAGACCTGAGGCAATACCATGACCTCCTAACACGATCCATTTTACGATAAAAACAGAACTGTTAAATGGATGGAACTATACAGGCTGTCTCTTACATCGACGCACAAACTAATACCATGGATCCAGTACATGATTTTGAACCGCTCTGTGGTGGAATTTTTCGTCAGTTCTTTCCTAACTTAATGACCTTTTTTTCAATTTTTAATAATTTTTTTTACTAAAAATATAATCGGGGTTGGATAGAATAACGATTTTATACAGTTTAAATCTAAAAAAGTATTTTTTTTTTAAATTAGGAAATAGCCGACGTAAAATTTTACCACAGGTACCCCCCAGTGGTAAAATTTTTCAGAATCATGTATTCGTTATTGCGTCGATGTCAAATACACCGTGTATAGGGTGACTAGCACCATCCTTCTTTTACACTTGCACGACTGACTTTAACACGTCACAGTAGGGTGCTTGAATCTCAGTGCTACTAACATTGCAGGCGCATAATACCTTTTAACATTTTAAATTCATCTGAATAACCTTTTAGTCTGTTGACTTCTCGCGTGACCTTAGGCCTGGCTTTTACCTTGGACAGAGGATGAGCATACAGCGTAGCAGTACTGGCAGTCTTTTCGGAAAATAAACTAATTAGTACAGGGTTTTTATTAAAATTTTTTTTTTTAGGGTTTTTGTTTTTAGTATACTTGACTAAATACACAATTATAGTTAGTTAAGTGTGTAAATAATTTATCACCCTATTAATCGCAGTACATTAACAATTATTGAACTTCTAGGAGTAATGAGACATATTATTTATAGCACTTGAAGTGCGCCTGGACTTTAACTCTGAGCAAAAACTACAGAGAAACTTTCTCAGTTCATTTTCATCATATTGTTACAGGCGGAATCGGTGGACGTGTGTTAGAAGGCTACTCCAACATGATTAACTTTGTTCACACTAATCTTAAAATCCTTGGACGCTACTCCGTTAATGTATTCCTTCTGTCATCGCTGCCCCTAGCCAGGTGTTCTGCTTAACTCAAATTTTTAACCTCAGATTTCAGATTACAGCGAAGAAAAAAATATACAGAGCCGGGCTTCAGCATAGGTATTGACCATCAGGGTGCGAAAACCAGCACGCATGTCAACCATATCTGCACTCCCCCGAGAACCCGTATGACTTAAATCATCAAGAAGACTGCAATGGCGTCTCTGTTGTGGCCAGATCTAAGAAATTGATCACTTCATAATATGGTATATATAATTAAAACTGACCAAAGTTTAATGATATGTCAATCTTTGTTTGGCCTTGTAAATTATGGTTGATTAATTCGAACCCTTCACGCTAATGGAGCTTCTTTCTTTTTTATTTGTGTTTATCTTCATATTGGTCATTATCATAGAAATCGTACATCAATGATATGGCCCAACGAGGATTGACATATAGAATAGAATAGAATTTATTTTATTTCGGACACAAAAAGATCCATAAAGTGTTAGTAACTTAATAAATAATTTATTATTTAGTGTCAGTACCCATTACCCTTTGTAAAATAAATTTTATAATCGGAGAGCTATAGCTCTCCGCTACAGTTCTCAGGATGCTGTTGCGACTATCTCTCACTCTCCTAAGCAGCGAAGCGCTTTTTTTGCAAACAATCGCGTGGAACCCGTCGGTACGAGCCTGCGCAAACATATCCGACGCAACCCAACAACATCCTGAAGGCATTATTATATTGTACGCGCAGGACATCTAGTGATCTTTTCGTGTAATTGACCCATAGATTACCCGTGTACAGACTCTGACAGTAGGCCTTAAAAAGAGTAATTTTAACTTGGTCGGTACACCGAGAAAATCTACGGACCAACATGTTGCACCGGACGGCTAGTGCCCTGCGCTCCCTTTCAATGTCTACATCGTCTTTAAGGTCGTCGGATAGATAATGACGTATTAAGTATTTGAAAGATGATACTCTTTTTATTGCAACACCGTTTATAAGAACTTCGGGTCCTTCTTCTCGATCTTTTCCAACGACCTTAAAGACCATATATTCATACTTATTTACATTATAAGTTAAACCATGTGCGGCAGCATAGGCTTCATAAGTCTTAAGCAGTTTCCGTAATGCCCCCGCAGACGGACCCAGCAGCACCATAACGTTCGCATAGCTGATGTTGTTAATGCTAACACCACCAACACTGCATCCGACACGCATGCTGCTAAGTCCCGCTATGAGGTCATCCACGTAGAGGTTGAAGAGCCTAGGAGATGTCAGACCTCCTTGTCTCACCCCACACTCCAAAATATACGGCTCAGAGAGCTTACCGTTCCATTTCACATGATTGGTCTGGCTGCCATACCAATACTTGAAAAGCCAACATAAATCTGCAGGTACACCCTTGCTTGCCATCTTTCCCCAGAGCACATCATACGAGACAAGACACAAACATATCATCAAACGTTAACGTTTAAACGATCTGGCCAGTTAAGTTTTAGTTGGCCATATTATGAAGTGATTAATATTTAGATCTGGCCACGACATCTCTATACGATAAATAATAATAGGCTTTCGCTCCTTAAGTCTCTGCGTCTAGGTTTTTGTTTTTTGGCACCCCAAAAAAGAACGCTTAGTAAATATTGCTTACCAATGTAAATAATTTCGGTAAAAATAGTCCCGGCACTCATGTCTGGAATATTGAGGAAGAAGATGAACATAGAGAGGAGGAAGAACACGATCCACATGATCATGTATGCCTTGATGATCGCTTGCCGCTCCTGGAAATACCAAAAGTCAGATTTATTCACCAAAAAACCTGTTATGCCTACTTCTAGTAGTATGGGACAAGGGGCAATAAGATGTTGTTAACCAATCAGCACCCCTAGCCAATTTTTATAATCTGCAATCGTTAAAGCTAGTCGAAAACTAATCAAATGTATGGGAATGACATCATCTCAACGTTAATTCACGTGGTCAAACGAATAAAAAATTTGTAGCCTAGTTCACATCGTTCAAAACGATACATTATTTGTTATTGTAGAACGACATTGTAGAACGAGCGGCCGACTCAGGCGTGTCAACATGTCTACCAACTTATCGTTTTCTACAATTGTTGACACTGAGGCGTTACCGATTGGAGAACGGAATTAGACACGAAAAGGTTGTAATTTGGCTAGGGAGGCAGAAAACCAAACGCGGTAAACGTTTCGAATGCGTTAACGTAATAATCAACACGTAATCAGCTCTCTGATCTACAGGTGTGAATGTTATGTGGTGATGTTCTAAATTGAAATAATTTCACAAAACTTACTGTAGTTACTCCATAGACGAATACGACATCAAACAGAAACTTGAAAAGGAACATGAAGACCAGTATGATGGACATGGCGTACAGCCCCGTGACCCCAGCCTGCAATTCTACATCACCGGCATACTTCACTTCTGCGTCAATGGCTCCAACTTCTGCTGCTAGCACTATCATCAGAGACAGTAGCGTGAAGGATAACACCTTGAAATGAGAAAGATTATTATTAAAACACATACCTATCTACCTGGTAACTTAGGGCAATTATCTGACACTGTTTTAATGCAGATGAAGGATGGGAAGGATGCATGAGCAGTGGCAACACATTGATATTGCCCCGACTTTGTGGGTTCATAACCAGCCAGGCACATTACTTTGTGTAATTATTTCAATACCACTGCTCTCAAAACGGTGAAAGGAAACATAGTGGGGAAACCAGTATGTCATAGAACCAAAAAAATCGGAGTCATGAGACATTCACCAACCGAGATGACTAGACCCACATGCTGAATTACGGCCCATACCCCACTGCTCCCACTGCTGGGACTCAGGCCTCTTCTCTAGGAGAGGCTGATTTTTTTACATTATAAAGCTGATTTTGGGTTGCATTAAATTAAGGGTCCAGGACCACCCATAATTCAATGAGGCGTAGAAAATAAAAGCATGTAGAGCATTTGATATCGTTTGAAATAAGCGCCTGAACGTTTACTTTGAGCAATAATCTGTAGAAAAACATTTATAATTTTTCAGTCATGTTTTTTAATTATGGAATATGCTTGCTAATTTTAATTTACTAAATTAAATACATTTTAGAATTGGTAAACAAATATTTAAAAAAAAATCCTCTTCATCTACAAAGAAGTTTTAAAGCTTCAAAGCTGCTATTATGAAAGAAAATTCTGACATGGTCATTGACATCTAAGGCCATGACACGTACGGCCGTTAATAAAAAACGGCGTCTTGGCGAGATAAGACAATACATATTTTGTTTAAAACTGTTATATCTCTCTTGCTTTCCTATTAATCTTGATATTGTTTATACAATTAGTATTTAATTTTTGATATATATTGATAGTTAACAAATATTTTTTTCATGCATCAATCTGACATTTATATATCAACGATTTGGTTTCAATTTCAACCATCTGAAAATTTCTTGAACTAATATAGAAGATGAATTATTTGGGAGGTATTTGAGATGAGACGGAATAGATCTTGGTATTACAGACGGAATAGGGACTTATTTTAGCTCATCTTATTCAGTTGAATAAAAATACGCCTACGAAAAAAGTCATAGCAAACTTACCGCATTGATGCTGCCCATTATAATGCAGCCAGTCTTCAGGTCGAATACAAAGCAACATGTTGTCAGCTGAGGGAGCCCCATTTTGTGCTGAAACCTGTAGATAGATAGATATAGAGACAGATATACTCTTTATTGTACACCAATAATAAAATCACATTAAGAACTTAAAATTAATAGGGTGTTACTATGGGCGGTCTCATCGCTAAAAGCGATTTTTTATAGCTCTTCAGGAGAAGTACCACCGCTTGTTCCACTATCATATACTCACCGATTAGCAGCACTGATGTGGACAAGTTTGCAGAGGCTCGTATAGCTACAGGCACTTGTAAAAACTTTGCTACTATCGTGTATACATAGGCACCTTTATATTATCTATATATATCGACTTCCGCATCGAACAAGACAGGATCTCAGATCCAAACAAAATTCAAACATGGCAACATCACTTTTAGGTTCATTTTGAAAAAATACTGAATTAATGTTACAACCTTGTTCGTTGTGGGTGTCGATATATAAAAGGAGAAACTAACTGACTGACTGACATGCACAACGCACAGCCGAAACTACAGGACCTTTTCTTTTTTTTCTTTTTTTCGATGGGAAAATCATCTTATGACATCCCCCGCCCTTGGGCGGGGCGGGAGATAATGTCAGACTTTTACTGACTAAAAACCCACTCCTGTTCCTTCGTTGCCTTTCGTACCAGGGCCGAGTCTTCCTTTCAGAATCAGACCCTTGGCCCCAGTAGGCTTCGACCCTGCTAGGCCCCTACACTTGCTGACATCTCCTTGAGGCGCGCGTGGAACTACTTGGGCTCGGTCCGGACGGTTACCGGACGGTCGGACGGCGAGCCACCCATTGCTCGCCGTCCGCAAGCCCGCGCCTACGATGGCCAGAAATCGGGATCGGAATCCCGGCGGCGATTGGGGCGTGAGGACCGTTGCCTCACGCGATCGGCCGCCTCCTTTGCTAGCATTACTGCTTCGCAGAAGGAGGCGACCGCCTGCCACTCCTCCTCGCTCCGGACCATGGCCTGTACCAAGGCCCGGCGCGAGAAACTAAAGGGCCTGGGAGCGTAAAATTTTGCACAAGGTTTCCTTTTATGACGTAGGCAGTAAAAGAGGATTTTCCTTAATTCACCCTCTAAGGGGATGAAACGGGGGTCCACGTTTTGTATGGAGATACCGACCTACACGGGGGCGAAGCCGCTGGTAGAACCTAGTTAATTCATATAGGTACGTGTGTTACAGTATAAAACATACCTAGTACAAATTGGTGATATCTATCTAGCGCTGAAATTGGCTCTGGGAGAAGTGGTGGCCTAGTAATAACGGCCTTGAGTTATGAGACAATATGGTTTCAAACCCAGGTAGGCACGTTACTTTGAGTAATTTATTTCATTACCACTGTTTCTAAAGTGGTGAACGAAAATATCGTGAGAAAACCAGTATGTCTTAGAACCAAAAATTAGAAGGCATGATTGTGACGTTCACAGATATTTAGAACAGTCCCCCTAGCCAAGTTACGACAATTTCGTTTCGATTCTCTTGCGTCAAACGCCTCGAGTAGGTCACGCCTCCGATTCCTTTGTTCTGACCACGTGACTGAGCATTGAGAAACGGTCGTAACTAGGCTAGGGGGCAGGTGATCCACCAAGCCGCGCTAGGCCCGCGAGGTGGAGTACTGTCAGATAGAGAGAAGGGGCCTGTGGCCCTATCACGACATCTTAATACTATCCATTTGACGATCTAAACTGAGCGTTCGGGTAATCGCTATGTCCCTCTAGAGGGGCGCGGCAGGCGAGTTCGCCCCCTGCTCGTGGTATCAATTGGCACCCGCAACAACGGGTGTTGCTCTTTGTCGTCGTATAGACTAAAGTATTCGTGTTTGGTGCAGTAGGAGAACCGCGACGCTGTTTATAAGACAGCGTCGCTACTTTGCGACACTTTGGCGGTCTGACCCCGCCAGGTGGGACCCCCCAGTTGCAGGGCAGGCCTAGCGTGAGACGACCTGTGACGAGAGTGGCGACTTTGGTGGCGCTCCCTACTGTAAGTGATTGACCCCCGCCTGTCACGCTTCCAGGTCATGCCGGTCACGCTCCAGGCTGCGAAGTCGTGTAGGTGTGTGTGTGAGCGGTAATTTAATTTAAATTTAAAATTCTAAACTGAACTGTTAAACGGATGGAGCTATATAGGGTTATAGCTCCTTTTCAGTCACATGCTTGACATTTTAACACGTCTAAGTAGGGCCACTGAGCAGAGGTGTAGCGTGGACTAATTTAAACGTGGGCGAAGATACATCAGCGAAGCCTTTTTCTTTCATAAATTCGAAAACAAGACAGCGACTGTCGCAACCCAGTGTTGGACTGCATCGTCGCTTACCATCAAGTGCAATAGTGGTCAAACGCTAGCCTATCAATTATAAAAAAAAAAAACTCGTTCTTAAAGAGCCCTCGCTTGTGCCAGGCCCCTTTGGATGCGTGGGTGAGGGCCTACTTCGCCCACGCCGTTTGTTGGTATTTTTGCCAAACGAAAAATCCTATCGGGCGTGGCTAGTAAATAGATAAAAGTAAGAACATGCAAATTACATAACAGTAATCAAAAATGGCGCAACCGGAAATCTTTAATAGTGTTTGATTTATAATCTCCGTAGTCTTTATTTAAAGTTCAGCTGTATTTTTTGTGAGCTGAGAGAACTGAGCAAAAATAATATGCCAAGGCAAACATGTATATGCATTAGCTTCTAGCATAAATTAGCGCGGCAAAATAAGGAACTGAAGTTGATATAAGATTCAAAATTCAATATCCTTGATTTGTGTAAATATGTGAAAATTCATGTAAATTAGGTTGTCAATCAGCAAGGTATGATTTTAGAGGCTTAGCATATTCAGCCTAATAATGTTCCCACTGTTGGGACTCAGGCCTTCTCTCTAGGAGAGGGAATGGTCCGTAATATGTCTCAAATGTCACATGTCTTCGAATTTTTGGTTCTAGGACATGCCGGTTTTCTCACGATGTTTTTCTTCACCGTTTTGAGAACAGTGGTGATGAAATAAATTACACAAAGTAATGCGCCTGGCTGGGTTTGAACCCGCGGCCTGCAACTCTTAAGTCGGGGCCATTACCACTCGGCCACCATTGCTCTTAAGATTGCTTTAGAGGCTTACAAATATTTAAAAATATCTTCTACCAGTGGCTTCATCTGCGTGAATATTAGTTATTGCGGGCACGAAGTCGCAGTTGAACTTGGTTATAAAGCCTATGTCCATTCTTGGAGTTCAAGCTTCCTTCGTACCAAATTTCATCAAAATTGGTTCAGTGGTTTAACCATGCAAGCGTTACAGACAGACAGATAGAGATACTTTCACTTTTATAATATTATTAAATCTACCTAGGAGTTGGGACGGTAGTGATAAGGTTTAATTTATTGAAAGATTGAACGTGGCCATGGAAGGCAAAGAGCAACTGAAGAAGCTCGAGTGGAAGGTTACTCTCGTCTCGTAATTTAACCTTTTTACGAACAAGAACTGTCAAACTGCAGGGGCGCCATAAACAAAATGGTGGCGGGAATATGACTTTTTACAAATAAAAACGAAAAAAAAAATTTGAGGGTAGAGACTATAAAATATAATGTGTTCAATTTATAGGAAATTTATCCAAGAACGTAAGTAATCAAACTTGTTCATACAAAAGTAGTCTCTAAGTGTTGAAAATAGGGCCTACAATGAAGTGGGAGAGAGTGAACGCCGGCGGTCGCTTGACTTTCGGCCGAATGCGCGATGACGTCAACGCGCGACCGCCGGTGTTCGCGTGGCTCTCAATCGGTAGGTTTCCTCAAAAAAGAAGTATAATACTTGAGTGGAATTCCATCCTCCCTTCATCTATAAATGTCACGGCTTTGAAAAGGGTAATAATGCCGAAGGGTTCAACCCGCCAATTTAACGACTTTTACATTTTTTCTACCCATCCAGATGACATATGCCTCCAAAAGCAGAACGGTCGATGGGGACGAAAGGTTCTGGTGTGGCGACCACGTACCGGAAGACGCAGCGTTGGAAGGCCTCCCACAAGGTGGACCGATGACCTGGTAAGGGTCGGGAATCCGATGGATGCGAGACGGTCGTTGTGGCGATTCTTGGGGGAGGCCTGCATTCAGTCAGAAAAGTATCGGAAATGGATGATTTGTTTGTGGTTCCAAATTCAAATTTTGTTATTTTTTGTTATTGGTAGATTGGCACAACTGTTTTCCATTTTGGCGCGGAGTTTGATTTGAATCAGTTATTTATATTGAATACAGTGCTGTTTTTAGTTATATCATATCTAGTATGTTTTGCGAATTTCATAATGGACAAAAACATCGAACAAAGAGTTTGTATTAAATTCTGCATCGCTAATGGAATTTCGTGTTCGGAGTCACTGAAAATGTTACAGAAGGCTTACGGTGAATCGACTTTATCAAAAACACGTGCTTATGAGTGGTACAAAGCGTTCAAAAGCGGTCGAGATGTGATGGAAGATTTGCCTTGCTCTGGTAGGCCATCAACGTCTTGAACTGAAGTTAACATCGCAAAAGTGAAGGAAATAGTGACTGAAAATCCTCATTCAACTTTGAGAGAGATAACCGCCGAACTTTCTGTATCTCACGAGTCGATCCGTACCATTTTAACTAATCATTTGGGTGTGAAACATGTTACCGCTCGGCTAGTCCCAAAAGACCTGAATTTTCTCCAAAAACTCAATCGCATGAGAGTCGCTGAGGACATGCTAGAAAGAGTCAATTCCGACCCAATATTCATGAAACGCATTGTTACTGATGACGAGACGTGGGTTTACGAGTTTGACATGCAAACTAGTCAACAAGCTTCGGAGTGGCGCCTTCCAGCTGAACCGAAACCGAAAAAACCACCAAACCAATCAAAAGTCAAAGTCATGTTGACTGTTTTCTTTGATTATTATATTATTATATATTTTGTGCACTCAGAATTCTTGCCGGAAGGTCAAACGATAAATAAAGAATATTATTTGAGCGTTATTCGGCATTTAAGAGAGAAAATTCGACGAAAAAGGCCAGATTTGTAAAAATAAAATTCTTGGATCTTGCACCACGATAATGCACCTTCGCACAAGGCTATCATTGTGAACGAATTTTTGACCAAACACTCAACAAATACCATCGAGCAACCACCATATTCACCAGATATGGCTCCAGCCGACTTCTTTCTTTTTCCTAAACTCAAATTACCACTTCGTGGCATCCTTTTTCAATCGGTAGAAGACATAAAGGAGAATTCGCGGCGAGAACTGAACTCAATTCCGGAAAAAGCATTAAAAAAATGCTTTGATGATTGGATTATTCGTTGGCGTAAGAGTATCGTTTCTGAAGGAGTATACTTTGAAGGTGATAAAATAAATTTGGATGAATAACAAACATTTTTTGTATTATTGACCTTTTCCCGGTACTTTCTTGACAGAGTAGTATGTCCAACAGTGGACGTCTTTCGGCTGAAATGATGATAATAATGATGATGATTACCCACTCAGACCATTTTTGATCATCTATGTGACTTTTGAGTATTTTTGGTATAGATATATATATATAGCCTGTGTTTTGAGCAAAAAAATACACACACACATGACATGACATGTTTCTCGAAGCCTACTGAGGCCATAGGTTGACCATAGGTGTGGTTTTAGTCAGTAAAACTCTGACAAGCCCTCTCGCTCTGCCCTAGAGCGAGAGAAGTCATAAGGTGATTTCTCACCTTCTTACACACCTTTTTGATAGTCAATTTAACTTTAGAGCATTTTTGCTATAGATTGAGTTTGCTATAGATATGACTCTATTTTATGCAAAAATAAATTGTGTTGATGCAATAATTTCAAATTTGCTGATCTAACCACTCAATCACGAAGAGCTAAGTACGGCGCGGCATCAGTGCCTTTTCGGACTGCAACCGGTTTTTGTACGTATTAATAGCAAATCACTTAGCATATTTACCGTTTTATATAATTAAGTATTTCATTTAACAAATATAGCAGTCCATATACTTCTGTCGCGAGTCTTAAAAATAGCGCTACGGTTGAATGTCGAACTCTGAAACCCTCAGCCGCCTTTTTTTTTCAAAACTTTCACACAACGTCACCTAGTCCTAAACTAAGAAGAGCTTGATTGGGTTTGCTTTCAAACTTAATTAACAAGATTTATCCACTTATGTTGCTACCTCACGCACAAGCTTTCCCACACGAAACACCGTGTGAAAATGTAGGAGTTATTCCAGCCATCCACACGCATAATGGCAAAACTGTGGTGAGGCTTGTGCGTGTGGTAGGCCCATTACACAATATCAGTACCTAATTAGCCCACACAGTATCTTAACAAAACGATATAATTGAGAAATCAAAAAACAAGAAACACGTAATTTTGTACAGATCTTCACTAAATATTATAGTTATATATTTGTATCACGTACCTTTCTATACGTTTGCCTACTAAGATGTGCGGTAGTTACTGTGCCACTCACTACTGCCACCCTTACTAGACGGGGTCTCCATGGCGTTTTGCCAAAGACTATTTATGTTCAGATAGGGCAGTAGGTCAAGTATTGAGGCAACCTCGGTGAGGATCACTTTTTGCTGATACATCAGACCAATTTGTCTCTTTTTTTTATTAACGGAAATCGAGTATAGGAGATCATCAAATAAGTAAGAGAGTTTCAGAATTTTATTAACTAAAACCTTACCCGTATTCCTTCAGTTGTCCTTTGCTTTCCAAGGCCGCCTGAGTGGAGAAGACGGCGAGCTACCCATTCATTGCTCGTCGTCCGGAAGCCCGCGCCTACCGTGTAGATATTTCACCGAAGATAATCCGCGCTAAGGGTACATCTCTTAGTAATACACACACATTGTCTCTCTAGGAATATCATGCTATATGAAAATAATACATTTCCGTTTATTCTGTTGCAGCTGTTGATTTTTAACAACCAAACGCCCTCATGGTGGCTTATGTTATGGGACTCCACTGGCAATATTTACTGTGAAGAGAAATGATTGAATCTTGAAGTGAATCAATTTCATATTATTTTTCGCTGTCTTCTAATTCTTTCCTGAGTGGAATATATTTTGAAAAGCGTTTATGTTGTTTTTTGTACCTACTTGTTACGTTTTTTAATTATTCTATTAAGCTTTGCATATTTTTAGGGTTCTGTACCTCAAAAGGAAAAAACGGAGCCCTTATAGGATCACTTTGTTGTCCATCCTTCCGTCTGTCTGTCTGTCAAGACCCTTTATCTCGAGAACACGTGGAGGCACCGAGTTGAAATTAAAACCATATACTTAAGTCTGCGGTCCCTTGAAGCTGTGAAAAAATCAAACTTCTGAAATAACGAAAAAAAAGATACGGCCGTTTATGTCTCAAAAACGTACATTTCGGCTCTCTCGAGGAAATTAAAATTCATACTTCCCGTAAACACAGGATCCTGAAATTTGGCATAAAGCAAGGTCTTATAGCACAGGTATAGGAATAAATTTGAAAACTGTAAATTTGTTGTTGCGTCACAACTATTTTTTTTTTCCATTCGAAAAAATCTTCGTGACTGCATTCGGGTATCGAACTATTTACATAGGTAAGTTTGTACGGAACCCTCAGGGTGCGAGTCCCACTTCCTCTTGCCCAGTTTTTTCATTTATTGTGACTAACTTTACAACTGTCTGTCCGAGGTAGCGGTAATCGTCCATATCTTAGAGTGTAGAGTCTTGTTATGAGTGGGTGCTACATGGTTGTTTAACATAACTTTGGTTTTGTCCATGTTCATTTTAAGTCCCATTCTTTCGGAAGCTCTACTGAGGTCATTGAGCATTGTGCTGAGCTCCTCAAACCGGTAAACCGAAGGTGAGTGATGTACCCACCATTAAAATTAATGGCTAGTTCACTCCAGTCCAGAACCTTGAAGACTCCATTGCGGCCGTGAACAGTTTCGGAGAAATGACGTCTCCCTGCCTCACACCCCGCTGTAGGAGGATAGGTTTTTAATCTATATATATAAAAATAAAAAGCTGTTCGTTAGTCTCGCTAAAACTCGAGAACAGCTGGACCGATTTGGCTAATTTTGGTCTTGAAATATTCGTGATAGTCCAGGGAAGGTTTAAACGGTCAGAAAATATGGAAAAACTTACGAAAAAAAAAATCGAATACAACGCCATCTCTAATGAATGTACGAAAAAAATATAAAATTAATTATGCTGGTTTTGGTAATGTCAGTAGATGGCGTTATCCTTTGACAGTTTATCTAAAAGGTATCACAACATGACTATTATGCGGTACGAAGTTCGCCGGGTCAGCTAGTGCTTAATAAATGACTTTAGATCTCAAAACGTGCAGGCTAATGACTATATAGGCTTATAGACACTAGTGTGAGTAACCTACCTACCAAAAACAATTATTACGCAGATTTCACGGTCGAAATGGTGACAAAAATATGGTTTTGGTGTCCAAAAAAGAAATAATTCATATAATTTATTGAGGTACTAATAGTTTTTGTCGATAATTCATGGTCACGGCCAGACTTCATTTACTAAATTGATAGTCTTAAACGATTTTTTTTTTTTTTGTGCGGGAAATCTTAAATTATTCATTTGTCTTCTCCTGCTCAAGCGTGAAGCGTGAGGGCGTATTAGAAATTTACGGACTAAAACCCACCTATGTTACTTCATATGCCCAACGGAAAAGGCCACAGTTTTTGAGTGTGCATGTTCGTTACTCTTTCACGCTAAAAGTGCTGAAGAAATTTGTTGTAGACCATGTCCTGCCCCCCTAGCCAAGTTACAATCTTTTCGTTTTGATTCTCTTTTCGTTGATTGCCTCGAGTCGGCCACGCCTCCTATTCTTTTGTTCTGATCACATGACTGAGCGTTGAGATGACATCAGAACAAAGGAATCGAAGGCGTGGCCAACTCGAGGCGATCAACGAAAAGAGAATCGAAACGAAACGGTTGTAACTTGGCTAGGGGGGCTGGAATAACACTTAGGATACTTTTTATCTCGGGAGTATGATCCTTTGGGGTAATTTTCTACAATCACGCGGGTGAAGTCGTGGCAAAGAAGGAACATGACTGGGTTTTAGTCAGTAAAAGTCTGACACGCCCACTCGCCCCGCCCAAGAGCGGGTGAAGTCATTGGATGGTTTCCCACCCAAAAAAAGGAGTTAGTGTTATAAATGTTAAAAGTTTGTGAATGTATGTTCAAATGTTTGTTTCTCCTTCATGCTGAAACTGCTAAAGGGATTCGGATGAAATTTGGCACACTAGAATACTTTTATCTTGGGAATAAGTTCCCTGGGGATAATTTTCTACCATATCACGCAGGCAAAACCGCAGGCAGCAGCTACTTAATCTACATTTTTATATTTTAGAGAGGCAATGTTTTTTTTTTTTATTGTAGGAGGTAATCTCTGAAAGTACTAGTCCGATTGTAAAATTTTTTCATCGATAGAAAGCTGCTTTATTCCTGAGTGACATAAGCTACATTTCGTGAGTCCTTCCTTGCGACTGTCAAATTGAGCCATGAGTCGGGTAAGAAAGGTCTTTCTACCTGTAACTATATTTTAGAAGTACCCGCTACCATCAGGAAAGTTCTTATAAACCAAGGCCGGATTTTTATAAATTGGACATCTTGCTCCGTGAAAGATTTCACGATAGTCACAAGATGTTTCAATTGCCAGCAGTTCGGTCACGCAGCCAAGTTTTGCCGAGAAACGAGTCCTACATGCAACCACTGTGGAGAGACTGGACATGCCCACAAAGAGTGTAGCAGTAAATCTTCTCCGCCTCAATGTGCGACGTGCAAGCGTTTCAAGAGGAAATGTGACCATCCGACTGGTGACGTAGAGTGTCCGGCGCGTAAATACGCCGAGATAAATTATATTAATTCAATAGACTATGAAGGCGCCTAAGAGCGCCCCTAATAGTTTATTTAGTAGCCCTTAGTTACAGATACTTAGAGTTAGTTCATCTTTTATTACTTTAATTACTAGTTGTTATGGCCAGTCAGCTAATCGCTGATTTGGATGAATTTTCTGTGTCTGAAGCCTGTAATGTAGAGGACTGTAAACTTCTTCTTTCTTCTGGGGAAAATACGCTTACGATGCTTACACAAAAAAATAATAACTTTAATATATTCGCACACAATTGCAAGCATGCTGACATTGCTTGTACTTGCCCTACTTTAGTTAAAGCTGACCACATAAAATACCTAGGTGTTATGATTGACACAAATCTAAATTTCCGTAAACATATCGAGCTATTGTGCACAAGAGTGCGTAAATTAATATATATTTTTAAGAACCTACGTCACATAGCCGATTATAAGTTAATTCAAACAGGTTTATTTGGCTCTGTGTCAATCGGTTCTTACCTATTGTATTACTTCATGGGGTGGAACTGCCAGGACTATCTTGCTTCCTCTAGCACGTGCTCAAAGAGCCGTTGTAAAGGTTGCAACCTCCCGCCCTTTTAGATTTCCTACCCACCAGCTATACACAGCATGTAAGTTACTAACAGTACGCCAACTATTTATATTGCACATCGTACTTTATCAGCACTCTGAGCTTCCTTTTGACCCAGTACCGTCAACCAGGAGGAGGAAAGATTTGGTTTGCAGAAAACCACACACGAGACATGCATCATAGATTCTATGTATTTTTAGGACCTTTTTTGTACAACTAGCTCAATAAATTATTATAGATAGATAGATAGATATATATAGCATACATTATATTAAATGTAGTACATTGCTATCAGAGTATCTATTAAATCTCAATTACACAGACAGAGAAACTATTGGAAGTTTTAGTATGATTGTAAGGTTTAGTTCGTAAGTTGTTATTTCTGTTAACATGCCCTAATTCATTAGTCTTGTTAAGTGATGACCCGAAACACAGGTTTTATAAACCTAGTTCGGGCAAGTCGCTACTTATACATAATTCTAGGTGTAAAGTTAATCTTCCTTAAGTCCTTAAAAATTGATAATTTAGTTATACTCGTAGTTATTCGTTGGGAATTAATATATCTATATTTTTTTTAAGATTTACTTGTGACTATTACATGTAACAATATTGTATAAAGATTAAATAAAGATTATTATTATTATTATTATTATTATTATTTCATGTACGCGGGCGAGCTGCGGGTAAAAGCTACTATGTTATAAGTATCAAATTCAAGGACTTTCAACTCTGTGTCTCTACTGGTAACACGACGTTAGTCTGTGATTCTTTTGGCGCCGTTACGTCTGAAATTTTAATCAATAATATGTACCAAATCTGGGATGTTGAACCAATCGGGTTCTAATGAGGGTAGGTTAAAGCTAGAACTACACTGCGCACACGTGTGTCACACACGCCGATCTGGGCGCGTCGGTCTTCATAGATTTTATATGTATGGAAACTAGACTTGTAGAGCTACACTTGATCCACGTCACGCGACGTTGTTCTACGTACAAATCAGGCGTGTAACACGTGTGCGTCGGTCTAATGTAGTTCTAGCTTTAAAGGCCAGACAGTACAGAATGCCCTAAAAAGAGGTGAACAGGATCTTTCTTTTCTCTTGTAGATCAGTGCAAAGAAAACAGTATTACGGTGAATAGATTAGATGGGAATTGAACCCAAAATGGAACGCTAGTTAGTCACTTTTTAGCTGACTTCGAAAATGGAGAAAGTTCTCAATTACATCGAATCTATCCCAGTACCTGGTCCCATGTAATATTGTCGATCTGATGAAAAACTTCAGTAAGTGTGTAGATCATGGAACTCTTTAGTAGTTGATAGCAAATATTTCAGGATTTCTGCAATTGCTTGTCTATTTATAATTAACACCATTTCCTCGCGTTTGACCACTATCTCACCTGATGGTGAAGGTGAGATAACATCTGTGTCTGTCCTTCAGTTGCCCTTTGCGTTCTAAGACTTTCCTTTTCAGAACATTACCATGTTCCCAGTGGGCATAGTGCATCAGTTCTGCTAGACCCCTATGGTTTGCCCCCCTCTCTTTGAGGAACGCGTGGAACACTACATGCTGTCGATGACTTAGGCTCGGTCCAGATGGTAACCGTATAGCCGGACGGCGAGTTACCCGTCGCCCGTCATCCGCAAGCCCGCGCATACCGTGATCCTGTTTGATACTGCCGCAAGAATTCTGCTACCTCAAAATCGTTTATTTTAGCATCGATGACTCTCATTGGTCAGAAACTAGTATCTATATATAACCAGTTAGGAAAACCAATGAGTTATAAAAGCAAGTCATAATATAAAATGGCTCCCAGGCACTAATCAAGATTTCAATCAGCGAGATAATTGACTTATTAAGCCCATTAAGGAGCCGGTAGCATCTTACATTTAGGCAAGTCCAGTGAATTATCTATTTTATGGCGTTTGACATACGAGTACTTAGGCAAAGAAAGAAAGAAAACATGTTTATTTGGAACACATTGACACAAAATCATTAAAGAGTATGTAGGAACATAAAATATAAAAAGAAAATAAAATGTGCATCGCATGTGCGAGTAGGACTTGCGCACTGAGGGTCCCGTTAAAACTTACCTATGAAATTTTTTAAAATTAATGTATACAATATAAAATGTGATATATTTAACTTTTGTATTTATACTATGAAGGCTTTGAAGCTCATCACATCATTTTAGCCGATTGACGTGTACTGCTGGACATAAGCCTTCCCCAAATGTCGTCACAATGAACGGTCCTGTGCATCTCGCATCCATCTGATTCACCAGGTCAATCTTCAACAGGTCATCGGTCCACCTTGTAGGGAGCCTTCCAACACTGCGTCTTCCGGTACGTTGTCGCCACTCCAGAACCTTTCGGCCCCAACGGCCATCTGTTCTGCGAGCAATGTGCTCTGTCCATTGCCACTTCGAAGCTAACTGACAAATAATTATTTCGGTAGGTATGTTAATCCCAGGTCATTAACTAAATTGTGCCAAACATCTCATATCATCAGGTTAAGTAGTTAAGACTGAAAAATAAGAAAAAGCCTTCAAATATAATATAATAGCATAATCAGCCATTTTAATGTTCCCACTGCTGGGACTTAGGCCTCCTCTCTAGGAGAGGGAATGGGCTGTAAACCACCACGCGGGCCCAGTGCGGATTAGTGGGTGTCACATGTCTTCGTATTTTTGGTTCAAGGACATGCCGGTTTCCTCACGATGTTTTCCGTCACCATTTTGAGAGCAGTAGTGATGAAAATAAATTACACAAAGTAATGCGCCTGGCTGAGTTTGAACCCGCGATCTACAACTCATAAGTTGGGTAATAACTCATAAGCCCTTGCAGTATAGTAAGTTTATGAACTGTAAGTTTAAAATATACTTCCAAACTTACTAATATAACGTAATAAAGTACACATCTGCATCTTAATATATATATTTTGTCTATTCTTGTCTAGACCAACATTTATCGATATTAGTTTCACTGAGGTCGACGTCACTAGTTTTAGTACCGTAAACACTCACTACGGCCGACAGCGCCAAAATGGCGAATATTAAAAAGGCACAAAAGCACTTTGACAGCCACCAGTCTAGTGTGATAAATAGTAGAGGTCAGTGCACCAGTGCACAGTAGAAACACATGAACATTTCCAATTGGGATAAACCAGTTGTCAATTATCACAGATTAAAATGACATAAATATTTTAAAGGTATGTCATGTGCGGGTGTAACTGGCCGGACGTGCGGACCAGACACAACACCGCGACAACCAGGCACTCACAACACATCCTGCAGCGCGGAATTAGAGTTCTTAGCGCGATTTAATTATATACAAACAGCCCGAAATCAACTATTGAGCAGTAGCTCGGATCATACATAACACCTGTCTGGTCGGAAGATCCTCCCTTTTCAGCGGAGGTTGCCGAGATTTAACCGCTCATAAGCGGCAGCAGATTTTTATTTTTAGGTGGGAAATCATCTAATGACGCTGATTTCCAGCTGGATCCTTGAGACGGGTCAAAGAAGACAACACAACGGGAAGAATCCAAATAGCAGAATCGTCTCAAATACTTCTTTCCTTACCTTATATTAATATAGTATATGTATATAATTATATAAATTATATTTATTATAAATGTAGGTTTATTACTGTATGGATCAGAATGTTGGGCTGTGAAAAAGACGGATGAAAAAAGATTGCACGTAGCGGAGATGAGAATGTTAAGATGGATGTGTGGTGTGACGAGAATGGATAAAATGAGAAATGAGTATATTAGGGGAAGTTTGAAAGTGGCTGAACAGTTGAAAGGGAATTGTTTGCCTTAGTATGATCATGTGAAGAGGAGGGATGAAACGCACGTTACTAAAAGAGTTATGAGTTTACATGTGGATGGATGGAGAGGGAGAGGGAGACCAAAGAAAAGATGGATGGATTGTATGAAGAGTGATATGAAAGAAAAGGAAGTTAGTGATAGTATGACTAGTGACAGGGCAGAATGGAAGAAGAAAACGTGTTGCGTCGACCCCAAATAACACGGGACAAGGGCAGGAAGATGAGGATGATGATGATGATAAATGTAGGTTTATTCTAACTACTTATTATGTACACTTTTACTCTAAATAAAATTTTGTTTTTTATGCACCTACCATATTGTCTCTTTAGCACCCTAGGTTGACTGGTAGAGAATGCCTAAGGCATTAAGTCTGACTCTGTACTTTTTGTTGCATGAAGATTAAATAAAGAAATAAATAAGAGTATTTTACTCATATTGAGAGAGATTTGTTCAGCTGTCGGACGAGATTAATTTAAAAATATTATAAATGTCTCCAACTAAAAATATTCCGCTCTAATACTCGCCGTTTTTTCATTATAGTAACTAAGCCAGAAAGAGGGTGTGACAGAACCATGGGTTTGCCTATCGATTGGAACAGCGTTGCTATGGCAACCCATACAAGTACGGCGTGGGTGAGGGTTGCCACCTTTTTTTTTTGGTAAAATTAGTATTTTTCATAACAAACGTAAAATCGTTAGACGCATAATTATTATGATATTAATATATAAGACACTAGAAATGTGTATTTTTGTAATATTGCTTGTTTTAAGATTGACGGCAAATTCTCCGTAGATGAAAAGGTCTGTAGTTAAAAGAGTTATAAGGCTTATCGTCGGTCGTGTGGGTCAAACATTCGGTAACTGAAAAGGCCTGTCGGCGAAATGTCCGTAGGTGAAAGATTTCTGCTACGGAAACGGAAATAAATGAATCGTCCTGTCGATGGACAGTCCAATGATGAATTGGTCCTATAAGAACTGTTGCGGAATCCAATATCTCCTCAAGGGCCGATTGTACATACCTATATACGTCTGCACAACTTGAGTGACTTTGAAAAACGCTTAATTATCGTTTTGTACAGTACATAAGTTTAAGAAATTTATTGGGCCGAAAATTTTGGTCTCTATATCTTCGTTTTTCCTAGAAAAATCCAGAAAGTCTTTTTTAATTTTTTTTTTTTTGGTGATTTTACGTAAAAATGCACAATTACGTAATAATAATAACCCAATACGCGCAAGGGGATATAGTACTTACATACTTTTGGAAAAATTCAGGGAAAAAATTAGTAGAGACCTACCCATTTAGTTTTTATGCTATTCATACTTGGCATGCCGTTTAAGTTCTGTCGTTTCCATATTTCCCGGCAATTTTGAATTTGGAACTGTTCTCTAATCGAATGTGTTTAAATTTTGAATCTCAAAACAGTTGAAAGTATTAGGATTAATGCTATTGTTTAGTCACAGCATCGATTGGAATCTGTCAGGTTACGTACGAAAATGAATCTTTCTAAGGAAAATGTTCGTGCAATAATTTTCTACAACTTTAGAAGAGGTCTGACACGGCTTCAGTGTTTTGAAGAGCTAACATCTGTGTTCAGTGATGAAGCCCCATGTCTGTGGATTGTCGAACGCTGGGATTTAGAATTCCAACTCTGACATACTAGTGTTAGTGACAAATCTCGCGAAGGACGCCCAAAATCCGCCTTCACTGAAGATAACATCATTGCTGTGAGACAACTAATTCTCGAAGATCTTCATGTGACGTATCGAGAGAGAGAGATAGAGGCTCTATTAGGCATCTCAGGGAAAACCATTCAAAATATCTTGCATGAACAAGCCCTTCATGCAAGATCTTTTGAATGGTTTATGGTTTTGAATGGTGTGAGAAAGCTAGTTTGCCGTTGGATACCGCATCTGTTTTCCGACGATCACAAGGCGGCCCGCGTCAGATGGTGTAAGAAAACTCTGCAAAGGTTCAACCAAGGAGAGCCAAATCACGTCTACGACATCATCAGTGGTGACGAATCTTGGATCAACGCCTACGATCCTGATTCCAAACAACAATCTAAAATCTGGGTCTTTCAAGATGAGCCAAAGCCGACTAAAATTGTTTGTTCTCGAAGCACTTCAAAGAAGATGGTGGACACGTTCGTTGGAACAACAGGCCTTGTTGCGACTATTGCACTTGAAGATCGTAGAACGGTTAACGCAGAGTGGTATCCCACAGTTTGTTTACCAGAAGTCATCGCCGAATTTCGAAAATCTAACTCAAAGCGACGCATCATCCTGCTCCACGTCAACGCAAGCTCACACAGCGCTCGTCAAACGATTGAGTATTTGAAGCAGGAAAAAGTAGAAATTCTTGACCATCCTCCATACAGTCCTGACCTAAGCCCTAACGATTTCTTTACATTTCCTAAAATTAAGAATAGTCTTCGTGGTCAAAGGTTCCAGTCCAGTGAAGAGGCAGTCGACGCTTTCAAGTCAGCCATTTTGAACACCCCCACTTTAGAGTGGAATAAATGTTATAATAACTGGTTTGAGTGAATGGAAAAGTGTATTAAGCTACGTGGTGAATACTTTGAAAAACAATAAAAAGTACTGTAAGGTTCTAGTTGTGTTTTTTTCTTCAAACGACAAAACTTAAAAGGCATGCTTCGTAATATCTAGACCTATTACGAAAACCTTTAAAGATCAACCAATAGTAAGCAACGGCTATTGTGATTTTGTAAAAAATCTTTCAACTCAAACTCAAAATTATTTTATTTCACATAGGTCTAAATGGGCACTTATAAAATGTCAGAAGCTAGCGCACGGTTCGAATGAAGAAAAAAATTGTCGTTTCCTAGAAAATCGACAAGAAACTCCATGGTTACTCTTTAAAAAAAAAAAGAATTACTCCTTACCAAAGATAAATGCTGGAGAGTGAAGCGAGCGAGCTTCAGCACGTTTATATTTTTTAAACATTCATACAAGAGTAAGAGTCAATCGGTGGACTCATGCAGAAAATATTTAGAAATGATATAATATAATAATATGTTAGAAACTTTATTGTTTTTAGATGATTTCCCACCTTAAAAAAAAAATGGTGGCAACCCTAGCATGGACGCCGAGTGGCGACGTTTTGATTGACACGTGTTTACGCAAACCATAGAGTTCGCGTTAGTGACTTAAAACATGGCTCGGTAAACAACAACGCTGGTAGATTGGAGAAATTCTAGGTTTTAAATAAAAGTTATAATAATAAACTTTAAACGTTAAATGATTTTTTTGGATAACAAAATAAATATTTTTCCTTATAATATAGTCGTCTTGTTATTTTTATGTTGGAATCTCTATCGTATAAGAATAATCATGAACGTGTTAGATTTACTTGGAATTAAAAACTAGTTTGGTATATTTATAAATAGAGCAGGAGTTGTAACATTATGCTAAGAACTCACGAAGCGGTTTTCACCCGCGGCCGCCGCGGTTGCGGGCGCGCAGCTTCTGTAGAATGCAGATAGGTATAGAAGTAAAAAATTAAAGCATATTTCACGAAAGGTTTTACGTCCGCGATGTACACGGTTGTTCGCGGCTCCTGCTGTACCGGCGAGCAACTAGTAGAACCTCGCGGGCCGCGGTCGCCCTCAACTTTGGTGGTTTGTCGGTTGGCGGGTGATCGAGCACCGATAATTTCACTACCCGTTTTGCAACCGCATGTCTTGCGATAATCGCCCGCCAGGTTTGCTGTTGAAAATCGCAACCGCGGTGGCTGCGTAACCGCAAAAATCTGCAGTCTCGCGATTTTTGAAATAAAATAGCTGTTTCCTCTACCGCGTCGGGCGCGGGTGAAAACCGCTTCGTGAGTTCATAGCCTTAAAGAAAAAAAAATATCAAATAAAATTGGTGCGATCACTAAACAGGTTTCATTTAATTAATGATAGTAACCAACCATGATTTTATTTATTTTTTAGTAACCTCTGCCAGCGGCTTCGCTTGCATGAAAGTAAATTTATACAAACTTACAAAGTTTTATCTTGTTTTATCTTCATCTTTCAGAATGTTGAAAAAT
The DNA here is from genome assembly GCA_961205895.1 of Mythimna pallens. Lineage (NCBI taxonomy): Eukaryota > Metazoa > Arthropoda > Insecta > Lepidoptera > Noctuidae > Mythimna > Mythimna pallens. The sequence continues at coordinate 20,600,590 of OY540837.1, forward strand.
CCTCCCTTAACGTTCGCTTGCGTCATAAATAGAAACCTTGTGCAAAATTTCGCGATCTTAGTAGTAATTAAGAGCAGTGGTGGCCGAGTGGTAACGGCCCCGACTTACGAGCTGTAGGTCGCGGGTTCAAACCCAGCCAGGTGCATTACTTTGTGTAATTTATTTCATCACCACTGCTCTCAAAACGGTGAAGGAAACCATCGTGAGGAAACCGGCATGTCCTAGAACCAAAAATTCGAAGACATGTGACATCCACCAACCCGCACTGGGCCCGCGTGGTGGATTACGGCTCATCCCCTCTCCTAGAGAGGTGGCCTGAGTTCCAACAGTGGGAACATTATAAGGCCGACTATGCTATGCTAGTAGTAATTGTCAGTCAGTCAATTCCTCCTTTTGTATAAATAACTAGCTTCTGCCAGCGGCTTCGTCCGCGTAAAAGTAGGTATCTCCATATAAGCTTTAGACCCCTGTTTCGTCCCCTTAGAGGCTGAATTTTGAAAACCCCATTCTTAGTTCTCGCCTACGTCATAAAAGGAAGTCTTGTGCAAAATTTCACGCTCCTTCTCCCTGTAGTTTTGGCTGTGCGTTGATATGTCAGTCAGTCAGTTTCTCCGTTTATTATATATAGATTTTATATATTTATCATTTACACAAGACTGCTTCGGAGTGTCCTAAGTCTTTTGTTCGTCACATATATGGTAATAGTATTGTATGAATGCCTTCTTTCCTTCACCCACATAATAGACGTGATAATAAATAGGTAACTAAGTTTATATGTAACTCATAATTATTATTATCATATTATTATGATTTAAAAGAGTGTCCATGGAGTTTCATGCACGTTGTTCTGCACAGAGATCTACGCTTTGGAACATACAATTTAGCTTCACTTTTTTTGACTGACGAATATTTTGACAATCCAAATCTTACCACGTGACCGAGCGTTGAGATGACTTCAGAACAAAGGAATCGGAGGCGTGGCCTACTCGAGGCGCTCGGCGCGAACGATACGATTGTAACTTGGCTAGGGGGGCTGAAATAAACGTTTCTGATTTCTGATTTCGTCCCTTTCACAGAGCCCTTCACTCACATAAATTTTATAAAACGTTCAGATTACGTAGCATAGATTTAATTGCGTAGGTAGTAACATATTTGTATTTATTATTGTCTATATTATTAACCTAGCAATTCTAACCGGTCCTGTCATTAGGAAAATGAGCGACGCATGCACAGCACGTTATTATGCATACAATATACTATTAAAACTGTGCTTCAGTCATCATGTGGTATTTGTATAAAAAGTAATCAAGGTCGCTACTTAGTTTGGAGCGTATTGAAATACCTGGCCGGTTGTGCTAAATATTAAGTGTTGCAACCAACAGAACTCTGCTTCCGCTTTCGCTTCCGCAGATGTTCCGCAGGATTTTTCACTATCGTTTCCACTTCTGCTTCCGCAAAATTTGTAACAGAATTCTAAACGGAAGAATACAGCGAGGACCGCGGGGGTGGGAGGCGCGTGGACGACTGGACACATCAGAAGAGGCGCGGGGGAGAGGGGTACACGTGTCGCAACGAGTTTCTTTATTATTATATTTTTTGGTTCTTTCTGCGCATCACCGCGCCTCGTGACGTGATTACAACGTAAACCTTCTGTTGTTTAAAAAAAAAAAAAACGTGCTTTTTCTTCATAATATTAACACGCACAGTATCTGCAAAGATTTCATTTTGACATCTGTTTCCGATTCCGCTTCTGTTATGACACTTCCGTTGCATCACTACTAAATATGAATAATTTCTATAATTCATTCGTTGATTTTAATACAAGTGGAGAAACTTTGCCATTGCGACCGACGTGGAATTCACTCGAGCCGCGAGTTGAGATAGAACCGAGTGTTCTAGTTTCCAATTTCTCCACGTGTATCATACGTCGACTCTCAATACATTTACGAGAAGAAAAATAAGAACGAAAAATATTTTGTCATTAAAATATTTAATTGAAAAAGTACTAAATTAAAACAAAGGTATAAAGCCGCTAGACACCTTATTAATAAAAATAAAATATTCAAATATTATTGAATTTAGATCAGCGTTATATGTTAATTTGTTGGTAAATGCAAATTATTGTAACATTTTTTTTTTCACTCTGGTGTGAAAAAAAAATCACCGCCGCATAAATGAATGGTTGTCTATTGTTATCTGTGACGAAATAAAAAGAAACCCTTAATGTGATAAATAAAAAATCAACACGAGGGTGATATACTATTCTATATTAACTATATCGGTGTATGTTAAACCTAATCGTAATGCGATAAGAGCCAGTTTTTGAGGAAGTCTATTGAAAAACAAAAATAGTCTACCTTAACAACTTTTAGTTTTTAACTATGCATTACAAGTTTCTTCATTATTGCTGTATCGTCGTTTCCAGATTGTATAAACCTTGTAACACAAAGGGCAACTGGAGAAACACGAGTGGGTTTTAGCCAGTAAAAGTCTTTCTTACACTCTTATCTCCCGTAGACGCGGGCTTGCGGACGGCGAGCTAACCATTGTTAGCTCGCCGTCCGACCACCGCTCCACACACGACATCGACACCCAAATATCAAACAGTGGTGTTCACTAAAATCACGAGTTATGGAATCGGGTTTTTTTTTCGTGACGTAACTACAAATTTACAGTTTTCAGATTTTTTCCTATACTTGTGCTATGAGACCTTACTTCATGCTAAATTTCAGGATTCTAGGACAACGGGAAGTATCCTATGGATTTTGATTCTCTTGCGTTTTTTGCGACATAAACGACCATATCTTTTTTTTCTCGTTAACTTAGAAATTTTATTTTTTCACAGGTTCAAGGCACCTCAGACTTGAGTATATGGTTTTAATTTCAACTTGATACCTCCACGCGTTCCCAAGATAAAGGGTCTTGACAGACAGACCGACAGGCAGACAGATGGACAACAAAGTGATCCTAGGGTCCCGTTTTTTCCTTTTGAGGTACGGAACCATAAAAACGGTAATAGATAAGGAGAACAGTATTTAGAGAACTGTCTTCACGTGAGAAATCATCAAATAAACTGTTGAAACTGCATTACTTAATTACGCAAAGCCCGTTCCATCATCGGACCACTAAATAAACACTAAATCTTTCGGCTTGGGAACACCTTCATTGTGCGTACAGCTAAGGAGTGGAATTTCCTGGTAAAGTCTGTGTTAACTGATAGCTACAACCTAGGAGTCTTTAAGTCGACAGTAAATAGGTGATATCTAGGCGAGCGTGTTCCATTTTCGACCACATCATCGCTTACTATGAGGTGATATAGAGGTCAAACACAAACATATCAATAATAATCAATTTAATTTGAATATCATTGATTATAATAAAAAGTTTTACAAAAAAAAAACTGACTTCACTAAAACGATCAAAATTACTTTAATTTCGGAAGTCTAACTTAATTAACTATCTTCATTGTGATATCTATGTGAGTATGAAGTTCCGTTGGACATTTCTGGTCTTCTTCATCAGTTCCACTTCATCAAATGTTACTTTTTGACTGTAAATGCTTAAGCCCTCGATGATGGGCACGCCACAATTATGGCGGTAAGTCCCCTCTTTGAGGCGTGGTGGGTGAATAAAATGGGACCTATTTGGAAGCATATCCTTCAAGGGCAAAAAAAAAATTGCAAATCGTGCCATAACGACGGAGTTCTGAGGTAACAAACATTAAAAAATCAAAATACAATTGAATTGATAACCTCCTCCTTTATTTGGAAGTCGGTTAAAAATAAAAAACTTCATCATATCATCATAATCAACTTCGCTCTGAGTGAAGCGGTCCTACCGCTTCACCGTGTCAGACTTTTACTGACTAAAATCCACAGTGTTTCTCCAGTTGCCCTTTGCGAGGGCCACAGAAACTCGTTCGAATAATCCACCAGTACCTAACTAGTGCCTGACTGCGATCCTACCTGACGGTAAGCAGTGATGCAATCGTTGACGTAAGGTCCATATACTTAGAATATGCTCCACACTCCCACCGTTCAGTGCAATCAATGAACTGTGGGCTAAAATATACAATTTTAGACCACAGTTCATTTACACCGGCATTTATTTAAGTATCAAACGGCATTAAAACAAATCAAAACAAGCATTCAAAAAGTGTGTAAATATAGCATAAATCCTGTGCGCAGGTCACATCCGTAGTGTCTAAATGTTGTATTAATTAACGTTTAAGTATACATGTTATATTGTAGCCTGTTATAACTATCAGTAATTCGATGGAGCGCCCGAAATAGTCGGCACAATAAAATGACATCATCGTTCATGGCGGCCAGCCTGACCTTGCGTTCGCCGCCGACACGGAACGCCATAGTTTTATGTACATACAAAGATACTAGGTATAGCTTTTGAATACTTTTTTTGGTTTGTGCTAGGGTTGTCGCGGAACCTCGCCTCCGTCTCCTCAGAAGCGGAACTTCAGCATACACCGTTATGAGACATGGTAAGTTCAGAAGTTCTTGTACTAGATTCAGGCGGAAGATCACCCCGGGCGTCGCGAGTCGCAGTCTGATTCCCAGCCACTTGCACGGGCTTGAGGACGACGAGCAATGGGTAGCTCATCGCACAGCCATCCGGTATCCGTCCGGACCAAGCCTGAGTTTTCTACAGCGCGTAGTTTTCCACACGCACCTCAAAAAAATGTTTGCAAAACCGTAGAAACCCAGCAGGGCCGATCCGTAGCAAAAAAACGAACAAAAATCACGTTTGTTGTATGAGATATCCGCTTAAACATTTATTTTTATCTGTTTTTTTTTTTTTAATATTTGTTGTTATAGCGGCAACAGAAATACATCATCTGTGAAAATTTCAATTGTCTAACTATCACGGTTCATAAGATACAACCTGGTGACAGACGGATGGACAGTGGACTCTTAGTAATAGGGCCCCGTTTTAACCTTTGGGTACGGATGTCTCAACAAGACCTGTGTGAGACTAAAAAGCTCCTATCTCATTATAATTTATGCTGCAATATCAGGTGAGATAGCGGTCAAGCGCGAACCTATCAAGAATAAAAAAAAATAAAGAAGCCAAGTCTTTATTATGATCTTGACATTGTATAAAAAAGAATCCTATTTCAATATATTTTTAATATTTCTACACCGGCAAGGCATAGTGCATGTAAAATGTTTTAATAATAAGGTCTTCTATGTACCATATACTTTTTTTTTTAAGGTGGGAAAATCATCTAATGACAAATCCCGCTCTTGGGCGGAGCGAGAGATAGTGACAGACTTTTACTGACTAAAAACCCACTCCTGTTCCTTCTTTGCCTTCGTCCCAGGGCCCTGGGTTTCGTTTTCACACTACCCATGGCCCCAGTAGGCTTCGACCCTGCTGGGCCCCTACGATTTGCTGACGTCACCCTGAGGCGCGCGTGGAACAATACGCGCCGTCGACGATTTGGACTCGGTCCGGACAGTTACCGGACGGTCGGACGGCGAGCCACCCATTGCTCGCCATGTACCATATACTAAAAAATAAATGAAAGATTGATTATTTACTTGGCTCTCATATCGCGGTCGCCACCTAGTTCAGTATAAATGAGGAGCCGATTTAATTTATAAACCACTAAGAAACAGCCTAGAAGGAGACAAGTAATATATAAAATAAATAAATATTTTTCTTTCTTTCTTTCTTTTTCCTCAAATAATTATATTTGTGAAATACGCTAGCATAGCATAGCATAATACGGAGATGCCGCTTACGCGCGCACTTCACACGCTCAACCTGATAGTAGCTAATGAGACGGACTTATTTTGTTGTATTCATAATAAGTTATAGATGTCAGTATTAATAAGTTAGGGTAAGCGCATTTATCGATTGGGGATAAAAAAAAAACCTGTAAGGATGTAAGATGCAGAAAATAAATAAAATAAGCCTTAACTACAATGCTGCCATAGCTGGAACTCGGCCTAATGGGTAATTCACCACCCAGTACGGGTTGGTGGATGTCACATGTCGTCGAATGTTTTGTTCTAGGACATGCCGGCGGTTTCTGCACTACGTTTTCCTTCATCGTTTTGAGAGCAGTGGTGATTAAATAAATACCACAAAGTAATGCGCCAGATTGGACTTGAAACCGCGACCTACAACTCGTAAGTCGGGGTCTTTTACCAATGTACTACCACAGCTCTCCGCTCCGCAACTATAGGTCAAATATAGGTAGGTAATAAAAATAATTTCTCCTTTGATAAATGCTTGCCAATTGATAGTGCTTTTTAATTATCGTTTTTATAATTATTTTTTTTACTTTCGCTCCGCTGTGTTAAATCTCTGAAACTCCGCCATAGCTAAAATGGCTTCTGCAATGTGTCACATCCCTAGTCAGTATATTTGCTCATGTCATGTTTTCGGCTGTCTGTAGCCTTGCCATACTGTATATGAGGGGAGATGTCAGATAAATATATAGGTACTTATTATATATCTGACATCAATCAATATAAGTAAAGTAAATATTAATACTCGTATCGACATACCTACTGCGTTAAATTGTCTGTATGAACTTAAAAACTACTGAACAGAATTTCATGCAGTTTTCATCAGTAGATATAGTGATTCTTGAAGGATTAAGATGTGTGTGTGTTTGGGTTTTTTTTCGGTGGGAAAGTCATCCAATGACGTCCCTCGCTCTTGGGTGGAGCAGGAAATAGTGTCAGACTTTTACTGTCTTTCATACCAGGGCCGAGTCTTCCGAGTTACCCTGCTCCTACGGTTGCTAACATCTCCTTGAGGCGCACGTGGAACACTACGCGCGTTCGACGACTTGGGCTCGGTCCGGACGGTTACCGGATGGTCGGACGGCGAGCTACTCATTGCTCGCCATCCGCAAGCTTCCACCTAAGGTGGCCGGAAATCGGGATCGGAATCCGCAGCTGGGGCGCGGGGGCATTGCCTCGCGCGTGCAGTTGCGGCCTCCTCATTTGCTAGCATTACTGCTTCGCAGAAGGATGCGTCGGCCTGTGTGAGTTTGGGTGTGGTTACACATGTATACTACGGTAGAGAAATTCCGAGAATTTCAAATATTTTTGACAAACAATTTTGAACAATTTCGAAATTTCGATTGATAGTTTTTTTTTTGCTATAAATACGTCGTGGCTAGATCTTAGAATTGACCACTTCATGATGTGATTGGCCATTTCATGAAATGGTGCCATTTCAGATAGGTAAAACATGGCTGATCATATCGTAAAATAGTTACGTTGTCCACCGGTAGAGCCCACTGTTCCGCAATGTATTCCAGTTTTCTACTACAAAGAATACTTTTGTTCCATCAAAAATACTAAATAAAATACTACACTAACATTATAAAGGCGAAAGTTTGTATACACAAAATTATTTTTAGTAGGTATATGCGGAACCTGAGATATATTCAGAATCAGTAACTGAATCAATTCCAAATTTGTTTCCAAATTAACTTTCCATGTTATATTTTTCCCCAAAAATATTTTAAAAAGGTCACAAGTTGGACACCACCAATCTATGGACACCACCGACACTAAGAATAACAGAGGTCATGGCAGGTCATAGCGGGCATTAGGCGCCAGCGCACAGCTGGGTGCGGGAGCAAAACAACCCTTCACTATTTGCGCAGACAACCAGGTAACATAATAAAAACCTTATAACTTTGTGATTTTTCATGATACAGCTTTGAAATTTTGTAAACAGGTTTCGCAGTCCATAATTATGGCGGTAAGTCCCCTCTTTGAGGAGTGGCTGGAAAGACAACACGGCGTCCTTACCTTCCGCATGATGCAGGTCCTCACCGGTCATGGTCAGTTTGGGAGATTTCGGCAATGAAACGCCAGAGTGTCACCATTGTGTGGACCGCAAGGAGGACACGGTGGAGCATACGGTAGAGGTGTGCCCCGCCTGGGCAGAGCACCGCTGGGTCCTCGTGGGGGCGCTCAGCGGCAGCGACCTCTGGTGCCAGGCCTTGGTACAGGCCATGGTCCGGTGCGAGGAGGAGTGGCAGGCGGTCACCTCCTTCTGCAAAGCAGTAATGCTAGCAAAGGAGACGGCCGCACGCGCGAGGCAATGACCCTCGCGCCCCAGCCGCCGGAATTCCTATTCCGATTTCTGGCCACCGTAGGCGCGGGCTTGCGGACGGCGAGCAATAGGTGGCTCGCCTTCCGACCGTCCGGTAACCGTTTAGACCGAGCACAATCCGTCGACGGCGCGTGGTGTTCTACGCGCGCCTCAAGGAGATGTCAACAAGATTGATGAGCCTGCATCGTGCCGGGGCTATGGATTGTTCGATAAAGTTACCGTGGCCCTCGCAAAAGGCAACTGAAGGAACACTATGGGTTTTGATCAGTAAAAATCTTTACTTTTTCTCACTTTGTCTTTCTTGACAGTTACATCCTGGAGGTCTTTAAGTCAAGAGTGCCATGGTCGTCCGCATATTCGCTTTCCATCAGCTAAAACAGATGGTTAAGCGTGAGGTTATAAATAGAACAAGAAACTCCTTCCTGCTCTACTTAGTGCGGGAGACGTCATTTGATGATTCATTGACTGACCTGTTGGTCTAGTGGTTAGTAGCCCTGACTGCTATGTCCGAGGTCGTGGGTTTCATTCCCACCCAGGACAAATGTTAGTATGATGAACACGATCATTTGTTCTGTGTCTGGGTGTAATTTATCTATAATATGTATGTATTTAGAAATATATAAGTATATTTATCAGTTGTCTAGTACCCATAACACAAGCTCTGCTTAGCTTGGAACTAGACGGCGTTGTGTGATAGAAAACACAATACACAGATAAAAAAATGTGGGACCTCCAAAGTAGGTAGGGAGAAGTACATAATTATATAAATATGTATTCAACTCTAATTAGGAACATAATTTACCTACATTTTGCGTTGGTGCTAACATGTGAATTGTTTACGTAAAAAAAATCGAATGCTGACTTAATGATATAATTATAAACTGTCCGGTCAACGCAGGTCAACGTAACATGATAAGATATATTTGTTATAATTTTTTTTTGAATATATAAATATAAAAGGAGAAACTGATTGACAGACATGCCAACGCACAGCCAAAACTGCTGGGAATAGTAACGTGAAATTTTGCTTCCTTATATGAATCAATGGCAATGTTTATTTTCATTGTTTTATTATTTTTTTTTTTGTTTTGTGTTATTTTACTTTTACCCCGGTAGGCAGATTGCTACCGTTATTGTATTGTATTGTATTTTATTTGATTTAAAAAAAAAAACTTGTTACAATTATGAAAGTTAGCAATTAGCATGTCTAAATGTAACTAAACGTAACTCCGGCCCCCAAGATACAGGTACTGCCTAGTTTGGGGACCAAAGTTCACTTGAATGTTAATTTTACCAGTTACTGTTAATACCTCTATGTAACATAACTTTAGTAGATTAAGATACATTCTGTAACACTGAACTAATAAATTATTATTATTATTATTATCTATCCTGTGATTCTCGCTTCCACTGGATTCCTCGTACTGCGGCATTTATATATCGGTTTTCTTTTTGATTCGATGATGCAAGTTGCAACGATATGTAATGTACAGTGACCTATATTAACCAGATACGTACAACGTTGTATTTACCCTTGTACAATGACCTACATTAACCAGATGTTTAATTTCGTACTCTTATACGGTGACCAATATTAACCATAATTATGTGCGATGTGCGGTTACCTATATTAACCAGATCTGTATTAACTGCTTGTGCCATGTTATACCTCTGTCCAGTGACCTATATTAACTAGTTGTGGATGTTATACCACGTTATACCCTTTTTTTTTTTCATCTAATGACAAAAATCGCGGGAGCGGGAGATAGTGTCAAACTTTTACTGACTAAAAACCCACTCCTGTCCCTTTTTTGCCTTTTTTTTTCCAGGGCCCCGGGGGTCACTTTCGCATCACCCATGGCCCCAGTAGGCCTCGACCCTGCTGGGCCCCTACGGTTGCTGACATCTTCCTTGAGGCGCGCGTGGAACACTACGCGCCGTCGACGACTTGGGCTCGGTCCGGACAGTTACCGGACGATCGGACGGCGAGCCACCCATCGTTCGCCGTCCGCAAGCCCACGCCTACGGTGGCCGGAAATCGGGATCGGAATCCCGGCGGCGGTTGGGGCGTGAGGACCGTTGCCTCACGCGATCGGCCGCCTCCTTTGCTAGCATTACTGCTTCGCAGAAGGAGGCAAACGCCTGCCATTCCTCGTCGCTCCGGACCATGGCCTGTACCAAGGCCCGGCGCGAGAGATCACTGCCACCGATCGCCCCCACGAGGACACGGCGGTGCTCTGCCCAAGCGGGGCACACCTCTACCGTATGCTCCACCGTGTCCTCCGGGCGGTCCATACAATGGTGGCACCCGGGCGTCTCTTCTGCACGGATCCAGTGCAGGAACGTCCCGAACTTACCATGTCCGGTGAGGACCTGCGTCATGCGGTAACGTTATACGCTTATACAGTGGTCTACATACATTGCAATCAACTGCGATTTTGCGTCACACAGTACCTAACCTGTAATGTGGAGTTACTCACAGTAAGCTGACTAGATTAAACTTGGTCATATATATAATTAATTTAATTACTTAATTTGATTAATTAATTTAGGTGAAGGCACGTGAACACATTCGCAGGTATAATCATCACAGCGTTGATTTGTTGGATTCGTTTTTCATAATTACATTGTAAATTTGTATGTATGTATTTTTTTATATTTATTATTGTATTTCTTTTTTACTTCTTTACCATTAAGATGCACCTGCCATGTTATGTTTCTGCACCACCCCTAAAGGTCGGCTGGTAGAAAATGCCTGAGGCATTCGCCTTTGTACAGTGTTCATTACTAGTGCATATAGTTTTAATAAATAATTATAAAATATGTATTTAATTATCACCATCATTTCATCCGAAAAATGTCCACTGCGGGCCATAGGCCTTTCCAAATGACGCCACAACGACTGGTCGTGTGTGTCTCGCATCCTTCGAATTCCCATGACCCTCACCAGTTCATCGGTCCACCTTTGGGTCGCCACTCTAGGACCTTTTGGCCCCATCGATCATCTGGTCAGCGAGCCATGTGCCCTGTCCACTCTCAATGTTTGGTTCTTCTGTGGTTATCTTCATTCCTGATTCCCGTAAATAAAAGGATGAGTTGAATGAGGATGGTAGAACTGGCAAGTCTATCAAGTGAGCGGTAGAACTTATATAAGGGTGACACGGTGAAAAGGCGCATGTGGGAAAAGATACGGAGAAAGACCTCTTACGAGATCAGAAAACGGTTTACCCAAACTGGATGCAAACAGCTCAAGTAATACAAAGTTGGTAAGAACTTTTCGGAAGAGGCCTTCAGGTGAAGGCCAAGGCTGAGGGGTTCTTGCAAATTAAACTATATTTTATACTAGCTTTTGCCCGCGGCTTCGCCCGCGTACATAGTATATAGCCTATGTCACTCAGGAATATAGCAGCTTTCTATCAGTGATTTTAGCAATTGGACCAGCCAAGAGAGTAAAGTTTGTTTTTTTATTTGTAGGAGGTAATCTCTGAAAATACTGCCCCCTAGCCAAGTTACAATCGTATCGTTCGCACTGAACGCTTCGAGTAGGCCACGTCTCCAATTCCTTTGTTTGGACCACGTGACTGAGCGTTGAGATGACGTCAGAACAAAGGAATCTGAGGCGTGGCCTACTCGAAGCGTTCAGTGCGAACGATACGATTGTAACTTGGCTAGGGGGCAGTATTTTCAGAGATTACCTCCTACAAATAAAAAAACAAACTTTACCTCTTTATAATATTAATGTAGATTAATGGGATTAAGGTTAACTTTATGCAAGAATTTATATTTTATTTATGGTTCAAGCGCTTTTTCTTAAGTAGAAAATTATCACATAACCCCTCCCCGGGTGTTCTTGGGCGGAGCGGGAGATAGTGTCAGACTTTTACTGACTAAAAACCCACTCCTGTTCCTTCGTTGCCTTTCGTATCAGGGCCGAGTCTTCCTTTCAGAATCAGACCCTTGGCCCCAGTAGGCTTCGACCCTGCTGGGCCCCTACAGTTGCTGACATCTCCTTGAGGCGCACGTGGAACAGCACGCGCCGTCCGCAAGCCCGCGCCTACGGTGGCCGGAAATCGGGACCGAAATCCCGGCGGCGGTTGGGGCGTGAGGACCGCTGCCTCATGTGATCGGCCGCCTCCTTTGCAAACACTACTACTGCTTCGCAGAAGGAGGCGACCGCCAGCCACTCCTCCTCGCTCCGGACCATGGCCTGTACCAAGGCCCGGCGCGAAAGATCGCCGCCGCCGATTGCTCCCACGAGGACACGGCGTTGCTCTGCCCAAGCGGGGCACACCTCCACCACCCCTCCCCGGGTGGTGCGAGAGGGAGTGTCACATTTTGATTGAGTGATAAAGGTAGGTTTCCTTTGTATCTTCAATTGGCCTTTGCGGTCCAAGGATGCGGTAACTCTTTCGAACAACCCCGAAGCCCTAACAGGCATCGGCCTTGACAGGCCCTGTCAATCTTGCTGACGTAGGCTGACACTGCTCGATGTCTGCAAGCCTGCACATGATCTTAAGTACCGTGACAGAAGAGACGCAAATGAAAAGGCTTCAATTTACTATGATTATTATTAATTACGGCCCATTCCCTCTCCTAGAGAGGAGGCCTGAGCCCCAACAGTGGGAAGATTATAAGGCCGACTATGCTATGCTATGCTATGCTATATTAATTTTCAATACACTTAATCGAAAACCCGCTCTTATCCCACCGCTTTTAGGCACGCAATAGACTGCTTTCCGCACTAGTGCAGAAATAGCGCGTGCTCTCCCCCACCACAATGTTATTACATTTATCGTATCAGACTGGGCGCGCGTCGACCCCCGCAAGTCGCCGGTCAACCCCCGTTTATTCATTTCTTCGTAAGTGTATTGAAAAAAGTCGTTTGAGACACGTGCAAATTTGTCACTGTAGCCTTTGGCTCCATAACACACTCGCCTACAGCTCGTGTGAATTCCACCTCGGTCGCAATGACAAATTTTCTGCACTTGTATCAAAATGTACTATAGAAGCACTGTTTTTACATTATCTAAATAAAATATCTTATTGACAACTTTTCTTGTTTGACAATCTCTAATCAATTATCTCTCGAATATCTACAACTATGCTTTTCTTACCATAAACCTTAAAAGTATAACATGCCAGTCTGCAAGTTAGTAGTATTAGTGTGGTCTCCACGGTCGCAACAGTACCTACACCTAGTTAATATTCATAGAAATAAAAAAACATTAATTAATATTAGGTTTTGAACTGTTTGGGGCGAAACGCTTGGGTCATGGGGTCCGAGAGCGCGTCTCCTTTTCAAGGAAATTTCACGGCTGCTGGTCACACAGTGTCGATCAGGCTGGCTCGTTCTTCTCCCAATGAATTGCCATTCAACGTGGCAATGCTGTCCGCCTTCTGGGCACATTTCAGAATGACAGTGATGTGGAGCTTCGACGCCTGAGTGTATTTTGTGTCTTATATGTACACAGTTAGGTTTAGTATAATAGTATTTATAGTTAATATTTAGGTCCCCACTATGATTATACAAATAAATTATTATTATATTTCATTTGTTAAGAGGATAAATTTATCTTCAAATTTTCATAAATATAGTAAACCTATTTTAAAATAAATTCAGTAGGATACTGTTAGCCATCATTCCTCTCTACTGAATGTTTAAAAATAAACTTTTACGTTTGTTTTCGGCGAGTGCTTAGTTAGTTCCAATTAAGAGGCCGTGCATAAAATTCACTCGCTAGAGTTTAGGCAAATTCGTTGTAATAATATGTTTGTGTGCATCATTCATACAACTACACGCACACACGCGTAAAAATCGAGCTTCGTGACCGCTTAAACAATTCTGATCCTTTAGAAGATATTATTCTAAATTACAAAATTTTATATTAAGTAAGGTTTGTAAATAAACGTCTGAGACGTGTGTCTTTATATTTATCACACTGTGCACCAAAATTATTTAATTTTGTGTTAGATGGATGTTGACAAATTTAGACATTTAACAAAACGATAAATCCAAAACAGATGATAAAATTATATTTATTTATATAAATGGTTGTAAAAAAAACACTTTCGATACGTCAAAAATATGTAATAGTAGATTATGTGGCGTGCAGTGTCTTTAAATCGCGGGCGGCATGTTGAATTCCGAACGAAACGAAGTTATAATACCGATCGTCAGGGATTTATATAATTAACTCCCGAACATTGCTAAGGAGTTCATATAGAAACCTGAGTGAAGTAAGGGATTCAAGGTGCCCAAGACAAACAGCTTTATCCGTGTTGGATACTCTTCTTTTTAGGGTTCCGGACCTCAAAAGGAAAAAACGAAACCCTCATAGGATCACTTTGTGGTTCGTCCGTCTCTCTGTCTGTCAAGACTGTTTATCTCAAGAATACGTGGAGGTATCGAGTTGAAATTAAACAATATACTTAAGTCTGCAGTCCCTTGAAGTCGTGAAAAAATCAAACTTCTAAGGTAACGAATAAAACAGAAACGGCCGTTTATGTCGCAAAAAAAAACGTAAATTTTGATACTCCCAAAGTAATTAAAATTCACAAGGTACTTCCCGTTGACCCAGAATCTTCAAATTTGACATAAAGCAAGGTCTCATAGCACAGGTATAGGAATAAATCCATAAATTTGTTGTTACCTAACGTCACTGTTCGGTGTTTCCACCGAAGACCTTATAACTAAAAAAATACATTTTTGCAATTCGGAAAAATCTTCGAGACTCCGTTCGGGAATTGTAATTTGTACGGAACCCTCAGGGCACGAGTCCGACTCACACTTACCCAGTTTCTTAGTTATCTGTGAGATAATTAAGAGACAAATTACTTAAACAAAATATATATTAAAGATATATAAATATTATTTACAAGTTAATCTTAACTATTACTCGACAAGTTTTAAGATTTGAAACAAATAAAATTAACTACTCTCAAGATTCTATAGTTTTAATTATTATAAATGCGAAAATAAGTTTATTTTTGTTTGTTAGCTTTTCACGCCTAAATCAATGAACTGATTATCCTGAAATTATACATATTATATGTTGTCTGGTGAACAAAAACGGTTACAGGGTAACTTTCCTCCCGAAGTACTGTCCCGAGGAAAATAACAATAACGTACTTATGATCCCTAGATACTGCCACGTGTCTTTCAAATCTTAATGGAAATCGAAATTAACGAAGCCGCAGGCAAAAGTTGGTTATTAAATAAATTAAATAACCCTTTTCTGAAACACAAATCGTCATCTTTGTGTCTGTTTTATCAAAAATTATACTATAACTAGCAAATATTTTAATAGTGCAATGTCACCATAAATCATATAATACATTGTTACCCAAGGGGTGAGATCAACTTATTTAGTCCCGAAAATACGCTTGGACGCCAATAGTTCGAAGAGATCTTTAACCCGAAGTAAAACACTGTGCTTTTCATTACGAATATAAATAAAGTAAAAATAAAAATCTGAGTCGTCCTCAAAATTTGTCGTATGACTTTAGATATATTTCTTTTGATTTAGGCGGTAAAAGGTTTTCCACTACTGCTTTAGCCTCTTCTCTTAAGAATCAGGCGTTAAATCCATATCTGATTCTGATGAACTTATCGTGTTAATACAAATCTCATATAGCAGAGATTCAACAGAACTCTACAACTCGAAAAAATAAATACAGAGCCGATTGCCGCTTTCACGCCAATTTTTTGTCTGTTGCTGGCCGGCTATTTAGCCTTTATTTTTGAAAAAATGGTAATTATTTTTACTTTAAACTTCCTATATAAACAGTCGCGATCAGCTGACTACTATGTAGAACTAAAAAAGTTATGAATTTCTAAAAGTAGGTTTGATATTAATTTACACCCTGTGCGTAACACAAAGGTTATAATTACCATGTTTAGATCAAGTTCACACATGTTGTCAACATTTGTAGTATTCATAGTCATTTCAAAATTTTCATTATCAATTTACTAAAAAATAGCAACATTTGTCCCGCTCGTATCAGCCCCACATGTCGTTTTTCTCACCGAACACGCTAAGTTCGGAAAGTTCCTGCACCGGATTCGTGCGGAAGCGATGCCCGGGTGTCGCCACTGTGTGGACCGCCCGGAGGACACGGTGTAGCACACAGTGGAGGTGTGCCCCGCTTGGGCAAAGCAACGCCGTGTCCTCGTGGGGGCGATCGGTGGCGGCGATCTCTCGCGCCGGGCTTTGGTACAGGCCATACTCCGGAGCAAGGTCGAGTGACAGGCAGTCACCTCCTTCTGTGAAGCAGTAATGCTAGCAAAGGAGGCGGCCGATCGCATAAGGCAACGGTACTCCGATTTCCGGCCACCGTAGGCGCGGGCTTGCGGACGGCGAGCAATGGGTGGCTCACCGTCTGACCGTCCGGTAACCGTCCGGACCGAGGCCAAGTCGTTGACGGCGCATACTGTTCCACGCGCACCTCAGGGAGATGTCAACACATCGTAGGGGCCCAGCAGGGTCGAAGCCAACGGGGGCCACGGGTAGTGTGAAAGTGAAACCCGAGGCCCTGGGACGAAGGCAAAGAAGGAACAGGAGTGGGTTTTTAGTCAGTAAAAGTCTGACACTATCTCTCGCTCCGCCCAAGAGCGGGATTTGTCATAGGATGATTTTCCCACCCAATAAAAAAAAAGCCCTACATGTCGTTTCCTTTTTCTTTTAGTGACGCATTGATAATGATAATTGATAATGCGTCTCTTTCTTTCGACCCTTTATCTACAAAAAAAATGATTTCGAAAACTAGACCTTGAATTTCGACCTTAAGTAATCATAAGAAATATCAACATCCTGTACATAGTGTATAACACTGGATGATAATATAGCGGCCATTAAACATTGTAGATTTCATTAGTGAAATAATTTTTGTATTTGGGTAGTAGTAAAGTAATTCCGCAGATAACCTTTACAAACAAACATACAACCGTTACCTCTAATTAATATTGAAGTCGAAAGAAATTTTAACAATTTTCATAAACAAAAAAAGTACTTAAAATAAACTATAATACTTAATGGATCAAAAAATGGTAGTCGGCGTGCAATCTTGGGAATATTTTCATGTAATATTCGCGAGCAGCTGCGAAGCAAAGTAACGTGTGCTCACGCTGGGAGAGCCCGGTCGTTACTGACGCGATCGAGTTTGCGCGGTCGATAATATAGTTCAATTTGCTTGTAATTTACGAAATGAAGATATTGTTTATTTATAAAATAAATTTTAGATTCTATTAAAGGGATTTCTTAAGATTATTGTGCAATTTTTAAATTTTCTTAAATGTGTTGCTAAGGTATAGAAAAAAATACTCATTTGTCCAGATGTTTTCCAAGAATTGTGTTTCTTCAACATTTTTTTTCTGCTATATTTTCTATTAAAGTCAATAATGTTTTCAACCCATCTGCCAGTAGACCATATAATGATGTTACTGATATTTTTTTTAATGTTATAAATTAGTTGTAGTTTGGTGTAAAACGTAGCCAAACGTCACTCGCTCGTTACTTTTGCGAGAAAAGGGTTTTGAATATGGGTAATTGCTATCAATACACACATTATTTTAAAAATGTAATCAAGCCAACTGAGAGAATAAGAACTTGACTTTCATAATCTAATAAAAGAAGGTTTAAATTCTTCTTGCTTTTCTCACAAACCATGATCAAAAAAGTTCAAAATGTGTTAATTTTGTGCACGGAGCCTTAAGGCAAACACCAATTTATTACGAGGAGTATCTGAAAACTAGTGGCTCTTTATTAATTTGTCGGTGCTATCATTCTCATCAATCTACCAATTTCGGATATGGGTTATACGATAAAGACTAAAATGCTGCCGTGAATTAGACAATTTGGATTCAAAACTAAACATCTCAGAACCAACTTCATTTGGATATGTGGCTTGAAAGTGGCGGTTTCTTTTTTATGAAAAAAATTTTGCAGAAAAAAATGCTCGATTGAAGTACAATAATAAAAAAAAATTGATGACATATGCTGGAAAATCATCGCTCTGAGAGCTGGTTTAGGCCATGGTCCGGAGCGAGAGCAGTCGCCTCCATCTGCGAAGCAATAATATTACATCCTCACGCCGCAGCAGCTGTGACTCCGACACCTATTACCAGCCATGGTAGGCGCGGGCTTGTGACAACGAGCAATGGGTAGCTCGCCGTCCGGCCGTTCGGTAACCGTCTGAACCGAGCCCAAGTCATCGACAATGCATCAAGCAGCACGCAAGTGTTTTAAACATTAATAAACCAGCTGATTAACAGCTTAGATCTGTATAAGGCCTGTACAAGTGTGTAAAACACAGCTTAAGCCTAAAGGTATCCGGGTACGCTTATATTACTCTAATAAACAATTTAAAGTATTTTGTGACACTTTAAGCTGCGTTTCACTATTAAAACTGTATAAAGACTGTATATTGTAGGTCACTACTTCCTTTATACAGCTCTAAGTGTTATTATAGTGTAACATGATTCTTATTCGGTTAGTGTAAATGTACACTTTCATAACTATTGTGTTGTTATAATTACTGATTATAACGCTGTCAACCGTACCGTCCTTCACAATGTATTTCCGGTAGTAGTTCGTCATCATAACTTCGTCTAATCGCTCCGATAAAACCTTTGGTTTCGCCGAAGAGGTCACCGAAGCGCAGCCAGGATACAGACGCTAATAGGTTTACATCGGACCCATGTAAGGCCCGGTAAAAGCGCCCGTGAAGTTCCTTGCTCTGCCACACTTCCCTGCGGTCATTGGTATCCAGTACTATAGGTTTACGCCAGTTCTCGGTAGCCAAGGAGAGCGGAGTGAGGCCCTTGTTTGTTACCACATCTCGATGCATACCCACGTCGGTTTGTAGGAAGTATTTCATGAGACTGCATACCTCATGGTTGTCCAGGGTCTTAGCATTTAAGAAGCCACGACTTTGCGGGATATACAGCCTCATCACCGATGACCTTAGGTGATGCATCCGATTTGCGGTAAGCAGTGTGCGGACCCTCTTATCTAGGGCGTCAAGTTCTGTGAGAGTATGCCGAAAGAGTACATCAAAACTGGCATGACCCAACCGTTGAAAGCGCGCACCTTGTTCCCGCCTGATAAAAGACTATTCAGTTATTATTATATTAAACTCATTGATAGAAGCCGTAATGGGTTTGAAGTGGGATTTTTGTTTATTTTTATTTCGTTTATGAAAATAGACTTACATGCTAGATATAAATTCCATTTTAGTGCGGCAATAAAGCCGTTCGAGTCGGTGAATTCAATGAAATAGTTATTTGTGCAACAAGAGAGCAAAGCTGTTTTTTGCTGCGAGTGCTAATTTTGAGTCCCGAGCAAGCGAAGGATTCTTTGATTGAATCACGAGCGTAAGCGAGTGATTCTAAAGTAGAATCCCAAGCGAGGGGAGGGATTCAAAGGCACGAGATGCAAAAAGTTTTGCTCTCGTGTTACACACATCATTTTTCACTTCAGCAGCGAGAACACATATTACTTGGGAAATAAAATAATCAACAGTAATAGATTTAATAATGATTTCAATTAAAATAAATACTATCTCTGTCGCTAGTTTTGCTCATATTTTACAATTATTTTAACATTTTTAATCTTATTTGCCACTATTTTATTTCCCCCTTTTTACACGTGAGAACATGCTTTAGTTCTAAAACAGTCAATGTTGAAACTAGAAATAATTATTTAAAGGTTAAATGCCAGTTTTATCTGCTGCTATAAGTACTCAGGTACTCTTATTTTTGTTCAAATACAATAATACATTTAAAATTCAATAATTTATTTATAAAAAAAAAAAAAAAAATATTTTACAAATATTTTCTATTTATTACGCATTTCCGAACGTGTTTTGCTCACTGTTTTCAAGCAGCAAAACCTACTTGTTTGAGCTGCTGTGGTAAAAACGTTTTTTTTTTACCCAACTAATGCAAAGTCAAAGGAAGGTTATGATTTTGACAGGCTATTTGTATGTATGTATGTAGATACGTGAGTATGTTCATCCATTCCCTCATAGCTCCTAATCTACTTATCGAACTCGACATATGAGGTATCGTTAGAACCATTTTAATTGTCCGCTGAACGTAGGCGTGACGTGTCGCAAAACTCGATATGGCGCCCTCTAGTGGACAAAAAGTAAGTAATGTGTTAAAAAATAAAAATGCAGATAAATACGCCGTGTTTGGTGTCATTTGAAAGGGCTTCACTTGTACATTTCAAAAAAATATTGCTCAAATTTAAAGTAACGCCCTCTAGCGGACAAAAAGTCATGTGTTTTTTTTTAATAAAAGAAAGTAAAAAACTAAAACCCAACTTTATCTTTGTTCGATCCAGCCCGTCCCTTGCTGCCCCCCCCCCCAGCGACGCCCTAAGCCGAGGTCCGTACCCCACAGGGGGTGCCCTTAGCGTGTAGTCGCTTAGTTTTAAGTTTAGCCCTGGCTGGAGGCTTTGATTCTTGAATCGAGGCCGCCACAGGCAAGTCCGGTTAAGCAGCCGACAACCTCCTAGGTTGACCTGCGAGAGGCCACACACAAAAAAAAAAAACCCATCTTTGACAAAAAAAAAAACGACGCTGAAAAAGTAATAAAAAATCTTTATCCATACTTTTAAAGCGTCGGTTTCTTTTTGTCGTAGTCGTGTTATAGTTTTTTACTTTTTTGTATTACTTACAGTTTGATTTAGAACTAATTTTATTTTTAGAATGGGTCAGTCACCTGTAAACTGAGTAGTTGGTAGTTTCAAAATCGTTTCTAGCTTGTGCAATTGTGTGGCACGTTTCGGGCTTAGACTAATCGTACCCCTAGATCAGGGTTGTTATGGAGCACGAAGTGTTCCGTACCAAAAAACGAGCAAAAAAAATTGGTTGCCTGTAAAGTCGGTATACGGGCGAAAGTTTTACGTGACAACGACTTTGAGTGGTAGGACGCGTGCCTTTCACTTTTTATGTCTGTCTCTCTCGCTCTTAGGCGGGCTAACCATGCCCGAGTGGAAGGGACGCGTGCCTCTCACTCGCTCTCATTGTGAGCGCATAACGTGAGCGGAGCGTAACGCAGTTTCTTGAAGTGTCACCCGGCAAACCAATTTATAAGACGTTGTCACGTCAAAATCGCTTAAATGTTATTATTTAGTATTTGTTGTTATAGCGGCAACAGAAATACATCATCTGTGAAAATTTCAACTGTCTAATTATCGTGATTCATGAGATACAGCCTGATGACAGACGGATGGACAGCGGAGTCATAGTAATAATATATCT
This sequence comes from Mythimna pallens, assembly GCA_961205895.1. Taxonomy (NCBI): domain Eukaryota; kingdom Metazoa; phylum Arthropoda; class Insecta; order Lepidoptera; family Noctuidae; genus Mythimna; species Mythimna pallens. The sequence goes on from OY540837.1 coordinate 20,621,959, forward strand.
TTGTGTACCTACGGAACCCTAAAAACGAACTTGGCCCTACACAAGTTTATTTTTTTTAATTTGGGAAAATCATCTAATGACAAATCACGCTCTTGGGCGGAACGCGACATAGTGTCAGACTTTTACTGACTAAAAACCCACTCCTGTTCCTTCGTTGCCTTCGTCCCAGAGCTCAAGGATAAAAGCCAAGTCTAAATGAGTACAGGGTACTACAGGTTATTGGTTTTGTTTACGTTGCCTCACCACTAAACAAATGATAATTAGACTAAAAATAAAAGTTAAATTTTGCTAGGTATTTGTATTCTACTTTTATAATATTAAAATTCTAATATCAGAGAGGAAGAACACAGGTGGGTTTTAGTCAGTAAAAGTCTGACGCGCCATCTCGCTCCACCCAGAGCGGTAGAAGTTATTTTGATGATTTCTCACCACGAAAAAAATGTCGCATATATACAACTGACGCAGTGTTGCCTTGGCAACGCGCTTGCTGAGATCACTCGGTCCTCATGGTAGGAACCTAGCTGCCTAGCCCTAAAAGGCAACGCAGATAGAGGTGAACATCTTTATATACCATTACAAGACTATATTCATATTGACTGGCCTGTTTGTCTAGTGGTTAGTGGCCCTGACTGCTACGCCGGAGGTCGTGTGTTCGATTCCCATCCAAGACAAATGTTTGTGTGATGAGCACGATCATTTGTCTGGGTGTAAATTTTCCATGCATAAATGCATGCATAATCAGCCTTTTAATGTTCCCACTGCTGGGACTCAAGCCTCTTCTTTAGGAGATGGAATGGGCCGTAATCTACCACGCGGGAACAGTGCGGGTTGGTGAATATCACATGTCTTCGAATTTTTGGTTCTAGGACATGCCGGTTTCCTCACAATCTTTTCCTTCACCGTTTTGAGAGCAGTGGTGATGAAATAAATTACACAAAGTATGCGCCTGGATGGTTTTGAACCCACAACCTACAACTCGTATGTCTGGGCCATTACCACTCGGCCACCACTGCTCTTAATTTTTCGATATGCCTAAGTAATTTAAAAATATTTATGTATGTTTATCAGTTGTCTGAGTACTCATAGCACAAGCCCAGCTTAGTTTGAGACTATAATTTAATTAACAATAATATTTATAGCTTGTATTCTACGATATATTGATACTTTATATGTGCAATCAATTTATTTTATCTTAATTCGTTGATGGTCGTCATAGCTCAACCTCGCCTCTAATGATTGAGTGAGTTCGAATCTCGGCTAGTAACCCTACCGGTGTATTTTTTTAATCGAAATATATTTTCTAAATTTATCTTAAACATGAGGAGCGATATGAAGGAAAAGTGAGTCTGTGATAGCCTGATGGTTGTCAGGACTGAATGGAAGCAAAGAACATATTGCGCCGACTCCAAATAACAATGGGACACGGCGTTGCTCTGCCCAAGCAAGGCACACCTCCACCGTGTGCTCCAGTGCATCCTCCGGGCGGTCCACACAGTGGCGATACCCGGGTTTTTTATGGTGTTTTTACAAACTTGGGTAACCTATCAGTTAATTATTTTTCTAGATAACGACATTTTGGTTAACGAACTATCTCCATTAGCTAATTCAGGCTACTGCCTGTGACTCTTATATCTCACACACGCGCAGATAATACAACGTCCTTTTTTTGAGGTGGGAAATCATACAATGGCTTCTTTCGCTCTAGAGTGGAGCGAAATGGTGTGCTAATTAACACTTTTACAGCAGGTCACGATCTCAGCTCGCAATTTATAACGAGGGGCTTTTATACTGTTTATTAGAAACACACGTCTTATCGTGATCCGCGTTGTACGCGTTTGTAGCTGAGTTAATATGCTACACACACTTAAGCAATGTTTGTATGTAGTTGGAACGCGAGAGCTACAGTTCGCGATCGCCCGCGCCCGTTCAGTCGATCGTCGGCGAGTGCATTTGAAAAGACCTAAGACCTAATTCTTTTTGTGTATATAAAATCTACTATTGTATTTTGTGGATAGTAAATACATAATTGTCATATTTTCAATTAAAAAAAAAAGTCATACAGACTACTTTTTTTTTAATTGAAAAAATTACAATTTATAATTACTTTTATTAAATTAACATAAATAATATAATTTGTTTTTATTTATTATCTATACACAAAAAGAATTATCCATATACTCCTGTCCGTTATTTTTCTATGATGTTAACATTATGCAGAAAATCGCCCGCGTACCGTATATAGCGGCGCTCTAAACGCTCCGCTGTCAAAGTTTTTAAAACCATACTAGGGCCCTTACCATGACATGTTAAATTATCAGGCGTGCGAACGAGATAAAGGGATAAGGCTATAGCTACACCCTATACAACTCTATATTTTAATTAGTACAATGAAAATGGGGCTCTATCCGTACCCATTAATGATCATATTTCTGTAGTCAAAAGTAAAAAAAAAAAACGAAATCCCAAAATTGTCCACGATTTGTCATATTTGGTAAATTCAAAAATGATTAAATTATTCATAACAATTGCTTCTACAAAATACTACTTGCAGTGTTTTTCATTTATAATCAATAGCCTGTACAATCTATATATATAAAAGAAAGTCGTGTTAGTTACACCACTTATAACTCAAGAACGGCTGAACCGATTTGGCTGAAAATTGGTGGGGAGGTAGCTTAGAACCAGGAGACGGACATAGGGTACTTTTTTTTTTTTTACTTTTTTTTTTTTTTAGGGTAGATTAGGGTAGAGTAGGGTAGAGTAGAGTAGAGTAGGGTAGAGTAGGGTAGAGTAGGGTAGAGTAGGGTAGAGTAGGGTAGAGTAGGGTAGAGTAGGGTAGAGTAGGGTAGAGTAGGGTAGAGTAGGGTAGAGTAGGGTAGAGTAGGGTAGAGTAGGGTAGAGTAGGGTAATTTTTTTTTTTACTAAATCCCGCTTTTGGGCAGAACAACGTCTGCCGGGACCGCTAGTATTTCCATAAATTGAGTAACATTTTGGGATATAAACAAACTCTAATCCTAATCTAATCTCTATTATTTATTGAGACTTTACTTAAATCATAACGAGACCTTTTCTAATAAGCGCTTTAAGTATTTTTACTAATTCAAAATTAGTGGTGTATACCTTCAACCCTTTAACAATTCAGTTTAAGTCGTCAAATGAATCGGCTCGTAGGGCTCCTGGGTCCTTGAGATGCTCTCTACGTTCTTGGGCCAAGGACCTGTACCATGACGTTTGAAGTAAGATTGTTTCATTCTTATTTCCGATAATTGATGGCGCTATACAACCTGTATAGCTCTGTCACTTACCCACACTGAAATAAGAATGAAACAATCTTACTTTGAACGTCATGGAAACCCCCAAGGTCAATCTTTCAAACGTTCCCACTTGAAGAGCTAGTTTTAAGTTGAAACCCTGCAGTGACATATAGTGGTGCAATAGGAGTTTCCTGACAAACTAAACAGTCATTTGAATTACAGTTAAAGTACTTAAGGTACTGAAGAACATTTCATCAGAAGAAATGATTTACTTAAACCTTTAAATTACTCACTATGAAGCAATTTGTACTGGCTTTGGGAAATAGTGATTCATTTTATTAGTAAATTACAAGTATTCGAGGTACTTTACCGCCTATTCCTTCTACGGAAATTTCGTCATTAAGTGGCTTTGAAATGGTAGGAAAAGGACTAAGTGTTGTTATTCTCTCATTAACAATGAATACATAAATAAGGATGCAGAGCAACTTTCTTTTTTTGTGGAAAATCATCAAATATATATTCTTACATTGTTGACACCAAGCACTAGCTTTATGTGTGTAATCTAATCTTACTGTAATTGACCCAAGTTCTGTTTGCCTAGTTGTGAAGTGTTACAAAGTTATTGTTGAGTACCTACCTAATCTGAACATATAACTGACTCCCAAGTCACAGGCTATAAACCTAGTTTGGGAGCCAGTAGTTATTCACTATGTCCTCATTTATGTACCAAGAATTATGTACTTACTTGTTTTTGTCACCATTTTATTTTTGGAAATAATAATAATAATTATTATTATTATTAAGTGACTGCGTCTTATTGTTGACAAATCCTGCCCTATTTAACAAAAATAAAAATAAACTGTAGAATACTCAGGCGCAGGGGTGGATGATTCCCGAAGAAAATGAAACACAGGAAACTGAAGGGCTTCAGGATTTATTCTTGAATGATGTTTACAGGAAGCGAAGAGGACTGGCCCGTTGGTCTAGTAGTTAGTGGCCCTGACTGCTATGCGGGAGGTCGTGTGTTCGATTCCCACCCAGGACAAATGTTTGTGTGATCAGGACGATAATTTGTTCTGTGTCTGGGTGTAATTTATCTATAATATGTATGTATTTAGAAATATATAAGTATGTTTATCAGTTGTCTAGTACTCATAACACAAGCTCTGCTTAACTTAAGACTAGACGGCGTTCTGTGATAGTTGTGGAATATTATATTATTATATTATATACTAGCGGTCCCGGCAGACGTTGTTCTGCCCAAAAGCGGGATTTAGTAAAAAAAAAAAATTACCCTACTCTACCCTACTCGTTAAAAAGTACCCTATGTCCGTCTCCTGGTTCTAAGCTACCTCCCCACCAATTTTCAGCCAAATCGGTTCAGCCGTTCTTGAGTTATAAACAGTGTAACTAACACGACTTTCTTTTATATATATAGATTATTATAATGTTTGGCTTTTTTTTTTTTTTTTTTTTTTTTTTTTTTTTTTTTTTTTTTTTTTTTGTGTGTGGCCTCTCGCAGGTCAACCTAGGAGGTTGTCGGCTGCTTAACCGGACTTGCCTGTGGCGGCCTCAATTCAAGAATCAAAGCCTCCAGCCAGGGCTTATTTAACTAAACTTAAAACTAAGCGACTACACGCTAAGGGCACCCCCTGTGGGGTACGGACCTCGGCTTAGGGCGTCGCTGGGGGGGGACAGCAAGGGACGGGCTGGATCGAACAAAGAGATAATGTTTGGCCGTGAGGCGGCTATATATATACCCCTCGTAGGTGGGTGGAAGTAGTGCTAAGTGTTACCATACAAATCTTTGTTCTATTTCCAACCACGTTCGAGTATTAAAATGAATCTATTTACAATTAAACTACAATTTGAAACTTATTAACTAAATTTACATTATAACTACTTACAATCATCAAACTAACTAAGACTACTTGATACAATGCAAACAACTATCCATTACAGTAATTCTTAGTTATCTAATGCAAAATCTAGTAAATAATAAAAATTAACAATAACCGATCAATATATATATGCACAAAACTCATATAAGAGTAACTTTGCTGTTATTGCTCTCGTTTATGAAGTCTAAAGTTTCGTGACTTTTTTATATAAAGCTAATTAACAATCCGCTGACCAAAATTAGTGTTATAAACTAGGAGATCGTTGTGCTCCTCAACATAAACTTTTTACAAAAAAAAAAATTACTACCGACATCAATGTAAGTACTATATAGTGCAAAATAACTTTATTTTCGGAAGTCGGTGTTAAATAACGAAGAGAATAATAGAAACACCCACTTTCGAAATTAAGGTTATTTTACACTTTTTACTGTTTATAAATATAGATATGTATTTAAAACATTATATGGAATTATATTTATTTATAATTCCCTATGCGAGTTGTGGTGTAGGGTGTATTCAACCATAAGCACAACTGCATAGGTCACCTTGACCTTATCGACGGTTGCTAGGGCAACGCACTGTTTATACCTAGCTGTTTTTGTTTATAAATATTCCGGTTTCGGAATTACCTTAATTATTTAAACGGAGCAACCAGCCAGCCATGTTTTAGTTAGGACTACAAACTTGAATAGTCGTAGGGGCCCAGCAGGATAAAGCCTACTAAGGCCATGGGTCGATTTCTAAAAGAGGGACCCGTGGTCTTGGAACATAAAAGGTAATTGCAGGAACATAAGTGTGGTTTTAGTCAGTAAAAGTCAGACACGCCCTCTCGCCCCACCCTGGAGCGAGAGAAGTCAGTAGATGATTCTCAATCTTAAAAAGACTAGAATAGTTGTCATCCTCCGTAGAGGTCATCCTATAATTTCAAAGATTACAAGTCATGTGACCAAATAAAACAGAGCGCTTATATGGATACAAGATCTATAAATGATTGTTCCGTCAAGTTCCATGTTTACAAAGATAATTGTCTGTAATCGCTTCACCCACAAAAAAGACCAAAACAAACTTTTATTTAAAACATACAGCCACATCTTTAAATTCTATAATTCTTTTGTACGTGTTTTTGTCACCTATTTCCTCCTAAATGGCTTGATCGCATTGGATGAAATTTTGTTTCTATATTGGAGTGGGTGGTTTGAAAATACAATTGAACCCGGTAGGCAGCGCTGTAATCGGGATCTCTTTTTTTAATTCTTATATATTAGTGCTTAACTGCGATCCCACCTGATGGTAAGCAGTGATGCATTTGTTGATGGTGAGACGCACTTGTTTATTAAGAGCCTATTGAAGACACCCAAATTATAATGGGACATGAAGACCGGAGCAGGCAAATTATTCCACTCCTTCGATGTACGCGGTACAAACGACGAGGCGAAACGCTTATTCCGGACCGTAGAGGTTTCAACAACATAAGGGTGGATACTCGCCGTACGTCAGGTTGTCCGATGGTAGAAATGAGATGGCAGAACCATGTCATGCTTTTCCCGCGCACACTCTCCAAAATGCATTCTGTAAAACACCGAAAGGCTGGCTACCCTACGCCACGTCTCCTATTCCATTGTTCTGACCACATGGCTGAGCTTTGAGATGACGTCTGAATAAAGGAATCGGAGGCGTGGCCTACTCGAGGCGATCAACGAAAAGAGAATCGAAACGAAACGGTTGTAACTTGGCTAGGGGGGCTGATCGAGCCGGAGTCGTCGACAGCGCGTAGTGTTCCACGCGCGCCTCAAAGAGATTAGTTTAGTTTAATAATAGTTTTATCAAGTACATTATACATGTCTGTTAGAACAGTGATCCCCAAACTAGACGTTAGTCTGTATCTTGGGGATCAGAGTTGTGAATAAAACTGTTGGGGCCCAGCAGATCAGACGCCTACTATGCCATGGGTCGACTTCTGAAAAGGTTTTTTCAGAAGTCGACCCACAGGATACCACAGGTAACCACCTGTGGTCCTAGAACGCAAAGGCAACTGAAGGAACATTGGTGTGGTTTTAGTCAGTAAAAGTCTGAAACGCCCTTCCACTCTGCTCTCGAGTGAAAAAAGTCATTAGATGATTTACCATCTTAAAAAAAAATAGGAAATTTTTGAGAAGATAGGTTTTATATGGATAACCATGCGAGGAGGAAAGATTCGAAGAAAGGACAATACACAACTACATTATCCCCTAGCTGGCATCAGGGACAGCCCGACGTACGGCGAGTATCCACCCTTACGTTACGTTACTCTACGGTCCAGACTAAGCGTTTGTCGTCATTTATACCGCGTAGATACATCGATGGATTGGAATTTGCTTGCGGTCTTCCCGTCCGATTATAATTTAGGTGTCTTCAAGGCTAGAGTGAATAGGCTATTAATAAACTAGTGCGCGTCATCATCGACGATTGGATCACTGCTTACCTTCAGGTGGGATCGCAGTCAAATACTAGTTTATTTCGAATAAAAGAAAAAAAGTAAAAATTCACTAAAGTAAGGCCGCAGAACATCTTAGTCGTTGTTGTTCGTCGTTGGTGTACAATAAAGAATATATTTATCTATCTATCTAACAATACACGTTCAGAATTTAACATCAATGACCTTTAAAATTGGTTGATTGTTATATCAGTTATAAAATATACCGGTTATCTACATATACCGTCTTCGATAAGGCCAGTATTATTTGACTTGGAGCTCTGGCGCTGCTAATCAAGAAAACTTCATCTATTTATGAAACTAGATTTCACCCGCGGCTTCGCCTGCGTTCATAAAATATTTTCATGCATATGTCACTCAGGAATAAAGCGGCTAAAATATGTCATACATATGTCACTCAGTAATAAAACGGCCAAAATATGTCATGCATATGTCACTCAAGAATAAAGCAGCTAAAATATGTCATGCATAATTATGTCACTCAGGAAAAAGCGGCTAAAATATGTCATGCAAATGTCACTTAGGAATAAAGCGGATAAAATATGTCATGGATGGAATGTATAGGTACATTGGATTGTTAATCTTATGTACGTATTTGGATTTCGTCGCTGCGGCCAGCGCTGCGCTCAAGGCTGTTTTCTTAGAGAATAGCACGACTTGATGGAGCGACGATGTAGTCGACGATGGAGCTTACTTGCCTGGAAGTTACCTATTCACTCTTGACTTAAAGATCCCCAGGCTATAACTATCAGGAAACACAGACTTTACATTTTAGTTCCTTATTTTACCACGTGTCCTTTTATATTGGTTCAAGTGTTTTCTGTTTATACTAAAAACTTGTTCATTAACTGCTTTTTTATGAATCCTTATCCTCGCATAAATTAAAACAAAGTCCCGACTGCGTCGGTCTGTCTGTTCGCGATAAACTGTAAAACAAAACACATTAATTACGCCTACAGCTAAGGAGTGGCTATAGGCAAGCGTACTCCATCGTCACCACTCGACCACATCATCGCTTACCATCATGTGAGATAGTGGTCAAGCGTGAACCTATTAGTAATAATACAAAAAACCGGACAACTGCGAGTCGGACTCGCGCAGTGAGGTTTTTGTACAAACTTGTCTATGAAAACAGTTCAATTCCCGAATTGAGTTACGAAGATTTATCCGAATCGCAAAAAAAGTTTTGTTTGGGACGTACACAACACGTCTCGCATCCATCAGATTCCCCTGATCCTCACCAGACCATCATTACACCTTGAATGGCCTTCCAATGCTGCGTCTTTCGGTACGCAGTCACCACTCCAGAATCTTTCGGTTCTGCGAGTAAATATGCCGGCTGCCATTTAAGTTTGGTGATTCTTCAGGTCATGGAGTTTTCTGCACGTTCTTTTCCATAAAGACTTGACAATTCAAAAGTGCCTGTAAATTGTTTATTTGAAATTGAAATCAATCCTTTGGGTTTAAGCTTAAGGGCAAGGTTTAGATGTATAATAATACTAGCTTCTGCCAGCGCCTTCGCCTGCGTGAAAGTCGGTTTCTCCATACAAACTTTGGACCCCTTAGGAGGTGATTTGGAAAATCCATTCTTTGCGAATCTCTACACCCTATAAGGAAGCTACCAGGCAAATTTTAAGTTTGTAGGTGTTATAGTTTCCGAGATTTTGTGACCTTTCGAATATCGTAATTAGAGACACAATAGAAAGACAATGAGAGAGCGAACGCCGGCTTTCGCTTGGGGTTGGAGTGAGTGGTATTTCGCTTTTATATATATAGATAAATGAAATAGAATTAATTCATAGAAAATCAAGAATTTCAAAGATTTGTAACAACCGTGCAAATCTGGGGACAGTAGCTATAATAGTGTTTAAGAGCGTCCAACTCGAGGTACATTTTCATACAATCACTCTTACGTGATTATGATATTATTACACATATTTCTCCAGATATTTTGGATATACAGATATCTTGTGGATATTATCTAGGCTTCTAAGGAAATCAAAATATATATTTGTTTAAAACCAATAACTCTGAAAATCTGTTGGCCCTCCATAATGTACTCATATATTAAAAATATAAAAAGTACATTAACAGAAGCCTTGTACATTTAATCAAGATTCTGAATAAGGACAATATTTCTCAAAAAGTTTTAAGGGTTTAAAAAAAAAACACGTATTTCCTGGAACAAATTTTATGAAATATTAGAGCAAATCACGGAATTACCGAAGACCCGAACCCGATGCTAACAGTTATTAAGCGTTATGTCTCTTTTTTCGCGTTCCCTCTTCGTCAAACATCACGTTGTACTGCGTTATATGCAACTAACTTTTAAACCATACTCGATGTGACGATAGGCTATAGGTTGACGATAGGTTGAGTGGTAAAGGACCCTCTTAATAATTCTACCCACATTCAAGTAATTAAAATCATTAGACCACAAATTTATTTTTATTTTAGTGGGTTTTTTCAGAAATCTGAGGTTCAAAGTTAATTTTTGTTTAGTTTTTTGCCTGCATTGCTTATCTTTGATCATCTGTATGGTTTTTAAATAGGTGTCTAGATTTTTCGTTTCCCACTTCACATAATGAAATCATTAGTTCCTTTTTTTAGGATTCCGTACCTCAAAAGGAAAAAACAGAACCCTAGGATCTGACAGACAAACGGACAACAAAGAGATCTTTGTTGTTCGTCTGTCAGGACCCTTTATTTTGGGAACGCGTAAGGTATCAAGTTGAAATTAAAACTGAATACTCAATTTTGCGGTCCCTTGAGGCTGCGTAAAAATCAAATTTCTGAGTTAAAGAAAAAAAAGATACGGCCATTTATATCGCAAAAAATGTGTTTTTCGACACTCTCTAGGGAGTCAAAATTCATAGGGTATTTCCTATTGACCTAGAATCCTGAAATTTGGCATGAAGCAAGGACTCATAGCAAAAGTATAGGAATAAAGCTGAAAACTGTAAATTTGTAGTTACCTACGTCACAAAAAAAAAATGCGAATCGGAAATATCTTCGTAACTCAATTCGGGAATGAATGAATGAACTGTTTTCATAGGTAAGTTTGTACGGAACCCTCAGTGCGTGAGTCCGACTCGCATTTGCCCGGATTTTTCAATTTTACTTGTATATTACTAGCTGCTGCTAGCGGCTTTGCCCGCACAGTAGAAAATTTATCGCAAGGGAACATAGTCCAGGGATAAAAATAATCCTATATGCTATTTCAGTACAATGTTTAAATTTAATCCAAATTTATTCAGCTGTTCTAGCGTGAAAAAGTAACAAACATAACACACACACATTTACAAACTTTCGCCTTTATACTAGTGTAAGAGTGTGATATGTATATGTCGTGGCCAGATCTTAGAAATTGATCACTTCATGATATGGCCAAGTAAAACTGGCCAGATCGTTTTAAACGTTAAAGTTTTATGATATGGCAATCCTCGTTTGGCCTACGTTCTTTAGACCTTTTATTATCATAGAAATTCTACAACAATAATATGACCAAACGAGGATTGACATATCATCAAATTTTAACGTTTAAAACTTGGATTTGAAGTTTGAACGCACAACCTATAACTCGTAAATTGAGGCCTTTACCACTAGGCCACCATAGTCTATAAATATTTACTTACTTTTAACTAAGTTGGTACACTTAGGGTGGAATTCTTCAATAAAACTAATCGCGTTTAAAACGTTTGGCTCGCATAATCGCGTTTAGCCGCTGCTACTAGTGTCACTAGACTGTATTTTTCTTTTGTTGTGTTTTTAAAAGTGACACTAGTGACAGCGGCTAAACGCGATTATGCGAGCCAAACGTTAAAACGCGATTAGTTTTATTGGTGAATTCCGCCCTTAGACTAAAAATTCTTAAAAAAAACACACTTAAATTTAACGATAATTATTCAATATTTCAATAACTAATTTAACAACAGCAAAGATGTTTAATTCTCGTTGAGCAAAACACACGACTTTATTTATTATACATATAAAATTTGAATAAAATCAAGTGTCTGATTGCAATAACATTTTATATTTTATGCATGTGATGTCAATATTTTAATTGAAACTAAAATATTTTTGTTATTCAGTCTATTTGTTCCGGCTTATTTCCGAAACAGCCGGACTAATTTTGACGAGACTTGCACTGACGGATAGCTGATATTTTAATAAGTAATTTAATTTAGGTACTTTTAATTTTCCCGCAGGGACGAGATTTAAAACTACGGGATATGACAACGAAACGGTTGACCATCAAATTAGACGATACTCACTAGGACATGCTAATGTTATAATGAGTAGCTACTTTTTATTTTCTCGCGGGAATAATAATAATAATAACAAATAATGATAATATTCCACAACTAACACACATCGCCGCCTAGTCCCAAGCTAAGCAGAGCTTGTGTTATGGGTACTAGACAACTGATAAACATACTTACTTATATATTTTTAAGTACTTAATTAAATAGATTAATTACACCCAGTCACAGAACAAATGATCGTGCTCATCACACAACCATTTGTCCTGGGTGGGAATCGAACTTACGACCTCCGGCATAGCAGTCAGGGCCACTAACCACTAGACAAACAGGCCAGGGAATTTGACTTAATTTCCAGAAGGGGGTAAGAGGAACAAAGGAAAGCAACGGGAAACTGCTACTTAGGGATATTTTACTTATAACCTGTCATTTAATTATAACTTAGGTGCTAATGATGCATTCCACAGGTTGTCTATACCCACGTATAGCGCATACAAATTATGTACAACACGCTTTATTTTCAGATAAAACTATTCGTAAGTTTGGCAACATCGCATCTTCAAATCTCCAAGGTCGCCGAGCTTCGAAACCTGTTCGGCATATTCGGCTTGTACCGAAACTTTAGCCTTCAAACGTAGAGCTCCGAATTGAATTTTATATGGTTATCTGGTTTTTGCTTTTATTATTCATAGCAATCTGTTGTTTGTGTTCGGAGATAAAGGGAAAATAATAATTATTAAGCTGAATGTTTCCATTTTGCAAATGGATTCGATTAGTTGGATTCAATATTTGTCTGTATCCCATTGATATATCCGTACAACTGAAAAAAAAGCTTGAGCCTTTTTTAATTTTTTTTCGTTTGTCATATCATATCATATATTATAATATTACACTCTTTATTTATAACAGATAAATAATTATTTTGCATTTTTTAGTTTGTTTTTGGAGTCTGTATCGGGTATTTTTTTTGCAATAAACCTTTTTATTTTTCACTTTAGTATTCCACAGCTAATATGTTCCACACAGGGAGTATATCTCGTTGGACAATTTTCTGTCTTAACGCGGGCAAAACCGTAGGCTACCTATGATCACACGGTGGAAGTGTGCCCCGCTTGGGCAGAGCAACGCCGTGTCCTCGTGGGGGCGATCGGCGGCGGCGATCTCTCGCGCCGGGCCTTGGTACAGGCCATGGTTCGGAGCGAGGAGGAGTGGCAGGCGGTCGCCTCCTTCTGCGAAGCAGTAATGCTAGCAAAGGAGGCGGCCGATCGCGTGAGGCAAGGGTCCTCACGCCTCAACCGCCGCCGGGATTCCGATCCCGATTTCCGGCCACCGTAGGCGCGGGCTTGCGGACGGCGAGCAATGGGTGGCTCGCCGTCCGATCGTCCGGTAACCATCCGGACCGAGCCTAAGTCGTCGACGGCGCGTATTGTTCCACGCGCGCCTCAGGGAGATGTCAGCAAATCGTAGGGGCCCAGCAGGGTCGAAGCCTACTGGGGCCATGGGTAGTGTGAAAGCGAAACCCGGGGCCCTGGGACGAAGGCAAAGAAGGAACAGGAGTGGGTTTTTAGTCAGTAAAAGTCTGACACTATCTCTCGCTCCGCCCAAGAGCGAGATTTGTCATAAGATGATTTTCCCACCTAAAAAAAAAAAAAAAAAAAAGGCTACCTATGATATAAAAGCGAAATATCACTCACTAATTTATTAAGAAACTAGCTGACCCGGCAAACGTTGTTTTGCCATATAAATAATAGAAATTAAAAATTTTGTCTAAAAAATAAAAAAAAATTTTAGGGGTGGACTACCCCTAACATTTAGGGGGATGAAAAATAGATGTTGGCCGATTCTCATAGATACCGGATAAGCACAAAAAATTTCATCAAAATCGGTCAAGCCGTTTCGGAGGAGTATGGCAACGAAAACTGTGACACGAGAATTTTATTTATTAGATCTCAGAAACTATAACACCTACAAACTTAAATTTGGCAAGTAGGTTCCTTATAGGGTGTAGACATCCGCTAAGTACGGATTTTCCGAAATTCAACCTCTAAGGGGATGAAACGGGAGTCCAAAGTTTGTATGGAGAAACCGTCTATTACGCGGGCGAATCCGCTGGCAGAAGCTAGTACCTAAATATACAGAAATAGCGATCAATAATCATAAATCAACTCAAGTGCCTGCTTATCTGATAACACTGAATATAAACGTTGTTAGACCAATTCATACCAACTACATTTAAAAAAAAAAGGGTTTGCTTCCATTTACATTGATATCATAAATATGAATAGTTGATGTGGTTCAAAACGCTGCCCAACTGAAATGGGACTGGGCAAGATATGTCTGCCATGCTCGACAAACTGTGGGCCAAAGTAGCACAAAGTTGGTGCCCTGAAACAGTGCGATAAGGTCGCGGCAGACCACGCAGGAGATGGCGCGACGAACTAGACAGATTCCGCCAGTACTGGCAAGAAAAAAAGCGCGGGCGCGCGAAAGATGGAAGGAATGGTTGGAGGTTTTTGCCCTAGAGTGGGACAGACCGGCAAACAAAAAGAAAAATAGGTACTAGTGGTCCTGACAGACGTTGTCCTGCCCAATAACTGACTTTCCGTTAGAAAAAAAAATTGAGAACCCAATTTGTAGTGTAGTACCTATCGGGATCTATCCAATTGTATTTTCAAACAACCCAATCAAATATAGAAACAAAATTTCATCCAATACGATCAAGCCATTTAGGATGAGTTAGGTGACAAAAACACGTACAAAAGAATTATAATATATATCGATGTGGTTGTATGTTTTAAATAAAAGTTTGTTTTGGTCTTTTTTTGTGGGTGAAGTGATTACAGACAATTATCTTTGTAAACATGGAACTTGACGGAACAAATATATAAAGATCTTGTACACATTTAAGCGCTCTGGTTTATTTAGCATAGCATAGCAATAATCAGCCTTACAAAGTTCCCACAGTTGGGACACCGTTTTATTTGTTTATTTTAATGGAGCTTATTATAATTTATTACTTTTTGTATTTGGAAAAAATAGCATTGTATAATAATTATTATTATTTATATCAGATACATCCATATTATGTTAGTAGAACTTAAAACAATTTTAGTAAAATTGATCATTAAAATAAATAGAATAAAATAAAATCAATTCATAAACCTATACATATAACTGTGCCCGCTTGCCGCTGCACCAGACCTGGACCTGTACCATGACGTTCAAAGTAAGATTGTTTCATTCTTATTTCAGTGTGGGTAAGAGATGGCGCTAGACAACCTGTATAGCTCTGTCTCTTACCCACACTGAAATAAGAATGAAACAATCTTACTTTGAACGTCATGGTAATCCCCCAGCAGCTGTGCAAACGAATCCAGGGCCCCAGGACGGGGTAATCCGGCTTATCAGCTATCACCCTCAAAATGTAGAATGTGTATAGTGTAGAAGATTTTTTTTCAAATTTTGTGAATGTGAAGTACCTACCACGGAGCATTTTTATTGGTTACAACATGTTTGACATTAACGAGCCTGGCAGTTGAGAGTTTGTCATGCTCGCTCAAATGTCTCGCTGATGGAGACACGTGTTATTGAGTCATTCAGTTCCCTTCAAAATGGTTGAGCTGAGTGGGGCTGATACACGTGTTATACTTGTGAACGGGCACCGTCGTCAGTTGAGACTGGTCATCACTTAGGCAATGCAAAGGAAATCGTTTCACTTCTACTGCAGAGCTGTCGGCACCCTTTTTTTTATTATTGATAGGCTCGCGTTTGACCACTATCTCACATGATGGTAAGCGATGATGTGGCCAACGATGGAGCACGCTTGCCTAGAAGTAACCTATTCACTCTTGACTTAAAGACCCCTAGGTTGTAGCTATCTATTTACTTATTTACAAGCAAAAAAAAAATACATTTGAAAAAACAAAATACAATACATGCAAACTTACAAACTAAAAAAATACATTTACTTAATAAAACAATAACAATTTAACCATACATATTGAAGAAAAAACAACTAACTTTGCGGCAACTGCGTTAGCGTCTCCAGACACCGTTGTAGGCATTGCTATGATTGAGTGCAGGAAAATGAGAGAAAATGGGCAATCTGCTAGTAAATTAGTGAAAAGTGATCCTAAGCGACTAGCTTTATCTAAGGAGTGCTTACAAAAGAACTGGGCAAGTGCGATTCGGATTTGCGCGCTGAGGATTCCGTACAAACTTTCCTATTTATATAGTTCAATTACCGAATGGATTATCGAAGATTTTTTTTTTAATGACGAAACAACAAATTCACTGTTTTCAGATTTATTCCTGTAACTGTGCTATAAGACCTTGCTTCATGCCAAATTTCAGGATTCTGAGCAATGGGAAGTACCCTATGAATTTTGATTCCCTTGAGGGTGTCGAAATATATGTTTTTTTAAGACATGCGGTCGCATCTTTTTTTTCGTTAACTTAGAAGTACGATTTTTTCACAACTTCAAGGGACCGCAGATTTGTGTATATGGTTTTAATTTCAATTCGATGCCTCCACGAGTTCCCGGGATAAAGGGTCTTGACAGACAGACGGATAACAAAGTGATCCTATAAGGGTTCAGTTTTTTCCTTTTGATGTACGGAACCCTAAAAAGGAAGATAAAAGATCTTCCCCGATCTTTCGCGTGTTTTCTTTTACTGATTTGCACTGTAGCGATTCTGTCTAATTTGTAACGTTACTGATTAACTAACCCTACATAACTATTTTAGTATTATTTGAACATTGTTTTTACATTGTTAATAGTTAGTTAAATCGGTACTGGTAAAATATAGCTATCTTCATAATCTTTAAGGTCCTATTACACCACTCGATATTCAGACAATCTTAGTCTATGTTTATCTATGTATCTCATCGTTCTGTTTCATTCCTTTACACGGCATTGGCGTAAGTTGCTCTTTTTCTTGTGTGACGATATATAGACTAAGACTGTCTGAATATCGAGTAGTGGCTATTTCCTTTAATCTTAGTTTATCTTAAGCACACCCCATACAACTATACATATATCTTACATTACATAATGTAATTATATAAGTACCTATGTTTTTTGACAATTTATATACCTACTTTTGTAATTCTTGTTTTCCAAATATTATTTTCTTTTTTTATGCCTCTGCCAAATTGTCTCTACCACCCTAGGTTGACTGGTAGAGAATGCCTAAGCCATTAAGTCCGCCTTTGTACCTTTTTGTTGCATGAATGTTAAATAAAAAGGTAATGGTAGAATGTAAATGTGCCACATTTATTTTAAAATCTTACTTACATCTACATTTTTGGAAAATAAATTATTATTATTTCATTTATTTTCTTTATACACATAAAATTAATAGGGTCCAAGCTACCAGTGGTCTGGGCTCTTGAGAGAGGAATCTCCTAACAATACGCGCCGTGTCCAGAAGTACCGCTTTCCGGATCAAGCCCTTGATCCAACTGCCTAACGCGAGCCTCCTCAGCACCCTAGCCATGTTGATAATCTGCAATCGTTAACGCCAGTCGATAACTAATCAAATGTATGGGAATGACATCATCTCAACGTTAAATCATGTGGTCAGAACAAACGAAAAAATTCGTAGCCAAGTTCACATCGTTCAAAATGATATAATGAATTGTTATCGATTCTACAATGTTCAAAGTTACATCCTTTGTTATTGTAGAACGACATTGTAGAACGAGCGGCCGACACAGGTGCGTCAACATGGCTAGCAACTTATCATTTTCTACAACTGCTGACACCGAGGCATTACCGATTGGAGAACAGAATTCGACACGAAACGGTTGTAACTTGGCTAGGGGGCAGATGTTGATCGAGGCTCTTAAAAATTTTTACTAACGGCCGTCACGACTACCGGCACAATGACTGCTCTATCCACTTCCCACATGTCGACAACCTCGCGATTATTATTATTATGTATAATAAAGAACTTCGAATTCCTTATGTCAGTTTGTGACGTAGGTATGCAACTCAGCTATCGAGAATGGATCTCACACGTGGTAGCGTGGGCGTTCTTTATGATAAAAACACATTCTTAAAATAAATGAGTCATTGGCTAAAAGTTAACACCTGCTTGAAGGTGAGATGCAAACCAAAAAGTCTGAGAACATGAAATCTTCTTCATGCAGCTGACATGTCATATTGAACTAGTGACAGAAGTTCTTATTAAAAAAGCACTAAATCGGTTGCACACTCAAGAAGGCCGCTGCACACACAACTTAGTGCAATAGGATTTTACAGATCCGTAGGATAAAGATAGACGGTAGACGCGGGCTTGCGGACGTCGAGCACTGGGTAGCTCGCCGTCCGGCTGTTCGGTACTTAACCGGACCGAGCCCAGTCGTCAATAGCGCGTTGAGATCCTCGCGCTCCTCAAGGAGATGTCAGCAAACCGTAGGGGCCCAGCAGGGCCGATGCCCGCTAACTAGGACCGCGGAGATTTTTTAAAAGGGAAACCCGTAGTCCTAGGACGCAAAGGGTAATTGAAGGATACAGGTGTGGTTTTAGTCAGTAAAAGTCTGACACGCCCTCGCGCTCGTCCCAGAGCGCGAGAAGTCATTTGGATGATTTCCCACCTTAAAAAAAAAAAAAAACCGCACTTGCCCCAAGTGCCCATACACCTGCCACCTGCACTTTGGAGGATTTAATGAGTGCCATCGATGCTGCAGTTAAAAATATGCAGGTAGAAAGATGACATGGTCAAAGTGGCTGGTAAACTCTGGACCAGGACAACCAGACTACGAGAGCGATGGAAACATTTGGAGGAAGCTTTTACTGCCACAGGTGGTCCTTACACTGAACACGAGAGCAACGAAGACGAAGATCCTAACACACAACACTAACAATTATTCTGCTAAAAGTCTTTTGTTAAATTACTAACACACTAATCCAAAAAAAATATTTGTTGTAAGAAATAATAAAAAGCTTTTCTTTTTTTATGTTTTTATTTTGTTTTTTTTTTTTTTTATCTATGCTGGTTAACGTAGCCATCTACTGGGTGGATTAGGCCCAAACAGTTTAACAAGTATACCATCGTTTCGAAAAGAAAAGGCCTTTCACTAAACTGCAGACTATTTACTAATCTCTACTATTTTGTAAAAGGCCTTTTTAGGATTTCGTATCTCGCAGTGACGTAACTACAAACAGATTCAGATTTTTTCCTATACTTGTGCTACGAGACCTTGCTTCATGCCAAATTTCAGAAACGCAAAGCAAAAAAGGAACAGGAGTGGGTTTTAGTCAGTAAAAGTCTGGCACACCTACTCGCTCCACCCCAGAGCAAAAGAAATCATTAGAGTTGATTTCCCACTTGAAAAAAAAACTTAAGCACATCCTGTAAACATCAGTCATAATATTATTATCACGATAAAACGGGCTTCAATCGAAATCATCACAATAAAACCATAGTGCACGCATTCGCGTAGGTAATTTACCTGTAATTATTACTCACACAGTTCAACTACTCGTAGGTTCTCATTCCACTCAAATAGTTATTTACTTAAGTATGTAGCTGACGCACGTAATGGACATTTTTCTAACCTAGTAAACAAGGATAAAATTGTGCGGATTAATGTGTATTTTTCAATTCACATGTACCTTACTCTTGCGGACGGCGAGCAATGGATAGCCCGCCGTCCAACCGTCCGGTAACCGTCCGGACCGAACCCGAGTCGTCGACGGCTCGTATTGTTCCACGCGTGCCTCAGGGAAATGTCAGCAAATCGCCCCTAGCCCAGCAGGGTCGAAGCCTACTGGGGCCATGGGTAGTGAGGAAACGAAATCCGGGGCCCTGGGATGAAGGCAACGAAGGAACAAGAGTGGGTTTTTAGTCAGTAAAAGTCTGACACTATCTCCCGCTCCACCCAAGAGCGCCACATTTAGGACATTACTGAAACCTCGTGCCTCCGAAAGCATGTAAAGCTGTTGGTCCCGGTTGTCTTTCGTGGATTTTTGATAGTCTCTACAGGTAGTTGGACCAAACGTCTAACCACCAACGTGTATCCAAGGAGTATCGTTTTACCCAGTAACTGGGTTGTAGACGTCTCATAGGCAGTCGCTCCATGTAAAACACAAATATTCAGCTGTATTCAGTAATTATATTAGAAGCTGACCCATGCTAGTTTTTTTTTTTAGGCTGGAAAATCATCTAATGACAAATCTCGCTCTTGGGCGGAGCGAGAGATAGAGTCAGACTTTTACTGACAAAAAACTCACTCCTGTTCTTTCTTTGATTTCGTCCCAGGGCCCCGGGTTTCACTTTCACACTACCCGTGGTTAGCCGTTGGTTAGGAAGCCTACTGGGGCTTCGACCCTGCTGGGCCCCTACGATTTGCTGACATCTCCCTGAGGCGTGCGTGGAACAGTCGCGATTTGGGCTCGGTCTGAACGGTTACCGGACGGTCGGACGGCGAGCCACCCATTGCTCGCCGTTCATTGCTCTTGGGCGGATTGGGAGATAGTGTCAGACTTTTATTGACTAAAAACCCACTCCTGTTCCTTCTTTGCCTTCTTTGCCTTCGTACGGCGAGCCACCCATTGCTCGCCGTCCGCAAGCCCGCGTCTACGGTGCCCCATGCTAGTTGGGAAAAGGCTAGATAGATGATGATGATACCCACTAAAAGGCAAGTTTTCTATATTTTATTGAATCGCATTATTATTTTTAGGTAATTTAGATCTTTTTTTATAGAGTTATAATAATATCACTTTTGAAAAAAAAAAACTTTTTGAAAGTGGCCAAATGACATTATGCTGTTCTCATAAAACAGCATCTGTCATGGACGAAGTCGCGGGCGACAGTTAGTTACAAATATAATGAAACGTGTAAGTGAACTTATATACTTACTGTAGCTACATAATATACCTCTACCAAACTGTTCGGGAAAACCGAACTTTTATTATGATATCCATTAACCTATATCTTGTTAATAATAATAATAAAGCTTTATTCATTCCACACAATTTTATCTATATAAAAATGTATCCCTATTTCCCTTGGTCACGCCATCATGCGTGAACGGCTGGGCCGATTTCGGTAATTTTTTTTTTAAAGGTAGAGTAGGGTCGAGTGGGGTAGAGTAGGGTAGAGTAGGGTAGAGTGGGTTAGAGTGGGGTAGAGTGGGGTAGATTGGGTAGAGTGGGGCAGAGTGGGGTAGAGTGGAGTAGTGGAGTAGAGTGGGGTAGAGTGGGGTAGAGTTGGGTAGAGTGGGGTAGAGTCGAGTAGAGTCGGGTAGAGTAGGGTACAGTAGGGTAGAGCAGGGTAGAGCACGGTAGAGCACGGTAGAGCAGGGTAGATCAGGGTAGAGTAGGGTAGAGTAGGGTAGAGTAGGGTAGAGCAGGGTAGAGCACGGTAGAGCAGGGTAGAGCAGGGTAGAGCAGGGTAGAGTAGAGCGGAGTAAGGTAGAGTTGGGTAGAGCAGAATAGAGTAGTCAGTTGACGGGAGCGAAGCCGCGGGCAAAAGCTAACTGAAAATAAATAAATTAGTACTATATCAATTGATTAAAATAAAAATAAATAAAAACATAAATCCAATTAATTAAAATGAAATAGTATAATAATGATATTTTTTTTTAATCAATTTTATGTAAATTAATAAATTTTTTTAATGGATTTAAATATGTTATTAATATCCATGGATAACACTGCAACAATTTATGAGGAAAATTAAAACTTACTTGACCAGTTCTTGAGCTAGGAGCATTTTTTGCGTTTATAGTTTTTGCTCTACTGCGTCGACGTCAATGCAGAATTTAGAATGGCAATGAGAGTTAGTTTGATTATAGTATGTACATGTCAACAAGCAAACGCCAAATATTGCTTGCAGAACAGATTGTCGTTGGTCGTTGAGTCCGAAAGTTTCTGGAGTAGCGACCGAGCACCGGAAGACGCAGTGTTAGATGGTCTACCATAAGGTGGACCGATGAACAGGTAATAGTCACGGGACTCCGATTCGCGCCCGTGTGCACCAATACCTTGACACTCTCTAGTAGGCATGCGGACAGAATCGAATACTTAGGGCTTTATCACACTAGCGGGTTGCGAGCGACTGCGGGCCGGGGTGGGCTCGCAGCGAATGCCTCGCGAACACGCCGCGGCTTCACAGCGCAGACGTCGTGGACGCGTCAATTAAACGACGTACAACACACTCAGTAACAATATGGATTCTGACGATGAGACACTTCTGTTGGTTTTGTTACTTCAAAGACGCCAGAGACCCGCATCGCGTTGCCGGATATCGTTACGCGTCCGCAACAAATTCACTGCGCATACGCGGCGTGTTAGTTGCGCACCTGTAACGTATTTGTTGCGCACCCGCTCCGCTTTGAGGACGCTCGCAGTCTTCTAGTATGATAAGGCCTTAACACCTGTTTTGTCTTCTCCCAAAACCATAGACTTATATTTATTTTTCATAAATGTCGCAATAGCTTCCCTCGAACTGAGAGTTGTCCTTGGGTGCACTAGCATAGCGCGTACAGAGATAATCGTCGGTTGGTATCTCGTTCCACGAAAACTGCCTAAAGATCTACTGAGAGTCGGCTTCGGCCTTTCGCGTCTCGTACTCCTTCCAAAGGCCCAGGACTTCAGGGTCCCGAGATAAATATTTGGAGGTAGACGGAACAGAGAGTAAAGTCCCGCAAACCTCCGTTGAAAAGGAAGGATCCTCCGATCAGGTGGATCTTATGTCTGGTGGGCAACTGCCCGATAGATGATTTCGGGCTGTTCTTTAAGTTCCAATCGCGCGGAGAACTTCAATTGCGCGTTGCAGGATTAGTTCTTATGTGACGCCATAGATGTCGCTACAAATAAATGCATGTCAAAAAATAAATGCGGCAATGTACAGCAGTATGATTTTAACATTAACAAGGCCCATTTACATTACATATTTAATATGAAAACTTGTAACTACGGCAAGCAAGTTAGCTATAGATATTGAATGGCCTGTTGGTCTAGTGGTTAGTGACTTAGCAGTCAGGCTAAGCCGGCTAGGCCGGCGTTGTGTGATAGTTGTGGAATATTAATATATTATTATAGACTTCCGTAAAATCATAAGCATAAAATTCTATATTTAGACGCTTACTCGACAAACGTTCTGCCATACAAATTATCAAAGAAAAAAATTTAGGATTCACATTCACATTGCAAAAAAAAGAGGCTATAAAAAAAAAGCAAGAAAAATAAATAATTACAATTACCAATAAAAAACTTTTTACAAAAAAAAAATACAACCGACTTCAAAGTAAAAAAAAAAAACACTGAAAAGTGCAAAATAACTTTAATTTCGGAATTCGGTGTTATTAGGAGAGTAAAAAGTTTATTTATTTATTTATTATTTATTTAAACTTTGTGCACTAGTAAGAAACACTGTACAAAGGCGGACTTAATGCCTTAAGCATTTTCTACCAGTCGGCCCAGCAGGGTCAAAGCCTACTGGGGCCAAGGGTCTGATTCTGAAAGGAAGACTCCGTACGAAAGGCAACAAAGGAACAGGAGTGGGTTTTTAGTCAGTAAAAGTCTGACACTATCTCCCGCTCCTCCCAAGAGCGGGGGATGTCATAAGAACATTTTCCCACCGAAAAAAAAAGACCAGTCGACCTTATGTTGGTGCAGAAATAAATGGTTGGTGTAACAAAATGATAAACTAGATTAGAAATAAAATAATAAATATATACTTAGATACATACATACAAATTAACAATGTTATTATGAAAAAAATTGCCTTCGACTTTTTCTCAGACCTACCAAATGTCAGGTCAAGCCGTTTCGGAGAAGTTCGCTAACAAACCAGATTTTTATGTACCTATTAGATAACGAATTTACCGCGTTTCAGGAATAATTATCTATACATTGTTATCAGCGTTTCCAATAAATAGCACTTCAGTTTGGATGCGCTGTTTCTCTACAACAAAATTCCCGCTTGTTTTCTATGGCTGTATACAATTAAAATAAGCAGCGTACGTTTTTTGCTCGTTTGTGCCGCTCGCAGCGCGTTGAGCCAATCCCTGTGTGACGCAAGCCAGTGTGTTTTGAGCGCGTCTCTCAGTCAGTCGCTAACTTGCGATTATATCTATTAATTGCCATATATTTTTATTTTAAATAAATAGTGACTGTTTGTTCTGCAAGCAACAAAAAAAGTGAGTACCAGTGCTTTTTTTTCTGTTTTTAACTTTTTTTTTTAAAGTTCAATTAACTATTTATTTAGGTAATGATGCCATATATTTTTGATATTCCAATACTTGTCTCGTAGATATGCGGCTGTCAACGATAAAACCGGCAAAAATAAAAAATAAACTTCCTTAAAAAGTTTTGGAACTATTTTGGTGCACAATAAAGTTTATTCTATTCTATTCGATAAAATATAATATATATTATTATATTCTATTCTAAATTAATAAAAATATTTTTTTAAACATTTAACTACGGTTCATATTTTGCGCAGAGCGTATCCTAATTTTTACGCAACTCACGCCAACTTTCGTTTGCAAAAATGGCAGTTACTTTTCCGCCATTTTGTGATTCTTTGAATATTTGCAAACCCGGTATTATAATTTTCTATTAATTTACTACATTGCAAGTATTTATTACTCGTAATAATATACTATAATAAAGGAGAAAGAAAATTATTCCTAAAAAAATTAACTATCGCTGTGTAAGTAGGCACGTGCGTGCACTTCGTAATAAAAATGTGTATATATAAGTTTGTTAAGGATATCCCATAGTTCTTACACGGATTTTTTTTGTACTTTTCGTAGAATTTTATTGGTGTGTGTAGTTTAATATTTTTTTATAAATTTCATACTATCAACTCGGGAATGAAATATTAGGAACTCAAATTAATTTTAAGTTCCTGTACCTACCTAGTTATTAATTCTTTATCTGTGACTTATTTCTGTATAATAATTTTTTTTTTAAGCTGTTCTGACGTCTTCGATCCACATTGTTGATCGAAAGTTTATCTACGTTAATAATAAACTCATTAAATTATGTATCATTCTAAAACACCAAATCGTTTTCGTAGTTGTATTTTTTATGAACTTTTATAGTCATAGTTCAAAATTCTCAAAATTTTGCACGTAGACAAATTTTTACTTAATTTTGAGTGCAGTTCGTTTGTACCATCAAGAAAAACAGTGAAACTTTTAAAAATACAACAAAAGAAAAATACAGACAAGTGACACTAGTGACAGCGGCTAAACGCGATTATGCGAGCCAAATGTTAAAACGCGATTAGTTTTATTGGTGAATTCCACCCTAAGTGATTGAATAATTTAACAGCGATCTTGATGTAAGCTTTAGAGCTTGTTTTAATCCCTCGAGTGCCTATCTCCTTATTCTAAAATTTCGAACCTGCGACCTGCTTACGAGCCTACAATGTTCAACTGGCATTTCAAGCGTTTTCTCTTGTGAACCTATGCGGTATCCTGAGATATTTGAAAAATTACGTACGGCGAGTATCCACCCTTACGTTGTTGAAACTTCAACGGTCTGGACTAAGCGTTTCGCTTCGTCGTTTATACCGCGTATATCGAAGGACTGAAACAATTTGTCTGCTGCGGTCTTCCCGTCCAATTATAATTTAGGTGCCTTCAAGGCATAGTGAATAGGCTTTTAATAAATTAGTGCGCCTCATCATCAATGCTTGCATCACTGCTTACCATCAGGTGGGATCGCAGTCAAGCACTGGTTTATATCAATTAAAAAAAAAAATAAGTTAAGCGTTTGGTTGTCACGTAATTTATCTTTATTTCAACTCGACAGATCTTTACATTTTACGTTATGTTGAAGCTTCTGCAGCATCTTTGCCCGCGTGAAGTCGATAATATCCCAAGAAAAAAATATTACCGAGATGGAAAATATCCTACCTGTATCCTATTATTATTCAGGAAATCAGGACATATAATATTCCCGTGTAACAAGTTTCATCAAAATCCTTTCAACCGTTGAAGCATGATTGATCAATCAACATAATATTTAGACGGTATGATGGTTAATCGATTGGCTCGTGCACTGCGAGTCGCGGGTTTGATTCCTACACGGAAAAAAAATATTTGTACCGCCTACAGATAGTTGTTCCATGTCTCTACTCCATTCTCGATAGCATTAGACAAAAGAGGTTCATAGAAGCAGGTGTGCACAACATTTACTTTTCGAGATAAATTCAAACAATTTTAATAAATTATGGTTTCAATATAGAATTTTAACATTAGCTACTTAGATAATTAGATTATTGTAAGGTAAATACTAAACACGTTGATAGGTAAATGATATGGTTTTTTTTTTTTAAATAAACACAACTTTATGTCAAATAATTAAAAAAAAAAAAAAATGGCGTATTGGCGTTTTTGGCGTGTTTATTATCAACAACTAAGAGCAGTGGTGGCCGAGTGGTAACGGCCCCGACTTACGAGTTGTAGGTTGCGGGTTCAAACCCAGCCAGGCGCATTACTTTGTGTAATTTATTTCATCACCACTGCACTCAAAACGGTGAAGGAAAAAATCGTGAG
This sequence comes from Mythimna pallens, assembly GCA_961205895.1. Classification (NCBI taxonomy): domain Eukaryota; kingdom Metazoa; phylum Arthropoda; class Insecta; order Lepidoptera; family Noctuidae; genus Mythimna; species Mythimna pallens. Next base: position 20,648,373 of record OY540837.1, read on the forward strand.
GAAACCAGCATGTCCTAGAACCAAAAATTCGAAGACATGTGACATCCACCAACCCGCACTGGGCCCACGCGGTGGATTACGGCCCTTTCGCTCTCCTAGAGAGGAGGCCTGAGCCCCAACAGTGGGAACATTCTAAGACCGCCAGTTTTATGCTATCAACAAGTTTCCTCCTTCCAAAATATATGAATTGTATACAATACAAGGCAAAAATATAATTATTTAACATTCATACAAATACAAATACTTAACTAAGATTATATAGTCAAATGAAAAATGTTCCATGTGCTGACAACCCCTGCTTCTTTTATTTAGGTTTTTAACATGGACAATAGCAGTATAAGTAAGAACTAAATAAATTATTTAATTAAAAGCCTCATAAATTCAGACGATGGATAGTTCAAATGAATTTAATTAAGTATACCAATTGTTATGTAAGTTGATTATAATAAATTCAGCATCAATCTTAACTGTAATAAAGCACAATATACATATTGTATTGTACTTTTATTACAAAGTGTAAACCTAAAACACCCTTTTTTAACTTCTATCTATGCTATCACGAATAGAGTATAGGTTTCTTGTGTACCTATAATGCGTTTGAAATAAGAATAGGATCAATTGCCATGTTGTGACGTCACGTCATACTGTCAAATTGCAAGAAATTGGGCAAAATTGAAGAACTCAGAGATGAGCAAAATTGAAGAACTTGATTCTGATTAAACTTTTTTCGTTCACAGTACCGTAAATAAATTAAATTTAAAAAAAAAATTGTTTTGCTCACCGTATTAATTCTTCGATTTGACAGTATGATGTGACGTCACAACAGGTCATTGTACGTGAGTTTACGTGATTGTGATCATACCCATGAAATATAAGTACCTAATTAAAATGATGACATACATTTTTATAAAAGTGTATGATAATTACTTACATACGCAAAATAGAACTAAGTACTTCAGAATGTAACATGATTATGAACTCAGTGTGCAAATAAAAACTTATAATTGTTTAGTTTTTCTGAACGTTTGTCATGTGTTTTTTAAGAGGTGTAGATATAATAAATACTATAATAAATAAACAAAAATATAAAGTTGGTGACCGAAGATTATTTATAGTATATTAAAACTTTATGCACAAGCAAAATGCAGTGGACTTTTGGACAAATCATGAACGGATTGTGTGAAGAGTGATATAAAAGAAAAGGGAGTTAGTGTTAGCATCTCGGCTGATAGGGCAGAATGGAAGAAAAAAAAACATATTGCGCCGACGTCAGGCTAGAGAAGAAAGATGATAATGATTTGGATAAATCACTCGACGCTTAGCTCCAAAATATAAAGAATAACTAATATAAATTAGTTCTTTTAATCTTTTGGAGCCAAGTTTTTATTTCAATTAATCTACACTCAAAGTCAACAAAATAAATTGCAATGAATCAATTATTTTGTTATCTACTGCGCAAAATACTTTTTGTTTTGACAGTATATTTTTATAACGTATCTTTTATAATATAAAACTCTTCAAGAACATCAGAATGTAATCATCAAGCGGTCAGAGAACAATTAAACAAAAGTAGATTACACGTCATACTAATTAACTCAAACTGGAGATGTATTTGTGTAATTACCGAAACAGGTTCATGACACGTGACTGATACTTCAAGTACCTATCTGGAAAAAAAATCCCAATGGTTGACTGGTAGAGAATGCCTTGTAGCATTAAGTCCGCCTATGTACCACCACTGTACGTGAATTATAAATAAATTACAAAATTAAAAAATTACACTTTGGCAGATGGGAACAATTTCCTGAATTAAATGATTATTATTATTATTATATTATTTATTAATAAAATATAAAAAAAAAAATTAAAAATATAAAAAATAGTACCCCAACGGCATCGAACATAGTCCAAGCTACGGGTCAGGGCTCTTATTATTATTATATGTGGTGTTTATCTGTCAGAAACTAATAAATAAACACGACGTTACCTAGTCGTATTTATTCGGGCCAGTAGATGACAAGCATCAAGAAGGGTAGGTCGCCGTCCGGCCGCCGACGGCGTTTAGTGTTCCACGCGCGTCAGTGTTGTTCCCTGTGTTCCACGCACGTCTCAAAAAGACGTCGGCAAAACTTAAGGGGCCTTGCAGGGCTGATGCTTTCTGGGGCTGCGGGAACTTTTGAAAGGGTTGCCATGGCTCTAGAACGCAAAAGGCAAACGAAGGAACATAGGTCTAGGTTTTAGTCAGCAAAAGTCTGACACGCCCTCACGCTTCATCCTAAAGTGGGAGTAGTAATTTCATGATAACCTCTATTCTAAACAAGGAACTACTTAGTAATTGAGCATTGCATGTTTACGCAAAAAATCGGCAACAATATAAAAGATTAAAAAAACTAATAAAAATTAGCATAATTTTTTCTGACTGACTTCTCGACATTTGAAAAAAATAAAATGCTTTGAATATTTGAATAATACGTTTCTGGGTATTTAGTTTAACGAATTTATTAGGTATTCATTAAGAACAATACAAAGTTCACTTAATAATGAGCTTAACTAACTAAAAAAAATGTAATAATCCGCGATCGAGCATTTCTTATTTTTTATCATAATTATATGTTTTTTAAATTAGTTACGAAGTTAGTGATAGCACGACGAGTGACAGGGCAGAATGGAAGAAAAAAACATGTTGCGCCGACCCCAAATAACACGGGACAAGGGCAGGAAGATGATGATGATATAATTTTAATTTTTTTTTTTTAAACACTGCTAGCGATTTTGCCTATTATTTGATAGAATAATAAATGTGTAAGTACTCCTTCATATGTGATAGCCTTCTGGCGTAGAACAGTTACTTCAATGTCTTCGCAATTTATTTTGGTTAGTGCTTCTTAAACCTTAATAGAATGATTTTTAGCACGTTTTAGGTTCCTATAAAGTATATGGAATATACCTACCTAAAGCTTTTAATTTATTTTACATAATTATTTATTTTTAATTACACGTCAATATAATTAACCAAATTAATCGCTCAAAGGAAAATAATGAAAGACAAGAAGGTATTTTTCCTTTAATCCAAATTCATCGAGCAAAAGCGCGGCGCCATCGTGGTCGGCACGTGTAAGAATAATTGGTCAAGGTCACAAAAAAGTCAGGAGTGGCGGTCGTTCTGTTGTCAGGCACGCCTACTGAGCTTTGACTTTGCATAATGTTAATACAGAAACAACTGTTGCTTTGTTTGTAAAAGGTAATCAAGCAGGTAACAATCAAATGAATAGTTAGAGAGCATCGCTTTTAAAAACAACCACACACACAAAAAAAACTGGGCAAGTGCGAGTCGGACTCGCGCACTGAGGGTTTTGTAGAAAATTACTATGAAAACAGTTCAATTCCCGAATTGAGTTACGAAGATTTTTCCGAATCGCAAAAAAAAGTTTTTTTTTTGTGACGTAACTACAAAACAGTTTTCAGATTTTTTCTATACTAATGTTATGTGACCTTGCTTCATGCCAAATTTCAGGGTTCTAGGTCAACGGGAATTACCCTATGAATTTTGACTCCCTTGAGAATGTCGAAATACACATTTTTTGTGACATAAACGGTCGTAACTTTTTTCCGTTAACTCAGATGTTTGATTTTTTTTTACAGTTTCTAGGGATCGCAAACCCAAGTATGTTCAGTTTTAATTTCATGTCGATACCTCCACTCATTCCCGATATAAAAGGTCTTGACAGACAGACAGACGGACGGACAACTATGGGTTCCGTTTTTCCTTTTGAGGTACCGAACCCTAAAAAATTTTAAGTTTAGTAAAGACTACAAAAAATATAATTGTAAAGAGATAAGCATTCCACCGTGGGCTCAGTGCGGCTTGGTGGATGTCACATGTCTTTGAATTTTTGGTTCTAGGACATGTCAGTTTCTTCACGATGTTCTCTTGCGCCGGTTTGATAACAGTAGTGATAAAATAAATTGTACAAAATAAAGCTCAAGCTGGGTCTGAACCCGACTTTGGAGTTATACGTAGTTGGTTTGAATCCACTACGTACACTTAACTCCGAAGTCGAGGCTACCAATATTGGAGCTCAAATAAATTTTATTTTCGATAGTCTACAGTCTTGTTAGAGGCAGCTTTTCAGCTTGAAAAATCACCCACGTAAGTATTAATACACCGAAATAGATTCCTTTCGTAGTTACGTCAGTAACTCATTTATCATTTTTGATCAACGTCAGGTCTTTTGTATTCAGAATATCTTTTGTTTTTGTCTTAGTCGTTGAAAAAAGACCCACTGTGTCTGTGTGTGCGTTTCAAATGTCAAAGTAAAAAATGATGGCAAGTAAAAAATGCGAGTAGTGTTTCGAGTGTAAAAACTTTTGCAATAGTTTCATGTAGATAAGATTCCGGAAGATAGGTAAATCTTTAATGGGCCTACACTATATTCCGTGTACAAACCGGCCTGACAGGCAAACTGTGGTGAAACTTGTGCGTGTTTTAGTCCCATAAGATATACCAGCCCCCCTAGCCAAGTTACGATCGTTTCGACCACTCGAGTAGGCCACGCCTCCGATTCCTTTGCTCTGACCACGTGACTAAGCGTTGAGATGACGTCAGAACAAAGGAATCGAAGGCGTGGCCTACTCAAGGAGTTCGACGCAAACGAAATGATTGTAACTTGGCTAGGGAGGCAGGTTCTCAAGTTTTTTTTTCTTACGTATATACTTATATTATACAGAGATTAATAATAATACTTTATATATTTTATACTATTACTATAAACAAGAAAGATTTTTTTTATGATCAACACTAATATTATGAAAAAGTAAAGTTTGTTTTTTGTTTGTAGGTGGTAATCTATAAAGGACTGGTCAGATTGCTTAAGTTTTTTCACCGGGGCCCTGGGACGAAGGCAACGAAGGAACAGGAGTGGGTTTTTAGTCAGTAAAAGTCTGACACTATCTGCCACCCCGCCCAAGGGCGGGGGATGTCATAAGATGATTATCCCACCGAAAAAAAATAAAAATAAAAAAACCGATAGAAAGCTGCTTTATTCCCGTGGGGCTATATCTTATGTACGCGGGTGAAGCCGCGGGCAAAAGCTAGTAATCAATAAACTCGAAAACTACTGGATCGATTTTAAAATTCTATCACCAGTGTTATTTTTTACGTTAAATATTTGCTTTTTATTTAATGAAACGTTGCGCTAGGAATGCTCATGTGCCGTGGTTGTATTTACATTTAGGCTCACATAAACAAAACATCTAGTCTCGGAACAACTGTCTATACGTCATGCAAATATTTTCGGACCAACCCCCCGAACCAACCCCTCAACCCCTCGGCACGCAACGCAGCTGCCAATCGCTCAACTACTGCGCACCTTTATTTATTACAAACTAGCTGTCCCGGTGCGAACTTGGTACCGCCTAATAGTCAATGAATGTAGTGATTAGAGATGAAACGGATATCCAGTAACTATCCGGTATCCGGCCTATTCGACCGGATAGTAATTCAGTATCCGGCCGGATCCCGGATCATAAAATTCAAAACATTCTCATTGTTTTACACAAGGCAAATCATATTACAATAGGTTATGGATACCGTTTATTTTTATAACCGCACAACAAAAATGTTTGTTTTATTAATTAGTTTAGTATTCAAAATTAACAATCGGCAAATTTTAGTAAATGAATACCAGATTTTCCGCATTTTTTGGTAAAAAGCGACTCCACTTGACTTCATAAACTAGACCAGCTTCTGAAAATAGTCTTTCGCTCTAAATGCTACTGCCAGGTGCTAAAAAATTAATTCTAGCAAATCAAACTAATCGCGTCATGAAACGCGATAAAGGGCTGAATATCCGGTAGCCGGATATACGGCGCTCCGGCCTTGTAGCTTGCGGAATATCCGGTATCCGGCCAAACCATTGTCCGTTTCATCTCTAGTTGTGATAACTTTTAGCTAAACTGTCAAAGGTCACTGTCATTACCAGGACCAGCATAATTCATTTGAAAATGACATTTTTTAATTCGATTTGGCGTTGTATTCGTAATTATTTTTTTTCGTGATTTTTTCTGTTTTTTCTCACCGTTTAAACCTTTCCTGGACACTATCACAAATATTTCAAGAGCAAAGTTAGCCAAATTGGTCCAGCCGTTCTCGAGTTTCAGCGGGTCTAACGAACAGCTGTTCATTTTTATATATATAGATACCTGTTGATATTTTTGTACTATTGAGCTACATCTTAAAACTTAGTCCATTAAAGGGGTGACCAGACGGTTGCAAACTAGCGTTCCAACCAAGGTGACCTTGGTTTATGTGTTTGGTTTGTGTTGCGGCTACATGGATGTAAACCACGCGCCAACACGTTCGGTGGTTGGGAAAACGCTCTCCCCAACCAAGGGTGTTGAAGGTCATGGATTACACGGATTGAAACTATCAAAGTCACCTTGGTTGGGCCGTTGGTTTGCAACCATCTGGCCACCCCTTTAGTGTTATTAGTTATTAAAATGCAAACCTAGAACCAACCACATTATTTAGACAACGTTATACCTTATATCGTTATCTAGACAATTGAGCACTTCTGAGAAAAGTGTAACAGACATTCCATTAGCCCGAACTCTATGTCCATAAACATAATATAGGTATATGTCGACAATATATATTATAAGTACATAATGACGTCACACCCGACGCCAGGCGACTAGCCTGGATCATTGTTTACTTACTGCCAACACTATCGTTAAGCAATCATGGTTGTTTACGATTTAATCAACCATAGAGTTAATACATATTTTTTTTTTATCATGGATACCCTCTGAGAATTGGTTTTCAGTCCGAGTACTCTATAACAACTTACTGGTTTCCCATACCTGTGCTACAAGACCGTGCTTTATGCCAAATTTCAGGATTCTGGGTCAACGGGAAGTACCCTACGAATTTTGATTCCTTTGAGCGTATCGAAATATACGTTTTTTGCGACATAAACGACCGTATCTTTTTTATTCGGTAACTTAGAAGTTTGATTTTTTCAAACCTTCAAGGGACTGCAGACCTGAGTATAATATTATGATCTTAATTTCAACTCGACCTCCACGCGTTCCCGAGATAAAGGGTCTTTTGAGGTACGAAACCCTAAAAAGGAGTAAGATAAAGTATTATTAACATAATACCTAATATTATTTCAATAATACTTTATATCAATACTTTTATACTATTGTCATAAACAGGTAAGATTTGTATTTTAGTTTGTAATGAATAAATTAAAAAACTACAGGACCGATTTTGAAAATTTGTTCATCAGTAGAATGCTGCTTTATCACTGAGTACAAAGGCATATATTTACTACTATCAAGCCAGCAAAACTAACGTATGAGCAAGCAAGCTAACATATTATCTTTTATATGGCTATAAATATATCTTTTTATACAGCACTAATTTTTTTAGTACAAACACTTAAAGGGCTTATTAGAAAAGGTCTTATTATTATTTAAGTAAAGTCTCAGTATATAATATTAATAAACAGCATAGTTATGAGCGTTTGTTTTTATCCCAAAATATTTGTGAAAAATAATATACCTATATAATTTTTTTATTTTTTTATTAATTAAAGATCTATAAAAAACAAATAATTGTACAGGCAGTATTGTACAATACGCACTGCTTGTACGCGCAGTGTTTCCATTTGTCTCGCCATTCATTCATTCATTAATGGCGATAAAAATGGAATAAACAATGCGCGTAGTATTTTCTAGTAGCAGTTTTATGAATAATTGATTCAGTTATAAATTTACCAATTATGAAAAATTTTTGGGGACAATTTTGGGATTTAGTTTTTTTCACTTTTGACTACAAAAATATGATCCGTAACGGATACGAATAGAGCTCCATTTTTTTGTACTAATTAAAAAATAGGGGTGTACGTATCGTATATTTTAAATGTAAAATTTTGTTTGATTAATATTTAGAAGCAGTACCGCAGACCCACCCTCGTTTTAGTTTAAGATCTTATCGTCCGTTGTCATAAGTTTGTCTGGTAGATATCGCTGTTAACGATTAGGCCATTGTGCATTGTGCCCATATACTTAAGTGTCTGTAAAATTGTTACTATTTTGGTGTACAATAAACTCTATTCTTAGAATAAACTTTATATTTATTGTAAACCAAAATAGTAACAATTTTACAGACACTTAAGTATATGGGCACCATGCACAATGGCCTAATCGTTAACAGCGATATCTACCAATTAAACTTAAATAAAAAATAAAATAGAGATTTTATCACTAGAAGCTAGTATCTAAAATATTATACATATATTACACCAATCATGATAACATAGACAGGTACATAATAATAATGTAAACTAGATTCGTGACTGAAATGCCGCTATCTAAATATACCACAGGTCGTTTTTGCAACATAATAAGCACGCGATTACTCGTGCATTTTCCTGTTTTTATTGTAGTTATGATCTATGATGTTTTTTTTTATGAAATAAATATACACTAATTATAAGCACTGTATGTAGGTACGTAAATATAATAAATATTACGCAAAAAGCTGTTCTTATCAAGTTTTTAGCCCAATCTAATATTAGTAAATCTGAACAAACCACCCCGTTCCATGAAAGGCCTGCGTAGAGCCTCCGGCAGGAGGCGTCTGGACCCCCGAGGTTGGGCAGGAGCCGCTTGATGGGAGCTCCAGTCCGATTCATTCGGGTCTGATTCTGAAAGGAAGACTCGGCCCTGTTACGAAAGTCAACGAAGGAACAGGAGTGGGTTTTTAGTCAATAAAAGTCTGACACTATCTCCCGCTCCGCCCAGCGGGAGATGTCATAAGCTGATTTTCCCACCGATAAAAAAAAACATGTTTCATGAAAAGTATCTAGAAGAGCCGATTTATTGAGAAAGTTCAACGCTATGATCAAGAGGAAACCGCGGGGGCAGCTGTGTACATAATATAAGAATGAGCAAAAATAATCAATAGTACTTAGTAAATTCCACAACTTTCACACAACGCCATTCTACGCAGAGTTTGTGATATAAGTACTAAACAAATGATAAACATACTTATACATATATTTCTAAATAAATACATATAGCATAATAGCATAATCAGCCTTCTAATGTTCCCACTGCTGGGACTCAGGCCTCCTCTCTCTAGGAGAGGGAAATAAATACATAATTACATATAATAGAGATATATTACTCCCTGGCACAGAACAAATGATCGTGCTCATCACACTAACATTTGTCTTGGGTGGCAATCGAACCCACGACCTACGGCATAGCCGTCAGGACCACTAACCACTAGCCCAACTGGCAAGTCGAATTATTGTCTACTTTGTCTAGGAAATCTGTCAGAATGGCTGTTCATTGGGGTAAACAGAACAGGAAAACTTTTGGGACAATTTTGGGATTTAGTTTTTTTCACTTTTGACTACAAAAATATGATCCGTAACGGGTACGAATAGAGCCCCATTTTTTTGTACTAATTAAAAAGTAGGGGTGTACAGATACGTATCGTATATTTTAAATGTAAAATTTTGTTTGATTAATATTTAATAATTAGAACCCACGACCTCCGGCATAGACGTCAGGACCACTAACCGCTAGCCCAACTGGCCAGTCAATTAGAAATTTAATAATATAATAAGTAGTAGTACTTATGTACCACGGCTGGACGTAGGTCTCCCACTTCCATCTCCACACACGTCTGTCTACGACCATTGTGGGCCAGTCGTGGTTTGCCAGCAAGCCATGAAGCGCAGTATCCTGGAGGTTCAAACTTCCGACCGCATACTACAATACTCAGAAGGCTCAAAGGCTATGCTCGGAGTTTCCTTGCGTGATCGAATCAGAAATGAAGATATCCGCAGGAGAACCAAGGTTGCCGACATAGCACGAAGAATCGCCAAACTAAAGTGGCAATGGGCAGGGCACATTGCTCGCAGAACGGATGGCCGTTGGGGCCGAAAGGTTCTGGAGTGGCGACCGCGTACCGGAAGACGCAGTGTTGAAAGGCCCCCTACAAGGTGGACCGATGACCTGGTGAAGGTTGCGGGATTCCGATGGAAGCGAGACGCACAGGATCGTTCGTTGTGGTCTATCGGCTGAAATGATGATGATGATGATGACTACAATACTGCGAGCCAAAACATAAATAAAATAATAATTAAACAAATATAATATCTAAGTAGCTAGTTCTGATGACCTCAGATCCACCTACAAAACATGTCAACACCTACATTATATGTCCCTTTTAATGAAAATGTATATAAAGCAGCTTATTGGCCAATAATTGTCTTTTCCTGTTCTGTTTAGCCCAATGAACAACCATTCTGACAGATTTCCTTGACAAAGTAGACAATAATTCAACTGGCCTGTTGGTCTAGTGGTTAGTGGCCCTGACTGCTATGCCGGAGGTCGTGGGTTCGATTCCCACCCAGGACAAATGTTTGTGTGATGAACACGCATTTTTTCTGTGTCTGGTTGTAATTTATCTATAATATGTATGTATTTAGAAATATATAAGTATGTTTATCAGTTGTCTAACACAAGCTCTGCTTAGCTTGAGACTAGACAGCGTTGTGTCATTGTTGTAGAATATTATATTTATATGTAAAAAAAAAAATAATTGCCCCAGAATGGGTAAATTTTATGGTACACATTATGCAAACATAAAATTACCTACGCCTGTGGTGCCCCAAGGGTCAGGCAGAGATGAATAACTTAGTTGGAAGATAGTATTTTTTTTTATGGATAGTCACGCGCTTGACTACTATCTCACCTGCCCCCCTAGCCAAGTTACAACCGTTTGTTTCATTTCGATTCTCTTTTCGTTGATTGACTCGAGTCGGCCACGCCCATATTCCTTTGTTCTGATCACGTGACTGAGCGTTGAGATGACTAGGCGGCGTGGCCGACTCGAGTCGATCAACGAAAAGAGAATCGAAACAAAACCGTTGTAACTTGGCTAGGGGGGCTAATGGTAAGCGATGATACACCTAGTCAACGATTAGCACGGTTGCCCAGAAGTACCCTTTTCACTCTTGACTTAAAGATTGAAGTTGGTTATTACTCTAGTTCGAAAGAGTCACCGCAGCTCTGGAACGCAAAGGGCAACTGATGGAACACGTGTGGGTTTTAGTCAGTAAAAGTCTGACACTCCCTCTTGCTCCATCTAGAGCGGGGGAAGCTTTTTGATAATTTCCCACCATAAAAATAAATCAGACTTCTATAAGATACATTGAAGTATATTTTTGGCCAAAAAAAAAGTGGTACCTTACTAAACAAAGTGTGAGCTGACCTTACACTCTTATACTTATTAAGTATCAATAGATACTATGACATAATCTTCAGTAGGTATTTGAAGGTTAAACTCGAAAGCCCGAAATGTCTGGTCGTAACATTCGCAACAGGTTATGTTATTGTTATGTTGATCAGAATTTACGGTCTGCAAAAAAAATGATCACCTCACAGAAATAGAAATCATTTATTTGCCAATAAGGTAACATATATAAAGGTAATTTTGAGGAGAGTCACGATAAATTTTGCCTCATGTCGTGAATTCATTTTATTTCAGGCATAAAAAGATCTATACAGTGTTAGTAGCAATTACCCTAAGTATAAGAATTGTTACAATTGTAGAGGTATAGCTCTCCGCTACAGTACACGTGCTTTATAAGCACGTCAATCACGAAATTACTAATATTATTTTTTGTCAGTAAACACTGTCAGATTAAAAATACTGTACGCAAAAAGATATACCTAAAGACACAATAAATAAATAACAAAAATAAAAGCCTTATATTTCTTGCAAACTGAATTAACTTACAATAATAAATTTCAAAATAGGTGTTTTACTTTTACTTTGTTCTACCTGTATGTTAGTGTGTCCTAATGCTAATTTAATTCCTAAGTACCTTAACTGTTTGATTTATCTTAACTCTAAAAAATACTATGTATCTGCAAGAACCCCCCTACAGGTGAAGGCCTCGTCTAAAGATGTCCAGACATAACATAATATATTTAAACAATATAAATGAATAAAAATAAAATAGAGGTTCTAGAGTGGCGACCGCGCACCGGAAAACGCAGCGTTGGAAGGCCTCCCACAAGGTAGACCGACGACCTGGTGAGAGTCGCGGGAATGTGGTGGATGTGAGATGCACAGGTTCGGTCGTTGTGGCAACGCTTGGGGGAGGCCTATGTCCAACAGTGGACGGCTCTTCCGGCTGAAATAATGATGATGTTGATGAAATATAAAATAAAAGCTTTTATAAATAATTTCTTAAAACTTTTGCATTTTGTGCAGTATGTATAGGTTGACTAACGTTTTCTTCGTTACTCATACTATTCGAGATAAAAATATTTTTGGCAGTCACCCATAGAATTTTTTTTACACATCTGTAAAAAGTTTGTAATCTTTTCAGCAACTGCAATTACTTCGTGCGAACAATTTTACATGTATATTTATATTATCTGTTACGATTTATTCAACGCAAACAAACATCGTTCTTTAAAAAAGAATATTGGTAATTATTATTGTGATTTTTAGTTCATTGGTAATAAATATAATAATAAAAAATAAAATATTTCTTAGTTGTTTAATGTAAATCTGTGATGCTGTCCGTACCTACGACTTTGTGCGTATAACCCAGTGAACCGGTTTCAAGAATATAAAACCGATGGCATGGCAGCCAGTGCTATTACGCGTGACTTTGGAGTGACCGGTCACATTGAAAAATGCACTCGCAATATTATGATCTGAAAATATTAATTTCCAAAACAAGTTTCGGAAAGATGATTTAAGGTAGAACTATACAGCGCACACATGTGCCACGAACGCCGACCTGGGTGCGTCGGTCTTCATACATTTTATTTATATGGCAAAGTCTAGACTTGTAGAGCTACATTAGATCCACACCACGCGGCGTCGTTCTACGTACAAATCAGGGCGTGGTCCACGTGTGTGTCGCGTCGGTCTAATGTAGTTCTATCTTTATCATTTTTACTGCTATGTAAAAATTACAGTCAAAATCGACTTCACATACCTAAATAAAAATATGTATTGTATTTCCTCTGATAGGAAAGGCCTATGTACCACTTTTTGGACACGTATGATGAGTGTTACCAAGTTTAGCGTGTCCTAAAACTAGTTAGGTAGATGTAAAAGAAAATAGAGCGAGGTTATTTTGAATCGAGAGCTCGTAAAAAGTCCGTTGAATACAGGGCGGGCCTCAGCGCCGCCATTTTGGACATCAAGTATGACGTCATGTGACATTAAAAGCTTTTAATTATGTAGCAGTGATATAAGATGAGGATATTTTGATGTTAGGATTGTTTTTAGTAGGTTCTTACATTGGTTCTTACATAATAATATTTGTGTAAATTTTAATTAATTGTAGTGTTTTAGTATGGGAATAATTTCCTGACAAATAAATGATTATTATTATAGATAGGCCTGTTGGTCTAGTGGTTAGTGGCCCTGACTGCTATGCCACCCAGAAAAAATGTAGTACTGCTAACTTAGTGAATGGATATTTTTTGTACCTATTAAGTATTATGTAGGTAAGTATCGTTCTTCTTATCAGGTTTTTAGGGTTCCGTACCTCAAAAGAAAAAATCGGAACCCTTATAGGACTTTGTTGTCCGTCTGTGTACATGTCAAGACCCTTTATTTTGAGAACGCGTGGAGGTATCGAGTTGGAATTAAAACCATACACTCAAATCTACGGTTCCTTGAAGCTGAGAAAAAATTAAATTTATAAGTTAACGAAATAAAAAGATACTGCCGTAAATGTCACAAAAAAAAATGTATATTTTGACTCTCTCAAGGAAACCGACATTCATAAGTTACTTTCCATTGACCCAGAATCCTGAAATTTGGCATAAAGCAAGGACTTATAGTACTACTACTAGTAGGTAATAAATCTGAAACAGTAAATTTGTTGTAACGTCACAAAAAAAAAACTTTCTTTTGCAATTCGGAAAAATCTTCGAAACTATTTCGGGAATTGAACATAGGTAAGTTTGTACGGAACCCTCCGTGCATAAGTCCGACTCGCCCTTAGGCAGGTTTTTTTTAATTAAAGTGTACCTACATTAATTGTCTAATACTTTAATTATTAAGTTTTGTTCTATCTATTTAGCTAATTTTTCTGCTCAGATTTTACAAAAAAACAAGTGATGTCTGTGAGCATAAATAATCAGCAAATTTTTTTTAATTGTTAAAGGATATTTCTTTGGTTTAGGTTTCATTCTTAACATAGGTACGGTTACAGTTACGGTTACAGCTTAAATATAGCTTATATATCCTGATGACGTCATCCTACAAATAGTCTATTTGCAATTAATGTTAATTTTTCAGGTCGTTGATTAATGGACAACCTACGTTATGATGTCACTAGTTTCTGCCAGTGGCATCGCCCGCGAATGAATGAATGTAGAAAATTATTCTTAAAGAGCAATTAATAATAATATTTGTGCAATTCTGCTAAAACTTTATTAAACGCAAGTTCGATCGTGTATTACTAGTACTGCTCTTATCTTTGGGACGGGTCTGCCAAATACCAGCTTGATGCGCTAGAGTCGATTGAGAGGCGAGCCAAGAGGATCTTCGGCAATGATGCACTTATTGAGTTGAAGCTCCAAAGCCTTGGGCATCGCCGCCGAGTTGCTAGCCTGTCGGTTTTCTATCGTTTACATTTCGGGGAGTGTGCACTGGAATTGCACAATCTAATTCCGCCAAGTCCGTTCCATCATCGGACCACTAGACGTACGGCGTTGCGCCACCGGTACATGGTAGACCTCTCACCCATACGCACAAAACGTTTTAAGAACACATTTATTATGCGTACAGCCAAGGAGTGTTTTTTTTTATGTTTCCTGATAGCTACAACTTAGGGGTTTTTAAGTCAAGTGTGAATAGGCTACTTCTAGACAAGCGTGCTCCATCGTCGACCACATCATCGCTTACCATCAGGTGAGATGGTGGTCAAACGCGAGCCTATCATTAATTAAAAAAAAAAACTGGGACGTGTTCTACCCGTGTGTTGAGCGTAAGGGCCTGCGCCCACTTGGTACAAGACTGTCTTAGACAGAATTATCTACGACGTCGCAGACTAAGACAGTCTTGTCTCAAGTGTGCGCAGGCCCTAAAGGAGGAACAAACATACACACGTACAGTCAGGGGTCAAAAGTGCAGTTCCACCTTACCAATGCTAAAATGTCTAAAATTTCTTTGTAGAAGAGGGTCAATGGTTCATGGCTGATTTAATTGGTAGCATAGAATCTAAAGTATTGAATAAACTATTTGTGGACTATTGAACTTCTACAACAAAGAAATTTTAGACACTCCTGCCCTGGATAGGTATCTATCTAATAAATAAAATGCCACTACTACTCGGTTTTAATGTACTCAATACTCAATACTTTATTGAAATGTACCACATACTTGATGTATGTGGTACCTTAAAACCGAGTAAAAGAGTCACCACTGAACTGGAACGCAAAATAGTCACCACTGTACTGGAACGCAAAAGGCAACTGAAGGAACATAGATACATTTTAGTTAGTGACAGTTTGAACACCATTTCACTCCATCCTAGACCGGGAGAAGTCATTTGAGGTTTTTCTACCTCAAAAAAAGGGTAGTAGGTACATATTTAATTTAACAACTAACACTTAACACCGTGAGATTGCACGTAGCGGAGATGAGAATGTTAAGATGGATGTGTGGTGTGACGAGAATGGATAAAGTGAGAAATTAGTATATTAGGGGAAGTTTGAAAGTGACGCCAGTGACTGAAAAGTTGAAAGGGAATCGTTTGTCTTAGTATGGTCATGTGAAGAAGAGGGATGAAACGCATGTTACTAAAAGAGTTATGAGTTTACATGTGGATGGATGGAGAGAGAAAGGGAGACCAAAGAAAAGATGGATAGATTGCGTGAAGAGTGATATGAAAGAAAAGGAAGTTAGTTATAGTATGACGAGTGACAGGGCCGAATGGAAGAAAAAAACGTGTTGCGCCGACCCCAAATAATACGGGACAACGGAAGGAAGATGATAGTTTAAAATTCTAATTAGCGCGTAAAGTGTATGTAATTTTTCTGCACATATAAACAACACAATATCTAAAACATGATGGGCAGGAAGATGATGATGACTTAACACCGTGAGAACATTCTTGGATGAAGCCTCTGTATCTTATTACTGAAGTTACATCAAAAGATATGAGTACGAGTGTTTAGTTCGAGGAACTATCCCATTGCAGGATGGTAGAGGTGCCTACTATCAATTTTGTATACCTACCGTACAGACCAGACGGACTGAGTGTGCTTAGATAAGTAAACAAGAGCCATGTGGATCCTGCACCAGATTAATTATATATTTAATGATTGCACAGAAATAGTGGTTCATTACGAGATCGAATACCGAGTAGAGCCATAACAACAAGATAGGCTTTTGCTAGGCCTATGATGTTTCACTGCTAGGCAAACGTCTGTCCCATATTTTTTAAGACTTCTGGCTTGTGCACACCACGTTTTTTAAACGCGTCGTTGACGCGCGTTTTTAGTGATACAGATGCGATACGCACGCGAGTCGGACGCAAACTTTTAATAGGAAAAAGCGTGCCGTCGACGCACGTTTCTAAAACGCGCGTTTACTGCGCGTTTTAAAAACGTGGTGTGTAGAGGCCGTTACTTTTTCTCCTTTCCCACTTGGCGTGCGTTAATCTATACCATCCATACATACTTAGATAAATGTATATTATAAAATCAAATTGAAGTTTCTGTTTGTAATATTAGAATATATTATTTGTATTCTTGTCTCTTTGTTCCGGCTAATCTCTGAAACGGCTGACCAAATTTTGGGGGTCTTTTACTGATAATAGCTGATGTTACAAGGCAAGGTTTTATTTTAGAAAAAGATTTAGGGTTACTCGCATATTTAGATAATACAAACTTCTACTTGCAGATTCACCCGTTTTTTTTTTTTGTAGGTGGGAAAATCATACAATAACATCCCCCGCTCTTTGGCGGAGCGGGAGATAGTGTCCTACTTTTACTGACAAAAAACCCACTCCTGTTCTTCTTTGCCCCTCGTACCAGGGCCTCTAGTCTTGCTTTGTGCCAAATTTTAACCGAGCCATTTGAGAGAGCAAATAATAACAATACAAACTTTCGTCTTGATAATATTAGTGTGGCTAATGTGATTTTGCAGCATTTTGAAGTATTTCATTTTTCTCTTTTTTATCTGTTTCTTAAGATAGCTAGTTCAAGTTTAGGTTAGTCCATAAAAAAACAGAGTCAGGGCCGAGAGGCCGTGGTTATCGCTTCGTGTAATTTAGTTACTTATACATATCTCTTTTCTCGGTGAACTAGGTCCCACGGTTAAAATTTAAATGACACATTTAAATGACAACAAGAAGTATTTTACCAAGTATTGTATTTGTTTTAATTTGATGTATACCTGTAGCTGATTTTTCCTATTATCTGTTCTTTTAACTTTCCTCTGGTCTTTATAGCGTGTCAATGGCAAAAATAGTGAATTTTCTAAATTCAATTCCTTGCCTTGTTCCATTTTTGGCCACGTCAATGGTGTCCGCTGACGCTATCATCAAATCTTTATGTGAACTGGTAACAGGGGGCATTACTAAAAAAAAAAAAAAATTAAATTTATTTCAGGTAAAAACCCATATGAGAGAACATCCACGCACTAATAATTCCAAAAAATACAATAAATTTAATCCAATAAAAAAAAAACAATAAATTAAAATACAATAAATTTAATACATTAAAATCACAATAATCCAAAAATAATAATAAATAATCACACCAAAAATTCAAAACATTTAAATTTATAATAGTCTCTTGTAGGCGACACTGTATGTAACTTGTCTGTCACAGCAGTGCCGCACATAAGGACAGTCCAACCTTCTCGCTATCATTTTCAGAACGAATTACTGATATTGATAATCCTCATTTCAGCCGAAACACTTCCACTGTTGGATATATTCCTGATCACCGATTTTTGATTTTCCTTTACATAGAGGAAAATCAGTGATCAGGAAAATATGTATAATTAATTTGTTACCGCAAATATGTTAGATTGTTTTTTAATTGATTTTATCATTCCTTATCCTTATGAATGCTAATAAATAAATTAAGAGTAGGTACTAATAACTTATTAAGTTGAAATTGCGTCTCAAATTTCCATATCAAAACTATGGTATTTTGAAATTCTTAATAAGGCCATGTTATCGTTTTATGGGCTCATTTTAAACACAATGGTATCTTATATTTTCACTCTTTTAAATAATACCCAAAAATATCATTATAACACAAAAAAAATTGTTCAAATGAGAATAGTATCTAAGTCTAAATTAAAATGAAGCAGTAATTAATTCCGCCCAGAAACACACTAACTTATTACACAGTAATATGGAATGTTTCATGTTAAACAGCAATTAACAAAGTGAGATTAACACAAATGTCAGGGAATATAGGTAGGGGACGGGGACGCCCTGAATGGCCCCAATAAAGCCACCGACCCGATTGACGTGAACGCAAAGGTCGGATGTACCAAATACCTACGACTAGTGGGCTTTGTTTAAACATAGAACCTAAATGGTTATGTACAGTGCTGGAGTGAAAAGGTTAAGCACCTTTACGTCAACTTTCATTTGCGTATGATGTTCTATTTTTCCAAGAAAAAGATGTCATTCGTAAGAAATTGGCAGTTGTTACGTCACAGCACTAATTTGTTTTCTTAATATTTGTTTGCACCATTTCAATAGATTCGTGTGTTTTTCTTTTAATTTTTTTCGTTGTAGTTTGAGTAAATATGAGTATATATTATATATAGTGTATTTGTAGTTTATTGGTATGTGTTTCCATAAAGAATTGTTTAATAATATATGTAAGGGTAAAATAGCACCTACCACAATTTTTCTATGCATCACCCAAAGGTTGACTGGTAGAAAATGCCTTAAGGCATTAAGGCCGCCTCTGTCCTCTCTCCTTTGTGCATAAAGTATAAATAAATAAATAAATGTCTGCTGTAGGTATGTAATAAATGAGGACGAATAAAAAAAGTTTTTTTTTTTTCTCGTTTCCCGTATCATCAATGTGTTGACTTATGATTCGCTAGCTGCTGCCTGCCTATCTGAATTGTCCCAAGGGAGCTTACTGCCGAGATAAAAAGTATCCCATGTGCTATTCCAGACTCGTGTACCAAGTTTCATCGAAATACGTTCAGCCGTTTCAGAGCGTGAAGGAGAAACAAAAATATACTAACAAACTTTCGCCTTTATAATATTGTTATTTTTCTATCAAACGTCACTTCTGTAGCAGATGATGACGATGTGATATATAAAATATACACACAGAGGTATTTCCATCCGTCAAATCCGTGCCAAAAATACCATACTGTTATTTATTCTGTTACAATTATGGAACACCATGATAAACTATCGATATAATTTGTCATAATCATCCTTGAAATAGTGATTGATAGAAGAACTGTGGTCCTCAGCTCTCGTTCTCTTTAATGTTATATAGGTAATTATAATTCCTAGGCATGAACATGACATTATAATTTTGTTTAGAAATTTGCAGAGTAACTTTAAATACACGTAAATGAAATTTTGCAGAGGTCAGTATTACCGGATGGTACTCGTTATTGGAAGTTGTTCATGTGTACTTTTACACTCGTTGAAATATAGCCATGTAAATTATTTGGTCTGAATAAAATATTGTCTAGTTCTTTTTTAATAATTGCAGGAAATAATTATTTATTTAATTCAGATAAACAATAAACACAAATATACGCCAACACGTCACATATTATGGAATTCCCATTACAAAAATTAAGTAAAATGATAAAATATAATAAAATTAGTTACGATGGATGGAAGGATGATGATACATCATCTTCCTGCCCTTGTCCCATTTTATTTGGGGTCAGCACAACACGTTTTTTTCTTCCATTCCAAAATTAGTTACGAGTATATGTATATTAAAAACATTTAAATAAATATTTAATATCCATAAAGTTAATTAATTAGGATTGGAAATCTTGTAAAATTAATTTAATTTTAATCTGTGGAAATTTAATTTCAATAATGTAAAAAATGAAGATGTTAAATTATTAGGCTATGCAATCAATCATTCTTTCTGTCACAAAATAGAAGAAAATTTCAGATTCATTATAAAATATGTTTTAAATTTTATTTACCTATTCGACAACAACGTACCAAAAGAACTAAATAAATACAGTTGAATATAGCATAGCATAATCGGCCTTATAATGTCCCACTGTTGGGACTCAGGCCTCCTCTCTGGGAGAGGGTATGGGCCGTACATGTCTTTGAATTTTTGGTTCTAGGACACGCCGGTTTCCTCATGATGTTTTCCTTCACCGTTTTGAGAGCAGTGGTAATGAAATAAATTACACAAAGTAATGCGCCTGGCTGGGTTTGAACCCGCAACCTCGTAAGTCAACTCGTAAGTTAACTCGTAAGAGTCATTACCACTCGGCCACCACTGCTCTGTAGTCGGTATCAGTTGTACAGTAATACAGTTGAATAATCAAACTGAATTGCCTAGCTATTCACTTTGTGTAAGACACATTCTACGTGAAGCATACGATGTTTAAAACAGCTTATATAATATGTTACATGTATAATTATTCTGTCGTTAAAATGGATTTTGAAGTCTTAAAATTAGCATGTCTACTCACTATTGACAATGTATATTCAATAGATATTGTCGCCAAAATACGAGACGCCGCATGTGACTCGACTACATTTACACAGGATATTAACATAGCTAGATCTATTATATATTATGTGACATGAAGGTGCGTCCAATCTAAAATAAGTTCAATGTCATTGGGTCTCTATTTTATTTAAGTCAGATGAGCATAGATCATTTTTATTTGTTCCTCATTCGCCTCAATTTTTCGGGGCCATATTTATTTATCTTTATTTTTCGTAATTGGTTTTCTCAGTGTCGTTAACCTGGCATACTTATTCTACTTAATTGACGCTTAGCCCCACGCCCACGACGACTTTTTGGAACGATGCTGTCCCGCGTTTCGTAAGCGCGCACAAGACATCCGCGTTAGTCGCATTTGCAAGCACTATAGAAAAAATGCCAACGCGCTACAGTATCGCGACTGTATCGATGCGAACGCGCTATAGCATCGCTACAAAAATTCGCTCTGGGCGAGGGGCCTAATGCTTTTCTGCCTTTCTTTTTTTATGCACCTGGCCGTGGTATACTGATAGCGAATGCCTAAGGCATTAACACCGTCTTTGTACTTTTGCGTTGCATGAAGTTTTAATAAATAAATATAGGTTGGTTTATCTTTCAACCCGCATGTACAGTCAGGGGTCAAAAGTGCAGTTCCACCTTACCAATGCTAAAATGTCTAAAATTTCTTTGTAGAAGAGGGTCAATGGTTCATGACTGATTTAATTGGTAGCATAGAATCTAAATGATTGAATAAACTAATTGTGGACTATTAAACTTCTACAACAAAGAAATTTTACACACTTTAGCATTGGTAGAGTTTTTTTTTTTTTTTTTTTTTTTTTTTTTTTTTGTCGACATGCGATTGTTCCGTTAGAGCCGCGGGGGACACCAGGTGTCCGCGACCTAGAGGTGACTTTAAGCGTTTCGTTTGAGCCGTAGGGCCTAAATGTGAAGCAAATATGTATTAGACGTGACCCCCACGGCCCTGTAGACAAATTATTTGCACTTGGTTTTTAGAAAATAATATGACTTAGAAAAATATGTCTTATAATCTCACAACATGTAATGGGACAAGAATTTCAATGTGAGATTGTGTATCATTATTTCATAATTTTATTTAAATTGTGATAGTTATTATGGTTTTCAAATATTACTGGCCAAAATATTAAGGTTTTACTATAAATTAGTATAAATACAGAAACATAACTAATTTTACTCATTCAGGGGTAGTTTGTGTAAAAAAAACGTGTTGCGCCGACCCCAAATAAAATGGGACAAGGGCAGGAAGATAATGATGAGGGGTAGTTTGCTAAGTGAAACCGCATGTGTAAATAAAATATATGACTAAGTATTTATTTAAAGTTATTAACAATTAGAAAACAAATAAATCAGACTACAGATTGAAATCAATGGTATCTTAGTAAGAAAATTGTTTAATGAATTTTATGAAAACACTCAAAACAGAGAAATGGTTTATTAGGACAGGTTTCACAAAAGGTAACAACCTTTTTAGTCTTGTTTTTGGCTAGAACTCGCCCCATTACTTTTGTATTTTCTTTATAGCACTGCTGACATGTTCGCCGATTATTTTTGTTAGGGCCGTCTTTCTTTGTAAGCTTATGTTTCATTCTTCTTGGCCTTGAATTCTCATTTGAGGTTTGTTCACTTCTCGTCAACAATCCCTTCAACACCTGTTTCCTAAACTCAACTATTTGGATTTTTTTTCCGGTTACCGTCTGATATATTATTAATGCATTGACAAGTGCAGTATTTAAGAGCAAGCTAATACCAGCTTTTTTATACCATTTGACTGATTTCCTTAATGGCGTGGAATATGCCGCCATTTGGTCAGACAAATCAACTGCTCCTTTTGCTCTGTTATAATCTAGAACAATTTTCGGTTTCAGAACAGTTTTCCCCCGCTTTGTGACTGTCTGAAATGGGTCGGAATGTTTTGTAGACAGAACCAGTACATCTCTCTTATCCTTCCACTTCATGACTGTAATTCCATCTTCACTCTCTCTGGCAATATATTAACCTCTTTTCAGTTTAGCATCTGTAACTACTTTTGGAATATGTCTTCTGTTCTTCCTAATGGTACTTACGAGATGGGTTTCATTTTTTAATAGATCCCTTGCTAAATCAATACTCGTGTACCAATTATCTGTGTATAAGGTGTGACCTTTGTTTAACAAGCCACTGCAAAGGGACATGACGACGTTTGCCGGCGTTGTGTTGACTTGGTCGTTTTCTTTTCCAGCATAAACGTTGATCTTATATGTATATCCGGGTAGTGTACATAATTTAAATTCTTATATTGACGAAAAATGATTCTGCCGCGGAACGGCACAACGCTTTCGTCGATACATATATCTTCGGCAGGAGTATAATGCTTTGCAAAATTGGTATTCATTACATCCAGTAAGGATCTAATACGGTGTAATCTATCAGATTTGTGAGAATCGTCATGCTGGGAAAAATGAAGCATTTGGAGAAGCAATTCAAAGCGATTACGAGACATAATTGTTGCAGCAAAACGATGGCCTGTTATTTCGTCCTTAGACCAATAATCTGACAACTTAGGAAGTTTTACCAATCCCATAAATAGTATTAATGCAAAAAAGCTTTTCATCTCGGGCAAATTAGTAGGTGACCAGTTACGAATTCGTGCTGCCTTCGAAGCCTGGCGCGTGGCAATTCTGTTAATAGCGAACTGATTCGTATCGTCAACTATCTTCTGAAAAACTTCATCAGGAACCAAAAAGCAGTAAAAATCTGCAGGTGTTTTGTTAGTCATTGCTAAGCGAAGGTAGGTAGGCAAGCCAGGATTTTCTGTGAAAGGTATTATTTTACGTTGGTTACCTGTAGGCGGTGTCCATGTACGTATAAACTGTGTTGTTTGTCCCGAAGTATCTGGATATGGACGCTCTTCTGACTCACTTTCTTCACTTTCGATTACCATTATACGACGACGTCTGCGTGGAACCTGGTGGATTATCTCGTCTTCATCGGAGCTTATATGGAAACTATTATTTAACAAATTAATTTCAAGTTCTTCTATTTGTGATAAATCGTCCTGAGTTATCTCGAATTCTTCGAAGAAATCCATTATGAGTAAACAATATTATTTTTAGATAAACAAGAAAATAAAGTAGGTAATTAATTGCGAGATAAATAATAAAACAACGTGCTTCCACTGTTCACTAACACATAATAAGCGCTCGGGAATCGCGACGAGCAGGCGCAGGCGGCGCGGCGCGCGGGCACGAGCGGGGATGGCGACACCTCGACCCCCGCGGCCCCCGCTAACGGACAAGCGAATTATTTACCGCGTACGCCATGGGGGACAACTAATGAGTGACACTAGTGTTTTAGAAAAATTAAGTCACAAATTACATTTATTTGATGTTTTTTAGGTTATTTACCACATTTTCTAACCCCTCGAACAATAAAAACTTAGACCTGAAATTTTATGAACTTGTTGCTATTGGCCTGGCTGTATCGACTACTTAAGTGAGGCCTATATGTTGTCCCCCACGGCGTTTAATGTGTTAAGTGTCAAACTGATACATACTTGGCAAATCATATCTTTTTTTTTCGACACTAAATATCCAACCTTCTAGATTTATTTCGTAAACAAAATAAAGAATGGCATTATAACCAAACTAAATTCTAAAACCAAAACCTAATTTGTTGTTACATTTTCTTATTGGTTTTTAATTGAAAAACGGTTTACATGAGGAGACTCAATAAAAGTGTAGTTTGAGGAAATTATTTTTAGTGCTTCCGAAAACTAATGAATGACCTCATCCAATAAGTACCTATTATCGCTAAAAATGATAACATTTTGTTCGCTCCAAGAAAAACTGTTTCTGTAGATAAAGTCCAATTAATTTCATAGTTTTTATTCATGAGATGGAAAATTCTTGGAACGTCCTGCAGTCCTGGCAGGCGTCATCTTCCTGCCCTTATCTCCAAGTTACTTGGGTTCGACGCAACAGGCTTTCTTCTCCCACTCCGTCTTGTCCACATTCACACACTAGCTCCTTTTTCTGTTATATTGTTCCTTACACAATCTATCAATCGGTTTTTTGCCCTCCTTCTAGGGAGAAGGAGGAAAATAAATGTGGATGAATGGAGAAAGCCATCCACATTTATATTCAGAACTGTTTTAGTCTATGTCTAACTAAAGAACCAAATATCGGACTCCGAACTTCATCTCCCTGGCAGAACATCTTTCACTTGGACACGAACTGTAGTGGCCAATCTGGAAATCTCTCTGAAGCGTTTGCGAGCTCAGGTTGGCTAGAAGTAATCTAGCCAAATACGATATTCTTGACCCATCGCATACACAGTGCTAGTATGGAGCCACTTCACAGAATATGCATCACCTCCTTTCCTGCTCGGCATGCTCTACCACCTGCAGCTTCCACGACTTAAACGGGGCCAACGACAGAGCTATACAGGTAGCTACATACATATACTCCATTTGTTTAGGTAGTTAACTAAATGTAAACAATCTTACCATGTCTTTTATCTAAAAAATTGTCTAAAAATATATAGGTAGTTAAAATAATCTTTGTATGTCTTTTATACGATTTATTTTAAATAAAAAGACTACTTTTACTAATATTTAGTTAAGTATCTAAACAGATGGAGTAGGTATAGGTATGTAGCCACCTAATAATAATATAATAATAATATATCTGTCGCACTGCATAACTCATAAGGTGGACCGATGAGCTGGTAAGGGTTGCACGAATCCGATGGATGCGAGATGCACAGAATCGTTCATTGTGGCGACACTTGGGAGAGGCCACCGAACAGTGGACGTTTTTCGGTTGAAATGATGATGATGATGACTGATAACTCAAATTTACAAGAAAGAAGAAGAAGAACATAATCTGACTATTGTCATGATATTAGAGGAATATAGCTATCGTAAAATTAGTCTGGTACATATTAATCCGTTTCCGTGTCCAATGTCCTTGAAGTCCAGTGAGCTGTAAAAACAATGGATTAATCGAATTCATTTACTCAGCACTTCGCATTAGCACTCCGGCCCCTATGTGACATCACCGACCAAATAGTCCCCAAACCTATTATAAAGTGAAATTTGTGTGTTCTGGCATGCAATGAATCAGTGAATTACAAGTGTTTTGTTTCTACAAATTTATCGCTTTTTGCGTCTATCTGTGGCGGCACATTTTCTTCTAGTTTAGAAGAATTTAATGATAACTAAATCCCGTGGATTTTGATACCTACAGTAGTCTAAAGATTGTTTATCATTGAGATAATTTATTTAGGAATATTTAGTCATGTTGTGATAAGTCTTGGCAGATTGACTTTAGCAATGTAATAATAATAATAATAAGAAAAAGCTGGCAACCCACTGACAACAAAAGTCAAATATTTTTCTATCCATTTTAAAAATTTCAATTTTATTACTTTTACCGAAAATCAAGACAAACCAAATATCCAAAACGAAGCAAATATTGTTAATAAACGAAAAAAACCTTCAAAAACACCACATACCACAAGAAATAGAATATTTATAAGAAATAAAATACCACAATACAATATGACATCTGTCAACGACGATGTGACACCATCAAACAATTTATGCAACAGAAGAAAATGGAATGAAATAATGAATTGACCAAAATGTTGACAAGAACAGCTGCTCGACGCGCACGCCATCCACCCCCGGGCTCGCCGCTCAGCTCCGCCTCGCCGCCGCCGGTCCTCGGATCACCAATGTCACCG
Organism: Mythimna pallens; assembly: GCA_961205895.1. Taxonomy (NCBI): domain Eukaryota; kingdom Metazoa; phylum Arthropoda; class Insecta; order Lepidoptera; family Noctuidae; genus Mythimna; species Mythimna pallens. Next base: position 20,674,890 of record OY540837.1, read on the forward strand.
GCGGCTGCAGTTGCGTCGAGCTCGAGCGACGAGTATTTCTCCCCGCCGACGTCGCCAACACCTGTACGTCGGCCGGGGAGAGGCCGGCCACCGAAGAGCTTAGGACCTAGGGGCCAACCGGCCCCGAGCCGGGTCCCCGCTGCCGGTGGTTGTGTGCAGCGCATGAGATGGACTCAGTCTATGAACGAGAACGTCATGCGCGCATATTACGGGTCTACAGAGGGGGGAACTAACCTCACTGCGTACCGTGTTAGGATGCTGTCTCTTTTTCAGGAACTGGAACCAACCGTCAACGTCACGGCCCAAAGATTATCGGATCAGGTGCGGGTTATCCAACGAAACCACAGATTGGACGATGCCGCACTTGATAGGCTGCGCTCAGAGGTACTGAGCAACCGTATTATCTCGACTACAATACAGACACAGACTGCGGTACCACGAGCTACAGATATAATTCTACCGCAGTCTAGTCATGCTGATGATGAAGCAGATGATAGGGTTGTCACAGTAAGTAGCCAGTGCAACGATCGATTGAGGAGCGCACTGGAGGATGCACTCCGCGAGTACAGATCGACTCCGATCGCTCTTAGACCTCGTCTTCCCCGGTTACCTATGCACAAAAAAAATAGGGCGCTAGTGTGTGCTCTGGACTCGCTGCTTGAGAATGTGTTCGAGAGCAGCGTAAACCTCGCTGATACGCACTCGATCCTCTATTGCGGGGCTATTGCGGCATGTCGTTTAGCCAACGTAAAACTATCAAGTTGTGACGGAGCTACTCGACCAAAGCCTGCCGCACCTGCCTGGCAATGTAGGATTGAGAGGCGTATCGATGGGGCCAGAGCGCTCATTGGTAAACTATACTGCTTCAGGGAGGGCAATACACGACCACGTGTGATGCGCTACGTGAGGCGAGCATTTTCGGGGACTGGAATCAGCCCTCGAGAATACTTATCTCGCGTCACAGAGCGCATCGACTTCCTGAAGCAGAAAGTTTGTGCATGGGCCAACCGTATTCGACGGTATAAGCGGCGAGTCGACCGGTACTCGCAGAATCGCATGTTCCAGAGCGATGAGAGATGGGTATACAGAGCTTGGGAGCGACCTGAGCAAAATGTGACTGACGTGACCCGCCCAGATGCTGACGCCACGAATACTTTCTGGCGCAATATTTGGTCGGTGCCCGTCTGTCACACTGAGGATGGCTGGATGCGTGAAGTCGAGCGCGTGTGCGAAGCTATACCAGAAATGGAAAAGGTAGACATTAGCCCTATAGATGTAGCCAGAGCAGTCCGTCCGTTACCGAATTGGAAGTCTCCAGGACCGGACGGACTACAAAATTTCTGGCTAAAATGGTATAGCAGCTCACACGCGCTCCTGGCATCTCAATTCCAGTCATCTTTAGAGTCTGGGTCGCTACCTCAGTTTCTAACAACTGGAGTTACCCATCTGCTCCATAAGACAGGTAGTACTGCGGAACCCAAGAATTATAGACCGATAACATGCTTGTCAACGGTCTATAAACTTCTTACGTCCATTCTGAGAACGAAAATTAACAAGCATACTGATACCAACTTAATAATGTCTGCCTCTCAGAATGGATGTAGGAACGGGTCTCGGGGTACTAAGGAGCTACTCCTCATAGACATGACCATAAGCCAACAGGTTCGTCGATCTCGCAAGGATCTGTCGACATGTTGGATAGATTATAAGAAGGCATATGACTCTGTGCCACATACATGGCTCATGAGGGTGCTGGAGTTGTATAAAATAGATGCAACTCTACGCACCTTCCTTGAGTCATGTATGGGGCAATGGAACACTGTTCTTCGCTATCCAGGATGTCGATCGATTCGGAGGGACGATGAGCCTATATGGATTAAACGGGGAATATTTCAGGGCGACAGTCTGAGTCCACTTTGGTTCTGCTTAGCCCTGAATCCTCTAAGCACATTGCTAGAGGAATCAGGCTTGGGCTATCGGTTGAGAAGAGGTGGTCAGGTACTATCTCACCTTCTTTACATGGAACCCAACAAGTTACAACTGATGGAACTACTAAAAGTAACTGAAACTTTTAGTAGTGCCATCAGGATGGAATTTGGTGTGGATAAATGTGCAGTCATGCATGTAAAGCGAGGGGAGATTATGGAATCTGAGGGAATTCAACTTTCGGATTCCATATACCTTAGATCCCTCTCTTCAACCGAAACCTATAAGTATTTGGGTATGTCGGAAGCGTTAGGCATTAACGTTGCTGACATGAAGCAATCGTTGAGGGAGCGCTTCTTTGACCGCCTGAAGAAGGTATTAAACAGCCTTCTGTCAGGTGGAAATAAGGTGCGAGCCTTCAATGGTTGGGTCATGCCGGTCTTAATGTACTCTTTCGGCATACTCAAATGGACTCAGACCGAGCTAGACGCTCTGGATAGGCGGGTCCGTACACTGTTGACCGCAAACCGGATGCATCACCCACGGTCGTCTGTGATGAGACTGTACATCCCGCGGAAGTGTGGAGGTCGAGGTTTTTTAAACGCGAAGACCCTGCACAACCGCGAGGTGTGCAGCCTCAGAGAATATTTTCATAAAACCGATGTGGGTATGCACCGCGATGTGGTTGCAGTGGACAAGGGACTCACCCCGTTATCCATGGCTAAAGAGAACTGGCGCAAACCTGTGGTACTTACAACTGATGATCGCAGGGAAGTATGGAAAAGTAAGGAGCTCCACGGGCGCTTTTATCGGGCTCTACATGAGTCTGATGTAGATTTTGCAGCGTCCGTGGCCTGGCTACGTTTCAGCAACCTCTTCGGGGAAACTGAAGGTTTTATCTGTGCAATTATGGACGAAGTCATCTTGACGAATAACTACCGGAGATATATAATGAAGGACGGGACGGTTGACGTGTGTCGGGCATGCCATCGTCCGGGTGAGTCTATCAGACATATTATCTCTGGTTGTTCTCGTCTGGCTAACGGAGAGTACTTGCACAGGCATAACCAAGTAGCCAGGATTATCCACCAGCAACTTGCTTTGAAATACAACCTAGTGTATTCAGAGGTACCGTATTACAGCTATGTGCCCGACCCAGTTCTCGAAAATGACCATGTCACGTTGTACTGGGATCGGTCTATCATTACTGACCGGACTATTGTAGCCAATAAGCCGGATATAGTGGTGATAGACCGATTAGCGCGCCGCGCAATGATAGTCGATGTCACCATCCCGCATGATGAGAATCTCGTGAAAGCTGAGAAAGAGAAACAAATTAAATATCTCGACTTAGCACACGAGGTTGTCGACATGTGGAATGTGGACTCGGCAATCATTGTGCCGATTGTTGTTACCGCCAATGGCCTGATGGCCAAAAGTCTAGACGACCACCTGTCGAAACTGACGTTGCGCGGTTGGATCAAGGGCCTGATACAGAAGGCAGTACTCCTCGATACGGCTCGCATTGTGAGGAGGTTCCTGTCTCTGGAGCCCTAACCACCGGTAGCTTGGACCCTGTCCCGACACCGGCGGACTGCTATTTTTTATATTTTTAAATGTTTTTTTTTTATATTTTAGTGTTTTGAAAAATATTTAAAAATGTACAAAATATGTATAAAAAATAAATAAAGAAATAATAATAATAATAAGAGCGTATCGACTTCCTGAAGCAGAAGATCTACGCATGGGCAAACCGTATTCGTCGGTACAAACGGCGAGTGGAGCGGTACACTCAGAATCGTACATTCCAAAGCAACGAAAGGTGGGTTTATAGGGATTGGGAGCGACCGGACCAAGGTGTGACTGATACGCGCCTGCCGGATGATGACGCCATGTGTTCATTTTGGCGCAGCATTTGGTCGGCGCCTGTTAGTCATACCGAGGGTGACTGGATTCGAGAGGTCGAGCGCGCATGCGAACTTTTACCAGAAATGGGGGCAATTACCATCAGCCCCCAAGATGTAGCCCGTGCAGTCCGTCCACTGCCTAACTGGAAATCTCCTGGGCCGGACGGGCTGCACAATTTTTGGCTTAAATGGTTTCAAAGGTCGCACGTTCGCTTGGCATCTCAGTTCCAGTCTGCCTTAGAGTCAGGGTCGCTGCCCCAGTTTCTAACGACAGGAATAACCCACCTGCTCCATAAATCAGGTAGTACTGCGGAACCCAAAAATTATAGACCGATCACGTGTTTGCCGACGGTCTCTAAAGTTCTTACATCCATTCTGAGAGCTAAAATCAATAGTCATATTGAGACAAATTCTATCATGTCTGCCTCTCAGAATGGATGTAGGAACGGGTCCCGCGGTACTAAGGAGCTGCTCCTCATCGATATGGCCATTAGCCAACAGGTTCGACGTTCTCGAAAGAATCTATCGGCATGTTGGATAGATTATAAGAAGGCCTATGACTCTGTTCCTCATACATGGCTCATGAGGGTGCTAGAACTGTATAAAGTTGATGCAACTCTTCGCACCTTCCTGATGTCATGTATGGGGCAGTGGAGAACAGTCCTTCACTATACGGGATGTCGACAGATTCGGGAGAACAGCGAACCGATAAGGATTGAGCGTGGCATATTCCAGGGTGACAGTTTGAGTCCACTGTGGTTTTGCCTAGCCTTGAACCCTCTCAGCACACTGCTGGAGGGTTCTGGCTTAGGTTACCGGTTGAAAAGAGGCGGTCAGGCCATATCTCACCTGCTTTACATGGATGATCTGAAACTCTTTGCCCCCAACAACTTGCAACTGGTGGAGCTACTGAAGGTAACTAAAACCTTCAGTAGTGCCATCAGGATGGAATTTGGTGTGGACAAATGTGCAGTCATACATGTAAAGAGAGGTGAGATTATGGAATCCGTGGGAATTCAACTCTCGGATTCCATACACTTTAGATCCCTCTGTTCAACCGAAACTTACAAGTATTTGGGTATGTCGGAATCGTTAGGCATCAATACTGAGGACATGAAACAAGCGTTGAAAGAGCGCTTCTTTGGCCGCCTGAATAAAGTACTGAATAGTCTTTTATCAGGCGGAAACAAGGTGCGCGCTTTCAACGGTTGGGTCATGCCGGTATTGATGTATTCTTTCGGCATACTCAAATGGACTCAGACAGAACTTGACGCCCTGGACAGGAGGGTCCGCACACTACTTACCGCAAATCGGATGCATCACCCACGGTCATCGGTGATGAGACTGCATATCCCGCGGAAGTGCGGGGGTCGTGGCTTTTTAAATGCTAAGACCCTGCACAACCGCGAGGTATACAGTCTCAGGGAATACTTCCTAAAAACCGACGTGGGTATGCACCGAGATGTGGCAGCGGTGGACAAGGGCCTCACTCCGCTCTCCTTGGCCAACGAGAACTGGCGCAAACCTATAGTACTGGATACTAATGACCGCAGGGAAGTATGGCAGAGCAAGGAGCTTCACGGACGCTTTTACCGGGCCTTACATGGACCCGATGTAGACCTGTTAGCGTCCGTATCTTGGCTGCGTTTCGGTAACCTCTTCGGGGAAACCGAAGGTTTTGTGTTTGCGATTATGGACGAAGTTATGATGACGAACAACTACCGGAAATACATTGTGAAGGACGGTACGGTTGACATCTGTCGGGCATGCCACCGGCCCGGGGAATCAATCCGACACATTATTTCTGGGTGTTCTCATCTAGCTAACGGAGACTATTTGCATAGACACAACCTCGTGGCCAGGATTATCCACCAGCAACTTGCTCTTAAATACAATCTTGTGGAATCAGAAGTACCGTATTATAGGTATGTGCCCGACCCAGTTCTCGACAATGGCAATATCACATTATATTGGGATCGATCTATCATCACTGACAGGACTATTGTTGCCAATAAACCTGATATAGTGGTGATAGATCGACTAGAGCGTCGCACAATGATTGTTGATATAGCGGTCCCTCATGACGAGAACCTCGTGAAAGCTGAGAAAGATAAGCAAACTAAGTATCTTGACTTAGCTCGCGAGGTTGTCGACATGTGGGAAGTGGATAGAGCAATCATTGTGCCGATAGTCGTAACGGCCAATGGCTTAATAGCAAAGAGCCTCGAACAACATCTAAGGAGGCTCTCGTTAGGCAGCTGGATCAAGGGCCTGATCCAGAAAGCAGTACTCCTGGACACGGCGCGCATCGTTAGGAGATTCCTCTCTCAGGAGCCCTGACCACCGGTAGCTTGGACCCTGCTCCCGATGCCGGTGGGCTACTATTTTTTATATTTTTAAATGTTTTTTTTTATTTTATTTTTTAAGAAATATTTAAAAATGTAAATAATATGTACAGAAATTTAATAAATGGAAATAATAATCATTTATTTGCAAACAAGTGACACTAATTACATGAATTCTCTGCCTCCTGAACTAGGTAGTGAACCTGTATCTCAGGAGACAGTTCCTTCCCTATACATATTACCATCCGTTTACAAACAATGCCAATTGGTACTTATATCAAGATTCAAAAAAAAAAAAAATGTAATGAAATGGGACACGTAATTATATAAAAAAAAATATTGATCGTGATATAGATAACAAAAGAAAAAAAAATAGTAGTATAAAATAACAATAATATAATGGTTACTCATGTGTGCGTGTGGTGTGGTGTGTTATTCATGATGGTGTGTTTTTGTAGAGTTCTTAAGAATTATGATGTGTTTGTGTGTGTGCGTGTTGTTGTTGTGTTGTTTTCAAAGTACAGTCCTTTTATTTGTTTGGGTTACTGGTGACTAGATTTTCTATATGTTCGTACTCTAATTTACTGAGCCAGTTTAGTACACTTTTCCCGAAGTTGTGGTTATTTAAATTTTGTGCATTTTTAAAAGGAATTTTGTTATATAAACGCGGAGCAGTGGAGTTGTAGTGTCGCTTTGCAAACGTGGATTTCACGGAAGGTGCTGGACATATAAAACGTCTCTTGGTGGTGGGTAGCAACTGAGGAATTGTGGTGCGGTGGAATCTGCGAAGTACTCGACTTACGTAGAGTTTGCGGACTGTAAGGACACCAGTACGATTGTATAAATCTGTTGTGGGGTGCCGGTAGGGGAGGAACATTAAAACTTTGAGGAGCGTACGCTGAGCACGCTCCAGTTCAATTATGATTGATTTGGACGCGCCACCCCAGGAGCAGATGCAATAATTAAGTACACATTCGCCCAGCGCTTTATATGTTGATATTAGAAGCTTTGTGGGTGCAATATTTCTTAGTTGTTTGAATATATAAATTAAATAAATGTGTTCATCTATACTTCTATACTAATTTTATTTTGTGATGAATAAGCACAAAAACTACTGAACCAATTTCAGTACTAGAAAGCTATTTTATCACTGTGTAACATAGGCCATATTTTATATTAGTAGTAGGCAGAGCCGCTGGCAGAAGCTAGTAATAAAATAAAAATAAAAAACTTATTTCCTAATAATACGTGTAACCAGTTAAAACAAAATACACACAAGGACTACTTTAAATTATATAAATATCTTTAAATTGCGTTTTTTATCAATTATTGTAATTTTTCAATTATTATTATTAATTATTTAATATCAAAGAGTGAAGTTATAACCTACTAAATATCTTGTAAATTGCGTGGTTGCTACTTGTTCATCTAAAAGTGGATATTTAATGGACCAGTAATTATTTTTATGAATGTGTAATTAACCTGTTTTATGTTTATAAAACAGGTTGGTCTTGCCCATCAACAATCAAAAATGTTAGATAATAACATTAATGACTTGAAACCTACTTAGGTATTTAAATTTTTTGCTTGTCTATTTTAGTAGCTACGTTTAATACTTGATATTTCCTATTTCTTTTTTAAATACGTATCCTTAGAATCAATTTATTAATATTTAAGTTCTGTGTCGTAAAGCACAGAAGCGTTTTTAATGTTAAAGGCCCTAGCTCCCGAGCTATGCCATAAAGTAACAGTGAAGCTAGAACTTCACTGCGCACACGTGTGCCATACACGCCGATCTGGGCGCGTCGGTCTCCATACATTTTATATGGAAACTAGACTTGTAGAGCTACACTAGATCCACGCTACGAGACGTCGTTCTACGTACAAATCAGGCGTGTTACACGTGTGCGTTGGTCTAATGTAGTTCTAGCTTACCTTTCTGAAGCCTACTCGGTAACGGCTAAGTCAATAGGTTTGAAAAATATATATCTATGTTTATTATAGATCGGTACTATCTATATATGTTCAAAGGTGCAAAATATCAGTGCAAGTCTGTGGACACTGTAGTCATGAAGTGCATACAGAAGGAGTGGATCGATCCTGTGGACTGAAAATTAATCTATATATTTATGTTTTTACTATAGTATACTCGTATATAAAAATGAATAGCTGTTTGTTAATCTCGCTAAAAATCAAAAAAAGGCTAGACAGATTCGGCTATGTTTGGTCTTAAAATATTTGTGATAGTCTAGGGAAGGTTTAAAACATAGGTTTAAACGGTGAGACAATATGGAAAAAATCACGAAAATAAAATCCTAATACAACGCCATCCCTTATTAAAATGTCATTATAAAATGAATTATGCTGTTCTGGTAATGCCAGTAGATGGCGTTATCCTTACTATTAGGCGGTACGAAGTTCGCCGGGTCAGCTTGTTAAAAATATTATTTCCTACTTTTTCGCGGACGGCGTCGCGGGAAGAAGCTAGTAAGTCTATAAGCATACCAAACGCATGTATCACCTTGACCCGACCTGCACATCGCTAGCCCTGCTAATCATTATGGCACCGGTCATAACCACCAGGATCACTCCTAGATAAATCGTCCATTAATTTTTTATTGTCATTTGTCTGAGCATATATCAGGGGTGCCATATGTGTTACAAACAATATCTAGGCAGTCTATTACGTTACAAAATACGTAAGCGCTACTAAGAAGCTATGTGCCTGTGTTTACGTGACCGATGATAGCGGCGTGTGCGCAGACGTTGCTTAGCGTTAATAAATTCAAGTGTTTGTATTTTCTCCTACATTTTTATTAAAATTCGCGCCTCTACACTGGAAACGTTGTACATTATACATTCGATGTATATTTATCGCATAGGTATACTTCTCGTGCATACATCCACTCACATACTTAGAAGTATTTTCTAACCCGCCCAGGTGTTGAGGTCTTGTAAGGGAGCATTCAAGTATTACGTAACGCAATTTGGGGGGAGGGGGGGTCTTGTAAAACGTTACAAGGGCGGGAGGGGGAGTATTTAAACAATGCGTTACGTAACGTTTTTTTATTTTAATAAAAAAGCTAGGGAATTAGAATCTTCCAACTCGGAGCTAGGGAATTAGAATCTTCCAACTCTCCTACCCTTTTCGTTTATGTTTTACGGGGAATCCCTCGATTGTTTTTTTTTTCTGTGTTCAACATAATTGTGACTATAATGGTCACTTAAATGTTACGTAACATTTAGGGAGGGGATGGGGGGGGGTACAGAAAAACGATACGGTGCGTTACATAGGGGGGAGGGAGGGTCTAAAATCTTCAAAAATTGCGTTACGTAATACTTGAACGCTCCCTAAGCACGTAGGGTACTTTTTACCATGATAATAACTAGGATCTCTTGAGATAATTTCTGACTTCCGAAGGCGTACGTACAGAAACAAGTAGTAGAAACACTGTTATATGGCACACTAAGTATTATGTGAAAGTATACCCCGGAGCCCAGGAACGAAGGCAAAGAAGGAACACAGGTGTGGGCTTTAGTCAATAAAATTCTGGACTAAGGGTAGTGTGAAAGTGAAACTCGGAGCCCTGGAACGAAAGCAAAGAAGGAACAGGAGTAGGTTTTTAGTCAGTAAAAGTCTGACACACCCTCGCGCTCCGCCCAAGAGTGGTAAAAGTCATTGAATGATTTTCCACCTAAAAAAAATGACATACTAACTTCTGCCATCGGCTTAGCCTATGTAATAGAAGAAAATCATCACAACGAATATAAGTTTCGTCTATACCTCCCGGAATAACTAGAATCCTATGTTCTATTTCAGGAAATGATCTACTTGTACGCTGAATCAGTTCAGTCAATACATACAAACTTTCGAATTTGTAATATTAGTGTGATTTTGGGGCAAAGTCGTGGTAAGATTCATTTTATCTAATAATTATTTCAGTTCAGCCATCGGCCCTAGCGCGTGCCTAGTCAATGATGTAGTTACCATTGTTTGGCACTATACTGAAGAAAATACCAAATGTGTAAGCACAACAAAAAATATTATAGCTAGTTATATCCAACCAAATATAAACAACGCTAAGCAACAGATGTTTTCACTCACCCAAAATTGTTGATTTTTGTGGTATGTAAAATGCTCATTTATTAATAGCAAGCCGTCTATATCAATAAATAAAGTTCGTGTTAAAATTTAAACTGGGCTCGTGTTGGTATTTCGTTAGGGCTTCCGACTTAAAAGTGTTCATCTTCTTGTTACGAAACCATTATTTAAAGATCTTTGTTCCACTTGACTCAAGGCTTCAACTATGTATTTATTTCGGTATACAGTCAGGGGTCGAAAGTGCATTTGTACTCTACCAATGCTAAAGTATATAAAATATCTTTGTAGTAGAAATTCAACGGCTCACAACTAGTTAATATAATACTTTAGATTCTATACTACAAATTAAATTAGTCATGAACCAATGGCCCTCTGCTACAAAAAAAAAAATAGACCCTTCAGCATTAGTAAAGTGGTATTGAACCAACAGTAATAAATAAATAGTTTGAAGATTGAAATTACTTTCAATTTTGATTTCACTACATGTAAATTACAGTTAAAATGGCTAAATAGCCACTTCACTTATTGACCTTACGTTACAACATAAAAATGCGCAGTAATATTTGACCATAACTATCCATACACAAGAAAAGGATAAACGGTAAGATATGATATCAAATTATTCTGGCAATAAAATGGTGCAAGTTTCGTCTACCCATGAACACGAAATACTGTGTTCTTCGAAAAACAAAATATGATGCTAAAACAATGTTGCTCAACTTTGTTCTCTAACGAATAAAAAAAAATGCGGGTTTAACGTCATATATGTGTACTGTATTCTCTATTACTTTTAATTAAAACGTACCAGATATGAAACATTCCCAGGATTCATTAAAAGAACCAATTGTGAGAGTCTTAACTCTCACAATTGGTTCTTTTAATGAATGCTGAAATTTAAATTAGTGCTACCACTGCCACGTTTATCTTTATATTCTGAAATATTTATTTATTTATTATATCCTTTATTGTACACCAATACAAACATAAAAGGAAACTAAAACACATACGTACATACAATGGGTGGCCTTATCGCATTCCGCGATCTCTTCCAGGCAATCTGGAATGGACAGTAATTGCCTGGACAAGAAATGGGGCTGTCATTAGTGTGACAAAACCAGCATTAAACATATTATAATAGATAGACAGATATGTTATATGTATAAAAGATATAATTATATACATACATAATTATTGAAAACTATAAACAGAAATATGAATCACGACTATCGATACTCACAGCGACAGGTAATGTTGCCTAACGAGTTTTTTTTAAAACAGCCAACGATTGAGCGCGTTTAATTATATCTGGTAATTCATTCCACAGACGAGCAGCCTGGACAGTAAATGATTTGTCACAGAAAGTCGTGGTATGGATTGGCAATTTAAGTCGACGAAAATTATACATTCTAGTTTGCACTATCCAATGTCGAATGAGATCATCATGACATTGGTCAGAAGATAAATGCCCGATCTGTTTTTATTTCAGTCTATTTTTGAACGAAAATAATATGCTTCCCGACACAAAAGGCGACATTGCGGAAGCATGAATTTTGTTGCATGATTTTAAAGGCTCAAATTCTCAGAAAAAAATAACATTACTGCTGAAAATAGTGATCATTATTGTAAAAAGATAATAAGTAGGTATACCAAAACGTTGATAGAAAAGCTAGAGTGAATAGGCTCTTAATAAACTAGTGCGTTTCAAAATCAACGATTGTATCACTGCTTACCATCAGGTGGGATCGCAGTCAAGCACTAGTTAGCCATTAAAAACCAGACATTCTGGACCTCCTCGTCAACTCATCTTTACTAATGTTAAAATTATATTATTTTGGAGTAACCCGCTCCAGCTTCATGCCAGTGTTAGAAATACTCGGCTTTATTTTACTATAATTTGCACATATACACCTTCCTCATAAATCACTCTGTCTATTAGTGAAAATTCGTTCAGTAGTTTTTGAGTTAATCTTCCACAGATATACAGACACGGTAGAGGAGTTTTCTTCCCGTTGACTTTTTTTACTGTTAAAACCCGTCCGTGTGTATGTAGTTAAACCTAATTATACGAGTACATGTATAGATAAGTATAACTTTCATAAAATACTTAATAATAAAATCGTATAAATCGACGGTAACATAAAAATTATAACGTAATTATGTAGACGAATGTGTCAGTCAGTTTTTAAGTATTTATCACTACCGCCAGCTCAAAGACGCTAATTTCCGTTAAGCTAAATTGGAATTGGTCATTGAATTTGGTCCCTTTTTGGTCGAAACCAAAACTCTCCAGTTTTTTTGGCCGAAGCCGAAACCATAGCTTCAATCGATCTCAAAATTTATATGAGGAGGTATTTGAAGTGTTACAATGTTACATAAATAATTTATGTATGTACGAGGCTCCCAGATGGCTTGTAGAGATGTAGCCTACATTCTTGATGCTCATAATTGCTATAAATAACTACAGCCTCACCACTCTAGATTCGGCGCTTCCCACGGGAGTATTCATAATAGGGCCATGGTGAACTGATGGAATAGGAACGCGTGTATAATATGCTTCGCAATTTTAATCTTTAAGCGTGCAACCCGAGATACATTTCCGTACAAGCGCTCTTAAGTAATTTTTACGTTATCACACGTTCTTTCTCTAGATATTATGAAAACACAGACACCTTGAGGATATTATCTAGGTTACTCTTGAAATCAAAACATAAATTTTTGTAATAGAAATCCAGTAAAGACTTCTGAAAATCTGCTATTTTACCCTTGCATATTTAATCGAGATTCTGAACAAAGAAATTTTTTTCCAAAAACTTTTAAGATTTTCAAAAAATACCCATATTTCTTGGAACAAGTTTTGTGAAATATTCGAGTAAATGATGGAATTACCGAATGCCAACAGAGTTTTCAGGCCTTACCTCTTTTTTTGCCTCTTCATCAAACATTGCCATGGATGAGACAAAAGGCTTTTAATCCATGCTCCCGTTAACAATAAACGAGTCGGGAAGGGCGCGCCTAAATGAGCTTTTTTGTAAAAGTGGATAGCCTGAGCTGAAAACAATAAACTGACGTTTAATTAGTGAAACAACTATATTTATAAGTACTACGATATTACAGACAATACAAAACACAAAGAAACCAATAAATATCAAATTTCAAAAAAAGAATAACGTACCTTTAATGTAAAGTTTATTTGAACTTATAATTCCAAGTCAATCCAATTATATAATACTTCAAAGTAACCCGTTTTAAAAAACGGCAGTTTCATTGGTAAATACCTGTAATGACTATTATTTCAATAGGTTTGCAACTAAATAGATCAATAACCATTTAATTATTTTTTTGCTTAATTTAAATTTCTACGTACTTTTTTTGTTCATAAACATGTTTTCTTTCTTTTGTTATCTCTTTTTTCTTGCTTGTTTTTCGGTTTTTTTTTCTAATGTAATATATTTCTTGTTACAGAATAATCATGGGTATGTTCGAATTCAACAAGTGCTGCTTCTGCATAGACCTGCGGTCGGGATGCCTGATCATCGGATATCTAAACCTGGTAAGCGTCTGTGCCTTAGATCATCGTCTAGTAAATCCCCTATTTCCTTATTCACCCAGGATAAGTAGTGGGATGGTACTACTTACATAGTACCTACACCGTGTTACACTTGCATCTCATTATCTTCTTGCTTTTAACTTATGTTACTTGTGGTCGGCACATCAGTTTTTTCTTCCATTCTGTTCTATTAACCGTCACATTATCACTGATTCCCTTTCCTTCATATCCATCCATCTTCACTTTGGATTCTGTCTTCCTCTCTAACTGTACAGATATATAATCATACTCTGTAGTAACTGAAGTTTCATTTCTTCTCTTTACATGAATATACGAGTACTTAGACAAACGGTTTCCTTTCAACTTTTCTTTTTCCTTTATCATCATCATCATTTCAGCTGAAAGACGTCCACTGTTGAACATAGGCCTCCCCCAAGTGTCGCCGCAATAAACGGTCCTGTGCGTCTCGCATCCATCGGCCTTGTGCGGCCTTCCAACGCTACGTCTTCCGGTATGCGGTCCCATTCCAGAACGTTTCGGCTCTAACAGCCATCTGTTCTGAGAGCAATGTGCCCTGCCCATAGCCACTTAAGTTTGGCGATTCTTCGTACTATGCTTCTTTTTCCTTACATCTACCAAAATATTTCCGTAGGTAACTCTTTTAATATTTTTTCAGATTGCCAACATTGTCATGATCCTGCTCTCGATCGTTTTCATGGCCACAACAGGAGTGGCTACAGCGATAGCCAGCGATACCGAGGAGCTTAAGGATCAGAAGGAGACCTTGGCAGCTTTGTCAACCATCTTGTTCGTCATCATGGCGGTCATGCTCGTGTTTTTCATCCTCTTCCTGGCATTCACTATCGTCTTGCTAGTTGGGCTGCATCAGGTAATTAATGCCGCTTCTTAAAATTTTTAAATAAAAAAAATTACGGCGTCAGAGTGTCTATTGCGAATTTGTTTTACGTTAGTTAATTTGTTTTACGTTAGTTAATTTGTTTTGCGTTAGTTGATTTGTTTTACGTTAGTTAATTTGTTTTACCGTAAACCGGGGCTACTTAAACATGTTTTTAAAAGTTTTCCTTCATTACACGAAAAAATATGCTCGCAATTCAAGCTTTTTGTGCCTCATCAGAACAATTAAAGTTTTGTTTTTGAGATGTGTGCTATACAGCAGTCTAAGACCCCCCATTCATTTTATATTTTTTTTTTAAAAGATGTCAAAGTAACCACAAGTGTTGAGGAGCACAACGATCTCCTAGTATAAGACTAGTTTTGTTAGCGGCCTCGCCCAACTTGTAAATATAGGATAACTTGTGTAGGGACAATGTATGTTTAACGTTATATAAAGTCACGTAGCATTAAACATGTAATATAAAACGATAACAACAGAGTCTTATCGGAATCTCATGTATATTGGTTTGTTATCTGTTAATCATTATGTTTTACTAGTTTGTACATTAGATGACTAAGAAATACTGATATGAATAGTTGTTTATGTTATATTATGTAATCTTAGTTAAGTAAATGGTTAGAAATGTAAATCTAGTTAATAGAATTCGCTTTTGTGTTCAATTGTGGTTGGAACTAGAGGAAAGGCATACACGGTCGCACTGAGCACTACTTCCGCCCACGTCGGATAGCAGCCTCATATTTTTCTCACATTATTGGAAAATAAGAAATGTAATAGTCGAATAAGACCGCCACTAATTCCACCCACCTAAAAAGGGTATAAATATAGCCGCCTCACGGCCAAACATTGTCGTCGTTTGGAGTCATCGCTACCTGTCAACAAGTGCTCGTGAATAAACCAAGAAGTCTTCAGCTTTCACTGCCTTTCATTTCTTCGGGAACCATCCACCCCTGCGCCTGAATACTCTACAAAATTGGTCCTTCGAGCCGGATCGTCCTGAAGACTGAAAAACGTCCTGAAAAACCTGAAGACTAGCGTGAAGATTTGTCGAGATCGCCCTGTGAAGATCGCCCTGAAGACTTATCTACATCGCCTGAAGACTCATCAAGATCGCCCTGTAAAGATCGCCAGAGAAGATGAGTGAACGCAGCGCCGTAACTACACGAAGCAAGCTACGCAAGTTGGAGGAAGTAATGAACAAACGTCGTGCCATGGAAGGTGACTCGGGAGTGCCGTCTGAACTGGCACCGGGATCACCATCAATAGCGCCTACCTCATCATCTGTTCCTGTGCCTGCACCTGTGATTCCATTGGCGGGGCCCGGTCGTGTGATCGACTATAGTGATGCTGCTACACCAAGGGAATCGGAGATACGACGGAGTGCAAGGAAGCAAGGATCAAGAGCCAGCCACGTCTCCACGAAAAGCGGACAACGAAGTGCCGACTATCTTCGGAGGAGGGTCGAATACGAGGCTGAGAAAGAGCTAGTGCGTCTGAAAGAAAACCTCGTGAGGAAGAAGCTGGAAGCAGAGTTGGCTGAAATAGACGCCGCAGCTGACGAAGATGACTCGTCAGATGAAGAAGAAACGACTCGCCGAGTGGAAGAATGGATCACTCGTACTGCGCCCAGTGATCGAGTACCACCAGTATCATCGAACTCAGTGCCGGTGACCGCGTCCGTAACCGTGACCTCGCGTGATGTGCCCGTGTCCGCGACCGCTGCCTTGCGCGAAGTGCCCGTGTCCGCGCCCGCGACCTCACACGAAGTGCCCGCGTTCGCGCCCGCGACATCTCGCGAAGTACCGTCCCGAGTATCTGCGCTCCCACAACAGTGTGCGCCCGCGACCGTACAGTTCCGAGACGTAGTGCCCGATACGCCTGTACCGAGTGGCAGTGTACCGCGAGTGCAACGTGAAGTGCCTGACTGGGATCAAACCTTCGCTGAAGACACGGAGAGAAGCCGGTCGCGAGACAGGAGGATAGATCAGCTAGCAGAAGCCATCTCGAACATAGCTCGTCCGCGACCAGTGCCCAGACAAGCTTATGAGTTGCCGTACTTCAATGGAGACCCAGCTGATTGGCTATCGTACAAGAACATGTACTGGGACACTACGGCAATGTACAACTTTAAGCCGCACGAGAACCTAGCGCGCCTGAAAACATCGCTGCAGGGAGAGGCCAAGATAGCGGTAGAAGATCTGCTCAGGACATCTACGAATCCTACGGAGATTATCAAGGCACTGGACGAGGAGTTTGGACACCCGAACCTGATACTGGAATGTGCATTGAAGAAAGTGCGTGCGTTACCTAAAGTGACGGAAAGTGGTCGAGAATTACGGAAATTCTCTACGACAGTGCGTAATTGTGTGTCGCTGCTGAGGAATGTGCATGCAACCGGATACCTCAACAACCCGCAACTGGTGAGTGAATTATTGAATAAGTTGACACCTGTACAGAGAGCTCAGTATGGGGACTTTGCTATGGGCGTAGCTTCAACTCAGGGCATTGATGTGAGAGTGTCGCCTAGTTTGGAAATATTGTCAGACTTCCTAGGTCACCTAGCCCGAGCTACCTCTTATTATGTACAAATGGAAGTGAGCGCTGTCGGAGCACCGGTTTCTAAACCACAGAAAAGCGCACCAAAGCAAGTCCCATACAGAAATGTTCAACGATTGCATGTACAAAGTGACAATTCACCGCCACCAACAAGAGGGCCTCAGTGCACAATGTGTGAGGGAGAACACAATCTCACAAAGTGTGACAAGTTTGCGAAACTGAGTGTGGATGACAGATGGCAACACGTTAAGGATAAACGTCTATGCTTCAAGTGTATAGTGAAACAACATGCAAAGAACTTCTGTCGAGCTAACAAGTGTCCGTCATGCAACTATGCGCACCATATCCTACTGCACGCAGAGAAGAAGACCACTGAAAGTGTCACGAATGTGAGTGAGTACCACGGCAAGTCGCTCCTGAAAATATTGCCAGTGTGTGTTACGATAGGGAACAACACACACGACTGTTACGCCCTACTTGATGACGGGGCTACGATATCACTAGTAGATGACTCGTTGGCAGAGAACGCTGGGGGACAGGAAGAACCCTTAGTGCTGAAGAGTGCGCGCGGACAAGAGGTGTCGGACAAAACCTCACGTAGAGTGATAGTGTCAGTGCGTGGGCCAAACGGTAGAGTGCATACAGTGAAGTGTCGTACATTCAAGAGATTGGACTTACCCGCACAAACAGTGCCGGCTGCGTTGCTTACGGAGCACGCCCACCTGCGCGACTTGGGCTGCGAGGGAATGATTGGGGCCAAGCCGCTGCTGTTGCTGGGACAGGACAATTGGGAGTTGCTGGTCGGCCAGGAGACACGCCGAGGAAAATCCGGTAAGCCCGTTGCTTCCTTGACCAAGCTAGGTTGGGTCGTTCATGGACCCGTAGGCAAAGGACATAGGTCGGCTGAAGAGTCTGTGAATTGTGTCGTGGAACCACTCTTAGATTTGCACGAGATAGTTAAAAGCCAGTTTGAGCTAGAATCTATAGGAATAGCACAAATCCCTAGGTCTCATAAGGAGAATGATAGAGCTCTTGAGATTTTAGATAACACTAGCCATCAGAATGGGGATGGCCAATGGGAAGTAGGGTTGTTGTGGAGGCATGATAGCCCGCAACTCCCCGATAACTATACTTACGCTCGCCATCGCTTGGCGGGAATAGAGCGTAAATTGAACCGGGATCCTGAGTATGCAGAGGCCTATAAGAAACAAATAGATAGGTTGGTTGAACAGGGTTACGCCAATAGGTTGGAGAGCGGCGTCCAAGATCCGGTCTGGTATTTACCCCATTTTGGGGTAAAGAATCCAAACAAGCCGGGGAAATTACGATTAGTCTTTGACGCTGCCGCCACGTATCAAGGGACATCCCTAAATGACAACCTATTGTCGGGCCCCGACCTACTGAATTCACTTCTAGGAGTATTGTTTAAGTTCAGACTAGGGCCGATAGGATTTACGGGAGACATTGCTGATATGTTCTTGAGGATAAAGATTAGAGAGCAAGACCGCGGGGCTCAGTTATTCTTGTGGCAGTCGGGAACCGAGAAGGAACCCCAAATATACGTAATGAGTTCTATGATATTCGGTGCAGTATCGTCTCCAACCTCGGCGATATACGTTCTGAATAAGAACGCATCGCGTCATGAGGAGGAGTACCCCGAAGCGGTAGCTGCCGTGAGACATAAGCATTACGTGGATGACTACCTTGATAGCACGTGGTCTGTTGCTCAAGCTAACAAACTAATAAGTGACGTAACCCACATCCACGCCGAGGGCGGCTTTCATATACGGGGGTGGGTCACAAACTCCCAAGAGCTAAGGAACAAGTTAGAGTTAGATGTGCCTGACCGCATATCCCTAGAAAATGGGGATAACGCGTCCGAACGAACCCTAGGCATGATATGGTCACCAGGAACCGATCTCTTAGCCTTTGACCTATC
Organism: Mythimna pallens; assembly: GCA_961205895.1. Taxonomy (NCBI): domain Eukaryota; kingdom Metazoa; phylum Arthropoda; class Insecta; order Lepidoptera; family Noctuidae; genus Mythimna; species Mythimna pallens. The sequence continues at coordinate 20,694,125 of OY540837.1, forward strand.
TTTTAAAAAGATACCTAAGGCCATCGTGAAAGGAGAAATAGTGCCCACGAAGCGCGAATTTTTAAGATTCGTGATGTCGGTGTTCGACCCACTGGGTTTCCTGTACCCATGCGTCATTCAGTCGCGCATATTGATGCAGAAGATATGGCGTACAGGAATTCAGTGGGACGAGAAGCTGGGTGAGGCAGAGGCTAGGACCTGGTTCGAGTGGCTGCATAACTTGCAGTATCTCGAAAGAGTGACCATCCCGAGATGGTATGGCTTAGTCCTAGAAGACATAGAGCTCCACGTTTTCGGGGACGCAAGTGAATCCGCCTATGCCGCAGTCGCTTATATAGCGGGAAAGGACGAACTCGGCAACAGGCGGGTGAGCTTCGTCCTAGGAAAAGCCAGGGTGGCCCCTCAAAAGGCCATTTCGATACCCCGCCTAGAGTTGCAGGCGGCAGTATTGGCTTGCAGGATAGCGTCGACTGTAGAGTCAGAATTGGGGGTAGCCATCAAACACAAATATTATTGGACAGACAGTCAGACTGTCTTGAAATGGATAGGTTCCGACGCTACAGACTTTCAGCGGTTCGTGTCCCACAGACTAGCCGAAATTGATTCACGGTCAAGGAAGTGTGACTGGCGCTGGGTTCCCTCGGCGTTAAACCCAGCCGACAAGAGCACCCGATTGGACTGGCCTAGCAACAGTAGCGAGTGGCTATCAGGCCCGTCATTCCTTTGCCGTCCACAGGAGCAATGGCCGACGGCTTCCGGGAGTGACGCAGTGACGGAGGAGGACCTAGAACGTGTGCAACGAGTGAATGTACTGACCACACAGGCCGAACCTACACTGACATACGAGCGGCTGCCAACCTGGACACGCGCCGTACGTGTCGTAGCGCGACTAACGATATTTACTGAACTTTGTCGCAAACTACGCAGCTCAGCGACCGTCACCATAACAGACCTGCGAGAGGCGGAGCTACGCCTGCTGAAACTCATACAGGCTGAGAGTTTTCATGAAGAAATCAAAGCTCTCCGAGAGGCCCGACCGCTGCCAAAGAACAGCAGAATACGGACTCTAGACCCCATGCTATACGAGGACGGGCTGGTGAGAGTACGCGGCAGACTGGGCGCCTGCAGCGAGCTCGTCTTCGGAGCGCGTCATCCTATAATACTGGATGGGAAACACGCCCTCACGCGCCGACTAATATTGAAATATCATGTGGCCTCCCTGCACGCCAATCAAGAGGCTGTGGTAAATAATGTGCGGGAGAAGTATTGGGTCACGAATCTAAGATCGACCGTGAAGACAGTGACTGCGAGGTGTCAACAATGTCGTATCAAAAGAGCCACACCTTCTTCACCAAAGATGGGAGACCTGCCACCAGCGAGACTGGAAATGACACGTCGAGCCTTCGTCCATTGTGGGGTGGACTACTTTGGCCCCATGGAAGTAGTCATCGGGCGGCGCCGAGAGAAGAGGTGGGGCGTGTTGTTCACGTGCCTCACTACGCGCGCTGTCCACCTGGAGCTGGCTGCAACACTGAGCGCCGACTCCGCGATACTGGCGCTTAGGCGCCTGATCGCGCGCCGCGGCTGTCCCGCGGACATGTATTCCGACCGCGGGACCAACTTCGTCGGGGCGCACTCAGAGCTTCGGGAGGCGCTACGGGAGATGAACCACGACCGTCTCGAGAGCGAGGCGACAGGCCGGGGCATAGCCTGGCACTTCAACCCCCCGGCTGCCCCACACATGGGTGGTTGCTGGGAGCGCCTGGTGCGTTCAGTCAAAAACGCACTGCGGGCGACCCTCAAGGAGCGAGCCCCTCGCGAGGAGGTTCTCTACACCCTTCTCGCTGAGGCTGAGCTGGTCGTAAACAGTCGACCGCTCGCCTACGTAAGCTGCGATGCAGAGCAACCGGTGGTGCTGACGCCGAATCATCTCCTGCTGGGCACTGCCGCGGGAGATGCGCCGTGCACGCGTCGACATGCGGTCGACCTCGACTCGCGCCGCATGTGGAAGCGGGTGAACGCGCTGGCCGACCTCTTTTGGAGGCGCTGGCTGCGCGAATACCTTCCATCGCTGCAGCAACGAGGAAAGTGGAATAGTGATGTGCCAAATGTGAAAGTCAGTGATGTGGTCGTGATTGTAGACGAAAACAAACCGCGAAATCAGTGGCCTAAAGGCATTATCACAAAAGTGTACCCCGGCTCAGATAACGTTATTAGGGTCGTAGACATTAGAACCAATAACGGAATTTTGCGACGCCCCGTTGTAAAGGTCGTTGTGCTCCCTACCGACGGGTCTGTAATCGGTTGAAGCCTCTTACGGGGGGTGGGATTGTTGAGGAGCACAACGATCTCCTAGTATAAGACTAGTTTTGTTAGCGGCCTCGCCCAACTTGTAAATATAGGATAACTTGTGTAGGGACAATGTATGTTTAACGTTATATAAAGTCACGTAGCATTAAACATGTAATATAAAACGATAACAACAGAGTCTTATCGGAATCTCATGTATATTGGTTTGTTATCTGTTAATCATTATGTTTTACTAGTTTGTACATTAGATGACTAAGAAATACTGATATGAATAGTTGTTTATGTTATATTATGTAATCTTAGTTAAGTAAATGGTTAGAAATGTAAATCTAGTTAATAGAATTCGCTTTTGTGTTCAATTGTGGTTGGAACTAGAGGAAAGGCATACACGGTCGCACTGAGCACTACTTCCGCCCACGTCGGATAGCAGCCTCATATTTTTCTCACATTATTGGAAAATAAGAAATGTAATAGTCGAATAAGACCGCCACTAATTCCACCCACCTAAAAAGGGTATAAATATAGCCGCCTCACGGCCAAACATTGTCGTCGTTTGGAGTCATCGCTACCTGTCAACAAGTGCTCGTGAATAAATCAAGAAGTCTTCAGCTTTCACTGCGTTTCATTTCTTCGGGAACCATCCACCCCTGCGCCTGAATACTCTACAACAAGTGTGGGGTTACTTTTACACATTATTAGATTTGCCTTAAAGTCAATGATAATTGTAGTGCAGGATTTTTTGGCACCTTTAAAATAAAAAATATATACATTTTATATAGTTTTTCATATATTATAGATTTATTTATAGAATAAAACGAATTTAAAGTTGAAAAGAATCAGTCATTTATTTGTAATATTATTCTTACAATATTAATAGGAACTGTTGTATTATGTGTACTCAAAATCACAGGACTTTAAAAATTTAACATTCTTACAAAACAAATCAACACAAGTATAGTTAAACATTAAAAAATATTCAAAAATATCAGTCTGCATCTTCACATTGTTGGCATTCATATGACTCTTTTTTGGTCTCTCCATTGCAATGACCACAGACCCACTTCAAACAGGTCACACAGCAGATCCAATCCCTCTTCAGTTAATAATGACGGTAGTCACATTTGCAAATCCTATTGCACCGCCAACCGCCGCCGGATACCACACTGACCAGCGTGGTCTCGCAGATACCTCCTCTCTACGCCCCGCGGCCCGCCACGCACTGGCCACAGCCGAAAAAGTGCGCCAAATGACCAAGATCGCGTCGTGTCTAAGTAGCTCCAAAAACTGTTAAAGTAATCCGCAAAGTCAAAGTAGCCCCGGTTTACCGGTACGTTAGTTAATTTGTTTTACGTTAACGCGATCGAAACATTTATGACGTTCGGCGCTACGATTGGCCTGCTCTAAGCTCTTAACCAATCGGAGCCAAACGCGGTAAATATTTCGATAGTGTTAATATAAAAACTCGCACTCAGTAAGAAGAAGAAGAAAACGGTTAATTGTTAAATTAACCGTTTCGGGGACCCTGTATAAATTTGTTTTCTGATCTGGACACTTTACACGGAGACTATTGGCACTATATTCAAGAAATTTTGAACGAAATATTTTATGCAATGCCAAACAATTGTGTAGCAAAAATATGAAAATAATGTATAATATTGTAGCTAATAATGTAACGTAAAAACGTGTGACCGACGAATGAAACAACGGAACACTAATAATTGAAAACGTGTTTCCAAGTGACGTATACGATTTAAAATGTGGCGTAAAAGCTGAATTGCCAAATAAACTTAATTTTTAGTTGCCAATTTAGCTTCAAAATTGTATGATTGATACCAAAACACATGATTTTCGCACCGCTATTTGTTAACCAACTAAGCCATGTTAAGAAAAATAGGTTGAACAGTGTCACTGGTAGGTCATTACAATTATAATAATAATAATAAACATAACGAAATAATAACATTATTAACTTAATAACTATACATATCCGGTGAAGGCTTGCGTCAGGCGGAAAGTGATGATGCCGTAGCTCCTCTCTAGCCACTCCTCAAAGTGGGGACTTATCACCGCGTCTATGAAAACTGTGAAATACCCTATGTCCTTTTCTCCTATGTGACCCAATATGAATATATCTGTTTCAGCATAAACGCGGTCACATCAAGGCCTATCTGATCTACGCGTTGATCTTCACCGTGCTGTCTATTATAATGTTCTTCGCTAGTTTTGGTGGAAGTGTCACTGTTGGTGAAGTCATCAGGCAAATCTTCATTATTCGTGAGTATAATAACTTATTTTATTAGATGGCTTAAGAACAACTAACATTTTTGTACTAGAAACAGATTTTGCCTGCAGTTTCTTCCATGTGGCGGTAAGAAACATATGCCTCCCAAAAGGTGGATGAAGACCTGGTGACAGTCGCGTAAATCCGATGGATGCGAGACGTACAGGATCGTTCGTTGTGCTGACACTTAAGGAAGGCCTATGTCTAACAGTGGACGTCTTTCGGCTCAAATAAAGATGATGACAGTTTAAAAAAATATCAACAGGAACTTAGGATTTAAAAAGATAAAAACTATTGTATGTTCTAATCTGGGCCTTGAACTATTTGTGCAATTCCGTATTGGTTTTTAATGCTCGTACGCCATCCAAAGGTCCAGGTCCAGGTCCCCACGGTGCTGAGCTAAAATAATACATGAAAATATTAGTAGTGATTACAACCTTTCATTCTGTTTCCAGTTATCAACATTTACTTCCTGCTGGTGATCAGAAGCTACTATCTCAAGATGGACGACCCTGCCAACAAGCCAGCAGTCTACAACACGGCTTAAGTCAGCCATTTCAGTTTCTATGTTATTGAGATAACAATTAATTATCGGCCACATTTTATATAAAAGTACCTATATAATATACATTTTTTGCATTTGATATTAAAAAAAACGTTTTATTATATAGAAGAAATAAATTGACTGTCATAATTATATCATTCAATTTTGATATAATATATAAAAAAAAAGCTATTTAAATAGATATTTGGGATACAAAACGTGCCTTATTAATTACAATACTGCCTTGTAATTTATGGGATTTTAAATAAACAATGTGTGCTGGTAATTAAAAGTTTGATACATATGAATATTTTTAAATGTTGTCGTCGTGGTGAGTTGAATTGCTTCGAATTATTCATTCGTCTTGCAATGTATTTTAATCAATCCTTTTTTGCCGTTTATAAGCTTATTTCAAAATAATATTATGCATGACAAAAATGTTGATGTAAAAACATTATTAAGTTTAGTTGTTTTTAAGTTTCTTATATTTAGTTATAAGAATAGCGAGTCCTTTTTAAGTTTTCAAATGCAGTTATGTTTTTAATCAATATACCTAATTAGTACCAACATACTCTTTTGTAAGTTAATAATCCATGGAGTGGATGAATATATAATTTTGTTGAATTATATCATTATTAAAATTTTAATAAAAATATATTGAATCAAACTTTAAATCTAAATCATTTTATATTTTTATACTGTAGCACAAAAGTGGATTGGCAAAAGATACACTAAAATGAGTTTTATCAATAAAAAAATAATTAAAATTCATTAAGAATGGTATTATTTAGCAGTGAAGTAATTGTTTTATATTTTTTAACAAAGTTAAAAAAGAAACAAAAAACCTATTCACCACCGATTTTTATGAAAATTGTGATGTTATAATAAAACGATGTATGTATTTGTATCAATGCATTTAAAAGGTAACTAAAAGGCAGTCGTAAAATATATTTGTTAGATATACCAAACATTTTGAATAGTACACTGAATAAATTAGTACAATAACATTAAGTTATATTAATAGTTATTATTTTTTAATTAACATTAGATACTTTTTTTTAAATAAACCGTAGAATACTTGTTTTTTTCCATTTCTCAATAGTGCCATCTCGAAAATGTTAAATTGTTGCTTGATTTGAAGTCTAGGGACGTCTCTCACAAACTTATAGCCATATGATCGTCGTGGTACTGTCGGCGTTTTCACTAATGGAAGAATAAGAGAAAGCATAACAGCGCATACTTGATCTCCATCCCCGCTTCTCTCAACTCTGTCGCCAGTGAGCAAAGCGTCTTAACATCGTTGCATTTACCTCGCTAGGTAATAGAATTTGTTTTTAAGACCTAATCTATGATGTATGGGAAGAATAAAGCTGGCTGTACAAATAATGTCGTTGAATTTCATTATTTTTGTTAATCTGCGCTATACTTTGTGTATAAGAATGGCTTTTTATGGTAAGTTCAGTTTTTTTTTTTTCTGAAATCGTAGCGTATTTACCATATACAAAGAAATTACGTCGTTAGTACCTTTGAAAATTACAACTAAAAGCCTCTTGGAAGTCCTAAAATCAGCTCGATTTTTAATTTTAATTTAGTAAAAACAATTTTTTTCGACTTATATTTCATGCGTTCACAAATGTCATTGTAATTCATATAAACTTTGCTTGAATATTTAAAAATGAATGTTAATTATGTGATTAATAAATCAAAATTAGATTCTACTTCAAAATGAATGTTGGTTTTATTTATGTTCCCTAAAGTAAAAGAAAGAAAAACATTTATTTGTGACTCGTACAAACAACAATAAAGTAAAAAGTACTTATAAATACTTTACTAAAAATAAAAATAAAAAACAATATTAAAAGATTAAAAATAAAAGGCCTTTGCTAGGGCAAAAAGGCCAAAAGTACTTGAAATATTATCAACTTACGCTACGCCGATGACACTACTTACTCCTTTTGCAGCGAATGAGTCGGAAATGGTTACACTCCTAAACAGCATGAAGTGGATTAGCGAGGAGTTATGGCTTTACCTTTAAGTGAACAGGTCCAAAACCAAAGTCATGATGGTGGATAGATTTGGGAAATTAGAGCTCACTGGCGCGTTAGAACTAGAAACTGTAGACTTTATTTACCTGGGCTTCAGTGTCAGTAACGGTGGTTCGTGCGCCAGGAACACTCAGGAGGATGTTCCTGCACCTGATTCGTACGGAAGAAACGCCAGGGTGTCACCATTGTGTGGACCGCCAGAAGGACACGGAGGAGCATACGAGAGAGGTGTGCCCTGCTTGGGTGGAGCACCGCCGTGTCCTCGAGTAGGCGATGGGCGACAACAACCTCTCACAGCCAGGCCCTGGTACAGGCCATTGTCCGTAGCGAGGAGGAATGGCAGGCGGTCGCCTCTTTCTGCAAAGCAGTAATGCTAGCGAAGGAGGTGGCCGCAACCGTGAGGGAACGGCCCTCACGCTCCAGCCGCCGGGATCCCGACTCCGATTTCCAGCGACCGTAGGCGTTTACTTGTGGACGGCGAGCTGCCTATTGCTCGCCGTCCGGCTGTCCGTCTGTCCGGTAACCGTCCAGATCGAGCCCGAGTTGCCGATGGCGCGCAGTGTTCCACGCGTGCCTCAAGGTCGTCAAGGATGTCAGCAAAACCATAGGGGCCCATCACAGTCGAAGCCGAAGTTTTAAGGCGTGCGAAGAGGCTAATTGGGATCCAGATTTGGTTAAGTCTAATCTACAAAGCCTCGAGCATAAGCGTAGGGTAGCAAGCCTATCGGTATTTTACAGGTTGCATTTTGGAGAGTGTGCGCGGGAATTGCATGACTTGATTCCGCCATCTCCTTTCTACCATCGGACAACCCGACGTACGGCGAGTATCCACCCTTACGTTGTTGAAACTCCAATGGTCCGGACTAAGCGTTTCGCTTCGTCGTATAAACGACGAAGCGAAACGCGGTAGTGCAGTCTTCCCGTCCAACTATAATTTGGGTGTCTTCAAGGCTAGAGTGAATAGGCTCTTAATAAACTAGTGCGCCTCACCATTAATAATTACATCACTGCTTACCATCAGGTGGTCACAACAGTCAAGCACTAGATTATATTAATTAAAAAAAAAAAGCCTTCTGGGGCTATGGGTTCGCTTCTGAATGGAAAACCTCCTGGAACGCGAGGCAATGAAGAAACATAGGAGTGGAACAAAATAAATATATGCGGGAACTCAAAATCTCTTCCCGATGGTGGTCCGAGTGTCTTCACAGGATTCTGCAATACTTCAGTGACATTGCAAGAAAAGATGGTGGCAAACTCAGGTGTTTTGACCATTTTGACATCATGGCTGGTCACCTATCTAGTGAGAACAAACTGCGCAAATGAATCGAGTCATATCATTTATTGATGTAGGTGAATGAGTATTGCGTCCAACCAGGGACGCTTCCCTAAGTTTCCTACAAAGAACAGCCTGAAGGATCATAAATTGGAAATATTCAGGTACTCACAGGACACTGGGAGCCGGGAGATTACCGCACTGCATCATTGGCAGTAGTATTTCACGATATTTTTAGGTTTCTTTAACTTCACGCGCGGGTTCGAACTGTTGCTTCTTCCTTCCGCCGTCAGATGGCGGTGCGATGCATGTATGAATGGCGGCGAATTTAAACAAGGGAGGGACAGGAGGGGATCAGGGAAATCATCCCAAAGCCGGTTCAGTAGGATTTGTATGATAATAAAAGGTCTAAAGTAAGTAAGCCAAACGAGGATTGACATATCATCAAATTTTAACGTTGAAAACGATCTGGCCAGTTTTATTTGGCCATATCATGAAGTGATCAATTTTTAAGATCTGGCCACGACATATAAATCATTTTGGATCAAGTTATTATCAATTTAGTGTTTCAACGCCTGTAGAATTCAATGAGCAAATTAGAAATTAAATACAAAACAGCAATTTCATAAGCAGGCGCTACCTAAAACCCACCGAGTGACCGACTCGCCGTCCGGCCGTCCGGCCGTCCGGTAAAGACCAGGCCTATGTCTATGGCGACTTGTGTTTCACACACGCTTGATAGAGAGGTTAGCAAAACGACGAAATAGGGCAGAAATCCTCATGAATCAGCCGCTGAGATCTTGACTCCAGCTACCAGCCACCGTAAGCGTAGACTTGCAGAGGACAAGCAATGGGTAGCTCGCCATCCAACTGTCCGGTAACCGTCCGGACCGAGCCCAAGTCGTTGACGGCGTGTAGTGTTCCATCCATGCACGCCTCAAAGACATGTCACCAGAACCGTAGGGGCCCAGCAGGGCCGAAGCGTACTGCGGGTCATAGGTCGACTTCTAAAAGGGTTACTCTTGGTCCTGGGTTGCTAAGGCAACTGAAGGTATCCAGGTGTGGTTTTAGTCAGTATCTAGAAGTCTAACACGCCCTTACGCTCCACCCTAGAGCGACAGAAGTCAACATGATATACCACCATAAAAAAAATGGACCGAAGAATTAATCAGAAGTGTTAGTTACCCTGGCCCTAGAATGCAAAGGAAAATGAAGAAACACAGGTGGGTTTTACTCAGTAAAAGTCTGACATGTCCTCTCACCCTTCCTAGAGCAGCAGAAATTATTAGATAATTTTTCACCTCAAAGATAAAAAACTGGGCAAGTGCGCTCTGAGGGTTCCATACAAACTTACCTATGTATTTATTTCAATTCCCGAATTGAGTTACGAAGTAATTCCGAATCGCAAAAAAAAAATTTTTTTGTGACGTAACTACAAATTTACAGTTTTCAGTTTTTTTTTCTATACGTGTGCTATATGAGACCTTACTTCATGCCAAATTTCAGGATTCTACGTCAATGGGAAGTACCCTATGAATTTTGATTTCCTTGAGAGTGTCGAAATATACGTTTTTTTGTGACATAAACGGCCATATCTTTTTTTTTTCGTATACTCAGAAGTTTGATTTTCTCACAGCCTCAAGGGACCGCCGACCTGAGTATATGGATTTAATTTCAACTCGATACTTCCACGCGTTACCATGATAAAGGGTCTTTACAGACAGACAGACAGACGGACGACAAAGTGATCCTATAAGAGTTCCGCTTTTTTCTTTTTGAGGCACGGAACCCTAAAAATTTGACTCTTCAAGGTTGCTACCTAAACGATAATAAATTCACATTCGATACCTAATTACAAACATAGGATGTTATGCTTACGATTATGAAAATATTATTCATGAAATTACCAACAATTGCCTGCATCCGCCACTTCATAGTTTGGTTTATAACTTAATATAAGGGCCTCTCACAGACGTCCATAATGTTAACGGTTAGGTACCTATTGATTTATACTCGTACACAGGACCATTGCTATTACTTCGCTGTCCGTCTGTCTGTCACCAGGCTGTATCTCATGAACAGTGACAGCTAGACCGTTGAAATGTTCACAGATGATTTATTTATTTTATAATTTATATACACAAATACAAAAGAAGATCCATTGTTATAAAAATTGTACAAAGGTACTGCTAATGATTTATTTCTGTTGCTGCTAATATTATAAAAAATACTAAAAACAAAATAAAATAAATATTGAAATACGGGCTCCAATACAACAGAACTGTTTTATTTTTTTGTAATTTTTTTGCTACGGACGGTTTTTTTTTAGGTGGGTTACCGTTCTTGGGTGGAGCGGGAGGGCGTGTCAGACTTTTACTGATTTATTTTTTTAAACCACCTGCTCGATAATATTTGTATACTCTTATATAGGTCATACAACCGTTACCTAGTTAAAACCATATGAGGAAAAAATAGTATTACTTAGGGGAATTAGATATTATGATATCTATATCTATAGCACGAGGAATCACCAAACTTATGTGGCATTGGGCAGGGCACATTGCTCGCAGAACAGATGGCCGTTGGGGCCGAAAGGTTCTGGAGTGGCGACCGCGCACAACACTTCGTCTTCCGGTTGAAAGGCCCCCTTCAAGATGAACCGATGACCTGTTGAAGGTTGGGATGGATGCGAGACGCACAGGACCGTTCATTGTGGCGACATTTGGGGGAGGTCTATGTCCAGCAGTGGACGTCTATCGGCTGAAATGATGATGATGATGATGATGATGATGATGATGATGATGATGATGATGATGATGATGATGATGATGATGATGATGATGATGATGATGATGATGATGATGATGATCTATACCTACTATATAAATGGAACCAGATAAAGTATTTTTTTTCAAAAGATTTTATCTTAAACTAGCCGACTCTAATATTGTTCTGCAATATAAATTATCAAAGATAAAATAGGGGTGGGGGTAGGAGGGTTAAAAATAGCTTATGACCTATTTTCAGACCTACCAAATATATACAAAAAAAAATCCTAAAAATCGGTCAAGTCAGTTTGGAGAACTACGATAACAAACATCGTGACACGAGATTTATGATTGCTTAAATATTCTAAACACATACATTTTATATACAAATTACACCCAGACACAGAACAAATAATTGTGCTCATCACACTAACATTTGTCCTGGGTGGGAAACGAACCCACGACCTCCGACATAGCAGTCAGGGCCACTAACTACTAACCAACAGGCCAGTCAAATATATTAGAAGACTTGCTGACTCGGTAAACGTTGTTCTGCTATATAAATTATTAACAAAGAAAAAATGGGATTCGGTGTAGGAGGATAAAAAATAGCCCACGACCTATTCTCTAATCATAATAATATATTATAGTATACTCAAAACACTTAGCCAGTGTGGAAAAACACTTAGCCAGTGTGGAAAAACCCTTAGTCAGTGTGATCGAGGCCTTAATCCTAATTTCGGTGCATCCTCGTTCAGTGACTGCTTAATAAGTAGAGATGGGCCGACTGTGTACTGGGCCGACTAGCTGACTAGTTGGCTCTCAAGAGGCTGACTCATCGGCCTAACGGTCACTAATTATAAATGTGCGCGGATAGTCGGTTTCTTCAACTATTTGGGCGATTTCTATCAATTTTTTTTTCATTTACTTTTAAAACATTTAAGCTGTACGTAATCTGCACTCGTAACCATTTTTTTCCACTAAATGAACTAACGGACAAAGGTAGTAATTATATACCTACTACACATATATATATATAGATATTGGATACATAAGTCATTGTAGAACTTACCTACGGATGCCCCTCAAGTTGAAGAAAATCTACAAGTCCGTGATAAAGCCTGTCATACTGTATGGATCATAATGTTGGGCTGTGAAAAAGACGAATGAAAAAAGATTGCACGTAGCGGAGATGAGAATGTTAAGATGGTTGTGTAAAGTAAGAAATGAATATATTACGGGAAGTTTGAAAGTGACGCCAGTGACTGAAAAGTTGAAAGGGAATCGTTTGTCCTGGTATGGTCATATGAAGAGGAGAGATGAAACGCATGTTACTAAAAGAATTATGAGTTTACATGTGGATAGATGGAGAGGGAGAGGGAGACCAAAGAAAAGATGTATGGATTGTGTGAAGAGTGATATGAAAGAAAAGGAAGTAAGTGATAGCATGACGATTGACAGGGCAGAATGGAAGAAAAAAACGGGATGGGCCGACCCCAAATAACACGGGACAAGGGCAGGAAGATGATGAAGTCATTGTAGAAATTAGATAAATCTGCGTTGAGCATCTTACACCAAAAAAGTCTTACGTCCGTATATAAATTATAAAATATATATAGATTATAAATTTTCAGATTAGAAGCGGTTTCTATATAATTTTAGAGGTAAAAAGAGCAAGAGGCGATATTGCCTGCCATGTTTTCTCTTCACTACCCTTGGTTGACTGGTAGAGAATGCCTAAGGCATTAAGTTCGCCTTTGTACCTTTATGTTGCATGAAGTTTTAATAAATAAATTAATTAATTAATGGAAATATTTCCTGACTTTCAGCAGTCCTTTAGATGCCGACTAAGCTGCATGAAATTTGCCAACTATAATAGCGGATAATAGTCGTTTTTGCCGGCTAGTCGGCGATAAGTCAGAGGTATCTCTATTAATAAGCTTAAATAGCTATTGGATACAGATTAGTGTGAAATCGTTTGGTTTATATGATTAGTTGTTCGCACGAATCATTTTAGTTCTGATTCAACATGGACAGGATTACGTTTTATGTCAATAAGGATAAGTGCTCTGGTAAGTGAATTATCTTACCGTATATATGACCTGGACCTATACCATGACATTTAAAGTAAGATTGTTCCATTCTTATTTCCAGTGTGGGCAGGAGATGGCGCTAGACAACCTGTATAGCTCTGTCCTACCCACACTGAAATAAGAATGAAACAATCTTACTTTGAACGTCATGGTAACCCCGAGTGTTTAGCGCTATGCGGAACAATGTGTGAAGTCTCACCAATATCCAATGAAAAGAGAGGAACATCCGACCAGGCAAGTGTTGTGTCTGGGCCGGGCAACGACTTAATAGTTGATTTTGGGCTGCATATGTTCTAATCGCGATGTAGGATTATGTAGTTTTAATCGTGAAAAGGCGTCAAAAAACTCTTCCACAATGTGTGGAAATGCTTAGCTTTCCTATTTATACTTTGCATTAAAGTAGGATTTGAGACGGTCGTAACTCTAAATACTACTAATTCAGAAATCTGCCTTATGTGCCAAAAATTTATGTAAGAGCGTTTAACCCGTAAAAGTGGATATTGTCTAAGTTACTATTGAAATCAAATCATTAATTTGTGTAAAAAAATAATCCAGTAAAGCCTCTGAAAATTTGATATTTTGCGTGAATTTTAGCCCTTCATAATCAACTCATAAATTACAAAAATAAAGAAAATAATAACTATAGAAACATTGGACATTTAATCGAGATTCTGAATGAAAAAAAAAACACGTATTTTCTGTATCAAGTTTTGTGAAATATTCAAGTGAATTACGGAATTGATTGATTGACCGAATGCCAATACAGCATTCAGGCGTTATCTTTCTCGTCGTTGCCTTATTATCAAACATTGCACTGGTTTGCGTTGGATGAAACCACAAGCTTTTAAAGCCACGTTTTGACGTATCGTTGGATAGACGGTTTGGGATTGCCCTTTTAAGTTCTTTTGACCACCGCATCTAGATGTAGCCGTTACTATATAATGTAGCCCATCATTAGTCTTTTTTTTTATTTTTTAATATCTCGGAAGTAGCGCTAAATGTAAGTGCACTTATTTTTTGACCGGCCTATTGGTCTAGTGGTTAGTGGCCCTGACTGCTATGCCGGAGGTCGTGGGTTCTATACCAAACCCAGGACAAATATTTGTATGATGAGCACGACCATTTGTTCTGTATCTAGGTGTAATTTAACTATATATGTTTGTATTTAGAAATATGTATGTTTATCAGTTGTCTAGTACCCATAACCCAAGCTCTGCTTAGCTTGGGACTTGACAGCGTTGTGTGATAGTTGTGGAATATTATATTGTGGAATATATTATATTATTCGTCGCACACTGTTCTATCTGGGACGACAAGCATGATATCAATTAAACCTCTGATCTGGGACAAAAATTATCGCAAAATAATTGTGAAATAAATTGCAATAATTGATTGTTGGTAGACCGATGACCAGGGGCCCAAGTCTGCTATTTTTATAAATTCGTCATTCCAACACGATCCCATTGTCATTTTTGCTAAAAGTTCGCAATCTGCTAATTCATAATGATCGATCATTGATCGGTCAATGGTCTCATAATAGAGTTGTGGTAGAATGACAATATCGAGCTTATTAAAAGCAATTACTGCACAATGGCATCCTAATGGTAGGTCACTGATCAAAGGAACTGTCAAATTTTTTAGCAGATTACCACATACGTCAGACATTCATTTGTCATTATGTACCTACGAGATTACCATTCTATGCCATTTCTCTCAATGGAGTGTCAGTGGCTGACCATTGGAAAATCATAATGACGCCATTATATTAGTACATTAACAAACTTGACAAAATCAATGCTAGACCATTCTGACACTATTGTAATAACAGACTTAAGGCCGAGGTGAGAGTTCGCGGGAATCCGATGGTTGCGAAATGCACAGGACCGTTCGTTGTAGCGATACATGAAAGTAAAAGAAAGAAAAAAAAATTAAATTATTTAGGCACATAAGCATAATAAAATAATAAAAATAATATTCCACAACTATCACACAACGCCATCTAGTCCCAAACTAAGCAGAGCTTAGACTACTGACAAACATACTTATATATTTCTAAATATTATACATAATATAAATAAATTACACCCAACGATAGCTAGGAAAACCCAAAACAAAAATGAAATGGGCAAGTGCGAGTCGGACTCGCTGAAGTTTGGTAACCTACTAACATAATGGCGCCATTATGACTTTACAATGGTCAACCACAGACACTCCATTGAAAGAAGTGGCATATAATGGTAATCTTACATATTGACAAATGGATGGCTGACGTATGCGGTAATCTAGTAAAATTTTGACATTTTCTTTGATCAGTGACCTACCATTAGAAAGTCATTGTTATGTCATTGCTTTTAATAAGCTCAAAATTGTCATTCCACCACAACTATATTACGAGACCATTGACCGATTAATGATCGATCATTACGAATTAGCAGATTACGAACTTTTAGCAAAATAACAATGGGATCGTGTTGGAATGACGAATTTATAAAAATAGCAGAATGGGCCCCAGGTCATTTGTTGACTGACATTTTTTTTTATTACCAGTGGGTTCAGAAGTGGACTCGGACACATCTCTGAACGACTACATCCGGAACCATCTGAACCTAAGAGGCACGAAGTACATGTGCAAGGAGGGTGGTTGTGGAGCCTGCATTGTGGCCGTCACCGTCAACGATCCAGATCCTAGGACATTCTCTGTCAATTCTGTAAGTAGTTTTTATTTTTTGGGTGGAAAAAAAATATTATGAAGAAGGTGATAGTTTATGTGTGTATGTTTGTTACTTTTTCACATCCAAACAACTGAAGGGATATCGATGAAGACTTGGTATACCTACATGTAGGCCACGTCCTGGAATAGCATTTAAGATTCTTTTTATTTAGTAGTTAGAGTATGTTTCCTCTGGATAATTTTCTGCTACGCTCAAGGGAGCGTAGCCGCTGGCAACAGCTAGGCGTTTTAAATAATTTCTCCCGCACTTTTACGGTCTAATGGTACCTGTGTTCCTTCAATTGCCTTTTACGTTCCAGGGCCGCAGTAACTCTTTTAAACAGTCCCACAACCCAATTGAGTTTTCCCAACTGTTCTGATAAAAACTTGTAAAATAGTGACACTAGAAAAATCAGTTTCTATTTCTACTAAAGGTCAACATTTGGACGCCTTTTTTTGCTTTCGGGAGGAAACCTTCAAAAGGCCCCTGGAGTTTTTGAAAAACCAGGAAATATGAAATTATTACCTAGCTAACACCACCCCGGTGATCACCATCAGTACATCACTTCGTATAAAACACCCTGGAACCACTTCTGTACAACGCCTGTTAGGGCATATCTCTAAGGGGACTACATTTGGTCTCCCTGACCCTCGTTGTACACGGCAGCACGTGATCACTGTGCCACCGTCTTTCCTGAAGTCACTCGATGAGCGGACAGAGTCCCAATTCTAACAACCTGTAACCCTGGAGTCCCGTCTACTTTAAATATTGCAGGCGGGGTTTCAGCGTTTTAGGCGTCGAAACAATTGGCCCCTCTGACACCTCCTTCGAATCGGAGGGCTGATCCCTCTTACGATCCCAATCGACGGCTTCCTACTGGACCATCACGGTCTCACAGAAGGAGGCCATATCCATCCAATTTTCTGTCACCATCAATATAGCCCTCAGTATTGCTGATAGAGACAGATCCTGCCCGATTCTGGCGAACAAGACATGCCATCGCAGCCTTACTACTCCGATTCCCGTCACGCTATTGCCACTTTGGCATTGTTTTTATGAAGCGAATTTCTAACTCATCTCTCTCTCTTTAAATCATCTTTCAATATCGTCGTTGGTCCTGTGCCATACGTTTAATGTTATAATCCGCATCTATGGAATTTGACCACTTTTTCCATTGCATCTCAAACGTTTTGCGATCCTACAGAATGTTTAAAAACCGAATCAGTCATGAATACGTGGAAGCATACAAGTGTGGCGCTTGTGAAGAACCGCTATCCTGCTTTTGTCCCTTATTACTCGGGGCCAGCGAAACACGTCTTTTTCTTCCTATCTATCATGTCAGCATTCTCACTAAATCACTCTTCATATAATCCATCTTTTCTTTGGCCACCCTCTCCATCAGTTCACATTTGTATATTCATAGCTCTTTTAGTAACATGCGTTTCATCTCTCGCCTTCACATAACCTTACCAAGAAAAACGAAACGACGTCGAACCATCTTTTAAAATTATACAAAATACAACATTTAAAAATAAAAGAATTGTAGCCAACTGGGAGTGGGAACAGGGTTCAAATTACCGGCAGTGAGACCTACAGGCCGAGTATTTAAAAGTACCACTTACTGAATCACGCCCTTGATCCAGCCGCCTAACGACAGTCAAGACACGACATCGCCAAGTCAAGATAGTCACATTCATAAACATAGTCACATAAATTATATCTGTAGTCATAGTAGTCATTGTATTTGTTTTATTTTCTTGGCTTTCACAATTTTCATGATGCCAATAATCTAATCATTAGTAACATCCATAAAAACATGAAAACTAATCAGCCTTGTAATGTTTCCTCTGCTGGGACTCAGGCCTCCTCTCTAGGAAATGGAATAGGCCGTAATAACCACGCGGGCCCAACGTGGATGTGTGTGGTGGATGTCACATGTCTTCGAATTGTTAGTTCTAGGACATATCGGTTTCCTAACGATGTTTTCCTTCACCGTTTTGAGAGCCGTGGTGATGAAATAAATTACACCAAAATAATGCGATTGGTTGGGTTTGAACCGGCCACCTACAACGTAAGACGGGAGCGCACAATAACATCATATAAAGTCATAAATAATGTCTTAATTATTCATAATTATCTACGCATTAAGCAATTATATAATTTGTATAGATCTGTTTGATTGCATTTTATTCAAATTATTAAAACGTTTAGTTTTAGTGTGGAAACTGGAATGCCAGGATGTTGCTTTTTAACCATAATGAGTGGGTAGTGCCAATTATAAACCAATCTTTTGTGTCTACCTGGAGTCTATTTACTATTTGAAAACAACATGCGCGATCTCACTTACATACCTATCAAATTATAATAATGAACACATACTGATTATACACGCAATTATATATAGCATAAGCATAGCATAATCAGCCTTTTTAATGTTCCCACTGCTGGGACTCAGGCCTCCTCTCTAGGAGAGGGAATGGGCAGTAATCCACCACGCGGGCCCAGTGCGGGTTGGTGGATGTCACATGTCTTCGAATTTTTGGTTCTACGACATGCCGGTTTCCTCACGATGTTTTCCTTCGCCGTTTTGAGAGCAGTGGTGATGAAATAAATTACACAAAGTATTGCGCCTGGCTGGGTTTGAACCCGCGGCCTACAACTCGTAAGTCGGGGCCGTTACCACTCGGCCACCACTGCTCGCAATTATATGCTACACATGAATGGTAATACAAGGCAAAAAGATTCATAGTTTTCATGTAAAACCAGCTATTCCCCTCGGATTCACTTGCTTGACCTGTCACGATGAAACCACGTGGTGGGTTTTAGTCAGTTAAATTCTGACACGCCCTCTCACTCTACTTTAAAGTAGGAGAAGTCATCGGATTATTTCCCACCTCAAAAAAAAAAGAATCCTTCTTTAGCTACCACCGCGACTTTTTATCGTGGTCATTCATATTTCTCCTGAAAATGAGGTGATATAAACAGAGTTGAGAGGAGGGAGCAAAGAAGTGGATTTGAGCCACCCCTCCGCTTCGAGCTCTCCACTCGGCACCCGACTCCGTTCTGTCCGGCTCGACGCCGCGTGTTCATTTGTTTTATTTGAAAGTCCGCTCAGCTTCACTCCGCTCTACTTACGCTGTTTCCACTGATGCGGAGTGGAGATTTTAAGTACTGTGATTGACCAATTCACGGTCCCCTCCTTTCCACTACACCCAGCTCAGCGTCAGTGAAAATGCACCCTAACGCTTCTAAAGATCCAGCAACGAGATTCACTGCTTACCATCAGGTGGGATCGCAGTCAAGCACTAGTTTGTACTAATTAAAAAAAAAAAAAATTAGGTCAGTAAATCATATCGTCAATTCGTGACGTCATAATAAAAGTTTGTAGAATTCATAGGACATCGGACAAATACATCAGTCACGTCACGACCGGTTAGTCTCATTCTTTCACATAAAATTGTCGTGACTGATGGGGTTCATACAAACCTTTACATATGCCCAATTGTTCATTTGTTAATTCGCTTTTATTTGATTTCCCAGTGCCTTGTATCAGTGACGTCATGCCAAGACTGGGAGATAACGACTATAGAAGGGATCGGAGACCGCTCGCGCGGCTACCACCCAGTGCAGAAGACATTGGCTGAATACGATGGGACCCAGTGCGGGTACTGCAGCCCGGGGTTCGTGATGAGCATGTACAGGTTAGTACCTACTGAAGCTTAAGTGGTTCGCACTTGGGAATTTAGGTGTATACGTTAAAATTTAATGAAAAAAATAATTCTGTGGAGCTAATTTAAAAAAAAACTAAACTTGTTCCCAAAATTAATACTAAAACTACATATTTGTATTAAAAAAAAAAATATTTATGAGATATTAAAGATAAGTCAAAGTAAGTTAGTCAATAAGAACTTAGTACATCATATGATATTTACTGCATTTTTGGTTTCTTGTACAAATCCCAACTCTCCTGTTCTAATCTCCTCCAAGTTTCATCCGCGGTAACAACAATAGCTATTACTTTAACCAAATTATTTGTACAATGTTTTTCAGTCTTCTAGAAGCAAACCATTATGACCTAACTCAGTACGAGATAGAAAATTCCTTTGGGAGCAATACTTGTAGATGTACAGGCAGCAGACCTATCCTGGACGCATTCAAGAGCTTCGCCAATGACGCACCAAAACCTCCACCAAAAGTTGAAGACATTGAGGATCTGAAAATATGCAAGGGCAAAAAAGATTGTCACAAGTGTGATAAAAACTGGTGCGTGGTAAAACACAGCGATACAGAACCACAAAAGATAAAAAAGATTGATTTAAAAGATGGCCATGTATGGTACCGGGTCAATGAAATCAGTGATATTTTTACCGTGTTGGATTCTGAGGGATATGAATCTTACATGTTAGTAAACGGTAATACAGGAAGAGGTAAGTTTATAGAAGTCGCAATAGAAGAATTTCTTCACCAATCTATGATAATACTAATTTATACTTAACAAATTTTAGGTGCTGCCCCAATTCTAGTATTTCCAAGAGTTCTGATAGATATCAAGCCCATAAAGGATCTTAAAGGATATTACTTAGATCAGAACCTGGTTGTCGGTGCTGGTATAACTTTAACTGATCTTATCGAGTTGTTCAAGAATGTTTCTAAAGCGCATGAGGAGTTCCAGTATCTACACAAACTTTATGAACATTTAGACTTAGTAGCTCACATTCCTGTTAGAAATGTAAGCTTTAAGTCGATATATCATATTATGTACTAAGAATTTGATCTACTTTTTATTCTGTGCTAAATTTTATACTGTTGTATTACTTATTATATTGTTTCAGATTGGCACTGTGGCTGGAAATCTAATGACGAAACACCGTCTGCCAACGTTTTCTTCAGATATTTTCTTGTTATTGGAAACTATCAAAGCCACTTTGGTTATCGGTAAGTAAACATTAATTTTAGGTTTTAGACTCTCCCTGATTTTAAAAAACACTTAATACAAATACCTAATTTTATTTTCGTAAAATATAGTTCACAAAGGATCTCCAATAGAGGTAACTCCAGAAGAATTCCTAGCACTGGATATGACAGGACGAGTTATTACTCAAGTGAAGATACCACCGTATTCACATCGTTACCAGTTTGTGTCTTTCAAGGTACGAGTATGTGCATCGAAATCGGTGATTGAACATCTTTATAATTTGATGTATAGGAATTATAAGATAAGAATAATCTAAAAACAAAACAGTTTTGAATAGATTTGATTACTGTTTAATCCTGTATAATCTAACCATCTCTTTCAATAAGTCTTATCAATTTTCAGATCATGTCCCGCGCCCAAAATGCTCACGCTCAAGTAAACGCAGCATTTCTCTATGAATTCGATGAGCATAATGAAGACATAGTCTTATCAGCTCGAATTGTGATCGGTGGACTTTCGGCAAAATTTGTCCACGCGAAGGAAACAGAAAAATTTCTTCAAACTAAGAAAATATTCACTAATGAAATTCTGCAACAAGCTCTGAAGATATTGGAAGGTGAATTGATAGTGGAAGAAATTGCTGGTGAGATGAAACCAGCGTATAGAAAAAAATGTGCTCTTGGTTTATTCTATAAGGTAAACAATATTTTAAATGTTGATGTTCGCATAATAAAGGATAAACCACTTTATTTATGTGCATGTAGTAAATGGTACGTTTATCTTTTACATTTTCTCTTTCAGGGGTTACTTGTTTTGATTCCCCAACAACGTTTAAAACCTTGGTATCGTTCAGGAGCCAGAGACTTCAGGAAGACCAGACCACTATCGAAAGGTTCCGAAGTCTACGATACGAACCCTATAATATGGCCGATCACTGAACCAATGCCGACGATGGACGCGTTGATACAGTGTGCAGGGGAAGCTAAATATAGCAATGACTTGCCTACTGAACCTAAGGAAGTTTACTGTGCGTTTGTAACGTCTGATATATGTACTGGTGAGATCGAAAGCATTGATGCTACACCAGCTTTGGTAAGTTCCACTCAAGGTAATAAATCAACTAAATTTATTTAAAATGAACGTATTAATGAGTAGCTATATGTTAATTTTACAGAAAATACCAGGTGTTTTAGCATTTTTCTCAGCTAAGGACATTCCTGGAAAGAATTCATTTTTATCCCAAAGAGTACCAGCTCAGTTAGTGCCAGAAGAGGTCTTCGCAGAAAAGAATATAAAGTACTACGACCAACCTATAGGAGTTATTGTAGCTGAAACTGAAAAATTGGCTAACAAGGCAGCTTTACTTGTGAAGATTAACTATAAGGTGGACAAGAAAAAGCCTGTTTTGACGATAAAAGATGCGAGAGAAAGAGAACCAGATCGTGTTTCATTGCTTTTAGTCTTTCCAGCAAGGGATCGAGGTTTAAATGTTCAGAGAGTTCTGAAGGGTACTGATGATATTTACGGACAGTACCATTTTCACATGGAGACTCAGACTGCGGTCACCAGGCCGAGTGAAGATGGAATAGATGTGTACGCCAGTACACAGCACATAGATTCTCTCCATATCGCTCTTTCTGAATTGCTAAATATACCTCAGAATAGGTGAGAAATATTTAATTAAAGAAGTTCAGGGATCATTTAATTAAATACCTAATAATAACCACCTAACCCTAACCTTTAATAGCTATCACATATTTTTGTCCAAGAAACTGTTTTTTATTTTTTGTATCAACATTTATCTTGCTTATATTTTTTTAGAATAAATATAACAGTACCTCGTTGTGGCGGTGCATATGGAGCGAAAATAAACCGTGCCAACCACGTAGGAACGGCATGTGCTCTGGTGACCTACCATCTGGACCGACCCTGCCGATTCGTTATGAGCATTCAAGCTAATTTGAGAGTGGTTGGCAAACGCCTACCCTGCACACGAGACTTTGAAGTAAGAAAGATTTTGAAGCACAATAATACAGCGATCAGACGTTAGTGCTATGATGGTGCTATGCCTGCGAATTCAGGCGCTTAAAATATTTTCATACTATCCATTATGAAACTGTTCTGAGAATATCAGAAGTATTTGAATAAACGACTTGTGTTTAGTTAAACGATGTAATGTAAAATTCAAAGACAACAAAAAACAATTTTATTTTATATTTTTTTATAAAATATACGTTGTGTCGCAATATATGTATACTAAATATAGTCATAATGTGCCACTTCAACTTCACTTCTTGTGGTGTCAACTAATTGGGGTCCTTCGTATTTGCGGATACATTTTGATAGGCGTTCACCAATTTAAACAGAAACTAACCATCTTAATAATCATTTTATGACCAGTTTGTTTACGGAAAACGGCATCTTTTAAAATTGTATTTTTAAAAGACGAGGTGTTCTGAATATGAAATTAAATCTTTTTACAAAAATAATAATACAACCGGCTCGCAATTTCAATGTAAAAAAAAAACACTAAAATAGTGCAAAACAATTTTACTTAATTTCGGAAATCATCAGTGTTTCTAAAATAGTTTTGTCTCTTCGTTATTTACGGTTTTAAATAAATACACAACACAAACACACCACCAACCTAAACACAGTTAGGTTATATTGATTTATTACAGAATTCCGGTGTAGCCTTCCGGCTTCACCATTAGATCAGATTCGATATAAACCCTCCCACTCTTCTTTCAGTCATTCATCGACTACACGTATAAAAAAAAAGCAATAATACTTGTTACGACAGTTCTGCTGTGAGGAGTTCCGTTCCATATCATCGAAGTTCATGATTAGATCATAACAATATTTCTATGGGACCAACTTAGAAGCATAATCTTTCAATCAAAAAAATAATTTTCAAAATCGGTCCACCGAAAAGTCGGTGAACACACATTAAAAAAACACATACATTCGAACACAGAACCTCCTTCTTTTTGAAGTCGTTTAAAAAATCGCTTGTTTTTGTGTAGGTCGGCGTTAATAATTCGGGGCAGATTCAGTACCTGGAGTATCATCTGTATGAGGACAACGGATACGTGGTCAGTGACCCCGTCACACCTCTAGCATTGCCAGGCATTAGGAACTGCTATGATAATAGACGTTGGCAATACAAGTTATTCAATGTCACTACAGATACAGCTTCCAATACGTATGCTAGAGCACCAGGTATTTCCATTTATACTATCACTAAGTAGATCAGTATGTGTTAAAAATCTTCTTTTTTATAAAACCAATTATTCTACTACTTGATCAAATTTATATGCGTAGATACTTATATAGTACGGATCTTTAAAATGTAGAAACATTAGAAATGTTGTTAAATTCAATAAAACACTTATTTCCAGGAACATTAGAGGCAATAGCAATGACCGAACAGATAATGGAAAGGATATCTTATGAACTAGAGAGAGATCCCGTTCAAGTTAGGTTAAACAACATTGAACCAACGTACGTTGAAGTTCAAGAGATGATACAAACGCTGCTCAAAGATGCTGAGTACAACAAACGCAAAGATGAAATAAAGAACTATAACAAACTGAACAGATGGAAGAAGAAGGGACTCAGAGTAGCTTTCATGAACTGGCCCGTACCTACTATTATTGACTATCATGTTCTTCTCTCAGTGTATCATGGAGATGCTACAGTGGTAGTCCATCATGGAGGCATAGAAATCGGGCAAGCCATCAACACTAAACTCATCCAAACTGTGGCGTACACTCTCAACATTCCTATAGAAAAGGTCAAGTGTAAGCCGCCTACTGCCTCAATAAACCCTAATTGCTATGCTACTGGTGGAACCAGAACAACACAGTCAGTGTGTTTTGGAGCTATAAAGTGCTGCCAAATTCTTTTAGACAGGTTGACAGTTGTTAGGGAGACGCTCACTGATCCTACTTGGGAGATTTTGATTGAGGCAGCTTTCAATAGGGGTATTAATCTGCAGACCAGCTACAGGGTGACCGCTAACGATCAAATACCGTACAGGTCTGGAGGTGTATGCCTGTCTGAGGTAGAACTTGACATTCTGACAGGAGAACATGAAATATTAAGAGTCGATATTATTGAAGATGTTGGTACGAGTATAAATCCTCAGCTGGATATTGGTCAGGTAAACGCTTTTTTTGTAATAAACAAAAAATTAAGTAACACCAAAAATAATATAGAGAAGAATAATCTAAGAATTTTCATAATCGCATCCATGTTTCCAGAGTTTAATTTTTACAGATAATGAATGATAGGTAATCGATAGAAAATAAGAAATATTTCTACCTCGAATTTTACGATCATAACTGATTTTAAATAAAGGTCGGCTTTATCGAATATGGAATCTTTCCATTCTAGATCGAAGGTGCTTTCATGATGGGAGTAGGTTACTGGACCCACGAGGAGTTGATCTACGATGAGAAGACTGGGGAATTGCTCACAGATCGGACATGGTACTACAAGGTGCCCCTCACCAAGGATATCCCTATAGACTTCAGAATATCACTCAGGAGGAACTCTTATAACCCTCTTGGTACTTTGGGTGCAAGGGGTAAGTGGACTAACTATAGAGTGCTGTACCATCAAAGTTACCCTAAGCTTCGTTGCTATGGATACGTTTGTTATCCATCAATCATATCTATTCATTGGTCCATAGCTGACCACTGTTGGAAACCGTTTGCCTGATATGCTAGTTATGCCCAAAGACCGTTTTGCACGAAAAATACATTTGACGAACTAGTGAGTATTTGTAATTTTCAATGCACTTAACATTTTAATAACACCATTTTCAGGCGTTTCCGAGCCTCCGACGTGTTTGGCAATAGCGGTAGCTTTCGCTCTGCGAGAGGCCATAGCGTCGTCGAGGGAAAACACTGGTTACCCCAGAAACAAGTGGTTTGAAGTTGGTAAGGAACCGAATCAATCAGATAAGCAGTGGAATTCTCTGTCGGAGTTTATGTATCAGTGGTGAAGGGTGGATATTTTCAAAACGGAAGCCGAAGTATAAAAAGTTCACACACCAAAGGCTTCCCGCTCCATGATGCGCATTGTTTTATGAAGACCATTTTTCGGACATTGCTTTTTCGTTTTCATAAAACACTGTGTGATGCAAAAAACAGATCCAAATCCATTTCTGCGTTTTAATTAATTATCATAAGGAGTGCACGATGCTGTACCTACATGGTTATTTTTTTCCAAAACTTATTTTTGAAAAGTGATCGATGTTTGAAAATGAAATTAAAACCTATGAATTAATACTATTACTAAATGACGTCACAAAATCAGGAACAGGAGTGGGTTTTTAGTCTGTAAAAGTCTGTCACGCTGTCTCGCTCCACCCAAGGGCGGGAGATGTCATTGGATGAATTCCTAACTAAAAAAAAGGGTCCAAATGACCCTTGTGCGGCTGTCTAGTTGCGCTGATTAATCTAATCACATTTGCCTTCGTTCCAGGGCCTCGGGGTTCACTTTGACATTAAAACATTTTTGAATTTCAGATGGTCCGTTCACACTGGCTGCTAACGTCTTGAAAGCAGACGCAAGGCTCGACGAGTTTCTGTTTAATTAGTCAATTCAAATATTATTCTGTTTTCCTGTTAGATAACATGCACGTCAGTTATTATACATTATATTCTAAGTAATTTATTTTTGTTTTCCTTTCCTTGAAATTTCATTTATCTAAACCATAATTTGCGTCATTCGAATTGCCTCCATAACCTCATGTTAAAGAGGCCTACCGACGCTGCGGCCTCCGGTACGTGGTCGCCACTCCAGAATCTATCGTCCCCATCGACTAATTGCGTTTTATTAAACCACACCATCAACAAACTCTTCAGGTTTATAATATACTGGACATGCGAATAAGTCACACTCTTATTCGCATGTCCAGTCTACAATGACATGGTACTCGTAAAACGTTTGTTTCTCAAGCGACCTATACAGGATGAATTTTTCAAGTGGATCTGGATAGCTAAATTCGAAACTGTGAGGAATATAAAAAATACTCAAAGGAAGTTTTGGGCCCGATTTTGACTAAAATTAAAAACTAAAACTGCGAAATGGGATTAACATTCCAAGCCAGAAATTAATCCCGTTTATTTGAGTTAAAAG
The DNA here is from genome assembly GCA_961205895.1 of Mythimna pallens. NCBI lineage: Eukaryota > Metazoa > Arthropoda > Insecta > Lepidoptera > Noctuidae > Mythimna > Mythimna pallens. Next base: position 20,721,215 of record OY540837.1, read on the forward strand.
AAAAACTTCGATAGTGTCACTAATAAGGATCAAATTCAGTGATCTAGTGATAAAGGAAATGGTTGAATTTTAATAAAATAAATTCAACGATTCATATTTTAAAGTAACAGTATTAACATTACAATAATTCTTCGAAATAATGCTCAATTTCAACATCACACTTATCCCGAGTATTTTTCACTTTTTATTAATTTTGTATAAAGTTCTTTTTTATATAATTAGAGGGCTTAATTCCTGCCTACGAAAGTTAAAGCTAGAACTACATTGCGCATACGTGTGCCACACAAGCCGATCTGGGCGGGCCGGTCTTAATAAATTTTTATGGAAACTAGACTTGTAGAGCTACACTGGATCCACGCCACGCGATGTCGTTCTACATACAAATCAGGCGTGTTACACGTGTGCGTCGGTTTAATGTAGTCTAGAACTACATTAGACCGACGCACACTACTCCACTCTTAATTCATCGTATTATAAAACGCGCATCCTGAAAGTAGGGTCTTTTTAAGGGCTCCGGTTTTTCCTTTTGAGGTACAAAAGGAAAAAACGAAACCCTTATAGGATCACTTTGATGTCCGGTCGTCTGTCCTGTCTCTCTGTCAAGGCCCTTTATCTCGGGAACGAGTAGAGGTATTGAGTTGAAATTAAAACAATATACTTTGCGGTCTCTTGAAGCTGTGAAAAAATGAATTTTCTAAGTTAACGAAAAACAAAGATACGGTTGTTTATGTCTCAAAAAAACGTATATTTTGACAATCTCGAGGAAATCAAAATTCATAGGGTACTTCCCGTTGACCCAGAATCCTGAAATTTTGCATAAAGCAAGGTCTTATAGCATATATAAGTAAGTAAATCTGACAACTATAATTGTTGAAAGAACACAACAAAAAATAATTGCATACAGGAATTGAACTGTTTACATAGGTAAGTTTGTACGGAATCCTCAGGGCGCGAGTCCAACTCGCACTTGCCCAATTTTTTTACATAGCATGGGTGGCATGATAGCAGCACGAAATTATGCATCTAGATGAGAGAAAAGATAATAATAATAATATTCCACAACTTTCACACAACGCCTTCTAGTCCCAAACTAAACAGAGCTTGTGCTATGAGTACTAGACAACTGATAAAGATACTTAAGTATATATTTCTAAATACATACATATTAAAAAAGTGACTGAAAAGTTGAAAGGGAATCGTTTGTCTTGTTATGGTCATGTGAAGAGGAGGGATGAAACGCATGTTACTAAAAGAGTTATGAGTTTACATGTGGATGGATGGAGAGGGAGAGGGAGACCAAAGAAAAGATGGATGGATTGTGTGAAGAGTGATATGAAAGAAAAGGAAGTTAGTGATAGTATGACGAGTGACAGGGCAGAATGGAAGAAAAAAATGTGTTGCACCGACCCCAAATAACACGGGACAAAGGCAGGAAGATGATGATGATCAGTGACGGATTAAGGCTACTTGATGCCCTAAGCAATCTACGCCTGAGGGCCCCCCTATCCGTATGTCAACTAGTATCGGTCTTTAAACCTTTACCGCCTAAAACATTAGTTTTTTGTAAAATAAGGTAATGAGATGTAACATACCATATAAGTGGAGTAGGTGCGACAACAATAAAAACCAAAGCATAATTTATTTATTAGGGATTAAAGTATGAAATTGCAGATTTGTACTGAAAAATTTGAAATTCGTTTTTTTTTTCTTTTAACATATTTATTGATTCAAAATAATTACCATTATTATCTATACATTGGATAATTACCATTATTATCTATACATCTATACAATAGGTAGGTCATTTATGGCTTTGCGATAGAACTCTGGTGATCTAGATTCGACAAACTGTGTGAAAGCATTTTGTACTGCCTCCTGAGAAGAAAACTTTTCATCAAGTAGAAAATTGTCCAAATCACGAAAATAAATGGTAGTCCGTTGGATCAAGGTCTGGCGAATACGGCGGGTGACGAATGGTTTCTAATTGCAGTTCCTGTAGAGTTAAAATGGTTTCTCATCGTGCTGTATGAGGTCAATATGGAACAATAATGGTGAAGATTGATTTATGAGTCGGGGCTGTTTCACTGGTAGTTTTGCTATCATTGTTCGGAGTTCGGCACAGTAGATATCTGCTGTTATTGCTTGACCAGATCGGAGAAAGCGAATAACACCATGCTGAGACCACCAAACGGTTACAATTACCGTTTTATTGGTAAGCTTTGCTTTAGGATGCTGTTGCGGCGCTTGACCTGGGGTCAGCCATTGCATTTTTCGCTTACGGTTATCGTAAAGAATCCACTTTTCATTACATGCCACAATTCGATCCAATATTCCGTCATTTCTGTATCGACTCAAACAGGCAACAGAAGTGTCAACACGCGTCTCTTTGTGCAGATCATGACTGATCACCCATTTTTCATATTTTTTTATTGTTGGTAAGGTAACGTTAAACCATGCCGCTAATTCCCGGTTAGTTTGGCTCGGATCGGGTTCCACCATCTCTTTCAATTCATTGTTATTCACCTGTGTGGGCCGTCTTCCACGTGGTTCATTCTTAAAAAGTTTCCATCACGAAAGCGTTTAAACTAAAATCGCACGGTGCGTTCATTAGCATTCCAATCTCCAAACGCAACATTGATATTGCGAGCTCTTTCTGCCGCGTTAGTTCCGCGGCAGAACTCGTATTCAAAAATCACTCGAATTTTCAAAGTATCCATCTTTCTTGTCTAAGCTGTGTTGCGCATTTTTAACCGACTTCTAAAAAATGAGAAGGTTATCAATTCGGTTGTATTTTTTTTAAAATGTTTTTTATCTCAGAACTCCGTCGTTTATGGACCGATTGGCAATTTTTTTTTTCCATTTATTGAAAGAAAAAATGAAAAAACGTTTATTCGTACCTCACACATACAGTTGAATTACAAAAAGTATGAAAAGAATAATTTTAAAATCTGGGCAAGGTCTTATAGCAAATGTTTCCAGATTGGTCCCATTTTTTTCAAAATCCAGTTTTCATGATGAATCCAAGGAACTCCTCAAATATTATAGGCAACCATATAGTTATTTTGGTATTTTCATCCAGGACTTAAGGCATTTACAGTCAAAAAGTAACATTTGATGAAGTGGGACTAATGAAGAAGGCCAGAAATAGCCAACGGAACTTCATACTCACATAGATGTCACAATGAAGATAGTTAATCGACTATGACAGTATTGTCATAGTCGCTTAGTTAGCTTTAGTTTCATCCAAAATCTCAAACCATGAAGGTTTTATATCAATTCGAAGTACCTATTACAATAAAACGGCAATTTCATACTTTAACCCCTATTATTACGTATGCATAGAAGCCGCCCGGCACAATTACTCAAAAAACAAAACATTTGATTGACACAGATTTGCGAGGGCGCCAGGCGGGGGGGCCGCGGGGTAGGGGTGGTTTGTGATTGGCTGATCGCAATTCCGGTGCATTTGAATTACCGAATGCACTAGCGGGCAGCGAGTGGGCAAGCGGGAGCGGGGTTATGACTCTAGGTCGGACTCTATGTCAACTTAAAACGCACGAATTTTTATATTACTCCTAGAAACTTTTTTTTTGTGGTTTTTGGTGACCTGAGAGTGAGACATGATGCCCTAAGGACAGATTTTTTTGTGCTTCTTCTGGTGCCCCCCCCCCCAAACGTGATGCCCTAGGCAATTGCTTAATTTGATTAAGGGTTAATCCGTCACTGATGATGATGCATAATAGAGAAATATAGGATATAGGTTAGATATTTACGTTGTCTGAATCCTACAGCTGTCATCCGCACCATCCTGGTATATTTAGAATCGTAGCCTGGATCAATTTCAGTAATTTTTAAAATGGTCGTTTTTATCTTAAAATAACCAAGTATTATTTTAGGATAAACAAAATTTGATAAATTCTTGACAAGTCTTGATTGCGGCACTAGCGTATTGGTCCGTGCGTCGATATACTAATACCGATGCTACTCTGTAGAGCGTCCATGGCCATATTATTTGTCTAAAATTAGGATAACTAATCTCTTCAAAAAACCTAATGCATGCGGAATTGATCCACATGCAGAAAATTTCACAACGTAAAAAAAGGCATCCCGCGTGCGTATTCCACGCATTACAATAAATACTTGTATGAAATGGACATTTGCGGGGGTTACGCATGCGGAGAAATCCCACATGCGTGATCAAAACCGCACGGTATTAAAAACACTAAGCATTGAAGTATTTCTGTCCTAATTTTGTAATTGAGGTGTACAATGGTGAGGATTATTCCAGTTAAATGTTGAATATATTATGTACAGTCAGAGGTCAAAAGTGCAGTTCCACCTTGCCGATGCTTGGGCACGCCATAATTATGGCGGTAAGTCCCCTCTTTGAGGAATGGCTGGAAAGGCAACACGGCGTCCTTACCTTCCGCATGACGCAGGTCCTCACCGGACATGGTAAGTTCGGGAGGTTCCTGCACCGTCTTCGTGTGGAAGAAACGCCCGGGGCCACCACTAGTCTGACACTGTCTCCCGCCCCGACCAAGGGCGGGGGATGTCATAATGAATGATGATGATTTTCCCACCGAAAAAAAAAAACCTTACCAATGCTAAAATGTCTAAAATTTCTTTTTAGAAGAGGGTCAATGGTTCATGATAGAATCTAAATTATTGAATAAACTAGTCGTGGACTATTGAACTTCTACAACAAAGAAATTTTAGACACTTTAGCATTGGTAGAGTGCAACTGCACTTTTGATCCTTGACTGTACGTCACACTTACAGTACCTGCTTACTGAACTAGATGACTGAGATAACTCCTAGAACCATACGGTTAACTTAATTAATAGGTACGAAAACTGGTTTCAACACCCATGATCAGGTTTCCGTTACTTAGCCGGTAATACTGTTATTTTTTTTTTTCATTTATCATATCATTTTGCAATTTAATGCCAGGTTCTATGTTCATTGGACTGGCCTGTTGGTCTAGTGGTTAGTGGCCCTGACTGCTATGCTGGAGGTCGTGGGTTCGATTCCCACCCAGGACAAATGTTTGTGTGATGAGCAACGATCATTTGTTCTGTGTCTGGGTGTAATTTATCTATAATATGTATTTAGAAATATATAAGTATGTTTATCAGTTGTCTAGTACCCATAACACAAGCTCTGCTTAGCTTGAGACTAGACGGCGTTGTGTGATAGTTGTGAAATATTATTATTAAAATATGATTCGCACCGCGAGTTTTGTGGCCGTAACGAATGTGGCTTTATCAAATTATAATCACCAATACAACCCTTTCAGATCATCTTGCCCTGTTGAATGAGTTTTTATTTATGTTTATCACTCCGTAAATAAATCAACTTATAACTTGACACTGACCTGCAAAATAAAGCACAGCATCAGCTTTTTATAACATCAGCTATCTACCAGAGAAAGTCTTGTCGATATTGGTCCAGCCGTTTTGGAGTTTAACCGGAACAGACAGACAGAGTAACAAAAAATATTTTCGCGTCGGACCCGCTATGAAGACAGCTTCTGGCGTCATTTGATGTAGGAAAATTGATTAAAACATTATACGTATTTCCTACCTTAAGACCACAGCTCAGCTTTGTGATCCAACTTGCGTCATCAGTACAACCAAGTATCCCACAACTTAACCCAGTGATTTCAAATGACGTAAGTAAAATAAAATCATGCGCATATTGCATAATAGCTCTTCTTGCCGAGACGCTTGTTTTATAAGCTTGATGTGTTGTGTTGGGTTTTGGCACAAAATAGATAGGTAGGTACACAAGTCCTATCTATTTTGTGCTTGAAGATACACAAAGCGCGCTTGAGCAACGCACACATAGACACCGCTCACGTACATGATATCTTGGTCTGGTCGGGACCAAAGCGAGCCCTTATATGCCCTTGAGACACGCGCCTGTGAACACTATTTTGTGCAATAATGGAGAAACTGAAAAAAAGTTATTATAACTGTTCAGTATATAGTGGATGTGGTTGGTTTAAATTCAACATTAAATAGTGAATTATCGTTTTTTAAGCTACTCGTTGTCTCAAAGAATTAATTAGGTATTTGCTTGTATTTTGATGGTTTGTTTAACCGTAACACAGAACAGTTAGGTAGGTAGGTAACCCCAGCGGCTCCCAGTCCCGCACCGAGAAAGCAATGTAATATTTTTACTATTTTAGGCATTTATTATTGCCGCACCCGGGCGCGCTCAGACAGAGCAGCGCCAACAATTTTTTTCAGGTGGGAAAATCGTCTTATGACATCCCCCGCTCTTAGGCGGGGCGGGAGATAGTTTCAGACTTTTACTGACTAAAAACCCACTCCTGTTCCTTCGTTCCCTTTCGTACCAAGGTCGAGTCTTCCTTTCAGAATCAGACCCTTGGCCCCAGTATGCTTCGACCCTGCTGGGCCCCTACAGTTGCTGACGTCTTCTTGAGGCGCGCGTGGAAAAGCACGCGCCGTCAACGACTTGGGCTTGGTCCAGACGGTTACCGGACGGTCGGACGGTGAGCCACCTATTGCTCACCGTCCGCAAGCCGCGCCTAGCGCCAACCCTAGCGCAACCACCGAACGCAGCGTAGGTATGAAAAGTGGAATTCATGCATGAGATTGACTTCTGTACCTATCTATTTTGTGGTTTTGGCTTGGGCTTATGTGAAGTTCATTTGTGATTGTATGTATGTTAATTAGATGTTTATATTATATATAAGATTGAAAAAAAAGACACGGTTGGCGCAGTGGTTGAGCATTTGGCTGTTGCGCTGCGTGGCGTGGGTTCGATTCCCGTTCGGAACAAAAATTTGTATGGCCTACAGATAGTTGTTCCAGATCTGGGTATCTTGTGTATAGAAAAATTAGGGATGCTGGAATGTTCGAAACAGTTATCGAGGCACTGGAACGCTTTAGTCATTAAAAGTCTAACACTAAGAGCGGGAGGAGTTGATTTCTCACCCCGTCAACAAGAAGATTTCTCACCCCGCCAACAAAGACATTTCTCACCCCGCCAACAAGGACATTTCTCACCCCGCCAACAAGGACATTTCTCACCCCGCCTACAAGGACATTTCTCACCCCGTCAACAACGATATTTCTCACCCCGCCAACAAGAACATTTCTCACCCCGCCAACAACGACATTGCTCACCCCGCCAACAACGACATTGCTCACCCCGCCAACAAGGACATTTCTCACACCGCTAACAAGGACATTTCTCACCCCGCCTACAAGGACATTTCTCACCCCGCCAACAACGACATTGCTCACCCCGCCAACAACGACATTGCTCACCCCGCCAACAACGACATTGCTCACCCCGCCAACAAGGACATTTCTCACCCCACCAACCGAGACATTTCTCATTCCGCCAACAAGGACATCTCTCATTCCGCCAACAAGAACATTTCTCACCCCGCCAACAACGACATTGCTCACCCCGCCAACAACGACATTGCTCACCCCGCCAACAAGGACATTTCTCACACCGCTAACAAGGACATTTCTCACCCCGCCTACAAGGACATTTCTCACCCCGCCAACAAGAACATTTCTCACCCCGCCAACAACGACATTGCTCACCCCGCCAACAACGACATTGCTCACCCCGCCAACAAGGACATTTCTCACCCCACCAACCGAGACATTTCTCATTCCGCCAACAAGGACATCTCTCATTCCGCCAACAAGGACATTTCTCACCCCGCCATCAAGGACATTTCTCACCCCATCAAGAAGAATATTTCTCACCCCGACAACAAGGACATTTCTCACCCCGTCAACAAGGATATTTCTCACCCCGCCAACAAGGATATTTTTTTAGGGCTAAGCTCGCGTTTGACCACTATCTCACCTGATGTTAAGCGATGATGTGGCCGACGATGCATTATTGCAGCTTGCCTAGAAGTAACCTATTCACTCTTGGCTTAAAGACCCCGTGGCTAAAGCCAGCCAACGATTTTGCCAGCGAAAATTCACAATACGTCAATATTGAGTAGGTACCTATGAGATTACAAAACTGAGAAAACAAGTTAAAAAAATATTATTCCGAAAGTTATAGATAAGCTTATACGTGTATACATTCACGTACTTACTTAGGTATATAGAGTGACTGGCAATTAGTGTACGACACTTAAACACGTGATTGTGCTCATGATAACAAACAATTTCTATTATGGGAGCAAAGTCACAATCGCGAAAAAAAATATCAGCTGTTCAGTACATTAGGCAAACATAAATGTACTGAACAGCTGATTTTTTTTTCGCACTTCCTGGTTTGTCCCATAGTAAAAGTTGTTGTTTATCATGAGCACAATCACGTGTTTAAGTATCGCACACTAATTACCAGTCACCCTGTATAGTGACATAATAACGTACACAGAAACAGACGCACAATGTTTTATAACGAGTGAGGAAAACGCAGTCTTTTTGTTCATTAGGCTAAGAGCGTACTACGAAATTTATTCGCTACAATTTTTTATATGTAAAAAAAAAAAAGAAATCGATTTTTTCTTGCAGTGCACAGACACGTTTTTGTTTTTTACGTCTCTAGAGCAAGAGAAGTCATTGCGGATTATTTCCCACATAAAACAAACCCTCCATACAGTGGCGTAACTACATCACTTGAAGCCTGTGGCAAATTCATTGAATGAGGTCCCAGAGAAATCGTTACGTTGTGATTTATTTAAAAAAAATTGAAAAGTAAGTTGGGTTACATCTTCTAAGCTCACGGCCTCTCGGAACGGGGGTCCCGTCGGACCGGAGGCCCGTAGCATTTTACTAGCCTTGCAACCCTATAGTTCCACCAATGCATACATAGTATCCTCTAACTTCTACCACGCAATGGATACATTTCTCGCTGATAGAAAAATATTTTGATTGCAACCTAAAAAAGTTATGTATATAATTTGCATCCGAGCAAAGCCAGGGCGAGTCACTAGTACAGGAATAAAAAGGTGTTACAAATATACGATATGTACCTAGAATAATGCATAAATACCTACTCTTATTTACACACCAATTTAGAAAATTAAGTTACAATCGTAATATTGGCACTGAAATTACACATAAACGTATTTATATGTACTCAGATAGTGTTTTTTTTGTAAGTTTGCTATCCTAATTATTGGCAAATAAAATGGACATTGACGCATCGGGATTGGTATCTGCGCACAAACAAAACACGCTAGTGACGCAGTCAAGATTTACAAAGAATTTATCAAATAGGTATTTAATTACTCGTATTTTAGGATGCGAAAACAACCTATTCTAACTAGCAGATAATAAATAACATATTTCCTATTTTAATATGGTTATGATATACCATTTTGAAATCCTCATGACGAGCCCTTTAATTTGATACCCATATTGCAGTAACCAAACAAAATTTTAATTTGCTCTATATTATGGCGTCACAGTCGTTAAATTGTTTTTTTTAAAGTTACCTAATCTAAGAACAACTTGGGATATCAAGACGAATCTAACGATATCTTAATTATGTAAATACGTTTAGCAGTTTGGAAGACATGAGGTAATAAAGAATATTACATACATACAAGATACGAGCTAAAAACATAACCCTTATTGCAGTCGGGTAAAAATAGCTGAAATCAAATTACCCATCGATTTGAACTATTTTGGTCTTAGCAGTAGCCGATTCTGAACATATTAATTTCAGGATGTGCATTTGTTATTTTACATGTTGTATAATAATATGTATATTATATATTATTTGATTTTATCATAACCTAATAACTCAACAAGTGTCAAGTTTCTTTCCATGCTTGATAATCATCAATTTTATTATAAAAATCATAATGTTAACATGAATTGTTTACTTACTAGAATATTAATGCTTTACTTCCGAACCGTGACATATTATTGCACCAAAGACTGTCTTAATGGGGATCAGCCCCCCTAGCCAAGTTACAACTGTTTCGTTTCCATTTTCTTTTCGTTGATCGCCTCAAGTCGGCCACACCTCCTAATTCTTTATTCTGACGTCATCTCAACGCTCAGTCAGGTGATCAGAACAAAGGAATAGGAGGCGTGGCTGACTTGAGGCGATCAACGAAAAGAAAGTGGAAACGAAACGGTTGTAACTTGGCTAGGGGGGTAGCTAGGCATGTCCTTACAGACTTCTTAAATACGAAATTATATCCACAATTGTAAAATTTCATAGTGCGCAGTTGGTCTTAGTATGCTTATAACTCGAGAACCGATTACAAATCCACTTTACATTAATAATATAAACGACTCCAAACGCAAGTACGTCCTATATACGTAATTACATTGCTGGATAATCTTCCCACCCGGCATCCGGTTCAATCAACACAGTTTATTATTAAACTTTAGTATCAGGTTTTAGTTTTACCTTATTTAGTACCTACTTCATTTCTGACTAGTTTTTACCACGGCTTTGTCTACTAGTAAAGTGATATTTTGATGAATTAATTTCTCAACCCGTCGGAGTAGAGGAAATCATTGCAAAATTTATGATTGTACCTAACTTATTTTTTTTTATTGGATTGTATATGAGTGTACATTATTCCTGTTACATCTTGTATATAAAATTGAAAAAACGACGTCCATGTATGTTCGTTATAGATTATGAAACCATCTAACCGATCTGCCTCAAACTGTTTCATTAGATAAGCAATAATACGAAGATGGTATAAATAGACAGATGGATAAAAAGTATGGTATTATAAAACCGATTTGGACTTACAGGATTCAAGTGTGATCTTCAGCCAGTAAATCCAATATCCTTTGTCATAGTCATAGTCATGAACAATAAATTGTGAAATGACAAACACGAAAATATCATCAATAGTGTACAATTATAATAATAATAATATTCCACAACTATCACACAACGCCGTCTAGTCCCAAGCTAAGCGGCAGAGCATGTGTTATGAGTACTAGACAACTGATAAACATACTTACATATTATACATAAATTACACCCAGACACAGAACAAATGATCGTGCTCATCACACAAACTTTTGTCCTGGATGGGAATCGAACCCACGACCTCCGGCATAGCAGTCAGGGCCACTAACCACTAGACCAACAGGCCAGTCAATCACTTATTCAATAGGAATCTTTTGAGTTATTATTTAAGAGAGCTAGAGTATACAGCGCTTTTTTAAATCTAAAGGAAAAAAGAAACCATAAAATTTTAATCGGCAATTAATCGATAATAAATCGCGAAATCACAATCGATTAATCGTTAATTAATCGATATCTGGGACAATGCTTCACAATATTTAAATAAGGCTGTAATTTTTAATGTTACATATCTTGTTATGTTTGTATTGTGTCACATTAATTCATTGCGAGCCTCTAATTAAAATGATTTTGAGGTTGTCCATAACAACTTTTTATGAGGTTATGCTACTTCAAGTCGGGGCTTTGAAACCTGGATTCCCCGTATCATTGATACAGCTCATACGACGGTAGCTACGCTCCTGCCGACAGGACAACTTTTATACATTATGTTTATTTAAGTAATACCTACTTTATTCTGCATACTTGTGTACTTCAAGTACGTCAATAGGCAATACATTATTACTACCGAGCCAAAGGAAAAATCTTGCGCAGTATCACTGTAACCGTCAGTACAGAACAACGTATCCACTGACTTACAATGGCTGACCACACTGAAGATAACAGTACCGATGTCATCAGCCTTGACGATTTCGAACCCGAGCCAAGTGATGTGGTAAAATATATCTGGATCACTGGAATTGTGCTGTCATCAATATGCTTAATTCTACAACTAGTGCTCTACAAAACCAGACCCAAGTTAAGGAAGATAGACCAGAAGATACTGACGCAGCTGACTGTGGCGAGGCTGCTGAATTCGATTCTGGAGTATATGATGACTTTCTCCTTGTTTAACGTATACACGAGAGACGTGACGTTCGCGCTGTACCTGCAGACGGATATTGTGCTTGTGTGCTGGATGTTTGTGTATACCAAAAGTTTACATGACAAAGTAGTGCTTGTGTTTGCGTTGCAAAAGTGGAATTTCACAATCCTATCTATACTGATCTGGGTCCTTACGATTCCTCTCGGAGTGTTGTGTCCACTGTTTCTTTACTTCGACTATTTCCCTGAATTTTATAAAACGTACTCGTGGGTAAAGTTTATCGTTTTGACAGTGAATGTTTTGTTTTTCGGTAGAATCTTCTATGTCATCATAACCAGAAGCCATAAATCTAACAGAAATTTTGCCGAAATCATCAAAACTTGTGTCATCTCGTTCATACTGGTTTGTTTAACAAGTTTACAAGTTTTTCTTAATGATATCCTGTCATACCTTGAATTGACTGAAGTAACAAATACGTTTTGTATAATTAATTCTTTTCAAGCAATAGCGGCTACAATTATATTTCTCATCCTTGCTAAAAACTGTATTTAAGAACTTGTAGATCACTGAAGGAATGTTTTCATGTTCCTAAACGACTGCTTGAATTTAAACTGCCAGTTGGATGAAAGCAAAATAATTTGCTGGATATCGCCTCATTTAATTTAAATTAGCGTGTAAAAGTTTTATTTGTGGTGTCAAGTATACAAATAACAGTTTTTATGGCAAAATAAATATCATTTATTAGATTTATCTTATGAAGTGCCATTTTAAATTTAAGGAATGTTAAGAATACGTACTGCATAATATATTGTTAAAGTTAAGAAGTTTAAAGCATTGTTTTATTGAGACAAAGATCCTGTAGATGAACTTTATTTGATTACTCATAATACTATAATTGCATTATTTAGAATTATATACAAATGTGTGTCACGTTCTTGTACAAAGTTTACCTCGTAGTCGATGTGCAATGTAAACAATTTTATTGCAAACTTCAAAAACAAAGTTACCGTGTAAATCGTAATGCTCAACTCCACAAAATGCTCAACAACACAAAAACGGGTTCTTACAAAACCCGTTTTTGTGTGATTGTAACTACCTAAAGGAGCATTCACTTATTGCATTAATTTATTCTTCGTAATCTTCCCGCTTCATAAAATGCTAGGTACTTGGGGTCGGTTCAAAACGTTTTTTTCTTCAATTGTGTATTCCAAATAAAATTTTCACTATTTAAAGAAACTGTGGAGTATAACTTACTTAAAATCTATCGATTTAAAAATTAACTAATCATTTTTAATATTCGCATTTACCGTCTAATTTTTACTGAGAAATATGCATATTATTACAACTGTTAATTTAACTGTTAACTTAAAGTACTTTAAAATTACGTACATATACTTAAAAACCTGTTAGATTGGCAGGTTTTTGTGACGAATAAAAAAATATATTGTACATTGTAAGTCCATATAAATGTCTAAAACAATTCGCACACTTTTAAATAAGAAAACAAACGCTTTTTCTAACTTAAAAAGAGTCTTAACAGAAGTTAGAAAACCAGTTTTGACTTCGATTCGAAATAATACTGGTGGTGAGCTCAAAAGACTGACGGCATTGCCACGTTGTATGGCAATGCGTATTATTCTCTGGCCGAGCTAGAAGTTAGTCCTTGGATCTGGTAGTATTAGATTAAGAAGTACAAAGTGACTGCCTACCTACCTAATTACCTTTTAAATTTACTAACATATTGTATAGTATTAACTTAGTTTTCTGTCAAAAATTCTTTGAGTCATAGTCGAATTATTCGTCATTTTTACTGTTGGCTACTGTAAAGCGAGGGAATTTCGCGCTGATAACTGAAGTACAGGCCTGCCTTTTTTATTAATGATAGGCTCGCGTTTGACCACCATCTCACCCGATGGTAAGCGATGATGTGGTCGACGATGGAGCACGCTTCCCTAGAAGTAGCCTATTCACTCTTAGACTCCTAGTTCTATTACAGATGCTTGATTCATTTGTTAGTCTATAAATATATTCCCAAATGAAATGTAATATAGGACTAAGTTTTATTGGGAATAAATTATTATTATTATTATTACTTACTATTAAGTGAGGAAGTTATTAAAGATTTATGTTTTATTAATAAATGTTTTATTGCCTCACAAGCCCGACCCTACACTGGTACAGATAAGGCTATCATTTTAAAAAGAAACTAATTGTAATATTATAAACAGTAGGTACAAATAAAATGTTATTCCAACGTTTTCCTTATATCTATTTTCCGTCTGTTACTTATTTGTCATATAAATATAATACTAGCTGCTGTCAGTGGCTTTGCCCATATGAAAATAGAAAATTGTCCCAAGGCAAGTAAGCTGAAAGATGTATATGTTCTATGCCAAGACATGGTCTATCCGTATGCCAAATTTCATCTAAATTCCATTCAGGCGTGCGAGCATGAACAAGTAACAAACATACACACACATTAACTTTCACCTTTTTAATATGAGTGTAATATCGTAGTAGGTACAGAATAATAATAATATAATATTCCACAACTATCACACACAACGCCGAGCTCAAGCTAAGCAGAGCTTGTGTTATGAGTACTAGACAGCTGATAAACATACTTATATATTTCTAAATACATACATATTATAGATAAATTACACCCAGACACAGAACAATTGATCGTGCTCATCACACAAACATTTGTCTTGGGTGGCAATCGAACCCACGACCTCCGGCATAGCAGTCAGGGGCAGTCAGGGCCATTAACCACTAGACCAACAGGCCAGAATCTAAGGGAATTTACTTTAAAGAAATCTGAAGTTGATCTCGTGATACGAAGACTGGTTTAGACTGGTTTCTTTAGCCATTCCTCCTAGCGTCGTGTACCAGTGAACCGACATCGGCATACGCAATTGGAGCCTCGCATACCGAATGACGTGCTTTGATTAGGTTTTCCCCACAATGAGCAATGCCAGGGATTCACATACAAACGAATCATTTATGGAAATCCCAAAGAGAAAAAGCAGGAAAGTAATAATATTTTGAAAGAATTTTGCACGCAACGTGTTCTAATATTTTATTACGATATCACAACATTAGTTCCTACCAGCGACCTTGCCCGCTTGAAAGTAAGTTTCTCCATACAAATTTCGGAACCCCGTTTCATCCCCTTAGGGGGTGAATTTTGGGAAAACTTCTCATAATGCTCGCCTACGTCATAAATATAAGCCTTATGAAAAATTTCACGCTCCTAGTCCCAGTAGTTTTGGCTGTGCGTTGATATATCAGTCAGTCAGTTTCTCCTTTTATATAAATACATAATTAGAAAGTGACTCGACCCCTGTAGCTGAGTATGGAATAGAATGAAATCTAAACAAATCGCGGCGTTTTATGTTCAAAGTTCAATGATCGTGGGTTACCACAAATATAAAATTATTTCTATTTCAAAAATGATTGTTGCAACCCACAAATAAATAATTAAAATAGTCAATTATTGTTTATTTAAAGTACAGTAGTGGTATATAGGTGGAGTTAATGCAACAAGGCATTCTCTACCAAAGCCACCAAAAGTCTACCCAAAGGTTAACCACCTTTGGGTCAAACTACACTGTGGTAGGCATGCATAATAGATAAATAATATTTGAAATATAATAAAGTAAGGTAGGTACTTATAAAATACATATACTTTGTGAGTATATGCTAAAATAAAACATGTAAAAAATACTGTAATAAATATAAAAATAAAATAATTAGGACACCATGATGTTTAAAAGTAAGATTGTTTCATTCTTATTTCCAGTGTGGGTAAGAGATGGCGCTAGACCACCTGTATAGCTGTCTCTTACCCACACCGGAATAAGAATGAAACAATCTTACATTAAACGTCATGGTAACCCACATGGACCAAACTAATAATAATTATAGTTCACTAGTATCACACAACGCCATCTAATCCCAGACTAAGCAGAGCTTGTGCTATGTGAGCTTACTAGACAACTGATAAACATACATATATATTTCTAAATATCTAATTACAGATAAAATATACCCAGACACAGAACAAAATATGATCGTGCTCATCCATCACACAAACATTTGTTTTGGGTGGAAATCAGACCAACGACCTCCGGCGTAGCAGTCAGGCCAATAAACGCTAAACCAACAGGCCAGTCATTACACACGTTTGAGAGGAGTTCCGAATTTAGTTTCTATGTAATCTAGTTATCTTGTAAACCCCTGTACAAATTTACTGCATTGACAATCTGATATTACCTGATAACAATAGTAAACAGAATAATACCAAACAAAGTAAATAAAAAAAAAAACAATGGACAATACATATATTATCATGATATCGAAGGTTTTTTTCGGTGGGAAAATCATTCAATGACATCCCCCGCTCTTGGGCGGACCGAGAGATAGTGTCAGACTTTTACTGATTAAAAACCCACTCCTGTTCTTTCGTCGCCTTCGTCCCAGGGCCCCGGGTTTTACTTTTACACTACCCGTGGCCCCAGTAGGCTTCGACTCTGCTGGGCCCCTACGGTTGCTGACATCTCCCTGAGGCGCGTGTGGAACAATACGCGCCGTCGACGACTTGGGCTCGGTCCGGACGGTTACCGGACGGTCGGACTGCGAGCTACCCATTGATCCCTATGTAAATCGGGATCGGAATTCCGGCGACTGGGGCGTGAGGTCCGTTGCCTCACGCGTGCGGCCTCCGCAAGAGGAGGCGACGGCCTGCCACTCCTCCTCGCTTCGGACCATGGCCTGTACCAAGGCCCGGCGCGAGAGATCGCTACCGCTGATCGCCCCCACGACGACTCGGTGGTGATCATGATATCGAGGTTCGGGTATCATTAAAAGTAATGCAAAATTCCAATTTATTATTAATAACAGTTTTATTGTATACAAGTTGTATCTGTCATTGTGCCGACTTAGGCCTACTGTCCACGGACGCATTTCATTCATAGAAGCGTATTCTTCACTATAAGCTTGGTGTATGTCTTCTCACAGCTAACATATAAAACTATGAAACTGTTAAAGAATATATAATATAATATAATATTCCACAACTATCACACAACGCCGTTTAGTCTCAAGCTAAGCTGAGCTTGTGTTATGGGTACAAGACAACTGATAAACATACTTATATATTTCTAAATACATACATATTATAGATAAATTACACCCAGACATAGAACAAATGATAGACCGCCTATTGTACACTTATTTATATAAATGTTTGTCCTGTATTATGTTAAGGTGTGCAATAAAGTTATATAATAATAAATGATCGTGCTCATCACACAAACATTTGTCCTGGGTGGGAATCGAACCCACGACCTCCGGCATAGCAGTCAGGGTCACTAACCACTAGACCAACTGGCCAGCCAGAAGCGGCAATGGCACAACGCACGGCACGATGACGTTGCCGTTTCTACCTTCTTAACTTTCTTAACTTACTTAAGTAGCCATAAATTATATTAAAATGGGTGCGATTTAAGTTGTTTTAATTTGAATTATCATTCGTTCGAGTACCCACATCAGTGCCTACATCTACCTAAAACTATGTCGGATCGTGATGAAGACCCGATGCTTCGCATTTTCTTAGTTAGCATTACTGTTTCTCAGAAGGAGGCGCGCGCCGCTTATTCCTCCTCGCTCCGGAACATGACCTGTACCAGGGACTGGAAGTGCTCCGCCCAAGCGAGGCATACCTGGGGTGTGTCTCAGAGGACACAGTGGAGCATGTGGTGGATCGCATACTCCATCGTGTCCTCCGAGTGGTCCGAGTTTCTTCAGCCTGAATCCGGTGCTGGAAACTCCCGAACTTATTATGTCCATTGAGGACCTGCATTCTATATGAACAGAAGGTGAGGACGCCGTGACGCCTCTCCACCCACTCCTCAAGGAGGGGACTTACCGCTATGATTATGGGACCGCCAGTGGTTTAAGAGACTGCGATGATAATAATGGCAATAATATGCGCATATTCAATGGATCACTCGGACTAATAAAATCGTTATCTGAACACTCCAGGTTACGGGGTCAACTATGATCTTGGGTTTTTCTTAAAGATAAAACGTAAATAATTATAACGTAAATAAATATAATAATATTCATTTAAAAGTACATGAGCTAAATTGACAACAGCAACTTGACGGAAAAGTTGAAAGTGAATCATTTCGTCTTGGTATGGGCATGTGATGAGGAGAGACGAAATGCATGTGACTGAAAGGGTAATGAATAAAAAAGGATGAATCAAGGACAGAGAGAAGAGAGAAAAGATGAAAGGACTGTGGGAGTAATGATGTGACAGAAAAGGGAGTAAAGTAAAAATTAACAGGAGGACAATAGAAAAAAATACGTATTGTACCGAACTCATTCACATAAGTCAAAAGAAGAGGCAAGTAGAATGAAGGCAATAAAATAATTTCCTTGAATTATTTAATATATTATTTGACAGAAATGGCCAGCAGTCTGCTGGAAGAGTTAGCTGTCACTGATGTTGAAATAGAATAAATTTATCATCCGATGAAAACGAACTCAAAATAAATATAATCAATTTTTACTGGACAGGTTTTTTTTTTAGAGATGACGAAACTACGAACAATATCTATTTAATATTTGTCATACCACTTCCTAATATTTATTGATCGAACTGAACAGATTTTACTTTAATCGAAAGAAAACCACATAAAGTTTAGCACTGAGTATTTATTAGTTATTAAATTAATGAGGTGTATATAATATATCATATAAGCAACAATCACAACGAGGATATTTCCCTAATACCTGTCATACAACTTTCTGAAAAAAAACTATATCTCAAAATACAAAACAAAAATGGAATTTAGTTATCACTGTTCTTCGCAAGAATGAGAAATACAATTGTAACAGGTATCACTTGGTATGAATTGATAACACAGAAACAGTCTGTCACTACTCTACTCACTTCTAGGTATGTTAAAATATCGTTTATAAAAACTTGTAGGCTCGTTATACAAACCAATATGAAAGAAATGACACAAATTTTGGCGATTTCGGCAAAATTTCTGTTAGAGTTCTTACTTCTGGTTATGATGACGTAGAAGATTTTACAGAAATACAAAACGTTCATAGTCAAAACGATAAACTTTAACCATGCGTAAGCATAGTAGAACTTGGGAAAATGTTCGGGCCACAAACACAGAAACAATGGACACAACACTCCTAGCGGTATGGAAATTAGAGTCCAAATCAGTAGAGACAGAACGATGAAATTCCATTTTTGCAACGTGAATACTAGCACTGCTTTTTCGTACAAGATCTTGGTGTACACAAACATCCAGCATATTAACACAACGTCTGATTGTAGGTACAGTGCGAAAGTGACATCTACTGTATTCTTGTTAAATAAAGCATTATCCAAAATTAATTCTAGGATTGTATTCATCAGTCTTGCTACAGTCAGTTGTGTGAGTATCTTCTGGTCAATTTTCCTTATCTTGGGTCTGACAATGAACAGCACTACTTGCAATATCAAACATAGTGATGATATGATGATCCCGGTAAGCCAAATATAATTTTCTAGCGGATCTAGAAGTTTAAACTCAGTGTCTATAACTTGGGTCACGTTCACGATTGCGTTAGACATTATATTAATATGTGCTGCTGTATTGTCGGTTAATGTCACACTATTATCTTTATTTCTCCCAACCTCCGACCGGACTAACAACATTATCAATTTTAATTCACATTTCGCAAAGTAATCAGTAATTATTTATGTAAATAAATAAAACTTAATCGGGTTAGTTCATATTTATACTTTTTAGATTTTTCTCCCGCCCGAATAGCAGGATAAAGTAGGTAATTATTAAGTTACTCAAAATCACTGAAAATGTATTGTTAAATAAATAAAATTTGGAAGTTCGCCATCTTCCGCAATGGACAGCTTACGTCACGCACGCTTGTAGCTTATCTTTTGGTCTCATAACGTGATAACCTAACCTAACCTAACACAGTTGTATTGTAATTAGGTTTCTTAGCATTGTGAATTAATCCACTGAAGGATATCGTGAAATCGTACAAGAAGCGCGCCGCGTTAGTGTGGCTCGATTTTGTACTTCTCAAACACAACATTCGAGAGAGGCAGCCCGTGAAACGGCTTAACTGATAATGAGAATTCATTGAGCGTTTATCCCATATATCAACAACGAGATCATCTTCAACGCACATGAAGAAATGCTTAAACTGTTGATTTTAATCGAGCTTTCTACCATGGGACAAATCGACATTCGACGGGGTATCTACCCCTACGTTGTTGAAACCTCCACGGTCCGGACTATGCGTTTCGCCTCGTCGTTTAAACGGAATACATCGAAAGACTGGAATCATTTGCCTGCTTCGGTCTTCCCGTCCGATTATAATTTAGGTGTCTTCAAGGCAAGAGTAAATAGGCTCTTAATAAACTAATGCGCCTCACCATCAACGATTGCATCACTGCTTAGTATCAGGTGGGATAGCAGTCAAGCAATGGTTTATATCAATTTAAAAAAAACTTTGCAATCGTTCACAACTGATTAACGCGCGCTTCCTTTAAGGAATTAGAAGGTGAATGTGAATTTATCATCTCTGGGCCAACGAAGTCTTTGCAGACTTGAAAGGTCGTACTTATCAATCATGGAAAAAAAATGGTTTATCTATTTCATAATTTAAACTTACCATAGTTTATTAAGAAAAAAAAGAACGAGTAATCATAAATGACAATGCCAGATCCTGACCCTGTCACAGTTATCATTTACAGAAAAAGTAAATTGATGAAAATAATTGTGACGAATAAAGAATCTTTTCATAATAAAATGTTTTTCTTTAAAAGTTGCGGTTTACAATTTTATGAAAAAAGGAATTCAATCCCGGTTTTTTTTGCCATTTCCTATTTTCTTCATAACCATCTGCGTTACATAAAACGCATGTACAAAACTAAAAAAAAAATAAGTAGGTAAATGTAAAACAAATATTATTTTACATAAAATATTATATCACATTAAATCATTTTATTTAACAATTATATAGCTACACCACATAGCCTATAAAACAATGTCATTATTGTTTTTAGTTTTCAACGAAAACCGCAAGATTACAGATTTCAGGACAAATGTTTAATAATAATAATGATGTTTATTTGCTCAGTTAGTAGGTAAGTGATAAAGATATTCAGAAATAAAAAAATGTACAAGGATCCATTACTAACTACCTTAAACTAGGCGTGCAAAACAGTTTTATTTACCTTTTGAATATAAATTAATGTATTTAATAATTATGTGTAATATGTCAAATTCAAATAATGTGTCAAAATAATTATAAAAATTGTTCGCATTAGTAATTACAAAATAATATATTATGTCAAATAAAACTTAAACAAATTTATGTCATTGATGATTATAAAATAATATGTCAAATAAAAGTTATACTGGGTTATACAAATTGATGTCATTACTATTTACAAAATAATATATCAAATGAAAGTTATACAAACTGATGTTATTAATAATCACAAAATAATATGTCAAAAAATAATAATAATGTCAATGTGTCAAACAAATAAATTATCATCATTTAGAAATTCGGAGATCGAATAATAGCATTTTGAAATTAAAAAAGCTGACAATTTCTTCTTAAAAAGTATAATGGTTTCATTTTTAAAATCA
This sequence comes from Mythimna pallens, assembly GCA_961205895.1. Lineage (NCBI taxonomy): Eukaryota > Metazoa > Arthropoda > Insecta > Lepidoptera > Noctuidae > Mythimna > Mythimna pallens. The sequence continues at coordinate 20,742,794 of OY540837.1, forward strand.
TCGGGAATTTTATTAAATATTGACGGGCCCATACAAAAAACACTTTTCCTCAATAAGGCAGTAAAGTAAAGCACCAACACGTAGCATGTTTTTGTACTGCGTTCTTATTGGCCCCCTTTTGTTTTCGGACACTGTACTGAAAAGATGCAAATTGGTTTAGTTATCAGTAATAAATATACAATAAGATGCTGCATATTACATGCTTGTAAATGTTTTTTATTGAGTGGGGCAAAGGTCTATAGAGTATCTGGCATTATCCTTTCTTAAAATGGATCAAGAAAAAAAGAGAGAACAAAGTAAAGATTGACGATTTTATGATGGATTCTATGGAAAAATGGGAAGAAATGTAACGGTATTGGGCCAACCCCATAAACCTTTTTTTGTTATCGGATATACTTACATACAGCAATAATTATAGACTAATCCAATGCGATAGTGTAGACAAAAATATAAATCATAATAATAATTTCATACATTCATTAGATCCAACATAGGTCAAGGGAAGGAAAATGAATGTGGCAACAAAATCAATTTCCTCAACCTATTAGAGCCGGTCACTGCCACTGTAGTTAAAATAGAATTAATCAGCCAATTGACATGGGATGAAAAAAACCCCATTAATATAAACAACTTTTATTAGATAGACTAACCAAGTATATGTTTGAAACTGGTGTTTCTTTAAAATTTGAAAAGTTGGTCGAAAAGCCAAAAGTATTCATAAATTCATCACGGTACTTCTAACGCTACTAATTTATCGAATTGAACGGGTTTTACTCAAAACAATAGAGAATCAGATAAAGTTTAGTGTAGAATATTTATTAGTATTTTTAAAATAATTACGTGCAATATGTTACAATCACAATGAGGAAATGTTTCAATAAATAATGTAAATTTTTCTGCACAACGACACCATTGGTATAACTCCTGATATAAAATTATTGCGTAAAACAAAAATTATTGAATTTAGTCACCATTGTTCTTGACAAGAATGAGAAATATAATTGTAACAGGTATCACCTGATATGAATTTATAATATAGAAAGAATTTGTCACTGCTCTATTCGCTTCTAAATATGAAAATATATCGTTAACGAAAACTTGTAAACTTGTTATACAAACCAATATGAATGAGATTACACAAATTTTGATAATTTGGGTAAAATTTCTATTAGAGTTCTTGTTTCTGGTTACGATGACATAAAAGATTCTACAGAAAAACAAAACATTCATAGTCAAGACAATAAACTTTAGCCATGCGTAGGCATTGTAGAATGTCTGGAAATAATCGGAAATATTAAGAAATACTGGACACAACACACCTAGTGGAATGGAAATAACAGTCCAAATCAGTAGAGATAGAACGATGAAATTCCAGTTTTGCAACGCAAACACTAACACTACTTTTTCGTATAAGTTCTTGGTGTACACAAACATCCAGCATATTAACACAACATCTGTTTGCGTGTACAGTGCGAACGTCACATCTATTGTATTCTTGTTAAATAAAGCATTCTCCAAAATAAATTCCAGGATTGTATTCATCAGTCTTGCTACAGTCAGTTGTGTGAGTATCTTCAGGTCGATTTGCCTTACATTGGGTCTGATAATGAAGAGCGCTACTTGCAGTATCAAACATAGTGATGATATAGTGATCCCGATCTGCCAAATGTAGTTTTCTAACGGGTTTCGATGATCCGAATCAGTGTCCACACTTTGTGTCTCGTTCACAGTTGCGTTAGACATTATATTGATATGTGTTGCTGTGTTGCCGGTCAGTATCACACTATTTAAATAATTTTCCCCAACCTCCGAACGACTGGAAAAAATATCTATTTATATTTACAAACCAAAATGTAATTAAACATGATACGTAGGTAATATTAACCATAAATGGATTTAAGTGTATTTGGTTGGCGCATAATTCGTCTATTTATTTACCAGTTGACAAAATAACGAACAGTTACCGGCAGAGTTTTCCTGAAGTCTGTTAAACACTGCTGAAACAGCACCAATTCTGCTGTTAATCTATGAATCCAGGTCACTTTTACTGGTTAGGGTTAATTCTATTTGAATTTGTCCACTTGCTCGAGGACGGTACCGTCAGTTCATATTTCATGTGGGCCATAGCTAACAGTGTTAAATTATGCCTTCACTCTTCAAGGCGCTAATTTTAAGCCCGAACGTACGACATGACTTAAAGTCATGCATATTACGATATTCCCGAATAGCACACTCCACAACACTCTTCGCCAATTCATTTTTACTCTGGGTACTTCCGTTTTTACCCAGTCACTACTACTTTCGTCAGCGTGGCTGGAAATATGGTTGAAAGTTGGTACCACTATTGGTGCCACTGTCTGCTATGGAGGGGTCATGACAATGTTTTTCATTTCAGTGTCATAAAACATATGATTACGCTGGATGACCCGCATCTGATCGGGGCTGTTGACGGCTGGCTCATGCACTTGAAACAAAGGCTTCCGAAAACGGTACGCGGCCTGGTTGTTTCCTCCCTCTGTAGCTCCATAGTTTGAATGCGTGAAATTCTCGTTGATAGATTCAGAACATCGCATTATTTTTTTTGGAGTAGCATGTCGTCGAAGGACTTTTTTCTGCTCTGGGTGGAGCGAGAGGGAGTGTCAGACTAACTGACAAAACTCACCCATTTCTTCAGTTACCCTTACCGTTCCAGGACCGCAATAACTCTTTCAGACAATCCGACAGTCTAAGTCCATCGCATGCGCTGCACATTTTCCTGAGAGCTGACCTTAAAAGAGACTGGGAGGCCTCAAGATATACTGGCCAGCGTCTTCTTCGTGCAGGTACTAGAGAGTAGTACTCGCCGCTGGAGATCGATGTAACTGCAACATCCGTTATCCGTTTTTTGGTATTGTTCGTCAAGTCGTTTTGCTCCTTAGTAGTCCTGAATTGAGCTTTGCGAATACTGACATTTGTCTGCTTGCACTGACTGGACAGGTCCACCCAAATCTGTAAGGTTCTTTCTTCAAAAGACCATCTCAGACAAATCTGTATGGCTCTCATGTGATTTAACCATTACATATTTACTGTATGGACTTTAAAAGAGACTTTGACCCCTGAGTTTGTTTCGGTGTTTCTTTTCAGGGTAGTCAGCTAGGAAACACCGGCCTCATCTAGTACAAAATGACGAAAAAAAAAATTACATGTAAAAGGGTTTTATAAACCTATTTGCAAAATAAATATCATTTATCACAGCACTCACGGAGGGTTTGGGTTCCGGCAGCGGTGAGGTGGAGCTGAGCGGCAAGGCAGAAGTTAGTTGGCGTGCTCTTTGAGCTGCGGCTCTGGTCAATATTTTTTTTTAAATTAGAATAAAGAATAGGCTCATGTTGAAATTATAAAGTATAAAAATAAAAACAATTCAAAAATAAAATTGAAATTACAACAAAATAACCGGTGGCAGCAAGCTAACAAAATGACGGACCCACCATTATGAAAGGTCTTTTAAATTTCATATGATTTTCTTTTCGTAACTCATAATTGAAACCTAATAATTAGAACAGCAGGTAGTATAGTTTAGTTACCTACTAAAAACTTAAAAGTTTCGTAAAAAGGGACCAAGAAGGAAAGAGAGGACGAAACAAAGATGGACGGCTTTTATAAGGCATGAATATGAGAGGATAGATAGATAGTATAAATGTAACGATGGACAGGAGACAATGAAAAAAGAATACGATTAGCCGCCTCATTAACCTAAGACTTGACTTAGGTTAATGAGGTGGCTACACGTATTCAAGAAGATAATTGTGGCAACGAAATCAGGATCCCTCAATAAAATATTAATATTTGAAAAAAAAATAGAGCCAATGTCACTGAAGCATATATAGAATTATTTGGCACTCTTCCATGGAATACAAAAAAAAAAACTCAAAAATATAAACACTTTTACCAGCAAGGTTTGGAATGAACGTTGTAAATTAATAGAAACTACGAACTCTAATAGTTTGGAACTGGTATTTCTTCTAATATTCATCGAACAAAAAAGATTTTTCTCTAATCAAAAGCAAACCAGATAATATAGTATTGAGTATTTATTAGTGCTCTTTCTGTGAAAATATACCGTTGGATCAGGATTACCGTATTTTATTTCTGTGAAGCTCCCTGGTCCCATCTGAAGCCCTGTCATGTCGTTCTTATTAGTGCTATTATATCAATGATACACACATTTCACAATCACAACAAGTCACATTTACCTATAAAACATAAAGCTTTCCGTACAGCGACAACATCGGTGAATTATAACCTGTAATACAACTTTCTGATAAAACTCCTGATACAAACACTCGCATAACCTATATCTTAAAAAACAAAACAAAATTGATTGAATTTAATCACCACAGTTCTTAGCAAGAATGAGAAATATAATTGTAACACATATACCTTGATATGAATTAAAAATACAGAAAGAATTTGTCACTACTCTACTCACTTCTAAATATGAAAAGATATCGTTAATGAAAACTTGCAAACTCGTTATAGAAACCAATATAAATGAGATTACAGCAGTTTTGATAATTTCGGCAAAATCTCTGTTAAATTTCTTATTTCTGATTATGATGACGTAGAAGATTCTAGAGAAATACAAAACATTAATAGTTAAAACAATGAACTTTAACCATGCGTAAGCCTTGTAAAACTTGGGGAAATGTTCAGGCCACAGACACAGAAATATTGGACACAACACTCCTAGCGGTATAGAAATTACAGTCCATATCAGTAGGGACAAAACAATGAAGTTCCACTTTTGCAACACGAACACTAACACTACTTTCTCGTATAAGTTCTTGGTGTACAGAAACATCCAGCATATTAACACTACGTCCGTTTGCAGGTACAGTGCGAACGTGACGTCTATTGTGTTCTCGTTAAATAAAGCATTATCCAAAATAAATTCTAGGATTGTGTTCATCAGTCTTGCTACAGTCAGTTGTGTGAGCATCTTCTGATCGATTTTCCTTATCTTGGGTCTGACAATGTAGAACACTACTTGCAATATCAAACACAGTGATGATATAATGATCCCGGTCAGCCAAATATAGTTTTCTAGCGGGTTTCGATGTTTTGAGTCAGTTTGCATGTCTTGGGTCGCATTCATAGTTACGTTAGACATTATGCTGATATGACGTGTTACTGTGTTGGCGGTCTGTGTCACACTATTAACATTATTTTCTCTAACCTTGGACCGGGCAAACAAAATTATCAATTCCGATTCACATAACGAAATGTAATTGAAACTAATCTGTAATTATTGAACATTAGTGAATGTGAGTGCCAAAAAATTATTTGATTGGTGATTAATTCTCTAATAATTTATCAATTGGTAATTGCTAATTGGTGGCACGGTTGGTGCAGTGGTTAAGTGATTGGTTGCTGTGCTGCATATTGTAGGTTCAATTTCCAAACGGAACAAATATCTGTATGGCTTACAGATGTTTCATGTCAGGGTATTTTAGTTACAAAAGTTAAGTTAGAAATACATCGGAACAAACTGAATCATTGCATCTTTTTGCATATTCTCACGTATCCGGTGGCATACAATTGAAATATTATTACAAAAAGGGTAAAAGTAAGATTATACGAATATAAAACTTTACAGCAGTAGTAACCAAGATGTAGGTCTATTATAGGTGGTTGATTTGAGCACAGCATGATGCTTTACTTTGGGATTTTTCTTTTAATACAATGGTATTTTGGTTTTGAAAAAGCTTTGGGAGCAGTGGCTCTCAAAACTTTCTGAAACCAGAAATCAAGGACATTATTATTATATCCACAAACCAGTACCAGGTACTGGGCCATCTTGGTGGAATATTGCGTAATCATTATTATCCTCATCATCAAGCCGATAGCAATACACTTCTGGATATCACCTGGATATCCAGGTGATATCCAGAATCTATCTATCATCTTTTTTTTTTTTTTCGGTTGGAAAATCATCTTATGACATCCCCCGCCCTTGGGCGGGGCGGGAGATAGTGTCAGACTTTTACTGACTAAAAACCCACTCCTGTTCCTTCGTTGCCTTCGTCCCAAGACCCCGGGTTTCGCTTTCACACTACCCATGGCCCCAGTAGGCTTCGACCCTGCTGGGCCCCTACGATTTGCTGACATCTCCCTGAGGCGCGCGTGGAACAATACGCGCCGTCGACGACTTAGACTCGGTCCGGACGGTTACCGAACGGTCGGACGGCGGGCTACCCATTGCTCGCCGTCCGCAAGCCCGCGCCTACGGTGGCCGGAAATCGGGATCGGAATCCCGGCGGCGACTTGGGCGTGAGGAGCGTTGCCTCACGCGATCGGCCGCCTCCTTTGCTAGCATTACTGCTTCGCAGAAGGAAGCGACCGCCTGCCACTCCTCCTCGCTACGGACCATGGCCTGTACCAAGGCCCGACGCGAGAGATCGCCGCATCTATCTATCATCTGCCTTTTCAATCGCATGCCATTTATCGATTATTGAGAACACTTCAAAGATCATCGCTTCACATAGCTTGAGGGTGCACACTTTACGTTTGGCGTTTCACGGTTTCCACCCAGAATACGTCTACCCCAGTTCCTTATTTCAAGTCCAACAATCACCGGTTCTACGGCATCTGATCATCTTCAGATGTAAGCATATGCAGGCATAGATCTTTCCTAAGCGTTATATACCTGATGGACCAGGCGTACCGTGATTGTCTACGTGAGCAAGATATGAAAATAAATCGCGAATTTCATCGATATGCACGAGAAGAACTGTTAAGAACTGTTAGAAAAATTGAAAATTGAAATAGTACGGGGGGACAGAACATCATTGAAGTAGGAGTAATGGGACACATTACGACTAGTAACAAAACCTCTTGACAGTGATGGATTAAGCAAGAGTAGCAAATATAGGCCCCGCGCATTTGGGGGCCAAAATATTTGTACTGCATGAAATCTAAATACAGCTGATTTCTTTGGATGTGATGTGATTAGTCCAGTCATTTTAGGCATTTTAAACCTCAATCTGCGGAATAATTCCTAGTGAGCTGAAATTTTATTATAATGATAAAATTAAGTTAAATCAGTGCAAATCATCATTTTATTTACCCATAATTTCTTAATAATTTGACATTTTTTTTTTTCTTAATTTGTAAACTAAATCAATAAATCTTTTTCTATAACTATTTTGTTAAGGATTTTAGTTACTATTTTGTATTTTTTGTTTATTAATTCTAATAAAACTTTATAAGTAGTCAAGCTTCGAAATTGCCTCTGAAAGTAAAATTTCAAAAACTATTTACATATGAATATAGTTCACAAATGTGCTATTAATTTAAATAAAATCCTACTTAACTATTTAGACAAGAATATTTCCTAATGTTATTGTTAAATCACATGTTTGTACAATATATCATTAATGGATATAAACGAGTTTGAAAATCATAGTATTTGGCCAAATAGCGCGTAATTTCGAGTGAACGCTCTTAAAGCCAAGTAAAGTTTAGTTGGTACTATGTACTTACATTTATTCATATCTTGAAATATAGAGGAAAACACAACGAGGAAATTATTAAAAAAATATAAAATGCTTTTACACAACGACGACATAGATCAACTACAATTAGTACCCAATGGTACTGGACTTATATAATGTTTATTTAACATTATTTTTATTTAAAAGTAATTTCATCCAAAATCGCAATTGGAAAGAAAATAATTTTTCAAATGAGTTAAAGCAAGTTATAAACCTTTCAAAAGTAGTTGAAAAAGAAAATGTCAAGTAATGGAAAAAGGACGCACAGACTACAACGTGACGTCACCGCCATTATGTTACTGCCGTAGAAAAGAGATAGCAAGAAGTTCCCACTACGTACCCACTATTCCTTATACAAATAGTTGAAATGCTGCCTGTTTGCTGCTTCCCCCTCCGTTTCCGCTTCTGTCACTCAGATGAAGAAGCAGCGCCCCCCTCCGCCCTTGTACATCCAGGACAAGGGAAAATGGACAGACGTGTCCAAAATGTGTAGTGATCGCAAGATCAACTATACAAACGCCCGCTCCTGCCAACAAGGCATAAAAGTCCAAGTCCCGACGTCAACTGACTATCGGGAACTTACCAAAGTCCTTCGTGAAAGGAAAATCTCCTTTCACACCTACTCCCTCCCTGAGGACACGCCGACCCGAGTGGTCATTAGACGTGTACCGAAGGAAATCCCCGCCGAGGACATTAAGGCCGACCTCCTGGCCCAAAATATCCCCGTTTCCGCTGTCCATCGCCTTCACAAGGCGAGAGGTAGCGAAGTATACGACATGATCCTTGTCGTGTGCGACCCGACCGACGGGCACCACCCCATCTTTAAGATCAAGTCGATCTGTTCCCTCTCCATCTCCATCGAGAAGCCCTACAGACCCACGATAGTTGGGCAGTGTCACCGCTGCCAACTATACGGTCACTCACAGAAGAACTGCTACGCTACACCCAGATGCGTTAAGTGTCTGGGTGAGCACGGTACTTCTGACTGCCCCCGTCCCAAGGATCGCACTCTCTGCACAGAGCCTCCCAGCTGTGTGCTGTGCGGCCAAGCCGGGCACCCGGCTAACTACCGGGGCTGCCCCAAAGCCCCCAAAATCCCTCCCAAGCTGGCAAAGCGCGCTGCCGCTCGCCAGCAGAGGGAAGCACCCTCCGGGAAAGTCCCCTCTTCCCAGCCCCCCGAACGTCTCGCACCCCAGAGACCATCCCCCTGGAATCAGCTAAACCATCAGAAAGCCTTCCCGGCTTTGGTGGCTTCCCAGCCAATTCCAGCGCTAATGGCTAAGCCCATCCTAGCGCCTCCCCCGGCTTCTGTGGCCCCCGTGGCCGCCAAACCTCCCCGAAACGCGCCCCAAGTTTCAGCTGCGTTCCCACGCAGATCAGTTGGCCAGATTATCCTGGACAACTATCGCATCTTTATGACGCAGGACGCTAGGGACTTAGCTGACGAGCTAACCCTAGCGGAAGTCACTGGCCAACTCGACTTAGCCAAGCGCGCTGCGCTATTCACTAAGTACGAGTCGGTCACAGCCGAACTCGACAAACTACCTGCCGTACCCCTAAATGGATAGACAACAAAAAATTTGTTGTACCAAACCGCGATCCCTAAAGTTAGGCTTCTTCAATGCCAACGGCATTATCAATCAGAGAGATGAGATCGCCACGTTCCTCCGCGACCATCAGTTAGACCTTCTCCTCATCCAGGAAACATTCCTCAAACCCCACCGTAAAGATCCTAGAATTGCCAACTATCGTCTAGTTCGCAACGACAGATCTCGTTGTCACGGTGGTGGCACCCTTATCTATTATAGAAAGGAACTGTACTGTATCCCTCTAGCTCCTCCCGCGCCCCGATCTTTCTTAGAATACTCGGCCTGCCGAGTAGGCATGACTGGTCATCAACCGATCACTGTCGTCTCTGCCTACTATCCCCCTCCGACTTCCTCGTCTCGTATGCCAGACGAGTCCATCGCGCTTACTAGCGACCTCACTGCCCTCTTTGGCTTGAGTGACTCCGTTATCATAGCGGGCGATCTCAATGCTAAACACCCCGCCTGGAACAGTAGTACGACCAACCCTAGGGGAAAGGTCGTGTTCAACCTTGGTGCATCCCTTAACTTTGACATCATCGCCCCGATGTGTCACACTCACTTCCCCCATGATCCCAACCATAGCCCCGACGTCCTCGATGTAGCGCTCCTTAAGAATGTTAACCTCCGGTTGCAATCTATAGAAGCAATACACGAGCTTAACTCCGATCACCGACCCGTGATTATGCACCTAGGCTCCCGCTCGGGCAATCTCGACCCGGGCCAGCCCCCCGCTTCCCAATTGATCACTGACTGGAAGAAAGTAAGCGAAAGACTGAAATCTACCACGTCACCTCAATTGGATTCTATCCCCGACCACATAGTCTCAGTCGCTGACACGACGGTGGCAATCGACTCGCTCACAGACCACGTACAATCCGTCCTGAACGAATGTTCAAGGGAGATTCCTGCGAAGGAGGACCTTCGCTGGAAAATCCCGGACGATGTACGGGCTCTGATGACCGAGAAGAACGCAGCCGTCCGTGCATACAGCGCTTTTCCTTGCGACGCTAACAAGGCTCACATGCGTAGATTACAGCGTGCTGTAAAGAAACGCATGACCGAGCTGCGTTCCGCCCGCTGGGACAAGACGCTCAGCGAACTCGAGCCTACCCATCTCGCCTTCTGGCAACTTCAGAGGAAATTACATTCCACTGAAGAGTCCTCTATGCCTCCACTCACCCGCCCTGATAAGAGTGGCGCTTTCGACAACTCTGAAAAAGCGGAATGCCTAGCCGACAGCCTCGAAGCCCAATGCTCGCCTAGCTCTCAACTAGTAGACCAAGCCCACATCGACATGGTGGACGCTGAAGTCGAACGTAGAGCCTCCCTCCCTCCCGTTGAAGACCCTGATAACCCTCTGGCCCCCGTCACTCCCGACGAGGTGGAGGATATCATTAAAAAACTTCAACCAAGGAAAGCCCCCGGCGCCGACGGTATCACGAACAGAGTGTTCAAACTCTTCCCCCCCCAACTTATAATGCTAATGACCGCTATCTTCAATGGCGCATTAAGCAATAATATCTTCCCCCAAGCGTGGAAACAGGCCACCGTTATCGGTATCCCCAAACCAGGCAAGCCCAAGTCTGACCCCACCAGTTACCGCCCCATCAGTCTCCTCAATGTTCTCGGTAAGATCTACGAGAGGCTTATTTATAAGCGACTCAAAGATTTTGCCGAATCCAAGGGTCTCATTCCTGATGAGCAGTTCGGGTTCCGTACCGAACACTCATGCGTCCACCAAGTCCACCGCATCGTAGAGCACCTAAGCGCTGGCTTCCAGCGTAATGCGATGACGGGTGTCTTGTATTTCGATATAGCGAAAGCATTCGACAAGGTCTGGCACAATGGCTTATTATATAAGCTATATCAACTCGGTGTGCCAGACCGTCTCGTGCTCATCATGCGAGACTTTCTGTCGAATCGCACCTTCCGCTATCGAATCGAGGGAGCCCTCTCCTCCCCCCACCCCATTCGAGCTGGAGTCCCTCAAGGCTCGGTAGTGTCCCCCCTAGCTTTCACGCTGTTCACCAGCGACATTCCCAAAAGTAAAAAGGCCCAGTTGGCTCTATTCGCCGACGACACGGCAATTTACTACACCGGTCGTGACCCCAGAGTTATCGCTCGCAATCTCCAAACCTCCGCAAACATTTTGGGCAAATGGTTCCGGAAATGGAGGATCGAGGTTAACCCTGATAAGAGTCAAGCTGTTCTCTACTCGAAACAGCGGAAGTCCGTCCCCCCTCCCCCTCCGATCACCATGTACGGTAAGCCGATCCCCTGGGAGAAGCAAGCCAAGTACCTCGGAGTGATCCTCGATCAGCACTTGTCCTTCGCCGAGCACATAAAGCAGGCTCGCTCGCGAGCCGCTTTCGCTCAAGGTAGGCTCCATTATCTCATGACTGCCCGCAGCAAACTGTCACTTAAGTGCAAGCTGCGCCTCTATACTGCAGTAATCCGCCCGATCATGACGTATGCATGTGCAATCTTCGCACACGCCAAGCCCCGCTTCCTCCATAGAATGCAGACCCTTCAAAATAGGACCCTCCGTAAAATTCTCGGTGCCCCTTATTATGTCCGAAATGAGAATCTACATCTAGATCTCAAAATCCCCACCATCCAGCAGTTCATGAAACGCCTTTGCAAGCGTTTCTTCGATACTGCTGTGAAACACCGCAACCCCCTCATAGTATCGGCAGCCCGATACGAACCCTCCCGCATCTCTAAGGTTCGCCGTCCTAGGCATACTCTCGTCACCCCCGATGACCCCACTACCCTGCTCCAAGAGAGCCGTAAGGAAACAAGTACAGTTCGCAGACAATACAGACCGCCGTCCTTCCGTCCTCGCCGCCGAGGCCCGCCGCGACACTCCCGTAAACGTCCTCCCCGTCCCTTGCTCGAGCCAGCCCGCGTCGCTGAGCCGTAGTTTTAAAATTCCCCGATAATAATAATAAAATCTTTGTTCGATCCAGCCCGTCCCTTGCTGTCCCCCCCTGTTTGCTGCTTAATTTTATAACCAAGTTCGATCGTGTATGGAATACTGCTCTCATCTTTGGGATGGGTTTGCCAAATACCAGCTTGATGATCTGGAGAAGCGAGCCAAGAGGATCATCGGTGATGATGCACTTTTAGAATCAAAACTCCAAAGCCTTGAGCATCGACGCCGAGTTGTATTGCGCCATCGGTACATGGTTGACATCTAAGGAAATGCGTACAGCTAAGGAATGGAATTCCCTGCCGAAGTCAGTGTTTCCTGATAGCTACCACCTAGGGGTCTTTAAGTCAAGAGTGAATAGGTTACTTCTAGGCAAGTGTGCTCCATCGTCGGCCACATCATCGCTTACCATCAGGTGAGATAGTGGTCACACGCGAGCCTATCAATAATAAAAAAAAAATAACCAACTCTAAAGTAGTTTTCAAAAAAAAACATTGTATTTTGGCATCCATATTTATAAAAGGAGAAACTGAATGACTGATATATCAACGCATAGCCAAAACTTCTGGGCCTAGGAACGTGAAATTTTGCACAACGTTTCCTTTTATGATGTAGGTGAGCACTAAGAGTGGGTTTTTCAAATTCATCCCCTAAAAGGATAAAATGGGGATTCAAAGTTTGTATGGAGATACCTACCTTCGCACGGGAGAAGCCGCTGGCAGAAACTAGTTTAGTTTAAAATATTGTACAAAATAAACATAGGCAATGACCCAATTATAATCAGTCACATTTTTATTCATAAAAAAAAACTTTTACAAAAAAAAAAATAACCGACTTTACTACAAAAAACAAGATACTAAAACGATCAAAATAACTTTAATTTCGGAAGTCGGTGTTAAATAACAAATACCAGAAACACCGACTTCCGAAATTAAAGTTATTTTAATCGTTTTAGTGTTTTGTTTTTTGTAGTGAAGTCGGATATTTTTTTTTATTTGTAAAAAGTTTTTTATTTCACACTTTTTTGTTGAGATAGATTTATAGCCAAAGTACATATTTCTCATAACAATTCGAATTAACCCAAACACTGATTGGATAGGTATATTATTTTATTATGAAGTTCCCATCCACCTCCCGACTGACCTGATGATTGAGCTCATCAGGTCAGTTCGATAGTACCTTATAACCAAAGTGCATCTCATGACTATTCTAATAAGCCCAAACACGGCTAGTTTACATTGATTAATTACGGAGTTCCAGTGCCTACCTTCCGGGTCCATCATCATCATCAGATCACTTCGATGATACCATTTTCAACATAAATATTCAGAACCATTCATTTATTTATATTGTCATAGTTACTTAACTATCTTCATTGTGATATATATGTGAGGGTGCAGTTCCGTTGGCCATTTCTGATCTTCTTCATCACCACTTCATCAAATGTTACTTTTTGACTGTAAATGCTTAAGTTCTCAATGAAAATACCAAAATCACTATATAGTTGCCTATATTTAAGGAGTTCTCTCGATTCCTCATGGATCCCATCAACAGAACTGGATTTTGAAACAAATGGGACCAATCTGGAAGCATATCCATTTAGGCGAAAAAAAAAAATGCAAATCGGTCTATAAACGGTGGAGTTCTTTGGTAAAAAACATAAAAAAAAAATTATGATATAAAAAATACAACCGAATTGAGAACGTCCTTTTTCTGAAGTCGGTTAAAAACTACTACCTACTCACCCTAGTAAGTATTTTTTTTATCCTACTAAATAGTACTTACAAAATTAGTTTATTAGGATACAACTCAAAAAAAGAAAGTATATTTAAACAAATGTTTAATTAGCGTTCTTGACAAGAATGAGAAATATAATTGTAATGCCTATAACTTGATAAGAATTAATAATAGAGAAAAAAAATGTCAACGCTTCATTCACTTCCAGATATGAAATGATATCACATATAAAAACGTGTACACTTGTTATACAAACTAATATCACGGAGATAACACAAGTTTTAATTATGTCGGCAAAGTTTCTGATAGGTTTCTTGCTTTTCGTTATGATGACATAGAAGATTCTACAGAAAAACAAAACATTCATAGTCAAGACGATAAACTTTAACCACGCGTAAGCCTTGTAGAACTTAGGGAAATGTTCAGACCACAGACACAGGAATAGTGGACACAGCACTCCTAACGGTATGGATATTACAGTCCAAATCAATACTGACAGAACGATGAAATTCCACTTTTGCAACGCAAACACTAACACTACTTTCTCGTATAAGTTCCTAGTGTACACAAACATCCAACATATTAACACAACGTCTGTTTGCAGGTACAGTGCGAACGTGAAGTCTATTGTGTTCTTGTTAACTAAAGCATTATCCAAAATTAATTCTAGGATTGTATTCATCAGTCTTGCTACAGTCAGTTGTGTGAGAATCTTCTGGTCAATTTTCCTTGTCTCGGGTCTGATAATGAACAGCACTACTTGCAATATCAAACATAGGAATGATATAATGATCCCAGTAATCCAAATATAGTTTTCTAGCGGGCTTAGGACTTTATGGTCAATGTCATTGACTTGCACGTTCTCAGTTTCGTTTCGCATAATGTTGATTTAATATACTAATATATGTGCTGCTGTATCGCCGTCCACTAACATACTACTGATTAAAATTATTTTCCCTAAACAACGACCGAGCCGGCCAAATTTACTATGTTAAAAACGCATTAATGTAATTGAACCCAATGTCTAATTAGTGACAATAAATAATTAGAAGTAAGTGCCAAAATGTATAGATTGGCGACTAATATCACACAAATATTACGAAGGCGTAAATGTGTAACAACAACATGTAACTGGCGTAATGCAGACCCTTATATACTACAATTAGACAATTAATATACAACCATAAAAATTACCTGAAATCGAATCAGTAGCTTATTCTTAACATTGGGCACGCCATAATTATGACGGTTTTTTTTAGGTGGGAAAATCATCTAATGACAAATCCAACTCTTCGGCGGAGCGAGAGATAGTGTCAGACTTTTACTGACTAAAAACCCACTCCTGTTCCTTCGTTCCCTTCGTCCCAGGGCCCGGGTTTCGTTTTCACACTACCCATGGCCCCAGTAGGCTTCGACCCTGCTGGGCCCCTACGATTTGCTGACATCTCTCTGAGGCGCGCGTGGAACAATAAGCGCCGTCGACGACTTAGGTTCGGTCCGGACGGTTACCGGACGATCGGACAGCGGGCTACCCATTGCTCGCCGTCCGCAAGCCCGCGCCTACGGTGGCCGGATATCTGGATCGGAATCCCGGCGGCGGTAATTATGACGGTAAGGCCCCTCTTTGAGAAGTGGCTGGAAAGACGTCACGGCGTCCTCACCTTCCGCATGACGCAGGTCCTCACAGGACATGGCATGTTCAAGAGGTTCCTGTATCGGATTAGTGCGGAAGAAACGCCCTGGTATAATAGCTATATAATATAATTTTATATCTATGAATAGTATTATATATTTTTAATTTAATTAAATTTATTTTGCAGTACACCGCAGTCTACCCCTTTTTATGTCAAGTTCTTACAGTCCATCCTAAGGTTGTCTGGTAGAAATCGCTGTTAGCGGTAAGACCGCGATTGTACCCATACATTAAGTTAGTTTGTAAGTTTTTGTTACTATTTTGGTGTACAATAAAGTTTTATTCTATTCTATTCTATTCTGGTGTCAACATTGTGTGGAGCCTGGAGAATATGGTAGAGGTGTGCCCCACTTAAGCGGAGCACCGCTGTGTCCTCATGGGGCCGATCAACGACAACGTCCGCCCGCGCCGTGCCCTGGTACAGGCCATGGAAAATGGCAGGCGGTCACCTCCTTCTGTGAAGCAGTGATGCTAACGAAGGAGACGGTCGTACGAGTGAGTGACGGACTTCACCACTCCTCCCGATTTATAGCCACCGTAGGCGTGGGTTTGCGAGCGGCGAGTAATGAGTAGCTCGCCATCCTGCCGTCCGGTAACAGTCCGGACCGAATTCGTGTCGTAGATGTAAGTATGTTTATCAGATGTTTAGTACTCATAGCACGAGTTCTGCTTAGTTTGGGATTAGGTGACGTTGTGTGAAAGTTGTGGAATATTGCGTTTCCTTCATAAACACTTTATGCTCCGGAGAATTAATTAAAATAACATATGGGTTTAATTAATAAATTGAGTTTATCGCTAACGATAAGCGAGTTCTCTTTTCCTCCAGTTTTTCTCTACTGGTACCTACAAATTACATATTCTTGATGCCTTTAATATTTTATGGATTACATACAATACTTTTTCAGAAGGATCTTCAATCAGCAGATTAGTATTCTCATGTCGTTTGCTTCAGGATAAGAAAATAAACGGATATATTCATCAGTATGCACGACGAGGAGCATTCTCTGAACATTGATGTGGAATAGGAACAAAATATCTTTGAAGTAGGACACGTTACAAGTTGTAATAAAACCTCTTTAGAATATTTTCTAATGAAAAATCTAGAAAAGGAGTCGGTGTGTACCGTCAAGGATCAAAAGTGCAATTGGACAGTGTAATGCTAAAGTGTCTAAAATTTATTTATAGAAGAGGTCATGAATAATTTAATTTCTAAAGTATTAAATATACTAGTTGTAGACCAATGAACGTCTACTACAAAGCAATTTTGGGCTCTTTAGCATTGGTAGCGTGTAACTTCATTTTTGACCCCAGACTGTACCTACCCGACACTAAGCCGTCATCAACAGAGGCGGCCTTACCCATTGCGAGGCTCCGGGCGGCAGGTCTTTGCGAGGCCCTTTGTCCTTCGTGAAAAAAATCTCTCAGTGTACATAATGAATTTTTCAATTATGTTTTGAATGAATTAATTAGTTAACTAACTTTATTTTAATTTACCGTTATGTTATAACCTTAATAAGTAATTAAGGATCAAAATCAAAAGTTTTAAATAAACAAAAATAAAGTTAAAAAAAATAATATTTTGTAATATTTGCTTCTTGTTGATTCAAAAGCATTTATTACAAATAAACCATTTACAGGCACTTTTGAAATGACAAGAAGTCAGTCAGTCAGAAAAAAAATTGATGCTAATTGCACATTCCAAAGCGTAGATCTCTATGGAGAAGAATGTGCAAGAAACTCCATGGACACTCTTTTCAATCATGTTGTTGCGTGAGGCCCCTGTAAGAGCGAGGCCCCGGGCGATTGCCCTGTTCGCCACCCTCTAAGGCCGCCACTGGTCATCAAAGTATTCAGTGCCTTATCATGACGTATTAAAATGCCAGCAGTTCGAGCGAAAAAGAGGATGGAGCTATACAACCTGTATAGCCCCTTTTCGTCAAACATCGCGTTGGATTGCGTTAGATGAAGTAACAAGCTTTTATACCATGCTCGATGTTTACGATAGGCGAGTGAAAAAGGACCCTCTTAAACATGAATAAAGCGATTGCTTGGAAACAATTTTTTTTTTTTTTGTAAAAATAAATGGAGAGCAGTGGTGGCCGAGTGGTAACGGCCTCGACTTACGAGTTGTAGGTCGCGGGTTCAAACCCAGCCAGGCGCATTACTTTGTGTAATTTATTTCATCACCACTGCTCTCAAAACGGTGAAGGAAAATATCGTGAGGAAACCGGCATGTCCTAGAACCAAAAATTCAAAGACATGTGACATCCACTAACCCGCACTGGGCCCGCGTGGTGGATTACGGCCCATTCCCTCTCCTAGAGAGGAGGCCTGAGTCCCAACAGTGGGAACATTAAAAGGCCGACTATGCTATGCTATGCTAAAAATAAATATCAATAAGACTGATATTTTGACTCTCATTCTGTGTACAGGTATCGGCACGGATCTTGTGCCGATCGCTTTGCGTACGCGTTTTTTTTTTAAATGTAAGTACACCTATTTTATTTTATTTTTTCTTTTACCTAGTACCTAGTAGGTAAATGAAAAAAAAAATATACACCCTAGTACCTAATACCTAGTAATATATACCTAGTAGCTAGCAGGTAAAAGAAAAAATAAAATAAAATAGGTGCTAATTTTTTCGCCATGTGTGTACGATGCGCAGTTATCCCCACTCTTTCGCCGAGCGCTCAAGATCCGTGCCGGTACCTGTAACCATTAGGACTATAACTAGGAAGTTATCGTCCAATATAAACTAATGATCACAATGACAGGAGGAGACTCACTTCATATCATATCCGTCCGCTGCCGCGCCAAGTCGCGGCATGGCGGAAAGATTTCCGGCGGGATCTCATAGTGGAATGGCGACAGCGACTGTCGCAACCCAGAGCTGGGCACTCCATAATTATGGCGATAAGTCCCCTCTTTGAGGACTGGCTGGAAAGACCTCATGGCGTCCTCACCTAGCGCATGACGCAGGTCCTCACCGGACATGGTAAGTTCGGGACGTTCCTGCACCGGATTCGCAGAAGAGACGCCCGGGTGCCACCATTGTGTGGACCGCCCGGAGGACACGGTGGAGCACACGGTAGAGGTGTGTCCCGCTTGGGCAGAGCACCGCCGTGTCCTCGTGGGGGCGATCGGCGGCAGCGATCTCTCGCACCGGGTATTGGTACAGGCCATGGTCCGGAGCGAGGAGGAGTGGCAGGCAGTCGCCTCCTTCTGCGATGCAGTAATGCTAGCAAAGGAGGCGGCCGATCGCGTGAGGCAACGGCAACGGTCGTCACGCCCCAACCGCCGCCGGGATTCCGATCCCGATTTCCGGCCACCATAGGCGCGGGCTTGCGGACGGCGAGCAATGGGTGGCTTGCCGTCCGATCGTCCGGTAACCGTCCGGACCGAGCCCAAGTCGTCGACGGCGCGTAGTGTCCCACGCGCGCCTCAAGGAGATGTCAGCAACCGTAGGGGCCCAACAGGGTCGAAGCCTACTGGGGCCATGGGTGATGCGAAAGAGATCCCGGGGCCCTGGAGAACAAATGGCAAAGAAGGAACAGGAGTGCGTTTTTAGTCAGTAAAAGTCTGACACTATCTCGCGCTCCGCCCAAGAGCGGGGGATGTCATGAGATGATTTTCCCACCCGAAAAAAAAAAAAATATCATATCCGTAATTTATTGTTTCAAAGTTGTTTAGTCACTACATTCAGCAGGATATACTTCAACAACAACAATTTACCAGCTGCGATCTTCCCGTCCGATTATAATTTGGGTGTCTTCAAGGCTAGAGTGAATAGGCTCTTAATATACTAGTGAGCCTCACTATCAACCATTGCATCACTGTTTAACATCAAGTGAGATCGCAGTGAAGCACTAGCTTAATAATAATAAAGAGAATAATAATAATATTCCACAACTATCACACAACGCCGTCTAGTCCCAATCTAAGCAGACATACATAACACAAGCATGTACTAGACAACTGATAAACATACTTATATATTTGTAAATACATACATATATAGATAAATTACACCCAGACACAGAACAAATGATCGTGCTTATCACATAAACATTTGTACTGGGTGGGAATCGAACCTACGACCTCCGGCATAGTAGTCAGGGTCACTAACCACTAGACCAACAGGCCAGTTTATATCAATAAAAAAAAGAAAAAAAATTACCTGGATCAGAATCAGTATGTGGATGGAGAACTAAACCGCGAATTGGTCTAGTCTTCAGACAGATTTTGGAAGTTCCACAAATACGTAACTGAAGTGTTCAAGTCCGTAATAAAGTAACTATAGGATGATATGAATTAATTGGGTACCCATTTATTTAGATCTATAGTTTTTGTCTACTCCATGGGAAAAAGGCATAGATTAATGTGTGTATCAACAAATCGTTTAATTTATTATAACATCTGAGTTACGAAAAATCTTGTATTTTTTTATATCGGTATTTAAGTTATATTATATATCTATGAGCAATGGAAAGGGCTATGCTCGGAGTTTCCTTGCGTGATCGCATAAAGAATGAAGATATCCGCAGGAGAACCAAGGTCGCCGACATAGCCCGAAGAATCGCCAAACTTAAGTGGCAGTGGGCAGGGCACATTGCTCGTAGAACGGATGGCCGATAGGGCCGAAAGGTTCTAGAGTGGCGACCGCGCACCGGAAGACGCAGCGTTGGAAGGCCTCCCACAAGGTGGACCGACAACCTGGTGAGGGTCGCGGGAGTGCGGTGGATGCGAGAAGCACAGGATCGGTCATTGTGGCGACGCTTGGGGGAAGCCTATGTCCAACAGTGGACGTCTTTCGGCTGAAATGATGATGATGATGATGATGATATATCTATGAAAGCTTCAGAGCAGCTAAAATCGTCTCGTTAACCATTTATTTTTTTACTATAATCTGAGATCCTACCACGAGCTCTTAACGCGATCCATTTGACGACCTGAGCTGAACTATTGAAGGGATGGAGCTATACAGAGTGTACTATATAGCTCCATTCCTCTTTCTCGTTTTTTGCGGTCGAAATTTTAACACGTTATAGTACTATATGTCCCCTGTACTCAACAGACCCTTCTAGCCCATTGATAAATCGGAAGCAATCAACTGTACAATCAGTCAATAAAATCAAGCGCTGCAGAATTGTCTGCCGCTGCAAGGCCAAGGCCGTCCATTTACCGAACGGATGTAGGAAGCGCCACATCGCTAGTTGCTCACTAGACGTCGCACGGTGTGTTTATCGTCTCTTAAAAAAATTAAAAAGAATACGACGTTCTATTTTCGAATTTTCGCGGTTAAACTTTGAATTGTGTTTCACGCAAGATTCATAATGGCGACAGTTTAGAAAAAAAAATTGACATAATTTAAAATAAACGTAGTTAAAACAGCAGATGTGTTTAGTGTAATTTTTGTGTTAAACATATTATGTTTTTTTTTTTAAGTAAGACGACTCAAGGCCGTCAATTTAGAAGATGATTCATTGTAATAAAGAGTGTTTAAAACAACGATTAAACTAATGGCACATACGATGGGCCGTTGGGAGTGTCTTTGATTAAAAATAGACTTCACAAATGCAACAATTCGTTATAATTAAAGTGTATGTAAATAGACCAGTGAACGAACGAATGTGACCGAATGGAACTGTTTGCACTTGAGTCAACTTTGGAGTATACAATTTGTGTATTTTCTTACAATTTTGGTCATCTGAAGTCCACTGTTTAAGTTGTTTTTTCAGTGTACGGTTGAAATAAGTGGAAATGTGTTCTCTGTGGCAGTGATGTGGCGTTTTCACAAAATATTTATAGTTTACTCGATTTTTATCTGGTGACACGATTCTTGAGTTATTTTAGTTCGCCGTGTTTTTTGGTCTTCTTATTAAATGAAAGGGTAAGTGGTATATTGATAGCGATAAATATTTATGTACTTATTGGTAGTAGATGATATTAATATGATCTGTTGATATTAAATATCTATGTATGCAGTCATGCGAAAATGTATCGGTACCATCGATATATATGCACTAAGTACGTACTAAATGAAGGGTTGTCTACAATAGACTTATACAATGCGTTTCAAATAAGAATAGGATCGATTGCCATGTTGTGACGTCACCTCATACTGTCAAATCGAAGAAATTGGGTAGGGTGTACAAAACAAGATTTTTTTTAAATTTAATTTATTTACGAATTGTGAACGACAAAAGTTTAATCAGAATCCAGTTCTTCAATTTTGCTCATCTCTGCAAAAAAATATGAAGTGTCTGATTAGTGGCAAATGGAAAAAGAAGGTGAATTGTTCCTAACAATGAAAATAAGAAAGAAAATAGTTTTTTTTTTAAACGAATTAGGGCAAAACAATATATTTAGCTAATTTATGTATATTAAACAATAACGTTTTTGCTAGACTTAGCAAAACAAACCAAAAAAAAAGCTTCTTTTTCAAATCGTACTTTTCACTCAACATTTTTAACAGATCGAGGTTATTGACTTTCCTATTCATAATTGGAACGCATAGTAATTATGATGACAAACGTAAAATGATTTGAGTAATTAAGGTAAATGCCAGGGTAACCCGAGAAATTCAAACTTTCATAAGTTTTTTTACATTTTTCATGAAATAGCCTTTCAATAAGGTTAAACAAACTGAGATGGCTATATTGATAATTTTAATGATTATGATTCCATAAATAAATACATGTTACCGTCACAAATCATTATGATTTCTTAAATAAATACATGTTACGGTCACAAATCATTTTGGCTCCTTAAATAAATACATGTTACGGTCACAAATCATTTTGATTCCTTAAATAAATACATGTTACGGTCACAATTCAT